>OZ020180.1:41482091-46354186 GCA_963971135.1 Stenus bimaculatus
AAATCAAACAAAAACTGCTGTAACTTTTTTATTTCTTTATAAAAAAATGTAAATTTTGTTTAAATAATATTATTTTCATGAAATCTAATTAGAAATGTAGTTTTAAAATTTTTCGGACGATTACTTTTAAAAATATATCAAAAAACGTTATTTTTTAGAAATAATGCGTTTTTCTTAAAAATCAAACAAAAACTGCTGTAACTTTTTTATTTCTTTATAAAAAAATGTAAATTTTGTTTAAATAATTTTATTTTCATGAAATCTAATTAGAAATGTAGTTTTAAAATTTTTCGGTCGATTATTTTTAAAATTATACCAAAAAAACGTTTTTCTTAAAAATCAAACTAATACTGCTGTAACTTTTTTATTTCTTTATAAAAAAATGTAAATTTTGTTTAAATAATATTATTTTCATGAAATCTAATTAGAAATGTAGTTTTAAAATTTTTCGGACGATTACTTTTAAAATTATATCAAAAAAACGTTATTTTTAGAAATAATGCGTTTTTCTTAAAAATCAAACAAAAACTGCTGTAACTTTTTTATTTCTTTATAAAAAAATGTAAATTTTGTTTAAATAATTTTATTTTCATGAAATCTAATTAGAAATGTAGTTTTAAAATTTTTCGGTCGATTATTTTTAAAATTATACCAAAAAAACGTTTTTCTTAAAAATCACACAAAAACTGCAGAAACTTTTTTATTTCTTTATAAAAAAATGTAAATTTTGTTTAAATAATTTTATTATCATGAAATCTAATTAGAAATGTAGTTTTAAAATTTTTCGGACGATTACTTTTAAAATTATATCAAAAAAACATTATTTTTTAGAAATAATGCGTTTTTCTTAAAAATCAAACAAAAACTGCTGTAACTTTTTTATTTCTTTATAAAAAAATGTAAATTTTGTTTAAATAATTTTATTTTCATGAAGTCTAATTAGAAATGTAGTTTTAAAATTTTTCGGTCGATTATTTTTAAAATTATACCAAAAAAACGTTTTTCTTAAAAATCACACAAAAACTGCAGAAACTTTTTTATTTCTTTATAAAAAAATGTAAATTTTGTTTAAATAATTTTATTTTCATGAAATCTAATTAGAAATGTAGTTTTAAAATTTTTCGGACGATTACTTTTAAAATTATATCAAAAAAACGTTATTTTTTAGAAATAATGCGTTTTTCTTAAAAATCAAACAAAAACTGCTGTAACTTTTTTATTTCTTTATAAAAAAACGTAAATTTTGTTTAAATAATTTTATTTTCATGAAATCTAATTAGAAATGTAGTTTTAAAATTTTTCGGTCGATTATTTTTAAAATTATACCAAAAAAACGTTTTTCTTAAAAATCACACAAAAACTGCAGAAACTTTTTTATTTCTTTATAAAAAAATGTAAATTTTGTTTAAATAATTTTATTTTCATGAAATCTAATTAGAAATGTAGTTTTAAAATTTTTCGGACGATTACTTTTAAAATTATATCAAAAAAACGTTATTTTTTAGAAATAATGCGTTTTTCTTAAAAATCAAACAAAAACTGCTGTAACTTTTTTATTTCTTTATAAAAAAATGTAAATTTTGTTTAAATAATTTTATTTTCATGAAATCTAATTAGAAATGTAGTTTTAAAATTTTTCGGTCGATTATTTTAAAATTATACCAAAAAAACGTTTTTCTTAAAAATCACACAAAAACTGCAGAAATTTTTTTTATTTCTTTATAAAAAAATGTAAATTTTGTTTAAATAATTTTATTTTCATGAAATCTAATAAGAAATGTAGTTTTAAAATTTTTCGGACGATTACTTTTAAAATTATATTAAAAAAACGTTATTTTTTAGAAATAATGCGTTTTTCTTAAAAATCAAACAAAAACTGCTGTAACTTTTTTATTTCTTTATAAAAAAATGTAAATTTTGTTTAAATAATATTATTTTCATGAAATCTAATTAGAAATGTAGTTTTAAAATTTTTCGGACGATTACTTTTAAAAATATATCAAAAAAACGTTATTTTTTAGAAATAATGCGTTTTTCTTAAAAATCAAACAAAAACTGCTGTAACTTTTTTATTTCTTTATAAAAAAATGTAAATTTTGTTTAAATAATTTTATTTTCATGAAATCTAATTAGAAATGTAGTTTTAAAATTTTTCGGTCGATTATTTTTAAAATTATACCAAAAAAACGTTTTTCTTAAAAATCAAACTAATACTGCTGTAACTTTTTTATTTCTTTATAAAAAAATGTAAATTTTGTTTAAATAATATTATTTTCATGAAATCTAATTAGAAATGTAGTTTTAAAATTTTTCGGACGATTACTTTTAAAATTATATCAAAAAAACGTTATTTTTTAGAAATAATGCGTTTTTCTTAAAAATCAAACAAAAACTGCTGTAACTTTTTTATTTCTTTATAAAAAAATGTAAATTTTGTTTAAATAATTTTATTTTCATGAAATCTAATTAGAAATGTAGTTTTAAAATTTTTCGGTCGATTATTTTTAAAATTATACCAAAAAAACGTTTTTCTTAAAAATCACACAAAAACTGCAGAAACTTTTTTATTTCTTTATAAAAAAATGTAAATTTTGTTTAAATAATTTTATTTTCATGAAATCTAATTAGAAATGTAGTTTTAAAATTTTTCGGACGATTACTTTTAAAATTATATCAAAAAAACGTTATTTTTTAGAAATAATGCGTTTTTCTTAAAAATCAAACAAAAACTGCTGTAACTTTTTTATTTCTTTATAAAAAAATGTAAATTTTGTTTAAATAATTTTATTTTCATGAAGTCTAATTAGAAATGTAGTTTTAAAATTTTTCGGTCGATTATTTTTAAAATTATACCAAAAAAACGTTTTTCTTAAAAATCACACAAAAACTGCAGAAACTTTTTTATTTCTTTATAAAAAAATGTAAATTTTGTTTAAATAATTTTATTTTCATGAAATCTAATTAGAAATGTAGTTTTAAAATTTTTCGGACGATTACTTTTAAAATTATATCAAAAAAAACGTTATTTTTTAGAAATAATGCGTTTTTCTTAAAAATCAAACAAAAACTGCTGTAACTTTTTTATTTCTTTATAAAAAAACGTAAATTTTGTTTAAATAATTTTATTTTCATGAAACCTAATTAGAAATGTAGTTTTAAAATTTTTCGGTCGATTATTTTTAAAATTATACCAAAAAAACGTTTTTCTTAAAAATCACACAAAAACTGCAGAAACTTTTTTATTTCTTTATTAAAAAATGTAAATTTTGTTTAAATAATTTTATTTTCATGAAATCTAATTAGAAATGTAGTTTTAAAATTTTTCGGACGATTACTTTTAAAATTATATCAAAAAAACGTTATTTTTTAGAAATAATGCGTTTTTCTTAAAAATCAAACAAAAACTGCTGTAACTTTTTTATTTCTTTATAAAAAAATGTAAATTTTGTTTAAATAATTTTATTTTCATGAAATCTAATTAGAAATGTAGTTTTAAAATTTTTCGGTCGATTATTTTTAAAATTATACCAAAAAAACGTTTTTCTTAAAAATCACACAAAAACTGCAGAAATTTTTTTTATTTCTTTATAAAAAAATGTAAATTTTGTTTAAATAATTTTATTTTCATGAAATCTAATAAGAAATGTAGTTTTAAAATTTTTCGGACGATTACTTTTAAAATTATATTAAAAAAACGTTATTTTTTAGAAATAATGCGTTTTTCTTAAAAATCAAACAAAAACTGCTGTAACTTTTTTATTTCTTTATAAAAAAATGTAAATTTTGTTTAAATAATTTTATTTTCATGAAATCTAATTAGAAATGTAGTTTTAAAATTTTTCGGTCGATTATTTTTAAAATTATACCAAAAAAACGTTTTTCTTAAAAATCACACAAAAACTGCAGAAACTTTTTTATTTCTTTATAAAAAAATGTAAATTTTGTTTAAATTATTTTATTTTCATGAAATCTAATTAGAAATGTAGTTTTAAAATTTTTCGGACGATTACTTTTAAAATTATATCAAAAAAACGTTATTTTTAGAAATAATGCGTTTTTCTTAAAAATCAAACAAAAACTGCTGTAACTTTTTTATTTCTTTATAAAAAAATGTAAATTTTGTTTAAATAATTTTATTTTCATGAAATCTAATTAGAAATGTAGTTTTAAAATTTTTCGGACGATTACTTTTAAAATTATATCAAAAAAACGTTATTTTTTAGAAATAATGCTTTTTTCTTAAAAATCAAACAAAAACTGCTGTAACTTTTTTATTTCTTTATAAAAAAATGTAAATTTTGTTTAAATAATTTTATTTTCATAAAATCTAATTAGAAATGTAGTTTTAAAATTTTTCGCTCGATTATTTTTCAAATTATACCAAAAAAACGTTTTTCTTAAAAATCACACAAAAACTGCAGAAACTTTTTTATTTCTTTATAAAAAAATGTAAATTTTGTTTAAATAATTTTATTTTCATGAAATCTAATTAGAAATGTAGTTTTAAAATTTTTCGGACGATTACTTTTAAAATTATATCAAAAAAAAGTTATTTTTTAGAAATAATGCGTTTTTCTTAAAAATCAAACAAAAACTGCTGTAACTTTTTTATTTCTTTATAAAAAAATGTAAATTTTGTTTAAATACTTTTATTTTCATGAAGTCTAATTAGAAATGTAGTTTTAAAATTTTTCGGTCGATTATTTTTAAAATTATACCAAAAAAACGTTTTTCTTAAAAATCACACAAAAACTGCAGAAACTTTTTTATTTCTTTATAAAAAAATGTAAATTTTGTTTAAATAATTTTATTTTCATGAAATCTAATTAGAAATGTAGTTTTAAAATTTTTCGGACGATTACTTTTAAAATTATATCAAAAAATCGTTATTTTTTAGAAATAATGCGTTTTTCTTAAAAATCAAACAAAAACTGCTGTAACTTTTTTATTTCTTTATAAAAAAATGTAAATTTTGTTTAAATAATTTTATTTTCATGAAATCTAATTAGAAATGTAGTTTTAAAATTTTTCGGTCGATTATTTTTAAAATTATACCAAAAAAACGTTTTTCTTAAAAATCACACAAAAACTGCAGAAACTTTTTTATTTCTTTATAAAAAAATGTAAATTTTGTTTAAATAATTTTATTTTCATGAAATCTAATTAGAAATGTAGTTTTAAAATTTTTCGGACGATTACTTTTAAAATTATATCAAAAAAACGTTATTTTTTAGAAATAATGCGTTTTTCTTAAAAATCAAACAAAAACTGCTGTAACTTTTTTATTTCTTTATAAAAAAATGTAAATTTTGTTTAAATAATTTTATTTTCATGAAATCTAATTAGAAATGTAGTTTTAAAATTTTTCGGTCGATTATTTTTAAAATTATACCAAAAAAACGTTTTTCTTAAAAATCACACAAAAACTGCAGAAATTTTTTTTATTTCTTTATAAAAAAATGTAAATTTTGTTTAAATAATTTTATTTTCATGAAATCTAATAAGAAATGTAGTTTTAAAATTTTTCGGACGATTACTTTTAAAATTATATTAAAAAAACGTTATTTTTTAGAAATAATGCGTTTTTCTTAAAAATCAAACAAAAACTGCTGTAACTTTTTTATTTCTTTATAAAAAATGTAAATTTTGTTTAAATAATTTTATTTTCATGAAATCTAATTAGAAATGTAGTTTTAAAATTTTTCGGTCGATTATTTTTAAAATTATACCAAAAAAAACGTTTTTCTTAAAAATCACACAAAAACTGCAGAAACTTTTTTATTTCTTTATAAAAAAATGTAAATTTTGTTTAAATAATTTTATTTTCATGAAATCTAATTAGAAATGTAGTTTTAAAATTTTTCGGACGATTACTTTTAAAATTATATCAAAAAAACGTTATTTTTTAAAAATAATGCGTTTTTCTTAAAAATCAAACAAAAACTGCTGTAACTTTTTTATTTCTTTATAAAAAAATGTAAATTTTGTTTAAATAATTTTATTTTCATGAAATCTAATTAGAAATGTAGTTTTAAAATTTTTCGGTCGATTATTTTTAAAATTATACCAAAAAAACATTTTTCTTAAAAATCACACAAAAACTGCAGAAACTTTTTTATTTCTTTATAAAAAAATGTAAATTTTGTTTAAATAATTTTATTTTCATGAAATCTAATTAGAAATGTAGTTTTAAAATTTTTCGGACGATTACTTTTAAAATTATATCAAAAAAACGTTATTTTTTAAAAATAATGCGTTTTTCTTAAAAATCAAACAAAAACTGCTGTAACTTTTTTATTTCTTTGTAAAAAAATGTAAATTTTGTTTAAATAATTTTATTTTCATGAAATCTAATTAGAAATGTAGTTTTAAAATTTTTCGCTCGATTATTTTTAAAATTATACCAAAAAAACGTTTTTCTTAAAAATCACACAAAAACTGCAGAAACTTTTTTATTTCTTTATAAAAAAATGTAAATTTTGTTTAAATAATTTTATTTTCATGAAATCTAATTAGAAATGTAGTTTTAAAATTTTTCGGACGATTACTTTTAAAATTATATCAAAAAAACGTTATTTTTTAGAAATAATGCGTTTTTCTTAAAAATCAAACAAAAACTGCTGTAACTTTTTTATTTCTTTATAAAAAAATGTAAATTTTGTTTAAATAATTTTATTTTCATGAAATCTAATTAGAAATGTAGTTTTAAAATTTTTCGGTCGATTATTTTTAAAATTATACCAAAAAAAACGTTTTTCTTAAAAATTACACAAAAACTGCAGAAACTTTTTTATTTCTTTATAAAAAAATGTAAATTTTGTTTAAATAATTTTATTTTCATGAAATCTAATTAGAAATGTAGTTTTAAAATTTTTCGGTCGATTATTTTTAAAATTATACCAAAAAAACGTTTTTCTTAAAAATCACACAAAAACTGCAGAAACTTTTTTATTTCTTTATAAAAAAATGTAAATTTTGTTTAAATAATTTTATTTTCATGAAATCTAATTAGAAATGTAGTTTTAAAATTTTTCGGACGATTACTTTTAAAATTATATCAAAAAAACGTTATTTTTTAGAAATAATGCGTTTTTCTTAAAAATCAAACAAAAACTGCTGTAACTTTTTTATTTCTTTATAAAAAAATGTAAATTTTGTTTAAATAATTTTATTTTCATGAAATCTAATTAGAAATGTAGTTTTAAAATTTTTCGGTCGATTATTTTTAAAATTATACCAAAAAAACGTTTTTCTTAAAAATCACACAAAAACTGCAGAAACTTTTTTATTTCTTTATAAAAAAATGTATATTTTGTTTAAATAATTTTATTTTCATGAAATCTAATAAGAAATGTAGTTTTAAAATTTTTTGGACGATTACTTTTAAAATTATATTAAAAAAACGTTATTTTTTAGAAATAATGCGTTTTTCTTAAAAATCAAACAAAAACTGCTGTAACTTTTTTATTTCTTTATAAAAAAATGTAAATTTTGTTTAAATAATTTTATTTTCATGAAATCTAATTAGAAATGTAGTTTTAAAATTTTTCGGTCGATTATTTTTAAAATTATACCAAAAAAACGTTTTTCTTAAAAATCACACAAAAACTGCAGAAACTTTTTTATTTCTTTATAAAAAAATGTAAATTTTGTTTAAATAATTTTATTTTCATGAAATCTAGTTAGAAATGTAGTTTTAAAATTTTTCGGACGATTACTTTTAAAATTATATCAAAAAAACGTTATTTTTTAAAAATAATGCGTTTTTCTTAAAAATCAAACAAAAACTGCTGTAACTTTTTTATTTCTTTATAAAAAAATGTAAATTTTATTTAAATAATTTTATTTTCATGAAATCTAATTAGAAATGTAGTTTTAAAATTTTTCTGTCGATTATTTTTAAAATTATACCAAAAAAACGTTTTTCTTAAAAATCACACAAAAACTGCAGAAACTTTTTTATTTCTTTATAAAAAAATGTAAATTTTGTTTAAATAATTTTATTTTCATGAAATCTAATTAGAAATGTAGTTTTAAAATTTTTCGGACGATTACTTTTAAAATTATATCAAAAAAACGTTATTTTTTAAAAATAATGCGTTTTTCTTAAAAATCAAACAAAAACTGCTGTAACTTTTTTATTTCTTTATAAAAAAATGTAAATTTTGTTTAAATAATTTTATTTTCATGAAATCTAATTAGAAATGTAGTTTTAAAATTTTTCGGTCGATTATTTTTAAAATTATACCAAAAAAACGTTTTTCTTAAAAATCACACAAAAACTGCAGAAACTTTTTTATTTCTTTATAAAAAAATGTAAATTTTGTTTAAATAATTTTATTTTCATGAAATCTAATTAGAAATGTAGTTTTAAAAGTTTTCGGACGATTACTTTTAAAATTATATCAAAAAAACGTTATTTTTTAGAAATAATGCGTTTTTCTTAAAAATCAAACAAAAACTGCTGTAACTTTTTTATTTCTTTATAAAAAAATGTAAATTTTGTTTAAATAATATTATTTTCATGAAATCTAATTAGAAATGTAGTTTTAAAATTTTTCGGACGATTACTTTTAAAATTATATCAAAAAAACGTTATTTTTTAGAAATAATGCGTTTTTCTTAAAAATCAAACAAAAACTGCTGTAACTTTTTTATTTCTTTATAAAAAAATGTAAATTTTGTTTAAATAATTTTATTTTCATGAAATCTAATTAGAAATGTAGTTTTAAAATTTTTCGGTCGATTATTTTTAAAATTATACCAAAAAAACGTTTTTCTTAAAAATCAAACTAAAACTGCTGTAACTTTTTTATTTCTTTATAAAAAAATGTAAATTTTGTTTAAATAATATTATTTTCATGAAATCTAATTAGAAATGTAGTTTTAAAATTTTTCGGACGATTACTTTTAAAATTATATCAAAAAAACGTTATTTTTTAGAAATAATGCGTTTTTCTTAAAAATCAAACAAAAACTGCTGTAACTTTTTTATTTCTTTATAAAAAAATGTAAATTTTGTTTAAATAATTTTATTTTCATGAAATCTAATTAGAAATGTAGTTTTAAAATTTTTCGGTCGATTATTTTTAAAATTATACCAAAAAAACGTTTTTCTTAAAAATCACACAAAAACTGCAGAAACTTTTTTATTTCTTTATAAAAAAATGTAAATTTTGTTTAAATAATTTTATTTTCATGAAATCTAATTAGAAATGTAGTTTTAAAATTTTTCGGACGATTACTTTTAAAATTATATCAAAAAAACGTTATTTTTTAGAAATAATGCGTTTTTCTTAAAAATCAAACAAAAACTGCTGTAACTTTTTTATTTCTTTATAAAAAAATGTAAATTTTGTTTAAATAATTTTATTTTCATGAAATCTAATTAGAAATGTAGTTTTAAAATTTTTCGGTCGATTATTTTTAAAATTATACCAAAAAAACGTTTTTCTTAAAAATCACACAAAAACTGCAGAAACTTTTTTATTTCTTTATAAAAAAATGTAAATTTTGTTTAAATAATTTTATTTTCATGAAATCTAATTAGAAATGTAGTTTTAAAATTTTTCGGACGATTACTTTTAAAATTATATCAAAAAAACGTTATTTTTTTAGAAATAATGCGTTTTTCTTAAAAATCAAACAAAAACTGCTGTAACTTTTTTATTTCTTTATAAAAAAATGTAAATTTTGTTTAAATAATTTTATTTTCATGAAATCTAATTAGAAATGTAGTTTCAAAATTTTTCGGTCGATTATTTTTAAAATTAAACCAAAAAAAACGTTTTTCTTAAAAATCACACAAAAACTGCAGAAATTTTTTTTATTTCTTTATAAAAAAATGTAAATTTTGTTTAAATAATTTTATATTCATGAAATCTAATAAGAAATGTAGTTTTAAAATTTTTCGGACGATTACTTTTAAAATTATATTAAAAAAACGTTATTTTTTAGAAATAATGCGTTTTTCTTAAAAATCAAACAAAAACTGCTGTAACTTTTTTATTTCTTTATAAAAAAATGTAAATTTTGTTTAAATAATTTTATTTTCATGAAATCTAATTAGAAATGTAGTTTTAAAATTTTTCGGTCGATTATTTTTAAAATTATACCAAAAAAAACGTTTTTCTTAAAATCACACAAAAACTGCAGAAACTTTTTTATTTCTTTATAAAAAAATGTAAATTTTGTTTAAATAATTTTATTTTAATGAAATCTAATTAGAAATGTAGTTTTAAAATTTTTCGGACGATTACTTTTAAAATTATATCAAAAAAACGTTATTTTTTAAAATAATGCGTTTTTCTTAAAAATCAAACAAAAACTGCTGTAACTTTTTTATTTCTTTATAAAAAAATGTAAATTTTGTTTAAATAATATTATTTTCATGAAATCTAATTAGAAATGTAGTTTTAAAATTTTTCGGTCGATTATTTTTAAAATTATACCAAAAAAACGTTTTTCTTAAAAATCACACAAAAACTGCAGAAACTTTTTTATTTCTTTATAAAAAAATGTAAATTTTGTTTAAATAATTTTATTTTCATGAAATCTAATTAGAAATGTAGTTTTAAAATTTTTCGGACGATTACTTTTAAAATTATATCAAAAAAACGTTATTTTTTAGAAATAATGCGTTTTTCTTAAAAATCAAACAAAAACTGCTGTAAATTTTTTATTTCTTTATAAAAAAATGTAAATTTTGTTTAAATAATTTTATTTTCATGAAATCTAATTAGAAATGTAGTTTTAAAATTTTTCGGACGATTACTTTTAAAATTATATCAAAAAAACGTTATTTTTTAGAAATAATGCGTTTTTCTTAAAAATCAAACAAAAACTGCTGTAACTTTTTTATTTCTTTATAAAAAAATGTAAATTTTGTTTAAATAATTTTATTTTCATGAAATCTAATTAGAAATGTAGTTTTAAAATTTTTCGGTCGATTATTTTTAAAATTATACCAAAAAAACGTTTTTCTTAAAAATCACACAAAAACTGCAGAAACTTTTTTATTTCTTTATAAAAAAATGTAAATTTTGTTTAAATAATTTTATTTTCATGAAATCTAATTAGAAATGTAGTTTTAAAATTTTTCGGACGATTACTTTTAAAATTATATCAAAAAAACGTTATTTTTTTAGAAATAATGCGTTTTTCTTAAAAATCAAACAAAAACTGCTGTAACTTTTTTATTTCTTTATAAAAAAATGTAAATTTTGTTTAAATAATTTTATTTTCATGAAATCTAATTAGAAATGTAGTTTCAAAATTTTTCGGTCGATTATTTTTAAAATTAAACCAAAAAAACGTTTTTCTTAAAAATCACACAAAAACTGCAGAAATTTTTTTTATTTCTTTATAAAAAAATGTAAATTTTGTTTAAATAATTTTATATTCATGAAATCTAATAAGAAATGTAGTTTTAAAATTTTTCGGACGATTACTTTTAAAATTATATTAAAAAAACGTTATTTTTTAGAAATAATGCGATTTTCTTAAAAATCAAACAAAAACTGCTGTAACTTTTTTATTTCTTTATAAAAAAATGTAAATTTTGTTTAAATAATTTTATTTTCATGAAATCTAATTAGAAATGTAGTTTTAAAATTTTTCGGTCGATTATTTTTAAAATTATACCAAAAAAACGTTTTTCTTAAAAATCACACAAAAACTGCAGAAACTTTTTTATTTCTTTATAAAAAAATGTAAATTTTGTTTAAATAATTTTATTTTCATGAAATCTAATTAGAAATGTAGTTTTAAAATTTTTCGGACGATTACTTTTAAAATTATATCAAAAAAACGTTATTTTTTAAAAATAATGCGTTTTTCTTAAAAATCAAACAAAAACTGCTGTAACTTTTTTATTTCTTTATAAAAAAATGTAAATTTTGTTTAAATAATATTATTTTCATGAAATCTAATTAGAAATGTAGTTTTAAAATTTTTCGGTCGATTATTTTTAAAATTATACCAAAAAAACGTTTTTCTTAAAAATCACACAAAAACTGCAGAAACTTTTTTATTTCTTTATAAAAAAATGTAAATTTTGTTTAAATAATTTTATTTTCATGAAATCTACTTAGAAATGTAGTTTTAAAATTTTTCGGACGATTACTTTTAAAATTATATCAAAAAAACGTTATTTTTTAGAAATAATGCGTTTTTCTTAAAAATCAAACAAAAACTGCTGTAAATTTTTTATTTCTTTATAAAAAAATGTAAATTTTGTTTAAATAATTTTATTTTCATGAAATCTAATGAGAAATGTAGTTTTAAATTTTTTCGGTCGATTATTTTTAAAATTATACCAAAAAAACGTTTTTCTTAAAAATCACACAAAAACTGCAGAAACTTTTTTATTTCTTTATAAAAAAATGTAAATTTTGTTTAAATAATATTATTTTCATGAAATCTAATTAGAAATGTAGTTTTAAAATTTTTCGGACGATTACTTTTAAAATTATATCAAAAAAACGTTATTTTTTAGAAATAATGCGTTTTTCTTAAAAATCAAACAAAAACTGCTGTAACTTTTTTATTTCTTTATAAAAAAATGTATATTTTGTTTAAATAATTTTATTTTCATGAAATCTAATTAGAAATGTAGTTTTAAAATTATACCAAAAAAACGTTTTTCTTAAAAATCACACAAAAACTGCAGAAACTTTTTTATTTCTTTATAAAAAAATGTAAATTTTGTTTAAATAATTTTATTTTCATGAAATCTAATTAGAAATGTAGTTTTAAAATTTTTCGGACGATTACTTTTAAAATTATATCAACAAAACGTTATTTTTTAGAAATAGTGCGTTTTTCTTAAAAATCAAACAAAAACTGCTGCAACTTTTTTATTTCTTTATAAAAAAATGTAAATTTTGTTTAAATAATTTTATTTTCATGAAATCTAATTAGAAATGTAGTTTTAAAATTTTTCGGTCGATTATTTTTAAAATTATACCAAAAAAACGTTTTTCTTAAAAATCACACAAAAACTGCAGAAACTTTTTTATTTCTTTATAAAAAAATGTAAATTTTGTTTAAATAATTTTATTTTCATGAAATCTAATTAGAAATGTACTTTTAAAATTTTTCGGTCGATTATTTTTAAAATTATACCAAAAAAACGTTTTTCTTAAAAATCACACAAAAACTGCAGAAACTTTTTTATTTCTTTATAAAAAAATGTAAATTTTGTTTAAATAATTTTATTTTCATGAAATCTAATTAGAAATGTAGTTTTAAAATTTTTCGGACGATTACTTTTAAAATTATATCAACAAAACGTTATTTTTTAGAAATAATGCGTTTTTCTTAAAAATCAAACAAAAACTGCTGTAACTTTTTTATTTCTTTATAAAAAAATGTAAATTTTGTTTAAATAATTTTATTTTCATGAAATCTAATTAGAAATGTAGTTTTAAAATTTTTCGGTCGATTATTTTTAAAATTATACCAAAAAAACGTTTTTCTTAAAAATCACACAAAAACTGCAGAAACTTTTTTATTTCTTTATAAAAAAATGTAAATTTTGTTTAAATAATTTTATTTTCATGAAATCTAATTAGAAATGTAGTTTTAAAATTTTTCGGTCAATTATTTTTAAAATTATACCAAAAAAACGTTTTTCTTAAAAATCACACAAAAACTGCAGAAACTTTTTTATTTCTTTATAAAAAAATGTAAATTTTGTTTAAATAATTTTATTTTCATGAAATCTAATTAGAAATGTAGTTTTAAAATTTTTCGGACGATTACTTTTAAAATTATATCAAAAAAACGTTATTTTTCATGAAAATAAAAATATCTATATAAAATTTACTTCTTTTTATAAAGAAATAAAAAAGTTACAGCAGTTTTTGTGTGATTTTTAAGAAAAACGTTTTTTTTGTATAATTTTAATATTATTCGTCCTACTAATTTTAAAACGGCATTTTTAATTAGATTTCATGAAAATAAAAATATCTATACAAAATTTACATTTTTTTATAAAGAAATAAAAAAGTTACAGCAGTTTTTGTGTGATTTTTAAGAAAAACGTTTTTTTTGTATAATTTTAAAATTATTCGTCGTAATAATTTTAAAACGGCATTTCTAATTAGATTTCATGAAAATAAAAATATCTATACAAAATCTACATTTTTTTATAAAGAAATAAAAAAGTTACAGCAGTTTTTGTGTGATTTTTAAGAAAAACGTTTTTTTTGTATAATTTTAAAATTATTCGTCCTAATAATTTTAAAACGGCATTTCTAATTAGATTTCATGAAAATAAAAATATCTATACAAAATTTACACTTTTTTATAAAGAAATAAAAAAGTTACAGCAGTTTTTGTGTGATTTTTAAGAAAAACGTTTTTTTTGTATAATTTTAAAATTATTCGTCCTAATAATTTTAAAACGGCATTTCTAATTAGATTTCATGAAAATAAAAATATCTATACAAAATTTACATTTTTTTATAAAGAAATAAAAAAGTTACAGCAGTTTTTGTGTGATTTTTAAGAAAAATGTTTTTTTTGTATAATTTTAAAATTAATCGTCCTAAAAATTTTAAAACAGCATTTCTAATTAGATTTCATGAAAATAAAATTATTTATACAAATTTTACATTTTTTTATAAAGAAATAAAAAAGTTACAGCAGTTTTTGTGTGATTTTTAAGAAAAAGGTTTTTTTTGTATAATTTTAATAATATTCGTCCTAATAATTTTAAAACGGCATTTCTAATTAGATTTCATGAAAATAAAATTACTTATACATAATTTACATTTTTTTATAAAGAAATAAAAAAGTTACAGCAGTTTTTGTGTGAGTTTTAAGAAAAACATTTTTTTTGTATAATTTTAAAATTAATCGTCCTAATAATTTTAAAACGGCATTTTTAATTAGATTTCATGAAAATAAAAATATCTATACAAAATTTACTTCTTTTTATAAAGAAATAAAAAAGTTACAGCAGTTTTTGTGTGATTTTTAAGAAAAAGGTTTTTTTTGTATAATTTTAAAATTATTCGTCCTAATAATTTTAAAACGGCATTTCTAATTAGATTTCATGAAAATAAAAATATCTATACAAAATTTACTTCTTTTTATAAAGAAATAAAAAAGTTACAGCAGTTTTTGTGTGATTTTTAAGAAAAACGTTTTTTTTGTATAATTTTAATATTATTCGTCCTACTAATTTTAAAACGGCATTTTTAATTAGATTTCATGAAAATAAAAATATCTATACAAAATTTACATTTTTTTATAAAGAAATAAAAAAGTTACAGCAGTTTTTGTGTGATTTTTAAGAAAAACATTTTCTTTGTATAATTTTAAAATTATTCGTCGTAATAATTTTAAAACGGCATTTCTAATTAGATTTCATGAAAATAAAAATATCTATACAAAATTTACATTTTTTTATAAAGAAATAAAAAAGTTACAGCAGTTTTTGTTTGATTTTTAAGAAAAACGTTTTTTTTGTATAGTTTTAAAATTATTCGTCCTAATAATTTTAAAACGGCATTTCTAATTAGATTTCATGAAAATAAAAATATCTATACAAAATTTACATTTTTTATAAAGAAATAAAAAACTTACAGCAGTTTTTGCGTGATTTCTAAGAAAAACGTTTTTTTTGGATAATTTTAAAATTATTCGTCCTAATAATTTTAAAATGGCATTTCTTATTAGATTTCATGAAAATAAAATTATCTATACAAAATTTACTTCTTTTTATAAAGAAATAAAAAAGTTACAGCAGTTTTTGTGTGATTTTTAAGAAAAACGTTTTTTTTGTATAATTTTAATATTATTCGTCCTACTAATTTTAAAACGGCATTTTTAATTAGATTTCATGAAAATAAAAATATCTATACAAAATTTACATTTTTTTATAAAGAAATAAAAAACTTACAGCAGTTTTTGCGTGATTTCTAAGAAAAACGTTTTTTTTGGATAATTTTAAAATTATTCGTCCTAATAATTTTAAAACGGCATTTCTAATTAGATTTCATGAAAATAAAAATATCTATACAAAATTTACTTCTTTTTATAAAGAAATAAAAAAGTTACAGCAGTTTTTGTGTGATTTTTAAGAAAAATGTTTTTTTTGTATAATTTTAAAATTATTCGTCCTAATAATTTTAAAACGGCATTTCTAATTAGATTTCATGAAAATAAAAATATCTATACAAAATTTACTTCTTTTTATAAAGAAATAAAAAAGTTACAGCAGTTTTTGTGTGATTTTTAAGAAAAAGGTTTTTTTTGTATAATTTTAAAATTAATCGTCCTAAAAATTTTAAAATGGCATTTCTAATTAGATTTCATGAAAATAAAATTATTTTTACAAAATGTACATTTTTTCATAAAGAAATAAAAAAGTTACAGCAGTTTTTGCGTGATTTTTAAGAAAAAGGTTTTTTTTGTATAATTTTAAAATTATTCGTCCTAATAATTTTAAAACGGCATTTCTAATTAGATTTCATGAAAATAAAAATATCTATACAAAATTTACTTCTTTTTATAAAGAAATAAAAAAGTTACAGCAGTTTTTGTGTGATTTTTAAGAAAAACGTTTTTTTTGTATAATTTTAATATTATTCGTCCTACTAATTTTAAAACGGCATTTTTAATTAGATTTCATGAAAATAAAAATATCTATACAAAATTTACATTTTTTTATAAAGAAATAAAAAACTTACAGCAGTTTTTGCGTGATTTCTAAGAAAAACATTTTTTTTGTATAATTTTAAAATTAATCGTCCTAATAATTTTAAAACGGCATTTTTAATTAGATTTCATGAAAATAAAAATATCTATACAAAATTTACTTCTTTTTATAAAGAAATAAAAAAGTTACAGCAGTTTTTGTGTGATTTTTAAGAAAAAGGTTTTTTTTGTATAATTTTAAAATTATTCGTCCTAATAATTTTAAAACGGCATTTCTAATTAGATTTCATGAAAATAAAAATATCTATACAAAATTTACTTCTTTTTATAAAGAAATAAAAAAGTTACAGCAGTTTTTGTGTGATTTTTAAGAAAAACGTTTTTTTTGTATAATTTTAATATTATTCGTCCTACTAATTTTAAAACGGCATTTCTAATTAGATTTCATGAAAATAAAAATATCTATACAAAATTTACTTCTTTTTATAAAGAAATAAAAAAGTTACAGCAGTTTTTGTGTGATTTTTAAGAAAAATGTTTTTTTTGTATAATTTTAAAATTATTCGTCCTAATAATTTTAAAACGGCATTTCTAATTAGATTTCATGAAAATAAAAATATCTATACAAAATTTACTTCTTTTTATAAAGAAATAAAAAAGTTACAGCAGTTTTTGTGTGATTTTTAAGAAAAATGTTTTTTTTGTATAATTTTAAAATTATTCGTCCTAATAATTTTAAAACGGCATTTCTAATTAGATTTCATGAAAATAAAAATATCTATACAAAATTTACTTCTTTTTATAAAGAAATAAAAAAGTTACAGCAGTTTTTGTGTGATTTTTAAGAAAAAGGTTTTTTTTGTATAATTTTAAAATTAATCGTCCTAAAAATTTTAAAATGGCATTTCTAATTAGATTTCATGAAAATAAAATTATTTTTACAAAATGTACATTTTTTCATAAAGAAATAAAAAAGTTACAGCAGTTTTTGCGTGATTTCTAAGAAAAACGTTTTTTTTGTATAATTTTAAAATTATTCGTCCTAATAATTTTAAAATGGCATTTCTTATTAGATTTCATGAAAATAAAATTATTTATACAAAATTTACATTTTTTTATAAAGAAATAAAAAAGTTACAGCAGTTTTTGTGTGATTTTTAAGAAAAACGTTTTTTTTGTATAGTTTTAAAATTAATCGTCCTAATAATTTTAAAACGGCATTTCTAATTAGATTTCATGAAAATAAAAATATCTATACAAAATTTACATTTTTTATAAAGAAATAAAAAACTTACAGCAGTTTTTGCGTGATTTCTAAGAAAAACGTTTTTTTTGGATAATTTTAAAATTATTCGTCCTAATAATTTTAAAATGGCATTTCTAATTAGATTTCATGAAAATAAAATTATATATACAAAATTTACACTTTTTTATAAAGAAATAAAAAAGTTACAGCAGTTTTTGTGTGATATTTAAGAAAAATGTTTTTTTTGTATAATTTTATAATTAATCGTCCCAATAATTTTTAAACGGCATTTCTAATTAGATTTCATGAAAATAACAATATCTATACAAAATTTACATTTTTTTATAAAGAAATAAAAAAGTTACAGCAGTTTTTGTGTGATTTTTAAGAAAATCGTTTTTTTTGTATAATTTTAATAATATTCGTCCTAATAATTTTAAAATGGCATTTCTAATTAGATTTCATGAAAATAAAAATATCTATACAAAATTTACTTCTTTTTATAAAGAAATAAAAAAGTTACAGCAGTTTTTGTGTGATTTTTAAGAAAAACGTTTTCTTTGTATAATTTTAATAATATTCGTCCTAATAATTTTAAAACGGCATTTCTAATTAGATTTCATGAAAATAAAATTATTTATACAAAATTTACGTTTTTTATAAAGAAATAAAAAAGTTACAGCAGTTTTTGTGTGAGTTTTAGGAAAAATGTTTTTTTTGTATAATTTTAATATTATTCGTCCTACTAATTTTAAAACGGCATTTTTAATTAGATTTCATGAAAATAAAAATATCTATACAAAATTTACTTCTTTTTATAAAGAAATAAAAAAGTTACAGCAGTTTTTGTGTGATTTTTAAGAAAAACGTTTTTTTTTGTATAATTTTAATATTATTCGTCCTACTAATTTTAAAACGGCATTTTAACTAGATTTCATGAAAATAAAAATATCTATACAAAATTTACATTTTTTTATAAAGAAATAAAAAAGTTACAGCAGTTTTTGTGTGATTTTTAAGAAAAACTTTTTTTTTGTATAATTTTAAAATTATTCGTCGTAATAATTTTAAAACGGCATTTCTAATTAGATTTCATGAAAATAAAAATATCTATACAAAATTTACATTTTTTTATAAAGAAATAAAAAAGTTACAGCAGTTTTTGTTTGATTTTTAAGAAAAACGTTTTTTTGTATAATTTTAAAATTATTCGTCCTAATAATTTTAAAACGGCATTTATAATTAGATTTCATGAAAATAAAAATATCTATACAAATTTTACATTTTTTTATAAAGAAATAAAAAAGTTACAGCAGTTTTTGTGTGATTTTTAAGAAAAACGTTTTTTTTATATAATTTTAAAATTATTCGTCCTAATAATTTTAAAACGGCATTTCTAATTAGATTTCATGAAAATAAAAATATCTATACAAAATTTACTTCTTTTTATAAAGAAATAAAAAAGTTACAGCAGTTTTTGTGTGATTTTTAAGAAAAAGGTTTTTTTTTGTATAATTTTAAAATTAATCGTCCTAAAAATTTTAAAATGGCATTTCTAATTAGATTTCATGAAAATAAAATTATTTTTACAAAATGTACATTTTTTTATAAAGAAATAAAAAAGTTACAGCAGTTTTTGCGTGATTTCTAAGAAAAACGTTTTTTTTGTATAATTTTAAAATTATTCGTCCTAATAATTTTAAAATGGCATTTCTAATTAGATTTCATGAAAATAAAATTATTTATACAAATTTTACACTTTTTTATAAAGAAATAAAAAAGTTACAGCAGTTTTTGTGTGATATTTAAGAAAAATGTTTTTTTGTATAATTTTATAATTAATCGTCCCAATAATTTTTAAACGGCATTTCTAATTAGATTTCATGAAAATAACAATATCTATACAAAATTTACATTTTTTTATAAAGAAATAAAAAAGTTACAGCAGTTTTTGTGTGATTTTTAAGAAAATCGTTTTTTTTTGTATAATTTTAATAATATTCGTCCTAATAATTTTAAAACGGCATTTCTAATTAGATTTCATGAAAATAAAAATATCTATACAAAATTTACTTCTTTTTATAAAGAAATAAAAAAGTTACAGCAGTTTTTGTGTGATTTTTAAGAAAAACGTTTTTTTTGTATAATTTTAATAATATTCGTCCTAATAATTTTAAAACGGCATTTCTAATTAGATTTCATGAAAATAAAATTATTTATACAAAATTTACATTTTTTTATAAAGAAATAAAAAAGTTACAGCAGTTTTTGTGTGAGTTTTAAGAAAAAGGTTTTTTTTGTATAATTTTAAAATTAATCGTTCTAATAATTTTAAAACGGCATTTCTAATTAGATTTCATGAAAATAAAAATATCTATACAAAATTTACTTCTTTTTATAAAGAAATAAAAAAGTTACAGCAGTTTTTGTGTGATTTTTAAGAAAAACGTTTTTTTTGTATAATTTTAAAATTATTCGTCCTAATAATTTTTAAACAGCATTTCTAATTAGATTTCATGAAAATAAAATTATTTTTACAAAATGTACATTTTTTTATAAAGAAATAAAAAAGTTACAGCAGTTTTTGTGTGATTTTTAAGAAAAACGTTTTTTTTTGTATAATTTTAAAATTATTCGTCCTAATAATTTTAAAACGGCATTTCTAATTAGATTTCATGAAGATAAAAATATTTTTACAAAATTTACATTTTTTTATAAAGAAATAAAAAAGTTCCAGCAGTTTTTGTGTGATTTTTAAGAAAAACGTTTTTTTTTGTATAATTTTAAAATTAATCGTCCTAATAATTTTTAAACGGCATTTCTAATTAGATTTCATGAAAATAAAATTATTTTTACAAAATTTACATATTTTTATAAAGAAATAAAAAAGTTCCAGCAGTTTTTGTGTGATTTTTAAGAAAAACGTTTTTTTTGTATAATTTTAAAATTATTCGTCCTAATAATTTTAAAACGGCATTTCTAATTAGATTTCATGAAGATAAAAATATCTATACAAAATTTACTTCTTTTTATAAAGAAATAAAAAAGTTACAGCAGTTTTTGTGTGATTTTTAAGAAAAACGTTTTTTTTGTATAATTTTAAAATTAATCGTCCTAATAATTTTTAAACAGCATTCCTAATTAGATTTCATGAAAATAAAATTATTTTTACAAAATGTACATTTTTTTATAAAGAAATAAAAAAGTTACAGCAGTTTTTGTGTGATTTTTAAGAAAAACGTTTTTTTTGTATAATTTTAAAATTAATAGCCCTAATAAGTTTTAAACGACATTTCTTATTAGATTTCATGAAAATAAAATTATTTTTACAAAATGTACATTTTTTTATAAAGAAATAAAAAAGTTACAGCAGTTTTTGTGTGATTTTTAAGAAAAAGGTTTTTTTTGTATAATTTTAAAATTATTCGTCCTAAAAATTTTAAAATGGCATTTCTAATTAGATTTCATGAAAATAAAATTATTTATACAAAATTTACATTTTTTTATAAAGAAATAAAAAAGTTACAGCAGTTTTTGTGTGAGTTTTAAGAAAAACGTTTTTTTTTGTTTAATTTTAAAATTAATCGTCCTAATAATTTTAAAACGGCATTTTTAATTAGATTTCATGAAAATAAAAATATCTATACAAAACTTACTTCTTTTTATAAAGAAATAAAAAAGTTACAGCAGTTTTTGTGTGATTTTTAAGAAAAACGTTTTTTTTTATAATTTTAAAATTAATCGTCCTAATAATTTTTAAACGGCACTTCTAATTAGATTTCATGAAAATAAAAATATCTATACAAAATTTACTTCTTTTTATAAAGAAATAAAAAAGTTACAGCAGTTTTTGTGTGATTTTTAAGAAAAACGTTTTTTTTGTATAATTTTAAAATTATTCATCCTAATAATTTTAAAACGGCATTTCTAATTAGATTTCATGAAAATAAAAATATCTATACAAAATTTACTTCTTTTTATAAAGAAACAAAAAAGTTACAGCAGTTTTTGTGTGATTTTTAAGAAAAACGTTTTTTTTGTATAATTTTAAAATTATTCGTCCTAATAATTTTTAAACGGCATTTCTAATTAGATTTCATGAAAATAAAAATATCTATACAAAATTTACTTCTTTTTATAAAGAAATAAAAAAGTTACAGCAGTTTTTGTGTGATTTTTAAGAAAAAGGTTTTTTTTGTATAATTTTAAAATTAATCGACCTAGAAATTTTAAAATGGTATTTCTAATTAGATTTCATGAAAATAAAAATATCTATACAAAATCTACTTCTTTTTATGAAGAAATAAAAAAGTTACAGCAGTTTTTGTGTGATTTTTAAGAAAAACGTTTTTTTTTATAATTTTAAAATTAATCGTCCTAATAATTTTTAAACGGCATTTCTAATTAGATTTCATGAAAATAAAAATATCTATACAAAATTTACTTCTTTTTATAAAGAAATAAAAAAGTTACAGCAGTTTTTGTGTGATTTTTTAGAAAAATGTTTTTTTTGTATAATTTTAAAACTAATCGTCCTAAAAATTTTAAAATGGCATTTCTAATTAGATTTCATGAAAATAAAATTATTTATATAAAATTTACATTTTTTTATAAAGAAATAAAAAAGTTACAGCAGTTTTTGTGTGATTTTTAAGAAAAACGTTTTTTTTGTATAATTTTAAAATTATTCGTCCTAATATTTTTTAAACGGCATTTTTAATTAGATTTCATGAAAATAAAATTATTTTTACAAAATTTACATTTTTTTATAAAGAAATAAAAAAGTTACAGCAGTTTTTGTGTGATTTTTAAGAAAAACGTTTTTTTTGTATAATTTTAATATTATTCGTCCTACTAATTTTAAAACGGCATTTTTAATTAGATTTCATGAAAATAAAAATATCTATACAAAATTTACATTTTTTTATAAAGAAATAAAAAAGTTACAGCAGTTTTTGTGTGATTTTTAAGAAAAACGTTTTTTTTGTATAATTTTAAAATTATTCGTCGTAATAATTTTAAAACGGCATTTCTAATTAGATTTCATGAAAATAAAAATATCTATACAAAATTTACATTTTTTTATAAAGAAATAAAAAAGTTACAGCAGTTTTTGTGTGATTTTTAAGAAAAACGTTTTTTTTGTATAATTTTAAAATTATTCGTCCTAATAATTTTAAAACGGCATTTCTAATTAGATTTCATGAAAATAAAAATATCTATACAAAATTTACATTTTTTTATAAAGAAATAAAAAAGTTACAGCAGTTTTTGTGTGATTTTTAAGAAAAACGTTTTTTTTGTATAATTTTAAAATTATTCGTCCTAATAATTTTAAAACGGCATTTCTAATTAGATTTCATGAAAATAAAAATATCTATACAAAATTTACATTTTTTTATAAAGAAATAAAAAAGTTACAGCAGTTTTTGTGTGATTTTTAAGAAAAATGTTTTTTTTGTATAATTTTAAAATTAATCGTCCTAAAAATTTTAAAACAGCATTTCTAATTAGATTTCATGAAAATAAAATTATTTATACAAAATTTACATTTTTTTATAAAGAAATAAAAAAGTTACAGCAGTTTTTGTGTGAGTTTTAAGAAAAACGTTTTTTTTTGTTTAATTTTAAAATTAATCGTCCTAATAATTTTAAAACGGCATTTTTAATTAGATTTCATGAAAATAAAAATATCTATACAAAATTTACTTCTTTTTATAAAGAAATAAAAAAGTTCCAGCAGTTTTTGTGTGATTTTTAAGAAAAACGTTTTTTTTTGTATAATTTTAAAATTAATCGTCCTAATAATTTTTAAAGGGCATTTCTAATTAGATTTCATGAAAATAAAATTATTTTTACAAAATTTACATTTTTTTATAAAGAAATAAAAAAGTTCCAGCAGTTTTTGTGTGATTTTTAAGAAAAACGTTTTTTTGTATAATTTTAAAATTATTCGTCCTAATAATTTTAAAACGGCATTTCTAATTAGATTTCATGAAGATAAAAATATCTATACAAAATTTACTTCTTTTTATAAAGAAATAAAAAAGTTACAGCAGTTTTTGTGTGATTTTTAAGAAAAACGTTTTTTTTGTATAATTTTAAAATTAATCGTCCTAATAATTTTTAAACAGCATTCCTAATTAGATTTCATGAAAATAAAATTATTTTTACAAAATTTACATTTTTTTATAAAGAAATAAAAAAGTTACAGCAGTTTTTGTGTGATTTTTAAGAAAAACGTTTTTTTTGTATAATTTTAAAATTAATAGCCCTAATAATTTTTAAACGACATTTCTTATTAGATTTCATGAAAATAAAATTATTTTTACAAAATGTACATTTTTTTATAAAGAAATAAAAAAGTTACAGCAGTTTTTGTGTGATTTTTAAGAAAAATGTTTTGTTTGTATAATTTTAAAATTAATCTTCCTAATAATTTTTAAACGGCATTTCTAATTAGATTTCATGAAAATAAAATTATTTTTACAAAATGTACATTTTTTTATAAAGAAATAAAAAAGTTGCAGCAGTTTTTGTGTGATTTTTAAGAAAAACGTTTTTTTTTGTATAATTTTAAAATTATTCGTCCTAATAATTTTAAAACGGCATTTCTAATTAGATTTCATGAAAATAAAAATATCTATACAAAATTTACTTCTTTTTATAAAGAAATAAAAAAGTTACAGCAGTTTTTGTGTGATTTTTAAGAAAAAGGTTTTTTTTGTATAATTTTAAAATTATTCGTCCTAAAAATTTTAAAATGGCATTTCTAATTAGATTTCATGAAAATAAAATTATTTATACAAAATTTACATTTTTTTATAAAGAAATAAAAAAGTTACAGCAGTTTTTGTGTGAGTTTTAAGAAAAACGTTTTTTTTTGTTTAATTTTAAAATTAATCGTCCTAATAATTTTAAAACGGCATTTTTAATTAGATTTCATGAAAATAAAAATATCTATACAAAACTTACTTCTTTTTATAAAGAAATAAAAAAGTTACAGCAGTTTTTGTGTGATTTTTAAGAAAAACGTTTTTTTTTATAATTTTAAAATTAATCGTCCTAATAATTTTTAAACGGCACTTCTAATTAGATTTCATGAAAATAAAAATATCTATACAAAATTTACTTCTTTTTATAAAGAAATAAAAAAGTTACAGCAGTTTTTGTGTGATTTTTAAGAAAAACGTTTTTTTTGTATAATTTTAAAATTATTCGTCCTAATAATTTTAAAACGGCATTTCTAATTAGATTTCATGAAAATAAAAATATCTATACAAAATTTACTTCTTTTTATAAAGAAATAAAAAAGTTACAGCAGTTTTTGTGTGATTTTTAAGAAAAAGGTTTTTTTTGTATAATTTTAAAATTAATCGACCTAGAAATTTTAAAATGGTATTTCTAATTAGATTTCATGAAAATAAAAATATCTATACAAAATCTACTTCTTTTTATGAAGAAATAAAAAAGTTACAGCAGTTTTTGTGTGATTTTTAAGAAAAACGTTTTTTTTGTATAATTTTAAAATTATTCGTCCTAATAATTTTAAAACGGCATTTCTAATTAGATTTCATGAAAATAAAAATATCTATACAAAATTTACTTCTTTTTATAAAGAAATAAAAAAGTTACAGCAGTTTTTGTGTGATTTTTAAGAAAAACGTTTTTTTTTATAATTTTAAAATTAATCGTCCTAATAATTTTTAAACGGCACTTCTAATTAGATTTCATGAAAATAAAAATATCTATACAAAATTTACTTCTTTTTATAAAGAAATAAAAAAGTTACAGCAGTTTTTGTGTGATTTTTAAGAAAAACGTTTTTTTTGTATAATTTTAAAATTATTCGTCCTAATAATTTTAAAACGGCATTTCTAATTAGATTTCATGAAAATAAAAATATCTATACAAAATTTACTTCTTTTTATAAAGAAATAAAAAAGTTACAGCAGTTTTTGTGTGATTTTTAAGAAAAACGTTTTTTTTGTATAATTTTAAAATTATTCGTCCTAATAATTTTAAAACGGCATTTCTAATTAGATTTCATGAAAATAAAAATATCTATACAAAATTTACTTCTTTTTATAAAGAAATAAAAAAGTTACAGCAGTTTTTGTGTGATTTTTAAGAAAAAGGTTTTTTTTGTATAATTTTAAAATTAATCGACCTAGAAATTTTAAAATGGTATTTCTAATTAGATTTCATGAAAATAAAAATATCTATACAAAATCTACTTCTTTTTATGAAGAAATAAAAAAGTTACAGCAGTTTTTGTGTGATTTTTAAGAAAAACGTTTTTTTTTATAATTTTAAAATTAATCGTCCTAATAATTTTTAAACGGCATTTCTAATTAGATTTCATGAAAATAAAAATATCTATACAAAATTTACTTCTTTTTATAAAGAAATAAAAAAGTTACAGCAGTTTTTGTGTGATTTTTAAGAAAAATGTTTTTTTTGTATAATTTTAAAACTAATCGTCCTAAAAATTTTAAAATGGCATTTCTAATTAGATTTCATGAAAATAAAATTATTTATATAAAATTTACATTTTTTTATAAAGAAATAAAAAAGTTACAGCAGTTTTTGTGTGATTTTTAAGAAAAACGTTTTTTTTGTATAATTTTAAAATTATTCGTCCTAATATTTTTTAAACGGCATTTTTAATTAGATTTCATGAAAATAAAATTATTTTTACAAAATTTACATTTTTTTATAAAGAAATAAAAAAGTTACAGCAGTTTTTGTGTGATTTTTAAGAAAAACGTTTTTTTTGTATAATTTTAATATTATTCGTCCTACTAATTTTAAAACGGCATTTTTAATTGGATTTCATGAAAATAAAAATATCTATACAAAATTTACATTTTTTTATAAAGAAATAAAAAAGTTACAGCAGTTTTTGTGTGATTTTTAAGAAAAACGTTTTTTTTGTATAATTTTAAAATTATTCGTCGTAATAATTTTAAAACGGCATTTCTAATTAGATTTCATGAAAATAAAAATATCTATACAAAATTTACATTTTTTTATAAAGAAATAAAAAAGTTACAGCAGTTTTTGTGTGATTTTTAAGAAAAACGTTTTTTTTGTATAATTTTAAAATTATTCGTCCTAATAATTTTAAAACGGCATTTCTAATTAGATTTTATGAAAATAAAAATATCTATACAAAATTTACATTTTTTTAAAAAGAAATAAAAAAGTTACAGCAGTTTTTGTGTGATTTTTAAGAAAAACGTTTTTTTTGTATAATTTTAAAATTATTCGTCCTAATAATTTTAAAACGGCATTTCTAATTAGATTTCATGAAAATAAAAATATCTATACAAAATTTACATTTTTTTATAAAGAAATAAAAAAGTTACAGCAGTTTTTGTGTGATTTTTAAGAAAAATGTTTTTTTTGTATAATTTTAAAATTAATCGTCCTAAAAATTTTAAAACAGCATTTCTAATTAGATTTCATGAAAATAAAATTATTTATACAAATTTTACATTTTTTTATAAAGAAATAAAAAAGTTACAGCAGTTTTTGTGTGATTTTTAAGAAAAACGTTTTTTTTTGTATAATTTTATAATTAATCGTCCTAATAATTTTAAAACGGCATTTCTAATTAGATTTCATGAAAATAAAATTATTTATACAAAATTTACATTTTTTTATAAATAAATAAAAAAGTTACAGCAGTTTTTGTGTGATTTTTAAGAAAAACGTTTTTTTTGTATAATTTTAATAATATTCGTCCTAATAATTTTAAAATGGCATTTCTAATTAGATTTCATGAAAATAAAATTATTTTTACAAAATGTACATTTTTTTATAAAGAAATAAAAAAGTTACAGCAGTTTTTGTGTGATTTTTAAGAAAAAGGTTTTTTTTGTATAATTTTAAAATTATTCGTCCTAATAATTTTAAAACGGCATTTCTAATTAGATTTCATGAAAATAAAAATATCTATACAAAATTTACTTCTTTTTATAAAGAAATAAAAAAGTTACAGCAGTTTTTGTGTGATTTTTAAGAAAAACGTTTTTTTTGTATAATTTTAATATTATTCGTCCTACTAATTTTAAAACGGCATTTTTAATTAGATTTCATAAAAATAAAAATATCTATACAAAATTTACATTTTTTTATAAAGAAATAAAAAAGTTACAGCAGTTTTTGTGTGATTTTTAAGAAAAACATTTTCTTTGTATAATTTTAAAATTATTCGTCGTAATAATTTTAAAACGGCATTTCTAATTAGATTTCATGAAAATAAAAATATCTATACAAAATTTACATTTTTTTATAAAGAAATAAAAAAGTTACAGCAGTTTTTGTTTGATTTTTAAGAAAAACGTTTTTTTTGTATAATTTTAAAATTATTCGTCCTAATAATTTTAAAACGGCATTTATAATTAGATTTCATGAAAATAAAAATATCTATACAAATTTTACATTTTTTTATAATGAAATAAAAAAGTTACAGCAGTTTTTGTGTGATTTTTAAGAAAAATGTTTTTTTTGTATAATTTTAAAATTATTCGTCCTAATAATTTTAAAACGGCATTTCTAATTAGATTTCATGAAAATAAAAATATCTATACAAAATTTACTTCTTTTTATAAAGAAATAAAAAAGTTACAGCAGTTTTTGTGTGATTTTTAAGAAAAAGGTTTTTTTTGTATAATTTTAAAATTAATCGTCCTAAAAATTTTAAAATGGCATTTCTAATTAGATTTCATGAAAATAAAATTATTTTTACAAAATGTACATTTTTTCATAAAGAAATAAAAAAGTTACAGCAGTTTTTGCGTGATTTCTAAGAAAAACGTTTTTTTTGTATAATTTTAAAATTATTCGTCCTAATAATTTTAAAATGGCATTTCTTATTAGATTTCATGAAAATAAAATTATTTATACAAAATTTACATTTTTTTATAAAGAAATAAAAAAGTTACAGCAGTTTTTGTGTGATTTTTAAGAAAAACGTTTTTTTTGTATAGTTTTAAAATTAATCGTCCTAATAATTTTAAAACGGCATTTCTAATTAGATTTCATGAAAATAAAAATATCTATACAAAATTTACATTTTTTATAAAGAAATAAAAAAGTTACAGCAGTTTTTGCGTGATTTCTAAGAAAAACGTTTTTTTTGGATAATTTTAAAATTATTCGTCCTAATAATTTTAAAATGGCATTTCTAATTAGATTTCATGAAAATAAAATTATTTATACAAAATTTACACTTTTTTATAAAGAAATAAAAAAGTTACAGCAGTTTTTGTGTGATATTTAAGAAAAATGTTTTTTTTGTATAATTTTATAATTAATCGTCCCAATAATTTTTAAACGGCATTTCTAATTAGATTTCATGAAAATAACAATATCTATACAAAATTTACATTTTTTTATAAAGAAATAAAAAAGTTACAGCAGTTTTTGTGTGATTTTTAAGAAAAACGCATTATTTCTAAAAAATAACGTTTTTTTGATATAATTTTAAAAGTAATCTTCCGAAAAATTTTAAAACTACATTTTTAATTAGATTTCATGAAAATAAAAATATCTATACAAAATTTACTTCTTTTTATAAAGAAATAAAAAAGTTACAGCAGTTTTTGTGTGATTTTTAAGAAAAACGTTTTTTTTGTATAATTTTAATATTACTCGTCCTACTAATTTTAAAACGGCATTTTTAACTAGATTTCATGAAAATAAAAATATCTATACAAAATTTACATTTTTTTATAAAGAAATAAAAAAGTTACAGCAGTTTTTGTGTGATTTTTAAGAAAAACATTTTTTTTGTATAATTTTAAAATTATTCGTCGTAATAATTTTAAAACGGCATTTCTAATTAGATTTCATGAAAATAAAAATATCTATACAAAATTTACATTTTTTTATAAAGAAATAAAAAAGTTACAGCAGTTTTTGTGTGATTTTTAAGAAAAACGTTTTTTTTATATAATTTTAAAATTATTCGTCCTAATAATTTTAAAACGGCATTTCTAATTAGATTTCATGAAAATAAAAATATCTATACAAAATTTACTTCTTTTTATAAAGAAATAAAAAAGTTACAGCAGTTTTTGTGTGATTTTTAAGAAAAAGGTTTTTTTTGTATAATTTTAAAATTAATCGTCCTAAAAATTTTAAAATGGCATTTCTAATTAGATTTCATGAAAATAAAATTAATTTTACAAAATGTACATTTTTTTATAAAGAAATAAAAAAGTTACAGCAGTTTTTGCGTGATTTCTAAGGAAAACGTTTTTTTTGTATAATTTTAAAATTATTCGTCCTAATAATTTTAAAATGGCATTTCTAATTAGATTTCATGAAAATAAAATTATTTATACAAAATTTACATTTTTTTATAAAGAAATAAAAAAGTTACAGCAGTTTTTGTGTGATTTTTAAGAAAAACGTTTTTTTTGTATAGTTTTAAAATTAATCGTCCTAATAATTTTAAAACGGCATTTCTAATTAGATTTCATGAAAATAAAAATATCTATACAAAATTTACATTTTTTATAAAGAAATAAAAAAGTTACAGCAGTTTTTGCGTGATTTCTAAGAAAAACGTTTTTTTTTGGATAATTTTAAAATTATTCGTCCTAATAATTTTAAAATGGCATTTCTAATTAGATTTCATGAAAATAAAATTATTTATACAAAATTTACACTTTTTTATAAAGAAATAAAAAAGTTACAGCAGTTTTTGTGTGATATTTAAGAAAAATGTTTTTTTGTATAATTTTATAATTAATCGTCCCAATAATTTTTAAACGGCATTTCTAATTAGATTTCATGAAAATAACAATATCTATACAAAATTTACATTTTTTTATAAAGAAATAAAAAAGTTACAGCAGTTTTTGTGTGATTTTTAAGAAAATCGTTTTTTTTGTATAATTTTAATAATATTCGTCCTAATAATTTTAAAACGGCATTTCTAATTAGATTTCATGAAAATAAAAATATCTATACAAAATTTACTTCTTTTTATAAAGAAATAAAAAAGTTACAGCAGTTTTTGTGTGATTTTTAAGAAAAATGTTTTTTTTGTATAATTTTAAAATTATTCGTCCTAATAATTTTAAAACGGCATTTCTAATTAGATTTCATGAAAATAAAAATATCTATACAAAATTTACTTCTTTTTATAAAGAAATAAAAAAGTTACAGCAGTTTTTGTGTGATTTTTAAGAAAAAGGTTTTTTTTGTATAATTTTAAAATTAATCGTCCTAAAAATTTTAAAATGGCATTTCTAATTAGATTTCATGAAAATAAAATTATTTTTACAAAATGTACATTTTTTCATAAAGAAATAAAAAAGTTACAGCAGTTTTTGCGTGATTTCTAAGAAAAACGTTTTTTTTGTATAATTTTAAAATTATTCGTCCTAATAATTTTAAAATGGCATTTCTTATTAGATTTCATGAAAATAAAATTATTTATACAAAATTTACATTTTTTTATAAAGAAATAAAAAAGTTACAGCAGTTTTTGTGTGATTTTTAAGAAAAACGTTTTTTTTGTATAGTTTTAAAATTAATCGTCCTAATAATTTTAAAACGGCATTTCTAATTAGATTTCATGAAAATAAAAATATCTATACAAAATTTACATTTTTTATAAAGAAATAAAAAACTTACAGCAGTTTTTGCGTGATTTCTAAGAAAAACGTTTTTTTTGGATAATTTTAAAATTATTCGTCCTAATAATTTTAAAATGGCATTTCTAATTAGATTTCATGAAAATAAAATTATATATACAAAATTTACACCTTTTTATAAAGAAATAAAAAAGTTACAGCAGTTTTTGTGTGATATTTAAGAAAAATGTTTTTTTTGTATAATTTTATAATTAATCGTCCCAATAATTTTTAAACGGCATTTCTAATTAGATTTCATGAAAATAACAATATCTATACAAAATTTACATTTTTTTATAAAGAAATAAAAAAGTTACAGCAGTTTTTGTGTGATTTTTAAGAAAATCGTTTTTTTTGTATAATTTTAATAATATTCGTCCTAATAATTTTAAAATGGCATTTCTAATTAGATTTCATGAAAATAAAAATATCTATACAAAATTTACTTCTTTTTATAAAGAAATAAAAAAGTTACAGCAGTTTTTGTGTGATTTTTAAGAAAAACGTTTTCTTTGTATAATTTTAATAATATTCGTCCTAATAATTTTAAAACGGCATTTCTAATTAGATTTCATGAAAATAAAATTATTTATACAAAATTTACGTTTTTTATAAAGAAATAAAAAAGTTACAGCAGTTTTTGTGTGAGTTTTAGGAAAAATGTTTTTTTTGTATAATTTTAATATTATTCGTCCTACTAATTTTAAAACGGCATTTTTAATTAGATTTCATGAAAATAAAAATATCTATACAAAATTTACTTCTTTTTATAAAGAAATAAAAAAGTTACAGCAGTTTTTGTGTGATTTTTAAGAAAAACGTTTTTTTTGTATAATTTTAATATTATTCGTCCTACTAATTTTAAAACGGCATTTTTAACTAGATTTCATGAAAATAAAAATATCTATACAAAATTTACATTTTTTTATAAAGAAATAAAAAAGTTACAGCAGTTTTTGTGTGATTTTTAAGAAAAACTTTTTTTTTGTATAATTTTAAAATTATTCGTCGTAATAATTTTAAAACGGCATTTCTAATTAGATTTCATGAAAATAAAAATATCTATACAAAATTTACATTTTTTTATAAAGAAATAAAAAAGTTACAGCAGTTTTTGTTTGATTTTTAAGAAAAACGTTTTTTTGTATAATTTTAAAATTATTCGTCCTAATAATTTTAAAACGGCATTTATAATTAGATTTCATGAAAATAAAAATATCTATACAAATTTTACATTTTTTTATAAAGAAATAAAAAAGTTACAGCAGTTTTTGTGTGATTTTTAAGAAAAACGTTTTTTTTATATAATTTTAAAATTATTCGTCCTAATAATTTTAAAACGGCATTTCTAATTAGATTTCATGAAAATAAAAATATCTATACAAAATTTACTTCTTTTTATAAAGAAATAAAAAAGTTACAGCAGTTTTTGTGTGATTTTTAAGAAAAAGGTTTTTTTTGTATAATTTTAAAATTAATCGTCCTAAAAATTTTAAAATGGCATTTCTAATTAGATTTCATGAAAATAAAATTATTTTTACAAAATGTACATTTTTTTATAAAGAAATAAAAAAGTTACAGCAGTTTTTGCGTGATTTCTAAGAAAAACGTTTTTTTTGTATAATTTTAAAATTATTCGTCCTAATAATTTTAAAATGGCATTTCTAATTAGATTTCATGAAAATAAAATTATTTATACAAATTTTACACTTTTTTATAAAGAAATAAAAAAGTTACAGCAGTTTTTGTGTGATATTTAAGAAAAATGTTTTTTTGTATAATTTTATAATTAATCGTCCCAATAATTTTTAAACGGCATTTCTAATTAGATTTCATGAAAATAACAATATCTATACAAAATTTACTTCTTTTTATAAAGAAATAAAAAAGTTACAGCAGTTTTTGTGTGATTTTTAAGAAAAACGTTTTTTTTTATAATTTTAAAATTAATCGTCCTAATAATTTTTAAACGGCACTTCTAATTAGATTTCATGAAAATAAAAATATCTATACAAAATTTACTTCTTTTTATAAAGAAATAAAAAAGTTACAGCAGTTTTTGTGTGATTTTTAAGAAAAACGTTTTTTTTGTATAATTTTAAAATTATTCGTCCTAATAATTTTAAAACGGCATTTCTAATTAGATTTCATGAAAATAAAAATATCTATACAAAATTTACTTCTTTTTATAAAGAAATAAAAAAGTTACAGCAGTTTTTGTGTGATTTTTAAGAAAAACGTTTTTTTTGTATAATTTTAAAATTATTCGTCCTAATAATTTTAAAACGGCATTTCTAATTAGATTTCATGAAAATAAAAATATCTATACAAAATTTACTTCTTTTTATAAAGAAATAAAAAAGTTACAGCAGTTTTTGTGTGATTTTTAAGAAAAAGGTTTTTTTTGTATAATTTTAAAATTAATCGACCTAGAAATTTTAAAATGGTATTTCTAATTAGATTTCATGAAAATAAAAATATCTATACAAAATCTACTTCTTTTTATGAAGAAATAAAAAAGTTACAGCAGTTTTTGTGTGATTTTTAAGAAAAACGTTTTTTTTATAATTTTAAAATTAATCGTCCTAATAATTTTTAAACGGCATTTCTAATTAGATTTCATGAAAATAAAAATATCTATACAAAATTTACTTCTTTTTATAAAGAAATAAAAAAGTTACAGCAGTTTTTGTGTGATTTTTAAGAAAAATGTTTTTTTTGTATAATTTTAAAACTAATCGTCCTAAAAATTTTAAAATGGCATTTCTAATTAGATTTCATGAAAATAAAATTATTTATATAAAATTTACATTTTTTTATAAAGAAATAAAAAAGTTACAGCAGTTTTTGTGTGATTTTTAAGAAAAACGTTTTTTTTGTATAATTTTAAAATTATTCGTCCTAATATTTTTTAAACGGCATTTTTAATTAGATTTCATGAAAATAAAATTATTTTTACAAAATTTACATTTTTTTATAAAGAAATAAAAAAGTTACAGCAGTTTTTGTGTGATTTTTAAGAAAAACGTTTTTTTTGTATAATTTTAATATTATTCGTCCTACTAATTTTAAAACGGCATTTTTAATTGGATTTCATGAAAATAAAAATATCTATACAAAATTTACATTTTTTTATAAAGAAATAAAAAAGTTACAGCAGTTTTTGTGTGATTTTTAAGAAAAACGTTTTTTTTGTATAATTTTAAAATTATTCGTCGTAATAATTTTAAAACGGCATTTCTAATTAGATTTCATGAAAATAAAAATATCTATACAAAATTTACATTTTTTTATAAAGAAATAAAAAAGTTACAGCAGTTTTTGTGTGATTTTTAAGAAAAACGTTTTTTTTGTATAATTTTAAAATTATTCGTCCTAATAATTTTAAAACGGCATTTCTAATTAGATTTTATGAAAATAAAAATATCTATACAAAATTTACATTTTTTTATAAAGAAATAAAAAAGTTACAGCAGTTTTTGTGTGATTTTTAAGAAAAACGTTTTTTTTTGTATAATTTTAAAATTATTCGTCCTAATAATTTTAAAACGGCATTTCTAATTAGATTTCATGAAAATAAAAATATCTATACAAAATTTACATTTTTTTATAAAGAAATAAAAAAGTTACAGCAGTTTTTGTGTGATTTTTAAGAAAAATGTTTTTTTTGTATAATTTTAAAATTAATCGTCCTAAAAATTTTAAAACAGCATTTCTAATTAGATTTCATGAAAATAAAATTATTTATACAAATTTTACATTTTTTTATAAAGAAATAAAAAAGTTACAGCAGTTTTTGTGTGATTTTTAAGAAAAACGTTTTTTTTTTGTATAATTTTATAATTAATCGTCCTAATAATTTTAAAACGGCATTTCTAATTAGATTTCATGAAAATAAAATTATTTATACAAAATTTACATTTTTTTATAAATAAATAAAAAAGTTACAGCAGTTTTTGTGTGATTTTTAAGAAAAACGTTTTTTTTGTATAATTTTAATAATATTCGTCCTAATAATTTTAAAATGGCATTTCTAATTAGATTTCATGAAAATAAAATTATTTTTACAAAATGTACATTTTTTTATAAAGAAATAAAAAAGTTACAGCAGTTTTTGTGTGATTTTTAAGAAAAAGGTTTTTTTTGTATAATTTTAAAATTATTCGTCCTAATAATTTTAAAACGGCATTTCTAATTAGATTTCATGAAAATAAAAATATCTATACAAAATTTACTTCTTTTTATAAAGAAATAAAAAAGTTACAGCAGTTTTTGTGTGATTTTTAAGAAAAACGTTTTTTTTGTATAATTTTAATATTACTCGTCCTACTAATTTTAAAACGGCATTTTTAACTAGATTTCATGAAAATAAAAATATCTATACAAAATTTACTTCTTTTTATAAAGAAATAAAAAAGTTACAGCAGTTTTTGTGTGATTTTTAAGAAAAACGTTTTTTTTGTATAATTTTAATATTATTCGTCCTACTAATTTTAAAACGGCATTTTTAATTAGATTTCATAAAAATAAAAATATCTATACAAAATTTACATTTTTTTATAAAGAAATAAAAAAGTTACAGCAGTTTTTGTGTGATTTTTAAGAAAAACATTTTCTTTGTATAATTTTAAAATTATTCGTCGTAATAATTTTAAAACGGCATTTCTAATTAGATTTCATGAAAATAAAAATATCTATACAAAATTTACATTTTTTTATAAAGAAATAAAAAAGTTACAGCAGTTTTTGTTTGATTTTTAAGAAAAACGTTTTTTTTGTATAATTTTAAAATTATTCGTCCTAATAATTTTAAAACGGCATTTATAATTAGATTTCATGAAAATAAAAATATCTATACAAATTTTACATTTTTTTATAATGAAATAAAAAAGTTACAGCAGTTTTTGTGTGATTTTTAAGAAAAATGTTTTTTTTGTATAATTTTAAAATTATTCGTCCTAATAATTTTAAAACGGCATTTCTAATTAGATTTCATGAAAATAAAAATATCTATACAAAATTTACTTCTTTTTATAAAGAAATAAAAAAGTTACAGCAGTTTTTGTGTGATTTTTAAGAAAAAGGTTTTTTTTGTATAATTTTAAAATTAATCGTCCTAAAAATTTTAAAATGGCATTTCTAATTAGATTTCATGAAAATAAAATTATTTTTACAAAATGTACATTTTTTCATAAAGAAATAAAAAAGTTACAGCAGTTTTTGCGTGATTTCTAAGAAAAACGTTTTTTTTGTATAATTTTAAAATTATTCGTCCTAATAATTTTAAAATGGCATTTCTTATTAGATTTCATGAAAATAAAATTATTTATACAAAATTTACATTTTTTTATAAAGAAATAAAAAAGTTACAGCAGTTTTTGTGTGATTTTTAAGAAAAACGTTTTTTTTGTATAGTTTTAAAATTAATCGTCCTAATAATTTTAAAACGGCATTTCTAATTAGATTTCATGAAAATAAAAATATCTATACAAAATTTACATTTTTTATAAAGAAATAAAAAAGTTACAGCAGTTTTTGCGTGATTTCTAAGAAAAACGTTTTTTTTGGATAATTTTAAAATTATTCGTCCTAATAATTTTAAAATGGCATTTCTAATTAGATTTCATGAAAATAAAATTATTTATACAAAATTTACACTTTTTTATAAAGAAATAAAAAAGTTACAGCAGTTTTTGTGTGATATTTAAGAAAAATGTTTTTTTTGTATAATTTTATAATTAATCGTCCCAATAATTTTTAAACGGCATTTCTAATTAGATTTCATGAAAATAACAATATCTATACAAAATTTACATTTTTTTATAAAGAAATAAAAAAGTTACAGCAGTTTTTGTGTGATTTTTAAGAAAAACGCATTATTTCTAAAAAATAACGTTTTTTTGATATAATTTTAAAAGTAATCTTCCGAAAAATTTTAAAACTACATTTTTAATTAGATTTCATGAAAATAAAAATATCTATACAAAATTTACTTCTTTTTATAAAGAAATAAAAAAGTTACAGCAGTTTTTGTGTGATTTTTAAGAAAAACGTTTTTTTTGTATAATTTTAATATTACTCGTCCTACTAATTTTAAAACGGCATTTTTAACTAGATTTCATGAAAATAAAAATATCTATACAAAATTTACATTTTTTTATAAAGAAATAAAAAAGTTACAGCAGTTTTTGTGTGATTTTTAAGAAAAACATTTTTTTTGTATAATTTTAAAATTATTCGTCGTAATAATTTTAAAACGGCATTTCTAATTAGATTTCATGAAAATAAAAATATCTATACAAAATTTACATTTTTTTATAAAGAAATAAAAAAGTTACAGCAGTTTTTGTGTGATTTTTAAGAAAAACGTTTTTTTTATATAATTTTAAAATTATTCGTCCTAATAATTTTAAAACGGCATTTCTAATTAGATTTCATGAAAATAAAAATATCTATACAAAATTTACTTCTTTTTATAAAGAAATAAAAAAGTTACAGCAGTTTTTGTGTGATTTTTAAGAAAAAGGTTTTTTTTTGTATAATTTTAAAATTAATCGTCCTAAAAATTTTAAAATGGCATTTCTAATTAGATTTCATGAAAATAAAATTATTTTTACAAAATGTACATTTTTTTATAAAGAAATAAAAAAGTTACAGCAGTTTTTGCGTGATTTCTAAGGAAAACGTTTTTTTTGTATAATTTTAAAATTATTCGTCCTAATAATTTTAAAATGGCATTTCTAATTAGATTTCATGAAAATAAAATTATTTATACAAAATTTACATTTTTTTATAAAGAAATAAAAAAGTTACAGCAGTTTTTGTGTGATTTTTAAGAAAAACGTTTTTTTTGTATAGTTTTAAAATTAATCGTCCTAATAATTTTAAAACGGCATTTCTAATTAGATTTCATGAAAATAAAAATATCTATACAAAATTTACATTTTTTATAAAGAAATAAAAAAGTTACAGCAGTTTTTGCGTGATTTCTAAGAAAAACGTTTTTTTTGGATAATTTTAAAATTATTCGTCCTAATAATTTTAAAATGGCATTTCTAATTAGATTTCATGAAAATAAAATTATTTATACAAAATTTACACTTTTTTATAAAGAAATAAAAAAGTTACAGCAGTTTTTGTGTGATATTTAAGAAAAATGTTTTTTTGTATAATTTTATAATTAATCGTCCCAATAATTTTTAAACGGCATTTCTAATTAGATTTCATGAAAATAACAATATCTATACAAAATTTACATTTTTTTATAAAGAAATAAAAAAGTTACAGCAGTTTTTGTGTGATTTTTAAGAAAATCGTTTTTTTTGTATAATTTTAATAATATTCGTCCTAATAATTTTAAAACGGCATTTCTAATTAGATTTCATGAAAATAAAAATATCTATACAAAATTTACTTCTTTTTATAAAGAAATAAAAAAGTTACAGCAGTTTTTGTGTGATTTTTAAGAAAAATGTTTTTTTTGTATAATTTTAAAATTATTCGTCCTAATAATTTTAAAACGGCATTTCTAATTAGATTTCATGAAAATAAAAATATCTATACAAAATTTACTTCTTTTTATAAAGAAATAAAAAAGTTACAGCAGTTTTTGTGTGATTTTTAAGAAAAAGGTTTTTTTTGTATAATTTTAAAATTAATCGTCCTAAAAATTTTAAAATGGCATTTCTAATTAGATTTCATGAAAATAAAATTATTTTTACAAAATGTACATTTTTTCATAAAGAAATAAAAAAGTTACAGCAGTTTTTGCGTGATTTCTAAGAAAAACGTTTTTTTTGTATAATTTTAAAATTATTCGTCCTAATAATTTTAAAATGGCATTTCTTATTAGATTTCATGAAAATAAAATTATTTATACAAAATTTACATTTTTTTATAAAGAAATAAAAAAGTTACAGCAGTTTTTGTGTGATTTTTAAGAAAAACGTTTTTTTTGTATAGTTTTAAAATTAATCGTCCTAATAATTTTAAAACGGCATTTCTAATTAGATTTCATGAAAATAAAAATATCTATACAAAATTTACATTTTTTATAAAGAAATAAAAAACTTACAGCAGTTTTTGCGTGATTTCTAAGAAAAACGTTTTTTTGGATAATTTTAAAATTATTCGTCCTAATAATTTTAAAATGGCATTTCTAATTAGATTTCATGAAAATAAAATTATATATACAAAATTTACACTTTTTTATAAAGAAATAAAAAAGTTACAGCAGTTTTTGTGTGATATTTAAGAAAAATGTTTTTTTTGTATAATTTTATAATTAATCGTCCCAATAATTTTTAAACGGCATTTCTAATTAGATTTCATGAAAATAACAATATCTATACAAAATTTACATTTTTTTATAAAGAAATAAAAAAGTTACAGCAGTTTTTGTGTGATTTTTAAGAAAATCGTTTTTTTTGTATAATTTTAATAATATTCGTCCTAATAATTTTAAAATGGCATTTCTAATTAGATTTCATGAAAATAAAAATATCTATACAAAATTTACTTCTTTTTATAAAGAAATAAAAAAGTTACAGCAGTTTTTGTGTGATTTTTAAGAAAAACGTTTTCTTTGTATAATTTTAATAATATTCGTCCTAATAATTTTAAAACGGCATTTCTAATTAGATTTCATGAAAATAAAATTATTTATACAAAATTTACGTTTTTTATAAAGAAATAAAAAAGTTACAGCAGTTTTTGTGTGAGTTTTAGGAAAAATGTTTTTTTTGTATAATTTTAATATTATTCGTCCTACTAATTTTAAAACGGCATTTTTAATTAGATTTCATGAAAATAAAAATATCTATACAAAATTTACTTCTTTTTATAAAGAAATAAAAAAGTTACAGCAGTTTTTGTGTGATTTTTAAGAAAAACGTTTTTTTTGTATAATTTTAATATTATTCGTCCTACTAATTTTAAAACGGCATTTTTAACTAGATTTCATGAAAATAAAAATATCTATACAAAATTTACATTTTTTTATAAAGAAATAAAAAAGTTACAGCAGTTTTTGTGTGATTTTTAAGAAAAACTTTTTTTTTGTATAATTTTAAAATTATTCGTCGTAATAATTTTAAAACGGCATTTCTAATTAGATTTCATGAAAATAAAAATATCTATACAAAATTTACATTTTTTTATAAAGAAATAAAAAAGTTACAGCAGTTTTTGTTTGATTTTTAAGAAAAACGTTTTTTTGTATAATTTTAAAATTAATCGTCCTAATAATTTTTAAACAGCATTCCTAATTAGATTTCATGAAAATAAAATTATTTTTACAAAATGTACATTTTTTTATAAAGAAATAAAAAAGTTACAGCAGTTTTTGTGTGATTTTTAAGAAAAACGTTTTTTTTGTATAGTTTTAAAATTAATCGTCCTAATAATTTTAAAACGGCATTTCTAATTAGATTTCATGAAAATAAAAATATCTATACAAAATTTACATTTTTTATAAAGAAATAAAAAAGTTACAGCAGTTTTTGCGTGATTTCTAAGAAAAACGTTTTTTTTGTATAATTTTAAAATTATTCGTCCTAATAATTTTTAAACAGCATTTCTAATTAGATTTCATGAAAATAAAATTATTTTTACAAAATGTACATTTTTTTATAAAGAAATAAAAAAGTTACAGCAGTTTTTGTGTGATTTTTAAGAAAAACGTTTTTTTTTGTATAATTTTAAAATTATTCGTCCTAATAATTTTAAAACGGCATTTCTAATTAGATTTCATGAAGATAAAAATATTTTTACAAAATTTACATTTTTTTATAAAGAAATAAAAAAGTTCCAGCAGTTTTTGTGTGATTTTTAAGAAAAACGTTTTTTTTTTGTATAATTTTAAAATTAATCGTCCTAATAATTTTTAAACGGCATTTCTAATTAGATTTCATGAAAATAAAATTATTTTTACAAAATTTACATATTTTTATAAAGAAATAAAAAAGTTCCAGCAGTTTTTGTGTGATTTTTAAGAAAAACGTTTTTTTTTGTATAATTTTAAAATTATTCGTCCTAATAATTTTAAAACGGCATTTCTAATTAGATTTCATGAAGATAAAAATATCTATACAAAATTTACTTCTTTTTATAAAGAAATAAAAAAGTTACAGCAGTTTTTGTGTGATTTTTAAGAAAAACGTTTTTTTTGTATAATTTTAAAATTAATCGTCCTAATAATTTTTAAACAGCATTCCTAATTAGATTTCATGAAAATAAAATTATTTTTACAAAATGTACATTTTTTTATAAAGAAATAAAAAAGTTACAGCAGTTTTTGTGTGATTTTTAAGAAAAACGTTTTTTTTGTATAATTTTAAAATTAATAGCCCTAATAAGTTTTAAACGACATTTCTTATTAGATTTCATGAAAATAAAATTATTTTTACAAAATGTACATTTTTTTATAAAGAAATAAAAAAGTTACAGCAGTTTTTGTGTGATTTTTAAGAAAAAGGTTTTTTTTGTATAATTTTAAAATTATTCGTCCTAAAAATTTTAAAATGGCATTTCTAATTAGATTTCATGAAAATAAAATTATTTATACAAAATTTACATTTTTTTATAAAGAAATAAAAAAGTTACAGCAGTTTTTGTGTGAGTTTTAAGAAAAACGTTTTTTTTTGTTTAATTTTAAAATTAATCGTCCTAATAATTTTAAAACGGCATTTTTAATTAGATTTCATGAAAATAAAAATATCTATACAAAACTTACTTCTTTTTATAAAGAAATAAAAAAGTTACAGCAGTTTTTGTGTGATTTTTAAGAAAAACGTTTTTTTTTATAATTTTAAAATTAATCGTCCTAATAATTTTTAAACGGCACTTCTAATTAGATTTCATGAAAATAAAAATATCTATACAAAATTTACTTCTTTTTATAAAGAAATAAAAAAGTTACAGCAGTTTTTGTGTGATTTTTAAGAAAAACGTTTTTTTTGTATAATTTTAAAATTATTCATCCTAATAATTTTAAAACGGCATTTCTAATTAGATTTCATGAAAATAAAAATATCTATACAAAATTTACTTCTTTTTATAAAGAAACAAAAAAGTTACAGCAGTTTTTGTGTGATTTTTAAGAAAAACGTTTTTTTTGTATAATTTTAAAATTATTCGTCCTAATAATTTTTAAACGGCATTTCTAATTAGATTTCATGAAAATAAAAATATCTATACAAAATTTACTTCTTTTTATAAAGAAATAAAAAAGTTACAGCAGTTTTTGTGTGATTTTTAAGAAAAAGGTTTTTTTTGTATAATTTTAAAATTAATCGACCTAGAAATTTTAAAATGGTATTTCTAATTAGATTTCATGAAAATAAAAATATCTATACAAAATCTACTTCTTTTTATGAAGAAATAAAAAAGTTACAGCAGTTTTTGTGTGATTTTTAAGAAAAACGTTTTTTTTTATAATTTTAAAATTAATCGTCCTAATAATTTTTAAACGGCATTTCTAATTAGATTTCATGAAAATAAAAATATCTATACAAAATTTACTTCTTTTTATAAAGAAATAAAAAAGTTACAGCAGTTTTTGTGTGATTTTTTAGAAAAATGTTTTTTTTGTATAATTTTAAAACTAATCGTCCTAAAAATTTTAAAATGGCATTTCTAATTAGATTTCATGAAAATAAAATTATTTATATAAAATTTACATTTTTTTATAAAGAAATAAAAAAGTTACAGCAGTTTTTGTGTGATTTTTAAGAAAAACGTTTTTTTTGTATAATTTTAAAATTATTCGTCCTAATATTTTTTAAACGGCATTTTTAATTAGATTTCATGAAAATAAAATTATTTTTACAAAATTTACATTTTTTTATAAAGAAATAAAAAAGTTACAGCAGTTTTTGTGTGATTTTTAAGAAAAACGTTTTTTTTGTATAATTTTAATATTATTCGTCCTACTAATTTTAAAACGGCATTTTTAATTAGATTTCATGAAAATAAAAATATCTATACAAAATTTACATTTTTTTATAAAGAAATAAAAAAGTTACAGCAGTTTTTGTGTGATTTTTAAGAAAAACGTTTTTTTTGTATAATTTTAAAATTATTCGTCGTAATAATTTTAAAACGGCATTTCTAATTAGATTTCATGAAAATAAAAATATCTATACAAAATTTACATTTTTTTATAAAGAAATAAAAAAGTTACAGCAGTTTTTGTGTGATTTTTAAGAAAAACGTTTTTTTTGTATAATTTTAAAATTATTCGTCCTAATAATTTTAAAACGGCATTTCTAATTAGATTTCATGAAAATAAAAATATCTATACAAAATTTACATTTTTTTATAAAGAAATAAAAAAGTTACAGCAGTTTTTGTGTGATTTTTAAGAAAAACGTTTTTTTTGTATAATTTTAAAATTATTCGTCCTAATAATTTTAAAACGGCATTTCTAATTAGATTTCATGAAAATAAAAATATCTATACAAAATTTACATTTTTTTATAAAGAAATAAAAAAGTTACAGCAGTTTTTGTGTGATTTTTAAGAAAAATGTTTTTTTTGTATAATTTTAAAATTAATCGTCCTAAAAATTTTAAAACAGCATTTCTAATTAGATTTCATGAAAATAAAATTATTTATACAAAATTTACATTTTTTTATAAAGAAATAAAAAAGTTACAGCAGTTTTTGTGTGAGTTTTAAGAAAAACGTTTTTTTTTGTTTAATTTTAAAATTAATCGTCCTAATAATTTTAAAACGGCATTTTTAATTAGATTTCATGAAAATAAAAATATCTATACAAAATTTACTTCTTTTTATAAAGAAATAAAAAAGTTCCAGCAGTTTTTGTGTGATTTTTAAGAAAAACGTTTTTTTTTGTATAATTTTAAAATTAATCGTCCTAATAATTTTTAAAGGGCATTTCTAATTAGATTTCATGAAAATAAAATTATTTTTACAAAATTTACATTTTTTTATAAAGAAATAAAAAAGTTCCAGCAGTTTTTGTGTGATTTTTAAGAAAAACGTTTTTTTGTATAATTTTAAAATTATTCGTCCTAATAATTTTAAAACGGCATTTCTAATTAGATTTCATGAAGATAAAAATATCTATACAAAATTTACTTCTTTTTATAAAGAAATAAAAAAGTTACAGCAGTTTTTGTGTGATTTTTAAGAAAAACGTTTTTTTTGTATAATTTTAAAATTAATCGTCCTAATAATTTTTAAACAGCATTCCTAATTAGATTTCATGAAAATAAAATTATTTTTACAAAATTTACATTTTTTTATAAAGAAATAAAAAAGTTACAGCAGTTTTTGTGTGATTTTTAAGAAAAACGTTTTTTTTGTATAATTTTAAAATTAATAGCCCTAATAATTTTTAAACGACATTTCTTATTAGATTTCATGAAAATAAAATTATTTTTACAAAATGTACATTTTTTTATAAAGAAATAAAAAAGTTACAGCAGTTTTTGTGTGATTTTTAAGAAAAATGTTTTGTTTGTATAATTTTAAAATTAATCTTCCTAATAATTTTTAAACGGCATTTCTAATTAGATTTCATGAAAATAAAATTATTTTTACAAAATGTACATTTTTTTATAAAGAAATAAAAAAGTTGCAGCAGTTTTTGTGTGATTTTTAAGAAAAACGTTTTTTTTTGTATAATTTTAAAATTATTCGTCCTAATAATTTTAAAACGGCATTTCTAATTAGATTTCATGAAAATAAAAATATCTATACAAAATTTACTTCTTTTTATAAAGAAATAAAAAAGTTACAGCAGTTTTTGTGTGATTTTTAAGAAAAAGGTTTTTTTTGTATAATTTTAAAATTATTCGTCCTAAAAATTTTAAAATGGCATTTCTAATTAGATTTCATGAAAATAAAATTATTTATACAAAATTTACATTTTTTTATAAAGAAATAAAAAAGTTACAGCAGTTTTTGTGTGAGTTTTAAGAAAAACGTTTTTTTTTGTTTAATTTTAAAATTAATCGTCCTAATAATTTTAAAACGGCATTTTTAATTAGATTTCATGAAAATAAAAATATCTATACAAAACTTACTTCTTTTTATAAAGAAATAAAAAAGTTACAGCAGTTTTTGTGTGATTTTTAAGAAAAACGTTTTTTTTTATAATTTTAAAATTAATCGTCCTAATAATTTTTAAACGGCACTTCTAATTAGATTTCATGAAAATAAAAATATCTATACAAAATTTACTTCTTTTTATAAAGAAATAAAAAAGTTACAGCAGTTTTTGTGTGATTTTTAAGAAAAACGTTTTTTTTGTATAATTTTAAAATTATTCGTCCTAATAATTTTAAAACGGCATTTCTAATTAGATTTCATGAAAATAAAAATATCTATACAAAATTTACTTCTTTTTATAAAGAAATAAAAAAGTTACAGCAGTTTTTGTGTGATTTTTAAGAAAAAGGTTTTTTTTGTATAATTTTAAAATTAATCGACCTAGAAATTTTAAAATGGTATTTCTAATTAGATTTCATGAAAATAAAAATATCTATACAAAATCTACTTCTTTTTATGAAGAAATAAAAAAGTTACAGCAGTTTTTGTGTGATTTTTAAGAAAAACGTTTTTTTTGTATAATTTTAAAATTATTCGTCCTAATAATTTTAAAACGGCATTTCTAATTAGATTTCATGAAAATAAAAATATCTATACAAAATTTACTTCTTTTTATAAAGAAATAAAAAAGTTACAGCAGTTTTTGTGTGATTTTTAAGAAAAACGTTTTTTTTGTATAATTTTAAAATTATTCGTCCTAATAATTTTAAAACGGCATTTCTAATTAGATTTCATGAAAATAAAAATATCTATACAAAATTTACTTCTTTTTATAAAGAAATAAAAAAGTTACAGCAGTTTTTGTGTGATTTTTAAGAAAAACGTTTTTTTTGTATAATTTTAAAATTATTCGTCCTAATAATTTTAAAACGGCATTTCTAATTAGATTTCATGAAAATAAAAATATCTATACAAAATTTACTTCTTTTTATAAAGAAATAAAAAAGTTACAGCAGTTTTTGTGTGATTTTTAAGAAAAAGGTTTTTTTTGTATAATTTTAAAATTAATCGACCTAGAAATTTTAAAATGGTGTTTCTAATTAGATTTCATGAAAATAAAAATATCTATACAAAATCTACTTCTTTTTATGAAGAAATAAAAAAGTTACAGCAGTTTTTGTGTGATTTTTAAGAAAAACGTTTTTTTTTATAATTTTAAAATTAATCGTCCTAATAATTTTTAAACGGCATTTCTAATTAGATTTCATGAAAATAAAAATATCTATACAAAATTTACTTCTTTTTATAAAGAAATAAAAAAGTTACAGCAGTTTTTGTGTGATTTTTAAGAAAAATGTTTTTTTTGTATAATTTTAAAACTAATCGTCCTAAAAATTTTAAAATGGCATTTCTAATTAGATTTCATGAAAATAAAATTATTTATATAAAATTTACATTTTTTTATAAAGAAATAAAAAAGTTACAGCAGTTTTTGTGTGATTTTTAAGAAAAACGTTTTTTTTGTATAATTTTAAAATTATTCGTCCTAATATTTTTTAAACGGCATTTTTAATTAGATTTCATGAAAATAAAATTATTTTTACAAAATTTACATTTTTTTATAAAGAAATAAAAAAGTTACAGCAGTTTTTGTGTGATTTTTAAGAAAAACGTTTTTTTTGTATAATTTTAATATTATTCGTCCTACTAATTTTAAAACGGCATTTTTAATTGGATTTCATGAAAATAAAAATATCTATACAAAATTTACATTTTTTTATAAAGAAATAAAAAAGTTACAGCAGTTTTTGTGTGATTTTTAAGAAAAACGTTTTTTTTGTATAATTTTAAAATTATTCGTCGTAATAATTTTAAAACGGCATTTCTAATTAGATTTCATGAAAATAAAAATATCTATACAAAATTTACATTTTTTTATAAAGAAATAAAAAAGTTACAGCAGTTTTTGTGTGATTTTTAAGAAAAACGTTTTTTTTGTATAATTTTAAAATTATTCGTCCTAATAATTTTAAAACGGCATTTCTAATTAGATTTTATGAAAATAAAAATATCTATACAAAATTTACATTTTTTTATAAAGAAATAAAAAAGTTACAGCAGTTTTTGTGTGATTTTTAAGAAAAACGTTTTTTTTGTATAATTTTAAAATTATTCGTCCTAATAATTTTAAAACGGCATTTCTAATTAGATTTCATGAAAATAAAAATATCTATACAAAATTTACATTTTTTTATAAAGAAATAAAAAAGTTACAGCAGTTTTTGTGTGATTTTTAAGAAAAATGTTTTTTTTGTATAATTTTAAAATTAATCGTCCTAAAAATTTTAAAACAGCATTTCTAATTAGATTTCATGAAAATAAAATTATTTATACAAATTTTACATTTTTTTATAAAGAAATAAAAAAGTTACAGCAGTTTTTGTGTGATTTTTAAGAAAAACGTTTTTTTTGTATAATTTTAATATTATTCGTCCTACTAATTTTAAAACGGCATTTTTAATTAGATTTCATAAAAATAAAAATATCTATACAAAATTTACATTTTTTTATAAAGAAATAAAAAAGTTACAGCAGTTTTTGTGTGATTTTTAAGAAAAACATTTTCTTTGTATAATTTTAAAATTATTCGTCGTAATAATTTTAAAACGGCATTTCTAATTAGATTTCATGAAAATAAAAATATCTATACAAAATTTACATTTTTTTATAAAGAAATAAAAAAGTTACAGCAGTTTTTGTTTGATTTTTAAGAAAAACGTTTTTTTTGTATAATTTTAAAATTATTCGTCCTAATAATTTTAAAACGGCATTTATAATTAGATTTCATGAAAATAAAAATATCTATACAAATTTTACATTTTTTTATAATGAAATAAAAAAGTTACAGCAGTTTTTGTGTGATTTTTAAGAAAAATGTTTTTTTTGTATAATTTTAAAATTATTCGTCCTAATAATTTTAAAACGGCATTTCTAATTAGATTTCATGAAAATAAAAATATCTATACAAAATTTACTTCTTTTTATAAAGAAATAAAAAAGTTACAGCAGTTTTTGTGTGATTTTTAAGAAAAAGGTTTTTTTTGTATAATTTTAAAATTAATCGTCCTAAAAATTTTAAAATGGCATTTCTAATTAGATTTCATGAAAATAAAATTATTTTTACAAAATGTACATTTTTTTATAAAGAAATAAAAAAGTTACAGCAGTTTTTGTGTGATTTTTAAGAAAAAGGTTTTTTTTGTATAATTTTAAAATTATTCGTCCTAATAATTTTAAAACGGCATTTCTAATTAGATTTCATGAAAATAAAAATATCTATACAAAATTTACTTCTTTTTATAAAGAAATAAAAAAGTTACAGCAGTTTTTGTGTGATTTTTAAGAAAAACGTTTTTTTTGTATAATTTTAATATTATTCGTCCTACTAATTTTAAAACGGCATTTTTAATTAGATTTCATAAAAATAAAAATATCTATACAAAATTTACATTTTTTTATAAAGAAATAAAAAAGTTACAGCAGTTTTTGTGTGATTTTTAAGAAAAACGTTTTTTTTGTATAATTTTAATAATATTCGTCCTAATAATTTTAAAATGGCATTTCTAATTAGATTTCATGAAAATAAAATTATTTTTACAAAATGTACATTTTTTTATAAAGAAATAAAAAAGTTACAGCAGTTTTTGTGTGATTTTTAAGAAAAAGGTTTTTTTTGTATAATTTTAAAATTATTCGTCCTAATAATTTTAAAACGGCATTTCTAATTAGATTTCATGAAAATAAAAATATCTATACAAAATTTACTTCTTTTTATAAAGAAATAAAAAAGTTACAGCAGTTTTTGTGTGATTTTTAAGAAAAACGTTTTTTTTGTATAATTTTAATATTATTCGTCCTACTAATTTTAAAACGGCATTTTTAATTAGATTTCATAAAAATAAAAATATCTATACAAAATTTACATTTTTTTATAAAGAAATAAAAAAGTTACAGCAGTTTTTGTGTGATTTTTAAGAAAAACATTTTCTTTGTATAATTTTAAAATTATTCGTCGTAATAATTTTAAAACGGCATTTCTAATTAGATTTCATGAAAATAAAAATATCTATACAAAATTTACATTTTTTTATAAAGAAATAAAAAAGTTACAGCAGTTTTTGTTTGATTTTTAAGAAAAACGTTTTTTTTGTATAATTTTAAAATTATTCGTCCTAATAATTTTAAAACGGCATTTATAATTAGATTTCATGAAAATAAAAATATCTATACAAATTTTACATTTTTTTATAATGAAATAAAAAAGTTACAGCAGTTTTTGTGTGATTTTTAAGAAAAATGTTTTTTTTGTATAATTTTAAAATTATTCGTCCTAATAATTTTAAAACGGCATTTCTAATTAGATTTCATGAAAATAAAAATATCTATACAAAATTTACTTCTTTTTATAAAGAAATAAAAAAGTTACAGCAGTTTTTGTGTGATTTTTAAGAAAAAGGTTTTTTTTGTATAATTTTAAAATTAATCGTCCTAAAAATTTTAAAATGGCATTTCTAATTAGATTTCATGAAAATAAAATTATTTTTACAAAATGTACATTTTTTCATAAAGAAATAAAAAAGTTACAGCAGTTTTTGCGTGATTTCTAAGAAAAACGTTTTTTTTGTATAATTTTAAAATTATTCGTCCTAATAATTTTAAAATGGCATTTCTTATTAGATTTCATGAAAATAAAATTATTTATACAAAATTTACATTTTTTTATAAAGAAATAAAAAAGTTACAGCAGTTTTTGTGTGATTTTTAAGAAAAACGTTTTTTTTGTATAGTTTTAAAATTAATCGTCCTAATAATTTTAAAACGGCATTTCTAATTAGATTTCATGAAAATAAAAATATCTATACAAAATTTACATTTTTTATAAAGAAATAAAAAAGTTACAGCAGTTTTTGCGTGATTTCTAAGAAAAACGTTTTTTTTGGATAATTTTAAAATTATTCGTCCTAATAATTTTAAAATGGCATTTCTAATTAGATTTCATGAAAATAAAATTATTTATACAAAATTTACACTTTTTTATAAAGAAATAAAAAAGTTACAGCAGTTTTTGTGTGATATTTAAGAAAAATGTTTTTTTTGTATAATTTTATAATTAATCGTCCCAATAATTTTTAAACGGCATTTCTAATTAGATTTCATGAAAATAACAATATCTATACAAAATTTACATTTTTTTATAAAGAAATAAAAAAGTTACAGCAGTTTTTGTGTGATTTTTAAGAAAAACGCATTATTTCTAAAAAATAACGTTTTTTTGATATAATTTTAAAAGTAATCTTCCGAAAAATTTTAAAACTACATTTTTAATTAGATTTCATGAAAATAAAAATATCTATACAAAATTTACTTCTTTTTATAAAGAAATAAAAAAGTTACAGCAGTTTTTGTGTGATTTTTAAGAAAAACGTTTTTTTTGTATAATTTTAATATTACTCGTCCTACTAATTTTAAAACGGCATTTTTAACTAGATTTCATGAAAATAAAAATATCTATACAAAATTTACATTTTTTTATAAAGAAATAAAAAAGTTACAGCAGTTTTTGTGTGATTTTTAAGAAAAACATTTTTTTTGTATAATTTTAAAATTATTCGTCGTAATAATTTTAAAACGGCATTTCTAATTAGATTTCATGAAAATAAAAATATCTATACAAAATTTACTTCTTTTTATAAAGAAATAAAAAAGTTACAGCAGTTTTTGTGTGATTTTTAAGAAAAAGGTTTTTTTTGTATAATTTTAAAATTAATCGTCCTAAAAATTTTAAAATGGCATTTCTAATTAGATTTCATGAAAATAAAATTATTTTTACAAAATGTACATTTTTTTATAAAGAAATAAAAAAGTTACAGCAGTTTTTGCGTGATTTCTAAGGAAAACGTTTTTTTTGTATAATTTTAAAATTATTCGTCCTAATAATTTTAAAATGGCATTTCTAATTAGATTTCATGAAAATAAAATTATTTATACAAAATTTACATTTTTTTATAAAGAAATAAAAAAGTTACAGCAGTTTTTGTGTGATTTTTAAGAAAAACGTTTTTTTTGTATAGTTTTAAAATTAATCGTCCTAATAATTTTAAAACGGCATTTCTAATTAGATTTCATGAAAATAAAAATATCTATACAAAATTTACATTTTTTATAAAGAAATAAAAAAGTTACAGCAGTTTTTGCGTGATTTCTAAGAAAAACGTTTTTTTTGGATAATTTTAAAATTATTCGTCCTAATAATTTTAAAATGGCATTTCTAATTAGATTTCATGAAAATAAAATTATTTATACAAAATTTACACTTTTTTATAAAGAAATAAAAAAGTTACAGCAGTTTTTGTGTGATATTTAAGAAAAATGTTTTTTTGTATAATTTTATAATTAATCGTCCCAATAATTTTTAAACGGCATTTCTAATTAGATTTCATGAAAATAACAATATCTATACAAAATTTACATTTTTTTATAAAGAAATAAAAAAGTTACAGCAGTTTTTGTGTGATTTTTAAGAAAATCGTTTTTTTTGTATAATTTTAATAATATTCGTCCTAATAATTTTAAAACGGCATTTCTAATTAGATTTCATGAAAATAAAAATATCTATACAAAATTTACTTCTTTTTATAAGGAAATAAAAAAGTTACAGCAGTTTTTGTGTGATTTTTAAGAAAAACGTTTTTTTTGTATAATTTTAATAATATTCGTCCTAATAATTTTAAAACGGCATTTCTAATTAGATTTCATGAAAATAAAATTATTTATACAAAATTTACATTTTTTTATAAAGAAATAAAAAAGTTACAGCAGTTTTTGTGTGAGTTTTAAGAAAAAGGTTTTTTTGTATAATTTTAAAATTAATCGTCCTAATAATTTTAAAACGGCATTTCTAATTAGATTTCATGAAAATAAAAATATCTATACAAAATTTACTTCTTTTTATAAAGAAATAAAAAAGTTACAGCAGTTTTTGTGTGATTTTTAAGAAAAACGTTTTTTTTGTATAATTTTAAAATTATTCGTCCTAATAATTTTTAAACAGCATTTCTAATTAGATTTCATGAAAATAAAATTATTTTTACAAAATGTACATTTTTTTATAAAGAAATAAAAAAGTTACAGCAGTTTTTGTGTGATTTTTAAGAAAAACGTTTTTTTTGTATAATTTTAAAATTATTCGTCCTAATAATTTTAAAACGGCATTTCTAATTAGATTTCATGAAGATAAAAATATTTTTACAAAATTTACATTTTTTTATAAAGAAATAAAAAAGTTCCAGCAGTTTTTGTGTGATTTTTAAGAAAAACGTTTTTTTTTGTATAATTTTAAAATTAATCGTCCTAATAATTTTTAAAGGGCATTTCTAATTAGATTTCATGAAAATAAAATTATTTTTACAAAATTTACATTTTTTTATAAAGAAATAAAAAAGTTCCAGCAGTTTTTGTGTGATTTTTAAGAAAAACGTTTTTTTTGTATAATTTTAAAATTAATCGTCCTAATAATTTTTAAACAGCATTCCTAATTAGATTTCATGAAAATAAAATTATTTTTACAAAATGTACATTTTTTTATAAAGAAATAAAAAAGTTACAGCAGTTTTTGTGTGATTTTTAAGAAAAACGTTTTTTTTGTATAATTTTAAAATTAATCGTCCTAATTATTTTTAAACAGCATTTCTAATTAGATTTCATGAAAATAAAAATATCTATACAAAATTTACTTCTTTTTATAAAGAAATAAAAAAGTTACAGCAGTTTTTGTGTGATTTTTAAGAAAAACGTTTTTTTTGTATAATTTTAAAATTAATCGTCCTAATTATTTTTAAACAGCATTTCTAATTAGATTTCATGAAAATAAAAATATCTATACAAAATTTACTTCTTTTTATAAAGAAATAAAAAAGTTACAGCAGTTTTTGTGTGATTTTTAAGAAAAAGGTTTTTTTTGTATAATTTTAAAATTAATCGACCTAGAAATTTTAAAATGGTATTTCTAATTAGATTTCATGAAAATAAAAATATCTATACAAAATCTACTTCTTTTTATGAAGAAATAAAAAAGTTACAGCAGTTTTTGTGTGATTTTTAAGAAAAACGTTTTTTTTATAATTTTAAAATTAATCGTCCTAATAATTTTTAAACGGCATTTCTAATTAGATTTCATGAAAATAAAAATATCTATACAAAATTTACTTCTTTTTATAAAGAAATAAAAAAGTTACAGCAGTTTTTGTGTGATTTTTAAGAAAAATGTTTTTTTTGTATAATTTTAAAACTAATCGTCCTAAAAATTTTAAAATAGCATTTCTAATTAGATTTCATGAAAATAAAATTATTTATATAAAATTTACATTTTTTTATAAAGAAATAAAAAAGTTACAGCAGTTTTTGTGTGATTTTTAAGAAAAACGTTTTTTTTGTATAATTTTAAAATTATTCGTCCTAATATTTTTTAAACGGCATTTTTAATTAGATTTCATGAAAATAAAATTATTTTTACAAAATTTACATTTTTTTATAAAGAAATAAAAAAGTTACAGCAGTTTTTGTGTGATTTTTAAGAAAAACGTTTTTTTTGTATAATTTTAATATTATTCGTCCTACTAATTTTAAAACGGCATTTTTAATTAGATTTCATGAAAATAAAAATATCTATACAAAATTTACATTTTTTTATAAAGAAATAAAAAAGTTACAGCAGTTTTTGTGTGATTTTTAAGAAAAACGTTTTTTTTGTATAATTTTAAAATTATTCGTCGTAATAATTTTAAAACGGCATTTCTAATTAGATTTCATGAAAATAAAAATATCTATACAAAATTTACATTTTTTTATAAAGAAATAAAAAAGTTACAGCAGTTTTTGTGTGATTTTTAAGAAAAACGTTTTTTTTGTATAATTTTAAAATTATTCGTCCTAATAATTTTAAAACGGCATTTCTAATTAGATTTCATGAAAATAAAAATATCTATACAAAATTTACATTTTTTTATAAAGAAATAAAAAAGTTACAGCAGTTTTTGTGTGATTTTTAAGAAAAACGTTTTTTTTGTATAATTTTAAAATTATTCGTCCTAATAATTTTAAAACGGCATTTCTAATTAGATTTCATGAAAATAAAAATATCTATACAAAATTTACATTTTTTTATAAAGAAATAAAAAAGTTACAGCAGTTTTTGTGTGATTTTTAAGAAAAATGTTTTTTTTGTATAATTTTAAAATTAATCGTCCTAAAAATTTTAAAACAGCATTTCTAATTAGATTTCATGAAAATAAAATTATTTATACAAATTTTACATTTTTTTATAAAGAAATAAAAAAGTTACAGCAGTTTTTGTGTGATTTTTAAGAAAAACGTTTTTTTTTGTATAATTTTATAATTAATCGTCCTAATAATTTTAAAACGGCATTTCTAATTAGATTTCATGAAAATAAAATTATTTATACAAAATTTACATTTTTTTATAAATAAATAAAAAAGTTACAGCAGTTTTTGTGTGATTTTTAAGAAAAACGTTTTTTTTGTATAATTTTAATAATATTCGTCCTAATAATTTTAAAACGGCATTTCTAATTAGATTTCATGAAAATAAAATTATTTTTACAAAATGTACATTTTTTTATAAAGAAATAAAAAAGTTACAGCAGTTTTTGTGTGATTTTTAAGAAAAAGGTTTTTTTTGTATAATTTTAAAATTATTCGTCCTAATAATTTTAAAACGGCATTTCTAATTAGATTTCATGAAAATAAAAATATCTATACAAAATTTACTTCTTTTTATAAAGAAATAAAAAAGTTACAGCAGTTTTTGTGTGATTTTTAAGAAAAACGTTTTTTTTGTATAATTTTAATATTATTCGTCCTACTAATTTTAAAACGGCATTTTTAATTAGATTTCATAAAAATAAAAATATCTATACAAAATTTACATTTTTTTATAAAGAAATAAAAAAGTTACAGCAGTTTTTGTGTGATTTTTAAGAAAAACATTTTCTTTGTATAATTTTAAAATTATTCGTCGTAATAATTTTAAAACGGCATTTCTAATTAGATTTCATGAAAATAAAAATATCTATACAAAATTTACATTTTTTTATAAAGAAATAAAAAAGTTACAGCAGTTTTTGTTTGATTTTTAAGAAAAACGTTTTTTTTGTATAATTTTAAAATTATTCGTCCTAATAATTTTAAAACGGCATTTATAATTAGATTTCATGAAAATAAAAATATCTATACAAATTTTACATTTTTTTATAATGAAATAAAAAAGTTACAGCAGTTTTTGTGTGATTTTTAAGAAAAATGTTTTTTTTGTATAATTTTAAAATTATTCGTCCTAATAATTTTAAAACGGCATTTCTAATTAGATTTCATGAAAATAAAAATATCTATACAAAATTTACTTCTTTTTATAAAGAAATAAAAAAGTTACAGCAGTTTTTGTGTGATTTTTAAGAAAAAGGTTTTTTTTGTATAATTTTAAAATTAATCGTCCTAAAAATTTTAAAATGGCATTTCTAATTAGATTTCATGAAAATAAAATTATTTTTACAAAATGTACATTTTTTCATAAAGAAATAAAAAAGTTACAGCAGTTTTTGCGTGATTTCTAAGAAAAACGTTTTTTTTGTATAATTTTAAAATTATTCGTCCTAATAATTTTAAAATGGCATTTCTAATTAGATTTCATGAAAATAAAAATATTTATACAAAATTTACATTTTTTATAAAGAAATAAAAAAGTTACAGCAGTTTTTGCGTGATTTCTAAGAAAAACGTTTTTTTTGGATAATTTTAAAATTATTCGTCCTAATAATTTTAAAATGGCATTTCTAATTAGATTTCATGAAAATAAAATTATTTATACAAAATTTACACTTTTTTATAAAGAAATAAAAAAGTTACAGCAGTTTTTGTGTGATATTTAAGAAAAATGTTTTTTTTGTATAATTTTATAATTAATCGTCCCAATAATTTTTAAACGGCATTTCTAATTAGATTTCATGAAAATAACAATACCTATACAAAATTTACATTTTTTTATAAAGAAATAAAAAAGTTACAGCAGTTTTTGTGTGATTTTTGAGAAAATCGTTTTTTTTGTATAATTTTAATAATATTCGTCCTAATAATTTTAAAACGGCATTTCTAATTAGATTTCATGAAAATAAAATTATTTAAACAAAATTTACATTTTTTTATAAAGAAATAAAAAAGTTACAGCAGTTTTTGTTTGATTTTTAAGAAAAACGCATTATTTCTAAAAAATAACGTTTTTTTGATATAATTTTAAAAGTAATCTTCCGAAAAATTTTAAAACTACATTTTTAATTAGATTTCATGAAAATAAAAATATCTATACAAAATTTACTTCTTTTTATAAAGAAATAAAAAAGTTACAGCAGTTTTTGTGTGATTTTTAAGAAAAACGTTTTTTTTGTATAATTTTAATATTATTCGTCCTACTAATTTTAAAATGGCATTTTTAACTAGATTTCATGAAAATAAAAATATCTATACAAAATTTACATTTTTTTATAAAGAAATAAAAAAGTTACAGCAGTTTTTGTGTGATTTTTAAGAAAAACATTTTTTTTGTATAATTTTAAAATTATTCGTCGTAATAATTTTAAAACGGCATTTCTAATTAGATTTCATGAAAATAAAAATATCTATACAAAATTTACATTTTTTTATAAAGAAATAAAAAAGTTACAGCAGTTTTTGTGTGATTTTTAAGAAAAACGTTTTTTTTATATAATTTTAAAATTATTCGTCCTAATAATTTTAAAACGGCATTTCTAATTAGATTTCATGAAAATAAAAATATCTATACAAAATTTACTTCTTTTTATAAAGAAATAAAAAAGTTACAGCAGTTTTTGTGTGATTTTTAAGAAAAAGGTTTTTTTTGTATAATTTTAAAATTAATCGTCCTAAAAATTTTAAAATGGCATTTCTAATTAGATTTCATGAAAATAAAATTATTTTTACAAAATGTACATTTTTTTATAAAGAAATAAAAAAGTTACAGCAGTTTTTGCGTGATTTCTAAGGAAAACGTTTTTTTTGTATAATTTTAAAATTATTCGTCCTAATAATTTTAAAATGGCATTTCTAATTAGATTTCATGAAAATAAAATTATTTATACAAAATTTACATTTTTTTATAAAGAAATAAAAAAGTTACAGCAGTTTTTGTGTGATTTTTAAGAAAAACGTTTTTTTTTGTATAGTTTTAAAATTAATCGTCCTAATAATTTTAAAACGGCATTTCTAATTAGATTTCATGAAAATAAAAATATCTATACAAAATTTACATTTTTTATAAAGAAATAAAAAAGTTACAGCAGTTTTTGCGTGATTTCTAAGAAAAACGTTTTTTTGTATAATTTTAAAATTATTCGTCCTAATAATTTTAAAATGGCATTTCTAATTAGATTTCATGAAAATAAAATTATTTATACAAAATTTACACTTTTTTATAAAGAAATAAAAAAGTTACAGCAGTTTTTGTGTGATATTTAAGAAAAATGTTTTTTTGTATAATTTTATAATTAATCGTCCCAATAATTTTTAAACGGCATTTCTAATTAGATTTCATGAAAATAACAATATCTATACAAAATTTACATTTTTTTATAAAGAAATAAAAAAGTTACAGCAGTTTTTGTGTGATTTTTAAGAAAATCGTTTTTTTTGTATAATTTTAATAATATTCGTCCTAATAATTTTAAAACGGCATTTCTAATTAGATTTCATGAAGATAAAAATATTTTTACAAAATTTACATTTTTTTATAAAGAAATAAAAAAGTTACAGCAGTTTTTGTGTGATTTTTAAGAAAAACGTTTTTTTTGTATAATTTTAAAATTAATCGTCCTAATAATTTTTAAACAGCATTCCTAATTAGATTTCATGAAAATAAAATTATTTTTACAAAATGTACATTTTTTTATAAAGAAATAAAAAAGTTACAGCAGTTTTTGTGTGATTTTTAAGAAAAACGTTTTGTTTGTATAATTTTAAAATTAATCGTCCTAATTATTTTTAAGCAGCATTTCTAATTAGATTTCATGAAAATAAAAATATCTATACAAAATTTACTTCTTTTTATAAAGAAATAAAAAAGTTACAGCAGTTTTTGTGTGATTTTTAAGAAAAACGTTTTTTTTGTATAATTTTAAAATTAATCGTCCTAATTATTTTTAAACAGCATTTCTAATTAGATTTCATGAAAATAAAAATATCTATACAAAATTTACTTCTTTTTATAAAGAAATAAAAAAGTTACAGCAGTTTTTGTGTGATTTTTAAGAAAAACGTTTTTTTTTGTATAATTTTAAAATTAATCGTCCTAATAATTTTTAAACAGCATTTCTAATTAGATTTCATGAAAATAAAATTATTTTTACAAAATGTACATTTTTTTATAAAGAAATAAAAAAGTTACAGCAGTTTTTGTGTGATATTTAAGAAAAATGTTTTTTTGTATAATTTTATAATTAATCGTCCCAATAATTTTTAAACGGCATTTCTAATTAGATTTCATGAAGATAAAAATATTTATACAAAATTTACTTCTTTTTATAAAGAAATAAAAAAGTTACAGCAGTTTTTGTGTGATTTTTAAGAAAAACGTTTTTTTTTGTATAATTTTAAAATTAATAGCCCTAATAATTTTTAAACGACATTTCTTATTAGATTTCATGAAAATAAAATTATTTTTACAAAATGTACATTTTTTTATAAAGAAATAAAAAAGTTACAGCAGTTTTTGTGTGATTTTTAAGAAAAACGTTTTGTTTGTATAATTTTAAAATTAATCTTCCTAATAATTTTTAAACGGCATTTCTAATTAGATTTCATGAAAATAAAATTATTTTTACAAAATGTACATTATTTTATAAAGAAATAAAAAAGTTACAGCAGTTTTTGTGTGATTTTTAAGAAAAACGTTTTTTTTTTGTATAATTTTAAAATTATTCGTCCTAATAATTTTAAAACGGCATTTCTAATTAGATTTCATGAAAATAAAAATATCTATACAAAATTTACTTCTTTTTATAAAGAAATAAAAAAGTTACAGCAGTTTTTGTGTAATTTTTAAGAAAAAGGTTTTTTTTTGTATAATTTTAAAATTAATCGACCTAAAAATTTTAAAATGGCATTTCTAATTAGATTTCATGAAAATAAAATTATTTTTACACAATGTACATTTTTTTATAAAGAAATAAAAAAGTTACAGCAGTTTTTGTGTGATTTTTAAGAAAAACGTTTTTTTTGTATAATTTTAAAATTAATCGTCCTAATAATTTTTAAACGGCATTTCTAATTGGATTTCATGAAAATAAAATTATTTTTACACAATGTACATTTTTTTATAAAGAAATAAAAAAGTTACAGTAGTTTTTGTGTGATTTTTAAGAAAAACGTTTTTTTTTTGTATAATTTTAAAATTATTCGTCCTAATAATTTCAAAACGGCATTTCTAATTAGATTTCATGAAAATAAAAATATCTATACAAAATTTACATTTTTTTATAAAGAAATAAAAAAGTTACAGCAGTTTTTGTGTGATTTTTAAGAAAAACGTTTTTTTGTATAATTTTAAAATTAATCGTCCCAATAATTTTTAAACGGCATTTCTAATTAGATTTCATGAAAATAAAATTATTTTTACAAAATTTACATTTTTTTATAAAGAAATAAAAAAGTTACAGCAGTTTTTGTGTGATTTTTAAGAAAAAGGTTTTTTTTGTATAATTTTAAAATTAATCGACCTAAAAATTTTAAAATGGCATTTCTAATTAGATTTCATGAAAATAAAATTATTTTTACACAATGTACATTTTTTTATAAAGAAATAAAAAAGTTACAGCAGTTTTTGTGTGATTTTTAAGAAAAACGTTTTTTTTGTATAATTTTAAAATTAATCGTCCTAATAATTTTTAAACGGCATTTCTAATTAGATTTCATGAAAATAAAATTATTTTTACACAATGTACATTTTTTTATAAAGAAATAAAAAAGTTACAGCAGTTTTTGTGTGATTTTTAAGAAAAACGTTTTTTTTTGTATAATTTTAAAATTATTCGTCCTAATAATTTTAAAACGGCATTTCTAATTAGATTTCATGAAAATAAAAATATCTATACAAAATTTACATTTTTTTATAAAGAAATAAAAAAGTTACAGCAGTTTTTGTGTGATTTTTAAGAAAAACGTTTTTTTTGTATAATTTTAAAATTATTCGTCCTAATAATTTTAAAACGGCATTTCTAATTAGATTTCATGAAAATAAAATTATTTTTACAAAATGTACATTTTTTTATAAAGAAATAAAAAAGTTACAGCAGTTTTTGTGTGATTTTTAAGAAAAACGTTTTTTTTGTATAATTTTAATATTATTCGTCCTACTAATTTTAAAACGGCATTTCTAATTAGATTTCATGAAAATAAAAATATCTATACAAAATTTACATTTTTTTATAAAGAAATAAAAAAGTTACAGCAGTTTTTGTGTGATTTTTAAGAAAAACGTTTTTTTTTTTATAATTTTAAAATTAATCGTCCTAATAATTTTTAAACTGCATTTCTAATTAGATTTCATGAAAATAAAATTATTTTTACAAAATTTACATTTTTTTATAAATAAATAAAAAAGTTACAGCAGTTTTTGTGTGATTTTTAAGAAAAACGTTTTTTTTGTATAATTTTAAAATTATTCGTCCTAATAATTTTAAAACGGCATTTCTAATTAGATTTCATGAAAATAAAAATATCTATACAAAATTTACATTTTTTTATAAAGAAATAAAAAAGTTACAGCAGTTTTTGTGTGATTTTTAAGAAAAACGTTTTTTTTGTATAATTTTAAAATTATTCGTCCTAATAATTTTAAAACGGCATTTATAATTAGATTTCATGAAAATAAAAATATCTATACAAAATTTACATTTTGTTATAAAGAAATAAAAAAGTTACACCAGTTTTTGTGTGATTATTAAGAAAAACGTTTTTATTGTATAATTTTAAAATTATTCGTCCTAATAATTTTTAAGCGGGATTTCTAATTAGATTTCATGAAAATAAAAATATCTATACAAAATTTACATTTTTTTATAAAGAAATAAAAAAGTTACAGCAGTTTTTGTGTGACTTTTAAGAAAAACGTTTTTTTTTGTATAATTTTAAAATTATTCGCCCTAATAATTTTAAAACGGCATTTCTAATTAGATTTCATGAAAATAAAAATATCTATACAAAATTTTCTTCTTTTTATAAAGAAATTAAAAAGTTACAGCAGTTTTTGTGTGATTTTTAAGAAAAACGTTTTTTTTGTATAATTTTAAAATTAATCGTCCTAAAAATTTTAAAACGGCATTTCTAATTAATTTTCATGAAAATAAAAATATCTATACAAAATTTACTTCTTTTTATAAAGAAATAAAAAAGTTACAGCAGTTTTTGTGTGATTTTTAAGAAAAACGTTTTTTTGTATAATTTTAATATTGTTCGGCCTACTAATTTTAAAACGGCATTTTTAATTAGATTTCATGAAAATAAAAATATCTATACAAAATTTACATTTTTTTATAAAGAAATAAAAAAGTTACAGCAGTTTTTGTGTGAATTTTAAGAAAAACGTTTTTTTTGTATAATTTTAAAATTAATCGTCCTAAAAATTTTAAAACGGCATTTCTAATTAGTTTTCATGAAAATAAAAATATCTATACAAAATTTACATTTTCTTATAAAGAAATAAAAAAGTTACAGCAGTTTTTGTGTGACTTTTAAGAAAAACGTTTTTTTTGTATAATTTTAAAATTATTCGTCCTAATAATTTTAAAACGGCATTTCTAATTAGATTTCATGAAAATAAAAATATCTATACAAAATTTTCTTCTTTTTATAAAGAAATAAAAAAGTTACAGCAGTTTTTGTGTGATTTTTAAGAAAAACGTTTTTTTGTATAATTTTAAAATTATTCGTCCTAATAATTTTAAAACGGCATTTCTAATTAGATTTCATGAAAATAAAAATATCTATACAAAATTTTCTTCTTTTTATAAAGAAATAAAAAAGTTACAGCAGTTTTTGTGTGATTTTTAAGAAAAACGTTTTTTTGTATAATTTTAATATTGTTCGTCCTAATAATTTTAAAACGGCATTTCTAATTAGTTTTCATGAAAATAAAAATATCTATACAAAATTTACTTCTTTTTATAAAGAAATAAAAAAGTTACAGCAGTTTTTGTGTGATTTTTAAGAAAAACGTTTTTTTGTATAATTTTAATATTGTTCGTTTTAATAATTTTGAAACGGCATTTCTAACTAGTTTTCATGAAAATAAAAATATCTATACAAAATTTACTTCTTTTTATAAAGAAATAAAAAAGTTACAGCAGTTTTTGTGTGATTTTTAAGAAAAACGTTTTTTTTTGTATAATTTTAAAATTAATCGTCCTAATAATTTTAAAACGGCATTTCTAATTAGATTTCATGAAAATAAAACTATTTATACAAAATTTACATTTTTTTATAAAGAAATAACAAAGTTACAGCAGTTTTTGTGTGATTTTTAAGAAAAACGTTTTTTTGTATAATTTTAATATTGTTCGTTTTAATAATTTTGAAACGGCATTTCTAACTAGTTTTCATGAAAATAAAAATATCTATACAAAATTTACTTCTTTTTATAAAGAAATAAAAAAGTTACAGCAGTTTTTGTGTGATTTTTAAGAAAAACGTTTTTTTTGTATAATTTTAAAATTAATCGTCCTAAAAATTTTAAAACGGCATTTCTAATTAGTTTTCATGAAAATAAAAATATCTATACAAAATTTACTTCTTTTTATAAAGAAATAAAAAAGTTACAGCAGTTTTTGTGTGATTTTTAAGAAAAACGTTTTTTTGTATAATTTTAATATTGTTCGGCCTACTAATTTTAAAACGGCATTTTTAATTAGATTTCATGAAAATAAAAATATCTATACAAAATTTACATTTTTTTATAAAGAAATAAAAAAGTTACAGCAGTTTTTGTGTGAATTTTAAGAAAAACGTTTTTTTTTGTATAATTTTAAAATTAATCGTCCTAAAAATTTTAAAACGGCATTTCTAATTAGTTTTCATGAAAATAAAAATATCTATACAAAATTTACATTTTCTTATAAAGAAATAAAAAAGTTACAGCAGTTTTTGTGTGACTTTTAAGAAAAACGTTTTTTTTGTATAATTTTAAAATTATTCGTCCTAATAATTTTAAAACGGCATTTCTAATTAGATTTCATGAAAATAAAAATATCTATACAAAATTTTCTTCTTTTTATAAAGAAATAAAAAAGTTACAGCAGTTTTTGTGTGATTTTTAAGAAAAACGTTTTTTTGTATAATTTTAAAATTATTCGTCCTAATAATTTTAAAACGGCATTTCTAATTAGATTTCATGAAAATAAAAATATCTATACAAAATTTTCTTCTTTTTATAAAGAAATAAAAAAGTTACAGCAGTTTTTGTGTGATTTTTAAGCAAAACGTTTTTTTGTATAATTTTAATATTGTTCGTCCTAATAATTTTAAAACGGCATTTCTAATTAGTTTTCATGAAAATAAAAATATCTATACAAAATTTACTTCTTTTTATAAAGAAATAAAAAAGTTACAGCAGTTTTTGTGTGATTTTTAAGAAAAACGTTTTTTTGTATAATTTTAATATTGTTCGTTTTAATAATTTTGAAACGGCATTTCTAACTAGTTTTCATGAAAATAAAAATATCTATACAAAATTTACTTCTTTTTATAAAGAAATAAAAAAGTTACAGCAGTTTTTGTGTGATTTTTAAGAAAAACGTTTTTTTTGTATAATTTTAAAATTAATCGTCCTAATAATTTTAAAACGGCATTTCTAATTAGATTTCATGAAAATAAAACTATTTATACAAAATTTACATTTTTTTATAAAGAAATAACAAAGTTACAGCAGTTTTTGTGTGATATTTAAGAAAAACGTTTTTTTTTGTATAATTTTATAATTAATCGTCCTAATAATTTTAAAACGGCATTTCTAATTAGATTTCATGAAAATAAAAATATCTATACAACATTTACTTCTTTTTATAAAGAAATAAAAAAGTTACAGCAGTTTTTGTGTGATTTTTAAGAAAAACGTTTTTTTTGTATAATTTTAAAATTAATCGTCCTAATAATTTTAAAACGGCATTTCTAATTAGATTTCATGAAAATAAAAATATCTATACAAAATTTACTTCTTTTTATAAAGAAATAAAAAAGTTACAGCAGTTTTTGTGTGATTTTTAAGAAAAACGTTTTTTTTGTATAATTTTAAAATTAATCGTCCTAATAATTTTAAAACGGCATTTTTAATTAGATTTCATGAAAATAAAAATATCTATACAAAATTTTCTTCTTTTTATAAAGAAATAAAAAAGTTACAGCAGTTTTTGTGTGATTTTTAAGAAATACGTTTTTTTTGTATAATTTTAAAATTAATCGTCCTAATAATTTTAAAACGGCATTTCTAATTAGATTTCTTGAAAATAAAATTATTTATACAAAATTTACATTTTTTTATAAAGAAATAACAAAGTTACAGCAGTTTTTGTCTGATATTTAAGAAAAACGTTTTTTTTTGTATAATTTTATAATTAATCGTCCTAATAATTTTAAAATGGCATTTCTAATTAGATTTCATGAAAATAAAAATATCTATACAAAATTTTCTTCTTTTTATAAAGAAATAAAAAAGTTACAGCAGTTTTTGTGTGATTTTTAAGAAAAACGTTTTTTTTTGTATAATTTTAAAATTAATCGCCCTAATAATTTTAAAACGGCATTTCTAATTAGATTTCATGAAAATAAAAATATCTATACAAAATTTACTTCTTTTTATAAAGAAATAAAAAAGTTACAGCAGTTTTTGTGTGATTTTTAAGAAAAACGTTTTTTTTTATAATTTTAAAATTAATCGTTCTAATAATTTTTAAACGGCATTTCTAATTAGATTTCATGAAAATAAAATTATTTTTACAAAATTTACATTTTTTTATAAAGAAATAAAAAAGTTACAGCAGTTTTTGTGTGATTTTTAAGAAAAACGTTTTTTTTGAATAATTTTAAAATTAATCCTAATAATTTTGAAACGGCATTTCTAATTAGATTTCATGAAAATAAAAATATCTATACAAAATTTACTTCTTTTTATAAAGAAATAAAAAAGTTACAGCAGTTTTTGTGTGATTTTTAAGAAAAACGTTTTTTTGTATAATTTTAAAATTAATCGTCCTAAAAATTTTAAAACGGCATTTCTAATTAGTTTTCATGAAAATAAAATTATTTATACAAAATTTACATTTTTTTATAAAGAAATAAAAAAGTTACAGCAGTTTTTGTGTGATTTTTAAGAAAAACGTTTTTTTTGTATAATTTTAAAATTAATCGTCCTAAAAATTTTTAAACGGCATTTCTAATTAGATTTCATGAAAATAAAATTATTTATACAAAATTTGCATTTTTTTATAAAGAAATAAAAAAGTTACAGCAGTTTTTATGTGATATTTAAGAAAAACGTTTTTTTTTGTATAATTTTAAAATTAATCCTAATAATTTTAAAACGGTTTTTCTAATTAGATTTCATGAAAATAAGAATATTTTTACAAAATTTACATTTTTTTATAAAGAAATAAAAAAGTTACAGCAGTTTTTGTGTGATTTTTAAGAAAAACGTTTTTTTTTGTATAATTTTAAAATTAATCCTAATAATTTTAAAACGGCATTTCTAATTAGGTTTCATGAAAATAAAATTATTTTTACAAAATTTACATTTTTTTATATAGAAATAAAAAAGTTACAGCAGTTTTTGTGTGATTTTTAAGAAAAACGTTTTTTTTTTGAATAATTTTAAAATTAATCCTAATAATTTTGAAACGGCATTTCTAATTAGATTTCATGAAAATAAAAATATCTATACAAAATTTACTTCTTTTTATAAAGAAATAAAAAAGTTACAGCAGTTTTTGTGTGATTTTTAAGAAAAACGTTTTTTTTTGTATAATTTTAAAATTAATCCTAATAATTTTAAAACGGCATTTCTAATTAGATTTCATGAAAATAAAATTATTTATACAAAATTTGCATTTTTTTATAAAGAAATAAAAAAGTTACAGCAGTTTTTGTGTGATATTTAAGAAAAACGTTTTTTTTTGTATAATTTTATAATTAATCGTCCTAATAATTTTAAAACGGCATTTCTAATTAGATTTCATGAAAATAAAAATATCTATACAAAATTTACTTCTTTTTATAAAGAAATAAAAAAGTTACAGCAGTTTTTGTGTGATTTTTAAGAAAAACGTTTTTTTTTGTATAATTTTAAAATTAATCCTAATAATTTTAAAACGGCATTTCTAATTAGATTTCATGAAAATAAAAATATCTATACAAAATTTACTTCTTTTTATAAAGAAATAAAAAAGTTACAGCAGTTTTTGTGTGATTTTTAAGAAAAACGTTTTTTTTTTGTATAATTTTAAAATTAATCCTAATAATTTTAAAACGGCATTTCTAATTAGATTTCATGAAAATAAAATTATATATACAAAATTTGCATTTTTTTATAAAGAAATAAAAAAGTTACAGCAGTTTTTATGTGATATTTAAGAAAAACGTTTTTTTTTGTATAATTTTAAAATTAATCCTAATAATTTTAAAACGGTTTTACTAATTAGATTTCATGAAAATAAGAATATTTTTACAAAATTTACATTTTTTATAAAGAAATAAAAAAGTTACAGCAGTTTTTGTGTGATTTTTAAGAAAAACGTTTTTTTTGTATAGTTTTAAAATTAATCGTCCTAATAATTTTAAAACGGCATTTCTAATTAGATTTCATGAAAATAAAAATATCTATACAAAATTTACTTCTTTTTATAAAGAAATAAAAAAGTTACAGCAGTTTTTGTGTGATTTTTAAGAAAAATGTTTTTTTTTTATAATTTTAAAATTAATCGTCCTAATAATTTTTAAACGGCATTTCTAATTAGATTTCATGAAAATAAAATTATTTTTACAAAACTTACATTTTTTTATAAAGAAATAAAAAAGTTACAGCAGTTTTTGTGTGATTTTTAAGAAAAATGTTTTTTTTGTATAATTTTAAAATTAATCGTCCTAAAAATTTTTAAACGGCATTTCTAATAAGATTTCATGAAAATAAAAATATCAATACAAAATTTACTTCTTTTTATAAAGAAATAAAAAAGTTACAGCAGTTTTTGTGTGATTTTTAAGAAAAACGTTTTTTTGTATAATTTTAAAATTAATCCTCCTAAAAATTTTAAAACGGCATTAGTTTTCATGAAAATAAAATTATTTATACAAAATTTGCATTTTTTTATAAAGAAATAAAAAAGTTACAGTAGTTTTTATGTGATATTTAAGAAAAACGTTTTTTTTTGTATAAGTTTATAATTAATCGTCCTAATAATTTTAAAACGGCATTTCTAATTAGATTTCATGAAAATAAAAATATCTATACAAAATTTACTTCTTTTTATAAAGAAATAAAAAAGTTACAGCAGTTTTTGTGTGATTTTTAAGAAAAACGTTTTTTTTTGTATAATTTTAAAATTAATCCTAATAATTTTAAAACGGCATTTCTAATTAGATTTCATGAAAATAAAATTATATATACAAAATTTGCATTTTTTTATAAAGAAATAAAAAAGTTACAGCAGTTTTTATGTGATATTTAAGAAAAACGTTTTTTTTTGTATAATTTTAAAATTAATCCTAATAATTTTAAAACGGTTTTACTAATTAGATTTCATGAAAATAAGAATATTTTTACAAAATTTACATTTTTTTATAAAGAAATAAAAAAGTTACAGCAGTTTTTGTGTGATTTTTAAGAAAATCGTTTTTTTTGTATAATTTTTATAATATTCGTCCTAATAATTTTAAAACGGCATTAAAATTAGATTTCATGAAAATAAAAATATCTATACAAAATTTACATTTTTTTATAAAGAAATAAAAAAGTTACAGCAGTTTTTGTGTGATATTTAGGAAAAACGTTTTTTTTGTATAATTTTAAAATTAATCGTCCTAGAAATTTTAAAGCGGCATTTCTAATTAGATTTCATGAAAATAAAATTATTTATACAAAATTTACATTTTTTTATAAAGAAATAACAAAGTTACAGCAGTTTTTGTGTGATATTTAAGAAAAACGTTTTTTTTTGTATAATTTTATAATTAATCGTCCTAATAATTTTAAAACGGCATTTCTAATTAGATTTCATGAAAATAAAAATATCTATACAAAATTTACTTCTTTTTATAAAGAAATAAAAAAGTTACAGCAGTTTTTGTGTGATTTTTAAGAAAAACGTTTTTTTTTTGTATAATTTTAAAATTAATCCTAATAATTTTAAAACGGCATTTCTAATTAGATTTCATGAAAATAAAATTATATATACAAAATTTGCATTTTTTTATAAAGAAATAAAAAAGTTACAGCAGTTTTTATGTGATATTTAAGAAAAACGTTTTTTTTTGTATAATTTTAAAATTAATCCTAATAATTTTAAAACGGTTTTACTAATTAGATTTCATGAAAATAAGAATATTTTTACAAAATTTACATTTTTTTATAAAGAAATAAAAAAGTTACAGCAGTTTTTGTGTGATTTTTAAGAAAAACGTTTTTTTTGTATAGTTTTAAAATTAATCGTCCTAAAAATTTTAAAACGGCATTTCTAATTAGATTTCATGAAAATAAAAATATCTATACAAAATTTACATTTTCTTATAAACAAATAAAAAAGTTTCAGCAAATTTTGTGTGATTTTTAAGAAAAACGTGTTTTTTGTATAATTTTAAAATTAATTGTACTAAAAATTTTAAAACAGCATTTCTAATTAGATTTCATGAAAATAAAATTATTTATACAAAATTTACATTTTTTTATAAAGAAATAAAAAAGTAACAGCAGTTTTTGTGTGATTTTTAAGAAAAACGTTTTTTTTGTATAATTTTAAAACTAATTGACCTAATAATTTTAAAACGGCATTTCTAATTAGATTTCATGAAAATAAAATTATTTATACAAAATTAACACTTTTTTATAAAGAAATAAAAAAGTTACAGCAGTTTTTGTGTGATATTTAAGAAAAACGTTTTTTTTTGTTTAATTTTAAAATTAATTGACCTAATAATTTTAAAACGGCATTTCTAATTAGACTTTATGAAAATAAAAATATCTATACAAAATTTACATTTTTTTATATAGAAATAAAAAAGTTACAGCAGTTTTTGTGTGATATTTAAGAAAAACGTTTTTTTGTATAATTTTAAAATTAATCGTCCTAGAAATTTTAAAGCGGCATTTCTAATTAAATTTCATGAAAATAAAATTATTTATACAAAATTTACATTTTTTTATAAAGAAATAACAAAGTTACAGCAGTTTTTGTGTGATATTTAAGAAAAACGTTTTTTTTTTGTATATTTTTATAATTAATCGTACTAATAATTTTAAAACGGCATTTCTAATTAGATTTTATGAAAATAAAAATATCTATACAAAATTTACTTCTTTTTATAAAGAAATAAAAAAGTTACAGCAGTTTTTGTGTGATTTTTAAGAAAAACGTTTTTTTTTTATAATTTTAAAATTAATCGTCCTAATAGTTTTTAAACGGCATTTCTAATTAGATTTCATGAAAATAAAATTATTTTTACAAAACTTACATTTTTTTATAAAGAAATAAAAAAGTTACAGCAGTTTTTGTGTGATTTTTAAGAAAAACGTTTTTTTGTATAATTTTAATAATATTCGTCCTAATAATTTTAAAACGGCATTTCTAATTAGATTTCATGAAAATAAAAATATCTATACAAAATTTACTTCTTTTTATAAAGAAATAAAAAAGTTACAGCATTTTTTGTGTGATTTTTAAGAAAAACGTTTTTATTGTATAATTTTAAAATTATTCGTCCTAATAATTTTAAAACGGCATTTCTAATTAGATTTCATGAAAATAAAATTATTTATACAAACTTTACATTTTTTTATAAAGAAATAAAAAAGTTACAGCAGTTTTTGTGTGATTTTTAAGGAAAACGTTTTTTTTTTGTATAGTTTTAAAATTAATCGTCCTAATAATTTTAAAACGGCATTTCTAATTAGATTTCATGAAAATAAAAATATCTATACAAAATTTACATTTTGTTATAAAGAAATAAAAAAGTTACAGAAGTTTTTGTGTGATTTTTAAGAAAAACGTTTTTTTTGTATAATTTTAAAATTATTCGTCCTAATAATTTTAAAACGGCATTTCTAATTAGATTTCATGAAAATAAAAATATCTATACAAAATTTACTTCTTTTTATAAAGAAATAAAAAAGTTACAGCAGTTTTTGTGTGATTTTTAAGAAAAACGTTTTTCTTGTATAATTTTAAAATTATTCGTCCTAATAATTTTAAAACGGCATTTCTAATTAGATTTCATGAAAATAAAAATATCTATACAAAATTTACATTTTTTTATAAAGAAATAAAAAAGTTACAGAAGTTTTTGTGTGATTTTTAAGAAAAACGTTTTTTTTGTATAATTTTAAAATTATTCGTCCTAATAATTTTAAAACGGCATTTCTAATTAGATTTCATGAAAATAAAAATATCTATACAAAATTTACTTCTTTTTATAAAGAAATAAAAAAGTTACAGCAGTTTTTGTGTGATTTTTAAGAAAAACGTTTTGTTTGTATAATTTTAAAATTAATCTTCCTAATAATTTTTAAACGGCATTTCTAATTAGATTTCATGAAAATAAAATTATTTTTACAAAATGTACATTTTTTTATAAAGAAATAAAAAAGTTACAGCAGTTTTTGTGTGATTTTTAAGAAAAACGTTTTTTTTTGTATAATTTTAAAATTATTCGTCCTAATAATTTTAAAACGGCATTTCTAATTAGATTTCATGAAAATAAAAATATCTATACAAAATTTACTTCTTTTTATAAAGAAATAAAAAAGTTACAGCAGTTTTTGTGTGATTTTTAAGAAAAAGGTTTTTTTTGTATAATTTTAAAATTAATCGACCTAAAAATTTTAAAATGGCATTTCTAATTAGATTTCATGAAAATAAAATTATTTTTACAAAATGTACATTTTTTTATAAAGAAATAAAAAAGTAACAGCAGTTTTTGTGTGATTTTTAAGAAAAACGTTTTTTTTTGTATAATTTTAAAATTATTCGTCCTAATAATTTTAAAACGGCATTTCTAATTAGATTTCATGAAAATAAAAATATCTATACAAAATTTACATTTTTTTATAAAGAAATAAAAAAGTTACAGCAGTTTTTGTGTGATATTTAAGAAAAACGTTTTTTTTTGTTTAATTTTAAAATTAATTGACCTAATAATTTTAAAACGGCATTTCTAATTAGATTTTATGAAAATAAAATTATTTATACAAAATTTACATTTTTTTATAAAGAAATAAAAAAGTTACAGCAGTTTTTGTGTGATTTTTAAGAAAAAGGTTTTTTTTGTATCATTTTAAAATTATTCGTCCTAATAATTTTAAAACGGCATTTCTAATTAGATTTCATGAAAATAAAAATGTCTATACAAAATTTACATTTTTTTATAAAGAAATAAAAAAGTTACAGCAGTTTTTGTGTGATTTTTAAGAAAATCGTTTTTTTTGTATAATTTTAATAATATTCGTCCTAATAATTTTAAAACAGCATTAAAATTAGATTTCATGAAAATAAAAATATCTATACAAAATTTACATTTTTTTATAAAGAAATAAAAAAGTTACAGCAGTTTTTGTGTGATATTTAAGAAAAACGTTTTTTTTTGTATAATTTTAAAATTAATCGTCCTAGAAATTTTAAAGCGGCATTTCTAATTAGATTTCATGAAAATAAAATTATTTATACAAAATTTACATTTTTTTATAAAGAAATAACAAAGTTACAGCAGTTTTTGTGTGATATTTAAGAAAAACGTTTTTTTTTGTATAATTTTATAATTAATCGTCCTAATAATTTTAAAACGGCATTTCTAATTAGATTTCATGAAAATAAAAATATCTATACAAAATTTACTTCTTTTTATAAAGAAATAAAAAAGTTACAGCAGTTTTTGTGTGATTTTTAAGAAAAACGTTTTTTTTTTATAATTTTAAAATTAATCGTCCTAATAATTTTTAAACGGCATTTCTAATTAGATTTCATGAAAATAAAATTATTTTTACAAAACTTACATTTTTTTATAAAGAAATAAAAAAGTTACAGCAGTTTTTGTGTGATTTTTAAGAAAAATGTTTTTTTTGTATAATTTTAAAATTAATCGTCCTAAAAATTTTTAAACGGCATTTCTAATAAGATTTCATGAAAATAAAAATATCTATACAAAATTTACTTCTTTTTATAAAGAAATAAAAAAGTTACAGCAGTTTTTGTGTGATTTTTAAGAAAAACGTTTTTTTGTATAATTTTAAAATTAATCCTCCTAAAAATTTTAAAACGGCATTAGTTTTCATGAAAATAAAATTATTTATACAAAATTTGCATTTTTTTATAAAGAAATAAAAAAGTTACAGCAGTTTTTATGTGATATTTAAGAAAAACGTTTTTTTTTGTATAATTTTAAAATTAATCCTAATAATTTTAAAACGGTTTTACTAATTAGATTTCATGAAAATAAGAATATTTTTACAAAATTTACATTTTTTTATAAAGAAATAAAAAAGTTACAGCAGTTTTTGTGTGATTTTTAAGAAAAACGTTTTTTTTGTATAGTTTTAAAATTATTCGTCCTAATAATTTTAAAACGGCATTTCTAATTAGATTTCATGAAAATAAAAATATCTATACAAAATTTACTTCTTTTTATAAAGAAATAAAAAAGTTACAGCAGTTTTTGTGTGATTTTTAAGAAAAACGTTTTTATTGTATAATTTTAAAATTATTCGTCCTAATAATTTTAAAACGGCATTTCTAATTAGATTTCATGAAAATAAAATTATTTATACAAACTTTACATTTTTTTATAAAGAAATAAAAAAGTTACAGCAGTTTTTGTGTGATTTTTAAGGAAAACGTTTTTTTTTTGTATAGTTTTAAAATTAATCGTCCTAATAATTTTAAAACGGCATTTCTAATTAGATTTCATGAAAATAAAAATATCTATACAAAATTTACATTTTGTTATAAAGAAATAAAAAAGTTACAGAAGTTTTTGTGTGATTTTTAAGAAAAACGTTTTTTTTGTATAATTTTAAAATTATTCGTCCTAATAATTTTAAAACGGCATTTCTAATTAGATTTCATGAAAATAAAAATATCTATACAAAATTTACTTCTTTTTATAAAGAAATAAAAAAGTTACAGCAGTTTTTGTGTGATTTTTAAGAAAAACGTTTTTCTTGTATAATTTTAAAATTATTCGTCCTAATAATTTTAAAACGGCATTTCTAATTAGATTTCATGAAAATAAAAATATCTATACAAAATTTACATTTTTTTATAAAGAAATAAAAAAGTTACAGAAGTTTTTGTGTGATTTTTAAGAAAAACGTTTTTTTGTATAATTTTAAAATTATTCGTCCTAATAATTTTAAAACGGCATTTCTAATTAGATTTCATGAAAATAAAAATATCTATACAAAATTTACTTCTTTTTATAAAGAAATAAAAAAGTTACAGCAGTTTTTGTGTGATTTTTAAGAAAAACGTTTTGTTTGTATAATTTTAAAATTAATCTTCCTAATAATTTTTAAACGGCATTTCTAATTAGATTTCATGAAAATAAAATTATTTTTACAAAATGTACATTTTTTTATAAAGAAATAAAAAAGTTACAGCAGTTTTTGTGTGATTTTTAAGAAAAACGTTTTTTTTTGTATAATTTTAAAATTATTCGTCCTAATAATTTTAAAACGGCATTTCTAATTAGATTTCATGAAAATAAAAATATCTATACAAAATTTACTTCTTTTTATAAAGAAATAAAAAAGTTACAGCAGTTTTTGTGTGATTTTTAAGAAAAAGGTTTTTTTTGTATAATTTTAAAATTAATCGACCTAAAAATTTTAAAATGGCATTTCTAATTAGATTTCATGAAAATAAAATTATTTTTACAAAATGTACATTTTTTTATAAAGAAATAAAAAAGTTACAGCAGTTTTTGTGTGATTTTTAAGAAAAACGTTTTTTTTTGTATAATTTTAAAATTATTCGTCCTAATAATTTTAAAACGGCATTTCTAATTAGATTTCATGAAAATAAAAATATCTATACAAAATTTACATTTTTTTATAAAGAAATAAAAAAGTTACAGCAGTTTTTGTGTGATATTTAAGAAAAACGTTTTTTTTTGTTTAATTTTAAAATTATTTGACCTAATAATTTTAAAACGGCATTTCTAATTAGATTTTATGAAAATAAAATTATTTATACAAAATTTACATTTTTTTATAAAGAAATAAAAAAGTTACAGCAGTTTTTGTGTGATTTTTAAGAAAAAGGTTTTTTTTGTATCATTTTAAAATTATTCGTCCTAATAATTTTAAAACGGCATTTCTAATTAGATTTCATGAAAATAAAAATGTCTATACAAAATTTACATTTTTTTATAAAGAAATAAAAAAGTTACAGCAGTTTTTGTGTGATTTTTAAGAAAATCGTTTTTTTTGTATAATTTTAATAATATTCGTCCTAATAATTTTAAAACAGCATTAAAATTAGATTTCATGAAAATAAAAATATCTATACAAAATTTACATTTTTTTATAAAGAAATAAAAAAGTTACAGCAGTTTTTGTGTGATATTTAAGAAAAACGTTTTTTTTTGTATAATTTTAAAATTAATCGTCCTAGAAATTTTAAAGCGGCATTTCTAATTAGATTTCATGAAAATAAAATTATTTATACAAAATTTACATTTTTTTATAAAGAAATAACAAAGTTACAGCAGTTTTTGTGTGATATTTAAGAAAAACGTTTTTTTTTTGTATAATTTTATAATTAATCGTCCTAATAATTTTAAAACGGCATTTCTAATTAGATTTCATGAAAATAAAAATATCTATACAAAATTTACTTCTTTTTATAAAGAAATAAAAAAGTTACAGCAGTTTTTGTGTGATTTTTAAGAAAAACGTTTTTTTTTTATAATTTTAAAATTAATCGTCCTAATAATTTTTAAACGGCATTTCTAATTAGATTTCATGAAAATAAAATTATTTTTACAAAACTTACATTTTTTTATAAAGAAATAAAAAAGTTACAGCAGTTTTTGTGTGATTTTTAAGAAAAATGTTTTTTTTGTATAATTTTAAAATTAATCGTCCTAAAAATTTTTAAACGGCATTTCTAATAAGATTTCATGAAAATAAAAATATCTATACAAAATTTACTTCTTTTTATAAAGAAATAAAAAAGTTACAGCAGTTTTTGTGTGATTTTTAAGAAAAACGTTTTTTTGTATAATTTTAAAATTAATCCTCCTAAAAATTTTAAAACGGCATTAGTTTTCATGAAAATAAAATTATTTATACAAAATTTGCATTTTTTTATTAAGAAATAAAAAAGTTACAGTAGTTTTTATGTGATATTTAAGAAAAACGTTTTTTTTTGTATAAGTTTATAATTAATCGTCCAAATAATTTTAAAACGGCATTTCTAATTAGATTTCATGAAAATAAAAATATCTATACAAAATTTACTTCTTTTTATAAAGAAATAAAAAAGTTACAGCAGTTTTTGTATGATTTTTAAGAAAAACGTTTTTTTTTGTATAATTTTAAAATTAATCCTAATAATTTTAAAACGGCATTTCTAATTAGATTTCATGAAAATAAAATTATATATACAAAATTTGCATTTTTTTATAAAGAAATAAAAAAGTTACAGCAGTTTTTATGTGATATTTAAGAAAAACGTTTTTTTTTGTATAATTTTAAAATTAATCCTAATAATTTTAAAACGGTTTTACTAATTAGATTTCATGAAAATAAGAATATTTTTACAAAATTTACATTTTTTTATAAAGAAATAAAAAAGTTACAGCAGTTTTTGTGTGATTTTTAAGAAAAACGTTTTTTTTGTATAGTTTTAAAATTAATCGTCCTAAAAATTTTAAAACGGCATTTCTAATTAGATTTCATGACAATAAAAATATCTATACAAAATTTACATTTTCTTATAAACAAATAAAAAAGTTTCAGCAAATTTTGTGTGATTTTTAAGAAAAACGTATTTTTTGTATAATTTTAAAATTAATTGTACTAAAAATTTTAAAACAGCATTTCTAATTAGATTTCATGAAAATAAAATTATTTATACAAAATTTACATTTTTTTATAAAGAAATAAAAAAGTAACAGCAGTTTTTGTGTGATTTTTAAGAAAAACGTTTTTTTTGTATAATTTTAAAACTAATTGACCTAATAATTTTAAAACGGCATTTCTAATTAGATTTCATGAAAATAAAATTATTTATACAAAATTAACACTTTTTTATAAAGAAATAAAAAAGTTACAGCAGTTTTTGTGTGATATTTAAGAAAAACGTTTTTTTTTTGTTTAATTTTAAAATTAATTGACCTAATAATTTTAAAACGGCATTTCTAATTAGACTTTATGAAAATAAAAATATCTATACAAAATTTACATTTTTTTATATAGAAATAAAAAAGTTACAGCAGTTTTTGTGTGATATTTAAGAAAAACGTTTTTTTTGTATAATTTTAAAATTAATCGTCCTAGAAATTTTAAAGCGGCATTTCTAATTAAATTTTATGAAAATAAAATTATTTATACAAAATTTACATTTTTTTATAAAGAAATAACAAAGTTACAGCAGTTTTTGTGTGATATTTAAGAAAAACGTTTTTTTTTTGTATATTTTTATAATTCATTGTCCTAATAATTTTAAAACGGCATTTCTAATTAGATTTTATGAAAATAAAAATATCTATACAAAATTTACTTCTTTTTATAAAGAAATAAAAAAGTTACAGCAGTTTTTGTGTGATTTTTAAGAAAAACGTTTTTTTTTTTATAATTTTAAAATTAATCGTCCTAATAGTTTTTAAACGGCATTTCTAATTAGATTTCATGAAAATAAAATTATTTTTACAAAACTTACATTTTTTTATAAAGAAATAAAAAAGTTACAGCACTTTTTGTGTGATTTTTAAGAAAAACGTTTTTTTGTATAATTTTAATAATATTCGTCCTAATAATTTTAAAATGGCATTTCTAATTAGATTTCATGAAAATAAAAATATCTATACAAAATTTACTTCTTTTTATAAAGAAATAAAAAAGTTACAGCATTTTTTGTGTGATTTTTAAGAAAAACGTTTTTATTGTATAATTTTAAAATTATTCGTCCTAATAATTTTAAAACGGCATTTCTAATTAGATTTCATGAAAATAAAATTATTTATACAAACTTTAATTTTTTTATAAAGAAATAAAAAAGTTACAGCAGTTTTTGTGTGATTTTTAAGAAAAACGTTTTTTTTTGTATAATTTTAAAATTATTCGTCCTAATAATTTTAAAACGGCATTTCTAATTAGATTTCATGAAAATAAAAATATCTATACAAAATTTACATTTTTTTATAAAGAAATAAAAAAGTTACAGAAGTTTTTGTGTGATTTTTAAGAAAAACGTTTTTTTTGTATAATTTTAAAATTATTCGTCCTAATAATTTTAAAACGGCATTTCTAATTAGATTTCATGAAAATAAAATTATTTATACAAACTTTAATTTTTTTATAAAGAAATAAAAAAGTTACAGCAGTTTTTGTATGATTTTTAAGAAAAACGTTTTTTTTTGTATAATTTTAAAATTAATCCTAATAATTTTAAAACGGCATTTCTAATTAGATTTCATGAAAATAAAATTATATATACAAAATTTGCATTTTTTTATAAAGAAATAAAAAAGTTACAGCAGTTTTTATGTGATATTTAAGAAAAACGTTTTTTTTTGTATAATTTTAAAATTAATCCTAATAATTTTAAAACGGTTTTACTAATTAGATTTCATGAAAATAAGAATATTTTTACAAAATTTACATTTTTTTATAAAGAAATAAAAAAGTTACAGCAGTTTTTGTGTGATTTTTAAGAAAAACGTTTTTTTTGTATAGTTTTAAAATTAATCGTCCTAAAAATTTTAAAACGGCATTTCTAATTAGATTTCATGACAATAAAAATATCTATACAAAATTTACATTTTCTTATAAACAAATAAAAAAGTTTCAGCAAATTTTGTGTGATTTTTAAGAAAAACGTGTTTTTTGTATAATTTTAAAATTAATTGTACTAAAAATTTTAAAACAGCATTTCTAATTAGATTTCATGAAAATAAAATTATTTATACAAAATTTACATTTTTTTATAAAGAAATAAAAAAGTAACAGCAGTTTTTGTGTGATTTTTAAGAAAAACGTTTTTTTTGTATAATTTTAAAACTAATTGACCTAATAATTTTAAAACGGCATTTCTAATTAGATTTCATGAAAATAAAATTATTTATACAAAATTAACACTTTTTTATAAAGAAATAAAAAAGTTACAGCAGTTTTTGTGTGATATTTAAGAAAAACGTTTTTTTTTGTTTAATTTTAAAATTAATTGACCTAATAATTTTAAAACGGCATTTCTAATTAGACTTTATGAAAATAAAAATATCTATACAAAATTTACATTTTTTTATATAGAAATAAAAAAGTTACAGCAGTTTTTGTGTGATATTTAAGAAAAACGTTTTTTTTTGTATAATTTTAAAATTAATCGTCCTAGAAATTTTAAAGCGGCATTTCTAATTAAATTTTATGAAAATAAAATTATTTATACAAAATTTACATTTTTTTATAAAGAAATAACAAAGTTACAGCAGTTTTTGTGTGATATTTAAGAAAAACGTTTTTTTTTTGTATATTTTTATAATTCATCGTCCTAATAATTTTAAAACGGCATTTCTAATTAGATTTTATGAAAATAAAAATATCTATACAAAATTTACTTCTTTTTATAAAGAAATAAAAAAGTTACAGCAGTTTTTGTGTGATTTTTAAGAAAAACGTTTTTTTTTTATAATTTTAAAATTAATCGTCCTAATAGTTTTTAAACGGCATTTCTAATTAGATTTCATGAAAATAAAATTATTTTTACAAAACTTACATTTTTTTATAAAGAAATAAAAAAGTTACAGCACTTTTTGTGTGATTTTTAAGAAAAACGTTTTTTTGTATAATTTTAATAATATTCGTCCTAATAATTTTAAAATGGCATTTCTAATTAGATTTCATGAAAATAAAAATATCTATACAAAATTTACTTCTTTTTATAAAGAAATAAAAAAGTTACAGCATTTTTTGTGTGATTTTTAAGAAAAACGTTTTTATTGTATAATTTTAAAATTATTCGTCCTAATAATTTTAAAACGGCATTTCTAATTAGATTTCATGAAAATAAAATTATTTATACAAACTTTAATTTTTTTATAAAGAAATAAAAAAGTTACAGCAGTTTTTGTGTGATTTTTAAGAAAAACGTTTTTTTTTGTATAATTTTAAAATTATTCGTCCTAATAATTTTAAAACGGCATTTCTAATTAGATTTCATGAAAATAAAAATATCTATACAAAATTTACATTTTTTTATAAAGAAATAAAAAAGTTACAGAAGTTTTTGTGTGATTTTTAAGAAAAACGTTTTTTTTGTATAATTTTAAAATTATTCGTCCTAATAATTTTAAAACGGCATTTCTAATTAGATTTCATGAAAATAAAAATATCTATACAAAATTTACTTCTTTTTATAAAGAAATAAAAAAGTTACAGCAGTTTTTGTGTGATTTTTAAGAAAAAGGTTTTTTTTGTATAATTTTAAAATTAATCGACCTAAAAATTTTAAAATGGCATTTCTAATTAGATTTCATGAAAATAAAATTATTTTTACAAAATGTACATTTTTTTATAAAGAAATAAAAAAGTTACAGCAGTTTTTGTGTGATTTTTAAGAAAAACGTTTTTTTTTTTGTATAATTTTAAAATTATTCGTCCTAATAATTTTAAAACGGCATTTATAATTAGATTTTATGAAAATAAAAATATCTATACAAAATTTACATTTTTTTATAAAGAAATAAAAAAGTTACAGCAGTTTTTGTGTGATTTTTAAGAAAAACGTTTTTTTTTGTATAATTTTAAAATTAATCGTTCTTATAATTTTAAAACGGCATTTCTAATTAGATTTCATGAAAATAAAATTATTTTTACAAAATTTACATTTTTTTATAAAGAAATAAAAAAGTTACAGCAGTTTTTGTGTGATTTTTAAGAAAAAGGTTTTTTTTGTATAATTTTAAAATTATTCGTCCTAATAATTTTAAAACGGCATTTCTAATTAGATTTCATGAATATAAAAATATCTATACAAAATTTACTTCTTTTTATAAAGAAATAAAAAAGTTACAGCAGTTTTTGTGTGATTTTTAAGAAAAACGTTTTTTTTGTATACTTTTAAAATTAATCGTCCTAATAATTTTTAAACGGCATTTCTAATTAGATTTCATGAAATTAAAATTATTTTTACAAAATTTACATTTTTTTATAAAGAAATAAAAAAGTTACAGCAGTTTTTATGTGATTTTTAAGAAAAACGTTTTTTTTGTATAATTTTAAAATTATTCGTCCAAATAATTTTAAAACAGCATTTCTAATTAGATTTCATGAAAATAAAATTATTTTTACAAAATGTACATTTTTTTATAAAGAAATAAAAAAGTTACAGCAGTTTTTGTGTGATTTTTAAGAAAAACGTTTTTTTTTGTATAATTTTAATATTATTCGTCCTACTAATTTTAAAACGGCATTTTTAATTAGATTTCATGAAAATAAAAATATCTATACAAAATTAACATTTTTTTATAAAGAAATAAAAAAGTTACAGCAGTTTTTGTGTGATTTTTAAGAAAAACGTTTTTTTGTATAATTTTAATATTGTTCGTCCTACTAATTTTAAAACGGCATTTTTAATTAGATTTCATGAAAATAAAAATATCTATACAAAATTTACATTTTTTTATAATGAAATAAAAAAGTTACAGCAGTTTTTGTGTGATTTTTAAGAAAGACGTTTTTTTTTATAATTTTAAAATTAATCGTCCTAATAATTTTTAAACGGCATTTCTAATTAGATTTCATGAAAATAAAATTATTTTTACAAAATTTACATTTTTTTATAAAGAAATAAAAAAGTTACAGCAGTTTTTGTGTGATTTTTAAGAAAATCGTTTTTTTTTGTATAATTTTAATAATATTCGTCCTAATAATTTTAAAACGGCATTAAAATTAGATTTCATGAAAATAAAAATATCTATACAAAATTTACATTTTCTTATAAAGAAATAAAAAAGTTTCAGCAAATTTTGTGTGATTTTTAAGAAAAATGTGTTTTTTGTATAATTTTAAAATTAATTGTACTAAAAATTTTAAAACAGCATTTCTAATTAGATTTCATAAAAATAAAATTATTTATACAAAATTTACATTTTTTTATAAAGAAATAAAAAAGTAACAGCAGTTTTTGTGTGATTTTTAAGAAAAACGTTTTTTTTGTATAGTTTTAAAATTAATCGTCCTAAAAATTTTAAAACTGCCGTTTTCATTTCTAATTAGATTTCATGAAAATAAAAATATCCATACAAAATTTACATTTTCTTATAAAGAAATAAAAAAGTTTCAGCAAATTTTGTGTGATTTTTAAGAAAAACGTGTTTTTTGTATAATTTTAAAATTAATTGTACTAAAAATTTTAAAACAGCAATTCTAATTAGATTTCATAAAAATAAAATTATTTATACAAAATTTACATTTTTTTATAAAGAAATAAAAAAGTAACAGCAGTTTTTGTGTGATTTTTAAGAAAAACGTTTTTTTGTATAATTTTAAAACTAATTGACCTAATAATTTTAAAATGGCATTTCTAATTAGATTTCATGAAAATAAAATTATTTATACAAAATTAACACTTTTTTATAAAGAAATAAAAAAGTTACAGCAGTTTTTGTGTGATATTTAAGAAAAACGTTTTTTTTGTATAATTTTAAAATTAATCGTCCTAGAAATTTTAAAGCGGCATTTCTAATTAGATTTCATGAAAATAAAAATATCTATACAAAATTTACATTTTCCTATAAAGAAATAAAAAAGTTACACCAGTTTTTGTGTGATTATTAAGAAAAACGTTTTTATTGTATAATTTTAAAATTATTCGTCCTAATAATTTTTAAGCGATATTTCTAATTAGATTTCATGAAAATAAAAATATCTATACAAAATTTACATTTTTTTATAAAGAAATAAAAAAGTTACAGCAGTTTTTGTGTGATATTTAAGAAAAACGTTTTTTTTGTATAATTTTAAAATTATTCGTCCGAATAATTTTAAAACGGCATTTCTAATTAGATTTCATGAAAATAAAAATATCTATACAAAATTTACATTTTTTTATAAAGAAATAAAAAAGTTACAGCAGTTTTTGTGTGACTTTTAAGAAAAACGTTTTTTTTGTATAATTTTAAAATTATTCGTCCGAATAATTTTAAAACGGCATTTCTAATTAGATTTCATGAAAATAAAAATATCTATACAAAATTTACATTTTTTTATAAAGAAATAAAAAAGTTACAGCAGTTTTTGTGTGATTTTTAAGAAAAACGTTTTTTTGTATAATTTTAAAAATATTCGTCCTAATAATTTTAAAACGGCATTTCTAATTAGATTTCATGAAAATAAAAATATCTATACAAAATTTACATTTTTTTATAAAGAAATAAAAAAGTTACAGCAGTTTTTGTGTGTCTTTTAAGAAAAACGTTTTTTTTGTATAATTTTAAAATTATTCGTCCTAATAATTATAAAATGGCATTTCTAATTAGATTTCATGAAAATAAAAATATCTATACAAAATTTACATTTTCTTATAAAGAAATAAAAAAGTTACGGCAGTTTTTGTGTGATTTTTAAGAAAAACGTTTTTTTTTGTATAATTTTATAATTAATCGTCCTAATAATTTTAAAACGGCATTTCTAATTAGAATTCATGAAAATAAAAATATCTATACAAAATTTACTTCTTTTTATAAAGAAATAAAAAAGTTACAGCAGTTTTTGTGTGATTTTTAAGAAAAACGTTTTTTTTGTATAATTTTAAAATTAATCGTCCTAATAATTTTAAAACGGCATTTCTAATTAGATTTCATGAAAATAAAAATATCTATTCAAAATTTACTTCTTTTTATAAAGAAATAAAAAAGTTACAGCAGTTTTTGTGTGATTTTTAAGAAAAACGTTTTTTTTTATAATTTTAAAATTAATCGTCCTAATAATTTTTAAACGGCATTTCTAATTAGATTTCATGAAAATAAAATTATTTTTACAAAAATTACATTTTTTTATAAAGAAATAAAAAAGTTACAGCAGTTTTTGTGTGATTTTTAAGAAAAACGTTTTTTTTGTATAATTTTAAAATTATTCGTCCTAATAATTTTAAAACGGCATTTCTAATTAGATTTCATGAAAATAAAAATATCTATACAAAATTTACATTTTTTTATAAAGAAATAAAAAAGTTACAGCAGTTTTTGTGTGATTTTTAAGAAAAACGTTTTTTGTATAATTTTAATATTGTTCGTCCTACTAATTTTAAAACGGCATTTTTAATTAGATTTCATGAAAATCAAAATATCTATACAAAATTTACATTTTTTTATAATGAAATAAAAAAGTTACAGCAGTTTTTGTGTGATTTTTAAGAAAAACGTTTTTTTTGTATAATTTTAAAATTATTCGTCCTAATAATTTTAAAACGGCATTTCTAATTAGATTTTATGACAATAAAAATATCTATACAAAATTTACATTTTTTTATAAAGAAATAAAAAAGTTACAGCAGTTTTTGTGTGATTTTTAAGAAAAACGTTTTTTTTGTATAATTTTAAAATTATTCGTCCTAATAATTTTAAAACGGCATTAAAATTAGATTTCATGAAAATAAAAATATCTATACAAAATTTACATTTTTTTATAAAGAAATAAAAAAGTTACAGCAGTTTTTGTGTGATATTTAAGAAAAACGTTTTTTTTTGTATAATTTTAAAATTAATCGTCCTAGAAATTTTAAAGCGGCATTTCTAATTAGATTTCATGAAAATAAAAATATCTATACAAAATTTACATTTTCCTATAAAGAAATAAAAAAGTTACACCAGTTTTTGTGTGATTATTAAGAAAAACGTTTTTATTGTATAATTTTAAAATTATTCGTCCTAATAATTTTTAAGCGATATTTCTAATTAGATTTCATGAAAATAAAAATATCTATACAAAATTTACATTTTTTTATAAAGAAATAAAAAAGTTACAGCAGTTTTTGTGTGATTTTTAAGAAAAACGTTTTTTTTGTATAATTTTAAAATTATTCGTCCTAATAATTTTAAAACGGCATTTCTAATTAGATTTTATGAAAATAAAAATATCTATACAAAATTTACATTTTTTTATAAAGAAATAAAAAAGTTACAGCAGTTTTTGTGTGACTTTTAAGAAAAACGTTTTTTTTGTATAATTTTAAAATTATTCGTCCGAATAATTTTAAAACGGCATTTCTAATTAGATTTTATGAAAATAAAAATATCTATACAAAATTTACATTTTTTTATAAAGAAATAAAAAAGTTACAGCAGTTTTTGTGTGATTTTTAAGAAAAACGTTTTTTTTGTATAATTTTAAAATTATTCGTCCTTATAATTTTAAAATGGCATTTCTAATTAGATTTCATGAAAATAAAAATATCTATACAAAATTTACATTTTCTTATAAAGAAATAAAAAAGTTACGGCAGTTTTTGTGTGATTTTTAAGAAAAAGGTTTTTTTTGTATAATTTTATAATTAATCGTCCTAATAATTTTAAAACGGCATTTCTAATTAGAATTCATGAAAATAAAAATATCTATACAAAATTTACTTTTTTTTATAAAGAAATAAAAAAGTTACAGCAGTTTTTGTGTGATTTTTAAGAAAAACGTTTTTTTTGTATAATTTTAAAATTATTCGTCCTAATAATTTTAAAATGGCATTTCTAATTAGATTTCATGAAAATAAAAATATCTATACAAAATTTACATTTTCTTATAAAGAAATAAAAAAGTTACGGCAGTTTTTGTGTGATTTTTAAGAAAAACGTTTTTTTTTGTATAATTTTATAATTAATCGTCCTTATAATTTTAAAACGGCATTTCTAATTAGAATTCATGAAAATAAAAATATCTATACAAAATTTACTTCTTTTTATAAAGAAATAAAAAAGTTACAGCAGTTTTTGTGTGATTTTTAAGAAAAACGTTTTTTTTTGTATAATTTTAAAATTAATCGTCCTAATAATTTTAAAACGGCATTTCTAATTAGATTTCATGAAAATAAAAATATCTATTCAAAATTTACTTCTTTTTATAAAGAAATAAAAAAGTTACAGCAGTTTTAGTGTGATTTTTAAGAAAAACGTTTTTTTTTTATAATTTTAAAATTAATCGTCCTAATAATTTTTAAACGGCATTTCTAATTAGATTTCATGAAAATAAAAATATCTATACAAAATTTACATTTTTTTATAAAGAAATAAAAAAGTTACAGCAGTTTTTGTGTGATTTTTAAGAAAAACGTTTTTTTTGTATAATTTTAAAATTATTCGTCCTAATAATTTTAAAACGGCATTTCTAATTAGATTTCATGACAATAAAAATATCTATACAAAATTTACATTTTTTTATAAAGAAATAAAAAAGTTACAGCAGTTTTTGTGTGATTTTTAAGAAAAACGTTTTTTTTGTATAATTTTAAAATTATTCGTCCTAATAATTTTAAAATGGCATTTCTAATTAGATTTCATGACAATAAAAATATCTATACAAAATTTACATTTTCCTATAAAGAAATAAAAAAGTTACACCAGTTTTTGTGTGATTATTAAGAAAAACGTTTTTATTGTATAATTTTAAAATTATTCGTCCTAATAATTTTTAAGCGGGATTTCTAATTAGATTTCATGAAAATAAAAATATCTATACAAAATTTACATTTTTTTATAAAGAAATAAAAAAGTTACAGCAGTTTTTGTGTGATTTTTAAGAAAATCGTTTTTTTTGTATAATTTTAATAATATTCGTCCTAATAATTTTAAAACGGCATTAAAATTAGATTTCATGAAAATAAAAATATCTATACAAAATTTACATTTTTTTATAAAGAAATAAAAAAGTTACAGCAGTTTTTGTGTGATATTTAAGAAAAACGTTTTTTTTTGTATAATTTTAAAATTAATCGTCCTAGAAATTTTAAAGCGGCATTTCTAATTAGATTTCATGAAAATAAAAATATCTATACAAAATTTACATTTTCCTATAAAGAAATAAAAAAGTTACACCAGTTTTTGTGTGATTATTAAGAAAAACGTTTTTATTGTATAATTTTAAAATTATTCGTCCTAATAATTTTTAAGCGATATTTCTAATTAGATTTCATGAAAATAAAAATATCTATACAAAATTTACATTTTTTTATAAAGAAATAAAAAAGTTACAGCAGTTTTTGTGTGATTTTTAAGAAAAACGTTTTTTTTGTATAATTTTAAAATTATTCGTCCTAATAATTTTAAAACGGCATTTCTAATTAGATTTTATGAAAATAAAAATATCTATACAAAATTTACATTTTTTTATAAAGAAATAAAAAAGTTACAGCAGTTTTTGTGTGACTTTTAAGAAAAACGTTTTTTTTGTATAATTTTAAAATTATTCGTCCGAATAATTTTAAAACGGCATTTCTAATTAGATTTTATGAAAATAAAAATATCTATACAAAATTTACATTTTTTTATAAAGAAATAAAAAAGTTACAGCAGTTTTTGTGTGATTTTTAAGAAAAACGTTTTTTTTGTATAATTTTAAAATTATTCGTCCTTATAATTTTAAAATGGCATTTCTAATTAGATTTCATGAAAATAAAAATATCTATACAAAATTTACATTTTCTTATAAAGAAATAAAAAAGTTACGGCAGTTTTTGTGTGATTTTTAAGAAAAACGTTTTTTTTGTATAATTTTATAATTAATCGTCCTAATAATTTTAAAACGGCATTTCTAATTAGAATTCATGAAAATAAAAATATCTATACAAAATTTACTTTTTTTTATAAAGAAATAAAAAAGTTACAGCAGTTTTTGTGTGATTTTTAAGAAAAACGTTTTTTTTGTATAATTTTAAAATTATTCGTCCTAATAATTTTAAAATGGCATTTCTAATTAGATTTCATGAAAATAAAAATATCTATACAAAATTTACATTTTCTTATAAAGAAATAAAAAAGTTACGGCAGTTTTTGTGTGATTTTTAAGAAAAACGTTTTTTTTTGTATAATTTTATAATTAATCGTCCTTATAATTTTAAAACGGCATTTCTAATTAGAATTCATGAAAATAAAAATATCTATACAAAATTTACTTCTTTTTATAAAGAAATAAAAAAGTTACAGCAGTTTTTGTGTGATTTTTAAGAAAAACGTTTTTTTTTGTATAATTTTAAAATTAATCGTCCTAATAATTTTAAAACGGCATTTCTAATTAGATTTCATGAAAATAAAAATATCTATTCAAAATTTACTTCTTTTTATAAAGAAATAAAAAAGTTACAGCAGTTTTAGTGTGATTTTTAAGAAAAACGTTTTTTTTTTATAATTTTAAAATTAATCGTCCTAATAATTTTTAAACGGCATTTCTAATTAGATTTCATGAAAATAAAAATATCTATACAAAATTTACATTTTTTTATAAAGAAATAAAAAAGTTACAGCAGTTTTTGTGTGATTTTTAAGAAAAACGTTTTTTTTGTATAATTTTAAAATTATTCGTCCTAATAATTTTAAAACGGCATTTCTAATTAGATTTCATGACAATAAAAATATCTATACAAAATTTACATTTTTTTATAAAGAAATAAAAAAGTTACAGCAGTTTTTGTGTGATTTTTAAGAAAAACGTTTTTTTTGTATAATTTTAAAATTATTCGTCCTAATAATTTTAAAACGGTATTTCTAATTAGATTTCATGAAAATAAAAATATCTATACAAAATTTACATTTTTTTATAAAGAAATAAAAAAGTTACAGCAGTTTTTGTGTGATTTTTAAGAAAAACGTTTTTTTGTATAATTTTAATATTGTTCGTCCTACTAATTTTAAAACGGCATTTTTAATTAGATTTCATGAAAATCAAAATATCTATACAAAATTTACATTTTTTTATAATGAAATAAAAAAGTTACAGCAGTTTTTGTGTGATTTTTAAGAAAAATGTTTTTTTTGTATAATTTTAAAATTATTCGTCCTAATAATTTTAAAACGGCATTTCTAATTAGATTTCATGACAATAAAAATATCTATACAAAATTTACATTTTTTTATAAAGAAATAAAAAAGTTACAGCAGTTTTTGTGTGATTTTTAAGAAAAACGTTTTTTTTGTATAATTTTAAAATTATTCGTCCTAATAATTTTAAAACGGCATTTATAATTAGATTTCATGAAAATAAAAATATCTATACAAAATTTACATTTTCCTATAAAGAAATAAAAAAGTTACACCAGTTTTTGTGTGATTATTAAGAAAAACGTTTTTATTGTATAATTTTAAAATTATTCGTCCTAATAATTTTTAAGCGGGATTTCTAATTAGATTTCATGAAAATAAAAATATCTATACAAAATTTACATTTTTTTATAAAGAAATAAAAAAGTTACAGCAGTTTTTGTGTGATTTTTAAGAAAAACGTTTTTTTTGTATAATTTTAAAATTATTCGTCCTAATAATTTTAAAACGGCATTTCTAATTAGATTTCATGAAAATAAAAATATCTATACAAAATTTACATTTTTTTATAAAGAAATAAAAAAGTTACAGCAGTTTTTGTGTGATTTATAAGAAAAACGTTTTTTTGTATAATTTTAATATTGTTCGTCCTACTAATTTTAAAACGGCATTTTTAATTAGATTTCATGAAAATCAAAATATCTATACAAAATTTACATTTTTTTATAATGAAATAAAAAAGTTACAGCAGTTTTTGTGTGATTTTTAAGAAAAACGTTTTTTTTGTATAATTTTAAAATTATTCGTCCTAATAATTTTAAAACGGCATTTCTAATTAGATTTCATGACAATAAAAATATCTATACAAAATTTACATTTTTTTATAAAGAAATAAAAAAGTTACAGCAGTTTTTGTGTGATTTTTAAGAAAAACGTTTTTTTTGTATAATTTTAAAATTATTCGTCCTAATAATTTTAAAACGGCATTTATAATTAGATTTCATGAAAATAAAAATATCTATACAAAATTTACATTTTCCTATAAAGAAATAAAAAAGTTACACCAGTTTTTGTGTGATTATTAAGAAAAACGTTTTTTTTGTATAATTTTAAAATTATTCGTCCTAATAATTTTAAAACGGCATTTCTAATTAGATTTCATGACAATAAAAATATCTATACAAAATTTACATTTTTTTATAAAGAAATAAAAAAGTTACAGCAGTTTTTGTGTGATTTTTAAGAAAAACGTTTTTTTTGTATAATTTTAAAATTATTCGTCCTAATAATTTTAAAACGGCATTTCTAATTAGATTTCATGACAATAAAAATATCTATACAAAATTTACATTTTTTTATAAAGAAATAAAAAAGTTACAGCAGTTTTTGTGTGATTTTTAAGAAAAACGTTTTTTTTGTATAATTTTAAAATTATTCGTCCTAATAATTTTAAAACGGCATTTATAATTAGATTTCATGAAAATAAAAATATCTATACAAAATTTACATTTTCCTATAAAGAAATAAAAAAGTTACACCAGTTTTTGTGTGATTATTAAGAAAAACGTTTTTATTGTATAATTTTAAAATTATTCGTCCTAATAATTTTTAAGCGGGATTTCTAATTAGATTTCATGAAAATAAAAATATCTATACAAAATTTACATTTTTTTATAAAGAAATAAAAAAGTTACAGCAGTTTTTGTGTGACTTTTAAGAAAAACGTTTTTTTTCTATAATTTTAAAATTATTCGTCCTAATAATTTTGAAACGGCATTTCTAATTAGATTTCATGAAAATAAAAATATCTATACAAAATTTTCTTCTTTTTATAAAGAAATAAAAAAGTTACAGCAGTTTTTGTGTGATTTTTAAGAAAAACGTTTTTTTTTGCATAATTTTAAAATTAATCGTCCTAAAAATTTTAAAACGGCATTTCTAATTAGAATTCATGAAAATAAAAATATCTATACAAAATTTACTTCTTTTTATAAAGAAATAAAAAAGTTACAGCAGTTTTTGTGTGATTTTTAAGAAAAACGTTTTTTTTGTATAATTTTAAAATTAATCGTCCTAATAATTTTAAAACGGCATTTCTAATTAGATTTCATGAAAATAAAAATATCTATACAAATTTTTCTTCTTTTTATAAAGAAATAAAAAAGTTACAGCAGTTTTTGTGTGATTTTTAAGAAAATCGTTTTTTTTGTATAATTTTAATAATATTCGTCCTAATAATTTTAAAACGGCATTAAAATTAGATTTCATGAAAATAAAAATATCTATACAAAATTTACATTTTTTTATAAAGAAATAAAAAAGTTACAGCAGTTTTTGTGTGATTTTTAAGAAAAAGGTTTTTTTTGTATCATTTTAAAATTATTCGTCCTAATAATTTTAAAACGGCATTTCTAATTAGATTTCATGAAAATAAAAATGTCTATACAAAATTTACATTTTTTTATAAAGAAATAAAAAAGTTACAGCAGTTTTTGTGTGATTTTTAAGAAAATCGTTTTTTTTTGTATAATTTTAATAATATTCGTCCTAATAATTTTAAAACGGCATTAAAATTAGATTTCATGAAAATAAAAATATCTATACAAAATTTACATTTTTTTATAAAGAAATAAAAAAGTTACAGCAGTTTTTGTGTGATTTTTAAGAAAAACGTTTTTTTTGTATAATTTTAAAATTATTCGTCCTAATAATTTTAAAACGGCATTTCTAATTAGATTTCATGAAAATAAAAATATCTATACAAAATTTACATTTTTTTATAAAGAAATAAAAAAGTTACAGCAGTTTTTGTGTGATATTTAAGAAAAACGTTTTTTTTTGTATAATTTTATAATTAATCGTCCTAATAATTTTAAAACGGCATTTCTAATTAGATTTCATGAAAATAAAAATATCTATACAAAATTTACTTCTTTTTATAAAGAAATAAAAAAGTTACAGCAGTTTTTGTGTGATTTTTAAGAAAAACGTTTTTTTTTTATAATTTTAAAATTAATCGTCCTAATAATTTTTAAACGGCATTTCTAATTAGATTTCATGAAAATAAAATTATTTTTACAAAACTTACATTTTTTTATAAAGAAATAAAAAAGTTACAGCAGTTTTTGTGTGATTTTTAAGAAAAACGTTTTTTTGTATAATTTTAATAATATTCGTCCTAATAATTTTAAAACGGCATTTCTAATTAGATTTCATGAAAATAAAAATATCTATACAAAATTTACTTCTTTTTATAAAGAAATAAAAAAGTTACAGCAGTTTTTGTGTGATTTTTAAGAAAAACGTTTTTTTGTATAATTTTAAAATTAATCCTCCTAAAAATTTTAAAACGGCATTAGTTTTCATGAAAATAAAATTATTTATACAAAATTTACATTTTTTTATAAAGAAATATAAAAGTTACAGCAGTTTTTGTGTGATTTTTAAGAAAAATGTTTTTTTTGTATAATTTTAAAATTAATCGTCCTAAAAATTTTTAAACGGCATTTCTAATTAGATTTCATGAAAATAAAATTATTTATACAAAATTTGCATTTTTTTATAAAGAAATAAAAAAGTTACAGCAGTTTTTATGTGATATTTAAGAAAAACGTTTTTTTTTGTATAAGTTTATAATTAATCGTCCTAATAATTTTAAAACGGCATTTCTAATTATATTTCATGAAAATAAAAATATCTATACAAAATTTACTTCTTTTTATAAAGAAATAAAAAAGTTACAGCAGTTTTTGTGTGATTTTTAAGAAAAACGTTTTTTTTGTATAATTTTAAAATTAATCGTCCTAGAAATTTTAAAGCGGCATTTCTAATTAGATTTCATGAAAATAAAATTATTTATACAAAATTTACATTTTTTTATAAAGAAATAACAAAGTTACAGCAGTTTTTGTGTGATATTTAAGAAAAACGTTTTTTTTTGTATAATTTTATAATTAATCGTCCTAATAATTTTAAAACGGCATTTCTAATTAGATTTCATGAAAATAAAAATATCTATACATAATTTACTTCTTTTTATAAAGAAATAAAAAAGTTACAGCAGTTTTTGTGTGATTTTTAAGAAAAACGTTTTTTTTTTATAATTTTAAAATTAATCGTCCTAATAATTTTTAAACGGCATTTCTAATTAGATTTCATGAAAATAAAATTATTTTTACAAAACTTACATTTTTTTATAAAGAAATAAAAAAGTTACAGCAGTTTTTGTGTGATTTTTAAGAAAAACGTTTTTTTGTATAATTTTAAAATTAATCCTCCTAAAAATTTTAAAACGGCATTAGTTTTCATGAAAATAAAATTATTTATACAAAATTTACATTTTTTTATAAAGAAATAAAAAAGTAACAGCAGTTTTTGTGTGATTTTTAAGAAAAACGTTTTTTTTGTATAATTTTAAAATTAATCCTAATAATTTTAAAACGGCCTTTCTAATTAGATTTCATGAAAATAAAATTATTTATACAAAATTTGCATTTTTTTATAAAGAAATAAAAAAGTTACAGCAGTTTTTATGTGATATTTAAGAAAAACGTTTTTTTTTGTATAATTTTAAAATTAATCCTAATAATTTTAAAACGGTTTTACTAATTAGATTTCATGAAAATAAGAATATTTTTACAAAATTTACATTTTTTTATAAAGAAATAAAAAAGTTACAGCAGTTTTTGTGTGATTTTTAAGAAAAACGTTTTTTTTTGTATAGTTTTAAAATTAATCGTCCTAAAAATTTTAAAACGGCATTTCTAATTAAATTTCATGAAAATAAAAATATCTATACAAAATTTACATTTTCTTATAAAGAAATAAAAAAGTTTCAGCAAATTTTGTGTGATTTTTAAGAAAAACGTGTTTTTTGTATAATTTTAAAATTAATTGTACTAAAAATTTTAAAACAGCATTTCTAATTAGATTTCATGAAAATAAAATTATTTATACAAAATTTACATTTTTTTATAAAGAAATAAAAAAGTAACAGCAGTTTTTGTGTGATTTTTAAGAAAAACGTTTTTTTTGTATAATTTTAAAACTAATTGACCTAATAATTTTAAAACGGCATTTCTAATTAGATTTCATGAAAATAAAATTATTTATACAAAATTAACACTTTTTTATAAAGAAATAAAAAAGTTACACCAGTTTTTGTGTGATATTTAAGAAAAACGTTTTTTTTTTTGTTTAATTTTAAAATTAATTGACCTAATAATTTTAAAACGGCATTTCTAATTAGATTTTATGAAAATAAAATTATTTATACAAAATTTACATTTTTTTATAAAGAAATAAAAAAGTTACAGCAGTTTTTGTGTGATTTTTAAGAAAAAGGTTTTTTTTGTATAATTTTAAAATTAATCCTAATAATTTTAAAACGGCCTTTCTAATTAGATTTCATGAAAATAAAATTATTTATACAAAATTTGCATTTTTTTATAAAGAAATAAAAAAGTTACAGCAGTTTTTATGTGATATTTAAGAAAAACGTTTTTTTTTGTATAATTTTAAAATTAATCCTAATAATTTTAAAACGGTTTTACTAATTAGATTTCATGAAAATAAGAATATTTTTACAAAATTTACATTTTTTTATAAAGAAATAAAAAAGTTACAGCAGTTTTTGTGTGATTTTTAAGAAAAACGTTTTTTTTTGTATAGTTTTAAAATTAATCGTCCTAAAAATTTTAAAACGGCATTTCTAATTAAATTTCATGAAAATAAAAATATCTATACAAAATTTACATTTTCTTATAAAGAAATAAAAAAGTTTCAGCAAATTTTGTGTGATTTTTAAGAAAAACGTGTTTTTTGTATAATTTTAAAATTAATTGTACTAAAAATTTTAAAACAGCATTTCTAATTAGATTTCATGAAAATAAAATTATTTATACAAAATTTACATTTTTTTATAAAGAAATAAAAAAGTAACAGCAGTTTTTGTGTGATTTTTAAGAAAAACGTTTTTTTTGTATAATTTTAAAACTAATTGACCTAATAATTTTAAAACGGCATTTCTAATTAGATTTCATGAAAATAAAATTATTTATACAAAATTAACACTTTTTTATAAAGAAATAAAAAAGTTACACCAGTTTTTGTGTGATATTTAAGAAAAACGTTTTTTTTTGTTTAATTTTAAAATTAATTGACCTAATAATTTTAAAACGGCATTTCTAATTAGATTTTATGAAAATAAAATTATTTATACAAAATTTACATTTTTTTATAAAGAAATAAAAAAGTTACAGCAGTTTTTGTGTGATTTTTAAGAAAAAGGTTTTTTTTGTATCATTTTAAAATTATTCGTCCTAATAATTTTAAAACGGCATTTCTAATTAGATTTCATGAAAATAAAAATGTCTATATAAAATTTACATTTTTTTATAAAGAAAAAAAAAAGTTACAGCAGTTTTTGTGTGATTTTTAAGAAAATCGTTTTTTTTTGTATAATTTTAATAATATTCGTCCTAATAATTTTAAAACGGCATTAAAATTAGATTTCATGAAAATAAAAATATCTATACAAAATTTACATTTTTTTATAAAGAAATAAAAAAGTTACAGCAGTTTTTGTGTGATATTTAAGAAAAACGTTTTTTTTGTATAATTTTAAAATTAATCGTCCTAGAAATTTTAAAGCGGCATTTCTAATTAGATTTCATGAAAATAAAATTATTTATACAAAATTTACATTTTTTTATAAAGAAATAACAAAGTTACAGCAGTTTTTGTGTGATATTTAAGAAAAACGTTTTTTTTTGTATAATTTTATAATTAATCGTCCTAATAATTTTAAAACGGCATTTCTAATTAGATTTCATGAAAATAAAAATATCTATACAAAATTTACTTCTTTTTATAAAGAAATAAAAAAGTTACAGCAGTTTTTGTGTGATTTTTAAGAAAAACGTTTTTTTTTTATAATTTTAAAATTAATCGTCCTAATAATTTTTAAACGGCATTTCTAATTAGATTTCATGAAAATAAAATTATTTTTACAAAACTTACATTTTTTTATAAAGAAATAAAAAAGTTACAGCAGTTTTTGTGTGATTTTTAAGAAAAACGTTTTTTTGTATAATTTTAATAATATTCGTCCTAATAATTTTAAAACGGCATTTCTAATTAGATTTCATGAAAATAAAAATATCTATACAAAATTTACTTCTTTTTATAAAGAAATAAAAAAATTACAGCAGTTTTTGTGTGATTTTTAAGAAAAACGTTTTTTTGTATAATTTTAAAATTATTCCTCCTAAAAATTTTAAAACAACATTAGTTTTCATGAAAATAAAATTATTTATACAAAATTTACATTTTTTTATAAAGAAATATAAAAGTTACAGCAGTTTTTGTGTGATTTTTAAGAAAAATGTTTTTTTTGTATAATTTTAAAATTAATCGTCCTAAAAATTTTTAAACGGCATTTCTAATTAGATTTCATGAAAATAAAATTATTTATACAAAATTTGCATTTTTTTATAAAGAAATAAAAAAGTTACAGCAGTTTTTATGTGATATTTAAGAAAAACGTTTTTTTTTGTATAAGTTTATAATTAATCGTCCTAATAATTTTAAAACGGCATTTCTAATTATATTTCATGAAAATAAAAATATCTATACAAAATTTACTTCTTTTTATAAAGAAATAAAAAAGTTACAGCAGTTTTTGTGTGATTTTTAAGAAAAACGTTTTTTTTTGTATAATTTTAAAATTAATCGTCCTAGAAATTTTAAAGCGGCATTTCTAATTAGATTTCATGAAAATAAAATTATTTATACAAAATTTAAATTTTTTTATAAAGAAATAACAAAGTTACAGCAGTTTTTGTGTGATATTTAAGAAAAACGTTTTTTTTTGTATAATTTTATAATTAATCGTCCTAATAATTTTAAAACGGCATTTCTAATTAGATTTCATGAAAATAAAAATATCTATACAAAATTTACTTCTTTTTATAAAGAAATAAAAAAGTTACAGCAGTTTTTGTGTGATTTTTAAGAAAAACGTTTTTTTTTGTATAATTTTAAAATTAATCGTCCTAATAATTTTTAAACGGCATTTCTAATTAGATTTCATGAAAATAAAATTATTTTTACAAAACTTACATTTTTTTATAAAGAAATAAAAAAGTTAGAGCAGTTTTTGTGTGATTTTTAAGAAAAACGTTTTTTTGTATAATTTTAAAATTAATCCTCCTAAAAATTTTAAAACGGCATTAGTTTTCATGAAAATAAAATTATTTATACAAAATTTACATTTTTTTATAAAGAAATAAAAAAGTAACAGCAGTTTTTGTGTGATTTTTAAGAAAAACGTTTTTTTTGTATAATTTTAAAATTAATCCTAATAATTTTAAAACGGCATTTCTAATTAGATTTCATGAAAATAAAATTATTTATACAAAATTTGCATTTTTTTATAAAGAAATAAAAAAGTTACAGCAGTTTTTATGTGATATTTAAGAAAAACGTTTTTTTTTGTATAATTTTAAAATTAATCCTAATAATTTTAAAACGGTTTTACTAATTAGATTTCATGAAAATAAGAATATTTTTACAAAATTTACATTTTTTTATAAAGAAATAAAAAAGTTACAGCAGTTTTTGTGTGATTTTTAAGAAAAACGTTTTTTTTTGTATAGTTTTAAAATTAATCGTCCTAAAAATTTTAAAACGGCATTTCTAATTAGATTTCATGAAAATAAAAATATCTATACAAAATTTACATTTTCTTATAAAGAAATAAAAAAGTTTCAGCAAATTTTGTGTGATTTTTAAGAAAAACGTGTTTTTTGTATAATTTTAAAATTAATTGTACTAAAAATTTTAAAACAGCATTTCTAATTAGATTTCATGAAAATAAAATTATTTATACAAAATTTACATTTTTTTATAAAGAAATAAAAAAGTAACAGCAGTTTTTGTGTGATTTTTAAGAAAAACGTTTTTTTTGTATAATTTTAAAACTAATTGATTTAATAATTTTAAAACGGCATTTCTAATTAGATTTCATGAAAATAAAATTATTTATACAAAATTAACACTTTTTTATAAAGAAATAAAAAAGTTACAGCAGTTTTTGTGTGATATTTAAGAAAAACGTTTTTTTTTGTTTAATTTTAAAATTAATTGACCTAATAATTTTAAAACGGCATTTCTAATTAGATTTTATGAAAATAAAATTATTTATACAAAATTTATATTTTTTTATAAAGAAATAAAAAAGTTACAGCAGTTTTTGTGTGATTTTTAAGAAAAAGGTTTTTTTTGTATCATTTTAAAATTATTCGTCCTAATAATTTTAAAACGGCATTTCTAATTAGATTTCATGAAAATAAAAATGTCTATACAAAATTTACATTTTTTTATAAAGAAATAAAAAAGTTACAGCAGTTTTTGTGTGATTTTTAAGAAAATCGTTTTTTTTTGTATAATTTTAATAATATTCGTCCTAATAATTTTAAAACGGCATTAAAATTAGATTTCATGAAAATAAAAATATCTATACAAAATTTACATTTTTTTATAAAGAAATAAAAAAGTTACAGCAGTTTTTGTGTGATTTTTAAGAAAATCGTTTTTTTTTGTATAATTTTAATAATATTCGTCCTAATAATTTTAAAACGGCATTAAAATTAGATTTCAGGAAAATAAAAATATCTATACAAAATTTACATTTTTTTATAAAGAAATAAAAAAGTTACAGCAGTTTTTGTGTGATATTTAAGAAAAACGTTTTTTTTTGTATAATTTTAAAATTAATCGTCCTAGAAATTTTAAAGCGGCATTTCTAATTAGATTTCATGAAAATAAAATTATTTTTGCACTTCCAAACAATAATGATCCATTTTACTCTCTTAATGGCAGAAGTAAAAGTAACACATTTACTACCAAGTATTCATTTAATCTCTAGGGATTAAAAGTCCCATAACGGTTCATTTAATCCCTTGGTATTAAAAGAATTCCGTAGTTAGATATTACAAACACAGATGGCGCGCAAGTTTTTAAAAATAATTTTTTCTGTATTCTATTTGATAATTTAATAGGTAAGTATATTTCTAATATTACTAAAATAATTTTTAGGGTCTTTTTATTTGGGATAGGAATCTATTATAGTTTTTTGTCTTAAATTCAAACAATTTTATTGTCAAGAAATTCTAACCTCTAAATTGTCTTGTATTATTTATTAAGATATCTAATGGTTTTATCTAATGTAGTATGCGAAATGCTTATATTTATACAATGCAATTTACCATAATTAACCGATCAATTGATTTTAGGTTTCCGATGTGTTTCAAAATTATACAAGATTGGAGAAAACAACACAAATTTTTTAATAGATATGTGCATTTACAAATTAGTAAATATAAATATGTACGTTTGCTCTAACATTACAATCAATACAATTTGTTAGACCAAATAAAGAAGGTACAACTTGTTCAATTATTTTTTTTAATAAGGTGACGTTTATGTCTGGCTCAGTAGTTATTTGCATTCGAAATAACCATTGTCCCAAAATTGAAAACGTTTGTTCAAATAATTAATTGGAAGTGCAAAAAATTTAATATGCACCGCTGGAGCAAAGTGCATTTAATCCTTCGTGTGGTTGTTGCCCTCGACTACGTCTCGGGCAACAATTTCCACACTCAGGATTAAATTACTCACTTTGCTCCCTTGGTGCATAAATAACTATTATACAAAATTTACATTTTTTTATAAAGAAATAACAAAGTTACAGCAGTTTTTGTGTGATATTTAAGAAAAACGTTTTTTTTTGTATAATTTTATAATTAATCGTCCTAATAATTTTAAAACGGCATTTCTAATTAGATTTCATGAAAATAAAAATATCTATACAAAATTTACTTCTTTTTATAAAGAAATAAAAAAGTTACAGCAGTTTTTGTGTGATTTTTAAGAAAAACGTTTTTTTTTATAATTTTAAAATTAATCGTCCTTATAATTTTTAAACGGCATTTCTAATTAGATTTCATGAAAATAAAATTATTTTTACAAAACTTACATTTTTTTATAAAGAAATAAAAAAGTTACAGCAGTTTTTGTGTGATTCTTAAGAAAAACGTTTTTTTGTATAATTTTAATAATATTCGTCCTAATAATTTTAAAACGGCATTTCTAATTAGATTTCATGAAAATAAAAATATCTATACAAAATTTACATTTTTTTATAAAGAAATAAAAAAGTTACAGCAGTTTTTGTGTGATTTTTAAGAAAAACGTTTTTTTGTATAATTTTAAAATTAATCCTCCTAAAAATTTTAAAACGGCATTAGTTTTCATGAAAATAAAATTATTTATACAAAATTTACATTTTTTTATAAAGAAATATAAAAGTTACAGCAGTTTTTGTGTGATATTTAAGAAAAACGTTTTTTTTTGTATAATTTTAAAATTAATCCTAATAATATTAAAACGGTTTTACTAATTAGATTTCATGAAAATAAGAATATTTTTACAAAATTTACATTTTTTTATAAAGAAATAAAAAAGTTACAGCAGTTTTTGTGTGATTTTTAAGAAAAACGTTTTTTTTTGTATAGTTTTAAAATTAATCGTCCTAAAAATTTTAAAACGGCATTTCTAATTAGATTTCATGAAAATAAAAATATCTATACAAAATTTACATTTTCTTATAAAGAAATAAAAAAGTTACAGCAAATTTTGTGTGATTTTTAAGAAAAACGTGTTTTTTGTATAATTTTAAAATTATTCGATCTAAAAATTTTAAAACAGCATTTCTAATTAGATTTCATGAAAATAAAATTATTTATACAAAATTTACATTTTTTTATAAAGAAATAAAAAAGTTACAGCAGTTTATGTGTGATTTTTAAGAAAAACGTTTTTTTTGTATAATTTTAAAATTATTCGTCCTAATAAATTTAAAACAGCATTTCTAATGAGATTTTATGAAAATAAAAATATCTATACAAAATTTACATTTTTTTATAAAGAAATAAAAAAGTTACAGCAGTTTTTGTGTGATATTTAAGAAAAACGTTTTTTTTGTATAATTTTATAATTAATCGTCCTAAAAATTTTAAAACGGCATTTCTAATTATATTTCATGAAAATAAAAATATCTATACAAAATTTACATTTTCTTATAAAGAAATAAAAAAGTTACAGCAAATTTTGTGTGATTTTTAAGAAAAACGTGTTTTTTGTATAATTTTAAAATTAATTGTACTAAAAATTTTAAAACAGCATTTCTAATTAGATTTCATGAAAATAAAATTATTTATACAAAATTTACATTTTTTTATAAAGAAATAAAAAAGTAACAGCAGTTTTTGTGTGATTTTTAAGAAAAACGTTTTTTTTGTATAATTTTAAAACTAATTGACCTAATAATTTTAAAACGGCATTTCTAATTATATTTCATGAAAATAAAATTATTTATACAAAATTAACACTTTTTTATAAAAAAATAAAAAAGTTACAGCAGTTTTTGTGTGATATTTAAGAAAAACGTTTTTTTTTGTTTAATTTTAAAATTAATTGACCTAATAATTTTAAAACGGCATTTCTAATTAGATTTTATGAAAATAAAATTATTTATACAAAATTTACATTTTTTTATAAAGAAATAAAAATGTTACAGCAGTTTTTGTGAGATTTTTAAGAAAAAGGTTTTTTTGTATCATTTTAAAATTATTCGTCCTAATAATTTTAAAACGGCATTTCTAATTAGATTTCATGAAAATAAAAATGTCTATACAAAATTTACATTTTTTTATAAAGAAATAAAAAAGTTACAGCAGTTTTTGTGTGATTTTTAAGAAAAACGTTTTTTTTGTATAATTTTAAAATTAATCGTCCTAAAAATTTTAAAACTGCATTTCTAATTAGATTTCATGAAAATAAAAATATCTATACAAAATTTACATTTTTTTATAAAGAAATAAAAAAGTTACAGCAGTTTTTGTGTGATATTTAAGAAAAACGTTTTTTTTTGTATAATTTTATAATTAATCGTCCTAATAATTTTAAAACGGCATTTCTAATTAGATTTCATTAAAATAAAAATATCTATACAAAATTTACATTTTTTTATAAAGAAATAAAAAAGTTACAGCAGTTTTTGTGTGATATTTAAGAAAAACGTTTTTTTTGTATAATTTTATAATTAATCGTCCTAATAATTTTAAAACGGCATTTCTAATTAGATTTCATGAAAATAAAAATATCTATACAAAATTTACATTTTTTTATAAAGAAATAAAAAAGTTACAGCAGTTTTTGTGTGATTTTTAAGAAAATCGTTTTTTTTGTATAATTTTAAAATTAATCGTCCTAAAAATTTTAAAACGGCATTTCTAATTAGATTTCATGAAAATAAAATTATTTATACAAAATTTACATTTTTTTATAAAGAAATAAAAAAGTTGCAGCAGTTTTTGTGTGATATTTAAGAAAAACGTTTTTTTTGTATTATTTTATAATTAATCGTCCTAATAATTTTAAAACGGCATTTCTAATTAGATTTCATGAAAATAAAATTATTTAAACAAAATTCACATTTTTTTATTTATTTATTTATTTACAATTACATTTACCAACAGCCAAGTAGGCCAAAAGCGGTAACATACAATAATATTAATATCATCTTTAAATATATTAAAACTAAAATTAAAACTAAGATTGCATCTAATTATAAGGTGACAACTAAGTACGCAACTCCAACAAAACACATATAAACAAATCATTAGCTTTTGATTTTATAAAAAATAATTAGGTATTTGTTTTTTGAAATTACTGTAGTTCGATTCATATATATGAATACTGACATCTTTAATGGTGTTATAATTATTACATAATCTATTTATAGGGGAATTATGGTGATGCAGAGTATTCGTTGTCGAGCATACAAAAGAATTATGCTTGCGCATTTCATGTTGAGGTACCAACAATTTTATACAGAATAATGTTTTTGCATCATCTACGAAGTTATTTAATAATTTATGCAAATAGCAAATTGAAATAATTTTGTGATTTTTTTCAACAGATAGAAAATTAAATTCTAATAAAAGATTTTCATATGATATAGACCCGCGCTCAGGATATACATTATATTTACGAAAGTATAAATATTTTAAAAACCTTTTCTGAATTCGCTCAAGCATATCAATGTATTTTCTATAATAAGGTGTCCACAATATACAGTTGTAGTTGATCTTACTTAATATATAACTTCTATACAGAAGAATGATTGTTTCCTGAGATAATGCTTTGCTATTCCTAATAATAAAACCTAGTGTTCTATTGCATTCAGAGCACATTTTTAATATATGATCCTTGAATGTAAGTTTTGTGTCGTATATTATTCCAAGATCTTTTATAGTCAATGATCTTTTCAAACTATCGTTGTCTAACTTATAATCATAATCAATTATATACCTTGCACGAGAATACGAAAGAATAAAACATTTGCTTAAATTTAAATACAATTCATTTTCAGTACACCATTCCTGAATTTTTTCCAGATCCATTTGAAGTTGCATACAATCATGTTCATCCCTAATTGACTTACAAATTTTTATATCATCTGCATAAAGATAAATACTGGAACTAACAGAGTTACAAATATCGTCTATAAACAACAAAAATAACAACGGGCCAAGGTTAGAACCTTGGGGTACACCACTGGTCGCATAATATTGTCTTGACTGGAAACCATTATATTGTACCATTTGCTGTCGATCCACGAGATAAGATTCAATTGCACCAATAATATTATCTGGAATATCATATGTAAGTAGCTTCCTCAGGAGTACATAATGTTGAAGGCGGTCGAACGCTTTAGCAAAGTCGGTGTAAGCAACATCTGTTTGCAGTTGATTATCCAAATTTTTAGAAATGACCTGTGTGAAGAACTAAATTGGTAGCCGTTGAGCGCTGATTCATAAAACCATGCTGACTTGAACTGATTTTGCACCGAATTTTAGTGTACACATTCTCAGCTATAATTGATTCAAACACCTTGGAAAAATTTGAAAGAATTGATATAGGGCGATAATTCTCGACATTCTTCTTTTCACCCGATTTGAAAACGGGCGTTACTTTAACCTGTTTCCACTTTTTAGGAAAGCATCCAGTTCCAAGAATTAAATTAAATAAATGACACAAAGGTTTTGCAAGGATATTTGAGCAATCTTTTAGTACAAAAGCTGGCACCGCATCAACCCCAGAAGTCAACACAGGTTTAAGTTTATTAAGATGACGAGCAACTTCTTTTTCAGACATTTGAAAGTCTCCAAGTTTCTTTGTACGTAATGGTGTAGAGGAGTATTTGGAAGAGGTGGAAACATATACACTTTCAAAGTGTTTCGCAAATCCATTAACAATTTCCGCAGGCGATGATAAAGAACAATCCTTGTAGTTCATCACTGCAGGTAATCTTGTTGATTTCTTCAACGAATCAACATATGACCAGAACTTAGTTGGATCCGAGGATATTTGCATTTCAGTATCCAATATATAGGTTTTGTGAGCTTCTTTAATCTTGACTTTAATAGTTTTTCTTAAATTATCAAAAAGATGTTTATGATGTGGGCTACCATGTTTTAGGTAAAGTTTACGATATCTATTTTTTAATTTAATTTCCTTAATAACTTCTTTACTAAACCAACATGGGTATTTATAATTAGTATTATTCACCATAGTTTTAGGAACATATTGATCAAAGAGCCCAAATAATATCTTATACAACGCTTCACAGGCTTCTTCCACTGATACCGAATCAATAATTTCACCCCAATCAGTATTTAACATGTCTGCATACAATCCCAGTAGATTAGCCTTCTTAAAGTTAAACTTTGGTACATCATTACTTAAAAAGTTTGATAATGTAACATTATCCAGAGCAAAATATCCAATTAACGCAGGATGGTGCATATCCTCTTTAACAAGAGGATTTTCTTCACGAGAAATTTGGCAATTTACATTTTGTGAGGGTATTATTAGATCCAATAAGCGATTATTAGTATTGCGTATGTTATTCACTTGCTTAAGATAACAAAAATTAAGTAGTTCTTGCAGTCTCTCAGATTTTTCATCCACTAACCCAGTTTGAAAATGATTGTAATAATTCGGAATATTAAAATCACCACTAATAATTACATACTCTTTCGCATAGAAAGTAAATTCAAAATAATCAAAAATTATATCATATAGCAATTTATTTAGTGATGGTGGAACATATATACACACCAAATATATACATTTGTTCTCAAATATAATTCTCGCACATACCACATCAATTTCATTTAGGTCAACTTTTAATGCAATACTTTCACACTTAAATTTTTTATTGACGGCAATTAAAGCACCTCCACCACGCTTGTTTGTTCTATCTGATCTAAATACATTGAAGTTTGTATCAAATAATTCATTATCATAAATTCCATCATTCAGCCAAGTTTCCGTAATAAGGTATACATCGTACTGAGTCAAGATTACATTGTTCAAAAATTCGTTGGTTTTCGTCCCAAGTCCACGCACATTTTGATAATATAATGAAATATGTGCTTTTGGATGTTGGTAGTTGTTTAGTTTTTTGTTTGAAGATTCGCACTGTAGTTTGAAGGGCCAATAGTTGGTGAACCCTTGATGTCGCGTACGATAAGATTCTTTTCACCTTTTTCTTTACGTGTTTTGAGCTCCTGCAGACAATATTTTAGCTCCTCTCTTTGTTTAACTGTTCTATCAGCCTGTATACCTATTCCATTTGGAATGCTTTTCTTATTTCTTAGAGCGTTCATGACATTGGTTGAATTTTGAAAAATCAATTTTAAGGGTCTAGCCTGATCAGACTTTTTACCAAGTCTTATGTACGATATGATATTTTCTACATCACAAACTTTGTTGAGTTTAACTTTTATCTGGTCTTTATCATAATCCAAGCGTTCAGTGGGAATATTGGAGCCGGATTCTGGTATGTTATATATTAATAAATTATGTTTTCTCCTCTGCCTATCTTCCAGTTCCCCTATAATATTCGAACTAGTATTAGATGGGAGGTTAACTGTTTCAGGTGTTTTACTTTCAATAGTGTTCATTCGTTCCTGTAAGTCAATAATTTGAGATTTAAGTAATATATTCTCTTGCTTCATTTCCTCAAACGTTTTTAGAATGCTTGTTAGGCTACTGATTTCTTTACATTGCTGTTCATACCCCTTCACCAACGAAGAGACTGAGACTTCTAGTGACCTAATGAGTTTCATTAAAATTTGCACGGAAGTTTTATCAGAAGAAATATCAGTATTACGAGTATCATCATCCGGTAATTGCGAAATTGATTGCATTTGACAACAGTCAAAGTCCTCCTCATTCAAATATTTACCATATTTTAAATTTGCTGCACAGCTTGTGTGATAACTTAATTTGCAGTTAACACAATCAACCCTGGCCTTAACAACCGCCTTTCCACAACCCTTTTTTGAACAGAAAATCTTTTTAGCCATTACAAGTATTTAGCTTTAAAAATTCAGGGAAAGGAAATAGGGTAGACTCTTCACACTCACTGGGTCGATAGTGGTGACTTTAATACAAAGGTGGAAGACCACGGATAAAAGGAAATACGTTGAAGGATTGAAACACGAAGATTTGGCAGAAAAAAAAAGGTACGTAACCGGGGTTCGAACGTAAGACCTCCAGTCTATAAAGCTCGCCTTTAACCTCACCACCGTTGAGTTGAAAAGTGTTCTAAACAAAAATTTACTTATAAAGCACCCGTACACAAAGCATAATGAGGAAATAGGGGGGAAATCGGGTTCTGTTTTTTACAGTATTATTATTATGATGTTAGTATTCTCACCCTCTATAAACTTTTCTCAAATATTGATATTACCAGACAGATACTATAATTATTTTAAAACCACTAGGAATTCAACGATTGAAACTAATTACCATATGTAAACAAACACAAGAACATTTGCTATAGTATCCTTCATTATCTATCAATTTTCATCACGAAAGGCACATTCGTCCCAAATGGTCAAAGTGACCATGAATTACAAGCTGTTTCGCCCAAAACCATTAAAATACCAATCAAATTAATCGAAAATTACGGAGCACAACAAACCACTCCGCACGCCGCGACGACTTATAAAGATAAAGAAATAAAAAAGTTACAGCAGTTTTTGTGTGATTTTTAAGAAAAACGTTTTTTTTGTATAATTTTAAAATTAATCGTCCTAAAAATTTTAAAACGGCATTTCTAATTAGATTCCAGGAAAATAAAATTATTTATACAAAATTCACATTTTTTTATAAAGAAATAAAAAAGTTACAGCAGTTTTTGTGTGATATTTAAGAAAAACGTTTTTTTTGTATAATTTTAAAATTAATTGACCTAATAATTTTAAAACGGCATTTCTAATTAGATTTCATGAAAATAAAAATATCTATACAAAATTTACATTTTTATATAAAGAAATAAAAAAGTTACAGCAGTTTTTGTGTGAAATTTAAGAAAAACGTTTTTTTTTGTATAATTTTAAAATTAATCCTCCTAAAAATTTTAAAACGGCATTTTTAATTAGATTTCATGAAAATAAAATTATTTATACAAAATTTACATTTTTTTATAAAGAAATAAAAAAGTTACAGCAGTTTTTGTGTGATATTTAAGAAAAATGTTTTTTCTGTATAATTTTAAAATTAATCTTCCTAATAATTTTAAAACAGCATATCTAATTATATTTCATGAAAATAAAAATATCTATACAAAATTTACATTTTTTTATAAAGAAATAAAAAAGTTACAGCAGTTTTTGTGTGATTTTTAAGAAAAACGTTTTTTTTTGTATAATTTTATTATTAATCGTCCTAATAATTTTAAAACGGCATTTCTAATTAGATTTCATGAAAATAAAAATATCTATACAAAATTTACATTTTTTTATAAAGAAATAAAAAAGTTAAATTAGTTTTTGTGTGATTTTTAAGAAAATCGTTTATTTTTTGTATAATTTTAAAATTAATCGTCCTAAAAATTTTAAAATGGCATTTCTAATTAGATTTCATGAAAATAAAAATATCTATACAAAATTTACATTTTCTTATAAAGAAATAAAAAAGTTACAGCAGTTTTTGTGTGATTTTTAAGAAAAACGTGTTTTTTGTATAATTTTAAAATTAATCGTTCTAAAAAATTTAAAACAGCATTTCTAATTAGATTTCATGAAAATAAAATTATTTATACAAAATTTACATTTTTTTATAAAGAAATAAAAAAGTTACAGCAGTTTTTGTGTGATTTTTAAGAAAAACGTTTTTTTTGTACAATTTTAAAATTAATCGTCCTAAAAAATTTAAAATGGCATTTCTAATTAGATTTCATGAAAATAAAATTATTTATACAAAATTTACATTTTTTCATATAGAAATAAAAAAGTTACAGCAGTTTTTGTGTGATTTTTAAGAAAAACGTTTTTTTTGTATAATTTTAAAATTAATTGACCTAATAATTTTAAAACGGCATTTCTAATTAGATTTCATAAAATAAAATTATTTATACAAAATTTACACTTTTTTATAAAGAAATAAAAAAGTTACAGCAGTTTTTGTGTAACATTTAAGAAAAACGTTTTTTTTGTATAATTTTATAATTAATCGTCCTAATAATTTTAAAACGGCATTTCTAATTAGATTTCATGAAAATAAAATTATTTATACAAAATTTACATTTTTTTATAAAGAAATAGAAATGTTACAGCAGTTTTTGTGTGATTTTTAAGAAAAACGTTATTTTTGTATAACTTTAATAATATTCGTCCTAATAATTTTAAAACGGCATTTCCAATTAGATTTCATGAAAATAAAAATATCTATACAAAATTTACATTTTTTTATAAAGAAATAAAAAAGTTATAGCAGTTTTTGTGTGATATTTAAGAAAAACGTTTTTTTTGTATAATTTTAAAATAAATCCTCCTAAAAATTTTAAAACGATATTTCTAATTAGATTTCATGAAAATAAAATTATTTATACAAAATTTACATTTTTTTATAAAGAAATAAAAAAGTTACAGCAGTTTTTGTGTGATTTTTAAGAAAAACGTGTTTTTTGTATAATTTTAAAATTAATCGTTCTAAAAAATTTAAAACAGCATTTCTAATTAGATTTCATGAAAATAAAATTATTTATACAAAATTTACATTTTTTTATAAAGAAATAAAAAAGTTACAGCAGTTTTTGTGTGATTTTTAAGAAAAACGTTTTTTTTGTATAATTTTAAAATTAATCGTCCTAAAAAATTTAAAATGGCATTTCTAATTAGATTTCATGAAAATAAAATTATTTATACAAAATTTACATTTTTTTATAAAGAAATAAAAAAGTTACAGCAGTTTTTGTGTGATTTTTAAGAAAAACGTTTTTTTTGTATAATTTTAAAATTATTCGTCCTAATAATTTTAAAACGGCATTTCTAATTAGATTTCATGAAAATAAAAATGTCTATACAAAATTTACATTTTTTTATAAAGAAATAAAAAAGTTACAGCAGTTTTTGTGTGATTTTTAAGAAAAACGTTTTTTTTTGTATAATTTTAAAATTAATCCTAATAATATTAAAACGGTTTTACTAATTAGATTTCATGAAAATAAGAATATTTTTACAAAATTTACATTTTTTTATAAAGAAATAAAAAAGTTACAGCAGTTTTTGTGTGATTTTTAAGAAAAACGTTTTTTTTTGTATAGTTTTAAAATTAATCGTCCTAAAAATTTTAAAACGGCATTTCTAATTAGATTTCATGAAAATAAAAATATCTATACAAAATTTACATTTTCTTATAAAGAAATAAAAAAGTTACAGCAAATTTTGTGTGATTTTTAAGAAAAACGTGTTTTTTGTATAATTTTAAAATTATTCGATCTAAAAATTTTAAAACAGCATTTCTAATTAGATTTCATGAAAATAAAATTATTTATACAAAATTTACATTTTTTTATAAAGAAATAAAAAAGTTACAGCAGTTTATGTGTGATTTTTAAGAAAAACGTTTTTTTTGTATAATTTTAAAATTATTCGTCCTAATAAATTTAAAACAGCATTTCTAATGAGATTTTATGAAAATAAAAATATCTATACAAAATTTACATTTTTTTATAAAGAAATAAAAAAGTTACAGCAGTTTTTGTGTGATATTTAAGAAAAACGTTTTTTTTGTATAATTTTATAATTAATCGTCCTAAAAATTTTAAAACGGCATTTCTAATTATATTTCATGAAAATAAAAATATCTATACAAAATTTACATTTTCTTATAAAGAAATAAAAAAGTTACAGCAAATTTTGTGTGATTTTTAAGAAAAACGTGTTTTTTGTATAATTTTAAAATTAATTGTACTAAAAATTTTAAAACAGCATTTCTAATTAGATTTCATGAAAATAAAATTATTTATACAAAATTTACATTTTTTTATAAAGAAATAAAAAAGTAACAGCAGTTTTTGTGTGATTTTTAAGAAAAACGTTTTTTTTGTATAATTTTAAAACTAATTGACCCAATAATTTTAAAACGGCATTTCTAATTAGATTTCATGAAAATAAAATTATTTATACAAAATTAACACTTTTTTATAAAAAAATAAAAAAGTTACAGCAGTTTTTGTGTGATATTTAAGAAAAACGTTTTTTTTTGTTTAATTTTAAAATTAATTGACCTAATAATTTTAAAACGGCATTTCTAATTAGATTTTATGAAAATAAAATTATTTATACAAAATTTACATTTTTTTATAAAGAAATAAAAATGTTACAGCAGTTTTTGTGAGATTTTTAAGAAAAAGGTTTTTTTGTATCATTTTAAAATTATTCGTCCTAATAATTTTAAAACGGCATTTCTAATTAGATTTCATGAAAATAAAAATGTCTATACAAAATTTACATTTTTTTATAAAGAAATAAAAAAGTTACAGCAGTTTTTGTGTGATTTTTAAGAAAAACGTTTTTTTTGTATAATTTTAAAATTAATCGTCCTAAAAATTTTAAAACTGCATTTCTAATTAGATTTCATGAAAATAAAAATATCTATACAAAATTTACATTTTTTTATAAAGAAATAAAAAAGTTACAGCAGTTTTTGTGTGATATTTAAGAAAAACGTTTTTTTTTGTATAATTTTATAATTAATCGTCCTAATAATTTTAAAACGGCATTTCTAATTAGATTTCATTAAAATAAAAATATCTATACAAAATTTACATTTTTTTATAAAGAAATAAAAAAGTTACAGCAGTTTTTGTGTGATATTTAAGAAAAACGTTTTTTTTGTATAATTTTATAATTAATCGTCCTAATAATTTTAAAACGGCATTTCTAATTAGATTTCATGAAAATAAAAATATCTATACAAAATTTACATTTTTTTATAAAGAAATAAAAAAGTTACAGCAGTTTTTGTGTGATTTTTAAGAAAATCGTTTTTTTTGTATAATTTTAAAATTAATCGTCCTAAAAATTTTAAAACGGCATTTCTAATTAGATTTCATGAAAATAAAATTATTTATACAAAATTTACATTTTTTTATAAAGAAATAAAAAAGTTGCAGCAGTTTTTGTGTGATATTTAAGAAAAACGTTTTTTTTGTATTATTTTATAATTAATCGTCCTAATAATTTTAAAACGGCATTTCTAATTAGATTTCATGAAAATAAAATTATTTAAACAAAATTCACATTTTTTTATTTATTTATTTATTTACAATTACATTTACCAACAGCCAAGTAGGCCAAAAGCGGTAACATAGAATAATATTAATATCATCTTTAAATATATTAAAACTAAAATTAAAACTAAGATTGCATCTAATTATAAGGTGACAACTAAGTACGCAACTCCAACAAAACACATATAAACAAATCATTAGCTTTTGATTTTATAAAAAATAATTAGGTATTTGTTTTTTGAAATTACTGTAGTTCGATTCATATATATGAATACTGACATCTTTAATGGTGTTATAATTATTACATAATCTATTTATAGGGGAATTATGGTGATGCAGAGTATTCGTTGTCGAGCATACAAAAGAATTATGCTTGCGCATTTCATGTTGAGGTACCAACAATTTTATACAGAATAATGTTTTTGCATCATCTACGAAGTTATTTAATAATTTATGCAAATAGCAAATTGAAATAATTTTGTGATTTTTTTCAACAGATAGAAAATTAAATTCTAATAAAAGATTTTCATATGATATAGACCCGCGCTCAGGATATACATTATATTTACGAAAGTATAAATATTTTAAAAACCTTTTCTGAATTCGCTCAAGCATATCAATGTATTTTCTATAATAAGGTGTCCACAATATACAGTTGTAGTTGATCTTACTTAATATATAACTTCTATACAGAAGAATGATTGTTTCCTGAGATAATGCTTTGCTATTCCTAATAATAAAACCTAGTGTTCTATTGCATTCAGAGCACATTTTTAATATATGATCCTTGAATGTAAGTTTTGTGTCGTATATTATTCCAAGATCTTTTATAGTCAATGATCTTTTCAAACTATCGTTGTCTAACTTATAATCATAATCAATTATATACCTTGCACGAGAATACGAAAGAATAAAACATTTGCTTAAATTTAAATACAATTCATTTTCAGTACACCATTCCTGAATTTTTTCCAGATCCATTTGAAGTTGCATACAATCATGTTCATCCCTAATTGACTTACAAATTTTTATATCATCTGCATAAAGATAAATACTGGAACTAACAGAGTTACAAATATCGTCTATAAACAACAAAAATAACAACGGGCCAAGGTTAGAACCTTGGGGTACACCACTGGTCGCATAATATTGTCTTGACTGGAAACCATTATATTGTACCATTTGCTGTCGATCCACGAGATAAGATTCAATTGCACCAATAATATTATCTGGAATATCATATGTAAGTAGCTTCCTCAGGAGTACATAATGTTGAAGGCGGTCGAACGCTTTAGCAAAGTCGGTGTAAGCAACATCTGTTTGCAGTTGATTATCCAAATTTTTAGAAATGACCTGTGTGAAGAACTAAATTGGTAGCCGTTGAGCGCTGATTCATAAAACCATGCTGACTTGAACTGATTTTGCACCGAATTTTAGTGTACACATTCTCAGCTATAATTGATTCAAACACCTTGGAAAAATTTGAAAGAATTGATATAGGGCGATAATTCTCGACATTCTTCTTTTCACCCGATTTGAAAACGGGCGTTACTTTAACCTGTTTCCACTTTTTAGGAAAGCATCCAGTTCCAAGAATTAAATTAAATAAATGACACAAAGGTTTTGCAAGGATATTTGAGCAATCTTTTAGTACAAAAGCTGGCACCGCATCAACCCCAGAAGTCAACACAGGTTTAAGTTTATTAAGATGACGAGCAACTTCTTTTTCAGACATTTGAAAGTCTCCAAGTTTCTTTGTACGTAATGGTGTAGAGGAGTATTTGGAAGAGGTGGAAACATATACACTTTCAAAGTGTTTCGCAAATCCATTAACAATTTCCGCAGGCGATGATAAAGAACAATCCTTGTAGTTCATCACTGCAGGTAATCTTGTTGATTTCTTCAACGAATCAACATATGACCAGAACTTAGTTGGATCCGAGGATATTTGCATTTCAGTATCCAATATATAGGTTTTGTGAGCTTCTTTAATCTTGACTTTAATAGTTTTTCTTAAATTATCAAAAAGATGTTTATGATGTGGGCTACCATGTTTTAGGTAAAGTTTACGATATCTATTTTTTAATTTAATTTCCTTAATAACTTCTTTACTAAACCAACATGGGTATTTATAATTAGTATTATTCACCATAGTTTTAGGAACATATTGATCAAAGAGCCCAAATAATATCTTATACAACGCTTCACAGGCTTCTTCCACTGATACCGAATCAATAATTTCACCCCAATCAGTATTTAACATGTCTGCATACAATCCCAGTAGATTAGCCTTCTTAAAGTTAAACTTTGGTACATCATTACTTAAAAAGTTTGATAATGTAACATTATCCAGAGCAAAATATCCAATTAACGCAGGATGGTGCATATCCTCTTTAACAAGAGGATTTTCTTCACGAGAAATTTGGCAATTTACATTTTGTGAGGGTATTATTAGATCCAATAAGCGATTATTAGTATTGCGTATGTTATTCACTTGCTTAAGATAACAAAAATTAAGTAGTTCTTGCAGTCTCTCAGATTTTTCATCCACTAACCCAGTTTGAAAATGATTGTAATAATTCGGAATATTAAAATCACCACTAATAATTACATACTCTTTCGCATAGAAAGTAAATTCAAAATAATCAAAAATTATATCATATAGCAATTTATTTAGTGATGGTGGAACATATATACACACCAAATATATACATTTGTTCTCAAATATAATTCTCGCACATACCACATCAATTTCATTTAGGTCAACTTTTAATGCAATACTTTCACACTTAAATTTTTTATTGACGGCAATTAAAGCACCTCCACCACGCTTGTTTGTTCTATCTGATCTAAATACATTGAAGTTTGTATCAAATAATTCATTATCATAAATTCCATCATTCAGCCAAGTTTCCGTAATAAGGTATACATCGTACTGAGTCAAGATTACATTGTTCAAAAATTCGTTGGTTTTCGTCCCAAGTCCACGCACATTTTGATAATATAATGAAATATGTGCTTTTGGATGTTGGTAGTTGTTTAGTTTTTTGTTTGAAGATTCGCACTGTAGTTTGAAGGGCCAATAGTTGGTGAACCCTTGATGTCGCGTACGATAAGATTCTTTTCACCTTTTTCTTTACGTGTTTTGAGCTCCTGCAGACAATATTTTAGCTCCTCTCTTTGTTTAACTGTTCTATCAGCCTGTATACCTATTCCATTTGGAATGCTTTTCTTATTTCTTAGAGCGTTCATGACATTGGTTGAATTTTGAAAAATCAATTTTAAGGGTCTAGCCTGATCAGACTTTTTACCAAGTCTTATGTACGATATGATATTTTCTACATCACAAACTTTGTTGAGTTTAACTTTTATCTGGTCTTTATCATAATCCAAGCGTTCAGTGGGAATATTGGAGCCGGATTCTGGTATGTTATATATTAATAAATTATGTTTTCTCCTCTGCCTATCTTCCAGTTCCCCTATAATATTCGAACTAGTATTAGATGGGAGGTTAACTGTTTCAGGTGTTTTACTTTCAATAGTGTTCATTCGTTCCTGTAAGTCAATAATTTGAGATTTAAGTAATATATTCTCTTGCTTCATTTCCTCAAACGTTTTTAGAATGCTTGTTAGGCTACTGATTTCTTTACATTGCTGTTCATACCCCTTCACCAACGAAGAGACTGAGACTTCTAGTGACCTAATGAGTTTCATTAAAATTTGCACGGAAGTTTTATCAGAAGAAATATCAGTATTACGAGTATCATCATCCGGTAATTGCGAAATTGATTGCATTTGACAACAGTCAAAGTCCTCCTCATTCAAATATTTACCATATTTTAAATTTGCTGCACAGCTTGTGTGATAACTTAATTTGCAGTTAACACAATCAACCCTGGCCTTAACAACCGCCTTTCCACAACCCTTTTTTGAACAGAAAATCTTTTTAGCCATTACAAGTATTTAGCTTTAAAAATTCAGGGAAAGGAAATAGGGTAGACTCTTCACACTCACTGGGTCGATAGTGGTGACTTTAATACAAAGGTGGAAGACCACGGATAAAAGGAAATACGTTGAAGGATTGAAACACGAAGATTTGGCAGAAAAAAAAAGGTACGTAACCGGGGTTCGAACGTAAGACCTCCAGTCTATAAAGCTCGCCTTTAACCTCACCACCGTTGAGTTGAAAAGTGTTCTAAACAAAAATTTACTTATAAAGCACCCGTACACAAAGCATAATGAGGAAATAGGGGGGAAATCGGGTTCTGTTTTTTACAGTATTATTATTATGATGTTAGTATTCTCACCCTCTATAAACTTTTCTCAAATATTGATATTACCAGACAGATACTATAATTATTTTAAAACCACTAGGAATTCAACGATTGAAACTAATTACCATATGTAAACAAACACAAGAACATTTGCTATAGTATCCTTCATTATCTATCAATTTTCATCACGAAAGGCACATTCGTCCCAAATGGTCAAAGTGACCATGAATTACAAGCTGTTTCGCCCAAAACCATTAAAATACCAATCAAATTAATCGAAAATTACGGAGCACAACAAACCACTCCGCACGCCGCGACGACTTATAAAGATAAAGAAATAAAAAAGTTACAGCAGTTTTTGTGTGATTTTTAAGAAAAACGTTTTTTTTGTATAATTTTAAAATTAATCGTCCTAAAAATTTTAAAACGGCATTTCTAATTAGATTCCAGGAAAATAAAATTATTTATACAAAATTCACATTTTTTTATAAAGAAATAAAAAAGTTACAGCAGTTTTTGTGTGATATTTAAGAAAAACGTTTTTTTTGTATAATTTTAAAATTAATTGACCTAATAATTTTAAAACGGCATTTCTAATTAGATTTCATGAAAATAAAAATATCTATACAAAATTTACATTTTTATATAAAGAAATAAAAAAGTTACAGCAGTTTTTGTGTGAAATTTAAGAAAAACGTTTTTTTTTGTATAATTTTAAAATTAATCCTCCTAAAAATTTTAAAACGGCATTTTTAATTAGATTTCATGAAAATAAAATTATTTATACAAAATTTACATTTTTTTATAAAGAAATAAAAAAGTTACAGCAGTTTTTGTGTGATATTTAAGAAAAATGTTTTTTCTGTATAATTTTAAAATTAATCTTCCTAATAATTTTAAAACAGCATATCTAATTATATTTCATGAAAATAAAAATATCTATACAAAATTTACATTTTTTTATAAAGAAATAAAAAAGTTACAGCAGTTTTTGTGTGATTTTTAAGAAAAACGTTTTTTTTTGTATAATTTTATTATTAATCGTCCTAATAATTTTAAAACGGCATTTCTAATTAGATTTCATGAAAATAAAAATATCTATACAAAATTTACATTTTTTTATAAAGAAATAAAAAAGTTAAATTAGTTTTTGTGTGATTTTTAAGAAAATCGTTTATTTTTTGTATAATTTTAAAATTAATCGTCCTAAAAATTTTAAAATGGCATTTCTAATTAGATTTCATGAAAATAAAAATATCTATACAAAATTTACATTTTCTTATAAAGAAATAAAAAAGTTACAGCAGTTTTTGTGTGATTTTTAAGAAAAACGTGTTTTTTGTATAATTTTAAAATTAATCGTTCTAAAAAATTTAAAACAGCATTTCTAATTAGATTTCATGAAAATAAAATTATTTATACAAAATTTACATTTTTTTATAAAGAAATAAAAAAGTTACAGCAGTTTTTGTGTGATTTTTAAGAAAAACGTTTTTTTTGTACAATTTTAAAATTAATCGTCCTAAAAAATTTAAAATGGCATTTCTAATTAGATTTCATGAAAATAAAATTATTTATACAAAATTTACATTTTTTCATATAGAAATAAAAAAGTTACAGCAGTTTTTGTGTGATTTTTAAGAAAAACGTTTTTTTTGTATAATTTTAAAATTAATTGACCTAATAATTTTAAAACGGCATTTCTAATTAGATTTCATAAAATAAAATTATTTATACAAAATTTACACTTTTTTATAAAGAAATAAAAAAGTTACAGCAGTTTTTGTGTAACATTTAAGAAAAACGTTTTTTTTGTATAATTTTATAATTAATCGTCCTAATAATTTTAAAACGGCATTTCTAATTAGATTTCATGAAAATAAAATTATTTATACAAAATTTACATTTTTTTATAAAGAAATAGAAATGTTACAGCAGTTTTTGTGTGATTTTTAAGAAAAACGTTATTTTTGTATAACTTTAATAATATTCGTCCTAATAATTTTAAAACGGCATTTCCAATTAGATTTCATGAAAATAAAAATATCTATACAAAATTTACATTTTTTTATAAAGAAATAAAAAAGTTATAGCAGTTTTTGTGTGATATTTAAGAAAAACGTTTTTTTTGTATAATTTTAAAATAAATCCTCCTAAAAATTTTAAAACGATATTTCTAATTAGATTTCATGAAAATAAAATTATTTATACAAAATTTACATTTTTTTATAAAGAAATAAAAAAGTTACAGCAGTTTTTGTGTGATTTTTAAGAAAAACGTGTTTTTTGTATAATTTTAAAATTAATCGTTCTAAAAAATTTAAAACAGCATTTCTAATTAGATTTCATGAAAATAAAATTATTTATACAAAATTTACATTTTTTTATAAAGAAATAAAAAAGTTACAGCAGTTTTTGTGTGATTTTTAAGAAAAACGTTTTTTTTGTATAATTTTAAAATTAATCGTCCTAAAAAATTTAAAATGGCATTTCTAATTAGATTTCATGAAAATAAAATTATTTATACAAAATTTACATTTTTTTATAAAGAAATAAAAAAGTTACAGCAGTTTTTGTGTGATTTTTAAGAAAAACGTTTTTTTTGTATAATTTTAAAATTAATTGACCTAATAATTTTAAAACGGCATTTCTAATTAGATTTCATGAAAATAAAATTATTTATACAAAATTTACACTTTTTTATAAAGAAATAAAAAAGTTAGAGCAGTTTTTGTGTGATATTTAAGAAAAACGTTTTTTTTTGTATAATTTTATAATTAATCGTCCCAATAATTTTTAAACGGCATTTCTAATTAGATTTCATGAAAATAACAATATCTATACAAAATTTACATTTTTTTATAAAGAAATAAAAAAGTTACAGCAGTTTTTGTGTGATTTTTAAGAAAATCGTTTTTTTTGTATAATTTTAATAATATTCGTCCTAATAATTTTAAAACGGCATTAAAATTAGAATTCATGAAAATAAAAATATCTATACAAAATTTACATTTTTTTATAAAGAAATAAAAAAGTTACAGCAGTTTTTGTGTGATTTTTAAGAAAAACGTTTTTTTTGTATAATTTTAATAATATTCGTCCTAATAATTTTAAAACGGCATTAAAATTATATTTCATGAAAATAAAAATATCTATACAAAATTTACATTTTTTTATAAAGAAATAAAAAAGTTACAGCAGTTTTTGTGTGATTTTTAAGAAAAACGTTTTTTTTTGTATAATTTCATAATTTTAGTTGGGAATTCATTGATAGTACCAACTTGGATCCTGAAACTAAATTTGAAATTTTTTTTCAAAATTACTTAGACGCGTTCAATATTTCTTTTCCATTGAGAACGATAAAATCCCGTAAATGTGATAACGGTGTCACCTGGTTCACCCCTGAACTGGAATCAATGCGTGTCCATTTAAGGTATCTATCAGATAATTATAACGAATGTAAACTAGAGTCATATAAGTTAGAACGTAACACTTTTAGAGCTCGTTATAAGAAAGCTTTAAAAGAAGCAAAATTGCTTTCAAATGATAATTTCATTAACAACTCTTCAAATAAAATCGGCGCCATGTGGAAAATAATAAACAGTCATAGGCAGATCAATAATAATAATAATACTAATACAAACATAGATCCAAATGATTTCAATAAATTTTTTACAGAGTTCGCCCTTAATTTAAGCACAAATATATCTTTGGATAATCTGAACAGCTATTTTAAATTGAACAATAAACCAGTAGCATTTTCATGGGTTAACATAAACCAGAATCAGGTAAAAGAAATTATTGCTGCTTTAAAAAGTAAATCTACTAAAGATATATACGGCATTTCCACAATAGTTTTAAAGAGGTCAATGAGCTCTGTAATTACCCCTCTAACTAAAATCTTAAATATCTGTTTTACTCAGGGAATTTTTCCAAACGTTCTAAAGCTTGCTGCAGTAGTTCCGCTTCATAAAAAAGGTGATAAACTCAATATAGAAAATTATAGGCCGATTTCTATTCTGCCTTCAATCTCAAAAGTGTTTGAAAGGGCTCTATACCTAAAAATTTCAGAATTTTTTGAAAGCAATAATTTACTATACCATCAGCAATTTGGATTCAGAAATTACTTGTCCACCAAAGATGCAATAACTACTTTTATAAAAAATGCTTCTGCCTGCTTTGAGGAGGGTAAATTTTATCTGTCAACGTTTTGTGATCTGAGCAAGGCTTTTGATTGTGTTTCATCAGAAGTCTTGTTATGGAAATTAAGGCGCTATGGTTTTGATGAAAATTCCCTGAATATAATCAAGTCGTATCTTGATAATCGCTTTCAACAAGTTCGAATAAATAATATTACCTCTGATAAACTGCAATTAGTACTAGGAGTACCCCAAGGAAGCATTTTGGGTCCACTCTTATTTGTAATCTATATAAATGATCTACATTGCGCAATCATGGATGCTGATACCATTCATTTTGCTGATGATACTAACGTCTCTGTGAAAGATAAAAGTTTTGATGTGGTAGTTAGTAAAATGAATGATCATTTTCTATACTTAAAAAGTTGGTTTGCAAGTAATAATTTAACTCTAAATGTTAATAAAACGGAACATGTGCTATTCACGTTAAGGAGAGTACCTACCTCTGTTACAAATATGAAATTTTCTGATAGTACCAAATTTCTTGGTATTCACCTAGAACCTACCTTAACCTGGAAAGTTCACGTAAACGAGCTAGCAAAAAAGTTGACTAAAAACATCTACCTACTGCGTAACTTAGTAAATTCGGTAAACCGGGAGGTCATAAGGACTGCTTATTTTAGTCTGTGCCAGTCCTTAATATCCTATGCAATTATTGTGTGGGGACACTCTTATGAATCAAAACGTATTTTTGCACTCCAACGCAAAGCTGTGCGCATAATTGCAAAAATTCCATACACGAATGATTGTAACTGGGCTTTTGTTGAAGAACAAATTCTCACGCTTCCATCATTATTTATATTAGACTGCTTAATTTATGTAAAAAAGAACCCCGATATTTTTCATCAGTTTACTGAAATTCATGATTATAATACTAGAGGTAACCAAAACTATGTAGCTGAGGCTCTAAGATTAAAAAAATCTCAAAATGGACCTAATTTTTTAGCAATTAAGTTCTACAATGTACTACCAATTGAATTAAGAATGTCATCCATAAATGTCTTTAAGTCTAAATTAAAAGCTTTTCTTATAGCAAATGCATTTTACGATTATAATGATTTTCTAAAAAGTAATTTTAAGTCTATATTGTAATCACTATGAGTGTATAATTGTTTATGACATGTGTTAAATACTTTGTAATGTATATGCACCAATAAAACTTATTATTATTATTATTATTATTATAATTTTATAATTAATCGTCCTAATAATTTTAGAACGGCATTTCCAATTAGATTTCATGAAAATAAAAATATCTATACAAAATTTACATTTTTTTATAAAGAAATAAAAAAGTTACAGCAGTTTTTGTGTGATATTTAAGAAAAACGTTTTTTTTTTGTATAATTTTATAATTATTCGTCCTAATAATTTTAAAACGGCATTTCTAATTAGATTTCATGAAAATAAAAATATCTATACAAAATTTACATTTTCTTATAAAGAAATAAAAAAGTTACAGCAGTTTTTGTGTGATATTTAAGAAAAATGTTTTTTTTGTATAATTGTAAAATTAATTGACCTAATAATTTTAAAACGGCATTTCTAATTAGATTTCATGAAAATAAAATTATTTATACAAAATTTACATTTTTTTATAAAGAAATAAAAAAGTTACAGCAGTTTTTGTGTGATTTTTAAGAAAAACGTTATTTTTGTATAATTTTAATAATATTCGTCCTAATAATTTTAAAACGGCATTTCTAATTAGATTTCATGAAAATAAAAATATCTATACAAAATTTACATTTTTTTATAAAGAAATAAAAAAGTTACAGCAATTTTTGTGTGATTTTTAAAAAAAAGGTTTTTTTTGTATAGTTTTAAAATTAATCGTTCTAATAATTTTAAAACGGCATTTATAATTAGATTTCATGAAAATAAAATTATTTATACAAAATTTTCATTTTTTTATAAAGCAATAAAAAAGTTACAGCAGTTTTTGTGTGGTATTTAAGAAAAACGTTTTTTTTGTATAATTTAAAAATTAATCGTTCTAATAATTTTAAAACGGCATTTCTAATTAGATTTCATGAAAATAAAAATATCTATACAAAATTTACATTTTTTTATAAAGAAATGACAAAGTTACAGCAATTTTTGTGTGATTTTTAAGAAAAAGGTTTTTTTTGTATAGTTTTAAAATTAATCGTTCTAATAATTTTAAAACGGCATTTTTAATTAGATTTCATGAAAATAAAAATATCTATACAAAATTTACATTTTTTTATAAAGAAATAAAGAAGTTACAGCAATTTATGTGTGATTTTTAAGAAAAAGGTTTTTTTTGTATAGTTTTAAAATTAATCGTTCTAATAATTTTAAAACGGAATTTCTAATTAGATTTCATGAAAATAAAAATATCTATACAAAATTTACATTTTCTTATAAAGAAATAAAAAAGTTACAGCAGTTTCTGTGTGATTTTTAAGAAAAACGTTTTTTTTGTATAATTTTAAAATTAATCGTTCTAATAATTTTAAAACGGCATTTCTAATTAGATTTTATGAAAATAAAAATATCTATACAAAATTTACATTTTTTTATAAAGAAATAAAAAAGTTACAGCAATTTTTGTGTGATTTTTAAGAAAAAGGTTTTTTTTGTATAGTTTTAAAATTAATCGTTCTAATAATTTTAAAACGGCATTTCTAATTAGATTTCATGAAAATAAAATTATTTATACAAAATTTACATTTTCTTATCAAGAAATAAAAAAGTTACAGCAGTTTTTGTGTGATTTTTAAGAAAAACGTTTTTTTTGTATAATTTTAAAATTAATCGTTCTAAAAAATTTAAAATGGCATTTCTAATTAGATTTCATGAAAATAAAATTATTTATACAAAATTTACATTTTTTTATAAAGAAATAAAAAAGTTACAGCAGTTTTTGTGTGATTTTTAAGAAAAACGTTTTTTTTGTATAATTTTAAAATTAATCCTCCTAAAAATTTTAAAACGATATTTCTAATTAGATTTCATGAAAACAAAATTATTTATACAAAATTTACATTTTTTTATAAAGAAATAAAAAAGTTACAGCAGTTTTTGTGTGATTTTTAAGAAAAACGTTTTTTTTTTGTATAATTTTAATAATATTCGTCCTAATAATTTTAAAACGGCATTAAAATTATATTTCATGAAAATAAAAATATCTATACAAAATTTACATTTTTTTATAAAGAAATAAAAAAGTTACAGCAGTTTTTGTGTGATTTTTAAGAAAAACGTTTTTTTTTGTATAATTTTATAATTAATCGTCCTAATAATTTTAGAACGGCATTTCCAATTAGATTTCATGAAAATAAAAATATCTATACAAAATTTACATTTTTTTATAAAGAAATAAAAAAGTTACAGCAGTTTTTGTGTGATATTTAAGAAAAACGTTTTTTTTGTATAATTTTAAAATTAATCCTCCTAAAAATTTTAAAACGATATTTCTAATTAGATTTCATGAAAATAAAATTATTTATACAAAATTTACATTTTTTTATAAAGAAATAAAAAAGTTACAGCAGTTTTTGTGTGATTTTTAAGAAAAACGTGTTTTTTGTATAATTTTAAAATTATTCGTTCTAAAAAATTTAAAACAGCATTTCTAATTAGATTTCATGAAAATAAAATTATTTATACAAAATTTACATTTTTTTATAAAGAAATAAAAAAGTTACAGCAGTTTTTGTGTGATTTTTAAGAAAAACGTTTTTTGTGTATAATTTTAAAATTATTCGTCCTAAAAAATTTAAAATGGCATTTCTAATTAGATTTCATGAAAATAAAATTATTTATACAAAATTTACATTTTTTTATAAAGAAATAAAAAAGTTACAGCAGTTTTTGTGTGATTTTAAAGAAAAACGTTTTTTTTGTATAATTTTAAAATTAATTGACCTAATAATTTTAAAACGGCATTTCTAATTAGATTTCATGAAAATAAAATTATTTATACAAAATTTACACTTTTTTATAAAGAAATAAAAAAGTTACAGCAGTTTTTGTGTGATATTTAAGAAAAACGTTTTTTTTGTATAATTTTATAATTAATCGTCCTAATAATTTTTAAACGGCATTTCTAATTAGATTTCATGAAAATAAAATTATTTATACAAAATTTACACTTTTTTATAAAGAAATAAAAAAGTTACAGCAGTTTTTGTGTGATTTTTAAGAAAAACGTTTTTTTTGTATAATTTTAAAATTAATCGTCCTAAAAAATTTAAAACGGCATTTCCAATTAGATTTCATGAAAATAAAAATATCTATACAAAATTTACACTTTTTTATAAAGAAATAAAAAAGTTACAGCAGTTTTTGTGTGATTTTTAAGAAAAACGTTTTTTTGTATAATTTTAAAATTAATCCTCCTAAAAATTTTAAAACGATATTTCTAATTAGATTTCATGAAAATAAAATTATTTATACAAAATTTACATTTTTTTATAAAGAAATAAAAAAGTTACAGCAGTTTTTGTGTGATTTTTAAGAAAAACGTGTTTTTTGTATAATTTTAAAATTATTCGTTCTAAAAAATTTAAAACAGCATTTCTAATTAGATTTCATGAAAATAAAATTATTTATACAAAATTTACATTTTTTTATAAAGAAATAAAAAAGTTACAGCAGTTTTTGTGTGATTTTTAAGAAAAACGTTTTTTTTGTATAATTTTAAAATTATTCGTCCTAAAAAATTTAAAATGGCATTTCTAATTAGATTTCATGAAAATAAAATTATTTATACAAAATTTACATTTTTTTATAAAGAAATAAAAAAGTTACAGCAGTTTTTGTGTGATTTTTAAGAAAATCGTTTTTTTTTGTATAATTTTAATAATATTCGTCCTAATAATTTTAAAACGGCATTAAAATTAGATTTCATGAAAATAAAAATATCTATACAAAATTTACATTTTTTTATAAAGAAATAAAAAAGTTACAGCAGTTTTTGTGTGATTTTTAAGAAAAACGTTTTTTTTTGTATAATTTTAATAATATTCGTCCTAATAATTTTAAAACGGCATTAAAATTATATTTCATGAAAATAAAAATATCTATACAAAATTTACATTTTTTTATAAAGAAATAAAAAAGTTACAGCAGTTTTTGTGTGATTTTTAAGAAAAACGTTTTTTTTTTGTATAATTTTATAATAATTCGTCCTAATAATTTTAAAACGGCATTTCTAATTAGATTTCATGAAAATAACAATATCTATACAAAATTTACATTTTCTTATAAAGAAATAAAAAAGTTACAGCAGTTTTTGTGTGATTTTTAAGAAAAACGTTTTTTTTGTATAATTGTAAAATTAATTGACCTAATAATTTTAAAACGGCATTTCTAATTAGATTTCATGAAAATAAAATTATTTATACAAAATTTACATTTTTTTATAAAGAAATAAAAAAGTTACAGCAGTTTTTGTGTGATTTTTAAGAAAAACGTTATTTTTGTATAATTTTAATAATATTCGTCCTAATAATTTTAAAACGGCATTTCTAATTAGATTTCATGAAAATAAAAATATCTATACAAAATTTACATTTTCTTATAAAGAAATAAAAAAGTTACAGCAGTTTTTGTGTGATTTTTAAGAAAAACGTTTTTTTTTGTATAATTTTAAAATTAATCGTTCTAATAATTTTAAAACGGCATTTCTAATTAGATTTCATGAAAATAAAAATATCTATACAAAATTTACATTTTTTATAAAGAAATAAAAAAGTTACAGCAATTTTTGTGTGATTTTTAAGAAAAAGGTTTTTTTTGTATAGTTTTAAAATTAATCGTTCTAATAATTTTAAAACGGCATTTCTAATTAGATTTCATGAAAGTAAAAATATCTATACAAAATTTACATTTTCTTATAAAGAAATAAAAAAGTTACAGCAGTTTTTGTGTGATTTTTAAGAAAAACGTTTTTTTTGTATAATTGTAAAATTAATTGACCTAATAATTTTAAAACGGCATTTCTAATTAGATTTCATGAAAATAAAATTATTTATACAAAATTTACATTTTTTTATAAAGAAATAAAAAAGTTACAGCAGTTTTTGTGTGATACTTAAGAAAAACGTTTTTTTTTGTATAATTGTAAAATTAATTGACCTAATAATTTTAAAACGGCATTTCTAATTAGATTTCATGAAAATAAAATTATTTATACAAAATTTACATTTTTTTATAAAGAAATAAAAAAGTTACAGCAGTTTTTGTGTGATTTTTAAGAAAAACGTTATTTTTGTATAATTTTAATAATATTCGTCCTAATAATTTTAAAACGGCATTTCTAATTAGATTTCATGAAAATAAAAATATCTATACAAAATTTACATTTTCTTATAAAGAAATAAAAAAGTTACAGCAGTTTTTGTGTGATTTTTAAGAAAAACGTTTTTTTTTGTATAATTTTAAAATTAATCGTTCTAATAATTTTAAAACGGCATTTCTAATTAGATTTCATGAAAATAAAAATATCTATACAAAATTTACATTTTTTTATAAAGAAATAAAAAAGTTACAGCAATTTTTGTGTGATTTTTAAGAAAAAGGTTTTTTTTGTATAGTTTTAAAATTAATCGTTCTAATAATTTTAAAACGGCATTTCTAATTAGATTTCATGAAAATAAAATTATTTATACAAAATTTTCATTTTTTTATAAAGCAATAAAAAAGTTACAGTTGTTTTTGTGTGGTATTTAAGAAAAACGTTTTTTTTTTGTATAATTTTAAAATTAATCGTTCTAATAATTTTAAAACGGCATTTCTAATTAGATTTCATGAAAATAAAAATATCTATACAAAATTTACATTTTTTTATAAAGAAATAAAAAAGTTACAGCAATTTTTGTGTGATTTTTAAGAAAAAGGTTTTTTTGTATAGTTTTAAAATTAATCGTTCTAATAATTTTAAAACGGCATTTCTAATTAGATTTCATGAAAATAAAATTATTTATACAAAATTTACATTTTCTTATAAAGAAATAAAAAAGTTACAGCAGTTTTTGTGTGATTTTTAAGAAAAACGTTTTTTTTTGTATAATTTTAAAATTAATCGTCCTAAAAAATTTAAAATGGCATTTCTAATTAGATTTCATGAAAATAAAATTATTTATACAAAATTTACATTTTTTTATAAAGAAATAAAAAAGTTACAGCAGTTTTTGTGTGATTTTTAAGAAAAACGTTTTTTTTGTATAATTTTAAAATTAATTGACCTAATAATTTTAAAACGGCATTTCTAATTAGATTTCATGAAAATAAAATTATTTATACAAAATTTACACTTTGTTATAAAGAAATAAAAAAGTTACAGCAGTTTTTGTGTGATTTTTAAGAAAAACGTTTTTTTGTATAATTTTATAATTAATCGTCCCAATAATTTTTAAACGGCATTTCTAATTAGATTTCATAAAAATAACAATATCTATACAAAATTTACATTTTTTTATAAAGAAATAAAAAAGTTACAGCAGTTTTTGTGTGATTTTTAAGAAAATCGTTTTTTTTGTATAATTTTAATAATATTCGTCCTAATAATTTTAAAACGGCATTAAAATTAGATTTCATGAAAATAAAAATATCTATACAAAATTTACATTTTTTTATAAAGAAATAAAAAAGTTACAGCAGTTTTTGTGTGATTTTTAAGAAAAACGTTTTTTTTTTGTATAATTTTATAATTAATCGTCCTAATAATTTTAAAACGGCATTTCTAATTATATTTCATGAAAATAAAAATATCTATACAAAATTTACATTTTTTTATAAAGAAATAAAAAAGTTACAGCAGTTTTTGTGTGATTTTTAAGAAAAACGTTTTTTTTGTATAATTTTAAAATTAATTGACCTAATAATTTTAAAACGGCATTTCTAATTAGATTTCATGAAAATAAAATTATTTATACAAAATTTACATTTTTTCATATAGAAATAAAAAAGTTACAGCAGTTTTTGTGTGATTTTTAAGAAAAACGTTTTTTTTTGTATAATTTTAAAATTAATTGACCTAATATTTTTAAAACGGCATTTCTAATTAGATTTCATGAAAATAAAATTATTTATACAAAATTTACACTTTTTTATAAAGAAATAAAAAAGTTACAGCAGTTTTTGTGTAACATTTAAGAAAAATGTTTTTTTTGTATAATTTTATAATTAATCGTCCTAATAATTTTAAAACGGCATTTCTAATTAGATTTCATGAAAATAAAATTATTTATACAAAATTTGCACTTTTTTATAAAGAAATAAAAAAGTTACAGCAGTTTTTGTGTAACATTTAAGAAAAATGTTTTTTTTGTATAATTTTATAATTAATCGTCCTAATAATTTTAAAACGGCATTTCTAATTAGATTTCATGAAAATAAAATTATTTATACAAAATTTACATTTTTTTATAAAGAAATAGAAAAGTTACAGCAGTTTTTGTGTGATTTTTAAGAAAAACGTTATTTTTGTATAACTTTAATAATATTCGTCCTAATAATTTTAAAACGGCATTTCCAATTAGATTTCATGAAAATAAAAATATCTATACAAAATTAACATTTTTTTATAAAGAAATAAAAAAGTTACAGCAGTTTTTGTGTGATATTTAAGAAAAACGTTTTTTTTTTGTATAATTTTAAAATAAATCCTCCTAAAAATTTTAAAACGATATTTCTAATTAGATTTCATGAAAATAAAATTATTTATACAAAATTTACATTTTTTTATAAAGAAATAAAAAAGTTACAGCAGTTTTTGTGTGATTTTTAAGAAAAACGTGTTTTTTGTATAATTTTAAAATTAATCGTTCTAAAAAATTTAAAACAGCATTTCTAATTAGATTTCATGAAAATAAAATTATTTATACAAAATTTACATTTTTTTATAAAGAAATAAAAAAGTTACAGCAGTTTTTGTGTGATTTTTAAGAAAAACGTTTTTTTTTGTATAATTTTAAAATTAATTGACCTAATATTTTTAAAACGGCATTTCTAATTAGATTTCATGAAAATAAAATTATTTATACAAAATTTACACTTTTTTATAAAGAAATAAAAAAGTTACAGCAGTTTTTGTGTAACATTTAAGAAAAACGTTTTTTTTGTATAATTTTATAATTAATCGTCCTAATAATTTTAAAACGGCATTTCTAATTAGATTTCATGAAAATAAAATTATTTATACAAAATTTACATTTTTTTATAAAGAAATAGAAAAGTTACAGCAGTTTTTGTGTGATTTTTAAGAAAAACGTTATTTTTGTATAACTTTAATAATATTCGTCCTAATAATTTTAAAACGGCATTTCCAATTAGATTTCATGAAAATAAAAATATCTATACAAAATTTACATTTTTTTATAAAGAAATAAAAAAGTTACAGCAGTTTTTGTGTGATTTTTAAGAAAAACGTTTTTTTTGTATAATTTTAAAATTAATTGACCTAATAATTTTAAAACGGCATTTCTAATTAGATTTCATGAAAATAAAATTATTTATACAAAATTTACAAATTTTTATAAAGAAATAAAAAAGTTACAGCAGTTTTTGTGTGATATTTAAGAAAAACGTTTTTTTTGTATAATTTTATAATTAATCGTCCCAATAATTTTTAAACGGCATTTCTAATTAGATTTCATGAAAATAACAATATCTATACAAAATTTACATTTTTTTATAAAGAAATAAAAAAGTTACAGCAGTTTTTGTGTGATTTTTAAGAAAAACGTTTTTTTTTGTATAATTTTATAATTAATCGTCCTAATAATTTTAGAACGGCATTTCCAATTAGATTTCATGAAAATAAAAATATCTATACAAAATTTACATTTTTTTATAAAGAAATAAAAAAGTTACAGCAGTTTTTGTGTGATATTTAAGAAAAACGTTTTTTTTGTATAATTGTAAAATTAATTGACCTAATAATTTTAAAACGGCATTTCTAATTAGATTTCATTAAAAGAAAATTATTTATACAAAATTTACATTTTTTTATAAAGAAATAAAAAAGTTACAGCAGTTTTTTTGTGATTTTTAAGAAAAACGTTATTTTTGTATAATTTTAATAATATTCGTCCTAATAATTTTAAAACGGCATTTCTAATTAGATTTCATGAAAATAAACTTATTTATACAAAATTTACATTTTTTTATAAAGAAATAAAAAAGTTACAGCAAATTTTGTTTGATATTTAAGAAAACCGTTTTTTTTTTGTATAATTTTATAATTAATCGTCCTAAAAATTTTAAAACGGCATTTTTAATTAGATTTCATGAAAATAAAATTATTTAAACACAATTTACATTTTTTAATGAAGAAACAAAAAGGTTACAGCAGTTTTTGTGTGATTTTTAAGAAAAACGTTTTTTTTGTATAATTTTAAAATTATTCGTCCTAATAATTTTAAAACGGCATTTCTAATTAGATTTCATGAAAATAAAATTATTTATACAAAATTTACATTTTTTTATAAAGAAATAAAAAAGTTACAGCAGTTTTTGTGTGATATTTAAGAAAAACGTTTTTTTTGTATAATTTTATAATTAATCGTCCCAATAGATTTTAAACGGCATTTCTAATTAGATTTCATGAAAATAACAATATCTATACAAAATTTACATTTTTTTATAAAGAAATAAAAAAGTTACAGCAGTTTTTGTGAGATTTTTAAGAAAATCGTTTTTTTTGTATAATTTTAATAATATTCGTCCTTATAATTTTAAAACGGCATTAAAATTAGATTTCATGAAAATAAAAATATCTATACAAAATTTACAATTTTTTATAAAGAAATAAAAAAGTTACAGCAGTTTTTGTGTGATTTTTAAGAAAAACGTTTTTTTTTGTATAATTTTAATAATATTCGTCCTAATAATTTTAAAACGGCATTAAAATTATATTTCATGAAAATAAAAATATCTATACAAAATTTACATTTTTTTATAAAGAAATAAAAAAGTTACAGCAGTTTTTGTGTGATTTTTAAGAAAAACGTTTTTTTTTTGTATAATTTTAAAATTAATTGACCTAATAATTTTAAAACGGCATTTCTAATTAGATTTCATGAAAATAAAATTATTTATACAAAATTTACACTTTTTTATAAAGAAATAAAAAAGTTACAGCAGTTTTTGTGTGATATTTAAGAAAAACGTTTTTTTTGTATAATTTTATAATTAATCGTCCCAATAATTTTTAAACGGCATTTCTAATTAGATTTCATGAAAATAACAATATCTATACAAAATTTACATTTTTTTATAAAGAAATAAAAAAGTTACAGCAGTTTTTGTGTGATTTTTAAGAAAATCGTTTTTTTTTGTATAATTTTAATAATATTCGTCCTAATAATTTTAAAACGGCATTAAAATTAGATTTCATGAAAATAAAAATATCTATACAAAATTTACAATTTTTTATAAAGAAATAAAAACGTTACAGCAGTTTTGTGTGATTTTTAAGAAAAACGTTTTTTTTGTATAATTTTAATAATATTCGTCCTAATAATTTTAAAACGGCATTAAAATTATATTTCATGAAAATAAAAATATCTATACAAAATTTACATTTTTTTATAAAGAAATAAAAAAGTTACAGCAGTTTTTGTGTGATTTTTAAGAAAAACGTTTTTTTTTGTATAATTTTATAATTAATCGTCCTAATAATTTTAAAACGGCATTTCTAATTAGATTTCATGAAAATAAAAATATCTATACAAAATTTACATTTTTTTATAAAGAAATAAAAAAGTTACAGCAGTTTTTGTGTGATATTTAAGAAAAAAGTTTTTTTTGTATAATTTTATAATTAATCGTCCTAATAATTTTAGAACGGCATTTCCAATTAGATTTCATGAAAATAAAAATATCTATACAAAATTTACATTTTTTTATAAAGAAATAAAAAAGTTACAGCAGTTTTTGTGTGATATTTAAGAAAAACGTTTTATTTTTGTATAATTTTATAATTATTCGTCCTAATAATTTTAAAACGGCATTTCTAATTAGATTTCATGAAAATAAAAATATCTATACAAAATTTACATTTTTTTATAAAGAAATAAAAAAGTTACAGCAGTTTTTGTGTGATATTTAAGAAAAACGTTTCTTTTGTATAATTGTAAAATTAATTGACCTAATAATTTTAAAACGGCATTTCTAATTAGATTTCATGAAAATAAAATTATTTATACAAAATTTACATTTTTTTATAAAGAAATAAAAAAGTTACAGCAGTTTTTGTGTGATTTTTAAGAAAAACGTTATTTTTGTATAATTTTAATAATATTCGTCCTAATAATTTTAAAACGGCATTTCTAATTAGATTTCCTGAAAATAAACTTATTTACACAAAATTTACATTTTTTTATAAAGAAATAAAAAAGTTACAGCAAATTTTGTGTGATATTTAAGAAAAGCGTTTTTTTTTGTATAATTTTATAATTAATCGTCCTAAAAATTTTAAAACGGCATTTTTAATTAGATTTCATGAAAATAAAATTATTTAAACACAATTTACATTTTTTAATGAAGAAACAAAAAAGTTACAGCAGTTTTTGTGTGATTTTTAAGAAAAACGTTTTTTTTGTATAATTTTAAAATTATTCGTCCTAATAATTTTAAAACGGCATTTCTAATTAGATTTCATGAAAATAAAAATGTCTATACAAAATTTACATTTTTTTATAAAGAAATAAAAAAGTTACAGCAGTTTTTGTGTGATTTTTAAGAAAAATGTTTTTTTTGTATAATTTTAATAATATTCGTCCTAATAATTTTAAAACGGCATTAAAATTAGATTTCATGAAAATAAAAATATCTATACATAATTTACATTTTTTTATAAAGAAATAAAAAAGTTACAGCAGTTTTTGTGTGATTTTTAAGAAAAAGGTTTTTTTTTTATAATTTTAATAATATTCGTCCTAATAATTTTAAAACGGCATTTCCAATTAGATTTCAGGAAAATAAAATTATTTATACAAAATTTACATTTTTTTATAAAGAAATAAAAAAGTTACAGCAGTTTTTGTGTGATATTTAAGAAAAACGTTTTTTTTGTATAATTTTATAATTAATCGTCCTTATAATTTTAAAACGGCATTTCTAATTAGATTTCATGAAAATAAAAATATCTATACAAAATTTAACTTTTTTATAAAGAAATAAAAAAGTTACAGCAGTTTTTGTGTGATTTTTAAGAAAATCGTTTTTTTTTGTATAATTTTGAAATTAATCGTCCTAAAAATTTTAAAATGGCATTTCTAATTAGATTTCATGAAAATAAAAATATCTATACAAAATTTACATTTTCTTATAAAGAAATAAAAAAGTTACAGCAGTTTTTGTGTGATATTTAAGAAAAACGTTTCTTTTGTATAATTTTAAAATTAATTGACCTAATAATTTTAAAACGCCATTTCTAATTAGATTTCATGAAAATAAAATTATTTATACAAAATTTACATTTTTTTATAAAGAAATAAAAAAGTTACAGCAGTTCTTGTGTGATTTTTAAGAAAAACGTGTTTTTTGTATAATTTTAAAATTAATGGTCCTAAAAATTTTAAAACAGCATTTCTAATTAGATTTCATGAAAATAAAATTATTTATACAAAATTTACATTTTTTTATAAAGAAATAAAAAAGTTCAGCAGTTTTTGTGTGATATTTAAGAAAAACGTTTTTTTTGTATAATTTTAAAATTAATTGACCTAATAATTTTAAAACGGCATTTCTAATTAGATTTCATGAAAATAAAATTATTTATACAAAATTTACATTTTTTTATAAAGAAATAAATAAGTTACAGTAGTTTTTGTGTGATTTTTAAGAAAAACGTTTTTTTGGTATAATTTTAAAAATAATCGTCCGAAAAATTTTAAAACTACATTTCTAATTAGATTTCATGAAAATAAAATTATTTAAACAAAATTTACATTTTTTTATAAAGAAATAAAAAAGTTACAGCAGTTTTTGTTTGATTTTTAAGAAAAACTGTTAATGTTAAAAGGAGTAAAAATAACTCAATGTAATAAAAACAGAGTATATTCTTGATAAGAATACAGAACAGTTTAACGTAAAGTATGTAAGTAAACAAATCTAGAACAGTACGATACAAAATACGATCTTAATAACACGTCTTGATGACTTCAATCACACTCATGACAATTCCATAACAACTCTCTTTTGTTATTCACACAGCATACTTTTCAATGAGATGACGTTCCGAATTTTATGTCTTCAACACCTCCCCTCGGGACGACATCTGGATGCTTGCTTCAATCCCATCATCTTGGTGAACTCATGATGCTTCAGTCCATTAAGACCTTTGGTTAGGATATCAGCTGTCATCGCATTCGTTGAAATGTGGTTGAAAATGATAGTTCCATCTTTTATCTTTTATCGTAAGAATTGGTACCTCATATCAATGTGTTTGCTTCTATTGTGAAATACAGGATTCTCAGAAAGTTTCAATGCTCCCTGATTATCATTGTATATTTGTAATGGCCCTTGAACTACGCCAATTTCTAACATCAATTTCTTTAGAAAAATTGCCTCTTTGGTCGCTTCAGCCATTGCCATGTATTCCGCTTCGTTTGAAGATAACGCCACTGTACGCTGTTTCTTTGATTCCCAAGATATCGGAGAATTTGCCCATAAGAAACAATACCCAGTGAATGATTTTCTATCCGTTTTATCGCTACCCCAGTCAGCATCTACGAATCCTTTTATTTCCGATGTATCAGGACTATAACACAGACCAACATCAGCCGTACCTTTCAGATACCTGAGAACTCGTTTTGCAGCTAGCCAATGTTCTTTTTGATAGCAATGATTAAACTGACCCAAGTAACTGACAGCATGACAAATGTCAGGCCTTGTCGATGTTGACAGATAAGTCAGTGCTCCAATCAATTTACGAAATGGAAAATTCGTTCCTTTATCTGCTAAAACGTTATCATCTTTCAATAGCTTCACGTTCGGGTCTAGTGGTGTTAGTACAGAATTGCAATTTACCATGTTGAAACGTTTCAATATTTCTTGTATAAATCCTTGTTGATTCATTTGAATTTGATTGCCTTCTCTGGTAAATTCAATTCCCAGACAATAGTTGACTTCACCCAAATCTTTAACTTCAAATTCTGTTTTCAACAACTTTAGTAAATTCAATGCCGTTTCATCGTTTTCTGACACCACAAGTATGTCATCCACGTATATTACTATGTGTGCTATGATTTCCTCCCCTCGTTTTAGTAGGCAAAGACAGGGATCTGCATGTGTAGGTTCTGCTCCAATTCTTTGCAATGTAGAATTTAACTTTTCATACCACTGTCTTCCGGCTTGTTTGAGACCATACAACCCTTTATTTAGGCGACAAACGCAATCACTTTCCTTGAGCTGTAACAACATGTCTGCAGCTGTTTCACTAAAATCGGTATTTTCTTTTGCTATAATTTGAAGAATTTCTGTTAAATTTTTAGGGATTTCCATGAAAATTTCTTCGTTCAAGTTCCCGTTTAAATATGCAGTTGACACATCAAACTGACGTATTTTCATTTTCCTCTGCACTGCTAATGCCACAACTGCCCGTATAGATCCAATTCTGGCTACTGGTGCGAAAGTTTCATTGAAATTGAATATTTGATACTCCAGGTGTTTGGGTAAAACCTTGTGCAATAAGTCGAGCTTTCTTCCTTTCTACCGTTCCGTCCGCTTTGAAATTTTCAAGCAGAATCATTCGACTTCCGATAATTAATTTATTTCTTGGCCTTTTTTCTAATTTCCAGGTTCCATGTCGTAGAATTGATTTCATTTCATTTACCATGGCTTCCTTCCATTCACTTGCTTCTGGTGACGACATCGCAATTTTTATTGGGATTTCAGCTAAGTGACAGTATTCGGCTTTCACTAAATTTACTTCTTCTTCAAGTTGAATTTCATTGTAAATTTTTCGTGGTCGCCCTCTGTCACCTGTACGAATTAGAGTAGGTCTTCCGGGACCTCTTCTGAAGATGGGTTGCTCTGGATTCGCAATTTCCTCTTCTTGTCTTTCAACGATAATTCTTTGGTTTATTGGAAAATTCACTTTATCCGATGTTTCTTTGATAACTACTTCCATAAATTCGTTTTCATTTTCAATTATATTTCCATCGATTACTTTCCATGGAGTTCTGTCTTCATCTTTCAAGAATTTTACATCTCGGGAAATTTCTAATTTATTTTCCTCCAAGAGCCAGATTCGGAAACCTTTCTGATTTTCAGGATAACCAAGAAAAATTCCTGGTCTTCCACGAATGTCTAGTTTGCCTCTTGTTGGATTTCGGTTTAGGCAATAAACTTGAGCTCCGAATTCATTTAATTCGTTAACATTTGGAATTTTTCCACACCATAATTCAAGTGGTGTTTTTCCATTTAGACTTCTCGATGGACAACGATTTCGAACATAGCATGCTGTATTAATTGCTTCAGCCCAAAAAGACGGGGGAAGTCCTGATTGCAAAAGTAAACATCTAGCTGGTTCCAAAAGTGTTCTGTTAGTTCGCTCTGATACGCCGTTTTGTTCTGGTGTATAAGTGATTGTTAACCTTCTTCCGATGCCTTTCATTTTCAAATATTCATCAAATGATTTGTTCACGTATTCAGTTCCATTATCTGATTGCAAGTATTTTACACGTTTTCCAGTTTGATTTTCAACAATATTTACAAATTATTTGAATTTTGTTAATACTTGATCCTTTGATCGCAAGAAATTCACTGTTCTCCAACCTGAAGTATCATCCGTAAAGGTTACAAAATATTTCATTCTACCTTTGGATTCCGTTCGCATTGGACCGCAAACGTCTGAGTGAATAATCTCTAACAATTCTGTTGATCGTTCAGGAGGTTTTTGAAAACTTAAACGTGTCATTTTTGCACGCATACACACGTCGCATTCGAAATCTTCAAATTTTACTTCCGCTGCACGTATATTCTTGCTCGTTATGGCATCTTTCAAACTTCGCAAGTTTAAGTGACCCATTAATCTATGATATTCGCGAAAACTATTTTTTGATTTCGCTAAGTACGCTATATTGTTCGAATTATTGTTCATTTCGGATACAATATACAAATCACCTATGCGTTTTGCAGTGAGTACAACTTCTTTTTTCTTGTTCAAAATTATTGCATCACCTTGTGTAAATATCACATCATGTCCTTTATCGGTTATTTTACTAACCGACATCAGGTTTGTTTGAAGTTCTGGAGCGCATAACACATTTGTCAGTGTCAAGTTAGTTTTGTTGCTCCCATTTTCAACTTCCAGTGTGACCTTTCCGATTCCCGAAATATTAGTTGTTTCCCCATTCGCCAAATTAATATTTCCGATATGATTCTCCTTCATTTCTTCAAGACGTTCAATATCTTTACATAGATGTGACGTAGCACCACTGTCAAGACACCATTGTTCATGCTTGTTTTCTCTAATTTGAAAACATGCATTCAATGTATCACTTCTAGTTTTGTTCGGACAATTCTTAAACTTGTGACCAACTTGCTTGCACCTATAACACCTGTATTTGATTTCTTTGGTTGACTCAAATTGTTTGGGTTTCTCATATTGCTTCCGATATGTTTGCTTCTTAGGTCCTTTTGTCCATAATGCACCATGCACTACCTTGCTTTGTTCACCTTTTCTAGCATCACATTCTTCCATTATTTTCACTCGTAGTACTTCCGGAGTAGGCAATTCGTCAAGTGATTCTATAGCACATCGAAAATTTTCATATTTTGCTGGTAGACTGTGTAAGAGTAAAATAGCTAGTAGATCTTTATTTATCTCTACGTTCATACTGTCTAACTTGTCCACAGCGTTAAAAAAATTGTCCAAGTGTTGACATATGTCTTCGCCATCTGACATTTTTTGTTGAGTCAATTTCTTCAACAAAATTGCTTTTCGTGCTGGTCCTCTAGATTGATAAGTATTTTCAACTTTGATCCAAATTTCCCTCGAGGTTTTACACCCTTTCACTTGCTTAAGTTCGTTTGGGCCTATCAAGAGTATTATGTCGGACTTCGCTTTCTTATCATTTTTAATCCATTCATCGATTACTGCTGCATTTTCGTTTGTTCGCTCCGGTTTAATAAGATCACCATTAACGTAACCGAACGAGTCATTTTTAATCAGCAGGGCTTCCATTTGTACACGCCAAGTATCATAATTGTCCTTGTTAGGTGGTTCAATTCGAAAATAGGTACTCATTTTTCGGAAGTTTTAAACGTCACTATTTGATTCACGATTCACCGCACAACTGTACTGTTCGTTTAATTCAAATACACGTTTCGTTATTTTTCACGATCGTTTCAATTTTTATCTATGTTCCTTCAATTTGTTACTTACTACTGTTCTGGGCCCGTAACCTGTTAATGTTAAAAGGAGTAAAAATAACTCAATGTAATAAAAACAGAGTATATTCTTGATAAGAATACAAAACAGTTTAACGTAAAGTATGTAAGTAAACAAATCTAGAACAGTACGATACAAAATACGATCTTAATAACACGTCTTGATGACTTCAATCACACTCATGACAATTACATAACAACTCTCTTTTGTTATTCACACAGCATACTTTTCAATGAGATGACGTTCCGAATTTTATCTCTTCAACAAAAAGCTGCTGTAACTTTTTTATTTCTTTATAAAAAAATGTAAATTTTGTTTAAATTATTTTATTTTCATGAAATCTAATTAAAAATACCGTTTTAAAATTTTTAGGACGATTGGATTTAAAATAATTAAAAAAAAAAACGTTATTTTTAAGAAATAATGCGTTTATCTTAAAAATCAAACAAAAACTGCTGTAACTTTTTTATTTCTTAATAAAGAAAATGTAAATTTTGTTTAAATAATTTTATTTCATGAAATCTAATTAGAAATGCCGTTTTAAAATTTTTAGGACGATTAATTTTAAAATTATACAAAAAAACGTTTTTCTTAAAAATCACACAAAAACAGCAGTAACTTTTTTATTTCTTCATAAAAAAATGTAAATTTTGTTTAAATAATTTTATTTTCATAAAATCCAATTAAAAATGCCGTTTTATAATTTTTCGGACGATTATGTTTAAAATTATACAAAAAAGGCGTTATTTTTAAGAAATAATGCGTTTTTCTTAAAAATCAAACAAAAAATGCTGTAACTTTTTTATTTCTGCATTAAAAAAAGTAAATTTTGTTTAAGTAATTTTATTTTCATAAAATCTAATTAGAAATGCCGTTTTAAAAATTTTCGGACGATTAATTTTAAAATTATACAAAGAAAACGTTATTTTTAAGAAATAATGCGTTTTTTCTTAAAAATCAAACAAAAACTGCTGTAGCTTTTTTATTTCATAATAAAAAAATGTAAATTTTGTTTAAATAATTTTATTTTCATGAAATCTAATTAGAAATGTCGTTTTAAAATTTTTCGGACGATTAATTTTAATATTATACAAAAAAAGCCTTATTTTTAAGAAATAATGCGTTTTTCTTAAAAATCAAACAAAAAATGCTGTAACTTTTTTATTTCTGCATTAAAAAATGTAAATTTTGATTAAATAATTTTGTTTTCATGAAATCTAATTAGAAATGCCGTTTTAAAATTTTTAGGACGATTAATTTTAACATTATACAAAAAAAGCCTTATTTTTAAGAAATAATGAGTTTTTCTTAAAAATCAAACAAAAACTGCTGTAACTTTTTTATTTCTGCTTTAAAAAATGTAAATTTTGTTAAAGTAATTTTATTTTCATGAAATCTAATTAGAAATGCTGTTTTAAAAATTTTCGGACTAGTAATTTTAAAATTATACAAAAAAAAGTTTTTCTTAAAAATCACACAAAAACAGCAGTAACTTTTTTATTTCTTAATAAAAAAATGTAAATTTTGTTTAAATAATTTTATTTTCATGAAATCTAATTGGAATTGCCGTTTTAAAATTTTTAGGGCGATTAATTTTAAAATTATACAAAAAAACGTTTATCTTAAAAATCGCACAAAAACAGCAGTAACTTTTTTATTTCTTCATAAAAAAATGTAAATTTTGTTTAAATAATCTTATTTTCATGAAATATAATTAGAAATGCCATTTTAAAATTTTTCGGACGATTAATTTTAAAATTACACAAAGAGAACGTTATTTTTAAGAAATAATGCGTTTTTCTTAAAAATCAAACAAAAACTGCTGAAACTTTTTTATTTCTTTATAAAAAAATGTAAATTTTGTTTAATTAATTTTATTTTCATGAAATCTAATTAGAATTGCCGTTTTAAAATTTTTAGGACGAATAATTTTAAAATTATACAAAAAAACGTTTTTCTTAAAAATCACACAAAAACAGCAGTAACTTTTTTATTTCTTCATAACAAAATGTAAATTTTGTTTAAATAATTTTATTTTCATGAAATCTAATTAGAAATGCCGTTTTAAAATTTTTGGACGATTAATTTTAAAATTATACAAAAAATACGTTATTTTTTAGAAATAATGCGTTTTTTTTTAAATTAAACAAAAACTGCTGTAACTTTAATATTTCCTAATAAAAAAATGTAAATTTTGTTTAAATAATTTTATTTTCATGAAATCAAATTAGAAATGCCGTTTTAAAATTTTTAGGACGATTAATTTTAAAATTATACAAAAAAAACGTTATTTTTAAGAAATAATGCGTTTTTCTTAAAAATTAAACAAAAACTTTTTTATTTCTTGTCCGAAAAATTTTAAAATGGCATTTCTAATTAGATTTCATAAAAATAAAATTATTTAAACAAAATTTAAATTTTTTTAAGAAGAAATAAAAAAGTTACAGCAGTTTTAGTGTGATTTTTAACAAAAACGCATTATTTCTTAAAAATATCGTTTTTTTTTGTATAACTTGAAAATAAATCGTCCGAAAAATTTTAAAACGGCGTTTCTAATTAGATTTCATGAAAATAAAATTATTTAAACAAAATTTAAATTTTTTTAAGAAGAAATAAAAAGTTACAGCAGTTTTAGTGTGATTTTTAAGAAAAACGCATTATTTCTTAAAAATAGTGCTTTATTTGTATAACTTTAAAATAAATCGTCCGAAAAATTTTAAAACGGCATTTCTTATTAGATTTCATGAAAATAAAATTATTTAAACAAAATTTAAATTTTTTTATGAAGAAATAAAAAAGTTACTGCTGTTTTTGTGTGATTTTTAAGAAAAACGTTTTTTTGTATAATTTTAAAATTAATCGTCCTAAAAATTTTAAAACGGCATTTCTAATTAGATTTTATGAAAATATAATTATTTAAACAAAATTTACATTTTTTTATAAAGAAATAAAATAGTTACAGCAGTTTTTGTTTGATTTTTAAGAAAAACGCATTATTTCTAAAAAATAACGTTTTCTTTGTATAATTTTAAAATTAATCGTCCAAAAAATTTTAAAACGACATTTCTAATTAGATTTCATGAAAATAAAATTATTTAAACAAAATTTACATTTTTTTATTAAGAAATAAAAAAGTTACTGCTGTTTTTGTGTGATTTTTAAGAAAAACTTTTTTTTGTACAACTTTAGAATAAATAGTCCGAAAAATTATAAAACGGCATTTCTAATTAGATTTCATGAAAATAAAATTATTTAAACAAAATTAAAAATTTTTTATGAAGAAATAAAAAAGTTACTGCATTAGAAATGCCGTTTTAAATCTTTTCAGGCGATTTATTTTAAAGTTATACAAAAAAAAACTTTCTTTTTAAGAAATAATGCGTTTTTCTTAAAAATCACACAAAAACTGCAGTAACTTTTTTTTTCTTCAAAAAAAAATTTAAATTTTGTTTAAATATTTTTTTTTTCATGAACACTAATTAGAAATGCCGTTTTAATATTTTTTGGACTATTTATTCTACAGTTATACAAAAAAACGTTTTTGTTAAAAATCACACAAAACCTGCAGTAACTTTCTTTTTCTTCATAAAAAATTTTAAATTTGGTTTAAATAATTTTATTATATTATTTTCATGAAATCTAATTAGAAATGCCGTTTTATAATTTTTGGGACCATTTATTTTAAAGTTATACAAAAAAAACATTATTTTTAAGAAATAATGCGTTTTTCTTAAAAATCACACAAAAACTGTAGTAACTTTTTTATTTCTTCATAAAAAATTTTCAATTTTGTTTAAATGATTTTATTTTCATGAAACCTAATTAGAAATGTTGTTTTGAAATTTTTCGGACGATTTATTTTAAAGTTATACCGAAAAAACATTATTTTTAAGAAAAAATCATTATTTCTTAAAAATAATGTTTTATTTGTATAACTTTAAAATAAATCGTCCGAAAAATTTTAAAACGGCATTTCTAGTTAGATTTCATAAAAATAAAATTATTTAACCAAAATTAAAATTTTGTTATTAAGTAATAAAAAAGTAACTGCAGTTTTTGTTTGATTTTTAAGAAAAACGCATTATTTCTTAAAAATAACGTTTTTATTGTATAACTTAAAAATAAATCGTCCGAAAAATTATAAAACGGCCTTTCTAATTAGATTTCCTGGAAATAAAATAATTTAAACAAAATTTAAATTTTTTTATGAAGAAATAAAAAAGTTACTGCAGTTTTTGTGTGATTTTTTAAGAATAACGTTTTCTTTGTATAATTTTAAAATTAATCGTCCTACAAATTATAAAACGGCATTTCTAATTAGATTTCATGAAAATAAAATTATTTAAACAAAATTAAAATTTTTTATGAAGAAATAAAAAAGTTACTGCAGTTTTAGTGTGATTTTTAAGAAAAACGCATTATTTCTCAAAAATAATGTTTTATTTGTATAACTTTAAAATAAATCGTCCGAAAAATTTTAAAACGGCATTTCTAACTAGAAATGCCGTTTTAAAAATTTAAAATCTAACTAGATTTCATGAAAATAAAATTATTTAACCAAAATTACAATTTTTTTATTAAGTAATAAAAAAGTTACAGCCGTTTTAGTGTGATTTTTAAGAAAAACGCATTCTTTCTTAAAAATAATGTTTTTTTGGTATAAATTTAAAATAAATCGTCCGAAAAATTTCAAAACGGCATTTCTAATTAGGTTTCATGAAAATAAAATTATTAAAAAAAAATTGAAATTTTTTTATGAAGAAATAAAAACTGAATACTGGGTTACTACAGTTTTTGTGTGATTTTTAAGAAAAGCGCATTATTTCTTAAAAATAATGTTTTTTTTGTATAACTTTAAAATAAATGGTCCCAAAAATTATAAAACGGCATTTCTAATTAGATTTCATGAAAATAAAATTATTTAAACAAAATTTAAAATTTTTTATGAAGAAATAAAAAAGTTACAGCAGTATTAGTGTGATTTTTAAGAAAAACGCATTATTTCTTAAAAATAACGTTTTTTTATGTATAATTTTAAAATTAATCGTCCGAAAAAATATAAAACGGCATTTCTACTTAGATTTCATAAAAATAAAATTATTTAAATAAAATTTAAATTTTTTTATGAAGAAATAAACAAGTTACAGCAGTTTTAGTGTGATTTTTAAGAAAAACGCATTATTTCTTAAAAATAATGTTTTTTTTTGTATAACTTCAAAATAAATCGTCCGAAAAATTTTAAAACTGCATTTCTAATTAGATTTCATGAAAATAAAATTATTTAAACAAAATTAAGAAATTTTTATCGAGAAATAAAAAAGTTACAGCAGTTTTAGTGTGATTTTTAAGAAAAACGCATTATTTCTTAAAAATAACGTTTTTTTTTGTATAACTTTAAAATAAATATTCGGAAAAATTTTAAAACGGCATTTCTAATTAGATTTCATGAAAATAAAATTATTTAAACAAAATTTTAATTTTTTTATGAAGAAATAAAAACGTTACTGCGGTTTTTGTTTGATTTTTAAGAAAAACGTATTTTAGAATAAATTTAAAATAAGTCGTTGAAAAAATTATGAAATGGCATTTCTAATTAGATTTCATGAAAATAAAATTATTTAAACAAAATTTAAATTTTTTTATGAAGAAATAAAAAAGTTACTGCAGTTTTTGTGTGATTTTTAAGAAAAACGTTTTTTTGTATAACTGTAGAATAAATAGTCCGAAAAATTTTAAAACGGAATTTCTAATTAGATTTCCCGAAGATAAAATTATTTTAACAAAATTTAAATTTTTTTATGAAGAAATAAAAAAGTTACTGAAGTTTTTGTGTGATTTTTAAGAAAAACGTTTTTTTGTATAACTGTAGAATAAATAGTCCAGAAAATTTTAAAACAGCATTTCTAATTAGATTTCATGAAAATAAAATTATTTAAACAACATTTAAATTTTTTTATGAAGAAATAAAAAAGTTACTGCAGTTTTTGGGTGATTTTTAAGAAAAACGTTTTTTTGTATAACTGTAGAATAAATAGTCCGAAAAATTTTAAAACGGCATTTCTAATTAGATTTCATGAAAATAAAATTATTTATACAAAATTTACATTTTTTTATAAAGAAATAAAAAAGTTACAGCAGTTTTTGTGTGATATTTAAGAAAAACGTTTTTTTTGTATAATTTTATAATTATAATAATAATAATAATAATATATATCATCTGTTGCATCTGTAGCATCTGTTTAAGAAAAATATTATTCCAGCTAATGTAATTCAGCGCATTAGACAGAGTGTAATAAAATCTATTCAGAATGATCGCCAAGAAACAGAAGAAGCTATTGACACTGAAAATCTAGAAACCAACACCGCAGAAGAACCAATAAATCTAGTAAGTGACTGTTTTCAAAAAAACCTTCTCCTCTATCCTGGAATGGACCCCCTTTCAAGACCACAATTAACAAAACTGAGGCTAACAGCAACCTCAAATGAAATTATTGAGTCCGTTAACAAAATAATAGAGTCCCGTATTAACGACAACACCAAACTGGAAGAACTGCATGCACTTATTTACATCGGCGCAATCACTGTACTGGAACAACACCAGCAACGTACAATTATTAAGCCCAGAGAAAAACCACCAATTAATCGCACGCCACCATGGCAAAACAGACTACAAGCAGATATCAAAGAACTCAGAGCAAAAATAGGCCAATTACACCAGGCTCAAATGCCTACAGCTAGCCATCGGATAAAGAAAAAAGCCCAATGTATCATCCAAATGCACAGGTCCAACGAAAAGCTGTCAGCTACCGAAGTGCTTGATCTACTAAAGCAAAGACTAGCAGTAAAAGCCCATAGACTTAGGCGATACACAGACAGTTATGAAAGAAAGTCTCAAAACCAATTATTTTATAGAAATGAAAAGAAGTTCTACAGATCACTGGAGACAAATAAAGTAAGCGAAAATGCTGAACTACCATCAATAGGAAACCTGCATGAGTTCTGGACAAACATCTGGTCAAAGTCTGTACAACATAGAGAAAAAACATCCTGGATTAAAGATGAAATTAGGATGAACGATAAGATCAGTGTTATGACTCCTTATATGATCAATGAAGAGGATGTTAAAATTGCCATTAAAAGTACCCAAAATTGGAAGGCAGCCGGACCTGAAAAAATCCAAAACTACTGGTGGAAAGCTTTCACTAAGGCTCATGGTAAACTGGCGGAGATCTTTAACGAGATACTTGAAGGCCATGATGAAGTACCAAATTTCTTCACAAAGGGAACAACTTACCTCCTCCCTAAAACGTGCCCCAGCAGTAAAAATCCGGAAAAATATAGACCGATCACATGTCTCCCAACTGTCTATAAGCTATTCACGTCAATCCTCACAAATAAAATCTACAAACACATTGAAGACAACAATATACTGGCAGATGAACAAAAAGGCTGCAGAAAAGGAAGCAAAGGATGCAAAGAACTTTTGATAGTAGATGAGATCATTACAATGGAAGCAAAACATCAAAAGAAAAACCTCTTTACGTCATACATCGACTATCAAAAGGCGTTTGATAGCGTGCCACACTCATGGCTGCTGCAGGTTCTATCCATCTATAAGATTGACCCGCGCATTAGCAACACGCTTAGGAGGCTTATGGAAGGATGGGAAACCTGCCTTCTGTTGAATGAGCCGGGCAAAAAACCTATCAAAATTGACAACATAGCAATAAGACGAGGTATCTTCCAAGGGGACTCCTTAAGTGCGCTCTGGTTTTGTCTAGCAATTAATCCACTGTCAACCATGCTACACAAAATTAAGAAAGGATACAATCTAAATAACAACCAAAGAATAAACCATCTGATTTACATGGACGATATAAAAGTTATAGCTGACTCTGAAGAAAACCTCGAAAAGCTAATTAAACAAGTGGACTCTTTCAGTAAAGACATACAAATGCAGTTTGGGGTAAACAAATGTCGCACAAATGCGATGATAAGAGGAAGGTGGATGGAACATGCAGGTTATCATGTAGGGAATCAGGAAGATGAAATCATCCTAGGAATGGAAGAACAGGAAACCTATAAATATTTAGGTTTCCAACAATCGAGAGGCATTGATAACAAACTAGCCAAATCCAATCTAAAAGAGAGATTCGTTGATCGAATAAAAACAATACTTAAGAGCCACCTATCTGCAAATAATAAGGCAAAAGGAATCAACGGCTATGCTATCCCCATCGTAAGCTACAGCTTTGGAGTTATTAAATGGACACAAACCGACCTGGAAGAACTCAACAGAACACTAAGAGTCCAGTTTACAAAATACCGCGCACACCATCCGCGATGCTCGGTAGAACGGTTTCATATACCAAGGAAACAAGGAGGGCGAGGCATACTTGACCTGCATCTTCTACACAGCAAACAAGTGGTAAACCTAAGAAACTACTTTATCGCTAAATACAATTCAAACACTTTATACCAAGCTCTTGTAAACAATGACAAAAATTACACACCGCTAAACTTATGCAGCCAAAACTACGTCATCAATAAACAGGTAAAGTCAATAGATCAAAAGTGTGAAGAATGGAGAGGTAAGACACTCCACGGAAGATACATAGCGATCCTGCGCCAAAAACATATAGATTACCTGGCTTCCTGCATGTGGCTCTGCAAAGGAAATCTATTTGCGGAAACGGTGGGCTTTATGATGTCAATACAAGATCAAGTTATATCCACACGCAACTATCGAAAACACATCATCAAAGAACTGTCTGTCACCAATGACAAATGCAGAATGTGCAATGAGCACACGGAAGATGTTGGACACATCATAAGTGGGTGCAAAGTTCTAGCACCTCAAGAGTATACCAACAGACACAATAATGTTGCGAAAATTGTGCATCAATGGATAGCCCATAATATTGGACATAAAGTAATGTTTGATCCCTATTACCAATACCTACCTGAAAGTGTTGTGGACAATGAAAGTGCAAAACTCTACTGGGATAGACCTATACTTACCGATCATTACCAACAGCACAATCGGCCAGACATAGTCTATGTTGATAAAATCAAAAAAACAACTTACCTTATAGACATATCGATCCCTGCACCTATGAATATCCAACAAAAACATACTGAAAAAGTAAATAAATACTTACCATTATCATATGAGATAAAGGAAATCTGGGACCAGGAAAAGGTAATAGTGGTACCTATAATTATTGGGGCCACTGGAGAAATACCAATAAAATTACATGAAAGTCTTACCATCTTAAACTTACCATCAAATCTATATATAGAAATGCAGAAGTCTGTCATTCTTGATACCTGCAACATAATGAGAAAAGTATTGTCTGTTACAAACCCATACAACTAAATTATACTTACCAACACTACATCATCAATTCTACTTCTGTATCACTTGTGCCTCTGCACCGTGACATGGGAAAAAACCAGGGAAAACCTGTGGAAAACTAGAATAATATATAACTTCTATACAGAAGAATGATTGTTTCCTGAGATAATGCTTTGCTATTCCTAATAATAAAACCTAGTGTTCTATTGCATTCAGAGCACATTTTTAATATATGATCCTTGAATGTAAGTTTTGTGTCGTATATTATTCCAAGATCTTTTATAGTCAATGATCTTTTCAAACTATCGTTGTCTAACTTATAATCATAATCAATTATATACCTTGCACGAGAATACGAAAGAATAAAACATTTGCTTAAATTTAAATACAATTCATTTTCAGTACACCATTCCTGAATTTTTTCCAGATCCATTTGAAGTTGCATACAATCATGTTCATCCCTAATTGACTTACAAATTTTTATATCATCTGCATAAAGATAAATACTGGAACTAACAGAGTTACAAATATCGTCTATAAACAACAAAAATAACAACGGGCCAAGGTTAGAACCTTGGGGTACACCACTGGTCGCATAATATTGTCTTGACTGGAAACCATTATATTGTACCATTTGCTGTCGATCCACGAGATAAGATTCAATTGCACCAATAATATTATCTGGAATATCATATGTAAGTAGCTTCCTCAGGAGTACATAATGTTGAAGGCGGTCGAACGCTTTAGCAAAGTCGGTGTAAGCAACATCTGTTTGCAGTTGATTATCCAAATTTTTAGAAATGACCTGTGTGAAGAACTAAATTGGTAGCCGTTGAGCGCTGATTCATAAAACCATGCTGACTTGAACTGATTTTGCACCGAATTTTAGTGTACACATTCTCAGCTATAATTGATTCAAACACCTTGGAAAAATTTGAAAGAATTGATATAGGGCGATAATTCTCGACATTCTTCTTTTCACCCGATTTGAAAACGGGCGTTACTTTAACCTGTTTCCACTTTTTAGGAAAGCATCCAGTTCCAAGAATTAAATTAAATAAATGACACAAAGGTTTTGCAAGGATATTTGAGCAATCTTTTAGTACAAAAGCTGGCACCGCATCAACCCCAGAAGTCAACACAGGTTTAAGTTTATTAAGATGACGAGCAACTTCTTTTTCAGACATTTGAAAGTCTCCAAGTTTCTTTGTACGTAATGGTGTAGAGGAGTATTTGGAAGAGGTGGAAACATATACACTTTCAAAGTGTTTCGCAAATCCATTAACAATTTCCGCAGGCGATGATAAAGAACAATCCTTGTAGTTCATCACTGCAGGTAATCTTGTTGATTTCTTCAACGAATCAACATATGACCAGAACTTAGTTGGATCCGAGGATATTTGCATTTCAGTATCCAATATATAGGTTTTGTGAGCTTCTTTAATCTTGACTTTAATAGTTTTTCTTAAATTATCAAAAAGATGTTTATGATGTGGGCTACCATGTTTTAGGTAAAGTTTACGATATCTATTTTTTAATTTAATTTCCTTAATAACTTCTTTACTAAACCAACATGGGTATTTATAATTAGTATTATTCACCATAGTTTTAGGAACATATTGATCAAAGAGCCCAAATAATATCTTATACAACGCTTCACAGGCTTCTTCCACTGATACCGAATCAATAATTTCACCCCAATCAGTATTTAACATGTCTGCATACAATCCCAGTAGATTAGCCTTCTTAAAGTTAAACTTTGGTACATCATTACTTAAAAAGTTTGATAATGTAACATTATCCAGAGCAAAATATCCAATTAACGCAGGATGGTGCATATCCTCTTTAACAAGAGGATTTTCTTCACGAGAAATTTGGCAATTTACATTTTGTGAGGGTATTATTAGATCCAATAAGCGATTATTAGTATTGCGTATGTTATTCACTTGCTTAAGATAACAAAAATTAAGTAGTTCTTGCAGTCTCTCAGATTTTTCATCCACTAACCCAGTTTGAAAATGATTGTAATAATTCGGAATATTAAAATCACCACTAATAATTACATACTCTTTCGCATAGAAAGTAAATTCAAAATAATCAAAAATTATATCATATAGCAATTTATTTAGTGATGGTGGAACATATATACACACCAAATATATACATTTGTTCTCAAATATAATTCTCGCACATACCACATCAATTTCATTTAGGTCAACTTTTAATGCAATACTTTCACACTTAAATTTTTTATTGACGGCAATTAAAGCACCTCCACCACGCTTGTTTGTTCTATCTGATCTAAATACATTGAAGTTTGTATCAAATAATTCATTATCATAAATTCCATCATTCAGCCAAGTTTCCGTAATAAGGTATACATCGTACTGAGTCAAGATTACATTGTTCAAAAATTCGTTGGTTTTCGTCCCAAGTCCACGCACATTTTGATAATATAATGAAATATGTGCTTTTGGATGTTGGTAGTTGTTTAGTTTTTTGTTTGAAGATTCGCACTGTAGTTTGAAGGGCCAATAGTTGGTGAACCCTTGATGTCGCGTACGATAAGATTCTTTTCACCTTTTTCTTTACGTGTTTTGAGCTCCTGCAGACAATATTTTAGCTCCTCTCTTTGTTTAACTGTTCTATCAGCCTGTATACCTATTCCATTTGGAATGCTTTTCTTATTTCTTAGAGCGTTCATGACATTGGTTGAATTTTGAAAAATCAATTTTAAGGGTCTAGCCTGATCAGACTTTTTACCAAGTCTTATGTACGATATGATATTTTCTACATCACAAACTTTGTTGAGTTTAACTTTTATCTGGTCTTTATCATAATCCAAGCGTTCAGTGGGAATATTGGAGCCGGATTCTGGTATGTTATATATTAATAAATTATGTTTTCTCCTCTGCCTATCTTCCAGTTCCCCTATAATATTCGAACTAGTATTAGATGGGAGGTTAACTGTTTCAGGTGTTTTACTTTCAATAGTGTTCATTCGTTCCTGTAAGTCAATAATTTGAGATTTAAGTAATATATTCTCTTGCTTCATTTCCTCAAACGTTTTTAGAATGCTTGTTAGGCTACTGATTTCTTTACATTGCTGTTCATACCCCTTCACCAACGAAGAGACTGAGACTTCTAGTGACCTAATGAGTTTCATTAAAATTTGCACGGAAGTTTTATCAGAAGAAATATCAGTATTACGAGTATCATCATCCGGTAATTGCGAAATTGATTGCATTTGACAACAGTCAAAGTCCTCCTCATTCAAATATTTACCATATTTTAAATTTGCTGCACAGCTTGTGTGATAACTTAATTTGCAGTTAACACAATCAACCCTGGCCTTAACAACCGCCTTTCCACAACCCTTTTTTGAACAGAAAATCTTTTTAGCCATTACAAGTATTTAGCTTTAAAAATTCAGGGAAAGGAAATAGGGTAGACTCTTCACACTCACTGGGTCGATAGTGGTGACTTTAATACAAAGGTGGAAGACCACGGATAAAAGGAAATACGTTGAAGGATTGAAACACGAAGATTTGGCAGAAAAAAAAAGGTACGTAACCGGGGTTCGAACGTAAGACCTCCAGTCTATAAAGCTCGCCTTTAACCTCACCACCGTTGAGTTGAAAAGTGTTCTAAACAAAAATTTACTTATAAAGCACCCGTACACAAAGCATAATGAGGAAATAGGGGGGAAATCGGGTTCTGTTTTTTACAGTATTATTATTATGATGTTAGTATTCTCACCCTCTATAAACTTTTCTCAAATATTGATATTACCAGACAGATACTATAATTATTTTAAAACCACTAGGAATTCAACGATTGAAACTAATTACCATATGTAAACAAACACAAGAACATTTGCTATAGTATCCTTCATTATCTATCAATTTTCATCACGAAAGGCACATTCGTCCCAAATGGTCAAAGTGACCATGAATTACAAGCTGTTTCGCCCAAAACCATTAAAATACCAATCAAATTAATCGAAAATTACGGAGCACAACAAACCACTCCGCACGCCGCGACGACTTATAAAGATAAAGAAATAAAAAAGTTACAGCAGTTTTTGTGTGATTTTTAAGAAAAACGTTTTTTTTGTATAATTTTAAAATTAATCGTCCTAAAAATTTTAAAACGGCATTTCTAATTAGATTCCAGGAAAATAAAATTATTTATACAAAATTCACATTTTTTTATAAAGAAATAAAAAAGTTACAGCAGTTTTTGTGTGATATTTAAGAAAAACGTTTTTTTTGTATAATTTTAAAATTAATTGACCTAATAATTTTAAAACGGCATTTCTAATTAGATTTCATGAAAATAAAAATATCTATACAAAATTTACATTTTTATATAAAGAAATAAAAAAGTTACAGCAGTTTTTGTGTGATATTTAAGAAAAACGTTTTTTTTTGTATAATTTTAAAATTAATCCTCCTAAAAATTTTAAAACGGCATTTTTAATTAGATTTCATGAAAATAAAATTATTTATACAAAATTTACATTTTTTTATAAAGAAATAAAAAAGTTACAGCAGTTTTTGTGTGATATTTAAGAAAAATGTTTTTTCTGTATAATTTTAAAATTAATCTTCCTAATAATTTTAAAACAGCATATCTAATTATATTTCATGAAAATAAAAATATCTATACAAAATTTACATTTTTTTATAAAGAAATAAAAAAGTTACAGCAGTTTTTGTGTGATTTTTAAGAAAAACGTTTTTTTTTGTATAATTTTATTATTAATCGTCCTAATAATTTTAAAACGGCATTTCTAATTAGATTTCATGAAAATAAAAATATCTATACAAAATTTACATTTTTTTATAAAGAAATAAAAAAGTTAAATTAGTTTTTGTGTGATTTTTAAGAAAATCGTTTATTTTTTGTATAATTTTAAAATTAATCGTCCTAAAAATTTTAAAATGGCATTTCTAATTAGATTTCATGAAAATAAAAATATCTATACAAAATTTACATTTTCTTATAAAGAAATAAAAAAGTTACAGCAGTTTTTGTGTGATTTTTAAGAAAAACGTGTTTTTTGTATAATTTTAAAATTAATCGTTCTAAAAAATTTAAAACAGCATTTCTAATTAGATTTCATGAAAATAAAATTATTTATACAAAATTTACATTTTTTTATAAAGAAATAAAAAAGTTACAGCAGTTTTTGTGTGATTTTTAAGAAAAACGTTTTTTTTGTACAATTTTAAAATTAATCGTCCTAAAAAATTTAAAATGGCATTTCTAATTAGATTTCATGAAAATAAAATTATTTATACAAAATTTACATTTTTTCATATAGAAATAAAAAAGTTACAGCAGTTTTTGTGTGATTTTTAAGAAAAACGTTTTTTTTGTATAATTTTAAAATTAATTGACCTAATAATTTTAAAACGGCATTTCTAATTAGATTTCATAAAATAAAATTATTTATACAAAATTTACACTTTTTTATAAAGAAATAAAAAAGTTACAGCAGTTTTTGTGTAACATTTAAGAAAAACGTTTTTTTTGTATAATTTTATAATTAATCGTCCTAATAATTTTAAAACGGCATTTCTAATTAGATTTCATGAAAATAAAATTATTTATACAAAATTTACATTTTTTTATAAAGAAATAGAAATGTTACAGCAGTTTTTGTGTGATTTTTAAGAAAAACGTTATTTTTGTATAACTTTAATAATATTCGTCCTAATAATTTTAAAACGGCATTTCCAATTAGATTTCATGAAAATAAAAATATCTATACAAAATTTACATTTTTTTATAAAGAAATAAAAAAGTTATAGCAGTTTTTGTGTGATATTTAAGAAAAACGTTTTTTTTGTATAATTTTAAAATAAATCCTCCTAAAAATTTTAAAACGATATTTCTAATTAGATTTCATGAAAATAAAATTATTTATACAAAATTTACATTTTTTTATAAAGAAATAAAAAAGTTACAGCAGTTTTTGTGTGATTTTTAAGAAAAACGTGTTTTTTGTATAATTTTAAAATTAATCGTTCTAAAAAATTTAAAACAGCATTTCTAATTAGATTTCATGAAAATAAAATTATTTATACAAAATTTACATTTTTTTATAAAGAAATAAAAAAGTTACAGCAGTTTTTGTGTGATTTTTAAGAAAAACGTTTTTTTTGTATAATTTTAAAATTAATCGTCCTAAAAAATTTAAAATGGCATTTCTAATTAGATTTCATGAAAATAAAATTATTTATACAAAATTTACATTTTTTTATAAAGAAATAAAAAAGTTACAGCAGTTTTTGTGTGATTTTTAAGAAAAACGTTTTTTTTGTATAATTTTAAAATTAATTGACCTAATAATTTTAAAACGGCATTTCTAATTAGATTTCATGAAAATAAAATTATTTATACAAAATTTACACTTTTTTATAAAGAAATAAAAAAGTTAGAGCAGTTTTTGTGTGATATTTAAGAAAAACGTTTTTTTTGTATAATTTTATAATTAATCGTCCCAATAATTTTTAAACGGCATTTCTAATTAGATTTCATGAAAATAACAATATCTATACAAAATTTACATTTTTTTATAAAGAAATAAAAAAGTTACAGCAGTTTTTGTGTGATTTTTAAGAAAATCGTTTTTTTTGTATAATTTTAATAATATTCGTCCTAATAATTTTAAAACGGCATTAAAATTAGAATTCATGAAAATAAAAATATCTATACAAAATTTACATTTTTTTATAAAGAAATAAAAAAGTTACAGCAGTTTTTGTGTGATTTTTAAGAAAAACGTTTTTTTTGTATAATTTTAATAATATTCGTCCTAATAATTTTAAAACGGCATTAAAATTATATTTCATGAAAATAAAAATATCTATACAAAATTTACATTTTTTTATAAAGAAATAAAAAAGTTACAGCAGTTTTTGTGTGATTTTTAAGAAAAACGTTTTTTTTTGTATAATTTCATAATTTTAGTTGGGAATTCATTGATAGTACCAACTTGGATCCTGAAACTAAATTTGAAATTTTTTTTCAAAATTACTTAGACGCGTTCAATATTTCTTTTCCATTGAGAACGATAAAATCCCGTAAATGTGATAACGGTGTCACCTGGTTCACCCCTGAACTGGAATCAATGCGTGTCCATTTAAGGTATCTATCAGATAATTATAACGAATGTAAACTAGAGTCATATAAGTTAGAACGTAACACTTTTAGAGCTCGTTATAAGAAAGCTTTAAAAGAAGCAAAATTGCTTTCAAATGATAATTTCATTAACAACTCTTCAAATAAAATCGGCGCCATGTGGAAAATAATAAACAGTCATAGGCAGATCAATAATAATAATAATACTAATACAAACATAGATCCAAATGATTTCAATAAATTTTTTACAGAGTTCGCCCTTAATTTAAGCACAAATATATCTTTGGATAATCTGAACAGCTATTTTAAATTGAACAATAAACCAGTAGCATTTTCATGGGTTAACATAAACCAGAATCAGGTAAAAGAAATTATTGCTGCTTTAAAAAGTAAATCTACTAAAGATATATACGGCATTTCCACAATAGTTTTAAAGAGGTCAATGAGCTCTGTAATTACCCCTCTAACTAAAATCTTAAATATCTGTTTTACTCAGGGAATTTTTCCAAACGTTCTAAAGCTTGCTGCAGTAGTTCCGCTTCATAAAAAAGGTGATAAACTCAATATAGAAAATTATAGGCCGATTTCTATTCTGCCTTCAATCTCAAAAGTGTTTGAAAGGGCTCTATACCTAAAAATTTCAGAATTTTTTGAAAGCAATAATTTACTATACCATCAGCAATTTGGATTCAGAAATTACTTGTCCACCAAAGATGCAATAACTACTTTTATAAAAAATGCTTCTGCCTGCTTTGAGGAGGGTAAATTTTATCTGTCAACGTTTTGTGATCTGAGCAAGGCTTTTGATTGTGTTTCATCAGAAGTCTTGTTATGGAAATTAAGGCGCTATGGTTTTGATGAAAATTCCCTGAATATAATCAAGTCGTATCTTGATAATCGCTTTCAACAAGTTCGAATAAATAATATTACCTCTGATAAACTGCAATTAGTACTAGGAGTACCCCAAGGAAGCATTTTGGGTCCACTCTTATTTGTAATCTATATAAATGATCTACATTGCGCAATCATGGATGCTGATACCATTCATTTTGCTGATGATACTAACGTCTCTGTGAAAGATAAAAGTTTTGATGTGGTAGTTAGTAAAATGAATGATCATTTTCTATACTTAAAAAGTTGGTTTGCAAGTAATAATTTAACTCTAAATGTTAATAAAACGGAACATGTGCTATTCACGTTAAGGAGAGTACCTACCTCTGTTACAAATATGAAATTTTCTGATAGTACCAAATTTCTTGGTATTCACCTAGAACCTACCTTAACCTGGAAAGTTCACGTAAACGAGCTAGCAAAAAAGTTGACTAAAAACATCTACCTACTGCGTAACTTAGTAAATTCGGTAAACCGGGAGGTCATAAGGACTGCTTATTTTAGTCTGTGCCAGTCCTTAATATCCTATGCAATTATTGTGTGGGGACACTCTTATGAATCAAAACGTATTTTTGCACTCCAACGCAAAGCTGTGCGCATAATTGCAAAAATTCCATACACGAATGATTGTAACTGGGCTTTTGTTGAAGAACAAATTCTCACGCTTCCATCATTATTTATATTAGACTGCTTAATTTATGTAAAAAAGAACCCCGATATTTTTCATCAGTTTACTGAAATTCATGATTATAATACTAGAGGTAACCAAAACTATGTAGCTGAGGCTCTAAGATTAAAAAAATCTCAAAATGGACCTAATTTTTTAGCAATTAAGTTCTACAATGTACTACCAATTGAATTAAGAATGTCATCCATAAATGTCTTTAAGTCTAAATTAAAAGCTTTTCTTATAGCAAATGCATTTTACGATTATAATGATTTTCTAAAAAGTAATTTTAAGTCTATATTGTAATCACTATGAGTGTATAATTGTTTATGACATGTGTTAAATACTTTGTAATGTATATGCACCAATAAAACTTATTATTATTATTATTATTATTATAATTTTATAATTAATCGTCCTAATAATTTTAGAACGGCATTTCCAATTAGATTTCATGAAAATAAAAATATCTATACAAAATTTACATTTTTTTATAAAGAAATAAAAAAGTTACAGCAGTTTTTGTGTGATATTTAAGAAAAACGTTTTTTTTTTGTATAATTTTATAATTATTCGTCCTAATAATTTTAAAACGGCATTTCTAATTAGATTTCATGAAAATAAAAATATCTATACAAAATTTACATTTTCTTATAAAGAAATAAAAAAGTTACAGCAGTTTTTGTGTGATATTTAAGAAAAATGTTTTTTTTGTATAATTGTAAAATTAATTGACCTAATAATTTTAAAACGGCATTTCTAATTAGATTTCATGAAAATAAAATTATTTATACAAAATTTACATTTTTTTATAAAGAAATAAAAAAGTTACAGCAGTTTTTGTGTGATTTTTAAGAAAAACGTTATTTTTGTATAATTTTAATAATATTCGTCCTAATAATTTTAAAACGGCATTTCTAATTAGATTTCATGAAAATAAAAATATCTATACAAAATTTACATTTTTTTATAAAGAAATAAAAAAGTTACAGCAATTTTTGTGTGATTTTTAAAAAAAAGGTTTTTTTTGTATAGTTTTAAAATTAATCGTTCTAATAATTTTAAAACGGCATTTCTAATTAGATTTCATGAAAATAAAATTATTTATACAAAATTTTCATTTTTTTATAAAGCAATAAAAAAGTTACAGCAGTTTTTGTGTGGTATTTAAGAAAAACGTTTTTTTTGTATAATTTAAAAATTAATCGTTCTAATAATTTTAAAACGGCATTTCTAATTAGATTTCATGAAAATAAAAATATCTATACAAAATTTACATTTTTTTATAAAGAAATAACAAAGTTACAGCAATTTTTGTGTGATTTTTAAGAAAAAGGTTTTTTTTGTATAGTTTTAAAATTAATCGTTCTAATAATTTTAAAACGGCATTTTTAATTAGATTTCATGAAAATAAAAATATCTATACAAAATTTACATTTTTTTATAAAGAAATAAAGAAGTTACAGCAATTTATGTGTGATTTTTAAGAAAAAGGTTTTTTTTGTATAGTTTTAAAATTAATCGTTCTAATAATTTTAAAACGGAATTTCTAATTAGATTTCATGAAAATAAAAATATCTATACAAAATTTACATTTTCTTATAAAGAAATAAAAAAGTTACAGCAGTTTCTGTGTGATTTTTAAGAAAAACGTTTTTTTTGTATAATTTTAAAATTAATCGTTCTAATAATTTTAAAACGGCATTTCTAATTAGATTTTATGAAAATAAAAATATCTATACAAAATTTACATTTTTTTATAAAGAAATAAAAAAGTTACAGCAATTTTTGAGTGATTTTTAAGAAAAAGGTTTTTTTTGTATAGTTTTAAAATTAATCGTTCTAATAATTTTAAAACGGCATTTCTAATTAGATTTCATGAAAATAAAATTATTTATACAAAATTTACATTTTCTTATAAAGAAATAAAAAAGTTACAGCAGTTTTTGTGTGATTTTTAAGAAAAACGTTTTTTTTGTATAATTTTAAAATTAATCGTTCTAAAAAATTTAAAATGGCATTTCTAATTAGATTTCATGAAAATAAAATTATTTATACAAAATTTACATTTTTTTATAAAGAAATAAAAAAGTTACAGCAGTTTTTGTGTGATTTTTAAGAAAAACGTTTTTTTTGTATAATTTTAAAATTAATCCTCCTAAAAATTTTAAAACGATATTTCTAATTAGATTTCATGAAAACAAAATTATTTATACAAAATTTACATTTTTTTATAAAGAAATAAAAAAGTTACAGCAGTTTTTGTGTGATTTTTAAGAAAAACGTTTTTTTTGTATAATTTTAATAATATTCGTCCTAATAATTTTAAAACGGCATTAAAATTATATTTCATGAAAATAAAAATATCTATACAAAATTTACATTTTTTTATAAAGAAATAAAAAAGTTACAGCAGTTTTTGTGTGATTTTTAAGAAAAACGTTTTTTTTTGTATAATTTTATAATTAATCGTCCTAATAATTTTAGAACGGCATTTCCAATTAGATTTCATGAAAATAAAAATATCTATACAAAATTTACATTTTTTTATAAAGAAATAAAAAAGTTACAGCAGTTTTTGTGTGATATTTAAGAAAAACGTTTTTTTTTTGTATAATTTTATAATTATTCGTCCTAATAATTTTAAAACGGCATTTCTAATTAGATTTCATGAAAATAAAAATATCTATACAAAATTTACATTTTTTTATAAAGAAATAAAAAAGTTACAGCAATTTTTGTGTGATTTTTAAAAAAAAGGTATTTTTTGTATAGTTTTAAAATTAATCGTTCTAATAATTTTAAAACGGCATTTCTAATTAGATTTCATGAAAATAAAATTATTTATACAAAATTTTCATTTTTTTATAAAGCAATAAAAAAGTTACAGCAGTTTTTGTGTGGTATTTAAGAAAAACGTTTTTTTTGTATAATTTAAAAATTAATCGTTCTAATAATTTTAAAACGGCATTTCTAATTAGATTTCATGAAAATAAAAATATCTATACAAAATTTACATTTTTTTATAAAGAAATAACAAAGTTACAGCAATTTTTGTGTGATTTTTAAGAAAAAGGTTTTTTTTGTATAGTTTTAAAATTAATCGTTCTAATAATTTTAAAACGGCATTTTTAATTAGATTTCATGAAAATAAAAATATCTATACAAAATTTACATTTTTTTATAAAGAAATAAAAAAGTTACAGCAGTTTTTGTGTGATATTTAAGAAAAACGTTTTTTTTTTGTATAATTTTATAATTATTCGTCCTAATAATTTTAAAACGGCATTTCTAATTAGATTTCATGAAAATAAAAATATCTATACAAAATTTACATTTTTTTATAAAGAAATAAAAAAGTTACAGCAATTTTTGTGTGATTTTTAAAAAAAAGGTTTTTTTTGTATAGTTTTAAAATTAATCGTTCTAATAATTTTAAAACGGAATTTCTAATTAGATTTCATGAAAATAAAAATATCTATACAAAATTTACATTTTCTTATAAAGAAATAAAAAAGTTACAGCAGTTTCTGTGTGATTTTTAAGAAAAACGTTTTTTTTGTATAATTTTAAAATTAATCGTTCTAATAATTTTAAAACGGCATTTCTAATTAGATTTTATGAAAATAAAAATATCTATACAAAATTTACATTTTTTTATAAAGAAATAAAAAAGTTACAGCAATTTTTGTGTGATTTTTAAGAAAAAGGTTTTTTTTGTATAGTTTTAAAATTAATCGTTCTAATAATTTTAAAACGGCATTTCTAATTAGATTTCATGAAAATAAAATTATTTATACAAAATTTACATTTTCTTATAAAGAAATAAAAAAGTTACAGCAGTTTTTGTGTGATTTTTAAGAAAAACGTTTTTTTTGTATAATTTTAAAATTAATCGTCCTAAAAAATTTAAAATGGCATTTCTAATTAGATTTCATGAAAATAAAATTATTTATACAAAATTTACATTTTTTTATAAAGAAATAAAAAAGTTACAGCAGTTTTTGTGTGATTTTTAAGAAAAACGTTTTTTTTGTATAATTTTAAAATTAATCCTCCTAAAAATTTTAAAACGATATTTCTAATTAGATTTCATGAAAACAAAATTATTTATACAAAATTTACATTTTTTTATAAAGAAATAAAAAAGTTACAGCAGTTTTTGTGTGATTTTTAAGAAAAACGTTTTTTTTGTATAATTTTAAAATTAATCGTCCTAAAAAATTTAAAACGGCATTTCCAATTAGATTTCATGAAAATAAAAATATCTATACAAAATTTACATTTTTTTATAAAGAAATAAAAAAGTTACAGCAGTTTTTGTGTGATATTTAAGAAAAACGTTTTTTTTGTATAATTTTAAAATTAATCCTCCTAAAAATTTTAAAACGATATTTCTAATTAGATTTCATGAAAATAAAATTATTTATACAAAATTTACATTTTTTTATAAAGAAATAAAAAAGTTACAGCAGTTTTTGTGTGATTTTTAAGAAAAACGTGTTTTTTGTATAATTTTAAAATTATTCGTTCTAAAAAATTTAAAACAGCATTTCTAATTAGATTTCATGAAAATAAAATTATTTATACAAAATTTACATTTTTTTATAAAGAAATAAAAAAGTTACAGCAGTTTTTGTGTGATTTTTAAGAAAAACGTTTTTTTTGTATAATTTTAAAATTATTCGTCCTAAAAAATTTAAAATGGCATTTCTAATTAGATTTCATGAAAATAAAATTATTTATACAAAATTTACATTTTTTTATAAAGAAATAAAAAAGTTACAGCAGTTTTTGTGTGATTTTAAAGAAAAACGTTTTTTTTGTATAATTTTAAAATTAATTGACCTAATAATTTTAAAACGGCATTTCTAATTAGATTTCATGAAAATAAAATTATTTATACAAAATTTACACTTTTTTATAAAGAAATAAAAAAGTTACAGCAGTTTTTGTGTGATATTTAAGAAAAACGTTTTTTTTGTATAATTTTATAATTAATCGTCCCAATAATTTTTAAACGGCATTTCTAATTAGATTTCATGAAAATAACAATATCTATACAAAATTTACATTTTTTTATCTAGAAATAAAAAAGTTACAGCAGTTTTTGTGTGATTTTTAAGAAAATCGTTTTTTTTTGTATAATTTTAATAATATTCGTCCTAATAATTTTAAAACGGCATTAAAATTAGATTTCATGAAAATAAAAATATCTATACAAAATTTACATTTTTTTATAAAGAAATAAAAAAGTTACAGCAGTTTTTGTGTGATTTTTAAGAAAAACGTTTTTTTTGTATAATTTTAATAATATTCGTCCTAATAATTTTAAAACGGCATTAAAATTATATTTCATGAAAATAAAAATATCTATACAAAATTTACATTTTTTTATAAAGAAATAAAAAAGTTACAGCAGTTTTTGTGTGATTTTTAAGAAAAACGTTTTTTTTTGTATAATTTTATAATTAATCGTCCTAATAATTTTAGAACGGCATTTCCAATTAGATTTCATGAAAATAAAAATATCTATACAAAATTTACATTTTTTTATAAAGAAATAAAAAAGTTACAGCAGTTTTTGTGTGATTTTTAAGAAAAACGTTTTTTTTTTGTATAATTTTATAATAATTCGTCCTAATAATTTTAAAACGGCATTTCTAATTAGATTTCATGAAAATAACAATATCTATACAAAATTTACATTTTCTTATAAAGAAATAAAAAAGTTACAGCAGTTTTTGTGTGATTTTTAAGAAAAAGGTTTTTTTTGTATAATTGTAAAATTAATTGACCTAATAATTTTAAAACGGCATTTCTAATTAGATTTCATGAAAATAAAATTATTTATACAAAATTTACATTTTTTTATAAAGAAATAAAAAAGTTACAGCAGTTTTTGTGTGATTTTTAAGAAAAACGTTATTTTTGTATAATTTTAATAATATTCGTCCTAATAATTTTAAAACGGCATTTCTAATTAGATTTCATGAAAATAAAAATATCTATACAAAATTTACATTTTCTTATAAAGAAATAAAAAAGTTACAGCAGTTTTTGTGTGATTTTTAAGAAAAACGTTTTTTTTGTATAATTTTAAAATTAATCGTTCTAATAATTTTAAAACGGCATTTCTAATTAGATTTCATGAAAATAAAAATATCTATACAAAATTTACATTTTTTTATAAAGAAATAAAAAAGTTACAGCAATTTTTGTGTGATTTTTAAGAAAAAGGTTTTTTTTGTATAGTTTTAAAATTAATCGTTCTAATAATTTTAAAACGGCATTTCTAATTAGATTTCATGAAAGTAAAAATATCTATACAAAATTTACATTTTCTTATAAAGAAATAAAAAAGTTACAGCAGTTTTTGTGTGATTTTTAAGAAAAACGTTTTTTTTTGTATAATTGTAAAATTAATTGACCTAATAATTTTAAAACGGCATTTCTAATTAGATTTCATGAAAATAAAATTATTTATACAAAATTTACATTTTTTTATAAAGAAATAAAAAAGTTACAGCAGTTTTTGTGTGATACTTAAGAAAAACGTTTTTTTTTTGTATAATTGTAAAATTAATTGACCTAATAATTTTAAAACGGCATTTCTAATTAGATTTCATGAAAATAAAATTATTTATACAAAATTTACATTTTTTTATAAAGAAATAAAAAAGTTACAGCAGTTTTTGTGTGATTTTTAAGAAAAACGTTATTTTTGTATAATTTTAATAATATTCGTCCTAATAATTTTAAAACGGCATTTCTAATTAGATTTCATGAAAATAAAAATATCTATACAAAATTTACATTTTCTTATAAAGAAATAAAAAAGTTACAGCAGTTTTTGTGTGATTTTTAAGAAAAACGTTTTTTTTGTATAATTTTAAAATTAATCGTTCTAATAATTTTAAAACGGCATTTCTAATTAGATTTCATGAAAATAAAAATATCTATACAAAATTTACATTTTTTTATAAAGAAATAAAAAAGTTACAGCAATTTTTGTGTGATTTTTAAGAAAAAGGTTTTTTTTGTATAGTTTTAAAATTAATCGTTCTAATAATTTTAAAACGGCATTTCTAATTAGATTTCATGAAAATAAAATTATTTATACAAAATTTTCATTTTTTTATAAAGCAATAAAAAAGTTACAGTTGTTTTTGTGTGGTATTTAAGAAAAACGTTTTTTTTTTGTATAATTTTAAAATTAATCGTTCTAATAATTTTAAAACGGCATTTCTAATTAGATTTCATGAAAATAAAAATATCTATACAAAATTTACATTTTTTTATAAAGAAATAAAAAAGTTACAGCAGTTTTTGTGTGATTTTTAAGAAAAACGTTTTTTTTGTATAATTTTAAAATTAATCGTTCTAATAATTTTAAAGCGGCATTTCTAATTAGATTTCATGAAAATAAAAATATCTATACAAAATTTACATTTTTTTATAAAGAAATAAAAAAGTTACAGCAATTTTTGTGTGATTTTTAAGAAAAAGGTTTTTTTGTATAGTTTTAAAATTAATCGTTCTAATAATTTTAAAACGGCAGTTCTAATTAGATTTCATGAAAATAAAATTATTTATACAAAATTTACATTTTTTTATAAAGAAATAAAAAAGTTACAGCAGTTTTTGTGTGATTTTTAAGAAAAACGTTTTTTTTGTATAATTGTAAAATTAATTGACCTAATAATTTTAAAACGGCATTTCTAATTAGATTTCATGAAAATAAAATTATTTATACAAAATTTACATTTTCTTATAAAGAAATAAAAAAGTTACAGCAGTTTTTGTGTGATTTTTAAGAAAAACGTTTTTTTTGTATAATTGTAAAATTAATTGACCTAATAATTTTAAAACGGCATTTCTAATTAGATTTCATGAAAATAAAATTATTTATACAAAATTTACATTTTTTTATAAAGAAATAAAAAAGTTACAGCAGTTTTTGTGTGATACTTAAGAAAAACGTTTTTTTTTGTATAATTGTAAAATTAATTGACCTAATAATTTTAAAACGGCATTTCTAATTAGATTTCATGAAAATAAAATTATTTATACAAAATTTACATTTTTTTATAAAGAAATAAAAAAGTTACAGCAGTTTTTGTGTGATTTTTAAGAAAAACGTTATTTTTGTATAATTTTAATAATATTCGTCCTAATAATTTTAAAACGGCATTTCTAATTAGATTTCATGAAAATAAAAATATCTATACAAAATTTACATTTTCTTATAAAGAAATAAAAAAGTTACAGCAGTTTTTGTGTGATTTTTAAGAAAAACGTTTTTTTTGTATAATTTTAAAATTAATCGTCCTAAAAAATTTAAAATGGCATTTCTAATTAGATTTCATGAAAATAAAATTATTTATACAAAATTTACATTTTTTTATAAAGAAATAAAAAAGTTACAGCAGTTTTTGTGTGATTTTTAAGAAAATCGTTTTTTTTGTATAATTTTAATAATATTCGTCCTAATAATTTTAAAACGGCATTAAAATTAGATTTCATGAAAATAAAAATATCTATACAAAATTTACATTTTTTTATAAAGAAATAAAAAAGTTACAGCAGTTTTTGTGTGATTTTTAAGAAAAACGTTTTTTTTTGTATAATTTTATAATTAATCGTCCTAATAATTTTAAAACGGCATTTCTAATTATATTTCATGAAAATAAAAATATCTATACAAAATTTACATTTTTTTATAAAGAAATAAAAAAGTTACAGCAGTTTTTGTGTGATTTTTAAGAAAAACGTTTTTTTTGTATAATTTTAAAATTAATTGACCTAATAATTTTAAAACGGCATTTCTAATTAGATTTCATGAAAATAAAATTATTTATACAAAATTTACATTTTTTCATATAGAAATAAAAAAGTTACAGCAGTTTTTGTGTGATTTTTAAGAAAAACGTTTTTTTTGTATAATTTTAAAATTAATTGACCTAATAATTTTAAAACGGCATTTCTAATTAGATTTCATGAAAATAAAATTATTTATACAAAATTTGCACTTTTTTATAAAGAAATAAAAAAGTTACAGCAGTTTTTGTGTAACATTTAAGAAAAACGTTTTTTTTGTATAATTTTATAATTAATCGTCCTTATAATTTTAAAACGGCATTTCTAATTAGATTTCATGAAAATAAAATTATTTATACAAAATTTACATTTTTTTATAAAGAAATAAAAAAGTTACAGCAGTTTTTGTGTGATTTTTAAGAAAAACGTTATTTTTGTATAATTTTAATAATATTCGTCCTAATAATTTTAAAACGGCATTTCTAATTAGATTTCATGAAAATAAAAATATCTATACAAAATTTACATTTTCTTATAAAGAAATAAAAAAGTTACAGCAGTTTTTGTGTGATTTTTAAGAAAAACGTTTTTTTTGTATAATTTTAAAATTAATCGTCCTAAAAAATTTAAAATGGCATTTCTAATTAGATTTCATGAAAATAAAATTATTTATACAAAATTTACATTTTTTTATAAAGAAATAAAAAAGTTACAGCAGTTTTTGTGTGATTTTTAAGAAAATCGTTTTTTTTGTATAATTTTAATAATATTCGTCCTAATAATTTTAAAACGGCATTAAAATTAGATTTCATGAAAATAAAAATATCTATACAAAATTTACATTTTTTTATAAAGAAATAAAAAAGTTACAGCAGTTTTTGTGTGATTTTTAAGAAAAACGTTTTTTTTTGTATAATTTTATAATTAATCGTCCTAATAATTTTAAAACGGCATTTCTAATTATATTTCATGAAAATAAAAATATCTATACAAAATTTACATTTTTTTATAAAGAAATAAAAAAGTTACAGCAGTTTTTGTGTGATTTTTAAGAAAAACGTTTTTTTTGTATAATTTTAAAATTAATTGACCTAATAATTTTAAAACGGCATTTCTAATTAGATTTCATGAAAATAAAATTATTTATACAAAATTTACATTTTTTCATATAGAAATAAAAAAGTTACAGCAGTTTTTGTGTGATTTTTAAGAAAAACGTTTTTTTTGTATAATTTTAAAATTAATTGACCTAATAATTTTAAAACGGCATTTCTAATTAGATTTCATGAAAATAAAATTATTTATACAAAATTTGCACTTTTTTATAAAGAAATAAAAAAGTTACAGCAGTTTTTGTGTAACATTTAAGAAAAACGTTTTTTTTGTATAATTTTATAATTAATCGTCCTTATAATTTTAAAACGGCATTTCTAATTAGATTTCATGAAAATAAAATTATTTATACAAAATTTACATTTTTTTATAAAGAAATAAAAAAGTTACAGCAGTTTTTGTGTGATTTTTAAGAAAAACGTTATTTTTGTATAACTTTAATAATATTCGTCCTAATAATTTTAAAACGGCATTTCCAATTAGATTTCATAAAAATAAAAATATCTATACAAAATTAACATTTTTTTATAAAGAAATAAAAAAGTTACAGCAGTTTTTGTGTGATATTTAAGAAAAACGTTTTTTTTGTATAATTTTAAAATAAATCCTCCTAAAAATTTTAAAACGATATTTCTAATTAGATTTCATGAAAATAAAATTATTTATACAAAATTTACATTTTTTTATAAAGAAATAAAAAAGTTACAGCAGTTTTTGTGTGATTTTTAAGAAAAACGTGTTTTTTGTATAATTTTAAAATTAATCGTTCTAAAAAATTTAAAACAGCATTTCTAATTAGATTTCATGAAAATAAAATTATTTATACAAAATTTACATTTTTTTATAAAGAAATAAAAAAGTTACAGCAGTTTTTGTGTGATTTTTAAGAAAAACGTTTTTTTTGTATAATTTTAAAATTAATCGTCCTAAAAAATTTAAAATGGCATTTCTAATTAGATTTCATGAAAATAAAATTATTTATACAAAATTTACATTTTTTTATAAAGAAATAAAAAAGTAACAGCAGTTTTTGTGTGATTTTTAAGAAAAACGTTTTTTTTGTATAATTTTAAAATTAATTGACCTAATAATTTTAAAACGGCATTTCTAATTAGATTTCATGAAAATAAAATTATTTATACAAAATTTACACTTTTTTATAAAGAAATAAAAAAGTTACAGCAGTTTTTGTGTGATATTTAAGAAAAACGTTTTTTTTGTATAATTTTATAATTAATCGTCCTAAAAAATTTAAAATGGCATTTCTAATTAGATTTCATGAAAATAAAATTATTTATACAAAATTTACATTTTTTTATAAAGAAATAAAAAAGTTACAGCAGTTTTTGTGTGATTTTTAAGAAAAACGTTTTTTTTTGTATAATTTTATAATTAATCGTCCTAATAATTTTAGAACGGCATTTCCAATTAGATTTCATGAAAATAAAAATATCTATACAAAATTTACATTTTTTTATAAAGAAATAAAAAAGTTACAGCAGTTTTTGTGTGATATTTAAGAAAAACGTTTTTTTTGTATAATTGTAAAATTAATTGACCTAATAATTTTAAAACGGCATTTCTAATTAGATTTCATTAAAAGAAAATTATTTATACAAAATTTACATTTTTTTATAAAGAAATAAAAAAGTTACAGCAGTTTTTTTGTGATTTTTAAGAAAAACGTTATTTTTGTATAATTTTAATAATATTCGTCCTAATAATTTTAAAACGGCATTTCTAATTAGATTTCATGAAAATAAACTTATTTATACAAAATTTACATTTTTTTATAAAGAAATAAAAAAGTTACAGCAAATTTTGTTTGATATTTAAGAAAACCGTTTTTTTTTGTATAATTTTATAATTAATCGTCCTAAAAATTTTAAAACGGCATTTTTAATTAGATTTCATGAAAATAAAATTATTTAAACACAATTTACATTTTTTAATGAAGAAACAAAAAGGTTACAGCAGTTTTTGTGTGATTTTTAAGAAAAACGTTTTTTTTGTATAATTTTAAAATTATTCGTCCTAGTAATTTTAAAACGGCATTTCTAATTAGATTTCATGAAAATAAAATTATTTATACAAAATTTACATTTTTTTATAAAGAAATAAAAAAGTTACAGCAGTGTTTGTGTGATATTTAAGAAAAACGTTTTTTTTGTATAATTTTATAATTAATCGTCCCAATAGATTTTAAACGGCATTTCTAATTAGATTTCATGAAAATAACAATATCTATACAAAATTTACATTTTGTTATAAAGAAATAAAAAAGTTACAGCAGTTTTTGTGAGATTTTTAAGAAAATCGTTTTTTTTGTATAATTTTAATAATATTCGTCCTAATAATTTTAAAACGGCATTAAAATTAGATTTCATGAAAATAAAAATATCTATACAAAATTTACAATTTTTTATAAAGAAATAAAAAAGTTACAGCAGTTTTTGTGTGATTTTTAAGAAAAACGTTTTTTTTTGTATAATTTTAATAATATTCGTCCTAATAATTTTAAAACGGCATTAAAATTATATTTCATGAAAATAAAAATATCTATACAAAATTTACATTTTTTTATAAAGAAATAAAAAAGTTACAGCAGTTTTTGTGTGATTTTTAAGAAAAACGTTTTTTTTTGTATAATTTTAAAATTAATTGACCTAATAATTTTAAAACGGCATTTCTAATTAGATTTCATGAAAATAAAATTATTTATACAAAATTTACACTTTTTTATAAAGAAATAAAAAAGTTACAGCAGTTTTTGTGTGATATTTAAGAAAAACGTTTTTTTTGTATAATTTTATAATTAATCGTCCCAATAATTTTTAAACGGCATTTCTAATTAGATTTCATGAAAATAACAATATCTATACAAAATTTACATTTTTTTATAAAGAAATAAAAAAGTTACAGCAGTTTTTGTGTGATTTTTAAGAAAATCGTTTTTTTGTATAATTTTAATAATATTCGTCCTAATAATTTTAAAACGGCATTAAAATTAGATTTCATGAAAATAAAAATATCTATACAAAATTTACAATTTTTTATAAAGAAATAAAAACGTTACAGCAGTTTTGTGTGATTTTTAAGAAAAACGTTTTTTTTGTATAATTTTAATAATATTCGTCCTAATAATTTTAAAACGGCATTAAAATTATATTTCATGAAAATAAAAATATCTATACAAAATTTACATTTTTTTATAAAGAAATAAAAAAGTTACAGCAGTTTTTGTGTGATTTTTAAGAAAAACGTTTTTTTTGTATAATTTTATAATTAATCGTCCTAATAATTTTAAAACGGCATTTCTAATTAGATTTCATGAAAATAAAAATATCTATACAAAATTTACATTTTTTTATAAAGAAATAAAAAAGTTACAGCAGTTTTTGTGTGATATTTAAGAAAAAAGTTTTTTTTGTATAATTTTATAATTAATCGTCCTAATAATTTTAGAACGGCATTTCTAATTAGATTTCATGAAAATAAAAATATCTATACAAAATTTACATTTTTTTATAAAGAAATAAAAAAGTTACAGCAGTTTTTGTGTGATATTTAAGAAAAACGTTTTATTTTTGTATAATTTTATAATTATTCGTCCTAATAATTTTAAAACGGCATTTCTAATTAGATTTCATGAAAATAAAAATATCTATACAAAATTTACATTTTTTTATAAAGAAATAAAAAAGTTACAGCAGTTTTTGTGTGATATTTAAGAAAAACGTTTCTTTTGTATAATTGTAAAATTAATTGACCTAATAATTTTAAAACGGCATTTCTAATTAGATTTCATGAAAATAAAATTATTTATACAAAATTTACATTTTTTTATAAAGAAATAAAAAAGTTACAGCAGTTTTTGTGTGATTTTTAAGAAAAACGTTATTTTTGTATAATTTTAATAATATTCGTCCTAATAATTTTAAAACGGCATTTCTAATTAGATTTCATGAAAATAACAATATCTATACAAAATTTACATTTTGTTATAAAGAAATAAAAAAGTTACAGCAGTTTTTGTGAGATTTTTAAGAAAATCGTTTTTTTTGTATAATTTTAATAATATTCGTCCTAATAATTTTAAAACGGCATTAAAATTAGATTTCATGAAAATAAAAATATCTATACAAAATTTACAATTTTTTATAAAGAAATAAAAAAGTTACAGCAGTTTTTGTGTGATTTTTAAGAAAAACGTTTTTTTTTGTATAATTTTAATAATATTCGTCCTAATAATTTTAAAACGGCATTAAAATTATATTTCATGAAAATAAAAATATCTATACAAAATTTACATTTTTTTATAAAGAAATAAAAAAGTTACAGCAGTTTTTGTGTGATTTTTAAGAAAAACGTTTTTTTTTGTATAATTTTAAAATTAATTGACCTAATAATTTTAAAACGGCATTTCTAATTAGATTTCATGAAAATAAAATTATTTATACAAAATTTACACTTTTTTATAAAGAAATAAAAAAGTTACAGCAGTTTTTGTGTGATATTTAAGAAAAACGTTTTTTTTGTATAATTTTATAATTAATCGTCCCAATAATTTTTAAACGGCATTTCTAATTAGATTTCATGAAAATAAAAATATCTATACAAAATTTACATTTTTTTATAAAGAAATAAAAAAGTTACAGCAGTTTTTGTGTGATATTTAAGAAAAACGTTTTTTTGTATAATTTTATAATTAATCGTCCCAATAATTTTTAAACGGCATTTCTAATTAGATTTCATGAAAATAACAATATCTATACAAAATTTACATTTTTTTATAAAGAAATAAAAAAGTTACAGCAGTTTTTGTGTGATTTTTAAGAAAATCGTTTTTTTGTATAATTTTAATAATATTCGTCCTAATAATTTTAAAACGGCATTAAAATTAGATTTCATGAAAATAAAAATATCTATACAAAATTTACAATTTTTTATAAAGAAATAAAAACGTTACAGCAGTTTTGTGTGATTTTTAAGAAAAACGTTTTTTTTGTATAATTTTAATAATATTCGTCCTAATAATTTTAAAACGGCATTAAAATTATATTTCATGAAAATAAAAATATCTATACAAAATTTACATTTTTTTATAAAGAAATAAAAAAGTTACAGCAGTTTTTGTGTGATTTTTAAGAAAAACGTTTTTTTTGTATAATTTTATAATTAAGAGTCCTAATAATTTTAAAACGGCATTTCTAATTAGATTTCATGAAAATAAAAATATCTATACAAAATTTACATTTTTTTATAAAGAAATAAAAAAGTTACAGCAGTTTTTGTGTGATATTTAAGAAAAAAGTTTTTTTTGTATAATTTTATAATTAATCGTCCTAATAATTTTAGAACGGCATTTCTAATTAGATTTCATGAAAATAAAAATATCTATACAAAATTTACATTTTTTTATAAAGAAATAAAAAAGTTACAGCAGTTTTTGTGTGATATTTAAGAAAAACGTTTTATTTTTGTATAATTTTATAATTATTCGTCCTAATAATTTTAAAACGGCATTTCTAATTAGATTTCATGAAAATAAAAATATCTATACAAAATTTACATTTTTTTATAAAGAAATAAAAAAGTTACAGCAGTTTTTGTGTGATATTTAAGAAAAACGTTTCTTTTGTATAATTGTAAAATTAATTGACCTAATAATTTTAAAACGGCATTTCTAATTAGATTTCATGAAAATAAAATTATTTATACAAAATTTACATTTTTTTATAAAGAAATAAAAAAGTTACAGCAGTTTTTGTGTGATTTTTAAGAAAAACGTTATTTTTGTATAATTTTAATAATATTCGTCCTAATAATTTTAAAACGGCATTTCTAATTAGATTTCATGAAAATAACAATATCTATACAAAATTTACATTTTGTTATAAAGAAATAAAAAAGTTACAGCAGTTTTTGTGAGATTTTTAAGAAAATCGTTTTTTTTGTATAATTTTAATAATATTCGTCCTAATAATTTTAAAACGGCATTAAAATTAGATTTCATGAAAATAAAAATATCTATACAAAATTTACAATTTTTTATAAAGAAATAAAAAAGTTACAGCAGTTTTTGTGTGATTTTTAAGAAAAACGTTTTTTTTTGTATAATTTTAATAATATTCGTCCTAATAATTTTAAAACGGCATTAAAATTATATTTCATGAAAATAAAAATATCTATACAAAATTTACATTTTTTTATAAAGAAATAAAAAAGTTACAGCAGTTTTTGTGTGATTTTTAAGAAAAACGTTTTTTTTTGTATAATTTTAAAATTAATTGACCTAATAATTTTAAAACGGCATTTCTAATTAGATTTCATGAAAATAAAATTATTTATACAAAATTTACACTTTTTTATAAAGAAATAAAAAAGTTACAGCAGTTTTTGTGTGATATTTAAGAAAAACGTTTTTTTTGTATAATTTTATAATTAATCGTCCCAATAATTTTTAAACGGCATTTCTAATTAGATTTCATGAAAATAAAAATATCTATACAAAATTTACATTTTTTTATAAAGAAATAAAAAAGTTACAGCAGTTTTTGTGTGATATTTAAGAAAAACGTTTTTTTTGTATAATTTTATAATTAATCGTCCCAATAATTTTTAAACGGCATTTCTAATTAGATTTCATGAAAATAACAATATCTATACAAAATTTACATTTTTTTATAAAGAAATAAAAAAGTTACAGCAGTTTTTGTGTGATTTTTAAGAAAATCGTTTTTTTGTATAATTTTAATAATATTCGTCCTAATAATTTTAAAACGGCATTAAAATTAGATTTCATGAAAATAAAAATATCTATACAAAATTTACAATTTTTTATAAAGAAATAAAAACGTTAAGCAGTTTTGTGTGATTTTTAAGAAAAACGTTTTTTTTGTATAATTTTAATAATATTCGTCCTAATAATTTTAAAACGGCATTAAAATTATATTTCATGAAAATAAAAATATCTATACAAAATTTACATTTTTTTATAAAGAAATAAAAAAGTTACAGCAGTTTTTGTGTGATTTTTAAGAAAAACGTTTTTTTTGTATAATTTTATAATTAATCGTCCTAATAATTTTAAAACGGCATTTCTAATTAGATTTCATGAAAATAAAAATATCTATACAAAATTTACATTTTTTTATAAAGAAATAAAAAAGTTACAGCAGTTTTTGTGTGATATTTAAGAAAAAAGTTTTTTTTGTATAATTTTATAATTAATCGTCCTAATAATTTTAGAACGGCATTTCTAATTAGATTTCATGAAAATAAAAATATCTATACAAAATTTACATTTTTTTATAAAGAAATAAAAAAGTTACAGCAGTTTTTGTGTGATATTTAAGAAAAACGTTTTATTTTTATATAATTTTATAATTATTCGTCCTAATAATTTTAAAACGGCATTTCTAATTAGATTTCATGAAAATAAAAATATCTATACAAAATTTACATTTTTTTATAAAGAAATAAAAAAGTTACAGCAGTTTTTGTGTGATATTTAAGAAAAACGTTTCTTTTGTATAATTGTAAAATTAATTGACCTAATAATTTTAAAACGGCATTTCTAATTAGATTTCATGAAAATAAAATTATTTATACAAAATTTACATTTTTTTATAAAGAAATAAAAAAGTTACAGCAGTTTTTGTGTGATTTTTAAGAAAAACGTTATTTTTGTATAATTTTAATAATATTCGTCCTAATAATTTTAAAACGGCATTTCTAATTAGATTTCCTGAAAATAAACTTATTTACACAAAATTTACATTTTTTTATAAAGAAATAAAAAAGTTACAGCAAATTTTGTGTGATATTTAAGAAAAGCGTTTTTTTTTGTATAATTTTATAATTAATCGTCCTAAAAATTTTAAAACGGCATTTTTAATTAGATTTCATGAAAATAAAATTATTTAAACACAATTTACATTTTTTAATGAAGAAACAAAAAAGTTACAGCAGTTTTTGTGTGATTTTTAAGAAAAACGTTTTTTTTGTATAATTTTAAAATTATTCGTCCTAATAATTTTAAAACGGCATTTCTAATTAGATTTCATGAAAATAAAAATGTCTATACAAAATTTACATTTTTTTATAAAGAAATAAAAAAGTTACAGCAGTTTTTGTGTGATTTTTAAGAAAAATGTTTTTTTTGTATAATTTTAATAATATTCGTCCTAATAATTTTAAAACGGCATTAAAATTAGATTTCATGAAAATAAAAATATCTATACATAATTTACATTTTTTTATAAAGAAATAAAAAAGTTACAGCAGTTTTTGTGTGATTTTTAAGAAAAAGGTTTTTTTTTTATAATTTTAATAATATTCGTCCTAATAATTTTAAAACGGCATTTCTAATTAGATTTCAGGAAAATAAAATTATTTATACAAAATTTACATTTTTTTATAAAGAAATAAAAAAGTTACAGCAGTTTTTGTGTGATATTTAAGAAAAACGTTTTTTTTGTATAATTTTATAATTAATCGTCCTTATAATTTTAAAACGGCATTTCTAATTAGATTTCATGAAAATAAAAATATCTATACAAAATTTAACTTTTTTATAAAGAAATAAAAAAGTTACAGCAGTTTTTGTGTGATTTTTAAGAAAATCGTTTTTTTTTGTATAATTTTGAAATTAATCGTCCTAAAAATTTTAAAATGGCATTTCTAATTAGATTTCATGAAAATAAAAATATCTATACAAAATTTACATTTTCTTATAAAGAAATAAAAAAGTTACAGCAGTTTTTGTGTGATATTTAAGAAAAACGTTTCTTTTGTATAATTTTAAAATTAATTGACCTAATAATTTTAAAACGCCATTTCTAATTAGATTTCATGAAAATAAAATTATTTATACAAAATTTACATTTTTTTATAAAGAAATAAATAAGTTACAGTAGTTTTTGTGTGATTTTTAAGAAAAACGTTTTTTTGGTATAATTTTAAAAATAATCGTCCGAAAAATTTTAAAACTACATTTCTAATTAGATTTCATGAAAATAAAATTATTTAAACAAAATTTACATTTTTTTATAAAGAAATAAAAAAGTTACAGCAGTTTTTGTTTGATTTTTAAGAAAAACTGTTAATGTTAAAAGGAGTAAAAATAACTCAATGTAATAAAAACAGAGTATATTCTTGATAAGAATACAGAACAGTTTAACGTAAAGTATGTAAGTAAACAAATCTAGAACAGTACGATACAAAATACGATCTTAATAACACGTCTTGATGACTTCAATCACACTCATGACAATTCCATAACAACTCTCTTTTGTTATTCACACAGCATACTTTTCAATGAGATGACGTTCCGAATTTTATGTCTTCAACACCTCCCCTCGGGACGACATCTGGATGCTTGCTTCAATCCCATCATCTTGGTGAACTCATGATGCTTCAGTCCATTAAGACCTTTGGTTAGGATATCAGCTGTCATCGCATTCGTTGAAATGTGGTTGAAAATGATAGTTCCATCTTTTATCTTTTATCGTAAGAATTGGTACCTCATATCAATGTGTTTGCTTCTATTGTGAAATACAGGATTCTCAGAAAGTTTCAATGCTCCCTGATTATCATTGTATATTTGTAATGGCCCTTGAACTACGCCAATTTCTAACATCAATTTCTTTAGAAAAATTGCCTCTTTGGTCGCTTCAGCCATTGCCATGTATTCCGCTTCGTTTGAAGATAACGCCACTGTACGCTGTTTCTTTGATTCCCAAGATATCGGAGAATTTGCCCATAAGAAACAATACCCAGTGAATGATTTTCTATCCGTTTTATCGCTACCCCAGTCAGCATCTACGAATCCTTTTATTTCCGATGTATCAGGACTATAACACAGACCAACATCAGCCGTACCTTTCAGATACCTGAGAACTCGTTTTGCAGCTAGCCAATGTTCTTTTTGATAGCAATGATTAAACTGACCCAAGTAACTGACAGCATGACAAATGTCAGGCCTTGTCGATGTTGACAGATAAGTCAGTGCTCCAATCAATTTACGAAATGGAAAATTCGTTCCTTTATCTGCTAAAACGTTATCATCTTTCAATAGCTTCACGTTCGGGTCTAGTGGTGTTAGTACAGAATTGCAATTTACCATGTTGAAACGTTTCAATATTTCTTGTATAAATCCTTGTTGATTCATTTGAATTTGATTGCCTTCTCTGGTAAATTCAATTCCCAGACAATAGTTGACTTCACCCAAATCTTTAACTTCAAATTCTGTTTTCAACAACTTTAGTAAATTCAATGCCGTTTCATCGTTTTCTGACACCACAAGTATGTCATCCACGTATATTACTATGTGTGCTATGATTTCCTCCCCTCGTTTTAGTAGGCAAAGACAGGGATCTGCATGTGTAGGTTCTGCTCCAATTCTTTGCAATGTAGAATTTAACTTTTCATACCACTGTCTTCCGGCTTGTTTGAGACCATACAACCCTTTATTTAGGCGACAAACGCAATCACTTTCCTTGAGCTGTAACAACATGTCTGCAGCTGTTTCACTAAAATCGGTATTTTCTTTTGCTATAATTTGAAGAATTTCTGTTAAATTTTTAGGGATTTCCATGAAAATTTCTTCGTTCAAGTTCCCGTTTAAATATGCAGTTGACACATCAAACTGACGTATTTTCATTTTCCTCTGCACTGCTAATGCCACAACTGCCCGTATAGATCCAATTCTGGCTACTGGTGCGAAAGTTTCATTGAAATTGAATATTTGATACTCCAGGTGTTTGGGTAAAACCTTGTGCAATAAGTCGAGCTTTCTTCCTTTCTACCGTTCCGTCCGCTTTGAAATTTTCAAGCAGAATCATTCGACTTCCGATAATTAATTTATTTCTTGGCCTTTTTTCTAATTTCCAGGTTCCATGTCGTAGAATTGATTTCATTTCATTTACCATGGCTTCCTTCCATTCACTTGCTTCTGGTGACGACATCGCAATTTTTATTGGGATTTCAGCTAAGTGACAGTATTCGGCTTTCACTAAATTTACTTCTTCTTCAAGTTGAATTTCATTGTAAATTTTTCGTGGTCGCCCTCTGTCACCTGTACGAATTAGAGTAGGTCTTCCGGGACCTCTTCTGAAGATGGGTTGCTCTGGATTCGCAATTTCCTCTTCTTGTCTTTCAACGATAATTCTTTGGTTTATTGGAAAATTCACTTTATCCGATGTTTCTTTGATAACTACTTCCATAAATTCGTTTTCATTTTCAATTATATTTCCATCGATTACTTTCCATGGAGTTCTGTCTTCATCTTTCAAGAATTTTACATCTCGGGAAATTTCTAATTTATTTTCCTCCAAGAGCCAGATTCGGAAACCTTTCTGATTTTCAGGATAACCAAGAAAAATTCCTGGTCTTCCACGAATGTCTAGTTTGCCTCTTGTTGGATTTCGGTTTAGGCAATAAACTTGAGCTCCGAATTCATTTAATTCGTTAACATTTGGAATTTTTCCACACCATAATTCAAGTGGTGTTTTTCCATTTAGACTTCTCGATGGACAACGATTTCGAACATAGCATGCTGTATTAATTGCTTCAGCCCAAAAAGACGGGGGAAGTCCTGATTGCAAAAGTAAACATCTAGCTGGTTCCAAAAGTGTTCTGTTAGTTCGCTCTGATACGCCGTTTTGTTCTGGTGTATAAGTGATTGTTAACCTTCTTCCGATGCCTTTCATTTTCAAATATTCATCAAATGATTTGTTCACGTATTCAGTTCCATTATCTGATTGCAAGTATTTTACACGTTTTCCAGTTTGATTTTCAACAATATTTACAAATTATTTGAATTTTGTTAATACTTGATCCTTTGATCGCAAGAAATTCACTGTTCTCCAACCTGAAGTATCATCCGTAAAGGTTACAAAATATTTCATTCTACCTTTGGATTCCGTTCGCATTGGACCGCAAACGTCTGAGTGAATAATCTCTAACAATTCTGTTGATCGTTCAGGAGGTTTTTGAAAACTTAAACGTGTCATTTTTGCACGCATACACACGTCGCATTCGAAATCTTCAAATTTTACTTCCGCTGCACGTATATTCTTGCTCGTTATGGCATCTTTCAAACTTCGCAAGTTTAAGTGACCCATTAATCTATGATATTCGCGAAAACTATTTTTTGATTTCGCTAAGTACGCTATATTGTTCGAATTATTGTTCATTTCGGATACAATATACAAATCACCTATGCGTTTTGCAGTGAGTACAACTTCTTTTTTCTTGTTCAAAATTATTGCATCACCTTGTGTAAATATCACATCATGTCCTTTATCGGTTATTTTACTAACCGACATCAGGTTTGTTTGAAGTTCTGGAGCGCATAACACATTTGTCAGTGTCAAGTTAGTTTTGTTGCTCCCATTTTCAACTTCCAGTGTGACCTTTCCGATTCCCGAAATATTAGTTGTTTCCCCATTCGCCAAATTAATATTTCCGATATGATTCTCCTTCATTTCTTCAAGACGTTCAATATCTTTACATAGATGTGACGTAGCACCACTGTCAAGACACCATTGTTCATGCTTGTTTTCTCTAATTTGAAAACATGCATTCAATGTATCACTTCTAGTTTTGTTCGGACAATTCTTAAACTTGTGACCAACTTGCTTGCACCTATAACACCTGTATTTGATTTCTTTGGTTGACTCAAATTGTTTGGGTTTCTCATATTGCTTCCGATATGTTTGCTTCTTAGGTCCTTTTGTCCATAATGCACCATGCACTACCTTGCTTTGTTCACCTTTTCTAGCATCACATTCTTCCATTATTTTCACTCGTAGTACTTCCGGAGTAGGCAATTCGTCAAGTGATTCTATAGCACATCGAAAATTTTCATATTTTGCTGGTAGACTGTGTAAGAGTAAAATAGCTAGTAGATCTTTATTTATCTCTACGTTCATACTGTCTAACTTGTCCACAGCGTTAAAAAAATTGTCCAAGTGTTGACATATGTCTTCGCCATCTGACATTTTTTGTTGAGTCAATTTCTTCAACAAAATTGCTTTTCGTGCTGGTCCTCTAGATTGATAAGTATTTTCAACTTTGATCCAAATTTCCCTCGAGGTTTTACACCCTTTCACTTGCTTAAGTTCGTTTGGGCCTATCAAGAGTATTATGTCGGACTTCGCTTTCTTATCATTTTTAATCCATTCATCGATTACTGCTGCATTTTCGTTTGTTCGCTCCGGTTTAATAAGATCACCATTAACGTAACCGAACGAGTCATTTTTAATCAGCAGGGCTTCCATTTGTACACGCCAAGTATCATAATTGTCCTTGTTAGGTGGTTCAATTCGAAAATAGGTACTCATTTTTCGGAAGTTTTAAACGTCACTATTTGATTCACGATTCACCGCACAACTGTACTGTTCGTTTAATTCAAATACACGTTTCGTTATTTTTCACGATCGTTTCAATTTTTATCTATGTTCCTTCAATTTGTTACTTACTACTGTTCTGGGCCCGTAACCTGTTAATGTTAAAAGGAGTAAAAATAACTCAATGTAATAAAAACAGAGTATATTCTTGATAAGAATACAAAACAGTTTAACGTAAAGTATGTAAGTAAACAAATCTAGAACAGTACGATACAAAATACGATCTTAATAACACGTCTTGATGACTTCAATCACACTCATGACAATTACATAACAACTCTCTTTTGTTATTCACACAGCATACTTTTCAATGAGATGACGTTCCGAATTTTATCTCTTCAACAAAAAGCTGCTGTAACTTTTTTATTTCTTTATAAAAAAATGTAAATTTTGTTTAAATTATTTTATTTTCATGAAATCTAATTAAAAATACCGTTTTAAAATTTTTAGGACGATTGGATTTAAAATAATTAAAAAAAAAAACGTTATTTTTAAGAAATAATGCGTTTATCTTAAAAATCAAACAAAAACTGCTGTAACTTTTTTATTTCTTAATAAAGAAAATGTAAATTTTGTTTAAATAATTTTATTTCATGAAATCTAATTAGAAATGCCGTTTTAAAATTTTTAGGACGATTAATTTTAAAATTATACAAAAAAACGTTTTTCTTAAAAATCACACAAAAACAGCAGTAACTTTTTTATTTCTTCATAAAAAAATGTAAATTTTGTTTAAATAATTTTATTTTCATAAAATCCAATTAAAAATGCCGTTTTATAATTTTTCGGACGATTATGTTTAAAATTATACAAAAAAGGCGTTATTTTTAAGAAATAATGCGTTTTTCTTAAAAATCAAACAAAAAATGCTGTAACTTTTTTATTTCTGCATTAAAAAAAGTAAATTTTGTTTAAGTAATTTTATTTTCATAAAATCTAATTAGAAATGCCGTTTTAAAAATTTTCGGACGATTAATTTTAAAATTATACAAAGAAAACGTTATTTTTAAGAAATAATGCGTTTTTTCTTAAAAATCAAACAAAAACTGCTGTAGCTTTTTTATTTCATAATAAAAAAATGTAAATTTTGTTTAAATAATTTTATTTTCATGAAACCTAATTAGAAATGTCGTTTTAAAATTTTTCGGACGATTAATTTTAATATTATACAAAAAAAGCCTTATTTTTAAGAAATAATGCGTTTTTCTTAAAAATCAAACAAAAAATGCTGTAACTTTTTTATTTCTGCATTAAAAAATGTAAATTTTGATTAAATAATTTTGTTTTCATGAAATCTAATTAGAAATGCCGTTTTAAAATTTTTAGGACGATTAATTTTAACATTATACAAAAAAAGCCTTATTTTTAAGAAATAATGAGTTTTTCTTAAAAATCAAACAAAAACTGCTGTAACTTTTTTATTTCTGCTTTAAAAAATGTAAATTTTGTTAAAGTAATTTTATTTTCATGAAATCTAATTAGAAATGCTGTTTTAAAAATTTTCGGACTAGTAATTTTAAAATTATACAAAAAAAAGTTTTTCTTAAAAATCACACAAAAACAGCAGTAACTTTTTTATTTCTTAATAAAAAAATGTAAATTTTGTTTAAATAATTTTATTTTCATGAAATCTAATTGGAATTGCCGTTTTAAAATTTTTAGGACGATTAATTTTAAAATTATACAAAAAAACGTTTATCTTAAAAATCGCACAAAAACAGCAGTAACTTTTTTATTTCTTCATAAAAAAATGTAAATTTTGTTTAAATAATCTTATTTTCATGAAATATAATTAGAAATGCCATTTTAAAATTTTTCGGACGATTAATTTTAAAATTACACAAAGAGAACGTTATTTTTAAGAAATAATGCGTTTTTCTTAAAAATCAAACAAAAACTGCTGAAACTTTTTTATTTCTTTATAAAAAAATGTAAATTTTGTTTAATTAATTTTATTTTCATGAAATCTAATTAGAATTGCCGTTTTAAAATTTTTAGGACGAATAATTTTAAAATTATACAAAAAAACGTTTTTCTTAAAAATCACACAAAAACAGCAGTAACTTTTTTATTTCTTCATAACAAAATGTAAATTTTGTTTAAATAATTTTATTTTCATGAAATCTAATTAGAAATGCCGTTTTAAAATTTTTGGACGATTAATTTTAAAATTATACAAAAAATACGTTATTTTTTAGAAATAATGCGTTTTTTTTTAAATTAAACAAAAACTGCTGTAACTTTAATATTTCCTAATAAAAAAATGTAAATTTTGTTTAAATAATTTTATTTTCATGAAATCAAATTAGAAATGCCGTTTTAAAATTTTTAGGACGATTAATTTTAAAATTATACAAAAAAAACGTTATTTTTAAGAAATAATGCGTTTTTCTTAAAAATTAAACAAAAACTTTTTTATTTCTAGTCCGAAAAATTTTAAAATGGCATTCTAATTAGATTTCATAAAAATAAAATTATTTAAACAAAATTTAAATTTTTTTAAGAAGAAATAAAAAAGTTACAGCAGTTTTAGTGTGATTTTTAACAAAAACGCATTATTTCTTAAAAATATCGTTTTTTTTTGTATAACTTCAAAATAAATCGTCCGAAAAATTTTAAAACTGCATTTCTAATTAGATTTCATGAAAATAAAATTATTTAAACAAAATTAAGAAATTTTTATCGAGAAATAAAAAAGTTACAGCAGTTTTTGTGTGATTTTTAAGAAAAACGTTTTTTTGTATAACTGTAGAATAAATAGTCCGAAAAATTTTAAAACGGAATTTCTAATTAGATTTCCCGAAGATAAAATTATTTTAACAAAATTTAAATTTTTTTATGAAGAAATAAAAAAGTTACTGAAGTTTTTGTGTGATTTTTAAGAAAAACGTTTTTTTGTATAACTGTAGAATAAATAGTCCAGAAAATTTTAAAACAGCATTTCTAATTAGATTTCATGACAATAAAATTATTTAAACAACATTTAAATTTTTTTATGAAGAAATAAAAAAGTTACTGCAGTTTTTGGGTGATTTTTAAGAAAAACGTTTTTTTGTATAACTGTAGAATAAATAGTCCGAAAAATTTTAAAACGGCATTTCTAATTAGATTTCATGAAAATAAAAGTAATTAAACAAAATTTAATTTTTTTTTATGAAGAAAAAAAAAGTTACTGCAGTTTTTGTTTGATTTTTAAGAAAAACGTATTTTTGAATAAATTCCAAATAAATCGTTGAAAAAATTATAAAATGGCATTTCTAATTAGATTTCATGAAAATAAAATTATTTAAACACAATTTAAATTTTTTTATGAAGAAATTAAAAAGTTACAGCAGTTTTAGTGTGATTTTTAAGAAAAACGCATTATTTCTTAAAAATAACATTTTTTTTGTATAACTTTAAAATAAATCGTTCGAAACATTTTAAAACCGCATTTCTAATTAGATTTCATGAAAATAATATTATTTAAACAAAATTGAAATTTTTTTTAGAAGAAATAAAAAAGTTACAGCAGTTTAATTTTGATTTTTGAGAAAAAAGCATTATTTCCTAAAAATAACGTTTTTTTGTATAAATTTAATATAAATCGTCCGAAAAATTTTAAAACGGAATTTCTAATTAGATTTCCTGAAAATAAAATTATTTTAGCAAAATTTAAATTTTTTTATGAAGGAATCAAAAAGTTACTGAAGTTTTTGTGTGATTTTTAAGAAAAACGTTTTTTTGTATAACTGTAGAATAAATAGTCCGAAAAATTTTTAAACGGCATTTCCAATTAGATTTTATGAAAGTAAAACTATTTAAACAAAATTTAAATTTTTTTATGAAGAAATAAAAATGTTACTGCAGTTTTTGTTTGATTTTTAAGAAAAACGTATTTTTGAATAAATTTAAAATAAATCGTTGAAAAAATTATAAAATGGCATTTCTAATTGGATTTCATGAAAATAAAATTATTTAAACACAATTTAAATTTTTTTATGAAGAAATAAAAAAGTTACAGCAGTTTTTTTGTGATTTTTAAGAAAAACGCATTATTTCTTAAAAATAACGTTTATTTTGTAAAATCTATCAAACCTAGGAAAGGTAGAACTAAAAAATGTAGTTAAAACAGCTATCGAGGAAAAACTTACTCTACAAAAATATCGAAAATCTGCAACTGTCCAGAAGTCAAACATTCTCTTTTCTGAAATCCTCATCCTTGAAGTCCGAAACACAGGGTTATATTGTCGCAGTTCAAGATGGTGTTTTCCATAGCCTGGAATATAGAAAAAAGATATTTGGAGAGGAAAGATTGAAAACAAAATGCAGGGCATGCAAATTACATAGCGAGACAACAATGCATATATTATCGGCATGTAGCAAATACGCCAAGTCCGCATACATAACGAGACATGATAATGCTTTAAGAGTGTTATATCACCATATGAGATATGTATATGATATCGATAAAAGCATAATACCTGCTTTTGACAAGCAAAGTGAAGAAGCTGTCACCATGGGAGAAAAATGCAAAATATTTAAGAACTTCCCGTTTGCTACAACAAACAAAATAACGGCCAATAAACCAGATATGGTAATTCTAGATTTTGAGGAGAAACTTATGTTCGTTGTAGAGATGTCCTGCCCGGGTGAACTAAATATAAGAACTAAAGAGATGGAAAAAACCGAAAAATACAGAGATTTACTGTTTGAATTTGGGCATACTTACCCAGAGTACAAGACAATCTTCATCCCAATAATAATAGGAGTTATGGGTGGCATCCACAATAGCACTCTGAAATATCTGAAAAAAATTGTAAAAACTAAAAACAAAGCTGAAATTTTGTTAAATGACATGCAAAAGTACGTAATACTGGGCTCTCTGAGAATATTAAGAACGCACGATGCTACTTATAACACAACAAGTATAGTTGATGTCCTACCTTAGTTGCTTATCCTATGGGACGTAGCTAAGGCGTACCTGGAATGAGAGAAGTAGTGTGTCTTTTGGCACTCGCGCGAGATACTTTTCTTATTCGTCCTTAAAAAAATTAAAAAATAATAATAATAATTCGGACTGGAAAAGTGCAGAACAGTACAAATTGAGAAAGGAATGTTAAAGGACACACCAGATCTCAGTCTCAACGAAGAAATAAGTATACCAGCAATTAAAGATAGTAGCCTGTATTCACCGCCCGTCATATATTGGCGCCTACAACTGTGGGCGCCTACAACTGTCACCTAGCATTTAACTCGGTACGTTATTCACCGCCCGTCTAAACGCTACCTACTGCAAACAGCGGGTATAAAGCTGGCAACGCTGTAATAATACGTCATTTTAACAAAGCGCACGCGCACAGCGCTTTTGTTTTTGAAAATCAAAAAGCATTACACGTTTATTCATTCTTTCCATTTCCTTTAAAATATAAAGTTATTTAAATTCTATATTCTATAAAGTGTAAATATTCGTTCAGTATAGTGTAGTGTAGTGTTTAGAAGAACAATGGAAAAGCAAATTAAACCAAAATTTAAAAGAGCTGCGAACTTTGCAGAGCAGGAAAAATCTTTAATTTTAGAATACGTCCAAAGAAATGCCGCAGTTATGGAAAATAAATCCACAGACTTATACCGACAAAAGGACAAAAAGGAACGGTGGATTGAGCTTACAAACATTTTAATGGCTCACGGCTTTAACCGTGATCCAAAAACAGTCAAAGAGTTTTACCAACGCTTGAAAGCAGAGGCCAAGCGGGTAATATCAAAATTCAAGATCGAATCAAATAAAACTGGAGGTGGTTTAAGGACTTGTAGGGACCCCACCGAAGTAGATTGGCAAATCTATAATATTTGTCCGGAGGACTTTGCTATAGACCATAGCAAATATGATTCAGACAAAGTAAGCTTATAAAATTTTGTATTTTATTCAGTACCTACAGGCTATTTTTTCTAAGGGGGTTATTTACAGCAGTCATCGCCTGCTTCAAGCAGTGCATGCTCATTTCTCCCTCCAAATCCAAATCTTTGTTTCGACTAAACGTTACCAGTTCTAACTTCATATTTATATGAGTTAGACGATGATAAAATAAAAAACAACGTCGTGTTTTTTGCAACTTTAATGTTGTAAATCATCTCCTCAGAAAAAATACTTTATACTGAGCGAAGCTGACCATGTAACTTTGTATACTAAATTTAATTGGTTTCGTTACACGAACAATTTCATATTAAAATGATTAAAGTGGTGTAAATCAATAAGAAGCCACACTTTTTTGTACTAAATATTCTTAGCATTTTAAAAAGTATAAAACCATAAAATAAATAGTTACTCTTTCAGAGTTTATCTGAGAGTATTCATTCTTTGAAAAAAATGTGGCTTATAACTGTTTCATAATTAATCTTTCAATTTATTAATGATTTTTAATTTAATGAAGCGAAAAAGACCTGCAGAATCTCCTTTAGAAATCGATACCTCCATGTCAAGTTTTGGACCATTTGAGAAAATTGCCAGAACGGAGCTTCCCAATGACATTAGGTAAGTTATTTTATGTTATAAAGACTGAAAGAGAGTTGAATCCATTTCATAAATTGAACCTATTTGGTAGTGTTTTGATGAATTGGACAGTGAAGTGAAACAATATTTCTTGTTTATTTTATTCTTTATTAAAAAAAACTAAATAAAATTGAAATATAAAATACTATAGAATATATGACATTCAAGAGAAAAAAAACTGTAAATAAAATTAAAATATAAAATGTTATAGAATATGTGACAATCAAGAGAATTACCAAGATCCTTCGATTCCTGTAATTATTATTCCTGAACTTGTCTCCGAAGAAACGCCATTATCTACCACTACCTTTGATAAACCGACATCAATTCCTGCTCATGCATCTACATCCACTCCTTTATCTCTTCGAGACAATTCAATTACGTCCAATGATTCTCCTACAAGTAGATCAGACTCGAGGTCTTTAATTAGGAGTGTAGTTGTTCCTGGTACTACGTTGGTAGATACTTCTCTACGATCTTCTACTCATGCATCAACCTCCACTTGTTTACAATCATCGACATCCATTCCTGCTCCTACATCTACATCCACTAGTTCATCTCTTCCGGCCAATCCATCCGATGATGCTTCTACAAATAAATGTAAAAAAAAACAAATGTCTTTATATGAATGGGAAATGTATAATTTATACAAAGAGGATCATAAAAAAAAAAATGAAAGACTTGAAAAAGAGGCAAAAGAAAAGAAAAAAATGTTGGATGAAGTTCATGCTGAAGAAATGAAGATCCTTGCAGCCAAACTAGAAGGCGAAAAAATTAAAAATGAAATAGAGAGGCTGAAGTTATTTAAACTAAAAAAAGAATTAAATATTGACTAACTTTTAATTTGTTTTTTTTTTCTTAATTTTAAAACGACTAAAATAATTTATCATTATTTGTTCTTATTAATACAAGGTAAGTAATTATGTATTATGTTCTTAATATTTTAATAATTTTAACCATTTTTCTTGGTTATAATGAACCAAGATTGGGTTTTTATAAGATATAAGATGATTTCCTTTTTTAACAAAGATAGAGTTTAACTCGTCTTTTGTGTTTTATGAGTGCAAAAATTTAATATACATTGGTGAGAGAAGAGATAGAAAACAACAAAACAATAGAACACTTTTACGATTGGGTCATTGAATAATCTGCTGTTGTTTTGTTGTTGTTTTGTTGATTATTTGTTTTGGATCCTAACATTTTTTTGTCTAGTCTCCTTTAAACTCCTAATAATTTTTTTATAAAATATGAATTAATAGAAAACTACTATTTTAAGAAAAGAAGTTTCTAATGTAATTTCTCCTATATATGTAACCATCCTGATTTGCAGCTGGTGGAAGTTGGTTGGGCAGAGGATCATCCACCGGATTATCTTCTTGAACTTCTTCCAAGAATTCACCGAAATCTAAAAAACAAAAAATGTTAGTTAATTAAATATTCAAAAAATTAAAGAAATAATTGATTTAGTGAAAAAATTATTATTAAAAGTTGCTCCCTGAATCTATTCATGAAAAATTTCTTGTTTTAATAAAGAATTTAATGCAAAGAAACATGCAAATAACATTTTAAGGACGACATTCATATGATTTTTTTTTGTTAATATTATGTATCAGTCAGTCAGGATAAAGTTAAAAAGAAGGTTTATGATGCACATAAATTAAAAAAAAATTAATAATTACCATCACCATCATGCTGTTTTCTTATATTGTACAAAACAGCCATGGCCACAATAGCAGCTTTAGCTGTATCCAATTTTATTAACAGACCAGTCTGCAGACTCCGAAACATCGCCTTCCACTGACCAAAAGTGTTTTCAATGCACACTCTAGTCCGCGAATGGGCAAGGTTGTACCGTTTTTCAGGAGGTGTTGGTTTGTTCACGGGGGTCAGCAGGTAGGATTTGCATGGATAACCGCTGTCACCAAGAAGTATCCCCTTTCCTCTTAAATTGCCTTCACTCAAAGCTTCTTTGAGACCACACAAGTCCCAAATCCGTGCATCGTGTGTGCTTCCCCTCCATCTGGCAACAAGATCCAGAATCCTGCAATGGCTATCGCAAACTGCCTGGACGTTCAAGGAATACCAACCCTTCCGATTGCACCATAAAGCGGCCTGTTCGTTGTTTGGTAACTTAATTTTTATGTGAGTGCAATCCACACAACCAATAATATTCGGGCAGTTAGCTTTTCCATAAAAAGTCTGCTTGGTTTCTTCAAAATTAGCAGGCATGCATATACAAGTATCGGCTTTTTCAGCTAAAGCAACTGACACTTTCGCAATGCACCTACTTATTGTGGGTTGACTCAATCCGTGAATATCACCTAAAATAATACAGGTTAAAACTTTTTCTTAATAAGTTATAAATCTGAAATCTCATGAAATCTAATGAAATAGTATTAAGTATACATATACATATAAGGAATCTGCTATTAGTGCCGTAACTACGGCCCCCATGCCTGGGCCCTGTGGGGTTTCAGATGTGGCATCTGGCTAGTTACGGTACTGTCTGCTGTTATTTTATAAACCCTAAAATTTTAAGAATGACCTGCAAAGTGAGTCTGAGGGCCGCCAAAATTACTATACTGGCCCATAATTGTTTAAGTTAAAAATGTTTCATGGCATCCATACTTAATTTTACCAAGTATTCATTAAAAAAGTGTGAAATTTTTTTATGTGAGATGTTGCAGAGGTCCCAACTTACCATTTTCAAATTGATGAAAGTGTATTAAATTGTTTATTTTAAAATGTATGCAGCAAACCTGTGTGTATTCGTAGGGTAAGTGTAAAGTCTGTTGAATGAGGTGTTGCAGGGCTCGTGAATCTATAATAATGTAGGTGTAAAGTTTGTTATATGAGGGCCTACAAATTTACATAGAATTGCAGCATTAATTACCTAAAACTCGTTAAAATAAGGAAGTAACTTACCATTTTCAAACTGATGGAACCCTTTGGCATAGTACCGTAGGGCTACTAAAACAGCTGTTTCCGCAGACACATTTAATGGGTTGTTAGTTTGAGGGTTTAAGTCCTCGCGCACTAAATCCACAACAAAACGTACCGTTGCTTTTTTCAGTCTGTAACGTTTTACAAATGCCCCATCGTCAAAAAAAATAAATGGATCGAAATGATCCCGCACCACCCGCACTTGGGGACGTAACGCAGGCAAATTCACCCGGTCTCCTGCTTCAATAGCTTCTTCAAGCTCTTCTAAATTCATTGTTAAACAACTCAACAGCAAAATTAAACACAATTTAAAAGCGGAATTTGAGGTTAGAAAACTAAAGAGTAGCTGTCAATTTCACTTAAAAGCGCGCCTACAAGGATTTAAAGGTGCCTAGACCGTCTTTTACACAAGCGCAGTTTGCGCAGGCGCCAACAAGCTAATAGGTGGGCGGGGAATATAAATTGCGTTTGTAGGTTACCCTTGTAGGTGGCGTTGTAGGTACCTCTAAATTTGTTGGACCCAACAACGTTGTCGGCGGTCGCTGAATAAAAAATTTTCGTTGTAAGGTGTACCAACAGTTGTAGGCGCCTACAAATATTTTATAGGTGGGCGGTGAATACGGACTAGTGCCTACAAATACCTAGGCATTTATCAAACCGTAAAGATAAACCATAAAAAGATGAAAGAAAAAGTTATTAAAAACATGGAGAGCAGATTAAAAAAAGTTCTTAAAACTAAGCTAAACTCTATCAATATGACACGTGCAATTAATACGTACGTAATGGCATCACTCCATTATTCTTTTTGTGTGGTAAACTGGTGTAGGACCGATCTCGAAAAAAACAATAGAATAATTCGTGTTATGATGACAAAATACCGAATGCATCACCCAAGATCTTCCGTTGAAAGGGTAACACTTCCTAGGAACAGAGGAGGAAGGGGAATCCAGGATGTAGTACTAAGCTGTAAAAATCAAATAATGCAAATGCGAACTTACTTTTATACTCTATACTCTCCCTAACAACAATTTAACAGATGCAGATTAAAACTGACAAGCATCTTACTCCTCTTAACCTAGAAGAAGAAAAATACTTACCTCTGGAAACAACACAAAGCATACAGGAAAAAATTGATAACTGGTCTTCGAAGCAACTTCACGTCAGATACTGGAACAGCCTCCAACACGAGGATGTAGACATGCATGCTTCGCTGGAATGGCTTAAACGCGGAAGGTTTTTCCCTGAAACAGAAGGATTTGTCATTAGCATACAAGATCAGGAAGTTAAAACACGAAATTTTAGAAAATACATCCTAAGAGAAAATATCGAATCAGATAAGTGCCGCAAATGCAAACAGTTCTCCGAAAACCTGGAACACATCAGGATGTCCAATATTAGCCCAAACAATATACCTAGAGAGGCATAATTTAGTGGGGAATATAGTTGATCAGGAAGTACTTAAAACACAGTGATCAATTTCCTTACTACAAGCATAAGCCAAATCCTGTGGAGGAAAATGAGAGATACAAGGTAAACTGGGATAGAAGCATAATCACAGACCTTACGATTATGAATAATAGACCAGATATAACTTTAATTGGCAAACGAGTAAAGGAAACATTTCTAATGGACATATCCATCCCAAACAGTGTAAACATCATGAAGAAATATACGGAAAAACTTAACAAGTACAGAGATCTATGCATTGAAGTAAAAGAAATGTGGCACATGGAAAAAGCAACTATCGTGCCACTTATAATTTCAGCGCTAGGAGTAGTTCCAAAAAATCTAAAAGCACAATTAAATAAAATTAAAATTCCTGAAGATACTTACCATCAAATGCAACATGCAGTAATCTTACAGACTGCCAATATAGTCGGGTCATTTATAGGAGAAGGCGATGACATCTCCTAAAGGACGCTATTGAACTTAATGAAACTCTCAACCGTTTAACAGCAGCAGAATACCAGGGCAACCTGAGAAAAAAAAATAATAATAATAACAGGAAAAGGTAGAAAAATATAGAGATCTTATATTTGAATTGAAGCATACTTACCCAGAGTTTAAAATCTTGTTTATCCCACTAATCGTTGGTGTCCTCGGAGGCATATCACAATCTGTAACAAATAACTTAAACAAAATTAGAAGCTGTAAAAACATATCAAAAATACTTACGCAGATCATGCGAAAAAGTGTCATCTTAGGTTCGCTTCGAATCCTTCGATCTCTTGAAGCAGACAATTAATGGCGTCCTTCCACGTTCCCTTTTGTATTGCTCATCTTATTGTTAAAACAGTAAGAAGCAGATCAAAAGGAATGGGTTTTGAATGTAGTACATCAGCACGCCCGAGATACATTCAAGATCGAAAAAAAAAAATAATAAAAAATGCAGGGGGGGTTCAACACCAAACCCTTCGGTGAGTAGCGACACCGCATTTCCCGAGGCAACTTATGTGCTCAAGCACGATAGGCCTGAACCGCACCAGCTTCCGAACAACCTTCGGTGGGCCTCAAAAAGCTGGGCGGCTACTTGAACGGTTGACAGCCGACAAGAAGCTACATAGTTGTTCAAGATCAATTAAATAAAAAAGCTGCCCACAATGATCTCTCGGATGGAGATCGCGGAATAGTTGGGAGCAGCCAAGAAAGCGACAGTACAAGCTTCAGCTATAATAGCAAGAAAAAATTCGAATGGACATATCAGCTAAACTTCGACCTAATGGTATGTTTTGACTTAAGCGATAAAACAAAAAGGGGATATATGAAGAGGCTGCATGAAAAGTGGATTAACATGCACCCAGAGCTGTCCCAGTTTACACCACAAAATCTAAGGGACCAAACTGCTTTTCTCAGAGCAAAAGGATTCCAAATACAAGAAAACCAAGAACCTGAAACATTAACTTCTCCAACTCCACAAGAAGAAATACAATCCAAGGACAACACAGAATTAGATAAAAACCTGGAGGACATTTTCTTAATAAACCTAACAGCAGTTAAAGCCGACAGAAGAACATCAAATATACACCTAAAGCATAACTTGTCAAGTCTAGAAATAAATACTTTTAATAAACTAATAGAAAAATACTTACCTGAAGTTGCAAATTTGTGGGATCTGGACTGTATAATATATGTAGCTGCGGCAACCGTATTAAAAAGGAAACCTGAAAACAAAACAATAAATAAGTATAGAACTCGATTAAAACAAATAGAGCACAAAATTAATCTTATTAGAAAGGAAGCTTCCCAAATTGAAAATCTGATTTACTTTATAAGGAAAAGAAAACAATTTACGAGGGGAATAAAGAAAATTGTAAAAAAGTTCAGAAGGCCGGACCGAAAGCTAAACTTGAGGAATTGTGTGATAATAAAAGACCATGCATTAGATAGGTTAAGATCAATGATGGCCATAAAACGAAAATTACAAAAGAACATCAATTATATCCAGGAAAATAAGACATTGAAAGAAACTCCCTCAAAGTTTATTAAAGAAACAGCTAGACCGACAAGAGGGCGTCCCCCTGAAAAATGGGATATTGAAGCGTACTGGAAGGCTCTTTATGAAACTGGAGCAACAGCTGATCTTTCGGCACACGCTTTAGAAGAATTTAAAAAAGAACGCGATAAACTTCTAAAAGAAATACCGAGGAACCAGGATGTATCAACAAATTTTGCGCTACTTCCAGTTTTCCAAAAATTTGATCCAAAGTTGGCCCGGCCAGAGTGACGTGGCCGGGAAACTCAAAAGATACAAAACAAATTGGTATAATCTTAAACAGAAATTATGCTCCAAAATGCGCCGTAAAGATAACATTTTGCGCAACTATATCAAAAAAGTTATCAATAAATAATATTTTTACACTTCCAAACAATAATGAGCCATTTTACTATCTTAATGGCAGAAGTAATTTCGATTACGAATAATACGAACAATAAGAAATTATTTTCGTAATGGCGGACGGTGATGAATGTATGATTTGTAAGAAAATTATTATTGATGTTAGTACGCGTACTAAATGTTGTAAATGTACGAAAACAGTCCACAATGGATGCCTAAAGAACAACAAAAGAAAGGGGATGATAACCCTGAGTGGAAATGTATTTGTGTGTAGTGAAAAATGCCAAACAATAGAAAGTGATGAGAATCATGACCTATCCTTCACTAGCGCTAACTATGACGACCTAGAGATAACTAATGACGTGAGTAATACGGAAATATTTTACTTAAAAAGAACCATAAGAGAAAATGAAAAAGTAATTAAAAACATGCAAATAACTATCAACGTTTTATTAGCACACAATGAATTACTAAGTAAATTAAGTATTACTACGCCATCTACCGAAAAATGTATGCACAACTTGCACAACATAACAAACGCGGGAAATTCAAATCCCAATGATATAACAGAGCAGAGCTCACCCTCACTAAAAAAGCAAACGCCATCGGACATACCCAATAAAACAGACGCAGGAAACTCAAATCTCCATAATCCAAACGAACAGGGCATGAAATTCACCAGCTCACTTAATAACGAGCCAACGGCTACGGATGTACCCAAATATAAAAAGGGAAAAAATAAAAACAAACACCAGACACACACTGGGAACTCTTCAAATAACGAGCGCGAGTATGACAACAACAAGCCGAGCAACACAGCTGGTACATCAGCAGTTGCAATTTAAATTCAGATATGCAAATCAAAAAGAGTACAATGACCGATATCCCAAATACAAATACGAATGAAAATAAACTTGACATTGAAAAATCATCTAATGAATGGAAAACCGTAAACAGGCGCAAAAACCATAAGGGTAACAACTCCATACATGGTACCTGCGATGACAGCGCTATCAAAGGAGCTGTGAAATTTGGGGCAATTCACGTGTGTAGATTAGATCCTAGTTTAACAGGAGATCAATTATCTACCTTCCTTAGTACAAAAGGCTTTGACTCAGTGAAATGTGATAAGCTTACATCTAAACATCCAGAGGAATACTCTTCTTTCAAGGTTTCCGTCCCAATGGATGATCTCAATAAAATCAAAGATGGATCTATCTGGCCCAAACACACCTGCATAAACAATTTTTTATGGAGGCTGGTGAATATAAGGAAATCCAAAACATAACAAATAGACTTATGAAAAAAACCTCGTTGGAGTCCACCTCACCGAAATCCACTGATCAACCCAGTGAGCCCGATGTTTCCACGCATCAACCTAACCCCTCGAGCCAAGAAAACACGTTACAAATCTTATTTCTAAGTGTGCAATCTCTTCGAAACAAACTGAATGAGATAGAACTTTTTCTACAAACTACAAAACCAACAGCATTAGCTATATCAGAACACTGGCTACTAGAACACGAAGCTAACGCCTTACACGTTGGGGATTATATTGCAGCCGACTTTTTTTGCCGATCCAGACCATATGGGGGATCCTTAATCCTTAAACATAAAAACTGCGAGACAAAGCCTAACAACTTTAGTCAATCATCAGCAGAAAATGTTTGTGAGGTCTCTTCCACTCACATAAATGAAGGAAAGATAATCCTAATAAACATTTATAGGCCACCTCAGGGAGACTTTGACCAATTTTTAGAAACCCTAAATAACTGCCTAGAAACGTTAAACACTCCAGACAAAACCGTCCTATTGGGTGGTGATTTTAACGTCCATTTCAATAGCAACGATCCCAAAGCGGATAGATTGTGTGGATTATTGAGCAGTTTTGGACTTAATAAAAAGGTGAATTTTAATACTCGATCAAATAGATGCTTGGACAACTTATTTACAAATGTCTCGGATGAAAATACTCGCATCTCCATTCTTAATATTGGGCTATCCGACCACATGGGGATTAAATGTGAAGTTAAAATTAAAATCGACAGTGCGAAGCCACATATAAAGCATCATATCGTCAGACCTATCACTAAGATAGGCTACTACCACCTACATCAAAATCTTCTGCATTGTGATTTTGGCTTTATAGATGAAAACCTATTTGGCATCGAAGAAAAAGCGGAAAATTTTATAAAGCTTATACAAACTAGTGTGGAAAGTGCTTTTCCTGAAAAAAAGTGTAACACTAATTCTAAAAACAAAACAGTTAAGTGGTTTAACAGTGAACTTAAAATAATTCGTGAACAGTTACAACTCCTAAACGAAATGCTGCACAGGTATCCAGATAATGATAACCTAAGAACTAATAGAAATCAAGAAAAAGTAATTAGGTCACATTTTCAAACAGCAAAAATTTAAGTTTCTTAAACACCAATCCACATTTCACCTATTCGCTTATCTTGATAAGCAATTGGTTTAATAGAAATCAGTTGCGCTCAACATATCGCATGAAAATCAAGGTGGCCAAGATCCAAGCAAACGAAGATTTCCTGGCATCATCAAACAACCACCCTAAGGCAATGTGGAGGCTAATAAACAATCATAGAACCAACAAAATCGGTGGTGAGTGCGTAAGTGATCTTAGTCCGGACGATTTTAATCAATTTTTCACAAGTGTTGCGCTACAAGTTACTACCAACTTGCCCCTTAGCAATAAGGACCCCATAACATACGCGCTAGATTCTAATACACAAAAAAACTGCTTAACTTTTAACTTTGAACCTGTATCATGCGCCAAAATAAGAGATATAATAAAAAGCTTGAAGCCAAGTAAAAGTTTAGATGTTTTTAATATATCTACTGACATGCTTAAGTCTATAAGGGAGATAATACTCTTACCCCTAACAAAACTTATCAATCAATGCATTGAGTCCTCAACATTCCCCAAGATATTTAAAATTGCTAAAGTGGTCCCCATCCATAAAAAGGGTGACAAAAATAATGTTGACAATTTTCGACCTATATCCCTGCTTCCCATTGCATAAAAAATACTCGAGAAAGTCCTACATGAACAACTCTCAAACTATTTTGAAACAAATGGATTATTATGTAACAACCAATATGTTTTTAGACCCTCCAGATCAACAAAACATGCTGTCTTGGATTTTGTTGAGGACTGCATGCTTGCGTTCGAGAATGGTTTGTATCTTAATGCATCATTCATAGACTTATCCCAGGCATTCGACTGCGTTTCTCATCAAACCCTACTAAGAAAACTATATATATATAACCTATTACCATCAAGTTGTCGTATGTTGTCATCATATCTGACACACAGAAATCAACTGGTGAGACTTAGGGGTCGCAACTCACAGCTATTACCAATAAACATGGGGGTGCCCCAGGGTTCAATACTCGGGCCACTTCTATTTCTAGTCTACACTAATGATTTACCAGCCGCGGTTGCAGCTAGAGTAATACAATATGCTGACGACACAACGCTAACTAGCAAGGGTTCCTCAATTAATGAAGTAGAAATACTTAAACGAGAATCGCTATCGATGGCCCATGAATGGTTCAATAGCAATGGTCTGCTCTTAAATAAAGATAAAACTGTAAATATAACTTTAAGCTTAAGACACATAAACCAAGATACTATATTCACAAAATTCCTGGGTTTCTATATTGATCCAAAACTAACATGGAATGTGCACGGAGAGCATCTCCAAAAAAAATTAAACTCCACAATCTTCCTTCTAAGAAACTTAAAAAACCAAGTCTCCACTTTTGTATTAACCAATGCATATCATGGTCTCTTCCAATCTCAACTGCAATATGGCCTTCTCATTTGGGGCCACTCTACTATAAAAACTAAAATGTTTGCTTTACAACGCAGAGCTGTCCGAATTCTTGCAGGACTAGGCTACAAGGAAGATTGTAGGGAAGCTTTTTTAAACCTTAAAATCCTTACACTCCCATGTCTATATATAATGGAATGTTTATTACACGTGATGTCTAATCTAGCAAGCTATACTGAAAAAAAGACTGACCATCCCTATGAAACAAGATCTAATCACCTTCTCGAACCACAATTTACTAGACAAAGCAAAAATATGACTGGTATTAATAACCTTGGCATAAAATTCTACAATGCTCTCCCAGATAGTCTTAAAAAACTCAAAGTTAGCGCTTTCAAAAATAATATAAAAGCTTTACTTATGAATAAAGCATTTTACTCGAATGATGAATTTTTGCAATATGTTAAAACTACTAAGTCCTAGAATGTTCTATATTGATAATTTAATAGGTAAGTATATTTCTAATATTACTACAATAATTTTTAGGGTTTTTTTATTTGGGAAAGGAATTTATTATAGTTTTTTGTCTTAAATTCGAAAAATTTTATTGACAAGAAATTCTAACCTCTAAATTGTCTTGTATTATTTATTAAGATATTTAGGGCGCGTTCCAGTAATGAACACTAAAGCCCACGACCACGACCGCAAAATTTTCCCGTTCCACTACCTCAAAAGGTAACCATTCAACAAACAACCACAGAAACCCACGAATAAATACGGTCGTTGTGAGCTTCTTGCGGTCGCCATCGATCAATTGATTGATTTTAGGTTTCCGATGTGCTTCAAAATTATACAAGATTGGAAAAAACAACACAAATTTATTAATAGATATGTACATTTACAAATTAGTAAATATAAATATGTACGTTTACTCTAACATTACAATCAATACAATTTGTTAGACCAAATAAAGGAGGTACAACTTGTTCAATTATTTTTTTTAATAAGGTGACGGTTATGTCTGGCTCAGTAGTTATTTGCATTCGAAATAACCATTGTCCCAAAATTGAAAACGTTTGTTCAAATAATTAATTGGAAGTGCAAAAAATTTAATATTCACCGCTGGAGCAAAGTGCATTTAATCCTTCGTGTGGTTGTTGCCCTCGACTACGTCTCGGGCAACAAATCCACACTCAGGATTAAATTACTCACTTTACTCCCTTGGTGCATAAATAACTATTAACTAACCGATATAACGTATGACGCGAATGGTTTCTGGGTTGCCTAACTACATAAATCCGCCGAAAATATAAAATTTTACACAATTATCAATAAAATATTATTTATCCAACCGGTGTAATGCATGATGTGTGTTGTGTTTGGATTGATTAACGAAACATCTTGTCGTTGCTTGCTAATAGCACAATAATACCTAATCTGTATAATACGGTTTTCCACATACATGTCTAAATATTTATCAAAATTGACCAATTTATTAATTTGTTATAATCAATGTACGAAATGAGTTTTTCAATGATTTGTATGAACTTGAGGGACTACGTCTCGGGCAACAATTTCCACACTCGGGATTAAATTACTCACTTGGTCCCTTGGTGCATAAATAACCATTTTGCACTTCCAAACGATAATGAGTCATTTTACTCTCTAATACCCAGATTCTGGTCAAATAATTTAAGTTTAAAGGCTTTTAAATTTAAATTTGTTATATGGGTTGAAATGGACAATTTCCATGGTTACAATATTTATTTTAAATTAAAGGTATTTAATTTTGACCAGAATGTGCCCATTAATGGCAGAAGTAAAAGTAACACATTTAATACCAAGTATTCATTTAATCTCTAGGGATTAAAAGTCCCATAACGGTTTATTTAATCCCTAGGTATTAAAAATATTCCGTAGTTAGATATTACAAACACAGATGGCGCGCAAGTTTTTAAAAATAAATATTTCTGAATTATATTTGATCATTTAATAGGGTTTTTTTATTTGGGAAAGGAATCTATTATAGTTTTTTGTCTTAAATTCGAAAAATTTTATTGACAAGAAATTCTAACCTCTAAATTGCCTTGTATTATTTATTAAGATATCTAATGGTTTTATCTAATGTAGCATTCCAATTTAGCATACTAAATGCTTATATTTATACAATTCAAAAGATTTTTTTTTTAATTGTTTAAGTTTCTAGAAGATAAACGATAAAATGTTTCATCATCACTCGGAAGTTCATGCAGAATGATCCGTACCGAATCATGGTATAGGTATTGGGGGTCAATAATAATCGAGTACACTTGGGTAACTAAGGGAGTTATTGTTATTGTTATTATTAATTTGTCAGTTCTAATTATTTTTATTGTAATAAACCGAATCATTTAATATTTGATTGCTACAATTTGGTGACCCCGACGAATCATGGCAGAACCGCACGTAGATGAAAAAATTGGTGCTATTTCAGTAAAATTGCCCACCTATTGGTCCACAGATGTGTTACTTTGGTTGTCTGAAGTTGATTCAACCTTCACCGTTCAAAAGATAACTAATCAACAACTCAAATATCACCATCTGATTTCGGCAATAGCTCCTGAAGCGGCTATTTTAGTCAAGGATATAATTTTGAATCCTCCTGTCAACAATCCCTATGACGCTCTTAAAGAGGCATTGATTTCCCGCACGTCTATAAATGAAAAAGCGAAACTTCATCGGCTCATGTCAGCAGAAGAACTTGGTGATCGTCAACCTACCGAATTTTTACGAGCTATGAAGAATTTACTGGGTGACAAAGTTATGGACGAAACTATTTTAAAAGAACTCTTTCTTCAACGAGTTCCTGTCCATGTTCAACGCATTTTAGCTGCATCTCCTGACACACCCTTAGAAGGTTTAGCAAAACTCGCAGATAATATTATGACCGTTTCAAACACATCTTGTAATGTTGTTTCTGGTATCAAATCAACTCCAAGTACTACACTAGATGATATCAAAGCTTTACTTATAAATTTGACATCGTCACGTTCGAGGAATGTTTCTCCTTCTTCAAGGAATAGTTCTTCACAAGCCTGGTCACGTTCCAGCTCTCCTTCTACAAATAGTACATTGAATTTTATTCATCGAAACTCCAGAACTTCCAGATCTTCTTCTCAAAGTCGGTTACGAGATGGTATTTGCTGGTATCGTAAGAAGTTTGGTGACATGGCTCATCGATGCATTTCTCCGTGTACATTTTCAGAAAACTAAGGGCGCGTTCCAGTAATGAACACTAAAGCCCACGACCACCACCGCAAAATTTTCCCGTTCCACTAGCTCAAAAGGTAACCATTCAACAAACAACCACAGAAACCCACGAATAAATACGGTCGTTGTGAGCTTCTTGCGGTCGCCATCGATGCACGAAAGAAAAAATCGCGGTCTTATGTAGAATGATTTTGCGGTCGTCGTGGGCTTTGGTGTTCATTACTGGAACGTGACCTATGTTGTCGGCGGAAAATTGTGACATCTTTCGCTGATTGTCAATTTTCAAAAAGTCTCACTTTCCATATTACTGATTTGAAATCAAATTTGAAGTTTTTGGTCGACACGGGTGCTGATAGGAGCATTATTGAAAGCCGTTTCGTTAATACCTTTCAACCTGCATCGTGCACTACTGATCTACGCGCTATCAATGGCACATCTTTCAAAGTTTTAGGTGAGCGTTCCTTTACAATTTATTTAGATCAACATAAGCCTTTTAAATGGACTTTTTTAATAACGAATGTATCATGTTCAATTATTGGTGATGAGTTTCTCCATCATTACAATCTATTAGTTGATTTGCTTAACAAACGTTTACTACTTAATGAACAGTCACATGTTGCACATTTTACTGAATCTGATCCAAATATTGAAAAAATTCTTAAATGTTTTCCATCCGTAATTGTTCCTTCAACTAATTCAGTTCCGGTTAAATATAATATTACTCATCACATTCAGACTACTGGCCCTCCAGTCTTTTCTAAATGTAGAAGACTTGCTCCTGATCGCTTATCAGCTGCCAAAGATGAATTTGATGATTTACTTTTACAAGGTGTTATTCGTCGATCAAATAGTAACTGGTCATCTCCTCTTCACATGGTCTCTAAGAAAGATTCTTCTTGGAGACCTTGTGGAGATTATCGGGCTTTAAACTATATAACACAACCTGATCGTTATCCATTACCACATTTACATGATTTTAATTCAAAAGTAGCTGGTGCTAATTTTTTTTCTAAATTGGATTTAAAAAAATCTTATCACCAAATTCCTATTGATAAAAATTCTATATCCAAAACAGCAATTACAACTCCTTTTGGTTTATTTGAATACCTTAAGATGCCCTTTGGTTTAAGAAATGCTGCTCAAACCTTCCAAAGGTTCATGAGTGAAGTGTTGTTTAATATATATTTTTGTTTTTCATATCTGGATGATATTTTGATTTTTAGTTCCTCTTTAAACAGACATTATGAGTATATTAAAATAATTTTCGAACGTTTATCTAAATATGGAATTTTGATTAACTTAGAAAAATGCCAATTTGCCAAGGCAGAAATTGAATTTCTTGGTCATAATGTGGATTTTAGAGGTATATTTCCATTGAAAACAATGGTTGAAGCGTTAACACAATTTCCTCAACCTACGTCTCAAAGCGAACTTCGTTTATTTCTTGGAATGATTAATTTTTATAACAGATTTATTCCTCATTGCGCTCAATTACTTCGACCCTTAAATGCTTTAATTAATCATTCTGTAAGTAAAAGTCATCCTGTAGAATTCAATTCATCTCATGTCCTATCTTTTAATTCTATCAAAGAGGCATTTGCTAAGGTTACTTTATTAACTCATCCAATAGCTAATACAAATATCAGTTTGTTAGTTGATGCTTCTGATGTGGCTATGGAAGCAAGAGGTTGATAAAAAATTTCAACCAATAGCATTTTTCTCAAAAAAGTTTAGTAATACTGAAACAAAGTATAGCACTTTTGGACGAGAACTTTTGGCTATTTATTGTGCAATTAAACATTTTCGTTTTTTCTTAGAAGGTCGTGATTTCACGATTTTTACTGATCATAAACCAATTAAAAATTGTTCAGGTTCTCATAATCCGCGCGAGAATAGACATCTTGATTTCATTACTCAATTTACTTCAAACATTAGTCATATTAAAGTAATGCCAATGTTGTTGCGGATGCTTTATCAAGAACTGAGTTTAAGAATGACGATTCTACTATATTTTCAAGGGTACTATAACAAGTGGTAAGAATATTATCGAAATTTTTTTAGAAATACACGAATTTTAATCTCAACTACGAAAATGCAACGAGTGCGTAGCACGAGTTGCATTTTCCAAAGATTGAGATTAAAATGAGTAAGCATTTCTAAAAAATTATCGATTCATATTCTTACCACGAGTTATATGTGGAAAGAGAATATAATGACTGAAAATATTTGTATTTTCACTTATTAGTATGTCAGAAATACATTGAAAATTTTGACATAAAGTGAATTGTATTCTCTTTAATAAATGTTGTAGATTTTCGTACAATAGCTGAAGAGCAGGTTTTGGATAAAGAGTTACAATTTTTTATTAAAAGTAAATCCAATTCATTAAAGCTCATTGCTGAAACATTGCCGAATTTTAAACACTGTTTGTGGTGTGATATTTCTTCAGGCATTAAACGTCCTCTTATACCTGTTAAACTACGTAAAAAAGTTTTCGATTCTTTACATTCTTTGACACATCCAGGCATTAAAGCATCACGTGATTTAATTAGAAAATCTTTCGTTTGGCCTAAAATGAATACGGACATTAAACTTAAGTAAAATAGTACCACCACTAAACGAAACCTGTCTGTATAACTTTTACACCGCTCTGTATAATACTAATTGGATATTCCTCGATAATGTTAATATCGAAATTTCCTTTAATAACTTTATATGTATTATTATCAATTTGCTCAATATATATGTTCCTCTTAAGAGAGTGAAAGAAAATCATTCTGACCAGGTCAAGTGGTTTAACGCCAATCTAAAAAAATACGCGTGAACAACTAAACATGCCATATGATTTTAATAAGAGGTTCCCTGCACTCGATCTTGAAGATTCTATTCGTAAGTTAACGTACTCTTATCAGTACGAAATCAAATTAGCAAAGTTAAAGGCCAACGGTAAATTTATCAATAACAGCACTAACAAGGTGAAATCAATGTGGTCACTCGTCAATAAAAATAGAGCAAAAAAGTTAACCAATATCGTCGAGTTAAGTCCTGATGAATTTAATAAATATTTTGCAAATGTAGCAGATCATATCGCTAATGACATCGACGTCACCGACTTAAACCCCCTAGAGATCTTGCCCAAGTTAGACGAATTAGAACCATTTTCTATAAGTCAATTTTCTTACATCGAAACCAGAGATATAATAAAAGGGTTAAAAAATAGCAATGCCACCGACATATTTGGTCTCTCAAATAATTTAATTAAAAAAGTTGTCGATGTAATTTTATACCCACTAACCAAATTAATAAACAGGTGTATCGTAGAGAATACCTTTCCCAGTTGCCTTAAAACATCAAAAGTTATACCTTTATTCAAAAAAGGCAATCCCAAAGAAGTAGCTAATTATAGGCCCATCTCAATTATTCCAACCTTTGAAAAAATTATTGAAGTAGGCCTCAAATCAAGACTTTGCAAGCATTTAAGTGCTCATGATATTCTCTCTGAATCACAGTTTGGCTTTCGGGAAGGATTCTCAACGACCACTGCCCTAATCGAACTCAGCAATTACGCGGAGGAATGCATCAATAACGGACTTTACGCAAACGCATTAATGTGTGACTTGTCAAAAGCATTTGACACAGTTTCGCATAATATTCTTTTAGGAAAGCTAGAGCACTATGGTGTTACTCCAAGTGCCATATCATTTTTTCAATCTTATTTCTCTGATAGGACACAATATGTAGAATTTTCCGGGTCAACTCTAGTACTTGCATCATTAAAACGGACGTGATTCAAGGTTCGGTGCTCGGACCACTTCTTTTTTTAATTTATGTCAAAGACTTAGACGGGAACATTCCAATTTCTAAGCTTGCTCTATTTGCCGATGACACCACGGCTTTAAATTCGGATATTGACTTCAATAAGCTCTCCTTAAAAATAGACGAAACAAAACTATACCTAAAGAAGTGGTTCGATGGCAACAAGACATAGTCTCAATGATTCGAAAACACAAAGTTTAATGATTTCCACAAGAGCGCTACCAACCATTAATAATAGTGACAAAGTAAAATTTGCTAGGGATTTACCTCGATTCCACTCTCACTTGGAGTAATCATGTTAACTACCTCGCAGATAAACTGTCTTCAGTTATCTTTCTAATTCGGTCTCTGCAAAAAGTAGTGCCGCGAGAGGTTCTTCTCACTGCATATTAAGGCCTTTTCAACTCACTAATAAGCTACGGGCTGATTATTTGGGGGCATAGTGCTTCTGCAAAAAGAATTTTTGCACTCCAGAGGGCCGTAATACGTGCCCTATGTTGCGCAGGGTACCAAGACAATACCACACCACTTTTCAAGTCACTAAAAATACTAACCTTACCGGCTATGTTTATCTTGGACTATCCTGTATATGTTAAAAATAATTTGAATTCTTTCACTATCAGCTCTGAAATCCACAACCACTATACAAGACAGACCAAAGAAATCAGAGTTCCCTATTTTTGGCTAAACAAAACTTGCTCAGGCGTTAACTTTTACGGGATCAAGGTCTTTAACAATCTGCCATCGTCAATTAAAGATTTACCAAATAAAGAATTTAAATTTATATTTTTATTTACGCTCCTTTTATCAAGTTAAGTACTTATTTTTATTTTCCCTTTCTTTGTACTTCGCTCTCTGGGGGGGGGGGGGGAGTATTATTGGGGGTCAATAATAATCGAGTACACTTGGGTAACTAAGGGGGTTATTGTTATTGTTATTAATAATTTGTCAGTTGTAATTATTTTTGTTGATTATTCGTGTCCGTTAATTATTAAATTAAAGAAAAAATTTGTAGCTTTATTAAAAAACAATTCTTAAAACGCCAACGTTTCGAAGCTGGTTAGCTTCTTTTTCAAGGCTAAAATATAAATATCATTTAGCTAGAAACATATATTATTAATATTTTAAGAGAAATTACCTATTTAAAGTTGTTTTCAGTTATTAAAAAATCTTGAGTTTATTTTGTACATCAAAATAATATACATAATCGATGTCTTTATAATTTGAAAAAATAATAATATTGTATATTAATATAATTGATTTAATGTCTTCTAATTATCTGCTAAAAATTGTGTTTATAAAAATATTTTTGATGTTTTTGACAAATTGGTTGCCTAATCATTTGTTTGTACGAAGGGTTGATTATTTAAATTTTAATTATTTGTAATAAAAACTTATATTAAATTTAAAAGATGATAGTAAATTTTGCTCAATCCAGATATATCAATTTTGTTGTTAATTGTATTTTCAATTTTTTGAATGTATATCATCTCTTTTATTAATCTTTTATTTAAACAAACTTCTTCATCTAAAATTTTAGTATTTTCGAAATCAAAAACATGATTGTGTGTAAAATGGTGATTACTTAGAGCGGTTTTTTCTGTTTTATCAATATTTTTATCTTTACAATCATTTTCATGATTATAAATTCTTTTTTTTAAATATTGTTTTGATTGTCCTATGTACACACCTTTGCAATCTTTACAGTTAATTTGGTAAATTGTATTAATTATTAAATCATTAGGAATTTTTGTTTTTAATTTAGAAAATAATTGATAATTTGTTTTAATATTGTAAAAAGTTATTTTAATATTGTTATCATCTAATACTTTTTTAAGTTGTTGAGATAAACCTTCTATATATGGAATTTTAAAATATGTTACATTTTGAATAATATTTGTTGTATTATTATTTACTGATAATTTTGTGTTGTTAATTATACCTTTTACTAATTTGGAAGGATAATTATTTTCTCTTAATTTATTTATTAAATGTAAAATATTTTCTTTATAGATGAAGACATTACAGAAAATTATTGAAAAGAAGTCACACTTCAAATGAAATCTTGGCAAAATTATTCAAAGAGACTTGCTACATTAAGAAACCAACACGTTTTATTGGTAAAATGTAGAAAAAACAAAATAACACCTAAACATATACAACAAAATTATAAACACACGTATCAATTACTAACACAAACAAATATTTTTAATAATAAAATTCAAAGAATTGTAAACAACTATCAAAAAAAGATATTGAATGTAGATGAAGACATTACAGAAAATTATGGAAAAGAAGTCACACTTCAAATGAAATCTTGGCAAAATTATTCAAAGAGACTTGCTACAATAAGAAACCAACACGTTTTATTGGTAAAATGTAGAAAAAACAAAATAACACCTAAACATATACAACAAAATTATAAACACACGTATCAATTACTAACACAAACAAATATTTTTAATAATAAAATTCAAAGAATTGTAAACAACTATCAAAAAAAGATATTGAATGTAGATGAAGACATTACAGAAAATTATGGAAAAGAAGTCACACTTCAAATGAAATCTTGGCAAAATTATTCAAAGAGACTTGCTACAATAAGAAACCAACACGTTTTATTGGTAAAATGTAGAAAAAACAAAGTAACACCTAAACATATACAACAAAATTATAAACACACGTATCAATTACTAACACAAACAAATATTTTTAATAATAAAATTCAAAGAATTGTAAACAACTATCAAAAAAAGATATTGAATGTAGATGAAGACATTACAGAAAATTATGGAAAAGAAGTCACACTTCAAATGAAATCTTGGCAAAATTATTCAAAGAGACTTGCTACAATAAGAAACCAACACGTTTTATTGGTAAAATGTAGAAAAAACAAAATAACACCTAAACATATACAACAAAATTATAAACACACGTATCAATTACTAACACAAACAAATATTTTTAATAATAAAATTCAAAGAATTGTAAACAACTATCAAAAAAAGATATTGAATGTAGAAATAGAAATCACATTTTATTTAAAAAATCAATTAGAGAATTTAATTAATAAAAACCAAAATTTTGTAAAAGAGAAATTACCTATTAAGATGTATGAAGATTTTGAAATAACAATTTTAAAAAAATAGTCACTGATGTTGAATTTTGTAATAAGAAAAGTGATATTGAATGTAATAGAGTTAGAGCAAAATGCACTAATATTTTAACCAATTTTATAACTAGAAGTCGAAATAAACAAAATATCACTCAATCTAATTTTGAAAAGTCATTTATTTTAACAAAAACATTCTTAAAAAATAATCCTTCAATATTAGTGATAAAGGCAGATAAAGGTAAAAAAACAATAATCATGGAAAAAGAAGATTATAAACAAAAAATGAATACCTTAGTTAATGATGAAAATAATTATCATAAAATAAACAAAGACCCAACTAACCAAATTAAATTATTAACGAACAAAATAATTAATGAATTAAGAGATCATAATTACATCAATGATTATGAAAAAAAGTCACTTCAAAATAATAATCCCTATCCTCCCAGAATATATGGTTTACCGAAAATTCATAAACCTAATATTCCTTTACGTCCAATAGTATCAATGTTAAATTCTCCTAATTATAATTTACAGAAAATGATAGTAAAAATACTAAATATTTTAACACCAAACTTTACATTTAGTATTAAAAATAGTTATGAACTAAAAGATAGATTAAAAGATATTAATATTAACGATGATGAAATATTATTGTCTCTTGATGTAAAATCACTCTTTACTAATGTTCCAAAAGAATTAGTAATTGAACAAATAGAGAAACATTGGGATTCAATAAGTACTAATACTAAAATATGTAAAAAAACTTTTTCTTAAAATAATTAGATCCTTTTTTGATAACAGTTATTTTATGTATGAAGGTCATTATTACAAACAGATTTTTGGTTGTCCAATGGGTGCACCAGCAAGTCCCATTTTCGCAAATATTATCATGAATCACATTATTACAGAAGCAATTAAAAAGTTAGATTTCCAAATTAAACTGTTCTTTATTTATGTTGATGATTGTTTAACCATAGTACCACGGAACAAAGTACATAATTTGTTACAGATATTTAATTCAATAAATAAACATATTCAATTTACTATAGAAATAGAGAATAATAATAGTTTACCCTTCTTAGAATTAAAATTAAATAAATTTCAAGGAAAAATATTGACCAACATACATAAAAAAACAATTGATACAAATAGGATGTTAAATTTTTATTCTCAACACCCTATGAATCAAAAAATAAATATCATTAAACAAGAATATAAAAAAATTTTAACATTGAGTGACATCAGATTTCATAAAGAAAATATTTTACATTTAATAAATAAATTAAGAGAAAATAATTATCCTTCCAAATTAGTAAAAAGTATAATTAACAACACAAAATTATCAGTAAATAATAATACAACAAATATTATTCAAAATGTAACATATTTTAAAATTCCATATATAGAAGGTTTATCTCAACAACTTAAAAAAGTATTAGATGATAACAATATTAAAATAACTTTTTACAATATTAAAACAAATTATCAATTATTTTCTAAATTAAAAACAAAAATTCCTAATGATTTAATAATTAATACAATTCACCAAATTAACTGTAAAGATTGCAAAGGTGTGTACATAGGATAATCAAAACAATATTTAAAAAAAAGAATTTATAATCATGAAAATGATTGTAAAGATAAAAATATTGATAAAACAGAAAAAACCGCCCTAAGTAATCACCATTTTACACACAATCATGTTTTTGATTTCGAAAATACTAAAATTTTAGATGAAGAAGTTTGTTTAAATAAAAGATTAATAAAAGAGATGATATACATTCAAAAAAATGAAAATACAATTAACAACAAAATTGATATATCTGGATTGAGCAAAATTTACTATCATCTTTTAAATTTAATATAAGTTTTTATTACAAATAATTAAAATTTAAATAATCAACCCTTCGTACAATCAAATGATTAGGCAACCAATTTGTCAAAAACATCAAAAATATGTTTATAAACACAATTTTTAGCAGATAATTAGAAGACATTAAATCAATTATATTAATATACAATATTATTATTTTTTAAAATTATAAAGACATCGATTATGTATATTATTTTGATGTACAAAATAAACTCAAGATTTTTTAATAACTGAAAACAACTTTAAATAGGTAATTTCTCTTAAAATATTAATAATATATGTTTCTAGTTAAATGATATTTATATTTTAGCCTTGAAAAAGAAGCTAACTAGCTTCGAAACGTTGGCGTTTTAAGAATTGTTTTTTAATAAAGTTTGTCCGAAAAAGCTACAAATTTTTTCTTTAATGTAATTATTTTTATTGTAATAATCCGAATCATTTAATATTTGATTGCTACATAGGTACATACATTTTTTATAATATTTAATTTATCATAAATTAACCGATCAATTTATTTTAGGTTTCCGATGTGCTTCAAAATTATACAAGATTGGTGAAAACAACACAAATTTATTAATAGATATCTAAGGGAATGTCTCCGGTTGTGGACATGCTCCGGTTGTGGACACCCTAAGCTATTTTTTGATAGTTGTAGTATGACACCGCACATAATCTGAGCAAATACCAAAGCCTAAACACTCATATAGTTTCTTTTTCGAGCAAACAAAAAAAAATCGTGAAAATTTTGAAGCGTTTCTAATTTTTTTCATTTCCCAAGTGCGATAAATAGAAGCAAAACATCGCAGAGAGGTGAGCATTACACTTTGTGATGCAGTATATTTAGTACTTTGTGATGTGATATCAAGTTCTACCAAAATGTTTGTTTTGTGTTAATTTGCTGAACAAAAGAAAAATGGCTACCATTTCCAGTTGTGGTCACCCTCATGAACACGGTTTGCGTTTAAAGCGTGTGTTTGGCCAAAAAACTGTCAAATATCGTTGTTTATGTTAATGTAACAAATTTTCATAAAAAAAATCGGCCGATTCAACTGGAATCAATTTTAATGCGCTAGTCGATGCGCTGTTTAAAGGACAAGCAGTCCATCAAATCGACTGCCAAGGCATATGGCCTTCCTCTTTTTTAAATTTATATACATTTTACTTCATATTTTTAAGATTTTAAGCGATTTTACAAGGGTCTCCACAACCGGATACAAAAATTTTTTGGCCAAAAATGACCCTTTCACAAAGTCGATGATAAAATTTTCCTGATCGACTGAATAGTTACTTTAGAAAAAAGTTAGCTAAGGTCTCTAGCTTTACACTGCATAATATTAACTTAAGTTATGAGCGAAAAACACAAGTGTGTCCACAACCGGAGACACTCCCCTACATTTACAAATTAGTAAATATAAATATGTACGTTTACTCTAACATTACAATCAATACAATTTGTTATACCAAATAAGGGAGGTACAACTTGTTCAATTATTTTTTTAAATAAGATGACGGATATGTCTGGCTCAGTAGAGTTATTTATTTGCATTCGAAATAACCATTGTCCCAAAATTGAAAACGTTTGTTCAAATAATTAATTGGAAGTGCAAAAAATTTAATATGCACCGCTGGAGCAAAGTGCATTTAATCCTTCGTGTGGTTGTTGCCCTCGACTACGTCTCGGGCAACAAATCCACACTCATGATTAAATTACTCACTTTACTCCCTTGGGGCATAAATAACTATTAACTAACCGATATAACGTATGACGCGTATGGTTTCTGGGTTGCCTAACTACATAAATCCGCCGAAAATATAAAATTTTACACAATTATGAATAAAATATTATTTATCCAACCGGTGTTATGCATGATGTGTGTTGTGTTTGGATTGATTAACGAAACATCTTGTCGTTGCTTGCTAATAGCACAATAATACCTAATCTGTATAATACGGTTTTCCACATACATGTCTAAATATTTATCAAAATTGACCAATTTATTAATTTGTTATAATCAATGTACGAAATGAGTTTTTCAATGATTTGTATGAACTTGAGGGAGATAAATGCGATGCGATGTTCTTAAATTGTATCAAAATTGATTGATGAATGTTAAAAATAAAAATAGATAGTTTTATTAGATATAAATTAGCGCTTTTTTATTTAATAAAAAAATAACTCAAAAATAAATAAAACACTGTTTAAATAAAATTTAACATTTTAAAACAACAAAATAAAACTTTCATCTACGTGTAAACAAATAATTGAATATTTACTGATTTTGATGGATTGCATCTTCTAATGTTTGTTGTTAAATCATTATATCTCCCATTGGTTATAACTTCTTCTGGAGTAACACATGAAATGTCCATGGTGAACTGTACCCCCTTCTCGCACTACTACACCGCGAAGTGTAAGTCCCCGGTTTAACTTTTTATGTGCAAAGGTTCTATAAAAACAATGTGATCAATTATCAAATTTGATATATGGTTTACCTAAATGACAGTTCTTGCACAGCAAAGACTCTTTGTTTTGAATAAATGTATTCAAATCTATCTGGAACGTTTCGATATCTGTTAGTTCGAGTGAAACGTACAAATTTGAAAAAAATTCCCTACAACATGAAAAATTTAAGCTCAGTGTTGGTTTTCCCGTCCATATTTTTTCTAACATACCAGTTAATACGCATTCCGTATTAATATGGAATATTTCTCCAGTTTGAATGCTAGAAAAATGCATATTCAAAATTTCTGCTTTGGTGGAGTAAGTGCGATGTGATTCTTGTTTCAATCATCTGGCTTATTAATATAAATAATAGTTTAGTATTATTTGTTTTACAAAATGTTTGAAATTCTTGAGAATCCAAATAAGATGTGCAAAGTAATTGCAAAATTGCATCAAATGCACAGGTGTTGGATAATGTCAACTTTTTACCGTCTACATTTATCGGTTCTAATGACACTATATTACCATTTTTTTAAATGCCGACAGATACACAATTACTTTTAGAAGTTTCCATCAAAAAATCTGTATTGGGCTCCAAATATATGACCTTTTCTTTTTCACATTAATTTGATTCCATAAGGGCCGGTAGCACAGTTGAAGCTTAAGCTTGAAGCGACACTTAAACTAAAAAATTTACAAATTTCCTATTGTATTTCTGTCATATTTTTAGTTTAAGTGTCACTTGAAGCTTAAGCTTGAACTGTGCAACCGGGCCTAACGCCCGGTTTCTCCACCATATCTTGAGACCAAACTAAATCTTAAGCTGCGTATCAGACCCACGTGGTTTTAGAAACAGCCAATTAGAAGAGAACTGGGAGCGTAGCATCTGTTTTGAGGCTGAGCTTGGTGAAGTTGCGTCTAAAGACATGTTGGAGAAACCGGGCGTAAGTCTTTCTGATTAGTAGTGCCGATGTAGTTAGGCAACCCAGAAATCATACGCGTCATGAATTATATCGGTTGGTTAATAGTATATTACGCAACCAGCTAGAAAGTGACGAATTTTGTGCGAGTGTGAAAATAGCCGAACTAGGCGCTAGCCAAGTGAGGATATTACACGAGCAACGAAATTCACTTTCTGCGAGTTGTGTACGCTATTTTTCCGACGACCACGGAGATTTTGCGACCATTATTAATATTTTGTAGTAACAAAATAACATAACCTATGTTAACAGCAGCTGACATTGAAGTTATCGATTATTTTTAGTTAAATGTAAATAATTGTAGGTGGCGCTGTTTTGACGGAAGCAACTTATCGAAACGAATAAAAAATGTTCCTATTTTATTTAAAATTTACAGAGAAGTGAATTATATAATGATTTTAATAATAAAATTAGTAATATTGGCGGGGTTAAATATAAATTTTTATTTGAACTATCCTTTTTTTGCAAGTTCAAAAAAATCCAAAAGAGGGCTTTCGGAATTCCTTCGCAGCGCCTATATCGAAAATTACAAGAACTATTTGACAGTTACAAAACGGAAAGTCAAAGTCACTAGTGTTGAAATGAAAGATTTTCTAAACTACTAATATGAATGACATATACGATTTTCTCATATGGTCGTGAATGCTATTCTTGAGTAATCAAGACCATGTGGTATGCGAGAATTTTCGATCAAGATGTTGGGACTGCCTAAAAGCAAGCCAGATGAATTTGTTGTATGATCTTCTAACCTCAATTGTTAGTTTGTTGATCAATTTTGAGATTGGGAGTGGATTTTTAGATAGCGTTTCACTAAAATTTAAAATTGGTTCATAAAGTAGTGTCCTTGCAAAACGTTTATATTTATAATTACTCTTTTATTTTCAAAATAAATTAGGATTGATTGATTTTTAGCTCCGGGCATAGAATTTAAATCAGCTGTTATCTTTTCCCACAAATTTTGGGCGATCTTGTTTAAGTCGCTATTAAATTTGCCGCTAATTAGTTCTGGATTTTGTTCCATAAATTCTAATAATTAGCACTTATGTTCATGAGATATATACCGTGCGGACATAAAGTAAATCCCCCCCTGCTAACTTTTCAACGGTTATGTATTTGATTCTAAAAATTTGTCTACCTAGGAATCTAATTTTGAACTTTCTAATAAAGATATTTTTGATTTTGTGGAACTTCCGGTTATACCGGAAGTGGATGGCAACTTTCTTATTTTAAATGGAACACCCAGTATATTTTTGTATTTTCGTGTTCTCCATAAAAATACTATTAAATTGACCTAGCATAGTGTGGTCTACGATTAATACTTTCGGAATTACGCCCATTTGAAAATCGTATTTTTATGCAAATTCATTTACACCGGAAGTTGCACCCAACTGCCCCAACTTCGTTATTTTAAATGAAATATTTTGCAATTAAGTTTATAATATTAAATTTAAACAAAATTATGTTTAACCGTAAGTTCGTTAATTTTCCAACTTCCAGTGTAAATGAAGTTGCAAAAAAAATGCGATTTTCAAATAGGCGTAACTCCGGAAGTATTAATCGTAGATCACACTATGCTAGGTCAATTTAATGGTATTTTTATAGAGAACACGAAAATGCAAAAATATACTGGGTGTTCCATTTAAAATAAGAAAGTTGCCATCCACTTTCGGTATAACCGGAAGTTCCACGAAATCAAAAATACCGTTATTAGAAACTTAGAAAATTTTGACTCATTTTATATGGTATTAATAGAAATATTATTCAGAAATACTTCTCATGCGAATTAAAAAGATAAAGCACGTGCTCGCTAATCTGCAATGTAAATAAACTAATAATCTAGTAAATCTAATAAAGTGAAATAGGCAGAGAAATAGGTTACAAAGATAGTATTTAGAGTACATTTATTTTGCTTTAGGTGCATAGCCTGATTAAATTTCTTGTGGTATGACTAAAAATGCGGTGTTGCTAAATGTACACACCACACTTTGGTTCTTGAGTCTCGCATGGTGATCAAGAATAGTATTTAGATGTGGCGCACCACATTTTCATTCCAGATTTCCCGCATGCCACATATCTTGAATGTGGTTTTCAAGAATAGGCCCGCTGTCTCTGGAGGCTGCTTGTTGGTACCATGTACCGAGGGGTGAGGGGCAGAGCGCGCGCGCGCGTGCCGAAGCGTGAAGGCTGATCACGTGGTTGGGTGGAGTGGTGGGGAGCCTAGGTTTCGATCTTACTCTTACTACTGGCGTAGCAATTATTTTTTTCCAAAATTAATACAATAATCATGACAAATCAAGAATTCTAAACAAATATACAAATTGAAGTTATTTATTAAGGGTTTGTGCTTTTGAAAATAAAAAACGTAGAATTGGCTCTCTCTAACTAATTTTACTACAAATGTCAAATGTTAAAAATTAGGACCTTCATTTTCGAGGCAGATGCTAACACAAATTAAAGATTTGCGCAAAGTAGTCATGATAAAAACTTATGTATATGAAACAGGAAGCAAAATAACTAAATACAGATATCCAAAGTATTGACCCAGCGGTAAAAATCGACACTCCCGTGTCTAACCTTGTACCATTTCTATGGTGCGTATCTGGTACCATTGAGTTTAGAACAGCAATTTCAATATGGTGACATTTCTCAATGATCAAAATAATTTTAAAACCGTCGTCATTTGAATTTAAATACCGTAATGAATGAATGAATTGCTGAAAAATGTATATTATTTAATTTAATCTTGTCAAAATCATTATAAACTTCAAGTTTAATCAAAACTTTGCAAATGTATGTTACATTTTTATGGTTAGAAAAAGTGACGTAAATTTAAATTTGCCGCGTGCGTATCTGAGTATACATATATATATATCGTCAAGGTCACCAAGAATTGTCCCTTCAAATTACATGTAATTTGCATGAAGGGTCGCTACTGGTAGTTGCCTATACTGTGACATGATGTTGTGTTACTGAATTGACCACATTCATTTTAGGTCACCCAGTAATAACTTTATAATAAACCATTAGAAAAATTTTAAAACGGCAATATTGATTAGATTTGATAAAAATAAGGGTGAGCTAAAATGATTGTGGTCAATTCAAATTTTCCGCCTAAAAATCTGGGGAATTTGTTCGCTTCAAGCAGGCGCGGATAGGAATACCGAGAGTTCGGGATTTTTTCCGAGAGGCCGGTGCTTATGAAGGCCGGTGTGTTTGTAATAAAATTTTATATTTGGTATATTGTTTTTATATTTTTAATGTTGTACTTACATGTAAAAGAAAAATTTGGCCACACTTGTCGATTGTCGACCCAGTATAGGCCTATTTTTGCTGTAGAGACGCATTATAAATTAAATCGCGAATGCGAATGTACAGGGTGTCCCAAAATATCTAAATAAAATTGTAATTTGAAAATTAAGTGGTTTTTGAACTATTAATTTTTAAACTTAGTTAATGAAGATTTTATCAAATATCTCACTTTTTTTAAATGCAATGATGCCGGTTCATTCGACTTTTTAAAAAGAGGATTTTATAACGATTATTTATTTTATGTATTTGAATTATTTAGAATTAGTTTTGGTAATTTTCACCGACTTCGAAAACCTTTTTTTTTCGAAAAAAATTTTTTTTCGCAAAAAATAAAAACTAATATCTCAAAAATACTTCTTTTTTAAAAGTATTTTAAGCCATGAATAAAAATATGGGATGTTACATTTAAAAAAACAAAGTTCATGGTGTTTCCGGTGAAACCGGAAGTGATTTCGAAAATAGAAAATGCACATAAAATTTGTTTTTTGAACCATAGAACATAGCCAAATTTCAAATTTTTCTATTCATAAATAAAAAAGTTATAGAGGTGACCCGGTTTTCATTTCCACCCGGTATATTGTACATATTTCATTTTATAAATACATACAGCAGGGTCCTCCAAAAATGGAAACACCATAAATATTTTTTGAACCATATTGAATTACAAAAAAGTTTAAACAAAAGTTTATTCAATTTAAACAAGCTACCATTTAAACATATTTTTAATACCGGGTGGAACGAAACACTGATCGCGTCTATAATTTCTTTATTTATGAAAATAAAAATTTGAAATTTGACTATGCTGTATGGTTCAAGAAAGCACATTTTAGGCCCAATTTTTTTTCAATCAACTTTATTTTTTTAATGTAACACCTAATTTTTTTGTTCATAATTTAAGACTATTTTAGAATGCAGTATGTTTGTGATACATTTTTTATTTTTTTTGAAATTTTAAAAAATCCCGAGTACTAAAAATATGAAAAACTGGCACAAGTAAATTGATTACACCCTACATATGGGATACCAAAATAATCGTATTAAAATTTTCTTTTTGAAAAACCAACTCAAAAACTGCTTAAATAATTTTACAAAATACTCTTTTCCTTAGATATTTGTATTATTTGGAATGAGTTTTGGTAGTTTTTATCAGCTTCGGATAAAGAAAAAAAAATTTTTCTTTTTCAAAATTTCAAAAAAAGTTAAAAAATTTATCACAAACCTACTCTTTTTATTTTCACATAAATGATTGTATTCATTCATTTTAAGGAAATACTCTTTTTATAAAATAATTTCATATTTTGAACAAAAAAAATGGGTGTTACATTTAAAAAATAAAGTTCATGTCACTTCAGGTAAAACCAGAAATCATATTGAAAAAAATTTTAGTGCCTAAAATGTGTTTCTTGAATTATACAACATAGTAAAATTTCAAATTTTTATTTTCATAAATAAAGAAGTTATAAAGGTGACCCGTGTTTCGTTTTTTAAATGCAACAACCTGTATTTTTTTATATTTTTATTCTATAATTTTAAGATCGGCAATAAAGATAAGTTATTATTAACTTTTTATAAATATTAAAGAGTTCTAACAAAAGCCAATCCTTTTTTTAAATTTAAAATTAATTCATTTATACTTTTGTTTAATCAATTTTTTAAATTCAATAAACTAACCTAACCTAATTTTTTTTTAAATTAAAATCAAAGTTTAAACAAAAGTATACTTAAAAGTGAATCAATTTTAAATTTATGTTACTTAAAGTTAAAAAAAGGATATAATAACTTATCTTTATTGCCGAACTTAACATTAAAGAATTGCTTGTAACTTAAGAACAACGACTTTTATAAAAAAATGATTTTTTCAAAAGTTTACTCAAATTAAATGTAGAATCCAAAAATATAAAAATATACAGGGTTTTGCATTTAAAAAAACTAAAGTTAGGTGTCGTATCACTGATAAAACGAACACCCTGTATATTAAAAATATGTTTAAATGGTAGCTTGTTTAAATTGAATAAACTTTTGTTTAATTTTTTTTAAATTCTATATGGTTCAGAAAAAATTTTCAACAACCAAAGTATGACCCCCCCCCCCTCTAAATTGGAGGCCGAAGGTAAAAATTTTTCCCGGAGCGATAAAAGGTGTCAGTCCGCCCCTGGCTTCAAGTTTATAGTAACACAAAAACATGTCAAAATTATATCAAAGTAACTAGACTACACATAAGCAGTGGCGTAAGTTGAATTTTTATCGTTGTGTCAATACTTCGGATTTTTGTATTTAGTTATTATGCCTTCTGTTTCATAAATATCAGTTCTTATCAAGACTGGTTTACGTAAATCTTCGATTTGTATTAGCATCTACCCCGAAAATGAATATCATTATTTTCAACATTTGACATTAGAGAGCTAAATCTACGTTTTTTATTTTCAAAAACGCTGTTGTGTGCCCATCCACTTGTACCATGTGTGTTATCATAAACACTATGTTTATTAACATTTTTAATATTAATTTAGTATTTTGTATGTAATCCAGTTCATTGTATTTTTATATTTATTGCTATCATTTCCTTAATCCTTCTATGAAATGTCTACCTTCCACTTCCTTTACAACAACCTTGTTCCTGGAAGATTATCTTAAATCCCTAAATTAGGTATTTCTAGTATTAAGCAGAATTTTGTAATTGAACATATTTAATTTGAGTACCTATGAGTTTAACCAATCAGAGAGATACTACGAACTACGAGACCATCGACTACGAGCACCCTTAAAAGGGCTGCACACGAAGAACTCTTTCACTCTTTCATCAAACACTCTTTCAAGTTACCAAGTTCGGCAAGTTCTAGTGAACAACATCGTCGGTTAAACCTAGTAACTGTATATTTGTAAAACCAACTGTTAGTATTTTTCTCCAAATAAACTTGTTGTATAGTAGTTAAAGTTGTTTCTTGCAAATTTAATTATTTGTCACCTTAACTACGACGCCTATCGTCCTGACCGAGTAGGTACACAACAACGCAAAAACTTAATAAATAACTTAGATTTGTATGTTTGTTTAGAATCCTTGATTTGTTATGATTGTGTATTATACAGGGTGTCCCAGGAGGAAACGAAAAAAATTAAGGAGGTGATAGTATGAAATATTTTAAGTAAAACAGTTCAAATAAACATGTGTCCGATTATCAATGGTTACGGAGATACACTTGTTTGAATGTTTTTATTCAGAGAAAACACAAAAGACTTATTTATTCCATATACAGTGAATTCAAATAAGATTGAAACCATCGACATTGCAAGGTAGGAAACCTAAGTTTCCCACAGTTGGCTACACAGAAATGAATGCGTTGTGCTCCGGTGAAAAAACCATCGCGAATATTTTAACTGCACTAATTTTAGTTTTGAAAAACTAAGTTTTTTATAAAATTTGCAACACACTGAGAAATGACTTGAAAAAATACCCGAAGAAAAACTGACAGATTGGATTTGAATGAAAAATAACAGGGACACCAACTTAGCAAGTCTAAAATCACTACAGAGCATATTTGGTTGCATAGTTGCGGTTTCAGTCTTTTTTGAATTCACTGTATTTATTATTTAGGTGCTATAAAAGATAGAATAATTGGTAGCTTAGTTTTGAATTTGTCATATCGCAAGTAAGTCGCCCAAAAGTTCTTAATTAAATAAATGTAAAAAATGTTGCTTACTTGCACTAATGCTGAATATGTCGATGTGGTATTTATTTATGGTTTCTGCAATGGAAATGGTCTTGGTGCTTGCAGAGAATATCGTAGACCAGCGTTTCCCAAACTTTTTTGACCGCGACCCGGTACGAGGTTTTAAAATTTTTCGCGACCCACCTTATGAAAAAAAAAACATTTATTTACAAAACAAATTTTATTTTTTAATAAAAGTCAAATTATTTTTTTGTTTATTTCATACACAATTTTTTTTGTGTTTTTACAATTTTTGCCGCGACACAGCAGAATTTTTCTGCGACCCGGTGCCGGGTCGCGACCCACACTTTGAGAAACGCTGTCGTAGACGATTTCCTAATCGCAGAGTGCCAGAAAGTGTAGTATTCTCTCGTGTTTTTGATAATCTGCGTGAAAACATTCAAAGAAGTGTATCTTCGTAACCATTGAGAATCGGATACATGTTTATTTGAACTTTTTTACTTAAAATATTTCATACTATCACCTCCTAAATTCATTCATTCATTGTAGAAAAAAATATTTACTACGCCATTGGATTACTAAAATTTTTTATGAAGAAATAAGAAACCTTTCTGTAGTTTTTAAGAAAAAAACGCAATTTATGCGAAAAATAACGTTTAATTGTGATAACTTCAGAATAAACCATTAGAAATATTTTAAAGCTGCAATAATTACTAGATTTCATAAAAATACAATGTAAAGAATTTTAATTTTTTTTATGATAAAATAAAAAAGTTACTGAACGTTTTGATTTTCAAGAAAAAGCATTATTTTTTAAAAATAACGTTTATTTTTAACTTCAGAATAAACCATTAGATAAATTTTGAAACGCCCTTACTTATTAGATTTCATGAAAATACAACTATTTAGAAAATTTCAAAAACTTTTTATGAAGATATAAAAAAGTTGCAGCACGTTTTGTGTGACTTAAAAAAAACGCATCCAATTAAGCTTCAGTATTTAAATGTACGTATACAAAATTTCATGAAAAAAATCTTAACTGCTTTGGCTGCAATAAAGAAAATCTATTATAAAAAATTAACTTTTGAGGCTGATAACTCTTCAGGGGTGCTTTTTTTATATAAATGACTTAGATCATATCGACTTATTTTTTTGGTGTAGGTACTATCTCCAGTTTAAGCGTTTTCGGTCGAATTTTGCTACACCCTGAATATTTTAATTTTATAGGTAAATTACTAACGTTTAGTATTTTAATCACCTTTTAAGCACGTAATTTAAGTGAGCAGTACAGTAACTATAAATTTGAATGGCACTTGTTTTGCAGAAAAGTATGTTTTATTTGATGTGTACATAATTAAGTCCTAACAATTGCAATAAAAATAACGCTGTTATGAGCATTAAAAAATTGCAACGATCGAGAGAAGTTTTATTGACACATCGCGAATAGAACTTACACAGCGAAGTAATGAAACTTGTTGGTCAAGTTTAAGTATTTGAAAATGAACAGTATTTTTGAAAGATTTCATACTCGAATAAGATATTTAGAAGCAATCATAGAAGTAAGTAAAATTCATTAGGTAATCACAATAATATTCAAAAAACAAAATTTACTCCCTCCGTCCGAATATAAGAGTCCCATTTGTAAAATTAGGGTAACTTATTTATTATGAGCATAAAAATAGAAGAAAGGGAATAAAAATAGAATAAAAGAATAAAATTTTCTTTGATTTATTGTTTTTTATTATTATTGGTAAAGTTTATTATTATTATTAGTAAATTTTATTATTATTAGTAAATTTTTTATTTTCTTTTTTTGTTATTGGTGTCCTTCAATCCATAACATTTAACTTTAGGCTTGAATAACACTGTTAAATTAAAATGGGACTCTTATTTTTGGACAAATTTTTGTGTGAAATTATTCATATTATTCTAAAAAAATAACTTTAATTTTTCAATAGAAAAACAACATACATATATTATGTAGTGCAAACAGAGAAACAAAAATATAAGTAAATATTATTTGAATAAAAAAGTATTTATGATACGCTTTATAAATAATAGGAGTAATATTTATGTAAGTATAATTTTTATGTTTTAGTACACATATGGAAAACCAAACATCTTGGCACTAATGCTCTTAGCTCCAATTTTCATAACAATTTTGTTAATCTTGCACCTATGGAGATTGTCAATATATTTTGTTCTAAAACTTAAATTAGGCCGTAGATTTTTGGGATTTATGGAAGGAACGGATTCGTTTCATGCAATTGCGGAAAGTGAGGTATCGCGATCAGTAGTGACCATATTAATCCTAACAGAGTTTGACGACAAAAATTTTCTGGAATATACGAAAAATAAGTTGAACATGATTTTCAACAAGAATAATTTGGAGAAATTAAGGAGAACAAGAGAGAAATTTTGTGGTTTTTATTTTTATAGGTTTTCTAAAAAATGGGGGAAGTTTAAAATGTTTAAAGACGATTCTAATGAGTTTCTAACACAAGAGAGGTTGCAAAATGAAATTAGTGAGTTTATGAGTGAAGAAATGCCTTTTGGGAATAAGGGAATGTGCCATGTTTTGGTGGGAAATAAAGCTTTGATTGGGGGAAATTTTCCAATTATAGTGCGGTTTCACCATTGTTTTGGAGATGCTGTTACGTTTTTTAATTTAATTTCTAGAGAATTTCCTAACCAGAAAAGTACTTTGGTAAGATTTTTTGATTTATTTATGAATATTTTTAGTGTATATACTGCTAAAGAAGTGCGGTAGTATAATAGTATATTAAGCAACGAGTTTCATAAGTCAAGTATTATTGCACGCGTCCAAGTTTAAAAAACGAGACGCGTAGCGGCGAGTTTTTTAATGGACGAGTGCAATAATTGACTTATGAACGAGTTGCATATACTATTTTTTATAATTTGCGCAAAAATTAAATAAATTTGGAAAGTATTCGAGGTACAAATATTTCTTTATTTTTTTAGCAGTTGGTGACAATGATTTCTTATTGAATCGTTGTTATAACAACAGAAAACATAGAAGTCTTGATAGTGACAGTTTAATTTAAGGTTTCAATTTTTAGATTTTAAGTTGCAGATTTTTAGTGTAAAACTAGTGATAAGTTGTCGTGTATCCTACCAGATATTCCGAAAATAGCAAAAAATAGTAAGCCCTTAATTTTTGATAAATCTTTTCATATCTTCACAAAAATTAATACCACATATTTGACTTTCCTTATTTGACAGTTAAATTTAAAGATTATTATTTAATTTTTTGTTGGAAATTAATAATTTAAAAGGAGTGAGGAATTATTCTGTATCCTATAAAAAATTTAGGAGACATAAAAAAGATAGCAAGTACTTTAAATCTTGAAATTTATTTACTATAATCAATACCACAAATTTGACAGATGAATGCTACCAACTTCGTAAGCGGGTGCTATAATAATTGCGCTATGGCCCATTATGGTTTCGCTAGCGGTGTTTTAAAAGAAATATTATAGACACGCAAATTATAAAAAAGATTTTAGAAAGGTACACACTATACAGTGCGCGCCAAAAGTAAGTAACCCCCCCCCCCCCCCACTGCTAACTTTTGAACAGCAATTTTTTATTCTGAAAATTTGGTGACAGGGGTAGTTTATTTGATTGTTTTCTAAAAAAACGTACTTTTGTTTATATGAATCTTCCGGTTATACCGGAAAAGTTGACAATAACTTTCTTACTTTAAATGGAACACCCTGTATATTTTTGGATGTTTTAAATCTCCGTGAAAAGCTGATTCAAAAAACCTAGCATGGTAAGGGTAGAAGGTTGGTAATTTTGGAATTACGGCAATTTGAAAATTGTATCTTTTGTCCAAAAAAACCTTAACCTAACCATAATAATCTGGAAAACAAATTCATCTTGTATTACAATTTTGAGTCCTTTAATCAGAAAGATTTTTTAATGTCTCTAGACATTAAAAAATCTTTTAATATCTCTAGACATTAAAAAATCTTTTGGTGTAGCAAAAACAGTTTTCACAGAATTTCAAAACATTCAATTTTCAAATTGCCGTAATTCCAAAACTATCAACCTTCTACCCGTACTATGGTAGGTTTTTTGAATCAGCTTTCCACGGATATTTAAAACATCCAAAAATATACAGGGTGTTCCATTTAAAATAAGAAAGTTATTGTCAACTTCCGGTATAACCGGAATGTTCATATAAACAAAAATACGTTTTTTAGAAACCACGCAATCAACTACCCCTGTCACCAAATTTTCAGAATAAAAAATTAAGCTGTTCTAAAGTTAGCAGGGGGGGACTTACTTTTGGCGCGCACTGTAAAGTTTGAATAAAATGATAAAAGTTAATACCCAAGGCAAGAAATTATTATTTACTTCTACCACTTTTGTTTTTATACAGGATGTTGATAAAGTTTGAAACAAAATTTTTTTGAGAAAACCTTATACAGTGAATTCAAAAAAGACTTAAACCGCAACTATGCAACCAAACATACTCTGTAGTGATTTTAGACTTGCTAAGTTGGTGTACCTGTTAATTTTCATTCATATATAAATGTAATCTGTCAGTTTAATCAAAGCGTCTTTCTCAGCAGTTTTTCTTCGGGTATTTTTTCAAGTCATTTCTCAGTGTGTTGCAAATTTTATAAAAAAAACAGTGCTTTTCTAAACTAAAATTAGTGCAGTTAAAATATTTGTTATGGTTTTTTCACCGGAGCACAATGCATTCATTTCAGTGAAGCCAACTGACAACTAACAAAGTTTTTTGATATTGCCCATAATAAAGAAGTTACAGTCTTTTTGGTTTTTTCAAGATGACGCCGAAACGATGCAAGATTCAACTGTTTTGTCAAGGAATTATTATTGGACATACAAATATGCACTACTTTGCCCATTTAACCGACTTTCTATCTCCTATAATAACAAAAAAAACCGATAGAATCCAACGTCAAATGGGACACCCTGTATTTTTGATAAGCTTTAATTGAAATTAATTAAAATAACCAATTACTACATAACCTGACAAGGTCTACAGACTTCCTAAAAATATTTTATTCACAACCATGTATGTAATACGTCAATTTCTGACTTTTAAAATGTTTGAAATAGGCCTTTTCTAATATTTACTTCCCTCCCTTGGATGGAAAGTGATCACTTCCCGACCTTGGGGGGAAGTAAAAATGACATTAATGATAGAAAATTAAACGTTAACGTTTTATTTAAAATATTGATAAAATTTTTACAAATTTAAATGGAAAATATAAGCCATGGGGTGGATATGGTTTTGTATTCTTTAAAAGGCATGAATAAAACGGTTTCGAAACCATAATTTTTCACGCATTTTCTGTAAGAACAGTTTTTATTTGCCATTTGTCACTTGAGCTTTATCCCAATATACCTTGCTTTGCTATTTTATGATATTTAAATTTTTCTGCATTCTTATTATCGTCCGGCAATTCTGGCGGTGTAGACGTTAATTTATCATCACTATTATTCTTTATTTTCAAGATTTTTTCAATAAAATATCAGATTAGATCACAACCACGGCCGCGTTCCACTAATGAACACTAAAGCCCACGACCACGACCGCAAAATTTTCCCGTTCCACTAGGTCAAAACGTCACCATTCAACAAACAACCACAGAAATCCACGAATAAATACGGTCGTTGTGAGCTTCTTGCGGTCGCCATCGCTGCACGAAAGAAAAAATCGCGGTCTTATTAAGAACGACTTTGTGGCATTGCGAGTCTTTAGTGGAACGCGCCCCAAATATCACACATTTTGGAAATGACATTTTATTTGGGCATGGCTATGGGAATGGACATTTTCAATTTATATTATAATTGAATCACAATTTTCTAATTCCATTTAAGAATTATACCAAGCAACTAGCGATGTATATAGCAATGCCTAAAGGTGAGTTTATGCTCAACTAAAGGTGGGTTTATGCTCAACTAACAACTAACCACTAACAATTAGCCACTAACAATTAAAAAGATAAATGCATACAATTGCATTTGACTGTTTATACTGCCACTAACAACTAACCATTAATCATTAACAATTACCCACTAATGAGGAAAATTTCGAATTTATAATTAGGAGTTGCTAGTGGTTAGTGAATCTAGAAATACGCATGCTTGATCTTTAAAGTTGACAGTGTCTGTTTAAATTTTTGCCTCTGGCGAATAATATAATATCATATAATGGATAGTGAAACCTTTAATCGGAGTGATTTGGAAGTGCTAAGGAGTTGGTGAAGCTTTTTCAACACTTTGATAATCAAATCAACAATTTGAAATGTTGATTTGAATATGTTGGGGCAATTTCTATTTTTCTCGTTTTTGAAATTAAAGTTTATTTTAATTTACAACTTTTGACGTTTTAAAATAATGATAATTTATATACAGGGTGATTCATATTTATGTGCAAATCTCTCGGGTGGTGATTCCTTAGATAAAAATAAGAAAAAAGTTCATATAAACATATGTCTGATTCCGCTTCCTAAGCCCTTCAAAGGTGCTGACAGAGCAGAGGTTTTTGGCCATTATTTCAGAATGGATACTAGTAATGCATTCAAATTTGGCATATCTCTTAATATGCATTGGACTCACGTCCTAGATTTTTTTGAAATTTTTTTTTTTGGTTCTATGTGGTATTTTAAGAGATCGTTGGTGGTAAAAACAATGGTAACTTTTTTAGTAGTGTATTTTTAGGATTTTTTTTTTCAAAATATCATCCTGTAATCAAATTTACACAAAAAAGGTGCTCTTATGCAAATTCGATAGAATGAGCCGTTTAAGAGAACAGTGCATCTAAAGATCTGCTTGTCGGGACTGTTGTCATAGGTACCATACTAAAAATTTTTGTAGACCAAAATTATTCAATTAGTTACAAGGGAACCTCTTTTCATAAATTATGGAATAATTTTGGGTAAAATAATAGGTCTATAAAAAATTGTAACATGGTAACCATGACTACAGTCCCGACAGGCACATCTTTAGGTGTACTTTTCTCTTAAACGGTTCATTCTATCGAATTTGTATAATACCTTTTTTTGTGTAAATTTGATTAAAGAATGATGTTTTGAAAAAAAATCTCATAAAAACGCAGTACTAAAAAAGTTACCATTGTTGTTACCACCATCGATCTCTTAAAATACTAAGAACCAATAAAAAAATTTCAAAAAAATCGGAGTAAAAGTAGATTTTATAATTTTTAGCTAAAATTATAAATTTAAAAAACAACATCAAAGATCAAATATCAAAGTAGGCGAACTACCAAAATATTTTGTTAATTCTAAGTTCCAAGCAGCGTTTTATATTTACTAATTGGTGTTTTATATTTAGTCCTATTATTGCAATATTAAAAGTGCGTAGATTTTCAAATGCGGAATAAGCACCCCTCATATTTAGTACATGAAATTTTAAATAAATTTGCCTACTTTGATGTTGTTTTTTAAATTTATATTTTTAGCTAAAAAATATAAAATCTATTTTAATTACTTACAATAAGAGTACCTTTTCTGTAGAACATTGATCAAGGATTATTTTAGTAGTATTAAAATTATTAAAAACGTAAAGAAAAAAAAAGATATGATTAAAAAAAGTTGATGATCCCCCCACATGTAACGCCCCTGATAATATTTTTAAAATATCTATTGACCGTAAATGTGTATCCTTGTATGAAAAAACTATCGCCAACATTTGAAATTAATATAGATTGTAGTATTTATTTTATTTTGAAAAAATTATATTTCTTGAAAAATTTTGAAGTGGTATAACTTTTTAAGGAAGCATTTCCGGATAATACTTTATGGCTCAAAAATGCTTAGTTTTACTTCCTCTACCACCTAAAAAAAAATTTATAATTGAGAGGAAACACAGCCTGAAAAGCCATAGAGTTATAAATTATTAGATCAGGTGAATTGTTAACATGTTGTATCGGTATGGCATGTGCTTTGGAGCTGTAAAACTATCGGAAGTATTATTTTTATTCACCAGACAGTTTCTATTCTCTCCGTTTTACGGTATCAGCTATTTTTCTAAGAAAAAATATACAGGGTGGCCCAACTAAGAGTTCCCACCCAGGTTATTTCGAAAACAAATATTTTTAAAAAAAAACCCTGTAACAGGTCAATTTGTATTTGGCGGAGGACCAATTTTTATGGTAACGCAAGGGACAACCCCTCACCCAGTTATGCAGAGAAACTACCCCTTCAGAAATCTTAAATGGCAATATTCTCTATACAGGTGTCATATTTTTTTTTAATTTGATGGAATATTTGAGAAGTTGTAGCATTTTTACGTTAGACATCTAAAACGTGTTTTTAACAGGTAACATGGGTTTAAAAGGCCTTTAAGCTTGATTTTATTAAAAGTTCCAATAAAAATAAATACAACCATACATTGGTCCCCCACAAAATAACAATTGATCAGTTTCAGGCTATTTTTCAAAAATTACTTGTTTTCATAATAACCTGGGTGGGAACTAAAAGTATTTTGTAAAAGGACTTTGAAACCGGTCAATCCTTATTAAATGGGGAATCAAATTATGATTGTAATTATTTTTAACAAAATCAAGCTTTAAAACCCTTTTTAGCCCATGTCACCTGTTAAAAACACGTTTTACATGTCTAAAGTGAAAATGCTATAACTTCTCAAATATTCCATCAAATAAAAAAAATATGACAGTTGTATAGAGAATAGTAGTAGCTTTACAATGATGTATCACACGACCCCTATTGCCATTTGAGATTTCTGAAGGGGTAGTTTCCCTGCATAACTGGGTGACGGGTTGTCCCTTGCGTTACCATAAAAATTAATCCCCCGCCAAATATAAATTGACCGGTTTCGGGTTTTTTTTTAAATTATTAGTTTTCGAAATAACCTGGGTGGGAACTCTTAGTTGGGCCACCCTGTATACAATTTAGCGCGTGTGTGGCAGTCTGCCCCATCGTCACAGTATAAGCCATTTTTTTTTAGTTATAATCATATCGAAATAAACTGAATACAATAACGCCATACTGTAATAAATAATTTTACGTCTTATACAGTCGTGTTTTAAAACAGTTTCCTTAAAGCAGTTTTTCAAGTATGGCACCACTTTTGCACTTCGCTATAAGTATTGCAAATATATTAATGATTACATTTTATCATAAACTTTCCAACAACCCAATGCCATGCTGTAAAAAATCGTTTCGATATGGTAAAAAAATCGACTTATTTGAAGCAGTGTGGCGTGTGGCGACTTTTTAGAACCGTCGAAACGGTATGGCATGGTGATTTTCGTGAATGACTACTTAAAAATAATTTGTTGGAAAAAAGGCGAACCTGTAAAAAATAGTTTCGGAAAATTTAAAAAATTGGTAAAAATTTTATTCAAAAAAGTTTTTCGTTACCATGGTTTAGAATGAGTGTATACCGTCAAATTTCAAAACAATGAAGGAGAAAGGAATAATAACCCTGTTGAAGTTATAATTATTATTTATTATAAAAACTAAAAGTAACCATCACCTCCTATACGCCATCAAAAGAACCACCAACACTCCTCTAGCCCATACAAAAATGTGACTATAATTTTAATATTTTTATTATTTTACAAATTTAATTAAATGTGACTGTTTGAGTCTCAACGAATGGTGATAATTGGTGACAGCAGCTAACACTAAAATCTATGACACAAAATATTTGTCTCCAAGAACCGATTTGCGCGTGGACACGCCCACACCCTATAGTGAATTTCAACCAAAAAATTAACCTCTTTAAGTTAGTATGGCGGGCTATTAGCCCCACTCGATTAGTATGGCATTCCGCTTCCGCCGATTTATTTTTTATTGTCTACCTGAACATATAAGAAGTTTTGTGTAAACAATCGTTTGAAATCCATAATTTTCCGACAAATTCGATTGATCGTCTTGCGATTAAGCCCCGACGGCCAGAGGAAAGGATAACATTAACGTATCATTCGTTATGATATTAAACATCTGCGTGACGTTCAGGTTTGTCACACCGGGCTTCGGGCGCGCACTCTGACGTCATTTATTTACATCTCGTAGTGTGTCACTCGAGCGTTGGTATTTATGAACGGCTTTGGGCGTCCACGGTGTGTCAACAAAACATGAACGACAAATGACAGAATAATTAAACAATAATAAACCTTCTAACCCAATACAATTTTACGCAAATAAATTGGATTCCTATCCCAAATTATTTTATTCGTATTTATATTGATCTTAAAATGAAGTAATTAAAGTATTATTGAGATTGATAGTACGATTTGTTGTAATCATCCTCATTTAAAGATATATTAAATGAAATTAAATTGGCCACTAAAATTTTTAACTCAAATCGTTTTTGAATAGAAATCGTGATAGGATATTTATATTCAATAACGAAAATATGATAAAAATATTTTGTAGCAAGGTTTGATGCCTTCGAGAACCTATATACCTAATATGAAATCAAAATAATAACCTAACCCAAATCAACAATAAACAAAAGTTTGTTTTGGTTTTTGGTAGATTTTATCGAAAATGCGCATGCGGGACGAGTTCCTCGCCGTCTCGAGAGCGCGGTGACTTGAGGGCATCACGTGACTTTACAAGTAAATAAGGCTTATATACTTTTAATGCGCATGCTCGAAACTGGAGGACGAAGTGACTTAGTGCGTCGCCCTTCGCAAATCTGAACGGTGCCCTGTTAATTGATAGAACGTTAACTGCTAGACTGAGAAAATGCTAGAACGTAAATTGCTAGAACCGTAAAGTGGTCAAATCGGAAATTGATAGAATCGGAAACTGCTAGAATCGGAATCTGCTAGAACCGTAAACTGCTAGAACCGCAAATTGATAGAACCGTTAAGTGATAGAACGTTAACTGCTAGAACGTTAATTGATAGAATCGCTCGGGCGGCTTCGGTCCGCAGTCATCTCCGCATATATGTACAATGGGCGCGTTCCAGTAATGAACACTAAAGCCCACGACGACCTCAAAATCGTTCTACATAAGACCGCGATTTTTTCTTTCGTGCATCGATGGCGACCGCAAGAAGCTCACAATGGCCGTATTTATTCGTGGGTTTCCGTGGTTGTTTGTTGAATGGCGACCTTTTGAGCTAGTGGAACGGGAAAATTTTGCGGTCGTGGTCGTGGGCTTTAGTGTTCATTACTGGAACGCGCCCTTAATAACGTATTGTTATATGATATAAAAACCATATCATTCTATTCAAAAAAATTGATGACGTCGTAGTGACGTCATGTCAAACGAGAAATTTTTTTTGTTGAGTTGAAAATAAAGTTTTCCAAAAATAGTGCGAAACGGCTTTTACCATTTTTTAAAATTCCAAAAAGTAAGATATCATGAATTTTATGCTTTACTTTAAACTATCCTTTAAGGTGAAATTTAATATTTTTTAATGACATCTAGATGGCACTAGTATAACGTTTTTGGTACCGTTTTAAAACACTCTTAATAAGGTATTATTGTATGATATAAAAACCATATCAATCTATTTAAAAAAAATTTGATGACGTGATGTCATGCCAACCGAAAAAGATTTTTTCTTGAGTTCAAAATAAAGTTTTTTAAAAACAATGCGACAGATCTTTTACCGTTTTTGAAAATTCCAAAAAATCAAGAATTCTAAACAAATAAACAAATTTAAGTCATTTATTAAGGTTTGTGTTTTTGAAAATAAAAAACGTAGTACATATTAGCTGTCGAATGACAAATGTCAAACGTTGAAACTGATGACCTTCATTTTCGAGACAGAGATTTACACAAATTAGTCACAATTAGAACTGTTTTTTATGAAACAGAAAACTAAATAATATTTTTTTAATTGGCCACAATCATTTTAGCTCACACTGTATAAGCAGCAGCATTTATGTCAGTTTTGAATTTAAATCATAATTATTTTGCATGTTGTAAGTACCCCAAAAATATTGAGAAACATCAATAAATGATAATTAATTATATTAAGTATTAAGGATTATCGCTCCAGAGAACTAGAAAAGTCCGTTTCATCAAATATTTTAAAAATGACTAGAGAATCAAAGATCATGAAAAACTCGTGATAGTTATTACTAAAGGGCAACGAAACTTGAGTTGATTAAAAGCAACAACATCCAAGAAAAAAACTCAACCTCGAGTTTATTTTAAGAAGATTAATAAACAGCCATAGATCGTATAATCTATTGGCGATTCAAATTAATATTTTCCGCGCAAATGTATGTTTGGTTGCATATTCTAGTGACGTCACATCAGTGACAAAATAAATAAAAATTTAAACTTTCAAAGAAATAATCAAACGCATTTAATAATACAAAGTAAATTAGGTAAGTTGACGTTATTTATTTGACTATAATAGACATTAACAAACGTTAAACGCTAAATTCGTCTGCACAACTATCACGGACATGACGTCATTTCATAGTTCAGCGCTATGCCGCAAGAGGGAGATCGCTTAGCTAGAATCGCCAATAGTCTATAGATATGAAATTCCCGTAAGACCCTGCATATCGCTTCAACCGAGTACGCTATAGTAGAAGCGGCAGCGACACTAGGTCTAGTGTGATAAAACTTTTCAAGGTCGTACATATAATTCGTTACGTCATTGAGGGGGGAACACAAAATGGCACTGCTGCCACGTGTAGACCGAACGCCACTATAAAATTTTTTTTTCAAAATTTTTATTTTTTTCTAATGTCTAGTATCATAAAACTTCAGGATTCTGATTTCTCCTCGTGACAGGGGAGGGTTAGGGCTATAAAAAAATGCGGTGCTGCCAGTCTCCGTGAGAACGCTTATCAGTGGCAGCAGGAAAATAAGAGATCTCACAAATTCTATTTTCAAAAATTGGCAACCACTTTTACTGACGTCACGTAAAAATGGTTGCTTATTACCGACGTCTCGTAAAAGTGGTTGCTTTTTACTGACGTCTCGTAAAAGTGGTTGCTTATTTTTGAAAACGATTCCCACTTTCGGGTTGCTGCCTCGGTTCCTGCCACGTGTAGACCGAACGTCACTATAAAAATTTTTTTTTCAAAATTTTTATTTTTTTTAATATCTAGTATCATAAAACTTCAGTATTCTGATTATTCCTCGTTCCTCGCGACAGGGGAGGGTTAGGGCTATAAAAAAATGCCCCCAAACCTGATAGGAACCGAGGCAGCAACCCGAAAGTGGGAATCATTTTCAAAAATAAGCAACCACTTTTACGAGACGTCAGTAAAAGTAGTTGCCAATTTTTGAAAATTTAATTTGTGGGATCTCTTATTTTCCTGCTGCCACTGATAAGCGTTCTCTCGGAGACTGGCAGCACCGCATTTTTTTATAGCCCTAACCCTCCCCTGTCGCGAGGAGAAATCAGAATCCTGAAGTTTTATGATACTAGACATTAGAAAAAATTAAAAATTTTGAAAAAAAAAATTTTATAGTGGCATTCGGTCTACACGTGGCAGCAGTGGCATTTTGTGTTCTCCGCTCAATGACGTAACGAATTATATGTACGACCTTGAAAAGTTTTATCACACTAGACTTAGTGTCGCCGCCGCTTAGACTACTACGCCGCTAGGATTTTTATGTCGGTCCATCTGTATTATACTCGGTAACTAAAATTAAACTAGCTTGCTATTTGTCACAAATCAAATTAAATTTAGCTTTATTTTTTGATTTTTGGATAATTAAAAAATTATTTAATTTGTGATTAACTTGTTGCAGATCAAATAGAGGTGCACACCTGCGCCTGTGATTTTACATTTTGCGAGTTATTTTTGGATAACAGTAGCCTTTAAAATTAGACTGAAGTAACAGATTTTATTTATTCTGAAATTGTTAGTTTTTTTTTCGAATTTATTTTATCGAATTATTTTTCATAAGTAAATTTTACATTAATATTTATATTATTATTAGAATCTAAGGAAGCCTTTATATTAATTTAATATTTAAGCGAATGAATGAAATATACTCGGAATAAATTATTTTTAACCCATTATTAATTAATTAATATTGTTTTTTTTTCTATTATAGTACTATGTCCCAAAAATTTTATGTTCAACTAGCTATATTTCTAGAGTTACTAGATAAGAATGTAGGTAAAGTTGTAATGTAAAATGATTTTAAGTAGGTACATCTTCAGAACGATACAAGGTCGGTAAGTGCGTTATGACAGAACGAGAAAACGGTTAGAAAAACGAGCCCCGTAGGGGCGAGTTTTTCTATTTTTCGAGTCCTGTAATACCGCACTTAACGACCGTGTAACGTATATTATTTTTTGCGCTACCAACTTTAATAAAACAATGTTAAATTGGTAATCTGTTTTGACCTTAGTGGAAATTAATCAGTCCCGAAGTTTTAACTTTGTTAAAAGTTCTAACAGTCCGAATAAGCAACTAAAACCTTTTTCTGTCTCGAAAGCGTGTAATATTCATATTCTGCTTGTATTTTATCGTGATTGTATTATTAGCTTAGTAAAGAAACAAAAAGGTTCCAAAACTATTTGCGAAACAGAATAGAAAAATTAGCTTCAAATTAACAATTTATTGTTAACGTAAACTTTAAAAACAAAAGTATAAACACTATACTGTAAAAATACATAAGGAGTTCATTAATGAATTCATTGTTTGACCATGAAATGTACAATTATTATAATTATACACTACACTTTTGCCCGACGCCGACGTCTGTTCTGAATGGCACTCGATATTACTCTGAGTATTTGATGTACTAGCTTCAGATCTCAAATTCAATAATAACCTTTGATGATGTTCTTGATCCAATTGAAGGTACGGCTGAATTAATTTAGAATTCGCATGACCAGTAATTTTTAAAATTTGTTGCTCTCCAACACCTGGGAGGCGTTCAGGTTTGTCACCCGGCGTGTGAGAGTTATGCCAGCGCGCGCCCGAAGTCGTTCAGAAATCGCCAGGGCGCGCCCGGTGCGTCAGCCCCAAGTCGTTCAGATTTGCGACGGGCGACGCACCAAGTCACTCCGTCCTCAAGTTTCGAACATGCGCATTATAAGTATATAAGCCTTATTTACTTGTAACACCCTCAAGTCGCCGCGCTCTCGAGACGGCGAGAAGTCGTCCCGCATGCGCATTATCGATAAAATCTACCAAAAACCAAAACAAACTTTTGTTTATTGTTGATTTGGGTTAGGTTATTATTTTGATTTCATATTACATAGGTTCACGAAGGCATCAAACCTTCCTACAAAATATTTTTATCATATTAAATATAAATATCCTATCACGATTTCTATTCAAAAACGATTTGAGTTAAAAATTTTAGTGGCCAATTTAATTTCATTTAATTTATCTTTAAATGAGGATGATTACAACAAATCGTACTATCAATCTCAATAATACTTTAATTACATTTATTTTAAGATCAATATAAATACGAATAAAATAATTTGGGATAGGAATCCAATTTATTTGCGTAAAATTGTATTAGATTAGAAGGTTTATTATTGTTTAATTATTCTGTCGTTTGACGTTTCTGTTTTGTTGACACACCGTGGACGCCCAAAGCCGTTCATAAATACCAACGCTCGTGTGACACACTACGAGATGTAAATAAATGACGTCAGAGTGCGCGCCCGAAGCCCGGTGTGACAAACCTGAACGCCTCCCTGCTTTCGCAAAATTGGAGACAGCGCTTGACCTATTTGAATGATCTGTAATTTTATTTGCCTGGATATTTAAACCAATTTTTTCCGCAGATTGTTTAGTCCACTTTCCTATTTCATTAAGATGATAGTCGGTGAAATTAGGTATAGGACTTGGCAATGTAAATTTTGATAACTTTAAAGAAACAGCAAGGAAGAACGGTTATTTTTTTATACTAATTAATGATTCCATGGTTTAGTCGATGATGTTTTTAGTTTTAATTTTTTTTTTTAATTTTCATCTTTTGGTTGGGCCTAAAAATATGCAACTTTTAGGCTCAATTTACAACCTTATTATGAAACCATTTTAAAAAATTAAAAATATCATCTGATAGTCCCTTTAATATACTGTCAGGATTAAATTACAAAATTCAAATCCATTAACTCTTTATGAAGTAATGTTTATTAAATTAAAGAAAAATTTGTTGCTTTTTCGGACACACTTTATTAAAAAACAATTCTTAAAACGCCAACGTTTTGAAGCTGGTTAGCTTCTTTTTCAAGGCTAAAATATAAATATAATTTATCTACAAACATATATTATTAATATTTTAAGAGAAATTACCTATTTAAAGTTGTTTTCAATTTTAAAAAAATCTTGAGTTTATTTTATACATCAAAATAATATACATAAAACGATGTCTTTATAATTTAAAAAAATATTAATATTGTATATTAATATAATAGATTTATTGTCTTCTAATTATCTGCTAAAAATTGTGTTTATAAAAATATTTTTGATGTTTTTGACAAATTGGTTGCCTATTTATTTACACATTTTGCCGACTATCCTCTTAAGTCCAATCGGCATGTTCTTATACAACTCTGAATTAAATAATTCCCAGTAAGGATTAACTGTCAAAAACAATCGGTCAGTTGTTATTTTGGGTACACGTTTAGAAAGTAATTTTTTGTATAAGCGTACAGGACAAATTCAGGGTTTTAATAATTGCTAGTAAGTAATGGTTAGTAAACCATATGTTATTCGTCATTTTAAAAACATTTTTTTTTAAAGCTAGAGCGCTTTGTTTCCTTTTTTCTGGATTGCATTGAAGTTCTTTTCTATTTGTATTTTTAGCATCTCTGGCTTTTTAAATTCAATATCAGTGAACGGATCAAAAGTACGTTTAAACTTATTAAAGTACTTTAGTTGCAAACTTTTAGCTACCGTAGAACTTGGTTTAGGTATGGTTTTTAGATTAAATAACTTATACACTAAATAAAAGGTACTCTTGATAAGACTCCATTACTCTCACGGTTTTCGAGAAATTTGTAATTTATTAATCTGTACTAAATTTTATAAAAAAAAATATTTACCAAAACAAAATACTAAAAATAAAAAAATCATAAAAACTGTTCAAAATGTCCACCATTTACACGAATACAGTAATAGTAAAATCCTTATAATCTTCTCCGTTTTCTTTTTTTCATATTATATCCCCAATCGGTCAGTTCTACAGGATGTCGCACTTTTTTCCAGCAATTTTTTTTAGATAGTAAATGTCATTCTGATTAAATTTTCCTATTACGTTTTTTCCACTCCTTAAAATGTTACAGGAATTTCAAATTGATAAATTTTCATTATTTTTGTGGAATACGATGTATAATATTCTTTCTTATTATATTTTTTAGTTTAAATCAATTATAATTTGGATTTTTTCTTTGCCAAATTGATTTTTTTGAACAGTATTGACTGCTTTTAAAATAATTGAACAACAAGGTTAAATTTCGCTCAGTAAAATCAGGTAAAATTTAGCGTCTTACTGGCTTAAAGATATACAAAATTCAAAGCTTACTTGATTTAAATAAAAAAAATTAAATAAAATGAAATGAAATGAAATTTATACAGGATGTCCCACAAAAATCATAAAGTTTTTGAAATTTTAAAATTGCTGTAACTTTTTAAGGAGTCGAAAAAACATAATAATTAAGGAACATTTTTGTTCAGAATGACATTTACAGCTATCATATCAAATATAAAGTTTTTATCAGGCTGCCTAAATAGAAAGCTTGTTAAAAATGCCATCTATTAATGTTAAAATATACAGGGTGTTCTATTTGAAAATTTCGGTTAATTGGTTAATTTGCGTTTCATTATATCAATATAATGTATAATGTTCGTATGGATAATGCTGTTTTATTACAATAGTAGTTTTTGTTGTTTTACAACACAAATAAATTCGAATTTGGCAATTATCAATTTTGCTTTTCTAAGTCTCAGTATCCTTTGAAAATTTGACAACTGATAAAACCAAGGAAAACCTGATTTTCTTGAATTTCGTTTTTACGTTTCTTTCTGTATTTTTGATAATAGTAAAACACCATATTTACCAATTCTTCTTTAGAAAGGTTCATTATTTCAGTTTAGCTATTATCAAAATTACAAAAAGAGTATACAGAAGGGTGCACAAAAAACGGCTCACGATGAAGCTTCGTTATTTCTATATTATCTACAGTTTCGTAAGTAGCGTATAAAATTGAAACCCTATGTAGGAAATACTTTTTTAAGAAAAAAAGTTCATATGAACATGTGGCCGATATTGATTCATAAAAAAGTTATAAGCATTTGAAGAAAAATAAATTAAATCAATATATTACTAAAAATATATAATTTAGCATGCTTTGAAAATCGTTTGTTTTTTTAATTTTTTTTTGCATAGTAACCATTAAGAAAACTAAATAAAATTTACCTGATCCTCTTCCTTCTAAATAACTCTTTGGGTTTCAGCATATTTTTTTCAATTATGTGGCTCTGGAAGAGAGTAGAAGTTGAAGTAGCACGTTTTTTTTTTCATATTTCATCTTATTTCCACTTCTACGCTCTCCCAGAATTTTATTTAGAAGAAGAATTAGGTAAAACTTAAAGAACTACTTATAATTATAAGGGTCAGATAATTTTTATTTATTATTTTTTATGATTACTATGTAAAAATGTTAAAATAACAAACGGTTGCTGTGTTTCCCTCTCTTTCAATTCCGTCTTATATAATAAAGATTTAAACATTTATCGTATTTAAGTTTGAAACAAATAACAAAAACTACAAAATGTTTAGTAAAAGGGACACCGGAACATACATTTGAAGAAGAAGAAGAAGAAGAAGAAGAAGAAGAAGAAGAAGAAGAAGAAGAAGAAGAAGCAGTGATAGACGCCTTTATTGAAAATCCTCGTACAAGTATTCGCAGTGTTTCTACAATGCAAGGTATTTCTCAATCATTTATTTGGAAGGCGCTAAAGAGGGAAGTAATGCATCCATACCATTTTCAACAAGTACAAGCCCTTCAGCCAGGAGAAAAGATCAGACGTTTAAACTTTTGTCAATGGTTGTTGGAAAAAATGGCAGCAGATCCAAACTTTTGAAATGATGAAAGTGAATTTGGCAGAGGAACTACACCAAATTACCACAATGAACATGCGTGGTCATTGAAAAATCCCAAGTTAATAAAAAGAAGAGGATTTCAGCAAATATTCTCAATAAATGTCTGGGCAGGGATTTTTAATAATCAATTAATATCAATGCAAGTACTGCCTAATAGACTGACATCGAATGATTATTTGATTCTATTAAATACTAATGTACAAGATATTGTTGACAACGTAGCCTTAAATGTCTTAAATCAGGTTTGGTATCAACACGATGGAGCGCCACCTCATAGGGGAAGAAATGTGACTAATTGGTTGAATAATAATTTCAATAATAATTGGATAGGTTTTGGAGGACCAATGTCGTGGCCACCGCGATCTCCAGACTTACACGATTGAGATAAATACTCAAGCACAATTACTTGAGAGGGTAAACAATGCTGTTGCTGAAGTGCAAACTAATTTTAATTTCAATGTTAACGAAGAGATGTTACATCGATGCCGTGCCTGCATAACAGCAAGAGGAGGTGTATTCAAACAAAATTTAAATTAATTATGTAATTTTCAAAGCATGCTAAATTATATTTTTTTAGTAATAAATTGATTTTATTTTTTTTTTTTCAAATTCTTATAACTTTTCTATGAATGAATATTGGACATGTTCATATGAACTTTTCTTCTTAAAAAGTATTTCCTACATGGGGTTTCAAATTTATACGCTACTTACGAAACACCCTGTATATCAGATAATAAAAAATTAATTTTATTTAATTATTGAAAACGTCAGAGGAGGAGGAAGTAACTTTCCTTTTCAAATGGAAACATATGTTTTTCGATTGAAAAAAATCATTAACAAAAATAAGCTAAACCAATTATACCAATAATTTTTTTTAAATATTTTTTTTAATTTTGTTTTTTATTTTATTATTAATAAATTAAAAAAATTATTAATGAATTCAAAAATATTAATAATAAAATAAAAAACAAAACAAAACTTAAAAAAATAATAAACTGAAAACTCAAAAACAAAAAAAAACCAATTGAATTAAATTAAAAAAAAAATTTAAAAAAATAAGAAAAAAATTTAAAAAAATTAATTTAAAAAAAATTATTGCTATAATTGGTTTAGATTATTTTTGTTAATGATTTCTTTCAATCGAAAAAAATATGTTGCCATTTGAAAAAGAAATTATCTGATAGTAGTATTCTTCAAACCATTTAATTTGACATAGCACTTGTTAGAATCGGATAAGAAATAACGAAACTACATCGTTGGCCGTTGGCCGTTTTTTGTGCACCCCTCTGTATACAAGGTGTCCAGAAATTAAGCGGCAAAATTTTAGAAGGCGATTCTACAACAAATTTTAAGAAAAGAACTTGCTATAAAGATATGTCCGATTTTGCTTCCTAAGGGAGCTACAGACCTTGAAATATTGTGTCTAAAAGTAGGTTTTTCGTCATTTATTTGAAAACGAATTGTAGTAGATATAAGAATTTTGGTGTTTAACTGACACTACCTCACTTCTATGCCTCAGTTCCGCCATGTTTGTTTAGATGTAAAGTGCCCTCTATTGGTAACTGGAATTCCCTATAGCCGATTAATGGTCTTAGGACCGAAAATGCATTAGCTTACTAATGCATTTTCGGTAATTAAGTTTAATAAAATTTGTATTTCAAATAGACTACATTGAAAGAATATTTGATTTATATTTTTTTAATTTAAAATTATTTAATAGCTTTTAATAAAAAAATATTTTAATTTTTAGTTCGTTAATGCAGTCAAAAAGACTAAAACATGTTGTACTGAAAGGTTTTTAAAAAAACCTATTAAAACTCTAGGTTTTTTTGAAAATTTTAAAGAAAATGCATTTGGGTGTGAATACTTGAGTGGAAAAAAGCACTTGGTGTGGTATTCTGAAAAGGAGCCTACATACTTAAATAAAATTAGAAGTATTAAAAATAAAACCAAAACAACTTTCATGGGAATTATTCTAACTGCTTTGTCAACGAGTTTACTTGACTATGCAAAATATGTAAGTATATTCAATAATTTACATTTAAACTTAATAGTTTAAAAAAAGTAGAAAGGTTTGAAAAAGTCATTCCATACTTTAAAGCTAACTTTAAAGTATGGAATTAGTTTTAAACTTTTAAATTAACTTGGAATTTGTCCAAAATTTATTTATAAAAATTATTTTTTTTTTTATTAAAATTTAAAAAAAAATAATCATGAGGACTTAATGAGTAAAGTACAGGGTGAGCTAAAATGATTGTGGTCAATTCAAATTTCCCGCCAAAAAATGTGGGGAATTTGTTTGCTTCAAGTTCATAGTAACACAAAATCATGTTAAAATCAAAACAAAGTAACTAGACTTCACAAAAGCAGAGGCGTAGGTATAATTTTTAACGTTGTGCCAAAACTTCCGATTTTTGAATTTCGTTATTGTGCCTATTATTTCAAAAACGTTAGTTTTTATCAAAATTAATTTGCGTAAATCTTTGTTTTGTGTTAGCATCTGCCTCAAAAATGGAGAAAATGTTTTCAAATTTGACATTTGCTGTGAAATTAGAGATTTTGGAAAAAAATTTGCTACGCCATTGGATCACTAGGAGATTTTCTTTTTAAGATTTCAGTTATACCAAGCTGCGTATTTGGTTGCCTACATATCAAACCATAATCATTTTAGATCACCCTGTATATTAAATTCCGAGAACGTCATTATGTAAATGACGATTAATAAAAAAGGGTCGACTTTTTGATTGGACAAAGATAAATAACATAACTAGGACGGACCAATCAACCTTTCTCGTTCATTTTCTAACCCATTTAAGTAGTTCTATTTATTGTTTATGCATATTTATCCGATTTAAAATTTTCAGAGATCGCAAGGAAATAAAGAACAGCTTACTTATTTAATAACATGTATGCTGGAGGAAGTAAAATTTATCTACGGTGTTGATAATTACGAATGCAATAATAAATTTACAGTCAGTTTACTAAAGTTACCATCAAATTTAAGTGATCTTCAGAAAAGGTTTAAAAAAATATGTGAGGAATATTGCGATTTGAAAAATAATTCTTTGGATAATAAGGTAAGATAAACCCTAAACGATCTATGGTAGAAAAAAATAAAAAAATTTCACCAATTATTATTAACATTTGTTCCCTTTTAAAGTTTACACATTGTTATAAAAAAATCTTTTTCTATTTTGATTCGTTACTATGGCTATACTAAAGCGGTGTTATAACATTATATTAGTAGTAAAATTTATTTTGTTAAAGTTGGTAGCACGTAAATTAAAAAGTAAATTTAAAAATGCAATAGAATAATAACATTAATAAACGTCAGTTATGCATTGGCGTAACTAGAATATTTTTTTAGGAGACCTGAGGTGGAAGTCTGTAACCTATACGATTGTTTTCGTTTAACGAAAAAATCGTTTGTTGACTAAGTTGCTTGGTGACAGATTTTCTATCACTCTTCCTTATGCACGTTTTGTATTTGTTGAAAGAAGACAAAATCCGAAACTATAGCAACATATTCAACAAACGATTTTTTCGTTGTACGAAAATAATCGTATAGCTTACAGACTTCCACCTCTGGCCCCAAGGCCATTCTCCAAATAAAAAATAATCAAATATATGTATACAGGGTGAGTCTGTAACATGGAAGAAATTCAAGAAGTCAAAGGCGGTTGGATTTTAAAAAATGGTTTGTCACCTCAAATTATTTTTGTAATCAAATAATGAGGATGATTTGGATATTCGCGATTTCGGAGATTAGATACGACCTCTGGTGGTCATTTCAAAAGCTAGAAGGAGTCTAATAAATAAAAACCTATTTATGTGTTGGTACTTATAAATCAATTTGTCAGTCACATAATCACACACGAACTAACTATGTGTAACATACGCTCAGATTCGTATTTTAATTATCTTTCAGATGGTGTTCATAACTGTTTTATGGAAGTCCGAAAACTTGTTAATTAAAGAGTAACGCACCGACAAGTCATATTTTAATTTCAAATTTCATCATTAAAACCGCACGGACTAACTATGAGTAAGATATTCGTATTTTAACTGTCTTTCAGACGATGTTGATAACATTTGTATGCAAGTCCGAAAACTCGTTTCACTTTACAGTAAAACTACTCTAAAACCAATCAAAATATGATTTTAAGTTTGCGATAAGTCATAAAATATGAATCGACTGGTACCATAAAATTCACAACCAAAAATTTCTTAAACGAGATTATAGGGTTACGAAACATTGTTTTTCCACAAAAGTTGTCCAATTTAAGCGCAGCAACAAAAAACTCATAAATATAAATAATATTTACAATAGTTTTCAATTATTACTCAAAACTGTGTATATTGTTGTTATTATACAGGGTGATTCAGACCACCCGTGCCACCCAATTATCTCGAGAACGCGTTATCGTACATGCTTGAAATAAAAAAATTATTAACAAAGTGAACATAAGGAATTCATTGGTGAACTTATTATTTTCCGGAACAACATGTTTTTCTTCTATAATTTTCTTCTATAATTTTTGATATTTGCAGTCTCCGGAACTATCCGGAACCAAGTAACTTTGATTCTTTGAATGGCAACCTAGGTCGAGTTTGGTATTGTTTGATAGATCTTTTAAAAGGAAATAACTTTTATTTAAATATTTTTTTAATAATTTGAATATTATCATGGAGTATGGATACAATAAGAGATCCAGTTCTCATAAGACCTTGCGTATAGCTAAAAGTCGGCTCACCACTAGGATTATTTTCGCTGGCCATCTATTAGTGGGCTGGTAGAACTAATTTAGTGTTTTGAGTAGCCGATAGATGCCGCTTTTATTTATTTAAAAAATAGTTTAAATCAACAGCTCAAGTCTAAATTCAAAATAATAATTTAAAAATAATAATAAAATGTATGCTTTTATTTTTTAACATAAATTAAAAAGAAAATATTTTTTAAATCATTTCGCTTATCGCTTACGGCTTACGGTGTTTGTTAGAAGGATCATTGTTATGTAAATTAGCACTACGAAGCGTTCGCCAAATGTTTTCATTTATCGTACTGATATTTTATTTTTGAGTTGGAATCGTGCGGCAATTTACACATATCTCAGAATATTGTTTAGAATTTTTTGTAATTTTCATTATTTTATTATATCACTATATTTTTAGGTTTTCTAAAGGGAAACACAAAAAAATGGAAAAGATTTTTTTCCTAACGTTTAAATAATATATGAATCTCAGTAATTAAGTAGCAAAACTATAAAAATAACTTTACTAGGGTCCATTTTGACCTTGCCAAGGTAGTTAAGGTTAGGTAGCTAACAAGTTTTGTCGCCTTTTCTACCGGAAAAGCCTTCTGATTTTTTTACTCATGGAGGAAAGCTTCAAAGTGTTTTTACTGCTCATAATAATTAAAGTAAACACTTCAAATAATTTTTCTCAACAGTTAATAAATTTGAAGGATTTCCGGTAGTAAAAGTCCCAAATTTTATACCATTCGGAAAGAAGACTTTGGTTATTTAATCGTTTTTGCGTAACGAACGTTCGGCCGTCTCCGAAATGGATGATAACTTTTAGGTGATAACTTCACATCGGTTGCAAGAGGTACGAAATATTTCAATTGCAGAACTCTGTAAGCAAACTGTGTCTCTTCTAGTATCCATACTCCATGATATTATCTACATTTTTAAAAGAAAAAAACAAAAAAAATTATAAAATTAAAATTTTGTTAAATAATTAAATTACGGCACAAACCAAAATCATTAACAACTCGAAACCTTTGAGATTTGTAAAAACCATTTTGACACTTGGCACTATACGATATATTTTAACATTCAAATGTTTGCGTAAGTCATTTGTTTTTAATTATTGGTCAACATGATGTGAAAGCAGACTTGTTTTTTTTTAATAAATAAAATAAAATAACGAAAAATTTTTTTCACTACTTCAATTATCACATTTTATTTCGTATTTTGATTATTTAACAAAATTTTAATTTTAACATTTTTTTGTTTTTTTTTATTGTGCAAATTATTAAAAAAATATTTAAGTAAAAGTTATTTCTTTTTAAAAGATCTATCAAACAATACCAAACTCAAAAATCAAAGTTACCTCCGGTTCCGGATAGTTCCGGGTTGTTCCGGAAAAAAATAAGTTCACCAATGGATTCTTTTGGTTCACTTTGGTAATTAATTTTTTTATTTCAACCATGTACGATAACGCGTTCTCGAGATAAATGGGTGGCACGGGTGGTCTGAATCACCCTGTATATTTAGATTGGGTATTTAGTTTTTAAATCGGTGCACGGTGTGAGTAACATAAATGATCCTTATTAATTAAGTATTTCATTAATTTATAGGAGTAATAGTTTTGAAAAAGTAGGAGAAATTTTGTATTAGTCTACAGTACAGCGCCCTTTTTTTATAAATTATTACTAACAGGCTGAATCTTCGTGAGTAGCTTCGTTTTGACAAGACGCCCAACTTTTCAATCTACGAAATTTCTCAATAGTGGTAGCTAATAATATGCGCTGGCGTAAAACATGTCGATTGGACGATTATCAAAATTTGATTACTAACAGTTAATTTTTTAGGTAAATCTTAGATAATTTGATAAAAACCCCGAAAAAACGTTTGTCTTACAAATTGGATGGTTTGTCCGAAGCCTTACCCCACTCTCGACATATCCGAATAATGTGGTCCTAAAAAATATTACTAACCAGCTGATTATTCTACTATTGCTTGGTTAATGTTTGAACAATGAAATTGCCGCATTGTCCTACAAATTATATGGCATGAATGCCAAGTCCTACGCTGGAAAATTGTCGGTTTCACAATAACACTTTTCTCATTACTAACCTGTAGGACAAAGATAACACATGATGGTTGGTGTATTCTCTTCCTAAATAAAACATTGTGTCCTATAAAAAATGGGTATGTATCACTAGACCGACAAGAATAAAAATGGAGGATAGCAATAAATAAATAATATAACGCATTTTTTGTACTTATTAGTACATATTAAACAAATCCCAAATAAATTTATTATTTAAATCTCAAGTAAAACCCGTGGAATAAGTAATAAAATGCTCTTGCTTTCTAGGTTCATACTTTTGCCACCAGACAGCGGCAAAATTTCTAAGATTTCCAATAATAAAGTAACATCTACTTGAGTAAGTAATCACATATGCACATACATATGTATCGTTCTATACATATAGTTATTAGATATTTAATCTTTTATAATATTTTATCTTGTATAATAAAATATTCAACATCCAGTAGTGTTTATTTCAAAATAAATTTTATTTTTTTTTATCAACATATACCACTTTTCTGTAGGACAGTAGTAAAATCGTGTTAAACACTTTAATTCCAAAAGAAAAAAATGAAAATTAGGTTGATAGTTATGAGAAAAGTGTTATTGTGAAAGTGACAATTTCCGAGCGTAGGACTGAGAAATCATACCATTTAATTTGTAGGACAGTGTGACCATTTAATTATTCAAACATTAACCAAGTAATAGTAAAATAATCAGCTGGTTAGTAATTTTTTATGACCACATTTTTCGGACATGTTGAGAGTGGGGGAAGGCTTCAGTCAAACCACCAATTTTGCAGGACAACTACCTAAACCTTTAGCCCTTAAAGAAAGGCTAAGCCTAGTTTTAGCCCACCTAGTTCTAGCCGGCTAAACCTAGGTGTAGCCGCATTTCGGCTTTTAGCCGTAACATATGCAATACGTGCGAAAAATGTATTTGGCATTCGATGGAGTTATTTTGCGCTTTGCCTTCGGCTCGGGCGAAAAATTCGAACTCATGCCTAAAGCCTAGACATTAGTCGAGTAAACGGGCGAGTCAGGGGGCGAGTTCAAAAAGCGAGATATACTCGACTAATATAAACAGTAGAATGAGTAAAAAATGTTTATATTAGTCCAGTATATCTCGCTTTTTGAACTCGCCCTCCTACTCATACTCGCCCTCTGACTTAATACACACATTATTATTCGCACTTATTACATAAATAACGATAATAAGAGAGAATTTGAGAATTTCCTTGTGGAATTTAATAAAGTCCCTCTTTTTTTATGGACTAAACAATTCCTCAAAAAGTCAAACTTTGCATATTGAACCTAAAGGTTAGGTTAGTTTAGTTTAATTTAGAAATTAACGATTTTTATATTTTTTAGTTTAATTTATGGATTGGTACGGATCTGCTTAATGTAATTCCTTCCTGGTGTGCAAAATTGCTGATAGATTTGAATAAGCCCAATGTTATCCTTAGCAATATCCCTGGATGCAACGCTTCTGTTCGATTTGGTGATAATAAAATTACCGATATAATTATCTTTGATCCAAATGGAAAACAAACAGGTACTTTTTTGTTATTTGATTTAAAATGGAAAAATTCCAAGGCTGTACTAACCTAATACAGGGATTTCAATTGTGTTTGTTACCGGAACTATGAAACATGAATCAAACCAATACTCTAGTGATTTTATACTTGCTGGGTTGGTATACCTGTTGACATTCATGCAAACTTAGTTTAAAGCAGTTTTTGTACGGCTACTTTTAGCCGTTTTTTAGTTATTTCTCGAATATCTCGAATATCTCGAGAATTTTAGTTTTTCTTAAACTGAAATTAGAGAGTATATTTTGACACAACTTTTAGTCCAAGCTCTCAAGACACAAATCCGTACCTCATAAAACACCAACATTTAAAAACGTGAAAACGATAAAAAAACAAATTATACACTGTTTGTTGAAAAAAATATGTACATAGTTTTAAAAAAACTTAGTCTGTCTTATCATGCTTATTAATTATTATCTTTTAATACCTACTTTAATTTTTGCAACAAAAATTCATCTCGTAACACCTTTTTTTTCTTTTTTAATAATGAAATGAAATTACCGCATAAACATCATAAATACCTTATTTTTTGGAATTTTCAAAAATGGTAAAAGACGTGTCGCTTTGTTTTTAAAATAACTTTATTTTGAACTGAACACAACATTTTTTTTCCGTCGACATGACGTCACCATGACGTCATCAAACCTTTTTTTAATTAGATTGATATGGTCTATTAGTCGAATTTTTCCATAACTTGAATTATGTTTGTAATGTGTTCGTAAAAATATTCGTTTTTAACTTTGCGAAATAATTTCTATATCTCGAATTTTACGTAAAGAAACAAAAGATATGATCTAAAAAAGTTGATGACCCTCCCACATGTAAAGCCCCTGAAAATATTTTTTAAACTTTTATTGGCCGAAAAGTGTATCTTTATGTGAAAAAATTGTGTCCAAAATTTCAAATTAATATCTCTTAATATTTATTTTATTTACAAAAACATATTTTTGAAGTGGTATAACTTTTTAAAGAAGCATTTCCGGACAATACTACAAGTCGAATTTTTTTTAATGTCCCTTGAAGATTTGAGTTAGGGAAGTTTGACTATAGTTTATACTAGCGCTATCTAGCATCTACCTAGATGTAATTAAAAAAATTATTAAATTTCCCCGTAAACGATAATTTAAAGTAACGTCATCATAACCACTTTATTTTTTCGGATTTTCAAAAACAAAAAAAGACGTGTCGCATTGTTTTTGAAAAACTTAATTTAGAAATCAACAGAATTTTTTTCTCGGTTGACATGATGTCACTATGATGTTATCAAAAAAAATTTTAAATGTTTTTATATCATAAAACAATACCTTATTAAGAGTATTTTATAACGGCACCAAAATGTTTATACTAGGGCCATCTAGAAGTCATAAAAAAATTATTAAATTTCACCTTAAAGGATAGTTTAAAGTAACGTCATGTCAACCGAGAAAATTTTTTTGTTGATTTCTTAATACAGTTTTTTTAAAACAATGCACGTGTTTTGCGGTTTTTGAAAATTCGAAAAAATAAGGTGGTTATGATTTTTTTATAATTTGCGTCTATAATATTCCTTTTAAAACACCGCTAGCGAAACCATAATGGGCCATAGCGCAATCATCACCAGCTTACGAAGTTGGTAGGATTGATCTGTCAAATTTGTGGTATTGATTATCGTAAATAAATTTCAAAATTTAAAGTACTTGCTATGTTTTCTATGTCTCCTAAATTTTTTATAGGATACAGAATAATTCCTCACTCCTTTTAAATTATTAATTTCCAACAAAAAATTAAATAATAATCTTTAAATTTAACTGTCAAATAAGGAAAGTCACATATGTGGTATTAATTTTTGTGAAGATATGAAAAGATTTATCAAAAATTAAGGGCTTACTATTTTTTGCTATTTTCGGAATATCTGGTAGGATACACGATAACTTATCACTACTTTTACACTAAAAATCTGCAACTTAAAATCTAAAAATTGAAACCTTAAATTAAACTGTCACTGTCAAGACTTCTATGTTTTCTGTTGTTATAACAACGATTCAATAAGAAATCATTGTCACCAACTGCTAAAAAAATAAAGAAATATTTGTACCTCGAATAATTTCCAAATTTATTTAATTTTGGCGCAAATTATAAAAAATAGTATAAGCAACTCGTTCATAAGTCAATTATTGCACTCGTCCATTAAAAAACTCGCCGCTACGCGTCTCGTTTTTTAAACTTGGATGCGTGCAATAATACTTGACTTATGAAACTCGTTGCTTAATATACTATTATGCGTTACTTTAAACTATCGTTTACGGGGAAATTTAATAATATTTTTTAATAAAATCTAGAAGGTATCGTTTTCTATTATAAAAATCATATCAATCAATTTAAAAAAATTTTGATAGCGTCATAGTGACGTCAGGTCGACCAAGAAATTTTTTTTGTTGAGTTCAAAATAAAGTTATTCATAAACAATGCGACACGACTTTCGACGTTTTTTTAAATTTCAAAAAATAAGGTATTTATGAATTTTATGCGTACTTTAAACTATCTTTTAACGTGAAATTTAATAATTTTTTTAATGACACCTATAGGCGACGAGCGTATATTGCGAACAGCGCCCCCTGGCGGCGTTTAGGTGCAAAAAATACAGGGAATCAAAATAAATCTTTGTTGTGAAATGCGGTTAAATTTTTATGTTTATTGTATTTAAAGTTAATTCGTTTTGTTAAGGAAGTTTGTTGCTGGAGCTATAATGATTTATTTTGAATTTTCCTCAATCTTTTTTTGACCATAAAAGTAGTGAAAATTTTTATGCTGACCATTATTGGGTTTAAAAGAAACGAAAAAGACAACATAACAAATTAAAACTGAGGTTGCTTGTGGTTGGAATATAGGCCGATTGCAAAATGTGGCTAAATAAAATATTTGGAAGGAAAAACACTCAAAAAAATGTTTCCTTTCAAAAATAATAAGTAACTTTAGTTTATCCAAGGAAGCAGAAATACTACCGTGTATCAACAAATGGTTAAAATCAGTCTTCTAAAACCGGACAAGCTCGAACATGACCTTTGTAATTTTTACATTGATATTTTCACTCTGTCTTTAATTTTTTTTTTGCTATGTGGGATTTCAACTAATGAAACATACATTGAAACAGAAGTGTAGTAGAAATAAGTTTTATTTAAAGCAGTTATTACCAACAATCATTTCAAAAATAAAGTTTTAAATGAACTTTTAACAAAATAAACACACTACAAATTACATCGTGTTTCTTTGGTTCCCAAAATAAAAATGATAAAAAATGCGTTTTTATCATTTTTTCAAAATTACTCCCTTATAACAGACTATATACATCAAAAAAAAATTCTATATGATAAATAAATTCAATTTCAAGGCAAAACAAGGGCGTTTTTGTTAAATTTTTTATTACAAACACCAAAAAATCAATTTTTACTAGCGAGGAGTACGCATTTCAAACATTTGGCCGACTATCCTCTTAAGACTTTCTTTTATCGCTTTTAATCTGCGCTTTGCGCCTTTTTACCTCATAAGATTCTGAAGGAAATTTATAAAATTTTATATCTCTGTTTGTATTGAAATAGTTTTTTTGGCATCCAACAATAGAACAAGAAGTATGAGATGCTCTCTTATTGTTATTTGTAGTATTCATAACAAGAATTTTGAATAAATACACAAAAATTTAAATTCAAATAGTTGACGTGCCAGTATTTTTTGCAAATTACTGCAGCGCCCCCTGTGGCAGTAATTTGCAAAAAATACTGGCACGTCAACTATTTGAATTTAAATTTTTGTGTATTTATTCAAAATTCTTGTTATGAATACTACAAATAACAATAAGAGAGCATCTCATACTTCTTGTTCTATTCGCTCGTCGCCTATACTCCATTCAGTTTTAACATAGAGTGACTGACAACTAAGTGTCACATGGAAAAACGAATTTGATTGGTCGTTGTAATTTTCAGAAGCGTATTCAGAAAATTTCGCCCGCGATTGTCAGCTTGACAGAATAGGAGAAATATTAATTGTTTAAAAATGTCGAGCACCGATACTGACAAAATGATATTGAAAATTTAGCATTTAGCCCTCCTAAAAAAACTTAAAAGAAATCATCTCAGTGTTGAGGTAAAGCAAATGATACTTAATGTTTATAAGTGTAAACGTTTGGAAAAAATCTACGGAACTAATCGAAAATTTGGTAAAAATTGTAGCATATAGAACAGGAGTATGTTGCGCCAGAGTAGGTATACAAAATTATTCGTGAATACAAAGACTTCGGTTCATTATCAGAACCGTTACCTTATAAGAATAATCAAAAATTACCGACTATGTAAACGATTTTTGTAAAAATGGAATTAAAATGCATTTTTTTTCGAAATGAAATACCAACACTGGATAAAATTTTAAAAGATGTAAATGAAGATGATGATTTGCCAAATTTCAAACGAACCACATTTCATCAAGTATTAAAACAGTTAGATTTTAAATTTGAACGCCGAGGAAGGAACAGTATTCTTTTGAAAAAGGATGAAATAGTAATTTGGAGAAGAGAATATTTCAAAAAATTAAATCGTATAGAAGTGAAAATAAAAAAAATATTATCTTGATGAAACTTGGATTAATGCGGGGCACACTAGAACTAATATTTGGGTCGATAAGTCGATAAAATCTTTAAGAGAAGCGTATGTCGGGTCTATCAATTGGATTAAAGAATCCCTCAGGCAGGACTAAATAAAAATAAAATTATTTAAACAGATGTCTTACATACATATTTGATTTGTAGGAAAGGGTAAAAGATTAATAATTTGCCATATCGGCAGTGATGATGGTTTTGTGACAGATGCCTTATGGTCCTTTGTATAAGATTTATTAATGAATGCAATATTTATTTATTATTTTATTTACTAATCTCAAAGTATATTTAGTAGAAGCGGTGCCGGCGGCGACACTAGGTCTACTGTGATAAAACATTTCAAGGTGTTGCATATAATTCGTTAAGTCATTGAGGGGGGAACACAAAATGGAACTGTGCCTCGTGTAGACCGAACACCACTATAAAATTTTTTTTTAATATCTAGTATCATAAAACTTCAGGATTTTGATTATTCTTCGCGACAGGGGAGGGTTGGGGCTATAAAAAAAATGCCCCCAAACCTGACAGAAACCGAGGCAGCAACCTTTAAAGTGGGAATCATTTTCAAAAATAAGCAACCACTTTTACGAGACGTCAGTAAAAGTGGTTGCCAATTTTTGAGAATCGAATTTGTGGGATCTGTTATTTTCCTACTGCCACTGACTGACAGCATTGCATTTTTTTATACCCCTTACCCTCCCCTGTCGCGAGAAGAAATCAGAATCCTGAAGTTTTATGATACTAGATATTAAAAAAAAATAAAAATTTAAAATAAAAAAAATTTGTAGTAACGTTCGGTCTACTCGGAGCAGCAGTGCCATTTTGTGACGTAACGAATTATATGTACGACCTTGAAAAGTTTTATCACACTAGACTTTGTGTCGCCGCCGCTGAGACTAATTGTTTTATGAATATAAACTAAAACACACTGGAATACTAGATCCCATGACATGCCCCCTTTTTACAAAATACATAATATTTAATACAAATAATAGTCATCAAACTTAGCTGGTCTTGCTCTTGATCTTGGTTCATTCAAATCAAAAGTCGGATTGTATAATATATTATGGGGAATATATAAATGCACTTTAAAGAAATGGCTATAACTTTGGATAAACAAACTATAAAATGATTGATTTGCACTTTGGAAAAGGATGATTTAAACTACAGTCAAACTTCCATAACTCGAATTTCTATAAGTGGAATTTTTCCATAACTCGAATTTTCTTTGTAATGTGTTTGTAAAAATATTTGTTTTAAACTTTGCAAAATAATTTCTATATCTCTATTTTTTTAATGTCCCTTGAAGATTTGAGTTAGGGAAGTTTGACTGTATATCATAACAACTTTAAAATAACAGGTGTCAACTTTGAAAAAGTTTTTTAAACTTTAATCACACCACGATAAAATGAATGGTGAGCACTTTGGATAAAATAAATCGACACTTTGAGCTTTTAGCTATAAATTGATATTTTTGCACTTTGTATAAGGTATACTAACTAATATTTTTCGCTTTTAAGAAATTCTTCGGCATCTTTCGCATTATTAAGCACGTTTTTCTTGAGCCACACTTTATTACACGCAGACTTTCTTTTTTTTGGGTAGTGCACTGGCTGCACTATCCTTGTTCATCTTCGTCGGTTTCATAATTGACAATAAATTCTTTGCACTCACTCATCATTTTTGTTGAAATTTATTCACAATTGGGCTGCGTTCGAAAACTACGCTCGGACTAGAGTGTGACTCGGGTGAGAGCTATCAAGGAGTGGGAGATAGAGCGTTACTCGAGCGTCTTTGATTTCGAACGACGCCGACGGCTGGAGCCAGAGTAGCACTCAGTAGTGCTCAGTACCACCATTTACCATTAGTTGTGTTTTTTACATACTTTGCTCGAGCAAATATGAGCAAATCATATTCTGTCTCATTTTCTCCTATAGAACTAAAAGGAGAAGGAAGTGATTTGCTCGAGCAAATCAGTCAAATTTTGGTAAAAGAAACATACCTATTTATTGACAGTTTTGGATTTGTACAGGATTAAAACTGAAACAAAATAATAAGCAAGATTTTATATTAATAAGAAACATTAAAAATGAAACAAAGAAATCGAGCAATAATTGCGCTAGCTAACTTGTCTGAATTTAATAATTGCCATGTTTAGAACACTCGTACAGCGGAAATGAATTGGAAGAATTATTTGTTGCAATATTGGAAGCTACAAAAATCGAAAGAGAGAAAGTGCAATGTAACACGAATGAAACAATATAATGAAACTGTTATTCCAAATTATACTGGAACGCAGTTTTAAGTTTCAAATGCATTTTCGAATGACCAATGAAGCGTTTGAAGCTCTAGCTTTTCGGTTAATTTTTGATTTTCGACACTCGTTTTTCCTCACAGCGCATGTCGAGTAAATATTTACTATGTTTTTCGGAGTGCTTACCAATCGTTTCTATGGTGTAAATCTTTTTTAAAGCGAATAATAATTATTTAAAAGTGAAGTATTTTTCAAGTGGAGGACTATTTTTTTATGTTCTGTTAACTCTAAAAATGTTAAGAGTGATTTTTTAAAGTGCGTTACATAATTTATAAGTGTAATGTCTTTATATAAACGTTAAAAACTATTATTTAAAGTTATATATTTTTTTAAGTTTTGTCAAATTTAATTAATGTTAATGGTGCTTATTCAAAGTGTAAATTATTTTCAGAACCCTATAGGTGTCCCATTTTAATTAATCCAGCTGAATATCTCGCATTTTTTTCAAATAAGAACCCCCATTTTTTATTGTAGATTCGCAATCTATGGAAAATAATAAGAAAGTTTTGGTTGAAACTTTTTTTTCTAAAATTTCAATTTTTCGCTATATTCACCAAAATGAACACAAATTTTGGGATTTTCGATACAGTTTTACTAAAAAACTAAAGGTCTATAAGAAAACTCGCAGGAGTCAAAAAGTGCTTAAATTAAGGCAAGGATTAATAATAGTTATTTATGCACCAAGGGAGCAAAGTGAGTAATTTAATCCTGAGTGTGGAAATTGTTGCCCGAGACGTAGTCGAGGGCAACAACCACACGAAGGATTAAATGCACTTTGCTCCAGCAGTGCATATTAAATTTTTTGCACTTCCAATTAATTATTTGAACAAACGTTTTCAATTTTGGGACAATGGATATTTCGAATACAAATAACTACTGAGCCAGACATAAAACCGTTACCTGATTAAAAAAAATAATTGAACAAGTTGTACCTCCTTTATTTGGTCTAACAAATTGTATTGATTGTAATGTTAGAGTAAACGTATATATTTATATTTAGTAATTTGTAAATGTACATATCTATTAATAAATTTGTGTTGTTTTCTCCAGTCTTGTATAATTTTGAAGCACATCGGAAACCTAAAATCAATTGATCGGTTAATTTATGATAAATTAAATATTATTAAAAATTTAAGTACCTATACCATGATTCGATACGGATCAGTCTGCATGAACTTCCGAGTGATGATGAAACATTCTATCGTTTATCTTCTAGAAACTTAAACAACTAACAAAAATCTTTTGAATTGTATAAATATAAGCATTTAGCATACTACATTAGATAAAACCATTAGATATCTTAATAAATAATACAAGACAATTTAGAGGTTAGAATTTCTTGTCAATAAAATTTTTTGAATTTAAGACAAAAAACTATAATAAATTCCTTTCCCAAATAAAAAGACCCTAAAAATTATTGTAGTAATATTAGAAATATACTTACGTATTAAATTATCAAATATAATTCAGAATTCAGAAACAATTATTTTTAAAAACTTGCGCGCCATCTGTGTTTGTAATATCTAACTACGAAATCTTTTTAATACCAAGGGATTAAATGAACCGTTATGAGACTTTTAATCCCTAGAGATTAAATGAATACTTGGTAGTAAATGTGTTACTTTTACTTCTGCCATTAAGAGAGTAAAATGGCTCATTATTGTTTGGAAGTGCAAAATAGTTATTTATGCACCAAGGGAGCAAAGTGAGTAATTTAATCCTGAGTGTGGAAATTGTTGCCCGAGACGTAGTCGAGGGCAACAACCACACGAACGATTAAATGCACTTTGCTCCAGCAGTGCATATTAAATTTTTTGCACTTCCAATTAATTATTTGAACAAACGTTTTCAATTTTGGGACAATGGTTATTTCGAATGCAAATAACTACTGAGCCAGACATAAAACTGTCACCTTATTAAAAAAAATTATTGAACAAGTTGTACCTCCTTTATTTGGTCTAACAAATTGTATTGATTGTAATGTTAGAGTAAACGTACATATTTATATTTAGTAATTTGTAAATGTACATATCTATTAATAAATTTGTGTTGTTTTCTCCAGTCTTGTATAATTTTGAAGCACATCGGAAACCTAAAATCAATTGATCGGTTAATTTATGATAAATTAAATATTATTAAAAATTTAAGTACCTATACCATGATTCGATACGGATCAGTCTGCATGAACTTCCGAGTGATGATGAAACATTCTATGGTTTATCTTCTAGAAACTTAAACAACTAACAAAAATCTTTTGAATTGTATAAATATAAGCATTTAGCATACTACATTAGATAAAACCATTAGATATCTTAATAAATAATACAAGACAATTTAGAGGTTAGAATTTCTTGTCAATAAAATTTTTTGAATTTAAGACAAAAAACTATAATAAATTCCTTTCCCAAATAAAAAAACCCTAAAAATTATTATAGTAATATTAGAAATATACTTACGTATTAAATTATCAAATATAATTCAGAATTCAGAAACAATTATTTTTAAAAACTTGCGCGCCATCTGTGTTTGTAATATCTAACTACGAAATATTTTTAATACCAAGGGATTAAATGAACCGTTATGGGACTTTTAATCCCTAGAGATTAAATGAATACTTGGTAGTAAATGTGTTACTTTTACTTCTGCCATTAAGAGAGTAAAATGGCTCATTATTGTTTGGAAGTGCAAAAAAAATATTATTTTACTTTATTAAAAAAATTAAATTTAAAAAAAGTTTATTTTATTTTTATTATTTTTTAAGAAAAATATTATTTTTTTTTACTTATAAAATTTAAAATAAAGTCAAAGGTAATTAATTAATACACTTAAAGATATTTGGATCTGTTCTTAAATTACGAGAACTAATCTATGATCTCTTTGCCAATGTGGATTATTTTCAGAATAATAATGAGCATTATGAAGATTTACTCCACCCATGTTGTCAAATTTTGCTTCATCAGTAAAAAGTACGCGATTAAAAAAAAGGGGATCTCTTCTAACTTGATTCGTAGCCCATATGCAAAAATTAAGTCGGCGGATGTAGTCATCTTCTTTAATTTGTTGGGTTAAATGAACATGATATGGGTGTGATTTATGGTGTTTTAAAATTCTCTTGGCAGAAGACTTAGGAAGTCCATGAAGACGCTGAATTTTTCTTGTAGATGTATGTGGATCTTCATTTACGGAAGCTAATGCTAACAATGAGGGGAGCATCTTAGGACCAGTTTTACTACGTTTTCTTCTAAGAGAACCGTTTTCCGCTCTTTTCACGAGCCTCCTAATATTTGTATGATTTGGATGACGCAATTGTGGAAACCTCTCAGCATAAAGACGTGCTGCGTGCCGATAGTTATCATGGCATGACATTTTATGAGAGACTGATTTTAAATAATCACAGTGTTTTCAATAACTTCTACAAAAAACTAATCTATCACAATATAACAATTATGTGCGAAACACAAAGTAGGCTGAAAATGGAATTCCTTTATTTTTAGAAGCCTTCTTCCTTAATTGAAAAATATTATTTAACATATTAAATTGCAAATAAAATTGAAAAACCGTTTTGACACCTATTGTTTCCAACGTTTGACTTTATTTTAAATTTTATAAGTAAAAAAAAATTAATATTTTTCTTAAAAAATAATAAAAATAAAATAAACTTTTTTTTTAATTTATTTTTTTTTTAATAAAATAAAATAATATTTTTTATTAATCCTTGCCTTAATTTTAGCACTTTTTGTCTCTTACGATTTTTCTTATGAAGCTTTAGTTTTCTAGTAAAACTGTATCGAAAATCTCAAAATTTGTGTTCATTTTGGTGAATATAGCGAAAAATTAAAATTTTAGAAAAAAAAAGTTTCATCCAAAACTTTCTTATTATTTTCAATAGATTACGAATCTACAATAAAAAATGGGGGTTCCTATTTGAAAAAAAATATTTTTCCATAAAACCCCATAACAATTAAAAACCCATGGCAATATTAAATGTCCCCCTCGAGTCGCTACAATTTTTGTTAGAAACATTTTTGAGGAAATCGCTTCATTTTCAAGATATTCAGCTGGATTAATTAAAATGGGACACCCTGTATACAGGGTGTCTCATTTCTTTTCCAGCAAGAATTTTTTTTAGATAGTAAATGTCGTTCTGAACAAAAAATTTCCTATGAAATACGTACGTACGTACACAACTCGCAGAAAGTGAATTTCGTTGCTCGTGTAATATCCTCACTCGGCTAGCGCCTCGTTCGGCTATTTTCACACTCGCACAAAATTCGTCACTTTCTAGCTCGTTGCGTAATATACTATTACTCGTTTCATAAGTCGATAGTAGCACATAATTTTTTTAATATACTATTATATTTTTATCAAAGAGAAAATCTTTGAACATTATCTGACATTAACATTATTGGTAAACCTCATGTAAACCTTGAATGGTAAACGTAGACTCCAACATCTTAATAATATTTTTGGCATTTGTATTTTTCATTTCCTCAATAAAAATAAATTTTGAACGATAATCAGTTATTTGACAATACTTGTTATTGTGACATTGAAATAAATCAATTGAAATTTTCTCCCAAAGATATTCTGGACAAAGCATTGGAACTTTCTGATTCCTCTTTGATTTTATCATACAAGTTCTACATTCTCCTAAGTATTCGGAAATTCTATATTCAAATTTTCTTTTGCTATATTAATGCAAGAATTTATACCTTGATGAACTTCATGTACTTTTCATATTATTCCTTTTCTTGAAAGTTTAGGTACAATAAGTTTCCGACATTTAAATAAATAACCATTGTTTTCATAAATATCTTCTTTAAATTTAAAATATGGTGTTATTTCCTTTGAACAAGAAGATACCTTTGTTTTAGTTACAATAATAAATAATAACAGTTTATGATCAGTTATAACTTTAACTGTTTTTCCATACAAATAAAAATGATTCTTTTCGCATCCAACAACAATTGCTAATAATTCTTTTTCTATACATGCCCACCTCTTCTGAGTTTCTGTTAATGAACTTGAAGAATAAACTATAGGATGTCCATCTTGTAATAATACTGCCCCAGACTGTTATTACTTGCATCCGTTTCCATTATTACTTCCTTATTTTTATCATAAAATTTCAAAACGGGTGCTTTATAATATGTACATTTCATACTGCTTTTTTAATATTAAGGGATTGCATCGCGGGCTCGACATTCCTAAAACTTAAGCATTGCTTATAGCGCAATGATTAAAAATACCTAACAACTAGCGCTATAAGCAATGCCTAAATTTTAGGAATCATCGGTGAAAACGGACATTGGATTATTACAGCTCGCTAAATCACACGTAGCATACAAAACAATGTCGTTTCTGGCAAGGTGATATTTAGGGAGCTGCAAAATGCTAGTTGTAATTTTTAGCGCGCGAACGGTTCGCGCAATCTTGATTTTGAAATTCGCTTGATTTTTACGGTTTTGCTCATAGTTTTTTCTATTAAAGCTTTTTAAAAATTTCTTTTTTTGGTAGACATAAGAGACTTATGGCTACCAATTTCTTCTGGCTTTGTTTTTGTAAGTCAAAGCAAATACTCATACAGTAGCAGTAAAACTGGCTCTTTAAAAAAAAACGTTCGATTAGAATAGAATAGAATAGAATAGAATAGAATAGAATAGAATAGAATAGAATAGAATAGAATAGAATAGAATAGAATAGAATAGAATAGAATAGAATAGAATAGAATAGAATAGAATAGAATAGAATAGAATAGAATAGAATAGAATAGAATAGAATAGAATAGAATAGAATAGAATAGAATAGAATAGAATAGAATAGAATAGAATAGAATAGAATAGAATAGAATAGAATAGAATAGAATAGAATAGAATAGAATAGAATAGAATAGAATAGAATAGAATAGAATAGAATAGAATAGAATAGAATAGAATAGAATAGAATAGAATAGAATAGAATAGAATAGAATAGAATAGAATAGAATAGAATAGAATAGAATAGAATAGAATAGAATAGAATAGAATAGAATAGAATAGAATAGAATAGAATAGAATAGAATAGAATAGAATAGAATAGAATAGAATAGAATAGAATAGAATAGAATAGAATAGAATAGAATAGAATAGAATAGAATAGAATAGAATAGAATAGAATAGAATAGAATAGAATAGAATAGAATAGAATAGAATAGAATAGAATAGAATAGAATAGAATAGAATAGAATAGAATAGAATAGAATAGAATAGAATAGAATAGAATAGAATAGAATAGAATAGAATAGAATAGAATAGAATAGAATAGAATAGAATAGAATAGAATAGAATAGATTTTTATTCGTCCTTTAAGATCAACAGTAGATATATAGACATGTCAAAAAATTAATATACAAGTATTTATAAACAAGATCATTACAATAGCAAGTATAAATAAAAATTATTACACATATGCGGGGAAACACGTTGCAAAACATTTCGGGCAAATATACCCTAATTACAAAAATTCTATAACATTTAAGATAAATAACAACTACATTGCGAGGTAACATTATCACAATTAGTTAAGGTATCACATTCATGTGTTCGAGGAATTCATCTACTGTATAGTAGCACCCCTCTAGCAAAAGTTCGTTAATTTTGTTTTTGAATATATTTATGTTACTAGCTCTTTTTATATCTTTAGGTAGTGCATTATATAGCTTAACGGATAAATATAAAAAATTTGTATGGAAAAATTGAGTTTTATGTTGAGGAATTACAAAAAGATTTTTACCCTTATATCTTGTGTTGTATGTACAATTTACATCTCCCACTCTTATAAAATTATTCTGCTGAAACGCATGTAGTAAGCATTGCTTAATGTATAGACTAGGTAGAGGTAATATACGCAGCGATCTAAATAGTTCTCTACATGAAGTCATTTTAGAAACCTGCATTATACATCGTATAATTCTCTTTTGTATAACAAAAATCTTATAGGCTGCTGTTGAGTTCCCCCAACATAGCACCCCATAAAGAAGTCTTGATTGTACGTATCCGTAATAAATGAGTTTAAGAACATCCAAGGAGACATGTTCACGCAATCTAGTTATTGTGTAACATGCAAAATTAAGTGGTCTCTTCATACTTTCACAATGAGTATTCCAATTGAGTTTTTTATCAAAAAGCAAACCCAAAAATTTTACTGTGTCCTCGTGCTCATCACTAACTTCCTCATAGATCTTAGCACGATTTATAGTATATTGCAAAAGTACTGTTTTATTTAAATTTAGAAAGATACTATTTCCTTCCGACCACTGACTCATGGCATTCTTGCAACTGTTAATGCTGTGGTTAAGTTCATTTATACTATCCGCGAGGACGATACATGATGTGTCATCAGCATAATGTACCGTCTTATACATTGCCAAGTGAGGCGCAAGGTCATTAATGTAAAGAATGAAAAGAGTCGGGCCAAGAATACTGCCTTGTGGTACCCCGTATTCATTCGTTTTCGAGGTAGAGTATGAACAACCCCAGCGGACCCTTTGACTTCTATCAGCTAGAAAGCTCGCGATCCAGTTTATTGCACACCCCCTTATACCATATCTGTCCAGCTTCGCCAGAAGCAATCCATGATGCACAGTATCAAACGCCCTGGAGAAATCATAGTAGATTCCAGCAAGTTTTTTGTTGGATTCAATAGCCTCTAAAATTTCTCCGTACGCCGACACCAGTGCACCATTAGTGGAGAGACCCTGACGGAATCCAAACTGGCACGAATTTATAATATTATACTTGTCAAGGAAAGCCGTTAACCTTACAAGGAATGCCTTTTCAAATATTTTTGCAAATACTGATGATAATGCAATTGGTCTATAATTCATTATATTTTGTGGATCGTTTTTCTTAAATACCGGGACAATTTTTGATTCCTTCAATCTAATGGGAAAGCTACCTTCAGTAAATGATCTATTTATAAGTGCGCACAAGGGACTTGCAATTTGGGAGGCTACATGCTTCAATAAACTATATGGAACTTCATCTAGCCCACTGGCAGATGATTTTCCAGACACACTTAATATTAGGTCATATGTTTCCCTATCATTGAAAGGGTGTAGGAAAATAGAATCTTCATTATATGGAATATTATTGCAATTGAGAGTGCATTCCCTTGAGTTGACTAAGTTATGAACTACATTTAAGAAGTATTCATTAAATGAATTTGCAATTTCAACATGATTTAACACTTTTGTACTATCTTCAAGAGTAATTTCTGAGGGCAGACTAGTGTGCTTAGCAGCATCATTTTTAATAATTTTCCAGGCGGATTTACATAGGTTATTAGAATTGATTATCAATGAGTTATTATAATTCCTTTTGGCATTTTTTATGTTTACATTGTGTTCTTTTTTAATTTTTTTGTAATTCTCGTGCATGATTGGATTATTATTACTTTTAACAGAACTATGCATTCTACGTAGTAATTGGCCATCCTGAATAAGTTAACGGCGCTTTCCCCAAAAATTAGAAACTAATTAATATAATATTTTTTTCCTAACGCTAGCAATAAGTTAAGGTATAGACGAAGAGTTCGACGTTGCGTTTTTTGTTTCTAGTACATTTTTAAAATTTTTACAGCATCCCAAAATTAAGTAAAATTTTTGGACAACTGTAAAAAGTTTAAAAATATACTTAAAACAAAAAACGCAACGTCGAACTCTTCGTTTATACCTTAATTTGTTGCTAGCGTTGGAAAAAAAATATTATTTAATTAGTTTCTTCTTTTTGGGGAAACCGCCGCTAAGCGAACGTTTTTTTTAAGAGCTGCCATATCAGTATTTGGTTTGACTTACTAAAACAAAAAAAGAAAAAATTGGCAGCCATAAAACATATCTGTATACCAAAAAAAGAAATTTTAAAAAAGCTCCACTGGAAGAAAAGTTATGACCAAAATCGCAAATATCAAGAGAATTTCAAAATCAAGCGCTCAAATCTGCCGACTATCGCCTTAAGCCCTGTTTAGACCATAGATAAAAGTTTAGACGGGCATAATTTGTTAGCAAAATTTTGTTCCCAAATCGACTCAGATTCAGTTGCACATTGCACCTTTAAATGATTCTACAAATTAAAATTTTATTTAGATTTATGTACTATTTAGAATTAGTTTTAGTAGTTTTTTATCAACTTCGGATAAAGAAAAAAATGTTGTTACATTAAAAATATAAAGTTGATGTTAGTTTCGATTAAACCGGAAGTGATAATGAAAAAAAAATAGTGTTTTCTTGAATGGTACAATACGGTCAAGTTCAAGTTTTTATTAAAATTTTAAAAAATGTGCAAATGAAAATTAAAAAAAAAGTATTCATACATCATATACCTATTACACATTTATATTAATTTCAACATTTGTAAGGTATTACCCTGATGTTCACCACTTATGAAGGTCGTATTAGTTTGGGATTTACCTTCGACCAAACAATAGTTCCGGATCTAAAGGATGGTGAGAAAATTTTATATGATTTTTTAAAGTACATAAATTTGCTAAATGATATATTATAATATTTAAACGTAATAATAATGTAATTTTAATTTATGATATCTTAGGCCCGGTTGCACAGTTGAAGCTTCAAATGACAGAAATACAATTTGACCTGGAGATAGTGGCAGAAAAACGTCGATTTTTGGACCTGTAGGGATTAGTAAAAAAATATACTTTTGTATGGCAGTATGTGGACTGTTTAGAACCGTCGAAACGGTATGGCTTGATTTTCGTGAATAGCTACTTCGCTACTTGAATATAAGTTGGAAAAAACGCGAACCTGTAAAAAATAGTTTTAAAATTTCAGCCTCACTCTATCTGTATAGCATTCCGGTTCCCCCGATTTTTTATTGACTACCTGAAAATACAAGAATTTTTGTGTAAAACATCGTTTCAAATCCGTAATTTTCCGACAAATTCGATTGGTCATCTTGCGATTACGCCCCGAAATCCAGCGATAAGGCTATCGTTTTCGTTTCGTTCAATATGATATTTGGCCCCTGAAGGACTGCCATACTTGTAAAAAATGACATCCATTTTTCTGTCACTATCTCCCGGTCTAAATGGGAAATCTCTCAATTTTAGGTTTAAGTGTCGCTTATAGCTTCAACTGTGCAACCGGCGCATAGATTTATAAGTTTATTATTAAGTAATAAAAAACTGTATATCCTGAAAATAATATTTTGTTATTTTGTAAAAGTTTAATAAAAATTTTGAAAAGTTTAAACATTTTTGTAACTTTTTTGGCGCTTCGTTTCAAATTATCAGCGAATCGTTTAATAAAGAAGTTATACAGGGTGTCCCATTTGAAGTTGGACTCTATGGGTATCTTTGTTATTATTGGAGATAGAAAATCGGTTAAACGCACAAAGTAGTGCATTTTTGTATCTCCAATAATAATTCGTTGACAAAACAGTTGAATTTTGTATCGTTTGGGCGCCATCTTGAAAAAATCAAAATGTGGCATTTTCAAAATATGACTGTAACTTCTTTATTGTAGGCCATACCAAAAAACTTTGTTAAGAAGATAGAGGCGGGTTTTTAACTAAAATAAGCTTATAAGATTTTTTCTTAAGTCACTGGATTGCCAGGAAATAATCCAAACTTTGTTTTTTCTTATGGCGGCCATATTTGAATTACACATATTTACAATCGGTGTTTTTTTCTGAGAATTTTGATATACCACATGTCACATTTAATAAATATTTTACGGAAAATGTGACATGTCGTATATCAAAATTCTCAGAAAAACACACTGATTATGTGTAATTCCAATATTGCCGCCAGAAGAAAAAACAAAGTTTGGATTATTTCCTGGCAATCCAGTGACTTAAGAAATAATCTGATAGGCTAATTGAATTTTAGATAAAAAAACTGCCTCTATGTTGTTAACAAAGTTTTTTGGTATGGTCTATAATAAAAAAGTTACAGTCAAATTTTGAAAATGGCACTTTTTGTTTTTTTCAAGATGGCGCCGAAACGATGCAAAATTCAAATGTTTTCTCAACGAATTATTATTGAGGATACAAATATGCCCTATTTTGACCATTTAACCGGCTTTCTATCTCCAATAATAACAAAGATACCCATAGAGTCCAACATCAAATGGGACACTCTGTAGATGTGACCCGTATTTCGTTTCCACCCGGTAGATAAATAGGGTCAAATCGACTTATTTTCATGTTAAGGCCGTATAACACTTGCGAGTTTACTGTATAAAATCTTCACATGTTTTCTTGTGAGTTTTTTATGGTAAAAACTCTCAAAAATCATACACGTTTTTTAATAGACTTTTTAATAGAGTTTCATTTATTTTAAAACAAGTAATCTTAAAATGAAAATAAGTTTTAGGTTTATTCATCTGTCCAGTAAAGTGTCTGTTAGTTACTTGTTCAGTAAAATTACAGGTCTCCTGTAAAAAACTGGGTATATCATTCTATTTTATCTGTGAGGTAACTACTGAACATATAGCAACGAAAGAGATATGACAACAATTCTTAATAGAATATGTTTAAATTTATGGTTTGTGCATTCTATTTTCGTTTTAAATATTTTAGTAATTTGTAATGCAAAAAATTACATATGACAGATTTAAAAAAAAATAAAAATATCGCGAAGGAAAATCTGAAAAATTTAAAACCGGTGGTGTTGCAGAAGTTTCAGTAAGTATACCCTGGAAGGAAAAACTCCAGATCACCCCAATAATTTAAATTATCCCATTGTTGAAACCAACTGAACTAAGATATTGAGGATTATACAGGGTGAGTCGAAATTAAAGAGCCTAAATTTTTAGGCAGATTCTACGACTAATTTTAAGATAAAAACTTCATATAAACATATGTTATATCCGATATAGCTTCCTAAGGGAGCTACAACCCTTCAAAGGTGGTGTAAAAAAGAAGGTTTTTGCACGTTTATTTAAAAACGCTTTGTTCTAGAAACTTCAAATTTTGTGTGAACCATAATACACTTCAGCTATGTTTTCTTGAATTTTTGATTTTTTTTGTAGGCTTTTAAAGGGTATTTTTTGATAGGGTGGGTAATAAAAACGGTCATAACTTTTAGGGGTTCATTTTTTTAGATTTTTTTCTTAAAGTAATGTTTACCAAACACTTTCAGACAAAAAAACGTATTCTTGTGCGAACTCTGTAGAATGCACCATTTTGGAGAAAAATGCAAGTAACCACGCGCTTGCCATTTTAAAGATATTTTACGGTAAATTTTTGTGCGTAGGTATTTATTTTTTTCACCATTGCCCCCCTTTTATTATTTGGTAGCTTATAAAATGTATCTTTATTTTATTATTTTTGATGTTTTTAATAAATTTAGGGTTGCTCTCCCTTTTTTTTATTTTTATAATTTCCAATAAAAAAAATTCGAAAAAACATCAGTTAAAATATTATTTAAAAAATACATAATTAATTTAAATTGATTTTTACATTATTTGTTTATTTTGACTTGTCTTGATTAGAGTCAATGCTCAAAATGCCTTCCTCTGGCTAAACGACATGCCCGTGCTCCGTGCTCTTCAAGAAATTGTTCGTTGAACTCTTTGAAGCCAAATTGGTGATGCTCTTATTTCATCGAAAGCTTCTTGGATTTTTAAAATAAGGTCATCGCGGGTGTGTATAGGATATCTGTAAACTTTGTCTTTAACAAAACTCCTCAAAAAGAAGTCAAGCAGGGTCAGGTCGGGTGATCTGGGTGGCCAAGGTATTGGTCCTCCACGACCTATCCATCTGTCTTCGAAATGATTGTTCAACCATTCCCTTACGAAACGGCCATAATGTGGAGGGCACCATCTTGTTGAAACATCATACCTTGCCTTAAATTTACTGGAAAATTTTATTCCAACAACTCGGGTAAGTTTTCTTACAGAAATCGCAGATAGCTTTCCGCGCATTTAAGTGTCCTTCTATTATAAAAGGTCCAAGTAATTCTGACCCAAGCACTTTGTTTTTTATTAGCCTTTTTAAGGATATTGTCAAAACGGTTAATAGACCGTCAGCTCACTGTAGGAAAAAAAGTGCTTATCGTACCCCGTATGCCCTTCTGGGCATTGCACATTTGGCATGAGCCGAATAATTATTGCTAAATTATAAAAAATGACTCGAGTAATTTTCGTAGATATTGGACCTAGAAAGTGCAAAAAAATAACATCCTTCTGGTGTCAATCGTACCCCGTATGCCTTTCAAACCAAACAAAAGTTTATGAAAACATTACCCGGAAAACCCATCGGCATACGCGTAGGTGGAAAGAGGTAAATCCACCCTTAAAATTGTAAAAAAAAATCCGTTTTGGACCAATCTTACACCGTTTGCCGTTTATGGTTCATGCCAAGTAAATGTTTTACAATGATAATTCATCGCAAAATTATTGGCATACGTTAAGCGCGTGTTCTAAGGACATTTATCGGCCTTTACTTTTGCAAAAAAACATCCTTCTGGTGTCAATTCTACCCCTATGCCATTTTACCTAATTAAACTTCTTTAATAGTTATGCTTCGAAAATGCCTTGGCATTCCGATTGGAAATGTAAAAAGCAGTGGCATACGTGTGTATTTGTTTCAAAACTTGAGTGCACTTTGACCAATCGTACCCCGTATGCCCTTCTGAAATTAAACTAATAACCATTAAATTAGTTATTTTTCAATAGGCATACGAATCGGTTGGTAAATTTCCAAAAAAACAAAATATTAAGAGCATCTTCCTAGACACCCGCGATAAATTTTCCTTTGGAGATAATAACAAGGAATAGAAAATCCAGCCCATTTTTCTGGAGCTTCTTTGCAAATTATGACCAAATAACTGATAATTAATGCGAATCCCTAGAGGGCGCGCGAGTTTGGGAGGAAAAATTACTCTAAAATGAAAAAATATATCGGCATGCGGTTTTCAATAGAATACACAATACCAATATTTTAGTAATATACCGGGTATCCATTCCAAGATGGCGGACCAAAGTAATGTTTTTTAAATGGATATTATGACATTTTTGGATTCCTAATCAAAGAATAATTATACTTTGTAAAAACTTTTCCACTAGTTTTGCTGATATTTGCCATTTTAGCTAAAAAAAGATCCATTATTGAAAAATCATTGCTCTGAAACAGATGAAAATTTTGGGTTGAAATTTAAGTTTGTGATAATTTTTTATCAGAATGCCGTATGAAACGTAAATTGAACAATTGAACGAAATATTCAAATGGAACACCCTGTATATTTTAACATCAATCGATGGCATTTTTTGCAGGTTTTCTATTGATATAATGTTTCTATGGTCGCTTAGCACTGGTTTAGGAGATATTAATATCCAAACTGAGAAACAGTGAAAATCATAGATAACAGTGAAAATTAGACAAAATAGCACTCTTGATGAATTTTGTTGGGGATTTTTTTTAATTAGCCTAATATTGGGAATTCCAGCTACCAATAGAGGGCGCTCTACATGTAAACAAACATGGCGGAAGTGAGGTAGTGTCAGCCAAATCAAGTGTGTGTATGTTTCAAATCTTGCCAAATATAATCACTTCACAAGCTAATAATAAGTTTTTACAAAAGTATTTAATTAATTTGAATTAAAAGACAGAAAATGCACTTGGCGCGAATGTAAACAAGCGAAATAATGGCGTCGAGTACCTCACAGTTAGGTTCACTTGTTCGCCACCAGAGGGCGAGCAAATGGCTAGAATTCGCAATATATTTTTGTCTTTCTCTATTTTTCTTTTTTATAATGTTGTTTTATTACAATAGTAGTTTCTGTTGTTTTAAAACAAAAATCAAATCGAAACTTGCAATTATTCATTTTGGCTTTTTAATTCCCAGTATGCTTTGAAAATATAGCAACTGATGTTACCAACGAAACCCTCATTTTGTTGAACTTTGTTTGAATTTTTCGCAGCGATTATTTACTATTTTTTTATATTTTGTCAATATTTGACAATCTACATTTTGTGAAAACTAACATGGCATACTGGATATGTTTGATTCAAAAAGGCATAAAAGTTTTACACTTTCAAACTGTTTTTTTTATGTATGATCCAATTAACACTTATTTGATTGATACAATTTTAAGCAAGTTGAGAAACCGTGCTGCTGATTTAATTTGTTCAAGAACAGAATTAATTACATGGCTTATAATAAAAAATTCTTTAGTTTCAATTTTGCTGATCAAAGAAGTATTGATTGTCTTATTCAAGATTTAATTTCGATCAAACCAAATAAAAATGAAACACCATGTCAATGTATGAGAATTCAAGATGTAAGAATTTTGTTATTTTCCAAATTAAATAATACTATTCAAAATTCACAAGAAAAATTAATTAAAATTAATCATTATGATGATGTTGCTTTAAAAACATTTATAATTGGTTTACCTTATAACATGCAGTTAGTCGTTAGATTGAGAAATCCTGATTCTATTGAACAGACCTTGTCATTTGTAACTGAAGAAGAAAATTTTAAATATTTCAGTACCGGACATAATCAAAATTTGCAACAAACTATTTACAAACCACAGCCTAGTGTGAACTCGAATTTTGTTAATCCAATTCAAAATCGAAATAATAATTTAATAAGACCATCACTCCAGCTCTTCTAACTCTGACAATGAAGATAAAGACTGGAAGCTTGTTAAGAATAAGAAAACACGTCCTAAAAACGCACAAAAGAAAAAACTGAACTTCGAACAGAACCGAATACTACATCCACTAATATACATCGCAAAAACAAGACTATTCGTGGAAGCGCTTCTTGGGACATTAATAATTTTAGTGCCGAAAAGCAAAAAGCATGGCTATACGTTGGTAGAGCAAAAAAAGACCTTACCACAGAAACGATTAAAAACTATCTCCAATCACGTTTCAAAAATGGTGAATTTGTTGTGGACAAAATACCAAGTAAATATAAGAATTCCAAAACTACATATTTCAAAGTAGGAGCCAGTTATGAACTTCTAGAAGACCTACACAACCCGAGTTCCTGGCCTTCAGGAGTGGTAATCCGTAGATACAATTTTTTTCGGAGACAATCCACGACACCAATTCCTCCTGACAGGAGAGAGGAGAGAATAATGGATTATTTTTGAATATCTGCTCAATAAGAAATAAATCTAATGAACTTGAAGCTCTTCTAATAAATTCTAAGATGTGCTATAATATAACATTGGTTAAATCACCTAGAAATTAATAGTTTTAAGTTATTAAATTATAATTATGTAGATTATTTTACGCGCAAAACATCAAAACACGGAGGGTCAATGGGTGCGTTCCGTATTAGGTATATACAGTAGAGCAGGAAATGTCGTTTTTAGCGTTCCGAATTACATACGTGCTCGTAATTCGGAACGGTTGGGTCTAGTGAGTGAAATGTCACTTGTCAAAATGATAAATCAGCTGTTTGTTTATTTTTGCTTGTCGATTATTTATTCATTTAATTATAATAAAAACATTATTTTTTATGTTATTATTAAAAGCATTTGTAATAATTATTTACCTTTTATTGCTAGTTCGGCATCTTTGGCTTCAATCTCTAAAAAAATAACATCTTCTCCTACCAATATCGATAATTTAATAAAATTGCTATCCATTATAAAAGTAAATTGGGTAAATAGATAAACAAATATTAACTGTCAACTCGAAAAGGAAAGCTTGCACACAAATGCACATGCGTGCATATCGTGCACCAGCTCGAGAGGTGGTGCACGCTATACTCAACTAAGCTTCCAGGAAGGCGGGACCCAGCAGGAGTATATACTGTATATGTCTATTGCGGAACACTTAAAATGCTCTATATGCGGTATATATTATATACCTAATACGGAACGCACCCAATGATACTACACCAGAATAACGTAAACGCGAACAATTCATTCAAATTGAGTAAATTTTCTTTAGACTACATATGCGAAATTTCGTCACTAAAAATCCATTTAACGGATGCAAATCTGATTGTAGTAAATGTATATCGGCCTCCCAATGCGAACATTTCATTATTTAAGGAAACAATTAATGGTATTCTTTCTGAGTGTAATGTCGTAAATACCTATCTAATTATTGGTGGTGACTTTAATTTTCACTTTAATTGTAATAATGATCAAGCAAATGAATTATGCAGTTTATTTAGTAGCTATGGATTAAATGCAATTGTTGATTTTAAAACGAGATATAATAATTGCCTCGATAATATTTTTACTAACATAAGCAGTGACTACTTTAGAATTTTTCCGGTCTTTACGGGATTATCCGATCACGTGGGAATTTCATTTGAGCTATTAGTAAACATGGAAAAATCATCCAAGTGTCCTAAATTAACAAGACCTTTCACAAAAACCGGTAAGTGTTACTTCTTCCATCTAATGCGTGAAGTTGATTGGTCATTTACAAAAGATGGCACTATTAATAACAGCAAAAAATGGGAGATTCTTCTGAAAACTTTTTTAGATTGCATAAAAATTTCATTTCCCCAAACATATGTACATGACATCAAAAATAAAAATACAGACCATACAACGTCATGGTTCAATGAAACTTTAAAGCAAAAGCGTTTAACTTAAGTGAAGAATGTCAACGTTGCCCTCAAAATATTGAGTTGAAACAGAAAACAGAAACAATTTTAGAAACGAATACAGAAATTCACTTAGGGTTGCACGGATAAACGCTAATGACAATTTTATAAAATCTGCTCATAACACTCCTCAAGCGTTATGGAAAGTAATCAATTATTCATCCAAACCGGATAAAACAAAAACTATTGAATTTGATTGATCCTGAGAGATTCAATGTGTATTTTACGAATATTGCCAAACAAATACAAGCGCAAATCCCAACCACAACTACAAATCAACTCAGACCTAGGATACCTGTGGCAGCCAGTATAACGCTATACTTTAAATTTTCTGAGGTTTCTTTTAATGATCTACGCAAAGCAATTGATGATCTTAAAGCAAACGGTTCTCGGGATATTTATGATATGTCAGTTGACTTGATAAAATCTGTTAAAAATATAATCATTGGCCCTTTACTAATCTTAATTAATGAAAGTATCTATACTAAAACGTTCCCTTCAGCTCTAAAAACAGCGAGGATTATTCCAATCTACAAAAAGGGCGACAAAAGCACGCCTGATAGCTGCAGGCCCGTGTCTCTTTTCCCTATTCTCTCTAAAATATTTGAAAAGCTCCTACTGCGTCAATTAACATTATTTTTTGAAACAAACCAATTATTCTGTCCTAGTCAACATGGTTTTAGAGAAAATAAATCCACCCAGACTGCAATGTTACAGTTTACAGACGAATGCATCGAAAACAGAAACTACTTACACGCTTCTTTTATAGACTTATCAAAGACCTTTGATACAATTTCACACAACATTCTTTTAAATAAACTATATGGCTACAAAATTCACCCAGATAGTTGCAGACTATTAATCTCTTACCTTACTGACAGGAAACAGTGTGTGTCGTTGAACGGGAAAAATTCTAATTTTGCAATTACCAACATTGGGGTTCCACAGGGATCCATCTTGGGTCCTCTATTGTTTCTTATCAACATTAATGATCTGCCATACATATTTCAGGAGGTGAAAACAATACTATTTGCTGATGACACTACTGTGTTTGTCAATAATGTAAATTTTGAATCTAGCTCAAATAAAATTCACGAGCTGTAAAAGAGGCGAGTAAGTGGTTCCAAGCAAACAAACTCAAAACAAACGAGGAAAAAGCCATTAATATGATCTTTTCTCTAAGACACCTTGACAATAATAACACTACCTCTACAAAATTCTTAGGTTTATACATCGACAATAAGCTAACATGGAATGAACACGGCAAGCATCTAAAATCGAAATTAAACTCGACTATATTTTTGCTACGAGGTCTCACGCAACAAGTCACGTAATTTTGATAAACCCTTTGTGCTAACTACTGATGCAAGTATGTATGCCATAGGAGCTGTATTATCCCAAGGAGATGTTCAAAATGATAAACCTGTAGCTTATGCTTCGAGAACATTAAATGAGACCGAAACAAGATATTCCTCAATAGAAAAAGAACTTTTAGCAATTGTGTGGGCTTGTAAATATTTCAGACCATATTTATTCGGTAGAAAATTCAAAATTTTTACTGATTACAGACCCCTCGTTTCTCGTTTGGTTATTCAATCTTAAAGAACCCAGTAAACTTGTTAGGTAGCGTCTTAAATTAGAAGAATTTGACTACGAAATTATTTATAAAAAAGGGAATAAAATCTAAATGCAGATGCTCTTTCTAGAATTCAAATTAATGCAATATAAATCGAAAGTATAATAAATAATCCCGGTGATATAAACAATGAAATTTTAGAACAATTACAAAATTTAGCAGAAAATCCTTTTTAACAACCCTCCACAAGTAAACCAAATGTAGAAATTTTAGAAGATATTTTAATTAAACCTGGAAATTATGAAACTATGTTTACCCCACATTCTAGTTCAGAAAGTGTAATTAATTATGAAGGAATTAAAATTTTAGATGATATAGCTAATAACAGATCAAATCAAATTATTGCTTCAAAACATGCACATAATAAAGTTAGTAAAGATAACTTCGAAAATCATAAAATTTTTAATGTAAAAATTCCCAAATTAAATAATTAATAATTAATATTTAACTTATTAAAAAATTATACAACAAAGAAGAAAACATTTCATATTTATTTTCCTGACGATTCTGTGTATCTTGATTTTAATGAAGTTTATATGAAGAATTTTTATCAATCTGGTTTAAAATTAATTAAATGTACGAAATTAGTAAATTCAATAAAAGACCGAGAAGAAAGATTAATGTTAAGAGCATCTTCCTAGACACCCGCGATAAATTTTCCGTTGGAGATAATAACAAGGAATAGAAAATCCATCCCACTTTTCTGGAGCTTTGCAAATTATGTCCAAATAACTGATAATTAATGCGGATCCCTAGAGGGCGCGCGAGTTTGGGAGGAAAAATTGTGAAAAATCATGAAATCGAGCATTAGTTCTGCAGTAATAACTCAAGTTTCCCTCGATAGATTTTCAATTTTCTTTCAGATTTATAATCTAAATTGATTAGGCTACATCCAGCCAGAGAGTTCCCTTCTGCAACCTTGCACAAAATTAATTACAGGGGTCGAAAGTTAAGGTACTTTTAGATCATTGTATTTTTTTTGTAGATTCTCCATTTTTTTTCCTTCTGGCAGGAATTAAAGAAATGACTTCTGAATCATCTACAAAAAAATTATACAAAAATGTTGTTCGTACTAGCTTTTATGACTGCAGAACTAAACCACTATATTTTCCGTTTAGGAAATTGTTCTTAATTAAACATCAACATGAAGGTAAATGTAACCATCGCGGAATTAATTAAACCAGGGAACATTTGAAAATAAATTCTTATTGGCCGTCTATGAAAATCGATATTAATAATTATTCAGGGTATCCCATTTGACGTTGGACTGTATGGGTATCTTTGTTATTATTGGAGATAGAAAGTCGGTTAAATGGACAAAGTAGTAGAGATGTTTTTCGAATATTAATATTTTTTTCTTATGGCAGCCATATTGGATTTACACATATTCGGAATCAGTGTTTTTTTCTGAGTAATTTGGTATACCATATGTCATATATAAAAAAAATAAAATTATTTGATTTTACAAGCTAACATTGGACTTTAAGCGATGTAAATTGTCAATAACATAAATGTAACTATTTAAAATATTAAATGTAAAATAAATCTTAACACATATGTATTGACAGTTTACATCTATTCAAGGCCATTTTTGGTTAGTAAAATAAAATTATTTCTATTTTTCTCAAAATATTACATATGATATATCAAATTACTCAGAAAAATACACCAATTCCGAATATGTGTAAATCCAATATGGCTGTCATAAGAAAAAAGAAGTTTGGTTCATTTCCGGTCAATCCGTTGGCGAAAAAAAAATATTCATTTATTTTACTGAATTGTACACAAAAAATTGTCTGTATTAAGTCAAAAAAATTTTTTGGTACCACCGAAAATAACGAAGTTATAGCCATATTTTGAAAATCGCATTTTCTTGTTTTTTCAAGATAGCGTTGGATCGATGCGATATTCAAATTTTTTGTAAATGAATTATTAATATTCGAAAAAATCTCTACTACTTTGTCCATTTAACCAACTTTCTATTGGGAATTTTTAGATTCCGCTCGCCCTCTGGTGGCAAAATATGAACTTCGATATTCGGTACTTACGTTTTTGATACGCATTAGTACATGTTTTTTGAGATTTACTGAAGCTTTAAATGATAAATCTATTTGTGTTTTGTTGAATACGTAGTTATAACTATAAGAATGAATTTTAAACACAATTTTTGGCAATGACAAGTACCGAATTTCCTCCATTTATAGCGCCATCTATACGTAGTTAAAATTTCCAATCTCCAATAATAACAAAGATATCCATGCAGTTCAACGTCAAATGGGACACCCTGTATAATACCCAGATTCTGGTTAAATCATTTAAGTTTAAAGGTCTTTAAATTTAAATTTGTTATATGGGTTGTAATGGACAATTTCCATGGTTACATTATTTGTTTCTAATTAAAGGCCTTTAATTTTGACCAGAATCTGCCTATAAATGATTGTGAAATTTGTCAAACATCAAAATATTCTAGAAAACCTCCTTATGTACCCATCGTGTTAACAGAAACAGTAAGAAAATCTTTTCAACTTTTACATGTAGACGTATTTTATTTATTTATTTATTTACATGCAATGCATTAGATCAACAAAATTTATTCAATCAACATGTTGTTGGTGTAAGAAAAATTTTGTTGTGCATAGAAAATAAAAAAAATACTTAAAAAAAGAAACCAATAAACTCAACAACACAAACGTAATAAAATAAGTAAGTATAAAATTATAAACAGTGAATATACATACATAATGTATAGTATAATAAAAAGAACACAATCTCAAAACAATCTTTAAACTTGATGAATCTATTATAAATAATTATTTTCATTCCGGTAAATGTAAAATATAGTTTTTAATATTTGTTGTAAATTTTTTAATTGAACTGGAATTTTGAATATCTGATGGCAATTTATTAAATTGTTTAACAGCATTAAATAGACAATCATTTCTACCTTTATTAGTTTTTATCGAATTTAGATGAATTTGATTGGACGTTTTTGTGTTAAATTTATGAAATTCTTTATTAGTTTTAAGCACTAAGTTTGTTTTAATCAGATTACTTTTAATTTTGAAAATAAGTTTACAATTTTCTAATAATATTGTATTACTTATATTAAAAATTTGAGTATTAAAGTAAACTTCTCTTGTTGGCGTTAAAAAAGGTAAGTTAAACAATGTTTTAATACTTTTTGACATTAATCTTTGAACGTTGTTTATTAATAATGAGTTACTTTGTGACCAAATTGGTAATCCATAAATAATACTGCTATGTATATATGCATAAAATAATAAATAAGCAATTTTTTTCGGGAATGGTCCACATCTTTTAATAACACCAATCAACGGAATAATTTTTTGTTTTATAATATGTTGATAAAAATTTTATTTCACATCTAAAGTTATGCCTAAATATATCTGATTGATTCAGCTAGTTTAATTTTTTATTATTAATTATAATATTTAAATCAATTATTGATTTGTTTTTTTGTTTAAGAACTAAAATTTCCGTTTTGTCTGTATTTATAGTAAGCTTCTTACCCAATAACAAATTATTAAATTTTATCAAATCATTATTAATTAATTCCTCTAAAATACTTTTCGTTTTACCACTAGATAATAAGACAGTGTCGTCAGCAAACATAACATATTTTCCAAAAAGATTAACATATTGTATATTCTGAACGTAAATTAAATATAACAGAGGACCAAGTATTGATTCTTGGGGTACACATATATCAATTTCACATGGATCACTAACATAATTATTAAATTTTGTTTGAATTATTCTTTTTTTCAAATAAGTTGTCATTATATCATGTGTTTTTCCCCTTATGCCCAATCTATACAATTGATTTAATAATATATCTTGATCAACAGTGTCAAATGCTTTTTTTAAATCAACAAATACTCCTGCAACATAATTGTCTTTATCTAACGAGAATTATTAATAAAATGAATAACTTCCAATAATGCTGACTGAGTTGAACTGTTTTCTTGAGAACCAAATTGAAATTTATCTAATTGAGAAGTATTTTTAATAAAATTAATTAACCTAGATTTGATTACTAATTCGAAAATTTTGGAAAAATTGGATAATAATGAAATCGGCCTATAATTAGAAGGATCTTTTTTAGAACCAGATTTATGTATTGGAATTATATTTAAATTTGATAACCAAAATTTCCTAACAGTAATTGATGCATTTTCAAAATTAGGTCAAGCAATACCAATTCAAGGAAAACAGCAATAGATATTTGCGACGCTTTAATTCATTATTTTTCTAATGTGTAATAACACGGTATACCTGAAAAAATAATTATGGATAGTGGGACAGAATTTAAAAATTAAACAATTAAAGAACTTTTTTTCACTCCCAATAGTGTAAATGTGTCATTATTATGTTGTTTGGAGGAGCGTATCTAGATTTTACGGTCCTTAATTGGTTGCCAATGACGACGGGAAATAATAAATATTATTTCCCTGATACCAATCTTTGAAACATCCATATCTTTTTTTCGATTTATTAGGTAATAAAGATGAACAAGCAATATTTGCTGCTTCTTCTATTTCTAAATCGCCCATATTCTTTCCTCGGGCTGCAATCTGGTCTTCGACTATTAATACACTATTTACCCCCCTTATAGTATAATATACTATTAAAATTACAAAAAAATTTATTACAGTTTACAACACCTTTAAATCATGAATCAATTTCACCAATTGAAAGATTTCATTTAACTATAATAGAACAATTAAGAATTCTTCAACAAACACATAAAAATAAAAATGTATCCTTAATTATGAAATACACATTAATTAATAGCATATAATAATTCTATTCATACAACAACAAAATTTACACCACTGGAATTAACCCTTGGACATATTATTTTGAATTCTTTAAAACAAACCAACCGATTTCACTTTTGTTTTTTTGTATGTTACTTGTGGTAAAAAGAACTTTCCAAGGAGGTATTACTTACCCTATCAAAAGACTTAAAATTGAAGGCGTGGTGTTCATAGCACAATTTTAAAAGGTATGAAAACTCTACTTGCTAAATTTTGAATATCTTTAAAACGAATCGATCGATTTAACTTTTTTTTTGTATGTTACTCTGGATAAAAAGATCTTTCCAACGAGGTATTACTTACCCCACCATCCCTATTAAAATTTAAGGGGTTGTGTCCATAGGGCGCAGGGATGAATGGATTTTTGAATCAGCTCTATTGCAAAATATGCCCGCCTCGAAACTAAAGTTGACCTGTCCAAGCATTTTTTCAAATTGTTTTTATTAACTATTTCAAAATTCGTCTGTTTCGTTTTCGTTGACCCACCCTGTATATCAAATCACAAAGATAAAGTTAATAGCGTGTATTTAGCGACCGTGATGAAAAATTTAGAGACATCGTTATCGTTAATCACGTGATTAAAAAATATTTCTTCATAAGAAATATTTTCTTAAAGACGTGATTAACTTTAACGACGTCTCTAAAATTTTCATCACGGTCGTTGAATACATGCTAATACCCTTTATGAAAATGTAGCTGATAAAATCGAAAATAAGAAAGTCATAGAGAAAACGTCATAGGTCCTTACGAAATAATTGAAATGTTAGAAAATAATAAAGTCAAAATTAAAAGTAAAAATAAAAATAAAATCGAGATCCTTCATCATCGCAAACTCGGAAATAATCCCACCAAAGTTTCATAATCTAAATGAAAATCCAGGATTACTACCATTACCATTAAGATTAGGAATTGCTCAAAATGTTGTTGACTATTGGTCATTAATACAAATAATTGATTTATCTGAGATAATTGATGAAAAATATGATAAAGCTAAATCTATTCTTACTAATAATGAAATAAAAACTAAATCAATTCTAAACAAGTAACACTTCTACAAAATTCAATTCAAATTTTTAAAGTTTTCTTTAAAAATTTGAATTGAAATTAGCACAAAATCAGCTTGTAATGGAATCTCGTATCATGCAAATTGAAAACTATATTAAAAAGTTTAAAATAAAAGATATGGATGCTCGTGGATTTATTTTGTTACAGGTTACAGACTGTAATAATTCAGTTAATATCAGCTTTTCAAATAATTTATAATATACTTGATAATATTGAAATTGCAATAACATTTTCAAAATTAAATACAGGGTGTCCTGTAACTACACCGACAACGCTTAACTGGTGATAGTAGACGTGAAAATAAGTTGATTTGACCCTATTTATCTATATCCAAAAATGCACCCTTAGGAAGTTATAAGCTTCTGAAGTTCATTTTAAAAAAATTGCAGCCAAAGTAATAAAAATTTTATGATGAAATTTTGTATGCATGCATTTTTATAAAAATCGTTCATTTGGTAAAAATTTTACCAATCCTTGATTACCGGAAATGGTCTTAGATGGTACGAGAGGAGATAAAACACTTGAAAACTTTTTTGGATATAGATAAATAGGTTCAAACCGACTTATTTTCACGTCTACTATCATCACCAGTTAAGCGTTGTCGGTGTAGTTACAGGACACCCTGTATATTCCATAATTCGATTGCAAAACCTAATGAAATTTTCAAGGAACTTGAAAATATTTCTGAACATTTAAAAACTAATAAATTACCGTTGGAATTAAAATTCGAGGATATTCTAAAATTCGAGAAAATTGTAAATATTAAAAGTTGCTTAAAAGGAAATCAAATAATACAAGTACCAATTGTGGAAAACAAAATTTATGATTTTTACCGATTATATCCTTTACTAACACCAACAAAAAACCAATTTAAAATAATCTTTCCTGAAACCAGAAACCAAATACCTTACCTTAAATGAACACACAATCTGAAGAATTTTTGTGTCATGTACCTAAGCACCAAGAAATCAGCGAAAAGCCTCCATGTGAAGTTCAAATGTTAAAATACGCTAAAAATGTTTCTTGTCATCAAATTCCTATCGAAGTAAAAAATATGAAAATTGAAAAATTAAAACAACACCAATGGATCTTGGTAATTCCAGAAGAAGTAATCGCCGTTCATCGATGTGGACTTACTAAAGAAAATATATCTCTTTTTGGAACTTATCTACTAGAAATGAATTCAAATTGTGAAATTCAAATAAACAAACTCAATTTAAAAATATTCAATTACCTAAACTTAATAATGACTTTCAGAATCATGCTACTAAATATAAAGAAGATTTTAAACTATAAAAATGGACTCAATAAATATTAATGAACTAAATAATATTGAAAGTGCTTTAAATAAACAAAGTGAGCGAATTAATAATATTACTATTGTACATTATAAAATAAGTGTATGGACAATAATTTTATATGTTTTTCTAATTCTAATGATTTTGTTTTGTAATATTGAAATATATAATATGTAAAACTGAAATATATAAAAATAAATTTAAAAATGAAATTCAAGAAGTCAAAACTCCCAAGGACCATCATTATCTAAATTCGCAACGTATCGCACCCGTTGCTTTATTCTACGCAGGGAGGAGTTATCTAGGTATTTGTAATCATTTAATAAAAAATACCAAATACCTATCTAGCAACTACCGTTATAAGCAATGCCGAAGTTTTAGGAATCGTTGGTGAAAACGGGCATTATAGAATTTTAGGCCTATGACTAAGTAAGTAAATCACTGGGGCGCATGTTGGTCATAATGACCGACGACGTTTTTTTTAAATCGTAAGGCAAGAGTATGTATTTTTTATACATTTCTGCCCAGACCTTATTCTAAGAATTTTTTCCAACTGCACAAATCTGAAATCTGGTGACGGAGGGGGCGTCGTCTCCCAGATTTTTTACTTTTTAGGTTTTCAATCGTTTCCCAGATTTTTTAGGTTTTCAAGATCATCAAGCATTCTGCCTTCGATTTTTTATTCTCGATGCTTTTTTTTAACTGCACAACTTTATGATTCCAACTGCACAGTTTAAAATTCCCACTAAACAATTTGTGTCCAGCTGCTCGTTAGAATAAGGTCTGTTTCTGCCAGTGTTAATGCAGAGTTGGCAAGAACTTGCGCGAAAAAACATTTCGATTTGTCTTATGAAAAAAATATGTTTTTAAGTTATCAAAAATGCTTAGTTTCAATTTCTCTATCGTCTCAAAAAAATTTGAACAGTTAATTTTATTTCAAAGCTAGAACTTATTTTTGTAGAACAGTGTTAGTACAGTAAAATTAGGTTTCAACAGAGCCGCATCTACACATTTTGTCACCCTGGGTAACAAGCAAATTTGGCGCAAACAAAAAACTTATCCTATAATAAATTATACCAAACATATTTTTTTATTATAAAAAATAAAACAACAAAAAATAAAGACTATTTAAAAATAATATACTATATATAAACTCTAAACCTGTAATATGTGTAAAACAAAAAAAAATTCCATAACGATATTTAAGTCTGTAGGTATTGCACAATTTCAAATTACAAGCTTACTTTCCTTGCCTTTAATGAAGCAAATTCGTTAATTATTGCCTCGAAATCAATGTTCTTGGTTGCTTCTTCTTCTATTGACAACATTGCCATATTAGACAATTTTTCTTGTCCTAGCGAAGATCTTAAATAATTTTTGATTATTTTTAGTTTACTAAAACTCCTTTCTCCAGAAGCTACGGTAACCGGAAAGGTTAAAAATATTCTTAAAGCAATCTCCACGTTTGGATAAGACTGCACTAAGTCTGCAGTAAATCCAAACATGACGCTGATTGAGTATTTGGAATTATGGAAATTGCATGATTTTTAAAGCTGTTTATTTCAGAACAAATGTCTGTTGCACTCGTTTCAATTGTATATTTTGAAGCTAAATCAGCAGCTGCTTTTTTTAAATCTTCAGTATCCATTGTCATTAGTTGATTTCCACGTTCATCCGAGAAATAGTATCCTTCATCGTTTGATTCTTCTGGGTCTAACTTTTTTATTTTTCGCTTCCTCTTGCTTATAAACTCTGTTGGAATATTCATTTCTGAAGCCAATTTTTCACATTGATTTAATGTATTTTTAGCTATTTCTTCTCTGATTTCAAGCAAATTATCAGATAACCCTTTTAATAAAGTTGCAGCTTTATGGATGGTTACTGTTTTTGACTGTAAGGTTTTGTTTACCCTTTCAACTTCTTGCAAAATTATATTCCAGGCAGTTAGAAAACATAAAAATTTGAAATTTATATGTTTTAATATAGTTGTTACTTCTACATATATTGTGGACTTATGATTTAAAGACATTTCTTTTAATAACTGATACACTTTTTGTATTTGTTGTTCTAGTGCTTTTACTGCATTTGACGTTGATGACCACCTTGTATCCGTATGGCCTTTAAGGGATGTTTTTAGAATACTCATTAGCGCATCCCATCTAGTTGTTGAGTTTACGAAAGATGTGTAAATTCTTTGTACAGCCCCAAAAAATGTTACCATGTTCGCATTTGTCGATGCTGCATTTTTACAAACTAAATTAAGATTGTGAGCTGCACATGGAATATAATTGGCATATTCATTTCTTTGGGAGATGATGGCTTGTACACCTTTATATATACCTGCCATATTTGCCCCATTATCATATCCTTGGCCTCTAACATTTTCAATACGGAGACCATCATTTTGTAACTGATTTAGTATTTCTTCAGCAAAGCCACTACCACTTTTTTCTTTAGTTTCAATAAAGTCAATAAAACTTTCCTCAATGGTAACTTTTCCATCTTTTATATAAACGTACCTAATAATTTGACACATTTGTTCATGATGTGACACGTCAGGTGTACAGTCAAATAACAAGGAGAAATATTTAGCTTTTTGAATTCTTGAAATAATGTCGCGTCTAACATGATTTCCCAACATTGAAATAAACTCATCTTGTATAGTTTTGGAGTATGAAACCGAATTTTTTCTATGACTGCTTACTTGTTCTGCAATAACACCATGATAATGGCTTATTAATTCCACTAAATTTAAAAAAATTCCTGCATTTGAACTGCCAATATTTTCATTTGTACCTCTAAGTGGTAAGTTGTTTTTGGCACAAAATAATATAATGTCCAACACCACCCTTAATCTACTTTGCCATTTTTCCCTCTCTGACTCTACCATTTTTTGAATTGAATCATCTATTAAACCACCTTTTTTAATTTTCCTTTCCAGGCATTTCCATTGAAAATAAGAATTCCGATGGTTTGTGGAATTTTCATGATCACAAATGCGATTTACATATTTCCAATCCATATAACCCTTTTTTGGATTACTGATAGTTGATTCTATACTACTAAATAGAATACATGGAAAACAAAAAAACGACATTGATGTTTTTGAGTAAATGAGCCAATTACGATCGATCAACTCTCCGTTGGAACATTTTTTGGAAAACCATTCCTTTGAAAATGTTCTACCATCTTTTATAAAAGATTCTTTAAGGTTTGCGTCTTTTCCTTGATCTGGTTCCTGTTCTACTAAAAACAATCTTATTTTGTCTGAAATTCTTGGCCAAGATGGTGGATCATTTAAATTGATGGTATCTATAACTTCTTCCTTATCCTTGTTTTCGGCAATTGTGTTAGCTTCTGTTATATAACATGTATCCTCGTTACTGTTTTCTGATATAACAGCGACTTCGTCTTCTGTCAATGCATTTGTTGCCGTTGGTTGTTTGGTTTCTGTAGCAGAACTTGAACTACCAGCTTTTCCTAACCAGGCGTTTAATGAATTTTCCTGAGATTTGTTTGCTTCTTCTCTTAATCTTTTACTTTTTTTATATTCCGCACCACTAGGTTTTTTTGAAGACATCTATAATATAAATTTTATCCATGTAATTGCTTGTTCTAATAAACTCATATTACTCATATCTAATTTAAGTTTCGTACTAATAAGTTCAACTGAGACCCAATACTCATCTGAACCCAAAATCAAATACCGATCTGCAGTTACATTTAAATGCATTCATTTTTAGATTCATATTTTTTTTTAGAAAAAAATAATGTAAGGGCTCAATTTTTTTATATTTTGTTACAAATACAGTCCTTAGTAAAACTACATAAAAAGTTGTTTTAAAATCAAACCATGAGTCAAAAAATTTAAAAAATGAAAATAATCAGTCACTTTTTCACATTTAATTTTTTTAATCGAAAACAAAAAAATGTAAGGGCTCAATTTTTTTATATTTTGTTACAGATACAGTCTTTAGTAAAACTGCATAAAAAGTTTTTTCAAAATCAGACCAGGAGTCAAGAAATTAAAAAAAAAATATAAAAAAATTGTCACTTTTTCATATTTTATGTGTAACAAAATATAAAAAATGTAAGCCCTTACATTGTTTTGTTTTCCATTAAAAAAATAAAATGTGAAAAAGTGACTGATTATTTTCATTCTTTTTAAAATATTTTGACTCCTGGTCTGATTTAAAAAAAACTTTTTATGCAGTTTTACTAAAGACTATATCTGTAACAAAATACAAAAAATTAAGCCCTTACATTTTTTTGTTTTCGATAAAAAAAATAAAATCTGAAAAAAAGACTATTTTTTTTTTCAAATATCTCGATTTCTATCAATCCTATTCATTATCAATCTTGTAGAGCATAAAATTTCCTATAACTTTGTGCAAAACTTTTTTTTGTAGGGTGAACTAATTTTTAGTTAAAGTGGCCCGAATGTCCTATACATACTACAGATGAAAGAAAATAGGGTTTGAAATGGGGAAGGAATTTTTTTTCGTAGAGAGTTGAAATTTTGTGTGTACGGAGGAGAAATTTTTAAGACAAAAGTTAAAATGTTCCTTTTCGATCGGACAGCCCCGAAAAAGTTATTACGCCCCGAAAGAAAAATCGAATTCATCCCCTCAGTGTCCGAAATTCACCCCGAATCGCATCAAATTTTAGTATGTTATGGAGGACCCGTTTCTGAAGACGGTGGCTTTGACCCACCCGGACCTATCTATTAAGGGGGCGGGGATACGACCCCTTTTGTATTTTTATTCCGAATTCGGACATTTTCTGCGCGGAGCCACGAAAAGGGTAGCTTTTTTCGTCAGATTTTAAAAATTCCGGTTACATCGTGAAGAGGGATGTGGATTCTAAGCGAGGTTCAAATTTAAAATTATTCAAAGCACTCTAACACGGAAAAAAATTTCCAAAGTCCTTCGATTTTTCTTACTTTTTTTTCGGTTTCAACTTAAATAATCGCAGCCCTGTCCGGTTTTAAAGGGAAGCGACGAAATTTGGCTCCTTTTATTCTCACATCCTGGTGATAGACCGTGGCCATTTTTAACACTCCGGCACAACCGTGTGGCGCCCCGGCGCCGAGACGCGAAGTGTACAAATATAAATTTAGCTTTTTTACGTGCGGCAAAAATGCTCAAACTGTACCCCTTATATTTGAGGATCGGCAGGTGCAAAAAAATAGCGGGATTTTGATTTAAAAAGTAGATACCCGTTATTATGGCCATCTGAACCCCTTTTTGGATATCTTCATTTTTTATATTGAATTGAGGCCTTTAAATTTGCATTTCGTTTTTTTTTTGCTTTTTCGGCGCGGACTTTAAAAATTCGTAACTTTTGATAGGGGTTGGATATTATGGAGCGATATTTTTTATTTTGCTTATTACATTAATATTTATAATCAAAACAATCGACACCTCTAAATTTTCTCCCTTTCTGCAGAAAAAAATCGAACATAAAATGTTCAAAAAAATCGCACAAACGCGATCAGACAGTTGTACCACTGGCGCCCACAATTTTTAAAAAATTTCAAATTTTACTTCATTTCCCTTAAAAAGAATTAGTTTTACAGCTAAAAGGCTATTTTTTGTTTTTATACTCGGCAGAATTTTTGAATTTAAGGGTGGACGGCTTCCGTCCGGCCATTATTTAACGGATTTTCATTTTTAAAAACTCTGCTGAATCTACACTTAGAACCAAAACCGACACACATAGGGTTTTTTTAATTTCGAAAAATTGTCCCATTTAAAAAAGTCAAAATTTTTGAGCTTTTCGGTCTAATCAACCCCTCAAATTTCACCGTCATGTAATGCACCTTTTCTGAAAGCTTTCAAGGTCCGCTTTACGACAAAAAAAGAATCACTTCGCTATGTCTTTTCGTTATCGAGTTATGACTGAAAATGTGGCAAAATTAAGGAAAATCTCTATGTATAGGACATTCGCGCTACTTTAATTAAAAATAAGTTTACCCTACAAAAAAAAGTTTCAAACAAAAGTTGTAGGAAATTTTATGCTCTGCAAGATTGATAATAAATAATTTTATCGTAGGATTGATAGAAACCGAGATATTTGGAAAAAACCATTTCCTCCCCCTATAACTCCAGAAGCAGGTACCCCACAACTCGGGACTCTTTAGATCCTAAATGTACATGATTTAAGCTACAAATAAGCCGAGTTTCATTAACTCCGCAATTTTTTCCTAATTCAGGCTGTTTTTGTGCTAATTTTACTGTACTATGTAATTTGTATCAGAAGCATAGATTTTTTTTAATGAAAATGGGATTTTATTGGTCAAATTGCAACTCTACTAATGAAAACTAGGTTTTAGTGATGAAGTATCCGCAAGTGGCACGGAACCTGGCGAAGTCTAAGAAAATCGAAAACATAGGTATCGTATCTCCTATCTACGGCGCTAGTACCTCCAAAAAAAATTGTTTGGTGTTTGGTCATATTTCAAAGCAGCGATTCAGTTATTCGCGATTTCGATTACCTGGGGTGCTTTCTTTTTAAGAGTAAAATGTTCTGGAACAGTTTGCTCTGGAACAACTTGCACTTGGCGTTAAAAAGAACAAGCCGTAATAGGTAACAGGTAACAGTGCAACATCCCCACTACCGCGTGACTAACGCGAAGTGTTTCGTTCAAAGATTTCTAACCAATATAATATTGTTTCGTTTCAATACGTTTCAAGCAATAACCTAAAATTATAAGTAATTATAAAAATGGCTCGTTTATTGTTTTCTATTTCAAATATTCAATAGAAGCATAATAGTGAATAGTAAGCAATGGATCTACCTGGATCTCAAACACAAACATATCAAATGCAAATTTTTAATCCGAATTTAAAACAAAACTTATGAAATAAATCTATCATTTTCTGACTATCAACGAGCCTCGTTCGCAATCTTCATCCCCTGAAATATCTGATGAATTCAATTTTTGATTTAAATGTATGAGCTATAAATGACTGAAGAAATTGAATTTATTAAATAATTACTAAATAAATAAAATAAAAAATACTGATAATTATCTTTTCTAAACCTTGCATGTTTATTTTAGCTATTTATAAAAGAAATAACCTTTAAATGTAAATAAACACAATGTATTTTTTGAAATCACGTTGTATTGTTTATTTCCCCCACTCCTTTGGAACAACTTGCACCAAATTTTAGGTTGGTGCATCAAGGGTAAAAGAACAAGAGTAAAGTGTTCTGGAGTTACTCGGAACAGCTCCAGAGCGTAAAAAGAAAGCGCCTCTGTAAGGGGCACTGTTTTGACAGAAACAGCCGATCCAAGTGAGGTAAAAATTTATTTTTTGTTTATAATTTACATAAAACCCCATGATTTAATGATTTTAGCTCACAAAAATTTTTCTTTTTGACGTTACCTCACTTCAATAATTTAAAAAATTCCACCAGAGGGCGAGCGGAATTCCGAAATCGCGAAATGAAGATTTATTTGTTTAGACTTTTTATATTTGACAAATTAAAAAAAAGCGAACTAAGGGCCTTATGTAAGAATAGTTCTGTTTAATCTTGCGATTTTTAAATTTGTAAATTATAAACATTCTAAAAAATTCTTGAATAACACAAATAACTCTCAGGTGTGTTATTTAAATTTTATAAAAAAACAGCAATTATATTATTTTACAAAAATTATAATTGAAAGTATATCCATCAAAACTAACATGTTTTACAAATAAAAATAAAAATATTAAAACATTTTAAAGCTTAGATTATTTACATTAACAAAAAAAATAGTAACTCTGATTAATAATTAGAAAGGTACGAACAAGAAATTATGTTTCTTTTTGAGAGATTATCATATTGTTCATTCTAGTATCTGACGTTGACGTCGTCGTATACAATAATGTTTTTGGCATGGCGGTATTACCTGGAGAACTTACTGCAACCACATTGCAGGCCTTAATTTTATTTAATACCGTTTGATTTAATGTTAATGGTGGGCTACCCACAACTTCAAAACTTCCAGATGTTGAATCATAGAGTCTTAGTTGACCAGGTACAGCAGTCTTAAAAATACAAAACTTTAGCTAATTTACTAAACAATTTAGTAAGTGAAAACTTACAAAATTTATAGGTTTTTGAGAATTTTTGCTAACAAGCAGTTTCGTCGTTTTACTTATAACACTTTTCTAAAACAAATCATAATTAAAATCAGGAACAATAAGTTGCAGTTTATTTAAAATACCCCTGCCATTGTTTTCGGAGGAGCCGTTGGTCGTAGAATAATAGGAGTTGGTACCTTCTTTAAGGTTGATGGTGATTTATTTTGCTGGTCTGGTTTTTGGGTACATTTTGCCATGTGTTTTGGCCAATGTTTTGACTGGCATGGATAATCGCAATAGCTTGTATTCCAACAACAATAAAGTACTGCTTCTTTTAAACAATTTGCGCACCTGCAAAATATTGAATTAGGTAATATTTCTACAATTTACATTGATTTTTTTACCATTGTGTTAATTTAGCTTCCTCAACACGTTTAATCATTTCGAGATTACACGCAGCTTTAGTTTCATAAATTACTTTTTCATTTTCTTCTAAGATAGCCTTTTGAATATCTTGAAGGACAGAATTAACGTTCTTCTTAATTTCTGTAATCTCCTCGCTATGCCTATGACGTTCCTCTTCTATTTTTAAGCGTAAATTAACAACCTCTGCTTCAGAATTATCACTTTTTCCATATTCACTAATGGTCTCTAGAAGTATTCCTCGGAAGTAATCACTCATCTATAAAAAAATTAATGAAATTAAAAATTAGTCTTTTAGATTAATTTAAAGGTACCAAAATGCTAACTGATTATTAAATCGTAACCCAAATATTTGATTAGAGAAATATATTTTTTTGTTGATAATGAAAAGAAAATAGAAATAATCTAAACAATTCTTTGATATTTCTTAAGATTTTAAATAAAAAATAAAATAAAAACGCACAACAAATTTAACTCACCTTATGTGCCATTGAATTAATTTTTGCAGTAATTGGTCCAGCTGTACTAGGCAAAGAATCTTCGTAAGAATTAGATATAGGGCAAGGCGGGCGAGGTTTTAACCTTGGAGGCTGCCTGCAAATTAACTGTGATACGCCCCTAGAAATTCCTTCATGTAGAATCCCATTCAATAAATTAAAATCATTGCTATCGACAACTATTTGCTCATTTCTTGGAGTCTCATTAACATTAGGTTCTCTGATAGCAAGATTAACCGTACTGTTTGATCTAGTTAATTCAGGTGGATTTCTTACATTAATAATATTAAAACGACAATTTTTTTCAGTGGATGTTCTGCTAATATCATTACCAGTTTTGCTTGTGTCAATAGTGAACCCAGGAAAGGCATCATTGCTAGTTCCGGCATACAAATCAGTCCGTACCCTATAAGTATTAGCGATTGCTCGATTGCTATCGTTGTTTATATTACCATTTATTTGATTGATGTCTCTGCCTATTTCGTTTAGATTTTTATTAATATTATTGGGGTTATTTTTGTCCTTTATAGTTTCAATATTCTTTATAACACCTCCATTCTTGTTTTTGGAAACATTATTTCCAGGTGAAGTGTTAATAATATTTTCTTGTGATATATTCGTATCATTGGGCTTATCTAATTCAATGAATATACCTGTTGTATCACTTAATATACGGTATGTAAAATCTACTGAAGAACTGTTGGTATGGTTAGCTAAAGCTAAGTTATTCTCTACCGTAATATTAGAATCTCTTTTGTTTCCAGTAGATTTATTAATCAATAGACTGTTACTGTTTCTATTCTTATCTGTTGGGTTTGGAGGAATTGCAGAAGGTTTAGGAGCAATTTTTTTCACTTTCATTTTTTCTTTATTTACTTTTTTTGAGCTTTCTGAAAACATTTCGGGTGGTGTTTTTTTATTGTTTTGCATTTTTAGTCGTTGTGATGGTATTCGTTTATTTTTGTTTATTTCTGAAGTGTCTACTTTGGGATCAAACATAGGTTTTTCTGATATATTTAAGGCTGTCAGCAGTTGTTTTTTAGCAATTGCTGTTTCTGCTTCATGTTCACTATCAGAAGTTGGCTCTACTTTAATTTCAATTATTCCACTTGGATCAAGTTTATTCTTTAATTGATCAATTGAAACAAGTCGGATACTATTTATAGGTGATTCTTTGGGCTTTTCTGAATTTTCAACTAATTGCAAATGTCCATTATTTATATTATCGTTTACAGCTTTAGCAGATTTTTTTTGTGCGTTTTCATCTAAAAGAGAGTTTAATAAAACAGTTTCTGCTTTATCAGTCCCATTTTCCTTCTCTTGTAGTCTTGTGTTTTTTACAAGACTTTCTGAACGAGAACTGAATTTCGCTGAGTTTTCAACTTTTTCTTTATTCCTACTTTTACTTTTACTTCTAATCCTACGCTTCTTTTGCGATCGATTTTCATCAACAGCTTCTGTGTATAATATATCCAATAAGTCATTTTCTTGTTCCTTAGATTGATCATCTTCAGAATGTCCGCTGATAATTTCAAAGCAATCTACGATATTCTTTGATTTGTTTTCCTTCTCTAGAGAATTTACAATTTCTTCTGATTTGTTTTTGTTTTCTTCGGTAGATTTTTGTTTTTCTTCAGGACCATCCAAAATTACCACGGGAATTATTACATTAGTAGATTTGTCAATTTTCTTAGTGTATTTCTTAATATCATCATCTATATTATTAACAGGGTCTGTATTTTTGGAAACAGATACTGGGGATTTGTTACTCTCTGAATTAAATTTTTTAAACAGCTTATCAGAGATTTTTAGTTTTCCTTGTACTGATTTTGATTTCTGGGATAATTTTAGTGGCTTCCATTTTTCAACAGTTTTTGTCTTTTCTGAAGATTTTGGGTTTTCAGAAGATTTTTCAGTTGGTTGTTTTTCCAATTTTTCTGGTGACACTGATTGCTCTGTTGAAATTGACTTCTCTGGTGACACTGATTTCCCTCGTGAAACTGGTTTCTCCTGTGATGTTTCGATCTCTTGTGATACAGATTTTTCTGCTGACTTTGCTTTTTCTGATGATATTTGTTTTTCTAGTAATTTTGGTTTTTCTGATGATTCTGGTCTTTCTGGTGTTATTGCTTTTTCTAGTGATATTGCTTTCTCTGGGGATTTTACCTTTTCTGGTGTAGTCAAGTTTCCTATAACAGTCATTATTTTAGGAAAAGTGTCTCCTTTTAATGAATCTGATAATTGTGGAGAATTATCTTCTTTTGGGGATTTTGTGTTATTGGAATTTATAAGATCTTCTGGAGATTTATCTTCATTCAGTTTAAGAGATTCATTTAAATTTGGCATAGGTGTTGCACATCCTAATACAGTATTAATTACCGTCATTGGATCAACTGAAAATCAATGAACATAGTACATTATTTTTATTTAAATTCTCGTATTATTAAAACTACAAATTAAAAGCATAATACATTATAACTGATATTTCTATCGGGTAATGCAAGAAATCTAAAAAGAAAACACTTTTTGTTAGCTGACCGGTTTCGAATAATTAATAAATTATGATGTTTTAAATAAAGTCAATAAAGACATGTTTATACCGGGTGGAAATGAAAACCGAGTCACCTCTATAACTTTTTTATTTATGAATAGAAAAATTTGAAATTTGGCTATGTTCTATGGTTCAAAAAATCAAATTTTATGTGCATTTTTTATTTTCGAAATCACTTCCGGTTTCACCGGAAACACCATGAACTTTGTTTTTTTAAATGTAACATCCCATATTTTTATTCATGGCTTAAAATACTTTTAAAAAAGAAGTATTTTTGAGATATTAGTTTTTATTTTTTTTGTAAAAAAAATTTTTTTCAAAAAAAAAAAAAGGTTTTCGAAGTCGGTGAAAAGTACCAAAACTAATTCTAAATAATTCAAATACTTAAATAAAATTGTAATTTAAAAAAATTTAAGTGGTTTTTGAACTATTAATTTTTAAACTTAGTTAATGAAGATTTTATCAAATATCTCACATTTTTTAAATGCAATGATGCCGGGTCATTCGACTTTTTAAAAAGAGGATTTTATAACGATTATTTTGGTACCCCATATGTAGGGGTGCACCCTGGAGAACGCTAAATGAACTAGTAAAATTATTTATTTCTTAAGTTGGAAAATACTAGCTATTAAGTATCTTTATTACAGGCACATGCAAAATAATACCCCTACATATGGGGTACCAAAATAATCGTTATAAAATCCTCTTTTTAAAAAGTCGAATGACCCGACATCATTGCATTTAAAAAAAGTGAGATATTTGATAAAATCTTCATTAACTAAGTTTAAAAATTAATAGTTCAAAAAACACTTAAATTTTTTTTCAAATTACAATTTTATTTAGTTATTTGAATTATTTAGAATTAGTTTTGGTACTTTTCTCCGACTTCGAAAACCTTTTTTTTTTTTTGAAAAAATTTTTTTTTACAAAAAAAATAAAAACTAATATCTCAAAAATACTTCTTTTTTAAAAGTATTTTAAGCCATGAATAAAAATATGGGATGTTACATTTAAAAAAACAAAGTTCATGGTGTTTCCGGTGAAACCGGAAGTGATTTCGAAAATAAAAAATGCACATAAAATTTTTTTTTTGAACCATAGAACATAGCCAAATTTCAAATTTTTTTATTCTTAAATAAAAAAGTTATAGAGGTGACCCGGTTTTCATTTCCACCCGGTATATGTCAAATAATAGTTATTTATGACATAAGGATCGTAACATCAATCATTATGGTTCAAATCTTGAATATTTGCCTGCTAACAAGACTTTATCTGCTTGCATAAGTCATGAAAAAAACGAAATAAATTAATAAATAATAAAATAAATAAATAATTACAATAAATAAACGAAATAAAGCGACCGCTTTCTATGATTTGGCGCCTATAATGAAATCGTTACTATGGTGATTTCCTTTATGGGCCTCAATCCGATAAAGAACGTCATTATGTCAATAATTTGACACCTTTAAAGGTAACATTATGGTATGCAAGCAGATAAAATTAATAATAGAATTAAAGGTTCTTTCAAGAATATTTTTGAAGAAATTAGAGGTTAGTTTATCACAAATGTCATAACATTCATAGTAAAGTAAATACTTTCATTACAGTTAATTAAAAAGAATAAGGATATTCATGTCGAGTGATTAAATTTTTTTGTATATTGTGTAACAATGTTAGCTCGATGGAGTTTTTTAATTTTTATGACAAAAAGGAACTAAATTTTATGGGGTAATTCTGAACAAAAAATGTTAGCCGTAACAGCGATGTTAAATTTGACAATCACCCCGATGTCAAAAAAACGCTATTCTGTAAACTTTAGTGTAACTTAACGACAATATAAAATAACATTTTCGGTATTAAAATGCATTGTACATTTATATAATGTATTATTTTGATCAATTATATATTAATGTATTATTATTACTTTGCTGTATGTTATTTTAACACCGAAAATTTTATTTTAAATAACCTTTAAGTTGCAGTAATTAATTAATTAGTTAATGATAGTGAGTCTGATAAACATGTAACTGTTAGTAGCAGAGGCAGAGTAAGAAAACTTACGGAAAGAGCTCGAGCTCTTATTAAGAAATGAGAGAAATTATATTTATATTATAATTTTTAATTATTTTTACTATTTTTATTATGTATTATTATTTATACTATGTATTTTATGTAAAAGATTATTATTATTAATTACTATAATTAAAGATACTATTAGTTGCAGTAAAGTTTACAAAATTGCGATTTTTTTGACGTCAGGGTGACTGTCAAATTTAACATCGCTGTTACGGCTAACATTTTTGTTCAGAATCACCCCATTAGTAAGGTTATTAATCTCGTTAACAATCTGCAATGACATTAAAAACTACTTAAGTTATTTCCAATTATACCTCTGACAGTAGCATCAAATTTTGGCCCCCCCTCCGCGATAGGTAAAGAAATGGGCCCTTTTGTATGAGAAAATCGCAAACTGGTCGGCTTGGGCCCCAGAATATCGACAGGCCCCTCGCACCGCGGGGTCTGTGGGGCCATAGCTATGCCACTGAGCTCTGAAGAAGGATTAAAATAAATTATCCGAAACCGGTCAGCTAACAAAAAGTCTTTTCTTTTTATTACATATCATGCATTACCCGAAACAAATATCAGTTAAAAGTTTTTGACAATAATAAGAAAAAATAGAATAAAAAATTTTTAAATTACAATTTACGATTTAAAGTTATTCAACCTAAATTTAAAAAACGTAATTTTATAATTGTATGTATTATTGGAAAATAAATTATATCTTATATCTTACTTTCTATTGTGAAATCTTCCTCATCATCCTTGGAATCGTCTTCATAACTATTATCATTCCTATAAATATCAATATAAGATTTATTCTCCTCTTCTTCCATACATTCTTCATCATCATCGCCGTCATTCTTAAGTTTCTTGATAACCTTTTCAGATTCAGGTAAACCATCGTTAGTTCCTCTTTTCTTATCGCATTTATATTGCAATTCCTGTTTTTCAATATCAAATGGTAGTTTATATCGAGAATATTTGAACCACCCAAACTTTTTCTTTATATTTTCAATATAAATATTAGCTTCCTAAAAATTGAGTATTACTATTTAAGTTTATAACATTATTTTACATGTTTACTTTCAGGCATTCGTTAATTTCGTTCCGTTTAGTTGCAGTTGAATTGGGATTTTTTTTAGAGTAGAAATAGCAGTTCTTGACATCAACATACGCTCGATCATGTTTCCCAAAAAATCTAACATCAACATTGCCTAAGGAAGTTAAACCCATAGCCTTAGCAGGCCAAAATGGAAATCCTAAAAAGATTAAATTGTAAATTAACCCTTGCACTCCTGAATTTTAATTTTTAGAGATTTTTTTGTACTGCGTATTAATAATTCTTTAATAATTTTACAAAAAAAAATTATATAAGAAAAGGTTTGTCGATGAAAATTTAATGCCGACGAAATGGTTGTCGATGAAACGTCCTTGTCGAAGAAAAGGTTTCTCGATGAAAAGGTAGTGTCGATGAAAAGATAATGTCGATGAAACGTCTGCATTGATGAATTGGCCATGTTCATGAAACGTCTGTATTGAAGAAACGGTCGTGTCGATGTAAACGCCATGTCAATTAAACCGTTGTCGATGAAAAAGTAGTGTCGATAAAATGGACTGTCGATGAAGTGGTAGGACGCCAATACTTTTACCTACGTTAAAAAGCAATACGATCTATTTGATGCAAGAAATAAATAAGATGCGATAATAAATAAGGAATGTAGGAAAATAGGAGTATATTTATTTCTTGCAACAAATAAATCAGATTGTTTTTTAATTTAAGTAAACGTATTAACTCGAAATTGATTGCTGCAAGGTCCTCAATTCAAAGTGGAAGGTGGAACAAGAGTAAGTAATATTCAAATTTTTCTACCATCTAGCAATAAATGAATTTGTGTTTCATCATAGTTAGAAATTTAGCCTTTTACTAAATTTGCCTAATAGGCATGCTGTGTGTTCCCGAAAGTTTAGCTTATTGTCTATTATTATGCCTAAATACTTTATACTCTCTACAACATGGAGTTCTTTATCATCTATGGTTACTTTGTCTGTAGATTACTCTTCCTTGCTCCTAATATACATCAAATGTGTTTTTGCAATATTCAGGAATAAACTATTAGTTTGTAGCCATTTTTGTAATTCTATTAATTTTTCATTAATCTTCTTATCATACATAAAGGACTGTATCATCCGCAAATAAGTTCAGTCCTACATTCAGAGTTTATACATGTGTTGAAGTCATTAATATAAAGTATGAAGAGCATAGGTCCCAGTACAGTACCTTGTGGAACCCCCTGTAGATTTTCAACATTGTCTGAGATTATTCCATTCACCTTTGTAACTTCCTTTCGGTTACTTAAATATGATCTGAAGAAGTTCAAAGCTTTATTTCCGATACCGAATTTTACTAGCTTGGATAACAGTTGGTCTCGATTAACAGTCTCAAATGCCCTCTTGAGATCTAAGAAGACTGCTGCAATAGTTTTCTTCTCATTCATTAAATTTTTCCAATATGACAACAGGAGTTGAATTGATGTTTCACACGAATGTCCCACTCTGAATCCAGATTGGTTATCCTTTAACAACTTGTTCTGCTCAATAAAGTCTGTCATTTGATTTTTAATTACCATTTTTCAGTGATCTTCTCACATAAGGGTAGTAACTTTATAGGTCTATTCTATGTTCTTCAATTTTATTAGTATTGTTGACTTTTGGAATTGGAATTATAATTGATGTCTTCCATTTATCTGGGGATATGCCTGCTTGGATTATGTTGTTAATTAAGTTCTCCTAACAATATTTTATCACCATCATTCAAGATTCTGATGCTCGTTTTCACCAACGATTCCTTAAACTTGGGCATTGCTTATATGCTAGGTATTGCCTGGTTGCTAGGTATTTTTAATCATTTAATAAAAAATACCTAGCAACTAGGCAATACCTAGCATATAAGCAATGCCTAAGTTTTAGGAATCGTTGGTGAAAACGGGCGTAAGAGTTATTTCATCACATGAACTTCCTTTTGTTAAGCTTTTCATTATATCTTTTAACACTTTGATATTCATGGTTTTAAATTTGTTTAGTTTTTGCTTTGTACAAGGAAGATTTCCCAAATTACTTCTTACATCTGGATTTTTTGTTTTATTAATGATCTTCTTTATGCTCTCTATAAAGAATTCATGGAAGGAGTTTGCCAGTATTTTAGGATCATCTACTATATTCCCTTTTATTAATATTTTGTTGATTTTCGAATTTTTCTTATTACCAATTAATTGTTTAATCGTGTTCCACATCTCCTTGCTGTTACCTTTGCAGTCATCAATTTTGGTTTCATAATGTTTCTTCTTCTTTAGTTTGATTAACTTTGTGACTTTATTTCTTTGTTGTCCATGTGTGCTCCAAGTTTCTTTAGAGTTCATTGTAGAAGCTTATATAATTTCTATTACGCTGTTGGATCTCACTTTTCACTTCTTGGTCATACCACGCACTTTGACCTTGCCTTACTTTAATTGACTTGAGCGGTTCTGTTTTGTTTAGAGCTAGAATGGTGCCCTGTTAATCGTTCGAACGGAAGTTGTTAGAACGATAAAAAGTTAGAACGTAATATGATAGAAACGTAAAATGTTAGAACCGTAAAGTGTTAGAACCGTAAAGTGTTAGAACGGAAATCTGTTAGAACGTAAACTGTTAGAACGTAAACTGTTAGAACGTAAATTGTTAGAAACGTGAAGTGTTAGAACCGTAAAGTGTTCGAAATGTGAATTGTTAGAACCGTAAAATGTTAGAACCGTAAAGTGTTAGAACCGTAAATTCTTAGAACGGAAATCTGTTAGAATCGTAAATTGTTCGAATCGGAAAGTGTTAGAACGGAAAACTGTTACAACGTAAATTGTTAGAAACGTGAAGTGTTAGAACCGTAAAGTGTTCGAAACGTAAAGTGTTAGAACCGTAAAGTGTTAGAATCGTAAAGTGTTAGAACCGTAAAGTGTTAGAACCGTAAACTGTTCGAATCGAAAGCGGGACACGTATATCGTTTCGACCGGCGCATACGTGTACCGATTCGAACTGTCCCGAATCAGTCCGATCGTGCTAAGGAAATTCATAATATGATAAAGTTTAACTTTATTAATTATGATTTTTTACACAGTGTGAATTTAACTAACCTTTGAGGTGATATTTAAAATTCTTTTTAATTACATCTAGATGTCGCATATATAATCTTTTTGGTACTGCTGTAAAACACTCTTAATAAGGTATTATTTAATGCTATAAATACCATATTAACCCATTTAAAAATGACATCCAATTTTGAGAAGGGTACTACATAAAATGTTTGTATCACATCAGGTTTTACAAAAAAATAAGTTTAGTTCTTTTTTAAAATATTACAAAATTTACCATATAAAATTTCATTTCTTTTGAAAATTTGTTTGATCAATAATTATCCTAGTGGTTATATATGTCTCAATTTTAACAGCTTATCACTCTCAGCTTGCATATTTTCTGGAAAAACCTAAATGAAAACATAGTATATGAAACCCTTCAAACTAAACTTGGCCTGTACGAGCGTTTCTCTAAATTTTTATATTAAACGTTAACAATTTCGAATCCTTATATTCAAAAATAAATTTTAAATATCTACATATACGCCAAATGGAATATGGGGATAAATTCGTAGTGCTAACTTACATAATATTGTTTAAGGTTCATTATTATTTTTTATTATCTTTTATTTGCGAGGTCATCTTGATAAAATCTGAAAACACTTTTTTTAAGATTTTTTAAAGATACGAGCTTGAAATATTTATTGGGACTTGGTTTTTATTTTTTTTTTCTAGAAAACTATAATTTTCTTGCTCGTTGCGTAATATACTATATTAATTTATGTTAGAAATTAACAAGGGTGTAGCGTTTCAAATTAAAAATTTGAAAGTTAATAATTTATATTTAAAGTATAAAGAAAATAGAAAATAAAATCAAGTCTCTACGATGTTTCGTTCAAAATTTATGAATTTTTATATAAAACATGACATTCTGATAAATGAGTAAAGGTCTTGGTAAAGGTGTATTTTGAAAAATTCATATTTCGCTTAATAACTAAAATTAAGAAACAAAAATTCGTACAAATAAGTTTCAAAAACTTACTGATATTAACATATTAATTTTTTTTAAATTTAATTATTTTTTAGGATACATTACCTAGAAAAAATTTGATTTTTTTGAGTTTTTGGGGAGTAAAATTTTTTTTAGGGGGTGTAGAGGGCAAATGACAAATGACGTTTCATCCATTTTCTTTTATCTTTCATTTGCGATGTTGATTTTGAAAAAATTCTAAAAAAAATTTTTTGAAATATTTTTAAGGCTACGGGTTTGAAATTTTTAAAGGAAATCGGTTTTTATTTTTTTTTCTCGAAAACTATAAGAGTTACCGGTTTCATATTTTTACCGAATGTAAACACCGCGGATAGACGCGTTTTAAAAAATATTTGGTTAAAAACGGTTAAAAAAATATTTTGGAAAAAATTCGCGAAGTTTTGGGAAAATTTTGGTACAAATACGGCTCTGGACGGCGCAATTTTAAGCCGAAAATTAAAATTTCACGGAATTTGGTGGAGGAGGTGACGGTGCGATTTTTAAGCTATTTAACGTCTCGGTGGTGCTAATAGTTTCGAAGATATTAATTATTTCGTGAAAAGTGAAAAATTACACACTGAAATTTTGGTTCCAAATGGAGATTTTGCTTATTTTAGCTACATTTTCGATGATAACTCGAAAACAGAAAGAGATAGCTAAATGATTCTTTTTTTGTTGTTAAGTGGACATTGAATGCTTTCAGAGAAGCTGTAAAAAGTTGGGGTGAAATAGATTTTGAAGGGTTGATTAGACCGAAACGCGTCAAAAGTTGCGACATTTTTAAATGCGAACTTAAAAAAAATATTTTTTCGTTATTTTATCGTAATTCATAAAAGTTCTTGTATATGTATGGAACAATATTTAATTTACCAATTAAAACAGGTAAGTTTCGCATAAATTCATAACTACTAACTATTTGTAATTTTGAAAAGCAGTAAAACATTTCGCCTTTCTTTTTCAAAACTTTATTTTGAACTAAAACAAAATTTTTTCTCGGTTGACATAACGTCATCAATTTTTTTAAATGGGTTAATATGGTATTTATAGCATTAAATAATACCTTATTAAGAGTGTTTTACAGCAGTACCAAAAAGTTTATATATGCGTCATCTAGATGTAATTAAAAAGAATTTTAAATATCACCTCAAAGGTTAGTTAAATTCACACTGTGTAAAAAATCATAATTAATAAAGTTAAACTTTATCATATTATGAATTTCCTTAGCACGATCGGACTGATTCGGGACAGTTCGAATCGGTACACGTATGCGCCGGTCGAAACGATATACGTGTCCCGCTTTCGATTCGAACAGTTTACGGTTCTAACACTTTACGGTTCTAACACTTTACGTTTCGAACACTTTACGGTTCTAACACTTCACGTTTCTAACAATTTACGTTCTAACAGTTTTCCGTTCTAACACTTTCCGATTCGAACAATTTACGATTCTAACAATTTACATTCTAACAGATTTCCGTTCTAACAATTTACGGTTCTAACACTTTACGGTTCTAACATTTTACGGTTCTAACAATTCACATTTCGAACACTTTACGGTTCTAACACTTCACGTTTCTAACAATTTACGTTCTAACAGTTTTCCGTTCTAACACTTTCCGTTTCGAACAATTTACGATTCTAACAGTTTACGTTCTAACACTTTACGGTTCTAACATTTTACGTTTCTATCATATTACGTTCTAACTTTTTATCGTTCTAACAACTTCCGTTCGAACGATTAACAGGGCACCACTTGCTACTTCAATGATACCCTTCAGAAAATCTAGATCAATAAGTCCTAATCAATGATTTTCTATCCGGATACGTACGGATCTCTATGGTATTAGGATAGACACAGGAATAGTTATCTATACTGTGCTATGGATAACACTAGAGAACAACAATATGCAAATAATAACACATGTCTAAATAACAAAACAAACGATAAACATCGATTTACCTTCAATTTTTACAAATTTAAAAAACACAAATGCAGAGTTTGTTATTTACCATAGAGAATATAATTTATACGTATTATTTTATCTATGGTTATGTACTAAAGGTTCAGTAATTAAAATTCAATATAAATTACATAATTTAGTAGGACTGCACAGCAAACAGGGATTCCAACCTAACTGAGATTGAATCAAATCAGCGACGCTAAATTTTTTACCAATGCTGGAGTTTTAGTAGGGACTACTCCTACTAGCTATAGAGGATTGTAGTAGGGACTACTACTAATAAAACTCTTCATCGTGGGTAGAAAAATTCGGTGACGCTGATTTGATTCAATCTCAGTTAGGTGGGAATTCCTGTTTGGTGCGCGGTCCCACTATATCATCAAAAAGTATAGAGCACCATAAAGAGCTGTTATAACACAACTTTTCTGTACATACAAATAAAAATCTACAGTCCACAGTACCAAAGAATCAGAGCTGGGCATGTACTTTAGTACAGTGCTTAAAAGCAGTACCTACTTAATTACATTTTTTTAGTACTTGTAATTAAGTACTTTTAAAATATCTTGGACATACTTATACTCAAGTACATTTTGGAAGTACTTGTACGTGAAATGAAGTATTTTTTGTACTTCTCCTTATTGTGCATAAGTACAATTGATAACTACATTTTGTTTTTAATGCTATTGGTCGCGGCGCGGTTATCCCCCGTCAGGCATTAATTGACAAAAATTTTGAAAAACTGGTAATATTAAAGGCTAATAAAGTTTCATTTCAAAATAATCAAACTTTAAGATAAAATATACAAGACTTTATTAGTATTGCAAGTTTAATACAGTATTTCCCCCTTATTCTCTAAATTGTCATTAATATAACGATAATCGTTAGAAAAATTTTACAGTTCCAAAAGTAAGATAATGTTGGCAAAAAAGTACATTCTATCGCCGCTTGTTCCTTGTTCGTAATTAGTGATTATTAGTTGAACAATTGTATCATTCCTAAAAGAGATAGTTTTTCTTAGAGAATAGCAAAAGCGAGATAATCCTTAAAATAAGAATTATCGTTCAATATAGAGTCGTTCACTTGTCGTTATGAGTTAGTTTTTTTGGAATACCAAATTTATTGTAAAAGCTATTACAATTTCGGACCTTACACCATCTCCAGGTTCAAAAAAATATATTAAATACTATAATAAATTCAATAATTTGAAGAAATAAAAATAAATTCCTATTATCCAACTTTAATTTTTTAATTAATTTTCCAATTCGTTTGATTGGGGCCCTCGCCTATCGGCTCGGGCGCCCAACAATCAAACTCATGATAAAAGCATACACTTTGCTCACTTGTCTAAGGACCAAAATTGCAATAGCTTTTATAATAAATTTGATATTCCAAAAATAGATAACACCATTTGTATATTTTTTATTTTGATCTTAATAAAAAATTAATAATTTCCCTTTTAAATTTTTGTACTTATATTTTCCATGGATTATAATTACAAGTACAGTAATTAGTACTTATATAAGTACACTGAATGAAAAAGTAACTGTACTTGTACTTAAGTACATTTATTCCTAAAGTAGTTGTACTTGTACTTAAGTACATTTATTCATAAAGTAACTGTACTTAATTACTTTTATATGGGTACTTAGCCCAGCTCTGCAAAGAATTAATCAAATTTCATCTCTTATTCGTGTTAAAGATAGTTTGAGTACCTAAAATAACTAAGCTTACCTTTAAGTTTTGCCCAAACAAGTGGATGTGGTTTAGGACAAATGTCAACGAACCAATCATCCTTGACATTAGCATTATAATAACAGCTGGGACAAGTTTCAATCTCATACATCTCTTGACGGCAAATGGTTTTAATGTGTTTAGCCTTTCCAGTTAACTTTGACCGATCTACAAAGAACCATGTGAAATGATACTAAGATAATTATAATGAAATAAAATCTTACGAGAATTAAATATGATACTATTATGATAAATCCACTTCACATCAGCTTCATAAGCATTTGGACTTCCATATAGCCTATCTTCAATATTTTTAAATAATCTAGTTAAATCCATTGGTTGGATAATATACATCGTATAATCGGGAAATGCTTCTTCATTTACAGGGGTGTTAAATGGCTCAATCTGAAAAATGAAACAGCTTAAGAGCAATCATCCCGGTGCATTTTTAGATATTTGCTTGCGAAGTTCTGGACACTTTATGTTTTAATATTTTTTCATTTTCTTTTATTTTATAATAAAGTACATTCATAAACCTTTTGAACGGGCAATTCAATTCAATAAACTAGCCTAACCTAACCTATTTTTTTAATTAAAAAAAAAAGTTTAAACAAAAGTATAAGTGAAGTAATGTTAAATGTATGTTACTTAAACTTTATAAAAAAATGATTTCTACTAAAGTTTACTCATATTAAAAGTAGAATCCAAAAATACAAAAATATACAGGGTGTTGCATTTAAAAAACGAAAGTTACGTGCCATATAGGCGATGAGCGTATATTGCGAACAGCGCCCCCTGGCGGCGTTTCGGTGCAAAAATACAGGGAATCAAAATAAATCTTTGTTGTAAAGTGCGGTTAAATTTTTGTGTTTCTTGTATTTAAAGTTAATTCGTTTTGTTAAGGACATTTGTTACTGGAGCTATAATGGAGAAAATGATTTATTTTGAATTTTCCCCTATATTTTTTGACCATAAGTAGTGAAAACTTTTATGCTGACCATTCAATTATGTCTCACCAAACAACTGGGGATATTCGTTATGAATTATTTCGTTTTGTTAAGGAAGTTTGTTGCAGGAGCTATAATGGAGAAAATGATTTATTTTGAATTTTCCTCAATAGTAGTGACAATTTTTATGCTGACCATTATTGGGTTTAAAAGAAACGAAAAAGACAGCATAACAAATTAAAACAGAGGTTGCTTATGGTTGGAATATAAGCAGACTGCAAAATGTGGCCAAATAAAATATAAGGAAGGAAAAACACTCAAAAAAATGTTTCCTTTAGAAAATAATAAGCAACTTTAGTTTATACAAGGAAGGAGAAATACCATAGTGTTTCAAAAAATGCTTAAAATCAGTCTTCTAAAACCGGACAAGCTCAAACATGCCTTTGCAATTTTTATATTGATACTTTCACTGTTTTTAATTTGTGCTTTTTTTTGCTGTATTTCATTCTTTTGGGATTTCAACTAATGAAACTTATAGTGAAACAGAAGTAGTAGAAAGAAGTTTTATTTAAAGCAGTTATTAGCAACAATCAATCCAAAAATAAATTTTTAAATGAACTTTCAACAAAATAAACACACTACAAATTACATAGTGTTTCTTTGGCTCCCAAACTCCTCATCAGGCCTAGAATGAATAATATAATAAAAATGTCAAATATACGACTAATATAGGTACATATTTGTAAATCTAATGCTTAAGACTTTCATTTATCGCTTTTAATCTGTGCTTTGCGCTTTTTTACCTCATAAGATTATCAAGGAAATTTAAAAAGTTTCATATCTCTGTTTGTGTTGAAATAGTTTTTTTGGCATCAAACAACAGAACAAGAAGTTTGTTATTTGTAGTATTCATAACAAGAATTTTGAATAAATACACAAAACTTTAAATTCAAATATTTGATGTTCCCTGTATAAGTTTTGCCAATTACTGCCACAGGGGGCGCTGCAGTAAAATTCGCTCGTGGCCCATCACTAATAAATCGAACACCCTGTATATTAAAAATATGTTTAAAGGGTAGTTCGTTTAAATTAACTAAACTTTTGTTTAAACTTTTTTTTAAATTCAATATGGTTTAAAAAATATTTAGGTATTTCCATTTTTTTGGCGGACCCTGTATAATAAAATATATTTGGTAAAGGTAATATTCAAATAACAAAATGTAAAATACAATGAAAATAGCTAGCGCAATTTTGGACAATAGTCCATCATCAGGCTAAAATACAAATGGTTAAATAACACAAAATAAAAAAACAGAAAAAATACTAATAAAATTAAGAAATTATTTAAATAAATGTTGTAAATAAAAAAATGATACCTGACATTTGTTAAAAAATTTTTGAAATATTCTATTTAAAAGTTATAATAAAATGTAAAAATAAGTAAAGTAACTACAAATTAATTTTGTCAAAAAATTTGGTTGAAGAAAAATGTTCAATATCATGTAAGTTATTTCTATTTCGTTTAGACATGTTAATTTCAAAAGACTCAGCAAAATCAAGTCTCTTCCCTTTGTCTTAATTATGGAGAATACTTGACAATATGTAATAACAAAAGATTTAAGGTGAGTTTATGCTTAACTAACAACTAACCACTAACAATTAAGAAGATAAATACATTAAATTGCATTTGACTGTTTATACTGCCACTATCAACTAACCATTAAGCATTAACAATTAGCCACTAATGGGCCAAATTTCGAATTTTCAATTAGGAGTTGCTGGTGGTTAGTGAACCTAGAAGTATGCATGCTTGATCTTTACAGTTGACAGTGTCTGTTTAAATTTTTGCTTCTAGCGAATATTATAATATCATATAATGGATAGTAAAACCTTTAATGGAAGTGATTTAGAAGTGCTGAGGAGTTTGATAATCAAAGTGTTTAGAGTTTATGCTCAACTAACAACTAACCACTAACAATTACAGCTAACTACTAACAGCCAACCACTATCGTAAAATGTGAACATTTATACTCCACTAAGCATTAAGAAATTTGACATATTCGACACGATATTTCAAATTGTCGATTTGATTATCAAAGGGTTGAAAAAGTTTCACCATCTCCTCAGCACTTCAAAATCACTACCATTAAAGGTTTCACTATCCACGAAATGATATTATAATATTCGCCAGAGGCAAAAATTTAAACAGACACTGTCAACTTTAAAGATCAAGCATGCATATTTCTAGATTCACTAACCACTAGCAACTCCTAATCATAGATAAAATTAGTTGTTATTGGCAGTATAAAAAGTCAAATGCAATTTAATGCATTTATCTTCTTAATTGTTAGTGGTTAATTGTTAGTTCAGTATAAACTCACCTTAATTGTTAGTGGTTAGTTGTTAGTTGAACATAAACTAACCTTTAGGTTTAAATTCAAACAACTTATTAACCCCCTTATTCACTAAATTGACGTTAGCGAACGAGTCGTTCACGAACGATAATCGTTAGGAAAAATTTTAACGTTCCGTATAACGACAATCGTTAAAATTGTATTCTCTATCGCCGCTCGTTCGTAAGTCGACCTTTAAACGAAAGGTTACGATATTCGAACGTTTTTAATAAGAATAGTAGCTAGAGGGCGCTGTTAGTTATAATTGTCAGAGCCAAATTGTGTGTTTAAATTGCAATTTTATACCTAATATGCAACAAAACACCAAGAGATTTTTTATTTCAAACTAAAATTGAAAACGATAACATATTATAATGAGTATAATCAAAAATAGAGGTTCCTATTTTCGCCACCAGGGGGCGCACATAATTTTAAAATCGCGTAATTATTTTATTGAATTTAATCCGATTAAGTGTTGTTTATAAACTTAAAAACGAGTGAGTTTTTTGCAAAAGAGTTGAAAGTGCTGTTAAAATCATAGATAGAAGTTATAAAGAATATTGAAAAAAATCGAAAAAAAAGTATGCTGTATTAAAACAACGTATCAGCAGTATGAACTCTATTTGGATGAATTGGAGAAAAATCCTCCGTTTTATTACCGAGGAATGTGTTAATCTCACTCATCATCCAAATTGCCGAATCATGAACTGATCCAGGGTATCGTGGATTCATATTCAAAATTTTTAAATCAGAATCACATTTAATTTGTACGTTTATACTGTAGAACGATTTTCTATTAATAAATAAATTTCCTGGGTAATTTGCATTATTAGCTGGTGGAGGAACTATTGCAATGTGAGTACCATTGATGCACCCAGTTATTCCTGAAAACTGATACTTTTCGAAAAATCCCTGTATCACTCTGGTAATATTTTGTAAAGTAGTGGGAAATTTAATATAGTTATTCGCCAGGTGCTCGTTTATTACATTTGTTACTTCTAGTCACTGAAGCCTGAGATAATTCACATTGGTAGTCTACTTCTACACTTTTTTGATAACTACCATGTGCAAAAAAATGCATAGCGGTAACAAATTTTTTAATAGGTGGAATTTTCGTTCTTCTTTTTGATGGATGAAAATAAGGTTGAATCTCATTAAATAATTGAAAACACAGATATCTCGGGAGTCGTCTATACAGTTGACGAAAAATATTCTCTGGTAATTCAAAAGGATTTGAATTATCCCTCATTTGCCTTTTCAAATTTCTAGATTCTTCTCTAAAGAAAATATTAAATTTTTTCAATTTAAGGTAAAGCCACAAAAAAGAAATAAATTTAATCTTTAATTACTACCTATTTATAGTAAAAGTATTTTTTTAGATATTATTACCTTCTTTGTACTTCTTCTGCTAATAAAAGAAGTGCGTATTCCATTATTGTGTTATATTTATATTTGTTTATAGAAAAAATCGATTTAAATTTCCAAAACGTTAGCAAACGATAACTTCCAGTCTGACATTGAATAACGATAGATGAACGATAATAGTTGAACGATTGTATCGTTCATAAACGAGAAAAAATTTTTAGAGAATAGCGAAACCTTTAAAATAACGATTATCGTTCAGTAACGAGTCGTTCACTTGTCGTTAAGAGTTAGTGAATAAAGGGGTAAGATAAAATTGTCAATCATCAGGGTTTGAACCCGTGACCTTTGAATCTGCAGTCAAAGTATTAATCAATTGATCTACCGAGGACTAAAATTTGATAGTTGTTAGTTGAGCATAAACTAATCTTTAGGTTTAAATTCAAACAACTTATTAAAAAAAAAAATTGTCAATGATTGGGGTTTGAACCCGTGACCTTTGAATCTACAGTCAACGTATTAATCAATTGAGCTACCGAGGACTAAAATTTGATACGAGCTTTTTCATGATTTAATGATGCAATCATTATTACGACAAATAACCTAATTTTTTAGAAAAATAGTTTTGCGTTTACCAAATAGTCATAGAAAAAGTATAGTATTCTACTCGTGTGTAAATAGCCAGACCTGTTGCGAACTCGCTTGCCAGCTTGTGTTGTATTTACAGCCTTTGTAAGTAATGGCTACATTGAATATACTATTTACGACTACTTAAAAAGTTACAGCATTTATCAAAATTTTTGGGACATCCTGTATAATAATTTCATTTTATTTGAAATTTTTTATTTACGGCTAGGAATTTTGTTTAGTTTATGAAGTGCTTTGATAGAAAAATATTGTTGCACAATAGTATATTAAAAAACGAGTTTCATAAGTCGCATATTGTAGCACGCGTACAATTTTAAAATACGAGTCGCGTAGCGACGAGTATTTTAATGAACAAGTGCTACTATCGACTTATGAAACGAGTTTTTTATACTATTTTTTCTATTTTGCGCCTTTTTATCTATTTAAAATAAAATATTATAGTTTTCAATTTTAGTAACTTTTCTGGTAATTGGCAACTCTAATGTCAGGTTTGTCAAATCATCAAATAACCTGTAAATCGCTTGGCAACTGTCACATTAAAATCAATAAACTTTAGTGCTACCAACTTCGAAAAATAAAATTTACTACTCAGTAACGCACCGATAGCAGTGCAGTACTGGCTAGTAACGCACTGCTGTCAGTGTGTTACTAGCGACTAGTAACGCACCAAAATAGAAAAAAATTTTATTAGCCACTACTCTGTTTATAGATACTATGTGGGTATCGATTCATATAATTAAAAAAATAATAATCTTAAAGATAAAAAAGTTAAAAGAAAATTAAAAGTAAAAATAAGACAATAAGTCCATACAAACATTTGTCCAAAACTCAATTATTACAGAGATACACAGTGTTGAAATTTCGTTTTCTTTTTACTGTTTATTCAGTATCTCTGGATTGGCCGAATGAAAATTAATAAAAGTTTAAAAGTTTCTACGGTGAGTACTTCTCATGGGTAGCCATCTTTGGCTAATACTTTTGTCTAATAAATTTTGATAGGATTGGTGGTATTTCAATAATTATGTTATTTATAATCTAGTACCTTTTTAAAATCAAACTAATTTTTAAAATTTGAAACAAATTAAATTCAAATAAGGAAAATTAAAAACTTAAAATTAAAAACGTATGACATTTTCTTGGTGTTTGGATTTGTTTAATTTTGTTTGAAAATTATATAATTCGATACACACGTAATACCTACAAACAGGGTCAATAATAAAATTTTCATATTATGTTAAAATTTTCCTATCAAAACAGCTTATAAATTAAAACTTTTCATAATTCCTGGCCCTTAAATCAAGCATGCTTTGGATTTTGTCCTTATCTTTAAGCCAATCAGATATCAGATAATTCAATATAATTCAAAAACAGCCAATAATATTCAAAGAAGCGAATTGACCAAGGCAAAAAAATTGATAATAAGAAAGAAAATTATACTAGGGGCCGGTTGCACAGTTAACCCTTAAGTTTTAGTTGAGCTAAACCTTAAACTAAAAATGTAAGCTTCGTGAGTTGCACAATTGAAAATAATAAAATACTTGGCTAAGCGAAAATATGTACATATTTGCAGCAATGTCTGCAAAATTTAATTGTAAACTCTTCTCTTTATGTTTCTATAATCGTTTTTTACATTTGTTTGAAATTTGAAACTATAACCTCATCACTCAAGTTAAGAAAAAAGAAAACTGGCTTCTAACTTCAATGAAAGTGAAATACCTTAATAATTTCATTGATAAAAAAATATAAAAACATTGTGGAGTGTAAAAAGTCAAACACAATTTTGTGGAAACAAAAATCTGAAAGTATCTAAAAAGATACAAAAAAATATGCAGACCAAAAATTTTCATTCTTAACTACTGGAGGTAGTCCTGCAACAGTTACAATCGATACCATTGATGAAGAAGTGCATAGACGTAGAAGAAGTGTTCGACATGCTTAACATCCAAATTACTGGAATGTCTACTGAATTTTTAAGAATCAAATAATAAAGAGAATCCTGAAACATCTGAACCAGGACTATCTTGGAACAAGTACAACAGTTCAACTGATGTTACAGTTGTATGTATGTATGTGTGTGTATGTAAGCTCTACTTCCCATAAGACATCATTCGATGTCTATAGCGAACCCCAAAAAGTAATTAATTAATGGTAAAAATATAATTCATTTTATATTGAATAGTGGTAGTTATTAGAGGGGCAATAAACCAAAAAAATCAGGAGCATACGATGAAAAAAAATCAAGAGGAAAGATGGTGGATTGAAATATTTGTTGTATACTTGTAAATAATAATTTAAAATAAAAAAATATATTCTTCAAATCTCCAAAATTAATAAACTAACAATTAAAAAAAGTAATTTTATTCTAAAATTTTTGGTTTAAGTGGTACTGCTTCTTTCACTTAAGTATTTTTTAATCTGAGGGTAAGTTTAAACCAAAAACCTGACCTGTACAACACATAAAACTTTAGTGAAAACTTAAACTCAAATTTAAGCTTAAGCTTGAACTGTGCAACCGGCCCTAGGTGTTTCACAAAAATCATGAAAATCTACCGAATTTAAAATTGCTGTAACTTCTTAAGAGCATTCTTTCCTAAACCATGTGTTCAAAATCGTCTTCCTCAAAATAAGATATATCCTTTTAGAACTAGTACCATATAATAATACAAACAATGCATATCTTGCCGCCCCTTTCTGCCGCCCACATACTGAATAAAATATTGTAAATAAAAGTTTATGTGCAAAACGACAAATACTGGATGACCTGCAGCACTTTTATTTTTTAATCAATTATCCTAAAAAATACTTAAATGCAGTTAATGTACGTTCCACAGAACGGCGCAACCCGATTTTCAATATCTCAAAAAGTTCTGCTACATTATTCCAATAAAAATTGCACAAAAACGCCATTTCTAAACAAGAACTATAAAAAAGGTGTATTTTTTTTTAAAAAGCTGCGCCGTTTTGTAGATTAAATTATCACATTTTTAAATTCTGAAAGAATTATTTTAAAATAATAATTTATCAGGGCAGTAGAATTCGTCCAGTAAACCACCTCAAAATAGCCTTTACAATATTAAGGAAAGAATGCTCTTAAGGAGTCAAAAAAAAATATTAGTTCATAGAAATTTTTTTTATCAGAATGACTTTTACTATGCGTTGGTCATATGTTGCCGATGCCTGCTTTAGATGATTACATCAACTGTACCTAATTTTAAGTGTAAATAATTGATAAAGCTCTATTCTCTATTTTATTTATAAGTTTTATATGATAATTTTAACAATTGTACCATTTTATATTCGATATGAAGTATATTGGGTGCATTTGATATAGAATAACTACGATTATTATTAATTAATAGTTTTCTTTAAATACTTACATCTTGAATAGCCAATATTCGGTTATGTGCAAAAGTTAATAATTTGCATAAATGATCAATTGACATTCCTTGCAAATAAGGCGCCCTTAAAAAATAAAATAAAATTAAATATCTTTATTAATTCTAGAGAATCTGTAAACTTTTACCTTGTCTTGGAATTCTCAGCACTTAAGATACTCACACATTCAGGACATTGAAATGAAGAGGTATCTTTTGTAAATGATTTATTTTGCACACATCTTTGATGATATGATCGAGGACAAGTAGTGCAAGAGATACTAATACCTCCTTTATGGCATTTCCAACAAAAGGCATCTTTTTTCAAATCCTAAAAATAAAGTAAAAGTAAATCAATTAAATATTTAAAAGTGTTAGATTATATGATATTTAAGTTGCTGCGGCCTGTACCGGGGAACAAAGTTGAAATAAAAAGAAAATTAATTTAACACTGAGTGCAATTGATACCTAGTAGAGCACAATTGATACCTAGTATGTACAACTTAATTTCATCTTTATTTAAAGCTTTAGAAAGACAAGAAAATTGTTGAAACTAGTTGCAGATAAATAAAATATTAAGTTGAACGAAGTAATTTTCTCTTTCCTACTACCTACCTACTGGATTATTATAATAAAGAAGCTAATTATCGATATTAAATAAAGTCTTGAACAAGATTTTTAAATAGATTGAAGTTTTTTCAATTTTGAGTTTCATTCGGTAATTTATTAAATTTATAAAATGCATTATTCAAAGAACTGAAATTTCCACTATTAGAAATAAATAATTGTCAATGTGTTTGATTGTAGGAATGAGTTGAATAGTTATGAACAGAATTATTAAAAACTATGACTTTTGAAATTTATTTTTAATTTTGAAAAAATTAAAAGGTTTGGATAAAAACTTTCAAATAAAAGTTGTTTGGTTTAAAGGGAGAAAACGATGGTTCTAGCTATTTTTTGGTTAAGGGTCATCTTTGTGTTAATTTCAATGTAAACCAAGTTCTTTAAATGAAAACCTATAATTTTTCTAGCATTTTTAAAATTTACTCAAAAAACAAATAACTTTTACATAAATCATTTTTTTATAAAAAAAATTTAAGTTTAAAAAATTTTTATAAAAAAAATCTTTTTCACGCTTGACGAAAAAATTAGTATGTTCTTTATTTAAACCTAACAATTTTTAATTGACACATTTTTTTCAAAATCATTTTTTTCTAAGCTTTTTATTAGGTTGTTCGGAAAGTTATTTCGTTTTTTCCCAACAGAGGACTTACTTGTATTTTTTGAACTTGAACTTTGAAATTTGAAGACCAAATTGAATATATAAAGAACAAAATGTCAAAGAAAACATATCTGATGGGTAGAATACTATGGGCGCGTTCCAGTAATGAACACTAAAGCCCACGACCACGACCACAAAATTTTCCCGTTCCACTAGCTCAAAAGGTCACCATTCAACAAACAACCACGGAAACCCACGAATAAATACGGTCGTTGTGAGCTTCTTGCGGTCGCCATCGATGCACGAAAGAAAAAATCGCGGTCTTATTTCGAACGATTTAGCGGTCGTTGTGGGCTTTAGTGTTCATTACTGGAACGCGCCCTAATTCTACTCATCAGATACTTACTATAGTTACTAAACTATATTAGCACTAGAACATTAATAACAATTTTTAAATCAATAGTTATGCCTCACATAGACTTTTGTTCTACTATTATAATTACCTCAACAAATGCGCAAATCTTACAGAATAGGGCCATATAACAAATATACTCCAATCAAACTAATGTTAAATACGTTATAAACTTTATGAATATCAATCAAAGGATAATATATAAAACTTTGTCATTTATCTTATACAAAATGGAATGGGTCCTGGGTCCACTATACTTGAAGGAAAAGATAAGAGTAAATACTGACATACACAATTAAAATACAAGAATTAAGGACAATTTTCATGTAAATAAATATAACACCACTAGGATGTCAAACACAGTAATGGCTAAAGGGCTAGTGCAATTCAATGAATTACCAACAATGATAAGAAACGCTGATAATGTTAATAAATTTAAGGAAAGTCTATGTAAATATGTTAAAGAAAATTATTAATATCTTTATTGATACTCTAATTTCTAAGAGTTGCAAATTAATGTATGTAAATATGTAAGGTAATATTGTTAAATAAGATTTATGTAAATTTATTTGTATCATGATAGCAAATTGCTAAACTTTGTTTTGAACACAACACAAAAATTTTTCGGTTGGCATGTCGTCACTATGATGTCATCAACCTTTTTTTTTAATGCATTGATATGGTTTTCATATCATAGAACAATACCTTATTAAGAGTGTTTTACCACAGTACCAAAAAGTTTATACTAATGCACTACCTTAGTTTTTGGAATTTTAAAAAAGACATTTCGCATTGTTTTTGAAAAACTTTATTAAAAAATCAACAACAAAAATTTATCGGTTGACATGACGTTACTTTAAACTATACTCGAGGGTGAAATTGAATAAATTCTGTAATGACATCTAGATGGCGCTAGTATAAACTTTTTGGTACCGTTGTAAAACACTCTTAATAAGGTATTCTTTTATGATATGAAAGCCATATCATTCTATTTTAAAAAAAATTGATGACGTCGTAGTCATGTCAACCGAGAAATTTTTATTGTCGAGTTCAAAATAAAGTTATTCAAAAACAGTGCGACACGGCTTTTACCATTTTTTAAAATTCCAAAAAATAAAGTAGTTATGAATTTTATGCTTTACTTTAAACAATCATTTAAGGTGAAATTTAATATTTTTTAATGACATCTAGATGGCACTAGTATAAAGTTTTTGGTACCGATGTAAAACACTCTTAATAAGGTATTGGGTTGGTGCATAATTATCCGGCGTTTTTTAAACAATCTTTATTCTGAAAAAAAAACATTTCTACAAAAATATTTTTTAATGGTCATTCCGGAGCGTAGTCACCATCTACTTCAAGAACTGCTTCCCATTTGCTTGGCAGAAGATCGATTCCCCGTGCAAAAAAGTGTCTGTTCTTGGAGGCAATCCATGATTTGACATTGGCCACCAAGCTATCCAAATCTTCAAATGTTTTGTTCATCTGCCATTTTTTCGGCTGCCAAAAGGGCCTGGTTGTCGAAATCTGATTGTCTACCTCTTCCTGGCCGATCTAAGCTAGTGTCGCCAGATTTGAAACGGGCAAACCATTCCCTGCATTGAGTTTCGCTTATTGTTCTTTCACCAAAGAGCTCGTTTAGATCGCGCGCAGACTGCGCTGCTTTCCATCCCTTTTCAAAGTGGTAAAGCATAATATGCCGAATGTGAATGTGATTATCAGCACGCATTTTTATAAACTGATAATAAAATAACATTTTTATTTAAAAAAAGTAAACAAATAAGTTATTTTTGTTCAAAAATAAAAACGTGTACAAAACGCCGGATAATTATGCACCAACCCAATATTATTTTATATCCAAAAATTTCTTAAAATTTTACCTAATTTTTAGAACGCTGCAAAAAGTTGGAAAAAATTTTAAATTTAAAAAACAATTTATACAATTTGTTCGTTTATATCATAAATAATTGCTGCCGTTGAAAGACAAATATTATTTCAAACAGTTTTAAATCTGTGGTGGAAAATCCGCTAAGCGAAGGTTTTTTTATAAAGAGCCCGTTTTACTGCTGCTGTATGATTATTTGGTTTGACTTACAAAAACAAAAAATGAAGAAATTGGTAGCTACAAGATTCTTCTATATAACAAAAAAATAAATTTTAAAAAAGCTCAACTGGAAAAAAAATATGTCCAAAACCGCAAATATCAAGCGAATTTCAAAATCTAGCGCTCAAATTTGCCGACTATACTCTTAAGTTCAAAATAAAGTTTTTTAAAAACAATGTGACACATCTTTTACCGTTTTTGAAAATTCCAAAAAAATAAGGTAGTTATGATTTTTATGCGTTACTTTACACTCACCCTGCATAAACAGTTCAAAGTGTTTTAGTTCCTTTTATTGCTAATGCATTTTAATTATATATTATTTATACAATGAACTTTTGCGTATTATTACGGATTGCCCCTCCCCAATTCCCACCTACAAAAATTTCCCACCCACAAAAAATATTTCAACAAAAAGGGCGGCAAAATTTTATTTTGCATCGGGGCGCTGTATACCCTAGAGCTGGCCCTGCTCTTGATATAAAAAAAATATTAATGACGTCACTGGTGCTTTAACAATGACGTCATCAGCGATTTTTTTAAATGGAAACCCCCACTTTTTTTACTCATTATCGATAGAAATTCATGTCACTCATTGTTGATATAAAAAACAATTAAATTTTTAAACAAATTTTTGAATAAAAAATCTTTTTAATTCAAAAAAGGAAATTTTTATTTTAACGAAAAAGGTTTTATAAAAATAAATTAAAATGAATTTGAAGTTACCAATAATAACAAAAGGGAGTAAATGTTTAAATAATGTGCATTCTAATGCAAATGTTAAATGTATTTAACAAACTTTAATAAATTGTCTTGAAAAACTAATTTTTTGATTCCCATTTAAATGTAAGGAAATTTACAAAAAATAAAATTTTAAATTTACCATTAATTAAAATCAGCCAAAATAAATCTTATACAAAATTCAAATTTAATAGTACAAATTAATTTTAAGTTTATATTAAAAAATTTTTAAACGAAAATTTGTTTACAAATGCAACAATTTTTTTATATCATCGTTTAAGTGACATAAATGTCTATCAAAAACAAGTGAAAAGTGGGGGTTTCCATTTAAAAAAATCGATGATGACCTCATTGCTAAATCACCAGTGACATCATTAATATTTTTATTATACCAAGAGATGGGATTTTAAAAACTTAAATTGACCTGTCCGAGCGATTTTCTCAAAAAAATTAAATACGGCAGTTATAAATAAGGTTCCAAACTTTATCATCACCCTGTATATTTTTACAGCTGATATAGCAAGACTATTTTGTGAAAAATTTTGTTTGATTCTGCACAATAGTTTTTGTCTGGTGCCCCTATCAAATGTGGAAAGTCGAAAGCGGCATTTTCGGCATATTTTACTTTTTTAAAAAAAAAAATGATTGGATCTGTATGGAGAAGATGTACTGACAGAACGCTAGTGCCAAAACTGGTTTGCAAAATATCGTTCCGGCAATTTTGATGTTGAAGATGCACTACGTTCTGTAAGGCCAGTTGAAGCTGATGAAGATAAAATAAAGGTATTGATTGATGCAAACCACCAATTTATCGAATTCAACCATTCATGATCACGTGAAACGCCTTGGTTTAATTTAAAAACTCGATATATGGATTCCACATGTACTTACAGAACGAAATTTGTTCCTCATAAAAGTTTGGTAACTCACCAAAAGTTTTTACAGCTTGGATGGGATGTACTACCACACCTACCATATTCTCCAAATCTGGCACCTTTGGATTATTACTTGTTTCGGTCTCTATAAAATTGTTTAGAAGACCAAACCTATATTTCAAACGAGGACGTGCAAAATCACTTGGTTCAATTTTTTTCCAGTAAAAATCAAAAGTTTTATGACCGTGGAATCATGCTACTGCCAGAAAAATGGCAATAGGTATTATGGACAATATACAATTGAATAAAATATTTATGCACTATAAGAAAATCGTCTTTCATTTTCACTAAAAAAAAAATGAAATGACTTTCCGAACAACCCAATTGTTTGTTAGATATTTATTTGCTCAAGTTAAATGGTCCACCCTGTATATGCTGACTATACATCCTTTTTAAAGGACCCACCCTAAATAACTCTCAAAAAAAAAATTAATTGTAAAAGTGCCGTGACAGGTCGATTTTTACCTTCAGGGGGACATCTTTTTACGACAAAATAAGAATGGTAATTGCAACCCCCATCCCTACGGAGCCACCCTTTCAATTTTTTTAAATGGCAATAGAGGTCGAGCGACCATCATTTTAAAGGTGTGTTTATCCTGAAAATAAAAATATGATTTGTTTTGGTCCTATTTTAATTTAGTCATTTACAGGACACGATAAAAGAGAAAAATAAAAAGTAATTTATTGCAAAAAAAAATTATAAAAAATATGGTAACTAACTAATATGTGATAGATCCATCTAAAAATTAATTTACAACAAACAGACTGTATATTCAAAAAGTATCAGCGGAAATTAAATTTCTTCAACTAATATAAAAATTGGATATGCAAAAGCGATAAATACATTATTAGTAAGTTTATATTACAAATCAAAAAAAAATTTCTTGGCCAAAAAATAAGAGAAGTAAAGCCTATAAGTAAAATGATGGACAGTATGAATAACATTACCACAGCTTTCTGCTCAACAATTGATAGGTATCGAGGTGGAGTTTACTAGTAATTTTGGCTGAAATTTTGCAGTTGGATGGGGTCTAAACATCTTCGAGGCATAAAATTAATTCTCGAAAGTATCATAATACTTGGTTTTGAATACAATTTAACCAAAACTTAACCTATAGTAACAATTTTACCCATTTTTGAATTTTAGGGCTTTCGATAATGTCAAAAGAAACACCTCAAAAAAAAACTTTCATGGAGAAAGATTATTTTAAATTATGTAAATTTGGCAACAAAAACATCATCAGGACATAATTTTAAAATATACTTAATTTTAGCCAAAACTATTGAGAGAATTTGCCTTGATCCCTATCAATTGTTGAGCAGTGTATTTCAGAATAATGAATTCAATTTCAGAAAGTATGAATTGTATTTCAGAATAGTCGAATGTATTTCAGAAAAATAAATTGTATTTCAGGAAGCAATTGTATTTGAGAAAATCAATTTAATTTCAGAAATTAAAAAAGATGAGGAAGTCAGGAGTTTTTGGCACATGAACCGCAATAGCATACACATTTCATCAAAAATTTGCTTTCGAAATTCAACATTACTCCAATAACACCAGGTTTAGGTCCTTATCCTTATTCACCAATGTTAAACCCAATTAAAATAATCTGCCAACAACTCTTGGCTTCCTCAATATTTTACAAATCTTACATCTTACAAATCTTACATCTTACAAATTATCACCATTTTTCAGTGACATCTTATCGATTAACAACGCATTAGGCCATTATAATTTTTCGGGCCCCTCATGAGGGGTTAACTTTTTCGAAATAATAATAATAATAATAATGTCTCGATTAAGTGAAAAAATTTTTTTGGTACCACCGAAAATAACAAAGTTATATTTTCAAAATCGCATTTTCTTGTTTTTTCAAGATAGCGTTGGAACGATGCGATATTCAATTTTTTGCAAATGAATTATTAATATTCGAAAAAATCTCTACTACTTTGTCCATTTAACCGACTTTCTATCTCCAATAATAACAAAGATACCCATACAGTCCAACGTCAAATGGGACACCCTGTATAAAGTCCCGATCACAATCTATGGTTATAGTCGCTTAATTGGACCAATTTAAAATAAAATAGTTATTTTTAGGCAAATTTTAGCCAACCTTTTTAATTTTAAAGTAAATGTGAATTCCAACTTTTCGGAAACAAAATATTGTTTTTAGTTTGTATTTTTCTTAATTTTTTTAAAAATAATCATCAAATAATTGTATTGTATATTTTGGTTTTATGTATGCATATATTTTATGTTACATTCAGAATTGATTATTATACTATTTTAAATATAAATGTCTCTTTTATCTTACGTTTTCCTTTTTTTTTTAAATTATGAAAAAAAATTAATTTTGGTTTTTCGGACCAGCCGCTTTATCGAACCAAAAACTCCGGGTCCCGATGTGGTCCGATTAAGCAGAATCCACTGTATAATATAAAAATAGCAGAACTAAAAGAAAATTATCACTAGAAAGCTGAAACCATCCTCTTTCAATCGGTAACAACAGTAATACAGAAATCTCGATAGAAATGGTTGATATAATCTTGAATATAAAATCGCATAGAAAAAATAAATATTTTTTCCAGTTTTTGAAATTTTTTTCCAAGATAAGACCCATTATGGTTGTATTTTTTTTTTTTAATTTTCTGAAAGTTCTTCATATTTACAACAAATTAGGGAAAAATTTGAAACTTCTCTTACTATAGCCTTCTGAAGTTACTCCTAGAAGAAGTATTCTGAGAACAGTCTCTTACAATCGGCAGGTGGACTGACACAAAACTGTTATAAAATATTTGGAATTCCATCAGATATCCCTTATAGCCTAATTGACGATCTATGCACCATGCACCTCTTATGATTTACCATATACAGCCTATTTGACAAACTATGCTCAGGACTACTTCTGATAGAAGTAACTTCAGAAAGCTTACTAAGTGAAAGAAAAGAGTAGTTTTCAAAATTTTCCCTGGTTTCTTGAGAATACGAACAAGTTTTAGGAAATTAAAAAAAAACTCAATCGTAATGGAGCCTAGAAAAGAATCTAGGAGAAAATTCAAAAAAAACTGATTTTCACTTTTTGATTTTTTTTTTAACATTTTAACAATTGTTTTTACATTACTATTATTACCTATTGAAAAAGGATGGTTTTAGCTTTTTAATGATATTTTTTTGATCCCTACCCACATTGGTTTAGATTTTGTGTGAGACCTAAAAAATTCAAAAGGGTATAGCTCTAAAACTCAAAAATTTAGACCCCCACTTTTTTGTCGATTCAATTTGGTCTAGTTTCCAACTCCATTTGTCCGTTACAACTCATATAACAATTTTAAATTTAAACTTAAATGATTTGACCAGAATCTGGGAATTAAACTAGTTTTCTTATTAAACAAAAAATTTACTATGAAAAAGATATACCTGTTTACTATCGCTAAATTCAATAGTTTTCGAGATAATGTCAATTAAAGTTTCAAAATAAACATAAAAATTTATTTTTATTGTTAAATCAAGTAGGCCATCCCCTAAATACCATTATTATAGGAATGTATGATTGAATATTATTTTAGAAGATAATTGGAAAATACGAAAGTACGACTCTGATCAAATTGTAAAGACCTTTTAATTTCTTTAAAAATTTTAAATGTTAATGTTTTTAGCTAAATCTATGCAAAATATTATTTTAAATAACAATCATTGTTGATAATAATTAATGACATCTATTTATTGGAACATATCGATGAATTGTAACATTTGAAGTTGTATAGCTGCCCAATTCTAATGGATAAGGAGTACTTTTAGCTAATGAATGAATTGAATTAATCAGATTGGCAAATGACTAAATTGTAGCATGCAAATAGAAAAAAAAGGATCCCTTTTCTCTAATTGCCCGAGAGCCAGAGTCTGGTAGATAAACGACTAAATATCTACAGTCAACTAAAAGAATATTTAATGTTTTTCTAATTGCCTGCGTTTACCTAAGTGACTACGCATTTAGCTAAAGAACGGGTTATTCTAAAAGCCTGGAGAGCTTATCCACCATTTTCCGGACACCCTATATAGGTAGATATTATTTGTATGAAAGCATCAAATTTAGAATTAATTGACAAATTTTCACTTTTTGTTATACTTGAGCAGTTGAAATAATTTAGCTTATTGACTAATAGTTGCTTTCCAATCAATGTTATTTGGCCTGTTACTTTTTATATTAGGTTTAATTTGAGGAAAACATATGCCATGATGGTCCGACATAGAAGTTTCAATTGAAGGGTTTGGTGCAGTAACCGGTCAAAGACCCAAAGTTTCAAAATCAAGATTTTGTCGGTTTCATTTATAAAAAGTACTTCTGCATTGCCTGGACCAACAACAGTTTATGTTTTATGAGTAAAACCACTGGAAAAACCAAATTTATTTTATTGCTCCCTTGGCGTATAATGTTACAATTAAATTAATATTAAAAAAATAGGATAGTATTTTGCCTCTTATTTATTTATTAATTAAAAAATCAATTCATATATATTTTTAGATGCTGTTATAATACTTTTTTGGTTCTGTTAGATCAAAATAAAATTATTGTCTCTTCTTTTTCATAAGAAACATTAACACCTTGGTGGCAATAACCATCTAGGTGCAGTGCATATTTATTAATTGAATTAAAAAAAAAACTAGTAATAAAATCTGGATAAAAACAGCTTAATAAGCTAAGTATTTGGCCTATCTTGATGTGTAAATAAAAATATTTCCCCTAAATGTTACATTTTGTGAATGGTACATTTTTCTCATTTATCTCAAAACTTTGTAACTGCACATGGACTGTTATTGCATCGAGCCCTTCAATTTAGTAAATGATGTTATTAAAGAAATTTACGCCATTACATTTGAAGAGTGTAGCTTTTAAATAAGTATTAAGACGCCTCAATACCAAATATGTTTCTTCGATGTAAACAAACCATTCTTTTCTTTATAATGTTTGTGTTTGCAAATAAATTCTAAAAAACTGAACATATTTGCAAAGCTATTAATCTGAGTAATATGATATGATAAAAAATTGTTTCTATTTTTTGTACAAACCATAAAAAGTTGAAAAATAAAACAAAAACAAAGTATTCTTTTGTTTACAATTTTTTTGAGATTTTTACAAAAAAATAGAAACAATTTTGGGCGAGTTCCAGTAATGAACACTAAAGCCGAGACTAAAGCCCACGACGACCGCAAAATCGTTCTACATATGACCGCGATTTTTTCTTTCGTGGATCGATGGCGACCGCAAGAAGCTCACAATGATCGTATTTATTCGTGGGTTTCCGTGGTTGTTTGTTGAATGGTGACCTTTTGAGCTAGTGGAACGGGAAAATTTTGTGGTCGTGGGCTTTAGTGTTCATTACTGGAACGCGCCCTTTTTATCATATCATATTACTCACATTAATAGCTTTGCAAGTATGTTCAATTTTTTGGAATTTATTTGCAAACAAAAAAATTATAAAGAAAAGAACGGTTTGGTTACCACGGAAAAACGCATTTGGTATTGAGGTGTCTTAAATACAAGGAGAACAAGAAACAGTACATTTATCGGTGCCGGGCCCTTTTAGAAAGCGGGCCTTTGTCCATGGGCTTTTTATTGTAGAGGATAAAACGGCCGTGCCATTTTTAGGTTACATACTTATACCTAAATTGAAAATAAATTACTAATTACAATATAAAATAGCTTCACTTTGCTTAAATAAAAATTCTATACAAGATATATTGATTAACTAAATGTGTAAGACAGGTTCCTACATAATAAATAATAAATGAAGTTTTTTATAAGTGTACGGAATGATAAGTAATGTAACTTAAAGGAAATTTTACAAAATAAATTTAATTTTACCTTAATGATGGAAAGGTCAACATCCTCGTCCTTCTTGATTCTTTTTGACTTTTCATCCCGAAGATAAGGTTCAGATTTCCTCCTCTTCAATCCTGTTCGTTCAGGCCACTCATCGCTAGAATCAATACCCACTGACAACTTCTTTGTAGGTGTGTTGCGATCCTCATTATCTCCATGAATAGTCTTGCGCTTATGAGCTATATTTGTATCCAGGTTGGCTTCCCTCGATAGTTTCAACAACGATATCAACTCTCTGCTTGGCTTAGCTGCTGGGACATCTTTAGGGTCATTACTATTTTCATTTGTTTCAATGAAGCTCTCGCTAGGTGTAATATCAAAAGCAATATCTAGTTCGGATTCGATTGGGCTTTCGTCAGGTTGAGATACTGAGCTCACCAATAGTTCTTGTCCAATTTCATCTGACATTTTGGGAATTCTATAATAAGTTAATTCCAGTTACATAAATTGGTTTTTTTCTTTTGGAAACGTTATAACACTTGTGATTAAGCTACATCGGTTATTTGCATTGTTTAACCTCTAGTGGAGACTTTAAGAACTAAACTGGCGGCGTATATTTTAACATAACCTTCAAAATATTTGTATTTCGAATTAAAATTTTTATGATAAATAGGATTTATTGTATTTATTTTAATATAATATTGCTCACCTAGAGAATTTTTCAAATCAGAATTTATATTTGAAATTTGGTACACCAGTAATTTTTTGGTACTTTTTCACGTCTTTCATTAGAGAGGCGCTGCTAAAGAAGTACACTTTAAAATGTCGGTAAATCAATGTGATTATTCACAGCATCCATAAATTTGCCTTCTTAGAGCCCACATTTTCTTGGCAAGACGTAGGTTGCATAAATGGCAACAATGGCATGAGGCAATATGGCAGGAAGTCGGTAAAACAGATCCCACTTATCCACGAATTTGATTGGTTGAAAAAATCAGTTTAAGCATCGTACTAAACAAAGTAATAAATTATTGCAAGAACAGCTAAAATTGTTACAAAATTTATTTATATTAAGGAATCATGTCTGTTTAAATTATGTTTCTATTTTATACGCTCACCATTCACCACGTGCGAAGTCATTTGTTGTTTATGACATGACACAACTTGTAAGCCATTTTTATAGTCAGATCGACGCCCAGATCAACGTAAAAATGTGCGCAAAAGACGCTGGGCTACAAAATTAATATTTTAAAGATATTTTATTTTATGAAAATAGTTGTAGAATTTGTAAAAACTTAGAGTTATGGTCAAGGGCGTATTTAGGGGGTGGCTGAAGGGATAAAAGCTCCCCCCAAGATCATATACATGAGCGAAAATAATATAAAAAAATAATAAAAATTCCATTTTTAACGAAAACAAATTAACCCGTTCTTTTCTTATCAATTATTTTAGGGATTTTACTTTATAAAAATTAATTCCATTTTTATTCATTTTCGTTCAATCTTTGAAATATACCGTATAAGAGTGTATACCAACACTAAATCTTTTTTAAATTGATGGACTTTTCTGTAAAGTTTTATGGACTCAAAAAAGTGGTACCTTTTATGAGGCTTTTATTTCAAAGATGTGAGCGAAAATATCAAGAATAATTCGTAGGTATTTATTTATTGAAAACATCCATCAAAATAATCATTTGATTGTGATCTTGTAAGACCTTAGGCTAAATATGTGACGTTAATTATTAGAAGCGTTTTTTCGCGACTAACAGCTCGTAACAGTAGTTATAAGGAGTAGTTAGTACTTATTAGGTCATACGCAGTAACAACTTGAAACACCGCGAAAACGCATTGGTTACTACATTTTGAAATCTGACTGTTTTCTAAATTAAAACATCGCTATAGAAGAATAGAGAGTAAAATAAAAAATAGAAATGATACAATATGAAAATGCATTTAGCTAAATCACAAAAAAAATATTTATATTTAATCATAAGTTTACAATGAAACTGATTAAGAGGGAACATTGGCCTTTATTCAATTAGGGGAAATGTATTTTCACTAAATTGATCATAATAGCAATAATAACTTATTGCGTGTGAAGTTAGTAGAATTCAAAAAAACAAGGATGGAAATACGAAATACATACTACTATCAGTAACCTGCTTCCTTACCATAGTTATGATTTCACTAACAATTTTTACTGGTATGACGTCATAGCTGAAGTAACTACGTTCGCGAAAATGGAGTAGTTACTGAATTGCTTTGCTTTGCTTTCCATTTTTTTCATTTAAATTGACCTAATAGTTTCTGAACTATGGTACAATTTTGAATTAACGATATTTTCTGTGGAAAAATAGCCTCTCCAAAAAAAAACTGGAGTGTTCCGACCCTGAAAATTGTTTTTTTTTGTAGATGAGTCTACTTTCTACGATATTCTTCTGATCACTTCTTTTTGGGAACCACTGTAATTATTTTCAAATAACAATAATTTTTAAAATAAAGGACGTCCCAAAAATGACACAAGAGCTCTCCAGTACTAAGCTTTCAGGGATTCTCAAAAAAAGTTAAGTTAAAAAATCCTCTTGACCAAATAACGCAGATATGAAAAGACAACGTTGAGAATTAATTTTTTTTTTAATTTCAAATTACCCACACTAATTAAAAAAAAATAAATTGTGAAGTTAATATAATACGATTTAAATTTAATTTATTACTTCATGACTAAAGAAAACCCGAACTTTACAGGAGAATATGCTAAAAAAATTTGAATTTCCAACTTTGTCTCTTCATATCTCGGTCAATTGGTCAAGAGGACTTTTTTAACTATTTTTCTGAGGATCTCCCTGAAGGGTCTCCAACAACGTACTGAAGAGTCCTTGCGCTATTTTTGAGGCACCCCGTATATGTTTGCAAAAGGTTAACTTGTTCTTTTTTCAAAAAATCCGGATCTAAAAAAAAAACGCCCAATTTCGAGTTTTCATCAATAATTTTGCCCTCCCCAAGATGAAATCCTTTTGCTTATGGTGCAAATCTGTGGAAATCTCTGTAAGCCCTTACAGGAAATATCTGTGGGGTAAAACTATAAAAACCGTCCATTACAACCCATATAACAAAATTACAGATTTTGAAGAACCAAGAAAATGCTTGATTTCAAAATGTTTCTGGGCCCCCGTATTTATACAGTCGCTCCAAAGAGGTTTTTGACCCCTCCCCCCCAAATAAATCATGGGTGTCTGGCGGTGCATTTGTGGAATCCTATAATTCCTATAGTGTTTTCTGCTTATTGCGCTAGTGCGCACCAGTGTTGGCACATTAAGGAAGTTTCCGCCTGGAGCAAACGTTCGGATTAGACCCCCCCCCCCCCCACCTCATACAAAATCACTCTACAAAAGTTAGTACATGGATGATTTCTCAATGACATTTGGCGCCCAAATTATGCCTACTTACATAGACCGCGTTCCACTAATGAACACTAAAGCCCACGACCACGACCGCAAAATTTTCCCGTTCCACTATTTTTTTGTAAAAGAATTGCCTTGAAATAAAAAATCATTTTTTTTTCGATTTTTTTCGCTGTAATCGGCAACGAACCCATATTGTTAACAGTTTCCCAACACACCACTGGTTCAAGTGTAAATATGATGGACCGGATTCCCGGATTGGCTATTGTTGTTTCTTGTTTGAAGAATTTAGATTAGGTTACGTAAAGTTTGCAATTGTATCGTTAGGGGTCCATACTTAAATACTTAAAAGGTGACCAGATTTTCATTTTGCAAAGGTGCGCAAAAAGCCCTCGTTCATTTTCCTAAAATTTAATTTAAACCAAAAAAAGAATTATTAAAAACAGCAATACAATGAAGAAACATTAAAGGAATTGAGAAACAAAAACAAAATTTTGATAATACAAAAATTCGTGACAAATAACAGACCTTTTTAAAATTTCTCGGGACGCGGGATAAATATACGGTAAACGTCGTTTTACGCCGGGGTTCCGTTCCGAGAGACACCGGCGTAAAAAGAACACACATTTTTCGTGCTTTTTTCGCACAATGTTTGGGTTCTGAATCACTATTGTCGCCCATAACGAAACTACAAATTTAATATTCTTTTAATTTTATAATAAAATAAAAAGTATAATCATATATAAGGTGTCCCAGGAGGAATCGAGTAAAATTTAGGAGGTGATAGTATGAAATATTTTAAGTAAAAAAGTTCAAATAAACATGTATCCGATTCTCAATGGTTGCGGAGATACACTTGTTTGAATGTTTTTATCCAGAAAAAACATAAAAGACTTATTTATTCCATTTATTTATTATTCTCAGGTGCTATACAAGATGAATAATGTTTAAATGTTCATAATAGATTTTCGAAAATGCCACATTACGTTACGAGTAGCTCTTCTAAAGTACACTACACTTCCTAGCACTCTGCGATTAGGAAATCGTCTTTGATATTCTCTGCAAGCAGCAAGACCATTTCCATTGCAGAAACCATAAATAAATACCATATCGGCATATTCAGTATTCAGCATTTGTGAAAGTATAGTATGCGGCATTTTTTTTAAATTTATTAAGAACTAAATAATAAATAAATGGAATAAATAAGTCTTTTATGTTTTCTCTGAATAAAAACATTCAAACAAGTGCATCTCCGTAACCATTGAGAATCGGACACATGTTTGAACTGTTTTACTTAAAATATTCCATACTGTCATCTCCTAATTTTTTTATCGATTCCTTCTGGGACACCCTATATACAGGGTGATTCAGACCACTTAATTACCAAAGTGAACCTAAACAATCCATTGGTGTACTTATTATTTTCCGGAACTATCCGGAACCGGAGATCACTTTGATTTCTTAAATAGCAAAACATACTTAGGTCCAGTTTGGTATGGTTTGATAGGTCTTTTAAAAACAGAAAACTTTTATTAAAATAGTTTTTTTAATATTTTCTATAGTTTAGAATTTATTCGAAAAACAAAAAAAATTGTTAAAAAAGTAAATAAAAATTATTGCATATTTTGAAGAATTTTATAAATTTATAAACTCTTTCTACAAATTCTAATATTTTATCAACTTTAAATATCATACTTGTCCATATTTCAACAAATTTCTTCAAAATATGCAACAATTTTTATTTACTTTTTTTAACAATTGTTTTTTGTTTTTCGAATAAATTCTAAACTATGGAAAATATTAAAAAAATATTTTAATAAAAGTTGTTTATTTTGAAAAAACCTATCAAACCACACCAAACTCGACCTATGTTGCAATTTAAAAAATCAAAGTGATATCCGCTTCCGGATAGTTCCGGGTTGTTCCGGAAAAATATAAGTATGGTTTGATAAGTCTTTTAAGAACAAACAACTTTTATAAAAATATTTTTTTAATATTTTCCATAGTTTAGAATTTATTCGAAAAACAAAAAAAATTGTAACATTTTTAAAACACCCTGGATAGCTGCCTTTCCTATCATCATTAAAGGTAATTTGTGATTGCCTCTAGCATTAACACAGGGCATTAAGGTAACCCTTTCCTTTCTATTTTTTCAAACCAGGAGCTGTTACTTCATTTCGATGAACGTTAGTTTTATTTGGCAATCCTTTGTACATTAGTCCTGTTTCGTCACAATTATAGATTTGCTCCATTACAACCTAAAGAATCCATTGGTGAACTTATTTTTTTCCGGAACAACCCGGAACTATCCGGAACCGGAGGTAACTTTGATTTTTTAAATGGCAACATAGGTCGAGTTTGGTATGGTTTGATAGGTCTTTCAAAAACAAATAACTTTTATTTTGAAGAATTTTATAAATTTATAAACTCTTTCTACAAATTCTAATATTTTACCAACTTTAAATATCATACTTGTCCATATTTAATCAAAATTCTTCAAAATATGCAATAATTTTTATTTACCTTTTTTAACAATTTTTTTTTGTTTATCGAATAAATTCTAAACTATGGAAAATATTAAAAAAATATTTTAATAAAAGTTATTTGTTTTTGAAAGACCTATCAAACCATACCAAACTCGACCTATGTTGCCATTTAAAAATCAAAGTTACCTCCGGTTCCGGGTTGTTCCGGAAAAAAATAAGTTCACCAATGGATTCTTTAGGTTCACTTTGGTAATAATTTTTTTTATTTCGGCCATGTACGATAACGCGTTCTCGAGATAAATGGGTAGCACGGGTGGTCTGAATCGCCCTGTATAATAAGCAGAAAACGCAAATTCATGTAAACGTCGTTTTACGCCGGTTCGCTTTACGCCGATTCATAATTACGCCGGTTGGTGCCGGCGTGGGATTTTCCGAGTTAGTTTTCGTTTTGTTTTTACGAAAAATAAAAATAGCTTATTGTACTAGCACTAGTGCCAATGCAAACAGGGCGGACCAAATATGTCATCTGGCTATTGTTGTTTCAAGAGTTTTCGGCTTCGATTAAATTCCTTGGCAATCCGTAAAAGTGCATAACGTCACATATTGCACTCTGTGCGGATTTGCACTGTTGTACCAAAAAACTCTACTAGTAGCAGGAGTATTAATATTTTTTTTCGAATTTGACACATATTATATAGATAAAGGAAATTTCAATCTGCATTTTGGCCGTTTTCGAATTTTAAAATTCTTATTTTAAATGAATATTTTAGTCCTCTAAAATACCATAACAATTTTCATTATAAAATTTACAAGAAAATCATAAAATATTTAAAAAATTGAAAACGCCCAATATGGCGAGTAAAGATTGCCCTTTTAAATGCCAAAATAATTTTAAAAAGTGAAGAGCACCGATGTTTGGAATTATGCCAAGTTTAGATTTTTTATCCACACCTTCAATTGCAAAAGTAATGATTTCAAAATATTCATAAATACAGACCTACGTAATTATTTTTTGTGTCAAGTAAAACATCAAAAATATCAGCGATTATTTTATGACGTTAATGTCAAATTTCAAAAAGTTTGAAGTTGGCTCTCAAATTTTGCACAAAAAAGTGGAAAATGTTCGTTAAATAGTCCCTTAAATATGCACTCTTGTTCAAATTATAAGTCGAATATTTTTCATACATTACCACTCATGTCATTTGGGGTTAAAAATTCCACTCCTGCTATGCAGTCCTGGAATTACAACTTAACCCCAAATGACATTCGTGGTAATGACAGTGAAAAATATTCGACTTAAATTTGACCACTCGTGATATATTACATATGATTATTTTGTAAAATTTTGCAGAAAAAAAGTGAAAAATGTTCGTTAAATAGGTATAGTCATATGTAATATCAAGAGTGGTCAAATTTAAGTCGAATATTTTTCACTGTGATTAGTCATTACCACGAATGTCATTTGGGGTTAAGTTTTAATTTTTAACCAAATGACATGAGTGGTAATGTATGAAAAATATTCGACTTATAATTTGAACAAGAGTGCATATTTAAGGGACTATTTAACAAACATTTTCCATTTTTTTGTGAAAAATTTGACAGCCAACTTCAAACTTATTGAAATTTGACACTAACGTCACAAAATAATCGCTGATATTTTTGACGTTTTGCTTGTCACAAAAAATAATCACTTGTGAGTTGAATAGTCATATGTATTAATAGGTGTGTTTCTTTTACCAAAATTTGACTGATTTGCTCGAGCAAATCACTTCCTTCTCCTTTTAGTTCTATAGGAGAAAATGAGACAGAATATGATTTGCTCATATTTGCTCAAGCAAAGTATGTAAAAAAAACACAACTAATATCACGAGTGCTCAAATAAGTCGAATATTTTTCACTGTCATTACCACAAAATGTCATTTGGGGTTAAGTTTTAATTTGCATTGTAATGTTTAAACATTTACTTTCTTTTGTTATTATTAGTAACTTAAAATTCATTTTAATTTATTTTTGTAAAACCTTTTTCATTAAAACAAAAATTTCCTTTTTTGAAGTAGAAAGATATTTTATTCAAAAATTTGTTTACAAATATAATTCTTTTTTATATGATCGTCTAAGTGACATGAATATCTACTAAAAATGAGTAAAGAAAGGGGTTTCCATTTAAAAAAACCGATGATGACGTTATTGCTAATTTTTATACCAAAATATGGTATTTTAAAAACTATAAAGTTGGCCTGTCCGAGCGATTTTCTCAAAAAAAATTAAATACGGCAGTTACGAATTTTGTTCCAAACTTTATCATCACCCTGTATTTTATTTGCTCATATAAATGAAAAATACACACACAACTTTTTTTATTTGACTTTTTTTAATATTTTAGAATAGTAAAATTTCTATTTTCAAGAATAAAGAACCGATGTTTCGTTTATTCCCAGTATGTCGCTAGTTGCCAAATTCCTCTACCTCTAATAAAGTAGATTATTGCAGAAAGCAGAAATCGTAGATGGAAAAAAAACACAACTCTCAAATTGTGGCCTATTTAAATACGCACATTAGAAATAATAAAATAGGATGCTAATGGATGGGTTAATGAGTATGTAACCAACAATGCTTTAATTACAAACCCTGTATTTTCTTAGATGTGATTGTAGAAAATTTAGATTCTTATCGTGATTGTGGTCCCTACGTTATAGTACCTCAAAAGTTTAGGTTAACATTAAAATATAGCATGTTTACAATTGAAAAAAATTAGTTTCAAACATAATTTACTTAGAAGTATAGGAAAGCATTTTATGTGTTTCATTTACATTAAGAATTGAGTTGAAAACTTTATAATATAATTTTTATAAAAGGTATTATTTCCTATCATTTATAAATAATTTTTATATTCTTAGGTTTTTTCTTGAAAATTAATTCTTCAAAAAGAGTATAATTCCTAAAGATAAAAAGAAACAAATGTTCAAAAACAACTCAAAAAGTAGCACCTTAAAATGCGTTGCTGATTAATATAGTATTTTTGGCTATTTAGAAAAAATTACCTAACGAAAGTATTAGCCCAGTACACATTTTATTTTCATAAACAATTTACGGTTTTCACTTTCAAAAATACACAAGTTATATTGTTTATTACTTCTACATTATTTTTTATATGTAGGTATAAACTTGACTTGAATTTTTCCTTATATTTTTTAAATAAACTCAAAGAGATAAAAAGCTTTTTAAATTTTAAATATTATTCCTTTTTCACAAACATTAAGAGCATCTTTCTAGACCAAGAAAAGTCGCGGAAAACCATGAAATCTGGTGCTACATCTCAAGTTTTTCTTGTCAAAATTTCTTTCTGAATTTCTTTTCCTCTTGTTCCGATTTAGTAGAATGACTTTAAAACATTACACTAGCGTATTTCATGGAATGCATAAACTGCTACTTTTGCCTATTGTGAAATCACTCTTAAGAATGGGTAAAGATTTTCACATCGTTATATTTTTTTTTGATCATTACTGAAATATCAAGATATGTTGAATTTTAAAACACTTTTTTAATAAAACCTTTAAACCTTATAAAGAATATTAAATTATCTATTAAAAAATTGAAATTTATTAATTATTTTTATTAAAACAATAATATTAAAATATAACATGTGTAGTTTTAAATACTGCTTTATAATATATTATAAAAATATCTCGTTTATTTGTAAAACATTATTAAAAATATATAAAAAAAAGAGCAAAAATTACCACATCCTTCCTTAAAATCTTAAAAAAATTTATATGCTATTAATATATCTTCTCAGCTCTTCTTGTGTATCAAATATCATTACATGGAACGGTGAACCTGGCACTAGCTCATTTGCCCATTTGACTTCAACGCGGTAATCACCTGGCTCAGTTGGATCATACTGAAATAAAATAAATTCAAAGTTACAGAATTCATGTGTGTCAACGTAGATTGTTAATTAAAAAGAAAATGAGAACTTTAGGAAATGATTAATATACAACATAATATATTAAAACAATATTAAAACTTTTTACAGCTTATATAATTTATAAATTAATGTCATTTTTATTTAAATTTGAAGAAAAAAAAACAGTATTTTACACAAGATAATATATAGGTATATTCTATGTAATATCAGGATTGCAAAATTTTCATTTCTACAGATACATAAATTAAATGATATTTTCAGATGCACATAATGTTTTAATATGCCTTGAATTTTCAGATAATTTTCATCACCGGCAAATTTTCTGAATTGTAAAATTGGCGGGGTTATTTGAAGGAAAATCCAAAATTAGGTTTTTGTAAAGTCGTCATGCGGGGAGTAAGGGGGGCGGGAGCTCGCCGTCTAGTCCACCGCCGCGGGCGAAATTTTTAAAAATTGTCAAGGCCTATCATTTTCCAGAGACTTGAGAAACACAACTTTTTTTTTTAAGTTCTGGTGAAGTTAATTATGATTTCAATTGTTAATTTCATATGACAAAATCATTTTTTGTTTTTTCCATATTTAGTATTATGTGCGATAACAAACAACTTTCATTGATGTAATCATAGCAAATTGTTTTTTATTAAACTCTGATTTAATACATACATAGGTTCTTATTGTTATGTATTATTATATTAGTTTGCATTTCAATTGTAAATCGTTTTTCATAAATTAATTTACCTTGCACAAAATGGTACGATCTTTTTGACTCTCTCTTTGCATCTCGACTCTAAAAGCACCTTTGGGACCACGAACTCGAACTGTAAGCTGACCTGCACCAGCACCTCTTGTATCGCAAATAAATCGAGATTGGAATGTTGCAAGAACTCCATGTTCAACCCCAGGCCCATACACCCTAACTTTACTAGCGTCCGGTGCTCCAGCTACTTTTAAAGAAAAGGGTGAGCCAGGGACATGCTGACCAGCGTATTTTACAGTCAAAGCATGCCGTCCAGGTTCTTGCGGCTTAACATTTAGTGTAAAAGTAGCATCACCATGATCATAAAGTTCACAGTAGGCTACTTTACGAGGTCCTGTACAATGCGCTGTTAATTCACCAGGACCTGCTCGTCGAGTGTCAATCCAAGAACGAATTTCGCGTCCAACTACACCTGTACGCAAACCTAAAATATTAAAAATAAAAGAATTAGGTAAATATACGTTTAAGATTTATATAGTCACCTGCAAACTAATATCAGTATTGTACTTGATATTTTATGAATATTATACTAATAACGAATGTAAAGAAATATCAAAAATTGTAATTTAATTAAATTTCAATTTTGGAGTCAATAAATATTCAAAAAGCACATTAAATTGGAAGTATACAGTGTACTTAATATACAATTTTTTATATGAATACATTTATATGTAGCTTAATAAAAATTTTAATTATGGGAAGATGATTTCTTGGGTTGAGGAAAAAAATAAAATGTACTTTTTTTTTAACTATAACTCGGCACACGCACATTCCCAGAAGATTGGTGTGGAAAAGGGAATGATTAATCGGATGATCAGATTAAGCCACCCACAGTTCCATCATGAGTACAAAACAATCATCTTTAACTTACTCGAACGTAACAACTATCCAAAGAAATTAATTAAAGTGGTTTATAGGCAAGTTGAAAAGGATCTAATGAGCAGTATTACACAAAGAATTAACAACTCGGTATCCTAGACCTCCCAAACAGTCTCCAAAGAGGTAATTTATTCTAGGTTCCCTTATCTGGGGGAGGTTTCTAATAGAATCAGTGGTTTGTTTAAAAAATACAACGTAAAACTAGCAATGTATAATAAGAACAAAGTGGGAAATGTGTTCAACAATATGAAGGACCAGTTACCACTGGAATTAAATTCAAATATTGTGTATAAAATTTACGTAAACGTTTAATAAGTGAAATGATCAACATCAAGAAGAATAGTGACTATGATGTAATTTAGTCCACACCTTTCAATTTTGAAGTTTCTGGTTAAGTTTTTGTTTTTATACAAACAAACCTATTTCTATCCATTTAACTTAACTATTGATCATAGATAATATAATTTATATAGAATGTAAACTCAATGCTAAATTTTTATAACACAAAAAAACTTGGCCCCAAAAGTATAGATGGCACTTTATGAACCTAAAGAAAAAATCAACTTGGCGAATTTTTTAGTTGTCAGAATTGATAGTTATGTGATAGTTAGCTTTCAAAATGCATCAGTTTTATGATTTTTAGAGAAATGATACTTGAGTTTAAAAGGGTCTTGTTACTGTTACCGTTGGATTTTCAGCAAATTTTTTAATTCTAGATCTAGGTATGTTTACTTTTTCTTCTTACATCCTATATGCTTACATCTCACATTTTTAAAATATTTTATTAATTTTCAAGAATACTTTTAAACTGGGTTTATACAATTGTCCTTGCAACATATAAGTGAGACATTGTAAGGTTTTCCAGATAATCCTAGGAGAATGGATTTGGATTTTCAAAAGACGTAAAAGTTTAAAATTTATATTTTATAATTTATTTTTGAGTAAATCATACTTCTACTTTTATAACATCTAAAATCTTCTTTAAATGTTTTACTGATTTACAGTTTGTATGTAACTCTATATACAATTTCTAATTTTTAAATAAAATGTTTAAATATAAAATTTTGTTTATTATGTTATATTCTACAAATTGGGTGGTTTGTGTAAATATGTATCTTTAATTATAGTTAATAAGTAATAAATTTGTATGAAAATTTAAAAATAACCATTTCAAATTAAAGATACATCTTTATAAAATAATAAAACTACAAAATACAAATATAAAAATTGCAGATTCAAAATTCCCGCGCGTCTAAAAATACTTGGCCCCAAAAAACCAGAGGGCGCTTTAACGTTATCAAAAGGTACTATTGAGTTAGCATTCTATACGTATTATGTTATCTATGCTATTGATAATGTAATTAAAACTAAAAATTATAAAGTTCTAAAAATTATGACTGATAAGTTGTATAAAAAATATCTTTCATAGTTATGCACTATAACAGTTCCATAAATGTTTCAAAAAAAAGATACAAAAACATTCTGAAAAGTTGAAAAAAAATTGCAAATCTAATAACGATGAGTGATACAGCATTCTTCTAAATGATAAAAGTTCAGTTTTACACTGAAAACTGGGACAAAATAATTAATGTAAATTATACAGACGAGGATTGCCTAGAAAATTTTAGAATGCGAAAGTGCTCATTTACAATTTTATGGGATTTATTAAGATATAACCTCTAAATTTGACGTTTGACGCTTTAAATAGTTCTTATGCGTATACATCGCATTTGCAGGACTAAATTTTCATTTAGTCCACCCTACTTCCCGAGGACCAACGCTAGACCAAGCGAGCATTAATACCTTGTCATATACATCGTCGAATTTGGTACGCGGACCAGCTTAGTCCACCTTTAGTACTCTCGGTGTATACATAGTCAATATGAATGTAAATACTGATACACAGGGCTTGCACGAAGCCTACCAATTTTTGTTGAATTTATGATTTGCTTTCAACCAAATGTACATTTATTGCAAACATGAAAACGTCACTCTTTAATTGTCATGTCCTGTCTATTGTCGAGTTAAGAAGGCTATGTGCATGCCATGCGCATGCATTGTTTAGTTAAATGTCAAAATCTACACGTTAAAATTAATTAATAAATCTGAAAAAGATAAAATAGACACGCTAATTATAACACTGAAGAACATAATGTAATTAATGTAGAATTCATCCTCCGTATGATAATTTTAAAATATAACAAGTACTAGGTGTGTTACAAAGGTGTGTATTATAATTAAAACATGTGCCTTTTGTTAAAATTTTGTGAAATTGTTTAGTTCTATGGTTTAGTTATAATTTTAATGTATTTTGTTTGTATTGTAGCTTGAAAAAGGAACCAAAAAGTTCCGAAACTAGTCGCGTAATAAAACCAAAAAGAAAAAAATAGTACATTTTATTTTGTCCTCAACCCAAGAAATCATCTTCCCATAATTTTATAAGAAAGGACAAGAAACAATCCAACAAAAATTTTAATATAAAAGTATAATATAATATAATATACCTTCTCCTGAACATAGAACTTTAGAAGCATCTGCACCACCTTTCGCTTCCACCATAATAGGACATCCTTTAACTGGTCTACCAGCCCATAAAACTGACAATGAATAATTTCCAGGAGTATTTATAGTATAGCTCGCTCTCCATATTCTATCCCCTGCTAAAGATAGCATTACAGGAATTGGTAAATTTGTATCCACTGAATGCAATGTAACTTCAGCATTTCCTAAAAAAGTACCTAATAGTAAATTTTGTAAAACTACAAAACGATTCATTTTTATTTATAAATAAATATTTGGCGATCTCCATTGAATAAGTTCCTTGGTATCACAAATAACAATACTTCATTGCCCTTCATGTGTTCAATTAATAAAAGGTAAAAGGCTGAAGCAAAATAACCGCAGGTGGTACTATGTTTTCAAGCCAAAAAATCCGCCGGAGGGCGGTATTATTATCATTGTGATCTAATAAAATAAAAATACGACTTATGAATTTGAAAACTCTAATGCAGTCTCATTTTTTTAATAGTTTTCTTAACTAAATCAAACCTAACCTAACCTAGCCCAAATCTAAATCACCTATGTATAATTAAATTTCACTAAATCAAAAAAAATGAAACAAAAACAAAATTGATTGCGGTGTAAGAAATAAACGACTGATTCATTTGAAAAGTTTTTTTAATAGGTTTTGTAACGAAACCTGACCTAACCTAACCTATACCGCATTAGATAATTTTTTGTGGTATAAAACTCTTAAATGAGTTATTTATCCGGCGGATTTTCGTTCCACAGGGAAGAATACCCAAAAGAAAACTATGCCCATACCGACATGCCAGCTCATTATTTTTGGTTTTCCGGCAGTTTTTTGATTACAATGATAATTGGGAATTTTAAGATTCTACTCATCCTCTGGGGGGAAAGTTTTAACTAAATTCGAGCGGACATTTCATTTTGTTTATATTTGTAAATTTGGCGATTTTTAGTATTGTTCGTGTTAGTTACTTTTTAAATCAAATATTTATTTGACTCGAGTAGTTGGGAGCTACTCTGGACCGCTCTGGACTACTCAGAGCGGTTACCTGGAAAGCACCTAATACCGCCGGCATTTATTGAGACACTTCGTTAAAAAAATCATTGTAGAAAATTATTTACCTGAAGTAGCTTTGGAGCCATCAATAGTAAATATAGCAGTTTCCCCACATTGCGCTTGAGCTAAACCTTTCCCAGTAAGAACGACCTGTGCTCCTCCTGCTATGCATGATTTTGGAGTTTCAGGTAGGCTTATATTAGAAAATCGAATATCAAAATCTAATTCTCCAGAACCTAGACCTTCAGTTGACAAATCAAATTTAACCCGATATCCATTCTTATCAGATGTAATTTTTCTATTCGATACTTTACATTCTAAAATTCCTGGACCTGCATTGGTTGTATCGAAAACTAGTTTTGCTGGTAATTTTACACGTCCAGAATCATCAAGATATTGATTCCAACCGCCAATCAAACGAACTGCTGAAGGGTCAACTATAGTAGGCCGGAAAGGAGACCCTGGAAGCTTAAAGCAAAAAGAGTACTTTAATTTAACACATATAATTGAGGGGTTTTCATCTGAAGTGAACCTTTCTTGCACAGTAAGCGATTTTACCCGAGCGATTACTATACAACTGAAAAACATCAATTCGTATATCTACAGGAATTCAAATTAATTCATAAACCTTAGTTTTGGACGGCTAGTATATCATCTCGTGCACCAATCATAAACAAGGCTAACGTGAGTTGGTTAAAAGATCTTTTCTGCGCAGGGTTCTCTTCAGATGAAAACCACTCTAGTAACTTATATCTTAATATAAGTTTAATCCTTAACACTCGAAAGGTTCCTCTGAGACGACATATGCTAAATTCTTTAAAATCGAAAGGCTACTCAACGGGAAAATTTCTTTATATCAAATAACCAGGAACTGTATGAAGTATAGATATACAGGGTGTCCAGAAATTAAGCGGCCAAACTAAAGACTAATACGTTTAAGATATAATTTCTCAATTTTTTTCAGATTTTTTGAAAGCGCTGAAATTTTTTGAAATCTTTCAAAAAATCTGAAAAAAATTGAGAAATTATATCTTAAACGTATTAGTCTTCACACCAAATTTCAAATCTTGATTACAAACCGTTTTCAAATAAATGACAAAAAACCTAGTTTTAGTCACAATATTTAAAGGGCTGTAGCTCTCTTAGGAAGCGAAATCGGACACATGTTTATAGGAAGTTTTTTTCTTAAAATTAGTTGTAGAATCGCCTCCTAAAGTTTGGCCGCTTAATTTCGGGACACCCTGTATATGTGACTAACTTTTTTTCCAAATAATATCAACTCAACGACATAAACGTATTGCAATGTATTTTTTAAGAAAAATAAATGTAAAAGAATTTTCTATTAAAACAATAATATTATATTTACATCATTTGGTCCAATACTGATGATAATATCATAAACTCCGACCCATTTGGGTGTGTACGAAACAATGTATTCCCCTGGTTTGGGACTCTGAATATGGGCTTCTATTGTTCCTTCGATGCTTTCTACTTTTACTCTAGGTTGAATTACACTGCTTACTGTGAAGCTTGTGCGTTCACCCACAATTGCGCTTTCTAATCCTTTTCCCACGGCTCTGGGTGGTGGTACAGGACCTGCTGCACCAACACCTTAAATAATAAAATGTGGTAAATACAAAAAAAATATTTGAAATACAAATTTCAGTGCTTATACGGCTGTGTCACATAATATAATATTTAGTAATTATTAAAAAATAAAATTTACTAATGTTAACACCTACCTAGAGCTAATGGAGAATTTTTAATAGGAATTCCTCCATAAGTTATTGCTACTTGATAAAGTCCTGCCATCCTAGGCATGAATGATATTTGTACAGTGTCATCAGTTATGACTGTTTCTTGAACAGGAATCGTTTGATTTATTGGATTTGTTGTGATTACTTCTAAATCAGCTAGACCTGCATTTTTGGTTGTTACTACAAAAAATACAACATTTAAGATATTGGGAATTTTAACTACCAATAGATGGCGCTGTTGGCCATCTGTGGCAAATTAATGAATAACTATCGAAGCCAGTATTAAACCTACATGTAGAAACATAGAACATAGAAATGTGGGAATACAGGATAAAGTATCGCCGAGTGTTTTTTTTTTGAAAAGTTTTTAATAATGTTCTTGTAACTTTTATTTAAAATCAATATTTATTCAAAATGGGCGAAGTTACTACTGACGTTTTATACTAGTGTGACAGTTTCACAAATTCGGCAACAGAGGGAGAGCTCTTTCCTAAAATCGCGAATTATTTTCTATTTACAATTTTAAAAATTTTCTCAAATCAAGTTTTTATAAAAAAAAATTGTTAATTAGGCACAAAAAGGAATAGTAAATACATTTTCACCACATTTGTAAAATATCATCTCTCACCATTAAAAACAATTCTTTCTCCTATATTTCCTTGAGTTGTAGGAATATCAGTAACTCGTACGCATTCGCTATCAAAAGCTTCACAGGTAAAAGGACTTCCAGAAACACTTTTGGCGTGATGTAATACTTCAATAGTGTGTGCCCCTATATCTCTGGCAGTAAATTCAGCTTGTAATTTTCCAGTTTTTGTTTGGTAACATCTGACAGGCACAGCTGAACCTGTTGGTCCACTAACTACTACATCAAATTCCCTCGCAGGTCGGCCAAGTGTTTCGATGTTAAATGATGTTACTTTTCCTACTCTTGCTTGATAGAGACCTAAACCACCGGCCCACGGTTCAGAACCTGGTGCCCGAACAGGTATCTAATAAATATTTAATAATAATTAATTATAAATCATTAACTTGTTTTAAATGATCTTATAACAATAGGTGTGGTTTAAAGTTATTTTAATTTCAAAAATTTAAAAGTAAATATGAAATTAATGAAGTGAAGACTTGCGATGATTTGGATAGTGTTTTAATTTAAGGATGAAAATTCCATTGTATAGATTTCCATCCTTACATTAAAACACTTAAATATGAAATTATCATGTGTTTTATCAATAATGTACAGATAAAAAATAGTATGTAATACCTACTAGACCTAAACTTTTTGAAAATAAGTTCTTTTATTACACAAAAAACCTGTTGTATTTTTATGTTTAATAAGAAAGGAAATAACATCTATTTATTAAAATAGTAGTTAAAATAATAGTTGACCCTTTTAAAATAACGATTTCTACTTATTTAATGAGGTAAAATGAAAATAAATTGTTTTTTGTCAATTGTGAATCATTTTTCATTTAAATGAAATCAAACAAAAAATTTTTTTTTAAAATAAAGCATAAAATTAATCAGTCCTAATAATGAAACCAACCTCTAATCCATGTTTCGGTACTCCATTGTAAAAAAGTGCAATTTTGTGTGGGGCTGCATGAACTGGATGAAATACAACCTCCCACATATTAATATTAGTCCCACTTTGTCTTACACTATGTGGAATTTCTTTGTTACCAACTTTAACACTTGATGTTAATTTTCCAGGACCAACTTTATTTAAGCTGATACCAACAACAGCAGGTCGATGGCAGATAGCTTCAGGTGCATTAATTACATCAATTTTGCTTGCATCAAAAACATGTAAAGTCCGAGTGCTCACAATACTGTTATTCCTAAATAGTTGCAAGAAATACGTCCCAATTTGATTTATTTCAAATTCTGCTTTATTGTTATTTAACGTGTACTTAAATGTATGATTATTCGTGTCGACAATTTCTAGACGATGATCTAGTGGTATATCGAAGTAATTAGTTCCACCTAAAAATATTAAAAAAAGTTCATATATGTGAATACATGTTAGTAATATTTGTTACCAATTTGTAAATACTGAGTCGATTCAATAACCTTACAGTGGAAGGGACTTCCAATAACATTCATATCATTAAATGTAATATTAACAAAGTGATCATCGCTCGTTTGGGGTACAAAAGTAACATCATATAACCCCCTAGCACAAGCAACAACTTCTGCTTTAATAGTTGTATGTTGAGTTGAAACAACTAACTCTAGAGTTCCCTCGCCGGCTTGAGCTGCATCAACACTGAAAGTTACAGGTTTTCCAACTTCAGCATTAGGAATTGGAGCTAGTGACATTTCGCTCATCCCCCTGTTGATATCATTTTTGTGACCAGGTAGGCCAGATACAATAACTTTATTGACATCATAAACATTGCAATTGAAGGGTGAACCAATTACGTGTTGATCATTAATAAGAACAGAGACGGAATGTCTACCCACCATTTCTGGGATGAATCTTGCTGTGTAGTAGTTTTCATCAGATGAAATTTTTGCTGGTAACATTTTTCCTGTGGGTGCTGTTGCTGTGACTTGCAGATCAGAACCTATGAAATTATAACAATGAAAAAAAGGTAAATTATTAAATACACGAAAGTGGAGAAAATCTCATATTATACAAATATAATATTAACATTGATTTGCAGTAATTTTAATTTTCTAAAAAAGAGGGAACGAAAATACAAAATGATTTTTTTATTGCATAATTTTGAGAATTATAAAAAACGTTTGGCTTATTAAAAAATCTTGTATTTTATATTATTATTTAGTATAAGTTTTTTTTACATATTTTTAATTATGTTAGCAATTTTTGTTGACAATTTTTTGTTTTTCAAAGATTTTATGTTAAAAAGAAAGATTTTAGAGGAAACATGTCTCTTCTAAAAAATAATTGATTCAAGGAAGTCTTATATTACCAAACTTAGCAAAAACCCCGTACTGACTTATAAAACTTTACTTATGAATTTCGAAATATACAAAATTTCATCTTTCAACACATGTAACTTTAAAACTATTATGAAAACGGCTCAATGTACATTTGATAATGTAAATTGGCGTAAACAAGACTCTTGTGTGTATGTCGTAGGCAAATGATAATTTCAGGCAAATAGCTTAAATTTCTATTTGCCTAGGCTTATAGTATTTAGCTAGGCAAATAGTATTTGACGGAGCAGTTTTTAGGCAAATAGCTTTGGGTTTTCGATCATTATGATTTATAATCCACGTTTACCTTCATATATCATCCAAATAGGTTGTGGTTTGATGACAAAACTCTCTTAAAACTCCTTTATTTCGCAACAATTTTCGGTTTAGGTTTAAATCTTTATCAAGCTTTGAAAACCATGGAAGAGAAATGCTGTTATTAATTAAATTTAAACCTAAACGGAAACTTGTCACGATTAAAGAATTTTAAGAGTCATGTTTTGTCCTCAAACCGCAATCTATTTGGATGATATTATGATTTATGTTATTACATACTCTTTTTAACTCTTCTTCTGTTAATATTTTATCAATTATTATGTCTGATGGCAGAATTGTGGGTGTTAACCTACTTTCGGCTCATTTCCATATGGCCTCTTGTAGGGTGATCTTCCATGATACGATGATACCAAGTATTTTTGTGTCACTCCACAAAGTAACAGGAACTTTGAGATTTTATTTTCCTTCATCTAAATTCTTAACATTTTTCTCTACATCCTAATTTGACCTTTTAAAGGAACGATCTTGCATTCTGCCCATCATACAACCAGTTCATTTATGACCTCCGCAGTGAATTCTCGTCCATTATCACCCTGCAATATTACTGGAGCCTCTTGGTCAAGAAAATTTTTCAGCAATTCAAAGGCCACTACTACAGCCATTTTGTCTTCAGGAGTTTTAAGTATACGCATTTAGTGAAATGGTCCTCTTAATTTAAGTTTTTTTTTTATATTCACCAACGGTACAGTTTTGAAAATTAAAATATTTGGATGTTATGCGATAATATTTTTTAGCAGAAGAAAGTTTGTGGAAATCATTTTTCTAGATTTTAAGGTTTTTTATTCTCACTGCAAAAAAAACCTATAATCGTACTTATTGTTATCTTGAAAAACGAATGCTATTTGCCTAAATACTGCTCCGTCAAATACTATTTGCCTAAATACTGCTGCGTCAAATACTATTTGCCTAGCTAAATACTATAAGCCTAGGCAAATAGAAATTTAAGCAATTTGCCTGATATTACCATTTGCCTACGACATATACAATACTTATTTACAAACAAAAACATTGATGTGTAAATCACATAGTCAACCTTTAGTTAAGTCCGGATGGATTCAGATGTTGAGACTTTACATTCAAAGTGTACACACTATTTACAGAAATATACCTACAATAAATGGACCGACGGCAGCCACTTACCCCTAAAATTAAAGTCTGTATAGACTTTATTTAAATTTAAAAATTAAAAATAGCCTATTCCATATAGAAATTATTCCTTTAAAATGAAGTAAAATTTAAAAATCTGTCCGTTTTGATTTGTGTGAAACTAGCAAGAAAATCCAGTAATACAGTATTGGAAAAAAGTATAGCAACGTTTACATTTTCTTAATATATAGGTTATAATATTCTGTAATAAATAACTTTAATATTTTAAAATAAGAATGGTTTAAATCTACTTATTTCATAATATTTTTATAAAAAAAAAATAAAAATTGAAGTTTTATTAAATAATTTAGTAATAAGGCTGGAAAAAAGTAGAGCAACAATTATATGAATCTTTTGTATGTTATACATTAGCGAAAGTGAATAAAGTATTTGATTTGACTTCCGGTTTCACCATCAACTTTCTTATTATAACACCCATTTTTTACACTTATTATTAAACACTGGTAAGTTCCAAGTATGTTAGTGACAAAAAAAATATTTTCTATACGCTAAATAATTAAAATAAAATAAAATATTTATAAATATGTAATTAAGTACATAATTAATACATTATTAACATCAGAAAATTAAAATATTTAGATGATGTAACTAATATTGCATTAATGCCATTTTAGTTAATCCCGACAACGTTGGGGAATTGTGCAAAATGATGTTAAAAATTCTCAACTTCAAAAGAATTTTGCATGTCGAAGAACTATTTTTGACCAGTTACATATCGTGCAAAAGTAAAAGCATATTGTCTAGAAAAACCTTTTTCCACTACATTACCAAATTCAAAATTTTATTTTGATTGTATAATCCAATTTTTAGTAATTTAAATAAAACGAAATATTTTTAAGAACTTTGATGGTCTGTATCACCTCAACGAATTATTTTTGGTTACAGATTAGTTTGGTTAAATCATCTTATTTTCGTCTCTGGAGTATCTGGTGGAACCTTGTACAAATTTCAGGGACACCCTGTATAATAATATATTACGTAGATGAAAACCAGTTTTACATTAGGTGATACTTATTAATTCATTTAGGTAATGGCTAAGTTTTAAGTATCATTGGTGAAAATGACATTAATGACACAAAAGAGCAATAAGTCTTTCTGGCACATCTGTGTATGTTTACAGCTTACCTGATGTTGTTTCAATTTTAATCTCTGCAGGATGTCCTACTGCTGCTAATTCGATTCCATTACCACTTACTGGTACTCTTGGTTGTGTATTCCCAGGACTAATTTTGCAACTAAAAGGTGAACCCGGAACAGCTTGACCATTGAATCTATAAATACAATTTTTAGTATTTTCATTCATGTTAATAATTTAAGAAGTTGATATTTTATTATATCCACCAACCTAACACTTAAAGTGTGAACAGCTGCCTCGGTAGGCTTGAAATTTACTTTAAATCGTGCATTTCCTTCACTTTGAACAAAATTTGGTACATTTCTACCACCCACGGCTACAATAATCTCTAAATTTCCTGCTCCTGCTTGTGATGCATTTATGCTGAATGATACTGGTTTCCCAACTACCCCATCATTTATGTCTGTTACGCTAACACGATTAGCATCATAGGCTTTAACTAAGAATGGACTGCCTTCGATATGACCTCTAGGTAATCTTACCTAAAAACATAAAGAAATTTAACAACTTAACAATACATACTGGATTGGGAGATCGCAATGTAGCGAGTGTGTATGAAATTTTTTTATATTTGATTATTGTTAAACTCAAGGGGGAAGATTACAATATTTTATAGCATATAAAAATAAAAAATGATAAATCTTGAATCATTATATTCATGCCACGCTTGTGAATAAGCGTGTCGACAAAAAGCAGTGTAGTGCCCAATGTACATTGTGCCTACATGGTTGCTCAGGGCATATAAATGTATTGGCATTTTGTATATGGCTCTGCAGCGTAATTCGTCATGTCCAAACCCTCCTGAGGAAAATCAACTGTAACGTTCAATTTTCCTCTAAAGCTTTCTGTTGGTGAAAACCTTTTCAAATGGATTACTAATATTTCAGGGAACTTGTGGATCTTAACAGATTTTGTACATTTTCTTCGTTCTTTCCACTTTAAACATGTAGGCTTCTCATCACCATCCAATGTTTCCTCTCTGGTAAAACTGTCAAGGTACTGTGAAAGTCATATAGGCACTGTTTTTTGAGGTATGAAGCAACAAGTGACAAGTCCCAAAAAGGATCGAATGTAACTGAGCAGTGACCACAGTGTGTGCATTTAACTGCCCAACAAAAATATCCACCACCTTAGAATTTTCTTGTCGTAAAAACGTTTATCAAGACTCCGTTACTTTCTTCAAATCACTTAATTGACGTCTTCGTGTAAACCTTATAATAAATTCCTGAGGAATTCTTTAGCATCCTGCTGTAAGTACCCTATAACACGTGGTATTTGCATTTAAAAGATATTTACAACACAATCTGATGAATCCTCCGACCACAATTCTTTTAGGACTTGCCCGATTGCTTTCATTCCCGAAGTGTTGGTGTTGAGCAGTTACATGAGCATCGTTTTTGAGATATTCTAGTAGGGGCTTCATGTTGGAAAGGCACTGAATCACAGACTTCATGAAGCAGGTATTTCCGATATTTTTTAACCATTTAGACGCATCTGTTTCATTGGACTAGCGCGGTTATTTAGTACTTTCTCCTCGTCCAAATTCCTCCTGCTTGATGGAATAATAAAATCCTCTTTCTCAGTTTAATTTCGCTGGGAACTTTCAGTGTTTGTCGCATTTTGGGATATTGGGGAACGATGGAAAAGATGTTAAATTATTGGAAACTGAAGAAACTTTGGATGAAAAATTAGTTGGAGGAAAGTAAATGTCTTCCAGAGAATTTCCTTTAGGAATTGTTCCAAAAACAGATGCAGCATTCCCTCTTTGTATTGCTATGCTAATTCTTTGAATCAGAAATGATGTTGATCTTTGGTTAGACTTTATATTTTTTTTCCCAAATCTCTGATAACTTGCAATCCAAGGGGTCCCCGAACACCAAGCCTCAATGCTAATTGCATAAAAAATAAAAATCCTTGAAAGAATTCTATATTTAGATATTTTATTTCTTTCTCCAATTAAAGCAACTGCACCTGTGGAACTTGATGAAGATTTTAAATATGAAGGAGCCATTGTGTCGACACAAGTCCCATACCAAAGGTTTGCCTATACTCCACGGAATCATGGTCATTCCATCAGGTCTTTTCCCATCATCTATGCTAGTTCTTAGTAGTACCCAAATAGAAGGAATACCAGAAGAAATAAGTGCTCTTTTCTTCCAGTGCTGCTGAATTTGCAGCTTAATCCATGTAAACAATCTTTATTAACCAAAGTACCACAAGAACAAGTATGTTGAATACAAACAGAATTATTTATAAAATCATTAAAAAGATTTCAATTTTTTAAAATAAAATTTAAAACCTGGTTTTTGTAACAAAAATTAAGGTGGTAAAGTATTAATAATATTACATTTAAAAATTAAACCACTATAATGAATAAATTATGATGGATTTTTAACCCTCCATCGATCGCGTTTATATCAAAATGACACACGTGCTGTGTAATTCTTATGGGTTTAAAAACTGATGAACCTAAGGTAACTAACCTCAACACTATGATCTCCAACATCAAGAGGTGTAAAAGAAACATCAAACTTCCCAGGACTTTCAGTTTGGGGTGTAATCTAAAACAAACCAATTTCAGGCAAAAATTAATTAAATCTTGTTTTAATACCTGAGTGGGAAGTGATCTTCGTGCAGGTCCCAATACTTCAACGACCGGTGGATTAGGACTTTCAACAGAAAATGTGCATGGTTTACCAACAGAGACTTTATCCATAGAATCAGAAGAGATAATTCTGGCTGCAGGAGTAACCACACATTTGAAAGGGCTGCCAGGAACATCTTGACCATTAAATCGTAAATCCACTGAGTGAGCTGTTGCTTCCCGAGGAGTAAAGGAGATTGCATAAGTATGAGGACCTTGTGCTTGGGCTGATGTTGGCACACGACCACCATTTACAGTTACTTCTAAATTACCAGGACCTGCTTGACTCGTCTCAACTAAAATTTATTACAGAATTTAATAAAATAAATATTTAAGTGAGTAGTAGGTAAAAACTCTTGTGGCTGTTATTTAAAGCAAATTTTGACTTTGTGGGATAAACCAAACAATTATATGGGAACAGCAAAATGAGTACTTTGTAAAAATTGTGAGGTTTTTACTATTTTAATGATTATAGAAAAAACAAAAAGAGGGAATTTACTTTTTTTGGGACTTCTTAGTAGAAAATGGTTAAAATAATGGCTTGCGGAGTCAATTTTTGTTTCAAATATTTTTATAAGGAATTTAAACATTTCCGAAATTTAATCCTACTTTTGAAACATTATAAAAAAATAATCAGTGGCGTGTTCTGCCGTTATGAGTCCTCACGCAATTTTAAGGCCCAAAATCAATATATATTTAAGTAGGATTTTGAATTTTTAAAAAATTGAAGAACATAATACATATTAATTTTTCTTTGAAATTTATTTAGCATATATGCTGTTTTAGACGGGCACATTTCTTACAAAAAATCTTACGTAAGATTAGTTGTAAGAAATTTATGTTACAAATAAAATAGAACGGGTTCTATTTTGGGCACAATTTTTGTTTATGTTAAAATTTTCTGTTTTACACGACCACAAATTTCTTATAAAAAATCTTACATAAGATTTGTTGTAAGAAATGTGCCCATCTAAAACAGCCTTTAAATTTAAGTTGAGTAGTTCTATTAATTCTTACCCAAAAATGTGACTGGTTTTCCAACAACTCCAGTTGAGGCATCTTTCACTTTAATTGCTTGAACATCATAAACTTTTGCAGGGTAGGGACTACCAGCTGTTGGTAAACCATTGACAGTGACATTAATTCGATGTTCTCCAACAACTCGTGGGACAAATTCTGCTCGGAACTGGGAATTCCCGATTGATTGGACTTGTGTTGGTACAGCTTGGCCTCCAGGTCCTAATTTGTGTTTTGTTTTAGTGAAGTAGGATGGGATAAATTTGCTTATGTAAAAGGTGTAAGGTTTATTCGAATTAAACATTTTGTGCATGTATCTTTCGATTTTAAAATATTTCAGCAAATAATTTCTGTATTGGTTTCAGTTAACTGATTCGCAAAAGTCAATATACGTATCAGATTTTAATAAATTTTAATGAAGATGGAATAGACAAAAAGATACAATAATCATTTTATTTTAATCGGAATAAATACGGTAGACAAACATTTGGACAATAACGACAAATATCCAGAGTTATTAGTAAATTGTAAATTTATTTAGATTTTCAAAACAATGCATCCTTCAATTTTCTAATAGTTTAGCAACAATTATCATAATAAAATAATCATAATAAGGTTTTCGTTCCTTTAACTTATGGCGCGTATCCACCAAGCGCATAAAACATTTGCAAACTCGTTATGGACGACAACCAAGCAAACAAATTTATTATGGAATAAATTATTAAAAATTATGCCCCACCAAGAAACCCTTTTCTTGGAGCCGTTTTAGATGTTGGGTGGATCAATGAAAACTAATCACGAACCAATTTTGTTTGCAAACGTTTGTTTGGTGTAGACGCAAGGTTTGCATGCAATTGAAAATATTTCTAACTATTTGCAAACAGTTGCAAATCTTTGATCGTAAATGTTTTTTTGTGAATATGCGTATCTAGAGGTAAAAAATGACCTCAGAAAATCATTGAAACGTAAAAGTTTTTATAGTTTAATTTATTAAATATTAAATTTACAATTTAAATAAATCAAAAGTATTATTTTAGAAAGTTATTAAAATATTAAAATATAATATTCGGTATCCATAAAAAACTGTTTTGATAAGTTGTGAGAAATTTTTATGGTACAAATTATAAAAATCTTTAATTAATTTTAGTTAAGGAGAATTTCTTATAAAATGAGTTTCAGCAATAATCTTGTGCCTGGTTGGAATTTAGTGTTAAAAAATATCAAAGGATTTTATAATTTTTACTAGGTTCGGAACCAGTTGCACCACTTCCCCTTAAACTCTAAAGCGCAGCTTAAATTTTCTCTTAATATTTTTAGATTGAATTTTTGTCAAAGTTTTTGGTCGAAGTGGTGTAATGCCGTTGATATTTTCCCAATTCATGATTTTATACTTTACCACAGGTTGATGGGTGAATTATCTAGTGTGTCAAATTTTTAGGTTAAGAGAAGAGTTAGGATTCCAAACCCAGTGGCGTAGCTAGATGTCAAGGCGCCGGGTTACAAAATCATGATTCGCGCCTATTTATCATAATTGAAAAGAAACTTCTAAATATAGGGAGGGGAGTCGTAGTTCAGACAACAAAATGTAGTATATTGTTTTATTAGGAGTAAAAGAAATACTTTTATACAAAAAGTTCTTTTACTCCGAATAAAACTATTTTTTCTTCAAACGTCGAAATTTTTAAAATAGTAATATAATAAATAATTTTATCTTATCGGATTTTGGGTAGATTTCCTCCAGCGACGAAACTTATACTTATATGTAAATACCACTCAAATATACAATTTTGAGGACATTTTATACTTGATAGTGGCTGTTCACGGCCAAATAACGGATTTGAAATTAATTAATTGTTGCACAATTAGACAACGATGTCATTGTTTTCTAACAAATGGTTGCCTATGTCAAATTTTTACTTCGAATTATCAACAATAATACAACAACAATTATATAATTAAATACATATTTATAAAGATTTCTTTGAATATTTATTTTTAAGTATATATTTTTGTCAAATATAGTCATGTTTTAATAATTTATTTTTTTAAATTAAACAATTATTCCATTGTTGCCGTTTTTTGCAATTTTTAAATTTTTTAATAATTAAAGACTTTTCCAGTTTCCTGGAGCTCTAATATTTTTACTGTAATAGTTGTAATAAGATTTGTAATAATACGGGGCCTAATAAAAATAAAATAATTTTTATAGCAAATCTCAAGACTTTTTTGCACAATCAGGCAACATTGGACTTTTTACACGTTAAAATTAAAATGTAAAATCACATTTATTAATAGAATTTAAAACCGATATTTTAAAATTATTACCTTTCTTTTAATTTAAACGTAACTTAAAACTTGTCAAAATTTGAATTTTAACGTCCACTGTTGCAGAGATAAAAATAACTTTTTAAAATAATGTAAAATCTAATAAAACTGTTTATAAGGCATATTTTTTACAGAAATTAAGTACATAATTAATATTAGGAGTATATTTGATCATTTTGATAGGTTTAGTGTATTTTTAGTTTTACCCAAAAACCCATATGAAAACGATAACGTCCATTTAATTTAACGAAATTTAATTTACATACAACACACAATACAATATTAGTGTATATTGGGTTGCGGAATAAGCGGAGTAGAAATTTAATTTCTACTCCTAGGCAGTACAAAGTGACCATAGAATCAACGAACATAAAAAGTGACATTTTAAAGACTGTCAAACGTCATAGAAGACTGTACTTTAATGACGTTTGAAGAAAATATATTTTTTTAAGAGTGTTTTCCCCATAGACAAAAATAGCAATTTATGGGTGCAAACAAAATTTTTAAATATAATATACTTTTTAAAATATGGTTTTAAAGTTATTCTAGAAAATTTGGACAAAATTGCAGAATGTTTAAAAAATATAATGACCTAAAGTTTGGGCCCTTGGCCGTTATAAAAATGAATGAATCTGTATAAAAATTCTAAGCGTTCCTTGATGCTTAAGAAAATTAGTGGTGCAAACGGCCCTTAGGAATTGTAGTTTAATTAACCTAGTTTATAAATCAAAAAGAAATTTAAAAATCTGCGATTTCATGATATTTTTTGTCTGCCCAACTGACCACCCGACCAGACCTTATTCTAAACTATTTTCCCGACTGCACAAATATGAAATTATATTATTTATGGAGGGGTGGGGGTTGGCCCTAATAGCGCCTCAGGCGAAATTTGTTAAGGTTTTCAACGAGAGACCCCCACCACCGTAATTTTTAATTTTTTCGAAAAAGACTACCTCAAAAAAATGAAGCCCATTTTTAAGGAACAGAAATACAAGAATGAGTGTTTACATCGAAAACAAGAAAAGTACCTAACTTAAATTTTTAATCATATCAGATAGAACGGAGAGTAAATTATAAACAATTAGTTGTCCATAGCTGATACGTAGCGACTACTTTATAGGTAAATTTACTCTAATTTACCCATTCCACCCTATATCGAGAAGATCGCTAAGTAACGACTAGTCCGTAGTCCGGTCAATTTAGCCCTAAAAATAGTAGTAAAGGTGCAAAATTAGCGTAGAGCTAAAAATTGCTATGAATGTTCGAAACACCATTATAAATGAATTCTGAAAAGTCCCCACCGATCCCGTACCTGGAAATATTTTTATTCAAGGTCAAAGGTCTTAACAATGGGGTTTTCGCGTTAATCAGCAAAACGGTAAGTTTTATCATAAAATTAGACCGGACAAAAATTGTAGATCATATAATTATCTATAAAAAATGACTTTACTTTTTCTCCCAAGAGCCACCGTTTTTGAGATATAACGATTATAAAAGATAAAAAAGTTGTAATCTTCATAATATGCCTAAGTACGCCACGTATACACATCACTGAAGCTGTAATACAAGTAAAAATATTTTTCTATTGGTCAATGTAAGCCATAAATCGTTCTAATCAGCCAACTGGTTCGGTCAAAATTAGTTATTTTCCGATTTATCAAAAATTTCATAGCAATTTCTTCGTCGCATTTTTTTACAGTTTTCTTGAGCGATTAAAATTTTGAGTTTTTTTCGAAATTAAAAAAGTCAACGCGTCACGTAGTAGTACTTGAAAATCTCATTCCAACGCATATTTTAGTTAGACGATAGGATGTGTCCTTACCTTACAGCGATTATTTTGGTCGCTGGGGGTTGAAAAAACACAATTTTGAATTTAATAGGTCGGTGTGAGGTGAAATGAAAAGCTAGCGATTTCAAAACTTCAAACCGACCTCGTTTGATCAATCCTCTTGCGGGTCACGTGTAGATTTTTCATTTTTTGTCCCGTTTTGGCCCCATTTTCTCTACCAATTTTCTCTACGCGCTGTTTTTTATTGATATTTTTCTACGCTTTTGGAAAAAAAAAATTCCGATGCCGCTGGATGCGCCGGACAAAACCGATTATTTTTCTGGGTATTAACGGTGCTTTTAGCCACAATATAAGCCGCGTTTCGTTAAAATTGGTCCAGTCGTTTCGTAGGTACGATTTTTTAAATTTCGTTAAAAAATGTTCAAAATTGTACCCCGATTTTCAAACGTCAGAATATGAGATACAAACAAATATTTCGAAAAAGTGCTCCACTATGGGTACGTAAGTCTGTTTCCTCTTTACGAAAATACCATTCGCGATTTTTTCCCTCCGGCTCCAGTCAAAAGCTAAGTAATATTACCTTTTTGTTTTTTTCGCTAAAAAACGCGACATTTTGACGTTTTCAAAGAAAAATTCGCCCTCGCCACAGGATTAACCTAGAAGGGTCGGAAATTTTAGATATAGTAAATGAGGATGTGGGAAAAAAGGGAGCCCGATTTGGTCGTTTCGATTCCGAACCCAGCAATTTATCAAAGTCGGTGCGGAGGACGCTCGAAAAAAACCGCGAAAAAAATTACTTTTTCGGGAGCGCTTTTAAAAGCTTTCCCGTCGATTAAAAAATTCCATTCCGATAGGATTATAAAAGAAACATTCCCCTTTAATTAGAGACCGGCTTTTTGAAATTTATCGTGAATATTAGACGATTATGAATCTGACGAATAATAAGCATATTATGGGCGCGTTCCACTAAAAACTCGCAATGCCCACAACGACCGCAAAGTGGTACCACATAAGACCGCAGTTGTTTCTTTCGTGCATAAAAACGTGAACGATGGCGACCGCAAGAAGCTCACAACGACCGTATTTATTCGTGGGTTTCTGTGGTCGTTTGTTGAATGGTGACGTTTTGAGCTAGTGGAACGGGAAAATTTTGCGGTCGTGGGCTTTAGTGCACATTAGTGGAACGCGCACTATGAAGATTACAACTTTTATAATCGTTATATCTCAGAAACGGTGGCTCTTACGAAAAAAAAGTATTAGGACATTTTTTATAGATAATTACATGATCTAGAATTTTTGTCTGACCTAATTTTATGATAAAACTTACCGTTTTGCTGAAAAACGCGAAAAATCCGTTTTAGGACCTTTCACCTTGAATAAAATTTCTTCCAGGTACGGGATTGATGGGGACTTTTTAGCATTCATTTATAATAATGTTCCGAACATTTATACCAATTTTTAGCTCTACGCTAATTTTTGCACGCTTCCTTGTCTAAATTGACTAGATATTGAGTATAATATTCGCACTAGCATAGCATACTGTACCAAAACTGTGCGAAAATAATAAAAAAATCGCGGATAAGGCATTTTTCCTTCAATTTTTGATTCTCGTCGCTTTTTTCGAATAGTGGAATCGCAGATTAACTGCACAAATCTAAGTTCTCATTGCACAGTTTAAAATTCCCACTGCACACTTTGTCTGTGTCCAGCTACACGTTAGAATAAGGTCTGCACCCGACCAAAAACGAGCCTTTTATTGAGAGGAAAATACGAAGAAAGGGTTCCAAACATGGGTCAAGAAATACTTACTAAGCACGTTATTTCAACTTAAAAAGCACGTAAAAGTTGCTTATTCATAAAACATAAAATTAATATTAGTTATTTAGGGTCTCCGAAAATTCGACCGACAACGATTAACTGGAGGTACTAGACCTAAAAATAAGGTGATATGACATATGACCCAATTCATCTATTGTATATTATTTTGTGATTGTATATGATATCGATTTTTTAAATGGTGTTGGATGGAAAAGAAGACATAAAAACAATCAAAAACGTTTAGGTATTAAAATTTTTTATTTAAATATTAAAATATTATTTGCTTTGGTAGAGAAGTAAAAATAAAAATTTAGGATTAGCCAAATTTTTATCAATTAAGCGTTCAGTTTTGAAATACACGTATGTTACCGTTAAAACCCGAAATCAGTAAAAACTAGTTTTAACTAGTCAAAACTAGAAATAACTAAAGACGTTTGTTGAAACTAGTTTTAACTAGTTAAAACGCGATCTAACAAACTACATTTGTTAAAACACGAATAAATTGAATCTTCAATATTATTTCGGGTTATAACTGAGAGTTTCAGTCAAAACTAGTTTTACCTGATCGTTGATTTGTTAGAACTAGTTTTGATGTAAGAAACCAGTAAAAACCCGAAATTGAGAATATTATTTCAAGCCAAAATATAACTTAAAATTTTACTTGTGTGGTAAACATTGTGTGCTCTGATAAATAATAATATTACGGCAACTTGGAAACAAGAATTTACCAATCAGTTGCTTGCGTTAAGAGCAATTTCCTAAACGAAAAATATAGTGGTTTAGTTCTGCAGTCATAAAAGCTAGTACAAACAACATTTTTGTATAATTTTTTTTGTAGATGATTTAGAAGTAATTTCTTTAATTCCTGCCAGAAGGAAAAAAAATGGAGAATGTACAAAAAAAATATAATGATCAAAATGTACCTTAACTTTGGACCCCTCTAATTAATTTTCTGCTAGGTTGCAGAAAGTAACTCTCTGGCAGGATGTAGCCTAATCAATTTAGATTATAAATCTGAAAACGAATTGAAAATCTAAGGAGGGAAACTTGAGTTATGACTGCAGAACTAATGCTCGATTTCATGATTTTTCACAATTTTTCGTACCAAACGTCCTCTAGCGATTCGCATTAATTATCAGTTATTTGGTCATAATTTGCAAAGAAGCTCCAGAAAAGTGGGATGGATTTTCTACTCCTTGTTATTATCTCCAACGGAAAATTTATCGCGGCTGTCTAGGAAGATGCTCTTAAGGAATCAAAATAAGGAAAATCATCATCATCAATGTTTACTACACAAATAAAATTTTAGATTATGTTTTGGCTTGAAATAATATTCTGAATTTCGGGTTTTTACTGGTTTCTTACGTCAAAACTAGTTCTTACAAATCAACGATCAGGTAAAACTAGTTTTGACTGAAACTCTCAGTTAAAACCCGAAATAATGTTGAAGATTCAATTTATTCGGGTTTTTACAAATGTAGTTAGTTAGATCGCGTAATAACTAGTTAAATCTAGTTTGAACAAACGTCTTTAGTTACTTCTAGTTCTGACTAGATAAAACTAGTTTTTACTGATTTCGGGTTTTAACGGTAACATATACATAAAATAAAATTTCATTAAAAATTTTTACTGCTTATTTGGAGGTTTATAACTTTTCAGGGATGTATTTTTGGAAATAGATAAATGGGGTCATATCAACTTACTTTTAGGTGTAGGTACTGTATAATAGGTAATTCCATATTTTAATCATAGTTTCGTCTCATCTTTACACATAACCTGGTCTAATTGTAAAAAAAAATCTCAGGTGCGATAAATTGGAGAGCATCTAGCATCTTTCTTTTGAATTGTTTATGTATTTTGGAAAAAATTTTCATCGGAAAATTAAGTTATAATCAAATTTTTACAATAACGGTGATTTTTTTGAAAATGTCTAATGAAGACTTTTTACAACTTTTTTTATTTGATTTTCCTCCAAGCATCTCCACCCAAAATATGCAACATGAATAAGAAACAACCTGATGCATGTAATCCTCTGAATAATCCTAAAACTCCTAACATTAAAAAAGCACTAGAAATAGTTGAAATAGTATTAAGCCCTTATTTATTTGTTTATTTACTTTACATTATTTAGTTTCGGTAGTTAATTTATTAAGGAAAATTTTTGATATTTTGTATTATTTTTTTGAAATTGTGTATTACCTATTTTATTATATTCAGGGTGTCGCAAAATTCGACCGACAACTCTTAACTGGAGATACTAGACCTAAAAATAAGTGGATGATTTACCCAAATTCATTTAAATAAAAGATGCACCCCAGAAAAATTATAAACCTCTAAAATTGATTTTTAGAAAAATATTTTTTTTTAATTACGGCCAAAGTAGCTAAGATTTTTTCATGAACTTTTATATTTTATACGTACATTCATACGCTCAAGTGGTAAAAATTTGGCTAATCTTCCACCTTTGTAAATGGTGTTGGATGGAAGAAGAAGACTTGCATAATCAAAACGTTTTAATTTATTTAAAAATTTTATATAAAAATTATTATTTTATGTAGAAAACTACAAAACGAAGATTTTTTGTCCCTTATAAATTTCGTTTTTGAATAAAATTTAAAAAAGTAAGTAAGTCGGCTTTTAGCATTAAAAATTAAAATTAATATAAATTTTAAAGACTTTTTTAAACTCAAGAAAAAACCCATTGCATTTACTCGATATTAATTTTACCATTACCATATTCACTAAACCTGAATGTAATTATTAAAATTAAGAAATTTTATTTCAAACAAACAAAAAATTTTTAAATAAAATCTTTAAATACCTAAAAAGTCTTCTTCTTCCATCAAACACTATTTACAAAAGTTGAAGATTAGACAAATTTTTACAAAGCGGTATTCAAATGTACATATACAAAATTTCATTAAAAAATCTTTACTGCTTTGACTGCAATAAAAAAAATTCTATTTAAAAATATAACTCTTCAGGGGTGCATTTTTTATATAAATTAATTTGGTCATATCGACTTATTTTTTGGTCTACTATCTCCAGTTAAGCGCTGTCGGTCGAATTTTGCGACACCCTGTATAACATCATAATATATCGGTTGTAGATTTGGACGCTAATTTATGCATTTCTGAAAAATCATTGCGTCATTATCTTGAATTGAAGGTAGAATTGGACGCTTATTAAGGTTGGTAGCCGGTAGAAATCATAATTTGTTAGCATGCAAATATGTCTACCCTTTTCGTGGTGAAAATGGTCAGCGTCCAAACCTGCCACATCATAAAATATTTATTTTATTTGACGTCCAAATCTACTCGGACCATTATATCATATTTATAAGTTCCTTTATTTCATAAGAAAAATTGTAAGGTACACCTACATAATTTTGCAAAAATAATTAAATTAATTGTGTGTTCTTTAAATTTAATTGCCTCAAAATAAAATAACCAGATAAGCAACTTTTAAAAGTTTCTAAACATATTTTTTAAGCTTTATTAATTAATATCCTGTTTTAAACGTAAATTTTAAGTTTATAATAACTCAAAGAATGAAAATCATTTTTTTTTTCAAAAATCAACGAAATAAAAAAAAACCGTTCAAAATTTTCAAATTTAATTTTAACGAAGAAATTTGAAAGATTTTAACGATACAAATCTGAAAGAGATGAACCCAATTTATTAATTATCAAAATTGTGGTAAATTTAAATTGTATGTACAGCATACAGCTTGCATTTCGTTATTATTGAAATTAATAGTAGTGTTTTCCGTTTTATTTGCATTAATAAAAACAAGCAACAAACTATAATTTCAGTAACCACCGTTAGATGACAGGCATGTACTTACAATTTACAATTGTAATACCATTGGTAATACATAATGTAATTTGATTAACAGGAAGTGTAGTTTTCAAAATAATCACGTTTCAGTTATATAAACGCGAATATTATGCGTTAATTGCGTTTACACCTTAATTGGCTTGGGTTAAAAGTAATAAACGCGTTTGACAGGAAACGAGTTTTGTAATTATTTTTAACGCTTTTAACTTCATAGTAATTTAGTAATTAAGTTCAAAACTTAAAATGCATTAAGATTTAAGGAGTCGTGACGAAAGTATGAAGTATGCGCCAGATTTTCTAATTAAAATCTTAAAATATACTAAACAATAAAATAAGAAATTATACTTAAGTTTTATTAAAACAAATCATAATTTTTGGAATTCACTTTTATGCAGGGTGATTCACATTTATGTTAAAATCTCTCGGGTGGTGATTCCTTATTCCTTAGATAAAAATAAGAAAAAAAGTTCATATAAACATAAGTCCGATTCCGCTTCCTAAGTGAGTTACAGCTCTTCAAAGGTGCTGACAGAGAAGAGGTTTTTTGGCCATTTATTTCAGAATGGATACTAGTAAAGCATTGAAACTCTTAATGTACATTGGACTCAAGTCCACGATTTTTTTGAAATTTTTTTATTGGTTCTAAGTGGTATTTTAAGAGATCGTTGGTGATAAAAACAATGGTAATTTTTTTATTACTGGATTTTTATGAGATTGTTTCCAAAATTTCGTTCTGTAATCAAATTTACACAAAAAAGTTGTATTTGCCGAGACTGTTGTCATGGTTACCATACTGAATTTTTTTCTAGACCCTATTTTTACCAAAATTATTCCATAAGTTACATTTTTTCATAAATTATGGAATAATTTTGATAAAATAATAGGCCTACAAAAATGTTTGGTATGGTAACCATGACAACTGTCCCGGCAACATATCTTTAGGTGTACATTTCTCTTAAACTGCTCATTCTATCGAATTTGTAATCAGGGGCGGATTTACCAATAGGCTGGATAGGCTGAAGCCTACGGCGGCAAATTTATGACGGCGGCAAATTTTCAATTTTTTTAAATGTGGCAATAAAATAGGTTTTTAAAACTATTTTTTGGGGTTTTTTAGGCGGCAAAATTTATTAGCCTACCGGCCGCAGAAACCCAAATCCGCCTCTGATTTGTATAAGAGCAACTTTTATGTGTAAATTTGATTACAGAACGAAATTTTGAAATTCAAAAAAATCGTGGACTTGAGTCCAATGAACATTAAGAGTTATGCCAAATTTAAATGCTCTACTAGTATCCATTCTGAAATAAATGGCCAAAAACCTCTTCTCTGCCAGCACTTTTGAAGATCTGAAACTCACTTAGGAAGCGGAATCAGGCATATGTTTATATGAACTTTCTTTCTTATTTTTATCTAAGGAATCACCACCCGAGAGATTTTAACATAAATGTGAATCACCCTGTATACATGGTTTGCCCAAACTGGCGTATTATCTTTTATCTTTATCAGGGACCCTTGGTAGAGTGGTTTGCTCGAGCAAATCATATTTTATCCCACTCTCTCCTATAGAATTAAAAAGAGAGGAAAGTGATTTGCTCAAGCGAATCAGTCAAATTTTGGTAAAAAGAACACAACCATTTTGTCCGCAGCGATAAAAAAATTCAACGCCCAATTTAAATAAATAATAACAACGATAAAGATATTATTGAAGCTTCTGAAAATCATTTAAACATTTTTTTTATTGCTACCAAAGTTTTCTAATGAAATTTTGTATGCATGCATTTAAGAAATTAGAAATTAAGCGGCCAAACTTTAGGAGGCGATTCTACAACTAATTTTAAGAAAAAAACTTCCTATAAACATGTGTCCGATTTCGCTTCCTAAGGGAGCTACAGCCCTTTAACTATTGTGACTAAAACTAGGTTTTTTGTCATTTATTTCAAAACGGTTTGTAATAAAGATTTGAAATTTGGTGTGAAGACTAATACGTTTAAGATATAATTTCTCAATTTTTTCAGATTTTTTGAAAGCTCAGAAAGGGTAGTTTTAAAGAGGGTTGGGGTTATAAACAGCGGGAACTTTTTTATGGTTAACATAAAATCATTTTTGTTTTTATGCTAATATTCTTTATTCAATTCTAGACAAAAAAACTTTCTATGAACTATGCCCGATTTCGCTTCCTAAGGGAGCTACAGTCCAATAAAGATGGTGATAAAAAATAGGTTTATCATTTAAAGGCGGCTTTGAAACAAAAGACGAATAGCATTTAAAAAACATACTATTCACTTTTAAATTTTGTTAAAATAGTCTCTTTTTGTTTGTTTGGACGAGTAAACAAAGTAAAAGTAAAAGCCGCCTTTAAATGATAATGCTAAAACCTATTTTTTATCACCTCTTTATTGGACTGTAGCTCCCTTAGGAAGCGAAATAGGGCATAGTTCATAGGAAGTTTTTTTGTCTAGAATAGAATAAAGAATATTAGTACAAAAACAAAAACAAAAATGATTTTATGTTAACCATAAAAAAGTTGCCGCTGTTTATAGCCCCAATCCTCCTTAAAACTACCCTTTCACAGCTTTCAAAAAATATGAAAAAAATTGAGAAATTATATCTTAAACGTATTAGTCTTCACACCAAATTTCAAATCTTTATTACAAACCGTTTTCAAATAAATGACAAAAAACCTAGTTTTAGTCACAATATTTAAAGGGCTGTAGCTCTCTTAGGAAGCGAAATCGGACACATGTTTATAGGAAGTTTTTTTTCTTAAAATTAGTTGTAGAATCGCCTCCTAAAGTTTGGCCGCTTAATTTCTGGACATCCTGTATACGATTAGGTTAAAGATACTTAAATAAATAAATTTTTATAAAAAAACGCTTATTTGGTTAAATGGTCTTAAATGGTATCAGAGGTCATAAAACACTTAAAACTTTTTAGGTATTCGAAAATTTTATTTAAGTAAATTTTATTTTGTTTTGTAGAAAAATTCAAGTGAAAAATTTTTGTCCCCTGTCAATTTTGCGTAAGTTAGATTCAACATCATAGTTTCTATAAAAAAATCAGCATTTTGGCTATTTTTAACAGTGATTTCTCATTTTATTTTTTTACTTCGATAAAATATGAGTTCCATAAAAATGAACAATGCCCATTTTAAGGAAAGAATAGTTTGCAAGTTATGTAATTATTAATTTGAACAGTTATAAAAACAAATAACAATACCTACACAAGGCGACTAATAACACAATATTAACCTTGGCGTTTCCTTTTAGAAAGCTCATCGTTTAAAAGATGCTTTTATTGCGTGAAAACGGAAAGGTGCACGATTTCACGCTGTTGCAAAAAAGATAAATGAATCGCTACTTTTTTCTACTCTAATTCTGCGTTGTTGTATAAACATTATGATTAGTGATCTCTAAAGAGTTAAACATTTTTTTAATCAAATAGATATTTAATGAGTGCTGATTAATGCACTATTTAACGCCCGTTTCACACGAAAGTACAAAGCGTTCTGGATTAAAAATATAATTGTTTTTTTTTTCTCAGAAATTTTAATAAATTGGAGTATTTTTTATTGAAGCAGGTACCTACATATTTTTAATTTCAGATTACAAAAGATGAAGGTAAACACTTTTAGTTTGAGTTGAAAGGATTTCTGGTTTCAATCCAGAGATTTTGGATAGAAAAAATTCAGGTTACATAATAAAGCGATGTCGAATGGCTTTTCTGGTTGGTTAGTAGTTAACCAAAAATTTGACATCAGTTCATTAACTTCTTTGCTTCTTACTTTCCCATTCGAACCAATACAAAGAGATGGGGCGAATAACCAAAGAGTGTACCGTATTCAACGATCTAGATATTCAAAAATTAGTCATTCGAATACGGTTGGTCCAAATATGACAGACCAATCTAGGAACCAAAGACGAACCAAAACCATTCGAAATCGCTTATAGTATATTATGCAACGAGTTTCATAAATCTAGTTTTATTCCACTCAGATTGGAAGGCAGAATTTTTGGTTTCAATTTTATTTTCAACTACATTTTTCTCTTAAATGACGCATTCTATCGGATTCGTGCTGAAAAAGTCGCGTACATGCTCCACGTTATTAAGGTGCTTCCGTTATACAAGGGAAAAATATTAAAAAATTATTTGGAGGAAATTACCGAAGTTATTACATCGTTTAAAGAAGTAAATGTCGCAACATTGTTTTCCATGTAGATTTTAGATTATTAATTTAGGTAACATTACCAATAGGTATTATTATTTCATTCAAATTATTGGTAAATTTCGATAAAAAACTAAATAAAGATGTTAAATTGAAATTCACATGACATTTTTCAAAAATGCCAGAATTATTTAGACAAAATAGAAAATATTTTATTATTACTAATTTTAAATTCTAATAAATAAAAAAATTTAAACTTAAATTAGCTGTTCAAAATTATTTCTTTCCACATCTAAGCGCAATTGGGCTCGTCTAGCAAAATTGTTTTGTACATTATGCAACATAATGGGTGTTATTATGCGCGCACCTTTTCGATTGCGATTAAAAGTTGTCGATTAATTATAGAAGCCATATACACAATGTTTATTAAATGACCCCAAAAAAATAAGCAGAGTGGTCTTAAATCCGGTGATCTTGCTGGCCATTCGCCTGCAAGTCTGTTAGGAATTATTGTCGGTCCTAGTAGATGATGAGTTCCTATTATTCCCTTCACGTACAACATGTGGGTTTTCAATACTAGAATAATTGTTATTCCGTTGGTTGAAAACTCCATCTCTGCTAAAATTTACTTCGTCCGTCCAAGTAATTTTAGAGGTAAAATTTGGATTAGCAGAAATTTGCTGAAGCAACCAATTACAATATTTTCTTCTAGTTTTTTTCTAGTACTTCTGGTAGGATACTCTTGAATCAATTCAAGAACCTTCTCTTCCATATCTGGAGTTCGCACTGATCATGGACATCCTACGTCTTGAAGTATGTGAGTCATGAAATTTTCCTCACTCTTCGAACCAATCGTCTAATCACATTTGCACTCAAATGTCTTCTTTGTGAATAACGTTCTGCGTAAAATTTGGGCGCAACATTAGCACTACTTTGAGCAAGGCCCATGTCAGCATATTCATTACTTGAAAACATATTTTTATTTTAAGAAAAATGTGTACGTCCTTGCCTATAATTTTATTATTCGGTATTTGGAATTAGGAGTTTAAATAAATCGACTTTTTTAAATTTGTTGACCGATGGTTGACCGGTTTCAAAAATTATTTTATTTTCTTCCTCAGAGCTCATTTATAATTGTATTTTTTACTTTCCATTTTCAGGAAACTGACAAAACAATTGTAATATTTTTACATTGTTCCCACAAGTCGTTTTATAAAAAAATATAAATTGTAATGATTGACCTTACGATTCTTATGACATAAATAACTATTATGTTCTATACCAGCGGTTCCCAACCGATGGTGCGCGGACCACTGGTGGTCAGCGACAAAATTTTAGTGGTCCTTAAAAAAATCAATTGTATTTCAGATAAACCAATTTAATTTCAGAAAGTATCAATTCTATTTCAAACTCATCAATTTCAGATAAATCAGTTTAATATCAGAAAGCATCAATTGTATTCCAGAAAAATCATTTCAATTTCAGAAAGGACCAATTATAAAAATTGAGGAAGCCAGGAGTTTTTGGCGGTGATTGAGCACGTGAACCACAACAGCACATACAATTCATTAAAAATGTGCTTTGGCAATTTAGCATTACACCAGTAACAATATTACGGTTAGATCCTTATTCACCAATGTTAAACCTAATTGAAATAATATGTTCTGATGAAATACAGTGATTCTTTCTGAAATACAATTGATTACTTCTGAAATACAAATCATATTAAATCTCGTATTAAATTAACGAATTCTTATTTTCAAATGATGCTTTCTGAAATACAATTGATACTTTCTGAAATTAAATTGGTTTTTCTGAAATACAATTGATGAACTGATGATTTATGAAATTGAGTTGATCTTTTTACATTGCATGTTACGCACTTATATCTTGAGGGGCCAGAAAGATTTTTTAGTATTTTTCCCTTGCTAGTTCCCTTGTCTAACGGATGCTTCTTCTACAACGTAGCGTGGACCGTGTACGCAATTTTTCAGCACCCTGTATGCCTGTATTGCCCTGTAAGCATCTTTTTTGTGTAAAATTATTTCAAAAACATTATTTTGAAAAAAATACTCTAAAAATGTAGGAGTATTTAATAAAACTTTGTTTTTAACAAAGATGTCATAAAATAAAATTTACAAGAAAACAAAAAATCTCAAAAAAATCAAGAAAATTAGAAAGTATATTAGGTGATATACCAAATTTAAAGGCATAACTAATAGAAACCGTTCTGAAGGAAATTACCAAGAACTACTTTTTATTAAATAGCTGCACCTCCTATCTTTTTAGTGTATGTAAAGTTGCTTTTACATTTGGGTGTTAATTTCTTTAAAGAGGTAAAATTACAGAAAACTTGTATTAGAATAAGAAAATATAAACAATAATGATCAATTTGAAATATATTTGGTTACCCAAAAGATCTTTTTAGGTAATAATTTCAGTAAAAACAATTTATTTGCGCCACCTAGGTTGTACAGGTTCCTCCAAATTATTTTTACTGATATTACATCTAAAAAGATCTTTTCAGCGAATTTTACAGCATTAAAGAAATTAACACCCAAATGTAAATGGTAGGTAAGGCAACTACTTATACACTGAAAATAGAGCCTTAAGAACCCAAATCGGACATATGTATGTTTATTCGAACTTTTCTGGTTGTTTTGATGTTTTTCTTTTCTACCTAATGGCTGATTTTGTCGTACATATTATGATATTTGTTTATTTTTTTTTATAATTTGCGTCTATAATATTTCTATATCGAAACCGCTAGAGGTGTCGAAATGGGTCATGGCGCGCTCATTTCAGCACCCGCTTACGAAGTTGGTAGCATTGATGTGTCAAACTTGTTGTATTGATTATGGTAAATAAATTTTAAGATTTAAGTTTTGCTATGTTTTTTTTGTTTCTAAATTTTTGGTAGGATACAGAATAATCCTTCATTCGTTTTTTTTAATTTCTAATTTCCAACAAAAAATTAAAAAAAATAAAATTTCGGCTCGTTTTTTAAGAAAACGGTAAGTACTAAGTTTTTTTGGAAAAAAACCTTAGAACGAGACAATTTATATTTTTAGGGGGAATAACGTTTTTTTTTCAAGTTAAAATACCAAAAGCGTTTGTAAAATTTACAATTAATGACAATGAAAAATTTATAATTTTTTGATTGATTGCAATTTTGTAAAAAAATGTTTTTATACATGTTTCGTTTTTATTTTTAAACTAGGTAAAAAATAGCAACAAATATTTTTTTAGAAAATTAGGAGTATGAAATACATACATAAAAGGATTTTTCATAACCATTTACAAAAATATAAGTAAGGTAAAATGCGTAAGGTCACTGTCATAATTATGTTAACTTTCTTGTTAGTTAAATTACTTCATGATGGTTACGTGACGTAAGCAGCAATTATTCCCATTGTTTTTTAAATACATACTTCATACTTCTATAATAGTACGTACTTTTTTAAATTTAAATATTTATAACAGTAGTATTTGTCAATTTATATTTTCCAATTGTCTAGTTCATTATTTCTTTGAATAATTGAAAATGTTTCAAATGGTTAAGAATGTGTTTGTAAATTTCTTTACTGTAATATCTAGTGGAAATTATTACAAAATTTATCTAATTTTAATATGCTTCGCTTGTTTCTTATGTTCAGAAGTTTTATTATTATTAATCTTCACAAAAATTATAAGCGGAACAGTATTTTTATTATATTCGAATAAAATTAAATTATTTTTTAAATAAGTGATCTTTTTACAATATTTTGTCGAGTTTAAATACAGTGTGTATCTAAATATATGCGATAAAATCAGGAGGCAATGATTTAACTAATTCTAAGCTCTAACCTTTAATAGGTTGATTCTGTGCAAACTTCTTACAAGGTTTGTTATATGGGTTGTAATGGACGGTTTCCATATAGATACGTTTCGTAAAGGCTTACGGATCTGCACAGAATCATACATAAAGCCTCTTCTTATTTTGTAACTATCTGATGTATGTAACGAAATCGTTAGATCAAAGATTTTAATCACCAAAAACTGTATTTTGTTTATAGTACGTAAGTGGTTAGTATTTTACAGAATAACTGCAAAAGTATACGTTTTCTATTGGATACTACAGCATTTTGCGAGGCATTTTGAATTCGACAAGTCTTTATAAGTTACAAAAAAGTTGTTCATATGCGATAATCGTCTCAACGACTTTGTTGAGAGTTACAAAATAAGTAGAACAAGTTACACGAAAAAAATTTTCTTAAAAATTTTTATAAAACAGTCTTAATAAAATACACTAAAAATAATATAGAAAATGTAAGTACACCCTGTAAATAAAAAAGAAATAAGAAAATTTTAATTTTTAACATTTATCTGAGAATTGGTCAAGAAATCTTCAAATGATTTTTTCTTGAATATATTTAGAAACACCCTGTATAAATAGATATATTTTTAGGTTATTATTTTGTTAAAATTTATTTTCCGAATTACATATTTTCGATATTGATTATTTATCATTAAAAACTGATAATTTGATACTGAGTATTTTCAATTTATTGGTGAATATATGCCTTTTTAAACACTTTTTAATATTAAATAATTTAAGATTCTAAGTAGTAAAAATTATAAAGTTGCAACAAGTACAATTATTTATAATATACAGTTTATAATATGTTTTATTCCAATTTTTATTAATTATTTATGACACGTTATTATAATTGGCAATTTTTAGAAAACAACACAGAAAACAGAAAAGCTGATAGCTGATGCAAAGAAATAATGAAAACAAATACATACACAAAATTGATAAGATAGGAGGTAATAATTTATGAAAGGATTGAATGCATGTGAAGAGTTAGTGGATAATAATTATAAAAAGTAAATGTTAGTAATGTAAGGAGTACGGTTTAAAACAGAAGACGTCTGTGGCCTGAAAAAAATAGAAAGTGCTGGATTTTAGAGATGAAAATAAATAAAAAGAAAATAAAAGAAGCATGCATATGTAAATCTTTAATTAAAAATTATAAATATGTATAAACATAATATTGGTAATAAATAGTATAAAATAAATTTTCGCATAAATGTAAAATAAATAAACAAATAGGGCTTTAAAACTATTAACATAAATATGTAGGTTGTAGGTATGTATCATTTATCTTATGTCGTCCATAAATAAAAATATCAATAATTATTAATTATAATAATATTCGCGGAATGCACAAAATGTTTATAAACTTCCAATGAGAAAGGTTAGTATAATATATTTATTTATAATTGCAGCTTTATGTAATGAATAAGAATCGTAAGAGATAATTCAAATTATTGTAATTCCATACAATAGGTACTAAGTACTACCAGAGTACCGACTCAATTTTTATGTTTTTTTTTTTAAATAGATTAATTTTTATATTGAAATCGATATCATTTAATTAGGCCATCAAAATATCACTTATAAATATCAATTATCTACATATTTAAAAGATGCAAATATAAATAGTAAATAAACCCACTATTATTCGTTCAAATTTTATTAATAACAAGTGGTTTTATTTATTGTGAGGTTAGTTTTAATTAATACCATTTAAAGTTCACGAATATCTTCATTTAATAAATTAAACTTATTATTATAAAAAACCAACAATATATAGGGTGATGCAATTTATGCAATTAATATGCCTAATATCATTTAGCACATTAGAACTTGAATTTTTTGCTGTCATAGAAAATGACATTCTTTTGAATCACCCCATGTCTTTTTTCAATAGCACCTTATTATTCTCGTTGTTCTTTTTAAAATCGACACTTATTTGGTATATGCCAGGTATATTTAAAGATTTTTGTAAACTTATAATGGTAATTACAATTTCAAGTTTGGATTAGTTCATGTTCAGTGCGTTTAGTGCATGAGAACGATTCACTTGACAAGCCGCTCCAAACTTAAAACCGCGTTGAAAGTAATCAAACGGAAGTCTCACCCTCGACATTAACCTCGATGTCCTCAAGCCTCCCCGGGTGGTTAATCAGGAGCGTACTGGGTCTGTGTACAGGTCCTGGTCCAGGAAGAGTAACGCTGGGTCCAGTCCCACCTCCTCCAACTCCAACAATAAGAGGACAACCAACAACTGGGCGCTTATTAAAAGCCACGTTCACAACATGATCGCAGGCCTCAGCAGGCACGAAGCTGACTGCAAATTTGGCATTGCCTTGGGGATGGACTTGCGTGGGAATGTTAAGACCTCTTGCAGAAATTGTGATTTCCAAATTGCCTTCACCTGCTTCGCTGGCGTCTACGGAGAAGGTGACGGGTCTTCCTACGGTACCCCTCGCGACATGCCCTACAGTAACTCGGGTTGAATCGAAAGCTTTTGCTAGGAATGGAGTGCCTTGTACAGGGCGTCCGTTATAATCGACGTTGATTTGATGCGCCCCAACTTGATTGGGGGTAAATTCGGCAGTGAAACCTGAATGAATATCTCCCGTTACCTTAACTGGCAACTCTCCAACAGGTCCGCGCACTGCAACTGCTAATTCTGCAGCTCCCCCTCCTGCAACCCCCATGTGAAATGAGCTGGGTTGATTTACAGGTATTAGTTCCAAGTGGGACAGACTCAAAATGACTCGACTTGTATCAGTGACAGAACAGACGAACGGACAACCCCTAACCGTTTCTCCATTAAATTTAATGTCTATTAAATGAGGCTTTGCATGATCAGGTGTAAATGACACCAAACATCTTCCTCCTCCAACCACTTGAACATGATTAGGTACTTCACCTTCGTTTATTGAAATTTCCAGCTGGCCTTCTCCTGCTTGACTTGCATCAACTGAAAAATCATCATGTGATTACTTGCACGGTAATTAAAGTAATTAATGATAACGTACCTCTAAATTGAACTGCTTGTCCCACAACTCCGCCGCTAACATCAGCGACCTGAATTAATCCTGCATCGTATACTTTCGCGATCAAAGGTCCGCTAGGTAATTTTTCACCGTTTACATGCACTTCCACGATATGAGTACCAACTTCGGTTGGTACAAATTCGACACTTTGTACACCAACGCGGTTTCCGGGAAGTACACGTGCCGAAACTGCCCTTTTGCTGGGCGAAATTACATGCACACTTATATCATCAGGAGCTGTTCCTCCACTTGTTATTATTTCGAAGACTGCCGGATTATTCGCTGGTACTAGGCGGGTCGAATCACCCAACACCGATAAGTTTGAAGTTGACATTATGTTTACACGCCACGGGCTACCTGAAGTCCAAATTTAACGTGGTTTTTAACCTGGACGACGAAATAATGAGAGTTTGTTCAAGTATTAAAGTTTTATTATAAATAGTAATTTTTCACTTTTATATTTTCATCACCCACCATATAACAGGATTAATATAACCATATAAGCGAATACTGCTTTTAGTTGCTAACACCTCGTTTTTCTTATATCTATGAGGACTGAGAATTTTGGAAATTGTAGAGAACATAGCTGAAGAATATTTTTAAAATTATCTTTAAAAATCGGGTTTTTATAAAACCGATGTTGTTTTATTTAATTGAGTACTTAATTAGAAAATAATTTTAATAATTTGAAATTAATTTTAACAAATTTGTACTGAAAATTTACTGTTATAGCCAATGCAGATTTTATAATTTTGCTGTCAATAGGCTGAGCTTGTTGTCGGTTCCGAGAGCGACCCCAATTTTAGTTTTTATCTTGGTTTTTATACTATTTAAAAAAATTAAAAAGTAACATTTCTGGCGCAAATAAATTTTATGAATAAATCGGATTTTTAAACATTTAAAAAGTTTTGAGCAAAAATTTCATCTGGAGGTGACCCTTGAAAAGTTACAGGGGGTTTATTTCTGAAATTGTCGACATGATGTCGCATTCGACATTAGAAGGAGAGACTCTTATTTGTTCATGTAAATGACAAAGACAGAATGATGAAAGTCGAATGCGACATCTTCTAGCGCGATTCAATAACCCCCTGGATCGAAAAGTTTCTGCATCGAAAATTGCTGGACCAAAAACCGTTGGGCCGAATCGAGCTGCATCGAAAGGTTGTCCATTCTAAACGTTGCTGGTTTGAAATTCGAAATATTGCTACATCGAAACATCGTTGCGCCGAAACATTGCTGGATCAAAAATCACTGCATCGAAAAAGGGGTGGGAGTGCGCATTACGTTGATTTTTCGATGCAACGATATTCGGCGAAGCAGCGTTGTTCTTGGACCGGGCGAGATCGTGTCGCCGACGAGACTACAAGGACATACTCTTATTTTTTCATGTAAATGAAAAGGGCAGAATGATGAATATCGTCGACCACACGATCTCGACCGGTCTAAGAATAAGGCTTCTGGGCACTTATTCATGGACCGGTCTATATCGTGTCGTCGACGACATTCATTTGAATTTATACTGTAGGAGGCCCTTGGATTTAATTTAGTTGATAAACTTTTGGAGGAACATATCTATGAATTTTTTGACCCTAATTATTTAAAGGATTCATTTTTAGTTAATAAATTACAAGTTCCGCATCCTACCGCAATGCACAACAATGATATGATATGAAAATCAACTTTACTCAAATGACTTGTTGAAACGTGACCTACCTTCCGGACTACAACCTCTAAATCCGATATTCCCTCTAGATAGTTATTATAAAAACCTAGATAAAAACACTCACTGCTACGGGACAGTACAAAGTACTATGCATTTCAATTTTTTTATTAAACTCTTCCAGTTTTAATTTCTCCGGTTTAAGTTCTTTTAAATGAAAAAAATGATTTTATTTTGAAACGAGTTTTGAAAAGTTAGATTTTCCTTCCGATTTTTCAGGTTTCAAGAATCGGAAGATTATTTTTGTGCCTTCAGAGGAGTATTTCAATTTATGAGCGGGCATTTCGGAAAGAAACCATTCTTTTTAGTTTTACCCTAAATCTGTCCTTGAATTTAGAATTTGGCGATTTCCTCGGTACGAGGTTGAGAATCTAAAGTTTCCAAAGCCGATTTACTATAATATCTTATATTTTGGCACAAATTCGATAAATTTCCGATTTACCGCCTTGTTTTAGTTAGTGTAACACAAATTATTAAAATATTGGCGTTTAATTTTAAAGGTCTCAAACATCACTTGAAACAAATTCAAAACTAACGGTTCTCGAAATAGGGCTCCCAACGTGTAAAAGCAAAAGTAAGGTGGACGAAAATCAAAAAATGTCCGAGAGCTATTAATTGTTGGACATTGATTCGAAAGCGGTGTAACGACAAGAATTAAAAAAATTGTCTTAAAAACAGTAGTAAAGTCATTTTTAGAAAAGTCTCACTTTGTATTCTAAAAACATTTTCCCAATTTTAAAAAATCAAAATTTGGTTCCTATATTGACAAAAAGCATTTTTGAAGACTTCGGAAAATAGACCAAGATTTTTACGTTGCTTTTCTTAGTTTCATTTAGCGTATTTATTATTTATGATTATTTTTGTTACGTAGATATTGTGAGTCTTGTCAGTTTATTGTTTAATAAAAAATACCTTCTAATTGTTGTTCAAATATTTGTTGAATAATTACAATTATTCATATACTTGCAATTGAGATTGTAATTCTCAATAGGTTATGAGCTGTGTTAAAGAGTTGCTGTTAAGTCTTAATTGGAAAATTGGAAGGTATGTCAAACTGGATGAGATGGAAAAGGCAGATCGAATTGGTATTGCGGCATAACGAGATTTTTGATTTGGTTGCTGGTGAACGTAAAAAGCCCGAAGGAAGAGATTCTGCTGGATTAAAAATGTATAAGAAAAATGACGCTTTGGCTCAGTTAATTTTAGTAGAGTCAATGAATGATTCCAATGTTGATTTGACTGCTATGTGTGAGTCATCAAATGTCATTTGGGAAAAATTCTTGTCTGTATACAGGGTGTCCCGTTCGTGGTTCACCAAACGTCAAGGTTAGAAAGTAGAGCAAATTTTATCACGAAAAAACCAAAAAAGTAGGGGTCTATCTTTTATGGTTTGAAAGTTACAGGGGTTTGAATTTGGCATGCCAGAAATCAGTAAATGATCAATAGCTGCTTAAAAACTTAGTAAAAAGATTTAAAAAAAAATATAATTTTAAAGCTGAAAGTATCATCTTTCCAATTGGTAACAATGATAAAACACAATCCGTTTATCAAGTATTAAAAAAAAATCTAAAAGAAAAAAAATCCACAAAAAATTGTATTTTTTAGCAGGTTTTGAAAATTTTCTCCAAGATATGACCTATTAAGAGCGTGTTTTTTTATAATTTTCTAAAAATTCAAATTCTCTAGAAATTATGAAAAATTTTGAAACCCTAACTCTTTTTATGCTCTCACTAGAGCCTTCTAAACTTACTCCTATGAGAATTGATTCTAAGCATAGTTAGTTACAATTCATTTTTGTTATTATTTAATAATACAACTGTATCAAAAGCCAGCAATTTAACTTTTGCTTATGAAAATTGATTATTAAGCAACTATTGATCATTTACTGATTTCTGGCAAAAACGGCGGATGCCAAAGTCTGTAACTTTCAAACCATAAAAGATAGACCCCTACTTTTTTGGTTTTTTCTTGATAAAATTTACTCAACTTTCCAACCTTGACGTTTGGTGAACCACGAACGGGACACCCTGTATAAACAGAGTTCAAGTCAACGTTTAAATAGGTTGATGGAGGAATTTTTTAGTTGTGAAAATTTTACAGATGATATTGTTACACAAATATCTCGTCTTCAAAGAAATTTTACTCAAATAAATGAAGAGTTGAAAAAGTTGGTAAAAACTGAATTACCTGAACTTTTGTTAATGAGTAGAATAATGTCAATTTTGCCCGTTGAATATTTTGAATTCAAGAGTGTATGGGAGTCATAAATGATCGTACAGTAAATAAGTTGATAGAGCGTCTGAGATTAATTGAGATGCGTTTACCAGTTAAGCCAACGAATTCTACAGCATTGATTGCGAAAGTAGGAGTGGTAAAGAGAAATGTCACTAAATCCAAGAAAGGCTTTAATGAAAAGTCTAAGTTGAAATGTTTCAAATGTCACCGAGTTGGACATTTTGCTAAAAATTGTATAAAGAAAACGAATCCAACTTTCAGAGGAAGTTGTAAAGATAGAAATCTAGAAGGTGATGCATTCGCTGGTTTAGTAGAAGTTGTGCTACATGATTGGATTGCAGATTCAGGTGCTTCAGCGCATATGACAAAGAACAAAGATTATTTTGTTACATACGAAGTTTTTGATATTCCAAAACAGGTTCAAATTGGTAATAATCAAAAGATATTTGCTTTTGGTAAAGGTGCTATTAAAGTGGAAATGAAGATCAATGGTCAGTGGTTGAAAAATCATCTTAATAATATTTGGTATGTTCTAGAAATTGGTCGGAATTTATTTTCTATTGGTCGAATTATGGAAAATGTATTTATTTTCAAAGCAAATAATAAAGGTTGTTGGTTTACTAAAAATGAAAAACTAAAACTAACTGGAAGAAAAACGATTAAAGATGCGTGTTTGCAAATCTGAAATACCTGCTGAAGTATATGTTGCATCTAAAGAAGATACAATGCAGTTATGGCATGAACATTTATGTCATCAAAATAAACAACATGTAAAAAATGTGCTTAAAAGGTGTGGCATAAATTGTATTGTTAATGAAGATTTTTGTGAAGGTTGTGTTTATGGTAAACAACACAGGAAAAGTTTTAAAACAAAGGAAACTAGACCTTCAAAATCTGGAGAAGTAATTCATGTTGACATTTGTGATCCTATGCAAGAAAATTCTAGTGGTGGTCGAATATTATTTGTGCTTTAAGGACGATTTTTCGAAGTTTCGTAGAGTTTTATTCTTAAAAACAAAAAGAGAAGTTACACGATATTTAGAGATTTTTATAGAAGAGGCTGTTACAGCCGGGAATTCTATTAAGGAACTTCTTACTGATGGAGGAAAGGAGTTTGATAACTTAGAAGTACGTAAAATTCTTCAATCAAGGGGAATCAACTTTAGAATTATAATGCCTTATACAGGGTGGTGATTATTTCGATGCTCACCATTGGTATCTTTTAAAGTGGAGGAGATACGAGGTCGGCTAAATTAGAGAAAAGTTGCTCATTTTTATGGCCATTAAAAATCTGAAAAAATAGTATATTTAAACTCGTTGTAAAATTATGGCAAAAAAAACAAAAAATGTGATTTTGGAAAATAATTTATATTTGCCAAACCATTACTGCTACATCAATGAAATTTGGTACCTTTAAATTGTTGACTATTCTGAGTTAAATGACGTAAAAAAATTTTTTTTTGGCATCCTAGATTTGAAGCCGCGATATTCAAAATTGATCTAATAATAAAGAAAATAATAATTAACAAATGACCTGCAATAAGAGCATTTTATGTAAATAACAGGTGTCTTTATAATATTAAACAAATAAAATGATTAAAGTATTTGGTTTTTTATTATTATAATTTTGATCAAATTTAAAGTTTCATTTGAGGCGATATTTTTATGGTAACCATGGAAACTGTCCATAAAACATTGATTTCATTTGTTTTTTATACAAATTGTTGACTACTCTGACTTAAATGACGTCAAAAAATAATTTTTTGGCCTCCTAGATTCGAAGCTTCAACTTTTTTATTTCTTATGGCCGCCATGTTGGATTTTTACATCATCAGGTAATAATTAATAATACATTTTCAGATCGCTAATTAACTTTAATATGTTACTTTAGAAAATGTGTTAAACTTAAGAATTTATATAAAAAACAAATGAAAGCAATGCTTTATGGACAGTTTCCATGGTTACCATAAAAATATATCGTCAAAGTTGATCTAATAATAAAGAAAATAATAATAATATACAAATGACCTGCAATAAGAGCATTTTATTTAAATAACAGGTGTCGTTGTAATATTAAACAAATAAAATGATTAAAGTATTTGCTTTTTCATTATTAGAATTTTGATCAAATTTAGAGTTTCATTTAAGGCGATATTTTTAGAAATAAAAAAGTTGAATATCGCGGCTTCGAATCTAGGAGGCCAAAAAATTATTTTTTGACGTCATTTAACTCAAAATAGTCAACAATTTAAAGGTAGCAAACTTTGATGTAGCAGTAATGGTTTGGAAAATATTATTTTCTAAAATCACATTTTTTAGATTTTTGGCCATAATTTTGCAATGAGTGTAAATATCTTAAATTTTCTTTCAGATTTTCAATGGTCATAAAAATGCGCAACTTTTCTTTAATTAAACCAATCTCGTATCTATTCCACTTTAAAAGATAGCAATGGTGAGCATCGAAATAATCACCACCCTGTATATGATATTCTTATTTTGTATATGTATAGCTCAATACATATACGCGTAGTTTGACATATAAAAACAGGGAAAAACCCATATAATTTTGATGTTGAAAAAGACAAGGATGATTCTTATCCCAACTGATATCACAGGTGAATAAAACAAGAAATGTGCTACTAGTTTCGCCTTTATTAGGGCATCATCAGGCACTTCTAATTAATAATAAGTGTACACATATTATCACAGGATTATTGAAATTATCAGAGATTACATATCACAATTTTGTTTTCCTCTTACACCATTTTGGTGAAAAGTTTTGGTAAAAATCCGACTTTTAACCAAAATGGTGTAAGAGGAAAACAAAATTGTGATATGTAATCTGTGATAATTTCAATAATCCTGTGATAATATGTGATATTAACTTAACAAACAACGTTGTTTTATCAAATTTTAACAGTGATCGTCAATATTTATGTATCTCTTCGTTAACACACGATATAAATTTTCACGTGTTTCAACCTCTTCATAGAATTTTATAACACCAATTTATTAAAACTCTTGGTACACTTATTATTAATTGGAAGTCCCTGATGATGCCCTAATAAAGGCGAAACTAGTAGCATATTCCATGTTTTATTCACCTGTGATATCAGTTGGGATAAGAACAGAGCCGGATTAAGGGTGATGTTGGCCTGAGGCTAATAAAAACCTAAAGACGGAAATAAATAATTTCAATTTTTCTTTGATTAATATACAGGGTGTCCCGAAAATACCGCAAGAGCTCTCCAATATGGGTAACTTTAAATCAACTTTTTGAAAGTTTGATCTACTGTTAGTTGCGAATTTTATAAATTTGAAAAAAAAAATTTTTGTACTTTTTTATAATTATAATTATAAATTTTGAACGTTTTGAAAAAAAATTTGTACTTAAACAAATTTCGAACTTTTGAACATTTTTTCATTTTCAAAGCGCCATATCTCCAAAACTACTCATCCTTTCGCAATAAAATAAACTGATTTATAATCAGCGCACTCGAATCTATAGGATTACATATAAAAATTATCCCGATTTCCTGAATAAGTCGCTTTGCGGTGGGATGAGTAGTTTTCGAGATATGGCGTTTTGAAAGATCAAAATTTTCGTCATTTTTTTTTCGTTTTTTATGTTTAGAATTACGATTCCAGTAAAGTGCACTAAAAAAGAATTTTTTTGAACCAAATTTTTGCAGTTTTTTGGACTTTGACAAATTTTTGTAACTTTTTATGTCCGATCAAAAAAATCTAACCCGGGTCTAAAATCTTTCGTATGTGATCGATTATCTTCATTCTGGTTTTAAACGACGCCTAATTTTTCAAATTTTTTGATGTATTATGAACCATTTCTACTGTCTTATAACTTATTTTTTTATGGCTCAAAAACTACAAAAAAAGCTATTTTTTGTAGTTTTTTGGCTTTTGCGCAAAATTGGCTCGTCGGAATATTTTATCATCCTATCACTGGAAAGCCCACGAAAAGACGCCTCAAATAATGACACCTTGCATGAAAAGATCCAGTTGGGGAAGGGGTATAAATTCGTACGTCTTAGGAGTAGAAATGCAAATTCTACACAAGAGCACTATACAGGGTGTCTCACTCTTTTTCCAGCAAAAATTTTTTTAGATAGTAAATGTCATTCTGAACAAAAAATTTCCTATGAACTATAATTTTTTTCGACTCCTTAAGAAGTTACTGCAATTTTAAAATATTAATTATTTTTCTGGACACCCTGTATAAATTTCATTTTATTTCAATTTTTTAAATTTAAATCAAGTATGCTTTGGATTTTGACATTATCTGTAAGCCAATCAGAAATTTTAAATGAGACCACTTATTTTAAAAACAGCCAATAATGTTCAAAAAGGCAAGTTGGGAAAGACAATATCCAAACCATAAATCTTTTAAATAAAAACATCTACAAGGTGTCATAAAAAATCGTTAAAATGTTGAAATTTTTAAATTGCTGTAACTTCTTAAGGAGTCGAAAAAAAAATATTAGTTTATAAGACATTTTTTGTTCACAATAACATTTACTATCTAAAAAAAAATTTTGCTGGAAAAAGAGTGAGACACCCTGTATATTTTTTAAGGGTGTAGTATGAATTTCGATATTTTTCAGGAAATATGAATTTTTGAAGGGCCGAATTTTTAGAGGGCCTGAGGCTATAGCCTCATTAGCCTTTATAGTAATCCGGCTCTGGATAAGAATCATCCTTGTCTTTTTCAACAGCAAATTTAAACCCAAATCATCGTCAATCTTCAGCACCATATAATTTTGTAGACTCAATAATATCCTCTTAAGAAGAATATTTACTTTTTCAATAAAATAAGTTTTTCCAAAAATCATCATGTCAAAAAAAATAATTATGGTAAATCGTAAATTATTATAACATTATAAGATTCTTCGAAAATGTTCCACTCATAAAAACTAAAACTTTCTTTAAAAAATTGGTGGAATTGTCGAAAAGAAAAAAAGCAGTCACCACATTAGCTTTTTTTAAACTTAATCAATTAAAGATTTTTACTTATGACATAAAAAAATGTTATGTTATTAAATTATTGAATCATCAATAAAACAAAAATTAATATCTCAATTCTCTCTCAATTTTATTCACCTTGAACAACTGTCGCGATCGATTAAAACCAAAAATTATAACCCAACTCGAACATTCTCATTAAATCGTCGTCTAATCCACTTTTTCAGATAAATCATAAAGCCATAATAAACAAAAAACACACACAAAACACTTAAATATGGTAGGATCGTTTTGAACAGCAGCGAAACGATAACAAAACGCGCGTTGGCACGAGTGTTTAAAGAAAACTGAGGTGTTTCTCGGTATGTAGGCAGGCAACTCAGGCAATGGTATGGTAAGGTAAGCGGTAAGGTAAGGTAAGACAAGGTAAGCTCTCTTAAAGCAACGCGGGGAAGAGGGTACCGCAACATTCCACAAACTGTACGTTCAACTTGCAACGCCGAAACCGGCGAGATTTTCCATGCGGAAAGTTTATTTCGCAATTCATAAAGACATCTTTTACGCTTCATAAATTCGAAGAAAAAATATTTATTATTGAAACAATTTAATGATGTTTTAAAAATATATGGAAAACAAATAAAAAAACTGCATTCGCTTTATTACATCTAGAGTAAGTTAGGTTGGATTAGGTTAAGTTAGGTTGGGTTATTCTGGGCTCTACCTTTGTCAAATGTCAGATTTTGATAAAATTTACGTCATTCTTGACAAAGTAAGTTCTAAATTGTTCTTGTGACCCAAACCTAGAACCTTAATTATTTTCATTTGGAAATACACATCACTCTAGATACGATTTGTTGATGTCGAAACGAAATTAGGGTTTTTAGATTAGATTATTTCGTATAAGTTTTAATTCCTAATGCAAATTTCAATATTTTCAAATTAACACATTTGTATCAAGTCGAAGTTATTTTTTTACAGTAAAAGTATAAGTTTTTTTACTGTTAATATTTATGCAAGTCGAGTGTCTACAATTCCATAATTAAATTAAAACGAAGACAATAGGATTTAATTATTTAATTAAATAAAACCAGCTTATTTAAAAAGTAACGTTTTTTAGATAGTTGTGAACAAAAAAAACATGCATCTTGGTTAAAAGTGTCAGTAGGTCATGCGATCTCAAATGAGTATGCTCTGAATGGGCGACGGGCGCCGTGACCACGTAAATTCTTTGGATTTCTGCTATGCTAATTTATATTTAAAATATTCCGTTCGAAATATAAATAATCAAGGACAATAACCTTCGCAAATACACATAAATTAGGAAATTTTAACATACTTAAAAATATTTCCATTATGAAGTATTTGCCTAATTTAAACTGGAACATCATTAGACTTCACGTGAATCATGTTTAAATTGTAACATAATGTTATACAGTTTTTGGTTCTTTAAAATGGATTGGCAAGAGGTTATTGGACAATTAAAATATTTTTTCTAGTATTATTCGTATGCTCTGTAACAAACTTTGCCATATGAAAGCAGATGCCATTATAAGAGAAAATCTCCTATAGTTTATTTATTTAGAAAACCACCTTTTTCGCAGGAGAATTAGTCGCACTAAGATGCCAGCGCTTAATAATCACGTGACCTGCCTGTCGTTCATGATTGGACGGCTGAGCGAGAGTTTGGTGGGACACGTATGCTGGAGTAGGGAATCGGGGGACGCGACCGCTGACGAGTTTGACCAAGTTGGCCAAATAAATAATAGCTGCTGAAAAGGTGGTTTTCTAAATAAATAAACTATATGAACATATGTCCGATTCATTTTAGTTTTGGAGTTATAGGGGTTCAAAGTTTTAATAGAATTTAATTAATTTAAACAAAAATGATCATGTTCTCTTTGATAATAAAAAAAGTAGAAATTGTTTTTGTTACGTGCGCAAATTAATGGTGCAATTCTGAGCAAATCTGTAAACCCTTACAGGAAATATCTGTAAGGTAACCAAGGAAACCGTCCATTACAACCCATATAACAAACCTTACAGATTTTTCCTGTAAGGACTTACAGATTTACCCAGAATTGCACCATAATTATTACAGTGAATATTCGATATACAGGGTGATTCAGACCACCCGTGCCACCCATTTATCTCGAGAGCGCGTTATCGTACATGGCCGAAATAAAAAAAATTATTACCAAAGTGAACCTAAAGAATCCATTGGTAAACTTATTTTTTTCTGGAACAACCCGGAACTATCCGGAACCGGAAGTAACTTTCATTTTTTAAATGGAAACATAGGTCGAGTTTGGTATGGTTTGATAGGTCTTTCAAAAACAAATAACTTTTATTAAAATATTTTTTTTAATATTTTCCATAGTTTAGAATTTATTCGATAAACAAAACAAAAATGTTAAAAAAAGTAAATAAAAATTATTGCATATTTTGAAGAATTTTGTTTAAATATGAACAAGTATGATATTTAAAGTTGGTAAAATATTAGAATTTGTAGAAAGACTTAATAAATTTATAAAACTCTTCAAAATATGCAATAATTTTTATTTACCTTTATTAACATTTTTTTTGTTTTTCGAATAAATTCTAAACTATGGAAAATAAAAAAAAATATTTTTATAAAAGTTGTTTGTTCTTAAAAGACCTATCAAACCATAGGTACTTATATTTTTCCGGAACAACTCGGAACTATCCGGAACCGGATATAGCTTTGATTTTTTAAAATTGCAACATAGGTCGAGTTTGGTGTGGTTTGATAGGTCTTTTCAAAATAAACAACTTTTATTAAAATATTTTTTAATATTTTCCATACTTTAGAATTTATTAAAAAAACAAAAAAAAATGTTAAAAAAAGTAAATAATAATTATTGCGTATTTTGAAGAATTTTGTTGACATATGGACAAGTATGATATTTAAAGTTGATAAAACATTAGAATTTGTAGAAAGAGTTTATAAATTTATAAAATTCTTCAAAATATGCAATAATTTTTATTTACCTTTATTAACATTTTTTTTGTTTTTCGAATAAATTCTAAACTATGGAAAATAAAAAAAATATTTTTATAAAAGTTGTTTGTTCTTAAAAGACCTATCAAACCATAGGTACTTATATTTTTCCGGAACAACTCGGAACTATCCGGAACCGGATATAGCTTTGATTTTTTTAAATTGCAACATAGGTCGAGTTTGGTGTGGTTTGATAGGTCTTTTCAAAATAAACAACTTTTATTAAAATATTTTTTAATATTTTCCATACTTTAGAATTTATTAAAAAAACAAAAAAAAATGTTAAAAAAAGTAAATAATAATTATTGCGTATTTTGAAGAATTTTGTTGAAATATGGACAAGTATGATATTTAAAGTTGATAAAACATTAGAATTTGTAGAAAGAGTTTATAAATTTATAAAATTCTTCAAAATATGCAATAATTTTTATTTACTTTTTTTAACAATTTTTTTTTTGTTTTTCGAATAAATTCTAAACTATGGAAAATAAAAAAAATATTTTTATAAAAGTTGTTTGTTCTTAAAAGACCTATCAAACCATAGGTACTTATATTTTTCCGGAACAACTCGGAACTATCCGGAACCGGATATAGCTTTGATTTTTTAAAATTGCAACATAGGTCGAGTTTGGTGTGGTTTGATAGGTCTTTTCAAAATAAACAACTTTTATTAAAATATTTTTTAATATTTTCCATACTTTAGAATTTATTAAAAAAACAAAAAAAAATGTTAAAAAAAGTAAATAATAATTATTGCGTATTTTGAAGAATTTTGTTGACATATGGACAAGTATGATATTTAAAGTTGATAAAACATTAGAATTTGTAGAAAGAGTTTATAAATTTATAAAATTCTTCAAAATATGCAATAATTTTTATTTACCTTTATTAACATTTTTTTTGTTTTTCGAATAAATTCTAAACTATGGAAAATAAAAAAAATATTTTTATAAAAGTTGTTTGTTCTTAAAAGACCTATCAAACCATAGGTACTTATATTTTTCCGGAACAACTCGGAACTATCCGGAACCGGATATAGCTTTGATTTTTTTAAATTGCAACATAGGTCGAGTTTGGTGTGGTTTGATAGGTCTTTATCTCGAGAACGCATTATCGTACAGTTTCTGGCTCGAAGAAATACCGGAGAAGAACCGGAGGTAACTTTGACTTTTTAAAGGGCAACATAAGTCGAGTTTGGTATGGTTTGATAGGTCTTTCAAAAACAAATAACTTTTATTAAAATATTTTTTTAATATTTTCCATAGTTTAGAATGTATTCGAAAAACAAAAAAAATTGTTAAAAAAAATAAATAAAAATTATTGCATATTTTGAAGAATTTTGTTATAATATGGGCAAGAATGATATTAAAAGTTGGTAAAATATTAGAATTTGTAGAAAGAGTTTATAAATTTATAAAATTCTTCAAAATATGCAATAATTTTTATTTACTTTTTTTAACAATTTTTTTTTTTGTTTTTCGAATAAATTCGAAACTATAAAAATATTAAAAAAATATTTTGATAAAAGTTATTTGTTTTTGAAAGACCTATCAAACCATACCAAACTCGACCTATGTTGCCATTTAAAAAATCAAAGTTACCTCCGGTTCCGGATAGTTCCGGGTTGTTCCGGAAAAAAATAAGTTCACCAATGGATTCTTTAGGTTGTAATGGAGCAAATCTATAATTGTGACGAAACAGGACTAATGTACAAAGGATTGCCAAATAAAACTAACGTTCATCGAAATGAAGTAACAGCTCCTGGTTTGAAAAAATAGAAAGGAAAGGGTTACCTTAATGCCCTGTGTTAATGCTAGAGGCAATCACAAATTACCTTTAATGATGATAGGAAAGGCAGCTATCCAGGGTGTTTTAAAAATGTTACAATTCCGTTATATTATCGATCATCCAAAAATGCCTGCCAGACGACAAATTTATTTCAGGAATGGTTTTTGAAACAATTTATTCCTGAAGTAACATCGTACTTGACATTAAAAGTTACCTATCAAAGCTCCACTATAATCAGTTCTTCAAAAGTTTGAGTAAACATGTTATTACAAAATATGTTCTTTTAATAATAAAAGCTCATGTTACCTTCCAAACATTTGACTTTAATTATTTTTTTTTATAAAGGTAACTTTTTTGAAATTTTGTTGTCAGTCAAGTTGACTATATCGAATGTTCACTGTATTTAAATAAGCTTTTGAATAAAAATGTATCTATTTACGACTGATATGACCCTATTTATCTATATCCAAAAATGAATCCCTGAGCAGTTATAAGCCTTCAAAGTTGATTTTTTTAAATAGATTTTTTTTATTACAGCCAAAACTGTAAAGATTTTTCAATGAAATTTTTTATACATGCTTTTGAATAATGGACGCTCATTTGGTAAAAATTTTACTCGACTTTTGTAAATGGTGTTGGATAGAAGAAGACACAAAACAGTCAAAAACTTTTTAGACATTTAAAAATTATTTTTTTCGTGTAAAAAACTGCAAAACCAAGAATTTGTGTCCCTTATGAATTTTTCGTAGCTGAGTCGTTTTTGAATAAAATTTAAAAAAAGCGGTAGATAAGTTAGGCCACTCAACATACATTTTTAATAGAATACTTTTTTAAAGTTCAAAAAAACCATTGCATTTACTCGATCTTCATGGTTTATTAGCATATTCCTTAAACGTGAATTTAATTATTAAAATTGAGACATTTTTTTATCAGTTTATGTTGAAACTGTAGCTTGTTACCATGGAAACGACTAAATTCTTACCGTTTTCTAAATTTTTTTAAATTTATTAAAAAGTTGCACAATCTACGCAAAATTCATAAGGGGCAAAAAATCTCTCACTTGAATTTCTCCACAAAAGCAAATATGTTTTAAATAAAATTTTTAAATACTTAAAAAGTTTTTGACTGTTTTATGCCTTCTTCTTCCATCCAACACTATTTACAAAAGTCCAGGATTATCCAAATTTTTACGAATTGAGCATCCCGTATTCAAATACACGTGTACAAAATTTCATAAAAAAATCTTTACAGCTTTGGCTGCAATAAAAAAATTTCTATTTAAAAAAATCAAGTTTGGAGGCTTATAACTGCTCAGGGGTGCATTTTTGGATATAGGGTCTCATCAACTTATTTTTAGGTCTACTAACTCCTGTTAATCGTTGTCGGTCAAATTTTGAGACACCCTGTATATTGCGCTATTGGCAATTTTAACTACTAATAGATGGCGCTGTTCGCCCTCTGTGGTGAAAATTTGACCTAAGTTATGTAGTAAACTTTCAAATGTTTGAATATACAGCAAACAGATTTACGTGTTTTCTTCTATTTGTAATTGTATTTATCAGTGCTGGAAAACCGAACCGGAACCGAACCCTGGAACCCCCAGAACCCCCTAAAAAATTGAAAACAGGAACCCTAACCCTTAATCTAAAATCTTCGAAATCCGTACCGGAACCCTAACCCTTAATCTAAAATTTTAAGAACCTAAACCGGAACCTATTAAAAATATTGGGTTTTGGGGTTCCAATTGTTATATCATATCGACTATCGACCACTTTATTTTCGGTCTAAAATTTTATTTTGATGCAGCTCGCACGTGCGCGTTTTCTTTTTATTGTGCGAGTAGATGCCTGATGTTTCTATTTTTCTTATGGGGTACGATTTGCAGGTACGTCTCAGTCTCAACCTCAACTCAAAACCAAAACCATAAAGAATAAGTTAGATTGTTTATAATTTATAAGCTTGGAAGCTAAGAACATAAACACCTATATTAAAATCTGGAACCGTTATTTTGTGGAACCGAACTCCGGAACCGGGGTTCCAATTTTATTTCGGAACCGGAACCGAACCCTGGAACCCCGGTTCCAAACTTTTTATTTGAACCTAACCTGGAACCGAACCCTTTCAATTTTTTTTAATGGAACCTAACCCGGAACCGAACCCGGAACCGAACGCTTTCATTTTTTTTTAATGGAACCGAACCCAGAACCGAACCCTTCGAAAATTTTCAGAGTTTTCCAGCACTGGTATTTATACCCAGATTCTGGTCAAATCATTTAAGTTTAAAGGCCTTTAAATTTAAGTTTGTTATATGGGTTGTAATGGACAATTTCCATGGTTACATTATTTGTTTCTAATTTAAGACCTTAAGTTTTGACCAGAATCTGCCTATTAATCCGGTTTTAATTTAATTTAGTGTTATTTAAGATTATTTGTATTTTTTTTTGTGTTGAAGTAATATTAAACTATTTTTCACTCAAATGTAGGAATATCTTTTACCTGGTAAGTAAGTAATAAAAAATCATAAAATCGTTAACATTTCCAAAAAAAATAATTATTAGCAGATTCTGGCTCGTCTTTTCATAGCATTTGAGAAAATCAAGGGTAGAAAATCATATCTCTCATGTGGTGGCCACGATCACCTATACACTTCTGGATGCGTTCCTTGAAGTTTGCATCCACTCTTTCCAACATTCGTTGGTCAATTTCTTCCTATGGGGTCACCTCAAGGCTCATGTTTATGAGCACAAGCCCCGAACACTGGAAGAATAATTGACGGAAGCGATTCGCGCAGAAGCCGCCCAAAGCCCAAATTTACCGACGAATGTTGGAAAAGGATTGTTTAGGTTCACTTTGGTAATTAATTTTTTTATTTCAGTCATGTACAATAACACGTCCTCGAGATAAATGGGTGGCACCGGGTGGTCTGATACACCCTGTATAAAAATTCATATATTTTTTACTAAACGTTTTAGAGACTACTTTTTATAAATATTAAACCAGCAGCTAAACGAAAAAATAACTTTTAAGTAGTCATTACTAAAGGGGGGCCTTGGAATATTTTGCTTAAGTGACTAAAATTGTTAGTTACGCCACTGTGTAGTACTGATTTCCATAGCTAAGCTAAGCTTATTTGTTAAAATTAATTAAATTGTATTAAAACTTTAAACCTACATAACTCCAAAACTGAAATCAATCGGGTATATGTTCATAGGACATTTATTTCTCAAAATTCCATCAACTTTCATATGGCAAAGTTTGTCGCAGAGCTAAAGAATCACCTCTGTATGATGTGAACTCTCACTCAACCAAAAAAGATTGTCCAACTTACCTGGTACAGTTTCCCCATTAAACCTTATATCAACCCTATGTGGTAACGCTTGATGAGGAGTAAATGCGGCCTTAAATCGCTGCCCACCTAAACTACGAACACTTGATGTTACCTTTCCACCTTCTACCAATATTTCTAGATCTCCCGAACCAGCTCCGCTACCATCAACTGCAAATACAATACATTTAAAGTTCTTAAAAGTCCACGCAAAAAACTACTAGTACTAAATTTTCAATATCAGTAATACATCTACGAAAGTTACAAATATAATTACTTTCAAATTCAACAGGTTGTCCTAAAACACCATCAGGCACTGGTTGAACTTTAATAGCAGCAGCTCCACTTTTACCCAAACTTCGAAAACCATAGTTTTCAGTCTTCTTCATAACATCCCTTGAGTCTTTCCTAACACTACTACTATAATCATTAACTTTAATGATTGGTGTCGTATCTACAGTATCGTAACTCCTTATTTTTAAATCAGGACTAGGTGTATTGCGAATGTGCATCGATTGAAATTTTCTGTTAGTTTCCTTCGTCTGAATGAAACTCGGGCTTGATCTTTCATATTGGTTCATGTAACCACCATCGAAATTTTTGAAACTACTCTCATGTTTGGTTGCATACGTAGGACTTTCATGTTTTCTTGCGTATATTGGACTACCTTTACTTGTGTACATAGTGGTAGAACTATTTTCGTTTTTGGTTGCGTATGTAGGACTAGTTGGTGGTTCATATTTTTTACCATAAGTTGGACTTAACGGGCGTGGACTGAGAGGGCGAAAATTGGGGCTTGTTGGACGGAAAGTAGGGCTTTGTGTGCGTGGGGCTAACGATGGACTACTAGCTCTAGGTATGTAATGCTGAATATTGTCGAAGGTTGGAGAATTTGTTGATAAACGATGAGTTTCCAGAAGAGTAGAATTTAAAGTTTGTCGATAATTTTTATTTGTGATTGGTGAATTTAAATTTGCAGCTTGCACGGTTGTTACAGGACTTGCAGATATGTGTCGAGGTATGGGACTTTGTCTATAAGCTGTATTTTGGCTTGAATTTGATTTTGTGCGACGTTGGGTGCCTACTCTCATCATGAATGGTGAACCTTTTACATCATACCCATTAAAGTATACGTAAACCTAAAAATAAATTATCATATTATTGATTGATTATGATTAGGTAATAATTAATAATAAATATGCATTGTTCACACGGCGAAAACCATATAGAGTAACTACGAAATTTGGAATTTAGGAATCACTTCAATAAAGGTAGACTACTAATAAATCTTTATAAATTGAAGCTCGTACATATACGAACGCTCCAATTTGAAATTATGGGCGAATTGGAAATTTTACCGGCAGTGAATCGAGATTTAGTAGTCATCGTGTGAACGAGACATTATTTTAAATTACTCTATGTTTTCCTGGATAGACTGGAGTGAAATGTACTCGGTGGAGATAGCCATCGTGATCAATCCTTTCCATTCTGGTGTGTAAGGATTTTTTGTCGTGCACTACATCAGCGTAGACTTCACCTGGTACACAAACATCTCTGCAGTCAAGATCTATTGCATGCGGGACCATAGGTAGAGCTCCTTCTAAACCCGAAACTACTACACCATTTGGATCAAAAACGGCGCATGTAAATGGTCCACCCTATTAAATTTAATTTTTTTGTAGAAAAATAACAAATTATTTAAAAAAATATTAGCATAATTGCTTGCATGCATTATTTTCATTTATTTGTAAGCCCAGAAAGAGGATTTCCCATTAATTACACCCTTTAATTTATACAGTCATTTAATTATTTTTAATAATTTTTAATTACTTGAATTTGTTTGCCTTGGTACGTAATTTCAATTCTCCATTCTCCTGCCTCGTCAGGTTTAAACGTTGCAGTATTCGTACCATCAATGGTTGTTAAAGGGCAAGGCAAAGCTCGACCTAAAGGACTGTAAGCTGTGACTAAAATGTCCTCCCGTTTAGGTGCTCCTAAAAGGTATACCATTAGTTTTTAATTGTGTATTATTTTAATTATTACCTGTCGCATTTACTAGGACTTGAACTAAAGAACCTAAAGCACAAGGTGCCATTCCAGGTGGAAGAACTTCAACTAAAGGTGGAAGAGCTCTGAAGTAATGTTTAGATGAAACTTCCTCTCCATCGTATAAAATCACAATTTCATGCAATCCCATTTTTTGAGGAACAAAAGATCCTTGGCCATGATACAGTTTATTTTGTGGGTACACTTTATTATCCGGACCTTTTATTTCAGTGCTTAGTTTATCATAATTAAGCGATGAATCAAGTAAAGTAATTTGATATCGCGTCTAAAAAATATAATAATTATATAACTCCGGGAGCCAGTAATAGAAAAAAAATTGTATTAAGCAGAACCATTAGAAATTACAAACTCCCAAAATCTTAATTTGTAGAAAATCTATATCGCAAAAATTTATTCGCCGGACAAATTCGGTGGCTAGAGGGTTTAAAATTCCCTAAAGAAAATGTTTGAAAATCTACAATTTTAAATCATCTTGCAACATCTCTAGCATTTGATTTAAATTACTTAAGCAAAAAGCCTAACGGAAAGTAATCGCCATATTACGCTCGCTCCCGGACTATACAGGGTGAGCCGGGAGGAGTGCATCAAACTCTGGGAGTGTATTCCACACGTTAATACAAGGTAAAGCACCCAAAATGTTGTTAACCAATTTATATTAGTTTTCGAGTTATGGCATTTTAAAAACTTAAGTAGGCTTAGGTATAGTAGCACATTTAGCTTATTTTTAATTCACAAAGCATTTTGAAAGATATTCCTATGTGCCTGATAACATTTTTGCGTTCTTCTATGAATACTAGCCATTCATCTTCTAGGTAGCATTCAAAATACGTCGAATTACTTCAACCCGAATGAGTCATTATAATGGTCTGTAGCACCTTAACGAAGAACTTTTCGATAGAGATAAGTTTGGTTAAATCATCATATTTATGTCTCAGGAGTATGAGGTATTGTTTTGTAAAGACCTTTCAGGGACACCCTGTATATCTGCTTTTACTTTACTAGTAGGTAAAGTCACTCGCGCAGGGCATCACTCCTCCTAAAGTAAAAGAGATAGAACAAACTTTAATAAATATATTCCAGTACTAAGGGGCACTACGTACTACGTTACTGCACGGGCGCACAGGGGCGCGTCTATACCTTTTCGGGCCCTAGGCACAAATTTTAATCGCGGGCCGCTCGTAGGGGAGGATTTGGCACTTGAGGGTCCTAGGCAAAAATTGGGGGTCCCGGGATACCACAAAATTGGTCTAATCCCAAAATATTATCACTTCTTTTTTATTTTTTTTAAGTTGCAATTTAGCTTTTGGAGGGCCCCAAAAAAAGAGAGGTCTTATTAGACCGAATACAAATCCGTCCCTGTTCTGCCACAAATATATCAAAAATTCCAAGGGGAACATTAAAAAAAATAAGATTTTGTAAAAATATTTTTATTAAAAAATCTCAAATAAGGGTCCTCCAAATTTGCGTGCCCTAGGCAAGTGCCTACTTTGCCTAGTGGGAAACGCGGCCCTGCGGGCGCACACCCTAGTGGATACGGTGGGGGTGGGGCAGATATTAGAGGTCAAAGAAGCGTTTTTTTATTAATCAACCTCATTGAGATAGTACTTGAAAATACAGAATGAAAGATCAGGATATACTTAAACGAATGCTCACGGGGCGGATAGCTAAGTGGATGCAAAATGGACGGCGGACGGGGAGATTTTGGTCAAATTTAAATACGTTAATAAAAGATCACGGTACCGTACAGAATCCAGAGGGATGACGATAGACGATGCAATCCCGGCTCCAGGTCTATGGTTAATTTTTAAGAGCTAAGACCTTAGGACGAATCAACTGAAGGGATTAGAGTAGTTTTACAACATGGGTTGTAATTTGAGCGGGGGGTCGAAACATGGTTGGGGTAGATTTGCACGCTAATTTATGAATTTTTGAAAAATCAACCCATTTTTTATCTTAAGTCTTTCATTCAGTGTTAATGAAGTGCTTCATAAGTCATAGTTTAGTTACAAATCATGGATATAAAAGTCAAACAAAGTGGTCGCGGCAAACATTTGTTATTAGTTAACAATTTATTGGCGTTATTTATTGGCAATATAATCATGTTTTTATTTCTTTCTTGATTTTTCTTCTAAATTGGCGTACAATTTTACTCCTACCTACTTATCATTCTATTTTGTTAGCGCACAAATATGCCTACCCTTTGTTGTGAAAATGGTCAGCGTACAAATCTTCCCCATCATAAAAGATTTATTTTATTTGGCGTACAAATCTACTCCAACCCGTAACAACGCCCGGTGAAGTTTTACGGACTTTTTTTTTACTAGTAAAGTAAAAGCAGAGATAGAACACTGAATCTTTTTTTAATTGATAGAGGTTACTGTAAAGTTTTACGGATGTTAAGAAAGGAGATACCTTTATGGGGCTTACTTCAAAGATATGAGCGAAAATATCAAGAAAAAAGTGAACCCACATTTAGTTTTTGAAAGAGTAATATTTTTTTCCATCAAAATAATTTTTCGATGATGATTTTATGACATTAAGCCAAAATGGCATTACTTAGCTTCTTTTTACATTTTTTATTCATTAAAATTTACCCACCTTGTAGGGCGTGGCGGAATGGAAGGTCGTTTTTGAAATGAGAATAACTCAGCTGCTTTTTAAGTTAAAAAAATTTCCTTTGCAAAAAATGAAAGCTTGGATGTTACCATATAACATTGAAAAAGTGAAATTATGTTTTGCAAATGGTATCAGGCAAATGACGTCCGTTTTCTGCAATGCAGTAGTCGTTCTTCAATGTTCCTCATCACCTTGACCTCACAGCATGTGTGCTTTTTATGGGGACACCTAAAAAGGTGAAGATCTACATCGATAAACCTAGAAATCTGCAGGAGTTGAAAAAAACCATCAAAACAGAACCGAAATCGACTTGTGTGAAAGGGTTATATCGAACTTTGAGTAACGCCTACCAGTTCATTGGAACGGACTGGTATCATTTTCAAAACACAATATCACTTTTCAGTGTTAAATGGTAACATCTAAGCTTTTAAATTTTTTGTAATTGTTTTTTTTTCATACTCATTTCAAGGACGCCCTTCCGTTCCGCCCACCATGTATAATACAATTTTGAATTAATAATATTTTTTGTCAGAACAAAATTCAAAGGCCCGGCATTAAAACTGGGCTGTTCCGACCCTGACCAGATTGTTTACTGCATTACTATGGTAAAAGTTTCTGTCTCGTTTCCACATTATGAACGTTTTTGTGCGGAAGAGAGAGATGTAAAATATCGAGTGAACCGAGGTCAACTCGTTAGATTTACAAACTTCCACCTCAGGGTCGTTTTAAGACTTTTTTGCACCCTGGGCTAAAACAATGTGACGCCCCATAGTAAAAGTAAATTTTCTTGCCGGGGAGGCAAAGATATTTTTTTGCATCCATGTAAAAAACATTGGTTTTATCTCAGGATTCTCAGGTTTCTGACTAATACCCAGATTCTGGTCAAATCATTTAACTTTAAAGGTCTTTAAAATTAAATTTGTTATATGGGTTGTAATGGACAATTTCCATGGTTACATTATTTGTTTCTAATTAGGGCGCGTTCTAGTAATGAACACTAAAGCCCACGACCACGACCGCAAAATTTTCCCGTTCCACTAGCTCAAAACTTCACCATTCAACAAACAACCACATAAATCCACGAATAAATACGGTCGTTGTGAGCTTCTTGCGGTCGCCATCGATGCACGAAAGAAAAAATCGCGGTCTTATGTAGAACGACTTTGCGGTCGTCGTGGGCTTTAGTGTTCATTACTGGAACGCGCCCTCAATAGGCAGATTCTGGTCAAAATTAAAGGCCTTTAAATAGAAACAAATAAAATTTAAAGGCCTATAAACTTAAATGAATTGACCAGAATCTGGGTATAAAGGCCTTTAATTTTGACCAGAAGCTGCCTATTAATCAGTTGAAAATATCGTTTACGTGATAAAAGCTGCACCGCAGGGGAAAATTTTCAAACTTCCAAGTGGACCCTGTAGAAGGTAGAAAGTACTTTCTTCGTATTAAATGACTTTTTACGGTACACAAAATTAAAGTTCTGTAAAAAAATTTCATTTTATTCATAGACTAATAAACTAAAAAATATGGCCCCTTTTTTGTTAAAAAATCTAAAATTTTCAAACATTTTCTAAAAATGTCGCCAAAAACGAGTATTTTGGTTTTTAACATTAAAATCAGTTTTCATTTGGATTTCATTGAGATTTTGGCGCCTGACCATTGGGGTTTTTTGAGTATGAATTCTCGTCTACTTTCTACGATTTTCTTGCGATTTCTACTTTTTGAGACACCCTGTATACATTTTGTCGAATTTCTTTTCTTAAAAAGTTATTTGGGAATATTTGAATTTAAAATTGTATTTTGTTTCCTGGATTTACGCAACTATACAGTGTTTTTGGACTTAAATGTCATTTTAAATGGTACCTTTTTCAATCTTGATAGTTTGAAACGTGGAACATTGTTTGAATTTATAATAATAGTACCGTGCACCTACACTGGAAGAAGCGTTGCCAAAAATTATCTATTCTTTAAATTTTTGTATGATTAAAGGCCTTTAAATTTAAATTTGTTATATGGGTTGTAATGGACAATTTCCATGGTTACATTATTTGTGTCTAATTAAAGACCTTTAATTTTGACCAGAATCTGCCTATAAAACACCTACAGAAGTTGGTGTAGAAACAGGAAGAACTTAGAACGTTCAAAAAATTAATTTTTACCGGTTCGCCCACTCTTCCGGATGTGGAATCCAATTTTACATTAATTAAATCATGTAATGGTGGTCTTTCTGGTATCCATTGGTAGTGAGCAGCGTACGCCATAACACCCAAGTGTTCAACATTAATATCTGCCATATCATGTGCTGATAAAACAGGTTGAACACCTAATCGTTTTCCAGCATCTAAAGCTTGAGATAAATTTGATTCCCAATAAAATTGTTCTGTCCTTAATTTTTCAGGTGCTACAGCAGAACCACCCAGAGATCTTACAACTTCGCTTACAACTCTACCATCATTCCAATCGGACTAAAAATACAGAATTAATGATTAATTGAATTTAGAAGCTTAAAATGGCAAAAACTAACTAAATATTATGTAAAGCTCTCACACATGATCATATTTATTTTCGGATTTAACAAAAATCAAAATATTTTTATGGAGTACAAAAATATTAAAAAAAATGTGTTTACCGTAAAATTATTAACAGGTGTTTTAAGTCTGGAATTAATCCATCTTAACGTGGCATAAAATCCAGGTGAACCAGGTTTCATGAAATAAGATAAATAAGTCATTCCTGATAGTTCATCTAGCCATGGTGATGCTAAATACTCGGGTTCTAACACTGCAGGAATGCCTAGTTCTTTTTGTGCTATACTCATTGCTCTTCTACAATTTTCTATAGCATTATGTTTATCTAGAAAAAGTCAGTTCGATTTAATACTTTTTGTAAAGAAATAAATATTTATAAAATTTATACAAACCAAGAGATCGCCAATGAGAAAATAAGCCTGGTTCGCAATAATCGACTAGAGCTGATAAAAGTACTCCGGTGTTCCAATCTGTAGTAAGGTTGGTGACTTTGCATTCTGGTAGAACGGCTTGAAGCCATGCGAGCATTAATTTTCGGGGTGGAAATTTGGAACGCCCAATTTGGTAACGAACAATTAACGACCATATTAAACCAAGGATTAATTTAAGATTTCCATTAACTATATCCAAATTACCTAAAAATATAATGCTAATTACTATTGATGAATTGATGCATTCACATCATAAAATTTTCAAATATAATTACTGAATAGCAAATCCAACAAAATATTTTTTATTTATACAGGTGTATCAAAATATGTCTGGCAAAATTGATCAATATGAATTGGAAGATATCAAAATAATGAAAAAAAATCGGATAAGCAAAAAAAGGTTTTTGGTCATTCCTTTCCAAACGGAAATAATTTAAATTAATAAAAATGGTAATCTAAAAATTAACTCCTTTCTTAAATTTCATTATGCACAAATTTAAATAAACCAAGGAAAAAAGGAAACATTCCAAAAGTGGGCGTATTGTAAACAAAAATTAATAGTGGGTGATTTCCAAGGATGTTTTATTGTGTTTCATAGCTTGTCAGATTGAATTATAAAATCGTCTCAAAGTAAATTAAATTATGATAATTCACAGTTGTAATTCATTGTTGTATTTGATAAATTTCCAAAAAAAATTAAAAATAGTTTGTTAGCATTATTTTCTTACGATAGTTAATATTAGTTTAAACAAATATATTGTTTTGTTTTCTCTTATGGGGTGCAGGATATTTTATACATCGGTACCCATTCCAGTATTAAGTCACAAAATATAAATTTTACAGAAGAATCGAAAAAAGCTCAACAGCAGATAAAGCGGTAAATTTGTAATATCTCGAGTGAAAATTCATGGGAAATACGACTCTTGGTCAATTATCATCGTACATATTGACTATCATGACGATAAACTAGCATTGATATGAACGTCTGCCTTGCAAAGTTCAGACTTAATTTGTGTATTATCTTTATTAGGTTTTAGGAAGGTCAACACTTACCTATGTTGACTAATTTAACTCCATCTTGTTCAATTGCATTTAAGGCACAGGTAACATTTTCAAGATAATGATGCTGATTCATTGGTCGTTTATTCCACGACGGTTTTATTGGATGACCCTGTAAATTTTCAACCAAGGTGCAAAGACGTACTCCAGTGCAAAGATCCTGAGATAAATCGGCGACTCGCATATCAGCTGGTAAGTTTTCGTTGACCCAGTTTCGAAATGTGTTTGCTTGTATTTCCACCCAAACATCTTCATTGCCTTAAAAAAATTAAAACAAGAATTACAAATATGATTATCAATATTATTATTATAAGAGTTAAAAATTCCTCATTCCTTTACCTCTGCATTCTAAAAATGGATTACTCAAACTATTTTCTTAAAATCGGAAAACAAAATCGAAGCGATTTTTCAAATCTATTTCTATAAATTAGATTACTCAAAAAATTTTTTTCCATAATCTTGATTACGCAGCAATTAGATTTTTTAATTCTCAAGCCGTTTTTTTTAAATTGCATTACTCAAGGTATTTTTTAAGGAAAACACTTTCGTCATTTGTTAATTAAGGGCGCGTTCCACTAATGAACACTAAAGCCCACGACCACGACCGCAAAATTTATTTTACTCAATCGCAAATACCAATTTCGTTAAGTACCGCGTCTTCTAGGGAAATCTGAAGTTGAATAACCTGTTCTGTTTCAGGATCAAATAAAATAATTGCTTTTGTTGCCATTTTTGACGTTATTCCTCATAATAAACGAGCGTAAATGTCACCGTTCGACAAACCACCACAGAAACCCACGAATAAATACGGTCGTTGTGGGCTTCTTGCCGTCGCCATTCGTTACGTCATCGATGACGTTTTTATGCATGAACGAAACAATCGCGGTCTTTTGTGGAACGACTTTGCGGTCGTTGTGAGCTTTGCGGGTCTTTAATGGAACGCGCCCTAATTTGACGAACATTTTTCACTTTTTTGTGCAAAATTTGAAACCCAACTTCAAACTTATTGAAATTTAATATTAACGTCACAAAATAATCGCTGATATTTTTGAAGTTTTACGTGTCACACAAAATAATCACTTGTGAGTTGAATAGTCATATGTAATATATATATTCAGCTTCAGCCGTTGATAATGCAACAGTTGATTGTCTTCTTGAATACCAATCAATTGGCGTTCCATTGAATGTAATTACAAAACCAGATGTAGATTTTATAGTTTTAATATCACCTGCAAAATCAGCATCAGAATAACAACAAAGTAAACTTCTCTCCGGACCATCCTGCTTTGATCTAAAGTTAAGTCCAAATCTCCTGGTACCTTGAATTGAAGATAACGCTTAATATGTTTTATTCCTTCCCAATGAATACAAATTTGGTCTTTCCATAAATCTACTTAATTGATTTGTTACAAAAGCAATATCTGGTCTTGAAATTGATGCTAAAAACAACAAACTCCCAATTGCTTCACGGTATGGTTTTTCTCATTATTATCATAAAAATCTATTGAAGATCCAGGTGTTTGAACTGATTTACAATTCTCCATTTGAAATTTTATTAAAATTTTATTGACATAAGTTTCTTGATGAATAAAAATTCCGCCATCCTCTTGTTTAACTATTTGCATTCCAAGATAATTTTTCAAATTTTCTCTTTTAATTTCAATTGATTTTTCCAAGTATCTTAACAAATTTTCTATTTTATTTTTACTTTCACAAATAATTAATCCGTCATCAACATAAATGATCAAAATAAGACTACAGGAACCACTGCTATTAACAAACACATATGAATCTATTTCAGACTGTTTCATATCAAACTCTTCTAAAATTCTAACAAATTTTTTATTCCAGCAACGTGGTGACTGTTTTAAACCATAAACAGAACGTTTCAATTTACAAACACGTTTAGACCCATCTTCAAAACCTTCTGGTTGAACCATAAATATATCTTCTTCTAAGTGTCCATTTAAGAAGGCAGTTTTCACATCAAATTGTGCAAGATGAAAATTATTTAAAGCAGCCATGCCTAAAATTAATCGAATTGATTTAAACTGAACCGCATGACTATAGGTATCTTGATAATCTTGCCCATAACGTTGACTTGATCCTTTACAACCAACCTAGCTTTATATAATCCACTAGTTTTTATTTTAAATACCCATTTGTTTTCAATGGCTTTTCGTCCTGTTGGTAGGTCAACTAATTCCCAAGTATTATTATTTTTCAATGCATTTAATTCATTTTCCATTGCGGTTCTCCAATTTTTATGTTTTTTAGCTTCTTGAAAATCAATATTTTCTTCAGCTAATCCACAAATATAATCATCAAATCGTTCAGGTTTCTTAAGATTATTTCTATTACGTAAATTTACCTCATTTTCTATAATATCATCTTGTCCTTTTTCTTCATTAATTATTACTTCTTCATTAATTATTTCATTTTCTATAATATCATCTTGTTCTTTTTCTTCATTAATTATTTCATTTTCCAAGTTAACATCTTCAGGTAAACTTTTGTTTTCATTAATAACAATTACACTCCCATCGTCATCTTGTGTAAAATTAATATTGGTATCATACCTTCTCCAACTGTTTCTATTATGCTTCCATCTCCAATTAAAATTTTCATTTGTTTTATAAACTAAACATAGCTAACCAACCACTCAAATTTTGTAGACATATGATTTGAAGCCCCACTGTCTAATAACCATTCCATTTCAATTTTTCTGGTAATGTCATTAAAATCTTATTCATTAGCATATTTTGACTGGCTTTTCGTCCTCATGCTACGCAGTGAGAAGTGAAAAAGTTTGTTATCAGTTTCCATTACTATTTCTAATTTTCGTTATAATAAGTAAAGTTGAACTTTATTAAATTAAAGTGTTTGATGCAAAAAGTAAATTATGAATGATGTGTTTATGTCTTTTTTCTATTTTGGTGCGTTACTAGTCGCTAGTAACACACTGAAAGCACTGCTATCGGTGCGGTACTGAGTAGTAAATTTTATTTTTCGAAGTTGGTAGCACTGAAGTTTATTGATTTTAAAGTGGCAGTTGCCAAGCGATTTACAGGTTATTTGATGATTTGACAAACCTGACATTAGAGTTGCCAACTACCAGAAAAGTTACTAAAATTGAAAACTATAATATTTTATTTTAAATAGATAAAAAGGCGCAAAATAGAAAAAATAGTATAAAAAAACTCGTTTCATAAGTCGATAGTAGCACTTGTTCATTAAAATACTCGTCGCTACGCGACTCGTATTTTAAAATTGAACGCGTGCTACAATATGCTACTTATGAAACTCGTTTTTTAATATACTATTATTTATATTTAGATTGCAGTTGCGGTCTTAATAAGTCTGGTTATTGGATCAGATAGATTTCTTATTATTAAGGTAGCATAAAATCAGTTTACCAAGAAAAAAAGAGTCTGGTTGCGAATCTCGCAAATTACAAGAAATTAAAAAAAAATAAACAAGAAACTTTGTTTGCAAAAATTCCTCCTTTGACGAATTATTTTCAAAACGTTTCTAAGCCCAGTAGTAGCGCAGTACCTAATGAAACAGTTGTGGAGGAAATTGGACAAAATGAAATAAAAGTACCTGAAATTCAAGAAGAAATTGAAGAAATTAAAGACAATATTGACAACATTGTAGAAGATAAAGAACTGTTTGATTTAACAAATAAAGAAAATATTGAATTGGAAAATACAAATATTATTGAAGATGATTTCGGCAATGATCCTGCAAATTGGGGAGATTTAAACGATAATAAAATTTCGAAATTAATACTTAATATTAAGAGCAATTTCCTAAACAGCAAATATAGTAGTTTAGTTCTGCAGTTATAAAAGCTAGTACGAACAACATTTTTGTATAATTTTTTTGTAGATGATTTAGAAGTCATTTCTTTAATTTTTGCCAGAAGCAAAAAAAATTGAAGAATGTACAAAAAAATGTAATGATCTAAAAGTACCTTAACTTTGGACCCCTCTAATTAATTTCGTGCTAGGTTGCAGAAGATAACTCTCTGGCAGGATGTAGCCTAATCAATTTAGATTATAAATCTGAAAAAAAATGACAATCTAACGAGGGAAACTTTAGTTATGACTGCAGAACTAATGCTCGATTTCATGATTCTTCACAATTTTTCCTCCCAAACTCGCGCGCCCTCTAGGAATTCGCATTAATTATTAGTTATTTGGTCGTAATTTGCAAAAAAAGCTCGAGAAAAGTGGGATGAATTTTCTATTCCTTGTTATTATCTCCAAAGGAAAATTTATCGCGGTTGTCTAGGAAGATGCTCTTAACAAATCACCAATTGACTATACAAAGATAGATTTTAGTGCATCAAAAGTTGTTTACAAAAAACAAAATAGATTCGCAAGTGCTTCAATGTTCTACATAGTTTTGTTAAATGAGAAGCAAGAGAAACGAAATTGGTTGGCCTACTCAAACTCATTAGGAAAATTATATTGCATCCATTGCAAATTATTTGGTAAACTATCTGGCCCCTTTAACGATGAGGGATTTAATGATTGGAAACATCCGGAAAAAATTACCGAATACGAAAATTCTGCTGCACATAAAAATAATACTAGAATAGAGTTTAAAGTAACGCATAAAATTCATAACTTCTTTATTATTTGAAATTTTCAAAAACGCTAAAAGGGGTGTCGAATTGTTTTTAAAAAACTTTATTTTAAAGTTACAAAAAATATCCGTTGGCATGACGTCACAATGACGTCATCGTTTTTTTTTAAATGAGTTGATATGGTTTTTATACCATCAAAAAATACCTTATTTAAAGAACTTTTTAACAGTACCAAAAAAGTTATGCTTGCGCCATCTAGTTGTAATAAAAAAAAATTAATAAATATCTTCTTAAATGACCATTTAAAGTAACGCATAAAATTCATAACTTCTTTATTATTTCGAATTTTCAAAAACGCTAAGAGGGGTGTCGAATTGTTTTAGAAAAACTTTATTTTAAAGTTAAAAAAAATATATTATCCGTTGGCATGACGTCACAATGACGTCATCAATTTTTTTTAATGGGTTGATATGGTTTTAATACCATCAAAAATACCTTATTTAAAGAGCTTTTTAACAGTACCAAAAAAGTTATACTTGCACCATCTAGTTGTAATAAAAAAATTATTGAATATCTCCTCAAATGACCATTTAATGTAACGCATAAAATTCATAACTTCTTTATTAATTCGAATTTTCAAAAACCCTAAAAGGGATGGCGAATTGTTTTTTAAAAACTTTATTTTAAAGTTAGCATGACGACACAGTGACGTCATCATTTTTTTTAAATGGTTTGATACGGTTTTTATACCATCAAATTTGAAATAAAAATCAACTTAAACCAAAGAAGTCTCGCACAAAACTACTTAAATTAAATGTTCAAACTGTTCACCATTAACACTTTGGCAATGCGCTAAACGGGAGTATACAGAACTAACCGTCCTTGCTAAAATGTCTGGAGAAATTTGTGCAATTTCTTCCTGAATTCTAGTTTTTAAGTCTGCTAAAGTAGTAGGTCTGTTGACATAAACCATTCCATATGATCTCTATGACCTATCCATCGGTCAGGAAATATTCTGTTTAAATACGCTCTTACTTGGACGCCGAAACAATTCGACACCCCTTTTAGCCTTTTTTAAAATTTCAAATAATAAAGAAGTTATGAATTTTATGCGTTACTTTACATGGTCATTTAAGGAGGTATTTAATAATTTTTTTTATTACAACTAGATGGCGCAAGTATAACTTTTTTGGTACTGTTAAAAAGTTCTTTAAATAAGGTATTTTTTGATGGTATAAAAACCATATCAACCCATTTAAAAAAAATCGATGACGTCATTGTGACGTCATGCCAACGGATATTTTTTTTAACTTTAAAATAAAGTTTTTTAAAAACAATTCGACACCCCTTTTAGCGTTTTTGAAAATTTCAAATAATAAAGAAATTATGAATTTTATGCGTTACTTTAAACTCACCCTGTATAAATAGAATTAATGATAAAAAAGATTTTTTTCAAAACTTTTCGGTAATGGAAACGTTGAGAAATAACGGAACTTTAAACACGATTTACAAAAAAATAAAAAATTACTGCCATCCACTTTTTTGATATGTTGGTTAAAAATGTTTAAATGAATAATTTAAAACAAAAAAATTAATCCCTTTTCGGTTTTTGAATATACTAGTACAAATACATATGGGTAATATTGCTAACTTGCGGAACTTTAAATGTGTATTACAAAGAAACAAAAAATAACTGCCACTCAAATTTTTGATATGTTACTTAGAATTATTTTAAGAAACAAATGCAAAAGTAAAATTTTAAAAAGTTAACCCTTTTTCTCGTTTCACGTGCCCATGTCTCAAAAAATAAGTTTATCCTATGTAATTGGCGATTTCTAAGATCAGATACGCACTCTGGTGCGAATTTATGAACTAAAAGATACAGTAATCCTAACCAATCATAACCCGATAAAATTTGACAATTACTGTATCTTTTAGTTCAAAAGTGGCATAGAGGGCCAAATATCGCCACCTCTTGGTAATCGAAATTCTTAATAACTACTGCGTAATTCTTAATTTGTGCATTATTAATAATTTCTCCACTTTTGTTCTACAATACTCGTCTTTTATTATTAGTTACTTAATGAAAAGTAGATATTTGGTAAGTTTGAATAGTTTCATTAAAATATAGAGTTAATCGTTAATCGACCTATTGTACTGACAATATTTCAAGGGCTGTAGCTCACTTAGGAAACAAAATCGTACTTATGTTTATAGGAAGTTTTTTTCTTAAAATCAATCGTAGAATCACCTCCTAAAATTTTGCCGCTTAATTTCTAGACACCCTGTATAAACAGTAGGGTAAGTAAAAAAACGTCCTTTGTACTCACCCTACTGTTTATATTAGTCGAATATATCTCGGTTTTCGAACTCGCCCTCCTACTCGCCCACTTACTCGCCCGTTTACTCGACCAATGTAAACCAGGCTTTATGATTTTTTTGCGCAGGAAAGCATTTGTGTTCAAAAACAACAATGCGCCAAATAAAGCTCATGACCTTCGCATATTACAAAGTTTATTAATTTAGCGTTCCAGGATTGCACGCGCTAGTTAAATGCTGCAGATATACAGGGTACTTAAAAAGTCGTGAACACGTTCCACGCTACGTTGTTAAGAGCAATCATCCCGGTGCATTTTTAGACGTTTGCTGGCGTAGTTCTGGACGCTTTATTTTTTAATATTTTTTCATTTTCTTTTTTTTATAATAAAGTACGTTCATTGACCTTTCGAACGGACAGACTTAATTTTTAAAAAAGTTAAAATTATCGTAGATATGTTTCATCAAAAGTGTTAATTTTACACGTAATATAAGAGTGAATTGCGAGAGTGTAAATCAAAATATCAAAAAAAAAGAGTCTGTCCGTTCGAAAGGTTGATGAATGTACTTTATTATAAAAAAAAGAATATGAAAAAATATTAAAAAATAACGCGTCCAGGACTACGCAAGCAAACTAAGTTTTTTTTCGGCTGGGAGCTATTTCAGCGCTCCTGTATAAAGAGTGGGGGTATGCCTTAGTGGAATAGTGGCCGATGAAGTTCCAAGTTTATAAGAATTACTTTTACTATCAGAATATTGAAATTTGAATGCAAATAATGAGTTTTTGCGATTTGCGATTCTTATGACGTCACAAAAGAAGAATTGCTCTTAAGAAGCACTCGTTAGACAAGGGATAAATATTCAAAAAAATCCTTCTAACAGATTATTCAAGATGCGAGTGCTCAAAGTTAAAAATTTTATTTGTACATTTTTAGTTATTATATATCAACAAAAAATATTAATTTATGTTGAGAATGTAAAGATATATGCATTTTAAATAATTTTTCATAAAATTGACACAAATGACATATGGCAACAAAGTAAAAATATTACAATTATTTTTTCGTTTCCTGTGGGGTGCTATGATTGAAACTAATCGACATACTATCGCATGCGACACGAATCGAATGCCTAATGTCGTGCACGAGATGTAAATGCTATTATTGAACACCATGCAAGGGCGCGTTCCAGTAATGAACACTAAAGCCCACGAGAAAGCCCACGACCACGACCGCAAAATTTTCCCGTTCCGCTAGCGCAAAAGGTAACCATTCAACAAACAACCACGGAAACCCACGAATAAATACTGTCGTTGTGAGCTTCTTGCGGTCGCCATCGATGGACGAAAGAAAAAATCGCGGTCTTATGTAAAACGATTTTGCGGTCGTCGCGGGCTTTAGTGTTCATTACTGGAACGCGCCCCAAGATGTACTTATAAAAATGTCGATTATACGTTTGGCAACGTAGTAATTCCATTGATGGCAATAGAAAATATAATATACAGGGTGATTCAGACCACCCGTGCCATCCATTTATCTCGAGAACGCGTTATCGTACATGGCCGAAATAAAAAATTGTACTACCAAAGTGAACCTAAAGAATCCATTGGTGAACTTATTTTTTTCCGGAACAACCCGGAACTATCCGGAACCGGAGGTAACTTTGACTTTTTAAAGGGCAACATAAGTCGAGTTTGGTATGGTTTGATAGGTCTTTCAAAAACAAATAACTTTTATTAAAATATTTTTTTAATATTTTCCATAGTTTAGAATTTATTCGAAAAACAAAAAAAATTGTTAAAAAAAGTAAATAAAAATTATTGCATATTTTGAACAATAGTACATGGCTCCTTCTCCGCATGTTTCTCTTCTTAGTCTTTTGCCCGACTTCAGTTTTGGAAAAATTTGAAATCCAAGAAAACAGTATGGGGTGTCGTACAAACTACTATTATTTCAACTCGAGCTTCACGTTTCGGGTAAAAGTTGAACACACAAGTTGAACTTCTGATGATCCTACTTATTAAAGGTTCCAGTTTATTGTTTTCTCTTGGTACTTCTTTCGTCAGTCTATAAATCCGCCTAGCATAAACTGATCATCTGACATATTTTCTAAGGGATCATTTATTCAAAATCTCGTCTCACATTTTTTGCTTAAATTTTAGCATCTTTCTTGCCAAAGCTAAATAAAACTGATTCTCAATTACCATTTTAATAACAAAATACAAAAATTTTTTTTTTAAATCACAGATCTGCATTATCGATTGCAAACTTTGTTTGTTAACAAAATACAAGGTAATTACATATATTTAAAAACACCCTGTATGTATTACAAAAATATTTTAATAAAAGTTGTTTCTTTTTAAAAGACCTTTCAAACGATACTATACTCGACGTATTTGAAATTTCAAAGTAACTTACGATTTCGGGCACTTCCGGATTGTTCCGGAAAATAATAAGTGCACCAATGGATTTTTTGAGTTCACTTTGGTAATTAAAATTTTTATTCTATGTGCGACAAACTATTTTCGAGATAAAAGGCTGTTACGGATGGTCTGACTCACCCTGTATATTTTGACTAATTAATTCTTGCACTTTTAAAAATGTTAATTTCAACTTTATTAGATTGTAATCATAACTTACCAAAAATTTGAATTAAATATTAAGAGGTAAATGGTATTTTCAAAGTCTACTTTGAAAACAATGTTGTCAAGTTTACTTCTCTAAAATATGCCAATATCTTCTGAATTTCTATCCAAATATTTTTTAAATTATTTTACCCTCGTTTAAAGAGTGTGCCCGCGTCTTTTTAAGCACCCTATATAAAGAAAATAATACACTATGTAACATTAATAAAGTCAGTGATGACAAACTAATCCACAATTTCACAACATTTAACATTTTAATTTTATTTTAAAATTGATACAAAAAGTGAAAAATAGAAAAACTAGTATAAAGAACTCGTTTCATAAGGTTTTTTTAACTCGTCGATTAAAACGCTAGCCGCGTAGTTTAAAATTGCTGTAACTTTTTAAGGAGTCGAAAAAACATAATAGTTCATTGGAAAATTTTTATTCAGAATGACATTTACTACAAAAAAAAATTGTGGAAAAAAAGTGGGACACCCTGTATATGTAAAATATATAAAATATATTGTTTTGAGAAAATCGCTCGGACAAGTCAATTTTAATTTTTAAAATCCCATCTCTTGGTATAATAAAAATATTAATGACGTCACTGGTGTTTTAGCAATGACGTCATCATCGATTTTTAAATGGAAACCCCCACTTTTTTCACTCATTTTTGATAGACATTTATGTCACAAGCCTAGTTTTCATTGGTAGAGTAAGTGGGCGAGTACACTTGCCTACTTTTTAGTCAGGAAAGTCAACTCTACCGAATTTGGTCGAGTAGCCGTCCGCACGCATTTTAAAATATGTGGTAGAGTAGAGTCGTTCAGTGCAAAATTCAAACATCAACGATGAACATCGAGCAGCACCAAATTTTGAGAAAATCTTTGCGAAAAGTTTCTGGAATTTTAGGCTTTAAGCCTAGTTTTCATTGGTAGAGTTAGCGGTCGAGTTAGTACTATCCTTGTAACTCTACCAATGTAAACGCAAATGGTAGAGTAGAGTAGTAAATTTGACTAGATTTTGGTAAAGTAGAGTAGGATTGCACGGTGGTAGAGTTAACTCGCCCGCTAGTCCAACTCGTTTTCTCCCACTACCAATTTTTACGTTACTGTACTCTACTCAACCGCAACTCTCCCAATGAAAACGCATTTGAGATAGTCCATTAAATAAAAATCCCGAATATTTGCTTTTTTGATATTTTTATTTGATTATTTTGATTAAAAATTCGAAAATTAAGTGTTCTGAGGCGGAAACAATGGGTGATATGAATAAAAATGAGTATATACTTTATGCTCAAAATTTTGAAGTATATACTCCGAGTCGTAAGAATAAAAATCCAGAGCAGATGCTCAGTGTGAGCAAGTACTCTTATATACAATTTTGTATGAGTATTTACTCATATTTCATATGAATAAAGTAAGGTGTATACTTCAATGACATGAGTATCTACTCCATTTGATTTGAGTGTGCTGTATAGCAGACTCAGTTGAATTTTTAAATCGAGTGATGGCGGAGTTCATGTTTAATTTGCGATCCGAAAAATATTATAAGCCCAGAAGAATTACTTGTGACCGTGACTACAAAGTTTTATATAGATTTTCCAAGGAAAATGTAGAGTGGATAGCAAACCATTTTTTGGACGAGGAGTCAGAGGAGAGAAGAGGTGGCGCGTTATCTAATCTGGATAAAATGAAAGTGTTTTTAAGATATGTGGGAGATCCCGGCTTTCAAGCAGGATTAGGTGAAGATGTTGGGATTCATCAAACTTCTGTCTCCAAAATTTTAAGAACGGTTATAACTAGAATTCTTCAAAAAAGTGGTCATTGGGTAAAATTTCCACAAAATGCTGAAAATATAATGCGAGCCAAAGAAAATTGGCACAGGCGTTATAATTTTCCTAGCTGTTTGGGTGTTATCGATTGTACTCATATCAGAATAAAAAAACCATCGATTCATGGTGATGAATATATAAATTGAAAAGCGTATCCTAGCATTAATGTACAAGCTACTTGTAATTCGGATGAGTGGTTTACAAGCGTGGACGCTTCATGGCCAGGGTATGTTCATGATTCTAGAATTTGGTCAAACTCAGAGATTTTTAAGGTAGCGAGAGATAATTTTGGTAACAACCAAGCACTACTTTTAGGAGATGAAGGATATGGGATAGCGCCTTGGCTAATGGTAACATTCAAAGTAAATAAGAGCATCTACTCAATTTAAAGGAGCATATACATTTTCAAGCTTACTCACTTTTATTCATACGAAATGGAGTATAAACTCGCACTTTATGCTCATGCTCATGAGTAGATACTTCCGAGTATTGTGACGCCTTTTATTTCGGCGCACCGATATGACGCGTTACAATAACTTTTCGACGGGTTGCTCGAGCGCCAGGCTTTTAATGTGGGTCCCCACAATAGCAATCGCACGCTTCGGTTGCGTCGACTTTTACAGATCACAAGGGTCGGGGATGGGCTGGTAATGATTAACCAAATCGAGCAGCTTAAACTAGTTTATTCTTGACTGCTTCCCAAACAATAAAATTATAATTGTGTAGTTTTCCCCCCAAAAATACAAAGTACAAATTTACAATTCTCTACTGAGCGCTGTATTTACACAATTTATACAAACGCCAATATTCACCTTCCTTTCAGTTCGGTGCAACAAACTTTGTACGGTCGGGTCTAACGTTCTCTCTGTACACGGATCTCAGTTCAATTAACATTAACAGGAAGGATAAAGGCTACAATCAATAACTTTCGACGAACCGTAGGTTTGCTAGGCAAAACATCCACGATCGACGGAGTTAATTTGTAAAAGAAAGAAAGAAAACAGAAATCAATCACTTTCGACGACACGTAGGTTTGCAAGGCAAAACATCCACGCTCGACGGAGTTAATTAATTGGAAATTTAAAGAACGTGAAATTCCACCACTTTCGAGAAACACAGGTTTGCAAAGCAAAACATCCGCGCACCCTAGAGTTAAATGAAACACACGCCGGAAGAGTAGGGAGTTCAACCACTTTCGGAAAAACGTAGGTTTGCAAGGCAAAACGTCCACGTCAACCAGAGTTAGTTAATCTCGGAGGTAAAGAATTAGCAGGTAAAATCACTTTCGGCACAACGTAGGTTTGCAAGGCAAAACATCCACGCCAACCGGAGTTAATTAAACCCGAAAAGAAGATTTAACAAGCTTAATCGCTTACGGAAAAATGTAGGTTTGCAAGGCAAAACATCCACACTAACCGCAGTCAATTAAACCCGAAAAGAAGATTTAACAAGCTTAATCACTTACGGAAAAATGTAGGTTTGCAAGGCAAAACATCCACATTAACCGCAGTTAATTAAACCCGAAAACGGAAAAGTAAGAAACGAGTAGGACGGAACAATGTTAATTTAAAACGGAAGATTAACGTTAAGTACACAAAACAAAAAAATGCAAAGGTTTTTCCCACCTAGGGAGACCAATGTAAATGTGGCTTACCGGTAACGGTGTTGCACCTCTGTACACTTCTATTTAAATAAAACTAAGAAAATACTCCCGCAAATACTTATAATCGCACAGAAATCTAATGTCGCACTAGGTATCGGCCAAGGCACTGATAACGAAGCAAGTTTTGCTCCTGGCGCGATGCTCTTGATTTTATAGGATTTTGGACGGTGACGTCAGCCATTGAATTTGGGCTTATCCTACTCCGAGTAAAATCACTCGCGCATCCAAATTTCCCAAATTTGGATATGCAAATTGACCTCGGATGAATAGCGCCAAATGTCGCAACGGTCCATTGTGAGCAAAAATTTTATCGAACAAATAATTTCTAAGGGCCATTGAAATTGAATTTACATCTCAACTAAATTTTAGTAAATTTATGTATTTTTACAACAATCAAATTCAAAGAGTTCGAATTTTGATCAATGGCCACGCGCGGATTTTTGCTACAATACGGAACAATGACTGTAAACATTGAACGCAACAAATTTCTTATTATTAAATTAAACTTTAAATTTAATTTAATTAATAAAAATTTCATAAAATCTAATTTAGGGGGCACCAAAAAAATCACTTCGTTACATCCCCCCCTTACTTCGGTGAAAAGAAATGAGCCAACATTTCTTTTCCCCTTACATCGAACAACTTATACTAACATTCCAAGTCCTAAGTCTTCTTGTAAGGTTCCTCTTCGGTCTTCGGAACTGGGTGGCGATATAACCTCCTGAACGTCTCTCGGATCCCCTAAGCATCGGAACGTCGTTAAAGGCTTCAATACCATCTCTGAAGGAGGACGCCTCACCACTCCTTGGGAACCCCTCGGGTATTCTGGCCAGGATCGGTGATGAGGGTTGCTTCTTTTCTTCAACCTTGATTCGACGTAGACGGTGACGACATCAATAACTTACTCTTCGCCGGTGTTGAATACTGGTACTAATTACATTGGTGCCACTATTTAGGCGAGCGCTAAATGCACCTGTGTTAGCAGCCCCTCCTCGCTGCCAACCGTGGGGTCCATCCGGTAACAATTTACTTTTCGGTGATGATGACCCCTCCGTCCGTTCACCTAGACTGAGGTGATGATCAGCAAAGTCCAGCTGACATTTTCCAGATGATAACGTTGCTGGTGCTAATTCATCGGTAATAATTTGGTTTTCCCTGGTGTTAATGTTGCCGGTGATAACTGGCCGGTGATACACAATTGTGTTTCCCTGGTATCAGTGCTGCCAGTGATAGTGGCCCCTCCTCGCCACTACCCGTGGGACCCCTCCTCGGTCAGCCTCGGTGGCCCCTCCGTCCGTGAACTGCTGATCTTCCGGGATAGTTTTCCCGTTGATAGCTTTTCCGGTGATAGTGGCCCCTCCTCGCCACTACCCGTGGAGCCCCACCACGGTCTACCTCGGTGGCTCCCCCGTCCGTGAACTGCTGATCTTCCGGGATAGTTTTCCCGTTGATAGCTTTTCCGGTGATAGTGGCCCCTCCTCGCCACTACCCGTGGAGCCCCACCACGGTCTACCTCGGTGGCTCCCCCGTCCTTTCTTCCCCCTACCAGGGTTCTTCAATACCCTGCGGGGGTGTCCTTGGTCGCCTCGATTCGACAGTCTTCGAATTAGCGCCCTTCAGAACCGTTTTCCTCCTGGGCGTGGGTGATAATCCCACACAACCACATTTCGTCCTGATACAACCACTCCCTGGGGAATCCGGCTTCGGGCAGGAGCATCGGGAACTGGTGATCCCCACCCGGCCGCAGCGAGAACAGAACACCGTGGTTGCTTTTTGTGAGCACTCTAGCCGCATGTGGCCCATCTGCCCACACCTCCAACACAGCTGCCGCTCCACTGCCATTCTGCGGCGGCCCGGACGTCCACAGGAAACGACTCCCACGTCGTTCTTTTCGGCCTCGGTCTGCGTCTCCTGGTCCACCAGACACGCAGGTTCCTCCATGGCCCGGTTAATATGGCTCAATATTTGGTTTAAGGCTCGTCGGCCTCGCCCAAACTTTACTTCGAGAGGTGGGATCCGGAAGTGGCCCGTGAGCTGGCTGGTGGCCGCCAGCGGATCAGCGTCGTGCAGTGCTGCATCGAGCTCACGTATGAGCTCCTCGTCCGTCATCCACGAACTGGAGGTTCCCGTGTGTTCCATGCTGAAATTATAAGAAAATTACGGTTACCTCCCGGCAGTTACATATTCTCATCCCTTCCAACAAAACGGTCCCCACACGAATCTTACTTAGGGCGGACGGTACGCCGGTAACCGGACTCTCAGGCAGCCGCCCATTTCCGTCCGCAGCGTCGTTATTTGCCTACGCGCTGGTCTATTTTCGGCACCCCGGAAGATTCGGAGCTCCCTTAGGAGGTCTTCGGGGTACCCCTCCGGCTGGCCATGGTACCGGCGGAACTCCTCCATGATCCAGTCCGGTACTAACAGACCCCGACGCGTAGGCTTCGCAACGGACGGCCCCATCTCCTCGTCGCTGGAGATGAGGATGGCTTCCTCCTGACGGAGCGAACCCTCCTCCGGAGCGAACTCGACTTCATTGTACGAGGTCTCCTCCTCATTCTCCTCCGCGGCGTGGAGGAGCACTTCCTCCAGCTCTTCGTCCGCAGTCTCCCACGCCATGTTGCTGAAGAGGACTTCCTCCTCAGGGGTTGGCTGGTCGTCCTCCTCTACCTCTGCCGTGTCGTCCTCCGACACGTCCTCCATGGCCTCCTCCTGGCCGCTCCCTACGTCTTCCTCTATCTCTTCGACGGTCGCGGTACGGGGCCTATTCTCGCCACTAGGCTCCCCTGGAGGCGGGTACACCACCTCCATGGACACCCGGCCGGGCCGACTAGCGATCTCCGACGCCCAATGCAAGAGTTGAGGGTAGCCCAACTCCGGCTGGAAATCAGAGGCCTGGGGTGTCCACCTCCAGGTGCCATGACGAGGAACATCCTCCCACGTCTCCCACGTGATGTCGACGTACATATCTACGGAACAGGTAACGGTTAAATTTTTAAACAAACGGTTTTAGATCTTTGACGTGCACACTTTTCAAGATTTTCCCAGAAGAATCCCTCAGACAATACACAACAGGGGATATTACTTTTGTTACTTGGTACGGTCCGGAGTACTTCGGTGCCAATTTGGCGGCGAAGTTCTTAACGGCAGATGAGAGGTGAACATCCTTCTTCATCACTTTATCTCCCACATGGCATCTCCATTCCCGTCGGCGTAAGTTATAATGTTTACTCTGGCGGTTGAAAGCACGATTCAGCTGAAGCCGCACCAGCTCGTAAACTTCTTTCAACTTGCCGACTCGGGTGGCATGTTCTTGCCTGTCTTCAACGGTAATCTCGGTATCTTCAACGTCCTCCTCGCTGCTACCCGTAGCTAAGTAGTTGAGGATGGCACTCGGTGGTTGTAATTCCCTTCCAAAATTTAGGAAGGCGGGACTGAAACCCGTGGAGTCGTGACGACTGGTGTTGATAGCAAACGTGAATTCGCAGATGAACTGATCCCACGTCCGGTGATCCATCTCGCAGAATTGTGCCGCCATCGTCTTCACCGTACGGTTCGTCCGCTCCACCGGATTATCCTGTGGTGTATAGGTTGGGGTGAACCTCGGCAGTATCCCCATCTCCTTGAGCAGGCCCTTGAACAAACGACTATCGAACTGGACGCCGTTATCGCATATAACTATCTTTGGACATCCAAATCTCAAGATAACCTCCTCGTGTATGATCTGGGTGACTGCCTTGGCGGTTGCTTTGCGAAGCGGTTTGCATATGACCCACTTCGTGAACCTGTCCTGCATAACTAGCAGAAAGTTATGTCCTTTCTTGGAGCGCGGCAGTGGTCCTACCAGATCAATACTTACGGTTTCCCACGGAGAATGATTCTTGGACGGTTGCATCTTGCCCGGTGTTTGCTGCTGTGACGCTTTGTAACGCTGGCAGGTCAAACACTTGCGTACGTATTTGGTAACTTCCCGGAACATTCCGGGCCAATAGTAACGGTAGGCGATGCGATTGATAGTTTTTGCAATACCCAGATGCCCAGCGGTGGGCAAGTCGTGGTTCTCGGCCAAGACAGTTGCTCGCAGCTTGGTTGGCACACACAACTTCCATGGGTCTGACATGCCTGGTTCGGCGAAGTCATTCGCTTCCCAAAAATGTCGGTATAGTCGATCATCTTTTATGATGTAATCCGGATGAGCCGTTGGATTTGACACTACCTCAGCTTTCTTCCTCTGGTACCACGAGCAGCTTAAGTAGTTATCGTCCCCTTCCGAGGGCTCACTCGCCGGCCCAGGTGCTCCTTCACCTTGGGTGGCGCAACATTCCTGCTTCGTGAAGGGATCCCCTACCTCGACTCCAGCTCGCCGGCATCGGGAGTCTTTTCCGAGGTTTCCAGGGCCCTCTTCACTAGACGAACTATCTTTTCCTGATTCCGGAGGAGGTACCACGTCGACCCTACCTTTCCGGTTACAAGGGTTTTCCCCAACGTCCCCGGTACCCTCCTCCACACCTCCCGGCTGTCTCGTCCTGGGACATGGTTCTGGTGTGTTTCCAGGAACACACGGATCTCGCGACAGAGTATCCGCCACTCTGTTCAACGCACCTTTCCGATAAACAATTTCAAAATCGTACTGTTGCAGAAAGACGCTCCAGCGAGCAAGACGGCCAGCAGGACTCTTGATGGAATGCAACCAGTGAAGAGATTGATGATCCGTTAGGACTTTAAATCGATATCCCTCCAGGTAGGGTCGCATCTTCTCGATTCCCCATACTATCGCCAGGCATTCTTTCTCTGTGACGGAGTAATTTCGCTCTGCGCCAGACAGGGTGCGACTGGCGTATGCTACAATATGGTCCTTGTTCTCCACGGTTTGCGTCAAGGCAACACCCAATCCGTGATCGGAAGCGTCGGTTTGTAGCACGAATGGCCTAGCGAAGTCCGGTGGTATTAGCACAGGGGATTCAGTGAGTGCTTTCTTCAATTGGTCGAAAGCCACCTGCTGCTCTTCTTCCCACATCCATCTTTGCTTCTTTCGCAGGAGCTTATTTAATGGCGTAACGATTTTTGAAAAATCCGGTACGAATCTCCGGTACCATGATGCTACTCCCAAGAAACGTCGTAATGGTCGAAGGCCTGTTGGCGGCGGTATCTCCGTTATGGCCTTCACTTTGTCCGGGTCGGTTCGGATTCCTTCGGGAGTGACAATGTGTCCTAAGTACTTAAGGGACTGTCGACAAAACTCGCATTTTTCCGGATTGAGCTTCAAGTTTGCCCTTAGTAACCGGTGAAATACTTCCTTCAGGTGTGCCAGATGCTCTTCAAACGTATTGCTTACAATGATAATATCATCGATGTACGCAAACGCATTTGGCTCCATCTCCGGGCCTATCAGCGTATCTAGCAATCGTTGAAAAGTCGCGGGTGCCGAATGAAGGCCAAAGGGCATCACTTTGAACTGAAACAAGCCTCGTCCCGCCACTGTAAATGCGGTGATGGCCTTGCTTTCCTCGGTCAGCGGAACCTGCCAGTATCCCTGCTTCAGGTCCAGCGTTGAAATGTATCGCGCATTTCTCAGCTTTTCCAGGGTGGCATTGATGAACGGTAAAGGGTAAGCATCCTTCTTGCTGGCCTCGTTCACCTTCCTGTAATCGACGCAGAACCGGTATTTGTTGTCTTTCTTTCTCACTAGAACTACAGGCGAACTCCACGGACTACTCGACGGTTCGATTATGTCTCCAGCCAGCATCCGAGTGACTTCCTCGTCGACAACACCCTGGAGTTTAGGGTTTTGTGGTCGGTGCCTCTGCTTAATCGGTCGATGATCCGTGAGCCTGATTTCATGTTCCACCAACGGGGTAGGTCCGGAAATTCCTTCGAACGCTGCCAGTTCTTCTTCCAGAAACTCGTTCAACTTCCGACCTTCTACCTCACTGAGACCTTTAAGACTCTTGTTGATAGAGCTTTCAGGTTCCTTCGGTTGCTGGGGGTGGTGTACCCTTGGTCCGGGGTTCGGGTGACTCTCCCCTTTCTCTGCGGTGGCAGCGGTAATCGTACACACGACGGCCCCCGGTGAACTCTCGGTCCCCTCCGGTGCAGTCGCTGCGTCGTTCCGGGTTTCGGTGACGGTAACTCTCCCACGATGATACGTAACCGATAGGGCAGCTTTATTCATGAAGTCTACACCTATTATCATGTCAGTGGTCAGGTGAGGAACGACTGGAAAACTGTGCAGGAAAATTTTTCCTTTCAGGTTGACAGGCAGTCGGTACTGGTACTCAGTGGTGATTGATTCTCCATTGGCCATACTGATTGAGCCTTCCTCGGAGCGTTCCTTGAAAATTCCGAACGGATCGAGACGTCGCATCAGCTCACGGCTTACGAACGACCGATGGGCTCCCGTGTCTACGAGGGCTAGTGTCTTCTCGACACCTAAGCTAACCTCGACGTGGGGCCTGGTCTCCGACGGCGTCATGAACCTGACTCTTTTGGTTGCGGCTACCATATCCGGGAGCTGTTCCTGCCGCTTTATTGGGCAGCTCCGGGGAAGTTTCCCGACCCACAAGCACAGTCGCGGCTCAGCACACCTTGCTTCCCGCATCTGGAACAGAAGATTGATCCCTTCTCTCTGCACTCGGTCCGGTAATGTCCGGTTTTTCCGCACCTCCAACACACGTTCGTTGACCCTGGTTCCTTTCTAGGATTATTATTCCTGGGCGGTGCCGGTGACGGGTCCGCTCTACGCTCGGGCGGTTTAGGCGGATCGGGTCGACTTGCTTCGTGGCCTGTCCGCTGGTATCCCGGTGTACGTGCCTCCTGGCGTGGTTTAGCGGTAGCTGAGGGCACGCCACCCTTCACAGATTCGTATTCCAGGATACGATTCACCAGTTCATCTAAACTTTTCACGTCCTGACGCCGGATGAATAGACGGTAACTGATTTGCATGTTGCGGTACACCCAATCTAACTCTTGGGATTCGTCCATTTTCCCGTGTCTCCGGATTAAGGTCTGCAGATCGGTGATGTACTGCATCGCGGGTTCATCCAGGCGATGCAGGCGTCTAGCTATCTCGGTCTCCAGGTTAAACTGATAGTCCACCGGGAAATAGCATTTCTTAAACGCCTCCGTAAAATCCTCGTATGTCTGCCATCGCCTGCGGTTGTTTCGGAACCACATGAGTGCTTGGTCCTTCAGGAGATCAGGCAGTGATGCCAACAATGCGTCAGCATTAAGGTTGTACCTGAGTCGGTTCTCTTCAACTGTCTCCAGGAAGGACACGGGCCCCTGTCGCCCGTTAAACGTGACCTTCCAGATGTTCGGATGGATGCCCGCACGGTTCCCTGGCAGCGGTACGTACGCGGGGTTAAAAGTATTCGCCATCGGTACCGTCACCGGCAGAGGAAACATAGGTGCGTCTTGTGTCACAGGATTTGGCGACCTATTTCCACTAGTCAGGAATTTAACGAGCCTCTTCTGTAGGGCTTGGATGTTACCCGTCGTATTCAGCTGAAACTTTGTTAGCTCTTCTTTCAGCTCAACGCGGTTCAACTGGTTCACCCAGTCAGCGGCACGATCTGGCTGTAACCCTCCGGCCGCGGTTAATAGCGTTTTGGTTACCTTAGCCGCCTCGCTGGACGGCCCCGCGCCGTCGTCGCACACATCCAATTTATCGAACGGATTTTCGAAGTCCGGTAAACTCATCACGACAATTTTACGATTTCCCGCACTATATAGTTTCTTTTCACGGAACAGTCTACACACAATTTGATTTATCAAGGTCCCTGCGCGGGCGCCAGTTTGTGACGCCTTTTATTTCGGCGCACCGATATGACGCGTTACAATAACTTTTCGACGGGTTGCTCGAGCGCCAGGCTTTTAATGTGGGTCCCCACAATAGCAATCGCACGCTTCGGTTGCGTCGACTTTTACAGATCACAAGGGTCGGGGATGGGCTGGTAATGATTAACCAAATCGAGCAGCTTAAACTAGTTTATTCTTGACTGCTTCCCAAACAATAAAATTATAATTGTGTAGTTTTCCCCCCAAAAATACAAAGTACAAATTTACAATTCTCTACTGAGCGCTGTATTTACACAATTTATACAAACGCCAATATTCACCTTCCTTTCAGTTCGGTGCAACAAACTTTGTACGGTCGGGTCTAACGTTCTCTCTGTACACGGATCTCAGTTCAATTAACATTAACAGGAAGGATAAAGGCTACAATCAATAACTTTCGACGAACCGTAGGTTTGCTAGGCAAAACATCCACGATCGACGGAGTTAATTTGTAAAAGAAAGAAAGAAAACAGAAATCAATCACTTTCGACGACACGTAGGTTTGCAAGGCAAAACATCCACGCTCGACGGAGTTAATTAATTGGAAATTTAAAGAACGTGAAATTCCACCACTTTCGAGAAACACAGGTTTGCAAAGCAAAACATCCGCGCACCCTAGAGTTAAATGAAACACACGCCGGAAGAGTAGGGAGTTCAACCACTTTCGGAAAAACGTAGGTTTGCAAGGCAAAACGTCCACGTCAACCAGAGTTAGTTAATCTCGGAGGTAAAGAATTAGCAGGTAAAATCACTTTCGGCACAACGTAGGTTTGCAAGGCAAAACATCCACGCCAACCGGAGTTAATTAAACCCGAAAAGAAGATTTAACAAGCTTAATCGCTTACGGAAAAATGTAGGTTTGCAAGGCAAAACATCCACACTAACCGCAGTCAATTAAACCCGAAAAGAAGATTTAACAAGCTTAATCACTTACGGAAAAATGTAGGTTTGCAAGGCAAAACATCCACATTAACCGCAGTTAATTAAACCCGAAAACGGAAAAGTAAGAAACGAGTAGGACGGAACAATGTTAATTTAAAACGGAAGATTAACGTTAAGTACACAAAACAAAAAAATGCAAAGGTTTTTCCCACCTAGGGAGACCAATGTAAATGTGGCTTACCGGTAACGGTGTTGCACCTCTGTACACTTCTATTTAAATAAAACTAAGAAAATACTCCCGCAAATACTTATAATCGCACAGAAATCTAATGTCGCACTAGGTATCGGCCAAGGCACTGATAACGAAGCAAGTTTTGCTCCTGGCGCGATGCTCTTGATTTTATAGGATTTTGGACGGTGACGTCAGCCATTGAATTTGGGCTTATCCTACTCCGAGTAAAATCACTCGCGCATCCAAATTTCCCAAATTTGGATATGCAAATTGACCTCGGATGAATAGCGCCAAATGTCGCAACGGTCCATTGTGAGCAAAAATTTTATCGAACAAATAATTTCTAAGGGCCATTGAAATTGAATTTACATCTCAACTAAATTTTAGTAAATTTATGTATTTTTACAACAATCAAATTCAAAGAGTTCGAATTTTGATCAATGGCCACGCGCGGATTTTTGCTACAATACGGAACAATGACTGTAAACATTGAACGCAACAAATTTCTTATTATTAAATTAAACTTTAAATTTAATTTAATTAATAAAAATTTCATAAAATCTAATTTAGGGGGCACCAAAAAAATCACTTCGTTACAGTATAAACTCATTTTTATTCATATCACCCAATAAAACTTTAATTTACTCGGTATATAAGAGGTACGGTTGCAACGGATCCCTTCTTTTTAACTAATTTCTAATCCTTATTTTCTTTTGTTTAGTTATTTGTTCCTCAACAGCTAAAGTTAATTCCTTTAGCAAAATTCCAGAAACTTTTCGCAAAGATTTTCTCAAAATTTGGTGCTGCTCGATGTTCATCGTTGATCTTTGAATTTTGCACTGAACGACTTTACTCTACCACATATTTTAAAATGCGTGCGGACGGCTACTCGACCAAATTCGGTAGAGTTGACTTTCCTGACTAAAAAGTAGGCAAGTGTACTCGCCCACTTACTCTACCAATGAAAACTAGGCTTTAAACAATGATATAAAAAAATGACTGCATTTGTAAACAAATTTTCGTTTAAAAATTTTTTAATATAAACTTAAAATTCCTTTGTACAATTGGTCCCAGCTGGAAGTAGGACAAAAGTAATCACGATCGTGTATTCTTGGTCCTATTTCGAGCTGGGAGCAACTTTACTATTAAATTTGAAAAATTTGAATGTTGTATAAGATTTATTTTGGCCGATTTCAATAAATGGTAAATTTAAAATTTGATTTTTTATAAATTTCCTTACATTTAAATGGAATAAAAAAATTAGTTTTTCAAGACTATTTATTAAATTTTATTAAATACATTTAACATTTTACATTCGCATTAGAGTGCGCATTATTTAAACATTTACTTTCTTTTGTTATTATTAGTAACTTCAAATTCATTTTAATTTATTTTTATAAAACCTTTTTTAAATTAAAATTTCCTTTTTTGTATTAAAAAGATTTTTTTATTAAAAAATTTGTATAAAAATTTAATTGTTTCGTATATCATTGTTTAAGTGACAAGAATTTCTATAAAAAATGAGTAAAAAAAGCTAAAGCACCAGTGACGTCATTAATATTTTTTGATACCAAGAGATGGCATTTTAAAAAATAAAATTGACCTGTCCGAGCGATTTTCCCAAAACAATTAAATGCGGCACTTATGAATTATGTTCCAAACTTTATCATCACCCTGTACATATTAGAACATATGTATATTTTATATGTATACAGGGTGGTGATAAAGTTTGGAACCAAGGTCATAACTTCCGTAAAAAGTCTTTTTGTAAAAATCGCTCGGACAGGACAATTTTTGTTTTAAAAATGCCATCTTTTGGAATGAAAAAAATATTCATGACGTCACTGATAACTTCACTATGACGTCATCATCAATTTTTTTAAATGGAAACCCCTACTTTTTTTACACGTTTTTCATAGACCTTTTCATCATATTAATGATCACATAAAAATATTTAAAAAAAATTCAACCATTTTTAAAAAAAAAAAATTATTAATTCTCAATGAAAATATTTCAAAAAAAAGTAAATTTTTTCGAGTGTAGACACTCTGAATACTATTGTTAATAGCTTCTTCGTCAATTTGTTGCAATTCCGTCCTAATTCTAAGCTCCAATTCTTGTAAATTATTAGGTCTATTGAAATAAACTTTTGATTTTAAATGTCCCCACAAAAAAAAATCTAAGGGCGTTAGGTCGGGAGATCGCGGAGGCCACTCAATTGGTCCCCTCCCACCTATCCATTTGTTGGGAAACGTGGTGAAACCAAATGTTTTGGTTAGGAATGTTGCGATTTTCATAATTGGGGAAAATACGAAGTAAAACTGGTAGCAAATCAGTCCGCAAAAAAATCAAGTATCTTTCGGCAGTAAGATTTTCCAATACCTACAATTATGTCGATTCACTGATCCATTCAATTGAAAGGTAGCTTCATCGGAGAAAATTATACTTTTAAAAAAATTTGGATTTTGATCACATCGCGCCATCATTTCTTCACAAAATTGCAGTCGGCGATCGGGATCATCTTCATTTAACTCTTGTATGAGTTTTATTTTGTATGGGTGATACTTTTCCTTTTTTAATAATTTTGCGACATAGGAATGATCCACATGATTATTTCTTGAAATATCTCTTGTTGAAATATTGGGATTTTCTTCAATCGCAAGTAATAAATTTAATTTGGTTTCTTCATTCACTTGAGGCCGTCCTTATCGAGGCAAATCTCCTACAGATCCTGTTTCTGCAAATTTGGTAACTAACTTACTTACTGTAGATTTTGAGATTTGCGGTCTATTTGGATATTGCTCATTAAACAAAGCACAAGCTTCCCCATGGGTTCTTTTTCTATCGCCGTATCCTACCATAATTAAAATTTCGATTCATTCGCGTTCGCTTAAACGAGGCATTTTTAATTTCGCAAAACTTAATAATTCTTGATTATTATTAAACAAACGAAGTAAGCTATTCAAACATTGGTAAATGGATTTAAAATTTTATTTGCCATACAAAATAACGTCAACTAAAGCACTTTTATAAAGGCAATTTTTATTTCAATAAATTTTGAATATCAAAAGCTTTTTCAAATTTATAATAAATTACAATTTTATTTAAAGTTTATTATTACTCAAACATTTTATTTTAATTACCTTTTTCATTAAAAGTTATTTAAAATTAGTTTTAAGAAAATTCCAATTGTGTAAAGAAGAACAATTCGAATATTTTCAATAATAATTTGTTATTTTTAAACTAAAAATTAGTTTAATTTAATTTTCTTGCCATATTTTCATTGAGAATTAATAAATTTATTTTTTTTTCAAAAATGGTTGAAATTTTTTAAAATATTTTTATGTGATCATTAATATGATAAAAAGGTCTATGAAAAATGTGTAAAAAAAGTAGGGGTTTCCATTTAAAAAAATTGATGATGACGTCATAGTGAAGTTATCAGTGACGTCATGAATATTTTTTTCATTCCAAAAGATGGCATTTTTAAAACAAAAATTGACCTGTCCGAGCGATTTTTACAAAAAAATTTTTTACGGAAGTTATGACCTTGGTTCCAAACTTTATCACCACCCTGTATAAGTTAAGTTATAAGTTAGTTTACTGTGGGTATAAACCGTACTTATAAAAAATTATTACAAAATTTTAATTTTTTGAAATATTTTATTTATGAGTCGTTCTGTATAAAAAATGTTTTTATGAATCTAAAAAGGCTTTGCTTTAATTAATTTAACAAGCAGGTGGACGAAAAATTGACGGAACGAATTTCTCCTTGGTTTTTATAGTTGTTACCTTTAATTTGCATTCCTCGTGCAGCGTGTCCTTCAGGACTTCTCGCAAGGAGCCCACTATGAGATATTTTAGCTTCCATATTTGTAGTGCACTTGAATTAATCGATCTTTCAGTAATTTATTAAAAATTATTGAAATTAAAATCTCTAAACTTCCCACATAAAATTAATATTGCAACCAAATAATAATACGTGTATTTAACAACACGCAGGTAGTTAAGTTGAGAACTAAAATTAAAAAATACATATTACGTCATTACTAGAAAATGCTGTCGTTTAAAAGTTTAAAACTTGTAGTCAATATTTATTTTTTATGTGATTATTAAAACAGTTTTAAAGAAAGGATAAATAACTTTCACTTCATGTTTTATTTTATTTTTAATGATTAAAAGACCTAATCAAAGCGTGGAAAAAAATAAAATAAAAATGTAAACAATACGTAATTTTATTATTACTTCTATCTTCTATTTAAAAAAGATCGCACGCTAATCTAAAAAGAATTGTAATTTTTTATTATCATTAATTTTCCGTATTACGTTTACATGATTTAAAGTGTATTATAAGCAATAATTGAACATGATTGAACTAAAAAAAGTTTACTATCCTAACATGAGAATATCTTCCCAGTCAAGATCCAAATAAATACATACAATATCAAAAAAAATATATTTTCACTAATTTCCGTAATGTCATTTTTTTTTGTTTTATTAATTTTTAGATTTTTAGCTACCAAAAATATTTTGTATCGCATATTGCAAAGTCAAATAACAACGATGCTCACTTCTCACTTTTCTATTCAAACCTGGGGATGGATTATAAACACTATCCTTACGAGGATAGTCGGCTATTGTGAGCGCCTTATTTTGAAATTCGCTTGATATTTGCCGTTTTGGTCATAATTTTTTTTCCAGTAGAACTTTTTTAAAATTTCTTTTTTTAGTTTACTAAAAAGTCACGTGGATATCATTTTTTGTTGGAATAAAATCAACAATTTTAGGAGAGCAACAAATAGAGTGCTTAGTAACAATTTCTTCTTTGACTGAATTAAATATAAAGAAAAAACAAAAAGTGATAGCATATATTTTATGCTATTTAGTGGACAATGGATAAAATAAAAACGTTTGGTTTCCTTTTTTGTTATATACAGCGTGTCCCGTTCGTGGTTCACCAAACGTCAAGGTTAGAAAGTTGAGCAAATTTTATCAAGAAAAAACCAAAAAAGTAGGGGTCTATCTTTTATAGTTTGAAAGTTACAGGGGTTTGACTTTGGCATCCCCTGTTTTTGCCAGAAATCAGTAAATGAACAATAGTTGCTTAATAATCAATTTTTATAAGCAAAAGTTAAATTTTGATGGCTTTTGAAACAGTTGCATTATTAAATAATAACAAAAATGAAGGCGCACCTCAATTTTAACTATGCTTAGAATCAATTCTCATAGGAGTAAGTTTAGAAGGCTTTAATGAGTGCATAAAAAGAGTTAGGGTTTCAAAAATTTTCACAATTTCTAGAGAATTAACGAATTTTTAGAAAATTTAAAAAAAACACTCCCTTAATTGGTCATACTTGGAGAAAATGTTCAAAAACTGCTAAAAAAATGGATTTTTTTTTCTTTTCGATTTTTTTTAATACTTGATAAACGAATTGTGTTTTATCATTGTTACCAATGGAAAGAGGATACTTTCAGCTTTAAAATTATATTTTTTCAAAATCTTTTTACTAAGTTTTTAAGCAGCTATTGATCATTTACTGATTTCTGGCATGCCAAATTCAAACCCCTGTAACTTTCAAACCATAAAAGATAAAATTTGCTCTACTTTCTAACCTTGACGTTTGGTGAACCACGAACGGGACACCCTGTATATGTTTGTTGTAATTTTACAACAACTAAAAAATGTAATTAAGACCCTATAAAAAAGTAATAAAAGCAAGTGAAGCAAAAAAAGAACCAATATAAAGGAGTATCAAATGAAAATAAAATAGGTAAGTACTTATTTAACTTTAAGTAAAAACTTATAAAAAAATCATATACAGGGCGAAATAAGAAAATGATGCTATTTTTAGGTCAACATACAAACATAAATTCGATCCTATTTTAATTTCAGAAAAATAATTGGTGTTTAAAAATTTTGGAAAAAAATGTTTTTGGTTTTAATTGAAAATTGAATCTCAATCAGTAGGGTTAAAATTAAGAGCAGCACAGCATTTTTTAAAATTCAGTAATAATTTTTTAATTATTTATTTGTATGTAATTCATTTCAGTTTAATGAAGGAGTCAACATTGATCATTAATAAATGATTGCAATAATAATTATAATTTAACCTTGCACCTAAACACCCAATTTTAAATCGCGCACATGTTCCAGTTTAAAAACAAACCGACAAGTATTAAAATTTGAATGTTTAAAATTATGGCACTTTATAAGTTTTTTTGTTTTTGGCGATTTTTGTTTTCACTTTTTAGGCGTTTCTGGTGACTTATTTCGCGATTGTGTGGTTTATTGCATTCACCAGGTGTGTGCGGTGTGTGTCTGCGATCAGAAGGTAAGCAAAAAGCAAAAGCAAAGTAAGGTGAGCTGAGGCGTGCGTTACGTAAGCGTAGAGTACCACAAACAGCCGTAAACCAAGGATTGGTTCATTGGTTAGTTGGTTGGTAGAAAGTGGTTTTGATAAAATGGACAAAAAGTTGATCTCGCCTCGCGGCCGGATGATGATTTGTCCGTGTCCTATGTCCGCGTGCTTTGTTTGCTAATTACTCAACTTTTTTGGTATTGTTTACTTTAATTTATGCAAAAATTCTTGTTTAAATTACTCATTCACGCTTTAAAAGCTACCAACAACTGTACTATTTCATTACATGGACATTTTGGCATAATTTGCTCAATTTAGGCGTTTTGTATTTGTGAAAATATTCTCCGAAATTAATATTTTTTTAATATTTGCTTGTTACAAAGAAGAAATAAACAGAGTTTTCATCATTTTTTTCTGGGATTCGACCCGTGGTCCATAACATCCTAGATCCTAAAAAAGAACCACTAGAGGCAGAGACAGGAGCGCAATATACATGGAATATACAGGGTGGTGATTATTTCGATGCTCACCATTGGTATCTTTTAAAGTGGAAGAGATACGGTTAAATTAAAGAAAAGTTGCGCATTTTTATGACCATTAAAAATCTGAAAGAAAATTTACGATATTTACACTCATTGCAAAATTATGGCCAAAAATCTAAAAAATGTGATTTTAGAAAATATTTATATTTTGCAAACCATTACTGCTACATCAATGAAATTTGGTGCCTTTAAATTGTTGACTATTTTGAGTTAAATGACGTCAAAAAATAATTTTTTGGCCTCCTAGATTCGAAACCGCGATATTCAACTTTTTTATTTCTTATGGCCGCCATATTGAATTTTTACCTCATCAGATAATAAATAATAATACCTACATTTCCAGATTGCTAATTAACATTAATGTGCTCACTTAGAAAATGTGTTAAATTGGAAAATTTGTATAAAAAACAAATGAAATCAATGTTTTATGGACAGTTTCCATGGTTACCATAAAAATATCGCCTCAAATGAAACTTTAAATTTGATCAAAATTATAATAATAAAACATGTTATTAAATATAAATCATGTTATTTGTTTAATATTATAAAGACACCTGTTATTTACATAAAATGCTCTTATTGCAGGTCATTTGTTAATTATTATTATTTTCTTTATTATTAGATCAATTTTGAGGAGATATTTTTATGGTAACCATGGAAACTGTCCATAAAGCATTGCTTTCATTTGTTTTTTATACAAATTCTTAAGTTTAACACATTTTCTAAAGGAACTTATTAAAGTTAATTGGCAATCTGAAAATGTATTATTATTTATTATCTGATGATGTAAAAATCCAACATGGCGGCCATAAGAAATAAAAAAGTTGAATATCGCGGCTTCAAATCTAGGATGCCAAAAAATTTTTTTTTGCGTCATTTAATTCAGAATAGTCAACAATTTAAAGGTACCAAACTTCATTGATGTAGCAGTAATGGTTTGGCAAATATAAATGTTTAAGGGGATATTTAATAATTTTTTTAAAAACCGGAAGATGGCGCTGGTATAATCTTTTTGGTACCGATGTAAAACAGTCTTAATAAGGTATTATTTTATGGTATAAAAACCATATAAATCCAATTAAAAAAAAATTATGACGTCATAGTGACGTCATGTCAACTGAGAGAAAAAATATTGTTGGGTTCAAAATAAAGGTTTTCAAAAACAATGCAACACGTCTTTTACGATTTTTAAAAATTCCAAAAGATAACGTAGTTATGATTTTTATGCCTTACTTTAAAGTTAGTTTAAACTAATGTTTAAGGGGAAATTTAATATTTTTTTTAAAAACCGGAAGATGGCGCTGGTATAATCTTTTTGGTACCGTTGTAAAACTGTCTTAATAAGGTATTATTTTATGGTATAAAAACCATATCAATCCATTAAAAAAAATTATGACGTCCTAGTGACATCATGTCAACTGAGAAAAAAATATTGTTGGGTTCAAAATAAAGGTTTTCAAAAACAATGTGACACGTCTTTTACGGTTTTTAACAATTCCAAAAGATAACGTAGTTATGATTTTTATTCCTTACTTTAAACTCACAACTCACCCTGTATATACAGGGTGATTCAGAACACCCGTGCCACCCATTTATCTCGTGAACGCGTTATCGTATATGGCCGAAATAAAAAACTTTATTACCAAAGTGAACCTAAAGAATCCATTGGTGAACTTATTTTTCAGTAACAACCCGGAACTATCCGGAACCGGAGGTAACTTTGATTTTTTAAACGGGAACATAGGTCGAGTTTGGTATGGTTTGATAGGTCTTTCAAAAACAAATAACGTTTATTAAAATATTTTTTAATATTTTCCATTGTTTAAAATTTATTCGAAAAACAAAAAACAATTGTTAAAAAAAGTTAATAAAAATTATTGCATATTTTGAAGAAATTTGTTGAAATATGGACAAGTATGATATTTAAAGTTGATAAAATATTAGAATATTAGAATGCCGTGTATATTGTTATTATTTATTTAAATTGAGTATTTAGTTTTTAAATCCGTGTGCGGTGCGAGTCTCTGCAACAGTGGACGCTAAAATTCAAATTTTGACATGTTTATTTATTTGAAATGAGAAAAAAATGTAATCGAAGAACCCCTAAGGGTTTTGATGATTACCATAATTTACAATATACAGGGTGATTATATTGTTTGGAACCTTATTCATAACTGCCGTATTTAATTGTTTTGAGAAAATCGCTCGGACAAGGGACAAGTCAATTCAACTTTTTAAAAGATGATGTCACTTAAGAGCATCTTCCTAGACACCCGCGATAAATTTTCCGTTGGAGATAATAACAAGGTATAGGAAATCCATCCCACTTTTCTGAAGCTTCTTTGCAAATTATAACCAAATAACTGATAATTAATACGAATCACTAGAGGGCGCGCGAGTTTGGGAGGAAAAATTGTGAAAAATCATGAAATCGAGCAGTAGTTCTGCAGTCATAACTCAAGTTTCCCTCGTTAGATTTACAATTATTTTTCAGATTTATAATCTAAATTGATTAGGCTACATCCTGCCAGAGAGTAACCTTCTCCAACTTAGCACAAAATTAATAAGAGGGGTCCAAAGTTAAGGTAATTTTAGATCATTATATTTTTTTTATACATTTTCAAATATTTTCTCCTTCTGGTAAAAATTAAAGAAATTAACTACAAAAAAATTATACAAAAATGTTGTTCATACTAGCTTTTATGACTGCAGAACTAAACCACTATATTTACCGTTTAGGAAATTGCTCTTAAACAATGATATAAAAAACAATTAAATTTTTAAACAAATTTTTGAATAAAAAATCTTTTTAATTCAAAAAAGAAAATTTTTATTTTAACGAAAAACGTTTTATAAAAATAAATTAAAATGAATTTGAAGTTATCAATAATAACAAAAGAAAGTAAATGTTTAAATAATGCGCATTCTAATGCAAATGTAAAATGTCAAATGTATTTAACAAAATTTAATAAATAGTCTTAAAAAACTAATTTTTTGATTCCATTTAAATGTATGGAAATTTACAAAAAATAAAATTTTAAATTTACCATTTATTGAAATCGGCCAAAATAAATCTTCAAATTTAATAGTACAAATTAATTTTAAGGTAATATTAAAAAAATTTTAAACGAAAATTTGTTTACAAATGCAACAATTTTTTTATATCATCGTTTAAGTGACATAAATGTCTATCAAAAACCAGTGAAAAATGTGGGGGTTTCCATTTAAAAAAATCGATGATGACGTCATTGCTAAATCACCAGTGACGTCATTAATATGTTTATTATACCAAGAGATGGGATTTTAACAACTAAAATTGACCTGTGTGAGCGATTTTCTCAAAAAATTAAATACGGCAGTTATGAATTAGGTTCCAACCTTTATCATCACCCTGTATATTTACAATGTATATAGTTTAAAGTAAGGCATAAAAATCATAACTACTTAATCTTTTGGAGTTTTTAAAAGTCGTAAAAGACGTGTCGCATTGTTTTTGAAAACCTTTATTTTGAACCCAACAATATTTTTTTCTCAGTTGACATGACGTCACTGTGACGTCATATTTTTTTTTAAATTGATTGATATGGTTTTAATATCATAAAACAATACCTTATTAAGAGTGTTTTACCACCAAAAAGTTTATACTAATGCCGTATGACAATTACGAGGTTACTGCATAAAATCTTCACATGTTTTCTCGTGAGTTTTCAATGCAAAAAACTAGTAAGTATCATACAAGTTTTTTAATAGATTTTTCTCGTGAGTTTTTTTTTCTTTTTTTACAAACAAGTAAATGTAAATAAATTTTAATTTAACAGAGAGAAAGATTGAGTTTTCTCTAATAGAAATTGACAAGTGTCGTACAGCAAATTTTATGCAAGAAACTCGCGAGAAAACTATTAAAAAACGTGTATGATACTTGCGAGCGCATTATTATTCTGTGCTTGCGAGTTTTTATCATAGAAAACTCACGAGAAAACATGTGAAGATTTTTTACTGTAAATTCGCAAGTGTCATATGGCCTTAATAGTATATGCTTGCTGAAAATAAATATCGACCTGTACATTATTTTTACAATAAATTATTTCTTCGGGAGAACACCCTGTAGAGGGAATTCGCGAATGTAAGGTTGGTTGCCTACGTCATACAAAATAATTTTCTTTGGATTTTAATACATATAATAATTATTATTGTATATACTATAATTAAATAAAATATTTTATTATAATAATATATTCAATAACAATTTGAAAATTATTAACTATTTATAAATTAATAAAGACATATTCTTACCTATTCATGCCTCAACTTATTATTATAATAAAAACAAACATCCAAAGCCCATCAGAATTTTCTTATATTTACTAAAATTAAAACTTATTCTGCTTTTTAAAATTTTCACTTCTTGTAAAATAAATTTCTTAATCTGGCAACTATGAAATCTGAAAAAAGGCAACGCTGGATTTAAATGTCAAGTTACAAAATTATTTGCCATTTGATTATTTATTAACCTAATAACTATCTATTTACTTTAAAAATGAATCAAAATAAACCATTAAACCGAAGATTAAAATGGAGCTTGGAATCAAATAGGTAGCTACAATTAACCCTTAACTAATGATAGCATTTTGCTAGAGGTTAACACATAAGCACATAATTTATTAAAACTCAATATTTCAGGTCCAGTCGTAATGCACTTGATAGCAACTTAGCCTCTCCCCCATCATACAGTACATCAAGCTCGATTGGAAGCATTGAAGTCACAAAGAAAACGGATACTACTCATTTGATCAAAAAGAAATCTTGGGAGCTTGCTTTGGCGCCATTAAAACAGGTCCCGATGAATTTATTCATTATGTACATGGCGGGTAATTCTATATCAATTTTTCCTATTATGATGGTAGGAATGTTATTCATGCGACCAATTCAAGCGCTCTTTATGATTAATAGTACATTTAAGATGGTGGAGGATTCCAGCGCTGCAGCACAGAAGCTGGTTTATTTATTAGGGAATTTTATTAACATCGGTTTGGCTTTGTATAAGTGCCAAAGTATGGGATTATTGCCAACACATTCTAGTGACTGGTTAGCTTTTATTGAACCACAAGTACGACAGGAGTTTGTAGGGGGAGGAGCAATTCTAGTCTAATATCTTGTTTGATTTAAATTAATAATAACATTTTAATTACAAATATGTGTACATTATTTACATTAATCCTTTTTATGTTTTTCTGCAAACTCCTTGATTTTTTGAAAGTATGTCATCGGTTCATCTACTCTTGGAACCTGAAAATAATTTTATACATTATTTTACTAATAGCAATAATTAAAAACGAGTTAAATTTTAAAAAAGATACTCTTCATTTAAAATAATAGCCTAAATATCATTAAATTCTAAACTCTAGTTAGAGTTAAAACTCACTAAACCTCTTATTCGCTAACGCTTAACGACATGTGAATGACTTAATGTTGAACAATAATCGTTATTTTAATAGTATTGCTTTTGCTATTCTCTAAGAAAAACTCACTCTTTTAGGAACGGCAATTGTTCAACTAATAATTACGAACAAGCGGCGATAGAGAATATATTTTTTGCTCTACCTTTGGAAATTTTCTAACGACATTTTAGGGAATAAGGTGGTAAGTCAAGTTGAGAAACTAATTTATGCACTTCTGAATAATCAATCCATCCTTATCCTGAGGTGAAAGTAGAAATGGACACTATCCTTAGGGTTAAGTATTAATATGCCTACCAATTTTTGTGGTGAAAATAGTCCAAATCTTTCAACCCCCAACATGCCCCCCCCCCCCCAAATTCTTAAATAGGAAACTTCTAAACGAAAGTCAAAACAAAATGATCGATTTAGAGGTTTCAAAGGAAATACGTTGCAGCATCGAATATTGTTCGATTGAAAACTTTCTGCACCAAAAAATTAAGGGGGTAAAGCAGAGCTGCTACCGCGCCAACCTTTGTACCACGTCTCTGCTAAACCTTAATGTGTACCCCCTCCCTTTTTTCGATGCCGTAATTTTTGATCCAGCAATGTTTCGGCACAGAGGTATTTCGATGCAGCAATGTTTTGAACCAGCAACCTTTCGAACGGACGAATTTTTGATGCAGCACAATTCGATCCAGTAACTTTTCAACTGGCCAATGTTTTGATGATGCAAAATTCGACACAGCGATGGTCACCCATTTCAAAGAAACATCACTCGACCGATTTTCCTGTTTAAGGTTTTTCGGGTGGTGGTTCGTAGGAGATTAAAAGTATAAATTGAAAACTTTCATAAAATTTCGTCCCCTTTTAACTAAGAATTGACTTGATAATTATTGAGAAATTTTTAAAAAGATTTATATTTCTGAAAGGACAAATTTTATTTGGTACCTATTATTCCTCTTATATGTATATATTTTACTACTTGAACATTATTTTAAACTGATTTTTATATAAATCTAGGTCCGCCAAAAAAATGGAAGCACCTAAATATTTTTTGAACCGAATTAAATTAAAAAAAAATGTTTATTCTATTTAAACAAGCTACCATTTAAACACATTTTTAATATACAGGGTGTTCGTTTTATTATAGTGATACAGCACCTAACTTCCGTTTTTTAAATGCAACACACTGTATACCTTCTTATATTTTTGGATTCTACGATTAATTTATAATACTCATTGTTTATGAGTTGTAAGCAATTCTTTAATTTGTTCATAAATCAAATTGTAAAATTATTCAAGTAGTTTTCGGAATATTTATGCCTGTTTTCACCAATCGTTGGTGGAAACAGGCATTACTTTTTTAACTTTTTTGAGGATAATTTATGCAAATAACTCTATTTTTAATGCAAAATAGATTTTATAACGATTATTTACCCCATATGTGGAGTCAAATCAATTCTTCAATTATACAGGGTCCAAGCAAATGTATGCAAAAAAAATCAGGAGGCAATTCCTGGGCTAAATCTAAGATAAAAGTAAAGAATAAATTTTTTGTCTAACATGTTCCATTTTTTTATGCAGAAGGTGTCAAAGTTTCTATATTTTTTCCTTCTAAACCTTTCATGCAATTTTTATGAAATTTGGGGGAAACTATAGATTTTAAATTTGTAATGAGATAAAATTAGTATCCAGTGTAAAAAATTACAGGATCGTATATTTTAGGGGGTTTTTGTACTCTTTTTACATGCCTGTTAGACAAAATATGTATTCTTTACTTTAGATTTAGCCAAGGAATCGCCTCCTGATTTTTTTTTGCATACATCCCGAAACGAATAAACGTCTTACTAAAGTAAATACATTGTATTTGTTACAATTTTAAATAAAATTTTATTTCAATAAGTCTCTATTCGAAAAAATACTGTTCAATAGGGTGAGATATATTTGGCACTGTAAATTATTGTATTTGTGTAAATGATGGACATTTTGAACAGTTTCTATGATTTTTTTATTTTTAGTATTGTGTTTTGGTAAATATTTTTTTTGTAAAATTTACTGCAATTTATTAAATCACAAATTTCTCGAAAACCGTGAGAGTAATCGCGTCTTATCAAGAGTACCTTTTGTTTAGAAGATAAGTTATTTAATCCAAAACCATACCTAAACAGTCCATTGACGTAGAAATTTGAAACATTTATTTATTAAAAAAACAAAGTTCTATGCCCCTGGATTGATTTTAATCAAAATTTTGATATGGGTTTTTTGTCTCCTAAAACTATGCCAACCTACCAAGCCGTAAAATGTGTATGATATTTGTAATTTTTAGCGCGAGAGCGGGTTACGTGAATTAGCGCAAATGTCAAACAGCTATAACAATATTGAAATCTTTTGAACTGGGTATAATAAAACTATTTTAATAGCTCTCATAATGAATTGATTAATGTGATTACTAAAATCAAATTTTTCATTAAAATGCACTCTCAAATGACACATATCAGCAACCCTCAAAACTAAAGAATTATGGTTAAAGAAGTGTGAAGCACCGATGTGTTGAGTTGATGTTAGCGAAGAATTATTTTTAATAAAGTTGAGTAAAGATAAATTGTGATTTTTATCCACACCCTTCTTCGCTAAAGAATTATGGATGTTAACCGTTTAAAATTTCGAAACGGTTTCAGTTAATAATTTTTTATAAAAACGGTTTGAGTTAATAATTTTTTATAAAAACAGTTATGTTATGGTTTTTAGAAATTTGTAAAAAACAGTTTCGGTTCTGGTTTTTAAAAAATAAAACCGAAAAATTAACAGTTTCGGTTAACCGAAAAAGAAAGCGGTTTCGTTACAGTTTAAAAGAGGTATTTTAAGAATTTTGATTGTAAAACCGATAGTAAAACGGTTAAAAATCGATTAGTAAAAAGGTTAAAAATCAGTAAGAACTGGTTTCGGTTACAGTTAACTAAAATTATTTATTTCAGTTTCGGTTAGTTCAAATAAAATGGTTTTAACCGAACTTTAGTTAATAAAACAGTTCAAATAGAAACCTTGTACAGAATTGTCGATTTTGTAGTCAAATCTTTTTGCATTTGCAGTTCTTCAAAGACTTTACATTATTGATATTCAGTGGCGTAGCTTCAAACGCAGTATAGGCAACTACCAGTAGCGACACTTTATATAAAAAACGATGCATTTTTGGTGACCTTGAAAATGTCAGTCATAGATAACATAATCGTTTTCAAGATCACCAAAAACGTATCCCGTTTTTTATATGAAGTGTCGGTACTGGTAGTTGCCTGTACTGTGCTTCAAATTTAAAATACCGGGTGTCCACTAAACTAGGGCCACCCCTGTAATTTCTTTGTTTATGAAAATACAAATTTGAAATTTTAGTATGTTGTCCATATGCCATCATAAGAAAACGCATTTATTGAACTAAAAAAAATTTCAATTTCACTTCCTGTTTCACCGGAAATGGCATCAGCTTTGTTATTTTAAATGTAACACGTTATTTTTTTGTACTTATTATTATTATTACTTATTATTATTGTTCCAAGTACATACATATTGTTTTTGAAATTTTATTAAAATAAAAATGTACTGTATATAAAAATGCGCGTGTTTATTCACGAGGAGAAACTGAATGATTGATTACAATTATGATTACAATAATCTTTTTTTTTTTAAAACAACGTGTCAATAACATATTTGATTTTTTTAACAAAAATATAAAAATAAAAAAAACTCTAACATAACATTGGCCGCCTAAAAAAAGTGACTGCTTACAATAAACAAATGAAATACAATACAAAGGAAAATGTAATAACAAATTAAAATCTTCTTGTAATTAATTTTTATCATCGTTTTCAATTGGAAGCATACATAATTTGGTCAAAGGCCGCTTAAAATTAACACCTTTACATTTCACTGAAGCTACTCTGTTAATTCCATCTGTTCCTGGAAATAATTGAAGAACTCTTCCTAACATCCATTTAGCAGATGGTAAGTTATCTTCTTTTATTAAAACCAAAGTGCCAATTTTAATGTTCTTTGAAACTTGATTCCATTTAATTCGTTGTTGCAATTCTGATATGTATTCCTTAGACCATCTCTTCCAAAAATGTTGAATTATTTGTTGCATCCGTTGATAGAAATTTAAACGGTTGATTGGAATGTCTATAATAATTGGATCTGGAATTGTGTTGAATGATCTTCCAATTAAAAAATGTGCAGGTGTTAAACTTTCGTAATCGTTTGGATCTTGTGACAAAGGAGTTAATGGACGAGAATTTAAACTCTATTTGAGTTAATACCATACAAAGATCTTCAAAAGTAAATGAAACGTTATATAAAACTCTTTTTAAATGATGTTTGACACTTTTAATGCCAGCTTCCCAAATGCCTCCAAAATGAGGTGCTTTGGGAGGTACAAAATTCCATTGAATACCTTCATTATTAAAATGGTGAGTTATTTCATTTTCATTAATTGAGAGAAATCTGTACATTTCTCGAATTTCATTATTTGCTCCAATAAAAGTTGTACTATTATCACTAAATATTTGCATAGGTTTACCAAGACGTGAAATAAATCTACGAAATGTTGAAATAAAGGAAGAAGTTGACAAAGAAGTAACAGTCTCTAAATGTAAAGCTTTTGTTGTCATACAAATAAATACACAAATATAGCATTTTACTAACTTTGAACCTCTACCTGATTTATTTTTAATTAAGATTGTAGGTTCAGAATCTTCATTAAGTTCTTTGATATTACTTTTCCATTTTCTTAATTTAAATTTAGCTTGGTCTAATATTTCAATTAAATTTTTTCGAATAATTAATAAACTTTCAATAGAATTGCTACCGGTAATCAAATCGTCAACATAAAAATCATTTTTTATGATCTGTGCTTCTTTAGGATAATTATTTTCATTTAAATTAGCTAGTTCAAATAAGCAACGAATAGCCAAAAATTGTGCTGCTGAAAATCCAAAAGTTACAGTATTTAAATGATACGATTTAATAGGATGATCTGAATTATCCCGCCATATAATTTTTTGAAACTTCCTATCATTTTTATGTACCCAAATTTGTCTATACATTTGAGCAATATCTCTGACTATGACAAATTGATGAGTTCTAAATCGTGTAATTATTGAAAATAAATCATTTTGTATTGTTGGTCCTATAAATTGATAAGAATTAATTGGAAGACCAGATTCTAACTTACACGAAGCATCGAAAACTATTCTAAGTTTAATAGTTTCACTAGATTCTTTGATAACCGCATGGTGTGGTAAATAAAATGAATTTTTAGATTCTGTGAAATCTTCTGATAAATGATTTTGATTTTTATAATCATTGATACAATTAATATATGATTGTTTAAAGTCTGGATTTTTATTAAACTTTCTTTCAAAAGATATAAACCTAGATTGAGCAGTAAAATAAGAATCTCCCAATTCATCAAGATTTTCTCTTAAAGGAAGTTTAACTATAAATCTTCCATCATTGTCACGAGTTGTTGTTTCATTAAAATATTTTTCACAATACATTTCTTCTTCTGAAAAATTACTTTTTTGGTCTAAAAATTCATCTAATTTCCAAAATTTTTCTAAATCATTATGAATATCGTTCAAAGAAATAAATGATAAAACGCGCGTTTTTATCATTTTTTCTAAATTACTCCCTTATAACAGACTATATACATCAAAAAAAAATTCTATATGATAAATAAATTCAATTTCAAGGCAAAACAAGAGCGTTTTTGTTAAATTTTTTATTACAAACACCAAAAAATCAATTTTTACTAGCGAGGAGTACGCATTTCAAACATTTTGCCGACTATCCTCTTAAAGTAGGTAAAATAAACGACTGAATGAATTTCATAATTTACAATTTATTTTAATAAATTCGGCCGTTTTTGAGAAAATAATTTTTACAATTTCTCAAAAACGACCGAATGAATTTCATAATTTACAATTTATTTTAATAAATTCGGCCGCTTTTGAGAAATTAATTTTTATAATTTTTAAAATTTTTAAAATGCGTTTTTTGAATAGGTATACCTATTCAAATTATTTAAGAGAAGTATTAATAGATTTTATTAAAAAAAACTCAAAAATTTTATTTGAAAGTTCAGAAAAAAACATTTTTTGTCACAAACATACTTGGAACTTACCAATGTTTAATAATAAGTACAAAAAAATAGGGTGTTACCGGAAGTGAAATTGAATTTTTTTTATTTCAATTAATGCGTTTTCTTATGCCAGACAACATACTAAAATTTCAAATTTGTATTTTCATAAATAAAGAAATTACAGGGGTGGCCCTAGTTTCGTGGACACCCGGTACATTTGAAAAACAAAAATTTGTTTCAAAAACCAAAAACAAACAAAGATATAAGATATCCAGCGAAAAAAGTTACAATTTTATAAGTTCTTTATCTGTTTCCGAATTTTTAGTTTCTGTCGGTTTTTAAAGTGCTCATAATAAAATCTAAATTTCGCTTTTTTCAATTTTGCGCCCCCTTGATTCGTGCGCCTGGAGCAGTCTGCTCCAACTGCTCCACAGTAGCTACGCCACTGTTGATATTAAGGAATACCTTCTTCTTCGTGTCACACCATTTAGACAAACTATTTAAATCTTTCTGAAGCAGATTACAGTCATCAATAGATCTGATCACTCTAAAGATGTCATTTAAAATATCATTCCGGAAAATAAAAATTATACCAATAGATTCTTCGTATTTACTTAGGTAATATAATAATACACATAAGGTGCTTTCCAAGTAAATTTTAACTACTCTGAAGTGACTTGCTTTATAGTACTCAAAATAAAAACGCACTTGGAACCTGTAAGGATTCTGCTGTTAGTATAACCACAAAATCCGAATTATAGTAGTTCATGCAAAAAATTTGGTAGGTACTTCAGGGGACGGGGATGAGGTAAAATGGAGTCCTTCAGAGTAGTTCACTCTGATCCACCTGGAACACACTCGAATAGTTGGGAGCTACTCAAAGCGGTTACCTGGAAAGTACCTATAGGTTAGTTCTGGAAAGGAATGATTTGAGGGTGATCTTAGACATTCTGTAGATTTAAGTCTCTGGTCTCGAGATTATTTCAATCTCAAATGTACGATCTCATGATCCGTTTTTTTTTTGTTCCAAGCTATTTAACAACCATGATAAAAAATTTAGAAACATCGTTAACATTTAATACAAGCTTTTGTGTTTACCATAAAATTTAACATTACTTTGTTGTATATTGATAAAGAATATATCAAGATTATAATTTATTCAAAAGTTTTTAAAGTTACTTACATCATAATTTTGACTTAGATAAATTCCAGCGTAAACTCCAACAAGAAAGCTCACCTAGGAATATTTTGAAAATTTATAATCGATATATGAATAGTTTTAAATTTTAGTTACCAATCCTCTCATCATTGCAATATGTGGAAACAGGATTTTGAACAATTTTGAACGAGATTCAAAATTTTAAGGTTATGTTGTAAACTTCAAACAAAGCAATGTCTGTCAAAATTGAATTTGACACCAAGAGCAAAAAGTTGCAAATTTACGTTAGGCAAATTAATGTACATCTTTTAAATATAAAAAAAGCAGACTTCAGTGATGCTTCACACTCTTGACAGGCTGTAAAAAATCATTTCTCTGTTAGTATTGTTATGTTAAAACTAGTTAGAACCACTTCGTTCATTTCCGATGTACAGGGTGAGCTAAAATGATTGTGGTTTGACATGTAGGCAACCAAATGCGCAGCTTGGTACAACTGAAATCTTAAAAAGAAAATCTCCTAGTAATCCAATGGCGTAGCAAATTTTTTTTTCAAAATCTCTAATTTCACAGCAAACGTCAAATATTGAAAATGTTTTTCTTCATTTTCGAGGCAGATGCTAACACAAAACAAAGATTTACGCAAATTAATTTTGAAAAAAACTAACGTTTATGAAATAGAAAGCACAATAACGAAATTCAAAAATCTGAAGTTTTGTCACAACGGTAAAAATTACACCTACGTCTCTGCTTTTGTGAAGTCTAGTTACTTTGTTTTGATTTTGACATGATTTTGTGTTACCATGTCCATGTGTTACTATGAACTTGAACCAAACAAATTCCCCAGATTTTTAGGCGGGAAATTTTAATTGACCACAATCATTTTAGCTCCCCCTGTATTACCCTTTTAATACCTAAGCGCAAAATTACTTTTTCGCCGCCTCAAGAAAATTATTATGTACTTGGTAGTTGTAAGGCACCTAAGGCGCCCATTGATCATGATTTTTTGATATAGCTATTGGGAATTTTAACTATGTATAGATGGCGCTATCAATGGAGGATATTCGGTACTTGTCATTGTCAAAAATTGTGTTTAAAACGGCAACGATCCGATTACAAAATGACAGATAGAACATCGCCAACGGATTGACTGAAAATGAACCAAACTTATTTTCTTCTTATTCGATGTTATATTTCCTATTTATAAACACCTAACCTAAACTTTTTTCAATTTATGAAATTGTTTTTAGTTTACCGCACCCCAGAATTTGTGATATTTTTTGTATTTATACAAATATTTATATTTTGTTAATAAATGTGCCTTATACAGGGTGTCCTACTTGTTTCCACAAAAAAAATTTTTTTGATAGTAATTGTCATTCTGAACAAAAATTTTCATATCTACTATTACGTTTTTCCGACTCCTTGAAATGTTAAAGCAATTTTAAAATTGATAAATTTTTATGATTTTAGTGGAACACCCTGTATAATATTCTTTCGCCAAATTGATACGACCAGGTTAAATTTCCCACGGTAAAATTTAGCGTCTTATTGGCTTAAAGATATACAAAATCCAAAGCATACTTGATATAAAAATAAAAATCGTAGCTTATATACAGGGTGTCCCATAATATGTGGGACCCACTTCTAGGAGGCGTTCAGGTTTGTCACACCGGGCTTCGGGCGCGCACTCTGACGTCATTTATTTACATCTCGTAGTGTGTCACACGAGCGTTGGTATTTATGAACGGCTTTGGGCGTCCACAGTGTGTCAACAAAACAGAAACGTCAAATAACAGAATAATTAAACAATAATAAACCTTCTAATCTAATACAATTTTACGCAAATAAATTGGATTCCTATCCCAAATTATTTTATTCGTATTTATATTGATCTTAAAATAAATGTAATTAAAGTATTATTGAGATTGATAGTACGATTTGTTGTAATCATCCTCATTTAAAGATAAATTAAATGAAATTAAATTGGCCACTAAAATTTTTAACTCAAATCGTTTTTGAATAGAAATCGTGATAGGATATTTATATTTAATATGATAAAAATATTTTGTAGGAAGGTTTGATGCCTTCGTGAACCTATGTAATATGAAATCAAAATAATAACCTAACCCAAATCAACAATAAACAAAAGTTTGTTTTGGTTTTTGGTAGATTTTATCGATAATGCGCATGCGGGACGACTTCGTCGCCGTCTCGAGAGCGCGGCGACTTGAGGGTGTTACAAGTAAATAAGGCTTATATACTTATAATGCGCATGTTCGAAACTTGAGGACGGAGTGACTTGGTTCGTCGCCCGTCGCAAATCTGAACGACTTGGGGCTGACGTGGGGCTGACGCACCGGGCGCGCCCTGGCGATTTCTGAACGACTTCGGGCGCGCGCTGGCATAACTCTCACACGCCGGGTGACAAACCTGAACGCCTCCCTAGGGTGGGTAGTAGATGTTAAGAGAATAAGAAAAGTTCATATAAACTTATGTCCAATTTCGCCTCATAAGGGAGCTACACCTCTCTAAAGGTGTAGTTAAAAAGTAGGTTTTTTTCTGTTTATTTAAAAAAAAATTAAAGTACAAATTAATAGATTTGATATTTGATATGAATCATAATACCGTTAGGATATTTTTTCGTGATTTTTTTCAAAATCTTAAACAGTTTTGGGTAATAAAATAAAATAATCCATGGCTAACATGATTTTTTTAAATTTAAATTGTGTTGGCCATTAATAAAATGCATTTTCTTCGAAAACGGCGCATTCTACCGACTTTAAATAAGAGTATCTTTGTTGTTAAGAATTAAATGGGGAACATTAATTTGGAGAAAAAATGTTGTAAAAGTTACTACAAAAAAGTTGACAATTTTTAACCCCGAATATACCCTTTCAAAGCAAGCAAAAAATTTGAAAAAATTCACAAAAATGTATCATAAGTGTATTATGATTCACACCAAATTTCAAATCTCTACCCCAATTTGTTTTGAAAGAAACGAGCAAAAATTCACTTTTTAACAACACCTTTAAAGAGCTGTAGCTCCCTTATGAGAGAAAATTGGACACAAGTTTATATGAACTTTTCTTATTCTTTTGACATCTACTACCCATTCTAGAAGTGGGTCCCACATATTATGGGACACCCTGTATATATTTTTTTTATTTTTATATCATAATTAAACAGACACAAATCATCAGATAAAATAGCATACTTGATTTAAATAAAAAAATTAAAATAAAATGAAATTTATAGTGCCCCACAAAAATTATAAAATTTTTGAAATTTTAAAATTGATGTAACTTGTTAAGGAGCCGAATAAAACATTATAGTACATAAGAAATTTTTTGTTCAGAATGACATTTACTATCTAAAAAAAATGTTTGCTGGAAAAAAAGTGGGACAACCTGTATTTTAATAATTATTTTTACATAACTAATCGACAAACCATTTTTCAAATTAAACACTTTACCAAAAAAGTGTCCTCTTTTTGTTCTCTTTTCTTATTTAGATAGTTCTCTTTCCGTATAATGAACTTATGGCATGGCGACCCTATCTTGAATAGATGATGTAAACTGTCAATACATACATGTTAAGATTTATATTACATTTAATATTTTAAATAGTTACACTTATGTTATTGACAATTTAAATATCTTAAAGTCCAATGTTAGTTTGTAAAATAAAATATTTTTTTTAAATATGACATTTCCAAATTCGAACAGCTCTTGAGTAATTTGTACCCAGCCAAAATGTCCCGCAAAATGTATGGCGACTATTGGGTTGTTTTTTTGTATAAGTAATTTAAACCAAATGCCAGATGGTACAAGAAGTTTTAAAATTGTAGATTTTCCAAACAATTTCTTTTTAAGATTTTATAACTAGCCAGCGAACTGTCTGACAAATCAATTTTTCCGATGTACATGTTCTACAATCTACAAATTAAGATTTTGGGAATTTCTAATGGTTTTGTTTAATAGTTTTTTTCTATTACTGGCTCCCGGACTATAAGTGTTCATTTTACTACTGCTGTATGAGTATTTGGTTTAAAGTACAAAAACAAAACATTATGAAACTGATAGCATCTGATAGTCACAATACTGAGTACGAAATTTGAGAAAAGTTCTACTGGAAAAAGAAATAAAAACAAAAAACCGTGAAAGTGATTTTCAAAATCAAACGTCTTAATTTGCCAACAAATAACTAACATATTTGCACTTGCTTTCAGACAACATAAACTTATAAATATTTGAATAAATATGGATTAATACAAATTTCAGTCAAGTAAAAAAGTTTTTTATTTTTAAAGCAAATATAAAACTTAATTAGTTCAATATTTAAATTTATAGGAAAAAGTAGGTAAAATAAACATAATCTATTAAAAAAATATAAATTTGAAAATTTCTAGTTTTCCAGGTGATTGAAATCTCAAATACTTCTTAAGTAAAATTGTTACAACCAATTTTTTTAATTAATCAATGAAAATCATAAGAAAGTTGTGTTACTGCAAAAAAGAAATTAATGGGGTAATTCTGAACAAAAATGTTAGCCGTAACATCGCTGTTACATTTGACAGTCACCCCGATGTCAGAAAAATCGCCATTCTGTAACCTTTACTATAATTTAACGGCGATGTAAAATAACGTTTTCAGGGTTAATATAACATCAATCAAAATAATAATTTTACATTAGTGTATAATTGATCAAAATACTAACATTACATTGATGTAAAATGTATTTTAAGACTGAAAATGTTATTTTACACCGCCGTTAAGTTACAGTAAAGTTTACAAAATAGCGATTTTTTTGACATCGGGGTGACTGTCAAATATAACAGCGCAGTTACGGCTAACATTTTTGTTCAGAATCACCCCATAAGTTTTGTTGCTGATTTGTATTTTCAAATTTAAATAATAAAAACCTATTTTTGGTCTTGAGTTCCGATTCCTGGCAAATTGTTTAAATCAAATTGAGTACCTAGAGTAACTTCAGGTACTTTATCAATTTCACAAGACGGTGCATTATTTAACTTACTTAACAAGTTATTGTAATTAAGCAAAATGTTAATTGTAGTTTGTAAATTCGTAATAGTATTATCTTTTTCCGTAATGATTCTCTTGAGGTATTTTATTTCGTTTACTGAAGATATTCCTTTCTGGCTGCAACATATGAAGGAAGTCTCATCTATTTTAATTAATCCTTTTCGATGACGAGTACTGAAACATCCCCTATGTGCTACATTATCACAATTATTACACTTAAATCGAGTTTTTTCTCCTCTACATCTTTTTTTACATATAATGCACCTCAGAATGCTGGTGTCTTCCATATTTTCATTAAACGATTGATCTATTACTTTTTTAGTTATCCCATCAACTATTCTTAGAGGTGACCTAAATAAATGGTTATTTGTAATTTTTCTTATCCCATTTGGAGTGATGATCCTTTTAAACGAACCACTGCGGGCATTAAAAACAAATGTAGGTTTTTTATTTGTTCGCTCTACTTTAGTTACTTCATTATATACGAGAGGATCATTCATGGAATCGGCTGATAAATTATTAGAGCTACCAGTAATCTCATTACCTAATGGATCCATAATAATTTCTGAAAGTTTAATCACGTTATTACTAAAACCATTAGAAAAAAGTTATAGACTATACCTGTTATTGGCTCAAATTCAGAGAGAACATTTATTATTTCCGAGTTAATAACATCATTGGTAGAATCGCGCAAAATATTATCATTACTATTTGATGTATTTCCATCACTCATGTAACTGTGGTCATGATGCAATACACCTAAATTATGTAGAGGGGGACAAGGTTTTGCAAAATTCGAAAGACGCCTCTTTAAGGTACTGGTAAAATCTTTTTCGTCAAAGTGGTCTTCACATAAAAACACATTTAATTTTTCAGGGCAACCTCCATTAGGCCACACTATTGAAATCCATTCTTGTTTGCGATCAGGATTATTTGGAAACTTAAAGAACCGTTTGAAAGGTTTATTATCAGGAGTCCTCATCCGTTTATTATCACATTGAGGGTATGAGCAACGGTGCTTTACTTTAAATGTTTCCATATTTATAGAGTTTATTGCGCTTTTATCTAATACATAAACTTTTCAATTTTCTTACAAATTTTTTTGACTCATATTATTTATTTGTCAACTGTCAAGGACCTGTCGAGTCAATATGACAGCATAGAATAACAGGCGAGGAGCGAATTTTACTGCAGCGCCCCCTTTGGCAGTAATTGGTAAAATATACAGGGAACGTCAAATATTTGAATTTAAAGTTTTGTGTATTTATTCAAAATTCTTGTTATGAATACTACAAATAACAATAAGAGACCATCTCATACTTCTTGTTCTGTTGTTCGATGTCAAAAAAACCATTTCAACACAAATAGAAATATAAAATTTAATAAATTTCCTTGAGAATCTATTGAGGTAAAAAGGCGAAAAGCGCAGATTTAAAGCGATAAAAGAAAGGCTTAAGCATAAGATTTACTATTATATACTTGTGGAATATTTGAAATTTGTATTATATTATTTAATCTAGAAGCTGTGGTGGAGTTAGGGAACCAAAGAAACACGATGTAATTTGTAGTGTGTTTATTTTGTTAAAAGTTCATTTAAAACTTTATTTTTGGATTGATTGTTGATAATAACGACTTTAAATCTTTCTACTACTTTCTGTTCCACTGTAAGTTTCATTAGTTGAAATCCCAAAAGAATGAAACATACAGCAAAAAAATCAAAAATTAAGAACAGTGAAAATATCAATGTAAAAATTGCACAATGGTCATGTTTGAGCTTGTCCGGTTTTAGAAGACTAATTTTAAGCATTTGTTGAAACACGATGGTATTTCTGCTTCCTTGGATAAACTAAAAAGTTAAAAACTATTAATGTAAAATTTATTACCTTAACAAAACAAAAACATCAAATTCTCGTAAACAAAATAAAAAAACATAGTTTCAAAAAAATATCACATCTTCTAAAAACAAAATCACAACTCTTTTAAATCAAAATCTTTAACTGAATATACCATACCGCATGGTTGGTCCATGCGCACACCTGCACACAGTCTTCTGTGTATGCTATATTTTATGCGCAGTATGCATGATGTAAACAAAAATATAAAATAATGTAAAACTGAATAAAATCCGGGAAAATTTAATGGACGTTTACTAATCCGGGACATTTTCTCATGCGGGACATAGTACCCAAATCCGGGACTGTCCCGCAAAATCTGGGACGAATGGTCACCCTACCCTAAGGTTAAACCGCTTCTGATGTGAAGCCTCAAGGCCACGCAGCGCCCATTTGTTAAATAGGTAATGGGTAATGTCATGGTTTGCTGGCATATAAACAGCTCTGGAGGGTGCCTTCCGAGTGGAACATCTACCGATCTACCGTTGATTGAAGTATTAATACTTCAATCAACGGATCTACCGTATATACCGCAACCCGCAACGTTGCGTTCAAGGTCAAGTATTTGAAGCTGATACTCGAAATTCCCCTGCAAAGCATAAGGGCTGCGTTCAGTAATGACACTCATCTCTGGGCAAGAGTTATGGCCGATCTCACCAACAGTACTTAAAGAAAAACTTAACAAAGTCTTGCTTACACTTAAAATTTTAAGACGTCTCTCCAGTCATATAAAACGAATACTTACGCTAAGTTTAGTAGAGATTGGATTTTGGTATTCGCTTTGTATTCGGGCGTCGTTCGGCTTCCGTCGCGTTGTTTTATTCTATGATTTTTATATTTTTACCACAGAATCACCATATAATCTTAGAATATTTTAAATTATTCTGTGATAATATGATTTTTTTAACCTGGAAAATGGAATTATCTCGCACAGAAAAATTGCCAGATCGAAACTTTATCTCTCCGAGGGAGGCATATGTTAGTACTAAATTACTCCCATCCCGACACCCACTGGGAGCAGGGCCGGCGGCAACTTTGAATCTTAAATATGAACACACATTTTTTATCGCAGATTCGGATTCAACGTCAAAAGGTACGTACGATTTGTCCGAAAATTTTTTTTCCATTCGCGACAGATGGCGCTGTAATCACAAAAAATGAACAGAAATCAAAAGAATCAAAAATCAGATAAACATGCATTTATTATTTTTCGACGGGCTATACAATGATAATACGGTTACTGGTTTGTTAATAAACTACATTTAGCATAACCCAGGAACAACGACGGGGACGTAGTAGTTTTCTGTTCCTTTTGGGGTTCTTGATTAACGTGAGTCCCCTTGTCTCTCATCTTTTGCGGTGCTTCATTATCGTGAGTCCGCTGCCTCTCACTATTCAAGTAAATGCTTGAAATGGTGACCTTGAACTTCAATACATTTGTCGATCCGCCCTTCAAATGACTGTACACAACTGAGAAGTACGTCTCCAGGAATATGGTCACAAGCATTCCTGATTCGTTCAATCATATTAGCACGAGTTGTCGGTACTTGTTCATACACTTTATCTTTCAGGTACCCCCACAAAAAAAAATCCGGTGAAGTACCAATCCAGCGACCGTGGAAAACACGATCAAGTACTTCGCGTGATAATACCGAATAATGCGCCGGACAACCATCATGTTGAAACCACATGTTCCGTCGCACTCTTAAACTTACGTCTTCTAGTAACTGTGGCAGTTCATTTTCCAAGAAGTCTCGATACATTTCACCGTTTAAATTGCCTTCAAAGATGTGGGGACCTATGAGTTTGCTACCAATTATCCCGCACCAGACATTGACAGACCAAGGACGCTGATGCTCAACCTGACGCAGCCAGTGTACTCCAGTAATGCATGTTATGTCGATTAACAGCTCCATGGTTTGTAAATGTTGATTCGTCAGAAAATAATACCCAATGAAAGAAATTACGATTCATTAATATTTTTTCCCGTGCCCACTGACAAAATGTCAAGCGATTTTCGAAATCAACGCCATGAAGATCTTGGTGAAGAGATACGTGGTAAGGATGATGTTTATTGTGCTTTAAAATTGTCCAAACACTGCGGCTAATACATCAATTGTATTTTCTGCTCCAGTTACTGTTTTTTGACGGATCCTTTTCTTCGGTTGAACACTTCCTTCGCGAGTAAACTGTTGGACAACACAGAAAAACGAAGTGCATGATCGCGGCATGTCTGGAAAACGCTGAGCATAAAGGTTGACAGCATTCTCTAAATTTCTGCCCGCTTCTCCATAAACAAGAATCATTTCAATTTTTTCTTGTATGGTTAGGCACCGCAAAAGATGAGAGACGTCGTTGTTCCTGGGTTATGCTAAATGTAGTTTTTTAACATACCAGCAACCGTATTATCATTGAATAGCCCGTCGAAAAATAATAAATGCATGTTTATCTGATTTTTGATTCTTTTGATTTCTGTTCATTTTTTGTGATTACAGCGCCATCTGTCGCGAATGGAAAAAAATTTTTCGGACAAATCGTACGTACCTTTTGACGTTGAATCCGAATCTGCGATAAAAAATGTGTGTTCATATTTAAGATTCAAAGTTGCCGCCGGCCCTGCTCCCAGTGGGTGTCGGGATGGGAGTAATTTATCACTAACATATGCCTCCCTCGGAGAGATAAAGTTTCGATCTGGCAAATTTTTCTGTGCGATGCGTATTTTTCGAGATAATTCCATTTTCCAGGTTAAAAAAATCACCCTGTATATAAAATTTTATAATTATGTGTTTTATCTACTGTCTTATATTTGAAATAAAAACTGTAGAAATGTGTCTTTTTTTAAACGATAATATTGAAAAAAACATGGGAATTTGGCATGGTTTTAAAATGGTCATTTCTTGTGTAAAGTTGTCTTGGGATATCAATATTAATTATATAAATTATAATTAAATTGCTTCTGGAATTATAATGCCATTTGCTAGTTTATTTTCACGAGAAATTGTATTTTTTAGGTTAAGTTGAGTTTTAAGTCGCCGATATCGACGACTTAATTTTAAGTTCAACTTAGGCTTTAAGTTCGCCTTTCCAATGACGGTGAGACCCGCTAAGGACTACTTAGACATTTAAGTAGTTCTTAAAGTTTAAGTCGTGTCGGTGAGATCGGCCATTAATGCCACTTTGGCTTGAAGTTAAAAAATATCATCAGAAGAATGTTTTGATCGAAAAAGAATTCTTCTTTCAAAAAATTAACGAGATTTCACCTTTTTCTTGATATTTTCACTATCTTTGAAACAAGCCCCATAAAGGTACCATTTTTTATATCCGTAAAACTTCACATTAAACTCTGTCAATTAAGATTTTCTTCTGAACACTTCTTTTTGGAACACCCTGTATAATTTAGTTTCTTCTTTAATTTTAACTTTTGGTTATATTTTACATTTCATCTAATTCCATGAAATTTTTTGAAAAAGAGAAAAACGAGATGCTTGACCTGCCATTTTTTTAAAATTTCACCTATGGCGCTATATTCAAATTTTGCACTTCTCCTTAAACTAACCCCTGAAATGTCTGAAACTGATGTCAACTAAAAAGGTCATCTTATTTTATTTCAAAAAAATAGCGGCCTCAAAATCGGGTTGCGCCTCAGGCCTGAAAATGGCTTAATCCGCCACTGTATGTACTATGTACAGGGTGAGCTAAAATGATTGTGGAATTTGTACGCTTCAAGTTCAAAGAAACACAAAATCATGTCAAAATCAAAACAAAGTAACTAGACTTCACAAAAGCAGAGGCGTAGGTGTAATTTTTACCGTTGTGTCAAAACTTGAGATTTTTGAATTTCGTTATTGTGCCTTCTATTTCATAAACGTCGGGTTTTATCAAAATTAATTTGTATGAATCTTTGTTTTGTGTTAGCATCTGCCTGGAAAATGAAGAAAAACATTTTCAATATTTGACATTTGCTGTGAAACTAGAGATTTTGGAAAAAAATTTTGCTACGCCATTGGATTACTCTTTTTAAGATTTCAGTTGTACCAACCTGCGTATTTGGTTACCTACATATGAAACCACAATCATTTTAGCTCACCCTGTATTAGGTTAGAAATCTTTGATTATTACGGAAACTAACAATACGCAAAATTGGATATTTGGTTGCCTACCATGCGAGCCATAAACCATCCATAAACTAAATTTTAATTTCATCGCATATTCTTATTCCTATTATTTGAAAATTGTTAATAAAATTGTTTAAGTTATGTAGCAATTAAAACTTAATATTTCTAGGGCAAATTATTATCAAGTTTTTTTTATGATTTTTTTTACATAAATGTTTACTTTTTGAACAGCTTCCAATGTTATTTAGGATAATTTCGCTAATAACAACAAAAGGGATGAAAAGTGTTGGTTAATTAATTCAAACAGTTTGCTCACAACACGCGGTTTCAAAACTTCTTTGTGCCAAAGGTGAAGGCGGTGGGCGTAACTAAATTCCACCCTCGCAAACAATTAATAAGAAAATTTCAAGTTTTCCGCGAATCTTTTTCGTATTTCGCCGAAAGATTTTTACATTAAGCGATGAATTGTCGCGCTGTTTAGCTTAAATATAGCCTCCTCGGTATAAAAATATAGTATTTGAAGATGCGGTAAAGCTGGGTTTGGAATAGAGGAGGCAAGTCCCAACTGGGTCAAATTATACAAAGGGGAATGGAGGGATGTCGCTACGCGACAGCTGACGCCCCTTTGTGTTAATAGCCGGCGGTAATAACCGTACCGAGGAAACGGTCCGCCCGAATTTCACCGTTTAACTCAAAATTAAAGGTGAAAAATAAATTCTAGGTCCGTTCGACGAGTGCAAATAGCAATAAATAGTTGGTTATTAAAAGTTGTCCTCGTGACGTCATCTGCGGCCAGGTGCGAGCAGCTTCGTTTCTACTGTTGGGTAGATTAGGGTCGAAAATCGGTCACAGCTGGAATCCAGTAGCCCCGGCCTAGCCCCGCACTCCTTGGAATGGTGGCGTGGTCTGCACTCCGTTGTCCTGCCTGCTATCGCTTCTAACTTTATCACGATATTCTGGGTGTCCGCAACGATACATCACGCCTTAATTTATCAATACGTGGAAATAACAATAAATAACTAATTTGTGCTAACCGACGAGCTCAAGTGGAATTCGTGCGCGAAATTAAAATTAAGTTATTGATTCATCCATTACTTGAATTTAACAAAATGTTAATAAGAAAGCGTCGCCTATTACAACTTAAGCATGGCTTCTGAGAACGGCATCAAGTCCGAGATTTCCGAATCTACTTCAACACAGGTAAGTTTCGCCTTTTCCTTACTTTTTTACCGTCCGAAAAATTTGATTGCGTGCGTTTAGGGCGGGCATGTCATCATGACGTGCAATCTGTGGGTGTTGCTTCTGTCCTTAAAGCAGATAGGAGGTCGAACTTTGGCTCCGGCTAGGGGTCGGGTGCGTTCAACTTGCACCCACAACTAACGCTCCCAATCTCTTCCTTCTTCCTCTCTAAAAACTTCATTACCACCCACTTACACGTGACGCACTTTCAACATCCTCGTCAATCGTGAATTTGCTCTTACATCTTACATATGAGGGGTATAGATGCCAAACCCGACATGTCCTCGTAAATGAATTTTGAGAATACCGCAAAAATCTATCATAAGTTTATTTTTAAAGATATTGAGTTATTTTTTGTTTTATTTTATTGACTAATTTCTTTTACATTAGGTCACCTTAATTGATTAAATTTATGTAAACAAACAAAGACATGTCAGATTTTGCAACTAAGTCTAGCACTTGTCGCTATTTGCATCTAAAAATATTTTTTTATTGAAAAAATTAACTCGACTACTTACCTACAAAAAAATCTTTAAACCAAAATTTACTGGCTTGTAAAAAAACATATAATAATATAAAAAATACTTTATTGTGGAAAGGCCAATTTGATTTAAATCAATCTGTTACTTCTTCTTCCGGTGGTAAATTTTCTTCGGTACCATCTTCATCATTTCTCTCAAAAAGTTTAGTAAAATATTCTAGAGCTGAATTTTCTATAAAGTTTTCTCTATAGTGACTGTTAAACAAATTTTTTATACTTTTTATTTTATCTGTCAGTTCTTTTGATTTCATTGTTTCAATTTTCATTCCTCTTTTATAAATTCCTTTAGCTTGTCCCATGTCATTTCTGTAGAAAGTTTCTGCTCGAAGTAATATTGATTCTTTGTTTTTTGTAAAAATAAATCTTTTACCCCTACTATTATCAACAGACATTTAATTTTAAATGAGGTTTAATTTGACATATATAGTCTATTTTGCAGCTAAATGTCATTTAAACAATATTCAAACTTCATAAAAATACTATATATGTCAAATTAAACCTCATTTAAACTTAAATGTCTGTTGATAATAGTGGGGGTTAGATGGCTTAAATTTAATAATTCTTTATTTAAGGCCAGTTTAGCTATTTAAAAAAAATACATAAATAAATTGCATCAACATCTTTAACAATAAAAATTTAAATACATAACAAATATACAGGGTGTCCCATTTTAATCTTGTCAGGGGAATTTCTCGAAACGAGTACATCAGATAAAAAAAGTTTCCAAATAAAAGTTTGATGGTTTGGAGGGGGACATTCGATGTTGTATCAAATTTCATCCCCAAACCCCCCAGGGGGGTGACTTTAAAATCTTAAATGGAACCCCCTATTTTTATTACAGATTTGAAAAGAGCATCAAAAACTATGTAGGTTTTATCCGGGAACTTTTTTTTTTTCGCAACAGCTGGCGCTGTAATCCCAAAAACTTGTTTTTTTCGTGAAACGTAAGATTAAGGTTTTGATGGCAATTTGCAATTAAAAAAATGTCATGATCGCTTCAAATGAACTCTTTCTTAACCCTTTGGAGGCGGGGTATTGAACAAAGTTTGATTAATACACAAAAAACCCAAAATTCTTAAAATGAATAGTCACAAGTAACTCTATATAGACTAAGAAGATTCGTTTGAATAATACTTGACTGAAGTAAATTAAATTATTTTATTAATTTAATACCCCGCCTCCAAAGGGTTAAAAAAGAGTTCATTGGAAGCGATCATGACATTTTTTTAATTGTAAATTGCCATCAAAACCTTAATCTTACGTTTCACGAAAAAAATAAGTTTTAGGGATTACAGCGCCACCTGTTGCGAAAAAAAAAGTTTCCGGATAAAACCTACATAGTTTTTGATCCTCCTTTCGAATCTGTAATAGAAAATAGGGGGTTCCATTTAAGATTTTAAAGTCACCCCCCTGGGGGGTTTGGGGGTGAAATTTGTTACAGCATCGAACGTCCCCCTCAAAACCATCAAACTTTTATTCGGAAACTTTTTTTGTCTGACGTACTCGTTTCGAAAATTCCCCTGACAAGATTAAAATGGGACACCCTGTAGAAAATTATTTTCACCAATCAAATGAAATTATACCCAAGGTATTGAACCGAACAGTTTAACAATGAATGAAATATATCAACCTGAATATTATTCGCCATTCTACATTTACTATCAATCGGACAATTGTACATGTAATTGCGAGTCCGACTCTTAGTATAAAATACCAAATTTGATCTGTTAATATATATAAGTACATGAAAGTTCAATTTTGAGAGAAGTTCAGGCGAGTCCACCGAGGTTTTCACCAATTTCACTATGAATGTTGCATCCAGGATTGCTCTCCGCTCTTCTAAAGAGTGAATGCACAACACATCTTTATAATTTTATAATCAATCGATTCATGGTTAAAATTCAAAGAATATGCAATTTCCCTAAGCAGTTTATTTTGCACTCTTTCCAATTTATTTACATGAATCCTATAAAATGGGCACCATACAATACTACCATATTCCATAATAGATCTGACCAGTAGTGTAGTCCCAATGAAAAAAGTACCGGAACGCTACTGCATGCATTTTTTTACATTTTAAACGTCTGGGAGGGGTTTTCTTGATACAAAATAGAATTACATAATTTTTGCTAGGAACATAATATTTGCCATTTACTTTTATGATTTAAAAAATAAAAAATTCGCACTACTTTTTAAAATATTTTTTAGACGAAAAAAAAACTTTTGTTTTATGGAACCTAATGCAGTGGCGGGTATAGAGTAAACTTAAACGGCTTCATCTCTGCATATACAATAATATGTACGGCGTGACCGAAGCCGCCCAAGCGATTCTATCAATTAACGTTCTAGCAGTTAACGTTCTATCACTTAACGGTTCTATCAATTAACGGTTCTACCAGTTTACGGTTCTAGCAGATTCCGATTCTAGCAGTTTCCGATTCTGCCAATTTCCGATTCGACCACTTTACGGTTCTAGCAATTTACGTTCTAGCATTTTCTCATTCTAACACTTAACGTTCTATCAATTAACGCGTCACCATTTCATTTATGTCCACAAGGTCTTGCTTCTTTAATTGTATATTTGGAGGCCCAATGTCTAACTTATAAGCCTTAGCAAATTGATCTGCAAATAAATCAACGATATAGTTTGGATCATCAGTTGTGGTCCCTTGGTAGCTCATTGTATTAGAGTGGTTTTCATCTGAAGAGAACCCTGCTCAGAAATCAATGTTTAACAATATTTAGATTAACTAGGTTTATGATTGATGCACGTGATGATGTACTGGTCATCTAGAATTAAGGTTTCTGAATTAATCTGAATTCCCGAAATGTATGAATCGATATTATTTAGTTTTAATAATAATCGCTCGGGTAAAATCCCTTGCAGCGCAGGAAAGGTTCACTTCAGATGAAATCCAGTATAGGTAGACTATTGTTTCCCCTTTTTTCATTGACTTAGTTCCAAAACTTAGAAGAATCGTGATTGATATCCGCTTCTAGAGATTGAATGTGATCATAGAAACAGGATTTATGTTGTAATTTGCATTTGGCTCTCAGCTCGGCAAATTTAGCACAGTGCACTTGATTATTGGTTTACCTATAATGTTTGTGAGCTTTCTTCTTTTCAATGACTAGATTCTTTAAATACTTCGGAAATTTGAGTTTAATGTATTGTTTTTTTCGGAACATGCAGCTCTATAATGTAGTATAGTCTCTTATAAAACTTATCAACACATTCATTTATATCATGATTGATGAACAGGAACTCCCACTCAATACTTGACAAATACTCTTCAATTGCACAATAATGAGCACAGTACCAAATGTGTGAAATAATTCCCAACTCAAATAAAAAGCAGTAGTAATTACTTTTAGAATATATCTTGCTGGCACCACCAGACATTTTTCAAATATGGTTATTTGAAAAATGTGTGATTGTGTCCATATCAATAGGGTCAACTAAATTATCCTGCTAATGAATTCATGCCTTCAATTCCACCCCAGCCAGAAGAGGGATATTGCTTGTCTATTCATATAATAATTAATTGATGTTAATTATTATAGGATATCCCAAAACTGATGCATAAGTTCTTATTACATTTTGCCAATTATTTACCATTTCTTCTTTGGTTAATAAATTAAAAAATATTGTTAATAGATTTTTTTTTTAATATTTCTTACTATGTAGCTGCACGTATTTACGTATTTAGTAAAATATAACTCTTTTTAGAATCTTTCCCTTTTATAATCTGGATATTTTTTGCAGGATACAAAACCGAGTCCGTTAGCCCTTTTGGCAGCAACTTGTTGCAAAATTGGACCAACATCTTGCGAATCAACTCCACCAGTAATGACGAGCACACCAACACCCGTCAAAAATATACCTGTGGCAACAGGCCAGCAAGTGGTCAGCATGCCAGTTGGTCTACAACAACAGTTATCACAGCAATTATTACAACAGCAAGGAGCGCAAATTGTAGGAGCTGGTGGACAAAATTTGTCTTACAACGTTATGCAACCCATGCAGGCTGTAACAGTTGACGGGCAAGAAACATTGATAATACCAATATCAAGTAAGGATGTAAAAAGTAAAAATTATAGATAGTTTTATTAGTTTAAACTTAAGCCATTTATCAAATGTTAGTTACGAAAAAACCTTTTTTGGTGTTATTTGATGCCATTTAAAAAGAATTGATTGCTATTTTAGCTCAGTGTCTTTTTTATATTCAAAAGTAACTGGTTCTTTTAATAATTTTTTTATTTTAATTGTTTAGGTGGTCAACAGCAGCAACAACTGTTTAGTCCAGGGCAAATAATTAGAACTCCCAATGTTTTACCAGGAAACTTCCAAACAGTGCAATTATCAAATGGTCAAAGTGTAGCTGTTCGCCCAGCAATGCCCCAAGTACTACAATTCCCAATGCAACAAACAATACCAGTGCAAGTGCCGATAACATCAAATAATGGACAGACTATTTATCAAACCATTCACTTCCCTGTCCAATTAGCTACATCAGCAATGCCCAATCTCGGGAATATTATCCAAACACAGCAATTAATGCCTCAACTTGCCAATATTTTAACCCCAAATGGACAATTACAGCAAGTGCAAATTGCAACTTCTGCGCCACAGCAAACTCCTACATCCATGGCTCAAAATGTTACTTTACAAGCTGACAATTCACAACCATTAACGTTTACGGGTGCTAATGGGCAACAATTTACTGTGATTCCTGCGGGTAATTTACACCAAGTTCGGGGGACGAATTTAGGGAATATTATACAAGTACCTAATATTCAAACAATACCAACGGTTCAAAATATTCCAGGTAAATATAAACACCAAAGTTTTTATGATTTATTTGTATGTGATTTACCTATCATTAAGAGGATATGGAGTCAACAAAATTATATATGTTTTTACCTGTTTTTATAAATCAAACTACGCGAATATGTATTGAGTTATACACACAAAATAAGAATATCATATGAAAGTGGAACCTCTGCTTAAGACTTGTATGTGACAGTTTTTTAATATGTTATATCCAAAATGGCAAAAAAAATCATTAAAAATACGTAAAATTTGGCCTATTTTAAATTTATTTTTTGGACTTAATAATTTAATTTTTCAAAAAGTCGTCCTTTAGAAGTCTAGCCTTGAATGCTGTTTTAAGTATCTAATTATAAAACCGAATTTTATTTACAAAATATGGTTGTAGTTTGAAATAATTGCAAGGCATATTTCGTAAATTTTGAACGCACACACAGTCTAGGTAATACAAATTTTAAAATATAACAGAAATGAAGATTTTTATTGGTTCTTTCAACCTAATTATGTGGGATGTATTGTGGGTCCAGATTTCTTCCCCAAATTCAATAAGAAGTTCAAAATATATGTTTACTATCAGAGTATGGTTCTACTTAGACTGTCAATCCTCTTTATATCATAATTCGTTGTTTATTAATGTTTTTAATCTACACAAAATAATAATAATATATCTTTATTTCCCATTTGGTTACATAACATAACATAACATAACATAAAGGGTGGGTTACCATACACAAATTTAAATCTAATTATAACAAGTTAAAATAAGCAGTTAAACAATTAAAATTACATCATTATCGTATACATATAGGTTCAATAGTTGAATTTAAAAAATGTACAACTCAAACAACTTAATGACCCCTGTTAATGAATGATTCTAGCGGCATCCTCTATTAGTGATATTTATAAAAAACTAACTATGAATTATTAGATAATATTGAATTTAATGTTGTTTTTTGACCTAAATAATATAAATTTGTAGTTTTAACTGCATATGCATTGTAATTGCAATTGTAAGTAATTTATTATGTACCTAAACCTTTCAAATCTAAATTTCACTACCCATTAGGCATTATTCCATTAGTTTGATTACAGAGCTCTATAATAGATGACATAAAGTTCATATATAGCACATTTGTGACAAGAGCGTCACAACTGAAAAAAATGCTTTTCGAGAAAATGGCGGTTGAAATATTTTGGGAATGTAAAATCCTAATAACTTTTTAAACACTATCAAAAAACGTATAAAATTTTATTTTGATAATAAATGTATTGTTTGTTAATCAAAAAATAAAATACCTTTGATTTATTTTCAGAAATAATTAAAATAAATATACAAATGACTATATTCTCGCAATAACAAAAACAAAATTGGTATACAGGGTGTCCCTGAATAACTGCGACAATTTTTTTTGGAGATAGAGGAAGTGAAACTAAGCATTTTTTGACTTATAAAGTATTGTCCGAAAATGCTTCCTTAAAAAGTTATACCACTCAAGAATTTTCAAAATAAATATTTTTTTGTAAATAAAATAATTATTATAAGAGATATTAATTTAAAATTATGACCACAGTTTTTATACATAAGGATACAGACATTTTCAGCCAGTAAAAGTTTAAAAAATATTTTCAGGGGTGTTACATGTGGGGGGGTCATCAACTTTTTTTGATCATATCTTTTGTTTCTTTACGTTTTTGATAATTTTAAAAGTACTAAATCTTTGATCAATGTTCTACAGAAAAGATACTCTTATTGTATGTCGCTACAGTGCTTCATTTCGGAGTAAAAGTAGATTTTATAAATTTTAGCTAAAAAATTGAATTTTAAAAACATCATCAGATGTTCACGAGCCTTTTTCGTACCTATACTTTTTATTTTAGGTGTTCCACAACACCTAAAAATATTTGGGAAATGTATAATAACGTCACTCGACCACTTTTTGATATTTGAACTGGACATAATTTCTTATTTACAATAATTATAAACCCTCACACATTTATTTTGTATCGTTATCGTGGTACTTACGAGTCAAATTGAACACGTTCCACTCAAGTCAGGCTTGTTACTGCGACTTGCAACCTAGCAAGTAACCAAGTTACATTACGATACTAGTCGCTGCTACTTTAGTCACGGCGAATAAAGTAGAGTAATGTAACTCATGCTTTAGGTTAGGTTACTTTCTTGTTGGTTAAATAACAGTTATTTTTTAATAACAGGTTATTTCCAAGCTTCCAAAATTATCGTCCTAGAACTGTTACGGACATGCGCATTAGATATAAATTATGCGCATAAGCTACGACGCATTGCTTTATATCTAATGCGCATGTCCGTAATCGTTCTGGAACGATAATTTTCAAGTTTGGAAATAACCTAAATATTAATATCAAATTGAATAGAAATTCCATTCGTTTTATTTTCGTTTTGAATTAAATGCAAAGGTTAGCAAGAATCTAGGTCAAAAATTATTATATACAGGGTGTTTCGTAAGTAGCGTATAAATTTGAAACCCCATGTAGGAAATAATTTTTTAAGAAGAAATGTTCATATGAACATGTCCAATTCATAAAAAAGTTATAAGAATTTGAAAAAAAAAATAAATTAAATCAATTTATTACTAAAAATAGCTATTTATGTACATACCAAGGGTGTAAAGTTATTTAAGTGTAGTCGAGGGCAACAATCACTCGAGCGCTTAAATTAACTTTACACCAGTATACAAGATTTTTTGCACTTCCTACATTTATTACCTTATTTTTAATTAAAATGTTGTAAAAATTAGTTCGCATACCTGATATTTTTAACGATAATTTTCTTGTGCGACATCTATCGGAGCTTTTATGTATTATATTATAATTGTTTTGCGAAGTTCTCTTAAAGAAGTAAAGACTGACAATTTTAATGGCGTCATATTTGAAGTTTGAAATTTGATAATTTTAAAGAAGTTTAGTGGAGTGTTATAGTTTTTTGTTAAAAGCAACTAATTTTCTGATGGAGGTAGACGAAGGTGTGTTTAAAACTTTATTGTATATTGGAGGTTATAACGCAACCAACATTAATTAACCTAAAAACACCCAATTGTAAATGTCATTTCAGAACCAGAGAATAAAAAAACTATAAGAAGTGTCAAATTTTTGGCCCAATGTGGAAACGAGACAGAAACTGTAACCATAGTAATGCAGTAAACAATCCACCGTTCTCGGTGCGTTAGGAGTTATAAACTTCCACCTCTGGGCTGGGGGAGCGTAAATTATAATAAAGATGGCGTAAAATCATTCATTATATGTAGGAAGTGCAAAAAATATAATTTAGCATGCTTTGAAAATTACATAATTAATTTACATTTTGTTCGAAACACCTCCTCTTGCTGTTATGCAGGCACGGCATCGACGTAACATCTATTCCTTAACATTGAAATTAAAATTATTTTGCACTTCAGCAACCGCATTGTTTACCCTCTCAAGTAATTGTGCTTGAGTATTTATCTCAATCGTGTACAAATTTGTTTTGAGAGTACCCCAAAGATAAAAATCTAACGGATTTAAGTCTAGAGATCGTGGTAGCCACGATATTGGTCCTCCAAAACCTATCCAATTATTATTGAAATTAACATTCAACCAATTAGTCACATTTCTTCCCCTATGAGGTGGCGCTCCATCGTGTTGATACCAAACCTGATTTAAGACATTTAATGCTACGTTGTCAACTATATCTTGTACATTGGTATTTAATAGAATCAAATAATCATTCGATGTCAGTCTATTAGGCAATACTTGCATTGATATTAATTGATTATTAAAAATCCCTGCCCAGACATTTATTGAGAACCTTTGCTGAAATCCTCTTCTTTTTATTAACTTGGGATTTTCCAATGACCATGCATGTTCATTGTGGTAATTTGGTGTAGTTCCTCTGCCAAATTGACTTTCATCCGTCCAAATAATTTTTGAGCAAAAGTTTGGATCTGCTGCCATTTTTTCCAACAACCATTGACAAAAGTTTAAACGTCTGATCTCATCTCCTAGCTGAAGGGCTTGTACTTGTTGAAAATGGTATGGTTGCATTACTTCCCTCTTTAGCGTCTTCCAAATAAATGATTGAGAAATACCTTGCATTGAAGAAACACTGCATATATACTTGTACGAGGATTTTCAATAAAGGTGTCTATCACTGCTTCTTCTTCTTCAAATGTATGTTTTTCAGGGGCACCAATTTTTGGTGCACAATGTATGTTTCCGGTGTCCCTTAATCTTTGAAAGGTCCTGGAGGAAACATGGTAAGAAGGGTGACGTCTATTGGGAAACCTGCGTTGATATTCTCTACTTGCTTGCAAACTATTACCATTACAAAATCCATAAATAAAAATTATATCGGTATATTCAGAATTACTAAATATTTTGTAGTTTTTGTTTTTTGTTTCAAAATTAAATACGATAAATGTTTAAATCTTTATTTTTTAAATGCCAAAATTAAATAAAGACGATTTTCAAAGCATGCTAAATTATATTTTTTTAGTAATAAATTGATTTAATTTATTTTTCTTCAAATGCTTATAACTTTTTTATGAATGAATATTGGACATGTTCATATGAACCTTTCTTCTTAAAAAAGTATTTCCTACATGGGGTTTCAAATTTATACGCTACTTACGAAACACCCTGTATTATTATTATATTTATTTAAAATCAGCTTAATATCAGGTGAAACTGTCTGCTGATTTTGAGGAATTTTCAAAATGTTTGATTTTTACATTTAATGTTTGTTATTTTACTAAAGTTGTAAAATGTTGAATAAATTTATTTATTTAAATCGAATTTATTGCATAAATATTTTAGAAATTAATAACTTTGTATTAAAAATTCTGCCAAAAATAATCAAAAAGTGATTATTAATTGGATAAAGTACAATTACCTCGTGGTGGATGTGTAAACAATTAGATTCTGATGGTAACAGGTGGTTATAGTATTCCTTTGCCTAATAAGTGTTTTAAAAATCTCAGTAAATTAATGTACTTGATGCAGCACTCGTTGCTATGTTGTTGTGACAGTATTGTTCTCGAACTAGTAAAAAGTTCTGATGAAGCCTACGTTGAAGGCGAAACGTTAACTTATTTATTGATGTGAGAATAATAAATAGTTTGTCTGATAAACTGACTATTCTTGATAGTATTAAGTGATTATTAATGAACTAAAATATTATATGTATTAACTCTTCTCAAAAGTAAATTCTACTGAGACTTATTTATTATTTTTTAGGCATTGGTAATGTCCAAGTAATTACTCAACCACAGACGCAGTCACCTCAAATTGCAGTTGGGCAACACATTCAGCAGGACCCGAATGATCCAAGCAAGTGGCAAGTTTTACAAATGATTCAAAATCAACAACCAGCAGCGACACCAGCTCCTGGAGTGATAGTAAACACAACCACTGCAGACGGCAATATCCAAACGCAAACTGCAGCTGATACATCACAAGATGGATCAAAGCCAAGAGTTCGGCGAGTAGCATGCACATGCCCAAATTGTTCAGAGGGAGAAAGGCATACGGATCGTAAAAAACAACATATCTGTCATATACCTGGATGTAATAAGGTTTATGGAAAAACTTCACATTTAAGAGCACATTTACGGTGGCATACTGGTGAAAGACCATTTGTTTGTACTTGGCTGTTTTGTGGGAAACGATTTACTAGATCAGACGAGTTACAAAGGCATAGGCGAACACATACCGGCGAGAAGCGATTTCAATGTCCTGAATGTAGCAAGAAGTTTATGAGATCGGACCATCTGTCAAAACACATAAAGACTCATCAAAAACAACGAATTACGGTGAGAATTAAAATGATCTCGAATTATGCATGTTTTATATTAAGAGTCACGTAAGTAATAATTTCGTGCAACTATAATAATAGATTTTTGTTTTATGTCTTATAATTTACATGTTTATTTTTTCAGCATCCTGCGGGAAGTGATAATGCAATGAACGAGGAGGAAGAGGAGCAGTGGGAAAGTACCTCTGAAGAACACAAACAACAAGTGTGGATAACTTCTGATGGAAAGGCTAATGTGAAATATGCCATCACACAAATTAATTATTCAGAGGTATAGTTATATTAGTCAGTTACATATTTTTTAGTAATATGAAATTACTGGTAATTTAAAAATATAAATATACTGTTTATCAGAGGTGGAAGTCTGAAACGAATAACGTAACTAGAACAACTCGTTAGGGTTACAGACTTTTCCAACACAGTTTCAATTATTTTAATAATTTTGGTACCAAAATATGCAATTTCGAAAAAATAGTTTACATTGTAATCACAATCTAAGCAAATTGTTAAAAGTAGTCACACAAAATTTTTTTAAACATAAAGAGTCAAAATATAATTATTCTTAAATTATCTAATTTTGTTTAAAAATTTTTTTGAAAGTAAAATTTTGACTAATTCTCATTGATTAGCATACACTTTTATTACAATTTTATACTTTAATATTAAACATTTAAATTTTGATTTTATGTTTCAAAGTTAATTTAATTTAGATTTTTTTAAGTGAATTTTGGACAGAATTAACATCAGTTGTATTCTGTTTTTTAATAGCTTCGGCCGAATATGCGGTGAAATTCTAAACTGAATATTTGGTTATTTGGCCAAACCATCGTTCGGCTCATCCTTAGAAATTTCAATACCCTGTATTGTGTTTATACAGGGTGTCCCTAAATTAAGCGGCCAAATTTCGGGACACCATGTTTATTTCAAAACAAATTGGAGTAGAGATTTGAAATTTGGTGTGAATCATAATACACCTAGGATACATTTTTGTGAATTTTTTCAAATTTTTTGCTTGCTTTGAAAGGGTAAATTCGGGAAGAGTTGCGGTTAAAAATTGTCATAACTTTTTTGTAGTTAACTTTTACAACATTTTTTCTTCAAATTAATGTTCCCTATTTAAGTCTTAACAAAAAAGGTACTTTTATTTAAAGTCTGTAGAATGCGCCGTTTTCGAAGAAAATGCATTTAATTATTTTATTGATGGTCAACACAATTTAAATTTAAAAAATCATGTTAGCCATGGACTATTTTATTTTATTGTATTACCCTAAACTGTTTAAGAAATTGAAAAAAATCACGAAAACGTAAACTAATTGTATTATGATTCATACGAAATATCAAATCTGTTAATTTGTACTTCAATTTGTTTTGAAATAAACAGAAAAAAAAACTACTATTTAACAACACCTTTAAAGAGGCGAAATTGGACATAAGTTTATATGAACTTTTCTTATTCTCTCGACATCTACTAACCACCCTAGAAGTGGGTCCCACATATTATGGGACACCCTGTATATTTATTTCTATAATTACTACATAATAAAGTAACATTTGAAGAATATCCTATGAAATTTTCATTAATTTTTATGAAGAAATGTGCCGTTGACAGTGAATCTCTGTGGACGTCTCAAAAAAAAGTTTCATTGTTGTGCCCCTCATAACTCATTACTGGGATCATCAGAAATCAAAAAACCAAAATGATTTTATTAATTTATAAGTTTCTGCAGGTAATGACGTCGAGATTTTTTTCTTTTATTGATTTTTAAATTTTTTTACAGCAGTCAAAATACTGATTTTTCATCAAAAAAATTGTGCTATTTTAAAATATGTCTAAATTAAAAAAATTTGACGTCATTACCTGCAGAAACTTATCAACTAATAAAATCATTTTAGTTTTTTGATTTCCGATGATCCGGTAGTGAGTTATGAGGGGTACCGCAATGAAACGGAGACGTCCATCGAGATTCGCTGTCAATGGCTTATTTCTTCATAACAATTAATGAAAATTTCATAGAATATTCTTCAAATGTTACTTTATTATGTAGTAATTAAAGAAATAAATATATATTAACTGTCGTCTAAAAAAATTATCGAAAATATGCTTTTTTTTGTATCGAATTAACCTTACTCCCCCCTTAAAAATCAAAAATTTGAAGTCCTTGGTCAAAAATTAATGAATGATTTATTTTTTTGTTACAGGAAGCTGCAACATCGACTCAATCCATGTCTTCCGATAGTTCGAGTAATGAGGAGAAAATGATGATTACAATAAGTACTTCAGAAGCAGATGAACTAATTATAGCTGACCCTTTAGATAATTAATTTTATAGTTAATTTTTTAAATTTTTCTATATAATGTTAAATCAAATTTTGTACATATTATGTATTATCTAAAATGATTAATATATATATATATTTTTATTATAAGAAAGTTTTTATTTCCGTTAGTTTGAAAACTAAATACAAAGACATTATACACAGAAAAGTTTAAACCCACAACTTTCATTTAATTTGAGTGCCCTAAGCCAATCATCAAACAATATTCATAAGATTAAATTTTGAGTTTCTGTGTAGTTCTAAGCATTTCGGAAATTACTTTACAGCTATATGTGAACAAATCAGGAGAATTAAGAACAAAAATAAATTAAAACATTTATTATAAATACAAAATGGTATAAATTAATTCTTCATTTTTACTAACTCTTGTTGAACATCCTTATAAGCTTGCAATGCCAATTCTAAAGGCGCTTTCTTCTCAGAAAACTCCTTAATATAAATATCAATTGAATCAATTTCTTTATTGTGAATATTTTCATATAATTTAACTATGCATTCAGCTTCATCAATATAATTTGTTTCAATTAAATCCAATAAAAGATTATCCATCTTCTTAAACCAAACTAAAAAGAACGTCATAGGTCCAAAATGTCTAGTCGAGCGTAATTTATCAAAATTATGATTATCATTAATATGCAAATAAACACTAGAATGCACTCTATGAAATTCTGGATCATCAGGCTCAAATTGATGGCAGGCTTTATCTAAAACAAATTCATATTCCTGTCTTTCGAGTAAACTTTGTAAATATTCAGATTGAAACATTTTAGGAGCTTCCAAACTCTTCCCGTGAATGGGAAAATAAGTTTGGTTCATTTGATCCCGAAGTTCCCATTCTGCTTTCCTAAGAGTACCATCAGGTTCTCTCACTATAATTAAGCGTTCAGAATCCTTTTTACCAAAAGTTATATCTGTAAAAACAAGTCGACATGTTTCCAACCCTTGCAAAGCTGGGTCTTCCGAGAGTATCTCATTAATTGGAGTACGAATTTTTAGTACAGGAGGCATTTGTAGAAGAAGTTTTGCTCGATCTTCTGCTTTCTTTCGAGCTTCTTCCAGTTGATCATCAGTCATAAATTTATAAACAGGATCCGAGACTTTTTTATCACCCAGTCTACGTTTTCGAAATACTTTTCCATAATCAACACGGGTTAATGTTGTAAGCATTGTTTGTACACTTTTATTGAAAAATTTAGGAGTGGGATTTTCTTCATACTCTACAAGATTTCAAATTTAGTACTTTTATAATTACTTTATAAGAACTTACGAAAAGTAGTATGACATAACCTCAAAGGCGTTCTTTTGAATATTTGTTGATAAAGTAGTTCTGTTGATGATTTTGTGATTAAATTGGGAAATTTTATAATAACAGACATCATTAAATAACTCTATTGTAATTACTATTTATATTTTTTGCAATTTTAAGGTTATAAAAAGAACAAATGATCATAGAATGCGCAAAAAGGGAAAAACAGAGATAATAGATGATTGAGATGTCCGAATCCCATGCTAACGGAGGGAAGCAGTGGCCTCCTAACTGAGAAAACCGGAACTATTGGGATTCGGAACTACTCGTCAACTCTCGTTCATAACACGAAATTATTTAAAAATAAAAACATAAACATAACATATAACCAATAAATAAAACACCAGGAATTCCCTCAATCCAAATCCAACAACCATTAAATTTATTAATGTGACTAGTATTTTCAATGGTTCATAAGGCAAAACCGCCATAATCCATAATATAATGTGTTAATTAATCCAATCTAAAATTAAATTGTTGATTTATTGAGCAATTCATTTCCAAACCATAAGTCCTTACAGGAAGTATATGTAAGTTTTGTTAAATGGGTTGTAATGGACACTTCCATAATTACATTACAGATATTTTCTGTAAGGGCTTACGAGTGTGCAAATAATCGACCCGTTACAATGTTTTAAACAAAAATATTTTGTCTGTGACGAGTTAGGATATACGAACTTAATTGATGGAGACATTCATCGTACAATAGATTAACCCTAGGATGCATAACGTGGGTATTTGGTACCCAACACAAAAATCATTTTAATTTTCTTCTTTTGTTTTAACCGATAATTTTGGCAAGCCTTCTTTGTTATATTTTTAACACAGTAATTTATGTAAAATTAGGCGATTATTATATAGTACCTACCAAATAAAAATTTTTTTTTCAAAAATAGTCGTAATTCGATATGTAAATGTGGTCATCGGGAGAGGGAAAAAGTAGTTAAAAGTTAAAATTAAATTTAAAAAGCTAACCGAGGAGTAAATCATTTGACTTTTTAGGCTTTGGTAGATAAAATTTGTGGTTTTACATAAAGTAATTTCTTTCACATTTTATCAAGAAATCAACGATTTTTTTTATTTATTAGTGAGGATTGAAGAAAGAACAACTAAAATTCAAATCAATAAATTTTTTATTTCTACAAAAAACATTAAAGAATATGAGAATTTCTTTAATAAGTATTTAAAATTGTTGGTCCTGGAGCTAGTAATAGAAAAAAAACTGTATTAAACAGAACCATTAGAAATTCCCAAAATCTTAATTTGTAGAACATATACATCAGAAAAATTGATTCATCAGACAAATTCTAAAACCGCTAGCCAGTGAATTTGTCTAGTGATTCAATTTTTGCGATGTAGATGTTCTACAAATTAAATTTCGGGGGTTTGTAATTGTTCTGTTTAATACACTTTTTTTTCTATTATTGGCTCCCATACGTATTGTTGCTTGTTGTCTCTGGTTAGTCCTGCCCAAATTTCAATAATCCATTATGGAATATTTCTGAGAAGTCAAAATCTGAAATAAAATAATTTCATTAAACAAAATTACATAATATTTTTATCTATATTGTTACCTATTCAATAGAATTCAAAATGTCCAACCTCAGGTTGGTTGGTTTCTTCCGCGAAGCATGAAACATAAAAAATGGTAAACACATGCATAATTGTTATGAGGGAATAATGAAACGGCGTGTAGGTTTATTAATGCATGAAAGTTTATTTTTACTAATCCTTTCTACATTTTTCAAAGATGAAGTACATGCATTAAGGCGTTTTCTTAATTTCCAAATAGTCATTTGCTGTTGCCTATTTATTGTATGAAGATCACGTTTTTTTTATTAAACAAATTATTATAAAGTTCACTTTCTTCAGCTAATTTTATAGATTGAGTCACATTTTCCATTGGTTCATCGTCTATCATTAAATTATTAGATATTGTTAAACTTTCTAAATTGGATTTAAAACAATACGTGTGATCATTAAAAGCTATTTCTAAATTTTCTACATTGGATTTTGAGCAATACGAGTGATCACTAAAAGCTACTTCTAAATTTTTAGTAACAACGGCATGGTTATTATTATTTACCGGCTTTGAATACTTATGCAAATGTGTTTTTAATGAACTGGAAAATGATTTCTCTTCAAAATGATCTTCACACAAAAAAAGATGTTTTAAAGAAGGATAGTTACCTTCAGGCCAAACAATTTTTAACCATTCTTCTTTAAATATGGGATCACTAGGAAAATGAAAAAAATGTTTGTATGAATTATTACTTTCAGCCGTATTGACATACCGTACATTTGAACAATTCGGAAAAGAACAACGATACCTTACGGGACATATTAAATTTGAACTAAATATATTTACCTACCTTTACTAAAAAAATCACCGGCTTCGTTTCTTCAACAAAACCACTTGCATATCATGTAACCTACAAGATTGTGTACAAGATTAAAAGAATTGACATTGCGCTTTCTAACATACGCACGCTCAGTTGTCAAAATTCGTTAGTTCCAGTTTTCTTCGAAAGTGGCGTTTTGCTTCCCGAATTACCCGGCTTTCAACTCCTCTCATAGTACATACTTTGTGGGGAAAAAGAGAACGATTTTTAATGCAGTAAATACAAATTTTACATTCTGTGTTTATATCATAGAGTTTATATCTCCATATATAGGGTGTTCGTTCATGAGTTTCTTGAATCTCAATGACGCTAATTTCACGTAAATTCCGTAACAAAATTGAACAAAATGGAGGAACTAACCTTCCCCCATTTGAGTTATTATCAAGTGGCAAGCACACGATCTCAACCGGTCTAAGAATAAGCCTCCAGTGAATCTCAATCTCACCTCGGAGCGCATATACGTCAAAATCTCCGGCGAATCCAAATTAACTTGGTCTGAACCAGAGGTGGGATTTTGTTTCTATCTTTATATTTATCAAGCTTGATAAAACTCAGTAAAGTAACCCCCTATTAGGGGTTATTCTCGAATCACACGTTTGAATTGAGTTTTATCAAAGTTGATACATATCAAGATATGTGCCCAGCCTCATTGTTTCTGGACGGACCAAGCTTGTGTGTTTACTGGGTTACTGACTTCTGCAGTGGAGTGCGACAGAGAAAAACATAAATAGAAAGATATATAGATATATAGATATATAGATATATAGATATATAGATATATAGATATATAGATATATAGATATATAGATATATAGATATATAGATATATAGATATATAGATATATAGATATATAGATATATAGATATATAGATATATAGATATATAGATATATAGATATATAGATATATAGATATATAGATATATAGATATATAGATATATAGATATATAGATATATAGATATATAGATATATAGATATATAGATATATAGATATATAGATATATAGATATATAGATATATAGATATATAGATATATAGATATATAGATATATAGATATATAGATATATAGATATATAGATATATAGATATATAGATATATAGATATATAGATATATGGATATATAGATATATAGATATATAGATATATAGATATATAGATATATAGATATATAGATATATAGATATATAGATATATAGATATATAGATATATAGATATATAGATATATAGATATATAGATATATAGATATATAGATATATAGATATATAGATATATAGATATATAGATATATAGATATATAGATATATAGATATATAGATATATAGATATATAGATATATAGATATATAGATATATAGATATATAGATATATAGATATATAGATATATAGATATATAGATATATAGATATATAGATATATAGATATATAGATATATAGATATATAGATATATAGATATATAGATATATAGATATATAGATATATAGATATATAGATATATAGATATATAGATATATAGATATATAGATATACCCCCTTATACTCTCTATAAATTTAGCCAGAAACATGGCGTTGTTGTTGCCCCTTGCCTCGACCGGTCCAAGAATAAGAATAAGATCGTGTCGTCGACGACTTTCATTATTTTGTCCTTTTCATTCACATGAAAAAATTAGAGTCTGTCCTTCTAGTCTCGTCGACGGCACGATCTCGACCGGCCCAAGAATAAGGCTGCTGAGCAGTGCTTGAATGCGCGTCGTGTATCTAGAATCTAGATGGTATTTGGTTTTTATTGGTTTTAATAACTGCGCTAGCGTTTATATTTTTTTCATAAAAAAACGTTAAAAACGTTATTCATTTCATCCGCTATGAAGTTAAATGCAACCGAAAACTTTTGGAAAACAAATACAAATATGTCACAATGCTTTTACGTTAAAGAAGAGAAAAATAGAAAAACAAATTAAACCAAATATACTTTGTAGTATTTTTTAGGAATTTTAATGTTTGTATACCTGTTGAAAAACAACTAAACTTTATTTATTAAGTCTTAGCAAATTTATTTTTGGTATTACTTATACAGGGTGTCCCACGATTTAGTTTACAGGCCATATCTCCGTTATTTGAAAAGATACAAAATCCAACCAACATAATCTTTTAATGGCATCAAATTGGCCTTCCATTTTTATTCTTAAAATTTTATTGGCTTTGACCACCCTTAAGAAGCCATCATCAACTTTTTTTTTCAAATGGCAGCTCCTACTTTTTTTAACAAAAATTGAATCTCAACTTTATACTGAATACGACAGTATCTCATCCTTACGATTTGTAATACATACATAGAATATGATTGTGTATTTTGAGTATTTTTCTTTGTATTGTATTTTTTTGTATTTCTTTGTATTTATTTGTATTGTCAATAAAGATATTTCATCAAAGTTGGTTTTGGTCATATGTATAAATAAATGAATAAAATAGCATTACGATTTGTCGTGTCATGTTAAAGTTTAAGACGTAAGCTAATAACTAATAACTTCGTAATAATATGTCATTTACTCCAGACGAGTATGTTGATATGTTAATTATTTACGGGGAGTGCAAAAAAAACTCCCGTGAAGCAGGTCCAGTGTACCAAGAACGCTTCCCTGAACGTCGTCGACCATCACACATGACATTTATTAAAACTGAACGAAAAATGCGCACTGGTAATTTCCCCAATAGAAAACATATCCAACATCACCAGCCAGTTCTAACCGAAGAAAATATAAATGTGTTAGCCTATGTTGGAATCAACCCACATATTTCTGTTAGGACTATTGCTGAGGAAGTTGGTTTCAGTAAAAGCAGTGTTCATAGGATATTAAAAGAACATAGGTACCACCCTTTTAAAATTCATTTAATCCATGGATTGCGACCCACTGATTTTGACCGCAGGCTGCATTTTATTGCTCTAATCCATGTTATGATTGAAGATAATCCGGATCTTTTAAACCAAATTTGTTGGACTGATGAAAGCCGCTTTCATAATAATGGAGTAGTGAATATGCACAATGCTCATTATTGATCCGTGGAAAATCCACATTGGGTTAAGCAAACCCGATTTCAAACAATTTGGGGTACAAATGTATGGTGTGGGTTATTTAATGGTCATCTGATCGGTCCACACTTTTACGAAGGAACGTTAACCGGTCAGAGATACCTAGATTTTATGGAAAATACATTGCCTGAACTACTGCAAGGTATTCCCGAGGAAGAACAGAATTTAATGATCTGGCAACAAGATGGTGCTCCTCCACATAACGCACGAAACATTACTGAACATTTAAATAATTTAATTCCAACTTGGATCGGTAATGTGGGTCCGATTTCTTGGCCAACTAGATCTCCAGATATTACACCTCTAGACTTTTCTTGCGGGGTTATCTAAAAGATTTGGTGTATCAAACCCAATCTTTAAATTTGGATGACCTAAAAGATCGCATTCGTGATGCTTGTCGTAGTATTACACGAGCCATGATTCTAGCTGCCTGTACAAGGGAAGTTTTGCGACGTTTTGAAGCTTGTGTACAACGTGCAGGAGCCAATTTTGAACATTTATTATAATTAATTTTAGTTCTTCTCTTACTATAAAATAAAAAATAAAATTAATTTTATACAATTTTTTTAAGTGAGTAACATACTGTCGTATTCAGTATAAAGTTGAGATTCAATTTTTGTTAAAAAAAGTAGGAGCTGCCATTTGAAAAAAAAGTTGATGATGGCTTCTTAAGGGTGGTCAAAGCCAATAAAATTTTAAGAATAAAAATGGAAGGCCAATTTGATGCCATTAAAAGATTATGTTGGTTGGATTTTGTATCTTTTCAAATAACGGAGATATGGTCTGTAAACTAAATCGTGGGACACCCTGTATAATAAAAAAAAAGAAAAACTTTAATTAAAATTCATCACATTTTATTTTCTCACTGAAGTATGTACATACTAGAAGGATACTAGTAATCACGTGTTAATCACCATAACCCGTAAAGGCTGATTTATAACTTTGCATAAAACTTAAACATCTTTTCAGAATAAGCTAAATATTTTTCTAGGTTAGAATGCTTTTTCTTATATTTATGTTTTTATGTAAAGTTATAAATCGGCCTTAAAAGATTTTAATTAAAACATTTATTTATCACAAATAGAATTAAAAATAAAACTACATTACTTGAAGAAAAGTACCTATCTGTATACATTTCCATTAAATTAAATGTTAAACAATGACAAGTGACATAAAAATTGGTGGTTATGCTTATGTTTAAGTTTTATGCAAAGTTATAAATCAGCCTTAAAGGGTTCTTCGATTACTAATTGTATGTTGACCTTAAAATAAAAAAAAACATTATTTTTTGAAGACCCGGTAGATAGTTCAAACATTTACTCTTTAAATGGCTGTCTATTCGCATCAAGTGTGGTTACCGAGTACTCGTTTTTCTTCGCGTTCTTTTCCGCGTGATACACGTAATGATGAGTTAAAAAAGTCAGAGTAAGTTCAAAGTTTAAATTCCTATTCAAAATATAATATACGTATACGTATACAAATAAAATGTTATACAGTATCATTTTAACTAATAATTTGGCAATTTAATGCTTATAGGTTATAAATAATTGATTAATCGACCGTTTCACGTTATGTCATAAAAATGCAAAAATACAAATTCGTTGTTTAAAACAACCATTAATTAAATGAAAAACCCAAAGGGGTTTTAATACTTTTTAATTCTTCATTAGGATTGTGGGGTATTTATAATTTTTTTTATTTATTTCATTTTAAATAGTTTTAATTAATTTCATTTTAGGAATTATGGAGTCGAATAGCTGGATTTCATCCGTTTTATCCAAACCGAAATCGAATGGAGATGGTTTTTATACAATTAACGAAAAACCTGTTGACGACATATCTTTGGATTTTTTCTATAAACCTCATACAGTTACGTTGTTAGCGATATCAATAAGTATAGTGATTTATACTGCTTTCGTTCGGTAAATATAAAATTTATTGATTGTAGTTCTTAAATATAACACCACGTTTTTAGAAATACTGATAATTTGGAAAATAATGTTTGGGCTGGTATGCAGTGCTGTGTATTTTTCTTTTTAATAATATCAGTCCTTGCGTTTCCAAATGGGCCATTTACCCGACCTCATCCGGCAGTTTGGAGGATTGTTTTTGGTTTAAGCGTTTTATATTTACTAAGTATGCTGTTTCTATTATTCCAAGATTATCAAACTGTACGTAAATTGATTTTATGGTTTGATCCAAATCTTGAGAACTTCCACATCGACGAGGAAAAAGAGTACGCTGTGAATTGTTCAGATATTACCTTTGAACGTGTTTGGAGCCACGTAGATGTTTTTGCTGTTGGGCACTATCTTGGTTGGATGTTTAAAGCGATATTAATACGACATATGGGGATTTTATGGTGTGTAAGCTTTATGTGGGAAATCACAGAAATTGCTTTTGCACATTTATTGCCCAATTTTAAAGAATGTTGGTGGGATGCATTTGTACTTGACGTTTTAATCTGTAACGGATTTGGAATTTGGTGTGGTATAAAGATTTGCAAAATTTTAGAAATGCGTGAGTATAAGTGGGTGGGCATTAGAGATATTCACACAACTACAGGAAAAATCAAGCGAGCCATGTTGCAGTTTACGCCAGAAACTTTCACTTCGGTTCGCTGGCTTGATCCGAAATGTTCATACATGCGTATTGTTGCTTTATGTCAGCTCGTGATTTTTTGGCAAACTAGCGAGTTAAATACATTCTTTTTAAAACATATATTCGAAATGCCAGCATCACACCCATTTGTAATAGGTCGTTTAATTTTAATAGGTGTGATAGTTGCCCCATCGGTACGTCAATATTATAGCTTCATTACTGATACAACGTGTAAACGGGTTGGAACTCAATGTTGGGTTTACGGATGTATTATGGTTGCTGAAGCTTTGCTCTGCATTAAGCATGGTAAAGAACTATTCGAAAGAACTCAGGCAATTAATATAATCGTTTGGTTGTTGATTCAATTGGGGGTCTCCATATTATTTATTGTTGGCTGTGTTGTATATAATAAGTATTATAAACCAGAAGAATATGTATCCAGAGAAAATAGTCCATCGAAGATATTGCGAGTTAACAAATCACAAACCAAACAAGACTAATTATGATTATCATACTTTTAATTATCATTTTGTCATCTTGTGCCATATTTAGTATTTGTTAAGAATTATAATTATTTGTTGTTTATTAAATAAACCAATTGGAAAAAATATTTGTTTTTTGAACTCTAATATTTCTAATTTCAGTTTAATTTAAAATTTAAAAACATTAACATATTAAGGAGATAAATTTACAAAAATTTAGAAAAGTTTTTAGGACTTTAAAAAAATTAAAATGCAACCAAATATATTTTTAGCAGTTATGTTCTTTGGTGGCGTAACCCCAGCCGGACCACATTTTATACTTTAATAAAAAAGTTTCCCAAAGTAATGCACCATCAAAAATAATTTTATGTTTAATTGATATTTATAATATCATTAATTTTAAAACGTTCCTGCGTTTAACGTAAATAATTTTTGATAAATTTTAATTTTGCAAGGCCCAGCAACCCAGCATACACCTAGATATTTATTGTGCGATTTATTGCTAACTTTCACATTGTGCAGTTCTGCAGTTACATTCCGACTTTAAAAAGCGCAATTCTAAGGATTTGGAACATTTGCTATTAAATTATTTCTGACAATAATATAATTTAACACTTGCAGCGGGGACATTTCCTTATTTTCATTTTTTAAAACTGTGTGCAAATTTTTAGAATTTTTAAAAAGAAACTTAGAAACTGTGTTGACTACCGATGGAATGTATCATATAGAAATTCAAAAATATTACTGTGATTTTCCAATTGGGAAAAACTTTTTTTATGGAATTGATGCAAATAAAAGGATCGAGGTAGCCCCGGCCTAGAAATTGAAGCAAGAGGAACGCGCCGGTCCAGTGACTCCAAAAACAATCTAATCTTGAATTTAATAATTCTTTTACTCTAAACATTTTACATTTAAAATTTTGCAATGTATAACAGAGATGTTTTAATTTTAGTTTTATTTTCTATTCTTATTTTTTTAAATTAAATATTCGACTGTACAAATGTTGGCACATAATTCTAAAAAATAGGACGATTTAACCAAAAGTAAGGCGCGATTACTCATCAAAGTTATTAAAAAATATACAGGGTGAAATAAAACCCAGTAAACCAATTTGTAACTTATATAAACTTATATAATAACTTATATAAAATATAAATAGATAGCTCGTAAATTCTCCTATGTAGCTAATTTAGCGTAAAATATATGTATATTTTACATATATAATATATTATTTTCTCTATGTAAATAATAAGTAAAATTTATAATGTTTTATTTATATAGAATTATTTACATATACAATACAAAAGTTCGTATATGAATATTTTATATATAAATAATAATGTATTATTAATGTAAAATATGGCCTGTGTTATTTACATTAGACATTTAATGTACAATATACATAAATTATTTACATATATTCTTTATGTAAATAATTCATACTTAAAATATAAAATAAAATAATTAGAAATAATTACTTAATAGCTAGTATCTTTATTACAGGCACATGCAAAATAATACCCCTACATATGGGGTACCAAAATAATCGTTATAAAATCCTCTTTTTAAAAAGTCGAATGACCCGGCATCATTGCGCATTTAAAGAAAGTGAGATATTTGATAAAATCTTCATTAACTAATTTTAAATGACGTGATTTCGAAAATAAAAAATGCACATAAAATTTGTTTTTTTGAACCATAGAACATAGCCAAATTTCAAATTTTTTTATTCATAAATAAAAAAGTTATCGAGGTGACCCGGTTTTCATTTCCACCCGGTATATACATATAAAATATTTACATATATTCTTTATGTAAATAATACAAATGTAAAATGTCGCAATTATTATTTACATTAAACATTTAATGTAATATAAACGTGTACATATGACATATATTATATTCAATATATTTTTGAAAATAATATATAAAAATCGTGGCCAAGGATAATATGCATAAAATAATAAAAGCAAAATATTCTGCAAAACTGCGCTTACCAAAGAAATCCAACATTCAACATCGACACTTATTAGAAAAATTTATAGAAGTTGAGTTATAATTTATTTATTTTGTTATAAATAATTTAGCCTACTTAATTTTTATACCGGGTGGAAATGAAACTAGGGCCAACCTGGCATTTCTTTATTTGAAAATAAAAAATTAGAATTTTAGTATCTTATATGATCTAAGAAAACAAATTTTATGGATCGAATAAATCTTTCATTTTACTTACGGTTTATCAGGAAATGGCACCCACTTTCTTATTTTAAATGTAACCCCCTGATTTTTCCAACGTAAAATCAAACATTGGTTAGTTTTAAGTATGTTTATGACAAAAAAAAATTTTTTTTCAAAACTTTAAGAAAAAATGTTGAATTTTTTTTGGTAAAAAATTTGAGTAAAACCTACAAAAACTATTTTTAAATAATACAAATACGTAAAATAAATTGTAATTTATAAAATTTATTTCACCGTTCTTGAGATATTATTTTTTTTGATTTTCAAGAAGCGTTTTTTGGAAATATCTTTAGTTTTTTAAATGGGATGATGTAAAGGTCACCCCCTAATTAAATAGAGGGTTTTTTTCCGGTTACTGTGATATCCCATATGTATGTATTAATTTCAAATTTATACCTGTAATTAATTTTTTATCGAATTAATTTAACATCAATTTATTTGAAAAAAAATATTTTTTTGTCATAAACATACTTAAAATTAACCAATGTTACGTAGAAAAAATCAGGGGGTTGTATTTAAAATAAGAAAGTGGATGCCATTTCCTGATAAACCGGAAGTAAAATTAAAAATTTATTCGATCCATAAGATTTGTTTTCTTAGATCATATAATATACTAAAATTTTAATTTTTTATTTCCATAAATAAAGAAATGCCAGGGGTGCCCTAGTTTTTAAAGTTTATTTTTTGTTAATTTTCTCTTGAATTATGCGAGAAGGGTTAAAATTTATTGTTTATTTTGTTATAACTTTTTTTTAACTTCACTAATTTATATATTTTTTTTATTTGTATTAAAACAAATATATTTATTTAATGTGGAATTGCTTTAAGACAATGTTTTTGTGTCTTCATTTCGTGAAGCCTCGATGGTTGATTCAAGAATTTGCGACTGCAACGGCGTGGGTTCGAATCCCGCAAATCCCACTTTAAGTTTAAGCTGAGATAATATTAATGTATTATACTTGTGATTATTTTATATACAGGGTGATTTTTTTAACCTGGAAAATGGAATTATCTCGAAAAATACGCATCGCACAGAAAAATTTGCCAGGTCAAAACTTTATGGTCTAAGAAAACAAATTTTATGGATCAAATACATCTTTAATTTTACTTCCGGTTTATCAGGAAATGGCACCCACTTTCTTATTTTAAATGTAAACCCCTAATTTTTTCAACGTAAAATCAAACATTGGTTAGTTTTAAGTATGTTTATGACAAAAAAATATTTTTTTTGAAAACTTTAAGAAAAAATTTTAAATTTTTTTTGGCAAAAAATTTGAGTAAAACCTACAAAAAATATTTTTAAATAATACAAATACGTAAAATAAATTATAATTTATAAAACACTATCCGTCGTTCTTGAGATATTATTTTTTTTAATTTTTACTCAAATTTTTTACCAAAAAAAAAATTAAAATTTTTTCTTAAAGTTTTGAAAAAAATATTTTTTTGTCATAAACATATTTAAAACTAATCTTTGTTTGACTTTACGTAGAAAAAATCAGGGGTTTACATTTAAAATAAGAAAGTGGGTGCCATTTCCTGATAAACCGGAAGTAAAATTAAAGATGTATTTGATCCATAAAATTTATTTTCTTAGATCATAAAGTTTCGACCTGGCAAATTTTTCTGTGCGATGCGTATTTTTCGAGATAATTCCATTTTCCAGGTTAAAAAAATCACCCTGTATAAAAATTTACACAATTTAGACATAATTACCTATCCTCAAATAAAGCTGACATCCTGACATGATTTATCCCTAATTTCTCTCAAGATTTTACATATATTTTCTTACATGTTATATATATTTTACATAAATAATACATCTTTTGGTTTACTGGGTATTAAAAGAAAGCTGCTTTCTATCAAAGGTTATACCCAGATCTTTAATGTTTTCCACAGGTTTAATTCTATTATCGAAAATTTAAAATTCAAAAGAGTAGATCAATGCTTTCAATCGACAAAATGTCATATGAAAACATTTTAAAAGTTAAAATGTAAATCGTTGATCAGACTGGTGGCTTGGTAGCTAAAATCTAAAATATTATTTATATCAGATTGAATGTTATAAGTATCATGTATTGAATTTACTGTCTTAAAAATTTTTAAATCATCTGCGAATAACACTGTTTCTGTTGTATTCACCAATGTCGTTAATAAATAATAAGAACAAAATTGGACCACAGTGAGTTCCCTGGGGAACCCCTGATGGCACAAAAATGTCCTTAGAAATAGACGAATGTTATTTGACACGTTGTGTTATATCCTTCAAGAAGCTACCGATCCAATTTATAATACTTATGTTCAAACCTAAGGCCCGAAGTTTAGCAATTAAGATATTAATGCCCGTTTTCACCAAAGATTCCTAAAACTTAGGCATTGCTTATAGCGTTCGTTGCTAGGTATTTTTTATTAAATGATTAAAAATACCTAGCAACTGGCGCTATAAGCAAATACCTTTAGGAATCGTTGGTGAAAACGGGCATATGGTTTACGCGAACGGTCTTCTATAAAACCGTGTTGATTTTTATATCAATGATGTGGCGACTTAACCAAGAAAGTTGAGCTGGAACAATTTTATCTAAGATTTTAGGAAATGTGGATTGTAGTGAAACTCCCCTATAGCATTGAACATCATTTCGATCTCCAGCTTTAAAAATGGGACAAATGAAGCTTCGTAGATAGATTGGTCTCGAAATTGTAAGGATGCAACGTTTAATGAAATAGTTAGATAAACCATCTGGGCCACAAGTCATAGTATTTTTAAGAGAGTTGATTTCATCGAATACTTGATTGATACCAACGTTAAGAAATGAGTTGTAATCAATAACTTGATATTTGTAATAAAAAGTGAGCCCATCCCTATGATTACAGTTGTAGACAGATTGAAAAAAGTCTAAAGTATTATTACTAGATATAGATTATAGCGTACACATTTAGGCAAATTATTAGTTACCTTTAGATTATTAATATATTTCCAAAAGCTATTGGTGTTTACTGAAATATTTTTTTCGATATTTGTAACATAGGAGATATGTAATTTATCACTAAGTTTTTTACATTCAGTTCGTAAGGATTTAAAAGTTAAAAAGTCCCGATATTCGCCAGAGGATTTATAAACTGCATGTGTAGCGTTTTTCCTCTGGACCAGAGATAAGCTTAATGACAGCACTATTAAACCATTTAGGATACTTATTTGTAAATACTTTCCTTAAGGGAACATGCATATGTATGATTGTGTTTAGAACATGATAAAACTCAGAGGTGCAATTATCTACATTTCCAGATGAAAACATACGGTTTCAGTTAATTCAACATATGCAATCATTAATCGCCATGTAGTTAGCATTCTTAAAATCTAAGACGCATTCGACGTAATTAAGATCATCACTTATATCATTAAATAAAGTAATTTCATAGGCCGAATGGTGTTCACTAATGTTAGAGATTAAGTCCACAGAAGTAGATGTAAAGACATTGTCCACGTTAGAGAAAACAAAGTCCAGAAAAACATTTCTAGAGTTTGGTACGTCGATGTGTTGTTGGAAGTTTCAAAAACCATAGGATTCCAGCAGTAATTTTGTTGGTTCGCTAATGCCACCATAGGCTACTACTCCAAAAATTTTATTTTCCCACGAAACATTTGGCAAATTGTAATCACCACAAAGTAATATTTCCACCTCTGATAAGACCTTTGGTGGTCATTTGTAAAGCTGGAAGGAGTGTAATAAATAAAAACCTATTTATGTGTGGCTACTCAATTTTTTAGTCACAAAAACACACGGAATAACTAGGCATATTCGATTAAAAGAGCTTAAATGTTCCTTTTCTATCGGACAGCCCCGAAAAAAGTTATTACGCCCCGAAAGAAAAATCGAATTCATCCCCTCAGTGTCCGAAATTCTCCCCGAATCGCATCAAATTTTAGTATGTTATGGAGGACCCGATTCTGAAGAAGGTGGTTTTGACCCGCCCGGACCTATCTATTAAGGGGGCGGGGATACGACCCCTTTTGTGTTTTTATCCCGAATTCGGACATTTTCTGCGCCGAGCCACGAAAAGGGTAGCTTTTTTCGTCAGATTTTAAAAATTCCGAATACATCGTGAAGAGGGATGTTGATTCTAAGCGAGGTTCAAATTTAAAATTTTTCAAAGCACTCTAAAACGGAAAAAAATTTCCAAAGTCCTTCGATTTTTCTTACTTTTCTTCGGTTTTCGCCGGCGTCAACTTTAAACAATCTCGAAATTTGACTCCTTTTATTCTCATATCCTGGGAATAGACCGTGGCCACTTTTAACTCTACAGGCGCCCCGGCGCCGAGACGCGAAGTGTACAAATTTAGCGTTTTTTCGTGCGGCAAAAGTGCTCAAACTGTACCCCTTATATTTGAAGATCGGCAGGTGCAAAAAATAGCGGAATTTTGATTTAAAAAGTAGATACCCGTTATTATGGCCATCCGAGCCCCTTTTTGATATCTTCATTTTTTATATTGAATTGAGGCCTTTAAAATTGCATTTCGTTTTTTTTTTGCTTTTTCGAGGCAGACTTTAAAAATTCGTAACTTTTGATAGGGGTTGGATGTTATGGAGCGATATTTTTTAATTTGCTTATTACATTAATATTTATTATAATCAAAAAAATCGACACCTCTAAAAGAATCACTTCGCTATGTCTTTTCGTTATCGAGTTATGACTGAAAATGTAGCAAAATTAAGCAAAATCTCTATGTATAGAACATTCGCCCTATTTTAACTAAAAATAAGTTAACCCTACAAAAAAAAGTTTCGAACAAAAATTGTAGGAAATTTTATGCTCTACAAGGTTGATAATAAATAATTTTGCGTAGGATTCGCGATTTTAGAATTCTAGACGCCCTCTGGAGGCGGAAATGTCAACTAAGTTCTGTAGTAACCTGATAGGCGCCGATTTCTGTTTTCCTGTGTTTCGCGCATTTTTGCTTTAATTCGAACTTTGGGAGAGACGTAAATCCGTTTATCAACCTGTATTTACAATGGGAAAAATATGCAACACCATTTTTAAGATAAATAAAGCGATAAAAATTGTGTTCTAATACATCTTTAATATGTTCCAAAATGTGGTAATAATTCCTCAAGAAGCAAGTGATGGTCGCTGTATTTCGAGTATGATGCTCGGTATGATGGCACTTATCAGTATACTTCAAAACATACATTCGTACTGTTCTTAGAATAAAGATCCCTCTTCACAACTAAATATTTTAAAATCTCTCGAAAAAAACACCATTTTCGGGGCTACGCGCAATCAATGTCCGAATTTGTGGAAAATACAAAAGGGGGTAATAATCACCTTCAGAATATTACTAAAAGTTGGTGTATTTGAGGGTGAATTTCGGACACTTAGGAGGTGAAACCGAAATTAGCTTTGGGGGCGAATAATTTTTTTTGGTGTGGTCCATCGAAAAGTGGCTTTTATAATTTGGTCTTGGAATTTTCTCGTCCATATACCTACAAAATTACAACACTCTGCGCAAAAACACCTTCCCTTTTCCTTATCGTTTTAGTATTATATTGTTGACTTCAAAAGACGGATTAGGACACAATTTTTAATGATTTGTTAATGAATTTGTTTAATTATAATATAATAATTACAAGAATTAAAAGTACCTACATCCTACATAATGTTATTTTAAGAAACTATGTACTTTTATGATTATTTACCAAATAAAAGATATTCCTAAATTTGAATCAAGAATAGTTTATAATTTCTTCAAAACATGACACAAAATTAAAAACATTCTTAAATAACACTAAATTAAATAAAAACCAGATTAAAAACAATTAGAAATAGAAGAAAACACGTAAATCCGTTTGCTGTATATTCAAATATTTAAAAGGTTACTACAGAATTTAGTTCAAATTTCTGCCACAGAGGGCTAACAGCGCCATCTATTAGTAGTTAAAATTCCCAATAGAAACCGAGATATTTGGAACAATTTTCCCCCCTTCCTTCCCCTATAACTCCAGAAGCAGGTACCCCACAACTCGGGACTCTTTAGATCCTAAATGTACATGATTTAAGCTACATATAAATAAGCCGAGTTTCATTAACTCCGCAATTTTTTCCTTATTCAGGCTGTTTTTGTGCTAATTTTGCTGTACTATATTGCCGGAAAAGTTATTGATAACCTAATCTTCCATTTTTACAAAATTTATGTCAAAACAGCGCCATCTATACGTAGTCGAAATTCCCAACAGTAAAATAGTTAAGTGGAACGTACTGTCTTTGACCACCACTTTCGTCTCTGGTTGATTTGACAGAAGGATAACCTTAAAACTTTTTAAACCAAAACAAATTTTTAAATTTTAATTTCAAAAGTATTTAAAAGGTAACAAAAACCCCAACAATAATGCAAATGCATCGAAAAAAACTCTACAACTCTAAATCACTATAAAATTAACTCTAAGCAATGTGGAAGTTCAGTAAAGTTCGTATTATCAAAATTAAATTGTTTGTGATCTCAGTAATTTCATTCTTATTTGGTTTTATGCTATCTATAAATGTTTACCCTTTAGATAAGACTTGTGTGCAAGATGATATGACATATAAAACAAATCACTTGGGAAAATCACCTGATTTAATAATAATTATATTGTCGGCACCAAAAAATCTGCAAAAGCGTGATGTGATAAGAGAAACGTGGTTGAAATTAAAAATAAGAAACGATTTTAGAGTAAGGCATTATTTTGTTATTGGAAATTTAGGGCTTGGTGTTGATGAAACTACACGCTTAAATGCAGAACAATCACGCCATAATGATATACTATTATTGCCTTTAAATGATAGCTATAATAATTTAACTTTTAAAGTTTTAAAAGCTTTTGTGTGGCTTAGTGAACAAATAGATTACGGATTACATTTTAAGTATGTTTTAAAATGCGATGATGATAGCTTTGTGAGGATTGATAATTTAGCGCAAGAATTAATGCAGTTGGAAATTATTTATTTAAAAGGACAACAAGATTATGAAAATTTGAATGGAAATATGTCACCATATTTAAAGTTAAATGTACAAATTAATAATAAGGATGTTAAAAGTAATTTGCTTGGATTGTATTGGGGGTATTTTAAAGGAAATGCTCATATTAAATCGAGTGGAAAATGGAAGGAAACCAGTTGGATTTTATGTGATAATTATTTGCCATATGCTTTAGGAGGCGGATATATTTTATCTGCTAATTTAATCAAGTTTATAGCAAGTAATGCAGATTATTTAAGGTGATTTTTATATTCAAGTAATTCTTTTAATAAATTTATAACATTACAGGTTGTTTAATTCAGAGGATATAAGCGTTGGTACATGGTTGGGACCTGTAAATAATGTTTTGCGGATTCATGATGTTCGTTTTGATACCGAGTGGAAAACAAGGGGCTGCCAAAATTATCATATAGTTAGCCACAGTGTCACAGTGGATACAATGAAGAAGATGTATGAAAACATAAGGGAAACAGGAAATTTGTGTGAGGAAGAAGTTGTTTTACGACCAATACATTTATATAATTGGTCACTACCACCCAGCAAGTGTTGTAAAGCCAATAATTCACTTTAAAAATTTTTCATTGAAAGTGCTTAGTTTAAGAAAAATACTGTTTTTATCAGTGCTTTACATTGCAAGGCCTATTTTACACTGAAGAATATTTTACAAGATTTCTTTGAGGGGCCAGAGGTGGAACAAAAAGTTGAGGCCAAATCTAAGATTTTAGCAAAATTTACCATAAAGTGATAAATTCTACATTAAAAGAGTAGTTGAATAGGCTAAAAGTTAGCAACATACAGAGGGGTGCACAAAAAACGGCCAACGATGTAGCTTCGTTATTTCTTATCCGATTTTAATAAGCGTCATATTAAATGGTTTGAAGAATACTACTATCAGATAATAAAAGATTAATTTTATTTTTGAAAACATCTGAGGAGGAGGAGGCAACTTTTCTTTTTCAAATGGCAACATATTTTTTTCGATTCAAAAAAATCATTAACTAAAATAATCTAAACCATTTATACTAATAATTTTTTTTTTCTTATTTTTTTTTTTAATTTTTTTTTTATTTTTTTAAATTTAATTCAATTTTTTGTATTTGAGTTTTTTATTTTTTTTAAGTTTTGTTTTTTAATTAATTAATAAATTAAAAAAATTATTAATAAATTAAAAATTATTAATAATAAATTAAAAAACAAAATTAAAAAAAATTAAAAACTGAAAACTCAAATAGAAACAAAAACAATTGAATTAAATTTAAAAAAATTAATAATAAAAAAAAATAAGAAAAAAAATTAAAAAAAATTAATTTAAAAAAAAATGATTGGTATAATTCGTTTAGATTATTTTTGTTAATGATTTTTTTCAATCGAAAAAAATATGTTGCTATTTGAAAAAGAAAAGTTGTCTCCTCCTCCTCTGATGATTTCAAAAATAAAATTAGTTCTATATTATCTGATAGTAGTACTCTTCAAACTATTTAATTTGACATATCACTTATTAAAATCGGATAAGAAATAACGAAGCTACATCGTTGGCAGTTTTTTGTGCATTCTCGGTATTTAGATGAATTAATGAAGTCATCTGATATTTGAACATAAAATATAATTACTGTTTGTCGTGTGGGGCCAAAAGGGCATGTTGGGCCAGACACGTCCACCTCTATGGTAATCCACTACTGTTTAAAATAGTTCAGTCAATATGTCATAAAAAAGTGGCTACCTCTTACCTCGCTTCAAATCAGGTAGTTCAGATTTTTTAATAGAGTAAATACAATGTGGATATTTTTTTTTAATTTTACAAAAACCACAAACTTTTTTTTTTATAAGATTGTTTTAAAAAAGCAATTTGATGCATTTCAACAAAATTTAAAAGTCTTCTTTATGACAAAAAAAGTATTAATTTTATAGAAGTATGTCTTTTTGTTTCTGAGTTATAACTAAATACAGAACCCAAATAAGATGAAACCCCTTTTTGAGCCAATAATTCACTCTGAAATTTTCCATTTTGCACAAAATCATTAACATCTTCGAAAGTATTATATCCATGTTTGATATTTTAAAATTCATAAGGTCGGTCAGTTGCTTTTTACTTTTCATTTTTCTACTTAAATCTGCTATAAAATAATTTTCGGGTTAAAACTTTCCCTGAATTTGTACCAAGATTTTTAAAATGTGTCTGATACAGGGTGTCCCAATTTGAGTTGCATTACACAGGTATCTTTGTTATTAATAAAGTTACAGATTCGGTTAAATGGTCAATATTTTGCAGTTTTTTAAACTTATTCAGATACCATTTAAAAATATCAAAAATTCCGAGCCATTTCGAAGATAAACGGAAAAAACCGAAAAATACAATTTTTTAAAAAGTCGATTATTTCGTTTAGTAAAAAGTTACAAAAAAAATGTTTCAGATAAAAGTTATTCAATTCGTTTTGACGAACTTAAATATGTTTTTTAAAAAATATTAGACAGTCGGTCTTCAAGATATCGATAGCAACTTTTTTTAAATGGACGCCATATTGGATTTTTGGTAAAATAAACGCGTTCTCGAGATAAATGGGTGGCACGGGTGGTCTGAATCACCCTATACAGGATGTCCCACGATTTAGTTTACAGGCCATATCTCCGTTATTTGAAAAGATACAAAATCCAACCAACATAATCTTTTAATGGCGTCAAATTGGCCCTCCATTTTTATTCTGCTTGTGTACAATGTGCAGGAGCCAATTTTGAACATTTATTATAATTAATTTTAGTTCTTCTCTTACTATAAAATAAAAAATAAAATTAATTTTATACAATTTTTTTAAGTGAGTAACATACTGTCATATTCAGTATAAAGTTGAGATTCAATTTTTGTTAAAAAAAAGTAGGAGCTGCCATTTGAAAAAAAAAAGTTGATGATGGCTTCTTAAGGGTGGTCAAAGCCAATAAAATTTTAAGAATAAAAATGGAAGGCCAATTTGATGCCATTAAAATATTATGTTGGTTGGATTTTGTATCTTTTCAAATAACGGAGATATGGTCTGTAAACTAAACTAGTGTGCTCTACGATTAATACTTTCGGAATTAGTCCCATTAGAAAATCGTATTTTTATGCAACTTCATTTACACCGGAAGTTGGGCCCAACTGCCCCAACAACGTTTTTTTAAATGAGAAATTTTGCAATTAAGTTAATAATATTAAAATTAAACAAAATTATGTTTAATAGTAAGTTCGTTAATTTTGCTGATTAACATAACCACCTTCCACATCTTGACAGTAATAAAATCTACAGGAAATCTCTTGGATAAAAATTTTGTTTAAATTTAATTTTATTAACTTAATTGCAAAAGAAATCATTTAAAATAAGAAAGTTGGGGCACTTGGGTCCAACTTCTGGTGTAAATGAAGTTGCATAAAAATGCGATTTTCAAATGGGCGTAATTCCGAAAGTATTAATCGTAGACCACACTATGCTTGGTCAATTTAATGGTATTTTTATGGAGAACACGCAAATGCAAAAATATACTGGGTGTTCCATTTAAAATAAGAAAGTTGCCACTTTTAGAAAGTTCGTAATAAGATTCCTCAGTAGACAAATTTTCAGAATCAAAAACATAACCGTTCAAAAGTTAGCAGGGGGGGGTTTACTTTATGTCCGCAACGTATAAACGTTATTGGACAAGACAAACCAAATCTCGAATTTTGATTGGTTGAAAACGAGGTGTTAACCGTTTATAGCAATAATTTTTAGAAATTTTTGGTCCTGCTATTATAATTTAAATCATTTTCAGATTGATTTGTTCAACATAATTTTTACCTAATTTTAACCATTCAAGGTAAAAACGACTAAAAAATTTATAAAACTTTAAAGAATCTTGAAAACTTTTGTAAAGAAACTTATTTGATATTAAATTGTCGCATTTTATCTTTTTTAAAAATATAGAAGCACTTTTACTGAAAAAACAGTATTTCAAGGTTAAACCTGACATAATATCGAAAATTTCACATTTTTTTTTTGGAAATTTCAGACACTTCTAAAGCTGATAATCATTAAAAATGAGAACTACCCGATTTGGTGCAAAATAAATATTTGGTAAAATAGGCTTATTTTATAAATGTAATTAGTTTCAAGGAGTTTTTTTGTGATTGTTCAAACAGGCCAACAAACACTTAATAACCGTACTTTATATAAATACAGCCAATAATGGAACTAATCATTAAATTTAATTAATGATGAAAAATTGGTTTAATGATAAAATCAAAAATAACTGCTTTCATGGCATATACAAAAATAAGCTTTAATTTTATTTATTACACGCTTAGTCTCAAATATGACATACAATTCTTAGAAAAATTAAAAATAAATAAACTAGTCAACTTTTGTATACATAACAAAATTATATTACCTACAATAAAAAATATAAAAGCATTAATCTAGATTATTAAAGTATTATCATTATCCCATTTAATCTTAAGTTTATCATTTTTGTTCATGGCAGGTGGAATGTTCTCGCTATTTTTCTTGTGTTTGTACAATGGAATTTTACTTACGGCATAATCTTGACGACGAGGTTTGTCACTAACCTTTAGTTTTGGAATGGTTTTCTTCTGTCCATTACGATCACCTAAAGGTGTACGATTATTAGTGGATAGAATGGATTTTGGAACTGGATTTTCATTTTCCTCTTCTTTTATTATATTATTTAATTTTTTACTGAATTCGTTGATTTTTCTTATGCTACTAGTTCTTGCTTCATTTTTAATTTTCTTGTTTATAGGAGTTGAAACTGGTGTCAAATTAATTCCAGTTTCTACCTTACGTAAAATATTTTCATTAGGTGCTAAATTTTCAATACTCTCGCTAATTATTTGAGATTTTAAATCTACTTCAGAAACACCATTATCTAATTTATTGGGTTCTACCGAAGTACTGGAGATTTCCTCATTATTTACTTCATCATCGGTTATTTGAACTTCATCATTCTTTAATAGGACTTCATGGTGGCTTATTTGGACTTCATTGTTGGTTATTTGGACTTCATCATTGTTTAATTGGAGTTCATTGTTGGTTGTTTTGAATTCATCGTTGAATAATTGGAACTCTTCTTTATTATTTGGTTCAACAATATTAGATTCTTTTGGCTTGGAGATCTTTTCAATTAAGCCATCATCACTTTTCACCTCTTCCTCCTCCAAATTTTCAACGACATCATTTTTATCTTCATAAATGCGTAAAGGTGTGCGAATAAAATCGGTAGAGGGAGAGCGAGGATCAATATTTTTAAAACCACAAAATTTACTTTCAATAACCATATCAAGGTTAGTTTCAGGGCAATCTAAGTTTGTCTCCAACAATCCTACTAATGAGTGGCGCTTATTTTCAGGTTTAGGTGTTATTGGGCTGCTTTTCAATAACTTTGGATAAGCATTTTCTTTGTTTGTAGAAGTGATTAAAGTTTTACGTACGTTATCTAAGTTTTTGTTGTGTAATTTTTCTGGGAGTTTCGCTTCGGTCAAGGGTTCTTTCTTAGCACTATCAAGCGACGAAAGGACTACCTGTTAGAAAACAATAATTAAGTAGTAAAGATATTTGTAAGGTAATAATTTTTAATTACTTGTATTGGTGTGCGAGTAACATTAGTGCTTGGTGATCTTGGATCAAGTTCATCCAAATTACGGAACTTGGTACTCAGGATCGGTGTTGTGGGTGGTTTTTCTTCTTCCACTTCATTTTTGTTTTCTCCAGTAACTAACGTCTTACTAAAGAAGTTTCCCATTTTATCATATAAATTGTATAAAATATTATTACAACACGTGTAGTATGTAGGACAACACAATGCAAGAAAATAACGTTTTTCTGGGTTGACTGCAGTTGACTGAGCCGAATGTCCGTTAAAATCACAGAATGACAATAACATAAAAGAACAGTGTAGAGTGTAGCCGTTACAAAATTATAGAATGTACTAAGAAAAGAAAATGACCAAAGTCAATAATATGCTCAACTGGTTGCATCTTTAGCTCTTTTCTAAGGCTTACGAATTACAAATACAGGGTGTTCCAGAACGAAGTGCCCAGAAGAAAATCCTAGGAAGTACACGAGATTTGTTTAACAAAAAAACTAAAGGCCAATTTATAACCTACCTAAGCATAAGATAGTGATAAACCCAAGAAACCCTAATAAATGAAATATATTTATTTTAATGCTTTGATTTATAACCTAGGGCTAAATTTGTTATAAATGTATGTATTGAAATTTTATACTTCATTTCATAGGTTAATTTAATTTGAACTATAGTCCGGCCGCCATCCACATCCGAGTTTTAAACATTTATACGCCATTTGTACATCACTAGTTTTTATACTGCCAAGAAATGCAATCATTACACTTTGTTGTGTTCTTAAGTTTTGAGTTGTTCGCTATTGGAAACATCTTTTATTGCCATCTGCGCAGACGTAGAAGCCGATAATCACACGAAATATCATATGAAAATAAACGCTGCCCTATTTCTTAAATCCAGCTATGATTCCATATGATTTTGTTTATGACTCTTCATACAAAAAACTTCAAACGTCGTTTATTTCATAACCAAAATTTTTTTCAAAAAATTAACCGAACACGCCGATTTTTGTTTTGAGGGGGGCGCATTATAAGACCGATTTAAGCACTCTCGCGTCATTCCCTTAAGCGGGGGGCTTTAACCCCCTATTTTCTTAAATAGCAACAGGGGTTGAGTAATATATCATTTGAAAGCTGCTTTTAATTAGAATTCAACGGTATAAATTAAATTAAAATTGATCGATTCATTGTAATAAATAAATTTTAAAAAATGTTAAATTAACCCAAAAAATCTTTTTTCAATTAGCAAATTGTTAAATACTGAATAAAAAATTGAAGGTAAGATGTCCCGTTTGGTTCTCATGAATAATTTAATTTAAAATATAATCGCAAAAGAACAATAAATAAATTTCTTTTTTATGTTATCCACATGATTTGACAGGTGTTTAAATCTAAATAAAATGTGATTTAAAAATTGAAATAATTTAATTTAGTGTATTACAAGTTTTCGAATTAAATATATTACACCATGGAGAATGGATACTATACTTTTAGTATGCATACTACATTATTACACTAACTTTATTATACCTCCTAACCATTCAAAATGGTTTATTCTAAGGATGATCGAGTTGAGATTATTATGCTATACGGTGAAGAAAGAAGATGTGCCCTTCGAGCAGCTACTCGTTTTAATAATCTTCATCCAGATAAAAATGTATCTGCAAGATATAAGATATATGTTTTAGATTTGTTCAATAAATTTCGTGAAACGGGTTCAGTAGGAAATAAAAAAAGAACTGGCGGCCCCCCAAATGAAGTAGAAACGTTGACTGTAGTAGGCGAAACATCTCTAAATCCGCAAACTTCCATAAGAAACTTATCTACATTAACAGGATCGCCCGTATAAATTTTCTTGTCATCAAGAATTAAGTGAAGATGATTTTGATCGCCGAACAGAGTTTTGTGAAGTTATGTCTAATAGACTATCAAATACTCCCAACCAATTACAAAACATCTGCTTTAGTGATGAAGCAACATTTAATTTGAGGGGTGAAGTTAATAAACCTAACTGTCGTTATTGGAGTACAGAAAATCCACATTGGATGCGAGAAGAGCACTGTCAGAATCCAGAAAAATTAAATGTTTGGCTTGGCATTTATGGGGACCATATTATAGGCCCAATATTTATTGATGGCAACTTAACAGGCGAAAAATATTTAGATATGCTGCAAAATATTATCGAACCTACAATAACACATGTCTTAGAAAATGATGATATGCTGGACGAAAATTTGATAATTTTTCAACAGGATGGTGCTCCGCCACATTAGGGTAAGGTTATACACACTGAACATAGTAGTGAAGAATGGTAGTAGACCAAATACATAGAGGTATAAAGTAGAGCATTAAAGTAAGGAAGTGGTGGTTATACAGACAGCAATGAACATTGAGCAGTTAATTTAAAAAAACGCAAATAACATGCGACACGAGACACAGTTGACGCGAGACGCAAGCATTTACCTCTACTACTAAACCGACCAACCAATGAGAGACGGCCCCACATAGATCAAAGTGCAGCAGAATCAAACAGTTTTGCTTTTTGAAACATGAGCGATGAGCGATTTGCTCTACTATGGCCGCTCGCATTGAAATGCATTCGTTTGATTTTTCATCGCTTCTCCACGGCTTGCCTCACTCTGTGCATGACTACCATTATTCACTACTATGTTCAGTGTGTATAACCATACCAGTTCGTCAATATTTAAACAGAATGTTTCCTAGTTGGATTGGCCGTAGAGGTACTATTGAATGGCCAGCACGCTCACCTGACCTCACACCGCTGGATTTTTTCGTTTGGTGCTATTTAAATCTTCCAGAACCAACCTGATACTTTAGCAGACCTTCATCACAGGATCATAAACGAATGTGGAAATATTACACCAGTAATGCTACAAAATGTTCGCGCAGAGTTTGAAGACCGTCTCTATTTCTGCTAGGAAAATTCTGGAAAACATTTTGAACACTTACTTTAATTGTCTATTTAAAAATAAAATTATTTTATAACTAAAAAAAAAATTTATTGAAAACTATAAATTTGAGTATTACAATAGGTTTTTATTTTTTTTCTTTAAAACGAATCGATTAATTTTAATTTAATTTTGAGATAATATTTTTGAAGAACCAAGGAAATGCTCGATCTCAAAAATTTTATTGGGCCCCCGCACAGTCAACTTATTTTAAATTAATTTACCAAAATCTAGAAATTATACTGTTTATGCCCACAAATTAATTAAATTAAATAAAAATACTTTGATGATTTTTTTTTCTTAATTTTAGAAAATTGTACTGAAAATAAATTTAAAATTTACACACCTGGAAAAAAAGTAGGGATATTCATCGTATTGGGCTTAAATCACATCCACTTTGATTTTTTTAAATAAAATAACTTAAAATAAATAACCGCAATAAAATTGAGCAGATTTTGTAGATTTTTATTGTTCTTTTGTGTTTTTTTTTATTTATCCGACCAAATTTGCAAAAAAATGCATAAACAAACGTAAACTAAATTTGAGTTTAGTGTAGTTTTAACGTGCCGTTGAAGTTGTTGCTATTCTTTTCCACTGCCATTATTGCTGTACGTTATCATGGAGAGACAACATTTTCAAGAGACCAAATGTTAAGAGCTATTGGAATGCTTGAGGCTGGCTTGTGCCAAAAGTTGATATTGCGCGTGCATTGGGCACTACTCAAAGCGTAATTTCGCGACTTTTTTCTCGTTATCGTCGGACTGGGGATGTATCCGAGAGGCATACAGGACGAAATCGCTGTACCACAGAAAATCAGGATCGTTTTGTGCAATTATCTGCGAGAAGAAACCGTACGATTACCGCCCGAGATTTACAAATGCAGCTTCAAGAGGTTCATGGAGTTCAGGTGACACCCAGGACTATCATTAACAGATTACACGAAGATAACTTAAGATCCAGGAGACCATTGAGGTGCCCACCATTGACACGTGGAAATCGCGGAGCTCGTTTAACTTGGGCTGAGGAACATGTTTTGTGGGATAATAATCAATGGAGTAATATTATTTTTTCTGACTAGTCGCGTTTTGGGCTTTATCCAGATTCAAGACGTGTTAGAGTGTGGAGAACTCCTGGCAATAGGGCAAGATTGCAGAATGTGCAGGAGGTGCATTCTTACAGAGGTGGTTCTATCATGATTTGGGCCGGAATCAGTATCGGGGGAAGAACCGATCTCGTTTTGGTGGAGAACAGCCTCAACAGTGATAGGTATATAAGAAATATTCTTGAACCAATTGTCCTTCCATATGCAGGAGCAGTTGGAGAAAATTTTATCTTAATGCACGATAATGCTCGTCCACATGTTGCAGCGACCGTACATGAATTCTTGTGGGTCAATTCAATCGAAGTTCTGCCATGGCCTGCTCAATCCCCTGACCTAAACCCGATTGAACACGCATGGGATATTCTTAAAAGAAGACTTAGAAGTAGGGCTGATGGTTTTCAAAACCGCTGGCAACTGTTTGAAGCTCTCCAAGAAATTTGGCGAGAAATTTCTCAACCTGATCTAAATGGTCTCATTCTGAGTATGCAAAGAAGATGCCAAGCTGTGATTAATAATCGAGGAGGGCATACTGATTATTTTACTTTTTAAGGCTAATATATTTTTTCTTGGATTTTCATTTTTTGTCCTTGTATAGTTCTTAGGTTATCGATATTAATTTTTGACAATTTTTTTTGGTTTATGTTAAATAAAATAAAGTTTATTTAAAAACATTATTATTAATATTTATTTCATAAAATAAAATTACGATAAAAGCCCCCAGGACCCAATATGACAAATATCCCTAGATTATTTCCATGTATGTACATTGTAATTTGTAAATAAATAACCAAATTGAGAATGTCCTCCTCTGTTAAGCAATAGTGGAACTAAATACTTACCGAGTTTGATTGAAAAGCATCTGTTGGCGAAGAGTGAAACTAACTTCCTTACCGGTTTGGGCAGATGACTGTTGAAAATATTGTCGAAGCTAAGCAAAGTTTGACAATTTTCATGTTTTAATCATACTTTTCTACATTAATATAAACATTTTCGTTAAAAGTATGCATTCATCTAAATCTTAAAATCATATTACATATGATGACATAAATATAAAATCTTAAAAGTACTCTTTTTTCTTTTAAATTATGATTGATCACAATCGACAGCTGTACGAAGAGACCCTTAATCACTGAAATAACGCTGTAATCAAATCAGATAACCTAAGTTTTTAACTTGACAGTCCAACCATAGAAGTTTTACCTCCTTTTCTTTTATCGCTGTTAATCTGCGCTTTGCGTCTTTTTACTTTTTTCCTCACAAGATTCTCAAAGAAATTTATAAAATCTCTGTGTTGAAATAGTATTTTTGGCATCCAACAACAGAACATGAAGTATGAGATGCTTTATGAATGGAGATGCTCTTTTATTGTTATTTGTAGTATTCATAACAAGAATTTTGAATAAATAAACAAAACTTTAAATTCAAATATTTGACGTTCCCTGTTATATTTTGCCAATTACTGCCACAGGGGACGCTGCAGTATAATTCGCTCGTGGACTCCTCAACTTCTTTGTCTTTAGTCTTTATTATTTGGTATTGTTTGGTATTCTGTGGTATAGGAGCAGTTTAGAGGTTACTTCTGGTTATCGTTTGACGAATTTTTGCAAAATTAGCTGCACAAATCAGTTGAAATTAATTACAAATAGAATGTTTCGTAAGTTATTTTAAGCAGATATTCTTTAACAATAAATATTCAATGCTTAAATATCGCTTTCCTATAGTTTGTACTAAAGTTTTCCGTTAATTTCAAATACATACTTTTCTCTTAAAAAATGATTTTTGGGTATTTTTGTAAACAAAAATTTAACATTTAACAACAAAACTTTTTTTTTAAATTTTTTAAGAGTTTTAAGTGACGCACATTATAAATTTTCCGTCAAAACTATAAACTTAATTATAATTAAAGAATTTTGTACGGAAATTTCTGGGTCTAAGCCTTCTTTATGTGCTAATTCTGAAGATACATTAAAAAATGAATCTATTACATGTTTATGTTGTTTGAAATGTTACCATTTATTTTGTGTAAAATTGAAACAAGTCCCTTAAAAGAAAAGTTGGATTTCATAGTATTTCCAGCAAATGCAGCTACGTTGTAAGAATGTCTACGATACTTTTTTGTTAGCTCGCAACGTGGTGTCATTAGTAGAAGTACGAAGCTGGGACGTTTGAGTATCGTTTTTGAACATATTTCGAAATTTGTACAACATGTTACTGTTAAGTACAATCAAGTCCAAAAATAAGGGGTACTGATAGAAATGATTTCATGTTACAAACTAACATTGGATTTTAATGCAAGTTTTCAGAATCGTTGGTGAAAACGGACATAAGAGATGTAAAATGTCATAAAATAAGAGTAACAAATGTAAAATAAATCTTAACACATATGTATTGACAGTATACATCTATTCAAGACCTTTTTTGGTTAGTAAAATAAAATAATTTTATTTTTCTTAATATATTACTTATAATATTCCAAATTACTGTATACGTATTATGTGTAAATACGGCCGCCCTAAGAACATAATAAGTATGGTTCATTTTTGGTCAATCTGTTGGCCGAAAAATGTTCATGTGCCTTACTGCATTGTACACAAAAAAAATACCTGCATAATGTCAAATAACTTTTTTGGTTCCGCCGAAAATAAAGAAGTTATAGCCATATTTTGAAAATTGTATTTACTTGTTTTTTCAAGATAGCGTAGAAGCAATCCGAAATTCAAATGATTTGTCAACGAATTATTATTATTATACGAACAAATCTCTACCACTTTGCCATTTAACTGATTTAACCGACCATGCAGTTCAACTTCCCGTGGGGCACCTTGTATATTGGTGCCCGTAAGATAATTGGTGAAATTAGGTATAGGACTTTGCAATGTAAATTTCGATTTCTTAAAAGAAACGGAAAAGACGAACGGTTAATTGAAATCGAATAATTTTAACGATTCCATAGTTCATCATTCGAGGTTTTTACTTTTTTATTTATTTTTTTTTAATTTGTACTTTTTAGTTGTGTTGAAAATGTCCAAAAATATGCAACTTTTAGGTTGACTTTACAACCTTATTTTAAAAAATCAAAAACCTCATTTGGTAGTCTCTTTAATTTACTTTCAGGATTGTTTTACAAAATTCAATTCGATTAACTTTTAATTAAGTTATGTTTATTTTAAAATGCCAGTGTAATCGTAGGTAATTCTAAGTTAAATATTTGGCATCTCTATTCCCATAGTTATATGTTTCATTTGCTCATCGCATTTCCAAGGCGCAGAGAAATCAGAATTACACATTTTGCCGACTATCCTCTTAACATAACATTTTCTATATTTCTAAAGATAATTTGCTGACATTTTGTATAGAGGGCATCGACCCTTTACCCCTCAATTTTTTTTATTTATAACGGTGCCAAATAGTAACAATAAATAATAAATTAATAATTCATAAATTTCATTTATTAATGTATGATTGATATGAAGAAGGAAATTGTGAGGTTATGTAAATGTAAATAATCACCAGCAAAGCCAAATATCCGTTCCACTTAACATTGGTGGCATTTGCGGCCTAGTGGAACAGTAAAAAATTACTCTTTAGTGGAACGAACTGTACAGGAATTCAAATTTCAAATTAATTCATAAATCTTAGTTTTGGACGGCTAGTATATCATCATAAACAAGGCTAACGTGAGTTTGTTAAAAGATGGTTTCTGCGCAGGGTTCTCTTTGGATGAAAACCACTCTAATAGAGATGGATTCAGGCGAGATGACAGATAACAAGACTTTTGAAAGTTTTGGGGAGAACGCATCTGCCGCGCTTAAAGTTTTTTTTGGATTTTGGCTTTTAAAGTAGATTAAAATTTTCACAACCGGTTCCGCTGAACCGACAAAATTTTAAGAAACGTTTCTACTGAATCCCACTTACTTTCAACTCCTAATTGATATTAACTTTATGATTTCAAATGGCAATAAAATTAAAAAGTACGAAGAACCAGATTTACAAAATGGTGCTTTTATTTTAAAAATCGGTACACAATTTGCCGAAAAAAATTACATTCAAATTTTAATTAACTAATTAATAAAAATGAACCTGTTTTTCAGTATTTAACTTCAGTTTTTGGAAATCTCTCAGAGTCGATTTTAGTGTCTGTCAGAGCATATTTTTTTAAAAACTTTTAGCTACTTTAGCACCGTTGTAAATCTTGTATAAATTAAATTGATATCACCCCTCCGTTAGGAGTAGAAGGTAGGTAAGAGCTAATTGTTTAAAAATCTGTCCCCCCAAAAACAAAAATCGACCTGTCCGAGGAGGTTTGAGAAAACTGAAGTTAAATAACAAAAAACGGGCTTTTTTTGGACCATCCTGCATATTTATATTTTTACAAAATAGTTACAAAAGTCATGAAAATGTTGTATGAATTAACAGGAATAAACGTTCTTTCAATTTCTGTACTTAAATTATTATTATTATAAATTTAAAATGACCGTAAAAAATAACATATTTTCACGTGTGCAGTCATTTTTTGGAAAATTTAACCGTTTTGGCCTTCTTGAATTTAGATTAAATTGGAAATTAGATAGGAGGGAGATTGGCTGCAATTGAGCCTTATCGAACTGCAACCATTTTGATCTTTTGTTCAACCCTTACTCTAGTGGAGTCCTGGGATATCTAAATGCTTAATAAAGCTGACTAGATCCTTAGGAGGCATAGCCTTGACTTCGTCTGGAATTAGAGTTGTCCAGCCAGTGATCGAATCTAATGCAAGCTAATGCGTCGCATTCGCAAATGATGTGCTCCGAAGTTTCATCTTCTAGGTCACAGAATCTGCAAGTTTTCATTTCTGACTTGCCCATTTTGTTGAGATGGTACATCAATGGGCAGTGTCCAGTTAAAAGCCTGTGATGAGCCTCAGTTCGTTCCTAGCTAGGTCAAGAAGCTTTGTGGCTTTCTTGGGCAAGTACTCAATGAATTTCTTCACCTCTCTTGAACTCGAGGTATGACTCCAGTGGGACATTCTACTATCCCTTTCCCACCGTATGATCTCCTCCTGTAGTTGTGTCTTGTTCAGCCCACAGAACGGTTCTGGACCACTCGGTGTAAGATTTGAGGCCGATCTTGCTAACTCATCAGCAATTTCGTTGCCTTCTATTCCCTCGTGCCCTGGCACCCACATTAGGACAAGCTTGTTTCCTTTTGCTGGTTCTTCAGGGATTGCCTGACTGTTCGTCAATATGTATATTTGTGCTCCTTTGAGTCTCCTTCGTAAGCACTCCTGGGCACATAATTCCACAGCCAGAGTTTCTGCCTGCATAATGGTTGGGGAAGTTCCCAAGGCCATGGAAACCCTATAACCGGGTCCATATATGCCTATAGCTGTTTCTCTATTGGATTTGGATCTGTCCGTGAACCACAAAGATGCCTTGGGATCCAAGTGATTTAACGTGTGTTTTACCATTTTTAAGGTTTTGTTTTGGGATTCTTGAATTTATTTTATGTTATAGACTTAATTTAATTTACAATTTTTGATTGATCTTTGGAACGAGAGAAGACAAGTTTAGATGTTCTTTCAAATTGTTTACTTAAAATTGTCGGTTTCTATTTAAAAAATTGTGATGACATCACTGGCATTGTACGATGACGGCACATACATTTTAAATGACGCAAAATGTCCAATATTCATAGATAATATAATTTATATTATATATAATTATATTTATATGTATTATGTTATCTATGCCAATATTACAAACATAGTTTGACGTGTTAAGCCGTTTTTCTGAAAATCGAAACGTTTCTGACTTCTTGAGTTTATTTCATGTTACAGACTCACCCTGTATCTAAACTCTAAACATAAACAAAATAAGAACTTATAACGCACAAAAATCATAAGAATTAAAAATTAAAGGAAAGAAGCGCATGTTTTTCGTTTTTTATGTCTTACATCTTGGTGCATTATATCTTAAAATTTTAGTCTAGAGCATTCCTTCCTTAAAATTATAATGGCTATTTTGAGGTTTACTGGACGAATTCTACAACCCTTATAAATTACTATTTTAAAATATTTTTTTTTGAATTTGAAAATACGAATTTTAACCTAAACAACCGCGCAAAGCTCTTTTTTAAGTGGCCAATTTTTTTCATAATTATTATTTAAAAATGGCGTTTTTATGCAATTTTTATTGGAAATTTGTAGCGGATGTTTTTGAGATATTGAAAATCGGGTTGCGCCGTTTTATAGAACATACATTTATTTACACGTACCTAAGTGATTTTTTATAATAATAAAAGTGCTGCTGTAGTAGGATTTCTCAGCAAAGAGAAAGAATTCGTAGGTTTTAAATCTCTTAGTTAATAAACCTTTACTTCTTAAATGTTAAATTTTAATGTATCTAAACACAAACAAAATAAGAATTTAAAACACAAATAAATCATAATAATTATAAATTGAAGAAAAGAAGTACGCCTTTTCATTTTTTTTAGGTAAAGCTTTAAATCTGAGTGAATAAACACTATTCCGACTATTCTAAATGATAAATGTTAAATCTTAAATTTGTCTGCTTAAATAGACCTTAAGTTATAGCCGTTTGACATTTGCGCAAATTCGCGTGACCCGCTCCCGCTCTAAAGATTACAAATATTATACACATTTTGAGCTCGCTAAAAATCTAAACTTTTAGCTCGCGTCTTGCTCTATCACGTAGCATAGCATATAGCACGCTTGGAGCTAGACGCGAGTTTTGATTTTTAGCGAGCTCCAAAATGTGTATGCTACATGTAATTTTTTACGCGCGAGCAGGTCGCACGAATTCGCGCTCGAAATAGTACAAAAGTCAAACGCGTATTGGTTTAATTTATTAAATTATTTTAACAATGTGTTTGAATTATAGGTAACAATTTTGATAAAATGGATTTGTTATCTCAAATGAGAAAAAATGCTGAAAGTAACAGAGAAAAATGGAATGCAGTATTTGAAAGGGCAAAGAAAAATCAAAATAAAGCACAATATGAAATTATGTTTCGTACTAATGACACAATTATGGTTCCAATCAAACCTGGACATGAAGAGATTGATAAATCTATGAAGAGAGAGGTAATTAAAGTTCCAACGAAATCTGGGAAACGAAAAAAAAAAGATGAATCTTTAAAAGATAATGATATTAGAAAACATGAAGAGATTGATAAATCTTTGAAGAGAGGGGTAATTAAAGTTCCAACGAAATCTGGGAAACGAAAAAAAAAAGATGAATCTTTAAAAGATAATGATATTAGAAAACATGAAGAGATTGATAAATCTTTGAAGAGAGAGGTAATTAAAGTTCCAACGAAATCTGGGAAACGAAAAAAAAAAGATGAATCTTTAAAAGATAATGATATTAGAAAACATGAAGAGATTGATAAATCTTTGAAGAGAGGGGTAATTAAAGTTCCAACGAAATCTGGGAAACGAAAAAAAAAAGATGAATCTTTAAAAGATAATGATATTAGAAAACATGAAGAGATTGATAAATCTTTGAAGAGAGAGGTAATTAAAGTTCCAACGAAATCTGGGAAACGAAAAAAAAAAGATGAATCTTTAAAAGATAATGATATTAGAAAACATGAAGAGATTGATAAATCTTTGAAGGAAAACGTAATTAAAGTTCCAGTGAAATCTGGGAAACGAAAAAAAAAAGATGAATCTTTAAAATATAATGATATTAGAAAACATGAAGAGATTGATAAATCTTTGAAGGATGATGATCCATATCTGCATCTGTTTAAAAACCATAAGTCGGAAATTCTTCAGCAATTCTGTTTTTTTTGTAGAGTCTATCCAAACGTAGGAGTGGCTTTTTCGACAATCCACAAAGTGGACAAGAACTTATTTACAATTTCTCGTCTTTTACAATTACCAACCACTAAGGACAGAACTGTTTCAATGGAAAGCTTACAGAAATCTTATGACCAAAAAGTATTGTTATTAAAACAGAAAAACCTTGATAAATATTTAGGTGATTATATGAAGTTCATTTCTTTTGTCGGAAATGTTGTTCAAAATTTAAAAATAAAATATAAAGTATAAACTCTGTTGTCCACTCGACCATTTGAGTAAATCAAAGAAAATGTTTGTAAATAATATATTGAATGTATTTATAAAAAGCCTTACAGCAATACTTAAAAGAAATTTTTACAATTGAAGACCTTGCATCAAGAAGGAGGTAAGTCCATTTTTGGTGCAAAATGAAATATTTACGTCGACACTTACAATTTTAAAATCCCAATCGAATGGTTTAAGGAGGATGTGTGTATGATTAATATTTATTCGTTTAATTTAAATATTCACTTATCCTTAGCAGCCGTTTCGAGAAAGATTGGAGTAAGATGAAAATATGCATCTGATAGACCGGGAGCACCCGACAGTATTTGGTCTCCGATTTCATACAGCATGCCTTTTGGAGGAGAGAATATTTGCCCTATAAGAACAAAGAAAAGCATGTACTAAATTCCTGTACGTTTTCCAATCATATGGAAAATTGCATTTCCACTTTCACAAAAATTTTGTGTTTTTCTCTGATTTAATATTGCATGCCCTTTTAGCAAAAGATAGTTAAAATAAATAAAGTCTTGAAAATTATATGCATGCGATTTGCAAGGTCCCAAAGGGCTCAAATGGTCATTTGATCTTGTAATAAAAAAAATATGATTTATAAAATTAAAGTTTATGTCATAAAACCCCCATAAAAAAATTGGCATGTGGGCCTCGTTGGCTTAAGGATGGAAAATTTAGAAAAAGTATTATGGAATGACACCGAAGTTTTAAATTTTCACCAAACTTCAGTGTCATTCCACATAACTTTTCCTAAATTTCCACACATGAGCCAACAAGGGGCGCATGCCAATTTTTTTGTTGGGGGTTTTATGACACAAACTTTAATTCTTTTCATTGGCATGCTTATGAAAACGCGGAAAATCAAATTTTTTTATTACAAGATTACATGACCATTTGAGCCCTTTGGGACCGTGTGAATCGCATGCCTATAATCTTTTGCTAAAAGGGCATGCAATATTAAATCAGAGAAAAACACCAAATTTTTGTGAAAATGGAAATGCAATTTTCCATATGATCGGAAAGCATGAAGGGGTTTAGTACCCGCTTTTCTTTGTTCTTATAGTGTAAATATATGCTGTATGAAATCGGAGACTTATCTATGTCGGAGACCAAAAATGGAATACTATAGTAACTTAAAATTTGAAGTTTAAGAAACTTATGAGGCAGATTACACTGACGATGATAGCAGATCAGATGATTAATATTGATATTATCAAGGTCATATTTTGTTGCTAATTCTTCTTTTGGTATTTTTACATAATAAGTTAATAGAAAAGTATTTATTTCTATGTATTTGGCAAGATTTCTTCACCTTTTCATCAACATTTGAGTCCAAATAAAAAAAATTAAAACTTAACATATTTGCTTATTTTAATATTGCATAAAACGGTATGTAAATATTTTGAGGATGAACAAATAAATTGTGCTGATTAAAATAATAATATATTCAAATTTTTAAAAGAAAAACGTTTTTTTAAATTTTCTCAGAACTACGAAAAGTGGACTTACCTCCGTCTTGACCCAAAGTCTTCAATTAGGAAGTTTTTTATTTTTTCTCCTAATAATAATTCTAAGAATTTGAAAATTAATGGTGAAAGAACTTTTAGAATATCTTTAAAAATAAGAAAGTTTTTGAACTTCAAAGTTTACTACTCGCTTTTTTTTGAGATAGTAAATGTCATTCTGAAAAAAAAATTTTCTATCAACTATTATGTTTTTTCGACTCCTTAAAGAGTTACAGCAATTTTAAAATTTCAAAAATTAAATGATTTTTGTGGGACACCTTGTATAAATTTCATTTTATTTTAAATTTTTTTATTTAAGTCAAGTATGCTTTGGATTTTGTATATCTTTAAGCCAATAAGATGCTAAATTTTAGCGAGGGAAACCTCGTTGTTCCCTTATTTTAAATACATTCAATAATGTTCAAAAAATTCAATTTGGCAAAGAAAAAATCCAAATAATTGATTTAAATAAAAAAAAATATAATAAGAAAGAATAAAAATCAAATCAATTTCTTTTCAATTGTAGCCTTTATTTGAAATACAATTTTTTTATTAAAAATAGCTAATGCATTTTCGATCCTTAGATCATCATCAGGCTATAAAACATTAAATAAAAATAATACTATAACAAAGTATTAATAGAAATTACCTTGAAAAATATTTTAAAAAAATATTTTAAAAAAAAAAACAGATTCAAATTTCGCATTGCACATTAATGATAATAATCATACATTTGACTCTAAAAATTTTTGTTCTATTTTGCATTTTTATAATAAAGGCAAAAAACTTGATTTGGCAGAAAACTTAGAAATTTGTTTTTCAAAAAGAAAAGACCTTAGCGTTAATGATATTATTAATTACAAATGCACAAAATTTTTTGATAAAATAAATTTATTATAAACTTATTATATTTTATTTTATATTTTACATCAAGATTTTATTTATTTTACTTTACTTGTTATTTTAGTTTATAAAAAGTTTATTTTTTATAGTAATCTTTGTGAAACAAAATTTAATTTTATTTATTTATTTACAATTTTTTACATAAGTCATTTTTATTTGAATTTTTTAAAATATTTTTTTAAAATATTTTTCAAGGTAATTTCTATTAATACTTTGTTATAGTATTATTTTTATTTAATGTTTTATAGCCTGATGATGATCTAAGGATCGAAAATGCATTAGCTATTTTTAATAAAAAAATTGTATTTCAAATAAAGGCTGCAATTGAAAAGAAATTGATTTGATTTTTATAAAAGAAATACATACACCATGGACAATTATATTATTGATATAAGAAAGAATATTCCACAAAAATCATGAAAATTTATCAATTTTAAAATTGCTGTAACTTTTTAAGGAGTTGAAAAATCATAATAGTTCATAGGAAATTTTTTGTTCAGAATGACATTTACTATCTAAAAAAAATTTTTGCTGGAAAAAAAGTGAGACCCTGTAGATTAGTATTTTCATGACATGGAAACTTCCTAATTATTTCGTCGGTGTAATGCAGAACTGTCCTAAGTTGTAGCGGGGTACATGGTACATGACATGTAATTTTTTGTTTTAGAGTTATAAGAGTTGTATCAAGAAAAGATGTAGGTATCTATGACTAAAGTCAGTGGCGTAAATGTAAATTAGTGCCCCCCCGCAATTTTAGAAAAGTGGCCTCCTATACAGGGTGTCCCTGAATAACTGTGACAATTTTTTTATGGTGATAGAGGAAGTGAAACTAAGCATTTTTGACTCATAATGTATTGTCCGGAAATGCTTCCTTAAAAAGTTATACCACTTCAAAAATTTTCAAAAAAAATATTTTTTTGTAAATAAAATAAATATTATAAGAGATATTAATTTGAAATTTTGGCCACAGTTTTTTCACATAAGGATACACATTTTCGGCCAATAAAAGTTTAAAAAATATTTTCAGAGGCGTTACATGTGGGGGGGTCATCAACTTCTTTACGTTTTTGATAATTTTAAAAGTAGTAAAATAATCCTTGATCAATGTTCTACATTCTACAGAAAAGGTACTTTTAATTTATGTCGCTCCGGTGCTTCATTTCGGAGTAAAAGTAGATTTTATAATTTTTAGCTAAAAATATGATTTTAAAAAACATCATCATATTAGGATTTTTAATGAAAATTTCATGATTTATCTGTAAACATACAAATATCAAAGTAGGCGAATTGCCAACGTTTTAGATTTTCCTTAAAAACATTTAAATTAAATTAAAACCTAAATTGAATTTTTGGATTTTAAATTTTAACATGTAATATTTTATTATCTTAACTAATTATATGCAATTAATATTTTAATAATTAATAACTCAACTAACTAAATGTATACAGGGTGATTCAGACCATTCGTGCCACCCATTTATCTCGAGATCGCGTTATCGTACATGGCCGAAATAAAAATTTTTATTACCAAAGTGAACCTAAAGAATCCATTGGTGAACTTATTTTTTTCCGGAACAACCCGGAACTATCCGGAACCGGAGGTAACTTTGATTTTTTAAATGACGACATAGGTCGAGTTTGGTATGGTTTGATAGGTCTTTCAAAAACAAATAACTTTTATTAAAATATTTTTTAATATTTTCCATAGTTTAGAATTTATTCGAAAAACAAAAAAAAATTGTTCAAAAAAGTAAATAAAAATTATTGCATATTTTGAAGAATTTTATAAATTTATAAACTCTTTCTACATACAAATTCTAATGTTTTTTACCAAAATAACAGCAAATTCGCGGCGTCTCACGGTGCCAGTGGAATCCAAAGTAGGCGGCGCGGTCAAAATTCGAATCGCGCCGTACAGTCTCGCTGCCTCGGCCGTGCTCAGCGGAATCGGAACCTTTTTTTGCGCGACAAAATAAAGTAGGGGAAATATTCGCTAATAAAACGATCGCTAACGACACACTTATGAAGTTTTTTGAGATAGGCAACTTAACATACTTTCGAAAGTTAAAGCAAAATAATTTAAAAATTTGGTGATATATTAATGAATAGTAATAAATTTCCAATTTTTGATAACGTTTTTTAATTACAATAATTTTTTTAACATCATATTTGACGAAAAGGGCTAAAATATTAACGAATGGATTACACCACGCATACACGGCGACAACTCCGGGTGCCTACTCTAATTTTTATTTTATAATTTTCCAGAAATTCTTCGATTTCTTAAAAAAAAACAGCAATTAAACAATGCAAATATATATTTTTCTGTTTTGTTTAATTTTACCCGTGATCATTCAAGCTATATGTGAAACAGTTCTTACAAATATTTTTTTATTTAAATAAACTGAGAATTTGTTACTTAAGTAACGTATTTGCAGTTTTTTTAAATACAAAACAATTAACCGAATTACCAATGCAAATTTGTCATTCAGCGTAATTGTTAAATGATAATTGAACACACGTCTATCGTGTATCGTGTCTTTCTTTACGCTTGGGACACGTCTAAGCCGTCGTGTATTAATGAAATTACTGAAAAGTTAAATTAAAAATATGGGCGGCCAAAAATTCCAATATGATGAAAGTGGAGGAACTTTTTTTTACTTTATCTTATCATTCCTGGCTTTAATTTTAGTACCAGCAACATTTTATTATTGGCCAAGAAAACAGAAAGAAGGTTAAGATTTTGTTTTAGTTGTAATAGATAAATAATATTGATAAATAAGTACATAACGTTACAATATGCATTATTGTAAGCAAATTAATAATCTTTATCAATTTTAAGATCCAGAAAAAATAAGAAGACAGTGTAAGTGCGAAGATTGTGTGGTAAAACGTGAATATATTAAAGCCTCTGAGCCATGGAAGGGTCCCAAGAATTTTATGATAAAGTTTATAATTGTATTAGGATGGGTAATCCTAACTTTTATAGCTTACAAAGTAAGCCAGTTTGATTATGAGATGGCAAATTTTGATCCATATGAAATTCTTAGTGTACCCGTGGGTGCATCGCAAGGTGATATTAAAAAGGCGTACAGAAAATTATCTCTTATTTTACATCCTGATAAAGAAACCGGTAATGAGAAAGAATTCATGAAACTATCAAAAGCTTACCAGGTCAGTAATTAACTATTTTTTGAAATTTTTTTGTGTAAATAGTATGATTTTTTAAAGGCTTTAACTGACGATGAAGCACGTAAAAATTGGGAAAAGTATGGTAATCCTGATGGACCTGGAGCAATGAGTTTTGGTATTGCTTTACCTTCTTGGATTGTTGAGAAAGAGAATAGTATATGGGTATTGGGATTATATGCGCTTGTGTTCATGGTTGCACTACCGATAGTTGTGAGTATCACTTAAATTTATCACACCTGTCTGAGTCATGAATTAAAACTAAATACTCTGTCCATCTGGAAACATCGTAATCATATACATTTTTCTTTATTTCTTGTCTGAAAATAGCGAGGAAAATAGGATATACATTTTTAATTTACAGTGGATTCCCTTTAATAGGACCACCGGATAATCGGAGCAGCTGGCTATTTGGACTAAAATATAAGGTCCCAATCTATGAATATAATGTAAAATTGGGACACTTATTTAGTTTAAAAGGCCGCTTCATTGGACCATTTTTCATGAAAATTAGATCAAAAATAAAAATTTTATGGCAAATTTTTGTGCACCCATTTAAATGTTTTAAAAGTGAAAAAGTGAACATTATTAATTTTGAAATCAATGCGAACTCACATGATATTCAAATTATTATTTTGCCATCATTTTATCGGTTGGATGAAATTGGCGCACTTAATTTATGCATAACTTAAACCATGCTGTCCTTGGTTACTAAGTACAGGGTGATGATAAAGTTTGGAACCTTATTCATTACTGCCGTATTTAATTGTTTTGAGAAAATCGCTCGGACAGGTCAATTTTAGTTTTTGAAATGCCATCTCTTGATATAAAAAAAATATTAATGACGTCACTTTAACAATGTCGTCATCAGTGATTTTTTTAAATGGAATCCCCCACTTTTTTTACTCATTATCGATAGATTCATTTATTTAGAAAACAAATTTAAAAACTGGTGAAATTTTTTGGCGGTGCACAAATAAACAATTTAGAGCTAAAATGTACACAATTAGAAAATCTCATGAGGTAACAAGTAACAAGGTGATAAGAGGTGTTTTAAATAACATAAGAATAAATCTATATTATGCTAGAAAAAAAATGTTCGATCATAGGATCTTACGATACTTGCCATAAAAATTTTTGGTGCCCCAGTTACGTGTTTAATTTGTAAACAAAACATACTTTTGGAACTTAAATATTGTTTTTAGTTTATGTTTTATGGATTAATCAAATAAAATTACAGTAAAACGAACCAATTATTTCGTTTTGCTGTAATTTTATTTGATTAATACAAAATACCACGAACTGAAAATCACACTATATTGTTTATGTTTTATACACAATTTAAAAATAATCCTAAAATAATATTGTACATATTTTCTTTTTATGTATGATTTTATTTTATGTTACATTCAAAATCTATTATTATGATATTTTAAAATTTAAATTTCTCTTATTTTACGTATTAATTATTAAAAAAAAATTCTTGTGACAAAAAATTAACTTCGGTTTTTAAGACCAGCCGCTTTATCAAACCAAAAATGTCCTGTTGTGGTCCAATTAAGCGGAATCCACTGTAATTAGAAAGATTTTTTTGTGGAATATAATAAATTTATAGTATAACAATGAATAATGCAAAACTGGAAAACATCTTAAAGTACTTAATTTTCCACAATTTATCAAATTAGGAGAATAATAAAGGATTTCCAAAAAATGTGTTTCTCTGGTGTAAACAAACCGTTCTTTTCTTTATAATTTTTATATAAGCAAATAATTTACAAAAAAAAGGTTCTAAGGCAGGTAACTAATATTATTTATAATGTGTTATTATAGAAAAAAAATTATATTTTTTTGTACAAATCACAAAAAACGGTAGGAACCTTAATATTTTGTTTACATTTTATTTAACCATTTTTTGTGATTTGTATAAAAAAATATAAAATTTTTTTATAATAGTTAGAGCTTTGTTTTGTAAATTATTTGCTAATAAAAAAATTATAAAGAAAATAATGGTTTGTTTACATCAGAGAAATGCATTTGGTATTGAAGCGTCTTAAGGAAAATTAACAATGTTTCGTTGCTACCCACACATAAAGTTTTAAATAGGTTTTGATTTATTAGTCCACTACTATCTTTTAAAATGACAACCAGAGGTCATATCTGATTTCCGAAGACGTGAATATAAAAGATTATGCATATCAAAAGGCAAGAAGGCATATACAGGGTGTCCAGAAATTAAGCGGCCAAACTTTAGGAGGCGATTCTAGCGAAAAAAGCTTCCTATAAACATGTGCCCGATTTAGCTTCCTAAGGGAGCTACAGCCCTTTAACTATTGTGACTAAAACTAGGTTTTTTGTCATTTATTTGAAAACGGTTTGTAATAATGATTTGAAATTTGGTGTGAAGACTAATGGCCGATCTCACCGACACCACTTAAAATTTAAGAACTGCTTTAATGTCTAAATTGACAGGAACACAATACAAAATCTGTCAATTCAAAATGCCTAAGTCGTGTCGGTGAGATCGGCCATAATACGTTTAAGATATAATTTCTCAATCGTATGTTTTTTAAATGCTATTCGTCTTTTGTTTCAAAGCCGCCTTTAAATGATAATGCTAAAACCTATTTTTTATCACCATCTTTATTGGACTGTAGCTCCCTTAGAAAGCGAAATCAGGCTTAGTTCATAGGAAGTTTTTTTGTCTAGAATTGAATAAAAAGTTGCCGCTGTTTATAACCCCAACCCTCCTTAAAACTACCCTTTCAGAGCTTTCAAAAAATCTGAAAAAAATTGAGAAATTATATCTTAAACGTATTAGTCTTCACACCAAATTTCAAACCTTTATTACAAACCATTTACAAATAAATGACAAAAAACCTAGTTTTAGTCACAATAGTTAAAGGGCTGTAGCTCCCTTAGGAAGCGAAATTGGACACATGTTTATAGGAAGTTTTTTTCTTAAAATTAGTTGTAGAATCACCTCCTAATGTTTGGCCACTTAATTTCTGGACACCCTGTATTTAAATAAATATGACAAAGATTTATGACATTTTATTTTTTTTTATTTTGTTGGGAAGACTAGTGAAAATTCCAACCACAAATCGTGTTTGTCAAACATATGGACTTTATATGAAAATTAATTGAAATGTTTAAAATATCAGTATTTTTTGTATGTTTAGGAGGTCCCTGGAAGCTAAGTGGTGGCATAGCAACCACTTAAATTGAATTACAAAAGTTATAACTAGATTAAAAATAATACCGCAAATGGAATTTTTCAAATTCTCTAGGACATGCATTTTCACAAGGGGCGCCTTTAAAAGGTAGAAAGACATTTCTTCATATTTAATGGCTTTCTATGGTAATGAAAATTAAAGTTCTGTAAAAAAAATCATTTCATTAAAAAATTTGTCGGGAAATTTCCAATCCTGCAAATGTGAAATGTTTTTTAAAAATCTCAGCAATAACTTCGATCTGCCACTGGATTATGTAAATTCAAATATTTTTAGATTTAAAATCAGTTTGGGTTTTGCACTTTTAACCATATGGTCCCACCTTCCCCACCTATAGTTACGACATTGAATTGCATGGGTAAAATCCATGTCACAAATAAGTCACACTATCTCACTGTCACCCAAAAGTTGGTCCTAGGGTTTCTCACTTCTCACGGTTTTTTAGTTCTCGAGGATCAAGAAATATTTTTTAAATTTCTCAAGATTTCTTGAGAATTAAGAAAAATATGATTATATTTTGTAATAATACAATAAACCAATTAAAGTAACTTTTTTTCGTAAATAATATTTGCAAATAAACTGTTTAGTTATAAAAGTTTAGTATTTGTTTATACAGGGTGTCCAGAAATTAAGCGGCAAAATTTTAGGAGACGATTCTACAATTGATTTTAAGAAAAAACTTCCTATAAACATATGTCCGATTTTGCTTCCTAAGGGCGCTACAGCCCTTGAAATATTTTCACTAAAATAGGTCGATGAACCCTATATTTTAAAGAAACTATTCAAACTTATCAAATAGCTACTTTTGATTAAGTAACTAATAATAAAAGTAGAGTATTAGAACAAAAGTAGCGAAATTATTGTATTGTAAAAAATAGTAAAACATGATTGGAACTCTGCGTGTAAATGGTTAAATGTATTTTTCTCGAAAAGGGTGCAATCTATCGGGTTGGGATAAGAGTACCATTTTTGTCTAAAATTAAATAATATTATGAAAATAAATATTATGTTATGTTAACCATAAAAAAGTTATTATTTTTGAACTTAACACTTCTCAAAATTACCCTTTCGAAGGGTTCAAAAAATCTGAAAAATATCATAAAATTTTACCTTCAGGGTAGTATGCTTTACACCAAATTTCTAATCTCTACTACAATCCGTTTTCAAATAAATGACGAAAAACCTACTTTTAGACACATTATTTCAGGATGCAAAAACGGACATATGTTTATAGGAATTTTTTTTCTTAAAATTAATTGTAGAATCGCCTACTAAAATTTTGCCTCTTAATTTCTGGACACCCTGTATAAACAAATACTAAACTTTTATAACTAAACAGGTATTCAAATATCATTTCTTCAGTTATTCGGCTTTGCTTTTAAAATAAAATTTTAACAAACATAATATTTGTGCAGATTCATCTGATAAACAAGTTCTGAGTTTTGATATGAATTTTCCAGAAGTTGATAAGTTTCTCGCATTTTAAGTGGAAGTTGGTCTAATTGTTAAACGTGTTAATACTATGTAAAAAATGCATAATTATGTAAATAAATGTAAAAAGATTGTATTAGTACTTATCATCAAAAATATTTCACAGCAGTAGAAATTTATTCGTATTTCAATAATTTCGTTCTAAAAAAAAATGTGATTTTTAAAATATACCAGATGTACACGAAATTAGGGCCACCCCTGTCAATTCTTTATTTATGAAAATATAAAATTGAAATACATATTAATATGTTATACAGGGTGTCCCTAAAAGGTCTGTACAAAACGATACCACATACTCCTGACACCAAAATAAGACGATTTAACCAAACTTATCTCTATCCAAAGGTGCTTCGTTAAGGTGCTACAGACCATTAAAGTTCTTAAAACTATTTTGTATTTTTTAAATTACTAAATATTGGCTCGTACGATCATAACATAATTTGGTATGTGGCTATGTAATGGAAAAAAGTATTTCTAGACAATTTGTTTTTACTTTTTCACATTATGTAAGGTGTCAAACAATAGGTCATCGACAAGCAAAATTTCTTATAACTTTTTAATGGCCGAATAAAAATTCATAAAAATTTACTTGTAGCTAAACAATGTAATTATAAACTTTTTTGTCTCTTACAAAATTTTTCTATCTCCTTTATTCTAGGCAGAAAAATATTATTTCCATGTGGTACATAACCTAACTTTGGAAAAATATTTAAATTTTTCTCTAAAAGATCTGTACAAATTAACACAGTATATTCCTGAGACCAAAATGGAACGATTTAACCAATTTTATCTTTATCCAATAGTGCGTCCTTAAGCCTCAATTGACCATGAAACTTATTTAAAAAGATAAGATTTTTCAAGGTCGCTAGACACTTAACGAACCACTTTTCGATTAAAATAAGTTTGGTTAAATCATTTTATTTTGGTCTCAAGAATATGTGGTGTTACTTTGTACAGACCTTTTGGCGAAAAATTTTAATATTTTTCTAAAGTTAGGTTATGCACCACACGGAAATATTTTTTTCTGCCTAAACTAAAGGAGTTAAAAAAATTGTATAAGAGACAAAAAAAGTTTATGATTACACTGTTTAGCTACAAGTAAAGTTTTATGAATTTTTATTCAGCCATTAAAAAGTTACAATAAAATTTGCATGTCGATGACCTATTTTTGACGTAACGTGAAAAAGTAAAAAAAAATTGTCTACAAATACCTTTTTTCATTACATAGGCACATACCAAATTTTGTTATGATCGTATGAACCAATTTTTAGTAATTTAAAAAAAACAAAATAGTTTTAAGAACTTTAATGGTCTGTAGTGCCTTAACGAAGAACTTTTGGATAGAGATAAATTTGGTTAAATCGTCTTATTTTGATCTCGGGAGGATGAGGTATTGTTTTGTACAGACCTTTTAGGGACACCCTGTATAGACAAAGAAAATACATTTATTGAACTAATAAAGAATTCAATTCTACTTATGGTTTCACTGGAAATGACATTAACCAGGAAAGGTCCAGAAGGAATTTTGATATGTGTCCGGGATTTTTTAATACAGCAGAAATGCACAATATTATGTATTTCTATCGTTTCTTCAGCGAAAACTCAAAGCGTTCTTGCTACAGTTGCATTTCTAAATTAATAGAAAAATCTTTGAATTCTTCATTTGGTAATACTAATGTCCTAGTTTCTCCCACATTTTTGCCATTATTGTCATCATTTATGAACACGGGGAAACCCTAATTATGATTTTAAAATATGAAAGTACGTACAAAAATCTCTAAAATTTTAAAATTGTTATTGCTGTAACTTCTAAAGTTAAAGTAGTCGATGATAATAATAGTTAATAGGATGTTTGGTTCAGAAGGACATCTTTAAAATAGTGTATGTTTAAGGGGGCGGGAATTTCTATTTTTGTCCAGGGTAGAGCGGGTCCTGTATACAGGCACTTTTTTGGATACAATTCAGTAAGATAATAGTATTACTCACGAAGGCCTATATTGCTACACGAGCCACTAGGCGAGTGTAGTAATAGGTCTGAGTGAATAATGGGTATTTTCTTGCAAGTAGAATTCTATATTTTTTCCACGATTTTTTTTATTTTACAGCGCTTTTCTGCAAATTTTTTTAGGTCATTTTTCGTATTTTTGACATTTCTTCACTTTTTCTATGTATATTTTGTTCTGTGGTTAAAATTACCCATAATCCATTGCTCATTACCCAAGGGTTAGCAATACTGAAGCTTCGTGATAATGTAAAAAATTTAGTAATGAATTTCATTACCTATCAATAAATTCAAATGTAATAGTTCTTTTTTCTATGACTATTGAATAAACGATTCATTACATTTGAATTTTTTGATGAGTAATGAAATTCATTACTAAATCTTTGACATTAATCAAGGCGCTCGGACCATATGCGGATCAATCACAATTATCACAAAGCTGCAATATTGCCAACCCATTGGGTAATGAACAATGGATTATGGGTAATTTCATTAATCACTGGACAATCTATTAGGTAATTAGCAATGGTTTATGGGTAATTTACATAGAAGAAATCAATAAATATCAAAATTAAGAAAAATAACCTCAACAAATTTGCTTAAAAGCACCATAAATTAAAAAAAGGTCATAGAAAAACTATAGTATTCTACTCGCGAGAATCTTTAAAATTTAATTAAAATTTTTTAAATTAATAATTTTTCTTACAGGTTGGGACATGGTGGTACCGAAGTATAAAATTCTCTGGCGATCAAGTCCTACTAGACACAACACAATTGTATTATTTTTTTTTTCATAAAACACCGAATATGATGTTAAAACGTGTTATTATGATATTAGCAGCTAGTTTGGAATTTGACAGAAAATACAATTCCGAGATAGAAATCAGACCTTCTGATGATGAAGAGGTGCCTTTATTGACAAAAAAATTGCCAAATTTAGGCGAGAAAAATAAGGAGCGTCCTTTATGCTTCTCTTACAGCATAAAGGCTCGAGCTCTTTTACATGCTCATTTATTACGAGTTCCTCTTAATCCACTTACATTAGAAAAAGATCGTCGGTGCATTGTAGCAAAATGTCCGTATTTAATTCAAGAGCTTGTCACTTGTGTGAACCAACTAATTTTACTAGCATATGCAGGAAGAAGTATGGTTTATTTATTTTTTATTTATTGAATCTATAGTTATTTTTTTTTAGTTAGTAAATTACCAAGCATTGAAACTATTGAAAATTGTATGAAATTATCTCCAATGATAATTCAAGGAATTTGGGAGTTCAAATCCCCCTTTTTGCAACTACCGTATATTACTGAAGACAATTTGAAATATTTTGTGTCGAAGAAGGTATTATATTATTAAATAACATAATATGTATCATTTAATTGGACGATCAAACAAGTGAGCTAACAGAGGATGTGATTTCTAATCAATATACTTTTCCTTATGAAATGAATTGTTGATGGTTCAAGAGTTATTTCAGTTTTCATATTTTTTCAGAAATTTGATACTGCGCCCACTAAGAACATAATTAAGAAAATTCTATGAGTTGTTTGTTTATTTTGTTGTTTTGCTATTCTGGTAAGGTGTACCTTTCCAATAAAAGCACTTTTATGAAATCGATCATCTTCTATCAAATAGGTAAAAAAATATTTTCTGAAAGTTTTAGATCATAAAAAATGTTAATGGATCACAGAAAATATTGTACTAATATAAAGTTTAACAACTGTCAGAAAAAATTGTCCACTTCATGCAGAATCTGAGATGGTATAATGCATATGAGTAAACACTGGTTTTTTTTATATTAGTTTTTCTGGCAAGTAAGTCATTTTTTTGAAATAAAATTATGGGAGTTATGGTCCGAAATAAAACAAAACGAATCAAACGATGATTTTTATTGACTCAAATGAGTCACAATAGGTGCTGAAAATATCGATCATGTATCTTTACACATAATTGGCATCAATGGATAAAATTCATATTAATTAATCAGAATAGTAGTTCATTATTTTTAATGTTAATGGTAGCTCACTAAAGAATGGTCTTTTTTTATCCAGCGATTTCGGTATTTCACAGATTATAAATTTTAAGGAAACTTTAAGTTTAGAGAAAACAAAATGTAAACAAATTACAAACACAATACTATTTATCGGACAAAAACTGGTACTCCTCGTTATGCCATAGCAGTGGGAAGAGGAGGAATCATTCTCTAACCACCGCGTTCACCTGACCTAAATCATTTAGATTTCTTTATAGTGATATTTTAGAGAGCAATGGAAATATTAAAAATAATATAACGAGCCTTTCTTTTAAACAAATCCAATTTTATCCGACAATGCTGATTATGTATAAGAGCGCCAGAGTAGGATTTTTAGAACTTATTGCAAGTTTAACATAATAAAAATCATTATTTGACTTGTTTTATTTTATTTCCAACCATAACAAAAAACAAACAATTTGTCAAAAAACCAATTTAAAAAAATCTGTTAGTAGACAACTTTTTCTGATAATTGTTCTGCCAAGGTAATTCAACTAATATTCACAAAATATTTTAAATAGATGAAAGGTGCACCCTTCAAGGACCGTACCACAAATTAAAAATGACCAAACAGCACATAGAATTTTCTTAATTATTTTTTTTTAGTAAGCGGAGTACGCGATTTCTGAAAAAATACGAAAACTGAAATAACTTATATTTTGAATCATCAACAATTTTATTTAAAAAAATGTGGTTGTATCTATTGGAAATTACCTCTTCTGTCAGCTCACTTTGTTGGATCGTCTACTTACGGGACATATTTTCTACATCAATTTATTAATTTCTTGTTTCTCTTTTCAAATTTCATTAAATTTTTTAGTCCACTTTCAATAAACATATAAGTTATATTGCATGCTATTGCAAAAGTTTAGTGAAGTTACTATGCAGTATTTAAATCGAACTAAAAATGCTATTCTGGCATTAAAATCACCCATTAACAATATCCTTATAAATGGATCAATTCAAATTACATGAATATTAAAAGATAGTATTTAATTTAAGAAGTATAAAAAGTACATTTAAATTTTTAGAGACAAATTAAATCTTTGGCGCAATTTGCTCAATTGAAAGGTGAAGAACGCAGAACAATTCTTCGCAGTTTAAATGATAATCAATATGAATGTGTAATGCACACTTTGGGTAGCATGCCTTTTATCGATTTTCAAGTGAAATGTGAAGGTAAAAATTTGTTACTAATCTTAAAATTTGATGCAATAACAAAAACAATTTTTTTAGTTATGGATGATGAAAATCCAACTGAAGTAACTGCAGGTGCAATAGTAACAGTAACAGTATCACTAGTTCGAAGAGACATGAACATATTATTTGGTGATGATTCTGTTGAAGATAAGAGCATAACCAATGAAAATGGTGTGGAAGAAGAAAATGAAGCTGAAGTAGAAGAGACTGTCAAAAGACCAGTTTGGATGAAGCAAAAAAAAGGTGGTGGAAAAAAATCAAATAAGAAATCCAAAAAAGTAAAAGCTGTCAATTCTAAAAATCACAAGGTTGAAGATTCACCTTTGGCACTAGTTAAAGTCGAGGCGAAACCTAAACCTGATGATGAGAAAGAAGTTAAAGTGGAAAAGAAGGATGATGACAGCAATGACAGTGATGCCAGTGATGTTGAAACTATCGATAATAGATCTTCAGAGGATGAAGTCAAACCATCAAATCCTGAAGATGATGATCAGGTATACAAATATAAAAATTTTGTTTCATCCCATCGATTTGATTAATTTTTGTCATATGCATTACTGTCATCTTAAATTACTGTCCCAAATCATAATTAAGGCTACTATTGGATCTGAAATCATGCGAATTTCAATCGTTAGATTTTCTGTCATTAACCAAGGAAATTAAAAATATTCCTTATTATTCTGAATATATTGTGGAAAAAAGGACCATGTCAGGCTCTGGGCCAAAAATCAATTTTCACTCGCAGCATTCTCCATTTGCACACTTGTACATTACCACAAACTAATGAATTCCCCAAAGTTTTATCGTTGAAAAGATTCGCAATGCTCACAACGACCGCAAGAAGCCCACAACGACCGTATTTATTCGTGGGTTTCTGTGGTCGTTTGTAGAACGGTGACATTTGCGGGATTATTATGACGAAACAACCGCGGTCTTATGTGGAACGACTTTGCGGTCGTCGTGAGCATTGCGAGTCTTTAGTGGAACGCCTCCTATGAGGAATAACGTTAAAATGGTAACAAAATCAATCATTTTATTTGATCCTGAAACAGAACAAGTTATTCAACTTCAGATTTCCCTAGAAGACGCGGTACGTGACGAAATTGGTATTTGCGATTGAGTAAGATAGTTATCTACAATTTTTTCTCTTCCTCAAGGAGTTTATTTTGAACCTTGATAAATGTATGATATGTTTATACAGTGAATTCAAAAAAGACTGAAACCGCAACTATGCAACCAAACATACTCTGTAGTAATTTTAGACTTGTTAAGTTGGTGTACCTGTTAATTTTCAATCAAATTTAAATCTTATCTGTCACTTTCAAGTTATTTCTCAGTGTGTTACAAATTTTATAAAAAACACAGTTTTTCAAAACTAAAAATAGTGCAGTTAAAATATTCGCGATGTTTTTTTCGCCGGAACAGAACGGGTTTATTTCAGCGTAGAAAACTGAGGAAAACTTAGGTTTCCTACCTTGCAATGTCAATGGTTTCAATCTTATTTGAATTCACTGTAGATACTGCCTTTAAAAATTCTTTATGAAATGGAGCCATCCAAGCAAGAGTACTTCTCAATCTTCTTCAGAACTGTATAAACTTTCAGATTTGGATAACTGTTTTCCGACCTTACATATTCTTTTTGCACCTATGTTTACAAAGATTAAAGCGTTGTCAGCCATGTTTATCAAACTCTTGTTAAGAATTTTGCGGTTATTTTATGCATTCGCAACGCATAGCTCAAAACCCATTCCACTTATGTTTTCGATCGCAACGTTTTGAGCTAGTGGAACGGGAAATTTTGCGGTCGTGGGCTTTAGTGTTCATAAGTGGAACACGCCCTTACTACACTACATACTATACTCCCATTCGAAATTGCCTATGGTTTTGTTTCATCCTTTTTACTTGTGAACTTGTCACTTGTCAAAAAAAAATTGCGTTTTTAACGTTTGACATGAGTGCCAAAAATGCTAATTTTAACACATTTGTAGAAAAAATGTTTTATTTATTTTTCGTTCACGATTTTTTATTAAATATTTATCAACTATTTATGAATTACTGTTGTTATCAATTGAAATTGAGCTAGTGATATTTTTCTTAATTTAAAACTTAAAATATTGTAGCTCCAAAACTAATAAAAAAGACTCCTAGTTTTTTCGTTTTTTGTCGAACATATTTGCTCTAGCTTCTAAGCCTTACGTTTGGTGAATCACCAACAGAACACCCTGTATATGCATTTTATAAAATAACAAAAATTATTTCTTCAAAAAAACTTCTACTAATAATAAACCTGTACATTTTTTATACTTTTGTAGGAGTGGGAGAAATTCCAACAAAAAGTTCATAAACGTGAAGTTCTAGAAGGAAAATCAAAGATTTCACAAACTGTTATACATGCACCATATTTCCCAAAAGATAAACAAGAATATTGGTGGACTTACATTTGTGATCGAAAATCTAAAACTTTACTCACACCACCCTATCATGTAACAAATCTTGTAGATCGTGAAGAATGTCAACTAAGAGTAAGTTCATTTGACTTAGTTTTTGTAATTATTATTTCAATTTACTTTTTTATTAGTTTACTGCTCCAAATTGGAAAGGAGTTTACACATTTACAGTGTGTTTACGTTCCGACTCGTACATTGGATTTGATCAACAAAAAGATATAAAACTAGATGTTAAGGATGCGCCGGCAGAAATAACTGAACATCCACAATGGGAATTCGATAATTCTGAGGAAGAAGATCAAGCTGAAGATGATGCTCATGAATCTGAATATACGACTGATGAAGATTTACCTGATGAAGACATCTAAATCGAAACAAATTGAAGCAGTTTTATTAAACCAAAGAGTTGAGTTAACTCGTGAAGGCAACAATTTAATTATAAATTGAGTAATTTGGGTTGGTTATATATTTATAAATTATAAATAAAATATATTTGTAATAATTTTAACAGACCTTTATATATGACAATTGATGAAATTACTAAAATACAATACTTCTAACAAATCATCAAACCAAAGTGGATAACTATAAGTGGAACTATTAAATATTTCATTACGGTTTTCTACTTCTAAACGAGATTTTATCATGTGGTAGATATTATTCGCAATATGGTTCTTTTCCATTTGTCTATTCTCAGATTCCATGACCACCGATATCGAACGTTGATAAGGATTTAAATCTTCAACGTAGTACAAATTCCTTGGTGGTACAACGTCAGAATCAATAAATATCCTTTGTCCTGTGTATATGTTTAGGTAAGGGGTTTCAGTTGTAATTTCCCTATATGGCCTATTCTTGTATGATTTATTTTTCATGTCTTCTAAAAATTTCTGTAAATATGAATTCAAAAATGATTTGTCAACTGTCACTTTTTGTATTAATTGAAGGAAACTTGAATTTTGTTAGCAATTCGCTTAAACTGTATTCCTAAGAGGATAGTCTGTGTATTTGTTGAGCCTTGCATTTTTAGTCATAAAAATGTTTCTTCCAAAGCTTCTTTAAATTTTCTTTTGTTGGTAAAATTAAAATCTTGTGGCTATTGGGAATTTCAACCATAGATAAATTTCAACTATGTACAAAGAACACTATAACTGGAGGATATTGGGTACTTGTGTCAAAAATTGTGTTTAAAATGTATTCTTAAGGCGATAGTCGGCGCTTGAGTTGAAATTCTCTTGATATTTGCGATTTTGGTCATAACTTTTTTTCCAGTTGAGCTTTTTTAAAATTTCTTTTTTTGGTATACAGAAGAGTCTTCTGGCTACCAATTTCTTCTTTTTTTGTTTTCGTAAGTGAAACCAAATAATCATACGGCAGCAGTAAAACGGGATTTTTACAAAAAAATATTCGCTTGCGGCTCTTTATATAAACGAAGACTTTGATGTTGCGTTTTTTTGTTATAAATATATTTTTAAATTTTTTACAGCATCCCAAAAATGTCTTAAGATTTTACTTAATTTTTGGGATGCTGTAAATAGTTTAAAAATATATTTAAAACAAAAAAACGCAACATCAAAGGATTCGTTTATATCTTAACTTATTTCTAGCGTTGGAAAAAAATATTATTTCAATTAGTTTTTTAGAATGTTTCAAAGAGTCGCTAAGCGAACATTTTTTGTAAAGAGCCCGTTTTACTGCTGCCGTATGATTATCTGGTTTGACTTACCAAAACAAAAAAAGAAGAAATTGGTAGCCACAAGACTTCTGTGTACCAAAAAAAGATATTTTAAAAAAGCTTCAATGGAAAAAAAATATGACCAAAACCACAAATATCAAGCGCTCAAATTTGCCGACTATCCTCTTAATTGTACCTTATAACATACAGGGTGTGCAACTTTTTTTCCAGTAAAAATTTTTTTTAGATAGTAAATGTCATTCTGATCAAAAATTTTCCTATGTATTTTTGTGGAACACTGTATAATATCCTTTCTTATTATACAGGGTGATTCAAAACTTTTCCGCATCCTCTTAAGGGCAGATTCCTCACACGAAAATAAGAAGAAAAGTTTATTTAAACATATGTCCGATCTCGCTTCATAAGGGAACTACAGCCTTTTAAAGGTGTTGTCAGTTAGTAGGTTTTATTCGTTTATTTCAAAACGAAATGAAATAGAGTTCTGAAATTTGGTATGAATCATAATACAGTTAGAATACGTTTTCTTGAATTTCTTCAAAATTGTTGCCTGTTTTAAAAGGGTAGATTTAAGAAGAGTTAGGTTAAAAATGGTCATAACTTTTTTATGGTTAACTTTTAGACGGTTTTTTTATAAATTAGTGTTCCCCATTTATTTCTTAACAGAAAAGAATTTGTTTTGAAATAAACAGAAAAAAACCTCTACTTACTGACAACACTTTTAAAAGGCTGTAGCTCTCTTACGAAGGGAGATCGGAAATATGTTTATATAAACTCTTCTTCTTATTTTTATAAGAGGAATCTGCTCTTAAGAGGATGCGGAATAGTTTTGAATCACCCTGTATATTTTTTAATTAAATCAATTATTATTTGGATTTTTTTTTTGCCAAATTGATTTTTTTAACATTATTGTCTTTACTTAAAATAAGTGAACGACGAGATTAAATTTCCCTCTGTAAAAAGCATCTTATTGGCATAAAAAGATAAACAAATTCCAAAGCATACTTGATTTAAATAAAATAAAATGAATAAACTTTTTAAGGAGTCGAAAAAACATACAGGGTGTCCAAAAAATGGCGGATAAGCTCTCCACTACGATGTTGAGGACCATTCTGGGATCTCCAGAAAAATAGTTAAAAAAATCCCCGTGACCAATTGACCGAGATATGGAGGGTCAAAGTTTGGAATTCAAATTCTTTATTTTTATGAATTTTGAAAAACCGCCAATTGTCCTGTAAAGTTTCTCTTTAGTCTTTTAGTAATAAATTTAATTTAAATTGAGTTTAAATAACTTCCCAATTTATTTTTTTAAATTGAAAATTATGACAAGTGGTTATGACAGGTAATTTTCAATTTATAAAAATAAATGGTGAAGTTATTAATACGCGATTTAAATTAAATTTATTACTAAGCGACTAAAGAGAAGCCAAAGTTTACAGGACAACTGATGGTTTTTCAAAATTCACAATAATAAAGAAGTTAAATTCCAAACTTTGACCCTCCATATCTCGATCACGAGGATTTTTCATAGGAAAATTTTTGTTCCGTATTTCTATCTAAAAATTTTTTTTCTGGAAAAAAAGTGGGACACCCTGTATATTTAACAAAACAAATTGATGTATTATTTAAAGCTTCACTAAAAAAACATGTACCAATGCGTTAAATCAAAAAAGCGCGCACCGAATATAAAAGTTCATATTTTAGCCACCAGAGGGTGATCGAAATTTTAAATTCCTAATAATTTTTTGCAATGTTTGTTTTTCTGGAGTAAAAATGGCGCGATTTTTTCTTTAATAACAAACCCCAGAAAAACTATAACTAATTTTTTCAAAGTTTATTTAACGGCGTTATGAGGCGTTTTGATAGACAAATGTTGACGTACAAACATTTAATTTTGGGTTTTTGTACAGGTACTCTATACCTCTATAGGCGTATTCGATTAAAAGAGCTTTGAGCACCGGGGCTTAAAGCCCCTGGCAATAAAAGACCGCGTTAATTGAAACGTTAATAGCTGGGTGCTCGAAAGGAGTGGAAGAGTTTTTTTTTTTTTTTCAGAGCTTCGAGCCCCAAAATCGTGAACAGAATTTAGGAGCTCCGGAGCTGCCCAGAACAATAAACGAATAGGCCTTATGTGGGTATCAAATCGTATAATTTAAAAGAAAATAATCTTATTTCCTTTTGCGGAGAAATTAAAGTTCGACTGTAAGAATTTAGTCGTTTCCATGGTAACAACAGCTACAGTTTTTAGGGCGCGTTCCAGTAATGAACACTAAAGCCCACGACGACCGCAAAGTCGTTCTACATAAGACCGCGATTTTTTCTTTCGTGCATCGATGGCGACCGCAAGAAGCTTACAACGACCGTATTTATTCGTGGATTTATGTGGTTGTTTGTTGAATGGTGACCTTTTGAGCTAGTGGAACGGGAAAATTTTGCGGTCGTGGGCTTTAGTGTTCATTACTGGAACGCGCCCGTTGGGCGCATAAACTGATAACTTTGAAAAAATTATTAATTAAATTTACGTTTAAGGAATATGCTAATAAGCCATTAATATCGAGTAAATGCAATGGTTTTTTTGAACTTATTATTTAAACAGGTATTTTATTAACAAATGTATGTTAAGTGGCCTAACTTACCTACCGCTTTTTTAATTTTATTCAACGAAAAATTCATAAGTGACTGTTTTGTTTGTGTCTTTCTCTTCCATCCAACACCATTTAGAAAAGTCGAGGATTAGTCAAATTTGTTTACCAATTGAGCGTACAGTATTCAAAAGCCCTTAAAAAAGGTAGCGGTTCCCAACAGATGGTCCATGGACGACTGGTGGTCCGTAAAAAAATCTGGACATTATTAAAATAATATAATAAGATTCTGATTGACAATTTTCGTCTTTACGTTGCAATGAATTCATTCACAAAATACACTTTTTTTTTCTACAGCTTTTCCAATTGTATTTCAGAAACCAACAATTTGTATTTCAGAAAAGTGAAAAGTCAATTTAATTTCCAATTGTGAAAATTGAGGAAGACAATTGAGGCTTTGGCAATTTAACAATTTTACGCCAATAACAACGCTTACGCAAAGTTAAATCCAATTGAAATAAATTGTTTTAATGAAACAGTGATTATTTCTGAAATGAAATTATTACTTCTGAAATACACATCATACTTTCTGAATTTAAATTGATGAATAGTTCTTATTTTCAAATAATGTTTTCTGAAATTAATGATTCCTAAATACAATTGATACTTTCCGAAGTTAAATTGTTCTTTCTGAAATAGGTGTTGGTGTAGGTAGTACCATGTGGTACAATTATGATCGTATGCTATGGGATTTGCACATTGCATGTTACATTAATAAAAAGAGGTTCTGCAATCATTTTTTTTTTCAAAAAGAAATTTTTTTTGTTCTATAGTTGTCTAGAAAAGATTTGTGAAAACCGATTTTGATTACATCTTTTATCTTGAATCTTGATTGGTATGGCGCTGTACGTTGTCTTTGAAATTAACAAAAATTTACATTGAAATCGTCTATATTACTCAAGACGCTACCCTCTCGAAATTCCCATTAGTTTGCTGGTTACTATATAATTTATGTCAGGTTAATCAAAATGCCTTAATTAACTATAATATATTCATAATCATAAGGAATTTTACCTAAATATTTGGTTTGGTTGCAGCGTTGAAGATTATTAAGCTTCAAGTGACACATAAACTTAAAACAATGGGCGTGCTACCACTTCATCGACAGTCCATTTCATCTACACTACTTTTTCGTCTACAACGGTTTCATCGACATTGGCTTTACATCGACACGACCGTTTCATCGACACAGACGTTTTATCGACATTACCTTTTCATCGACAACCATTTCGTTATTGACACTACCTTTTCATCGACAAACCGTTTCTTCGGCAAGGACGTTTCATCGACTCAGACGTTTCATCAACATTACTTTTCATCGACAATTAGCATTCATCGACAAAACCTTTTCTTCGAGAAGGACGTTTCATCGACATTAACTTTTCATCGACAACCATTTCATCGACACTACCTTCTCATCGACAAACCTTATCTTCGACATGGACGTTACATCGACACTACTTTTTGATCGATACAGACGTTTCATCGACATTACCTTTTCATCGACAACCGTTCCTTCGGCACTATACCTTTTCATCGACAGTACTTTTTCATAGACATTATACCTTTTCATCGACAACCGTTCCTTCGGCACTATACCTTTTCATCTACAGTACTTTTTCATAGACATTATACCTTTTCATCGACAACCGTTTCATCTACACAGTACCTTTTAATCGACAAGCCTTTTCTATGAAAACCACGTTTCATCGACACTATAATATCTTTTCATCGACAAACAATTTCAACGACATTTCCATTTCTTCGTCCATAAATCCTCTAGCGAAATAGGGGTAGCCCCATTATCATGTCATTTGAAAAAATAAAGATATTATTTGCAAAAAACGCATTTTAAAAATTATACAAATTAGTTTCTCAAAAACTACCTAATGAATTTAATAACTAACAATTTATTTTACCTATTTAAATTATTTAAGAGGAGTTTTCATAGATTTAATGAAAAAAATTAAATTGCCAAAAAAATAATTTTTTTTTGAAAGTTCAGAATTTTTTTTGTGACAAACATAAAGACCGGGAGATATTGACAGAAAAATGGGTGTCATTTTTTACAGGTATGGCACCCCCTCAGATGTTTAATATCATAACGAATGAAACGCTGGCCGTCGGCGTCGGGGCGTAATCGCAAGACGATCAATCGAACTTATCGGAAAATTACGGATTTTAAACAATTTTTTACACAAAACTTCTTGTATATTCAGGTAGACAATACAAAATAAAACGGCGGAAGCGGAATGCCATACTAATCGAGTGGGGCTAATAGCTCCCGCCATACTAATTTAAACAGGTTAATTTTTTAAATTTTCCAAAACTATTTTTTACAGGTTCGCGTTTTTTCCAACTAATTATTTTTAAGTAGTCATTCACGAAAATCACCATGCCATATTACCCGTTTCGACGGTTCTGAATAGTCGCCACGCTACCGCAAATAAGTCGATTTTTTTACAACATCGAAACGATTTTTTATAGTATGGCATTGGGTTGTTGGAAAGTTTATGATAAAATGTAATCGTTAAATATATTTGGATTACTTATAGCGAGGTGCCATACTTGAAAAACTGCTTTGAGGAAACTGTTTAAAACACGAGTGTATAAGACGTAAAATTATTTATTACAGTATGGCGTTATTGTATTCAGTTATTCAGTAAACTGAAATAAATTTCGATATATTATAACTAAAAAAAAATAGCCCATACTGTGACAATGGGGCAGAAGACTGATTTTTGAGGTGGTAGAGGAAGTGAAACTAAGCATTTTTGACCCATAAAGTATTGTCCGGAAATGCTTCCTTAAAAAGTTATACCACTTCAAAAGTTTTCAAAAAATATATTTTTTTCTAAATGAAATAAATACTACAAGATATATTAATTTGACATGTTGGCGATAGTTTTTTTCATACAAGGTTATTTACGGTCAAAAAATTGGCATGCGGCTCTCGTTGGCTTAAGGGTGGAAAATTTAGGAAAAGTTTGGTGGAATAACACTGAAGTTTGGAGAAAATTTTAAACTTTTCCTAAATTTCCACCCATGAGCCACGGAGGGGCGCATGCCAATTTTGTTATGGGTGTTATGACACAAACTTTAATTCTTTTCATTGGCATGCATTATGAAAACGCGTAAAATTATATTTTTTTTATTACAAGATCACATGACCATTTTAGTCCTTTGGGACAATTTATTAAGATACCTATTCTACTAATTTTGGGCGATCGACTCGACCGGTCGAAGTACCGATTTTCGGGTGTCAAACAAATTTTGATATTCTGTTAAAGTTTCGGCCGAACGATTCGGTCGGTCGCACCTGAAATTTACTCTACTGGGTACAAGGCAGGAGAAAATAGTTCGGAATGGTCAGATTCGTTAAGAAAAAAAAGCAAATTATAAATAAACTAACCTTAAATACAAATTACGATCTTTATTAAATACAAATCTTCAAATAAAAGTAAACCACGTCACTTAAAAAATGTTTATCAAAATTTTGACCACTCTTTAAAAACCTTTAACGGTTTTTTGTGATATATTTTATTTTCTTCGTTCTTCTTTACTTGTCTTTCTTAAATTCAATTTTTAAATTTTCATTTTTGTACCAATCATCAACACTCACTTTGAAATGTTTGTATTTTGTCCTTTAAGGGGGTATTCTGAATTGCAACGTTAAAAAAATCGATTTTTCGTTTTTTGCTTAAATCGATAGAATATACAGAATCATATGGAGAATTGCATTTCCATGTTCACAAAAATTTGGTGTTTTTCTCTGATTTAGAGACCTATTCTGCTAATTCGTTCCTATACAGGGTGTCCCACGATTTAGTTTACAGACCATATCTCCGTTATTTGAAAAGATACAAAATCCAACCAACATAATCTTTTAATGGCATAAAATTGGCCTTCCATTTTTATTCTTAAAATTTTATTGGCTTTGACCACCCTTAAGAAGCCATCATCAACTTTTTTTTTTTCAAATGACAGCTCCTACTTTTTTTACAAAAATTGAATCTCAACTTTATACTGAATACGACAGTATGTTACTTAAAAAAATTGTATAAAAATAATTATAATAATTGTTCAAAATTGGCTCCTGCACATTGTACACAAGCTTCAAAACGTCGCAAAACTTCCCTTGTACAGGCAGCTCGAATCATGGCTCGTGTAATACTACGACAAGCATCACGAATACGATCTTTTAGGTCATCGAAATTTAAAGATTGGGTTTGATACACCAAATCTTTTAGATAACCCCACAAGAAAAAGTCTAGAGGTGTAATATCTGGAGATCTACCTGGCCAAGAAATCGGACTCACATTACCGATCCAAGTTGGAAATAAATTATTTAAATGTTCAGTAATGATTCGTGCGTTATGTGGAGGAGCACCATCTTGTTGCCAGATCATTAAATTCTGTTCTTCCTCGGGAATACCTTGCAGTAGTTCAGGCAATGTATTTTCCATAAAATCTAGGTATCTCTGACCGGTTAACGTTCCTTCGTAAAAGTGTGGACCGATCAGATGACCATTAAATAACCCACACCATACATTTGTACCCCAAATTGTTTGAAATCGGGTTTGCTTAACCCAATGTGGATTTTCCACGGACCAATAATGAGCATTGTGCATATTCACTTCTCCATTATTATGAAAGCGGCTTTCATCAGTCCAACAAATTTGGTTTAAAAGATCCGAATTATCTTCAATCATAACATGGATTAGAGTAATAAAATGCAGTCTGCGGTCAAAATCAGTGGGTCGCAATCCATGGATTAAATGAATTTTAAAAGGGTGGTACCTATGTTCTTTTAATATCCTATGAACACCTCTTTTACTGAAACCAACTTCCTCAGCAATAGCCCTAACAGAAATATGTGGGTTGATTCCAACATAGGCTAACACATTTATGATATTTTCTTCGGTTAGAACTGGCTGGTGATGTTGGATATGTTTTCTATTGGGGAAATTACCAGTGCGCATCTTTCGTTCAGTTTTAATAAATGTCATGTGTGATGGTCGACGACGTTCAGGGAAGCGTTCTTGGTACACTTGAGCTGCTTCACGGGAGTTTTTTTTGCACTCCCCGTAAATAATTAACATATCAACATACTCGTCTGGAGTAAATGACATTTTATTACGAAGTTATTAGTTATTAGCTTACGTCTTAAACTTTAAAATGACACGACAAATCGTAATGCTATTTTATTCATTTATTTATACATATGACCAAAGCCAACTTTGATGAAATATCTTTATTGACAATACAAATAAATACAAAGAAATACAAAAAATACAATACAAAGAAAAATACTCAAAATACACAATCACATTCTATGTATGTATTACAAATCGTAAGGATGAGATACTGTCGTATTCAGTATAAAGTTGAGATTCAATTTTTGTTAAAAAAAGTAGGAGCTGCCATTTGAAAAAAAAAGTTGATGATGGCTTCTTAAGGGTGGTCAAAGCCAATAAAATTTTAAGAATAAAAATGGAAGGCCAATTTGATGCCATTAAAAGATTATGTTGGTTGGATTTTGTATATTTTCAAATAACGGAGATATGGCCTGTAAACTAAATCGTGGGACACCCTGTATAGGATCGAATTAGCAGAATAGGTCTCTAAATCAGAGAAAAACACCAAATTTTTGTGAACATGGAAATGCAATTCTCCATATGATCGGAAAGCGTGCAGGGTAAATATTCTCTCCTCCATGCTGTATGAAATCGGAGACCAAAAACTGTCACGAGCTTCCGGTCTAATTAGCCTAAGTTTCGTCGTTGGAGGAAATCTTCCCAAAGTCCGATAAGGTCCTTTACAACAAATAATAGCTGCAAGACTTTGTAATGCACGAATGACACAAAATTTAAAAAAAAACTTTTGGTTGGAAAATTTTGTATGACAAATTTTAAGATGAATTTTTTTTCAGGGGCAAATTTACCCACCCTTTTAGTTTTGGTCAGTGCCATATTATTCTAAATAAAATTCCATATTTTTGCTTTTATCTGGAGAACCCCATTAAAAAGGAATATACAAAATTCGTCGAAAACCCGTGGGATCTTATAATTACACCTGCATGTTTTCTCATTATTTGCTAATTAAGGGCCGATTTTTACTTAAAATTTAAAATGTAATCGATCCTCAAAAAATAGTTTTGTAAATTATCCTATGTTGCAATATAAAAGCAAATGGTAAAAAAAATGATTTTATTAAGAATAAAAAAATTGGGAAAAGGTAATGTGGGTTAATACACAATTTTATCTAAAAACGATGATAAAAATTAAAAGAAAACAGGAAACTTCAACATCCCCTATATTTCTAAAATGGAGCTTTTTAGCAAATAAATGCATTCTTATTTGTTATTTTAAATTTATCTTCTATAATTCTAATTCGAAATATATAGGGTGTTTCTAACAAAGTGTGAGTAACTTTGGGATTTTTTAACAAATTTTAAAATAATAGATAAGAATGCATTTATTTGCTAAAAATTAATATTTTTTTATAAGGAGTGTTTTGCAGGAAATTGTAAATGGGAATATTTTAATAAGAAAGGGAATAAAAATTGTATTCCAAATAAGAAGAAAAAAACCCAACATGTTACTCAGGATGTTAATGAAAGCCCTGTCTCATATTTATGCATTTGTAAAATTAAATAGTTTTTTTGTATTATTAATTATTATTTAAACTGAATAAATCTAAATATAGTAATATTGTACTTACTTATTTTTTACTAATTTTTTTTATATTCTTTTGTTTTCCTTTGTTTTTTACATTACTACAAAAAGGGGTGCACAAAAAACGGCCAACGATGTAGCTTCGTTATTTCTTATCCGATTTTAATAAGTGGTATGTCAAATTAAATGGTTTGAAGAATACTACTATCAGATAATAAGATTAATTTTATTTTTGAAAACATCAGAGGAGGAGGCAACTTTCCTTTTTCAAATGGCAACATATTTTTTTCGATTGAAAACAATTTTAAAAATAAAGTTATTAATATTATCTGATAAGTAGTAGTATTTTTCAAACCATTTCATTTGACACAAGAAGTGAATTTTGTGATAATATTTTTGAAGAATCAAAAGGAAATGCTCGATCTCAAAAATTTTATTGGGCCCCCGTACAGTCAACTTAATTTACCAAAGTCTAGATATGATACTCTTTATGCCCAAAAATTGATTATATTAAATAAAAATACTTTGGTGATTTTTTTTTCTTAATTTTAGAAAATTTTACTGATTATTTCATGCCTTCCTCTCAACAAGCGTTCTGATTGGTCCATTTGCCATCGGGTTATCGTGATAATTAGGGTCCTACCTAAATTATCAAGTCAAACTTTTTGACATTGACATTTCTTTGAATTTCAAATTTGAAGTAGAGATTGACGTTTAAATTTACAAATTACGCTTCTATGGCAGGAGTTTGTTCTGTCATATCGCAGTTCTGTCGTATTTAAAATTCAATTTAAATCAAGTGATCGTGTAAATTATTTTGTATTTCGTGTAATCTGCAAGTTATACATACACCTGGTCAGTGGTGTAGTCCTAAATAAAAAAGTGAGGGGGCGCTTCCACAAACAGTTGCTGGGGGGGGGGGGGTGTTGATCGTAATTTATTCTTATAAAAAACAAACAATAAAATAATAAAAATTCAAAAAATTAAATATATTTTAATTTGTATCCATATTCATGAATATACAGGGTGTCTCACTTTTTTTCCAGCAAATTTTTTTTTAGATAGTAAATGTTATTCTGAACAAAAATTTTCCTATAAACTATTATGTTTTTTCGAAGCCTTAAAAAGTTACAGCAATTTTAAAATTTCAAAAATTTCATGATTTTTGTGGGAACCCTGTATAAATTTCATTTTATTTTATTTAAATCAAGTATGCTTTGGATTTTGTACATCTTTAAGCCAATAAGATGCTAAATTTTGACGAGGGAAATTTAACCTCGTCGTTCACTTATTTTAAATACAGCCAATAAAGTTAAAAAAACAATTTGGCAAATATAATAAGACAGATTATTATACAAGGTGCTCCACAAAAATCATTAAAATTTATCAATTTTAAAATTGCTGTAACTTTTTAAGGAGTCGAAAAAACATAATAGTTCATAGGAAAATTTTTGTTCAGAATAATATTTACTATCTAAAAAAAATTTGCTGGAAAAAAGTGAGACACCCTGTATAATGAGTTGCCTATCATCATAATACAGGGTCTATAAAAGGTTGGATGTTACATATTCCTGAGACCAGAATAAGATTTTTTTTAAATTACTAAATATTTTGTATTTGTCGGATAAATAAAAATTATTTCTACATAAATAATTATAAGAAAGTACTAAAAAAGTAAGGGGACGCGCTCCCTCTCTTGAAAAAAGTGAGGGGGCGCCGACCCCCCGCGCTCCCCCTCCACTACACCACTGCACCTGGTATAATCTTCGGACAAGAATACGAAGTATAAGAGGTAAGTAATAAAATAAATACTTATAAATAATACATATTAAAATAGAATAATACAATAAATTAAAAATATATAGATATTTAAGCTAAATAAAAACATCAAAAATAACGTATTTGAATTGTTTCTGTTTTGTAATTATCTATTGATTTTATTGCAGCATCTACTTCAAAATGAGCCGATTTGGAAAAGCTTCGGAAAGTATTATAAATGATAATATAAAAAATAATACACCAAGAAATACCAAAAAGTCAAAAGAAAATGTATGGAGACAATTTACACAATTTTGTTCTGAAAAAAACTATAATATAAATGACTTGAACACGAGTGATGAAAGGTTAGCATTTATTTTAAAGGACTGGGCATATAATATGCGAAAATTTGATGGGTCAGATTATAAGGAAACTGTTGTTAAAACAATGTGGAATATAAGTGCTAAATTACTACAAGACAAGTTTTATAATGAATCTGGTAGGAAATTCGATCCATTTAAGGATATTGTCTTTTTATCGGCAAGACAGGCTAGAGACACGAAGGCAAGGAACTTCAAAAAGTACCCGAAAAACTGAAAACAAGCTCTGTCGCATTAACATTTGAAGAACATCAAAAAATATGTAAGCAATGGGATGATGAAACACCAATCGGTCTCCAAAGAAAATTTTACCATATTGCTGCCGTTGAACTTGCCTGGCGAGGTGGTGAGGCTGCATCCTGCTTGATACATTATTTTAAAGAAGAATTCGATAACTCCGGAATAAATACTGGTAGAATAGAGTATAACCCAATTTTTACGAAAACATCCCAAGGGGGAAGCAAAAAATGTGCCAATAGTAAATGGCTTATTGAAAATAAAAGTGATGCTTCTATGTGTCCAGTGAGGCTTTTCAGAAAACTAATTTCTAAGAGAGGTTCAAACATTACTATAGATAGGTTGTTTTTAACTACCAATCTATTTTGGAAAAAGGATAGTCCTGATTCGAGTCCCTGGTATAAAAACACTCCTGTTGGCATAAATATTATTTCCAAATGGACAAAAAAATTCAGCAGATCTGGCAGGATTGGACACAAAAAATAAAAAAATCAGCAACCATAGTAATAGAGCAACTGCGGTTACTCAATTAATTAAATAAATCAGGAGTCGGGGAACAAACTACAATAAAAATTACAGGACATGGTAGCTCACATTCTATTAAACCCTATCTTCAAATTCACAAAGACCATCATGAGGAAATACTGTCAAACATCAGAAACAAAACTCAACCTACCTTCACCATGAGCTCACCTGATCATTTTAAAAATACACAACCAATTGTATATAATAACTGTACAGTTAATATTACAAATAATTATTACAAATAATTATTGTAAATATTTATGTATTAATAAAATTAAAATTTGATTAAGTTATTCGTTTAGAAAGGGTTTGTGTTTTTCTTATTGTTTTAATGTAGTTTAAATTTGACATTCAAATAGACTTATTAATAAATAATGTAATTTATAAAAATAAGGCCTGAAATAATCTTTCCAAATACGATTCGTAAATTGAAATCCGCAGATAATTCTGTCGCTTTATTGACATTCAATTGTGTTGCTTTTTAGAAACACCACTCGTCCTACGGTCTCGTGGTGTTTCTAAGCAACACAATTTCATTTGTCAATAAATTGACAGAATTATCGCGGATTTCAATCTACTCATGGTATTACTACTGAAAATAAAATTAAAATTTACATTGTAATTTGTAAATAAATAAACAAATCTGTTAAGCAATAGTGGAACTAAATTACTTACAGAGTTTGATTGAAATGCATCTGTTGACAAAGAGTGAAACTAACTTCATTACCGGTTTGGGCAGATGTCTGTTGAAAATATTGTCTAAGCTATGCAAAGGTTTGACAATTTTCGTGTTTTAATCATACTTTTCTACATTAATATAAACATTTTCGTTAAAAGTATGCATTCATCTAAATTTTAAAATCAAATTACATATGATGACATAAATATAAAATCTTAAAAGTACTCCCTTTTCTTTTAAATTATGATTGATCTTTGCGTGCTCACAATCGTCAGCAGTTCGAAGAGACCCTTAATTTAAGTTTATAGAGGTCGCTGCTACTTCTTTCATTTATTTAGGAGGCATCCCAACATACATTGAGAAGCTTAATAAATCCATGCATTATTAATTTATTATTTTTATGTTAATGTAATTTCGAATTTAATTTTTTTCCAATTTATCATAGAAATTATTTTTAAAATCGGGTTTGCTAATTTTACACCATTCCCATTCCACCTGATTCCACCACAGAGTGGCACAGAGCAAGTTTCAGAAATTTCCCGTAGATTTGCGTGGATTTTTCTGAAAGTGATACCTCATGGAGGAAGTGTTTTAAGTAAAATAATTAAATAATTTAAACATCACGAAAAATATAAGTCGGTTTTAATTATCCAATAATCGTAATTTAAAAAAAAACACAATAGTTTTTGCCAAAACTATAAAAATAAATGGCTGCTGTCATATGTAAATTTTTTAAGTGTTAATCCTTTCTTGTTAAATAATAACTTACTACGTTAAATTTTTAAATAGTTTAATTAGGTTGCTTAATTCCTAAAATTATTAAAATCATGGCGGATTCTGCTAGTGAATCAGATTCAAGCAGTATAGATGGGGGGCCTATAATGATGCCCCCTAATCCGATAACTAGAGAACAATTACAAAAACGGATCGAAAGTCTACAGCAACAAAACCGAGTTCTAAAGGTTGAGCTAGAGACTTATAAATTACGCGTGAAGGCATTGCAGGAGGAAAATCGTGGATTACGACAGGCTTCTGTTATAATCGTAATTATTTTAATCACTTTAGCTTCATAAATTTGTAATTTAATACTTTCAGCAAGCAAAAGCTGAACAAGAAGAAGAATTTATATCGAATACTCTTTTAAAAAAAATACAAGCATTAAAAAAGGAGAAGGAATCACTAGCACATCACTATGAACGTGAAGAAGAATGTTTAACCAATGATTTGTCACGTAAATTGATTCAATTGAGAGAAGAAAAATGCCGATTGGAGCAAACGCTTGAACAAGAGCAGGAGTGCCTTGTAAATCGATTGATGCGAAAGATTGAGAAATTAGAAGCGGAGACTATTGCAAAGCAAACAAATTTAGAACAGTTACGCCGTGAGAAGGTAATTTAAGTTTAAATTAATAATAATATCATCTCTACTGCGGAATGTTTTGTTCAAATTATCCTCCCACAACTCACATAGTAATTGAAACTTTTACCTCCCACGTGGAAGGGTTAAATTAAAATAAAATTAACAAAATAATAAATTTTAATTTAAATTAAAAATGAAGCATTTTAGAGAAAATATTTATTCTCTGTTTTCGTCTTAAAATTGGTCAAATAGTCTTCTAGGAAGTCTCTGGTATTTATTTTTTAAAAATTAATGAACAACTTCTAATTTTTTTATTATTACGTTCTTCCTTGGGTTTCGATTGAAATTTTGTTCTGCCTTTTTGGATACAATTTTGATATGGTATAATAGACAATCTGTCAAAATTTCAACTCTGCAAAAATAACTTGAATTTGTACTTCTTTTTACAACTTTAAGTATTAATTACTCCTAATCAGGACTGGAGACGGCGAGGCAGACTTGCAATTCATTGCATTTGTTCATATAGTTTATTCTCCGGGAAAATAGGTGCGGTGTTGACAAGCTAACAGTTTCGCTCACTCTCTTTTACATTTAAAACTTCGTCAAATAAGGAGAGAACGTATGTGGAACTAATACACACGATACATGCTTATTTAAGGTATCGAATTTTAATAGTCCTACAGAGGCCAACTTAATAAACGTACGTCGTTGAATTTTAGGAGGTATAGCTTAATTGTGTAATAGGCGAGGCCTATCGTTCTCGTACGGCGGAAGAGCGAACAACTTTTCTCTGCTGCTTGCTTCGCGAGAGTGGAGGGCCTCTCACCATAAGTTCCTAGCAGCAGTGGGAAAATTCAGCGTTGCACACTTGATTCGTGTCATGTTAGGTTGGAAATCTTGTTCTTAACGTGAATGAACAATACAACATAAAATATGCTATTTTACTGCAGATATAACCTTCCCAAAAAGTTCACTAGCTCTTAGACTATGTGGGGTGCACTGTGGGTCAAGAAATCTTCCCCAAATTCAGAAACAACCTCAAAATATATGTTTACTAATCGGAGTGCGGTTCAACTTAGACTCTTAATGACTATAGTTTGTCATAAATAATCTGGAAAATTAATAAATACATTGTCAAGACAATTTTGTCTTGTACTTTCATTTATTATATGATATAGTCCATATTCTACTAAAATATTGACTAGACTGACTGTTTCTATCATTTGTGTTAGCAAGAAAATTTATATTGAAGTTTCCTCCCAATATAATATACGTATCTAAGAAATTTATTTTATTTAGTCTTTCTATTAATAAATCCTAAGTTACCACACAGTGACCGATAAATACTGAGAAGGTGTGCTTTATACTTGTTTATAAATATTAAGCATATTTTAAAATCTTTAATTAATAGTTTATTTGTTTTAATTTTTTTGTGCAGGTCGAACTTGAGAATACTCTAGAACAGGAACAGGAAGCTCTTGTGAATCGATTATGGAAACGTATGGACAAATTGGAGGCAGAAAAGAGAATGTTACAAATTAAATTAGATCAACCAGTCTCGGATCCGACAAGTCCACGTGATATTAATAATGGTGATACTGCAAGTAATTTAAGTACACACATTCAAACGTTAAGATCAGAAGTGGTACGATTGAGGCAAAATCTTATGTTAACTCAACAAGAGCATACACAGAAAATGCAGCGGTATGTAAACGAAGAGCGTTGTATTCGTGAAGAGAACGTACGTTTGCAACGGAAATTGCAGTTGGAAGTCGAAAGACGTGAGGCTTTATGTCGACATTTGTCTGAAAGTGAAAGTTCTTTAGAAATCGAAGAAGAACGCCATTTTAATGAGAGCTTGATCGGTGGACGACCTCACAACATTAGTCCCGTTCCTTACAGTCGTTCTCCTACACAAAGTCGACCACTAAGTCCAGGTAATATAAACCTTTTACTATTAAATTAAATTTTGTAAAATTATGTAACTATTAGGTCAATTGCATCGTTGCACTTCTTGTGGACAAACAGTTCCACCATCATCAACCTTGCGCTCAAATAGTCCTCCACAACAACGCCGCTCAGGTGAGCGTTTTATCAAGCCAGCTATACCAGCTCCACAACCGGCAAGCCCAATGGATACTTCCGTAAATAAAGAATGAAAAAGTGTCGATTATTTTAAATTAAGCGCACTTTTTTTAATTTTATCATTGTATCAAAATAGAAATTAAAGTTTCAAACTAATAACGCTCTTTTTAGGTGTTGCGTTATCAATGTTATGCTGTTGCGTACTTAAAAATATTCATTGTAAAGCGGCTTATTCGAGGCTCATTTCTAATTTGCACAATTTATTAGTTTGTAAGTCATTCCAGTTAACGTGAATATTTTTTACAGTAACTCAACTAATGCGTTTATTGTTTCTTATTATGAAGTTTGTAAAATTTTTTATTTTTAGTATGTATTTTCTAATTAAGATTTAAAAATTGTTATAACAAAATTTGCAGGAAATAAGTAAGTATATTATTGGTATTATTTGTTAAAAGTAGCTTGACAATTATCACGGGAAATTAAAAATTTCCTACACATTTGCTTTTTACTTTAAAAATCAAGGGTTTTATATTTACTATATTAGTTTCTTTCAATTTATTGTTAAGTGTATTTTTAAAAATAAAAGCATAATACTTCAATGAGGTTAAAAACTACTGAATGTTTTTTTATTATACTTTCTTTTGTCAAATTTCAATACCTTCCTACCTTATTATTATTAAATGGAACAATAATTTTCTCCAAGAATAATAAAGCAAATCCATCCAGGGTGACCCACTTTAGAACCATTTTATACGTTAATATGAAATAAAATAAGGCGAAAACAGTAATATTTACTTTCTGAAGGAAAAAACGATAGTTCGATTTTGTTTTTATTTCAATACCCATTTTTTAATTTTACTGATATACCAGGTGTACACAATTTTTACAACATTTCAGCTTCAGTTTTTATATGGCAGTTATCGCAGAGCTAAAGAATCATTCTGTACATTTTTAAAAATTAAAAACATTCCTACAGAGTTAAAAAAACCAAAGAGTCAACGGTGAAGGAATCTGTATTAAAACAATTAATAACTTTTTATACTTTATTTAAAAAAATTACGTAAATAATATACAAACATTGAATAACCGCTTCTCTGCTTCTTCATTATTGATGCACAAATACATACCTTGCATAAATAAATTTGCCACACAAATGCATGCCAAAAACGCTTCGACATTGTTAGTCTATATTTCCAACGTCTTTGGATAATACTGTTAAGACGCCTCAATACCAAATGCGTTTCTCTGATGTAAACAAATCGCTCTTTTCTTTATAATTTCTATATTAGCAAATCCGCAAACCTCGTTTTAGGCCGGGGTTCCGTTCCGAGACACAGGTGTAAAATGAACACTTTTTTCGCACAATGTTTGAGTTCTGAATCACTATTGTCGCCCATAATGAAACTACAAATTCAATATTCTTTTAATTTTATAATAAAATAAAAAATATAATCATATCTTTTTATTTTTCTTAAGAGCGAGTTTGGGAGGAAAAATTGTGAAAAATCAGCATTAGTTCTGCAGTCATAACTCAAGTTTCTCTCCTTAGATTTTCAATTTTTTTCCAGATTTATAATCTAAATTGATTAGGCTACATCTTGCCAAAGAGTTATCTTCTGCAACCTAGCACAAAATTAATTAGAGGGGTCCAAAGTTAAGGTACTTTTAGATCATTATATTTTTTTTGTACATTCTATATGTACGCTATAATGGTGCAATTCTGTAAACCCTTACAGGAAATATCTACAGGGTGTCTCATTGAAAACTTCAAGTGTCGATTATTTGATAATTATTTGTTTTTCAAAAAAATAACCGAACACGTCGGTTTTTGTTTTGAGTATGAGTATATTACTTATCATTTGAAAGCTGCTTATAATTGGAATTCAACGGTATAAATTAAATTAAAATTGATCGATTTGTTTTTAATTGTAATTCCCTAAAAAAATCTAAATACTGCAATAAAATATCTTTTTGGTTATAAAATAATTTTATTTCTAAATAAACAATTAAAGTAAATGTTAGAAATGTTTTACAGAATTTTCCAAACAGAAATAGAAACATCAAATTATTTATTGCCATTTTGCGATTAAAGCGGAAAGGGTTAATTTGACATTTTTTTAATTTATTTATTACAATGAATTTTTTTTCTTTAAAACAAATCGATAAATTTTAATTTAATTTATACCGTTGAATTTCAATTATAAGCAGCTTTCAAATGATATATTACTCAACCCCTCTTGCCATTTAAGAAATGTGGGGGTTAACGCCCCCCGCATAAGGAAGCAACGTGTGAGTGCTTAAATCAGACTTATAGTGCGTCTCCCTCAAAACAAAAATCGACGTGTCCGGTTATTTTTTTGATAGAAAATTAGTTATCAAATAATCAATATTTGAAGTTTTCAATGAGACACCCTGTATAAGGAAACCATGAAATCCGTACAAACCTTACAGATTTGCACGAAATTGCACCAAAACACACTAAAATTTAAAAAGAAAATTGTTCATTAAAAAACTTGTGGATTATGAAGACATACTGCGTTTCGATACAGTATTGAAATCGACTTTAAAACGCTAAACTTACTTCTGATAGGAAGATTTATTTGGCAAGCCAACCAGAATCAGGCTTAGCGTTTTCAAAACTACATGTATTCATGTAGTAATAATTTCCCCATTTTCTAGGATAATATAATTCCCACAAATCTGTATTTTAGGTGAATACTTACAAAACGTGTCAAAGTTGCGCCAATTTTATTTTCTAAAAATTGGGGTTTGTTACACAAAGTTTGAAATTTGTGTCCACATTAAGAATCTGAAACAGAAAAAGGTTTTAATTTTTAAAAATTAAAAGAAAAATCCAATTTATATTTTCGATGAAATTGTTCAATATTTGGGTGATACTTTAAAACCACACGGTTAAAAAGTGACCTAAAATATCAAAAAAACAATCTAAGCCAGTTTGACAATTTTGCTTGTTATTAAATATCGAGCAAAATGCTTTTAAAGGCTATAGTATCAATAAACAAAATTATACTGACTGAATAAGGAATTAATACCTTTATATACAGGGTGTTTCAAAACTATTCCGCATCCTCTTAAGGGCAGATTCCTCTCATGAAAATAAGACGAAAAGTTCAAATAAACAGGTGTCCGATCTCGCTTCATAAGGGAGCTACAGCTTCTTAAAAGTGTTGTTAATAAGAAGGTTTTTCTTCGTTTATTTCAAATCGAATTGAAGTACAGCTTTGAAATTTGGTATGAATTATGATACAGTTGGTACACGTTTTCGTGAATTTTTTCAATTTTTTTGCATGTTTTAAAAGGGTAAATTTAACTAAGGTTGAGGTTTCAAATTGTCATAACTTTTTTTGCTAAACTTTTACAAGAGTTTTTTTTTCAAATTATTGTTCCACATTTAATTCTTAACAAAAAAGGTGCTCTTATTTAAAGTCGCTAGATTGCGCCGTTTTCGGAGAAAATGCATTTTTCCATTTATTGACGATCAACACAATTTAAATAAAATTATTAAAAAAAATCGAATTAGCCATGGATTCTTTTGTTGACAAAAATATTGAAAAAATTCACGAAAACGTGTCCCAACTGTATCATGATTCATACCAAATTTCAAAGCTGTATTTCAATTCGTTTTGAAATAAACGAAGAAAAACCTTCTTATTAACAACACTTTTAAGAGGCTGTAGCTCCCTTATGAAGCGAGATCAGACACATGTTTATTTGAACTTTTCGTCTTATTTTCATGAGAGGAATCTGCCCTTAAGAGGATGCGGAATAGTTTTGAAACACCCTGTATCTCAAATATTTGTTATAAAGGGTGGGTCATTTAATCTGAAGAGTGGAAATATCTCTTTTGTTAAAAAAAAAATGTTGAAGAAAAAATTGTTTAGTTTGAAAGAAGCCTGAAGGACTTCTTGGTTATTCTAACCCCAACTCAGTTTTTTCAAATAAAAACCCATATTTTTTAATAAAATCTGAATCGACTAAAAAAACAATAAAATATTGGCTGAAAAATGTTTCGTTTTGGTGTTTAGCTTTGATCTGATTTTATTTTTTTTTAAATTTGAATTTTAATTAATTTTGTCGATAATTTTATTGATTAAGTGAAAATAACAAACCTTTAATATGACTATTTTATTCTTTAACATAAAAAACAAAGTAAAGCAATCTAAAAAATTAAGTATTTCATTACGAAAAAAACAATTTTTTTTGACAAACTTAAATCATATGGCAGCAGTAAAACAGGCACTTTATAAAAATCGTTCGCTTGCGGGGTTTATAAGTTATAAAAAACAAATTGAAATGTTTTTTTTCAACGCAATAAGTTAAGGAATAAATGAAGAGTTCGCACTTTGGTTAGTAAACAGTTTTAAGTATATTTTTAAACTTTTTACAGTGCTCTAGAAATTAAGTAAAATTTTTAGAAATTTTTGAGCACTGTAAAAAATTTTAAAATACACTTAAAACAAAAAACTAACGCGAACTCTTCATTTATTCCTTAACTATTATCTATTTTATTATTATATCAAAATGTTCTTTATAAAAAAAGTGAACAAAAGGACATTGTCATATTAAAAAATAAAAAGATACGAGCAAAAAGAGTGTCTCTTTAAAAGAGATAATCTGACAACCCTGTGTACTTGCATTCCCTGACCCCTTTCAAACTACATAAATTTAACTGGAAACATTTTTGGAGATATTTCCACAATTCAATTTAAATGGACCAGCCTGTATAAAGGTTCATCAAACCACTTGAAAATTAATTATAGTTACCTGATATATTTTCAATGTGAACAATAATTCAAATGATTCGTACATCTCTTGTGTTGTTATGCGTTAACTCTATAACAAAAGAAAAAAGAATTTAAAAATATCTTTCTATCTAATGAGACATTTTTGAATTTTAGTTACTGTAAAAAGTGACTGATAATAAAATTTTGATTTAAAACTGCGGTATTTAAAAATTTTGGCTGTATTATTAATAGTATGTAAGGTGTATGAAACAATTTTACAATGAAATATTATCACATTATTGATATCTGTTCGTATTTCAAAAGATTTTACTATAGTTTGGAGATAAAACAACTTCTTAGTTTTAGTCGAAGTAGACTAGATTTCAAAAATAATTAAACAATTCGTTGGAATAGCGCGGTATTGATCTAATATATCACCACTCTAATTTTTTTAAATGAACTATTATTATAAAAACCGATAATAAAACAATAAATTTGTTCAATATTAGGGTAATACTTCAAAACTATTTAATAGTTAAAAAGTGACCATAATACCAAAAAATTAATGTAGGCCAGTTTGACAATTTTAAACGGTATAAATAATCGGTAAAATGCTTTTAAAGGCCAGCAATTTAATAAAACAAAAAACAATGATTACCTTTAAGAAAAGAAAAACTGTACTTCCTACAAGGTTTCTCTGAAGAATTCCCAACATTTAACCACCAGAAAATTAAAACAATCTCAACCCAGATCTGGAAAAGTGTGAAGTCTAAGTTACACATATTCTACTAGAATTTTAAAACGCAACATCAATCTGTAAGTGGAATTTTGAAGCTAATAAAACTAGTTCTTAAAATTGGTTACTTTTGTTTTAAAGAATAAAGATCTTTAAGTTTTGCAAAACAGGGCAACATTCTAAATATTCACAATAAAAAATTTGATTTATTAAAATAAATTTATATTAGTTTATTTTAATTTCTGCTTTTAATATAATTAAAACTGAAATTACGATTATTGATCATAAAGTAAAAAAATAAATGGATGAGCTAAAATGGTATCTAAATCCAGATGAAAACAACAATCAGTTTTTATATTTTATTGTAAAGTATTATATGTCAATAAAACATTTTAATGTGTTTTTGCAGCCAATCGCTTATCTCTTTCTTCGGCAATGCTAAGTTTCACTCCCTTACCACGTGGTAATGAAACGAATGCTTTAGCTCCTTTACCAATAATAAATACATTGTTTAATCTGAAACAAAGAAGTAAACATTCAGAAATTTATCCACGGTGAAATAATTGATAAAAAATTGTATTAGTTATTAAATTCAATTTTAAGTTGGCAGAAAAAATTAATTTAATTGTAATATTTTAATGAAACTTGCAAACAAATTATTTTATAAAATTAAACATGTTCAATATTTGGGTGATACTTTAAAACCACAGGGTTATAAAGTGACCTAAAAATATCAAAAAATCAATCTAGGCCAGTTTGACAATTTTGCTAGAAATTAAAAATCAAGCAAAATGCTTTTAAAGGCCACTAAGGAAGAAAACTAAAAAAAAATCTACAAAATGTAATATTACCTAGTAGCGAAGGGATGTCCTTGAGCATCCTTAACATGAACAATATCGAAGGATCCAGGATGACGTTCCCTGTTTACAACAGTACCAACACGTCCCAAATTTCTACCTCCAGTAATCATGCATAAATTGCCAGAATCAAATTTAATGTAATCCAAAATTTTTGTTGTTGCAATTTCCAACTGGATTGTGTCATTAACTTTCACATTTGGATCTGGGTAACGTATCGTACGACCATCATGTGTTACCAGGAATGGAATTCCTTTAGGTCCAGTTTGAACTTTCTTCACTTTGCACAATTTATACTGAAAATTAAAAAATTTTAAATTACAGTGCAATTTTACAGTCCAATAAAAATACATATTTATTACATTAGATATGTGGTCGATTATTTCTTAACTGGTGTTAAATATGAAAAAAAAACAATAATTTTTACCTTAGCTTCTTCAGCAGTGATACGATGAATAGTGAAACGTCCTTTTACATCATAAATCAATCTGAAGAATTCATTTGTTTTTTCAACAGTAATAACATCTGAAATTAAAAAGATTTCATGAATTTAACAAATTATTCTCCATACAGTTTCAAGAGTGACTGACAACAAATATATGTCAAGTTCAAAGTCTTAAGTCCCAAGTGTTATTCTCCCCTCCCTAGGCGCCAACACTGAGATGATTTCTTTTAAATTTTTTCTTAGGTCTAAATGCTAAATTTTCAATTTAATTGATGGTAAATTAACCTTTACCGCTCGAATGCCGCCATACTCGCGACATTACAAATACTCCCAACAAGTCAAATGCCGCCATACAGGAAATCTAGGTTCGGTTTTAATTGTGCATGCAACAACGAAAGACGATCAGCATTTGTTTTGACGCTCTCAGATGCATTTCTAAATTCTATCCGAGTATTGAGCAAAAATACGGACATGTAATAAAGCAATATTAATTATGCACTTTTTTTTTCTCAAAAATCCGTCGACCTTCTAGAAAACTACTCTCGAGCGTTAAGGGTTAAAAGATGTATGCTACTTTAGTGGTTAAATATATTATAAAATATACTTATAGGATCACCAGCGTAACACAAACATTATTTTGGCCTCACTTTGACTGAAATTAAAGATTAAATCAAAAATTCAGCTTCGATAGGGCCTAAAATTATTGTTTCATAACCAACCATTTAGTTTTTCTACTTTCTATTATCGATAAATTTGCACACATACTCAGTTAGTGGACAAATTTAACTTACCCATGAATCCAGCTGGATAGTTTGGATCAGTCCTAACTTTTCCGTCAACTTTAACCAATCTCTGCATAACAATTTTAGTAGCTTCACAGTTGGTAAGTGCATACTTTAGACGATTACGTAGGAAGATAACGAGTGGCAAAGATTCTCTTAATTTGTGGGGGCCAGTTGATGGACGAGGTGCAAATACACCTCCCAACTTGTCCAACATCCATGCTTTAGGGGCGTTAAGACGCTTCAAATGCTTTTTAGGACCTCGAGCCTAAAATAAACAATAAAATTAATTAAACACTTCACTACACATTCCACGTCACATATAAAATTAGCATCACGAATCACGAGAATTATCAATTTAACACCACTTACTTCACTAAGAGCTTCTGGTCTTTGTTATTATCTCTATTGAAGTAAAAACTACTATTTTAGACTATAATTAAGGAGTTGACTTATTATTTAAGGCACAAAAAGATTATTCCTAAAATTATTACTGAAAACAATTAAAGTTTTTAGGTTGGAAAAATACATAATTGGCAACATAAACATTTGATCCAAAAAAATAATTAAAGGTGACATTTTGTGAAAAAATATTAATACAGTTTGGTTAAAGTATAAATAAACAAGATATAAATATTAGTTTTTACTTCTTGGATATTAATATAAATCGGATGATTGAAGATAAAATTTGAAATAATACTCACCATGTTCGCCTATGAACGTAAAAAGAGAGGTTAGATCTGTTTAGGGCTTGGGGAAAACATGGTGAATGCAAGGTTACCAACTTAACTATCTAGTGTTGGTACATATAAAATTTGAATAAAATTCAAAAAAGAATTATTTATTTTTCTATCTTTACTACACATAATACAGCTATTTTTTTTAAGAAATATTTTGTTTTTGTATATATACATAAATATATTATATCAATATTAAATCTCTATATAGTATGTTCGGTTGCATAGTTGCGGTAAAGATCCTCATTAAATTCTAGTGATGCATAAATGGCGGCTATTTATTTTTTACAAATAAATCTCGTTAAAATTAACATTTCTATATTTGTCTTTTGGGTCTTGTTTTAATAATAATTTGACACCATAAGGCCAAAAAAACAAAAAACATTACAATAATTTTCAAAAATATAATAGTTATTGGCCAAAACGTAAATAATATTTCGAACTTAACCTCATATTCTTAAAAAAAAGGGAAAATGATATACAGGGTGTCCCAAAATTCGACTGACAACTGGCGCGTTCCACTAAAGACTCACAAAGCCCATATTTGGCTTTGATGGTGTTTATTTACATTTACATAACCTCACAATTTCCTTTTTCACATCAATCATACATCAATAAATGATATTCATGAATTATTAATTTATTATTACTATTTACCACCGTTATAAATATAACTATTTTTCGGTGTTTAATTGTATTAAAAGCTGACCATTTTATTACTTATTCCTATTGGCACGTGCAGCGTTTTCTTAAATTTCTATTACAGTTATTTGTAAGGTACAATTATGTGATTTTTGTTAAAGATGCAATTTTAATATGAATTTTGTAGGTTATGTACATTAATTTATTTTCGAAAACGCGCGCGAAATGAAACGACCACGGAGACCCACGTATGTCTATTTATGCAGATAAATTTAACATTTATTTTAAGATTTAACATTTATCACTTATCATTTAAGAATAGTGTAAGATTTATGCATCCAGACAGGGCCGTAGCCAGCTATGGGTCAGGGCAGGCAATGCCTGCTCTGGAAAACAAAAAGCCTGCCCTGAAAAATTTTCGACTGCGGAAAGCTTTTCAGGTACAGGTAACTGTGATATTTTAAAAACCTAAAAATTTAAAAACCTATTTTTAACTAACCTAAACTATGTATCACAGAATAATAATACTCTATGTATGTATGTATACAGGGTGCCCCAATTTGAGTTGCATTACATGGGTAACTTTGTTATTAATAAAGTTACAAATTACAAAAAGGGGCAATGTTTTTCAGTTTTTTATAATTATCCAGATGTCTTTTAAAAATATTAAAAATTCCGAGCCATCCCGAAGATAAACGGAAAAATGCAATTTTTAAAAAAGTTGATTATTTCATTAACTAGAAAAGTTACAAAAAATATTTCGCTTTAAAGTTATTTGTTTCGTAATGACGAATGTAAATATGTTTATTACAAACATATCACCAAATCGGTTTTCAAGATATCAATAACAACTTTATTATTTTAAATGGACGCCAAATTGATTTCTTCAACAGTTAAATTGCATTTATTTCTGATTAGAACGATGTATTACTTCATGTTTGAAGTAATGCGGAATATTTGATATAATTTGAATTAAATTATGTAAGCTATGACTTTTTGACAGGATTTCTTTAAACAAATGACAATTCGAGCTGTCATTTTAGATTTATGTATAGGATATAAGTCCAAAACATATCATATTGTTCATTTAGTTAGGGGAAAGGTTTCCATTTGATTAATCAATGTATCAATGACTAAAACTTATTCATTCTAACTTGATGTACAATAAACCAATATAATAATCAAATAATCTAAAGTGACAGCTTGAATCATCATTTGTTTAAAGAAGATCTGTCAAAAAGTTACGGCTTACTTAAATTAATTCAAATAATGTCAATTATTTCATAGTCTGTTACTTCAAACATGGATTGTAATACATTGTTACAAGAAAAATTTGGAATTTTGGATCTTTAATCTAATATGAGCCCATTTAAATTAAGAAAGTTGCTATTGATATCTTGAAACCCAGGTTGTTATATGTTTGTAAAAAACATATTTAGATTAGTCTTTACGAAACAAATAACTTTCATCCGAAACATTTTTTTGTAACTTTTTTAGTTAATGACATAATCGACTTTTTAAAAAAATTGTATTTTTCGCTTTTTTTCGTTTATTATCGGAATGGCTCGGAATTTTTGATTATTTTAGAAAACCATCTAAATGAGTATAAAAAACTGCAAAACATTGCTCATTTAACTAAATCTGTAACTTTATTAATAATAAAGATGGCCATGCAATGCAACTCAAATTGGGACACCCTGTATACAGGGTGTCCCAGATCACCAGTACCACCTCTTTATTTCGAGAACTCATTGGCGAATATTGATGATAAAATTAATTAATTTCAAATTTACTACAAAAGTGACCCTAAATAATCTTTTGGTATAATTCGTAATTTCCAAAACAAACCGGAAGTAACTTTAAAATATTAAATGGCAAGCTAGGTCGAGTATGGTATTGTTGGATAGGTCTTTTAAAAAGAAACAACTTCTATCAAAATATTTTTTAATATCTTGCATAAATAACAAATTAGACGAAAAAAATAAGCAAATAAGTAGTGATGCATAAATAGCGGCTATTTATTTTTTTTGATAAATAGCATGATATACAGTGTGGACATAAAGTAAATTCCCCCGTGCTAACTTTTGAATGGTTATATTTTTGATTCTGAAAATTTGTCTACTGAGGAATCTAATTGCGAACTTTCTAATAACGGTATTTTTGATTTTGTGGAACTTCCGGGTATACCGAAAGTAGATGGCAACTTCCTTATTTTAAATGGAACACCCAGTATATTTTGCATTTTCGTCTTCTCCATAAAAATACCATTAAATTGACCTAGCATAGTGTGATCTACGATTAATACTTTCGGAGTTACGCCTATTTGAAAATCGCATTTTTTTATGCAACTTCATTTACACCGGAAGTTGGAAAATTAACGAACTTACGGTTAAACATAATTTTGTTTAAATTTAATATTATTAACTTAATTGCAAAATATTTCATTTAAAATAACGAAGTTGGGGCAATTGGGTGCAACTTCCGGTGTAAATGAAGTTGCATAAAAATAAGTTATTAGCCAAAACGTAAATAATATTTCGAACTTAACCTCAAATTCTTTAAAGAAAACAGGGAAAATGATATATATCCGCTATAAACGAAAATATCATAGCGGATATATTTATCAAATTTTGATATATATCATTTTGATATTTATCACGACTCACAACACTACAAATAAGTGATAATTGGTATCTTAAATTATGGAAAAAATAAAACATTACCATAATCCGCAAAATCTTTTAAATGGAAACTGTTTTTTTCCCTTCATTCGTTAAAAATATTCAACTTTTTTTAAATTTCTTTGATTACTATTTAAAGGGAAATACATAACCTAAAGAAAGTTGCTTATTTTTAACGATTGAAACGAAAAATGTAAAAAATACATGTTTCCATTTAAAAGATCATAGTTTCGCTCATTGAGGATGATGGTCGCGTTTTAATTTTTCCACAATTTAAGAAACAATTTGTCACTTGTTTGCATTTATTTCGAATGATATATTTTTTATATTTTGAAGTTATATTTTTTATATTTTGAAGTGATATTTTTTTTTTTATTTTGAAGTTATTTTTAATAATTAAAAAATGTTTGCCCGCCTAAAGATTCTTCATGCCCGCCCTAACATTTGGTCCTGCATATTATTTCAAATTGGAATGATAGCGGGTAAATAAACATCTTTTTTATTAGGTGGAATTGAATATTTTCAAAAGAATTTACGTTAACCCACATTTTAGTTTTTCAAAAAAACATTAAAAGGTGCATATAATATTGTTGAATTGAAGATAATTTGATGGTTTCTTAGTTTCAAATTAAACAGAGCGTTTTATTTTTTAAACAATTAAATTTACATAATTTATAAGGCGAATATTTTAAAGAAGAAGAAGAAACAACAAGAGATCAATATCCAACTGCTTTATCTGGTATCTGATATAAAAAATATACCTAAAACATTTTTACGGTACAAGATTTAAAATTTTCATGTAATTTTACTTTCAGTTTTCACCAAGTATCTAAGAAATAATAAACTTAAATATTTTTTTATTTATGCAATCCAGCAATCAGGCTAACGCATCGAAAAAAATTAAATAATTATTTTAGATTTTTTCAAAGTTAATTTAGAAAAGGTTACCCCAAGGCATGTTTTTAATTAAATTTAATCACCCAAAATACTTAGAAAACAAAATTATACGGAAAAAAAGAGCAAACTCGACATTCTCTTAAATCCTTAAATGTCTAAAAAAGATACGTGAAAACCGATTTTGCTTTTTTTTATTGATATAGCTACCTATACTTTATCTTTGAAATTGACAAAAATTTACATTAATATCGGCTATACCCAAATTACACCGGCTATCCTTTTAAGAGGATGCGGAATAGTTTTGAATCACCCTGTATAACTTTGGCATTTTATTAAAAAATAATTATTACAAGTATGGTAAATTACGATGAGCAAAAATCACTTATTTATTTTTAAGTGCATTATAGTAAAATTGAATTTAACTTATTACATTTTTTAGATTTTCCTAAATATTTATATTTTTATACATTTTACCAATGGGGTATTTTTTACAATTTTCTTTTTAGCTAAAGTTGGGACGAATAATTAACGAGTTATTTAAAAATTTTGATAATAACACTTGTTATATACAGGGTGTCCCATTTGACGTTGGGGTGTATGGGTATCTTTGTTATTATTGGAGATAGAAAGTCGGTTAAATGGACAAAGTATTAGAGATTTTTTCGAATATTAATAATTCATTTACAAAAAATTTGAATATCGTATCGTTCTAACGCTATCTTGAAAAAAACAAGAAAATGCGATTTTCAAAAAATGGCTATAACTTCGTTATTTTTGGTGGTACCAAAAATTTTTTTTGACTTAATACAGACAATTTTTTATGTACAATGCAGTAAAATAAATAAATATTTTTTTCGCTAACGGATTGACCGGAAATGAACCAATCTTATTTTTTTCTTATGGCAGCCATATTGGATTTACACATTCGGAATCAGTATTTTTTTCTGAGTATATTTGGTATATCATATGTAATATTTAAAAAAAAATAGAAATAATTTTATTTTACTAACCAAAAATGACCTTGAGTTTATGTAAACTGTCAATACATATGTGTTAAGATTTATTTTACATGTAATATTTTAAATAGTTAATACATTTATGTTATTGACAATTTACTCTCTTAAAGTCCAATGTTAGTTTGTAAAATCAAATAATTTTATTTTTTTTTAAATATGACATATGGTATACCAAATTACTCAGAAAAAAATACTGATTCCGAATATGTGTAAATCCAATATGGCTGTCATAAGAAAAAAATAAGTTTGGTTCATTTCCGGTCAATCCGTTAGCGAAAAAAAATATTCATTTATTTTCCTGCATTGTACATAAAAAATTGTCTGTATTATGTCAAAAAACTTTTTTGGTACCACAAAAAATAAAGAAGTTATCGCCATACTTTAAAAATCGCATTTTCTTGTTTTTTCAAGATAGCGTTGGAACGATCCGATATTCAAATTTTTTGTAAATGAATTATTAATATTCGAAAAAATCTCTACTACTTTGTCCATTTAACCGACTTTCTATCTCCAATGATAACAAAGATACCCATAAAGTCCAACGTCAAATGGGACACCTTGTATACAGAGTGAGTTTAAAGTAAGGAATAAAAATCATAACTACGTTATCTTTTGGAATTTTTAAAAATCATAAGAGACGTGTTGCATTGTTTTTGAAAACCTTTATTTTAAACCCAACAATATTTTTTTCTCAATTGACATGACGTCACTATGACGTCATAATTTTTTTTAATGGATTCATATGGTTTTTATACCATAAAATAATACCTTACCTTAGTAAGTCTTAACTGTTTTACAACGGTACCAAAAAGATTATACCAACGCCATTTTCCGGTTTTAAAAAAAATTATTAAATTTATAGGGATAGGGAGTCATTTATTGAAAAACCGATGTTTTTATCTTTCCCGAATTTTTTTAAAGTGTTTTGAATTGGAAACAAAAAAATATATTAAAATACCGAACTTAAGTAAGACTTGTACTTTTATATACAATTTTTGTTTTTCATGTATCTAGATTTATATAAGCGTAGTTTTGCACAAATAAAAATATAAATACAGAAATTTTTCTTGCAAAATTACACAAATATAGTTGTAGATACATAAATAACAAAAATTGAAAATGAATGTAAAATTCTTACTTTAGTTTGGTATTTCTTTATTTTTTTTGACTTTCCAATTCGAAACACTTTAAAAAATTCATGAAAGATAAGTACGACGTTTTTTTCAACATTTGACTCTCTATCACCTTAAGTTTAGTTTAAAGTAACGCATAAAAATCATAACTACCTTATTTCTTGGAATTTTTAAAAACGACAAAAGACGTGTCGCATTGTTTTTGAAAAATTTTATTTTGAACCCTACATTTTTTTTCCATTAACATGACGTCACTATGACATCATCATTTTTTTAATGGATTGATATAAATAGTTTTTATTTCATAAAACAATACCTTATTGCGAGTGCTTTACAACGGTTTCAAAAAGTTTATACTAGCGTTATCTAGATGTAATTAAAAAAATTATTAACTTTCACCTTAAAGGATAGTTTAAAGTAACGCATAAAATTCATTACTACCTTATTATTTGGAACATTCAAAAAGAGTAAAAGACATATCGTATTATTTTTGAAAAATATTATTTTAAATAATTAAAAATGTAATCAAATCGTATTAGTGACAAGAAAAAATTAAAATTCAAAATAAAGTTTTTTAAATGGAATTCGACACGTAATTTCTCGATGTTGAAAATTCCAAATATTAAAGTAGTTATGAATTTTATGCGTTATCTTTTGGGGTGATAAAAAATTATTAAATATATATTTTTTTTTTAATTTCATCTAGATGGCGCTAGTATTAAATGTTTTTTACTGTTGTAAAACACTCTTAATAAATTTTTATGCCATAAAAACAATATCAATCCCTTTAAAAAATTTAAAAAAGTTTTCCAGAAACAATACGACACGTTTTTCAATTCCAAAAAATAACGTAGTTATGATTTTTATGCGTTACTTTTAAACTAATGTTTAAGGGGAAATTTAATAATTTTTTAAAAAACCGGAAGATGGCGCTGGTATAATCTTTTTGGTACCGTTGTAAAACAGAAAAACAGTCTTAATAACGTATTATTTTATGGTATAAAAACCGTATCAATCCATTTAAAAAATATTATGACGTTATAGTGACGTCATGTCAACTGAGAAAAAAATATTGTTGGGTTCAAAATAAAGGTTTTCAAAAACAATGCGACACGTCTTTTACGGTTTTTAAAAATTCCAAAAGATAACGTAGTTATGATTTTTATTCCGTACTTTAAACTCCCCCTGTATAATATTCTTTTGAATCCATACGCGATATTTAAAATTATTGTAATTTTTTTTATTTAAATACTTATACACGCATTAATTACTTCCATAATAATTATGAATGAAGGAGGTTCAATAATTTCATTCTCTTTTAATTTCCTCTGCTTCATAAAAGTAATTGCAAGCACTTGCCTACGTAAAACAACTTTAACATTTATAAAACTTAAATTATAAACTTAAAATGTAAAAGTAAGTGAATTTAAAATAAAGCGAAATTAAAGCATTGTCTTGTAATTTATATAAATGATGTTAAATCTGCCAAAATAAAGCTGAAGAAGTGGAGCATAAAGTTGAACATGCATTCATTAGATTAGTCGAATAATATTTTATTTTCTAATTTAATTACTAATTAAAATTACAAAATAAAAAGAACTGTATAATAAATGTATTTTTTTCGAGATCACCGATCTCCTATATTTATACAAATTTAGAAATAGGAAGTTGAATTAAAGGTTTATTAATTGATGAGCGTGAAATAATTATGAACAGTTTTGGGCAAAAAAAATTTACTTCATATAATATGTTTTAAATCAGTGAGTTACGAGGTCATTTATTTAGAAAATTACTAAAAACATTTAAATAAACGAATAAAACAAAAGTCAACTCGGGCAAGAAAATCTAAAACGCCGATTATCATAAAATCGGTTAATCATGATAAACACATTTATACTTTTTGAGAAACGAATCTGTAGGATCTACGGTTCGTTTAAAAAAATTGGAAAAGTTTTCGGTATTATAGTACATACGCCGAAGTAATTCTATTTCCAACCTAACATGACACGTAACAGTCGCCTCTCTGTATTATTAATTTGTGCCACCTCAACCGAATGCGTATCGCGTATTGTTTTTCTTATGCTGCGTACACACCAAGCGAACGAAGGCTAGAGAAGGGAATCGCCGATAATCTCGCTCATTCGTTCGCTTATAGCGTTGTGTCCATACCAGGCGAACAAGTGTGAGCGATGGCGAAGGTTGCTAGCGTTTGCCGATTGCACCTCCAAAACCAGTGGCGGATTAAGCCATTTGGAGGCCTGAGGCGCAACCTGATTTTGAGGCCGCTATTTTTTAGAAATAAAATAAGATGACCTTTTCAGTTGACATCAGTTTCAGACGTTTCAGGGGTTAGTTTAAGGAAAACTTAGAAGTGCAAAATTTGAATATAGCGCCATAGGTGAAATTTTAAAAAAATGGCAGGTCAAGCATATCCAGATACTTTGGAAAAACATCTCGTTTTTCTCTTTTTCAAAAAATTTCATGGAATTAGATGAACTGTAAAATATCACCAAAAGTTAAAATTAAAGAAGAAACTAAATTATACAGGGTGTTCCAAAAAGAAGTGTTCAGAAGAAAATCTTAATTGACAGAGTTTAATGTGAAGTTTTACGGATATAAAAAATGGTACCTTTATGGGGCTTGTTTCAAAGATAGTGAAAATATCAAGAAAAAGGTGAAATCTCGTTAATTTTTTGAAAGAAGATTTTTTTTTCGATCAAAACATTCTTCTGATGATATTTTTTAACTTCAAGCCAAAGTGGCAATAATTAGCTTGACTTTTCAACTTATTTCTTTTAAAATGATCAAATAGTTTATGAACTACAACAAAATTTCGAATTAACAACATTTTTTGTAGGAACAAAATTCAATGACCCATCAAAAAAGCTGCTCCTGCGTATTAGTTTTCTTGTTGATGAAACCTCGTCTATTGTCTAGGATTTTCTTCTAAGCACTTCTTTTTGGGACACCCTCTATATGTATAACTGGTTCGTTCGAACCGACAACATTTTAGAAGGTGGGTCTCAGAAATTTCAGAAAGAGAGTCTTTTTTAAAGTCAACTTGTCTGGAACTGGAAAGAAAAACTCCTTTGTATAATTAGTTTGTTAGGTTTATGGTTTATTTGAATAGAAGTTTTCAAAAACGACCATGACTGGTAAAAAAATGTGACTGCATAATTTTTTTCAATTTTTTTGAGGCCAGTTCAATTAGGAGGCCACAGGCGCGCGCCTCATGCGCCTATGCGATAATCCGCCACTGTCCAAAACCGTTAAATGAGGATTCGCAAGCCCGTCCACACCATGTTCGTTCCAAATCCTTCGCTCGCTTATTTTCCTTTGATATACCGACACTCTGTTGGAGAACAGCGAATGCCTTCGCTTGCGCTCGTTCGCTTTAGCTTCAGCGTACACACGTACACCCCAAGCGAACGATTTCGCTTGTTAACGTTCGTTCGCCTTCGTTCGCTTGGTGTGTACGCAGCATTAATCCAACATCCGTACACAATAAAGTTGGCTTGCTTACGAGTTTTAAAAAAATGTAAATGAGAGTGAGCGAAACTATTTGCCTGTAGTTCGGACGACATCCATCTATTGCACAACTAAACTATACAGGTTATTATTGATAGAAAATCGGTTAAATGAACAAGTAGTAAAGATTTATTCGTATATTAATAATTCGTTCACAAAACATTTGTATATCGCATCGTACCTGCGCTAACTTGGCAAAATATGGAAATGCGATTTTCAAAATATGGCTGTAAATTCTTTATTTTCGGTGGCACCAAAAAAGTTGTTTGACATTATACAGGTACTTTCTCGTGTATAATGCAGTAAGATAAATGAATATTTTTTCGCTAACGAATAGAAAACGTTTTCTTCAGAGTATTTACCATAAAAAAATGTTTAGGGGTTAACAAAGAAACACCCTTAATTTTTTTTCAATTTTTTATTTTATTTTGTGTTAAAAATAGCACTGCCAAATACAGAAAAACAAGCTTTTTGAAAAGTGCAAATAAAACATACTAATGCTATTTAACAAACTGGTTGTTCTAGCAACAAAAAATAGACAAATATACAAAAACTAAAAATGTCAAAATATGCATTGAAGTTAACTGAAAAACTTTTGTATTTAACTTTTTTATGTAACTCTTCTTAAAAAGTTACGGGTTTACATTCTGCATAGTGTGATTTGTGACATGATTTTTCATTTGATTTTGTCATAAGAAAAGCATCGATTTTGACATTCAAATTGTGTGATTTATCATAAAGAATAAAGAAAGAAATTAATATAATTACTCTTTAGTCATGTTTTTAAAACTTTTCTATTTAATTCACTGTGGTGACACATCTTCTTCATATCGAGAGTTTCATGGAAAAGGGGCTTGAACCATTTTGTGAAAAATAATAATTAGGAAGAAAAACGAAAAAAATAATTGATATTTTTATATCTTATATTTTAGAAATCATAATTATAAATAAGTTGTTTTTTGTTTCAATTCGATACGACAAATATTAAAGTAAATATAAGCGTTTGAATTTTAAGAAAATTAGCCCCTCCGCTTCAACAAGCGATGTATTCTGACGTCATTTCTTCCGAATTCCGAACGCTGTCCGTTCCGTACACGCGTATAGTGCACTTGATTGTTTCTAGACTTTTTATAGTTATTATCTTTTAATACTCTCATAAAATATTACTATTAGTTATTAATTAAAGTAGGAGAATTATTTATTAATTTAAAATTTACTTCTTTATAATTTTTTACTTATGAAATTTCACTTTAAATGTTATACAACTTTAGTGTGGTTTTTACAAGTGTGTAGCGTTTCAAATTAATAATTTGAAAGTTAATAATTTTGGGTTGTAGTATAAAGAAATAAGAAAAAAATAAAAAAAAATTCAAGGCAGTACGACTTTTTTTTCAAAAGATATGAATTTTTATATAAAATATGGCTTTCTAACAAATGAGTAAAGGTGTATTGTTAAAAATTCATATTTCGCCTAATAACTAAAATTAAAAAACGAAAATTCGTACAGATAAGTTGGTAAAAATTATCGATATTATCTTATTAAATTTTTTAAAATTTAATTATTTTTTAAGGTACATTACCTTGAAAAATTTGTTTTGTTTGAGTTTTTGGGGTGTAAAATTTTGGGGGGGGGGCTGTAGAGGGCAAGTGACCCCCTACATTTCATATATTTTCTATTATCTTTCATTTGCGGGGTCGATTTTGAAAAGATTCGAAAAAATATTTTTTGAGATATTTTTAAGGCTTCAAATTTTTCATGGAAATCGATTTTTATTGTTTTTCTCGAAAACTATAAAGGTTAGCAATTTCAAATTTTTACCAAAGATAAACACCATGGATAGACGCGTTTTAAAAAATATTTGGTTAAAATCGGTTAAACAGTTTTTTTGGAAAAAATTGGCAAAGTTTTGGAAAAATTTTGGTACAAATACGGGCCTGGACGACGTAATTTTATACCGAAAATTAAAATATTCAGGGAATTTGGTGGGGAAGGTAACGGTGCGAATTTTAAGCTATTAGTCGTCCCGGCGGTTCTAATAGATTAGAAGATATTAATTATTTTGTGAAAAGTGAAAAATTTCAGACCGCAATTTTGGTTCCAAACGGAGATTTTGCATATTTTTGCTACATTTTCGGCCATAACTCTATAACGAAAGGAGTCAGCGAAGTGATTCTTTTTTTGTCGTAAAGTGGACCATGAAAGCTTTCAGATTGTGTTAGGGTAGAATAAAATTTGAGGGACTGATTAAACCGAAACTCGAATAAAAATGTGACTTTTTTAAATGTGATCTTAAATAATTTAAGATTTCGTTGTTTTTTCAAAATTTAAAAAACCCTATGCGTGAGCGGTTTTAATACCAAGAGTAAATTTATCAGAATTTTTAAAAATAAAAATCCGTTAAAAAATAGGCCGACGGGAGCCGCCGACCCCTAAATTTAACATTTTTACGCCATAACTTTTTAACCGCGCAAAATTTAAAAATGCACTATTCTCATTACACCAAAAATATTGTTGTTCTTTGATAATCTGATGTAAAATTGAGAAAATTTTAAAAATTGACGGCTGCAGAGGGGGCTGACCAAAGCGCGCGTTTGAGCTATTTTATTAACATTTCACTTGGGATTTTTTTTTCAAGTCCAGGGGTAAAATATAATCGTGCTGATTTTATCTCACATAATTAATACAGAAAGAAGGGAAATAAAAAACATTGGAATATAATACACGGTCGGGATCATAAGTTACGAATTTTCAAAGTCGGCGTCGAAAAAGCACTAATTTCAAACTACAAATTCGACGGCGCCAAAAGTACAGAAAAAATTAAGATATCAAAAAAAGCGCTCGTTTTCTGATGTAACGCGGTATATAGATGACAAATCAAGAAACCGCGATTTTTTTTCACCTGCCGATCTTCTAATCGAGTTTTAGCACTTTTGCCGACCGTATAACCCGTGCGAGGCGGCTAGGAAATAATGACGTCACTCAGCTCGCAAGGAAAAAAAAGTAGCGCCGCGCGATTTTATAAACTTTGTTAATTAATTGCGAAGCCATTTTAAGTACTAGACCAAAAATTCAAATTCCAAAATTCAAGTTAAAAGGTACTCTTTTATATAAAATTATAAAAAAAAAATGGTTTACAGACTCATTTTTCAAACTTTATTTTGGAAATTTTGAACTACTACGACTCTTGGCAAAAATTCGTATGCATTGAATATCAATGTGCAAAATCTTATTAAATATACCAATTTCAAAACATTTAATACTAAATTTTTAGAGGTTTTCTGTTCCGATATAATTTTGAAATTAGCTCATACGCCTTTTTTCCATGAAACCCTCTTGATATGTATGCACAAGTCAAAAGTAAAATCACATAAAGCACTCAGATGTAGTGTAAACTAAAAATCTTAAAAATCATAAACTACTTAAAACGTTTGTGTGATTTTATACAGGGTGATCTAAAATCTAAAATGTTTGTGGTCAATTCAGATTTCCCGCCTAAAAATCTGGGTAATTTGTTTACTTCAAGTTGATAGTAACACAAAATCATGTCAAAATTATAACGAAGTAACTGGACTACACAAAAGCAGAGGCGTAGGTAGAATTTTTACCGCTGTGTCAATACTTCAGAATTTTCTATTTAGTTATTCTGACTTCTGTTTCATAAACATCAGTAAAAACTGATCAAAATCAAGACTACTTTGCGTAAATCTTCGTTTTTTGTTAGCATCTGTCTCGAAAATGAAGCTCATCATTTTCAACATTTGTTGTAAAATTAGAGAGCTAATTCTACGTTTTTAATTTTCAAAAACACAAAAGCTTAATAAATAACTTAAATTTGTATATTTGTTTAGAATTCTTGATTTGTTATGATTATTATATCAATTTTGAAAAAATATTTGCTGCGCCATTGGATAAGTTTTTAAATTTTTAGTTGTACCAACCTGCATATTTGGTTGCCTACATATCAAACCACAATCATTTTAGCTCACCCTGTATGTGACTAATCATGTGATAAATCATACAATGTAAAGTAGGCTTAGCACCCTGTATGTATAACATTTTAAAAATGAAAAAAATGAATTTTTAGAAAAAGTGTTAAGAAAAATCTCATTATTGGTCTACTGTGGTTACAATTAATAAGAACTTTTGCTCTTCATCGACTTATTGTAGTTTTAACCATTTTTCTAACGCTAAAAATAAAGGACTTATACTCCATATCATGCTGGGATGTGATTTTTAGCAGGTGCTTCTCTTGAAACAAGTAGTGCTCGCTTATTTCTCCCTCCAAATCCCAAGATATTCCTTATTATCTCTCGAAACGTACACAACGATTGACGCCGACCTAGGGCTGCGAGTTTGATGCAGGATAGCTGAGTAAGAAACACCTATTAGGGGCGTGCCGATGTCTTGCGACCTACAGGCACAAAAATAAATCATGACCTCGTTCCCGCCGTTGTGGCCGTGTTCCCGCCGTTATGACTGCGTGCCCGCCATTATGACCGCTTGCCAGCCATTGTGTTCGTATTCCCTCACGTGGCACCGCATTCCTGCCATTGTGGCTGGATTCCCTCACGTGGCACTTCATCCCTGCGATTGTGACCGAATTCCCTCACGTGGCACCCCATACCGGCCATTCTTGCCGAATTCCCTCACGTGGCACCCCATTCCAGGCATTCTTACCGAATTCCCTCACGTGGCATTGCATTCCTGCATTGTGGCCGTGTGCCTGCCATTATAAGCACGTGGCCGTCATTGTGTTCGTATTCCCTCATGTCCTCATGTGGCACCGCATACCCGCCTTTGTGGCCGAATTCCTTTACATGGCACCGCATTCCCGTCATTGTACCCCTGTGCCCGCCATTATGACCGCGTTCCTGTCATTGTGACCGCATTCCCTCACGTGGCACCGCATCCCTGCGATTGTTACCGAATTACCTCACGTGCCACCCCATTCCGGCCATTGCTTCCCTGCCAGTGTGGCCGAATTTCCTCACGTGGCACCGCATTCCCGCCATAGTGTTCGTATTCCCTCACGTGGCACCGCATTCCCGCCATTGTTTTCGTATTCCCGCCATTGTATTTGTATTCCCTCACGTGGCACCACATTCCCGCCAGTGTGGCCGAATATCCTCACGTGGCACCGCATTTCCGCCATTGTGTTCGTATTCCCTCACGTAGCACCGCATCCCTGCGATTGTGACCGAATTCCCTCACGTGGCACCCCATTCCGGCCATTCGAGAATTCCGAATTCCCTCACGTGGCATTGCATTCTTGCCATTGTGGCCGTGTGCCCGTCATTGCGTTCGTATTCCCTCATGTGGCACCGCATACCCGCCTTTGTTGCCGAATTCACTCACGTGACACCCCATTTTCGCCAATGTTCCGTGTACTCGCCATTATGACCGCGTGCCCGCCATTGTGTTCGTATTCGCTCATGTGGCACCGTATACCCGCCCTTGTGGCCGAATTCCCTTACATGGCACCGCATTCCCGTCATTGTACCTTGTACCCCTGTGCCCGCCATTATGACCGGGTTCCTGTCATTATGACCGCATTCCCTCACGTGGCACCGCATCCCTGCGATTGTGACCGAATTCCCTCACGTGGCACCCCTTTCCGGCCATTCTTGCCCAATTCCCTCACGTGGCACCGCATTCCCGCCAATGTGTTCGTATTCCCTCACGTGGCACCGCATCCCTGCGATTGTGATCGAATTCCCTCATGTGGCACCACATTCCCGCCAGTGTGGCCGAATTTCCTCACGTGGCACTCCATTCCCGCCATTGTGGCCGTATGCCCGCCTTTATGACCGTGTACTCGCTATTGTGGCCGAAATTCTTCACGTGGCACCGCTTTCCCGCCCTTGCGGCCGTGTGCCCGCCATTGTGGTCGTGTTCCCGTCATTATGACCGCGGGCCCGCCATTGTGTTCGTATTCCCTCACATGACACCGCATTCCCGCCATTGTGTTCGTATTCCCTCACTTGGCACCGCATTTCCGCCATTGTGGCCGTGTGCCCGCCATTGTGGTCGTGTTCCCGTCATTATGACTGCGTGCCCGCCATTGTGGCCGAATTCCCTCACGTGGCACCGCATTTCTGCCATTGTGGCCGAATTCGCTCACGTGGCACCGAATTCCTACCATTTTTGCCATGTGCCCGACATTGTAGCCGTGTGCCCGCCATTATGACCGCGGGCCCGCCATTGTAGTCGTGCTCCCGTCATTATGACTGCGTCCGTATCATTGTGGTCGTATTCCCTAACGTGGCACGTACACGATATTTATCTTTTTATTTTTTATAGCCATAATATTGGATCTGATAATAAAAAATAATACACTTTCAGATTGCTAATTAACATTAATATGTATGTTTCCTTCCTCGAAAATGTGTTTAATTTGAAAGATACAAAATTTAATTGATGTAGCAGTACCTTATAGTTTCGATAGTAAATTAATTTCTAAAATCATATTTTATAGTTTATTTTGCCATAACTCAGCAATGAGTTTAAATATCTTAAAATGTCTTTCAAATTTTTAATGGCAACAAAATGCGCAACTTTTCTTTAATTTAACCGACCTCCTAGATACGACATAGTAGAAGAGATCCCTGCTTTAAAACATAATTATGGTGAGCATTGAAATAATCACCAACCTGTATGATAAAATTTCATAAAAATATTTAATTTTTTTAAATATCTAATTAATTCTTAAAAGCTGATGTAAGCTTGATTAAATTAATTCTAGTATATCAATGGTGAGCATCAAAATAATCACCACCTTCTGTGTACAATACAGTATATGTAAAGTTGCTCCCAGCTGGAATTAGGACAAAGAATACGCGATCGTGATTACTTTTGTCCTACTTCCAGCTGGAACCAACTGTACATAGGTAGAAAACTCTCATCTTCCTGTTTCTTTGCTCCAAATGGAAAATTTCTTTTTGCTTTTTTGACCCTAATCTACCTATATGTATAATATTAAACGGAAATAAAAAATAAATAAAAATTAATCTATAAGGTTATAAAAACACAAATCATTTTGTAAAACTTTATAATTGTTATTAAAAAAAGGAAAAAGTAGCAAGTTTTTACTCTAATTAGTTAAAGAAATTAAATGCATCTATTAGTTGTCACTTATTTAATTACTTTAATATTAATTATTATTTATGAAGCTAATGCACGCTATTTTATAAATAAACTTTCATTTAAACAATAAAAAATAATATATTTAAAATTAATACATACTAATTATGCACTGATATACAACCAATTCAAAAATTCAATTAATTAATAATGATATTATTATCAATTCAGACGTTTATTATTAAATACAAAAAACTACACTTTTTTCTTTTAAAAAATTAAACTTTATTAAGGTTTTCGGCTTAAAAGCAAAAAATTATACAAATTGTTATGTAAGGCCCCCAAAAAGTTAAAATTTTCGAAGGAATCAAAAGATCTGGGTCAGTGCTTCCGCCCTACTTTTAATTTTTGTAAGACTTGGCAAAACCTTGTAAACTTGGAGGTGGTTCCAAAATCTGCATAGTCTATTATTATACAGGGTGTCCCACTTTTTTTCAATTATTTTAGACATCCCATTATGTCATCCTGAACAAAATAATCCTTTGAACTAATATTTTTTACTCCTTAAGGAGTTATAGCAATTTTAAGATTGGACAATTTTAATAATTAACATGGTTCATTTCTTTTATAAATCACCTTTCTCGTCTTGCTTTTACCCACTGTGAGTATAAAGGGTGTCCCAATTTCAATTGCATTACATGGGTATCTTTGTAATTAATAAAGTTACAGTTTCGGTTAAATGGGCAATGTTTTGCAGTTTTTTATACTTATTCAGATGTTATTTAAAATAATCAAACATTCCTAGCAATTCCCATAAAATTTTTTGAGTATGCTAAATAGGGTGCATTTTGGTAGCATTTAAAATTATTTATAATAATGATCTTCATTTTGACGGAATAAAAAATATTAATAGTAAGCGTATTTTTTTAAAGCCCGTAAAGTACTTCCACTTTACAGCGAAGTTATTCAATAATCAATTAAAGCATGATGTTGATGCAAAATGAAGATCTGAAGGCATAAAATATGAATCGATTGGTACCATAAACATGCCAAAGAAAAATTTCTTTAATTAGTTATTCGTGCGTTCCGAAACGTTGTTTTTGAACAAAAGCAGTGGTGCACTCAGGATTTTTTTTGGGGGGGGGGGGGCGACGGAGGTGAAAGGCAAAAAACCGTGACGACGGGGGGGTTGTGACCTTACTTTAGTACACGACAAAATTTTTGTGCACGAGCATTTCCTCAAAAAATAATAAAAATTTTCTCATTTTTATTAAAAATTTCTTAATAAAATACATTCTTTTCTGGGTCCGCCACTGAACAAAAGTAGCCCAATTTAAACGCAGCAACAACAAAACTCATAAACATAAATAATATGTACAATAGTTTTCAATTATTATACAGGGTGTTCCTTAAGTAATGCATAATAATGAAAGGGGTTGTTCAGGACACCAAAACAAGCAACTTTTGTTAATAAACCCATATCCGGAAATTACCCATTAAGTCACTAGGTTGAGACAAAATTTTTTTAATTTAATTTACAAAAATAGCTTTATTTTCTTTTTTTGTAAATAAATGTTTGAGATTTATTGTCATGTCTTTACAATGGACCGTGCACAACAGATTTTTAAAAAAACACGACACAAATGTGAAGAACTTTAAATACGATAGTAGTAAATCAACATCGGTTTATTCTGTTGTGCTATTCTAAGATCAATTACGTTTGTTATTAAAGTTAATTACTTTCGAAAATGGTGAATTTTTCCAATGCGGAATTAGCTGATATGCATCTAATTTATGGGGAAGCTCTTTTTAACTCTTTGAGAGCTGCGCGCCTGTACCAGCAAAGATTTCCTCAACGTCGTCAACCGCATTATTCTATCTTTGATTCATAATCGTATTCGAGAAACTGGATCTGTCGAACCTCGTAGAGCTGTTGGTCGGTCGTCCACGTTCAATTCGCACTATCCAATTTGAGGAAGAAGTGCTCAACCGTATAGGGGAAGAACCAAACACAAGTATTCGTGCCATTGCACATAACATGGGAGCAAGGCAAACAACTGTTTGGAGAGTTCTCCATGAACAGTTGCTACACCCTTATTAAATTCAACGTGTTCAATCGTTGAGTCCAGCAGATTATGCATCTCGAGTAAATTTTTCCCGCTGGTGGTTACAACAGAATTTGGTTTAACCTAATTTTGGCAGTTTCGTGTTATTTACGGATGAAGCATGCTTCACGACCGACGGCTTTTATAATAGCCGAAATAGTCACATTTGGGATGATGAAAATCCTCATGTTGTATCCCGTCGGCGAAATCAACACCAATTTTCTATTAATATTTGGGCTGGAATTTTGGGAGACAATTTAATTGGTCCATACCTACTACCACCACATTTGAATGGTGTAATGTATCGCCATTTCTTGGAGGAAGTTTTACCTGAGCTCTTGGAGGAAGTGCCGCTTATTATTAGACAAGGTATGTGGTTTCAACACGATGGGTGTCCTCCTCATTTTTCTTTAAATGTACGCCAATTTCTGGATTAAGTTTTTCCCAGCCGTTGGATTGGTCGTGGCGGACCTGTTAATTGGCCTGCACGTTCCCCTGATCTCACAAGCTTAGATTTTTTTCCTTTGGGGATATTTGAAAAGTCTGATGTACGAGACGCCTGTTACTACAGAAGAAGAACTTCTCGCAAGACTTAGGGCTGCTTGTACCATTGTCCAAGACATCCCTGGGATATTCCAGAGGGTTCGAACATCTATCAACCAGCGTGCAACCTTGTGCATTGAACAAAATGGCCGAAATTTCGAACAATTTTTGTAAATTTTATTAAATAATTAACTTAATTACCTTAAATCTTTTTTATTTACCCTGGCTTAATGGTTAATTTCCGAATATGGGTTTATTAACAAAAGTTGCTTGTTTTGGTGTACTAAACAACCCCTTTCATTATTATGCATTACTTACGGAACACCCTGTATAAAACTGTGTATATAGTTGTTATTATTTTGTGTAAATTGAGTATTTAGTTTTTAAATCGGTGCGCGGCGCGAGTAACATAAATGACCCTTAAGACGAACTTAAAAGTGACTTTCAAAAAAATAACACAAATTCGGTTTTCAAGATATCGATAGCAACTTTCTTATTTCAAATGGGCGCCATATTAATTTTTTTAACTGTTGAATTGCATTTTTTTCTGATGTATTACAAACCATATGTTCAAAGTAGGTACTTAATACACTACGAAAAATTTGATATTTGAATTAAATTAAGTGACCTATGTGACTTTTGAAAGGCTTGTTGAAACAAATGATGATTCGAGCTGTCACTTTATATACAGGGTGTCCCGTAACAACGTGGACAGACATAGTAGAACGGGTTTATCACCTTAAATTAAGATGACGAGTTCCTCTAACACCTTGCCCAAAAATGCTTCCCTGCAAAGTTACAGCCAGTTAAAGTTCTCTTTTCAAAAAATAAAAATCCAAAATTTATACAAGCTTTTTCATTATTTAATGATTATTCCGTCAAATAACCTAATATATTAGAAAAATATTTTTGCGTTTACCAAATAGTCATAGAAAAAGTTTTGTATTCTACTCGGAATTTTTTATTATTTTTGATATCATCTAAATGAGTATAAAAAACTGCAAAATATTGTCCATTTTACTGAACCTGTAACTTTATTAATTATAAATAAGATACCCGTGCAATGCAACTCAAATTGGGATATCCTGTAGAGGTTTATTCGTAAGTAAGAGTGAAACAAAAAGGTGATTTATCAAAGAAATTGATATTACTTTTGGACACCCTTTATAATTTCATTTCTTCAAATCCCCCCCCCCCCCCCCCCCTGCTTACTTTTGAACGGTTATGTTTTCGATTCTTAAAATTTCTCCACTAAAGTATTTAATTGCGAACTTTCTAATAAAGGTATTTTTGAATTTGTGGAACTTCCGGTTATACCGGAAGTGGATGGCAACTTTCTTATTTTAAATGGAACACCCAGTATATTTTTGCATTTTCGTGTTCTCCATAAAAATACCATTAAATTGACCTAGCGTAGTGTGCTCTACTATCCTTCTTCATTTACACCGGAAGTTGGAGCCAACTGCCCCAACTTCCTTATTTTAAATGATTTTCTTTTGCAATTAAGTTAATAACATTAAATTTAAACAAAATTATGTTTAACCTTAAGCTCGTTAATTTTCCACTTCCGGTGTAAATGAAGTTGCATAAAAATGCGATTTTTCGAATGGGCGTAATTCCGAAAGTATTAATCGTAGACCGCACACTATGCTAGGTCAATTTAATGGTATTTTTATGGAGAACACGAAAATGCAAAAATGTACTAGGTGTTCCATTTAAAATAAGAAAGTTGCGATCCACTTCCGGTATAACCGGAAGTTCCACAAAATCAAAAATACCTTTGTTAGAAAGTTCGCGATTTGAGTCCTCCGTAGACAAATCTTCAGAATCAAAAACATAACTGTTCAAAAGTTAGCAGGGTGGGGGGGATGATTTACTTTATGTCCGCACTGTATACTTTTTATTTAAATCAATTGTGCTTTGGGTTTCTCTTTGCTCAGTAGCGTTTTAAAGCTAAAATTAATGCATCTGATTGATTGATCTGATTGATTAATGCATCTGATTTTATACAGGATGTCACACAATAAAAATCGTTAAAATTTTGAGATTTTAAAATTGCTGTTACCTTTCATGGGAATCTAAAAAATACAAGTTCATAGGACATTTGTTGTTCTTAATGACATTTACTATATCTGAAAAAAAAATTTGCTGGTAAACAATTTGCACATGTGGCGAAAAAAATGTTCACGCGGCAAAATGAAAAAATATCGTTGAAAATGGAAAACTTTTATCAAAAAACGTATTTTTGCTTACCATCGAGCCTGGTCTCCCTTGCCACAGATTGGGTCTAAGTGGTACATATTATTAATGAAGATGCTTTTTAGTCACAAGTACGTTATTTCGTTCGGTCTGTGGAAAAAACACAATAGGACACTTTTTGTTGTGCCCTGCTCGACCATAACAAAATTGGAAAAGAATTTAAAAGGTAAATCGAAGTTCCTGAAAGTTTTATCTCATGCTGTACTTTTGATGTCATTTTATAATTAATATTGAAGATCTACCAAAATTTAATTAATCATGTTATATTGTCGCTTTTACGATATTGTCTTGATTAGTAAGAAATTTAAAGTTTATCAAACTTTAAAACAAAAATTACAATAATAGTTCAATAACACCGCAAAATTTTGCTCTAAATATATTAATAATGATTTAATTAACCAAAAATCTTTAATTAAACTCAATTTTCTGCTCAAAAAATATTTTTCATGAATGAATTATTTTATACGGAACAATCATTTCAAGGTAGGAGAAATGAGTATATAAAGGAAAAAATAATCCCAAAAGTCAGTCATCGTCAATTCACGCTAATCTTAACGCGTTGAGTACCTGTTTAATTAAAATTGTGTTGTTTCAAGTTGCAAAACCTAACGGTAAGGAGTTTTAAGTGCATAAAATCTTCGTACAACATTGTTAACGACTGACTGCTACCAGTGCGCGCTTAATTAATTAGTTGAATTAGTTCTTTCGTTTCGCTTAAGATTTTATGCAAATTTTCTATCAATTAGTTCTCTTATTCTTATAACATTATTACAGTTTGGTAATAATATAATTGCACCCGTTATGAAAATTAATGTACTTCGGTATACAGAAATAATAACTACTCACGCAAATTTTAAACATACAAATAAATTCATTTGAATATTCTTATTATTATCTGAATACTTATTAGATCCACATCATAAAACATTTTACATATTTCAGCAACACATCTCTAATTTTTTTAATTTATGACTAGCTTTTGTAATATTTAGTGTTTAGAAAAGTAGGTTTAAAACCAGGCTCGTCAAAAATTTAACAATGTTACAAAATTATAAATTAGTTCTATTAAGAAGATACTCGGTGAAATGTTTGAAAAGCGTACTTTTGGCGAAAAGTACTAGTTACTAGCGAGTAAATTTGTAATCAAAAATTTAACAAAAACGATGCCTAGTGCCGTTCAAATTGAATTTAGTTTTTATATAGAATTTTTGTTTTTTATGTAGAGTCTATGATAGGGGCGTACTTTATGAACAATGATAAAAAATGCGTTTTTATAAACTATTTTTATATTGACTAAATAATTAAAACGCATATTGTTATTTTCAATGAATGCTTAAATTTTTCTTTTTGAGTCATAAAATGTTATAACAAATTATGTCTGAGTACTTAAAACAAAACCTTAAAATATTTAGACTCTAATTAGCCCGTGCAGGTGTCCCAACATCACCAACATCACCAAAATTAACTTTTTTTAAGAATATCACGTAATAAAATTTTAAAATGTTTTCAACACCAAACATACGACCCTCTATTCAGAGACCGTGATGAAAAATTTGGAGACGTTGTTAACGTTAAACACGTGATTTTTTTAATTCTTAATTTTTTTAATATTTTTTATACAGGGTGTCCAGAAATTAAGCGGCCAAACTTTAGGAGGCGATTCTACAACTAATTTTAAGAAAAAAACTTCCTATAAACATGTGTCCGATTTCGCTTCCTAAGGGAGCTACAGCTATTGTGACTAAAACTAAGTTTTTTGTCATTTATTTGAAAACGGTTTGTAATAAAGATTTGAAATTTGGTGTGAAGACTAATACGGTTAAGATATAATTTCTCGATTTTTTGAAAGCTCTGAAAAAAAGCTTTCAAAAATCTGAAAAAAATTGAGAAATTTGATCTTAAACGTATTAGTCTTCACACCAAATTTCAAATCTTTATTACAAACCGTTTTCAAATAAATGACAAAAAACCCAGTTTTAGTCACAATAGTTTAAGGGCTGTAGCTCCCTTAGGAAGCGAAATCGGACACATGTTTATAGGAAGTTTTTTTCTTAAAATTAGTTGTAGAATCGCCTCCTACAGGTTGGCCGCTTAATTTCTGGACACCCTGTATTTCTTCATAAGAAATATTTTTAAGAGAGGTCTATAACGTTAACGACGTCTCTAAACTTTTCATCACGGTCGCTGAATACGGGCTATTGTCTCGAAAGAAAAATAAAATAATTTAATTCCAAAGTGATTAAAAAAATATATTCAATTTTCTTTTCAGACAATGTGTGACGACGATTTAGCCGCTTTAGTAGTAGACAATGGATCAGGCATGTGCAAGGCCGGTTTCGCAGGGGATGATGCCCCTAGAGCTGTTTTTCCAAGCATCGTCGGCCGACCAAGATATCAGGTAAAATTACAACATCAATTTAAAACAATCAAAATCTGGAAAACTGTATTTTCTATACATTTTTTCCCTTCATTTTAGGGAATTATGGTTGGGATGGGTCAAAAAGACTCGTATGTGGGAGACGAAGCACAAACAAAAAGAGGTGTTTTGACTGTTAAGTACCCAATTGAGCATGGAATTGTCAGCAATTGGGATGATATGGAGAAAATATGGCATCATACATTTTACAACGAGTTACGCGTTGCTCCAGAAGAACATCCTGTCTTATTAACTGAAGCTCCTCTCAATCCAAAAATTAATAGAGAAAAAATGACACAAATTATGTTTGAAACATTCGGCTCACCTGCAATGTACGTAGCCATTCAAGCTGTACTTTCCCTATATGCCAGTGGAAGAACGACTGGTATAGTTATGGATTCTGGTGATGGAGTTTCCCACACTGTTCCAATATATGAAGGTAAAATTTTTGAACATTTAGTATGAAAATTCTAGAAATCAAAAGTAAAATATTGCATGAAAACTTAAATATTGAAATTCCACAAATTGAAATAATCAAAAAATAAATCACTAATTTTCAGGATATGCACTACCGCATGCAATTCTTCGATTGGACCTTGCTGGTAGAGACTTAACGGACTACCTAATGAAGATATTAACAGAACGAGGTTACAGCTTTACAACAACTGCTGAAAGGGAAATTATCCGTGACCTTAAAGAAAAAATTTGCTTTGTAGCTTTGGATTATGAGCATGAGCTTGGTCAATCAGCGACAACGAATTGTCACGAAAAATCATACGAATTACCTGATGGACAAGTAATCACCATAGGTAACGAAAGATTTAGATGTCCTGAAGCAATGTTCCAGCCAGCTTTGCTGGGAATGGAAACTCCTGGTATTCATGAAACGACTTATAATTCGATAATGCGTTGTGATGTAGATATTAGAAAGGACTTATATGCAAATACTGTTTTATCAGGTGGTAGCACAATGTTCCCAGGTATAGCTGATCGTATTCAGAAGGAAATAGCTACTCTTGCTCCATCAACCATGAAAATTAAGATTATAGCACCCCCAGAAAGGAAATATTCTGTTTGGATTGGAGGAAGTATTTTAGCCAGTCTTACAACCTTCCAACAAATGTGGATTTCTAAACAAGAATATGAAGAGTCTGGACCTGTAATCGTACACCGAAAATGTTTTTAAAATTTTCATGAATGGAGTTTTAGTATTTATTTGTTTCGGAATAATTTCACACTTACAACTTCACGAAAATACACAATAAGTTTAATCATATTTATTTTACTATTTTTAAAAATTTTGTACTTAAATTTTTAAGAAATAAATTTATTTAATTAAAAATGAAGTTTTACAAAAATCCTCGTACAAAAATTATGAATATTAAGATATAAAGATTGCCAGATGAAATGGAATTTATTTAATACTGTATACTACGTTTAGTCTGCAAATCATCCAAGAGAGATTGTAATTCCTCATCTTCAAATCTTCCTTCTAAAGATGGAATTAAAGCCTTGGCTTCTTCTGTAGTTTCTGGGCATAAATTTGCAATGGCTGCTAATTCGAATTTGTGCAACTTCTTCTGACTCAACAAGCTACAAATAAGGAAACACATTAGTACAGTAAATTGGATTTCAATAAGGAAAAATTTGCGAAGTTAATGAAACTTGGCTAATTCTAGCTAGCCTGATTATCAATCCTACGAAAAATTTATTTATTGTCAATGTTATAGAGCATAAACTTTTGTAGGGAGATAACATTTTTAGTTAAAGTGGCGTGAAAGTCCTATTTTGTGTAATTTTTAAAACTGAAACCCTTTTTTCCTTTCAGATTCTTAATGTGGACAAAAATTTCAGTGTAATAAAATTTTTAGAAAATAAAATTGCTGCAAATTTGACATATTTGGTAAGTTATCACCTAAAATACCGGTTTGTGGGAATATAATAGAAAATGGGGAAACTATTACCACGTTATTACATTCAGTTTTAAAAACGCTTAGCTTGATTCTGGTTGGCTTGCCAAATAAATTTTCCAATCAGAAGTATGGCGTTTTCAATTCAATTTCAATACTGTATGAAAACGCAGTATGTCTAAATAATCCACGAGTTTGTATAATGACCAAATTCTTGTGTCTTTTGGATCTTATTCTTATATTTGAGTTGTTGAGTAATATTTAAGACGATAGCTAGTGTATTCAGTAGAGTCTTGTGTTTTTGATCATAAAAAGTTTTCTACGAAAGATTTTTCTAATTTTCTTTTTTGGGTGCAACGTAGAACCTTTAGGCTATAATTTATTGCAATTTTTGTCTTTGTGAAGTAAAAACTGCATGTTTTACTATTTTCTTAAAAAAACCCAGGAAAACTACAACTTATTTTCGTATTTTTCAAAGTTTATTTAGAAAAGGATATCACAAGGCATGTTTTGAATTAAATTTAAAACATAAATAATGCATTATAAGATTGTTATAAGCGTCGGATATTCAGAAATGTTATTGCACTTTTAAAAATTACCCTAAATAAGTATAAAACAAAAATATACGAAAAAAGGAATCTAAAATCTCAATATTCTCTAAAATGTGTAGAAAAGATATGTGAAAACCGAACAACATCACATGCATGGTGTGGCGCATAAATATATAAATGATGATAAAGTTTGGAACAAAATTCGTAACTGTAGTATTTAAATTTTTTAAGAAAAGCGCTCAAACAGGTCAATTTCAGTTTTTAAAATTCCATCTCTTGGTATGGAAAAAATATTTATGACGTCACTGGTGGTTTAGTAATGACGTCATCATCGATTTTTTAAATGAAAATCCCCGCTTTTTTATTTTTTTTTTTGATAGACATTCATGTTACATAAGCGTGATATAAAAAAATGATTACATTTGTAAACAAAATTTTTAATAAAAAATTGCTAATGTCAACTTAATAGTATATTACGCAACGAACTACAAAGTGACGAATTTTGTGCGAGTGTCAAAATAGCCGAGCACGAAATTCACTTTCTTGCGTGTTGCGTACGCTATTTTTCCGACGACCACGGAGATTTTGCGACCATTATAGACCGGGAGATGGTGACAGATTTCAAGTGACGATTTTCTCGTTTATGCCTTTGAGAGGACTGAAAGGTATAAAAGTGCTGAAAATAATGAGGAAATTTTTGAGCGGTACCCGCGTGACCATCATATGGAAAATTCAATTTTCAGTTGCGCAAAATGTATTTATTTTGAGACGATTTTGTCGCCGCTGCCATATGCATTAACACAAAGTTAAAATACACTGTAGCAAAAGGCAAAAGGGTTGCAGGTGACCAAAGGGTTGACATGATGATCTGAAGTTGTCAGGGAAAATGGAAATTTTCGGCGATTTTCTCGTTGCTGCCAATTGAAAGTATGAAAGTTTTCATCATGAAACGCCCATAAAAATGGCATAAGGTCACCGATTGCCGAAGTGAGGTTAAGTGCCGGAAAATTTTGTGGAAATTTCCAAGGTTTTTAGATGATTTTCTCGTTAATAAAATGAAGTCCAATACTAATTTTATGAGGTAAATGTTTAATACGTAATATGGCATAAGTGTCAGGAATGACCTTCATATTAAAAATAATTAATAAAGTTGCAGAAAAACATAAGAAAATTTTCACCAGTTTGTTTTTCATGCCATTTTCCATGTGCCTTAAAAAGGTTATTTTAAATGTATATAACAAAAGGCTTAACTATCGATGATGCCGAACATGTAAAAAACAGGAAAAATTATCGCAAATATTAAGTAAGAATTTTTTTCGACTATGACGACGGCGACGAAGATGATGATAACAAAACCGATGATGGTACTAACATCGACGATAGCAACGTAGATGGCGACGACTCATAAAATGAAAGTAACGACACTTCTCACGTCGATGCTGAAGAAAGCAGGGATGATAATATAATGACAGACTGAATTGTTTTTCATTAAAAAGTTTTTCGAATATTAAATTCTTTTAATTTAAAATTATCATTTTCTGTTATTCAGAAAAAACGGATTGGAAAATAAATGGTTGCTTAAAAATAATGGATCAGAGATATTTAATTCTTCAGATTTTTTTGAAACAAGAATTTGAAGACTCATTTGGTTTTATCCTATATTTTTAAAAATGTTATTCATTATTGATCGTTATCCAATTCGTTAGTAAATCTTGAAATCAATTTTTTTAGTTAAATGCAAAATTGCATAAAAATAAAATCATAGAAAATTTATTGGACCTTAAGGTTTAAAGGCCGTGTATGACACTAAAATTTGCTGCATGATACTCGTCATTTATATTAGAGAAAACTCGCACTTGTTCTCGTTGTTAAATTAAAATTACATTTTGAGGTTACTTGTTTGTAATAAAAAAAAAACTCGTGAGAAAACTCACTTACAACAAAAACGTGTATGATACTTGCGAGTTTTTACCTCAAAAAACTCACGAGAAAACTTGAAGATTTTATACAGTAAACTTGCAAGTGTCATACGGCCTTAAGGTGATATACAAGGTTTCCCGTTCGTGGTAGGTAAAATAAAACTTGAGTTACAAGGCAGAACAAATTTCATTGTCCGAATTTGCTGTTTCAATTAGTAATAACAAAACAACAGAAATCGTTGACAAAAATGTTCAATAAAAAAAGATTAAAAACAATTTTTGTTTTTCACTTTTCTGACAAATATCCAAAATTAATAAAAAAAATTACATAAAATTTATAAACTTGTACTTACAAGTTGAAAGGGTAATTTGACAATGATTTGGTAAGTGAGGGAAAATAACTGGGAACTCAAAACTTTTATGATTTGTAATGATAATAATGTAGTTTCAGAAGACCAGAAAAAACACCCCTTAATAATAATAATAAATGGTCTTTATTTAACTTAATAGTTACATTTTGTTACAAATCAGAAACTAAAAAATAAAAAGAGAAAACATATATTCATTTTATCGCCAATAACACTCGAGAACGAAACATCCCCAGTACCACGTGAAAGAGAGAATCTTTAGTTGAGTAAAAACTTTTTATATTTGATCTTGAACAGATTTAAGGGCAATTTTTTAAAAGAACCCATGATGTTATTATAGACTTTAGTGATATTATACGAAAACCCTGATTCGAATAGCGACGTTTTATGTTTAGGTGGGGTGAGGGTGCCCTTAAATCTTACATTCAAATTATGAACACTTGTTCTAAATGTGATTTTTCTGAATAGGTATTGGGCCTTTTCGGCTAGAATAATTTTATGGTATAATGTAGCAGCGTCTAAAAGCCTTCGATTAGTCATATTTAACCATTTGGTTTCCTTGAGTTTGTGGGATATACGATCGAATTTTCTAATCCCGTATATAAGACGTAAACAGGAATTCTGTACTTTTTGTATACGGTACGTGTCATGCTTGTCTAGAAAAGGACCGTCGACAGAGTCGCAGTAGTTTAGGTTCGATAGAACCAAGGATTCGCATAGCATTATTTTTACCTGCTTTGTTAAAAAGTGGCGGCTGCTGTAAAGTGACTTTAATGTAAGGTATGATTTTTGAATGCATTTGTTAACATGCTTAGTGAACTTTATTTTTGAGTCAATGGTTAAGCCTAAATTTTTAATTTCCTCTTTTGCTGATAAAATATGGTTATTAACAGAAATAGTAAACTTTCCTGACTCAAGAATACGTTTCCTAATTTGTTTAGGACCAAAAATTATTAGTTCTGACTTGCTCTCATTTAGGTGTAAGTTATAAACATAGAGACACGAGCCAACCGGTCAAGATCGCTATTAATTAATCTAGCTGCGATATCTGTCTCATTCTCTGTGAAGTTGTAATATAGCTGCGTGTAATCAGCGTAAAAGTGAGTTTTGCAATGGTCTGATATTACGGGCATAAATAGAATATAATTTAGGACCCAGATTTGACCCGTGGGGAACACCAGCTTTTATCAATCTGCGTTCGGAAAAATCTTCATCAATCTGAACATGTTGATATCTTTCAGTTAAGAAAGCTTTAAAGAAACGCATACATGTTAGATCTAATCCCAGTGACGTTAGTATTGCCAGTAACAGTTCGTGGTCTATTGTGACAAAGGCCTTAGAAAAGTCAAGTAAAATTAGTGCTGTGACCTGGTTGTTATCCGTATTATGCACAATGTCATCTATAATGCAATGTAGTGCTGTCTCACAACTATGACCTTTTCTGAAGCCCAATTGCTCCTCTGGTAGAAGTTTGTTAAGTTAATTGGCTTTATCTTTAGAAATTACCAGAAAATTGAAAAAATAAATTTTTTTGTGACCTTTTTATTTACCATATTATCAACGATTTATATTGTTTTCTTTCCATTAATTGGTTTTCTAGTGATAATTTTCTTTAATCTCTACACGACTTGGTTACATTGTTATTACTGATATACTGTTGTGAGGCAAAACTCTATAAATGATGGACCGTTTCTTTTTACGGTAAAATTTATTTTACAAAATAACCCTAAAGTTTTGTCTACCACGACGAGCGTAGGCAGTATTTTAATTTACAGATTGAATTTTCACTTTTTATGGAAATTTTGAATATAACCTGATTTATCCAGTACCAAAAAGATAAACTTAACAAAACTTTATGTTTTACGAATCGACACTTCAGGTGGGCTTAGTTTGTATAAAATAAGTTTTTACATTTAAATTCTGATTTTACACAAGCGTTTTGAACATTCCCATTAAACACAAACGCGTAAAGTCTTCGTAAAAGTTACAAAACATTATTCTTTAAAATATAACAGTTACATATTTGGTGCTCTAAATGTGCCACACTGGAACCTCAAAATGTCCGGTTCGCGGTGGTTGTAACAGTTAAATAACATTTACATAACATGTTCTTTTAATGATTTGAAACAATGATGTAACATAAACAGAACACACGTTCCGTTAATTAATAGTAATACGTCCATAACAATTACAGAACATAAGAATCAATTACATAATAGTAATGGAATATCTTATTTTTATGATTTATAAATTATAACCAATATAAAATATTTATAATAATGTGTACTGCTGAGGTTAAAATAAAACGAATTAATCCTTTATTCGTTCATTGTATCCATAGCCGAGATATGGACACGTGTGTTTCGTCCTCATAAGGACTTATCACTCATAATAAGCATACCATACTGCTAATTCTTAATTATGACCTGCATTTAGCAGAAATCACTACTTGAGTTGTTGCAATCGAATGATGGCTTACTTATAAAGCAAGCTCCGTGCATTACTCTGAGTAGAACTTGTCAGCGCCATCCAGAGTTCATTGTGGAACTACTCCGGTTAACACTTGGCAGTTCCCCAATATTTATGTAACATTTATGTAAAATTGGTTATATAACAGATGCATCACAAACGTTTGTAATAGTTACAAAACTTTTGTTATATAACAAAAAGTTCTTTACCTGTGATAAAACACTTACGTAACATCAGTTATATAACAGATACATCACAACCGAAGTATATGGTTTGTAACAGTTACAAAACTTTTGTAATGTAACAAAGTTCTTTAGTTGTGATAAAACAGTTATGTAACTGATACCTTTGTGTTCACTGGGTTTGACTCTCCATCCTCTTAATATTTGCGATTATTTTTTGTTATATCACATGTTCGGCATTATCTACGGTTGTGCCTTTTGTTATACGGGTTTAAAATAACATTTTATAATTTGCGTCTATAATATTGCTTTTAAGACACCGCTAGCGGTTTCATAATGGACCATAGTGCGCTCATTATAGCACCCGCTTACGAAGTTGGTAGCATTGATCTGTCAAATTTGTGGTATTGAAAAATTAAGGTTTTGTAAAAATTGCACTATTTTACTTATTGAAGTTGTAAGATGACTTTCAAAAATTTGTAAAAAAATAACCACGTGAATAAATTAAAGAATTATACAAAAAGTGCAACCGAGTTTATTGAAAAATTCTAAGGGGAACATTAAAAAAATGAGATTTTCTATTTAACTTGTTGAAGCTGTATGATGATTTTTAAAAATTCATAAAAAAATAACCAGTGAGCTAAAATTTATTTTTTGCACTTCCAAACAATAATGAGCCATTTTACTCTCTTAATGGCAGAAGTAAAAGTAACACATTTACTACCAAGTATTCATTTAATCTCTAGGGATTAAAAGTCCCATAACGGTTCATTTAATCCCTTGGTATTAAAAATATTTCGTAGTTAGATATTACAAACACAGATGGCGCGCAAGTTTTTAAAAATAATTGTTTCTGAATTATATTTGATAATTTAATACGTAAGTATATTTCTAATATTACTATAATAATTTTTAGGGTTTTTTTATTTGGGAAAGGAATTTATTATAGTTTTTTGTCTTAAATTCAAAAAATTTTATTGACAAGAAATTCTAACCTCTAAATTGTCTTGTATTATTTATTAAGATATCTAATGGTTTTATCTAATGTATTATGCTAAATGCTTATATTTATACAATTCAAAAGATTTTTGTTAGTTGTTTAAGTTTCTAGAAGATAAACCATAGAATGTTTCATCATCACTCGGAAGTTCATGCAGACTGATCCGTATCGAATCATGGTATAGGTACTTAAATTTTTAATAATATTTAATTTATCATAAATTAACCGATCAATTGATTTTAGGTTTCCGATGTGCTTCAAAATTATACAAGACTGGAGAAAACAACACAAATTTATTAATAGATATGTACATTTACAAATTACTAAATATAAATATGTACGTTTACTCTAACATTACAATCAATACAATTTGTTAGACCAAATAAAGGAGGTACAACTTGTTCAATTATTTTTTTTAATAAGGTGACAGTTTTATGTCTGGCTCAGTAGTTATTTGCATTCGAAATAACCATTGTCCCAAAATTGAAAACGTTTGTTCAAATAATTAATTGGAAGTGCAAAAAATTTAATATGCACTGCTGGAGCAAAGTGCATTTAATCCTTCGTGTGGTTGTTGCCCTCGACTACGTCTCGGGCAACAATTTCCACACTCAGGATTAAATTACTCACTTTGCTCCCTTGGTGCATAAATAACTATTTTGCACTTCCAAACAATAATGAGCCATTTTACTCTCTTAATGGCAGAAGTAAAAGTAACACATTTACTACCAAGTATTCATTTAATCTCTAGGGATTAAAAGTCCCATAACGGTTCATTTAATCCCTAGGTATTAAAAAATTTCCGTAGTTAGTTATTACAAACACAGATGGCGCGCAAGTTTTTAAAAATAAATATTTCTAAATTCTGAATTGTATTTGATAATTTAATAGGTAAGTATATTTCTGTTATTACTACAATAATTTTTAGGGTTTTTTTATTTGGGAAAGGAATCTATTATAGTTTTTTGTCTTAAATTCGAAAAATTTTATTGACAAGAAATTCTAACCTCTAATTTGCCTTGTATTATTTATTAAGATATCTAATGGTTTTATCTAATGTAGTATGCTAAATGCTTATATTTATACAATTCAAAAGATTTTTGTTAATTGTTTAAGTTTCTACAAGATAAACGATAAAATGTTTCATCATCACTCGGAAGTTCATGCAGAATGATCCGTACCGAATCATGGTATAGGTACTTAAATTTTTAATAATATTTAATTTATCATAAATTAACCGATCAATTGATTTTAGGTTTCCGATGTGCTTCAAAATTATACAAGATTGGAGAAAACAACACAAATTTATTAATAAATATGTACATTTACAATTAGTAAATATAAAAATGTACGTTTACTCTAACATTACAATCAATACAATTTGTTAGACCAAATAAAGGAGGTACAACGTGTTCAATTATTTTTTTTAATAAGGTGACGGTTATGTCTGGCTCAGTAGTTATTTGCATTCGAAATAACCATTGTCCCAAAATTGAAAACGTTTGTTCAAATAATTAATTGGAAGTGCAAAAAATTTAATATGCACCGCTGGAGCAAAGTGCATATCCTTCGTGTGGTTGTTGCCCTCGACTACGTCTCGGGCAACAATTTCCACACTCAGGATTAAAATACTCACTTTACTCCCTTGGTGCATAAATAACTATTTCCTGTGATTTATGGGCAGATTCTGGTCAAAATTAAAGGTCTTTAAATCGAAACAAATATGGTAACTATGGATATTGTCCATTACAACGCATATAACAAATTTAAATTTAAAGACCTTTAAACTTAAATGATTTGACCGGAATCTGGGGGTTAAATAAATTAGAGAATTCTGCAAAAAAATAATCCTAGTTTGTTGAAAAATTCCAAGGGAAACCTTAAAAAAACTAAGGTTTCGTAAAAATTGCACTATTTTACTAGTTGAAGTTATAAAATGATTTTTAAAAAATTATAAAAAAATAAATTTGAATAAATAATAAATTAGAGAATTCTTCAAAAAATGAAAAAAATAAACCAGAGTTTGATGAAAAATTCCGAGAAGAACATTAAAGAAATTGAGATTTTATAAAAATTGCACTTTACTTGTTGAAGCTGTAAAATGATTTTAAAAAATTATAAAAAAATAAATAAGCACGCTGGAATTAATTTTTTGATGTATTTGAATTAGAGAATACTGCAAAAAATAAAGCTTAGTTTGTTGAAATATTCCTTGTTGAACCTGCAAGTCTTTTATTTTATTTTTATTTATTTATTTACGAATCACCTTTTACAATACAATGTGACATTAATATAATCCTTAAATATAATTATAAATCAAAATATAATTCCAAATTTAGATGTTTTATACAGTTTCTAAAACTTAGAAATTTTGGTTGAATAAATCAATATTATTAACAGTAAGTATATTGCCGTATCTTAGTAATCTGTCAATTGGCATATTATCACCATAGATTGATTTGTGACTAGCTACACTAAAAGTATTTTTATTTCTCATTATACGGTCAGAAATCGGAACATATTAAGATACATTTTCTAAAAGAAGACTTTTATGTAAATTTAACAGATCAAATTCAATCCGTCTTGATTTTAAACTTTTCAAATTTAATTCTACACTTAACAATTCTAAGTCTCTGTTTTCTTTGCAAATACCTCTTTTAAATGAAATAAAATTCAGGAATTTGCGTTGAACACTCTCAATCAATTGAGTTCAAACGAATGTAACGTTTGTAAATTGATGACCAGACACTAGAGATACACTCTAAGTTTGAGCGTACTAGCGCACAGTATAAAATCCTAAGAGTGTTTTCTGATAGGTCTGACCCCATTCTTTTCACAAATCCCAAAACTTTATTAGATTTATTCACAATGTTGTTAACATGAACGGAAAAATCTAGTTTTTGATCAAAAGTTACTCCCAGATCGTTTATTTCTATAACTTTAATCAATGCTTTATTTTCAATATAATAGTTTGAATTTATAGAGAAGCAATCCTATGAAATGAAATGGCTTTGCATTTTGAAATATTTAGATCAAGTTGGTTATTCTTGCACCATGCATATAACAAATTAAGATCATTTTGAAGCCTTGTAATATCAGTATCAGAATTAATTTGTCTGTAGATTTTTAGGTTATCAGCAAACATAAGACATTTAGAGGAAAATATACTTGGGAGATCGTTTACAAAAAGTGTGAAATGTAACGGTCCCAGATGCGTACCCTGGGGAACCCCAGAAGTGACCAATACTTCCTTTGAAAAAAATTGACCGTACCGGACGTACTGATTCTGCCAATTAAGAAAGACTCCAACCAATCAATTATTTGATTAAAACCATAAACAGACAGATTTTTTTAATAATAATCTGAGATTTACTTTGTCAAACGCCTTCGAGAAGTCTGTATAAATTGAGTCCACCTGAGAATTAGCTTCGAAGGCCTTTAACAAGTCCGTCTCGTACTGTAACAGATTGGTTAGAGTCGATCTACCCTGCCAAAATCCATGCTGTTCATCCGCAATCATTTGTTTATAGAGCCCTTTCATCTTTTTAGCCACTAAGCAATCAAAAAGTTTGGCTATTCTTGATTGAATGCAAATACCCCTGTAATTAGTGACCGAGCTTTTATCGCCACTTTTAAAAATTGGTATAACAAACCCCTTTTTCCAATAATCAGGAAAACAACTATTCTTCAAAGAATAATTAAAGATTTGATATAAAGGTTCTGCCATGGAATAAATGCATTTTTTCAAAAGAATACTAGGCACACCATTTGGTCCAACATTATATCCCGATTTAAGCTCTTCGATACCTTCAAAAACATCTGCCCGTGTGATAGAAATTCTATCTGAAAAAACCTGCTGAGTGACTTTATAATCTGGCATAATACTGATATCATCTTTACTGTAAACTTCAGCGAAGAAGTCTGCGAACATGTCAAGAATTGTTTTGCCGGAATTTGATTGCACATTATTGAAGTATATTTCATTCGGAATGCCATTATATTTCCTAAGATCTTTAGTAAAATTCCAAAAAGAATTAGGATCTCTGTTTTATTTTCAATTCTAGATAAGTAAAGTTTGTATAGCTCATCACTTAATTTTTTACATTTTGAACGCAGATTACTAAAACTATTATAATCTATATCAGAACCACTCAACTTAAACGATCTGTGAGCAATCTTTTTATCACGTATTAAACAAATTAGTTCTTTGTTAAACCAAGGAGGATAATTATTGTTATATGATTTTTTTATCTTCTTACCGATGTACTTTTCCATTACATTATATAAACAATTATAAAAATCAGAACACATCTCATTTATATCTTTATGTGAAAAGTACGTTTCCCAATTAATATCAGTTAAATCAAAATTAATCGCCTCAAAATTAGCATTATTAAAATCAAAAATATATTCAAGTGAATTCAGAGTATCTATGGTTGTTACTAGTGGAATAACAATGGGCACGTTCCAGTAATGAACACTAAAGCCCACGACGACCGCAAAGTCGTTCTACATAAGACCGCGATTTTTTCTTTCGTGCATCGATGGCGACCGCAAGAAGCTCACAACGACCGTATTTATTCGTGGGTTTCCGTGGTTGTTTGTTGAATAGTGACCTTTTGAGCTAGTGGAACGGGAAAATTTTGTGGTCGTGGCCTTTAGTGATCATTACTGGAACGCCCCCAATATCATATCCGATATGATGCATACTATTGTCACAAATATCATCAGTGGCACGTGACACCTTCACTTCACAATTTGAGGAAAATACCAAATCCAAATAAGTATTTCTGTTGTTTGGGATATTATTCACTTGAAACAAGTTGTGGAATCCAAAGGAGGCCGCCAAAAGTTCACCAGCATGGCAGGAATGATTGTTTGAAACGACGCCCATATCATCATTGGAAAAATCCGCCAAGGGTAAATTGAAATCTCCACAAATTAGTTCCGAATTCGGATTTTCTTCAATGATGTAATCGACAGCATCACAATAATCAGTGTATTTTTCTTGTTGAGAATTTGGGGGGATACAAACTGCCCCAACAATATAATTATTAGAATTGATGTTTATTGATACAAAAAGGTGCTCAATTGAAGAATTCATATTAGGAAGAATTTTTGCAGGAAGATTTTTATTAATCGCAATTAACACACCACCTCCTCTTGATTTGGTACTGCTTAACACTGATGTATCGCATCTAAACAAGTTATAGTTTTTTAAACCTAGTTCGGCTTCAAGTATGTCTTCATTTAACCAAGTTTCAACCACTATGATAACATCATACACACATAAATTAACAGCAGACATAAATGTATACATTTTAGTACGTAAACCACCAGCATTGTGAAAATATAAACTTAGTTTTTTGATTGTTTAGAGGTACTTTGATTGTCCTTCACGTTCAAAATCTTAGGATATCCATGTACAAAACACAATGCTATATCCTTTTCTCCATTATTTTTTCTTTCCGTTAATTCAGCAACAGCCTTATTACGCATCTCTAATTGAGCATGAGTAAGACCTGGCCTAAAGACAGCATTGTCCCACTTTAGAGAATTTCCCACTTTAATCACATTTCTGGCAAATTCTTTGTCATTGTAAACCAATTTTAGTGGTCTAATTTTTGATGAACTCTTTTTACCAATTCGAATAAGCATTCGGAAAATTACCCTTGTCTTTAAACATATCATTTATTATGTTCAAATCATCGTTTTTTCCTGGAATTTATTTCAGAAGCGTTAGACTCAGGAATATTAAAGACCATTACATTATTCATTTTATAATTTCGCTCCTCTAGTTCAGTAATTGTGTCTTTTATAACCATTGCATTATTATTATTAGTAGATGACTTTAGCTCAATTAATTCATTTTTCAACACAGTCTTCTCATTTTGAAGTGTGGCGACTTTTTCTTCCAGTTTGGAAACCTTTGTCACTAGTTTTTCTAAATTAACTTGAAGTGGAAGATGTTTTTTTAAACTCTCTAATCAAACAACGCTTCAATACGAATAACATCGTCACCAATAGATTGAATGCTATTATTTTTTTCTAAGAAAGATTGACTTTCTTCATCCTCATTTATACACCAATTGCATAGCCATAATTTACCATTGTCTTTTTCTTCTTCTTTTAGAAAAAACAGCACATCCGAGTCCGACAAATTTACACATTTAGAATGATGCCAATTCCCACAAGAGTTATATTTAATTTTTACGTAGGGTGATGTATTACGAGTATTTGGCCCAATAATCACCTCACAAATTGCACACTTTATCCCCATTTTATTATTGTTCCAATAAGTTGATTTTTAAAAATTTATAAAAAAATAATTAAGTGAGCTAGAAATAACTTTATGGTTGATTTAAATAAACTAGAGACTTCTGTAAAAAACAAATCTGAGTTTGTTGAAAAATTCCAAGGGAAATATTCAAAAAACTGATATTTTGTAAATATTGCACTATTTTACTTGTTGAAGTTGTAAAATAATTTAAAAAAAATTAAAAAATAAGTAAGCTACCTAGAATTAATTTTACGGTCAATTTGAATAGATAGAGACTTCTTAAAAAAATTAAACCGAGTCTGTTGAAAAAATCCAAGGGAAAACATCTCGGTAAAAATTAAAAAAATAATAAGATTTTGTAAAAATCGCAATATTTTACTTGTTGAAACAGTAAAATGATTTTTAAAAATTGATAAAAAAAAACTAACCAAGTGAGCTAGAATTAATTTTGCGGTCGATTTGAATAAATAAACATTAAAAAAATTGATTTTGTAAAAATTGCACTATTTTACTTTTTGAAGCTGTCAAGTGATTTTTAAAAACTTATAAAAATAACTAAGTACGCTAGAATTAATTTGCGGTCGATTTAAATATATTTGAGAATTCTGCCCTGGGACGGATTTTCCAATTGGGGGCAAAAATTGGCATGGGAAGCACCGGATACTACAAAACAGGTCTGGATTTTTTTAAGTTGCAATTTAGCTTTCTTGGGAGCCTCAAAAAGAGACGGGGCTACTTTTTAAAAACACTTTTAACCATTTCCAAACCGTAATTGTATTCAATTTTAACTATGTTGATTTAAACTTATTTTTATAGAAAAAAAATTATATAATTTAATTCTACTTTGTTTAATTTTTATGATATTTCCTTTTATATAATTTAATTTATAATAGGATCTGGGCAAAATGAAAAAATACGGGGCCCCTAAATTTTCGGGCCCTAGGCAAATGACTACTTTGCCAAATGGGAAACGCGGCCATGGAAAGCAATGTTTTATGGACAGTTTCCATGATTACCATAAAAATATCTCCTAAAAATTGATCTAATAAGAAAGAAAATAATAATAATACACACATGACCTGCAATTTGAGCTATTTATGTAAATAACAGGTGTCTTTCTATTATTAAACAAATAAAATGATTAAAGTATTTATTTTTTTAATGTTGGAATTTTGATCAAATTTTAAGTTTCATTTGAGGAGATGTTTATATGGTAACCATTAACCATGGAAACTGTCCATAAAACATTGATTTCATTTGTTTTTTATACAAATTTTCAAATTTAACACATGTTAATTAGCAATCTGAAAATGTATTATTATCTATTATCTGATGTGGTAAAAATCCAATATAGCAGTCATAAGAAATAAAAAAACTTGATATCGCGGTTTCGAATTTAGGTAGGCAAAAATTTTTTTTTGGCGTAATATTGCGTAATACTCAGAATAGTCAACAATTTAAAGCGTTGTAGTCCGGGAGGTAGCGTCAAATTTTCATGGGTGATTATACTGAGAATTTCCAGTTTCTAGGGATTAGTTTTCCGTAGAAAAATGAAGAAAACGTATGTTAGCCGACGCGACTCCGTGACTTAAGATTTAGAGAGTCTGCGTATCTCGCAAGAAAAAATAGATTTTCGGGGCATTTTACCGAAGTTGAAAATTTGCAGATAGTCAATTGATGAAATTTTCATCACGAAAAAAAATGTTGCGCGCGCGGGTTTTCCGGGCCGCGCGCGTCCTTCTCGCCCTGGCCCCGGCCAAAGAAAAGGGTGTAGCGTTTCAAATAAAAAATTTGAAAGTTAATAATTTACATTTAAAGTATAAAGAAAATAGAAAAAAAAAATCAAGTCTCTATGATGTTTCGTTCAAAAGTTATGAAGTTTTATACAGTGGTGTGAATAAAAATAGGTGTATGAAAATTTTCGTGCTTAACTTAATAAAAAATAACATAATAATATTACAAATATTTTCAATTCTATGTAGAACAATAAAAACGATCAGTGTCTGGAAAAATATTGTTTTATATTACCTTCTTCTGTAATTAATTCAGTTTTATAGAAGATTTTTGTAGTATTGGTGTGAAAAAAAATAGGTGTGTATTACATTTTGTCAACGAAAAACTATTTATTATGGTTTTTTTATTACAAACTGGATTATAAGTCGTTTTATAAATCAGTATTTGGTAGCATGACCATGATTTTTTAGTACAGCTGCACAACGACGAGGCATTGAGTCGATTAGGCGCTGACATCGCTCAACAGGAATTGCCTTCCATGCTTCTTCAACTGCTTTCCACAATTCATCCCGATTTTTAAACTTTTTGTTTGCAATTGTCAGTTTAACATCACGCCACAAATTCTCAATGGGGTTGAGGTCAGGCGATTGTGCTGGCCATTCCATAACCCTAATTGTATTGTCTTCAAACCATTTTTTTGCTAACTTAGATGTGTGTTTAGGATCATTGTCCTGTTGAAACACCCATTTAAGAGGCAATTCCTCTTCCACATATGGTAGCATTATTGTAGATAAAATATGAACGTAGCTTTGAGCATTCATTATGTCTTTAATCCAAAAAATAGGACCCACACCATTATACGAGAAGCATGCCCATACTAAAATTCCACCACCTCCATGTTTCACAGTTTTTACTGTAAATTTTGGGACCAACTCTTGGTTCTGAGGCCGTCTAACATATTGTTTATCTCGATCGGAACCAAATAAATTTACTTTGGACTCATCCGTCCATAAAATGTTCCTCCACTTTGTTACAGGTTCATTCAAATGCTCGCGCGCAAATTTTAAACGGTTTTGTATGTGTCGCTGTAAAAGAAGAGGTACCTTTCTGGGACTACGTGCTGGCAATTTATTTCTAATTAATAGTTTTCTGATAGATGATGTTGTAACTTTTAAACTTAAATCTTTTTTTAGAGCAGTCGATGTCATAAACGGATTTTTTCTTACAAGATTTACAATCCTACGTTCCATTTTTTCTGTAATTTTTCTCTTCCGTCCTCTGTTTTCTTTTCGTGGGTGATATTTTAATGCGTTTGTCACCATATTTTGAGAGCAGCTCATAATCTCACTAATTTCTTTATAAGTTTTACCACTTTTTCGTAGTTTTCGAATCAATCGACGTTCCTCGGGTTTACAATGCTCTCCACGACCCATTTTGACAAAAAAAATCTTAAAATCATACATACATGCAACAAATGATAAACGTAAGTATGAAATAATTTACTTACCATTCAATTAATTAACTTATAAGGTTAAAATTACAAATTACTTCTTTCTTTAATCAAGTAATGTTTGTTACACCTATTTTTTTTCACACCTAGTTACAAATATATTTTAATAAATCTTAATGTATTGATACTACGTTGTATATAAAGTAAATAAAACTTCATAGCTAACATTCTTTTGTTTGGCATTTCAATGCACACCACATTTTATATTCTTTTATAATTTTATTTGCAGGTTTTTAACAATTTAATAAGAAAAATTTCATACACCTATTTTAATTCACACCACTGTATAAAACATGGCATTCTTATAAATGAGTAAAGGTGTATTTTGAAAAATTCATATTTAGCTTAATAACTAAAATTAAGGAACAAAAATTCGTACAGATAAGTTTCTAAAAATTACTGATATTACCATATTACACTTTTTTAAATTTAATTACATATTTTAAAAAAAAAAAAAAAAATCAAATCAATTTCTTTTCAATTGTAGCCTTTATTTGAAATACAATTTTTTATTAAAATAGCTAATGCATTTTCGATCCTTAGATCATCATCAGGCTTGAAAAATATTTTAAAAAATTCAGTTTAAATTTTAAATTTAGTTTGAATTTTTTAAAATATTTTTCAAGCCTGATGATGATCTAAGGATCGAAAATGCATTAGCTATTTTAATAAAAAATTGTATTTCAAATAAAGGCTACAATTGAAAAGAAATTGATTTGATTTTTATAAAAGAAATACATACACCATGGACAATTATATTATTGATACATATTTTTTAAGATGCATTACCTAAAAAAAAAATATTTTTTTGAGTTTTTGGGGAGTGAAATTTTTTTAAGGGGGTGTAAAGTGGATCTAAAGAGCTTTTAGGGTAGGTGCAATTAGTGGGGGTGGAATGGAATTTGAGGGGTTAATAAGACCGAAACGCTTAAAAAATTGAGACTTTTTTAAGTGCGATTTTAAAAAAATATTTTTAGAAAGTTTTTTTCAAAATTTAAAAAACCCTATGCGTGGGTGATTTCGATTAATCGATGAGTACATTCAATTAAGCTTTTAAAATTCAAAATCGGTAAAGAAATAGCCCGACAGGAGCCATTCGCCCCTAAAATTAAAGTTTTGAGGTAATTTACGCATAACTTTCCAACCCCTTCGAGTATAACAAAAAATAGCCTATGGTATGTAAACATTATTCCTTTTGAAGGAAATGAAGTTAAATTTGAAATTTATTATAAACTGTGGGTGCCGGTGGTACACCGTACGGCCGCGTTTGGCGCGATTTTTTGAACATTTTACGTTCGATTTTTTCTGAAGCTCAGGGTCACAATTTAGCAGTGTTGATTTTTTACTCATAAATATTAATGCAATGACCAAAATAAAAAATATTCGACCTTAATAGCCGACCCCTATCAAAAGTTACGAATTTTCAAAGTCGGCGTCGAAAAAGCACGAATTTCAAACTACAAATTCGAGGGCGCCAAAAGTACAGAAAAAATATTGAGATATCAAAAAAAGCGCTCGTTTCCTGATGAAGCATGGTATGGAGATGGCAAATCAAAAAATCGCGATTTTTTTCACCTGCCGATCTTCTAATCGAAGCCGCACAGTTTTAGCACTTTTGCCGCCCGAGAAAAGCTAAATTTGTTCACTCGGCGTGCCTGCACCGCGACGCCCGAAGACTTAAAAACTGCCATCCTCCATCCCTAAAATGTGAGAATTAAATGGGCCAAATTTCGTCGCTCCCCTTTAAAACCGGACGGGGGTGCGATTTTTCAAAGTTGAAGCCGACGAAAACCGGAAAAAAATCGTCCATTTTCGAGAATTTTTTTTAGAGTGGTTGGAAAAATTTAAAATTCGAACCCCATTTAAAATCCACATCCGTCTTCGCGATTCAACCGGAGTTTTTAAAATCTGACGAAAAGAGCAACCCTTTTCGAGGCTCCGCGCAAATAACGTCCGAATTTGGGGTGATGAATTCGATTTTTCGTTCGGGGCGGAATAACTTTTTTCAGGGCGGTCCGATCGAAAAGGGACATTTAAACTTTTTTCTTAAAATTTTCTCTTCCTTCCACCTACAAAATTTCAACTCGATACGAAAAAAAAATACCTTCCCTGTTACATGATCATGCGCGCAGCTAACAGGTTAAATCACACAGATTTTGCATCTAACTTTTTTTCCAGATCAACTAACTATCTGAAAATTTTCAACTTCAGTAAAATGCCCCGAAAATCTATTTTTTCTTACGAGATACGCAGACTCTCAAAATCTTAAGTCACTCAGCTAACATAGAAATTTTTTCTCATCAACTTTACGAAAGCCTGTACTAAAAAATCCAGCCTCAGTATAATGGTCCGGTGAAATTTGACGCTGCCTCCCGGACTATTGGTTTTTTTTTTCGTTTAAGTAATTTAAACCAAATACCAGATGGTGCAAGATGATTTAAAATTGTAGATATGCCAAACAATTTCTTTGGAAGGTTTTGTAACCACTAGCCATCGAATTTGTCTGGCGAATCAATTTTTCCGATGTACATGTTCCACAAATTAAAATTTTAGCAATTTCTTATGGTTCAGTTTATTTTCTATTACTTGCTCCCGGACTATTTGCAGTGAGTTTAAATATCTTAAAATTTCTTTCAGATTTTTCAGGGCCATAATAAAAATGCGCAGCTTTCCTTTAATTTAACCGACCTCGTATCTCTTCTACTTTAAAAAGTACCAATGATAACCATCGAAATAATCACCACCCTGTATAGCAAAAAAGAAAGAGAGATGTTTTTATTTTAACCCTTTTCTACTAAATGATATTTGTCAAATAGTTAAATCTGATATTGTTTTATATGCTGATGATATGAAAATTTCTAAACTCATTAAAGATGAACGTGATTGTCTTGTGTTGCAATCGGATCTTAATGCTATACAAGATTGGTGTGCTACAAATGAATTGTATCTGAATGTAAATAAATGTGCTGTCCTATCCTACTCTAGAAAACAAAATGTAGTTAGTTATGATTATCAGTTGGACAATCATAGTTTAAGGAGGTCGGAGGTCAACTACTATTAAAGATTTAGGTATACTGTACGATACAAAACTTACTTTTAAAGATCATATTTTAAAGATTGCTTCAGAATGTAACAGCAAGTTATTATCCCAAAATTCAATTATCATATTATATAGAAGCTATGTCCTCAGTAAAATCAACTATAACTGTGTTTTGAGGTCGCCTTATTTCAAGAAATACGTCGGCACTCTAGAGTGCGTTCAAAAAAGATTTCTAAAGTATCTTTATTTTAGGAAATAGTATGTGTATCCGGTGCGTGGAACCGTCAGTTATGAGAGTCTGTTAAGTGAATTCAACTTTATTTCTATTGAGGATGGTCATAGTCATTTCAATTTGTTACCTATATAAATTAATACATTCAATAATTGATGATTGGAAGAGCTTATCTTCCAATAATTTTTTGGTACCTCAATGTTCAACGAGATCTGTTTGTTCGTTCTATTGTAAAATGTCGCATACGTTACATCACAAGAATTCTCCGATTAATAATTTGTGTAATAATTTCAATGCCATAAATGGCAATATCGATATTTTTGGTCTCAGTGTTGATAAATTTAAGAGACAAATTAAGTGTCTTTACTCCAACCATCAATAGCAGCAGTTGTTATTTCCTTCATTTAAGTTTGTGTAGTTGTTAGTTTTAATAGTACTATGTTCAATTATGTAAGTTCCCTGTGATCATGCACAACATGATTTTGTAGTACCGAGAGACGCAACAAGTTCGGGTAGAGTTGGTGAAGTTTTATCTTTTCCGTACCCGTAGTGTATACCCGTATAGATCATGCGCATTCCATAGATTTACAGGACAGCGTGCAACCACGAACTATAGTCGACGTTAGATTTGCTAGTCTATTATCGGATTATAATAAAATACAACTCGTAGATTGTACATTGTTTAATTATTCGCAATATTATTTGTAATTTAGCTTTCACGAGAGCTTAACAAGCATGTCTCTTTGTTGCTCGCCATGATAAAAACCTATAAAACTGCATGCGTAAGAGCGATCTGTGTGGCTCCTCCAGCTAAGATAATCCTTCAGATAGACTAGCAATTCTAACATCGACTTTATCAACCAATCACATTACGGTTCTATTTCGGATTTGTTTAGTCTGTTGTGCATATGACTAATTTCATTTCCTAATTTCCTAACATACTCGTAAAGTAATGAACTTGTGTTTGTTACCTTACAAAAGTGTATGTTTCCAAAATTACAGAGTTAGACGGAACACTTAGACTGTATAACAAAATTTTAAAATAAATAAATTCGACTTATAAGTTACTTACTTCCTGATAGCTGAGATAACTTCTTTATTCCTAAATTTTCGAACTCGGTTAGTATACGTTAATGTCTTCATAAAAACTTCTGAAAATTCCTGTTCATCTTCAGCAGATTCATTTTGAGCTTTTCTGTGCTCCAGAAGCATATGAACTTCACTTATTAATAAAGTTTCAGCATTTTCAAACTCTGTAATAAATCAAATTAATTTAAATTTTGCAAAAATTAGAGATTAAAAAGAGGTTTTAAAAGTAAAATATATTTATTGCTTAATTCTATTTACAACGTGGTTAATTAATATTTTTTGATGTAGCCTTCTTGGTTAAGAAAATCAAACAACTTTCTGGTTTTATTGACATCTATTTTTAACATCCGGCGAGCAGTGTTTAGTTTTAGAAATCCGAGTTTGTTATTTTCTGCTATTAAGCTAGATTTTAATTCCATATAATTCATGGGGGTTAATCGAACAGTTCTGCAAAGATCTCTTTCATTGGGCACTAACTGATCATAACCTGGTAAGTCAGTAATATCTAAAGGGGCTGAAACCTTCTTTTTCTGCGAGTTTGTACTTAGTGGCACATTTTTTATTTTATAATTTAATTGGGGTATTTGCTGGTACCGTCTAATTTCTCTTAAAGCTTCATTTCTATGATTTTGTAGTTTAAGGTACAACTTTGATTCTTCCAATGATTTTATACCCAATCTTCGAAATTCACACAACCTAAAAAATAAATATAAAAGTAAATGAATAGTGGTTTGCATCTGAAGATTTTTTGAAATTTGCTTTTTTGATTGCTTCTATACATATATTAATTAGTGTGGAAAGGAAAAAAGTAGAGCAAATTTTAATGCAAACGTAAATTAATCACTGTATACTCTAATCTAGTAGTTGAGTTTTAATTTATAAACTAATAAAAAGTTAAACAAGAAAATTTAGGTTTGTTAATTCCTTTTTAAAATCTAGCAATTTTGGAATTTCTTAAGAAAATTATAGTCTTGCGAAATTTCTGACCATAAATAAGTAAAGTAAAAAATGATTAAACACCCTGCTAATTATTTTATTTTTGGGTTTCTTTCATTTAAGTGCTCGATCACAAAGTACATTTTTTCATTTCTTTTAAGAGGACTAGAAAAATCTTACATGAATTGGTTTTTATTTTTTTCTAAAAAACTGTAAATGCTTGAAATTTTAAACTAACCTAACCTAACCTCATCCAAGGTAAATACTGTACGTAAGTATAATTTCTCTTTTAATTTTATTATCAATTTGTGTAAATATAGTAAAATATAAATTCTTGTTATCCAACTTTATTTTAAAATACAATCTTAAGTTGCAACTAGTTTCGCCAAATCATTGGCTTCGTCAGGCAAAGATTGTGAATTGATGAAAATAGAGAAATAAATAACACAAATAAAAATATATAAACCAAATGTAAATAACAATTATGAATAAAATAATAAATAAAAATTTTTGTTTGACATATTTGTCAGTAAGCAATTAAAATTGCATATATTCTCATTTTTGAAAAGATTTTACAATATTTTTATTGGTTTTATTTACATTTGGTTTATATATTTTTATTTGTGTTATTTATTTCTCTATTTTCATCAATTCACAATCTTTGCCTGACGAAGCCAATGATTTGGCGAAACTAGTTGCAACTTAAGATTGTATTTTAAAATAAAGTTGGATAACAAGAATTTATATTTTACTATATTTAAATATTTATCCAAATCCCCAAGAGCAAGAATTTTACTTTATTTAATTTGTGTAAAAACAAAAAAGGGACCAATTTTAACAGGTTGACTGCCAATGAAAAATTTAAAGTCCCTCTGGTGCCAAGTTGAATTTTACGAATAGTTCTATCATGCAAACATGATGCAATAGTTAGAATTTATTATTTTTATCAAATAAATTGTAATTCACTTATAAATTGTATACCGGGTGGAAATGAAAACCGGGTCACCTCTATAACTTTTTTATTTATGAATAGAAAAATTTGAAATTTGGCTATGCTCTATGGTTCAAAAAAACAAATTTTATGTGCATTTTTTATTTTCGAAATCACTTCCGGTTTCACCGGAAACACCATGAACTTTGTTTTTTAAACGTAACATCCCATATTTTTATTCATGGCTTAATATACTTTTAAAAAAGAAGTATTTTTGAGATATTAGTTTTTATTTTTTTTGTAAAAAAATTTTTTAAAAAAAAAAAAAAAAAAGGTTTTCGAAGTCGGTGAAAAGTACCAAAACTAATTCTAAATAATTCAAATACCTAAATAAAATTGTAATTTGAAAAAAAATTTAAGTGGTTTTTGAACTATTAATTTTTAAACTTAGTTAATGAAGATTTTATCAAATATCTCACTTTTTTTAAATGCAATGATCAATGATGCCGGGTCATTCGACTTTTTAAAAAGAGGATTTTATAACGATTATTTTGGTAAAATGAGATATTTGATAAAATCTTCATTAACTAAGTTTAAAAATTAATAGTTCAAAGACCACTTAAATTTTTTTTCAAATTACAATTTTATTTATGTATTTGAATTATTTAGAATTAGTTTTGGTAATTTTCACCGACTTCGAAAACTTTTTTTTTTTTGAAAAAAATTTTTTTTTCTCAAAAAATAAAAACTAATATCTCAAAAATACTTCTTTTTTAAAAGTATTTTAAGCCATGAATAAAAATATGGGATGTTACATTTAAAAAAACAAAGTTCGTGGTGTTTGCGGTGAAACCGGAAGTGATTTCGAAAATAAAAAATGCACAGAAAATTTGTTTTTTTGAACCATAGAACATAGCCAAATTTCAAATTTTTCTATTCATAAATAAAAAAGTTATAGAGGTGACCCGGTTTTCATTTCCACCCGGTATGTAAAAAATAAACAAAAATTTCCCAAAATGTAGTCAGAGGTCGTATACGTATAAGATCGTCGGGGCCAGCCCTGGCGAGATTTTTGTTTTATTTTTAATTCGTAAGAGTTTTAGGTCAGTATTTGCAACAGTGATTGTTTATGGGGTGATTCTGAACAAAAATGTTAGCCGTAACAGCGATGTTAAATTTGACAGTCACCCCGATGTCAAAAAAAAACGCTATTTTGTAAACTTTACTGCAACTTAACGGTTGTTTAAAATAATATTTTCGGTGTTAAAATAACATACAGCAAAGTAATAATAATACATTAATGTAAACAATTGATTAAAATTATACATTATATAAATGAACAATGCCTTTTAATATCAAAAATGTTATTTTACATTGCCCTTAAGTTACAGTAAAGTTTTCAGAATAGCGTTTTTTTGACGTCAGGGTGACTGTCAAATTTAACATCGCTGTTACGGCTAACATTTTTTGTTCAGAATTACCCCATTAATGTATTAAATGCAAATCAATTAAAGACCGCTAGGATAATATACATGAAAATGTAACAGAATATCCTAGCAGTCGCATACAACTGCTTGGTAGTCAACCTGTTAAGGATGTTATCTTTTTGTCACCTCTATTTAAAGGTTACATTTAGGGTTTATAAAAAAAAACGACTTTAATTTTTTTATGGAAAAATCTCACCCCAAATGTCACCCCATTTGACACAGCCACCCTGACTTAAAATTTTTAAATAGCACCCCCATGGCACCAAGTTGTGACAGCTCATTTTATTGAGTAGAAAGAGCACAATATGCTGGTATGTTTAATTTTAAAATCCGATCACCCTATCACAAATTATAACAAAAAATCGCAATTAGCGATCCACCCTAAATAACTTCGGTTTGATGAGATGTATTAAAAATTCGACAAAACACGTTCATACGGGGAAACTTATTGACATATAAAAGTTTACGTCAAATGTCATCCCTTCTGCCCCAGCCACCCTGACTTTAATATTTTAAAATTCACCCCCATACTTGTAACCCCTCATTTTAAAGGATTTTAAAAGAAAATTATGCTGGTATGTTTAATTTTAAAATCTAATCACCTGCGGACAAAACAAAAAGTACTAGTTATTAGACGTCAAAATTATTAATATCAGTCGTAATGAGAAATTAACAACATTTTAGCTTCTAATCTTTCCGAAAAGGATAATAATAAATGTAATTTTAAAATTTACAGAGTTTATTTTAAATAAATTGACCCAGTACTTTTTATTTAATGTAATAAAATCAAAAGTATCAAAATGCAAAATTACAAACTATTTAAAAATTATACAATAATTTTAGGAAACAATATTATTATAATATGAATCAACAAATTAATTAGTATTTATATTAAATGTTCAAAATGTGCACCATTTTGTTCCATACAATAATACAATCTATTTTCGAACTCATTTCTTACATTTGCAAATGTTTCTGGGGGTGAATTTTAAAATATTAAAGTCAGGGTGGCTGGGGCAGAAGGGATGACATTTGACATAAACTTTTATACGTCAATAAGTTTCCCCGTATGAATGTGTTTTGTCGAATTTTTAATACATCTCATCAAACCGAAGTTGTTTAGGGTGGATCGCTAATTGCGATTTTTTGTTATAATTTGTGATAGAGTGATCGGATTTTAAAATTAAACATACCAGCATATTGTGCTCTTTCTACCCATTAAAATGAGGTGTCACAACTTGGGGGGTGCTATCATAGAACTAATATAGATGGAAGGAGCAATACATGAAAATCGCAGTAAATAAAGTGAGATAGAGCTAAGGGGGGGGCAAATACAATTTTACAGGTGCTTTGACGTATAGTTTGTGCGTGTTTTTATACTCAAATCGCATTTTTTGCTTATTAAATGTTATTAGATTAATTAATGTGATGTTTAATTTATGTAAGTACGTATTTATAAGTAATATTAAAAAAATCTAGGTTATTTTTGATTCTAAAATTTGTTGTACTTCACTTAAATTGTTAGAAAACTTGGCCTACAAAATGTTTATAACGAATGTTGTGTTTTAGGTTTTAGTTTTACATAAAATGGTTAAGACATGCTCGGCTTATAAGTGCAAGGTCCAATATGAAAAGAGTGGTGTGGTTTTACAAGTAAGTAAATTCATTAGGAAAATATAGGTAAAAACTTTCAGTTAATCCTGCTGCGTCCTTCGGGTCATTTTTTACCCAAAATTTCATTCCTTATACATATAAACCTGACACGAAAGATGCAGGAGGGTTAAGTATAAATCGGTTTATTAAAATTGGGCAAGCAAATAAGATATTTAATAATTATTCCTATTTTAGGGGCGCATCGGCTATTAACTAATTTTCGAATTAAAACATGTTTTGGTTCCAACCACCACTCCAACTTTAATTGAATTTTACTTTCAAAAAGCTTTTTTATACTAGAAGTAAGTGCAACCCTATGGTGCAACGTGCAACCGGTCTATAATTCTAGATGACACCAGGATTCCTCCCAGGTTTTAAGATAGGATAAATTTGAACTGACCGCCAATCATTAAGAACCTCAGAGCCACCCAAAAAATTATTGAAAAATTCAACAAAGAAGGAAATAACAGATTCTGGGAAATAAGAGATCATTGGATTACTTATATTGTTCTTATTAGGACTCAAGTTCCTTCGATTACCAACAGCTAAGAGGAATTCGGATCTATCAATTTTATGCAGTCACTCGGTACCAAAACATGAAGAGTCCCAAACAAGATAAGAATAATTCTCCACAAAAGGACACAGCCAGTCCAGAAAAAGCTCCTGCCACTTTTCAATGGCAATGGGAGGAGAGCGATGTGAGAACACTGACCTATTAAACTGTCGATTCTGTACTTAATTACGTTCAAAATTGACTGATTTCTATAACTTTTTAAAAGCCTCCCTTCGAAGTTTAGAACATTCAGAGCAAGAGAAATCCCACTAAGGAGACACACTCCCCTATTAGCTGCAGAACCACTACTAACAGGAAGCTTCTGCTCCTGACTTCATATATCAAGACAATTGCAACCTTATATGAAACTGGAATTTAATGTATTAAAAGTGTTCCAAAAATAATTTTAATTAATTTGTCATTGTAATACTTAGTTTGAATTTATAAAATATATTAGAATTTTCTTTTCTTTTTGGTATTATTTTATTTACAAGTAAACGATTTGACAAAGATTAGCGATACTAATCGTTGATTCATTTCATCTTGCGATATTATTTTATTTATGTAATGAAAATTTGTATATGTATTGTATGTTTTGAGCCAATGCCTATTTAGTGATGTGTTATACAGAATATTGTATAGCACATTACTAGTATATGAATAAATTAAATTTAAAATCAAGTTTTTGGTTACGCATATGAAAACCTGTATTTTATAAAATAAAATTAAGTTAAATATGAATAAATTAAATAGTTGTACAAAAAATTCTAACAAATATTGATTTATGTGTAAAATAAGACATGAAAAGTCTCTAAAAACGAAAATATTCTTTTTTAAAGGTGCATAGCTTTCTGCAGTTATAAATATTAAAAATGGAAGAAAATAAATTAATATTTCTAAGTTATATCATCAATTTATTAAATTATTTAAATGAAATAATCGATTCACTTAAAAAAAATGCACCTAAAAAGACCCAAGAAGCTAAATAAAAGCGAATTATTTACATGTGTTCTTATGGGAAAGTTATTAATTTGCCCCCCTACCCGAATGTTTCCGATCTTTTCCGATGTTATGTCGACTTAACAAAAACATCGAATGACAGCAGATATGCTCCTTCCATCTATATTAGTTCTATGGGTGCTATTTAAAAATTTTAAGTCAGGGTGCCTGTGGCAAATAGGGTGACATTTGGGGTGAGATTTTATACATCATTAAGTTTCCCCCTCTCAACTAAAACTGACCTGTTTTGCAGATTTTTTGTAAATTTTATCAAACTGAAGTTATTTAATGTGGATCGTTTTCAAATGATCACCCTGTATAAAGTACACCATTTGTATTAAAAAAATTTTGTGAATAATCGTTAATAAATTTTGAAATATATTTTTTTCATTCTTATCCAATGAAAAATAAATAGTGCATTTTAGCCCAATCACATTATATAAAAATACTGTCCTAATGGGTTAATTTGTTTTCTTTTCAATAAGAAATGTAGAAATTAAGAATGTCATTTAAGTGATTTTACATTTATTTTTAGCAATATTTGGTGGTGGTGTATAATACACTCGTAAAATTTGTACATTGTTATGCATTTTATACAAGGTGTCCTGTATTATTATACAGGATACCTTGTATTAAATATTTATAAGGAAAAAACAAACAACTTGCAATAGTAAAATAAGACAATAGAGAACGTAATTTGGTCATGCATTTCTATGAAACACCTCGTGAAAAACTAGTAAGTAAATTTACCTGGCAATTCGAATTTTTAATTCCCCAGCATGATGCAATCCTTCAAGAAGCTTCTCAAAACCTTCTCCAGAATAAAATTGCATAAAACGCAATAATTTTTCACAGACGGCTGGTGTAATAGTGTGTTGATATCGAAAAAGCCAGGAAGAAACTTTTTGAGGCATAATTAATCCATGTTCCTTAATGATACGTTTCCAGCGATCTCTTTCCAAAAGCCTATGCCGGTAGGAATTAACAATCGCTATTTGCAACTCAGACATGGCCTTATAATTTGGATCTTTAGGATCCAAAGTCTCTAAACCAGCGACTATTAATTCTGCATTTTTATCAAACTCATATTCAAAATCTGATCTTGCAGCACAGTAACCAGCAGGTGAATACTCTTCTTGTCTTATTGGTGCTTCGACACCCGATAATTTAAATCTGTAAGGTACTATTGGTTCACAATACAGGTTTTCCACCTCCGGTTGAAATTTAGGAAACAAATTACTTCCTTTTAACTTGATATAAAAATAATCATAGTGCTCTTTGATTTCGTCGATTGATCTATTTGGTAACTGCTTTGAAATAATCTGCCAATTATTGTATAACAATAAACCGTTAATTAAAATCAATTCTTCTTTAGCCGTCCAATTGGAATTTTTATACAAAATAAAATCACTATGAACCACTTGATATTTGTGGTTATTTTTATGCGAATTAAATTCTTCACCGTTTGCAAAACATGTGACGCAAATATTACAATTGCATTCAACGCATACGATATATTTATCAAGGAGGTCTGATTTACATTTAATGCAATTAGAATAATTGTATAAATTACTACTTATTATAGTTTGTTCTGGAAATTTTTTAAGGGTGAATAAGAAGATTTTAATGTAAAAGTATACCTTTAGGAAATTGCAGATCGGCTGCATCCTCCTCCACTAAATCTTGGTTACTGGTAGCCATTTTAATTAAAAATAAATATCACAAATTTGATTATAATTTATTTAACTATGAGCCACACAAATATGGCTTCCTTTATTTTCCACACAATTATAACATAACATAACCTCTTCTATAATTATTCTTAGGTTGACAGTTGACACACAGGTGTGTATTTTACAATTTTACTTCAGTGTATCCCCTCCACCTCTTGTAGTTCATATGAAATGTATATTCACAGGGTATATTACCGAACAATTATTATACAAGGTGATTAATTGGGAATTTTAACTACGTATAGTTGAAGCTTTAATGGAGAATATTCGGTACTTGTCATTGTCAAATATTGTGTTTAAAATGCATTCTTGTACCTAATAACTACGTATTCAACAAAACACAAATAGATTTATCATTTAAAGCCTCAGTACTTAAATCTCAAAAAACATTGACCAATGCGTCAAATCAAAAACATAAGTACCGAATATCGAAGTTAATATTTTGCCACCAGAGGGCGAGCGGAATCTAATAATTCCCAATAGGCAAATTGTGGTCAAAATTAAAGGCCTTTAATTAGAGACAAATAAGGTAACCATGGAAATTGTCCATTACAACCCATATAATAAATTTAAATTTAAAGGCCTTTAAACTTAAATGATTTGACCAGAATGTGGGTATTAATATGAGGTTTAAAAAAATCGTACACATATTCTACAGTTACAGGGACCATTTTTTTGGGGTGATAGAGGAAGTAAAACTAACCATTTTTGACCCGTAAATTATTGTCCGGAAATGCCTCTTTAAAAAATTATACCACTTCAAATATTTTCAAAAAAATATACAGGGTGATTCAGACCACCCGTGCCACCCATTTATCTCGAGAACGCGTTATCGCACATCACTGAAATAAAAAACTTAATTACCAAAGTGAACCTAAACAATCCATTGGGGTACTTATTATTTTCCGGAACAACCCGGAACCGGAAATCACTTTGATTTTTTAAATAGCAACATAGGTCGAGTTTGGTATGGTTTGATAGGTCTTTTAAAAACAGACAACTTTTATTAAAACAGTTTTTTAATATTTTCCCTATAGTTTAGAATTTATTCGAAAAACAAAAAAAAATTGTTAAAGAAAGTAAATAAAAATTATTGCATATTTTGAAGAATTTTATAAATTTATAAACTCTTTCTACAAATTCTAATGTTTTACCAACATTAAATTCCATACTTGTCCATATTTCAACAAAATTCTTCAAAATATGCAATAATTATTATTTATTTTATTTACATTTTTTTTGTTTTTCTAATAAATTCCAAAATATGGAAAATATTTAAAAAATATTTTGGTAAAAGTTGTTTATTTTGAAAAGACCTATCAAACCACACCAAACTCGACCTATGTTGCAATTTAAAAAATCAAAGTGATATCCGGTTCCGGATAGTTCCGGGTTCTTCCGGAAAAATATAAGTATGATTTGATAGCTCTTTTAAGAACAAACAACTTTTATCAATTTTTTTTTTTAATATTTTCCATAGTTTAGAATTTATTCGAAAAACAAAAAAAATTGTTAAAAAAAGTAAATAAAAAATTATGCATATTTTGAAGAATTTTATAAACTCTTTCTACAATTTCTAATATTTTATCAACTTTAAATATCATACTTGTCCATATTTCAACAAAATTCTTCAAAATATGCAATTAATTTTTATTTACTTTTTTTAACAATTGTTTTTTGTTTTTCGAATAAATTCTAAACTATGGAAAATATTAAAAAAATATTTTAATAAAAGTTATTTGTTTTTGAAAGACCTATCAAACCATACCAAACTCGACCTATGTTGACATTTAAAAAATCAAAGTTACCTCCGGTTCCGGCTAGTTCCGGAAAAAAATAAGTTCACCAATGGATTCTTTAGGATCACTTTGGTCATAAAATTTTTTATTTCGGTCATGTACGATAACACGTTCTCGAGATAAAGGGGTGGCACGGGTGGTCTGAATCACCCTGTATGTTTACCTCACTTGGATCAGCTGTTTCTGTCAAACAGCGCCCTCTACAGGTAATCGAAATCTTTTAAAAGTCAGACTTTTGTCACCAGAGGACAACCATAATTCTAAAATCACTCATAAAATAAAAAAGATTCTTTCAAAATACTTGTTATCATCTACTAGTCATTTGGAAATAAGCTGTTTTCAGTAAAATACATTTTGTCAATATGTCAATGAATAATAGTCATTTTCTGAAAAAGTTTGGTTCTACAAAGAAAAATTTAAATTGTAGTTCAATTGAAGTTTGTAATTAGTTCATTTCCAGCGTTTGTTAAATTTACATAAAACAACGATAAAACGAAAAGGCAAATAATAGTGAATAATTGCTTTAAGCGTTAGAATATTTGTTTCTAAAAAGTATTTATCCAATATTAAAATAATAACGATTAACAACTTAAAAAAGTAATTGGAAGATAATTTAGGTAAAGAATTTAATAATTCAAAAAGGTCAAGTGTAGGTTAAAAAGATATTTTTATCTTTAAATTCCCTTGTGTATGCCAATTTTTTTGTTTACCCCAACATTTTTTCGCGAAATAATAATTAAAAAAACCAGAAAAACAAATTTATTTTTAAAATACATTCCGTTTGTCAAGTTTACTGTGTCAAAATTTGCTGAGCTGTTCTTGAAATTTTTCAGGTTAAATTATGTTTCAAATTTGATAATAATCCAGTCTACAGTGATCATTTTTTGAAAAAGGTTCAAAATTTACAATCATGAAAGTAACAGTAACTACACTTACGGATTATATTTTCGTACTCGATGTCTCGGATGATCTTGAGTTGGAAAATTTTAAAGCATTTTGTGAGGTGGAGTCAGGATTTCCGGCTTCTGAAATCGTCATAGCTTTTAATGGGAGGCCTTTGATGGATAATAAAAAATCTTTAAAGGAACATGGAATTAAAGACGGTGATGCTGTTACTCTTCAACACATGCTACAATCAGGTTCTCAATCGTCTTTACCAGGTTTGTTTGTGTTTTTAAATCATTTTATTAAATTCTACAGAATACATTTTGGAATTTATTCAATTCATTGTTATTATTCATTTTAGGGTGGGTTGCACGAAAATGTTAAACCAAGTTTAATACTAGTTTTAACTTAACTTTTTTGTTCAACCCACCCTTAAGCCTGGTTGCACTGTTGAAGCTTAACCCGTTCATGATGGTGGCCATACATGTACGTTTTGGATTCTCTACAAGTACGTCCTTTATTAGAATACTGGATGCGAACATGAATTGCAGAAAATAAAGTGCAAAACAAATATTTTTAGCATTTTAAGTATTTGAAAGAAAAACAGAATATTATAATAATTAAAAGTGGTGTAAAATATATCAAGTTCATAAGATATAATAAAAAAAATTTAAGCCATAAGTAAAGCGTCCGATTTTCCTACTTCTGGCCAGGCACTTCGTCCGAGCTTTCCTGCGGTCGTTCTGAAAGGTTTAAGCTTCAATTGTGCAACCGGGCATTAAAGTATTAAAAATAAATATTTTAATAATATTAGAAACTGAGGATCGAAGTATTATACTAGTTTGAATTGGGAATTTTAACTACTTCTCCCTAGAAGCTACTTTTTTTCTAGGAAACAGCTGATCCAAAGGAGTAAAAAAATTTCCAATTTTATTCACACAGGGTGTCTCACCTTTTTTGCAGCAAAAAAAGTTTTTTAGATAGTAAATGAAATTTTGAACAAAGAAAATTAGGATTAGCATAGGTGCTTTATTAGTAAAACGATTTTAAAGAACTTTTACCTTTTCAACTTCAAATTGAGACTTATCAATGTCAAATTGAGGAAAATCAGTTTCAAATTGAGATTAATCAATTTCAAGTTGTGAATAATCAATTTCAAATTGAGATTTATTAGTTTCACCTTAAAACAATATTTTAAGTTGAAGAACACATTTTTACAAAATTAGGTCTATGAACGCTAATAAATTAAAAATTTTGGTCTACCATATTTAACAAATCAGGTCTTTGAATGTGAGCAATGAATTTGGTACAATAATAAGTAATAGTCAGTTTATTGTTAGTATTTTACTGTATGATACTATCTAGCAATTACATACACTTTTCTTGCCAACTACTAAAATGATGAGATGTACAATAGTGGAAAAAAGTAGAGCAACTTTTAATTTTATTCAAAGGACCTTATCAGGTTTTGGGAGCATTTTGTACAAGAATGAAACTTATGCCACAAATAAATAAGAAATAAATATACAATAGTGTAAAATATTTCGCTCGTTAGGAGACCGCTTTCGCCAAAAAACGCAATTGAAATTAATTATTTTTTGCACAATTAGACAATGATGCTGGTGTTTTCCTCAGTGTTTCTAACAAACAAAGTAGTTTGGTTGCCTATGCCATTTATTTACTATGATTTATTGACTTTAATAGTATAAAAATTATACAATTAAGTACATATTTGTTATGACTTGATTAGAAATTAATTTTTAAGTATTTATTTTATTCAAATAAACTTATAATTTAAGAATATATTTTTTCTATTTTGGTGCGTTACTAGTCGCTAGTAACACACTGACAGCAGTGCGTTACTAGCCAGTACCGCACTGCTATCGGTGCGTTACTGAGTAGTAAATTTTATTTTTCTAAGTTGGTAGCACTGAAGTTTATTGATTTTAAAGTGGCAGTTGCCAAGCGATTTACAGGTTATTTGATGATTTGACAAACCTGACATTAGAGTTGCCAACTACCAGAAAAGTTACTAAAATTGAAAACTATAATATTTTATTTTAAATAGATAAAAAGGCGCAAAATAGAAAAAATAGTATAAAAAACTCATTTCATAAGTTGATAGTAGCACTTGTTCATTAAAATACTCGTCGCTACGCTCGTATTTTAAAATTGAACGCGTGCTACAATATGCGACTTATGAAACTCGTTTTTTAATATACTATTTTACAATTTAACAATTTTTACAGAGTTGTCGTTTTTTTGCAATTTTTAAAATATTTGATAAAAAATGACTTTTCCAGTTCCCTGGAGCTCTGAAACTTTTACTGTAAATTCAATGGCTATAGTTTTAATAGTTGTAATAAGATTTGTAATATTACAGCGTCAATTAAAAATAAAATATCTTTTACGGGTTATCGTAAGACTTTATTGCACAATCAGGCAACATTGAAATTATTACCTCTCAAACGAAACGTCCAAATTAAATGCACAATAATTATTAGTAAAAAGTAGAACCTATAAGGGACCTCGGTGGCGGCAAAGGGCTTGTAAATTCCTTCTATTTTTGTAGGACATCCTCTGGCACTTCTAAGCACCTCCTATCAAGTAGGCAAGTTACTATTTACAACATTCGGCAAGTTATTTCTCCTTTGCTAGAATGTTTCATTCCAGTATGTTACATGAGCGCGTACCGGATTTGTTTTTATGTGTACGCGCCGGTTTTAGCTGTTTTTATAAATAAACGTACAAACGCAAGCAATGTGTGCGCATGACAATAACACCCAATGTGGGAAAGATTTCAATCCAGTGTGAGTCACAGTGAGTCAGTCGCCAGATACCTTTGTACAGCGCGTACGAATTTGTTAGCCCGGGCATTACTTCTTGTTTGTAACAGTAACCATTGTCCTAAAGTGCCTTATAACAAAGGTCATTTATATCTACCATCAGGTTAATCCTTTTGGCGATTGTATTCGTTTATTAACATAGGTTCCACAAGGAAAACACCCTATTAGTTTTAACTGTCATTTGCTTTCAATTTAAACGTAAATGAAAGGTAATTAAAATTTATCTGACAGTACTTGTCCAAATTTGAATTTTAAAATCCGCTGTTGTCGTGTTAATAAATATTTTTTTAAATAATGTAAATCTCATAAATGTATTTATAATTCACATTTATTGAAGAAATTGGAAATATAATTAATATTGGGGGTATTTTAGTTAATTTTTGTAGGTTTAACTTATTTTTCATGTTTGCCCAAAAACACCTAGGAAAATGATAAGGTCCTTTAAATAAGTAAGTAAACCTAGAACAAAATCCATTGGCTTGAATTAAAGTACTCTAAAAACTATTTACTATTACCAATTTATTTCGATATTGTAACATGCATCAAGGTTTTATAAAAAAATGTGATATGTGTTGGAAAAAAGTAGAGCAACCTTATTATTTATTAATACAATACTTTTTAATAATATTATTTAATTAGGTACTCTTAATATTTTGTAAAGTATCCCTTATTTTTAATTACTTGATGACATCTTCGTGCCATAGACTCGAGCAAACGGTCAATTTGGAGTTATGTTATCTCAACCCAACCATTTTCTAAAGCACTAAAGAGATAAGCTCAATTTTTATACGATTTGTGCCACATAGAGCGGTCAAGACTGTCCCATAGATTCTCAATTAGGTTTAGATCGAGAAATTGAGATGGCCAGGGTAGTAAGCGTATCTTTTCATCACTGAACCACTGACACACCAACTTGGATTTGTGTTTGGGGTCGTTATCCTGTTGAAAAAAGTGCTGTAGAGGCATTTTTCATCTGCATAGTGCACCATAATATTTGACATAATGTCCCTGTACACAAATCTATCCATTTTTCCATCTATGCGAAGAAGTGGACCCATCCAAAATCCTGAAACGCAGCCCCATACCATCACGCAACTCCACCATGCTTGACAGTTGGTCTTGTATACTTTGGGTAAAGTCTCTTGCCTATTGGACAACGCACATCCTTAATTCCATTACTATTAAATAAATTAAACTTTGATTCATCAGTAAATACGACCAGAAGACAAGAAAGCATCGTTTTTGGCGATATTTAAAATTGCGAGATCCAAACGTGGGGTTTTTTTTTTGGCCGTCCAGACTTCTTAATAGGCTGAAGATGACCCCTTTCTCTAAAACTTTTAATTACACGCGATGCAACAGATTTGTTTAGCGATTATTTTGTTGCTATAACTGATTACATCATTATTATAGTCATTTATCACTTTCTTTTAAGTCTATTGATAAGGGACAACCGCGAGCCATATTAACAAAGTAATACTGAGTAAACATTTTCATTTTAATTCGATTTAAGGCCTGTTTAAAATATTTATTTGTAAAAGAAAAATAAGTTACTTTACTTTTTTCCAGACAATAAAGTTATATGAATTATCAATTCAATATGCAGATGGTTACAAAATTATTTATGTACGATTTTCGGGTTTTACAAATAATACAATGTCTAAACTCTGTATTGTACTGTAGAATATTTAGTAAATTTTTATCACAGTCCTTCAAAACATCTTTTATATTTTTTATTTCTTCAAACAATTCCATTTTAGATATGTTCTTTTCTCCACCAACTTTCAAATTTTCATCAGTCATATTATTGTAAATTTCCGAAAAATTGTGATGCGTCAAATGTGTTTAGACTTTAGATGAAAAGTTAACAGCAAGATCTTATGTTTGAGCTTTACTTTAAGTGGGAAGTCTGCAAATTTAAGCGGTTGATTTTATAATTCTGTCGATACTTAAGCTTTTGGTCACAACTTATTTTTAGCAGAAGGTTTTTTCAATTTTCTCTCTTTCGTGTACTAACAGATCTTGTGGTTATTACTTTATGCATTTTTTGTCTTTATGGGTTAAACCAAATAGTTTTAATGAAGCACCAAACAGAGCACTTCATAAAAGTTGCGCGCTTTTGACTGTATCTCAAAATACGAAAAACAAAAACTGATTTATTTAATTTATAATTTGAAAATAACCAGGTGGTGGCAATATTGGAAAAACCCAATTTTTTGCATACTTATTAGAACAAATTAGGGTGTCAAATAAAAAACACCAGGCGAAAATGGGAATCTACGATCAAAAGTAATGATTTTTCCAATCAACATTTTTCTGGGTAAATTTTGAAAGTGTTCCTGTACTTGGAAAAATTTAAAATTTTGGCAGTTAATAAAGTAAACATTCATCTGTCATATGCATTGGGAATTTTCAAAAATCTAATGAAAAAACTGCCCCATATGGGGTTCGAATGTGTCTTGAATTTTCACTTTGCTAAAAATTACATTACTGGAAACGGAGAGTGTTACATTTAAGGTGTATGCGTATGAAAGTGTTGGAATCAGTTCCCACTTCGTTTCGATATTATTCATGACTTCTTTGTATCAAATTTTATCAACCAATGGGAAGCAGCCTGTGAGCCTGCAATTATTCTTAGAGTTGATTCTACAAAATGAGTGCATACCTACCCAAAATTCACTTTCAACCCGAATTCATTTCCAAGCTGTAATTGTTTGGTTTACCCAATACAGACAAAATTTTCAACAAATGATAGCTGCTAGACTTTTTAATGCACGAAAACAAGAAATAAAAAAAAACTGGGATGGGAAAATTTTTATGACCAAAATGCAAGTATCAATCGGATTTCAAAATTAAATTTGCCGACTATCCCCTTAACCTAAATATAGGCTGTCCGGCAAATGGAGGATAAGTTTTTCTCCATCCCTATTTTCCGCACACCCTGTATAAAAATGTAAAATAATAAAACAATTGCATATTTTATAAACTTTACTTAAATATATTAATTAATTTTACAAGTGATAAATTTTGAAGAATGCCTTCGGCGCCCCTTTGCTCTGGCGCCCCGATGCTTTGCATCTGCTGCTTCCGCCTTGAGCCGGCCCTGTGCGTAAAACAAGTGTTCTGAAAACTAATTGTTATTCAACATATTATTTTACCTATTAATTTTAACTTAACATTTTTTTTGAGAATTACCACATAAAATTAATAATGTATGTATTATGTAACAATTGAATAATTGGGGTTGAAAAAGTTAGCGCAACAAATATTAGAAAGTAAAATAATATGTTGAATAACAGTTGGTTTTTATAGTACAAGATCCTGACTAACATAGACCTACCCTCATCTCTTATTTGAATGAGTTTTTTTTATAAAAGTTAATGCAGAAACTAACAAATTGTGCATAGGTTGCCTAATCATATCCGGGCCAGACTACCTGTAATTAAAAGTTATTGAATTAATAAGTTAAATCGTTTTGTTTTGGTCTCACGAGTATGTGGTATCGTTTTGTATAGACCATTTAGGGACACCCTGTATAACTAAATTGAATAACAGATTGGGGTAAATTAGTAATGCATATTCTATATTCTCACCTGTTTGTTCATGGCAACTAGGTAGTAGGACCAAGCAAAAGATAGGCAACCTAATTTTTTCTTGTTACTTACTTCTTGTATTATCGATTGGTACCATATTTTTTGAAATAACAAATAAAGGGAAAGGTAATAACAAATAATTAAATTATTTTTTATTACAACCTTAGCAACCTATGTGCGTTTTATTAGTTTTTTGTATTAACTTTTATTAAAAAAACCCTCATTCAAATAACATGATAATCGGGATCTTAGACTATTATCTCAGAGAGTTTTTTGAGGTTTGTCTTAAGAAGATAGTCGGCAAAATGTTTGTAAAGCGTACTATTTGCTAGTAAAAATTGATTTTTGGGAATTTGTAATCAAAAATTTAACAAAAACCCTATTGTTTGCCTTTCAAATTGAATTTAGCTTTCATATAGAATTTTCGTTTTTCAAATATAATTATATTATAGGGGCTTAGTTTTGGAAAAATTATAAAAACGCATTTTTCCAAAAGTACACCCCTATAATAGAATATACAGGGTGCCCTGTAACTACACCGACAACGCTTAACTGGTGATAGTAGACGTGAAAATAAGTCGATTTGACCCTATTTATCTATATCCAAAAATGCACCCCTAACAAGTTATAAGCTTCTGAAGTTTATTTAAAAAAAAATATTTTTTTTAATTGCTGCCAAACTAATAAAAATTTTATGATGAAATTTTGTATCCATGCATTTTTATAAAAATCGCTCATTTGGTAAAAATTTTACCAATCCTTGACTACCGGAAATGGTCTTAGATGGTACGAGAGGAGATAAAACACTTAAAAACTTTTTTGGTATTTAAAATTTTAATTTAAAATTTATTGCATCATGTAGATAAATTCAAGAGAAAGATTTTTTGTCTCTTATATATTTTGTGAAGGATGTGCTATTTTCGAATAAAATTTAAAAAATGATTTAATTTCAGGTGTTTTTAAAACCGTATCCATGGTAACAAGCTACATCTTCAACTTTTCAACTGAATTTCCTAATTTTAAAATTTAAATTCGAGTTTAATGAGTATGCGAATATGCATTTAATATGGGGTAACGCAATGGTAATTTTTGGGCTTTAAATAAATATTTTCTTAAAAATGTATGTTAAAAAGCCTAACTTACTTACCATTTATTAAATTATTTTTTTAATGTTACTCAGAAACTGCACTTCCTAGGCAAAATTTGTAAGGGACAAAAAAAAATTCTCTTGAATTTCTCTACAAAAGCAAATAATATTTTACTAAAATTTTTTAATACCAAAAAAGTTCTTAAGTGATTTATGTCCTTTGGCACCATATAAGACCATTTCCAGTAATCAAGGATTGGTAAAATTTTTACCAAATGAGCGTTTTTTTATAAAAATGCATGTATACAAAATTTCATCATAAAATTTTTATTACTTTGGCAGTAATTAAAAAGAATATTTTTTTTTAAATGAAACTCAGAAGCTTATAACTTTTTAGGGGTGCATTTTTGGATATAGATAAATAGGGTCAAATCGACTTATTTTCACGTCTACTGTCACCAGTTAAGCGTTGTCGGTGTAGTTACAGGATACCCTGTACAAGAAAAACAAATATTCTATATGAAAACTACATTTAATTTGAAGGAAACAATAGCGCTTTTGTTAAATTTTTGATTACAAACGCCAAAAACTCAATTTTTACTACCGAAAAGTACGCTTTCCAAACATTTTGCCGACTATCCTCTTAAGTTGTAAGTTTTAGCTACCGCAAACTTACTAAAGAATTTTAGAAAATGTCAAAGTGCCATCTCTTGATTTAAAATCCTCCTAAAATAAATCAAAAATTAAAAGTTTTGACCATATTTTGACATTTTAATTGTTTAAACACTTATAAATCAATTTAATGTCAACTATTTTGAAAAAAATATTTAAATTTAAAAAAGTGAAATGTCGTACTAGAGCAGCAGGTATTCTGAGTAACAATTTTCTTTATAGATTTTGTAAAATTCCTTGAAAGTAAGCCTTCTATTAATTATATTTGGCATAAGCTTTAAGTTGCTTTTTAATATCGTTTCAGTTCCTAACTTGGACTTCAGTAATATACAAGTCCCATCAACAATGAGAAGTGCAAGAGGTAATTCAAATCCCCTCGGAAATTCCAGTCGTAGTTCTACAGAGGATGATCCTGTGATGATACGCGATATGTTTTTGGCTCATCCAGATCAATTAGCTCTATTAAAACAGAATAATCCACGATTAGCTGATGCACTACTATCTGGAAATATAGGTGAGTTTTAAATACATCTACATAGAATAGGGTAATTGTAAAAAAAAACTAAAAAAAATTACTGAAAAAAAAGTATTCAATTTTCTACTACAAAAGTGTACTATTTTCTAATTTATTACACCTTATATTTTTTTGAATACAAACAAATATGGGAGTTCACATAAAATAGTTTTTATCAACAAAAACCAAAAGTAATCTTTATAGTTAATAAACTTTATCTTTTGTAAATCACAAGCAGCCTGTATTTATAATTTATAAAATCTAGTTTTTATTAATTATTATATTCCTGTTATATTTTTTAGACACTTTTGCGGGTGTTTTAAAAGAACAAGTAGCAGCTAGAGTAGAACGTGAAAGACAACGTTTAAGAATGATGAATGCTCATCCTTTTGATACTGAAGCACAAAGATTAATTGCGGAAGAAATTCGGCAAAAGAACATTGAAGCTAATATGGAGGCTGCTATGGAATACAACCCCGAATCATTTGGAACAGTTGTAATGCTCTATATAAATTGCAACGTTAATGGGCATCCTGTTAAAGCTTTTATTGATTCAGGTAATATAATTTTCATTAAATAATCAGACTATGCAGGGTGTCGCAAAATTCATCTGACAACACTTACCTGAAGGTAGTAGACCTAAAAATAAAACGATATTACCAAATTCATTTATACAGAGGGATGCACAAAAAACGGTCAAACCATACCAACTTTAAATTAAAACATGAACATAAATATTTTTTTCCAAAAAATTCAAAATGAAATGTGGTTTAAAAAATACATTTATAATAAATTTTATCTGCTTGCATACCATAATGTCACCTTTATGTGTGTCAATTTGATTGTGCATGTTCAGCAGGTTATCGGTAGATGATCTACCGCAACCGCTGCGGTAGGTATCGGTTAAATGTCTGCTGAACGGCTTTTAAAAATTGTCATTTTTTCATTCAATTATTCATGTTTTTTTGGCCGTATTATCTTCAATGGCAGGTACAAAACCTTTGTGGGAATAAGTAAGACCAAAACTTTTATTAGATTTCATTTAAAAAACTTTATTTCTACCTTTGATATAAAATGAGGTGGAAAAAATGGCAACCGGTGGATGTCAGTGTCCATAGTTAGATCCTTCGGTCGGTTACTACTGGTTACTAGTTACTACTACCGCCTACCGCTCAATCTGCTGAACGAACGCAGCCAATGACATAATAACGTTCTTTATCGGATTGAGGCCCATAAAGGAAATCACCATGGTCATGATCGCTTAAAATGAACTCTTTTTTAACCCTTTGGAGGCGGGGTATCGTACAAAAACCCAAAATTCTTAAAATGAATAGTCACAAGTAACTCTAGACCAGTGTTCTTCAACCTTTGTCATCCCGCGGAACCCTTTTTTGAGATTTTTTTTGTATGGAACCCTCTGTTTAATAGCATAAGGGGGGGGGGGGGGGGGGTTATCGCATTACATGTTATGAACTAGGTTCGTCCCTGCATTTGTTATAAAAAATTTTGTATAAGTTTCATAATAAATAAATTTGCATTTATTCAAACAAAATTATAAACACATCTTAAAGTTCAGATTTTTTTAGCATTGATTCGCGGAACCCCTGAATGTTTTAGTGGAACCCTAGGGTTCCATGGAACACCGGTTGAAGAACACTGCTCTAGACTAAGAAGATTTGTTTGAATAATCCTTGACTGAAGTAAATTAAATTATTTTATTAATTTAATTAATAAATTTAAGTAATTGATTTAATTAATTAAATTTATTTAATTTTTAATTTAAAGGACACCTTGTATATATAGAAGGGCAAACCCAAACCTTAAAAATCCTAGTTTTAAAATTTAGCACATTTTTTTCAAATTCAAAAAGTTTTTAATGGGACCAAGCATATTAATCCTGATTTTCTTTTATTAAAATTTATATTTTCATTTATTCTTCTTCATTTTATTATTATATGAAATCTTTTAGGCGCACAAACTACGATAATGTCTAGTGCATGCGCTGAGCGCTGTAACATTATGCGATTGGTTGATACAAGATGGGCAGGTATTGCAAAAGGTGTGGGAGTTCAAAGAATAATAGGCAGAATACACATGGTGCAAATACAAATCGAAAAAGATTATCTTACAACAAGTTTTTCTGTGCTAGAAGAGCAGCCTATGGATATGCTTTTAGGCTTAGATATGTTAAAACGTCATCAATGCACAATTGATTTAAAGTCAAACATATTAAAAATTGGGACTACAGGAACTGAAACAAAATTTTTACCCGAAAGTGACTTACCTGATTGTGCAAGACTGAGCTCTGCATCTGAAGATGAGCTAATAAAAGAATCAAGGAAGCACGCTGAAGATTTGGATCTGCAAAAAGCATTGCAAAATAGTACTAAAGATAGTAAGTTTTATAATTATTACGATCACATCCCATCCTATTTAATCCTTTTCCAGAAACTTGCAGTAGTGGTAACAAACGATGTGGTGATGACAAACATCGAAATCATTCTCCCAGAAAAAGATACTAAATTTTTTATGCTTTTAATATACAATAAATTGAATATATAAATTCTTGTATTAAAATTTTTTATCACAGTTGTAGGTGAGGCTAGCAAATCAAGTAATGACCAACCAATGACGACTGATAATTTTAATGAAAATGACATCAAAGAATTAGTGTCGCTGGGATTTACGAGAAATCAAGTTGTAGATGAGTTAAGACGATTTAATGGTGATAAAACTCAAGCCACAGCAGCTCTTTTTGCAAAATCTTTAAGATTTTAATATAACACTATTCTCATTTTCTCATAATTTAATAATTCTTTACATTTTTGGGAAAGGCTTGTTTTATATTAAGCTTTGATTTCACATACCCCTGTCCTAAAAAATTCTACCTCTAAAATGACCTTATTTTTATTATATTCTGTTTTGTATTGAATTATAAATATTTATTTCAGGTTTGGGAATCGGTTCTTTTATTATTATTTAAATTAATGTAAAAAATACATTTATACTTAAAAGGATAAAGTTTTATAAATAATTTTATATGGCTCATAACTTTTATATTATGTAGTAATTATTTTATGTCTGTATTCACTAAATTGAGTTTTGTATCTAAAATTATAACTGGTAAATTTGCTTTGTAAAAATACATAAATGCAATACAGTTGGATAAAAATTAATCAAACTTGTTTTGTGAATACAGACATTAGTGCTCAATAAAACGTGCATTTATTTACTACTGACTTTTAGTACCTATGTAAAAATAACCTTTGTTTAAATTTTGAATAATAAAATTCTAATAAATCATAAAAGTTCAATTTACAAGAGTTTACAGCTTGAAACTGAACAAAATATGTATGCAGTGTGTCTCAGCACTACGAGGAAGCATCTACCGCAACCGTTACGGTAGGTATCGGTATCGCCAAAATGTCTGCTGAACGGCTTTTTAAAAACTCAAAATAGGTGGTAGACACTTATACTAAACTTGTACCATGAAAAAAAATATCGTCATGTGGTTCATGACGGAAAATATACTTTTAGACACGTTTTTTTTAATGGAACACTCACAGTTTATTATGATATTTTTGGATTCCTTATTAAAAATAATCATACTTTGGATGACCTTTTATGGGTCTATATTCACTCGTTTTGCTGATATATACTGAAGAAAGATCCATTTATTAAAAATTAGTGCTCTAAAACAAATTACATGATATTCATAATTTTTTGTGAAAATTTCAACCCAACTCGAAAAGCTTACTTTACTTTGTATGATTTATCTCCTGATTTTGTCACATAAAATCACACAAACGTGTTTTAGTTTACACTACATGTGAGCGCTTTGTGTGATTACTTTGTGCGTAATTGACGCCGACACATTGCCAACGGTACCGTCATAATGCCGCCGCTCGGCCGATGGTACATTGCTTGCTGGGTACATATTGAAGGGTTTCATAGAAAAGGGCCCATTTTAAAATTTTATCAGAACTCTAAAAATTTAGCATTAAACATTTTGAAATGGGTATATTTCAAAAGATTTCGTACGTTGATATTCAATGCATAACTACACGCACACTACTGTCCATAAGTATTTGCCCACCCAATATGTGGCAATTTTGAAAATTCAAAGTGCATCGAAGTAAAAATAAACTAATTTGATAATCTTTTGGTATTAAAATATGACTTATTTGAAAAAAAAAAACATCTCAAGTCAAGAAAGTGTTTCCATTATAGATACCGTTAGTTTGATGTTTTCGAGTTAAACTTTTAAATTCTTTATTTAGTGGAAATTGATTGATAAGAATCTAACATACAAATTCATATTTATTTTAACATTATTTGTCTAATCCAAGTCTCAATTCAATTGTGTCTCTCATCAATAGATGTTTTAAATCTTTTTTTGGTAGAGTGGCCATTCCAGGAAATCTTGAGGCATCAAGTCTCTGACTTAAACTAAAATTTCCAAAAAACATTTAATCAGTTTGTAAAATTTATTTTTAAGGAGAACAAAAAAAATAATGTAAGTATTTGTCCTAAATGTGGCAACTGTGGGTCACTGTTTTACAGTAAATTTGCTGTTTTAGAGTAAATTTGCTGTTTTCGAAGAAGTTTCAGTTTGTAAATCTCACGTCGACCCTCAGCTTATTAACCCCGCCTGTTGGTCTGTATTAATTTATTGATGTTATTTAAAATAATATACAAAAGACAAAAAAAACAGAAAGATGTCCGATCGCACTTTAATTAACTTAATAATTATTATTGGGTTCTTTTTATAGGGTTAAGCCGACGTTTACATGAAACTTAATAGTGACCAACTTGATCTTAAAACAACACAAGCTTCTTTGTTGGTTTAAAATACTAAATTCAAAATTAACAAAATTACTTACTTGTTTCTTAACTATTGGCGATTCTAGCTAAGCGATCTCCCTCTTGCGGCATAACGTGGAACTATGAAATGACGTCACGTCGGTGATAGTTGTGCAGACGAATTTAGCGTTTGTTAACGTCTGTTATAGTCAAGTAAATAATGTCAACTTACCTAATTTACTTTGTATTATTAAATGCGTTTGATTATTTCTTTGCAAGTTATTTTTTTTATTTATTTTGTCACTGATGTGACGTCATTAGAGTATGTAACCAAACATACATTTGCGCGGGAAATATTAATTTGAATCGCCAATAGTCTATCCAATATCCAAAAACCCTGATCGAGGTTTTATTGGGAACTTATAATAATAAAATATTAAAACCAAAATTCAATTAATATTAAATATATTTAAAAAAAACAAAAGGTAATAAAAATAAGGAATAATGATTAAGAAAAAAAAGGTTACAAATCACGAATTACCAAAAGAAATAATATTGAGATAATCGAGTTGAAATCTATAAAAGCTAAATCTGTATAAAAATCATAATAAAAAAAAAGATTTTAAGGTTTCTTTACAATATATAGACTTTGCTTGGCCTCCTTCTTCCGTCATTCTTTAAACTAAGACGCCAAAGCAAAGCCTGTGATTGGTTCTTTGCGCCCTTATGACTTAAGTAGGACAAACCATCTTCATCCCTAAGCTCAGGGTGAATTTGGTAGCCTACGTTAAACTACTAATCAAAATTAATATAATCTTACTTTTACTAACTGTTTTCCTACCTAAACCCTAAACACAAAATGCATTTTACCATAATGAAATTATAACAAATTTCCTAGTTTAAAGATGTATAATCAAATAAATGATACTGACGTCGTCTTATTTTTGAATACAATTTATTTAAAAAACAAAGCGAGTGCACTTTCGGCCCTTAGGCCATCTTCAGGCTTCTAACATCATTTTGAAAAATTAAATGACTGCTACATGTAGGTAAAAAAATATTTATAAAAGTCATTTAATTTTTCAAAATGATGTAGAAGCCTGAAGATGGCCTAAGGGCCGAACGTGCACTCGCTTTGTTTTTTAAATAAATTGTATTCAAAAATAAGACGACGTCAGTATCATTTATTTTATTATACATTATACATCTTTAAACTATTAACTTGAATACATATACCATGGATGATTATATTATAACAAATTTCCTCTTCATGGACTTAAGACTAAAACGATTCTGTCGAGAATACTTTGGTATTTTTGGGACTTATCTCTATATTTAATAGAAGCTGGGGAAATTTTAATCAAATCTAATTATTTATGAATGAAATTTTGAAATATACTAATTAAAATTTTACTTTGAACAAATGAATTTTTCTTATCTATTTGTACAATAAAATAAATTCATTTCCCATGCTGTCGCTGGTGGTCTATTCGACCATTCCAACATATGGTGTGAAAACTGAAATTATTAAACAACTTAAATATTATTTCCTACGATCTGCAGCAAAAACAACACAAGACCTCTTAGGAAATAAATAAATAACCCGTGAAATACGTATCTATATCCGTAATATGAAGCAACCCGAATGTTACAAAAAAAAATTATTTGCCATGAAGTTTCTCCCTTTTATGATATACAGGCCAAAATATATATTCTCCCTAGAAAACATGCACACTAGCCATATAAATAAACCTTTACTTAAATCTTAAACAAAAATTCAATAAACACAATCTAGACAAGTATGGTCACATCTGGAATAAAAATAATGCCAATTGGATAATTAATTTAACAAAGCCAATTTTGCATTATTTACAAGTTGTGGTTCTTAAAATTCACTAAAAAATTGATGAAAATTCAGGATTATAGAGAAAAAATACAAGTGGTATTTTGGTATTCAAAATACTCTGCACCGTTGTAAATTTTCAAAATCGACACACTGCTTCAAATTTGACTATTTTTGGTCCTCAAACACCTAAATCGGTTTGTAAAATTTAATTTTTTAGGAGAAGAAATAAATTGAAAATATGGCAACTTAACTTCAAACTGAATAAACTTCTAACTTCCAAAGGGATAAAGTTTGAAACTACATCACCTATCTTCGAACTCTGTACAGTTTGAAAACGACAAAGTTCGAATCTACCTACTTTACTTCAAAATCAATAAAGATCTTGAACTTTGAAAGAGACAAAATTTAAAATTACTTAACTTCGAACTTAAAGTTCTAAATCAATCCAATCCCAATCCAAAATATTAATATTCACTTCTTCACTTTTGGTGAAAATTTTAAACTTCAGTGTCATTCCACAAAACTTTTCCTAAATTTTCCACCCTTGAGCCAACGAGGGCTGCATGCCAATTTTTTTATGGGGGTTTTATGACATAAACTTTAATTCTTTCCATTGGCATGCATTATGAAAACGCGGAAAATCATATTATTTTTATTACAAGATCGCATGACCATTTGAGCCCTTTGGGACCGTGCGATTCGAATATGCCTATAATTTTCAAGACTTAAATTTATTTATCTTTTGCTAAAAGGGCATGCAATCGGAGAAAAACACCAAATTTTTGTGAAAATGGAAATGCAATTTTCCATATAATCGAAAAGCGTGCAGGGGTTTAGTACTTGCTTTTTTTTTGTTCTTATAGGGTAAATATTCTCTCCTCCAAAAGGCATGCTGTATGAAATCGGGGACCAAAAACTGTCGCAAGCTCCGGTCTATACGTGTGTATACAAAATTTCATTAAAAATTTTTGCTACTGCTGCTGGGGTAACGTTACCTAGCCTAATTTTTATTTTTGGCTCTAAATTTTCTTTTGGAGCTCTGTTTGAGTGCGTTTGATTGGTATAACATTGCTGGTTAGGTTAAAGGAGTTAGGCTGGGGTAACACACCTCAAATTTTGAGGTTTAATGTAAGAACCCGTCAAGCAAGATATTTTTAAAGTTTTGCAGGATTTCAATCATTTGAATTATGAATTTAATTATATTTCGATGTCGAAATTTATAGTATTTTTATTAAAATTATATTTGTTTTTACTTTTTACCCAAAAATAATTCTCATAACTACTTTTTTAATTTGTATTATATATTATATAACTAACTACATACATATTAGTTATTAGTATTATCGGAAATCAGAAGTTTTGTGGATAAATTCATAAATTGCCCAATGATAAAAAAATGAATCGTTTAGAAAATAATCGTTATTCTGGATGTTTATATAAATTTCAAAGGTATTTGTAAAATTTCTATCTTTGTATGGTGAAAGTTGGGTATGGTGTGACAAAACATTAATAATTTTTATTGTTTGTTTTTGTTTTAGGTGAATACATATTTTTGATAAGCGAGACTTAAAAAATTAATGGAACTTCATTGTTTCAATCAGTAAAATGGGTCTAGACGGCAGATGTCGTTGCACTCTGATGTCTCTATCGTATCCATTAGGATAACACAAAAGCACTCCTGATACTGATAATCCTGATAATATGAAAACCTGAGGTGGGATTTTGTTTCTATCTTGATATTTATCAAGCTTGATAAAACTCAATAGGAGGTTATTCTCGAATCACACAACACGATGTGAAAATCATTCTATCCTTGTCATTCAAATGCAAAAATAAGAGTCTGTCCTTGTCATGTCGTATATGATGTTGTGTCGTGTGATTCGAGAATATCTCCCCTCTTGAGTTTTATCAAGCTTGATAAATATCAAGATAGAAACAAAATCCCACCTCTGCCCAGCTAGCAAAATTAAGTCGGCCGACATTCGGCCGAATATACGCCTCCCATACTGGGTACAACGGGCCTTCACTGGCAAATGATGTTGGGCCAATTTCAATAGGTCACTCCGGCCGAAAGGCGGCCGACCGCACTGCTACCGCTGCGATGAAATGTATTTTCCGCGACGGCCCTATTATGTACCGACAACATTTTGCTTTCATACCGCCGCATTGCCAGCAATGGGCCTTCACATTGCCTTTGTGCACTACACTTCAGATTGGGTTATAAAAAAAATAATTTTATAATATTTAATATATTATGATAATGATTATATACAATTCATAATAAATATATTCTAAGAAACTCAAAAAGATATAGGTATATCTATCTTACTAAAAATAAGCAAATATTTGACTTTGGAGCATTTTAGATTGCCGGAATATATTTCGTAAACACTCGAAACTAGTCGAAAAAAAAAACCGAAGGAAATAAATTTAATGTCAGAAATCGTGTTAAGGCCCATCAAGTTGCTAATGCAATATTTGCAAAGCTCGAATGAAAATAAAATATGTATCTAAGCCTAGTGTCGAGCAACTTATGGCCCTTAGCTTGTATTCAACGCCGATGCTTTGCCGACATAAAACCGCCAATCGGCCAATGTTACTGTGTTAGCTGGGTTACCTTGCCGGGCAACATGTTAAGAGCCATCGAAGGCCCTAATCTTCCAATCGACGCCGACACTTTGCCGACCGTGCCGTAATAAAACCGCCAATTGGCCGATGTTACTGTGTTTGCTGGGTGACTCCCTTTTATTACAACACCTTTCCTTCCTAAGTCCCTACACCTTTACCAAATATTATACTCATTAAAGTAAAATTAATAAATTACATTATTTACATAAATTCTTCCCAATTAATTAAAATCTTACTCGGGAGTCATAATACAGAGGTAATTAATTGAAACGGGTTTGAAAATTGGAGGCTTGATGTTGGAGGTTGTAAATCAATTGGAATTGATTTTGAGAGCCATTTGGAGTTGGTTATTTTGGTTAATGTTTATTTTTATAAGGTTTTCTTAAAATTTATGCAAATTTTCTTAGATAAGTTGTGGACGAAGCTGCGGTAGCACGCCTCTTGGGTGGACACTGCAAAAGGCAATGGTATCTTGATTTATTATACGCTTCAAGGATTATTTTCCTTATTCAACATTTTCGTTCAAACTTCCTTCTATCAAAATGATAAAATCAAATGAAAAATCATATGACAAATTACACAAATTAGCCCAAAAAGTTTGGCACTGTTATGCACCACCCTGTATAATTACTTAAATGAACGCATGAACGTAATCGACTTATTTTATCACCCTGTATGCATTTCTCTCCAACTTCTGCTATCTATGATCGCTTGTCACTTGTCAATAATCTTAAAAACAAAACATAACCCAAAAAGACTAATTGATAAATAATTCTGTGTTAAAATTGTGTTTATAGAGTTGGTTAAATAAAATATTGCTGCGGCGAAAGTTTATTTGACGAAAGAAAGCTTAAATATGTTATCCAAAACAAACGAAGCAATTAATTCTATATTCTCGTTAAAATCAAGATGTCAAAGCAAGTAAAAAGAAAAATAACAGTAAATTTATCTCCAAAAACGAAAAACATACCAAAAACCAGACCCAGTGTGTTTGAAAGATTAGGCACAAAGGCAGGGAGTGCACAAAAGGAATTCTGCCATCACTGGGCTCAAAGCGGTACATGTCCTTACGGAAAATCTTGTAAATACGTTGCAACGCACACCCTAATAAGCCCCTCAAAACGCTTAGCTAAATCTCAGGCAGAATCAAAAAACAATGCATTAAAGAGAATTCAAGCTGGTGAAACAGATGAGGAATGGGACCAATGGAATCCAGAATTGTTGGATGATGCTGATCCAGATGATTTAGAAAAACGACGTTTAGAATTGCAACGTGAACTAAAACTCCAAACGAAAATGGAAAATAAAGCACACAAAAAACAAAAAAAGGTACGCAAAGAAAGTAGCCCCAGTTCAGAGAGCTCAAGTAGTTCTTCAGATTCAAGCTCAAGTAGCGATGATTCATCAAGTACCAGCTCGTCTTCTGAAGAAAGGCGTAAGAAAACCAAGAAGATTAAGAAACGAGATAGTTCCTCGTCGTCAGAAAGAGAACAAAAGAAAGTTAAGAACAAGAAAAGAAGTGCAGAAAAAGTTAAGAAAAGTGCACCTGTTAAAATTAAATCGCCAACACCTGTTAAAACTAAGAAGTTGTCACAAACACCTCCTCCAAAAATTAAACTTCCTGCTAACAAAAAGAGCAAATCTCGTTCTAAATCTCCAAGACCTTTGAGCACATCTAGTGTAAGAAAAGAGAAACACAGGTAATATTATATTCATGAAGCCGGAACTGGAAACAGCAAACTCCATTAGTTGTCATTTATACAATGCAGATATATGTGTTTGATTCGCATACCATAAAAATCCTTAATTTGCACCTCAAGTTGTTGCTTTCTTATGGGGTAATTCTGAACAAAAAATATTAGCCGTAACAGCGATGTTAAATTTGACAGTCACCCTGAGTAGTTTGTTTTGAATTTTTCTATTTTGATTTTTCTAATTTTAGGACACCATCTCCCAAAAAAGATCGAGATAAAGAACGTGAAAAGGAGAGAGAAAGGGAAAAAGAAAAGGAGCGAGAACGTGAAAAAGAACGGGAGTTAGAAAGACAGCGCCTGAAAGAGCGTGAAAAGAAGAAAGAACGTTCTCCAAGACGCGACTCTCGTCCTCTAAGCCGAGATTATAAGAAAAAAGATTCTCCAGATTCAACCCACTCTCGTGATAGAAAAGCTTCCCCGTCACGTTCAAGAGGAAGTGGCAGTAGCAGTGGGCGACGGGACACCCATAAGAGTCCGCCCAAGAAAAAACGTTATGATAAAAGTCCTGAGTCGCGAAGCAAAGATAAGGCGAAGAAGGAAAATAAACGAGATAAGCGAGATTCTAGAGATAGGGATCGTGAACGGGATAGAGAAAGGGAGAGGCGTATTGCAAGGGAAGAGCGTGAAGCTGCCAGGGAAAAGGAACGTGAAGAAGCTTTGGCTAGGTGTCAGGAACGTCAAAGAGAAAGGGATCGACTAAAAGAATTAGCTAAAAAGGAGGAAGAGCAAAGGAGAGCTAAAGAAAGATCAAGACGTGAAGATCGTGGATTAGATAAACCTTCTAGTGATCGTGTTGAAAGATTATTACCTTTACCACAAGATCGTATACCCCCAGCTAGAAAAGAAACTCTTGATAAGGACAGATTAACTTCTGATAGGGATAGACGGTAAATTAAATTTTATATCTCACTGACAAAACTATCACAACATTGGTGTCACATGAATAATATCTCACGTAGACAATGATAAAAAAATATTTTGATATCTTGTATCAAATCACTTCGTACCTCTGGCATAGTACACAAAATGTTTTGATTCTGAAATCCATAGCAATATTAATAGTCCATGAGCCGACCGCACTAAAGTCTCCCTCATAGAATATAGCGCGGTTTTTTGTTGAATCAGTAGTTTTTTATGTACTCAAGAGTGTGCCATCTTTTTTATGTGCTGAAACTTAACCGAAGTATTAAAAAATGATCACTTCCGGTACATCTTTTTGAACTGTTTGTCCCTCATATAACATAGCTCAACAAATGGCGCCAGTCTATGAAGAGTGTTAATCAAATTGATAAAAAAATGTGCTGCCTCCCCCAAACCTGACAGGAACCGAGGCAGCAACCCGAAAGTGGGAATCATTTTCAAAAATAGGCAACCACTTTTACTGACGTCTCGTAAAAGTGATTTTTTTACGATTACAGTGATACCCAAGATGGAGGTAGAATCCTTAAGTTTACTTACTTTTATAAACAGCTGTTGATAAATTGATAAAATAAAAAGATTTAAAAAAAATTAGTAAGTACTTACACTTAAGGTTTATACCTACATGTTAGGTATCACTGTAATCGGAAAAAAACTCTCTACCGAAATAGAGGGTGACCCGACAATTATGCCATTTCAAAAAAATAAAGATACAGTGAACATTCGATAGAGTCACCTTTGATAAAAGAAACTTTTGGTATAAGGTATAAGCAACTCTTGATATAGTAAACAATTTTAGTTTTGTGTTATTCAATATAGTCCCTTTTGAAAAAATAAGTTTTTTCATAAGCTATTATCTGACATTCGATAAAATAATCTTTTCAACCCTAATTGACCCCAATAAAGATGAAAAAAAAAACAAGAGACATTCATTAATAATTGAATAAAAATTTAATACTTTACATGAAATCGAAAAAGGGACGAAAATAAAAACGCTGTTTGTTGAATTTGAAGTGGATAAATCAACAATTTCAAAAATTGTGAAAATTAAAGAAATCTTAGAATTTTTTTTTAAATTTTGACTACTCATCTTGATATAATCAACGTTTTATAAAGGCAACTTTTTTAAAATTTTCTTGTCAGTCAAGGTGACTATATCGAATGTTCACTGTATCTGCAAAAAACGCATTTTAAAAATTATCAAAATTAATTTCTCAAAAACGGCTGAATGAATTTCATAATTTACAATTTATTTGACCCATTTTTAGAATTTTTAATAGATTTTATTAAAACAAATTACCAAAAAATCCAATTTCTTGAAAGTTCAGAAAAAAAAATTTTTGTCACAAACATAGTTGCAATTTACCAAAGTTTAATAATAAATACAAAAAATAAGGTGTTACATTTAAAATACGAAAGTTTATTTGATTTCCAGTGAAACCGGAAATTAAAAATGAAATATTTTTAGTTAAAAAAAAAATGCGTTTTTTATGACATATAACATACTAAAATTTCAAATTTTTTTTCATAAATAGAGAAATTACAGGGGTGCCGCTAGTTTCGTGTACACCCGGTTTTAAACTAATTTTGTTGTTTTTCAAAAATAATTTATTTAATATTTTTATAGTAAATTTGTTAAACTTTTATGAAATATTTTGATGAACTTATTTCAAGTGTTATTTTATTTTAAGCTAGAGCTCAACAGCCCTTTTTTTAAAATTTTGTGTATTTTTTGAAAATGCTCATACAGTACCTGAGGTGGAAGTCTGTAAGCTATACGATTGTTTTTGTATAACGAAATAATCGTTTGTTGAATATGTTGCTATTGTGACGGATTTTATCTTTTTTCAACAAATACAAAACGTGCATAAGGAACCTCTGGTATTTTTTTGAAAAAGCCAATACCAAGTTGTGTTTCTCAAGGGTCTGGAAAATACTTGACCTTGACAATTTTTAAAAATTTCGCCTGCGCCACTGAACTAGGCAATCCGCCTTATCCCCTACAAGACGACTTTACAAACTCCTCATTGTTCACTTCTATATTTTCCTTGAAATATCCCCTTACTTATTTCCACCTATTTTACAATTCGGAAAATTTGCTAAATAGTTCCGTATTCCCCTAGATAAATGTTGATGCATTCTTTTTTAAAAAACTAATTTAACTTTGTAAAAATGCGTCGACGTAGGAGTTCCAATTTAGAAAAATATATCACTTGTGGCTGGATATAGAAACTTATATGTATTGTCATGACATTTAGAGCTGTAATTTGGTATTATACAATTTTACTCCTTACTCCTATACAAAAATATATACAACTTCAGAAAAATTATGATATTACAAACATTTATTTTGCACGTATTACGTTGTGTTAATGAAAAATTGAGTTTAATTTAAATTTCATTGTAGGTCTACTTCAAGAAATCTAAGTAGCCATAAGGGAGGTGAGCGACTTGATAAGGCGTTTGATCGAAATTACGATCGTGAGCATAATCGCGATTACCACCTACGTTTGCGTGACGACCATAGGCACGAAGATTCTCGTTATGGCAGTCCCTATGAGAGATTAGATGAACGCCGTTACATGGACATGGAACATTTTCCTGAAGAACGAATTAATATCGAAAGAAGCAGTTTTGGAACTGAAAGAAGGAGCAGAAGAGAAATGTGGGATGAACACCGTGAAGATCATGACATGGATCGTGATTTAGAGCATAGAAGATATCACGAGGATAGTCGTGCACCAGCACAACCCGTGAAAAATTGGGGAGAGAATTATGTTGAACATGATTGGGAAAGACATAGGAGACCACCTTTAGATTGGGAAGGTGGAAGAGATAATTGGGAAAGCAGAGATATGGATCATGCATCATTAGAAGAAGAATGGAGGCATTATAGTAGGAGTTTGGATAGTTGGAGCACAGAAGATAGAAGAAGGTGGAATGAAGAAAGAGTTGGAAGAGCTGCAGACTGGCGCGATAGAGAATTATCTAGACCAACCAGTTCTACTTCACATAGAGAAGGTAATATTTAAGGAAATTCCTAAAGTAGTTTTTGCATCGACTTTTAATGGTCTGTTTTTTTTTTTTTTTTTAATTAAATATTAAATACTAAAGTATATTTTATTAAATATTATATACTAAAGTATATTTTACCATCTTTTTTCCATAATTTGGTAAAAATTATTATTTATCTTATATTTTTAATATACAGGGTGTAACAAAAGTAACACATAATAGTCGTAAATCTTAATTTAAAGAGTTAAGAGGATAGCCAGTGTATTCGGTAGAGTCTTGTGTTTTTGAACAGAAAAGTTTTCTTCGAAAGATTTTTTAAATTTTCTTTTGGGCTGCTATGTAGAATCTTCAGGCTATAATTTTTTGCAATTTTTGTCTTTGTGAAGTAAAAATTGCGCGTATTTTACAATTTTCTTTAAAAACAAACACTAGGAAAACTACAACTTATTGTCGATTTATTTGGAAAAGGATACTCCATGTTTTATATTAAATTTGAAACATAAATAATGTTATAACATAATTATACTTAGGCGTCGGAAATTTAGAAATTGTATTGCACTTTTAAAAATCATCCTAAATAGATATAAAACAAAAATATATGAAAAGTAAAGAGAATCTCGACATTTTATTTCCTAAATGTCTAGAAAAGATATGTGGAAACCGATTTTGCTTTTTTTGATTGGTATGGCTGTACTTTGTCTTTAAAATCGATAAAAATTTACATTGAAATCGCCTAACCCAAATAACTCCTCTTAATTATAGTATATTATGCTTCAAGCTAGTAAGTGACGAATTTCTTTCTTTCTTGCGAGTTCCGTATGCCATTTTTCAGACGTCAATGTTCATTTTGCGACTAATATCAATATTTTGTAGTAATAACCAATAACCCAAAAGTCATTGACATCAGTTGACATTGAAGTTACTTAAATATTTTTAGTTAAGGGGCAGCCGGAAGGTATTTTTAATTGAGATTTTTGATGATATTACTAAGTAGATTTGATTTTTTTTGTTTCCGTGATTGCTTATCCACAATATATTTCCATTAAAATATTTATTTAACTTGTCAAGGCTATGGTATTCATTAAAACCTCAATGAAAAATCTAAGTTTTTCAGGTATATTTTTGCATTTTTTCATTTTATTCTTAGTAGTATTTTCAAAATTTAATTTACTTTTAATAGATTACGTTAAGGATGCGATATACTTTTGTTCGCTGACAAAAAAAATATTTATTTGTTAGTGTTCTCGGTTAAAAATGATAAAAAGTTAATTTCTGCCTTCCAGTTGCCCCTTAAATGTAACTAATTATGACAGAAGCAACTTATCGAAACGAATAAAAACTTTTTCTATTTTATTTAAAATTTACACAAAAATAATTATACAGGGTGTTCATTTTAAAAGAAGCCACCCTAAATAACTCTCGAAAAAATAATTAATTGTGAAAATGCTGCGATAGGTCGATTTTTACATTTACGATAAAATAAGAAGGGTAATTGCAACCCCCTCCCTATGGAGCCACCCTTTCAATTTTTTTAAATGAGAATAGGGCTTGAGTAATACATCATTTGGAAGCATTTTTTACCCTCACAGTCATAATTTTTTTGGAAACTTTTTGATTTCTAACCTACCCAAAATTTTAAAAAAGTACTTAATAATGGTATTATGTATTTAAGTTTTGACTATAAAACAAGTGCTCTAAGTTAACAAATGCTTATTATTTATAATTATTAAAAAATTAATTAGTTCCCATATATTTTTATAATTTTGTGATAAATTACTTTTCTCTTTTATCGTGTCCTGTAAATGACTAAATTAAAATATGGTCAAAACAAATCATATTTTTATTTTCAGGATAAACAGACCTTTAAAATGATGCGTCACTCGACCCCCATTCCCATTTAAAATAATATAAGAGGCCATCCTGTGGGGTAGAGGGTTGCAAAGACAACTTTAATTTCATTGTAAATAGATGTCCCCCTGAAAATAAAAACCGACCTGTCACAGCATTTTTATATTAAAATATTTTTGCGAGAGTTATTTACGCTGGCTCCTTTTAAAATGAACACCCTGTATAATTATTTTAATAATAAAACAAGTAATATCAACGGGGTTAAATATAAATTTTTGTTTGATGTGTCCTTATTTTGCAAGTTCAAAAAAATCTGTCAGATGGGTTTCGGAATTCTCTGCATCGCCTCTATCAGAAATTACAAGAAGTACTCAGCATTTACAAAACACAAACCCACTCACTAGTGTTGAAAGGATCGATTTCCTAAACTACTAATATGAATGACATACGATTTTCTCATATGCTTGTCGGAAAAAAGTTTCTCTATTATGTTGCTGGAACAAGCAACTATATTGTTTTTAAAATTATCATTTTATTATATTGTATGTTTCATTTAAAATTTTTATTTGCACATTTTTCTTTATTTGGTAATTCTATTTTATAATAAAAAAAGTAAATTTTACCTATAAATTAAAACTTTCAATTAAAAAGTTACTGCTATTATGTGTTACTTTTGTTACACCCTGTATATTTTATAAAAAGTTTGGTGGGTAATCGCGCCTTAATGCATTAATTTTTGACTTTTAATGAAAATACTTTTGTTTTATCGTTCTATTCTTTAGAAGTACATGCCACCATTTGTACAGTCAAATATTTGATTTAAGAAATAAAAAAAAAATTAAATTTAAATATAACTAAAATTCGAACATCTCTGTTATACATTGCAAAATTTTAAATATTAAATCTTTATTAGAGTAAAAGAATTATTAAATTCGAGATAAGATTTTTTTTGAGTCACTATTAGGGGCCGTGGTGGCAATCGGGAATGGCCACCGGGCATTTACCCGGTGGGCCAGTCCGACACTGTCTGCACTTGACATAATTTCTTATTTACTACAAGGAAAAACGATTATAAACTCTCATATGGATCATTTTGTAGCGCGCTATTTGTGAGTTCGGGGCTACTATAGCAGCCTTTTATATGCCTTATAATTTAAGATTTTAGAGTGAAAGAATTTTCGGATTTAATTAAAAATTGCTTACAACTATCTGTCTACATGAATTTTTAGCAGAAGAACCAATAGTTGCTCCAAGAAAAGAAACACCAGTAGTTCCTCAAGAACCTGAAGAATTTAAAGTAGAAGAAAAACCAGTTGAAATTAAACTTGAAGCAGTTAAAAGACCCGCGGAGGAAACGCCAGAAAATGTTCCAGAACCTAAAAAGATTTGTCCTGTTGAAGAACCTTTGGCCGATGATTTAAGTGAAATAAGTGATGATGCTGACGAAATATTAAATCGTGATGAGGTAATTTTTTCAATTATTATTAAATTAAATAATCAATTAAAAATATTTTCATAAAGGAAATTCCTGAGATTAAAGAAGAGACGAAACCAGAAATTAAACCACTGATTGAACCAGATTTGATTTCCCAGAAAGCTGTTGCATCACCTCAACAATGCCCAAGTATTTCAAAAGAGAATTCCATTAATGAAGAAAATTTAGATTTGGACTTTGAAGAAATATCTGAAGATGAACTAGAGGAAGAAACACGTATCAAAGGTCTTGGTGATGCTTTGGGTGTAGATTGGGCAAGTTTGGTTGCTGAATCACGTCCAAGAGTAACTCCAGTAACCTCTGCTAAATTGACTTGGGAACCAAATGCTATTTTAATGAATTCTGGTGTGTCAGTTGAGTTAGCCGGTGAAGGTTTAGTAAAAGAAATATTTCCTGAGGAGCAACCACCTATTGCAGCCATGCAAGTGGTTGCCCGTGAAAATCATCAGATGAGGAAATTATTATTTGGTACTGCAGGACCTTTTAAACGGGCACTGTCTGCGAGAAGGGATCTTGCAATAAGGCGGTATCTATGTAATCTGCCCATTAAAGACACATATGTGGAACCCCCAAAAACTTTTGATAAGGAATTGTTTAAAACAGCATGCAAATTATTTGAACGCAGTTTGTAGTTTTAATTTAATTTTTATTTCTTTGGTAAAATCTTAATACAATAAAATAATTTAATAAATAAATAAATAAGTCGGTATATAAAATAAGCTTACCATGTAAAGGGTTTTATACAAACATGTTGCCATGATCCCTAAAAATTTATGGTATTAGTTAACAAAGAAAATGTGTTTTTATTATGCTTACAGGAATTCCTATATCCCAACCTGATCCTAAGGGAGATTCATTACTTAAACCTTGTCTTCTTATCAGCAAACCCCCATCAGTAACAGCCCAAACTTCATTATCACCAACACTGACTTGTTTGAAGTTTATTGTATTTGTCTCTTTTACTAAGTTAACTAAAATAAGGTGCTTGATTAAAATAAATTTATTATAAATTAGCAACTAACCAGTTAATAAATTATTTAAGAGCATTCCTTCCTTAACATTATAAAGGCTATTTTGAGGTTTACTGGACTACTTCTACAGCCCTTACAAATTATTATTTTAAAATAATTCTTTCAGAATTTAAAAATGCGATAATTAGTCTACAAAACAGCGCAAAGCTTTTTTAAAAAAAATTACACATTTTTTATAGTTCTTGTTTAAAAATGGCGTTTTTATGCAAACTTTTTGAGATATTGATTTTTGATTTATCTACATTTAAGTATTTTTTTATGATAATTGATTAAATAATAAAAGTGCTGCATGTAGTCCAGTATTTGTCGTTTTGCACATAAAATTTTGTTTATTGGATTTTATTCAGTTTGTGGGCGGCGGAAAGGGGCGGCAAGATATGCATTGTTTTTAAAATTGTTTGTATTATTACAAAAGCAACCAGCACACACACGTTAATTTATAATTTAAGTAACTTTTATAAATTTTCAAAAAACTTATAAACAATTTTTTTTGCCAAATATACTTTATACAGTTTTACATACTATGAAGTACCAACCGAAGAAACACCCTTTATATCTTTTTCAATAAAATTGTTTTCTTTTTTCTATAAAACTTGCATATTCGTGCTTATTTTAAATTAAAGAAAAAGAAACTTGTATTTATCATTATAAAAATTAGATTAAAGAATTTCTACAATATCAGATTTTTTACTTTCCGTCTTATATTGAATATAATTGAATAATCGAAAAACGTTTTTTCTAATATTCAACTGGTCTTTGGTGATTATCATATTTAGAATGTGTAGAACTTAAAAATTAGCACAAGAGATACTTATAATGATGCTAGTAATATAATTAGGATAGCATAATAATTTAACCGTCGCCGACTTGGCATCGCCGAGTTGTCGCGTACCGATTTTTCACCTAAACTTAGTCTGATTTTTTTTAAATTTATAATAAACTAAAATGTGCACACTTTACAAAAAAACTTCTTTATACCTGAAAGTGAAGGATCTGTAGTAATAGTGTCCCAGCGAGTGCCTTCAGGAGTTTTAAAGGAAATATCTTTCCTTACATGAAGGCGACCTGTCAGATCTAAAGCCCAAACTCCAATAGGTCCAACTGAAATTTGCTTTAATCGAGCACCGTTCGGTGCTTCAACACAGACCCACTTTTCCCCTTGCAGCAAATCTTCTTTAATTCCAGTCCGAAAGTAAGCACAGCCATTTTTGCCGGTTGCCCACAATTGCGTGAACGGTCCACAACTAATACTACTCAAAACTTGATCGGATTGGACATGTTCCCATTTAATTCCCTAAAAACTTAGTTTAACTTGGTCTGTTGTAATTTTATATTAAAAATACCATTGGTGTTGATTTCGTAACTCCGGTACGAACCATAGTTTGGCCACCAAAAGCGATTGCCCAAATCACAACTTTTTCATCAGATGTATCATCGATATCACTTAAAGAAACATCCAGTAATTTTGTCAAACCCAATTCATTCCACGGACCAGATGAAGAAATGGCGCACCTTCTATACCACCTTCTTCTTCTTACACAATCTGTGAATTGTTTATTGGCGTGATAGTTGGAAGGAAAGTCAGTAGCATATTGCCAACCATCTCTATCAACACCGCCAGGTACATGAAAATCAACTAACCAATCTGAAACCCACTGCCAATGCATAGACAATAATTTAACTTGATCACGAGTTCTCTTTTGTCTTCCAGTAGCATCGCTCCACATAAATCGATCTGTGGGTAAGCCTGTGGAAGTATATCCTGTCATTGGATTCCATCTTTGATTTTCATACACTCTGTAGTCTTGGGAATCTGGCATTGGGTTTACATTATGACTATCCAATGAACTGAAAAAACCTCCACCCCAACCACCATTGTAAACCCACACAACATGATCATACCCTATTCCCCAAGTAACACCACTTTTGCAACTTTCAACCCGCCTCAAATGCCCACCCAGCTGACGCCATATCAATTCTTTTGGCTTCAATATAATACTAGTAGCATCAGTGGTTAATTTAAAAGGCTCCAGATTACCATGGATACTCAAAAAACATGCAGAAACAGATGGTACCCTGTGGCGGTAGGTACAAAACGGCTCTTTATTAACATAAAGAACAAATTCCTCCTCTTTACATAATATTTTAACTTCTAAATCATGTCCCAGTTGAAATGAAGTATTTTGAAATCTCTCTTCTTCCTCCCATTTACCATCTATCATGGTGTTAATAACAACATAATTTTCTTTAAAACGTGGGTTTATATGCAGCACACACGTTTCAAATTCGGCATGAGCCTTGTGACGTTGTTTGTAAGTTACATGCGAATCTAAATTTATTGAAAACCTTTCGGCATTACTTGGAATGTATGCATTAACGGTCAATATTGTTCCTGGACTACAATGTGTATGTAAAGGTATTTTAAAAGGAATTTCTTTTCCTATTAAATCTATTTCTTCATGTGTTTTTCTTTCATCTATGTTGCTAATAAAAACTTCTCCTAATTGAGAAATGCCCCAAATACTATCGTCATTTGGTCGACCTAAAATGAAAAAATAGCGTTCAATAATTTTCTTATAGTAGTATTTTGGGTTGTAAAAATAAAAACCCATTTTTTTTATAAATGTTCATAAAGTACGCCCCTATCATAGACTCTATATGAAAACTAAATTCAATTTGATTGGAACTAAGCATCGTTTTTGTTAAATTTTTGATTAAAAATGCCCAAAAAACAATGTTTACTAGCGAAAAGTACGATTTTCAAACATTTCGCCGAATATCTTCTTAAAGTACAGTACTATTTTGAATTTTTCAGGTCACAATTTTCTTTGTATGTATGTAGTTTGAAAATATATGTACCATTAAACTTACCTTTTAGGTCTTGAATTTGCATACTCACTGTTGCTAAGTGAGCTTGCCATTCTTCTAAGATTGTGTCACTTGAAAATTGGAGTTTTATCATAGTTGGATTTAAATTTGGTGTATGTATAACTAATCGAGGGTTTCCAGGCTCACTACAACACTGAATACAAGTAATATCACTCATACTGAATTGGTGCTGCAAAATAAAACAATTATGATTTTAAACACTAAAATGTCAAATTTTATTACTATTGTAGAAGCACCATCTATATGTAATATTGTAAGAGTCCCAATTGTATGAATCCATTCTAGTTGCAAAATACAATCAATAAAAGTTATTGACGGTGGTAAAAGTGCCCTAGCTTCAGCTTTATGAATCCAAGATGTTGAATCAACAGCCACTGGATAATCTGAGAATTCTTCAACAAGTTTTAATCTCGATTTAAGATCTTCCAATATTTTCGTTCGCCATGGTTGATCTAATTCTTGTTGTTGAAATGTTGACATATCAGAAAACCAATTGGGTAATTGATTAGGATCTATAGTACAGGCTCCAGCTTCTACATAAGCCCAAGGAGCTTCATATTCAGCCCAACCTAAAAATAATTTATTTTAAAGGGGACATTCAATTCACAAATCTAAGTGGTTTTGATATTTAAATGTTAATCAAATTAGAAAATTAGGTTCTGTTAATTTATAAGAATAGAATATTTATTTCAATACAGATCAATTACATTGATATTATGAAAAATGTCAAAGATAATACAAAAAAACTTGATAAAAAAAGTTTGATAATTTTATTAGAAATTCAGAATCTAGTTCCACTGATGTTATATTTAATGAAGAGGCTAAGGAAAAAAAGTTCATGAAAGTTAAATTAATTTATTAAAACTAATAAGCTCAGTTATTTGCTTCTATATTTCCTATTTTTTTTACTGGTCAGCTTTAAGAAAAAATACAGGGGAACCCTTTGTCATACATTGATGATAAAAAAAAATTTTATCACCATGTGAACCTGAAGAATATTTTGGTGTAATTTGTAATTTCCAAAATAAACTGGAAATATCCGAAACCGGAAGTAACTTTGAAATTTTAAATGGTAACTCATTGTTGTAAAGGTATATTTTAAAATGACACAACTTTTATATTAAAATATTTTTTCAATTACCAAATTAAACAAAAAAAATAAGCAAAAAAAAGTGACAAGACGTCTCTTAATTTAGGAAAAATTGAAACATTACCATCATCCGCAATGGGTGAGAGATTTTTAAATGGAAACTCTTTTTTCTTTTAATTTTTTTGATAAATACTTAAAGGGAAATTGACAACATAAAAAAAGTTAATTATTTTTAGCGAACGAAGAGAAAGATGCAAAAGTTTCCTTTTAAAAAATTATACTTGCAGAGGCAAGTTGGTAGAAACTAACGCCATTGAGGTTGATGGTAGTCGGTAGTGTTCTCATTCTTCCATAATTTAAGAAAAACCATTTATCACTTGGTTGCATATATATTTTTTTCGTTTGGCTTGTTAATTATACAAGATATTAAAAAAAGATGTTTATTTTTAAAAGACCTTTTCAAGAATACCACCCTCGACCTAGGTTGCCACTTTAAATTTCTAAGTTACTTCTGGTTTCGGATACTTCAGGCTTGTTTTAGAAATTCCAAATTACACCAACAGATTCTTTAGTTTCACTTTGATACAAATATTTTTTTCTCATCAATATACATCACAACAGGTTCTAGAAATAAAAAAGTGGTACAGGTGGTGTGGGCACCCTGTATATGGTTGAGACTACTTCTTTTTCTATTCAGGACCTTTATTTGGCAACATCTTGCTACTTTTTGTATTTTTAAGAAAAAGATAATACCATGATAATACTAAAATCTGAAAAAATGGCACTTAAGTGGTGGGGGTAGTTGGACATCCTTGGATGAAATGAAGCTAACCAAGTTTCAAAATTAAATTCTTATATTAACTGTTTTAAGTTAAAAACGGTAAAAAACAAGCCAAAGAGAAAACAAAAACCCGTTTTTCAGAACTAAAATTGGAAAATAATTGGATTGTAGAGAAAAAATTACCTAATTCTTCATCGTCGGCAAAAATACAAGAATCTTGCCTTTCAGAATGATAAACGCTTTCATCTGAAATAACTTCGGTACCAACTACGGATCCAACAGAGCGCACTGGACTCCATGCCTTGGGATTTTTTAATTGAATTTCAAACTGTTTATCACTAAAATCACCGACTGGTAAAGAAACAGGTGCAGTTGGTGCTGAATGACTTTGCTCCTCCCATTCAGATATTCCTGAAGAATCGCATAAACTACTAGGTCGATTCTAGAATAAAATTCAATAGTAGTAGGTCTCTTTTGATTGTTGGTTTTAACTTACCAATGAATTGCTACTTCTATTTTGAAACCGATCTCTTCCTAAGCTTGCACTACTACTGGCTCTGCTAACTTGAAGTGGTGCTTGTAGACTTTTCCACCTTTTACCTGTTAAATCGGCAGTTGAAACTCCTAATCTATAATGTACAGCTCTATCTTCTCCACCAATCGCAAACACTTGATCGTTGGATGTGACAGACACTGATGTCATTTGACCAACCTAGAAAGATTAACAACTAGAATTTTATTCAAAATTAGAAAGTAATTTACCATTTCCACCCAGCCACAACCAGCGGCTTGTTCTTCATTAATCACTGCTGCACCTCCTTTAATTCCTTTTCGAAACCATACTTGTTTATTATGTGTAATGGCCCAAACGCTACAGAATCCAACGCTTAATTGTGTTATTCTCAAATTATCAGGTCCTCTTACTTCAACCCAAGCATTTCCTGAGATACAATCACGACTGATGCCTAAATAAAAAAAAATTACTTTGAAATAGAATTTTAGTTAAAACACAAACCCATTCGAACTAAAGCTCGGCCATCTATTAATGAAGCCCAAACTAATCCAGAAGGACCAACTGAGAGCTGATTAATTTCTGCACCTATTGGAACTGCAATATTCGTCCATTTTGCTCCTTCTGGTGATTTTGTTGATACACCAGTACGAAACATGACCTGCAACCATGCCCATAATAAATGAAATTATATAAAAAGTAAATTATTACTCGATTTTGTGACGTAACAGCCCAAACGACCATAATACCTTGATCAGCACCTGAAATGTTTTGGCCTCCGACAGATATATCAATAAAGGGCTCCTGAAATTTCTGTAATTATTAATTGTTCGCTTTCTATCAAACTTTAATTTAAATAGTTTTAAGGGTATACAGTGCATCTAGTTAATTGGGAACAAGGTATTTTATTCCCACTGCTGTCCGACATATCTAAAGTCTTTTTCATTAACTAGGATTGGGTTTATACCCAATCCCAGGCTGTCCCAATTAATTAAAATCCACAGCATTATGTATGCTTACAGCAGTAGCATCTTTGTGTAAAGGTGCAATGGCACACCACGAATTTAGGGCAAAGTACTTTCTCGAACGAACCCATAATCTTCTACGAACACAACTTTTCCAATTTTTTTTTGGATAATATTGGGCTGGAAAATCAACAGCATAAGTCCACCCGTCATGATCCAAAGGTTGTCCGTTTAAAGTTAACTCTAATTGCCAGTCACCCTCCCATTGCCAAGCCATTGAAGGCAATCGTACTTCACTTTTCGATCTATCAACGGTTCCATCGGCAGAAGAAAATCGAAACCTATCGGTTGGTAAAAGCCTTGAAGAAAATCCTTCAATTGGTATCCACCGCTAAATATTTGTAAAAATTATTTTAGATCGATTTAATTTTCCAAGATTTACCTCATTTTCATATACTTCTTCTCTTACTCTAATGGGAATATCAAGTCCATGGACGTACACATAAATTTGATGATCTCCTCCTAAGGCCCATAAAAAATGAGGTACCGCTGAAAGCTTTTTAAACTCTTGTCCTACGTAGGGAAGCTCCCTCCAAAGCATTCCTGTCGTGGATAAGGTGTGCACTCGCCCCTCATTATTAATACCAAACAATAATGAGCTAGGCATTGAAAAATATAAATACTTATTTGATCCTATCCCTTGTATCTCCAAGTGTATTTAATTTTCTAATTACTATCCATTTGTATTTGCTTGTTAAACATTATCTCAAATTACTGTTGCGCTTAATTTTTTTTTAAATTAAAAAAGTGTTTTGTAGGATTTTTATTCGGGGTGTATGATTAGCGGGCAAATTTAGAACAAATGACCTTGTAAATAAATCATAGAAATAATTTAAATAAAATATTGATTTTCATTGGACTGTACTACTTTACGACGTTGTCAAGTTTCATGTGAATACATTTTTACAAGGAATTTTAAACGTTTGTATACCGGGTTGTACGGAACTAGGGCTACCCCTGTAATGTAATTTTTCTTTAGTTAAGAAAATAAAAATTTGAAATTTTACTATGTTATATGGAATAAGAAATAGTATATTGTTTTATTAGGAGGAAAAGTGACACCACGTTTGCAGAACGAGTCAGCAAAGCGACGAGTCCTGCAAATGCCTACGAGCTACAAAAAGACACTTTTGCTCCGAATAAAACATGCTATTTTTTCTTCAAACGTCGATTACTGAAAGTAAAATTAATTAATATTTTTTATTTTGCACACGATTACGGCACACTACATTCTCTTTTAAATTTCTATGTTCTATAATATGGATTTGACAAATAATTTTCAATGACAGCCGCGAGCGACAGCAAAACTCTTTTGCTGCCTCCGTGGGCGGCTGCAAAAGTAGTTTGACAGCTTCTAAAATTATTTATTAAAATTATACATATATGTAGAAAATAAAGAAATTATTATTAAAGAAGATCCCGGATATTTAATTGTTAACAAAATTTTAAATTCTTTATGTAATCTATAAATTAAAAATTTTCATAATCAAATTCATCGAGATGATAAAATTCAGTAAGATCTTGGAATAATTATTAATCCAATTATTGTTCTTATGGCCGATCTCACCAACACTGCTTAAAGAAAGACTTAACAAAGTCTTGCTTACACTTAAGTTCTTCTTAAAATTTTAAGACGTCTCTCTTGTCATATAAAACGAATACTTACGCTAAGTTTAGTAGAGATTGGATTTTGGTGTTCGGTTGGTATTCGGGCGTCGTTCGGCTTCCGTCGCGTCGTTTTATTCTATGATTTTTATTATTTTACCACAGAATCACAATATAATCTTAGAGCATTCTAGATTATTCTGTGATAATATATAAAATTTTATAATTATGTGTTTTATCTACTGTCTTATATTTGAAATAAAAACTGTAGAAATGTGTCTTTTTTTTAACGAAAATATTGAAAAAAAAATGGGAATTTGGCATGGATTTAAAATGGTCATTTCTAGTGCAAACTTGTCTTGGGATATCAATATTAATTATATAAATTATAATTAAATTGCTTCTGGAATTATAATGCCATTTGCTAGTTTATTTTCACGAGAAATTGTAATTTTTAGGTTAAGTTGAGTTTTAAGTCGCCGATATCGACGACTTAATTTTAAGTTCAACTTAGGCTTTAAGTTCGCCTTTCCAATGACGGTGAGACCCGATAAGGACTACTTAGACATTTAAGTTGTTCTTAAAGTTTAAGTCGTGTCGGTGAGATCGGCCATTAATCAATTTAACTTAAAAATTAAAGTCATAGGATCAAATGAAGAAAATAAATTTATTATCTATACAGGGTGGTCACTCTTAAGGTGCACACCATTGGGATCTTGTGAACCTAAAGAGTTACAAAGTTGCTTAAATTAGAAAAAAGTTGCCTCTTTTCAAACTTCTTTAGAATCTATTTAGAAATCTGAGATATCTTGCTCTAGTCCTGAAATATCATGCAAAATCTGAAATTTCGCATTTTCGTTTTCCTTCCATATTTTTGTAATCGCTTAACTTTTTCGATTGCAATTTGGCAGTTTTACATGATTTGACATTCTCTATCGATTGGCCTTAAGAAAAAAAATTTAGGTTAACTAGATTTCATTTATTTTAAACCAACTTTTGATTTTCTTATGGGCGCGATATTTGATTTTTATACCATTGGATAGAGAAAAAAACAATACAATTTAAATGATGTAACACACATTGTTCTTTTACTTTAATTTAAAAAAAATATTAAATTTTTATTTACAAAATCAAGTTGGCATAAAATAACAAAAGAATAATTTTGTTATTTTATTTAAAAATAAACAGAGATGTTTATTTTATGCCAACTTGATTTTGTAAATAAAAATTTAATATTTTTTTTTCAATTTTTTTTTTAAATTAAAATAAAAGAACAATGTGTGTTACATCATTTAAATTGTATTTTTTTTCTCTATCCAATGGTATAAAAATCAAATATCGCGCCCATAAGAAAATCAAAAGTTGGTTTAAAATAATTGAAATCTTGTTAACCTAAAATTTTTTTCTCAATGCCAATAGATAGAGAATGTCAAATTATGTAAAACTGCCAAATTACAATCGAAAAAGTTAAGCGATTACAAAAATATGGAAGGAAAACGAAAATGCGAAATTTCAGATTTTTCATGATATTTCAGGACTAGAGCAAGATATCTCGGATTTTTAAATAGATTCTACAGGAGTTTGAAAAGGGGCAACTTTTTTCTAATTTAAGCAACTTTGTAACTCTTTAGGTTCACAAGATCCCATCGTGCAGCGTAAGAGTGACCACCCTGTATAATCTATAATACAGTGAATTCAAATAAGAGTGAAACCGCAACTATGCAACCAAACATTCTCTGTAGTGATTTTAGACTTGCTAAGTTGGTGTACCTGTTAATTTTAATTCAAATTTAAATCTGATCTGTCACTTTAACCAAAGCGTCTCTCGGCAGTTTTTCTTCGGCTATTTATTCAAGTAATGACTTGAATAAATAGCCGAAGAAATGTCTCAGTGTGTTGCAAATTTTATAAAATAACAGTGCTTTTCAAAAATAAATTTAGTGTAGCCAACTGTGGGAAAACTTAGGTTTCCTACCTTGTAATGTCAATGGTTTCAATCTTATTTGAATTCATTGTATGTTCATAATATTAGGAATATCAAGTTGTCTAAAACTACTACACATATATTGTGAATAAATTGATGTTAACAACTGAGGCCCAAATATTTACATTTCAAATTTGTTATTGTTGAGGGATTCTTCCAGGGATAGTAGGGCGTTGTAAGAAAAAACAATTTTAAATTTTGTTTGGAAATTTTGAGCATCTTGGAAGTTTTTAAGTGAAGTGGCAGTTTATTGTATACTGTTAAACACATGTAGTGTAGGCTTTTTTTGAAGAATGAGGTTTTGGAACTCGTAGAATTGTAGATCGTCTGGTGTGGATGAGGTTCACATTTTAATTTTTTGAAAACAGTTTGATGGTTTCTAATACAAAAATACAGCGTTTGTACATAGATAGAGCCAGACCCAGTCATCAAATTCAGTTGCAAGAAAAGTGACTGACAATGCTCTATCAGTTCTGAAAATGTGCCTAACAATTTGTTTTTGTAACACAAAGATCCTAGAAGTAAAACATTAAAATCAGTACATGGTTACAGAATTATTATAGTTGATTACTTACTATATCTAACATAGAGTTCAAAATAATGCTGAAGTTTTACAACATGTTTCCTGTTTCCATCCATCTTAAAAAGGATGTGTCCGAATTGATGTCAATATTTCTATATTGACATCAATTCGGACACATTCTTTTTAAGCTTCTCTTTAAGCTTCTGCCCTTACCAACGAGGGTGTTTGTTAACTATTTTGAGAAACCCGAACTTACAATAAATGTTGGAAGTGGTTTCCCCGATTTTCTAAACAAAGATTTACTCGTCGTTTCATATTTTCAAATACCCGCTGAAGTTCATCTTGGGTGATGAGATTGATTTCTTGAGTAATGGCCAGTTTTAATTCTTCCAGATCGTGTATTCGATTTTTATAGATCTTGTTATTAATACGCCCAAATAAATAAAAATCAAGGGTTGTTAGATCTGGAGATCGGACAGGTCACAGATTTTGGCTTATTAATCTTTCATCATAAAACTCCTGAAGTAATTCAATTATGGTCCTTGCAGTATGTGCTGTTGCACCATCTTGCTGGAAATATCCTGTTTGAAGTTCGTCATTATGAAGGTCGTTAATAAACGGTTCCAAAAGCAAAGTTCGGTAGCTCGCAGCATTTATCGTCTCTTGAAAGAATATATTGGTCCAATTATTCTTCTTCGTGACATGGCCACCCTCACACCATTTTTTTGGGGATGCAAGCTGGTTTCAACAAATATATGTGGATTTTGTATAGACCATGTTCTATAATTTTGGGAATTCACATAACCCGATAAGTGAAACCACGCTTCATCAGAAAAGAACGTAACATCCAAAATATCATTGTTTAAATTGATATTAAACCATTGACAATAGTCTAATCTTTTTGGATAATCAGGTGGTAATAATTCTTGCACTACACTCACTTTATATGCATGCATGTGAAGTTTTTTTAGGACCGTATGGCAAGTTCCCACGGACAATCCTAAAAATTATTCTTAACTATTGTTTTGCATAACTTATGTATAGGTAGTTACCTGTTTGAGCTGAAAGTTTTACGATTGATTTTGTAGGACTTTGTTCCATGCGATTGCTAATGTCCCTCAAAACGTTATCGGTTAACTTTTTAGGAGCCCCACTACTTTTTCCTTTACAAATGCAATGTTTATTCTCAAATTTATGGACAATTCGAAACTTATGCAATTTAAAATTGTCATATTCTGGAAAAGCTTCTCTAAATTGTTCTATACAAGATTGTAAGTCGTAAGACCATGTTCCATCGATCAATGTTCCACTTCGAAAATGTGCCATCAAAATGAATGCGTTGTGCTCCATTCAATTCAGACGTTTTTTGCGACAATGCGCGAAAATGGCAGTTTTTAGTCAGATTTTAAAAATTCCGATTGCATCATAAAAAGGGATGTCAATTCTAAGTGGGGTTCGAATTTTAAATTTTTCCTAACACGCTCTGAAAAAAATTCACGAAAATGGTCGATTTTTCTTGCTTTTTTTCCGGTTTTCGTCGACGTCAACTTTGAAAAATCGCACCCCCGTCCGGTTTTAAAGGGAAGCGACGAAATTTGGCCCCTTTTATTCTCACATCCTGGAATCCTGGGGATAGACCGCAGCCGTTTTTAAGTCTACAGGCGCGACGGTGGGGCGTCGCGGTGTCGGCACGCCGAGTGTACAAAGGACCTTATCGTTTTCCTAGGTGTTTTTGGGCAAACATGAAAAATAAGTTAAACCTACAAAAATTAACTAAAATACCCCCAATATTAATTATATTTCCAATTTCTTCAATAAATATGAATATAATAAAAATACATTTATGAGATTTTACATTATTTAAAAAAATATTTATTAACACGACAACAGCGGATTTTAAAATTCAAATTTTGACAAGTACTGTCAGATAAATTTTAATTACCTTTCATTTACGTTTAAATTGAAAGCAAATGACACTTAAAACTAATAGGGTGTTTTCCTTGTGGAACCTATGTTAATAATCGAATACAATCGCCAAAAGGATTAACCTGATGGTAGATATAAATGACCTTTATTATAAGGCACTTTAGGACAATGGTTACTGTTACAAACAAGAAGTAATGGCCGGGCTAACAAATTCGTACGCGCTTTACAAAGGTATCTGGCGACTGACTCACTGTGACTCACACTGGATTGAAATGCTTCCCACATTGGGTGTTATTGTCATGCGCACACATTGCTTGCGTTTGTACGTTTATTTATAAAAACAGTTAAAACCGGCGCGTACACATAAAAAGAAATTCGGTACGCGCTCATGTAACATACTGGAATGAAACATTCTAGCAAAGGAGAAATAACTTGGCGAATGTCGTATAGTATCTTGCCTACTTGACAGGAGGTGCTTAGAAGTGCCAGAAGGTGTCCTACAAAAATGGAAGGAATTTACAAGCCCTTTGTCGCCACCGAGGTCCCTTATCGGTTCTACTTTTTACTAATAATTATTGTTCATTTAATTTGGACGTTTCGTTTGAGAGGTAATAATTTCAATGTTGCCTGATTGTGCAATAAAGTCTTACGATAACCTGTAAATGATATTTTATTTTTATTTGACCCCGTAATATTACAAATCTTATTACAACTATTAAAACTATAACCATTGAATTTACAGTAAAAGTTTCAGAGCTCCAGGGAACTGGAAAAGTCAATTTTTATCAAATATTTTAAAAATTGCAAAAAAATGACAACTGTGTAAAAATTGTTTAATTGTAAAAAATATATTCTTAAATTATAGGTTTATTTGAATAAAATAAATACTTAAAAATTAATTTCTAATCAAGTCATAACAAATATGTACTTAATTGTATAATTTTTATACTATTAAAGTCAATAAATCATAGTAAATAAATGGCATAGGCAACCAAACTACCATTGCGTTTTTTGGCGAAAGCGGTCTCCTAACGAGCGAAATATTTTACACTATTGTATATTTATTTCTTATTTATATGTGGCATAAGTTTCATTCTTGTACAAAATGCTCCCAAAACCCGATAAGGTCCTTTAGCGTTTTCTCGGGCGGCAAAAGTGCTAAAACTGTGCGGCTTCGATTAGAGATTAGAAGATCGGCAGATGAAAAAAAATCGCGGTTTCTTGATTTGTTATCTACATACCGCGCTACATCAGGAAACGAGCGCTTTTTTTGATATCTCATCTTTTTCTGTACTTTTGGCGCCCTCGAATTTGTAGTTTGAAATTAGTGCTTTTTCGACGCCGACTTTGAAAATTCGTTACTTATGATCTCGACCGTGTATAATATTCCAATATTTTTTATTTCCCTTCTTTCTTTATTATTTATGCGAGAAAAAATCAGCACGATTATATTTTACCCCTGGACTTGAGAAAAAATCCCAAGTGAAATGTTAATAAAATAGCTCAAACGCGCGCTTTTGTCAGCCCCCTCTGCAGCCGTCAATTTTTAAAATTTTCTCAATTTTACATCAGATTATCAAAGAACAATAACTGTGGTAAAAGGAGCATAGGGCATTTTAAAATTTTGCGCAGTTAAAAAGTTATAGCGTAAAAAGGTAAAAATATTGAATTTAGGGCTCGGCGGCTCCCGTAGGCCTATTTTTTAATGGATTTTCATTTTTAAAAATTCTGATTAATCTACTCTTGGTATCAAAACCGCCCATGCATAGGGTTTTTTTAAATTTTGAAAAAAACAACGAAATCTTAAATTTTTTTTAGATCGCATTTAAGAAAGTAGCATTTTTATTCAAGTTTCGGTCTAATCAACCCCACAAATTTCATTTTGCCCCAACGTAATTTTCTGAAAGCTTTCATGGTCCACTTTACGACAAAAAAGAATCACTTCGCTATCCCTTTTCGTTATCGAGTTATGGCCGAAAATGTAGTAAAAATATGCAAAATCTCCGTTTGGAGCCAAAATTGCGGTCTGTAAGTTTCACTTTTCACAAAATAATTATTATCTTCTAAACTCTTAGAACCACCGGAACGATTAATAGCTTAAAATTCGCACCTCCCCCATCAAATTCCGTGAAAATTTTAATTTTCGGTTTAAAATTGCGTCGTCCAGGCCCGTATTTGCACCACAATTTTTCCAAAACTTTGCGAATTTATTCCAAAAAAAAGTTTTTAACCGATTTTAACCAAATATTTTTTAAAACGCGTCTATCCATGGTGTTTACCTTTTGTAAAAATTTGAAATCGCTAACTTTTATAGTTTTCGAGAAAAACAAAAAAATCGATTTACATGAAAATTTTTTTTTCGAGAAGTCAAAATCGATCCCGCAAATGAAAGATAATAGAAAATAGATGAAATGTAGGGGGTCACTTGCCCTCCACACCCCCCCCCCAAAATTTTCCATCCCAAAAACTCAAAAAATCAAAAATTTTTTAGGTAATGTACCTTAAAAAATAATTAAATTTAAAAAAATTTAATAAGATAATATCGATAATTTTTACAAACTTATCTGTACGAATTTTTGTTTCTTAATTTTAGTTATTAGGCGAAATATGAATTTTTAACAATACACCTTTACTTACTCATTTTTTAAATCAAATCAAATCAAATGCCATATTTTATATTTTATATAAAAATTCATATCTATTGAACAAAAAGTCGTACTGCCTTGATTTTTTTTTATTTTTAACTTTCAAATTTTTAATTTGTTTTGTTTTCAACTAATTTTAAAATTTTTCTTAAAAATAATTTTTTATATTAAAAATTATAAAAATTATTGAAAAAAAAAACTTTGACCAAAATAAAGTCCTGTTAGATTAATTCAAAATCTAATTTGATTAAGACGTCCAGGAGTAGCATCAATTTTCACTCCTAAAGAAGAGATTGTTCAAGAATGTAAAACATCACCTGCAGAAATTAATATTCGAATTTGGGAATTAAATGGAATTACTAATTGATTATCAACATCTAATAAACGAAAATTAAATAAATTCAATTCATTTTGGTGTAGTATGTATACAGGGTGTCCCTGAAAGGTCTGTACAAAATAATACCTCATACTCCTGAGACCAAAATAAAACGATAGAACCAAACTTATCTCTATCCAAAAGTTCTTCGCTAAGGCGCTACAGACCATTAAAAAATTCTTAAAAGTATTTTGTATTTTTTTAATTACTAAAAATTGGTTCATACGATCATAACAAAATTTGGTATGTGGCTATGTAATGAGAAAAGGTATTTTTAGACATTTTGTTTTTACTTTTTCAGGATATGGTCAAAAATAGGTCATCAACATGCAAATTTTCTTGTAACTTTTTAATGGCTGAATACAAATTCATAAAACTTTAATTGTAGCTATACGGTGTAATTATAAACTTTTTTGTCTTCTATACAATTTTTCTAACTCCTTTAGTTTAGGCAGAAAAAAATATTTCCATGTGGTTCATAACCGAACTTTGGAAAAATATTTAAATTTTTCGCCAAAAGGGCAGTAACTTTTTTATTTCTTCATAAAAAAATGTAAATTTTGTTTAAATAATTTTATTTTCATGAAATCTAATTAGAAATGCCGTTTTAAAATTTTTCGGACGATTTATTTTAAAGTTATACATAAATAAACGTTATTTTTAAGAAATAATGCGTTTTTCTTAAAAACCAAACAAAAACTGCTGTAACTTTTTTATTTCTTAATAAAAAAATGTAAATTTTGTTTAAATAATTTTATTTTCATAAAATCTAATTAGAAATGCCGTTTTAAAATTGTTAGGACGATTAATTTTAAAATTATACAAAAAAACGTTTTTCTTAAAAATCACACAAAAACTGGAGTAACTTTTTTATTTTTTTATAAAAAAATGTAAATTTTGCTTAAATAATTTTATTTTCATGAAATCTAATTAGAAATGCCGTTTTAAAATTTTTCGGACGATTTATTTTAAAGTTATACATAAATAAACGTTATTTTTAAGAAATAATGCGTTTTTCTTAAAAATCAAACAAAAACTGCTGTAACTTTTTTATTTCTTCATAAAAAAAATGTAAATTTTGTTTAAATAATTTTATTTTCATGAAATCTAATTAGAAATGCCGTTTTAAAATTTTTCGGACGATTAATTTTAAAGTTATACATAAATAAACGTTATTTTTAAGAAATAATGCGTTTTTCTTAAAAATCAAACAAAAACTGCTGTAACTTTTTTATTTCTTCATAAAAAAAATGTAAATTTTGTTTAAATAATTTTATTTTCATGAAATCTAATTAGAAATGCCGTTTTAAAATTTTTCGGACGATTTATTTTAAAGTTATACATAAATAAACGTTATTTTTAAGAAATAATGCGTTTTTCTTAAAAATCAAACAAAAACTGCTGTAACTTTTTTATTTCTTCATAAAAAAAATGTAAATTTTGTTTAAATAATTTTATTTTCATGAAATCTAATTAGAAATGCCGTTTTAAAATTTTTCGGACGATTTATTTTAAAGTTATACATAAATGAACGTTATTTTTAAGAAATAATGCGGTTTTCTTAAAAATCAAACAAAAACTGCTGTAACTTTTTTATTTCTTCTTAAAAAAGTTAAAATTTTGTTAAAATAATTTTATTTTCATAAAATCTAATTAGAAATGCCGTTTAAAAATTTTTAGGACGAATAATTTTAAAATTATACAAAAAGAAAATATTTTTCTTAAAAATCACACAAAAACTGCAGTAACTTTTTTGTTTCGTCACAAAAAAATGTAAACTTTGTTTAAATAATTTAATTTTCATGAAATCTAATTAGAAATGCCATTTTAAAATTTTTAGGACGATTAATTTTAAAATTAAACAAAAAAAACATTTTTCTTAAAAACCACACAAGAACTGCAGTACTTTTTTTGTTTCTTTATAAAAAAATGTAAATTTTGCTTAAATAATTTTATTTTCATGAAATCTAATTAGAAATGCCGTTTTAAAATTTTTCGGACGATTTATTTTAAAGTTATACATAAATAAACGTTATTTTTAAGAAATAATGCGTTTTTCTTAAAAATCAAACAAAAACTGCTGTAACTTTTTTATTTCTTCATAAAAAAAATGTAAATTTTGTTTAAATAATTTTATTTTCATGAAATCTAATTAGAAATGCCGTTTTAAAATTTTTAGGACGATTAATTTTAAAATTATACAAAAAAACGTTATTTTTTAGAAATAATGCGTTTTTCTTAAAAAGCAAACAAAAACTGCTGTAACTTTTTTATTTCTTTATAAAAAAATGTAAATTTTGTTTAAATAATTTTATTTTCATGAAATCTAATTAGTAATGTAGTTTTAAAACTTTTCGGACGATTATTTTTAAAATTATACCAAAAAAACGTTATTTTTTAGAAATAATGCGTTTTTCTTAAAAATCAAACAAAAACTGCTGTAACTTTTTTATTTCTTAATAAAAAAATGTAAATTTTGTTTAAATAATTTTATTTTCATGAAATCTAATTAGAAATGTAGTTTTAAAATTTTTCGGACGATTATTTTTAAAATTATACCAAAAAAACGTTTTTCTTAAAAATCACACAAAAACTGCAGAAACTTTTTTATTTCTTTATAAAAAAATGTAAATTTTGTTTAAATAATTTTATTTTCATGAAATCTAATTAGAAATATAGTTTTAAAATTTTTCGGACGATTATTTTTAAAATTATACCAAAAAAACGTTTTTCTTAAAAATCACACAAAAACTGCAGAAACTTTTTTATTTCTTTATAAAAAAATGTAAATTTTGTTTAAATAATTGTATTTTCATGCAATCTAATTAGAAATGTAGTTTTAAAATTTTTCGGACGATTATTTTTAAAATTATACCAAAAAAACGTTCTTTTTAAGAAATAATGAGCTTTTCTTAAAAATCAAACAAAAACTGCTGTAACTTTTTTATTTCTTCATAAAAAAGTGTAAATTTTGTTTAAATAATTTAATTTTCATGAAATGTAATTAGAAATGCCGTTTTAAAATTTTTAGGACAATTAATTTTAAAATTATACAAAAAAAACGTTATTCCTAAAAACCACACAAAAATTGCAGTAACTTTTTTATTTCTTCATAAAAAAATGTAAATTTTGTTTAAATAATTTTATTTTCCTGAAATCTAATTAGAAATGCCATTTTAAAATTTTTAGGACGATTAATTTTAAAATTATACAAAATAAACGTTATTCTTAAAAATCACACAAAAACTGCAGTAACTTTTTTGTTTCTTTATAAAAAAATGTAAATTTTGTTTAAATAATTTTATTTTCATGAAATCTAATTAGAAATGCCGTTTTAAAATTTCTAGGACGTTTAATTTTAAAATTATACAAAAAAAAACGTTTTTCTTAAAAATCACACAAAAACTGCTGTAACTTTTTTCTTTCTTTATAAAAAAATGTAAATTTTGTTTAAATAATTTAATTTTCATGAAATCTAATTAAAAATGCCGTTTTAAAATTTTTAGGACGATTAATTTTAAAATTATACAAAAAAAAGCATTTTTCTTAAAAATCACACAAAAACTGCTGTAACTTTTTTATTTCTTTATAAAAAAATGTAAATTTTGTATAAATAATTTTATTTTTATGAAATCTAATTAGAAATGCCATTTTAAAATTTTTAGGACGATTAATTTTAAAATTAAACAAAAAAAACCTTTTTCTTAAAAATCACACAAAAACTGCAGTAACTTTTTTGTTTCTTTTTAAAAAAATGTAAATTTTGTTTAAATAATTTTATTTTTATGAAATCTAATTAGAAATGCCGTTTTAAAATTTTTAGGACGAATAATTTTAAAATTAAACAAAAAAACCTTTTTCTTAAATATCACACAAAAACTGCTGTAACTTTTTTATTTCTTTATAAAAAATGTAAATTTTGTATAAATAATTTTTTGCACTTTCTATATATAATGAGCTAGTTTAGTCCTTATTGATAGAGACTAAAACGTCACATTTCTTGTCTCTTGTCAAAGGACCTTATCGAGTTTTGGGAGCATTTTGTACAAGAATGAAACTTATCCCACATATAAATAAGAAATAAATATACAATAGTGTAAAATATTTCGCTCTTTAGGAGACCGCTTTCGCCAAAAAACGCAATTGAAATTAATTAATTTTTGCACAATTAGACAACGATGCTGGTGTTTTCCACGGTGTTTCTAACAAACAAAGTAGTTTGGTTGCCTATGCCATTTATTTACTATGATTTATTGACTTTAATAGTATAAAAATTATACAATTAAGTACATATTTGTTATGACTTGATTAGAAATTAATTTTTAAGTATTTATTTTATTCAAATAAACTTATAATTTAAGAATATATTTTTTACAATTAAACAATTTTTACACAGTTGTCGTTTTTTTGCAATTTTTAAAATATTTGATAAAAAATGACTTTTCCAGTTCCCTGGAGCTCTGAAACTTTTACTGTAAATTCAATGGCTATAGTTTTAATAGTTGTAATAAGATTTGTAATATTACGGCGTCAATTAAAAATAAAATATCTTTTACAGGTTATCGTAAGACTTTATTGCACAATCAGGCAACATTGAAATTATTACCTCTCAAACGAAACGTCTAAATTAAATGCACAATAATTATTAGTAAAAAGTAGAACCGATAAGGGACCTCGGTGGCGGCAAAGGGCTTGTAAATTCCTTCTATTTTTGTAGGACACACCTTCTGGCAATTCTAAGCACTTCCTATCAAGTAGGCAAGATACTATTTACGACATTCGGCAAGTTATTTCTCCTTTGCTAGAATGTTTCATTCCAGTATGTTACATGAGCGAGTACCGGATTTCTTTTTATGTGTACGCGCCGATTTTAGCAGTTAAACATACGAACGCAAGCATTGTTTGCGCATGACAATAACACCCAATGTGGGAAACATTTCAATCCAGTGTGAGTCACAGTGAGTCAGTCGCCAGATACCTTTGTAAAGCGCGTACGACTTTGTTAGCCCGGGCATTACTTCTTGTTTGTAACAGTAACCATTGTTCTAAAGTGCCTTATAATAAAGGTCATTTGTATCTACCATCAGGTTAATCCTTTTGGCGATTGTATTCGATTTCATTTGCTTTCAATTTAAACGTAAATGAAAGGTAATTAAAATTTATCTGACAGTACTTGTCAAAATTTGAATTTTAAAATCCGCTGTTGTCGTGTTAATAAATATTTTTTTGCACTTCCAAACAATAATGAGCCATTTTACTCTCTTAATGGCAGAAGTAAAAGTAACACATTTACTACCAAGTATTCATTTAATCTCTAGGGATTAAAAGTCCCATAACGGTTCATTTAATCCCTAGGTATTAAAAAATTTCCGTAGTTAGATATTACAAACACAGATGGCGCGCAAGTTTTTAAAAATAAATATTTCTAAATTCTGAATTGTATTTGATAATTTAATAGGTAAGTATATTTCTAATATAACTACAATAATTTTTAGGGTTTTTTTGTTTGGGAAAGGAATCTATTATAGTTTTTTGTCTTAAATTCGAAAAATTTTATTGACAAGAAATTCTAACCTCTAAATTGCCTTGTATTATTTATTAAGATATCTAATGGTTTTATCTAATGTAGTATGCTAAATGCTTATATTTATACAATTCAAAAGATTTTTGTTAATTGTTTAAGTTTCTACAAGATAAACGATAAAATGTTTCATCATCACTCGGAAGTTCATGCAGAATGATCCGTACCGAATCATGGTATAGGTACTTAAATTTTTAATAATATTTAATTTATCATAAATTAACCGATCAATTGATTTTAGGTTTCCGATGTGCTTCAAAATTATACAAGATTGGAGAAAACAACACAAATTTATTAATAGATATGTACATTTACAATTAGTAAATATAAATATGTACGTTTACTCTAACATTACAATCAATACAATTTGTTAGACCAAATAAAGGAGGTACAACGTGTTCAATTATTTTTTTTAATAAGGTGACGGTTATGTCTGGCTCAGTAGTTATTTGCATTCGAAATAACCATTGTCCCAAAATTGAAAACGTTTGTTCAAATAATTAATTGGAAGTGCAAAAAATTTAATATGCACCGCTGGAGCAAAGTGCATTTAATCCTTCGTGTGGTTGTTGCCCTCGACTACGTCTCGGGCAACAATTTCCACACTCAGGATTAAAATACTCACTTTACTCCCTTGGTGCATAAATAACTATTTTAAATAATGTAAAATCTCATAAATGCATTTATAATTCATATTTATTGAAGAAATTGGAAATATTATTAATATTGGGGGTATTTTAGTTAATTTTTGTAGGTTTAACTTATTTTTCATGTTTGCCCAAAAACACATAGGAAAACGATAAGGTCCTTTTACTTTACTCCCTGTCTTGTCATTACTTTACTCCCGCCCACGTCATTTGTCATCACTTTACTCCCGATCACGTAACTTGTCATTAAAAATTAAAATTAGTCATAATCTTGTAATTTGTCTGAATTTGTCGCGAAATCATAATCGTTGCAAACTTCAGTCTTAAATTTTAAATTTAAAGGTGTTTTAAGTGTACACAGAATCGATTCAATCAATTAGTTAGATCTGTAAATGTGGCAAAATCTTTTAAACTTGGTAAACTTTATTCCTGCATCAAAACTTACCTACTTTATTTATTGTGAAGTTAATTAATATTTTTTTAAATTTATAAAATCAATTACAATAATTATAATATTAATCTACAATGATCTATATTTTATGAAAGTTGCTGTATAAATCATTATGACGGGCGAATAAAAATACCCGTCGCCGTCCGATGACAACCGAGATTAGTCACAGCGATAGCCATATAATTAAATTGTTGTGGAAACTTTTACCTATTAAAAAAGTGCAAAAAATTCTATATGCACCGAGGTAGTAAAGTGAATTTAATCCCTCCTCTGATTGTTTCCCTCGGCTTTGCCTCGGGAAACAAAACATCGTCGGGATTAAAATCAGTCACTTTACTACCTAGGTGCATAAATAACTATTATTTTCTTGAAATCTAATTAGTAATGCCATTTTAAAATTTTTAGGACGAATAACTTTAAAATTATACAAAAAAACGTTTTTCTTAAAAATCACACAAAAACTGCTGTAACGTTTTTATTTCTTTATAAAAAATTGTAAATTTTGTATAAATATTTTAATTTTCATGAAATCTAATTAGAAATGCCGTTTTAAAATTTTTAGGACGATTAATTTTAAAATTATACAAAAAACGTTTATCTTAAAAATCACACAAAATCTGCTGTAACTTTTTTATTTCTTTACAAAAAATTGTAAATCAAAATAATATATACAAATATAAATATTTTTATTTTCATGAAATCTAATTAGAAATGCCGTTTTAAAATTTTTAGGACGAATAATTTTAAAATTATACAAAAAAAACGTTTTTCTAAAAAATCACACAAAAACTGTAACTTTTTTATTTCTTTATAAAAAAATGTAAATTTTGTATAAATATTTCTATTTTCATGAAATCTAATTAGAAATGCCGTTTTAAAATTTTTGGGACGAATATTTTTAAAATTATACAAAAAAAACGTTTTTCTTAAAAATCACACAAAAACTGCTGTAACTTTTTTATTTATTTATAAAAAAATGAAAATTTTGTATAAATATTTCTATTTTCATGAAATCTAATTAGAAATGCCGTTTTAAAATTATTAGGACGAATAATTTTAAAATTGTACAAAAAAAAACGTTTTTCTTAAAAATCACACAAAAACTGCTGTAGCTTTTTTATTTCTTTATAAAAAAATGAAAATTTTGTATAAATAATTTTATTTTCATGAAATCTAATTAGAAATGCCGTTTCAAAATTTTTAGGACGAATATTTTTAAAATTATACAAAAAAAACGTTTTTCTTAAAAATCACACAAAAACTGCAGTAACTTTTTTGTTTCTTCATAAAAAAATGTAAATTTTGTTTAAATAATTTTATTTTCATGAAATCTAATTAGAAATGCCGTTTTAAAATTATTAGGACGAATAATTTTAAAATTGTACAAAAAAAAACGTTTTTCTTAAAAATCACACAAAAACTGCTGTAACTTTTTTATTTCTTTATAAAATAATGTAAATTTTGTATAGATATTTTTATTTTCATGAAATCTAATTAGAAGTGCCGTTTTAAAATTATTAGGACGAATAATTTTAAAATTATACAAAAAAAAGTTTTTCTTAAAAATCACACAAAAACTGCTGTAACTTTTTTATTTCTTTATAAAAAAATGTAAATTTTGTATAGATATTTTTATTTTCATGAAATCTAATTAGAAATGCCGTTTTAAAATTATTAGGACGATTAATTATAAACTTATACAAAAAAAACGTTTTTCTTAAATATCACACAAAAACTGCTGTAACTTTTTTATTTCTTTATAAAAAAATGTAAATTTTGTATAGATATTTTTATTTTCATGAAATCTAATTAGAAATGCCGTTTTAAAATTATTAGGACGATTAATTATAAACTTATACAAAAAAAACGTTTTTCTTAAATATCACACAAAAACTGCTGTAACTTTTTTATTTCTTTATAAAAAAATGTAAATTTTGTATAGATATTTTTATTTTCATGAAATCTAATTAGAAATGCCGTTTTAAAATTATTAGGACGATTAATTATAAACTTATACAAAAAAAACGTTTTTCTTAAATATCACACAAAAACTGCTGTAACTTTTTTATTTCTTTATAAAAAAATGTAAATTTTGTATAAATAATTTTATTTTCATGAAATCTAATTAGAAATGCAGTTTTAAAATTATTAGGACGAATAATTTTAAAATTATACAAAAAAAACGTTTTTCTTAAAAATCACACAAAAACTGCTGTAACTTTTTTATTTCTTTATAAAAAAATGTAAATTTTGTATAGATATTTTTATTTTCATGAAATCTAATTAGAAATGCCATTTTAGAATTATTAGGACGATTAATTATAAACTTATACAAAAAAAAACGTTTTTCTTAAATATCACACAAAAACTGCTGTAACTTTTTTATTTCTTTATAAAAAAATGTAAATTTTGTATAGATATTTTTATTTTCATGAAATCTAATTAGAAATGCCATTTTAAAATTATTAGGACGATTAATTATAAACTTATAAAAAAAAAAACGTTTTTCTTAAATATCACACAGAAACTGCTGTAACTTTTTTATTTCTTTATAAAAAAATGTAAATTTTGTATAGATATTTTTATTTTCATGAAATCTAATTAGAAATGCCGTTTTAAAATTATTATGACGAATAATTTTAAAATTATACAAAAAAAACGTTTTTCTTAAAAATCACACAAAAACTGCTGTAACTTTTTTATTTCCTTATAAAAAAATGTTAATTTTGTATAAATAATTTTATTTTCATGAAATCTAATTAGAAATGCCGTTTTAAAATTATTAGGACGAATATTTTTAAAATTATACAAAAAAAACATTTTTCTTAAAAATCACACAAAAACTGCTGTAACTTTTTTATTTCTTTATAAAAAAATGTAAATTTTGTATAAATAATTTTATTTTCATGAAATCTAATTAGAAATGCCGTTTTAAAATTATTAGGACGAATAATTTTAAAATTATACAAAAAAACGTTTTTCTTAAAAATCACACAAAAACTGCTGTAACTTTTTTATTTCTTTATAAAAAAATGTAAATTTTGTATAGATATTTTTATTTTCATGAAATCTAATTAGAAATGCCGTTTTAAAATTATTAGGACGATTAATTATAAACTTATACAAAAAAAAACGTTTTTCTTAAATATCACACAAAAACTGCTGTAACTTTTTTATTTCTTTATAAAAAAATGTAAATTTTGTATAGATATTTTTATTTTCATGAAATCTAATTAGAAATGCCGTTTTAAAAATATTAGGACGCATAATTATAAACTTATACAAAAAAAACGTTTTTCTTAAATATCACACAAAAACTGCTGTAACTTTTTTATTTCTTTATAAAAAAATGTAAATTTTGTATAGATATTTTTATTTTCATGAAATCTAATTAGAAATGCCGTTTTAAAATTATTAGGACGATTAATTATAAACTTATACAAAAAAAAACGTTTTTCTTAAATATCACACAAAAACTGCTGTAACTTTTTTATTTCTTTATAAAAAAATGTAAATTTTGTATATATATTTTTATTTTCACGAAATCTAAATAGAAATGCCATTTTAGAATTATTAGGACGATTAATTTTAAAATTATACAAAAAAAACGTTTTTCTTATAAATCACACAAAAACTGCTGTAACTTTTTTATTTCTTTATAAAAAAATGTAAATTTTGTATAAATAATTTTATTTTCATGAAATCTAATTAGAAATGCCGTTTTAAAATTATTAGGACGAATAATTTTAAAATTATACAAAAAAACGTTTTTCTTAAAAATCACACAAAAACTGCTGTAACTTTTTTATTTCTTTATAAAAAAATGTAAATTTTGTATAGATATTTTTATTTTCATGAAATCTAATTAGAAATGCCGTTTTAAAATTATTAGGACGATTAATTATAAACTTATACAAAAAAAACGTTTTTCTTAAATATCACACAAAAACTGCTGTAACTTTTTTATTTCTTTATAAAAAAATGTAAATTTTGTATAGATATTTTTATTTTCATAAAATCTAATTAGAAATGCCGTTTTAAAATTATTAGGACGATTAATTATAAACTTATACAAAAAAAACGTTTTTCTTAAATATCACACAAAAACTGCTGTAACTTTTTTATTTCTTTATAAAAAAATGTAAATTTTGTATAGATATTTTTATTTTCATGAAATCTAATTAGAAATGCCGTTTTAAAATTATTAGGACGATTAATTATAAACTTATACAAAAAAAACGTTTTTCTTAAATATCACACAAAAACTGCTGTAACTTTTTTATTTCTTTATAAAAAAATGTAAATTTTGTATATATATTTTTATTTTCACGAAATCTAATTAGAAATGCCATTTCAGAATTATTAGGACGATTAATTATAAACTTATACAAAAAAAAACGTTTTTCTTAAATATCACACAAAAACTGCTGTAACTTTTTTATTTCTTTATAAAAAAATGTAAATTTTATATAGATATTTTTATTTTCATGAAATCTAATTAGAAATGCAGTTTTAAAATTATTAGGACGAATAATTTTAAAATTATACAAAAAAAAAACGTTTTTCTTAAAAATCACACAAAAACTGCTGTAACTTTTTTATTTCTTTATAAAAAAATGTAAATTTTGTATAGATATTTTTATTTTCATGAAATCTAATTAGAAATGCCGTTTTAAAATTATTAGGACGCATAATTATAAACTTATACAAAAAAAACGTTTTTCTTAAATATCACACAAAAACTGCTGTAACTTTTTTATTTCTTTATAAAAAAATGTAAATTTTGTATAGATATTTTTATTTTCATGAAATCTAATTAGAAATGCCGTTTTAAAATTATTAGGACGATTAATTATAAACTTATACAAAAAAAACGTTTTTCTTAAAAATCACACAAAAACTGCTGTAACTTTTTTATTTCTTTATAAAAAAATGTAAATTTTGTATAGATATTTTTATTTTCATGAAATCTAATTAGAAATGCAGTTTTAAAATTATTAGGACGAATAATTTTAAAATTATACAAAAAAAAACGTTTTTCTTAAAAATCACACAAAAACAGCTGTAACTTTTTTATTTCTTTATAAAAAATGTAAATTTTGTATAAATAATTTTATTTTCATGAAATCTAATTAGAAATGCCGTTTTAAAATTATTAGGACGAATAATTTTAAAATTATACAAAAAAAACGTTTTTCTTAAAAATCACACAAAAACTGCTGTAACTTTTTTATTTCCTTATAAAAAAATGTTAATTTTGTATAAATAATTTTATTTTCATGAAATCTAATTAGAAATGCCGTTGTAAAATTATTAGGACGAATATTTTTAAAAATATACAAAAAAAACATTTTTCTTAAAAATCACACAAAAACTGCTGTAACTTTTTTATTTCTTTATAAAAAAATGTAAATTTTGTATAAATAATTTTATTTTCATGAAATCTAATTAGAAATGCCGTTTTAAAATTATTAGGACGAATAATTTTAAAATTATACAAAAAAACGTTTTTCTTAAAAATCACACAAAAACTGCTGTAACTTTTTTATTTCTTTATAAAAAAATGTAAATTTTGTATAGATATTTTTATTTTCATGAAATCTAATTAGAAATGCCATTTTAGAATTATTAGGACGAATAATTATAAACTTATACAAAAAAAACGTTTTTCTTAAATATCACACAAAAACTGCTGTAACTTTTTTATTTCTTTATAAAAAAATGTAAATTTTATATAGATATTTTTATTTTCATGAAATCTAATTAGAAATGCAGTTTTAAAATTATTAGGACGAATAATTTTAAAATTATACAAAAAAAACGTTTTTCTTAAAAATCACACAAAAACTGCTGTAACTTTTTTATTTCTTTATAAAAAAATGTAAATTTTGTATAGATATTTTTATTTTCATGAAATCTAATTAGAAATGCCGTTTTAAAATTATTAGGACGCATAATTATAAACTTATACAAAAAAAACGTTTTTCTTAAATATCACACAAAAACTGCTGTAACTTTTTTATTTCTTTATAAAAAAATGTAAATTTTGTATAGATATTTTTATTTTCATGAAATCTAATTAGAAATGCCGTTTTAAAATTATTAGGACGATTAATTATAAACTTATACAAAAAAAACGTTTTTCTTAAATATCACACAAAAACTGCTGTAACTTTTTTATTTCTTTATAAAAAAATGTAAATTTTGTATAAATAATTTTATTTTCATGAATTCTAATTAGAAATGCCATTTTAGAATTATTAGGACGATTAATTTTAAAATTATACAAAAAAAACGTTTTTCTTATAAATCACACAAAAACTGCTGTAACTTTTTTATTTCTTTATAAAAAAATGTAAATTTTGTATAGATATTTTTATTTTCATGAAATCTAATTAGAAATGCCGTTTTAAAATTATTAGGACGAATATTTTTAAAATTATACAAAAAAAACATTTTTCTTAAAAATCACACAAAAACTGCTGTAACTTTTTTATTTCTTTATAAAAAAATGTAAATTTTGTATAAATAATTTTATTTTCATGAATTCTAATTAGAAATGCCGTTTTAAAATTATTAGGACGAATAATTTTAAAATTATACAAAAAAACGTTTTTCTTAAAAATCACACAAAAACTGCTGTAACTTTTTTATTTCTTTATAAAAAAATGTAAATTTTGTATAGATATTTTTATTTTCATGAAATCTAATTAAAAATGCCATTTTAGAATTATTAGGACGATTAATTATAAACTTATTCAAAATAAAACGTTTTTCTTAAATATCACACAAAAACTGCTGTAACTTTTTTATTTCTTTATAAAAAAATGTAAATTTTGTATAGATATTTTTATTTTCATGAAATCTAATTAGAAATGCCATTTTAGAATTATTAGGACGATTAATTATAAACTTATACAAAAAAAAATCGTTTTTCTTAAATATCACACAAAAACTGCTGTAACTTTTTTATTTCTTTATAAAAAAATGTAAATTTTGTATAGATATTTTTATTTTCATGAAATCTAATTAGAAATGCCGTTTTAAAATTATTAGGACGCATAATTATAAACTTATACAAAAAAAACGTTTTTCTTAAATATCACACAAAAACTGCTGTAACTTTTTTATTTCTTTATAAAAAAATGTAAATTTTGTATAAATAATTTTATTTTCATGAATTCTAATTAGAAATGCCGTTTTAAAATTATTAGGACGAATAATTTTAAAATTATACAAAAAAAACGTTTTTCTTAAAAATCACACAAAAACTGCTGTAACTTTTTTATTTCTTTATAAAAAAATGTAAATTTTGTATAGATATTTTTATTTTCATGAAATCTAATTAAAAATGCCATTTTAGAATTATTAGGACGATTAATTATAAACTTATTCAAAATAAAACGTTTTTCTTAAATATCACACAAAAACTGCTGTAACTTTTTTATTTCTTTATAAAAAAATGTAAATTTTGTATAGATATTTTTATTTTCATGAAATCTAATTAGAAATGCCATTTTAGAATTATTAGGACGATTAATTATAAACTTATACAAAAAAAAAACGTTTTTCTTAAATATCACACAAAAACTGCTGTAACTTTTTTATTTCTTTATAAAAAAATGTAAATTTTGTATAGATATTTTTATTTTCATTAAATCTAATTAGAAATGCCGTTTTAAAATTATTAGGACGCATAATTATAAACTTATACAAAAAAAACGTTTTTCTTAAATATCACACAAAAACTGCTGTAACTTTTTTATTTCTTTATAAAAAAATGTAAATTTTGTATAAATAATTTTATTTTCATAAATTCTAATTAGAAATGCCGTTTTAAAATTATTAGGACGAATAATTTTAAAATTATACAAAAAAAACGTTTTTCTTAAAAATCACACAAAAACTGCTGTAACTTTTTTATTTCTTTATAAAAAAATGTAAATTTTGTATAGATATTTTTATTTTCATGAAATCTAATTAAAAATGCCATTTTAGAATTATTAGGACGATTAATTATAAACTTATTCAAAATAAAACGTTTTTCTTAAATATCACACAAAAACTGCTGTAACTTTTTTATTTCTTTATAAAAAAATGTAAATTTTATATAGATATTTTTATTTTCATGAAATCTAATTAGAAATGCAGTTTTAAAATTATTAGGACGAATAATTTTAAAATTATACAAAAAAAACGTTTTTCTTAAAAATCACACAAAAACTGCTGTAACTTTTTTATTTCTTTATAAAAAAATGTAAATTTTGTATAGATATTTTTATTTTCATGAAATCTAATTAGAAATGCCGTTTTAAAATTATTAGGACGAATATTTTTAAAATTATACAAAAAAAACATTTTTCTTAAAAATCACACAAAAACTGCTGTAACTTTTTTATTTCTTTATAAAAAAATGTAAATTTTGTATAGATATTTTTATTTTCATGAAATCTAATTAGAAATGCCATTTTAGAATTATTAGGACGATTAATTATAAACTTATACAAAAAAAAAACGTTTTTCTTAAATATCACACAAAAACTGCTGTAACTTTTTTATTTCTTTATAAAAAAATGTAAATTTTGTATAGATATTTTTATTTTCATGAAATCTAATTAGAAATGCAGTTTTAAAATTATTAGGACGAATAATTTTAAAATTATACAAAAAGAACATTTTTCTTAAATATCACACAAAAACTGCTGTAACTTTTTTATTTCTATATAAAAAAATGTAAATTTTGTATAGATATTTTTATTTTCATGAAATCTAATTAGAAATGCAGTTTTAAAATTATTAGGACGAATAATTTTAAAATTATACAAAAAAAACGTTTTTCTTAAAAATCACACAAAAACTGCTGTAATTTTTTTATTTCTTTATAAAAAAATGTAAATTTTGTATAGATATTTTTATTTTCATAAAATCTAATTAGAAATGCCGTTTTAAAATTATTAGGACGATTAATTATAAACTTATACAAAAAAAACGTTTTTCTTAAATATCACACAAAAACTGCTGTAACTTTTTTATTTCTTTATAAAAAAATGTAAATTTTGTATAGATATTTTTATTTTCATGAAATCTAATTAGAAATGCCGTTTTAAAATTATTAGGACGATTAATTATAAACTTATACAAAAAAAACCTTTTTCTTAAATATCACACAAAAACTGCTGTAACTTTTTTATTTCTTTATAAAAAAATGTAAATTTTGTATAGATATTTTTATTTTCATGAAATCTAATTAGAAATGCCGTTTTAAAATTATTAGGACGATTAATTATAAACTTATACAAAAAAAACGTTTTTCTTAAATATCACACAAAAACTGCTGTAACTTTTTTATTTCTTTATAGAAAAATGTAAATTTTGTATAGATATTTTTATTTTCATGAAATCTAATTAGAAATGCCGTTTTAAAATTATTAGGACGATTAATTATAAACTTATACAAAAAAAACGTTTTTCTTAAATATCACACAAAAACTGCTGTAACTTTTTTATTTCTTTATAAAAAAATGTTTATTTTGTATAGATATTTTTATTTTCATGAAATCTAATTAGAAATGCCGTTTTAAAATTATTAGGACGATTAATTATAAACTTATACAAAAAAAACGTTTTTCTTAAATATCACACAAAAACTGCTGTAACTTTTTTATTTCTTTATAAAAAAATGTAAATTTTGTATATATATTTTTATTTTCACGAAATCTAATTAGAAATGCCATTTTAGAATTATTAGGACGATTAATTTTAAAATTATACAAAAAAAAACGTTTTTCTTATAAATCACACAAAAACTGCTGTAACTTTTTTATTTCTTTATAAAAAAATGTAAATTTTGTATAGATATTTTTATTTTCATGAAATCTAATTAGAAATGCCGTTTTAAAATTATTAGGACGAATATTTTTAAAATTATACAAAAAAAACATTTTTCTTAAAAATCACACAAAAACTGCTGTAACTTTTTTATTTCTTTATAAAAAAATGTAAATTTTGTATAAATAATTTTATTTTCATGAAATCTAATTAGAAATGCCGTTTTAAAATTATTAGGACGAATAATTTTAAAATTATTCCAAAAAATCGTTTTTCTTAAAAATCACACAAAAACTGCTGTAACTTTTTTATTTCTTTATAAAAAAATGTAAATTTTGTATAGATATTTTTATTTTCATGAAATCTAATTAGAAATGCCATTTTAGAATTATTAGGACGATTAATTATAAACTTATACAAAAAAAAAACGTTTTTCTTAAATATCACACAAAAACTGCTGTAACTTTTTTATTTCTTTGTAAAAAAATGTAAATTTTGTATAGATATTTTTATTTTCATGAAATCTAATTAGAAATGCCGTTTTAAAATTAATAGGACGAATAATTTTAAAATTATACAAAAAAAACGTTTTTCTTAAATATCACACAAAAACTGCTGTAACTTTTTTATTTCTTTATAAAAAAATGTAAATTTTGTATAGATATTTTTATTTTCATGAAATCTAATTAGAAATGCAGTTTTAAAATTATTAGGACGAATAATTTTAAAATTATACAAAAAGAACGTTTTTCTTAAATATCACACAAAAACTGCTGTAACTTTTTTATTTCTTTATAAAAAAATGTAAATTTTGTATAGATATTTTTATTTTCATGAAATCTAATTAGAAATGCAGTTTTAAAATTATTAGGACGAATAATTTTAAAATTATACAAAAAAAACGTTTTTCTTAAAAATCACACAAAACCTGCTGTAACTTTTTTATTTCTTTATAAAAAAATGTAAATTTTGTATAGATATTTTTATTTTCATAAAATCTAATTAGAAATGCCGTTTTAAAATTATTAGGACGATTAATTATAAACTTATACAAAAAAAACGTTTTTCTTAAATATCACACAAAAACTGCTGTAACTTTTTTATTTCTTTATAAAAAAATGTAAATTTTGTATAGATATTTTTATTTTCATGAAATCTAATTAGAAATGCCGTTTTAAAATTATTACTACGATTAATTATAAACTTATACAAAAAAAACGTTTTTCTTAAATATCACACAAAAACTGCTGTAACTTTTTTATTTCTTTATAAAAAAATTTAAATTTTGTATAGATATTTTTATTTTCATGAAATCTAATTAGAAATGCAGTTTTAAAATTATTAGGACGAATAATTTTAAAATTATACAAAAAAAACGTTTTTCTTAAAAATCACACAAAAACTGCTGTAACTTTTTTATTTCTTTATAAAAAAATGTAAATTTTGTATAGATATTTTTATTTTCATGAAATCTAATTAGAAATGCCGTTTTAAAATTATTAGGACGATTAATTATAAACTTATACAAAAAAAACGTTTTTCTTAAATATCACACAAAAACTGCTGTAACTTTTTTATTTCTTTATAAAAAAATGTAAATTTTGTATAGATATTTTTATTTTCATGAAATCTAATTAGAAATGCCATTTTAGAATTATTAGGACGATTAATTATAAACTTATACAAAAAAAAACGTTTTTCTTAAATATCACACAGAAACTGCTGTAACTTTTTTATTTCTTTATAAAAAAATGTAAATTTTGTATAGATATTTTTATTTTCATGAAATCTAATTAGAAATGCCGTTTTAAAATTATTAGGACGATTAATTATAAACTTATACAAAAAAAACGTTTTTCTTAAATATCACACAAAAACTGCTGTAACTTTTTTATTTCTTTATAAAAAAATGTAAATTTTGTATATATATTTTTATTTTCACGAAATCTAATTAGAAATGCCATTTTAGAATTATTAGGACGATTAATTTTAAAATTATACAAAAAAAACGTTTTTCTTATAAATCACACAAAAACTGCTGTAACTTTTTTATTTCTTTATAAAAAAATGTAAATTTTGTATAGATATTTTTATTTTCATGAAATCTAATTAGAAATGCCGTTTTAAAATTATTAGGACGAATATTTTTAAAATTATACAAAAAAAACATTTTTCTTAAAAATCACACAAAAACTGCTGTAACTTTTTTATTTCTTTATAAAAAAATGTAAATTTTGTATAAATAATTTTATTTTCATGAATTCTAATTAGAAATGCCGTTTTAAAATTATTAGGACGAATAATTTTAAAATTATACAAAAAAAACGTTTTTCTTAAAAATCACACAAAAACTGCTGTAACTTTTTTATTTCTTTATAAAAAAATGTAAATTTTGTATAGATATTTTTATTTTCATGAAATCTAATTAAAAATGCCATTTTAGAATTATTAGGACGATTAATTATAAACTTATTCAAAATAAAACGTTTTTCTTAAATATCACACAAAAACTGCTGTAACTTTTTTATTTCTTTATAAAAAAATGTAAATTTTGTATAGATATTTTTATTTTCATGAAATCTAATTAGAAATGCCATTTTAGAATTATTAGGACGATTAATTATAAACTTATACAAAAAAAAACGTTTTTCTTAAATATCACACAAAAACTGCTGTAACTTTTTTATTTCTTTATAAAAAAATGTAAATTTTGTATAGATATTTTTATTTTCATGAAATCTAATTAGAAATGCCGTTTTAAAATTATTAGGACGAATAATTTTAAAATTATACAAAAAAACGTTTTTCTTAAATATCACACAAAAACTGCTGTAACTTTTTTATTTCTTTATAAAAAAATGTAAATTTTGTATAGATATTTTTATTTTCATGAAATCTAATTAGAAATGCCGTTTTAAAATTATTAGGACGAATATTTTTAAAATTATACAAAAAAAACATTTTTCTTAAAAATCACACAAAAACTGCTGTAACTTTTTTATTTCTTTATAAAAAAATGTAAATTTTGTATAAATAATTTTATTTTCATGAAATCTAATTAGAAATGCCGTTTTAAAATTATTAGGACGAATAATTTTAAAATTATACAAAAAAACGTTTTTCTTAAAAATCACACAAAAACTGCTGTAACTTTTTTATTTCTTTATAAAAAAATGTAAATTTTGTATAGATATTTTTATTTTCATGAAATCTAATTAGAAATGCCATTTTAGAATTATTAGGACGATTAATTATAAACTTATACAAAAAAAAACGTTTTTCTTAAATATCACACAAAAACTGCTGTAACTTTTTTATTTCTTTATAAAAAAATGTAAATTTTATATAGATATTTTTATTTTCATGAAATCTAATTAGAAATGCAGTTTTAAAATTATTAGGACGAATAATTTTAAAATTATACAAAAAAAACGTTTTTCTTAAAAATCACACAAAAACTGCTGTAACTTTTTTATTTCTTTATAAAAAAATGTAAATTTTGTATAGATATTTTTATTTTCATGAAATCTAATTAGAAATGCCGTTTTAAAATTATTAGGACGCATAATTATAAACTTATACAAAAAAAACGTTTTTCTTAAATATCACACAAAAACTGCTGTAACTTTTTTATTTCTTTATAAAAAAATGTAAATTTTGTATAGATATTTTTATTTTCATGAAATCTAATTAGAAATGCCGTTTTAAAATTATTAGGACGATTAATTATAAACTTATACAAAAAAAACGTTTTTCTTAAATATCACACAAAAACTGCTGTAACTTTTTTATTTCTTTATAAAAAAATGTAAATTTTGTATAGATATTTTTATTTTCATGAAATATAATTAGAAATGCCGTTTTAAAATTATTAGGACGAATATTTTTAAAATTATACAAAAAAAACATTTTTCTTAAAAATCACACAAAAACTGCTGTAACTTTTTTATTTCTTTATAAAAAAATGTAAATTTTGTATAAATAATTTTATTTTCATGAATTCTAATTAGAAATGCCGTTTTAAAATTATTAGGACGAATAATTTTAAAATTATACAAAAAAAACGTTTTTCTTAAAAATCACACAAAAACTGCTGTAACTTTTTTATTTCTTTATAAAAAAATGTAAATTTTGTATAGATATTTTTATTTTCATGAAATCTAATTAGAAATGCCGTTTTAAAATTATTAGGACGAATAATTTTAAAATTATACAAAAAAAACGTTTTTCTTAAAAATCACACAAAAACTGCTGTAACTTTTTTATTTCCTTATAAAAAAATGTTAATTTTGTATAAATAATTTTATTTTCATGAAATCTAATTAGAAATGCCGTTTTAAAATTATTAGGACGAATATTTTTAAAATTATACAAAAAAAACATTTTTCTTAAAAATCACACAAAAACTGCTGTAACTTTTTTATTTCTTTATAAAAAAATGTAAATTTTGTATAAATAATTTTATTTTCATGAAATCTAATTAGAAATGCCGTTTTAAAATTATTAGGACGAATAATTTTAAAATTATACAAAAAAACGTTTTTCTTAAAAATCACACAAAAACTGCTGTAACTTTTTTATTTCTTTATAAAAAAATGTAAATTTTGTATAGATATTTTTATTTTCATGAAATCTAATTAGAAATGCCATTTTAGAATTATTAGGACGATTAATTATAAACTTATACAAAAAAAAACGTTTTTCTTAAATATCACACAAAAACTGCTGTAACTTTTTTATTTCTTTATAAAAAAATGTAAATTTTATATAGATATTTTTATTTTCATGAAATCTAATTAGAAATGCAGTTTTAAAATTATTAGGACGAATAATTTTAAAATTATACAAAAAAAACGTTTTTCTTAAAAATCACACAAAAACTGCTGTAACTTTTTTATTTCTTTATAAAAAAATGTAAGTTTTGTATAGATATTTTTATTTTCATGAAATCTAATTAGAAATGCCGTTTTAAAATTATTAGGACGATTAATTATAAACTTATACAAAAAAAACGTTTTTCTTAAATATCACACAAAAACTGCTGTAACTTTTTTATTTCTTTATAAAAAAATGTAAATTTTGTATAGATATTTTTATTTTCATGAAATCTAATTAGAAATGCCGTTTTAAAATTATTAGGACGATTAATTATAAACTTATACAAAAAAAACGTTTTTCTTAAATATCACACAAAAACTGCTGTAACTTTTTTATTTCTTTATAAAAAAATGTAAATTTTGTATATATATTTTTATTTTCACGAAATCTAATTAGAAATGCCATTTTAGAATTATTAGGACGATTAATTTTAAAATTATACAAAAAAAACGTTTTTCTTATAAATCACACAAAAACTGCTGTAACTTTTTTATTTCTTTATAAAAAAATGTAAATTTTGTATAGATATTTTTATTTTCATGAAATCTAATTAGAAATGCCGTTTTAAAATTATTAGGACGAATAATTTTAAAATTATACAAAAAAAACGTTTTTCTTAAAAATCACACAAAAACTGCTGTAACTTTTTTATTTCTTTATAAAAAAATGTAAATTTTGTATAGATATTTTTATTTTCATGAAATCTAATTAAAAATGCCATTTTAGAATTATTAGGACGATTAATTATAAACTTATTCAAAATAAAACGTTTTTCTTAAATATCACACAAAAACTGCTGTAACTTTTTTATTTCTTTATAAAAAAATGTAAATTTTGTATAGATATTTTTATTTTCATGAAATCTAATTAGAAATGCCATTTTAGAATTATTAGGACGATTAATTATAAACTTATACAAAAAAAAACGTTTTTCTTAAATATCACACAAAAACTGCTGTAACTTTTTTATTTCTTTATAAAAAAATGTAAATTTTGTATAGATATTTTTATTTTCATGAAATCTAATTAGAAATGCCGTTTTAAAATTATTAGGACGAATAATTTTAAAATTATACAAAAAAAACGTTCTTAAATATCACACAAAAACTGCTGTAACTTTTTTATTTCTTTATAAAAAAATGTAAATTTTGTATAGATATTTTTATTTTCATGAAATCTAATTAGAAATGCAGTTTTAAAATTATTAGGACGAATAATTTTAAAATTATACAAAAAGAACGTTTTTCTTAAATATCACACAAAAACTGCTGTAACTTTTTTATTTCTATATAAAAAAATGTAAATTTTGTATAGATATTTTTATTTTCATGAAATCTAATTAGAAATGCAGTTTTAAAATTATTAGGACGAATAATTTTAAAATTATACAAAAAAAACGTTTTTCTTAAAAATCACACAAAAACTGCTGTAATTTTTTTATTTCTTTATAAAAAAATGTAAATTTTGTATAGATATTTTTATTTTCATAAAATCTAATTAGAAATGCCGTTTTAAAATTATTAGGACGATTAATTATAAACTTATACAAAAAAAACGTTTTTCTTAAATATCACACAAAAACTGCTGTAACTTTTTTATTTCTTTATAAAAAAATGTAAATTTTGTATAGATATTTTTATTTTCATGAAATCTAATTAGAAATGCCGTTTTAAAATTATTAGGACGATTAATTATAAACTTATACAAAAAAAACCTTTTTCTTAAATATCACACAAAAACTGCTGTAACTTTTTTATTTCTTTATAAAAAAATGTAAATTTTGTATAGATATTTTTATTTTCATGAAATCTAATTAGAAATGCCGTTTTAAAATTATTAGGACGATTAATTATAAACTTATACAAAAAAAACGTTTTTCTTAAATATCACACAAAAACTGCTGTAACTTTTTTATTTCTTTATAGAAAAATGTAAATTTTGTATAGATATTTTTATTTTCATGAAATCTAATTAGAAATGCCGTTTTAAAATTATTAGGACGATTAATTATAAACTTATACAAAAAAAACGTTTTTCTTAAATATCACACAAAAACTGCTGTAACTTTTTTATTTCTTTCTAAAAAAATGTTTATTTTGTATAGATATTTTTATTTTCATGAAATCTAATTAGAAATGCCGTTTTAAAATTATTAGGACGATTAATTATAAACTTATACAAAAAAAACGTTTTTCTTAAATATCACACAAAAACTGCTGTAACTTTTTTATTTCTTTATAAAAAAATGTAAATTTTGTATAGATATTTTTATTTTCATGAAATCTAATTAGAAATGCCGTTTTAAAATTATTAGGACGATTAATTATAAACTTATACAAAAAAAAACGTTTTTCTTAAATATCACACAAAAACTGCTGTAACTTTTTTATTTCTTTATAAAAAAATGTAAATTTTGTATATATATTTTTATTTTCACGAAATCTAATTAGAAATGCCATTTTAGAATTATTAGGACGATTAATTTTAAAATTATACAAAAAAAAACGTTTTTCTTATAAATCACACAAAAACTGCTGTAACTTTTTTATTTCTTTATAAAAAAATGTAAATTTTGTATAGATATTTTTATTTTCATGAAATCTAATTAGAAATGCCGTTTTAAAATTATTAGGACGAATATTTTTAAAATTATACAAAAAAAACATTTTTCTTAAAAATCACACAAAAACTGCTGTAACTTTTTTATTTCTTTATAAAAAAATGTAAATTTTGTATAAATAATTTTATTTTCATGAAATCTAATTAGAAATGCAGTTTTAAAATTATTAGGACGAATAATTTTAAAATTATACAAAAAAAACGTTTTTCTTAAAAATCACACAAAAACTGCTGTAACTTTTTTATTTCTTTATAAAAAAATGTAAATTTTGTATAGATATTTTTATTTTCATGAAATCTAATTAGAAATGCCGTTTTAAAATTATTAGGACGATTAATTATAAACTTATACAAAAAAAAACGTTTTTCTTAAATATCACACAAAAACTGCTGTAACTTTTTTATTTCTTTATAAAAAAATGTAAATTTTGTATAGATATTTTTATTTTCATGAAATCTAATTAGAAATGCAGTTTTAAAATTATTAGGACGAATAATTTTAAAATTATACAAAAAAAACGTTTTTCTTAAAAATCACACAAAAACTGCTGTAACTTTTTTATTTCTTTATAAAAAAATGTAAATTTTGTATAGATATTTTTATTTTCATGAAATCTAATTAGAAATGCCATTTTAAAATTATTAGGACGATTAATTATAAACTTATAAAAAAAAAAAACGTTTTTCTTAAATATCACACAGAAACTGCTGTAACTTTTTTATTTCTTTATAAAAAAATGTAAATTTTGTATAGATATTTTTATTTTCATGAAATCTAATTAAAAATGCCATTTTAGAATTATTAGGACGATTAATTATAAACTTATTCAAAATAAAACGTTTTTCTTAAATATCACACAAAAACTGCTGTAACTTTTTTATTTCTTTATAAAAAAATGTAAATTTTGTATAGATATTTTTATTTTCATGAAATCTAATTAGAAATGCCGTTTTAAAATTATTAGGACGAATATTTTTAAAATTATACAAAAAAAAACATTTTTCTTAAAAATCACACAAAAACTGCTGTAACTTTTTTATTTCTTTATAAAAAAATGTAAATTTTGTATAAATAATTTTATTTTCATGAATTCTAATTAGAAATGCCGTTTTAAATTTATTAGGACGAATAATTTTAAACTTATACAAAAAAAACGTTTTTCTTAAATATCACACAAAAACTGCTGTAACTTTTTTATTTCTTTATAAAAAAATGTAAATTTTGTATATATATTTTTATTTTCACGAAATCTAATTAGAAATGCCATTTTAGAATTATTAGGACGATTAATTTTAAAATTATACAAAAAAAACGTTTTTCTTATAAATCACACAAAAACTGCTGTAACTTTTTTATTTCTTTATAAAAAAATGTAAATTTTGTATAGATATTTTTATTTTCATGAAATCTAATTAGAAATGCCGTTTTAAAATTATTAGGACGAATATTTTTAAAATTATACAAAAAAAACATTTTTCTTAAAAATCACACAAAAACTGCTGTAACTTTTTTATTTCTTTATAAAAAAATGTAAATTTTGTATAAATAATTTTATTTTCATGAATTCTAATTAGAAATGCCGTTTTAAAATTATTAGGACGAATAATTTTAAAATTATACAAAAAAAACGTTTTTCTTAAAAATCACACAAAAACTGCTGTAACTTTTTTATTTCTTTATAAAAAAATGTAAATTTTGTATAGATATTTTTATTTTCATGAAATCTAATTAAAAATGCAATTTTAGAATTATTAGGACGATTAATTATAAACTTATTCAAAATAAAACGTTTTTCTTAAATATCACACAAAAACTGCTGTAACTTTTTTATTTCTTTATAAAAAAATGTAAATTTTGTATAGATATTTTTATTTTCATGAAATCTAATTAGAAATGCCGTTTTAAAATTATTAGGACGATTAATTATAAACTTATACAAAAAAAACGTTTTTCTTAAATATCACACAAAAACTGCTGTAACTTTTTTATTTCTTTATAAAAAAATGTTTATTTTGTATAGATATTTTTATTTTCATGAAATCTAATTAGAAATGCCGTTTTAAAATTATTAGGACGATTAATTATAAACTTATACAAAAAAAACGTTTTTCTTAAATATCACACAAAAACTGCTGTAACTTTTTTATTTCTTTATAGAAAAATGTAAATTTTGTATAGATATTTTTATTTTCATGAAATCTAATTAGAAATGCCGTTTTAAAATTATTAGGACGATTAATTATAAACTTATACAAAAAAACGTTTTTCTTAAATATCACACAAAAACTGCTGTAACTTTTTTATTTCTTTATAGAAAAATGTAAATTTTGTATAGATATTTTTATTTTCATGAAATCTAATTAGAAATGCCGTTTTAAAAATATTAGGACGATTAATTATAAACTTATACAAAAAAAACGTTTTTCTTAAATATCACACAAAAACTGCTGTAACTTTTTTATTTCTTTATAAAAAAATGTTTATTTTGTATAGATATTTTTATTTTCATGAAATCTAATTAGAAATGCCGTTTTAAAATTATTAGGACGATTAATTATAAACTTATACAAAAAAAACGTTTTTCTTAAATATCACACAAAAACTGCTGTAACTTTTTTATTTCTTTATAAAAAAATGTAAATTTTGTATAGATATTTTTATTTTCATGAAATCTAATTAGAAATGCCGTTTTAAAATTATTAGGACGATTAATTATAAACTTATACAAAAAAAACGTTTTTCTTAAATATCACACAAAAACTGCTGTAACTTTTTTATTTCTTTATAAAAAAATGTAAATTTTGTATATATATTTTTATTTTCACGAAATCAAATTAGAAATGCCATTTTAGAATTATTAGGACGATTAATTTTAAAATTATACAAAAAAAAAACGTTTTTCTTATAAATCACACAAAAACTGCTGTAACTTTTTTATTTCTTTATAAAAAAATGTAAATTTTGTATAGATATTTTTATTTTCATGAAATCTAATTAGAAATGCCGTTTTAAAATTATTAGGACGAATATTTTTAAAATTATACAAAAAAAACATTTTTCTTAAAAATCACACAAAAACTGCTGTAACTTTTTTATTTCTTTATAAAAAAATGTAAATTTTGTATAAATAATTTTATTTTCATGAAATCTAATTAGAAATGCCGTTTTAAAATTATTAGGACGAATAATTTTAAAATTATACAAAAAAAACGTTTTTCTTAAAAATCACACAAAAACTGCTGTAACTTTTTTATTTCTTTGTAAAAAAATGTAAATTTTGTATAGATATTTTTATTTTCATGAAATCTAATTAGAAATGCCGTTTTAAAATTATTAGGACGAATAATTTTAAAATTATACAAAAAAAACGTTTTTCTTAAATATCACACAAAAACTGCTGTAACTTTTTTATTTCTTTGTAAAAAAATGTAAATTTTGTATAGATATTTTTATTTTCATGAAATCTAATTAGAAATGCCGTTTTAAAATTATTAGGACGATTAATTATAAACTTATACAAAAAAAACGTTTTTCTTAAATTTCACACAAAAACTGCTGTAACTTTTTTATTTCTTTATAAAAAAATGTAAATTTTGTATAGATATTTTTATTTTCATAAAATCTAATTAGAAATGCCGTTTTAAAATTATTAGGACGATTAATTATAAAATTATACAAAAAAAACGTTTTTCTTAAAAATCACACAAAAACTGCTGTAACTTTTTTATTTCTTTATAAAAAAATGTAAATTTTGTATAGATATTTTTATTTTCATGAAATCTAATTAGAAATGCCATTTTAGAATTATTAGGACGATTAATTATAAACTTATACAAAAAAAAACGTTTTTCTTAAATATCACACAAAAACTGCTGTAACTTTTTTATTTCTTTATAAAAAAATGTAAATTTTGTATAGATATTTTTATTTTCATGAAATCTAATTAGAAATGCCGTTTTAAAATTATTAGGACGAATAATTTTAAAATTATACAAAAAAAACGTTTTTCTTAAATATCACACAAAAACTGCTGTAACTTTTTTATTTCTTTATAAAAAAATGTAAATTTTGTATAGATATTTTTATTTTCATGAAATCTAATTAGAAATGCAGTTTTAAAATTATTAGGACGAATAATTTTAAAATTATACAAAAAAAACGTTTTTCTTAAAAATCACACAAAAACTGCTGTAATTTTTTTATTTCTTTATAAAAAAATGTAAATTTTGTATAGATATTTTTATTTTCATAAAATCTAATTAGAAATGCCGTTTTAAAATTATTAGGACGATTAATTATAAACTTATACAAAAAAAACGTTTTTCTTAAATATCACACAAAAACTGCTGTAACTTTTTTATTTCTTTATAAAAAAATGTAAATTTTGTATAGATATTTTTATTTTCATGAAATCTAATTAGAAATGCCGTTTTAAAATTATTAGGACGATTAATTATAAACTTATACAAAAAAAACGTTTTTCTTAAATATCACACAAAAACTGCTGTAACTTTTTTATTTCTTTATAAAAAAATGTAAATTTTGTATAGATATTTTTATTTTCATGACTTCTAATTAGAAATGCAGTTTTAAAATTATTAGGACGATTAATTATAAACTTATACAAAAAGAACGTTTTTCTTAAATATCACACAAAAACTGCTGTAACTTTTTTATTTCTTTATAAAAAAATGTAAATTTTGTATAGATATTTTTATTTTCATGAAATCTAATTAGAAATGCCGTTTTAAAATTATTAGGACGATTAATTATAAACTTATACAAAAAGAACGTTTTTCTTAAATATCACACAAAAACTGCTGTAACTTTTTTATTTCTTTATAAAAAAATGTAAATTTTGTATAGATATTTTTATTTTCATGAAATCTAATTAGAAATGCCGTTTTAAAATTATTAGGACGATTAATTATAAACTTATACAAAAAAAACGTTTTTCTTAAATTTCACACAAAAACTGCTGTAACTTTTTTATTTCTTTATAAAAAAATGTAAATTTTGTATAGATATTTTTATTTTCATGAAATCTAATTAGAAATGCCGTTTTAAAATTATTAGGACGATTAATTATAAACTTATACAAAAAAAACGTTTTTCTTAAATATCACACAAAAACTGCTGTAACTTTTTTATTTCTTTATAAAAAAATGTTTATTTTGTATAGATATTTTTATTTTCATGAAATCTAATTAGAAATGCCGTTTTAAAATTATTAGGACGATTAATTATAAACTTATACAAAAAAAAACGTTTTTCTTAAATATCACACAAAAACTGCTGTAACTTTTTTATTTCTTTATAGAAAAATGTAAATTTTGTATAGATATTTTTATTTTCATGAAATCTAATTAGAAATGCCGTTTTAAAATTATTAGGACGATTAATTATAAACTTATACAAAAAAAACGTTTTTCTTAAATATCACACAAAAACTGCTGTAACTTTTTTATTTCTTTATAGAAAAATGTAAATTTTGTATAGATATTTTTATTTTCATGAAATCTAATTAGAAATGCCGTTTTAAAAATATTAGGACGATTAATTATAAACTTATACAAAAAAAACGTTTTTCTTAAATATCACACAAAAACTGCTGTAACTTTTTTATTTCTTTATAAAAAAATGTTTATTTTGTATAGATATTTTTATTTTCATGAAATCTAATTAGAAATGCCGTTTTAAAATTATTAGGACGATTAATTATAAACTTATACAAAAAAAACGTTTTTCTTAAATATCACACAAAAACTGCTGTAACTTTTTTATTTCTTTATAAAAAAATGTAAATTTTGTATAGATATTTTTATTTTCATGAAATCTAATTAGAAATGCCGTTTTAAAATTATTAGGACGATTAATTATAAACTTATACAAAAAAAACGTTTTTCTTAAATATCACACAAAAACTGCTGTAACTTTTTTATTTCTTTATAAAAAAATGTAAATTTTGTATATATATTTTTATTTTCACGAAATCAAATTAGAAATGCCATTTTAGAATTATTAGGACGATTAATTTTAAAATTATACAAAAAAAAACGTTTTTCTTATAAATCACACAAAAACTGCTGTAACTTTTTTATTTCTTTATAAAAAAATGTAAATTTTGTATAGATATTTTTATTTTCATGAAATCTAATTAGAAATGCCGTTTTAAAATTATTAGGACGAATATTTTTAAAATTATACAAAAAAAACATTTTTCTTAAAAATCACACAAAAACTGCTGTAACTTTTTTATTTCTTTATAAAAAAATGTAAATTTTGTATAAATAATTTTATTTTCATGAAATCTAATTAGAAATGCCGTTTTAAAATTATTAGGACGAATAATTTTAAAATTATACAAAAAAAACGTTTTTCTTAAAAATCACACAAAAACTGCTGTAACTTTTTTATTTCTTTGTAAAAAAATGTAAATTTTGTATAGATATTTTTATTTTCATGAAATCTAATTAGAAATGCCGTTTTAAAATTATTAGGACGAATAATTTTAAAATTATACAAAAAAAAACGTTTTTCTTAAATATCACACAAAAACTGCTGTAACTTTTTTATTTCTTTGTAAAAAAATGTAAATTTTGTATAGATATTTTTATTTTCATGAAATCTAATTAGAAATGCCGTTTTAAAATTATTAGGACGATTAATTATAAACTTATACAAAAAAAACGTTTTTCTTAAATATCACACAAAAACTGCTGTAACTTTTTTATTTCTTTATAAAAAAATGTAAATTTTGTATAGATATTTTTATTTTCATAAAATCTAATTAGAAATGCCGTTTTAAAATTATTAGGACGATTAATTATAAAATTATACAAAAAAAACGTTTTTCTTAAAAATCACACAAAAACTGCTGTAACTTTTTTATTTCTTTATAAAAAAATGTAAATTTTGTATAGATATTTTTATTTTCATGAAATCTAATTAGAAATGCCATTTTAGAATTATTAGGACGATTAATTATAAACTTATACAAAAAAAAACGTTTTTCTTAAATATCACACAAAAACTGCTGTAACTTTTTTATTTCTTTATAAAAAAATGTAAATTTTGTATAGATATTTTTATTTTCATGAAATCTAATTAGAAATGCCGTTTTAAAATTATTAGGACGAATAATTTTAAAATTATACAAAAAAAACGTTTTTCTTAAATATCACACAAAAACTGCTGTAACTTTTTTATTTCTTTATAAAAAAATGTAAATTTTGTATAGATATTTTTATTTTCATGAAATCTAATTAGAAATGCAGTTTTAAAATTATTAGGACGAATAATTTTAAAATTATACAAAAAGAACGTTTTTCTTAAATATCACACAAAAACTGCTGTAACGTTTTTATTTCTATATAAAAAAATGTAAATTTTGTATAGATATTTTTATTTTCATGAAATCTAATTAGAAATGCAGTTTTAAAATTATTAGGACGAATAATTTTAAAATTATACAAAAAAAACGTTTTTCTTAAAAATCACACAAAAACTGCTGTAATTTTTTTATTTCTTTATAAAAAAATGTAAATTTTGTATAGATATTTTTATTTTCATAAAATCTAATTAGAAATGCCGTTTTAAAATTATTAGGACGATTAATTATAAACTTATACAAAAAAAACGTTTTTCTTAAATATCACACAAAAACTGCTGTAACTTTTTTATTTCTTTATAAAAAAATGTAAATTTTGTATAGATATTTTTATTTTCATGAAATCTAATTAGAAATGCCGTTTTAAAATTATTAGGACGATTAATTATAAACTTATACAAAAAAAACGTTTTTCTTAAATATCACACAAAAACTGCTGTAACTTTTTTATTTCTTTATAAAAAAATGTAAATTTTGTATAGATATTTTTATTTTCATGACTTCTAATTAGAAATGCAGTTTTAAAATTATTAGGACGATTAATTATAAACTTATACAAAAAGAACGTTTTTCTTAAATATCACACAAAAACTGCTGTAACTTTTTTATTTCTTTATAAAAAAATGTAAATTTTGTATAGATATTTTTATTTTCATGAAATCTAATTAGAAATGCCGTTTTAAAATTATTAGGACGATTAATTATAAACTTATACAAAAAGAACGTTTTTCTTAAATATCACACAAAAACTGCTGTAACTTTTTTATTTCTTTATAAAAAAATGTAAATTTTGTATAGATATTTTTATTTTCATGAAATCTAATTAGAAATGCCGTTTTAAAATTATTAGGACGATTAATTATAAACTTATACAAAAAAAACGTTTTTCTTAAATTTCACACAAAAACTGCTGTAACTTTTTTATTTCTTTATAAAAAAATGTAAATTTTGTATAGATATTTTTATTTTCATGAAATCTAATTAGAAATGCCGTTTTAAAATTATTAGGACGATTAATTATAAACTTATACAAAAAAAACCTTTTTCTTAAATATCACACAAAAACTGCTGTAACTTTTTTATTTCTTTATAAAAAAATGTAAATTTTGTATAGATATTTTTATTTTCATGAAATCTAATTAGAAATGCCATTTTAGAATTATTAGGACGATTAATTATAAACTTATACAAAAAAAAACGTTTTTCTTAAATATCACACAAAAACTGCTGTAACTTTTTTATTTCTTTATAAAAAAATGTAAATTTTGTATAGATATTTTTATTTTCATGAAATCTAATTAGAAATGCCGTTTTAAAATTATTAGGACGATTAATTATAAACTTATACAAAAAAAACGTTTTTCTTAAATATCACTCACACAAAAACTGCTGTAACTTTTTTATTTCTTTATAAAAAAATGTAAATTTTGTATAGATATTTTTATTTTCATGAAATCTAATTAGAAATGCCATTTTAGAATTATTAGGACGATTAATTATAAACTTATACAAAAAAAAAACGTTTTTCTTAAATATCACACAAAAACTGCTGTAACTTTTTTATTTCTTTATAAAAAAATGTAAATTTTGTATAGATATTTTTATTTTCATGAAATCTAATTAGAAATGCCGTTTTAAAATTATTAGGACGATTAATTATAAACTTATACAAAAAAAACGTTTTTCTTAAATATCACACAAAAACTGCTGTAACTTTTTTATTTCTTTATAAAAAAATGTAAATTTTGTATAGATATTTTTATTTTCATGAAATCTAATTAGAAATACCATTTTAGAATTATTAGGACGATTAATTATAAACTTATACAAAAAAAAACGTTTTTCTTAAATATCACACAAAAACTGCTGTAACTTTTTTATTTCTTTATAAAAAAATGTAAATTTTGTATAGATATTTTTATTTTCATGAAATCTAATTAGAAATGCCGTTTTAAAATTATTAGGACGATTAATTATAAACTTATACAAAAAAAACGTTTTTCTTAAATATCACACAAAAACTGCTGTAACTTTTTTATTTCTTTATAAAAAAATGTAAATTTTGTATAGATATTTTTATTTTCATGTAATCTAATTAGAAATGCCATTTTAGAATTATTAGGACGATTAATTATAAACTTATACAAAAAAAAACGTTTTTCTTAAATATCACACAAAAACTGCTGTAACTTTTTTATTTCTTTATAAAAAAATGTAAATTTTGTATAGATATTTTTATTTTCATGAAATCTAATTAGAAATGCAGTTTTAAAATTATTAGGACGAATAATTTTAAAATTATACAAAAAAAAAACATTTTTCTTAAAAATCACACAAAAACTGCTGTAACTTTTTTATTTCTTTATAAAAAAATGTAGATTTTGTATAGATATTTTTATTTTCATGAAATCTAATTAGAAATGCCATTTTAGAATTATTAGGACGATTAATTATAAACTTATACAAAAAAAAAACGTTTTTCTTAAATATCACACAAAAACTGCTGTAACTTTTTTATTTCTTTATAAAAAAATGTAAATTTTGTATAGATATTTTTATTTTCATGAAATCTAATTAGAAATGCCATTTTAGAATTATTAGGACGATTAATTATAAACTTATACAAAAAAAAACGTTTTTCTTAAATATCACACAAAAACTGCTGTAACTTTTTTATTTCTTTATAAAAAAATGTAAATTTTGTATAGATATTTTTATTTTCATGAAATCTAATTAGAAATGCCGTTTTAAAATTATTAGGACGATTAATTATAAACTTATACAAAAAAAACGTTTTTCTTAAATATCACACAAAAACTGCTGTAACTTTTTTATTTCTTTATAAAAAAATGTAAATTTTGTATAGATATTTTTATTTTCATGTAATCTAATTAGAAATGCCATTTTAGAATTATTAGGACGATTAATTATAAACTTATACAAAAAAAAACGTTTTTCTTAAATATCACACAAAAACTGCTGTAACTTTTTTATTTCTTTATAAAAAAATGTAAATTTTGTATAGATATTTTTATTTTCATGAAATCTAATTAGAAATGCAGTTTTAAAATTATTAGGACGAATAATTTTAAAATTATACAAAAAGAACGTTTTTCTTAAATATCACACAAAAACTGCTGTAACTTTTTTATTTCTTTATAAAAAAATGTAAATGTTGTATATATAATTTTAATTTCATGAAATCTAATTAGAAATGCCGTTTTAAAATTATTAGGACGATTAATTATAAACTTATACAAAAAAAACGTTTTTCTTAAATATCACACAAAAACTGCTGTAACTTTTTTATTTCTTTATAAAAAAATGTAAATTTTGTATAGTTATTTTTATTTTCACGAAATCTAATTAGAAATGCCATTTTAGAATTATTAGGACGATTAATTTTAAAATTATACAAAAAAAACGTTTTTCTTAAAAATCACACAAAAACTGCTGTAACTTTTTTATTTCTTTATAAAAAAATGTAAATTTTGTATAGATATTTTTATTTTCATGAAATCTAATTAGAAATGCCGTTTTAAAATTATTAGGACGAATATTTTTAAAATTATACAAAAAAAACATTTTTCTTAAAAATCACACAAAAACTGCTGTAACTTTTTTATTTCTTTATAAAAAAATGTAAATTTTGTATAAATAATTTTATTTTCATGAAATCTAATTAGAAATGCCGTTTTAAAATTATTAGGACGAATAATTTTAAAATTATACAAAAAAAACGTTTTTCTTAAAAATCACACAAAAACTGCTGTAACTATTTTATTTCTTTATAAAAAAATGTAAATTTTGTATAGATATTTTTATTTTCATGAAATCTAATTAGAAATGCCATTTTAGAATTATTAGGACGATTAATTATAAACTTATTCAAAAAAAAACGTTTTTCTTAAATATCACACAAAAACTGCTGTAACTTTTTTATTTCTTTATAAAAAAATGTAAATTTTGTATAGATATTTTTATTTTCATGAAATCTAATTAGAAATGCCATTTTAGAATTATTAGGACGATTAATTATAAACTTATACAAAAAAAAACGTTTTTCTTAAATATCACACAAAAACTGCTGTAACTTTTTTATTTCTTTATAAAAAAATGTAAATTTTGTATAGATATTTTTATTTTCATGAAATCTAATTAGAAATGCCGTTTTAAAATTATTAGGACGAATAATTTTAAAATTATACAAAAAAAAACGTTTTTCTTAAATATCACACAAAAACTGCTGTAACTTTTTTATTTCTTTATAAAAAAATGTAAATTTTGTATAGATATTTTTATTTTCATGAAATCTAATTAGAAATGCAGTTTTAAAATTATTAGGACGAATAATTTTAAAATTATACAAAAAGAACGTTTTTCTTAAATATCACACAAAAACTGCTGTAACTTTTTTATTTCTTTATAAAAAAATGTAAATGTTGTATATATAATTTTAATTTCATGAAATCTAATTAGAAATGCAGTTTTAAAATTATTAGGACGAATAATTTTAAAATTATACAAAAAAAACGTTTTTCTTAAAAATCACACAAAAACTGCTGTAACTTTTTTATTTCTTTATAAAAAAATGTAAATTTTGTATAGATATTTTTATTTTCATAAAATCTAATTAGAAATGCCGTTTTAAAATTATTAGGACGATTAATTATAAACTTATACAAAAAAAACGTTTTTCTTAAATATCACACAAAAACTGCTGTAACTTTTTTATTTCTTTATAAAAAAATGTAAATTTTGTATAGATATTTTTATTTTCATGAAATCTAATTAGAAATGCCATTTTAGAATTATTAGGACGATTAATTATAAACTTATACAAAAAAAAACGTTTTTCTTAAATATCACACAAAAACTGCTGTAACTTTTTTATTTCTTTATAAAAAAATGTAAATTTTGTATAGATATTTTTATTTTCATGAAATCTAATTAGAAATGCAGTTTTAAAATTATTAGGACGAATAATTTTAAAATTATACAAAAAAAACGTTTTTCTTAAAAATCACACAAAAACTGCTGTAACTTTTTTATTTCTTTATAAAAAAATGTAAATTTTGTATAGATATTTTTATTTTCATAAAATCTAATTAGAAATGCCGTTTTAAAATTATTAGGACGATTAATTATAAACTTATACAAAAAAAACGTTTTTCTTAAATATCACACAAAAACTGCTGTAACTTTTTTATTTCTTTATAAAAAAATGTAAATTTTGTATAGATATTTTTATTTTCATGAAATCTAATTAGAAATGCCATTTTAGAATTATTAGGACGATTAATTATAAACTTATACAAAAAAAAACGTTTTTCTTAAATATCACACAAAAACTGCTGTAACTTTTTTATTTCTTTATAAAAAAATGTAAATTTTGTATAGATATTTTTATTTTCATAAAATCTAATTAGAAATGCCGTTTTAAAATTATTAGGACGATTAATTATAAACTTATACAAAAAAAACGTTTTTCTTAAATATCACACAAAAACTGCTGTAACTTTTTTATTTCTTTATAAAAAAATGTAAATTTTGTATAGATATTTTTATTTTCATGAAATCTAATTAGAAATGCCATTTTAGAATTATTAGGACGATTAATTATAAACTTATACAAAAAAAAACGTTTTTCTTAAATATCACACAAAAACTGCTGTAACTTTTTTATTTCTTTATAAAAAAATGTAAATTTTGTATAGATATTTTTATTTTCATGAAATCTAATTAGAAATGCAGTTTTAAAATTATTAGGACGAATAATTTTAAAATTATACAAAAAAAACGTTTTTCTTAAAAATCACACAAAAACTGCTGTAACTTTTTTATTTCTTTATAAAAAAATGTAAATTTTGTATAGATATTTTTATTTTCATGAAATCTAATTAGAAATGCCATTTTAGAATTATTAGGATGATTAATTATAAACTTATACAAAAAAAAACGTTTTTCTTAAATATCACACAAAAACTGCTGTAACTTTTTTATTTCTTTATAAAAAAATGTAAATTTTGTATAGATATTTTTATTTTCATGAAATCTAATTAGAAATGCCATTTTAGAATTATTAGGACGATTAATTATAAACTTATACAAAAAAAAACGTTTTTCTTAAATATCACACAAAAACTGCTGTAACTTTTTTATTTCTTTATAAAAAAATGTAAATTTTGTATAGATATTTTTATTTTCATGAAATCTAATTAGAAATGCAGTTTTAAAATTATTAGGACGAATAATTTTAAAATTATACAAAAAAAACGTTTTTCTTAAAAATCACACAAAAACTGCTGTAACTTTTTTATTTCTTTATAAAAAAATGTAAATTTTGTATAGATATTTTTATTTTCATGAAATCTAATTAGAAATGCCATTTTAGAATTATTAGGACGATTAATTTTAAAATTATACAAAAAAAACGTTTTTCTTAAAAATCACACAAAAACTGCTGTAACTTTTTTATTTCTTTATAAAAAAATGTAAATTTTGTATAGATATTTTTATTTTCATGAAATCTAATTAGAAATGCCGTTTTAAAATTATTAGGACGAATATTTTTAAAATTATACAAAAAAAACATTTTTCTTAAAAATCACACAAAAACTGCTGTAACTTTTTTACTTCTTTATAAAAAAATGTAAATTTTGTATAGATATTTTTATTTTCTCGAAATCTAATTAGAAATGCCATTTTAGAATTATTAGGACGATTAATTATAAACTTATACAAAAAAAAACGTTTTTCTTAAATATCACACAAAAACTGCTGTAACTTTTTTATTTCTTTATAAAAAAATGTAAATTTTGTATAGATATTTTTATTTTCATGAAATCTAATTAGAAATGCAGTTTTAAAATTATTAGGACGAATAATTTTAAAATTATACAAAAAAACGTTTTTCTTAAAAATCACACAAAAACTGCTGTAACTTTTTTATTTCTTTATAAAAAAATGTAAATTTTGTATAGATATTTTTATTTTCATGAAATCTAATTAGAAATGCAGTTTTAAAATTATTAGGACGAATAATTTTAAAATTATACAAAAAGAACGTTTTTCTTAAATATCACACAAAAACTGCTGTAACTTTTTTATTTCTTTATAAAAAAATGTAAATTTTGTATAGATATTTTTATTTTCATGAAATCTAATTAGAAATGCCGTTTTAAAATTATTAGGACGAATAATTTTAAAATTATACAAAAAAAACGTTTTTCTTAAATATCACACAAAAACTGCTGTAACTTTTTTATTTCTTTATAAAAAAATGTAAATTTTGTATAGATATTTTTATTTTCATGAAATCTAATTAGAAATGCAGTTTTAAAATTATTAGGACGAATAATTTTAAAATTATACAAAAAGAACGTTTTTCTTAAATATCACACAAAAACTGCTGTAACTTTTTTATTTCTTTATAAAAAAATGTAAATTTTGTATAGATATTTTTATTTTCATAAAATCTAATTAGAAATGCCATTTTAGAATTATTAGGACGATTAATTATAAACTTATTCAAAAAAAAAAACGTTTTTCTTAAATATCACACAAAAACTGCTGTAACTTTTTTATTTCTTTATAAAAAAATGTAAATTTTGTATAGATATTTTTATTTTCATGAAATCTAATTAGAAATGCCATTTTAGAATTATTAGGACGATTAATTATAAACTTATACAAAAAAAAACGTTTTTCTTTAATATCACACAAAAACTGCTGTAACTTTTTTATTTCTTTATAAAAAAATGTAAATTTTGTATAGATATTTTTATTTTCATGAAATCTAATTAGAAATGCCGTTTTAAAATTATTAGGACGAATAATTTTAAAATTATACAAAAAAAACGTTTTTCTTAAATATCACACAAAAACTGCTGTAACTTTTTTATTTCTTTATAAAAAAATGTAAATTTTGTATAGATATTTTTATTTTCATGAAATCTAATTAGAAATGCAGTTTTAAAATTATTAGGACGAATAATTTTAAAATTATACAAAAAGAACGTTTTTCTTAAATATCACACAAAAACTGCTGTAACTTTTTTATTTCTTTATAAAAAAATGTAAATTTTGTATAGATATTTTTATTTTCATGAAATCTAATTAGAAATGCCATTTTAGAATTATTAGGACGATTAATTATAAACTTATACAAAAAAAAAACGTTTTTCTTAAATATCACACAAAAACTGCTGTAACTTTTTTATTTCTTTATAAAAAAATGTAAATTTTGTATAGATATTTTTATTTTCATGAAATCTAATTAGAAATGCCGTTTTAAAATTATTAGGACGATTAATTATAAACTTATACAAAAAAAAACGTTTTTCTTAAATATCACACAAAAACTGCTGTAACTTTTTTATTTCTTTATAAAAAAATGTAAATTTTGTATAGATATTTTTATTTTCATGAAATCTAATTAGAAATGCCGTTTTAAAATTATTAGGACGATTAATTATAAACTTATACAAAAAAAACCTTTTTCTTAAATTTCACACAAAAACTGCTGTAACTTTCTTATTTCTTTATAAAAAAATGTAAATTTTGTATAGATATTTTTATTTTCATGAAATCTAATTAGAAATGCCGTTTTAAAATTATTAGGACGATTAATTATAAACTTATACAAAAAAAACGTTTTTCTTAAATATCACACAAAAACTGCTGTAACTTTTTTATTTCTTTATAAAAAAATGTAAATTTTGTATAGATATTTTTATTTTCATGAAATCTAATTAGAAATGCCGTTTTAAACTTATTAGGACGATTAATTATAAACTTATACAAAAAAAACGTTTTTCTTAAATATCACTCACACAAAAACTGCTGTAACTTTTTTATTTCTTTATAAAAAAATGTAAATTTTGTATAGATATTTTTATTTTCATGAAATCTAATTAGAAATGCCATTTTAGAATTATTAGGACGATTAATTATAAACTTATACAAAAAAAACGTTTTTCTTAAATATCACACAAAAACTGCTGTAACTTTTTTATTTCTTTATAAAAAAATGTAAATTTTGTATAGATATTTTTATTTTCATGAAATCTAATTAGAAATGCCGTTTTAAAATTATTAGGACGATTAATTATAAACTTATACAAAAAAACGTTTTTCTTAAATATCACACAAAAACTGCTGTAACTTTTTTATTTCTTTATAAAAAAATGTAAATTTTGTATAGATATTTTTATTTTCATGAAATCTAATTAGAAATGCCGTTTTAAAATTATTAGGACGATTAATTATAAACTTATACAAAAAAAACGTTTTTCTTAAATTTCACACAAAAACTGCTGTAACTTTCTTATTTCTTTATAAAAAAATGTAAATTTTGTATAGATATTTTTATTTTCATGAAATCTAATTAGAAATGCCGTTTTAAAATTATTAGGACGATTAATTATAAACTTATACAAAAAAAACGTTTTTCTTAAATATCACACAAAAACTGCTGTAACTTTTTTATTTCTTTATAAAAAAATGTAAATTTTGTATAGATATTTTTATTTTCATGAAATCTAATTAGAAATGCCATTTTAGAATTATTAGGACGATTAATTATAAACTTATACAAAAAAAAACGTTTTTCTTAAATATCACACAAAAACTGCTGTAACTTTTTTATTTCTTTATAAAAAAATGTAAATTTTGTATAGATATTTTTATTTTCATGAAATCTAATTAGAAATGCCGTTTTAAAATTATTAGGACGATTAATTATAAACTTATACAAAAAAAACGTTTTTCTTAAATATCACACAAAAACTGCTGTAACTTTTTTATTTCTTTATAAAAAAAATGTAAATTTTGTATAGATATTTTTATTTTCATGAAATCTAATTAGAAATGCCGTTTTAAAATTATTAGGACGATTAATTATAAACTTATACAAAAAAAACGTTTTTCTTAAATTTCACACAAAAACTGCTGTAACTTTCTTATTTCTTTATAAAAAAATGTAAATTTTGTATAGATATTTTTATTTTCATGAAATCTAATTAGAAATGCCGTTTTAAAATTATTAGGACGATTAATTATAAACTTATACAAAAAAAACGTTTTTCTTAAATATCACACAAAAACTGCTGTAACTTTTTTATTTCTTTATAAAAAAATGTAAATTTTGTATAGATATTTTTATTTTCATGAAATCTAATTAGAAATGCAGTTTTAAAATTATTAGGACGAATAATTTTAAAATTATACAAAAAAAACGTTTTTCTTAAAAATCACACAAAAACTGCTGTAACTTTTTTATTTCTTTATAAAAAAATGTAAATTTTGTATAGATATTTTTATTTTCATGAAATCTAATTAGAAATGCCGTTTTAAAATTATTAGGACGATTAATTATAAACTTATACAAAAAAAACGTTTTTCTTAAATATCACTCACACAAAAACTGCTGTAACTTTTTTATTTCTTTATAAAAAAATGTAAATTTTGTATAGATATTTTTATTTTCATGAAATCTAATTAGAAATGCCATTTTAGAATTATTAGGACGATTAATTATAAACTTATACAAAAAAAAACGTTTTTCTTAAAAATCACACAAAAACTGCTGTAACTTTTTTATTTCTTTATAAAAAAATGTAAATTTTGTATAGATATTTTTATTTTCATAAAATCTAATTAGAAATGCCGTTTTAAAATTATTAGGACGATTAATTATAAACTTATACAAAAAAAACGTTTTTCTTAAATATCACACAAAAACTGCCGTAACTTTTTTATTTCTTTATAAAAAAATGTAAATTTTGTATAGATATTTTTATTTTCATGAAATCTAATTAGAAATGCCATTTTAAAATTATTAGGACGATTAATTATAAACTTATACAAAAAAAACGTTTTTCTTAAATATCACACAAAAACTGCTGTAACTTTTTTATTTCTTTATAAAAAAATGTAAATTTTGTATAGATATTTTTATTTTCATGAAATCTAATTAGAAATGCAGTTTTAAAATTATTAGGACGAATAATTTTAAAATTATACAAAAAAAACGTTTTTCTTAAAAATCACACAAAAACTGCTGTAACTTTTTTATTTCTTTATAAAAAAATGTAAATTTTGTATAGATATTTTTATTTTCATGAAATCTAATTAGAAATGCCATTTTAAAATTATTAGGACGATTAATTATAAACTTATACAAAAAAAACGTTTTTCTTAAATATCACACAAAAACTGCTGTAACTTTTTTATTTCTTTATAAAAAAATGTAAATTTTGTATAAATAATTTTATTTTCATGAAATCTAATTAGAAATGCAGTTTTAAAATTATTAGGACGAATAATTTTAAAATTATACAAAAAAAACGTTTTTCTTAAAAATCACACAAAAACTGCTGTAACTTTTTTACTTCTTTATAAAAAAATGTAAATTTTGTATAGATATTTTTATTTTCTCGAAATCTAATTAGAAATGCCATTTTAGAATTATTAGGACGATTAATTATAAACTTATACAAAAAAAACGTTTTTCTTAAATATCACACAAAAACTGCTGTAACTTTTTTATTTCTTTATAAAAAAATGTAAATTTTGTATAGATATTTTTATTTTCATGAAATCTAATTAGAAATGCAGTTTTAAAATTATTAGGACGAATAATTTTAAAATTATACAAAAAAAACGTTTTTCTTAAAAATCACACAAAAACTGCTGTAACTTTTTTATTTCTTTATAAAAAAATGTAAATTTTGTATAGATATTTTTATTTTCTCGAAATCTAATTAGAAATGCCATTTTAGAATTATTAGGACGATTAATTATAAACTTATACAAAAAAAAACGTTTTTCTTAAATATCACACAAAAACTGCTGTAACTTTTTTATTTCTTTATAAAAAAATGTAAATTTTGTATAAATAATTTTATTTTCATGAAATCTAATTAGAAATGCAGTTTTAAAATTATTAGGACGAATAATTTTAAAATTATACAAAAAAAAACGTTTTTCTTAAAAATCACACAAAAACTGCTGTAACTTTTTTATTTCTTTATAAAAAAATGTAAATTTTGTATAGATATTTTTATTTTCATGAAATCTAATTAGAAATGCCGTTTTAAAATTATTAGGACGATTAATTATAAACTTATACAAAAAAAACGTTTTTCTTAAATATCACTCACACAAAAACTGCTGTAACTTTTTTATTTCTTTATAAAAAAATGTAAATTTTGTATAGATATTTTTATTTTCATGAAATCTAATTAGAAATGCCGTTTTAAAATTATTAGGACGATTAATTATAAACTTATACAAAAAAAACGTTTTTCTTAAATATCACACAAAAACTGCTGTAACTTTTTTATTTCTTTATAAAAAAATGTAAATTTTGTATAGATATTTTTATTTTCATGTAATCTAATTAGAAATGCCATTTTAGAATTATTAGGACGATTAATTATAAACTTATACAAAAAAAAACGTTTTTCTTAAATATCACACAAAAACTGCTGTAACTTTTTTATTTCTTTATAAAAAAATGTAAATTTTGTATAGATATTTTTATTTTCATGAAATCTAATTAGAAATGCAGTTTTAAAATTATTAGGACGAATAATTTTAAAATTATACAAAAAGAACGTTTTTCTTAAATATCACACAAATACTGCTGTAACTTTTTTATTTCTTTATAAAAAAATGTAAATGTTGTATATATAATTTTAATTTCATGAAATCTAATTAGAAATGCAGTTTTAAAATTATTAGGACGAATAATTTTAAAATTATACAAAAAAAAAACATTTTTCTTAAAAATCACACAAAAACTGCTGTAACTTTTTTATTTCTTTATAAAAAAATGTAGATTTTGTATAGATATTTTTATTTTCATGAAATCTAATTAGAAATGCCGTTTTAAAATTATTAGGACGATTAATTATAAACTTATACAAAAAAAACGTTTTTCTTAAATATCACACAAAAACTGCTGTAACTTTTTTATTTCTTTATAAAAAAATGTAAATTTTGTATAGATATTTTTATTTTCATGAAATCTAATTAGAAATGCCGTTTTAAAATTATTAGGACGATTAATTATAAACTTATACAAAAAAAACGTTTTTCTTAAATATCACACAAAAACTGCTGTAACTTTTTTATTTCTTTATAAAAAAATGTAGATTTTGTATAGATACTTTTATTTTCATGAAATCTAATTAGAAATGCCGTTTTAAAATTATTAGGACGATTAATTATAAACTTATACAAAAAAAACGTTTTTCTTAAATATCACACAAAAACTGCTGTAACTTTTTTATTTCTTTATAAAAAAATGTAAATTTTGTATAGATATTTTTATTTTCATGTAATCTAATTAGAAATGCCATTTTAGAATTATTAGGACGATTAATTTTAAAATTATACAAAAAAAACGTTTTTCTTAAAAATCACACAAAAACTGCTGTAACTTTTTTATTTCTTTATAAAAAAATGTAAATTTTGTATAGATATTTTTATTTTCATGAAATCTAATTAGAAATGCCGTTTTAAAATTATTAGGACGAATATTTTTAAAATTATACAAAAAAAACATTTTTCTTAAAAATCACACAAAAACTGCTGTAACTTTTTTATTTCTTTATAAAAAAATGTAAATTTTGTATAAATAATTTTATTTTCATGAAATCTAATTAGAAATGCCGTTTTAAAATTATTAGGACGAATAATTTTAAAATTATACAAAAAAAACGTTTTTCTTAAAAATCACACAAAAACTGCTGTAACTTTTTTATTTCTTTATAAAAAAATGTAAATTTTGTATAGATATTTTTATTTTTATGAAATCTAATTAGAAATGATATTTTAGAATTATTAGGACGATTAATTATAAACTTATTCAAAAAAAAACGTTTTTCTTAAATATCACACAAAAACTGCTGTAACTTTTTTATTTCTTTATAAAAAAATGTAAATTTTGTATAGATATTTTTATTTTCATGAAATCTAATTAGAAATGCCATTTTAGAATTATTAGGACGATTAATTATAAACTTATACAAAAAAAAACGTTTTTCTTAAATATCACACAAAAACTGCTGTAACTTTTTTATTTCTTTATAAAAAAATTTAAATTTTGTATAGATATTTTTATTTTCATGAAATCTAATTAGAAATGCCGTTTTAAAATTATTAGGACGAATAATTTTAAAATTATACAAAAAAAACGTTTTTCTTAAATATCACACAAAAACTGCTGTAACTTTTTTATTTCTTTATAAAAAAATGTAAATTTTGTATAGATATTTTTATTTTCATGAAATCTAATTAGAAATGCCATTTTAGAATTATTAGGACGATTAATTATAAACTTATACAAAAAAAAACGTTTTTCTTAAATATCACACAAAAACTGCTGTAACTTTTTTATTTCTTTATAAAAAAATGTAAATTTTGTATAGATATTTTTATTTTCATGAAATCTAATTAGAAATGCAGTTTTAAAATTATTAGGACGAATAATTTTAAAATTATACAAAAAAAACGTTTTTCTTAAAAATCACACAAAAACTGCTGTAACTTTTTTATTTCTTTATAAAAAAATGTAAATTTTGTATAGATATTTTTATTTTCATAAAATCTAATTAGAAATGCCGTTTTAAAATTATTAGGACGATTAATTATAAACTTATACAAAAAAAACGTTTTTCTTAAATATCACACAAAAACTGCTGTAACTTTTTTATTTCTTTATAAAAAAATGTAAATTTTGTATAGATATTTTTATTTTCATGAAATCTAATTAGAAATGCCATTTTAGAATTATTAGGACGATTAATTATAAACTTATACAAAAAAAAACGTTTTTCTTAAATATCACACAAAAACTGCTGTAACTTTTTTATTTCTTTATAAAAAAATGTAAATTTTGTATAGATATTTTTATTTTCATGAAATCTAATTAGAAATGCAGTTTTAAAATTATTAGGACGAATAATTTTAAAATTATACAAAAAAAACGTTTTTCTTAAAAATCACACAAAAACTGCTGTAACTTTTTTATTTCTTTATAAAAAAATGTAAATTTTGTATAGATATTTTTATTTTCATGAAATCTAATTAGAAATGCCATTTTAAAATTATTAGGACGATTAATTATAAACTTATACAAAAAAAACGTTTTTCTTAAATATCACACAAAAACTGCTGTAACTTTTTTATTTCTTTATAAAAAAATGTAAATTTTGTATAAATAATTTTATTTTCATGAAATCTAATTAGAAATGCAGTTTTAAAATTATTAGGACGAATAATTTTAAAATTATACAAAAAAAAACGTTTTTCTTAAAAATCACACAAAAACTGCTGTAACTTTTTTACTTCTTTATAAAAAAATGTAAATTTTGTATAGATATTTTTATTTTCTCGAAATCTAATTAGAAATGCCATTTTAGAATTATTAGGACGATTAATTATAAACTTATACAAAAAAAACGTTTTTCTTAAATATCACACAAAAACTGCTGTAACTTTTTTATTTCTTTATAAAAAAATGTAAATTTTGTATAGATATTTTTATTTTCATGAAATCTAATTAGAAATGCCGTTTTAAAATTATTGGGACGATTAATTATAAACTTATACAAAAAAAACGTTTTTCTTAAATATCACTCACACAAAAACTGCTGTAACTTTTTTATTTCTTTATAAAAAAATGTAAATTTTGTATAGATATTTTTATTTTCATGAAATCTAATTAGAAATGCAGTTTTAAAATTATTAGGACGAATAATTTTAAAATTATACAAAAAAACGTTTTTCTTAAAAATCACACAAAAACTGCTGTAACTTTTTTATTTCTTTATAAAAAAATGTAAATTTTGTATAGATATTTTTATTTTCATAAAATCTAATTAGAAATGCCGTTTTAAAATTATTAGGACGAATAATTATAAACTTATACAAAAAAAACGTTTTTCTTAAATATCACACAAAAACTGCTGTAACTTTTTTATTTCTTTATAAAAAAATGTAAATTTTGTATAGATATTTTTATTTTCATGAAATCTAATTAGAAATGCCATTTTAGAATTATTAGGACGATTAATTATAAACTTATACAAAAAAAAACGTTTTTCTTAAATATCACACAAAAACTGCTGTAACTTTTTTATTTCTTTATAAAAAAATGTAAATTTTGTATAGATATTTTTATTTTCATGAAATCTAATTAGAAATGCAGTTTTAAAATTATTAGGACGAATAATTTTAAAATTATACAAAAAAAACGTTTTTCTTAAAAATCACACAAAAACTGCTGTAACTTTTTTATTTCTTTATAAAAAAATGTAAATTTTGTATAGATATTTTTATTTTCATAAAATCTAATTAGAAATGCCGTTTTAAAATTATTAGGACGATTAATTATAAACTTATACAAAAAAAACGTTTTTCTTAAATATCACACAAAAACTGCTGTAACTTTTTTATTTCTTTATAAAAAAATGTAAATTTTGTATAGATATTTTTATTTTCATGTAATCTAATTAGAAATGCCATTTTAGAATTATTAGGACGATTAATTATAAACTTATACAAAAAAAAACGTTTTTCTTAAATATCACACAAAAACTGCTGTAACTTTTTTATTTCTTTATAAAAAAATGTAAATTTTGTATAGATATTTTTATTTTCATGAAATCTAATTAGAAATGCAGTTTTAAAATTATTAGGACGAATAATTTTAAAATTATACAAAAAGAACGTTTTTCTTAAATATCACACAAATACTGCTGTAACTTTTTTATTTCTTTATAAAAAAATGTAAATGTTGTATATATAATTTTAATTTCATGAAATCTAATTAGAAATGCAGTTTTAAAATTATTAGGACGAATAATTTTAAAATTATACAAAAAAAAAACATTTTTCGTAAAAATCACACAAAAACTGCTGTAACTTTTTTATTTCTTTATAAAAAAATGTAGATTTTGTATAGATATTTTTATTTTCATGAAATCTAATTAGAAATGCCGTTTTAAAATTATTAGGACGATTAATTATAAACTTATACAAAAAAAACGTTTTTCTTAAATATCACACAAAAACTGCTGTAACTTTTTTATTTCTTTATAAAAAAATGTAAATTTTATATAGATATTTTTATTTTCATGAAATCTAATTAGAAATGCCGTTTTAAAATTATTAGGACGATTAATTATAAACTTATACAAAAAAACGTTTTTCTTAAATATCACACAAAAACTGCTGTAACTTTTTTATTTCTTTATAAAAAAATGTAAATTTTGTATAGTTATTTTTATTTTCACGAAATCTAATTAGAAATGCCATTTTAGAATTATTAGGACGATTAATTTTAAAATTATACAAAAAAAACGTTTTTCTTAAAAATCACACAAAAACTGCTGTAACTTTTTTATTTCTTTATAAAAAAATGTAAATTTTGTATAGATATTTTTATTTTCATGAAATCTAATTAGAAATGCCGTTTTAAAATTATTAGGACGAATATTTTTAAAATTATACAAAAAAAACATTTTTCTTAAAAATCACACAAAAACTGCTGTAACTTTTTTATTTCTTTATAAAAAAATGTAAATTTTGTATAAATAATTTTATTTTCATGAAATCTAATTAGAAATGCCGTTTTAAAATTATTAGGACGAATAATTTTAAAATTATACAAAAAAAACGTTTTTCTTAAAAATCACACAAAAACTGCTGTAACTTTTTTATTTCTTTATAAAAAAATGTAAATTTTGTATAGATATTTTTATTTTTATGAAATCTAATTAGAAATGCCATTTTAGAATTATTAGGACGATTAATTATAAACTTATTCAAAAAAAAACGTTTTTCTTAAATATCACACAAAAACTGCTGTAACTTTTTTATTTCTTTATAAAAAAATGTAAATTTTGTATAGATATTTTTATTTTCATGAAATCTAATTAGAAATGCCATTTTAGAATTATTAGGACGATTAATTATAAACTTATACAAAAAAAAACGTTTTTCTTAAATATCACACAAAAACTGCTGTAACTTTTTTATTTCTTTATAAAAAAATGTAAATTTTGTATAGATATTTTTATTTTCATGAAATCTAATTAGAAATGCCGTTTTAAAATTATTAGGACGAATAATTTTAAAATTATACAAAAAAAACGTTTTTCTTAAATATCACACAAAAACTGCTGTAACTTTTTTATTTCTTTATAAAAAAATGTAAATTTTGTATAGATATTTTTATTTTCATGAAATCTAATTAGAAATGCCATTTTAGAATTATTAGGACGATTAATTATAAACTTATACAAAAAAAAACGTTTTTCTTAAATATCACACAAAAACTGCTGTAACTTTTTTATTTCTTTATAAAAAAATGTAAATTTTGTATAGATATTTTTATTTTCATGAAATCTAATTAGAAATGCAGTTTTAAAATTATTAGGACGAATAATTTTAAAATTATACAAAAAAAACGTTTTTCTTAAAAATCACACAAAAACTGCTGTAACTTTTTTATTTCTTTATAAAAAAATGTAAATTTTGTATAGATATTTTTATTTTCATAAAATCTAATTAGAAATGCCGTTTTAAAATTATTAGGACGATTAATTATAAACTTATACAAAAAAAACGTTTTTCTTAAATATCACACAAAAACTGCTGTAACTTTTTTATTTCTTTATAAAAAAATGTAAATTTTGTATAGATATTTTTATTTTCATGAAATCTAATTAGAAATGCCATTTTAGAATTATTAGGACGATTAATTATAAACTTATACAAAAAAAAACGTTTTTCTTAAATATCACACAAAAACTGCTGTAACTTTTTTATTTCTTTATAAAAAAATGTAAATTTTGTATAGATATTTTTATTTTCATGAAATCTAATTAGAAATGCAGTTTTAAAATTATTAGGACGAATAATTTTAAAATTATACAAAAAAAAACGTTTTTCTTAAAAATCACACAAAAACTGCTGTAACTTTTTTATTTCTTTATAAAAAAATGTAAATTTTGTATAGATATTTTTATTTTCATAAAATCTAATTAGAAATGCCGTTTTAAAATTATTAGGACGATTAATTATAAACTTATACAAAAAAAACGTTTTTCTTAAATATCACACAAAAACTGCTGTAACTTTTTTATTTCTTTATAAAAAAATGTAAATTTTGTATAGATATTTTTATTTTCATGAAATCTAATTAGAAATGCCATTTTAGAATTATTAGGACGATTAATTATAAACTTATACAAAAAAAACGTTTTTCTTAAATATCACACAAAAACTGCTGTAACTTTTTTATTTCTTTATAAAAAAATGTAAATTTTGTATAGATATTTTTATTTTCATGAAATCTAATTAGAAATGCAGTTTTAAAATTATTAGGACGAATAATTTTAAAATTATACAAAAAAAACGTTTTTCTTAAAAATCACACAAAAACTGCTGTAACTTTTTTATTTCTTTATAAAAAAATGTAAATTTTGTATAGATATTTTTATTTTCATAAAATCTAATTAGAAATGCCGTTTTAAAATTATTAGGACGATTAATTATAAACTTATACAAAAAAAACGTTTTTCTTAAATATCACACAAAAACTGCTGTAACTTTTTTATTTCTTTATAAAAAAATGTAAATTTTGTATAGATATTTTTATTTTCATGAAATCTAATTAGAAATGCCATTTTAAAATTATTAGGACGATTAATTATAAACTTATACAAAAAAAACGTTTTTCTTAAATATCACTCACACAAAAACTGCTGTAACTTTTTTATTTCTTTATAAAAAAATGTAAATTTTGTATAGATATTTTTATTTTCATGAAATCTAATTAGAAATGCAGTTTTAAAATTATTAGGACGAATAATTTTAAAATTATACAAAAAAAAACGTTTTTCTTAAAAATCACACAAAAACTGCTGTAACTTTTTTATTTCTTTATAAAAAAATGTAAATTTTGTATAGATATTTTTATTTTCATGAAATCTAATTAGAAATGCCATTTTAAAATTATTAGGACGATTAATTATAAACTTATACAAAAAAAACGTTTTTCTTAAATATCACTCACACAAAAACTGCTGTAACTTTTTTATTTCTTTATAAAAAAATGTAAATTTTGTATAGATATTTTTATTTTCATGAAATCTAATTAGAAATGCAGTTTTAAAATTATTAGGACGAATAATTTTAAAATTATACAAAAAAAACGTTTTTCTTAAAAATCACACAAAAACTGCTGTAACTTTTTTATTTCTTTATAAAAAAATGTAAATTTTGTATAGATATTTTTATTTTCATGAAATCTAATTAGAAATGCCATTTTAAAATTATTAGGACGATTAATTATAAACTTATACAAAAAAAAACGTTTTTCTTAAATATCACTCACACAAAAACTGCTGTAACTTTTTTATTTCTTTATAAAAAAATGTAAATTTTGTATAGATATTTTTATTTTCATGAAATCTAATTAGAAATGCAGTTTTAAAATTATTAGGACGAATAATTTTAAAATTATACAAAAAAAAACGTTTTTCTTAAAAATCACACAAAAACTGCTGTAACTTTTTTATTTCTTTATAAAAAAATGTAAATTTTGTATAGATATTTTTATTTTCATGAAATCTAATTAGAAATGCCGTTTTAAAATTATTAGGACGATTAATTATAAACTTATACAAAAAAAAACGTTTTTCTTAAATATCACACAAAAACTGCTGTAACTTTTTTATTTCTTTATAAAAAAATGTAAATTTTGTATAGATATTTTTATTTTCATGAAATCTAATTAGAAATGCCGTTTTAAAATTATTAGGACGATTAATTATAAACTTATACAAAAAAAACGTTTTTCTTAAATATCACACAAAAACTGCTGTAACTTTTTTATTTCTTTATAAAAAAATGTAAATTTTGTATAGATATTTTTACTTTCATGAAATCTAATTAGAAATGCCATTTTAGAATTATTAGGACGATTAATTATAAACTTATACAAAAAAAAACGTTTTTCTTAAATATCACTCACACAAAAACTGCTGTAACTTTTTTATTTCTTTATAAAAAAATGTAAATTTTGTATAGATATTTTTATTTTCATGAAATCTAATTAGAAATGCCATTTTAAAATTATTAGGACGATTAATTATAAACTTATACAAAAAAAAACGTTTTTCTTAAATATCACTCACACAAAAACTGCTGTAACTTTTTTATTTCTTTATAAAAAAATGTAAATTTTGTATAGATATTTTTATTTTCATGAAATCTAATTAGAAATGCCGTTTTAAAATTATTAGGACGATTAATTATAAAATTATACAAAAAAAAACGTTTTTCTTAAATATCACACAAAAACTGCTGTAACTTTTTTATTTCTTTATAAAAAAATGTAAATTTTGTATAGATATTTTTATTTTCATGAAATCTAATTCGAAATGCCGTTTTAAAATTATTAGGACGATTAATTATAAACTTATACAAAAAAAACGTTTTTCTTAAATATCACACAAAAACTGCTGTAACTTTTTTATTTCTTTATAAAAAAATGTAAATTTTGTATAGATATTTTTATTTTCATGAAATCTAATTAGAAATGCCGTTTTAAAATTATTGGGACGATTAATTATAAACTTATACAAAAAAAACGTTTTTCTTAAATATCACTCACACAAAAACTGCTGTAACTTTTTTATTTCTTTATAAAAAAATGTAAATTTTGTATAGATATTTTTATTTTCATGAAATCTAATTAGAAATGCCATTTTAGAATTATTAGGACGATTAATTATAAACTTATACAAAAAAAAACGTTTTTCTTAAATATCACACAAAAACTGCTGTAACTTTTTTATTTCTTGATAAAAAAATGTAAATTTTGTATAGATATTTTTATTTTCATGAAATCTAATTAGAAATGCCGTTTTAAAATTATTAGGACGATTAATTATAAACTTATACAAAAAAAACGTTTTTCTTAAATATCACACAAAAACTGCTGTAACTTTTTTATTTCTTTATAAAAAAATGTAAATTTTGTATAGATATTTTTATTTTCATGAAATCTAATTAGAAATGCCGTTTTAAAATTATTAGGACGATTAATTATAAACTTATACAAAAAAAAACGTTTTTCTTAAATATCACACAAAAACTGCTGTAACTTTTTTATTTCTTGATAAAAAAATGTAAATTTTGTATAGATATTTTTATTTTCATGAAATCTAATTAGAAATGCCGTTTTAAAATTATTAGGACGATTAATTATAAACTTATACAAAAAAAACGTTTTTCTTAAATATCACACAAAAACTGCTGTAACTTTTTTATTTCTTTATAAAAAAATGTAAATTTTGTATAGATATTTTTATTTTCATGAAATCTAATTAGAAATGCCATTTTAGAATTATTAGGACGATTAATTATAAACTTATACAAAAAAAAAACGTTTTTCTTAAATATCACACAAAAACTGCTGTAACTTTTTTTATTTCTTTATAAAAAAATGTAAATTTTGTATAGATATTTTTATTTTCATGAAATCTAATTAGAAATGCCGTTTTAAAATTATTAGGACGATTAATTATAAACTTATACAAAAAAAAACGTTTTTCTTAAATATCACACAAAAACTGCTGTAACTTTTTTATTTCTTTATAAAAAAATGTAAATTTTGTATAGATATTTTTATTTTCATGAAATCTAATTAGAAATGCCGTTTTAAAATTATTAGGACGATTAATTATAAACTTATACAAAAAAAAACGTTTTTCTTAAATATCACACAAAAACTGCTGTAACTTTTTTATTTCTTTATAAAAAAATGTAAATTTTGTATAGATATTTTTATTTTCATGAAATCTAATTAGAAATGCAGTTTTAAAATTATTAGGACGAATAATTTTAAAATTATACAAAAAGAACGTTTTTCTTAAATATCACACAAAAACTGCTGTAACTTTTTTATTTCTTTATAAAAAAATGTAAATTTTGTATAGATATTTTTATTTTCATGAAATCTAATTAGAAATGCAGTTTTAAAATTATTAGGACGAATAATTTTAAAATTATACAAAAAAAAACGTTTTTCTTAAAAATCACACAAAAACTGCTGTAACTTTTTTATTTCTTTATAAAAAAATGTAAATTTTGTATAGATATTTTTATTTTCATGAAATCTAATTAGAAATGCCGTTTTAAAATTATTAGGACGATTAATTATAAACTTATACAAAAAAAACGTTTTTCTTAAATATCACACAAAAACTGCTGTAACTTTTTTATTTCTTTATAAAAAAATGTAAATTTTGTATAGATATTTTTATTTTCATGAAATCTAATTAGAAATGCCGTTTTAAAATTATTAGGACGATTAATTATAAACTTATACAAAAAAAACGTTTTTCTTAAATATCACACAAAAACTGCTGTAACTTTTTTATTTCTTTATAAAAAAATGTAAATTTTGTATAGATATTTTTATTTTCATGAAATCTAATTAGAAATGCAGTTTTAAAATTATTAGGACGAATAATTTTAAAATTATACAAAAAAAACGATTTTCTTAAAAATCACACAAAAACTGCTGTAACTTTTTTATTTCTTTATAAAAAAATGTAAATTTTGTATAGATATTTTTATTTTCATGAAATCTAATTAGAAAAGCCGTTTTAAAATTATTAGGACGATTAATTATAAACTTATACAAAAAAAAACGTTTTTCTTAAATATCACACAAAAACTGCTGTAACTTTTTTATTTCTTTATAAAAAAATGTAAATTTTGTATAGATATTTTTATTTTCATGAAATCTAATTAGAAATGCCGTTTTAAAATTATTAGGACGATTAATTATAAACTTATACAAAAAAAACGTTTTTCTTAAATATCACACAAAAACTGCTGTAACTTTTTTATTTCTTTATAAAAAAATGTAAATTTTGTATAGATATTTTTATTTTCATGAAATCTAATTAGAAATGCCGTTTTAAAATTATTAGGACGATTAATTATAAACTTATACAAAAAAAACGTTTTTCTTAAATATCACACAAAAACTGCTGTAACTTTTTTATTTCTTTATAAAAAAATGTAAATTTTGTATAGATATTTTTATTTTCATGAAATCTAATTAGAAATGCAGTTTTAAAATTATTAGGACGAATAATTTTAAAATTATACAAAAAGAACGTTTTTCTTAAATATCACACAAAAACTGCTGTAACTTTTTTATTTCTTTATAAAAAAATGTAAATTTTGTATAGATATTTTTATTTTCATGAAATCTAATTAGAAATGCAGTTTTAAAATTATTAGGACGAATAATTTTAAAATTATACAAAAAAAACGTTTTTCTTAAAAATCACACAAAAACTGCTGTAACTTTTTTATTTCTTTATAAAAAAATGTAAATTTTGTATAGATATTTTTATTTTCATGAAATCTAATTAGAAATGCCGTTTTAAAATTATTAGGACGATTAATTATAAACTTATACAAAAAAAACGTTTTTCTTAAATATCACACAAAAACTGCTGTAACTTTTTTATTTCTTTATAAAAAAATGTAAATTTTGTATAGATATTTTTATTTTCATGAAATCTAATCAGAAATGCCGTTTTAAAATTATTAGGACGATTAATTTTAAAATTATTCAAAAAAAAACGTTTTTCTTAAAAATCACACAAAAACTGCTGTAACTTTTTTATTTCTTTATAAAAAAATGTCAATTTTGTATAGATATTTTTATTTTCATGAAATCTAATTAGAAATGCAGTTTTAAAATTATTAGGACGAATAATTTTAAAATTATACAAAAAAAACATTTTTCTTAAATATCACACAAAAACTGCTGTAACTTTTTTATTTCTTTATAAAAAAATGTAAATTTTGTATAGATATTTTTATTTTCATGAAATCTAATTAGAAATGCAGTTTTAAAATTATTAGGACGAATAATTTTAAAATTATACAAAAAAAACGTTTTTCTTAAAAATCACACAAAAACTGCTGTAACTTTTTTATTTCTTTATAAAAAAATGTAAATTTTGTATAGATATTTTTATTTTCATGAAATCTAATTAGAAAAGCCGTTTTAAAATTATTAGGACGATTAATTATAAACTTATACAAAAAAAACGTTTTTCTTAAATATCACACAAAAACTGCTGTAACTTTTTTATTTCTTTATAAAAAAATGTAAATTTTGTATAGATATTTTTATTTTCATGAAATCTAATTAGAAATGCCGTTTTAAAATTATTAGGACGATTAATTATAAACTTATACAAAATAAACGTTTTTCTTAAATATCACTCACACAAAAACTGCTGTAACTTTTTTATTTCTTTATAAAAAAATGTAAATTTTGTATAGATATTTTTATTTTCATGAAATCTAATTAGAAATGCCATTTTAGAATTATTAGGACGATTAATTATAAACTTATACAAAAAAAAACGTTTTTCTTAAATATCACACAAAAACTGCTGTAACTTTTTTATTTCTTTATAAAAAAATGTAAATTTTGTATAGATATTTTTATTTTCATGAAATCTAATTAGAAATGCCGTTTTAAAATTATTAGGACGATTAATTATAAACTTATACAAAAAAAACGTTTTTCTTAAATATCACACAAAAACTGCTGTAACTTTTTTATTTCTTTATAAAAAAATGTAAATTTTATATAGATATTTTTATTTTCATGAAATCTAATTAGAAATGCAGTTTTAAAATTATTAGGACGATTAATTATAAACTTATACAAAAAGAACGTTTTTCTTAAATATCACACAAAAACTGCTGTAACTTTTTTATTTCTTTATAAAAAAATGTAAATTTTGTATAGATATTTTTATTTTCATAAAATCTAATTAGAAATGCCGTTTTAAAATTATTAGGACGATTAATTATAAACTTATACAAAAAAAACGTTTTTCTTAAATATCACACAAAAACTGCTGTAACTTTTTTATTTCTTTATAAAAAAATGTAAATTTTGTATAGATATTTTTATTTTCATGAAATCTAATTAGAAATGCCATTTTAGAATTATTAGGACGATTAATTATAAACTTATACAAAAAAAAACGTTTTTCTTAAATATCACACAAAAACTGCTGTAACTTTTTTATTTCTTTATAAAAAAATGTAAATTTTGTATAGATATTTTTATTTTCATGAAATCTAATTAGAAATGCAGTTTTAAAATTATTAGGACGAATAATTTTAAAATTATACAAAAAGAACGTTTTTCTTAAATATCACACAAAAACTGCTGTAACTTTTTTATTTCTTTATAAAAAAATGTAAATGTTGTATATATAATTTTAATTTCATGAAATCTAATTAGAAATGCAGTTTTAAAATTATTAGGACGAATAATTTTAAAATTATACAAAAAAAAAACATTTTTCTTAAAAATCACACAAAAACTGCTGTAACTTTTTTATTTCTTTATAAAAAAATGTAGATTTTGTATAGATATTTTTATTTTCATGAAATCTAATTAGAAATGCCGTTTTAAAATTATTAGGACGATTAATTATAAACTTATACAAAAAAAACGTTTTTCTTAAATATCACACAAAAACTGCTGTAACTTTTTTATTTCTTGATAAAAAAATGTAAATTTTGTATAGATATTTTTATTTTCATGAAATCTAATTAGAAATGCCGTTTTAAAATTATTAGGACGATTAATTATAAACTTATACAAAAAAAACGTTTTTCTTAAATATCACACAAAAACTGCTGTAACTTTTTTATTTCTTTATAAAAAAATGTAAATTTTGTATAGATATTTTTATTTTCATGAAATCTAATTAGAAATGCCATTTTAGAATTATTAGGACGATTAATTATAAACTTATACAAAAAAAAACGTTTTTCTTAAATATCACACAAAAACTGCTGTAACTTTTTTTATTTCTTTATAAAAAAATGTAAATTTTGTATAGATATTTTTATTTTCATGAAATCTAATTAGAAATGCCGTTTTAAAATTATTAGGACGATTAATTATAAACTTATACAAAAAAAACGTTTTTCTTAAATATCACACAAAAACTGCTGTAACTTTTTTATTTCTTTATAAAAAAATGTAAATTTTGTATAGATATTTTTATTTTCATGAAATCTAATTAGAAATGCCGTTTTAAAATTATTAGGACGATTAATTATAAACTTATACAAAAAAAACGTTTTTCTTAAATATCACACAAAAACTGCTGTAACTTTTTTATTTCTTTATAAAAAAATGTAAATTTTGTATAGATATTTTTATTTTCATGAAATCTAATTAGAAATGCAGTTTTAAAATTATTAGGACGAATAATTTTAAAATTATACAAAAAGAACGTTTTTCTTAAATATCACACAAAAACTGCTGTAACTTTTTTATTTCTTTATAAAAAAATGTAAATTTTGTATAGATATTTTTATTTTCATGAAATCTAATTAGAAATGCAGTTTTAAAATTATTAGGACGAATAATTTTAAAATTATACAAAAAAAACGTTTTTCTTAAAAATCACACAAAAACTGCTGTAACTTTTTTATTTCTTTATAAAAAAATGTAAATTTTGTATAGATATTTTTATTTTCATGAAATCTAATTAGAAATGCCGTTTTAAAATTATTAGGACGATTAATTATAAACTTATACAAAAAAAACGTTTTTCTTAAATATCACACAAAAACTGCTGTAACTTTTTTATTTCTTTATAAAAAAATGTAAATTTTGTATAGATATTTTTATTTTCATGAAATCTAATTAGAAATGCCGTTTTAAAATTATTAGGACGATTAATTATAAACTTATACAAAAAAAACGTTTTTCTTAAATATCACACAAAAACTGCTGTAACTTTTTTATTTCTTTATAAAAAAATGTAAATTTTGTATAGATATTTTTATTTTCATGAAATCTAATTAGAAATGCCGTTTTAAAATTATTAGGACGATTAATTATAAACTTATACAAAAAAAACGTTTTTCTTAAATATCACACAAAAACTGCTGTAACTTTTTTATTTCTTGATAAAAAAATGTAAATTTTGTATAGATATTTTTATTTTCATGAAATCTAATTAGAAATGCCGTTTTAAAATTATTAGGACGATTAATTATAAACTTATACAAAAAAAACGTTTTTCTTAAATATCACACAAAAACTGCTGTAACTTTTTTATTTCTTTATAAAAAAATGTAAATTTTGTATAGATATTTTTATTTTCATGAAATCTAATTAGAAATGCCATTTTAGAATTATTAGGACGATTAATTATAAACTTATACAAAAAAAAACGTTTTTCTTAAATATCACACAAAAACTGCTGTAACTTTTTTTATTTCTTTATAAAAAAATGTAAATTTTGTATAGATATTTTTATTTTCATGAAATCTAATTAGAAATGCCGTTTTAAAATTATTAGGACGATTAATTATAAACTTATACAAAAAAAACGTTTTTCTTAAATATCACACAAAAACTGCTGTAACTTTTTTATTTCTTTATAAAAAAATGTAAATTTTGTATAGATATTTTTATTTTCATGAAATCTAATTAGAAATGCCGTTTTAAAATTATTAGGACGATTAATTATAAACTTATACAAAAAAAACGTTTTTCTTAAATATCACACAAAAACTGCTGTAACTTTTTTATTTCTTTATAAAAAAATGTAAATTTTGTATAGATATTTTTATTTTCATGAAATCTAATTAGAAATGCAGTTTTAAAATTATTAGGACGAATAATTTTAAAATTATACAAAAAGAACGTTTTTCTTAAATATCACACAAAAACTGCTGTAACTTTTTTATTTCTTTATAAAAAAATGTAAATTTTGTATAGATATTTTTATTTTCATGAAATCTAATTAGAAATGCAGTTTTAAAATTATTAGGACGAATAATTTTAAAATTATACAAAAAAAACGTTTTTCTTAAAAATCACACAAAAACTGCTGTAACTTTTTTATTTCTTTATAAAAAAATGTAAATTTTGTATAGATATTTTTATTTTCATGAAATCTAATTAGAAATGCCGTTTTAAAATTATTAGGACGATTAATTATAAACTTATACAAAAAAAACGTTTTTCTTAAATATCACACAAAAACTGCTGTAACTTTTTTATTTCTTTATAAAAAAATGTAAATTTTGTATAGATATTTTTATTTTCATGAAATCTAATTAGAAATGCCGTTTTAAAATTATTAGGACGATTAATTATAAACTTATACAAAAAAAACGTTTTTCTTAAATATCACACAAAAACTGCTGTAACTTTTTTATTTCTTTATAAAAAAATGTAAATTTTGTATAGATATTTTTATTTTCATGAAATCTAATTAGAAATGCAGTTTTAAAATTATTAGGACGAATAATTTTAAAATTATACAAAAAAAACGATTTTCTTAAAAATCACACAAAAACTGCTGTAACTTTTTTATTTCTTTATAAAAAAATGTAAATTTTGTATAGATATTTTTATTTTCATGAAATCTAATTAGAAAAGCCGTTTTAAAATTATTAGGACGATTAATTATAAACTTATACAAAAAAAACGTTTTTCTTAAATATCACACAAAAACTGCTGTAACTTTTTTATTTCTTTATAAAAAAATGTAAATTTTGTATAGATATTTTTATTTTCATGAAATCTAATTAGAAATGCCGTTTTAAAATTATTAGGACGATTAATTATAAACTTATACAAAAAAAACGTTTTTCTTAAATATCACACAAAAACTGCTGTAACTTTTTTATTTCTTTATAAAAAAATGTAAATTTTGTATAGATATTTTTATTTTCATGAAATCTAATTAGAAATGCAGTTTTAAAATTATTAGGACGAATAATTTTAAAATTATACAAAAAGAACGTTTTTCTTAAATATCACACAAAAACTGCTGTAACTTTTTTATTTCTTTATAAAAAAATGTAAATTTTGTATAGATATTTTTATTTTCATGAAATCTAATTAGAAATGCAGTTTTAAAATTATTAGGACGAATAATTTTAAAATTATACAAAAAAAACGTTTTTCTTAAAAATCACACAAAAACTGCTGTAACTTTTTTATTTCTTTATAAAAAAATGTAAATTTTGTATAGATATTTTTATTTTCATGAAATCTAATTAGAAATGCCGTTTTAAAATTATTAGGACGATTAATTATAAACTTATACAAAAAAAACGTTTTTCTTAAATATCACACAAAAACTGCTGTAACTTTTTTATTTCTTTATAAAAAAATGTAAATTTTGTATAGATATTTTTATTTTCATGAAATCTAATTAGAAATGCCGTTTTAAAATTATTAGGACGATTAATTATAAACTTATACAAAAAAAACGTTTTTCTTAAATATCACACAAAAACTGCTGTAACTTTTTTATTTCTTTATAAAAAAATGTAAATTTTGTATAGATATTTTTATTTTCATGAAATCTAATTAGAAATGCAGTTTTAAAATTATTAGGACGAATAATTTTAAAATTATACAAAAAAAACGTTTTTCTTAAAAATCACACAAAAACTGCTGTAACTTTTTTATTTCTTTATAAAAAAATGTAAATTTTGTATAGATATTTTTATTTTCATGAAATCTAATTAGAAAAGCCGTTTTAAAATTATTAGGACGATTAATTATAAACTTATACAAAAAAAACGTTTTTCTTAAATATCACACAAAAACTGCTGTAACTTTTTTATTTCTTTATAAAAAAATGTAAATTTTGTATAGATATTTTTATTTTCATGAAATCTAATTAGAAATGCCGTTTTAAAATTATTAGGACGATTAATTATAAACTTATACAAAATAAACGTTTTTCTTAAATATCACTCACACAAAAACTGCTGTAACTTTTTTATTTCTTTATAAAAAAATGTAAATTTTGTATAGATATTTTTATTTTCATGAAATCTAATTAGAAATGCCATTTTAGAATTATTAGGACGATTAATTATAAACTTATACAAAAAAAAACGTTTTTCTTAAATATCACACAAAAACTGCTGTAACTTTTTTATTTCTTTATAAAAAAATGTAAATTTTGTATAGATATTTTTATTTTCATGAAATCTAATTAGAAATGCCGTTTTAAAATTATTAGGACGATTAATTATAAACTTATACAAAAAAAACGTTTTTCTTAAAAATCACACAAAAACTGCTGTAACTTTTTTATTTCTTTATAAAAAAATGTAAATTTTGTATAGATATTTTTATTTTCATGAAATCTAATTAGAAATGCCATTTTAGAATTATTAGGACGATTAATTATAAACTTATACAAAAAAAAACGTTTTTCTTAAATATCACACAAAAACTGCTGTAACTTTTTTATTTCTTTATAAAAAAATGTAAATTTTGTATAGATATTTTTATTTTCATGAAATCTAATTAGAAATGCAGTTTTAAAATTATTAGGACGAATAATTTTAAAATTATACAAAAAAAACGTTTTTCTTAAAAATCACACAAAAACTGCTGTAACTTTTTTATTTCTTTATAAAAAAATGTAAATTTTGTATAGATATTTTTATTTTCATGAAATCTAATTAGAAATGCCGTTTTAAAATTATTAGGACGATTAATTATAAACTTATACAAAAAAAACGTTTTTCTTAAATATCACACAAAAACTGCTGTAACTTTTTTATTTCTTTATAAAAAAATGTAAATTTTGTATAGATATTTTTATTTTCATGAAATCTAATTAGAAATGCCGTTTTAAAATTATTAGGACGATTAATTATAAACTTATACAAAAAAAACGTTTTTCTTAAAAATCACACAAAAACTGCTGTAACTTTTTTATTTCTTTATAAAAAAATGTAAATTTTGTATAGATATTTTTATTTTCATGAAATCTAATTAGAAATGCCGTTTTAAAATTATTAGGACGATTAATTATAAACTTATACAAAAAAAAACGTTTTTCTTAAATATCACACAAAAACTGCTGTAACTTTTTTATTTCTTTATAAAAAAATGTAAATTTTGTATAGATATTTTTATTTTCATGAAATCTAATTAGAAATGCAGTTTTAAAATTATTAGGACGAATAATTTTAAAATTATACAAAAAAAACGTTTTTCTTAAAAATCACACAAAAACTGCTGTAACTTTTTTATTTCTTTATAAAAAAATGTAAATTTTGTATAGATATTTTTATTTTCATGAAATCTAATTAGAAATGCCGTTTTAAAATTATTAGGACGATTAATTATAAACCTATACAAAAAAAACGTTTTTCTTAAATATCACACAAAAACTGCTGTAACTTTTTTATTTCTTTATAAAAAAATGTAAATTTTGTATAGATATTTTTATTTTCATGAAATCTAATTAGAAATGCCGTTTTAAAATTATTAGGACGATTAATTATAAACTTATACAAAAAAAACGTTTTTCTTAAATATCACACAAAAACTGCTGTAACTTTTTTATTTCTTTATAAAAAAATGTAAATTTTGTATAGATATTTTTATTTTCATGAAATCTAATTAGAAATGCAGTTTTAAAATTATTAGGACGAATAATTTTAAAATTATACAAAAAAAACGTTTTTCTTAAAAATCACACAAAAACTGCTGTAACTTTTTTATTTCTTTATAAAAAAATGTAAATTTTGTATAGATATTTTTATTTTCATGAAATCTAATTAGAAATGCCATTTTAGAATTATTAGGACGATTAATTATAAACTTATACAAAAAAAAACGTTTTTCTTAAATATCACACAAAAACTGCTGTAACTTTTTTATTTCTTTATAAAAAAATGTAAATTTTGTATAGATATTTTTATTTTCATGAAATCTAATTAGAAATGCCGTTTTAAAATTATTAGGACGAATAATTTTAAAATTATACAAAAAAAAACGTTTTTCTTAAAAATCACACAAAAACTGCTGTAAGTTTTTTATTTCTTTATAAAAAAATGTAAATTTTGTATAGATATTTTTATTTTCATGAAATCTAATTAGAAATGCCGTTTTAAAATTATTAGGACGATTAATTATAAACTTATACAAAAAAAACGTTTTTCTTAAATATCACACAAAAACTGCTGTAACTTTTTTATTTCTTTATAAAAAAATGTAAATTTTGTATAGATATTTTTATTTTCATGAAATCTAATTAGAAATGCCATTTTAGAATTATTAGGACGATTAATTATAAACTTATACAAAAAAAAACGTTTTTCTTAAATATCACACAAAAACTGCTGTAACTTTTTTATTTCTTTATAAAAAAATGTAAATTTTGTATAGATATTTTTATTTTCATGAAATCTAATTAGAAATGCCGTTTTAAAATTATTAGGACGATTAATTATAAACTTATACAAAAAAAACGTTTTTCTTAAATATCACACAAAAACTGCTGTAACTTTTTTATTTCTTTATAAAAAAATGTAAATTTTGTATAGATATTTTTATTTTCATGAAATCTAATTAGAAATGCAGTTTTAAAATTATTAGGACGATTAATTATAAACTTATACAAAAAGAACGTTTTTCTTAAATATCACACAAAAACTGCTGTAACTTTTTTATTTCTTTATAAAAAAATGTAAATTTTGTATAGATATTTTTATTTTCATAAAATCTAATTAGAAATGCCGTTTTAAAATTATTAGGACGATTAATTATAAACTTATACAAAAAAAACGTTTTTCTTAAATATCACACAAAAACTGCTGTAACTTTTTTATTTCTTTATAAAAAAATGTAAATTTTGTATAGATATTTTTATTTTCATGAAATCTAATTAGAAATGCCGTTTTAAAATTATTAGGACGATTAATTATAAACTTATACAAAAAAAACGTTTTTCTTAAATATCACACAAAAACTGCTGTAACTTTTTTATTTCTTTATAAAAAAATGTAAATTTTGTATAGATATTTTTATTTTCATGAAATCTAATTAGAAATGCCGTTTTAAAATTATTAGGACGATTAATTATAAACTTATACAAAAAAAACGTTTTTCTTAAATATCACACAAAAACTGCTGTAAATTTTTTATTTCTTTATAAAAAAATGTAAATTTTGTATAGATATTTTTATTTTCATGAAATCTAATTAGAAATGCAGTTTTAAAATTATTAGGACGAATAATTTTAAAATTATACAAAAAAAACGTTTTTCTTAAATATCACACAAAAACTGCTGTAACTTTTTTATTTCTGTATAAAAAAATGTAAATTTTGTATAGATATTTTTATTTTCATGAAATCTAATTAGAAATGCAGTTTTAAAATTATTAGGACGAATAATTTTAAAATTATACAAAAAAAACGTTTTTCTTAAAAATCACACAAAAACTGCTGTAACTTTTTTATTTCTTTATAAAAAAATGTAAATTTTGTATAGATATTTTTATTTTCATGAAATCTAATTAGAAATGCCGTTTTAAAATTATTAGGACGATTAATTATAAACTTATACAAAAAAAAACGTTTTTCTTAAATATCACACAAAAACTGCTGTAACTTTTTTATTTCTTTATAAAAAAATGTAAATTTTGTATAGATATTTTTATTTTCATGAAATCTAATTAGAAATGCAGTTTTAAAATTATTAGGACGAATAATTTTAAAATTATACAAAAAAAACGTTTTTCTTAAAAATCACACAAAAACTGCTGTAACTTTTTTATTTCTTTATAAAAAAATGTAAATTTTGTATAGATATTTTTATTTTCATGAAATCTAATTAGAAATGCCGTTTTAAAATTATTAGGACGATTAATTATAAACTTATACAAAAAAAACGTTTTTCTTAAATATCACACAAAAACTGCTGTAACTTTTTTATTTCTTTATAAAAAAATGTAAATTTTGTATAGATATTTTTATTTTCATGAAATCTAATTAGAAATGCCGTTTTAAAATTATTAGGACGATTAATTATAAACTTATACAAAAAAAAACGTTTTTCTTAAATATCACACAAAAACTGCTGTAACTTTTTTATTTCTTTATAAAAAAATGTAAATTTTGTATAGATATTTTTATTTTCATGAAATCTAATTAGAAATGCAGTTTTAAAATTATTAGGACGAATAATTTTAAAATTATACAAAAAAAACGTTTTTCTTAAAAATCACACAAAAACTGCTGTAACTTTTTTATTTCTTTATAAAAAAATGTAAATTTTGTATAGATATTTTTATTTTCATGAAATCTAATTAGAAATGCCGTTTTAAAATTATTAGGACGATTAATTATAAACTTATACAAAAAAAACGTTTTTCTTAAATATCACACAAAAACTGCTGTAACTTTTTTATTTCTTTATAAAAAAATGTAAATTTTGTATAGATATTTTTATTTTCATGAAATCTAATTAGAAATGCCGTTTTAAAATTATTAGGACGATTAATTATAAACTTATACAAAAAAAACGTTTTTCTTAAATATCACACAAAAACTGCTGTAACTTTTTTATTTCTTTATAAAAAAATGTAAATTTTGTATAGATATTTTTATTTTCATGAAATCTAATTAGAAATGTAGTTTTAAAATTATTAGGACGAATAATTTTAAAATTATACAAAAAAAACGTTTTTTTTTAAAATCACACAAAAACTGCTGTAACTTTTTTATTTCTTTATAAAAAAATGTAAATTTTGTATAGATATTTTTATTTTCATGAAATCTAATTAGAAATGCAGTTTTAAAATTATTAGAACGATTAATTATAAACTTATACAAAAAGAACGTTTTTCTTAAATATCACACAAAAACTGCTGTAACTTTTTTATTTCTTTATAAAAAAATGTAAATTTTGTATAGATATTTTTATTTTCATGAAATCTAATTAGAAATGCCGTTTTAAAATTATTAGGACGATTAATTATAAACTTATACAAAAAAAACGTTTTTCTTAAATATCACACAAAAACTGCTGTAACTTTTTTATTTCTTTATAAAAAAATGTAAATTTTGTATAGATATTTTTATTTTCATGAAATCTAATTAGAAATGCCGTTTTAAAATTATTAGGACGATTAATTATAAACTTATACAAAAAAAAACGTTTTTCTTAAATATCACACAAAAACTGCTGTAACTTTTTTATTTCTTTATAAAAAAATGTAAATTTTGTATAGATATTTTTATTTTCATGAAATCTAATTAGAAATGCAGTTTTAAAATTATTAGGACGAATAATTTTAAAATTATACAAAAAAAACGTTTTTCTTAAAAATCACACAAAAACTGCTGTAACTTTTTTATTTCTTTATAAAAAAATGTAAATTTTGTATAGATATTTTTATTTTCATGAAATCTAATTAGAAATGCCGTTTTAAAATTATTAGGACGATTAATTATAAACTTATACAAAAAAAACGTTTTTCTTAAATATCACACAAAAACTGCTGTAACTTTTTTATTTCTTTATAAAAAAATGTAAATTTTGTATAGATATTTTTATTTTCATGAAATCTAATTAGAAATGCCGTTTTAAAATTATTAGGACGATTAATTATAAACTTATACAAAAAAAACGTTTTTCTTAAATATCACACAAAAACTGCTGTAACTTTTTTATTTCTTTATAAAAAAATGTAAATTTTGTATAGATATTTTTATTTTCATGAAATCTAATTAGAAATGCAGTTTTAAAATTATTAGGACGAATAATTTTAAAATTATACAAAAAAAACGTTTTTTTTAAAAATCACACAAAAACTGCTGTAACTTTTTTATTTCTTTATAAAAAAATGTAAATTTTGTATAGATATTTTTATTTTCATGAAATCTAATTAGAAATGCAGTTTTAAAATTATTAGGACGAATAATTTTAAAATTATACAAAAAAAACGTTTTTCTTAAAAATCACACAAAAACTGCTGTAACTTTTTTATTTCTTTATAAAAAAATGTAAATTTTGTATAGATATTTTTATTTTCATGAAATCTAATTAGAAATGCCGTTTTAAAATTATTAGGACGATTAATTATAAACTTATACAAAAAAAACGTTTTTCTTAAATATCACACAAAAACTGCTGTAACTTTTTTATTTCTTTATAAAAAAATGTAAATTTTGTATAGATATTTTTATTTTCATGAAATCTAATTAGAAATGCCGTTTTAAAATTATTAGGACGATTAATTATAAACTTATACAAAAAAAACGTTTTTCTTAAATATCACACAAAAACTGCTGTAACTTTTTTATTTCTTTATAAAAAAATGTAAATTTTGTATAGATATTTTTATTTTCATGAAATCTAATTAGAAATGCCGTTTTAAAATTATTAGGACGATTAATTATAAACTTATACAAAAAAAACGTTTTTCTTAAATATCACACAAAAACTGCTGTAACTTTTTTATTTCTTTATAAAAAAATGTAAATTTTGTATAGATATTTTTATTTTCATGAAATCTAATTAGAAATGCAGTTTTAAAATTATTAGGACGATTAATTATAAACTTATACAAAAAGAACGTTTTTCTTAAATATCACACAAAAACTGCTGTAACTTTTTTATTTCTTTATAAAAAAATGTAAATTTTGTATAGATATTTTTATTTTCATAAAATCTAATTAGAAATGCCGTTTTAAAATTATTAGGACGATTAATTATAAACTTATACAAAAAAAACGTTTTTCTTAAATATCACACAAAAACTGCTGTAACTTTTTTATTTCTTTATAAAAAAATGTAAATTTTGTATAGATATTTTTATTTTCATGAAATCTAATTAGAAATGCCATTTTAGAATTATTAGGACGATTAATTATAAACTTATACAAAAAAAAACGTTTTTCTTAAATATCACACAAAAACTGCTGTAACTTTTTTATTTCTTTATAAAAAAATGTAAATTTTGTATAGATATTTTTATTTTCATGAAATCTAATTAGAAATGCAGTTTTAAAATTATTAGGACGAATAATTTTAAAATTATACAAAAAGAACGTTTTTCTTAAATATCACACAAAAACTGCTGTAACTTTTTTATTTCTTTATAAAAAAATGTAAATGTTGTATATATAATTTTAATTTCATGAAATCTAATTAGAAATGCAGTTTTAAAATTATTAGGACGAATAATTTTAAAATTATACAAAAAAAAAACATTTTTCTTAAAAATCACACAAAAACTGCTGTAACTTTTTTATTTCTTTATAAAAAAATGTAGATTTTGTATAGATATTTTTATTTTCATGAAATCTAATTAGAAATGCCGTTTTAAAATTATTAGGACAATTAATTATAAACTTATACAAAAAAAACGTTTTTCTTAAATATCACACAAAAACTGCTGTAACTTTTTTATTTCTTTATAAAAAAATGTAGATTTTGTATAGATATTTTTATTTTCATGAAATCTAATTAGAAATGCCGTTTTAAAATTATTAGGACGAATAATTTTAAAATTATACAAAAAGAACGTTTTTCTTAAATATCACACAAAAACTGCTGTAACTTTTTTATTTCTTTATAAAAAAATGTAAATTTTGTATAGATATTTTTATTTTCACGAAATCTAATTAGAAATGCCGTTTTAAAATTATTAGGACGATTAATTATAAACTTATACAAAAAAAACGTTTTTCTTAAATATCACACAAAAACTGCTGTAACTTTTTTATTTCTTTATAAAAAAATGTAAATGTTGTATATATAATTTTAATTTCATGAAATCTAATTAGAAATGCAGTTTTAAAATTATTAGGACGAATAATTTTAAAATTATACAAAAAGAACGTTTTTCTTAAATATCACACAAAAACTGCTGTAACTTTTTTATTTCTTTATAAAAAAATGTAAATGTTGTATATATAATTTTAATTTCATGAAATCTAATTAGAAATGCAGTTTTAAAATTATTAGGACGAATAATTTTAAAATTATACAAAAAAAAAACATTTTTCTTAAAAATCACACAAAAACTGCTGTAACTTTTTTATTTCTTTATAAAAAAATGTAGATTTTGTATAGATATTTTTATTTTCATGAAATCTAATTAGAAATGCCGTTTTAAAATTATTAGGACGATTAATTATAAACTTATACAAAAAAAACGTTTTTCTTAAATATCACACAAAAACTGCTGTAACTTTTTTATTTCTTTATAAAAAAATGTAAATTTTGTATAGTTATTTTTATTTTCACGAAATCTAATTAGAAATGCCATTTTAGAATTATTAGGACGATTAATTTTAAAATTATACAAAAAAAACGTTTTTCTTAAAAATCACACAAAAACTGCTGTAACTTTTTTATTTCTTTATAAAAAAATGTAAATTTTGTATAGATATTTTTATTTTCATGAAATCTAATTAGAAATGCCGTTTTAAAATTATTAGGACGAATATTTTTAAAATTATACAAAAAAAACATTTTTCTTAAAAATCACACAAAAACTGCTGTAACTTTTTTATTTCTTTATAAAAAAATGTAAATTTTGTATAAATAATTTTATTTTCATGAAATCTAATTAGAAATGCCGTTTTAAAATTATTAGGACGAATAATTTTAAAATTATACAAAAAAAACGTTTTTCTTAAAAATCACACAAAAACTGCTGTAACTTTTTTATTTCTTTATAAAAAAATGTAAATTTTGTATAGATATTTTTATTTTCATGAAATCTAATTAGAAATGCCATTTTAGAATTATTAGGACGATTAATTATAAACTTATTAAAAAAAAAACGTTTTTCTTAAATATCACACAAAAACTGCTGTAACTTTTTTATTTCTTTATAAAAAATGTAAATTTTGTATAGATATTTTTATTTTCATGAAATCTAATTAGAAATGCCGTTTTAAAATTATTAGGACGAATAATTTTAAAATTATACAAAAATAACGTTTTTCTTAAATATCACACAAAAACTGCTGTAACTTTTTTATTTCTTTATAAAAAAATGTAAATTTTGTATAGATATTTTTATTTTCATGAAATCTAATTAGAAATGCAGTTTTAAAATTATTAGGACGAATAATTTTAAAATTATACAAAAAGAACGTTTTTCTTAAATATCACACAAAAACTGCTGTAACTTTTTTATTTCTTTATAAAAAAATGTAAATGTTGTATATATAATTTTAATTTCATGAAATCTAATTAGAAATGCAGTTTTAAAATTATTAGGACGAATAATTTTAAAATTATACAAAAAAAACGTTTTTCTTAAAAATCACACAAAAACTGCTGTAACTTTTTTATTTCTTTATAAAAAAATGTAAATTTTGTATAGATATTTTTATTTTCATAAAATCTAATTAGAAATGCCGTTTTAAAATTATTAGGACGATTAATTATAAACTTATACAAAAAAAACGTTTTTCTTAAATATCACACAAAAACTGCTGTAACTTTTTTATTTCTTTATAAAAAAATGTAAATTTTGTATAGATATTTTTATTTTCATGAAATCTAATTAGAAATGCAGTTTTAAAATTATTAGGACGAATAATTTTAAAATTATACAAAAAGAACGTTTTTCTTAAATATCACACAAAAACTGCTGTAACTTTTTTATTTCTTTATAAAAAAATGTAAATGTTGTATATATAATTTTAATTTCATGAAATCTAATTAGAAATGCAGTTTTAAAATTATTAGGACGAATAATTTTAAAATTATACAAAAAAAACGTTTTTCTTAAAAATCACACAAAAACTGCTGTAACTTTTTTATTTCTTTATAAAAAAATGTAAATTTTGTATAGATATTTTTATTTTCATGAAATCTAATTAGAAATGCCGTTTTAAAATTATTAGGACGATTAATTATAAACTTATACAAAAAAAAACGTTTTTCTTAAATATCACACAAAAACTGCTGTAACTTTTTTATTTCTTTATAAAAAAATGTAAATTTTGTATAGATATTTTTATTTTCATGAAATCTAATTAGAAATGCAGTTTTAAAATTATTAGGACGAATAATTTTAAAATTATACAAAAAAAACGTTTTTCTTAAAAATCACACAAAAACTGCTGTAACTTTTTTATTTCTTTATAAAAAAATGTAAATTTTGTATAGATATTTTTATTTTCATGAAATCTAATTAGAAATGCCGTTTTAAAATTATTAGGACGAATATTTTTAAAATTATACAAAAAAAACATTTTTCTTAAAAATCACACAAAAACTGCTGTAACTTTTTTATTTCTTTATAAAAAAATGTAAATTTTGTATAAATAATTTTATTTTCATGAAATCTAATTAGAAATGCCGTTTTAAAATTATTAGGACGAATAATTTTAAAATTATACAAAAAAACGTTTTTCTTAAAAATCACACAAAAACTGCTGTAACTTTTTTATTTCTTTATAAAAAAATGTAAATTTTGTATAGATATTTTTATTTTCATGAAATCTAATTAGAAATGCCATTTTAGAATTATTAGGACGATTAATTATAAACTTATTAAAAAAAAAAACGTTTTTCTTAAATATCACAAAAAAACTACTGTAACTTTTTTATTTCTTTATAAAAAAATGTAAATTTTGTATAGATATTTTTATTTTCATGAAATCTAATTAGAAATGCAGTTTTAAAATTATTAGGACGAATAATTTTAAAATTATACAAAAAGAACGTTTTTCTTAAATATCACACAAAAACTGCTGTAACTTTTTTATTTCTTTATAAAAAAATGTAAATTTTGTATAGATATTTTTATTTTCATGAAATCTAATTAGAAATGCAGTTTTAAAATTATTAGGACGAATAATTTTAAAATTATACAAAAAAAACGTTTTTCTTAAAAATCACACAAAAACTGCTGTAACTTTTTTATTTCTTTATAAAAAAATGTAAATTTTGTATAGATATTTTTATTTTCATAAAATCTAATTAGAAATGCCGTTTTATAATTTTTAGGACGATTAATTTTAAAATTATAGAAAAAAAACGTTTTTCTTAAAAATCACACAAAAACTGCTGTAACTTTTATTTCTTTATAAAAAAATGTAAATTTTGTATAGATATTTTTATTTTCATGAAATCTAATTAGAAATGCCGTTTTAAAATTATTAGGACGATTAATTATAAACTTATACAAAAAAAACGTTTTTCTTAAATATCACACAAAAACTGCTGTAACTTTTTTATTTCTTTATAAAAAAATGTAAATTTTGTATAGATATTTTTATTTTCATGAAATCTAATTAGAAATGCAGTTTTAAAATTATTAGGACGAATAATTTTAAAATTATACAAAAAAAATGTTTTTCTTAAAAATCACACAAAAACTGCTGTAACTTTTTTATTTCTTTATAAAAAAATGTAAATTTTGTATAGATATTTTTACTTTCATAAAATCTAATTAGAAATGCCGTTTTATAATTTTTAGGACGATTAATTTTAAAATTATAGAAAAAAAAACGTTTTTCTTAAAAATCACACAAAAACTGCTGTAACTTTTTTATTTCTTTATAAAAAAATGTAAATTTTGTATAGATATTTTTATTTTCATGAAATCTAATTAGAAATGCAGTTTTAAAATTATTAGGACGAATAATTTTAAAATTATACAAAAAGAACGTTTTTCTTAAATATCACACAAAAACTGCTGTAACTTTTTTATTTCTTTATAAAAAAATGTAAATTTTGTATAGATATTTTTATTTTCATGAAATCTAATTAGAAAAGCAGTTTTAAAATTATTAGGACGAATAATTTTAAAATTATACAAAAAAAACGTTTTTCTTAAAAATCACACAAAAACTGCTGTAACTTTTTTATTTCTTTATAAAAAAATGTAAATTTTGTATAGATATTTTTATTTTCATAAAATCTAATTAGAAATGCCGTTTTATAATTTTTAGGACGATTAATTTTAAAATTATAGAAAAAAAACGTTTTTCTTAAAAATCACACAAAAACTGCTGTAACTTTTTTATTTCTTTTTAAAAAAATGTAAATTTTGTATAGATATTTTTATTTTCATGAAATCTAATTAGAAATGCCGTTTTAAAATTATTAGGACGATTAATTATAAACTTATACAAAAAAAACGTTTTTCTTAAATATCACACAAAAACTGCTGTAACTTTTTTATTTCTTTATAAAAAAATGTAAATTTTGTATAGATATTTTTATTTTCATGAAATCTAATTAGAAATGCCGTTTTAAAATTATTAGGACGATTAATTATAAACTTATACAAAAAAAAACGTTTTTCTTAAATATCACACAAAAACTGCTGTAACTTTTTTATTTCTTTATAAAAAAATGTAAATTTTGTATAGATATTTTTATTTTCATGAAATCTAATTAGAAATGCAGTTTTAAAATTATTAGGACGAATAATTTTAAAATTATACAAAAAGAACGTTTTTCTTAAATATCACACAAAAACTGCTGTAACTTTTTTATTTCTTTATAAAAAAATGTAAATTTTGTATAGATATTTTTATTTTCATGAAATCTAATTAGAAATGCCGTTTTAAAATTATTAGGACGATTAGTTATAAACTTATACAAAAAAAACGTTTTTCTTAAATATCACACAAAAACTGCTGTAACTTTTTTATTTCTTTATAAAAAAATGTAAATTTTGTATAGATATTTTTATTTTCATGAAATCTAATTAGAAATGCAGTTTTAAAATTATTAGGACGAATAATTTTAAAATTATACAAAAAGAACGTTTTTCTTAAATATCACACAAAAACTGCTGTAACTTTTTTATTTCTTTATAAAAAAATGTAAATTTTGTATAGATATTTTTATTTTCATGAAATCTAATTAGAAATGCCGTTTTAAAATTATTAGGACGATTAATTATAAACTTATACAAAAAAAACGTTTTTCTTAAATATCACACAAAAACTGCTGTAACTTTTTTATTTTTTTATAAAAAAATGTAAATTTTGTATATATATTTTTATTTTCACGAAATCTAATTAGAAATGCCATTTTAGAATTATTAGGACGATTAATTTTAAAATTATACAAAAAAAACGTTTTTCTTATAAATCACACAAAAACTGCTGTAACTTTTTTATTTCTTTATAAAAAAATGTAAATTTTGTATAGATATTTTTATTTTCATGAAATCTAATTAGAAATGCCGTTTTAAAATTATTAGGACGAATATTTTTAAAATTATACAAAAAAAACATTTTTCTTAAAAATCACACAAAAACTGCTGTAACTTTTTTATTTCTTTATAAAAAAATGTAAATTTTGTATAAATAATTTTATTTTCATGAAATCTAATTAGAAATGCCGTTTTAAAATTATTAGGACGAATAATTTTAAAATTATACAAAAAAAAAGTTTTTCTTAAAAATCACACAAAAACTGCTGTAACTTTTTTATTTCTTTATAAAAAAATGTAAATTTTGTATAGATATTTTTATTTTCATGAAATCTAATTAGAAAAGCCGTTTTAAAATTATTAGGACGATTAATTATAAACTTATACAAAAAAAACGTTTTTCTTAAATATCACACAAAAACTGCTGTAACTTTTTTATTTCTTTATAAAAAAATGTAAATTTTGTATAGATATTTTTATTTTCATGAAATCTAATTAGAAATGCCGTTTTAAAATTATTAGGACGATTAATTATAAACTTATACAAAAAAAACGTTTTTCTTAAATATCACACAAAAACTGCTGTAACTTTTTTATTTCTTTATAAAAAAATGTAAATTTTGTATAGATATTTTTATTTTCATGAAATCTAATTAGAAATGCCGTTTTAAAATTATTAGGACGATTAATTATAAACTTATACAAAAAAAACGTTTTTCTTAAATTTCACACAAAAACTGCTGTAACTTTTTTATTTCTTTATAAAAAAATGTAAATTTTGTATAGATATTTTTATTTTCATGAAATCTAATTAGAAATGCCGTTTTAAAATTATTAGGACGATTAATTATAAACTTATACAGAAAAAACGTGTTTCTTAAATATCACACAAAAACTGCTGTAACTTTTTTATTTCTTTATAAAAAAATGTAAATTTTGTATAGATATTTTTATTTTCATGAAATCTAATTAGAAATGCCGTTTTAAAATTATTAGGACGATTAATTATAAACTTATACAAAAAAAACGTTTTTCTTAAATATCACTCACACAAAAACTGCTGTAACTTTTTTATTTCTTTATAAAAAAATGTAAATTTTGTATAGATATTTTTATTTTCATGAAATCTAATTAGAAATGCCGTTTTAAAATTATTAGGACGATTAATTATAAACTTATACAAAAAAAACGTTTTTCTTAAATATCACACAAAAACTGCTGTAACTTTTTTATTTCTTTATAAAAAAATGTAAATTTTGTATAGTTATTTTTATTTTCACGAAATCTAATTAGAAATGCCATTTTAGAATTATTAGGACGATTAATTTTAAAATTATACAAAAAAAACGTTTTTCTTAAAAATCACACAAAAACTGCTGTAACTTTTTTATTTCTTTATAAAAAAATGTAAATTTTGTATAGATATTTTTATTTTCATGAAATCTAATTAGAAATGCCGTTTTAAAATTATTAGGACGAATATTTTTAAAATTATACAAAAAAAACATTTTTCTTAAAAATCACACAAAAACTGCTGTAACTTTTTTATTTCTTTATAAAAAAATGTAAATTTTGTATAAATAATTTTATTTTCATGAAATCTAATTAGAAATGCCGTTTTAAAATTATTAGGACGAATAATTTTAAAATTATACAAAAAAAACGTTTTTCTTAAAAATCACACAAAAACTGCTGTAACTTTTTTATTTCTTTATAAAAAAATGTAAATTTTGTATAGATATTTTTATTTTCATGAAATCTAATTAGAAATGCCATTTTAGAATTATTAGGACGATTAATTATAAACTTATTCAAAAAAAAACGTTTTTCTTAAATATCACACAAAAACTGCTGTAACTTTTTTATTTCTTTATAAAAAAATGTAAATTTTGTATAGATATTTTTATTTTCATGAAATCTAATTAGAAATGCCGTTTTAAAATTATTAGGACGATTAATTATAAACTTATACAAAAAAAACGTTTTTCTTAAATATCACACAAAAACTGCTGTAACTTTTTTATTTCTTTATAAAAAAATGTAAATTTTGTATAGATATTTTTATTTTCATGAAATCTAATTAGAAATGCCGTTTTAAAATTATTAGGACGATTAATTATAAACTTATACAAAAAAAACGTTTTTCTTAAATATCACACAAAAACTGCTGTAACTTTTTTATTTCTTTATAAAAAAATGTAAATTTTGTACAGATATTTTTATTTTCATGAAATCTAATTAAAAATGCCGTTTTAAAATAATTAGGACGATTAGTTATAAACTTATACAAAAAAAACGTTTTTCTTAAATATCACACAAAAACTGCTGTAACTTTTTTATTTCTTTATAAAAAAATGTAAATTTTGTATAGATATTTTTATTTTCATGAAATCTAATTAAAAATGCCGTTTTAAAATAATTAGGACGATTAGTTATAAACTTATACAAAAAAAACGTTTTTCTTAAATATCACACAAAAACTGCTGTAACTTTTTTATTTCTTTATAAAAAAATGTAAATTTTGTATAGTTATTTTTATTTTCACGAAATCTAATTAGAAATGCCATTTTAGAATTATTAGGACGATTAATTTTAAAATTATACAAAAAAAACGTTTTTCTTAAAAATCACACAAAAACTGCTGTAACTTTTTTATTTCTTTATAAAAAAATGTAAATTTTGTATAGTTATTTTTATTTTCACGAAATCTAATTAGAAATGCCATTTTAGAATTATTAGGACGATTAATTTTAAAATTATACAAAAAAAACGTTTTTCTTAAAAATCACACAAAAACTGCTGTAACTTTTTTATTTCTTTATAAAAAAATGTAAATTTTATATAGATATTTTTATTTTCATGAAATCTAATTAGAAATGCCGTTTTAAAATTATTAGGACGAATATTTTTAAAATTATACAAAAAAAACATATTTCTTAAAAATCACACAAAAACTGCTGTAACTTTTTTATTTCTTTATAAAAAAATGTAAATTTTGTATAAATAATTTTATTTTCATGAAATCTAATTAGAAATGCCGTTTTAAAATTATTAGGACGAATAATTTTAAAATTATACAAAAAAAACGTTTTTCTTAAAAATCACACAAAAACTGCTGTAACTTTTTTATTTCTTTATAAAAAAATGTAAATTTTGTATAGATATTTTTATTTTCATGAAATCTAATTAGAAATGCCATTTTAGAATTATTAGGACGATTAATTATAAACTTATTAAAAAAAAAACGTTTTTCTTAAATATCACACAAAAACTGCTGTAACTTTTTTATTTCTTTATAAAAAAATGTAAATTTTGTATAGATATTTTTATTTTCATGAAATCTAATTAGAAATGCCGTTTTAAAATTATTAGGACGATTAATTATAAACTTATACAAAAAAAACGTTTTTCTTAAATATCACACAAAAACTGCTGTAACTTTTTTATTTCTTTATAAAAAAATGTAAATTTTGTATAGATATTTTTATTTTCATGAAATCTAATTAGAAATGCCGTTTTAAAATTATTAGGACGATTAATTATAAACTTATACAAAAAAAACGTTTTTCTTAAATATCACACAAAAACTGCTGTAACTTTTTTATTTCTTTATAAAAAAATGTAAATTTTGTATAGATATTTTTATTTTCATGAAATCTAATTAAAAATGCCGTTTTAAAATAATTAGGACGATTAGTTATAAACTTATACAAAAAAAACGTTTTTCTTAAATATCACACAAAAACTGCTGTAACTTTTTTATTTCTTTATAAAAAAATGTAAATTTTGTATAGATATTTTTATTTTCATGAAATCTAATTAGAAATGCCGTTTTAAAATTATTAGGATGATTAATTATAAACTTATACAAAAAAAACGTTTTTCTTAAATATCACACAAAAACTGCTGTAACTTTTTTATTTCTTTATAAAAAAATGTAAATTTTGTATAGATATTTTTATTTTCATGAAATCTAATTAGAAATGCAGTTTTAAAATTATTAGGACGAATAATTTTAAAATTATACAAAAAGAACGTTTTTCTTAAATATCACACAAAAACTGCTGTAACTTTTTTAATTCTTTATAAAAAAATGTAAATTTTGTATAGATATTTTTATTTTCATGAAATCTAATTAGAAATGCCGTTTTAAAATTATTAGGACGATTAATTATAAACTTATACAAAAAAAACGTTTTTCTTAAATTTCACACAAAAACTGCTGTAACTTTTTTATTTCTTTATAAAAAAATGTAAATTTTGTATAGATATTTTTATTTTCATGAAATCTAATTAGAAAAGCCGTTTTAAAATTATTAGGACGATTAATTATAAACTTATACAAAAAAAACGTTTTTCTTAAATATCACACAAAAACTGCTGTAACTTTTTTATTTCTTTATAAAAAAATGTAAATTTTGTATAGATATTTTTATTTTCATGAAATCTAATTAGAAAAGCCGTTTTAAAATTATTAGGACGATTAATTATAAACTTATACAAAAAAAACGTTTTTCTTAAATTTCACACAAAAACTGCTGTAACTTTTTTATTTCTTTATAAAAAAATGTAAATTTTGTATAGATATTTTTATTTTCATGAAATCTAATTAGAAAAGCCGTTTTAAAATTATTAGGACGATTAATTATAAACTTATACAAAAAAAAACGTTTTTCTTAAATATCACACAAAAACTGCTGTAACTTTTTTATTTCTTTATAAAAAAATGTAAATTTTGTATAGATATTTTTATTTTCATGAAATCTAATTAGAAATGCCGTTTTAAAATTATTAGGACGATTAATTATAAACTTATACAAAAAAAACGTTTTTCTTAAATATCACACAAAAACTGCTGTAACTTTTTTATTTCTTTATAAAAAAATGTAAATTTTGTATAGTTATTTTTATTTTCACGAAATCTAATTAGAAATGCCATTTTAGAATTATTAGGACGATTAATTTTAAAATTATACAAAAAAAACGTTTTTCTTAAAAATCACACAAAAACTGCTGTAACTTTTTTATTTCTTTATAAAAAAATGTAAATTTTGTATAGATATTTTTATTTTCATGAAATCTAATTAGAAATGCCGTTTTAAAATTATTAGGACGAATATTTTTAAAATTATACAAAAAAAACATTTTTCTTAAAAATCACACAAAAACTGCTGTAACTTTTTTATTTCTTTATAAAAAAATGTAAATTTTGTATAAATAATTTTATTTTCATGAAATCTAATTAGAAATGCCGTTTTAAAATTATTAGGACGAATAATTTTAAAATTATACAAAAAAAACGTTTTTCTTAAAAATCACACAAAAACTGCTGTAACTTTTTTATTTCTTTATAAAAAAATGTAAATTTTGTATAGATATTTTTATTTTCATGAAATCTAATTAGAAATGCCATTTTAGAATTATTAGGACTATTAATTATAAACTTATTCAAAAAAAAACGTTTTTCTTAAATATCACACAAAAACTGCTGTAACTTTTTTATTTCTTTATAAAAAAATGTAAATTTTGTATAGATATTTTTATTTTCATGAAATCTAATTAGAAATGCCGTTTTAAAATTATTAGGACGATTAATTATAAACTTATACAAAAAAAACGTTTTTCTTAAATATCACACAAAAACTGCTGTAACTTTTTTATTTCTTTATAAAAAAATGTAAATTTTGTATAGATATTTTTATTTTCATGAAATCTAATTAGAAATGCAGTTTTAAAATTATTAGGACGAATAATTTTAAAATTATACAAAAAGAACCTTTTTCTTAAATATCACACAAAAACTGCTGGAACTTTTTTATTTCTTTATAAAAAAATGTAAATTTTGTATAGATATTTTTATTTTCATGAAATCTAATTAGAAATGCCGTTTTAAAATTATTAGGACGATTAATTATAAACTTATACAAAAAAAACGTTTTTCTTAAATTTCACACAAAAACTGCTGTAACTTTTTTATTTCTTTATAAAAAAATGTAAATTTTGTATAGATATTTTTATTTTCATGAAATCTAATTAGAAAAGCCGTTTTAAAATTATTAGGACGATTAATTATAAACTTATACAAAAAAAAACGTTTTTCTTAAATATCACACAAAAACTGCTGTAACTTTTTTATTTCTTTATAAAAAAATGTAAATTTTGTATAGATATTTTTATTTTCATGAAATCTAATTAGAAAAGCCGTTTTAAAATTATTAGGACGATTAATTATAAACTTATACAAAAAAAACGTTTTTCTTAAATGTCACACAAAAACTGCTGTAACTTTTTTATTTCTTTATAAAAAAATGTAAATTTTGTATAGATATTTTTATTTTCATGAAATCTAATTAGAAATGCCGTTTTAAAATTATTAGGACGATTAATTATAAACTTATACAAAAAAAAACGTTTTTCTTAAATATCACACAAAAACTGCTGTAACTTTTTTATTTCTTTATAAAAAAATGTAAATTTTGTATAGTTATTTTTATTTTCACGAAATCTAATTAGAAATGCCATTTTAGAATTATTAGGACGATTAATTTTAAAATTATACAAAAAAAAACGTTTTTCTTAAAAATCACACAAAAACTGCTGTAACTTTTTTATTTCTTTATAAAAAAATGTAAATTTTGTATAGATATTTTTATTTTCATGAAATCTAATTAGAAATGCCGTTTTAAAATTATTAGGACGAATATTTTTAAAATTATACAAAAAAAACATTTTTCTTAAAAATCACACAAAAACTGCTGTAACTTTTTTATTTCTTTATAAAAAAATGTAAATTTTGTATAAATAATTTTATTTTCATGAAATCTAATTAGAAATGCCGTTTTAAAATTATTAGGACGAATAATTTTAAAATTATACAAAAAAAAACGTTTTTCTTAAAAATCACACAAAAACTGCTGTAACTTTTTTATTTCTTTATAAAAAAATGTAAATTTTGTATAGATATTTTTATTTTCATGAAATCTAATTAGAAATGCCATTTTAGAATTATTAGGACGATTAATTATAAACTTATTCAAAAAAAAACGTTTTTCTTAAATATCACACAAAAACTGCTGTAACTTTTTTATTTCTTTATAAAAAAATGTAAATTTTGTATAGATATTTTTATTTTCATGAAATCTAATTAGAAATGCCGTTTTAAAATTATTAGGACGATTAATTATAAACTTATACAAAAAAAACGTTTTTCTTAAATATCACACAAAAACTGCTGTAACTTTTTTATTTCTTTATAAAAAAATGTAAATTTTGTATAGTTATTTTTATTTTCACGAAATCTAATTAGAAATGCCATTTTAGAATTATTAGGACGATTAATTTTAAAATTATACAAAAAAAACGTTTTTCTTAAAAATCACACAAAAACTGCTGTAACTTTTTTATTTCTTTATAAAAAAATGTAAATTTTGTATAGATATTTTTATTTTCATGAAATCTAATTAGAAATGCCGTTTTAAAATTATTAGGACGAATATTTTTAAAATTATACAAAAAAAACATTTTTCTTAAAAATCACACAAAAACTGCTGTAACTTTTTTATTTCTTTATAAAAAAATGTAAATTTTGTATAAATAATTTTATTTTCATGAAATCTAATTAGAAATGCCGTTTTAAAATTATTAGGACGAATAATTTTAAAATTATACAAAAAAAAAACGTTTTTCTTAAAAATCACACAAAAACTGCTGTAACTTTTTTATTTCTTTATAAAAAAATGTAAATTTTGTATAGATATTTTTATTTTCATGAAATCTAATTAGAAATGCCATTTTAGTATTATTAGGACGATTAATTATAAACTTATTCAAAAAAAAACGTTTTTCTTAAATATCACACAAAAACTGCTGTAACTTTTTTATTTCTTTATAAAAAATTGTAAATTTTGTATAGATATTTTTATTTTCATGAAATCTAATTAGAAATGCCGTTTTAAAATTATTAGGACGAATAATTTTAAAATTATACAAAAATAACGTTTTTCTTAAATATCACACAAAAACTGCTGTAACTTTTTTATTTCTTTATAAAAAAATGTAAATTTTGTATAGATATTTTTATTTTCATGAAATCTAATTAGAAATGCAGTTTTAAAATTATTAGGACGAATAATTTTAAAATTATACAAAAAGAACGTTTTTCTTAAATATCACACAAAAACTGCTGTAACTTTTTTATTTCTTTATAAAAAAATGTAAATGTTGTATATATAATTTTAGTTTCATGAAATCTAATTAGAAATGCAGTTTTAAAATTATTAGGACGAATAATTTTAAAATTATACAAAAAAAAACGTTTTTCTTAAAAATCACACAAAAACTGCTGTAACTTTTTTATTTCTTTATAAAAAAATGTAAATTTTGTATAGATATTTTTATTTTCATGAAATCTAATTAGAAATGCCGTTTTAAAATTATTAGGACGAATAATTTTAAAATTATACAAAAAAAACGTTTTTCTTAAAAATCACACAAAAACTGCTGTAACTTTTTTATTTCTTTATAAAAAAATGTAAATTTTGTATAGATATTTTTATTTTCATAAAATCTAATTAGAAATGCCGTTTTAAAATTATTAGGACGATTAATTATAAACTTATACAAAAAAAAACGTTTTTCTTAAATATCACACAAAAACTGCTGTAACTTTTTTATTTCTTTATAAAAAAATGTAAATTTTGTATAGATATTTTTATTTTCATGAAATCTAATTAGAAATGCAGTTTTAAAATTATTAGGACGAATAATTTTAAAATTATACAAAAAAAAACGTTTTTCTTAAAAATCACACAAAAACTGCTGTAACTTTTTTATTTCTTTATAAAAAAATGTAAATTTTGTATAGATATTTTTATTTTCATGAAATCTAATTAGAAATGCCGTTTTAAAATTATTAGGACGATTAATTATAAACTTATACAAAAAAAAACGTTTTTCTTAAATATCACACAAAAACTGCTGTAACTTTTTTATTTCTTTATAAAAAAATGTAAATTTTGTATAGATATTTTTATTTTCATGAAATCTAATTAGAAATGCAGTTTTAAAATTATTAGGACGAATAATTTTAAAATTATACAAAAAAAAACGTTTTTCTTAAAAATCACACAAAAACTGCTGTAACTTTTTTATTTCTTTATAAAAAAATGTAAATTTTGTATAGATATTTTTACTTTCATGAAATCTAATTAGAAATGCCGTTTTAAAATTATTAGGACGATTAATTATAAACTTATACAAAAAAAAACGTTTTTCTTAAATATCACACAAAAACTGCTGTAACTTTTTTATTTCTTTATAAAAAAATGTAAATTTTGTATAGATATTTTTATTTTCATGAAATCTAATTAGAAATGCAGTTTTAAAATTATTAGGACGAATAATTTTAAAATTATACAAAAAAAACGTTTTTCTTAAAAATCACACAAAAACTGCTGTAACTTTTTTATTTCTTTATAAAAAAATGTAAATTTTGTATAGATATTTTTATTTTCATGAAATCTAATTAGAAATGCCATTTTAAAATTATTAGGACGATTAATTATAAACTTATACAAAAAAAAAAACGTTTTTCTTAAATATCACACAAAAACTGCTGTAACTTTTTTATTTCTTTATAAAAAAATGTAAATTTTGTATAAATAATTTTATTTTCATGAAATCTAATTAGAAATGCAGTTTTAAAATTATTAGGACGAATAATTTTAAAATTATACAAAAAAAAACGTTTTTCTTAAAAATCACACAAAAACTGCTGTAACTTTTTTATTTCTTTATAAAAAAATGTAAATTTTGTATAGATATTTTTATTTTCATGAAATCTAATTAGAAATGCCATTTTAGAATTATTAGGACGATTAATTATAAACTTATACAAAAAAAAAAGTTTTTCTTAAATATCACACAAAAACTGCTGTAACTTTTTTATTTCTTTATAAAAAAATGTAAATTTTGTATAGATATTTTTATTTTCATGAAATCTAATTAGAAATGCCGTTTTAAAATTATTAGGACGAATATTTTTAAAATTATACAAAAAAAACATTTTTCTTAAAAATCACACAAAAACTGCTGTAACTTTTTTATTTCTTTATAAAAAAATGTAAATTTTGTATAAATAATTTTATTTTCACGAAATCTAATTAGAAATGCCGTTTTAAAATTATTAGGACGAATAATTTTAAAATTATACAAAAAAAACGTTTTTCTTAAAAATCACACAAAAACTGCTGTAACTTTTTTATTTCTTTATAAAAAAATGTAAATTTTGTATAGATATTTTTACTTTCATGAAATCTAATTAGAAATGCAGTTTTAAAATTATTAGGACGAATAATTTTAAAATTATACAAAAAAAACGTTTTTCTTAAAAATCACACAAAAACTGCTGTAACTTTTTTATTTCTTTATAAAAAAATGTAAATTTTGTATAGTTATTTTTATTTTCATGAAATCTAATTAGAAATGCCGTTTTAAAATTATTAGGAGGATTAATTATAAACTTATACAAAAAAAAACGTTTTTCTTAAATATCACACAAAAACTGCTGTAACTTTTTTATTTCTTTATAAAAAAATGTAAATTTTGTATAGATATTTTTATTTTCATGAAATCTAATTAGAAATGCAGTTTTAAAATTATTAGGACGAATAATTTTAAAATTATACAAAAAAAACGTTTTTCTTAAATATCACACAAAAACTGCTGTAACTTTTTTATTTCTTTATAAAAAAATGTAAATTTTGTATAGATATTTTTATTTTCATAAAATCTAATTAGAAATGCCGTTTTAAAATTATTAGGACGATTAATTATAAACTTATACAAAAAAAACGTTTTTCATAAATATAACACAAAAACTGCTGTAACTTTTTTATTTCTTTATAAAAAAATGTAAATTTTGTATAAATAATTTTATTTTCATGAAATCTAATTAGAAATGCAGTTTTAAAATTATTAGGACGAATAATTTTAAAATTATACAAAAAAAACGTTTTTCTTAAAAATCACACAAAAACTGCTGTAACTTTTTTATTTCTTTATAAAAAAATGTAAATTTTGTATAGATATTTTTATTTTCATGAAATCTAATTAGAAATGCAGTTTTAAAATTATTAGGACGAATAATTTTAAAATTATACAAAAAAAACGTTTTTCTTAAATATCACACAAAAACTGCTGTAACTTTTTTATTTCTTTATAAAAAAATGTAAATTTTGTATAGATATTTTTATTTTCATAAAATCTAATTAGAAATGCCGTTTTAAAATTATTAGGACGATTAATTATAAACTTATACAAAAAAAACGTTTTTCTTAAATATAACACAAAAACTGCTGTAACTTTTTTATTTCTTTATAAAAAAATGTAAATTTTGTATAAATAATTTTATTTTCATGAAATCTAATTAGAAATGCAGTTTTAAAATTATTAGGACGAATAATTTTAAAATTATACAAAAAAAACGTTTTTCTTAAAAATCACACAAAAACTGCTGTAACTTTTTTATTTCTTTATAAAAAAATGTAAATTTTGTATTGATATTTTTATTTTCATGAAATCTAATTAGATGTGCCGTTTTAAAATTATTAGGACGAATAATTTTAAAATTATACAAAAAAAACGCTTTTCTTAAATATCACACAAAAACTGCTGTAACTTTTTTATTTCTTTATAAAAAAATGTAAATTTTGTATAGATATTTTTATTTTCATAAAATCTAATTAGAAATGCAGTTTTAAAATTATTAGGACGAATAATTTTAAAATTATACAAAAAAAACGTTTTTCTTAAAAATCACACAAAAACTGCTGTAACTTTTTTATTTCTTTATAAAAAAATGTAAATTTTGTATAGTTATTTTTATTTTCATGAAATCTAATTAGAAATGCCGTTTTAAAATTATTAGGAGGATTAATTATAAACTTATACAAAAAAAAACGTTTTTCTTAAATATCACACAAAAACTGCTGTAACTTTTTTATTTCTTTATAAAAAAATGTAAATTTTGTATAGATATTTTTATTTTCATGAAATCTAATTAGAAATGCAGTTTTAAAATTATTAGGACGAATAATTTTAAAATTATACAAAAAAAACGTTTTTCTTAAAAATCACACAAAAACTGCTGTAACTTTTTTATTTCTTTATAAAAAAATGTAAATTTTGTATAGATATTTTTATTTTCATGAAATCTAATTAGAAATGCAGTTTTAAAATTATTAGGACGAATAATTTTAAAATTATACAAAAAAAACGTTTTTCTTAAATATCACACAAAAACTGCTGTAACTTTTTTATTTCTTTATAAAAAAATGTAAATTTTGTATAGATATTTTTATTTTCATGAAATCTAATTAGAAATGCCGTTTTAAAATTATTAGGACGATTAATTATAAACTTATACAAAAAAAACGTTTTTCTTAAATATCACACAAAAACTGCTGTAACTTTTTTATTTCTTTATAAAAAAATGTAAATTTTGTATAGATATTTTTATTTTCATGAAATCTAATTAGAAATGCCGTTTTAAAATTATTAGGACGATTAATTATAAACTTATACAAAAAAAACGTTTTTCTTAAATATCACACAAAAACTGCTGTAACTTTTTTATTTCTTTATAAAAAAATGTAAATTTTGTATAGATATTTTTATTTTCATGAAATCTAATTAGAAATGCCGTTTTAAAATTATTAGGACGATTAATTATAAACTTATACAAAAAAAACGTTTTTCTTAAATATCACACAAAAACTGCTGTAACTTTTTTATTTCTTTATAATAAAAAAATGTAAATTTTGTATAGATATTTTTATTTTCATGAAATCTAATTAGAAATGCAGTTTTAAAATTATTAGGACGAATAATTTTAAAATTATACAAAAAAAACGTTTTTCTTAAAAATCACACAAAAACTGCTGTAACTTTTTTATTTCTTTATAAAAAAATGTAAATTTTGTATAGATATTTTTATTTTCATGAAATCTAATTAGAAATACCGTTTTAAAATTATTAGGACGATTAATTATAAACTTATACAAAAAAAACGTTTTTCTTAAATATCACACAAAAACTGCTGTAACTTTTTTATTTCTTTATAAAAAAATGTAAATTTTGTATAGATATTTTTATTTTCATGAAATCTAATTAGAAATGCCGTTTTAAAATTATTAGGACGAATAATTTTAAAATTATACAAAAAAAACGTTTTTCTTAAAAATCACACAAAAACTGCTGTAACTTTTTTATTTCTTTATAATAAAAAAATGTAAATTTTGTATAGATATTTTTATTTTCATGAAATCTAATTAGAAATGGAGTTTTAAAATTATTAGGACGAATAATTTTAAAATTATACAAAAAAAACGTTTTTCTTAAAAATCACACAAAAACTGCTGTAACTTTTTTATTTCTTTATAATTAAAAAATGTAAATTTTGTATAGATATTTTTATTTTCATGAAATCTAATTAGAAATGCCGTTTTAAAATTATTAGGACGAATATTTTTAAAATTATACAAAAAAAACATTTTTCTTAAAAATCACACAAAAACTGCTGTAACTTTTTTATTTCTTTATAAAAAAATGTAAATTTTGTATAAATAATTTTATTTTCATGAAATCTAATTAGAAATGCCGTTTTAAAATTATTAGGACGAATAATTTTAAAATTATACAAAAAAAACGTTTTTCTTAAAAATCACACAAAAACTGCTGTAACTTTTTTATTTCTTTATAAAAAAATGTTAATTTTGTATAGATATTTTTATTTTCATGAAATCTAATTAGAAATGCCGTTTTAAAATTATTAGGACGATTAATTTTAAAATTATACAAAAAAAACGTTTTTCTTAAAAATCACACAAAAACTGCTGTAACATTTTTATTTCTTTATAAAAAAATGTAAATTTTGTATAGATATTTTTATTTTCATGAAATCTAATTAGAAATGCCGTTTTAAAATTATTAGGACGAATATTTTTAAAATTATACAAAAAAAACATTTTTCTTAAAAATCACACAAAAACTGCTGTAACTTTTTTATTTCTTTATAAAAAAATGTAAATTTTGTATAAATAATTTTATTTTCATGAAATCTAATTAGAAATGCCGTTTTAAAATTATTAGGACGAATAATTTTAAAATTATACAAAAAAAACGTTTTTCTTAAAAATCACACAAAAACTGCTGTAACTTTTTTATTTCTTTATAAAAAAATGTTAATTTTGTATAGATATTTTTATTTTCATGAAATCTAATTAGAAATGCCATTTTAGAATTAATAGGACGATTAATTATAAACTTATACAAAAAAAAACGTTTTTCTTAAATATCACACAAAAACTGCTGTAACTTTTTTATTTCTTTATAAAAAAATGTAAATTTTGTATAAATAATTTTATTTTCATGAAATCTAATTAGAAATGCCGTTTTAAAATTATTAGGACGAATAATTTTAAAATTATACAAAAAAAACGTTTTTCTTAAAAATCACACAAAAACTGCTGTAACTTTTTTATTTCTTTATAAAAAAATGTAAATTTTGTATAGTTATTTTTATTTTCACGAAATCTAATTAGAAATGCCATTTTAGAATTATTAGGACGATTAATTTTAAAATTATACAAAAAAAACGTTTTTCTTAAAAATCACACAAAAACTGCTGTAACTTTTTTATTTCTTTATAAAAAAATGTAAATTTTGTATAGATATTTTTATTTTCATGAAATCTAATTAGAAATGCCGTTTTAAAATTATTAGGACGAATATTTTTAAAATTATACAAAAAAAACATTTTTCTTAAAAATCACACAAAAACTGCTGTAACTTTTTTATTTCTTTATAAAAAAATGTAAATTTTGTATAAATAATTTTATTTTCATGAAATCTAATTAGAAATGCCGTTTTAAAATTATTAGGACGAATAATTTTAAAATTATACAAAAAAAACGTTTTTCTTAAAAATCACACAAAAACTGCTGTAACTTTTTTATTTCTTTATAAAAAAATGTAAATTTTGTATAGTTATTTTTATTTTCACGAAATCTAATTAGAAATGCCATTTTAGAATTATTAGGACGATTAATTTTAAAATTATACAAAAAAAACGTTTTTCTTAAAAATCACACAAAAACTGCTGTAACTTTTTTATTTCTTTATAAAAAAATGTAAATTTTGTATAGATATTTTTATTTTCATGAAATCTAATTAGAAATGCCGTTTTAAAATTATTAGGACGAATATTTTTAAAATTATACAAAAAAAACATTTTTCTTAAAAATCACACAAAAACTGCTGTAACTTTTTTATTTCTTTATAAAAAAATGTAAATTTTGTATAAATAATTTTATTTTCATGAAATCTAATTAGAAATGCCGTTTTAAAATTATTAGGACGAATAATTTTAAAATTATACAAAAAAAACGTTTTTCTTAAAAATCACACAAAAACTGCTGTAACTTTTTTATTTCTTTATAAAAAAATGTAAATTTTGTATAGATATTTTTATTTTCATGAAATCTAATTAGAAATGCAGTTTTAAAATTATTAGGACGAATAATTTTAAAATTATACAAAAAGAACGTTTTTCTTAAATATCACACAAAAACTGCTGTAACTTTTTTATTTCTTTATAAAAAAAAGTAAATGTTGTATATATAATTTTAATTTCATGAAATCTAATTAGAAATGCAGTTTTAAAATTATTAGGACGAATAATTTTAAAATTATACAAAAAAAAACGTTTTTCTTAAAAATCACACAAAAACTGCTGTAACTTTTTTATTTCTTTATAAAAAAATGTAAATTTTGTATAGATATTTTTATTTTCATAAAATCTAATTAGAAATGCCGTTTTAAAATTATTAGGACGATTAATTATAAACTTATACAAAAAAAAACGTTTTTCTTAAATATCACACAAAAACTGCTGTAACTTTTTTATTTCTTTATAAAAAAATGTAAATTTTGTATAGATATTTTTATTTTCATGAAATCTAATTAGAAATGCAGTTTTAAAATTATTAGGACGAATAATTTTAAAATTATACAAAAAAAACGTTTTTCTTAAAAATCACACAAAAACTGCTGTAACTTTTTTATTTCTTTATAAAAAAATGTAAATTTTGTATAGATATTTTTATTTTCATGAAATCTAATTAGAAATGCCGTTTTAAAATTATTAGGACGATTAATTATAAACTTATACAAAAAAAAACGTTTTTCTTAAATATCACACAAAAACTGCTGTAACTTTTTTATTTCTTTATAAAAAAATGTAAATTTTGTATAGATATTTTTATTTTCATGAAATCTAATTAGAAATGCAGTTTTAAAATTATTAGGACGAATAATTTTAAAATTATACAAAAAAAACGTTTTTCTTAAAAATCACACAAAAACTGCTGTAACTTTTTTATTTCTTTATAAAAAAATGTAAATTTTGTATAGATATTTTTATTTTCATGAAATCTAATTAGAAATGCCATTTTAAAATTATTAGGACGATTAATTATAAACTTATACAAAAAAAAAACGTTTTTCTTAAATATCACACAAAAACTGCTGTAACTTTTTTATTTCTTTATAAAAAAATGTAAATTTTGTATAAATAATTTTATTTTCATGAAATCTAATTAGAAATGCAGTTTTAAAATTATTAGGACGAATAATTTTAAAATTATACAAAAAAAACGTTTTTCTTAAAAATCACACAAAAACTGCTGTAACTTTTTTATTTCTTTATAAAAAAATGTAAATTTTGTATAGATATTTTTATTTTCATGAAATCTAATTAGAAATGCCATTTTAGAATTATTAGGACGATTAATTATAAACTTATACAAAAAAAAAAGTTTTTCTTAAATATCACACAAAAACTGCTGTAACTTTTTTATTTCTTTATAAAAAAATGTAAATTTTGTATAGATATTTTTATTTTCATGAAATCTAATTAGAAATGCAGTTTTAAAATTATTAGGACGAATATTTATAAAATTATACAAAAAAAACATTTTTCTTAAAAATCACACAAAAACTGCTGTAACTTTTTTATTTCTTTATAAAAAAATGTAAATTTTGTATAAGTAATTTTATTTTCATAAAATCTAATTAGAAATGCCGTTTTAAAATTATTAGGACGAATAATTTTAAAATTATACAAAAAAAACGTTTTTCTTAAAAATCACACAAAAACTGCTGTAACTTTTTTATTTCTTTATAAAAAAATGTTAATTTTGTATAGATATTTTTATTTTCATGAAATCTAATTAGAAATGCCGTTTTAAAATTATTAGGACGAATATTTTTAAAATTATACAAAAAAAACATTTTTTTAAAAATCACACAAAAACTGCTGTAACTTTTTTATTTCTTTATAAAAAAATGTAAATTTTGTATAAATAATTTTATTTTCATGAAATCTAATTAGAAATGCCGTTTTAAAATTATTAGGACGAATAATTTTAAAATTATACAAAAAAAACGTTTTTCTTAAAAATCACACAAAAACTGCTGTAACTTTTTTATTTCTTTATAAAAAAATGTTAATTTTGTATAGATATTTTTATTTTCATGAAATCTAATTAGAAATGCCATTTTAGAATTATTAGGACGATTAATTATAAACTTATACAAAAAAAAAACGTTTTTCTTAAATATCACACAAAAACTGCTGTAACTTTTTTATTTCTTTATAAAAAAATGTAAATTTTGTATAGATATTTTTATTTTCTTGAAATCTAATTAGAAATGCAGTTTTAAAATTATTAGGACGAATATTTTTAAAATTATACAAAAAAAACATTTTTCTTAAAAATCACACAAAAACTGCTGTAACTTTTTTATTTCTTTATAAAAAAATGTAAATTTTGTATAAATAATTTTATTTTCATGAAATCTAATTAGAAATGCCGTTTTAAAATTATTAGGACGAATAATTTTAAAATTATACAAAAAAAACGTTTTTCTTAAAAATCACACAAAAACTGCTGTAACTTTTTTATTTCTTTATAAAAAAATGTAAATTTTGTATAGTTATTTTTATTTTCACGAAATCTAATTAGAAATGCCATTTTAGAATTATTAGGACGATTAATTTTAAAATTATACAAAAAAACGTTTTTCTTAAAAATCACACAAAAACTGCTGTAACTTTTTTATTTCTTTATAAAAAAATGTAAATTTTGTATAGATATTTTTATTTTCATGAAATCTAATTAGAAATGCCGTTTTAAAATTATTAGGACGAATATTTTTAAAATTATACAAAAAAACATTTTTCTTAAAAATCACACAAAAACTGCTGTAACTTTTTTATTTCTTTATAAAAAAATGTAAATTTTGTATAAATAATTTTATTTTCATGAAATCTAATTAGAAATGCCGTTTTAAAATTATTAGGACGAATAATTTTAAAATTATACAAAAAAAACGTTTTTCTTAAAAATCACACAAAAACTGCTGTAACTTTTTTATTTCTTTATAAAAAAATGTAAATTTTGTATAGATATTTTTATTTTCATGAAATCTAATTAGAAATGCCATTTTAGAATTATTAGGACGATTAATTATAAACTTATTCAAAAAAAAAACGTTTTTCTTAAATATCACACAAAAACTGCTGTAACTTTTTTATTTCTTTATAAAAAAATGTAAATTTTGTATAGATATTTTTATTTTCATGAAATCTAATTAGAAATGCCGTTTTAAAATTATTAGGACGAATAATTTTAAAATTATACAAAAATAACGTTTTTCTTAAATATCACACAAAAACTGCTGTAACTTTTTTATTTCTTTATAAAAAAATGTAAATTTTGTATAGATATTTTTATTTTCATGAAATCTAATTAGAAATGCAGTTTTAAAATTATTAGGACGAATAATTTTAAAATTATACAAAAAGAACGTTTTTCTTAAATATCACACAAAAACTGCTGTAACTTTTTTATTTCTTTATAAAAAAATGTAAATGTTGTATATATAATTTTAATTTCATGAAATCTAATTAGAAATGCAGTTTTAAAATTATTAGGACGAATAATTTTAAAATTATACAAAAAAAACGTTTTTCTTAAAAATCACACAAAAACTGCTGTAACTTTTTTATTTCTTTATAAAAAAATGTAAATTTTGTATAGATATTTTTATTTTCATAAAATCTAATTAGAAATGCCGTTTTAAAATTATTAGGACGATTAATTATAAACTTATACAAAAAAAAACGTTTTTCTTAAATATCACACAAAAACTGCTGTAACTTTTTTATTTCTTTATAAAAAAATGTAAATTTTGTATAGATATTTTTATTTTCATGAAATCTAATTAGAAATGCAGTTTTAAAATTATTAGGACGAATAATTTTAAAATTATACAAAAAAAACGTTTTTCTTAAAAATCACACAAAAACTGCTGTAACTTTTTTATTTCTTTATAAAAAAATGTAAATTTTGTATAGATATTTTTATTTTCATGAAATCTAATTAGAAATGCCGTTTTAAAATTATTAGGACGATTAATTATAAACTTATACAAAAAAAAACGTTTTTCTTAAATATCACACAAAAACTGCTGTAACTTTTTTATTTCTTTATAAAAAAATGTAAATTTTGTATAGATATTTTTATTTTCATGAAATCTAATTAGAAATGCCATTTTAGAATTATTAGGACGATTAATTATAAACTTATTCAAAAAAAAAACGTTTTTCTTAAATATCACACAAAAACTGCTGTAACTTTTTTATTTCTTTATAAAAAAATGTAAATTTTGTATAGATATTTTTATTTTCATGAAATCTAATTAGAAATGTCGTTTTAAAATTATTAGGACGAATAATTTTAAAATTATACAAAAATAACGTTTTTCTTAAATATCACACAAAAACTGCTGTAACTTTTTTATTTCTTTATAAAAAAATGTAAATTTTGTATAGATATTTTTATTTTCATGAAATCTAATTAGAAATGCAGTTTTAAAATTATTAGGACGAATAATTTTAAAATTATACAAAAAGAACGTTTTTCTTAAATATCACACAAAAACTGCTGTAACTTTTTTATTTCTTTATAAAAAAATGTAAATTTTGTATAGATATTTTTATTTTCATAAAATCTAATTAGAAATGCCGTTTTAAAATTATTAGGACGATTAATTATAAACTTATACAAAAAAAACGTTTTTCTTAAATATCACACAAAAACTGCTGTAACTTTTTTATTTCTTTATAAAAAAATGTAAATTTTGTATAGATATTTTTATTTTCATGAAATCTAATTAGAAATGCCGTTTTAAAATTATTAGGACGATTAATTATAAACTTATACAAAAAAAAACGTTTTTCTTAAATATCACACAAAAACTGCTGTAACTTTTTTATTTCTTTATAAAAAAATGTAAATTTTGTATAGATATTTTTATTTTCATGAAATCTAATTAGAAATGCAGTTTTAAAATTATTAGGACGAATAATTTTAAAATTATACAAAAAAAACGTTTTTCTTAAAAATCACACAAAAACTGCTGTAACTTTTTTATTTCTTTATAAAAAAATGTAAATTTTGTATAGATATTTTTATTTTCATGAAATCTAATTAGAAATGCAGTTTTAAAATTATTAGGACGAATAATTTTAAAATTATACAAAAAAAACGTTTTTCTTAAAAATCACACAAAAACTGCTGTAACTTTTTTATTTCTTTATAAAAAAATGTAAATTTTGTATAGATATTTTTATTTTCATGAAATCTAATTAGAAATGCCGTTTTAAAATTATTAGGACGATTAATTATAAACTTATACAAAAAAAAACGTTTTTCTTAAATATCACACAAAAACTGCTGTAACTTTTTTATTTCTTTATAAAAAAATGTAAATTTTGTATAGATATTTTTATTTTCATGAAATCTAATTAGAAATGCAGTTTTAAAATTATTAGGACGAATAATTTTAAAATTATACAAAAAAAACGTTTTTCTTAAAAATCACACAAAAACTGCTGTAACTTTTTTATTTCTTTATAAAAAAATGTAAATTTTGTATAGATATTTTTATTTTCATGAAATCTAATTAGAAATGCAGTTTTAAAATTATTAGGACGAATAATTTTAAAATTATACAAAAAAAACGTTTTTCTTAAAAATCACACAAAAACTGCTGTAACTTTTTTATTTCTTTATAAAAAAATGTAAATTTTGTATAGATATTTTTATTTTCATGAAATCTAATTAGAAATGCAGTTTTAAAATTATTAGGACGAATAATTTTAAAATTATACAAAAAAAACGTTTTTCTTAAAAATCACACAAAAACTGCTGTAACTTTTTTATTTCTTTATAAAAAAATGTAAATTTTGTATAGATATTTTTATTTTCATGAAATCTAATTAGAAATGCCATTTTAGAATTATTAGGACGATTAATTATAAACTTATTCAAAAAAAAAACGTTTTTCTTAAATATCACACAAAAACTGCTGTAACTTTTTTATTTCTTTATAAAAAAATGTAAATTTTGTATAGATATTTTTATTTTCATGAAATCTAATTAGAAATGCCGTTTTAAAATTATTAGGACGATTAATTATAAACTTATACAAAAAAAAACGTTTTTCTTAAATATCACACAAAAACTGCTGTAACTTTTTTATTTCTTTATAAAAAAATGTAAATTTTGTATAGATATTTTTATTTTCATGAAATCTAATTAGAAATGCAGTTTTAAAATTATTAGGACGAATAATTTTAAAATTATACAAAAAAAACGTTTTTCTTAAAAATCACACAAAAACTGCTGTAACTTTTTTATTTCTTTATAAAAAAATGTAAATTTTGTATAGATATTTTTATTTTCATGAAATCTAATTAGAAATGCCATTTTAGAATTATTAGGACGATTAATTATAAACTTATTCAAAAAAAAAACGTTTTTCTTAAATATCACACAAAAACTGCTGTAACTTTTTTATTTCTTTATAAAAAAATGTAAATTTTGTATAGATATTTTTATTTTCATGAAATCTAATTAGAAATGCAGTTTTAAAATTATTAGGACGAATAATTTTAAAATTATACAAAAAAAACGTTTTTCTTAAAAATCACACAAAAACTGCTGTAACTTTTTTATTTCTTTATAAAAAAATGTAAATTTTGTATAGATATTTTTATTTTCATGAAATCTAATTAGAAATGCCATTTTAGAATTATTAGGACGATTAATTATAAACTTATTCAAAAAAAAAACGTTTTTCTTAAATATCACACAAAAACTGCTGTAACTTTTTTATTTCTTTATAAAAAAATGTAAATTTTGTATAGATATTTTTATTTTCATGAAATCTAATTAGAAATGCCGTTTTAAAATTATTAGGACGATTAATTATAAACTTATACAAAAAAAAACGTTTTTCTTAAATATCACACAAAAACTGCTGTAACTTTTTTATTTCTTTATAAAAAAATGTAAATTTTGTATAGATATTTTTATTTTCATGAAATCTAATTAGAAATGCAGTTTTAAAATTATTAGGACGAATAATTTTAAAATTATACAAAAAAAACGTTTTTCTTAAAAATCACACAAAAACTGCTGTAACTTTTTTATTTCTTTATAAAAAAATGTAAATTTTGTATAGATATTTTTATTTTCATGAAATCTAATTAGAAATGCAGTTTTAAAATTATTAGGACGAATAATTTTAAAATTATACAAAAAAAACGTTTTTCTTAAAAATCACACAAAAACTGCTGTAACTTTTTTATTTCTTTATAAAAAAATGTAAATTTTGTATAGATATTTTTATTTTCATGAAATCTAATTAGAAATGCCGTTTTAAAATTATTAGGAGGATTTATTATAAACTTATACAAAAAAAAACGTTTTTCTTAAATATCACACAAAAACTGCTGTAACTTTTTTATTTCTTTATAAAAAAATGTAAATTTTGTATAGATATTTTTATTTTCATGAAATCTAATTAGAAATGCAGTTTTAAAATTATTAGGACGAATAATTTTAAAATTATACAAAAAAAACGTTTTTCTTAAAAATCACACAAAAACTGCTGTAACTTTTTTATTTCTTTATAAAAAAATGTAAATTTTGTATAGATATTTTTATTTTCATGAAATCTAATTAGAAATGCAGTTTTAAAATTATTAGGACGAATAATTTTAAAATTATACAAAAATAACGTTTTTCTTAAATATCACACAAAAACTGCTGTAACTTTTTTATTTCTTTATAAAAAAATGTAAATTTTGTATAGATATTTTTATTTTCATGAAATCTAATTAGAAATGCAGTTTTAAAATTATTAGGACGAATAATTTTAAAATTATACAAAAAGAACGTTTTTCTTAAATATCACACAAAAACTGCTGTAACTTTTTTATTTCTTTATAAAAAAATGTAAATTTTGTATAGATATTTTTATTTTCATGAAATCTAATTAGAAATGCAGTTTTAAAATTATTAGGACGAATAATTTTAAAATTATACAAAAAAAACGTTTTTCTTAAAAATCACACAAAAACTGCTGTAACTTTTTTATTTCTTTATAAAAAAATGTAAATTTTGTATAGATATTTTTATTTTCATGAAATCTAATTAGAAATGCAGTTTTAAAATTATTAGGACGAATAATTTTAAAATTATACAAAAAAAACGTTTTTCTTAAAAATCACACAAAAACTGCTGTAACTTTTTTATTTCTTTATAAAAAAATGTAAATTTTGTATAGATATTTTTATTTTCATGAAATCTAATTAGAAATGCAGTTTTAAAATTATTAGGACGAATAATTTTAAAATTATACAAAAAAAACGTTTTTCTTAAAAATCACACAAAAACTGCTGTAACTTTTTTATTTCTTTATAAAAAAATGTAAATTTTGTATAGATATTTTTATTTTCATGAAATCTAATTAGAAATGCCATTTTAGAATTATTAGGACGATTAATTATAAACTTATTCAAAAAAAAAACGTTTTTCTTAAATATCACACAAAAACTGCTGTAACTTTTTTATTTCTTTATAAAAAAATGTAAATTTTGTATAGATATTTTTATTTTCATGAAATCTAATTAGAAATGCCGTTTTAAAATTATTAGGACGATTAATTATAAACTTATACAAAAAAAAACGTTTTTCTTAAATATCACACAAAAACTGCTGTAACTTTTTTATTTCTTTATAAAAAAATGTAAATTTTGTATAGATATTTTTATTTTCATGAAATCTAATTAGAAATGCAGTTTTAAAATTATTAGGACGAATAATTTTAAAATTATACAAAAAAAACGTTTTTCTTAAAAATCACACAAAAACTGCTGTAACTTTTTTATTTCTTTATAAAAAAATGTAAATTTTGTATAGATATTTTTATTTTCATGAAATCTAATTAGAAATGCCATTTTAGAATTATTAGGACGATTAATTATAAACTTATTCAAAAAAAAAACGTTTTTCTTAAATATCACACAAAAACTGCTGTAACTTTTTTATTTCTTTATAAAAAAATGTAAATTTTGTATAGATATTTTTATTTTCATGAAATCTAATTAGAAATGCAGTTTTAAAATTATTAGGACGAATAATTTTAAAATTATACAAAAAAAACGTTTTTCTTAAAAATCACACAAAAACTGCTGTAACTTTTTTATTTCTTTATAAAAAAATGTAAATTTTGTATAGATATTTTTATTTTCATGAAATCTAATTAGAAATGCCATTTTAGAATTATTAGGACGATTAATTATAAACTTATTCAAAAAAAAAACGTTTTTCTTAAATATCACACAAAAACTGCTGTAACTTTTTTATTTCTTTATAAAAAAATGTAAATTTTGTATAGATATTTTTATTTTCATGAAATCTAATTAGAAATGCCGTTTTAAAATTATTAGGACGATTAATTATAAACTTATACAAAAAAAAACGTTTTTCTTAAATATCACACAAAAACTGCTGTAACTTTTTTATTTCTTTATAAAAAAATGTAAATTTTGTATAGATATTTTTATTTTCATGAAATCTAATTAGAAATGCAGTTTTAAAATTATTAGGACGAATAATTTTAAAATTATACAAAAAAAACGTTTTTCTTAAAAATCACACAAAAACTGCTGTAACTTTTTTATTTCTTTATAAAAAAATGTAAATTTTGTATAGATATTTTTATTTTCATGAAATCTAATTAGAAATGCAGTTTTAAAATTATTAGGACGAATAATTTTAAAATTATACAAAAAAAACGTTTTTCTTAAAAATCACACAAAAACTGCTGTAACTTTTTTATTTCTTTATAAAAAAATGTAAATTTTGTATAGATATTTTTATTTTCATGAAATCTAATTAGAAATGCCGTTTTAAAATTATTAGGAGGATTTATTATAAACTTATACAAAAAAAAACGTTTTTCTTAAATATCACACAAAAACTGCTGTAACTTTTTTATTTCTTTATAAAAAAATGTAAATTTTGTATAGATATTTTTATTTTCATGAAATCTAATTAGAAATGCAGTTTTAAAATTATTAGGACGAATAATTTTAAAATTATACAAAAAAAACGTTTTTCTTAAAAATCACACAAAAACTGCTGTAACTTTTTTATTTCTTTATAAAAAAATGTAAATTTTGTATAGATATTTTTATTTTCATGAAATCTAATTAGAAATGCAGTTTTAAAATTATTAGGACGAATAATTTTAAAATTATACAAAAATAACGTTTTTCTTAAATATCACACAAAAACTGCTGTAACTTTTTTATTTCTTTATAAAAAAATGTAAATTTTGTATAGATATTTTTATTTTCATGAAATCTAATTAGAAATGCAGTTTTAAAATTATTAGGACGAATAATTTTAAAATTATACAAAAAGAACGTTTTTCTTAAATATCACACAAAAACTGCTGTAACTTTTTTATTTCTTTATAAAAAAATGTAAATTTTGTATAGATATTTTTATTTTCATGAAATCTAATTAGAAATGCAGTTTTAAAATTATTAGGACGAATAATTTTAAAATTATACAAAAAAAACGTTTTTCTTAAAAATCACACAAAAACTGCTGTAACTTTTTTATTTCTTTATAAAAAAATGTAAATTTTGTATAGATATTTTTATTTTCATGAAATCTAATTAGAAATGCCGTTTTAAAATTATTAGGAGGATTTATTATAAACTTATACAAAAAAAAACGTTTTTCTTAAATATCACACAAAAACTGCTGTAACTTTTTTATTTCTTTATAAAAAAATGTAAATTTTGTATAGATATTTTTATTTTCATGAAATCTAATTAGAAATGCAGTTTTAAAATTATTAGGACGAATAATTTTAAAATTATACAAAAAAAAACGTTTTTCTTAAATATCACACAAAAACTGCTGTAACTTTTTTATTTCTTTATAAAAAAATGTAAATTTTGTATAGATATTTTTATTTTCATGAAATCTAATTAGAAATGCCATTTTAGAATTATTAGGACGATTAATTATAAACTTATTCAAAAAAAAAACGTTTTTCTTAAATATCACACAAAAACTGCTGTAACTTTTTTATTTCTTTATAAAAAAATGTAAATTTTGTATAGATATTTTTATTTTCATGAAATCTAATTAGAAAAGCCGTTTTAAAATTATTAGGACGATTAATTATAAACTTATACAAAAAAAACGTTTTTCTTAAATATCACACAAAAACTGCTGTAACTTTTTTATTTCTTTATAAAAAAATGTAAATTTTGTATAGATATTTTTATTTTCATGAAATCTAATTAGAAATGCAGTTTTAAAATTATTAGGACGAATAATTTTAAAATTATACAAAAAGAACGTTTTTCTTAAATATCACACAAAAACTGCTGTAACTTTTTTATTTCTTTATAAAAAAATGTAAATTTTGTATAGATATTTTTATTTTCATGAAATCTAATTAGAAATGCAGTTTTAAAATTATTAGGACGAATAATTTTAAAATTATACAAAAAAAACGTTTTTCTTAAAAATCACACAAAAACTGCTGTAACTTTTTTATTTCTTTATAAAAAAATGTAAATTTTGTATAGATATTTTTATTTTCATGAAATCTAATTAGAAATGCAGTTTTAAAATTATTAGGACGAATAATTTTAAAATTATACAAAAAAAACGTTTTTCTTAAAAATCACACAAAAACTGCTGTAACTTTTTTATTTCTTTATAAAAAAATGTAAATTTTGTATAGATATTTTTATTTTCATGAAATCTAATTAGAAATGCAGTTTTAAAATTATTAGGACGAATAATTTTAAAATTATACAAAAAAAACGTTTTTCTTAAAAATCACACAAAAACTGCTGTAACTTTTTTATTTCTTTATAAAAAAATGTAAATTTTGTATAGATATTTTTATTTTCATGAAATCTAATTAGAAATGCCATTTTAGAATTATTAGGACGATTAATTATAAACTTATTCAAAAAAAAAACGTTTTTCTTAAATATCACACAAAAACTGCTGTAACTTTTTTATTTCTTTATAAAAAAATGTAAATTTTGTATAGATATTTTTATTTTCATGAAATCTAATTAGAAATGCCGTTTTAAAATTATTAGGACGATTAATTATAAACTTATACAAAAAAAAACGTTTTTCTTAAATATCACACAAAAACTGCTGTAACTTTTTTATTTCTTTATAAAAAAATGTAAATTTTGTATAGATATTTTTATTTTCATGAAATCTAATTAGAAATGCAGTTTTAAAATTATTAGGACGAATAATTTTAAAATTATACAAAAAAAACGTTTTTCTTAAAAATCACACAAAAACTGCTGTAACTTTTTTATTTCTTTATAAAAAAATGTAAATTTTGTATAGATATTTTTATTTTCATGAAATCTAATTAGAAATGCCATTTTAGAATTATTAGGACGATTAATTATAAACTTATTCAAAAAAAAAACGTTTTTCTTAAATATCACACAAAAACTGCTGTAACTTTTTTATTTCTTTATAAAAAAATGTAAATTTTGTATAGATATTTTTATTTTCATGAAATCTAATTAGAAATGCAGTTTTAAAATTATTAGGACGAATAATTTTAAAATTATACAAAAAAAACGTTTTTCTTAAAAATCACACAAAAACTGCTGTAACTTTTTTATTTCTTTATAAAAAAATGTAAATTTTGTATAGATATTTTTATTTTCATGAAATCTAATTAGAAATGCCATTTTAGAATTATTAGGACGATTAATTATAAACTTATTCAAAAAAAAAACGTTTTTCTTAAATATCACACAAAAACTGCTGTAACTTTTTTATTTCTTTATAAAAAAATGTAAATTTTGTATAGATATTTTTATTTTCATGAAATCTAATTAGAAATGCCGTTTTAAAATTATTAGGACGATTAATTATAAACTTATTCAAAAAAAAAACGTTTTTCTTAAATATCACACAAAAACTGCTGTAACTTTTTTATTTCTTTATAAAAAAATGTAAATTTTGTATAGATATTTTTATTTTCATGAAATCTAATTAGAAATGCCGTTTTAAAATTATTAGGACGATTAATTATAAACTTATACAAAAAAAAACGTTTTTCTTAAATATCACACAAAAACTGCTGTAACTTTTTTATTTCTTTATAAAAAAATGTAAATTTTGTATAGATATTTTTATTTTCATGAAATCTAATTAGAAATGCCATTTTAGAATTATTAGGACGATTAATTATAAACTTATTCAAAAAAAAAACGTTTTTCTTAAATATCACACAAAAACTGCTGTAACTTTTTTATTTCTTTATAAAAAAATGTAAATTTTGTATAGATATTTTTATTTTCATGAAATCTAATTAGAAATGCCGTTTTAAAATTATTAGGACGATTAATTATAAACTTATTCAAAAAAAAACGTTTTTCTTAAATATCACACAAAAACTGCTGTAACTTTTTTATTTCTTTATAAAAAAATGTAAATTTTGTATAGATATTTTTATTTTCATGAAATCTAATTAGAAATGCCGTTTTAAAATTATTAGGACGATTAATTATAAACTTATACAAAAAAAAACGTTTTTCTTAAATATCACACAAAAACTGCTGTAACTTTTTTATTTCTTTATAAAAAAATGTAAATTTTGTATAGATATTTTTATTTTCATGAAATCTAATTAGAAATGCAGTTTTAAAATTATTAGGACGAATAATTTTAAAATTATACAAAAAAAACGTTTTTCTTAAAAATCACACAAAAACTGCTGTAACTTTTTTATTTCTTTATAAAAAAATGTAAATTTTGTATAGATATTTTTATTTTCATGAAATCTAATTAGAAATGCAGTTTTAAAATTATTAGGACGAATAATTTTAAAATTATACAAAAAAAACGTTTTTCTTAAAAATCACACAAAAACTGCTGTAACTTTTTTATTTCTTTATAAAAAAATGTAAATTTTGTATAGATATTTTTATTTTCATGAAATCTAATTAGAAATGCCGTTTTAAAATTATTAGGAGGATTTATTATAAACTTATACAAAAAAAAACGTTTTTCTTAAATATCACACAAAAACTGCTGTAACTTTTTTATTTCTTTATAAAAAAATGTAAATTTTGTATAGATATTTTTATTTTCATGAAATCTAATTAGAAATGCAGTTTTAAAATTATTAGGACGAATAATTTTAAAATTATACAAAAAAAAACGTTTTTCTTAAATATCACACAAAAACTGCTGTAACTTTTTTATTTCTTTATAAAAAAATGTAAATTTTGTATAGATATTTTTATTTTCATGAAATCTAATTAGAAATGCCATTTTAGAATTATTAGGACGATTAATTATAAACTTATTCAAAAAAAAACGTTTTTCTTAAATATCACACAAAAACTGCTGTAACTTTTTTATTTCTTTATAAAAAAATGTAAATTTTGTATAGATATTTTTATTTTCATGAAATCTAATTAGAAAAGCCGTTTTAAAATTATTAGGACGATTAATTATAAACTTATACAAAAAAAACGTTTTTCTTAAATATCACACAAAAACTGCTGTAACTTTTTTATTTCTTTATAAAAAAATGTAAATTTTGTATAGATATTTTTATTTTCATGAAATCTAATTAGAAATGCAGTTTTAAAATTATTAGGACGAATAATTTTAAAATTATACAAAAAGAACGTTTTTCTTAAATATCACACAAAAACTGGTGTAACTTTTTTATTTCTTTATAAAAAAATGTAAATTTTGTATAGATATTTTTATTTTCATGAAATCTAATTAGAAATGCAGTTTTAAAATTATTAGGACGAATAATTTTAAAATTATACAAAAAAAACGTTTTTCTTAAAAATCACACAAAAACTGCTGTAACTTTTTTATTTCTTTATAAAAAAATGTAAATTTTGTATAGATATTTTTATTTTCATGAAATCTAATTAGAAATGCAGTTTTAAAATTATTAGGACGAATAATTTTAAAATTATACAAAAAAAACGTTTTTCTTAAAAATCACACAAAAACTGCTGTAACTTTTTTATTTCTTTATAAAAAAATGTAAATTTTGTATAGATATTTTTATTTTCATGAAATCTAATTAGAAATGCAGTTTTAAAATTATTAGGACGAATAATTTTAAAATTATACAAAAAAAACGTTTTTCTTAAAATCACACAAAAACTGCTGTAACTTTTTTATTTCTTTATAAAAAAATGTAAATTTTGTATAGATATTTTTATTTTCATGAAATCTAATTAGAAATGCCATTTTAGAATTATTAGGACGATTAATTATAAACTTATTCAAAAAAAAACGTTTTTCTTAAATATCACACAAAAACTGCTGTAACTTTTTTATTTCTTTATAAAAAAATGTAAATTTTGTATAGATATTTTTATTTTCATGAAATCTAATTAGAAATGCCGTTTTAAAATTATTAGGACGATTAATTATAAACTTATACAAAAAAAAACGTTTTTCTTAAATATCACACAAAAACTGCTGTAACTTTTTTATTTCTTTATAAAAAAATGTAAATTTTGTATAGATATTTTTATTTTCATGAAATCTAATTAGAAATGCAGTTTTAAAATTATTAGGACGAATAATTTTAAAATTATACAAAAAAAACGTTTTTCTTAAAAATCACACAAAAACTGCTGTAACTTTTTTATTTCTTTATAAAAAAATGTAAATTTTGTATAGATATTTTTATTTTCATGAAATCTAATTAGAAATGCCATTTTAGAATTATTAGGACGATTAATTATAAACTTATTCAAAAAAAAAACGTTTTTCTTAAATATCACACAAAAACTGCTGTAACTTTTTTATTTCTTTATAAAAAAATGTAAATTTTGTATAGATATTTTTATTTTCATGAAATCTAATTTTAGAAATGCAGTTTTAAAATTATTAGGACGAATAATTTTAAAATTATACAAAAAAAACGTTTTTCTTAAAAATCACACAAAAACTGCTGTAACTTTTTTATTTCTTTATAAAAAAATGTAAATTTTGTATAGATATTTTTATTTTCATGAAATCTAATTAGAAATGCCATTTTAGAATTATTAGGACGATTAATTATAAACTTATTCAAAAAAAAAACGTTTTTCTTAAATATCACACAAAAACTGCTGTAACTTTTTTATTTCTTTATAAAAAAATGTAAATTTTGTATAGATATTTTTATTTTCATGAAATCTAATTAGAAATGCCGTTTTAAAATTATTAGGACGATTAATTATAAACTTATTCAAAAAAAAAACGTTTTTCTTAAATATCACACAAAAACTGCTGTAACTTTTTTATTTCTTTATAAAAAAATGTAAATTTTGTATAGATATTTTTATTTTCATGAAATCTAATTAGAAATGCCGTTTTAAAATTATTAGGACGATTAATTATAAACTTATACAAAAAAAAACGTTTTTCTTAAATATCACACAAAAACTGCTGTAACTTTTTTATTTCTTTATAAAAAAATGTAAATTTTGTATAGATATTTTTATTTTCATGAAATCTAATTAGAAATGCCATTTTAGAATTATTAGGACGATTAATTATAAACTTATTCAAAAAAAAAACGTTTTTCTTAAATATCACACAAAAACTGCTGTAACTTTTTTATTTCTTTATAAAAAAATGTAAATTTTGTATAGATATTTTTATTTTCATGAAATCTAATTAGAAATGCCGTTTTAAAATTATTAGGACGATTAATTATAAACTTATACAAAAAAAAACGTTTTTCTTAAATATCACACAAAAACTGCTGTAACTTTTTTATTTCTTTATAAAAAAATGTAAATTTTGTATAGATATTTTTATTTTCATGAAATCTAATTAGAAATGCAGTTTTAAAATTATTAGGACGAATAATTTTAAAATTATACAAAAAAAACGTTTTTCTTAAAAATCACACAAAAACTGCTGTAACTTTTTTATTTCTTTATAAAAAAATGTAAATTTTGTATAGATATTTTTATTTTCATGAAATCTAATTAGAAATGCAGTTTTAAAATTATTAGGACGAATAATTTTAAAATTATACAAAAAAAACGTTTTTCTTAAAAATCACACAAAAACTGCTGTAACTTTTTTATTTCTTTATAAAAAAATGTAAATTTTGTATAGATATTTTTATTTTCATGAAATCTAATTAGAAATGCCGTTTTAAAATTATTAGGAGGATTTATTATAAACTTATACAAAAAAAAACGTTTTTCTTAAATATCACACAAAAACTGCTGTAACTTTTTTATTTCTTTATAAAAAAATGTAAATTTTGTATAGATATTTTTATTTTCATGAAATCTAATTAGAAATGCAGTTTTAAAATTATTAGGACGAATAATTTTAAAATTATACAAAAAAAACGTTTTTCTTAAAAATCACACAAAAACTGCTGTAACTTTTTTATTTCTTTATAAAAAAATGTAAATTTTGTATAGATATTTTTATTTTCATGAAATCTAATTAGAAATGCAGTTTTAAAATTATTAGGACGAATAATTTTAAAATTATACAAAAATAACGTTTTTCTTAAATATCACACAAAAACTGCTGTAACTTTTTTATTTCTTTATAAAAAAATGTAAATTTTGTATAGATATTTTTATTTTCATGAAATCTAATTAGAAATGCAGTTTTAAAATTATTAGGACGAATAATTTTAAAATTATACAAAAAGAACGTTTTTCTTAAATATCACACAAAAACTGCTGTAACTTTTTTATTTCTTTATAAAAAAATGTAAATTTTGTATAGATATTTTTATTTTCATGAAATCTAATTAGAAATGCAGTTTTAAAATTATTAGGACGAATAATTTTAAAATTATACAAAAAAAACGTTTTTCTTAAAAATCACACAAAAACTGCTGTAACTTTTTTATTTCTTTATAAAAAAATGTAAATTTTGTATAGATATTTTTATTTTCATGAAATCTAATTAGAAATGCAGTTTTAAAATTATTAGGACGAATAATTTTAAAATTATACAAAAAAAACGTTTTTCTTAAAAATCACACAAAAACTGCTGTAACTTTTTTATTTCTTTATAAAAAAATGTAAATTTTGTATAGATATTTTTATTTTCATGAAATCTAATTAGAAATGCAGTTTTAAAATTATTAGGACGAATAATTTTAAAATTATACAAAAAAAACGTTTTTCTTAAAAATCACACAAAAACTGCTGTAACTTTTTTATTTCTTTATAAAAAAATGTAAATTTTGTATAGATATTTTTATTTTCATGAAATCTAATTAGAAATGCCATTTTAGAATTATTAGGACGATTAATTATAAACTTATTCAAAAAAAAAACGTTTTTCTTAAATATCACACAAAAACTGCTGTAACTTTTTTATTTCTTTATAAAAAAATGTAAATTTTGTATAGATATTTTTATTTTCATGAAATCTAATTAGAAATGCCGTTTTAAAATTATTAGGACGATTAATTATAAACTTATACAAAAAAAAACGTTTTTCTTAAATATCACACAAAAACTGCTGTAACTTTTTTATTTCTTTATAAAAAAATGTAAATTTTGTATAGATATTTTTATTTTCATGAAATCTAATTAGAAATGCAGTTTTAAAATTATTAGGACGAATAATTTTAAAATTATACAAAAAAAACGTTTTTCTTAAAAATCACACAAAAACTGCTGTAACTTTTTTATTTCTTTATAAAAAAATGTAAATTTTGTATAGATATTTTTATTTTCATGAAATCTAATTAGAAATGCCATTTTAGAATTATTAGGACGATTAATTATAAACTTATTCAAAAAAAAAACGTTTTTCTTAAATATCACACAAAAACTGCTGTAACTTTTTTATTTCTTTATAAAAAAATGTAAATTTTGTATAGATATTTTTATTTTCATGAAATCTAATTAGAAATGCAGTTTTAAAATTATTAGGACGAATAATTTTAAAATTATACAAAAAAAACGTTTTTCTTAAAAATCACACAAAAACTGCTGTAACTTTTTTATTTCTTTATAAAAAAATGTAAATTTTGTATAGATATTTTTATTTTCATGAAATCTAATTAGAAATGCCATTTTAGAATTATTAGGACGATTAATTATAAACTTATTCAAAAAAAAAACGTTTTTCTTAAATATCACACAAAAACTGCTGTAACTTTTTTATTTCTTTATAAAAAAATGTAAATTTTGTATAGATATTTTTATTTTCATGAAATCTAATTAGAAATGCCGTTTTAAAATTATTAGGACGATTAATTATAAACTTATTCAAAAAAAAAACGTTTTTCTTAAATATCACACAAAAACTGCTGTAACTTTTTTATTTCTTTATAAAAAAATGTAAATTTTGTATAGATATTTTTATTTTCATGAAATCTAATTAGAAATGCCGTTTTAAAATTATTAGGACGATTAATTATAAACTTATACAAAAAAAAACGTTTTTCTTAAATATCACACAAAAACTGCTGTAACTTTTTTATTTCTTTATAAAAAAATGTAAATTTTGTATAGATATTTTTATTTTCATGAAATCTAATTAGAAATGCCATTTTAGAATTATTAGGACGATTAATTATAAACTTATTCAAAAAAAAAACGTTTTTCTTAAATATCACACAAAAACTGCTGTAACTTTTTTATTTCTTTATAAAAAAATGTAAATTTTGTATAGATATTTTTATTTTCATGAAATCTAATTAGAAATGCCGTTTTAAAATTATTAGGACGATTAATTATAAACTTATACAAAAAAAAACGTTTTTCTTAAATATCACACAAAAACTGCTGTAACTTTTTTATTTCTTTATAAAAAAATGTAAATTTTGTATAGATATTTTTATTTTCATGAAATCTAATTAGAAATGCAGTTTTAAAATTATTAGGACGAATAATTTTAAAATTATACAAAAAAAACGTTTTTCTTAAAAATCACACAAAAACTGCTGTAACTTTTTTATTTCTTTATAAAAAAATGTAAATTTTGTATAGATATTTTTATTTTCATGAAATCTAATTAGAAATGCAGTTTTAAAATTATTAGGACGAATAATTTTAAAATTATACAAAAAAAACGTTTTTCTTAAAAATCACACAAAAACTGCTGTAACTTTTTTATTTCTTTATAAAAAAATGTAAATTTTGTATAGATATTTTTATTTTCATGAAATCTAATTAGAAATGCCGTTTTAAAATTATTAGGAGGATTTATTATAAACTTATACAAAAAAAAACGTTTTTCTTAAATATCACACAAAAACTGCTGTAACTTTTTTATTTCTTTATAAAAAAATGTAAATTTTGTATAGATATTTTTATTTTCATGAAATCTAATTAGAAATGCAGTTTTAAAATTATTAGGACGAATAATTTTAAAATTATACAAAAAAAACGTTTTTCTTAAAAATCACACAAAAACTGCTGTAACTTTTTTATTTCTTTATAAAAAAATGTAAATTTTGTATAGATATTTTTATTTTCATGAAATCTAATTAGAAATGCAGTTTTAAAATTATTAGGACGAATAATTTTAAAATTATACAAAAAAAACGTTTTTCTTAAAAATCACACAAAAACTGCTGTAACTTTTTTATTTCTTTATAAAAAAATGTAAATTTTGTATAGATATTTTTATTTTCATGAAATCTAATTAGAAATGCAGTTTTAAAATTATTAGGACGAATAATTTTAAAATTATACAAAAATAACGTTTTTCTTAAATATCACACAAAAACTGCTGTAACTTTTTTATTTCTTTATAAAAAAATGTAAATTTTGTATAGATATTTTTATTTTCATGAAATCTAATTAGAAATGCAGTTTTAAAATTATTAGGACGAATAATTTTAAAATTATACAAAAAGAACGTTTTTCTTAAATATCACACAAAAACTGCTGTAACTTTTTTATTTCTTTATAAAAAAATGTAAATTTTGTATAGATATTTTTATTTTCATGAAATCTAATTAGAAATGCAGTTTTAAAATTATTAGGACGAATAATTTTAAAATTATACAAAAAAAACGTTTTTCTTAAAAATCACACAAAAACTGCTGTAACTTTTTTATTTCTTTATAAAAAAATGTAAATTTTGTATAGATATTTTTATTTTCATGAAATCTAATTAGAAATGCAGTTTTAAAATTATTAGGACGAATAATTTTAAAATTATACAAAAAAAACGTTTTTCTTAAAAATCACACAAAAACTGCTGTAACTTTTTTATTTCCTTATAAAAAAATGTAAATTTTGTATAGATATTTTTATTTTCATGAAATCTAATTAGAAATGCAGTTTTAAAATTATTAGGACGAATAATTTTAAAATTATACAAAAAAAACGTTTTTCTTAAAAATCACACAAAAACTGCTGTAACTTTTTTATTTCTTTATAAAAAAATGTAAATTTTGTATAGATATTTTTATTTTCATGAAATCTAATTAGAAATGCCATTTTAGAATTATTAGGACGATTAATTATAAACTTATTCAAAAAAAAAACGTTTTTCTTAAATATCACACAAAAACTGCTGTAACTTTTTTATTTCTTTATAAAAAAATGTAAATTTTGTATAGATATTTTTATTTTCATGAAATCTAATTAGAAATGCCGTTTTAAAATTATTAGGACGATTAATTATAAACTTATACAAAAAAAAACGTTTTTCTTAAATATCACACAAAAACTGCTGTAACTTTTTTATTTCTTTATAAAAAAATGTAAATTTTGTATAGATATTTTTATTTTCATGAAATCTAATTAGAAATGCAGTTTTAAAATTATTAGGACGAATAATTTTAAAATTATACAAAAAAAACGTTTTTCTTAAAAATCACACAAAAACTGCTGTAACTTTTTTATTTCTTTATAAAAAAATGTAAATTTTGTATAGATATTTTTATTTTCATGAAATCTAATTAGAAATGCCATTTTAGAATTATTAGGACGATTAATTATAAACTTATTCAAAAAAAAAACGTTTTTCTTAAATATCACACAAAAACTGCTGTAACTTTTTTATTTCTTTATAAAAAAATGTAAATTTTGTATAGATATTTTTATTTTCATGAAATCTAATTAGAAATGCAGTTTTAAAATTATTAGGACGAATAATTTTAAAATTATACAAAAAAAACGTTTTTCTTAAAAATCACACAAAAACTGCTGTAACTTTTTTATTTCTTTATAAAAAAATGTAAATTTTGTATAGATATTTTTATTTTCATGAAATCTAATTAGAAATGCCATTTTAGAATTATTAGGACGATTAATTATAAACTTATTCAAAAAAAAAACGTTTTTCTTAAATATCACACAAAAACTGCTGTAACTTTTTTATTTCTTTATAAAAAAATGTAAATTTTGTATAGATATTTTTATTTTCATGAAATCTAATTAGAAATGCCGTTTTAAAATTATTAGGACGATTAATTATAAACTTATTCAAAAAAAAAACGTTTTTCTTAAATATCACACAAAAACTGCTGTAACTTTTTTATTTCTTTATAAAAAAATGTAAATTTTGTATAGATATTTTTATTTTCATGAAATCTAATTAGAAATGCCGTTTTAAAATTATTAGGACGATTAATTATAAACTTATACAAAAAAAAACGTTTTTCTTAAATATCACACAAAAACTGCTGTAACTTTTTTATTTCTTTATAAAAAAATGTAAATTTTGTATAGATATTTTTATTTTCATGAAATCTAATTAGAAATGCCATTTTAGAATTATTAGGACGATTAATTATAAACTTATTCAAAAAAAAAACGTTTTTCTTAAATATCACACAAAAACTGCTGTAACTTTTTTATTTCTTTATAAAAAAATGTAAATTTTGTATAGATATTTTTATTTTCATGAAATCTAATTAGAAATGCCGTTTTAAAATTATTAGGACGATTAATTATAAACTTATACAAAAAAAAACGTTTTTCTTAAATATCACACAAAAACTGCTGTAACTTTTTTATTTCTTTATAAAAAAATGTAAATTTTGTATAGATATTTTTATTTTCATGAAATCTAATTAGAAATGCAGTTTTAAAATTATTAGGACGAATAATTTTAAAATTATACAAAAAAAACGTTTTTCTTAAAAATCACACAAAAACTGCTGTAACTTTTTTATTTCTTTATAAAAAAATGTAAATTTTGTATAGATATTTTTATTTTCATGAAATCTAATTAGAAATGCAGTTTTAAAATTATTAGGACGAATAATTTTAAAATTATACAAAAAAAACGTTTTTCTTAAAAATCACACAAAAACTGCTGTAACTTTTTTATTTCTTTATAAAAAAATGTAAATTTTGTATAGATATTTTTATTTTCATGAAATCTAATTAGAAATGCCGTTTTAAAATTATTAGGAGGATTTATTATAAACTTATACAAAAAAAAACGTTTTTCTTAAATATCACACAAAAACTGCTGTAACTTTTTTATTTCTTTATAAAAAAATGTAAATTTTGTATAGATATTTTTATTTTCATGAAATCTAATTAGAAATGCAGTTTTAAAATTATTAGGACGAATAATTTTAAAATTATACAAAAAAAAACGTTTTTCTTAAATATCACACAAAAACTGCTGTAACTTTTTTATTTCTTTATAAAAAAATGTAAATTTTGTATAGATATTTTTATTTTCATGAAATCTAATTAGAAATGCCATTTTAGAATTATTAGGACGATTAATTATAAACTTATTCAAAAAAAAAACGTTTTTCTTAAATATCACACAAAAACTGCTGTAACTTTTTTATTTCTTTATAAAAAAATGTAAATTTTGTATAGATATTTTTATTTTCATGAAATCTAATTAGAAATGCCGTTTTAAAATTATTAGGACGATTAATTATAAACTTATTCAAAAAAAAAACGTTTTTCTTAAAAATCACACAAAAACTGCTGTAACTTTTTTATTTCTTTATAAAAAAATGTAAATTTTGTATAGATATTTTTATTTTCATGAAATCTAATTAGAAATGCAGTTTTAAAATTATTAGGACGAATAATTTTAAAATTATACAAAAAAAACGTTTTTCTTAAAAATCACACAAAAACTGCTGTAACTTTTTTATTTCTTTATAAAAAAATGTAAATTTTGTATAGATATTTTTATTTTCATGAAATCTAATTAGAAATGCAGTTTTAAAATTATTAGGACGAATAATTTTAAAATTATACAAAAAAAACGTTTTTCTTAAAAATCACACAAAAACTGCTGTAACTTTTTTATTTCTTTATAAAAAAATGTAAATTTTGTATAGATATTTTTATTTTCATGAAATCTAATTAGAAATGCCATTTTAGAATTATTAGGACGATTAATTATAAACTTATTCAAAAAAAAAACGTTTTTCTTAAATATCACACAAAAACTGCTGTAACTTTTTTATTTCTTTATAAAAAAATGTAAATTTTGTATAGATATTTTTATTTTCATGAAATCTAATTAGAAATGCCGTTTTAAAATTATTAGGACGATTAATTATAAACTTATACAAAAAAAAACGTTTTTCTTAAATATCACACAAAAACTGCTGTAACTTTTTTATTTCTTTATAAAAAAATGTAAATTTTGTATAGATATTTTTATTTTCATGAAATCTAATTAGAAATGCAGTTTTAAAATTATTAGGACGAATAATTTTAAAATTATACAAAAAAAACGTTTTTCTTAAAAATCACACAAAAACTGCTGTAACTTTTTTATTTCTTTATAAAAAAATGTAAATTTTGTATAGATATTTTTATTTTCATGAAATCTAATTAGAAATGCCATTTTAGAATTATTAGGACGATTAATTATAAACTTATTCAAAAAAAAAACGTTTTTCTTAAATATCACACAAAAACTGCTGTAACTTTTTTATTTCTTTATAAAAAAATGTAAATTTTGTATAGATATTTTTATTTTCATGAAATCTAATTAGAAATGCAGTTTTAAAATTATTAGGACGAATAATTTTAAAATTATACAAAAAAAACGTTTTTCTTAAAAATCACACAAAAACTGCTGTAACTTTTTTATTTCTTTATAAAAAAATGTAAATTTTGTATAGATATTTTTATTTTCATGAAATCTAATTAGAAATGCCATTTTAGAATTATTAGGACGATTAATTATAAACTTATTCAAAAAAAAAACGTTTTTCTTAAATATCACACAAAAACTGCTGTAACTTTTTTATTTCTTTATAAAAAAATGTAAATTTTGTATAGATATTTTTATTTTCATGAAATCTAATTAGAAATGCCGTTTTAAAATTATTAGGACGATTAATTATAAACTTATTCAAAAAAAAAACGTTTTTCTTAAATATCACACAAAAACTGCTGTAACTTTTTTATTTCTTTATAAAAAAATGTAAATTTTGTATAGATATTTTTATTTTCATGAAATCTAATTAGAAATGCCGTTTTAAAATTATTAGGACGATTAATTATAAACTTATACAAAAAAAAACGTTTTTCTTAAATATCACACAAAAACTGCTGTAACTTTTTTATTTCTTTATAAAAAAATGTAAATTTTGTATAGATATTTTTATTTTCATGAAATCTAATTAGAAATGCCATTTTAGAATTATTAGGACGATTAATTATAAACTTATTCAAAAAAAAAACGTTTTTCTTAAATATCACACAAAAACTGCTGTAACTTTTTTATTTCTTTATAAAAAAATGTAAATTTTGTATAGATATTTTTATTTTCATGAAATCTAATTAGAAATGCCGTTTTAAAATTATTAGGACGATTAATTATAAACTTATACAAAAAAAAACGTTTTTCTTAAATATCACACAAAAACTGCTGTAACTTTTTTATTTCTTTATAAAAAAATGTAAATTTTGTATAGATATTTTTATTTTCATGAAATCTAATTAGAAATGCCGTTTTAAAATTATTAGGAGGATTTATTATAAACTTATACAAAAAAAAACGTTTTTCTTAAATATCACACAAAAACTGCTGTAACTTTTTTATTTCTTTATAAAAAAATGTAAATTTTGTATAGATATTTTTATTTTCATGAAATCTAATTAGAAATGCAGTTTTAAAATTATTAGGACGAATAATTTTAAAATTATACAAAAAAAACGTTTTTCTTAAAAATCACACAAAAACTGCTGTAACTTTTTTATTTCTTTATAAAAAAATGTAAATTTTGTATAGATATTTTTATTTTCATGAAATCTAATTAGAAATGCAGTTTTAAAATTATTAGGACGAATAATTTTAAAATTATACAAAAATAACGTTTTTCTTAAATATCACACAAAAACTGCTGTAACTTTTTTATTTCTTTATAAAAAAATGTAAATTTTGTATAGATATTTTTATTTTCATGAAATCTAATTAGAAATGCAGTTTTAAAATTATTAGGACGAATAATTTTAAAATTATACAAAAAGAACGTTTTTCTTAAATATCACACAAAAACTGCTGTAACTTTTTTATTTCTTTATAAAAAAATGTAAATTTTGTATAGATATTTTTATTTTCATGAAATCTAATTAGAAATGCAGTTTTAAAATTATTAGGACGAATAATTTTAAAATTATACAAAAAAAACGTTTTTCTTAAAAATCACACAAAAACTGCTGTAACTTTTTTATTTCTTTATAAAAAAATGTAAATTTTGTATAGATATTTTTATTTTCATGAAATCTAATTAGAAATGCAGTTTTAAAATTATTAGGACGAATAATTTTAAAATTATACAAAAAAAACGTTTTTCTTAAAAATCACACAAAAACTGCTGTAACTTTTTTATTTCTTTATAAAAAAATGTAAATTTTGTATAGATATTTTTATTTTCATGAAATCTAATTAGAAATGCAGTTTTAAAATTATTAGGACGAATAATTTTAAAATTATACAAAAAAAACGTTTTTCTTAAAAATCACACAAAAACTGCTGTAACTTTTTTATTTCTTTATAAAAAAATGTAAATTTTGTATAGATATTTTTATTTTCATGAAATCTAATTAGAAATGCCATTTTAGAATTATTAGGACGATTAATTATAAACTTATTCAAAAAAAAAACGTTTTTCTTAAATATCACACAAAAACTGCTGTAACTTTTTTATTTCTTTATAAAAAAATGTAAATTTTGTATAGATATTTTTATTTTCATGAAATCTAATTAGAAATGCCGTTTTAAAATTATTAGGACGATTAATTATAAACTTATACAAAAAAAAACGTTTTTCTTAAATATCACACAAAAACTGCTGTAACTTTTTTATTTCTTTATAAAAAAATGTAAATTTTGTATAGATATTTTTATTTTCATGAAATCTAATTAGAAATGCAGTTTTAAAATTATTAGGACGAATAATTTTAAAATTATACAAAAAAAACGTTTTTCTTAAAAATCACACAAAAACTGCTGTAACTTTTTTATTTCTTTATAAAAAAATGTAAATTTTGTATAGATATTTTTATTTTCATGAAATCTAATTAGAAATGCCATTTTAGAATTATTAGGACGATTAATTATAAACTTATTCAAAAAAAAAACGTTTTTCTTAAATATCACACAAAAACTGCTGTAACTTTTTTATTTCTTTATAAAAAAATGTAAATTTTGTATAGATATTTTTATTTTCATGAAATCTAATTAGAAATGCAGTTTTAAAATTATTAGGACGAATAATTTTAAAATTATACAAAAAAAACGTTTTTCTTAAAAATCACACAAAAACTGCTGTAACTTTTTTATTTCTTTATAAAAAAATGTAAATTTTGTATAGATATTTTTATTTTCATGAAATCTAATTAGAAATGCCATTTTAGAATTATTAGGACGATTAATTATAAACTTATTCAAAAAAAAAACGTTTTTCTTAAATATCACACAAAAACTGCTGTAACTTTTTTATTTCTTTATAAAAAAATGTAAATTTTGTATAGATATTTTTATTTTCATGAAATCTAATTAGAAATGCCGTTTTAAAATTATTAGGACGATTAATTATAAACTTATACAAAAAAAAACGTTTTTCTTAAATATCACACAAAAACTGCTGTAACTTTTTTATTTCTTTATAAAAAAATGTAAATTTTGTATAGATATTTTTATTTTCATGAAATCTAATTAGAAATGCAGTTTTAAAATTATTAGGACGAATAATTTTAAAATTATACAAAAAAAACGTTTTTCTTAAAAATCACACAAAAACTGCTGTAACTTTTTTATTTCTTTATAAAAAAATGTAAATTTTGTATAGATATTTTTATTTTCATGAAATCTAATTAGAAATGCAGTTTTAAAATTATTAGGACGAATAATTTTAAAATTATACAAAAAAAACGTTTTTCTTAAAAATCACACAAAAACTGCTGTAACTTTTTTATTTCTTTATAAAAAAATGTAAATTTTGTATAGATATTTTTATTTTCATGAAATCTAATTAGAAATGCCGTTTTAAAATTATTAGGAGGATTTATTATAAACTTATACAAAAAAAAACGTTTTTCTTAAATATCACACAAAAACTGCTGTAACTTTTTTATTTCTTTATAAAAAAATGTAAATTTTGTATAGATATTTTTATTTTCATGAAATCTAATTAGAAATGCAGTTTTAAAATTATTAGGACGAATAATTTTAAAATTATACAAAAAAAACGTTTTTCTTAAAAATCACACAAAAACTGCTGTAACTTTTTTATTTCTTTATAAAAAAATGTAAATTTTGTATAGATATTTTTATTTTCATGAAATCTAATTAGAAATGCAGTTTTAAAATTATTAGGACGAATAATTTTAAAATTATACAAAAATAACGTTTTTCTTAAATATCACACAAAAACTGCTGTAACTTTTTTATTTCTTTATAAAAAAATGTAAATTTTGTATAGATATTTTTATTTTCATGAAATCTAATTAGAAATGCAGTTTTAAAATTATTAGGACGAATAATTTTAAAATTATACAAAAAGAACGTTTTTCTTAAATATCACACAAAAACTGCTGTAACTTTTTTATTTCTTTATAAAAAAATGTAAATTTTGTATAGATATTTTTATTTTCATGAAATCTAATTAGAAATGCAGTTTTAAAATTATTAGGACGAATAATTTTAAAATTATACAAAAAAAACGTTTTTCTTAAAAATCACACAAAAACTGCTGTAACTTTTTTATTTCTTTATAAAAAAATGTAAATTTTGTATAGATATTTTTATTTTCATGAAATCTAATTAGAAAAGCCGTTTTAAAATTATTAGGACGATTAATTATAAACTTATACAAAAAAAACGTTTTTCTTAAATATCACACAAAAACTGCTGTAACTTTTTTATTTCTTTATAAAAAAATGTAAATTTTGTATAGATATTTTTATTTTCATGAAATCTAATTAGAAATGCCGTTTTAAAATTATTAGGACGATTAATTATAAACTTATACAAAAAAAACGTTTTTCTTAAATATCACACAAAAACTGCTGTAACTTTTTTATTTCTTTATAAAAAAATGTAAATTTTGTATAGATATTTTTATTTTCATGAAATCTAATTAGAAATGCCGTTTTAAAATTATTAGGACGATTAATTATAAACTTATACAAAAAAAACGTTTTTCTTAAATATCACACAAAAACTGCTGTAACTTTTTTATTTCTTTATAAAAAAATGTAAATTTTGTATAGATATTTTTATTTTCATGAAATCTAATTAGAAATGCCGTTTTAAAATTATTAGGACGATTAATTATAAACTTATACAAAAAAAACGTTTTTCTTAAATATCACACAAAAACTGCTGTAACTTTTTTATTTCTTTATAAAAAAATGTAAATTTTGTATAGATATTTTTATTTTCATGAAATCTAATTAGAAATGCCGTTTTAAAATTATTAGGACGATTAATTATAAACTTATACAAAAAAAACGTTTTTCTTAAATATCACACAAAAACTGCTGTAACTTTTTTATTTCTTTATAAAAAAATGTAAATTTTGTATAGATATTTTTATTTTCACGAAATCTAATTAGAAATGCCATTTTAGAATTATTAGGACGATTAATTTTAAAATTATACAAAAAAAACGTTTTTCTTAAAAATCACACAAAAACTGCTGTAACTTTTTTATTTCTTTATAAAAAAATGTAAATTTTGTATAGATATTTTTATTTTCATGAAATCTAATTAGAAGTGCCATTTTAGAATTATTAGGACGATTAATTATAAACTTATTAAAAAAAAAACGTTTTTCTTAAATATCACACAAAAACTGCTGTAACTTTTTTATTTCTTTATAAAAAAATGTAAATTTTGTATAGATATTTTTATTTTCATGAAATCTAATTAGAAATGCCGTTTTAAAATTATTAGGACGAATAATTTTAAAATTATACAAAAAAATCGTTTTTCTTAAATATCACACAAAAACTGCTGTAACTTTTTTATTTCTTTATAAAAAAATGTAAATTTTGTATAGATATTTTTATTTTCATGAAATCTAATTAGAAATGCCGTTTTAAAATTATTAGGACGATTAATTATAAACTTATACAAAAAAAACGTTTTTCTTAAATATCACACAAAAACTGCTGTAACTTTTTTATTTCTTTATAAAAAAATGTAAATTTTGTATAGATATTTTTATTTTCACGAAATCTAATTAGAAATGCCATTTTAGAATTATTAGGACGATTAATTTTAAAATTATACAAAAAAAACGTTTTTCTTAAAAATCACACAAAAACTGCTGTAACTTTTTTATTTCTTTATAAAAAAATGTAAATTTTGTATAGATATTTTTATTTTCATGAAATCTAATTAGAAATGCCGTTTTAAAATTATTAGGACGAATATTTTTAAAATTATACAAAAAAAACATTTTTCTTAAAAATCACACAAAAACTGCTGTAACTTTTTTATTTCTTTATAAAAAATTGTAAATTTTGTATAAATAATTTCATTTTCATGAAATCTAATTAGAAATGCTGTTTTAAAATTATTAGGACGAATAATTTTAAAATTATACAAAAAAAACGTTTTTCTTAAAAATCACACAAAAACTGCTGTAACTTTTTTATTTCTTTATAAAAAAATTTAAATTTTGTATAGATATTTTTATTTTCATGAAATCTAATTAGAAATGCCATTTTAGAATTATTAGGACGATTAATTATAAACTTATTAAAAAAAAACGTTTTTCTTAAATATCACACAAAAACTGCTGTAACTTTTTTATTTCTTTATAAAAAAATGTAAATTTTGTATAGATATTTTTATTTTCATGAAATCTAATTAGAAATGCCATTTTAGAATTATTTGGACGATTAATTATAAACTTATACAAAAAAAACGTTTTTCTTAAATATCACACAAAAACTGCTGTAACTTTTTTATTTCTTTATAAAAAAATGTAAATTTTGTATAGATATTTTTATTTTCATGAAATCTAATTAGAAATGCAGTTTTAAAATTATTAGGACGAATAATTTTAAAATTATACAAAAAAAACGTTTTTCTTAAAAATCACACAAAAACTGCTGTAACTTTTTTATTTCTTTATAAAAAAATGTAAATTTTGTATAGATATTTTTATTTTCATGAAATCTAATTAGAAATGCAGTTTTAAAATTATTAGGACGAATAATTTTAAAATTATACAAAAAAAACGTTTTTCTTAAAAATCACACAAAAACTGCTGTAACTTTTTTATTTCTTTATAAAAAAATGTAAATTTTGTATAGATATTTTTATTTTCATGAAATCTAATTAGAAATGCCATTTTAGAATTATTAGGACGATTAATTATAAACTTATTCAAAAAAAAAACGTTTTTCTTAAATATCACACAAAAACTGCTGTAACTTTTTTATTTCTTTATAAAAAAATGTAAATTTTGTATAGATATTTTTATTTTCATGAAATCTAATTAGAAATGCCGTTTTAAAATTATTAGGACGATTAATTATAAACTTATACAAAAAAAAACGTTTTTCTTAAATATCACACAAAAACTGCTGTAACTTTTTTATTTCTTTATAAAAAAATGTAAATTTTGTATAGATATTTTTATTTTCATGAAATCTAATTAGAAATGCAGTTTTAAAATTATTAGGACGAATAATTTTAAAATTATACAAAAAAAACGTTTTTCTTAAAAATCACACAAAAACTGCTGTAACTTTTTTATTTCTTTATAAAAAAATGTAAATTTTGTATAGATATTTTTATTTTCATGAAATCTAATTAGAAATGCCATTTTAGAATTATTAGGACGATTAATTATAAACTTATTCAAAAAAAAAACGTTTTTCTTAAATATCACACAAAAACTGCTGTAACTTTTTTATTTCTTTATAAAAAAATGTAAATTTTGTATAGATATTTTTATTTTCATGAAATCTAATTAGAAATGCAGTTTTAAAATTATTAGGACGAATAATTTTAAAATTATACAAAAAAAACGTTTTTCTTAAAAATCACACAAAAACTGCTGTAACTTTTTTATTTCTTTATAAAAAAATGTAAATTTTGTATAGATATTTTTATTTTCATGAAATCTAATTAGAAATGCCATTTTAGAATTATTAGGACGATTAATTATAAACTTATTCAAAAAAAAAACGTTTTTCTTAAATATCACACAAAAACTGCTGTAACTTTTTTATTTCTTTATAAAAAAATGTAAATTTTGTATAGATATTTTTATTTTCATGAAATCTAATTAGAAATGCCGTTTTAAAATTATTAGGACGATTAATTATAAACTTATACAAAAAAAAACGTTTTTCTTAAATATCACACAAAAACTGCTGTAACTTTTTTATTTCTTTATAAAAAAATGTAAATTTTGTATAGATATTTTTATTTTCATGAAATCTAATTAGAAATGCAGTTTTAAAATTATTAGGACGAATAATTTTAAAATTATACAAAAAAAACGTTTTTCTTAAAAATCACACAAAAACTGCTGTAACTTTTTTATTTCTTTATAAAAAAATGTAAATTTTGTATAGATATTTTTATTTTCATGAAATCTAATTAGAAATGCAGTTTTAAAATTATTAGGACGAATAATTTTAAAATTATACAAAAAAAACGTTTTTCTTAAAAATCACACAAAAACTGCTGTAACTTTTTTATTTCTTTATAAAAAAATGTAAATTTTGTATAGATATTTTTATTTTCATGAAATCTAATTAGAAATGCCGTTTTAAAATTATTAGGAGGATTTATTATAAACTTATACAAAAAAAAACGTTTTTCTTAAATATCACACAAAAACTGCTGTAACTTTTTTATTTCTTTATAAAAAAATGTAAATTTTGTATAGATATTTTTATTTTCATGAAATCTAATTAGAAATGCAGTTTTAAAATTATTAGGACGAATAATTTTAAAATTATACAAAAAAAACGTTTTTCTTAAAAATCACACAAAAACTGCTGTAACTTTTTTATTTCTTTATAAAAAAATGTAAATTTTGTATAGATATTTTTATTTTCATGAAATCTAATTAGAAATGCAGTTTTAAAATTATTAGGACGAATAATTTTAAAATTATACAAAAATAACGTTTTTCTTAAATATCACACAAAAACTGCTGTAACTTTTTTATTTCTTTATAAAAAAATGTAAATTTTGTATAGATATTTTTATTTTCATGAAATCTAATTAGAAATGCAGTTTTAAAATTATTAGGACGAATAATTTTAAAATTATACAAAAAGAACGTTTTTCTTAAATATCACACAAAAACTGCTGTAACTTTTTTATTTCTTTATAAAAAAATGTAAATTTTGTATAGATATTTTTATTTTCATGAAATCTAATTAGAAATGCAGTTTTAAAATTATTAGGACGAATAATTTTAAAATTATACAAAAAAAACGTTTTTCTTAAAAATCACACAAAAACTGCTGTAACTTTTTTATTTCTTTATAAAAAAATGTAAATTTTGTATAGATATTTTTATTTTCATGAAATCTAATTAGAAAAGCCGTTTTAAAATTATTAGGACGATTAATTATAAACTTATACAAAAAAAACGTTTTTCTTAAATATCACACAAAAACTGCTGTAACTTTTTTATTTCTTTATAAAAAAATGTAAATTTTGTATAGATATTTTTATTTTCATGAAATCTAATTAGAAATGCCGTTTTAAAATTATTAGGACGATTAATTATAAACTTATACAAAAAAAACGTTTTTCTTAAATATCACACAAAAACTGCTGTAACTTTTTTATTTCTTTATAAAAAAATGTAAATTTTGTATAGATATTTTTATTTTCATGAAATCTAATTAGAAATGCCGTTTTAAAATTATTAGGACGATTAATTATAAACTTATACAAAAAAAACGTTTTTCTTAAATATCACACAAAAACTGCTGTAACTTTTTTATTTCTTTATAAAAAAATGTAAATTTTGTATAGATATTTTTATTTTCATGAAATCTAATTAGAAATGCCGTTTTAAAATTATTAGGACGATTAATTATAAACTTATACAAAAAAAACGTTTTTCTTAAATATCACACAAAAACTGCTGTAACTTTTTTATTTCTTTATAAAAAAATGTAAATTTTGTATAGATATTTTTATTTTCATGAAATCTAATTAGAAATGCCGTTTTAAAATTATTAGGACGATTAATTATAAACTTATACAAAAAAAACGTTTTTCTTAAATATCACACAAAAACTGCTGTAACTTTTTTATTTCTTTATAAAAAAATGTAAATTTTGTATAGATATTTTTATTTTCACGAAATCTAATTAGAAATGCCATTTTAGAATTATTAGGACGATTAATTTTAAAATTATACAAAAAAAACGTTTTTCTTAAAAATCACACAAAAACTGCTGTAACTTTTTTATTTCTTTATAAAAAAATGTAAATTTTGTATAGATATTTTTATTTTCATGAAATCTAATTAGAAGTGCCATTTTAGAATTATTAGGACGATTAATTATAAACTTATTAAAAAAAAAACGTTTTTCTTAAATATCACACAAAAACTGCTGTAACTTTTTTATTTCTTTATAAAAAAATGTAAATTTTGTATAGATATTTTTATTTTCATGAAATCTAATTAGAAATGCCGTTTTAAAATTATTAGGACGAATAATTTTAAAATTATACAAAAAAATCGTTTTTCTTAAATATCACACAAAAACTGCTGTAACTTTTTTATTTCTTTATAAAAAAATGTAAATTTTGTATAGATATTTTTATTTTCATGAAATCTAATTAGAAATGCCGTTTTAAAATTATTAGGACGATTAATTATAAACTTATACAAAAAAAACGTTTTTCTTAAATATCACACAAAAACTGCTGTAACTTTTTTATTTCTTTATAAAAAAATGTAAATTTTGTATAGATATTTTTATTTTCACGAAATCTAATTAGAAATGCCATTTTAGAATTATTAGGACGATTAATTTTAAAATTATACAAAAAAAACGTTTTTCTTAAAAATCACACAAAAACTGCTGTAACTTTTTTATTTCTTTATAAAAAAATGTAAATTTTGTATAGATATTTTTATTTTCATGAAATCTAATTAGAAATGCCGTTTTAAAATTATTAGGACGAATATTTTTAAAATTATACAAAAAAAACATTTTTCTTAAAAATCACACAAAAACTGCTGTAACTTTTTTATTTCTTTATAAAAAATTGTAAATTTTGTATAAATAATTTCATTTTCATGAAATCTAATTAGAAATGCTGTTTTAAAATTATTAGGACGAATAATTTTAAAATTATACAAAAAAAACGTTTTTCTTAAAAATCACACAAAAACTGCTGTAACTTTTTTATTTCTTTATAAAAAAATTTAAATTTTGTATAGATATTTTTATTTTCATGAAATCTAATTAGAAATGCCATTTTAGAATTATTAGGACGATTAATTATAAACTTATTAAAAAAAAACGTTTTTCTTAAATATCACACAAAAACTGCTGTAACTTTTTTATTTCTTTATAAAAAAATGTAAATTTTGTATAGATATTTTTATTTTCATGAAATCTAATTAGAAATGCCATTTTAGAATTATTTGGACGATTAATTATAAACTTATACAAAAAAAACGTTTTTCTTAAATATCACACAAAAACTGCTGTAACTTTTTTATTTCTTTATAAAAAAATGTAAATTTTGTATAGATATTTTTATTTTCATGAAATCTAATTAGAAATGCAGTTTTAAAATTATTAGGACGAATAATTTTAAAATTATACAAAAAAACGTTTTTCTTAAAAATCACACAAAAACTGCTGTAACTTTTTTATTTCTTTATAAAAAAATGTAAATTTTGTATAGATATTTTTATTTTCATGAAATCTAATTAGAAATTCCGTTTTAAAATTATTAGGACGATTAATTATAAACTTATACAAAAAAAACGTTTTTCTTAAATATCACACAAAAACTGCTGTAACTTTTTTATTTCTTTATAAAAAAATGTAAATTTTGTATAGATATTTTTATTTTCATGAAATCTAATTAGAAATGCCATTTTAGAATTATTAGGACGATTAATTATAAACTTATTAAAAAAAAAACGTTTTTCTTAAATATCACACAAAAACTGCTGTAACTTTTTTATTTCTTTATAAAAAAATGTAAATTTTGTATAGATATTTTTATTTTCATGAAATCTAATTAGAAATGCAGTTTTAAAATTATTAGGACGAATAATTTTAAAATTATACAAAAAAAACGTTTTTCTTAAATATCACACAAAAACTGCTGTAACTTTTTTATTTCCTTATAAAAAAATGTAAATTTTGTATAGATATTTTTATTTTCATGAAATCTAATTAGAAATGCCGTTTTAAAATTATTAGGACGATTAATTATAAACTTATACAAAAAAAACGTTTTTCTTAAATATCACACAAAAACTGCTGTAACTTTTTTATTTCTTTATAATAAAAAAATGTAAATTTTGTATAGATATTTTTATTTTCATGAAATCTAATTAGAAATGCAGTTTTAAAATTATTAGGACGAATAATTTTAAAATTATACAAAAAAAAACGTTTTTCTTAAAAATCACACAAAAACTGCTGTAACTTTTTTATTTCTTTATAAAAAAATGTAAATTTTGTATAGATATTTTTATTTTCATGAAATCTAATTAGAAATGCCGTTTTAAAATTATTAGGACGATTAATTATAAACTTATACAAAAAAAACGTTTTTCTTAAATATCACACAAAAACTGCTGTAACTTTTTTATTTCTTTATAAAAAAATGTAAATTTTGTATAGATATTTTTATTTTCATGAAATCTAATTAGAAATGCCGTTTTAAAATTATTAGGACGAATAATTTTAAAATTATACAAAAAAAACGTTTTTCTTAAAAATCACACAAAAACTGCTGTAACTTTTTTATTTCTTTATAATAAAAAAATGTAAATTTTGTATATATATTTTTATTTTCATGAAATCTAATTAGAAATGCAGTTTTAGAATTATTAGGACGAATAATTTTAAAATTATACAAAAAAAACGTTTTTCTTAAAAATCACACAAAAACTGCTGTAACTTTTTTATTTCTTTATAATTAAAAAATGTAAATTTTGTATAGATATTTTTATTTTCATGAAATATAATTAGAAATGCCGTTTTAAAATTATTAGGACGATTAATTTTAAAATTATACAAAAAAAACGTTTTTCTTAAAAATCACACAAAAACTGCTGTAACATTTTTATTTCTTTATAAAAAAATGTAAATTTTGTATAGATATTTTTATTTTCATGAAATCTAATTAGAAATGCCGTTTTAAAATTATTAGGACGAATATTTTTAAAATTATACAAAAAAAACATTTTTCTTAAAAATCACACAAAAACTGCTGTAACTTTTTTATTTCTTTATAAAAAAATGTAAATTTTGTATAAATAATTTTATTTTCATGAAATCTAATTAGAAATGCAGTTTTAAAATTATTAGGACGAATAATTTTAAAATTATACAAAAAAAACGTTTTTCTTAAAAATCACACAAAAACTGCTGTAACTTTTTTATTTCTTTATAAAAAAATGTTAATTTTGTATAGATATTTTTATTTTCATGAAATATAATTAGAAATGCAGTTTTAAAATTATTAGGACGAATAATTTTAAAATTATACAAGAAAAACGTTTTTCTTAAAAATCACACAAAAACTGCTGTAACTTTTTTATTTCTTTATAAAAAAATGTTAATTTTGTATAGATATTTTTATTTTCATGAAATCTAATTAGAAATGCCATTTTAGAATTATTAGGACGATTAATTATAAACTTATACAAAAAAAAAACGTTTTTCTTAAATATCACACAAAAACTGCTGTAACTTTTTTATTTCTTTATAAAAAAATGTAAATTTTGTATAGATATTTTTATTTTCTTGAAATCTAATTAGAAATGCAGTTTTAAAATTATTAGGACGAATAATTTTAAAATTATACAAAAAAAACGTTTTTCTTAAAAATCACACAAAAACTGCTGTAACTTTTTTATTTCTTTATAAAAAAATGTAAATTTTGTATAGATATTTTTATTTTCATGAAATCCATTTAGAAATGCCGTTTTAAAATTATTAGGACGATTAATTATAAACTTATACAAAAAAAACGTTTTTCTTAAATATCACACAAAAACTGCTGTAACTTTTTTATTTCTTTATAAAAAAATGTAAATTTTGTATAGATATTTTTATTTTCACGAAATCTAATTAGAAATGCCATTTTAGAAGTATTAGGACGATTAATTTTAAAATTATACAAAAAAAACGTTTTTCTTAAAAATCACACAAAAACTGCTGTAACTTTTTTATTTCTTTATAAAAAAATGTAAATTTTGTATAGATATTTTTATTTTCATGAAATCTAATTAGAAATGCCGTTTTAAAATTATTAGGACGAATATTTTTAAAATTATACAAAAAAAACATTTTTCTTAAAAATCACACAAAAACTGCTGTAACTTTTTTATTTCTTTATAAAAAAATGTAAATTTTGTATAAATAATTTTATTTTCATGAAATCTAATTAGAAATGCTGTTTTAAAATTATTAGGACGAATAATTTTAAAATTATACAAAAAAAACGTTTTTCTTAAAAATCACACAAAAACTGCTGTAACTTTTTTATTTCTTTATAAAAAAATTTAAATTTTGTATAGATATTTTTATTTTCATGAAATCTAATTAGAAATGCCATTTTAGAATTATTAGGACGATTAATTATAAACTTATTAAAAAAAAAAACGTTTTTCTTAAATATCACACAAAAACTGCTGTAACTTTTTTATTTCTTTATAAAAAAATGTAAATTTTGTATAGATATTTTTATTTTCATGAAATCTAATTAGAAATGCCATTTTAGAATTATTAGGACGATTAATTATAAACTTATACAAAAAAAAACGTTTTTCTTAAATATCACACAAAAACTGCTGTAACTTTTTTATTTCTTTATAAAAAAATGTAAATTTTGTATAGATATTTTTATTTTCATGAAATCTAATTAGAAATGCCGTTTTAAAATTATTAGGACGAATAATTTTAAAATTATACAAAAAAAACGTTTTTCTTAAATATCACACAAAAACTGCTGTAACTTTTTTATTTCCTTATAAAAAAATGTAAATTTTGTATAGATATTTTTATTTTCATGAAATCTAATTAGAAATGCCGTTTTAAAATTATTAGGACGATTAATTATAAACTTATACAAAAAAAACGTTTTTCTTAAATATCACACAAAAACTGCTGTAACTTTTTTATTTCTTTATAATAAAAAAATGTAAATTTTGTATAGATATTTTTATTTTCATGAAATCTAATTAGAAATGCAGTTTTAAAATTATTAGGACGAATAATTTTAAAATTATACAAAAAAAACGTTTTTCTTAAAAATCACACAAAAACTGCTGTAACTTTTTTATTTCTTTATAAAAAAATGTAAATTTTGTATAGATATTTTTATTTTCATGAAATCTAATTAGAAATGCCGTTTTAAAATTATTAGGACGATTAATTATAAACTTATACAAAAAAAACGTTTTTCTTAAATATCACACAAAAACTGCTGTAACTTTTTTATTTCTTTATAAAAAAATGTAAATTTTGTATAGATATTTTTATTTTCATGAAATCTAATTAGAAATGCCGTTTTAAAATTATTAGGACGAATAATTTTAAAATTATACAAAAAAAACGTTTTTCTTAAAAATCACACAAAAACTGCTGTAAGTTTTTTATTTCTTTATAATAAAAAAATGTAAATTTTGTATAGATATTTTTATTTTCATGAAATCTAATTAGAAATGCAGTTTTAAAATTATTAGGACGAATAATTTTAAAATTATACAAAAAAAACGTTTTTCTTAAAAATCACACAAAAACTGCTGTAACTTTTTTATTTCTTTATAATTAAAAAATGTAAATTTTGTATAGATATTTTTATTTTCATGAAATATAATTAGAAATGCCGTTTTAAAATTATTAGGACGATTAATTTTAAAATTATACAAAAAAAACGTTTTTCTTAAAAATCACACAAAAACTGCTGTAACATTTTTATTTCTTTATAAAAAAATGCAAATTTTGTATAGATATTTTTATTTTCATGAAATCTAATTAGAAATGCCGTTTTAAAATTATTAGGACGAATAATTTTAAAATTATACAAAAAAAACGTTTTTCTTAAAAATCACACAAAAACTGCTGTAACTTTTTTATTTCTTTATAAAAAAATGTTAATTTTGTATAGATATTTTTATTTTCATGAAATCCAATTAGAAATGCCGTTTTAAAATTATTAGGACGATTAATTATAAACTTATACAAAAAAAACGTTTTTCTTAAATATCACACAAAAACTGCTGTAACTTTTTTATTTCTTTATAAAAAAATATAAATTTTGTATAAATAATTTTATTTTCATGAAATCTAATTAGAAATGCAGTTTTAAAATTATTAGGACGAATAATTTTAAAATTATACAAAAAAAACGTTTTTCTTAAAAATCACACAAAAACTGCTGTAACTTTTTTATTTCTTTATAAAAAAATGTAAATTTTGTATAGATATTTTTATTTTCATGAAATCTAATTAGAAATGCCGTTTTAAAATTATTAGGACGAATATTTTTAAAATTATACAAAAAAAACATTTTTCTTAAAAATCACACAAAAACTGCTGTAACTTTTTTATTTCTTTATAAAAAAATGTAAATTTTGTATAAATAATTTTATTTTCATGAAATCTAATTAGAAATGCAGTTTTAAAATTATTAGGACGAATAATTTTAAAATTATACAAAAAAAAACGTTTTTCTTAAAAATCACACAAAAACTGCTGTAACTTTTTTATTTCTTTATAAAAAAATGTTAATTTTGTATAGATATTTTTATTTTCATGAAATCTAATTAGAAATGCCATTTTAGAATTATTAGGACGATTAATTATAAACTTATACAAAAAAAAAACGTTTTTCTTAAATATCACACAAAAACTGCTGTAACTTTTTTATTTCTTTATAAAAAAATGTAAATTTTGTATAGATATTTTTATTTTCTTGAAATCTAATTAGAAATGCAGTTTTAAAATTATTAGGACGAATAGTTTTAAAATTATACAAAAAAAAACGTTTTTCTTAAAAATCACACAAAAACTGCTGTAACTTTTTTATTTCTTTATAAAAAAATGTAAATTTTGTATAGATATTTTTATTTTCATGAAATCTAATTAGAAATGCCATTTTAGAATTATTAGGACGATTAATTATAAACTTATACAAAAAAAAACGTTTTTCTTAAATATCACACAAAAACTGCTGTAACTTTTTTATTTCTTTATAAAAAAATGTAAATTTTGTATAAATAATTTTATTTTCATGAAATCTAATTAGAAATGCAGTTTTAAAATTATTAGGACGAATAGTTTTAAAATTATACAAAAAAAAAACGTTTTTCTTAAAAATCACACAAAAACTGCTGTAACTTTTTTATTTCTTTATAAAAAAATGTAAATTTTGTATAGATATTTTTATTTTCATGAAATCTAATTAGAAATGCCATTTTAGAATTATTAGGACGATTAATTATAAACTTATACAAAAAAAAACGTTTTTCTTAAATATCACACAAAAACTGCTGTAACTTTTTTATTTCTTTATAAAAAAATGTAAATTTTGTATAACAAATTTTATTTTCATGAAATCTAATTAGAAATGCAGTTTTAAAATTATTAGGACGAATAATTTTAAAATTATACAAAAAAACGTTTTTCTTAAAAATCACACAAAAACTGCTGTAACTTTTTTATTTCTTTATAATAAAAAAATGTAAATTTTGTATAAATAATTTTATTTTCATGAAATCTAATTAGAAATGCCGTTTTAAAATTATTAGGACGAATAATTTTAAAATTATACAAAAAAAACGTTTTTCTTAAAAATCACACAAAAACTGCTGTAACTTTTTTATTTCTTTATAAAAAAATGTAAATTTTGTATAGATATTTTTATTTTCATGAAATCTAATTAGAAATGCCGTTTTAAAATTATTAGGACGATTAATTATAAACTTATACAAAAAAAAACGTTTTTCTTAAATATCACACAAAAACTGCTGTAACTTTTTTATTTCTTTATAAAAAAATGTAAACTTTGTATAGATATTTTTATTTTCATGAAATCTAATTAGAAATGCCGTTTTAAAATTATTAGGACGATTAATTATAAACTTATACAAAAAAAACGTTTTTCTTAAATATCACACAAAAACTGTTGTAACTTTTTTATTTCTTTATAAAAAAATGTAAATTTTGTATAAATAATTTTATTTTCATGAAATCTAATTAGAAATGCAGTTTTAAAATTATTAGGACGAATAATTTTAAAATTATACAAAAAAAACGTTTTTCTTAAAAATCACACAAAAACTGCTGTAACTTTTTTATTTCTTTATAAAAAAATGTAAACTTTGTATAGATATTTTTATTTTCATGAAATCTAATTAGAAATGCCGTTTTAAAATTATTAGGACGAATAATTTTAAAATTATACAAAAAAAAAACGTTTTTCTTAAAAATCACACAAAAACTGCTGTAACTTTTTTATTTATTTATAAAAAAATGTAAATTTTGTATAAATAATTTTATTTTCATGAAATCTAATTAGAAATGCCGTTTTAAAATTATTAGGACGATTAATTATAAACTTATACAAAAAAAACGTTTTTCTTAAATATCACACAAAAACTGCTGTAACTTTTTTATTTCTTTATAAAAAAATGTAAATTTTGTATAAATAATTTTATTTTCATGAAATCTAATTAGAAATGCAGTTTTAAAATTATTAGGACGAATAATTTTAAAATTATACAAAAAAAACGTTTTTCTTAAAAATCACACAAAAACTGCTGTAACTTTTTTATTTCTTTATAAAAAAATGTAAATTTTGTATAGATATTTTTATTTTTATGAAATCTAATTAGAAATGCCATTTTAGAATTATTAGGACGATTAATTATAAACTTATACAAAAAAAAACGTTTTTCTTAAATATCACACAAAAACTGCTGTAACTTTTTTATTTCTTTATAAAAAAATGTAAATTTTGTATAAATAATTTTATTTTCATGAAATCTAATTAGAAATGCAGTTTTAAAATTATTAGGACGAATAATTTTAAAATTATACAAAAAAAAACGTTTTTCCTAAAAATCACACAAAAACTGCTGTAACTTTTTTATTTCTTTATAAAAAAATGTAAATTTTGTATAGATATTTTTATTTTCATGAAATCTAATTAGAAATGCCATTTTAGAATTATAAGGACGATTAATTATAAACTTATACAAAAAAAACGTTTTTCTTAAATATCACACAAAAACTGCTGTAACTTTTTTATTTCTTTATAAAAAAATGTAAATTTTGTATAGATATTTTTATTTTCATGAAATCTAATTAGAAATGCCGTTTTAAAAGTATTAGGACGATTAATTATAAACTTATACAAAAAAAACGTTTTTCTTAAATATCACACAAAAACTGCTGTAACTTTTTTATTTCTTTATAAAAAAATGTAAATTTTGTATAAATAATTTTATTTTCATGAAATCTAATTAGAAATGCCGTTTTAAAATTATTAGGACGAATAATTTTAAAATTATACAAAAAAAACGTTTTTCTTAAAAATCACACAAAAACTGCTGTAACTTTTTTATTTCTTTATAAAAAAATGTAAATTTTGTATAGATATTTTTATTTTCATGAAATCTAATTAGAAATGCCATTTTAGAATTATAAGGACGATTAATTATAAACTTATACAAAAAAAAAACGTTTTTCTTAAATATCACACAAAAACTGCTGTAACTTTTTTATTTCTTTATAAAAAAATGTAAATTTTGTATAGATATTTTTATTTTCATGAAATCTAATTAGAAATGCCGTTTTAAAATTATTAGGACGATTAATTATAAACTTATACAAAAAAAACGTTTTTCTTAAATATCACACAAAAACTGCTGTAACTTTTTTATTTCTTTATAAAAAAATGTAAATTTTGTATATATATTTTTATTTTCACGAAATCTAATTAGAAATGCCATTTTAGAATTATTAGGACGATTAATTTTAAAATTATACAAAAAAAACGTTTTTCTTATAAATCACACAAAAACTGCTGTAACTTTTTTATTTCTTTATAAAAAAATGTAAATTTTGTATAGATATTTTTATTTTCATGAAATCTAATTAGAAATGCCGTTTTAAAATTATTAGGACGAATATTTTTAAAATTATACAAAAAAAACATTTTTCTTAAAAATCACACAAAAACTGCTGTAACTTTTTTATTTCTTTATAAAAAAATGTAAATTTTGTATAAATAATTTTATTTTCATGAAATCTAATTAGAAATGCCGTTTTAAAATTATTAGGACGAATAATTTTAAAATTATACAAAAAAAACGTTTTTCTTAAAAATCACACAAAAACTGCTGTAACTTTTTTATTTCTTTATAAAAAAATGTAAATTTTGTATAGATATTTTTATTTTCATGAAATCTAATTAGAAATGCCATTTTAGAATTATTAGGACGATTAATTATAAACTTATTAAAAAAAAAACGTTTTTCTTAAATATCACACAAAAACTGCTGTAACTTTTTTATTTCTTTATAAAAAAATGTAAATTTTGTATAGATATTTTTATTTTCATGAAATCTAATTAGAAATGCCGTTTTAAAATTATTAGGACGATTAATTATAAACTTATACAAAAAAAACGTTTTTCTTAAATATCACACAAAAACTGCTGTAACTTTTTTATTTCTTTATAAAAAAATGTAAATTTTGTATAGATATTTTTATTTTCATGAAATCCATTTAGAAATGCCGTTTTAAAATTATTAGGACGATTAATTATAAACTTATACAAAAAAAACGTTTTTCTTAAATATCACACAAAAACTGCTGTAACTTTTTTATTTCTTTATAAAAAAATGTAAATTTTGTATAGATATTTTTATTTTCACGAAATCTAATTAGAAATGCCATTTTAGAATTATTAGGACGATTAATTTTAAAATTATACAAAAAAAACGTTTTTCTTAAAAATCACACAAAAACTGCTGTAACTTTTTTATTTCTTTATAAAAAAATGTAAATTTTGTATAGATATTTTTATTTTCATGAAATCTAATTAGAAATGCCGTTTTAAAATTATTAGGACGAATATTTTTAAAATTATACAAAAAAAACATTTTTCTTAAAAATCACACAAAAACTGCTGTAACTTTTTTATTTCTTTATAAAAAAATGTAAATTTTGTATAAATAATTTTATTTTCATGAAATCTAATTAGAAATGCTGTTTTAAAATTATTAGGACGAATAATTTTAAAATTATACAAAAAAAACGTTTTTCTTAAAAATCACACAAAAACTGCTGTAACTTGTTTATTTCTTTATAAAAAAATTTAAATTTTGTATAGATATTTTTATTTTCATGAAATCTAATTAGAAATGCCATTTTAGAATTATTAGGACGATTAATTATAAACTTATTAAAAAAAAAACGTTTTTCTTAAATATCACACAAAAACTGCTGTAACTTTTTTATTTCTTTATAAAAAAATGTAAATTTTGTATAGATATTTTTATTTTCATGAAATCTAATTAGAAATGCCATTTTAGAATTATTAGGACGATTAATTATAAACTTATACAAAAAAAAACGTTTTTCTTAAATATCACACAAAAACTGCTGTAACTTTTCTTTATAAAAAAATGTAAATTTTGTATAGATATTTTTATTTTCATGAAATCTAATTAGAAATGCCGTTTTAAAATTATTAGGACGAATAATTTTAAAATTATACAAAAAAAACGTTTTTCTTAAATATCACACAAAAACTGCTGTAACTTTTTTATTTCCTTATAAAAAAATGTAAATTTTGTATAGATATTTTTATTTTCATGAAATCTAATTAGAAATGCCGTTTTAAAATTATTAGGACGATTAATTATAAACTTATACAAAAAAAACGTTTTTCTTAAATATCACACAAAAACTGCTGTAACTTTTTTATTTCTTTATAATAAAAAAATGTAAATTTTGTATAGATATTTTTATTTTCATGAAATCTAATTAGAAATGCAGTTTTAAAATTATTAGGACGAATAATTTTAAAATTATACAAAAAAAACGTTTTTCTTAAAAATCACACAAAAACTGCTGTAACTTTTTTATTTCTTTATAAAAAAATGTAAATTTTGTATAGATATTTTTATTTTCATGAAATCTAATTAGAAATGCCGTTTTAAAATTATTAGGACGATTAATTATAAACTTATACAAAAAAAACGTTTTTCTTAAATATCACACAAAAACTGCTGTAACTTTTTTATTTCTTTATAAAAAAATGTAAATTTTGTATAGATATTTTTATTTTCATGAAATCTAATTAGAAATGCCGTTTTAAAATTATTAGGACGAATAATTTTAAAATTATACAAAAAAAACGTTTTTCTTAAAAATCACACAAAAACTGCTGTAACTTTTTTATTTCTTTATAATAAAAAAATGTAAATTTTGTATATATATTTTTATTTTCATGAAATCTAATTAGAAATGCAGTTTTAGAATTATTAGGACGAATAATTTTAAAATTATACAAAAAAAACGTTTTTCTTAAAAATCACACAAAAACTGCTGTAACTTTTTTATTTCTTTATAATTAAAAAATGTAAATTTTGTATAGATATTTTTATTTTCATGAAATATAATTAGAAATACCGTTTTAAAATTATTAGGACGATTAATTTTAAAATTATACAAAAAAAACGTTTTTCTTAAAAATCACACAAAAACTGCTGTAACATTTTTATTTCTTTATAAAAAAATGTAAATTTTGTATAGATATTTTTATTTTCATGAAATCTAATTAGAAATGCCGTTTTAAAATTATTAGGACGAATATTTTTAAAATTATACAAAAAAAACATTTTTCTTAAAAATCACACAAAAACTGCTGTAACTTTTTTATTTCTTTATAAAAAAATGTAAATTTTGTATAAATAATTTTATTTTCATGAAATCTAATTAGAAATGCAGTTTTAAAATTATTAGGACGAATAATTTTAAAATTATACAAAAAAAACGTTTTTCTTAAAAATCACACAAAAACTGCTGTAACTTTTTTATTTCTTTATAAAAAAATGTTAATTTTGTATAGATATTTTTATTTTCATGAAATATAATTAGAAATGCAGTTTTAAAATTATTAGGACGAATAATTTTAAAATTATACAAAAAAAACGTTTTTCTTAAAAATCACACAAAAACTGCTGTAACTTTTTTATTTCTTTATAAAAAAATGTTAATTTTGTATAGATATTTTTATTTTCATGAAATCTAATTAGAAATGCCATTTTAGAATTATTAGGACGATTAATTATAAACTTATACAAAAAAAAAACGTTTTTCTTAAATATCACACAAAAACTGCTGTAACTTTTTTATTTCTTTATAAAAAAATGTAAATTTTGTATAGATATTTTTATTTTCTTGAAATCTAATTAGAAATGCAGTTTTAAAATTATTAGGACGAATAATTTTAAAATTATACAAAAAAAACGTTTTTCTTAAAAATCACACAAAAACTGCTGTAACTTTTTTATTTCTTTATAAAAAAATGTAAATTTTGTATAGATATTTTTATTTTCATGAAATCCATTTAGAAATGCCGTTTTAAAATTATTAGGACGATTAATTATAAACTTATACAAAAAAAACGTTTTTCTTAAATATCACACAAAAACTGCTGTAACTTTTTTATTTCTTTATAAAAAAATGTAAATTTTGTATAGATATTTTTATTTTCACGAAATCTAATTAGAAATGCCATTTTAGAAGTATTAGGACGATTAATTTTAAAATTATACAAAAAAAACGTTTTTCTTAAAAATCACACAAAAACTGCTGTAACTTTTTTATTTCTTTATAAAAAAATGTAAATTTTGTATAGATATTTTTATTTTCATGAAATCTAATTAGAAATGCCGTTTTAAAATTATTAGGACGAATATTTTTAAAATTATACAAAAAAAACATTTTTCTTAAAAATCACACAAAAACTGCTGTAACTTTTTTATTTCTTTATAAAAAAATGTAAATTTTGTATAAATAATTTTATTTTCATGAAATCTAATTAGAAATGCCGTTTTAAAATTATTAGGACGAATAATTTTAAAATTATACAAAAAAAACGTTTTTCTTAAAAATCACACAAAAACTGCTGTAACTTTTTTATTTCTTTATAAAAAAATGTTAATTTTGTATAGATATTTTTATTTTCATGAAATCCAATTAGAAATGCCGTTTTAAAATTATTAGGACGATTAATTATAAACTTATACAAAAAAAACGTTTTTCTTAAATATCACACAAAAACTGCTGTAACTTTTTTATTTCTTTATAAAAAAATATAAATTTTGTATAAATAATTTTATTTTCATGAAATCTAATTAGAAATGCAGTTTTAAAATTATTAGGACGAATAATTTTAAAATTATACAAAAAAAACGTTTTTCTTAAAAATCACACAAAAACTGCTGTAACTTTTTTATTTCTTTATAAAAAAATGTAAATTTTGTATAGATATTTTTATTTTCATGAAATCTAATTAGAAATGCCGTTTTAAAATTATTAGGACGAATATTTTTAAAATTATACAAAAAAAACATTTTTCTTAAAAATCACACAAAAACTGCTGTAACTTTTTTATTTCTTTATAAAAAAATGTAAATTTTGTATAAATAATTTTATTTTCATGAAATCTAATTAGAAATGCAGTTTTAAAATTATTAGGACGAATAATTTTAAAATTTTACAAAAAAAACGTTTTTCTTAAAAATCACACAAAAACTGCTGTAACTTTTTTATTTCTTTATAAAAAAATGTTAATTTTGTATAGATATTTTTATTTTCATGAAATCTAATTAGAAATGCCATTTTAGAATTATTAGGACGATTAATTATAAACTTATACAAAAAAAAAACGTTTTTCTTAAATATCACACAAAAACTGCTGTAACTTTTTTATTTCTTTATAAAAAAATGTAAATTTTGTATAGATATTTTTATTTTCTTGAAATCTAATTAGAAATGCAGTTTTAAAATTATTAGGACGAATAATTTTAAAATTATACAAAAAAAACGTTTTTCTTAAAAATCACACAAAAACTGCTGTAACTTTTTTATTTCTTTATAAAAAAATGTAAATTTTGTATAGATATTTTTATTTTCATGAAATCCAATTAGAAATGCCGTTTTAAAATTATTAGGACGATTAATTATAAACTTATACAAAAAAAAAGTTTTTCTTAAATATCACACAAAAACTGCTGTAACTTTTTTATTTCTTTATAAAAAAATATAAATTTTGTATAAATAATTTTATTTTTATGAAATCTAATTAGAAATGCAGTTTTAAAATTATTAGGACGAATAATTTTAAAATTATACAAAAAAAACGTTTTTCTTAAAAATCACACAAAAACTGCTGTAACTTTTTTATTTCTTTATAAAAAAATGTAAATTTTGTATAGATATTTTTATTTTTATGAAATCTAATTAGAAATGCCATTTTAGAATTATTAGGACGATTAATTATAAACTTATACAAAAAAAAACGTTTTTCTTAAATATCACACAAAAACTGCTGTAACTTTTTTATTTCTTTATAAAAAAATGTAAATTTTGTATAAATAATTTTATTTTCATGAAATCTAATTAGAAATGCAGTTTTAAAATTATTAGGACGAATAATTTTAAAATTATACAAAAAAAAAGTTTTTCTTAAAAATCACACAAAAACTGCTGTAACTTTTTTATTTCTTTATAAAAAAATGTAAATTTTGTATAGATATTTTTATTTTCATGAAATCTAATTAGAAATGCCATTTTAGAATTATTAGGACGATTAATTATAAACTTATACAAAAAAAAACGTTTTTCTTAAATATCACACAAAAACTGCTGTAACTTTTTTATTTCTTTATAAAAAAATGTAAATTTTGTATAACAAATTTTATTTTCATGAAATCTAATTAGAAATGCAGTTTTAAAATTATTAGGACGAATAATTTTAAAATTATACAAAAAAACGTTTTTCTTAAAAATCACACAAAAACTGCTGTAACTTTTTTATTTCTTTATAATAAAAAAATGTAAATTTTGTATAAATAATTTTATTTTCATGAAATCTAATTAGAAATGCCGTTTTAAAATTATTAGGACGAATAATTTTAAAATTATACAAAAAAAACGTTTTTCTTAAAAATCACACAAAAACTGCTGTAACTTTTTTATTTCTTTATAAAAAAATGTAAATTTTGTATAGATATTTTTATTTTCATGAAATCTAATTAGAAATGCCGTTTTAAAATTATTAGGACGATTAATTATAAACTTATACAAAAAAAACGTTTTTCTTAAATATCACACAAAAACTGCTGTAACTTTTTTATTTCTTTATAAAAAAATGTAAACTTTGTATAGATATTTTTATTTTCATGAAATCTAATTAGAAATGCCGTTTTAAAATTATTAGGACGATTAATTATAAACTTATACAAAAAAAACGTTTTTCTTAAATATCACACAAAAACTGCTGTAACTTTTTTATTTCTTTATAAAAAAATGTAAATTTTGTATAGATATTTTTATTTTCATGAAATCTAATTAGAAATGCCGTTTTAAAATTATTAGGACGAATAATTTTAAAATTATACAAAAAAAAACGTTTTTCTTAAAAATCACACAAAAACTGCTGTAACTTTTTTATTTATTTATAAAAAAATGTAAATTTTGTATAAATAATTTTATTTTCATGAAATCTAATTAGAAATGCCGTTTTAAAATTATTAGGACGATTAATTATAAACTTATACAAAAAAAACGTTTTTCTTAAATATCACACAAAAACTGCTGTAACTTTTTTATTTCTTTATAAAAAAATGTAAATTTTGTATAAATAATTTTATTTTCATGAAATCTAATTAGAAATGCCATGTTAGAATTATAAGGACGATTAATTATAAACTTATACAAAAAAAAAACGTTTTTCTTAAATATCACACAAAAACTGCTGTAACTTTTTTATTTCTTTATAAAAAAATGTAAATTTTGTATAGATATTTTTATTTTCATGAAATCTAATTAGAAATGCCGTTTTAAAATTATTAGGACGATTAATTATAAACTTATACAAAAAAAACGTTTTTCTTAAATATCACACAAAAACTGCTGTAACTTTTTTATTTCTTTATAAAAAAATGTAAATTTTGTATATATATTTTTATTTTCACGAAATCTAATTAGAAATGCCATTTTAGAATTATTAGGACGATTAATTTTAAAATTATACAAAAAAAACGTTTTTCTTATAAATCACACAAAAACTGCTGTAACTTTTTTATTTCTTTATAAAAAAATGTAAATTTTGTATAGATATTTTTATTTTCATGAAATCTAATTAGAAATGCCGTTTTAAAATTATTAGGACGAATATTTTTAAAATTATACAAAAAAAACATTTTTCTTAAAAATCACACAAAAACTGCTGTAACTTTTTTATTTCTTTATAAAAAAATGTAAATTTTGTATAAATAATTTTATTTTCATGAAATCTAATTAGAAATGCCGTTTTAAAATTATTAGGACGAATAATTTTAAAATTATACAAAAAAAACGTTTTTCTTAAAAATCACACAAAAACTGCTGTAACTTTTTTATTTCTTTATAAAAAAATGTAAATTTTGTATAGATATTTTTATTTTCATGAAATCTAATTAGAAATGCCATTTTAGAATTATTAGGACGATTAATTATAAACTTATTAAAAAAAAAACGTTTTTCTTAAATATCACACAAAAACTGCTGTAACTTTTTTATTTCTTTATAAAAAAATGTAAATTTTGTATAGATATTTTTATTTTCATGAAATCTAATTAGAAATGCCGTTTTAAAATTATTAGGACGATTAATTATAAACTTATACAAAAAAAACGTTTTTCTTAAATATCACACAAAAACTGCTGTAACTTTTTTATTTCTTTATAAAAAAATGTAAATTTTGTATAGATATTTTTATTTTCATGAAATCTAATTAGAAATGCCGTTCTAAAATTATTAGGACGAATAATTTTAAAATTATACAAAAATAACGTTTTTCTTAAATATCACACAAAAACTGCTGTAACTTTTTTATTTCTTTATAAAAAAATGTAAATTTTGTATAGATATTTTTATTTTCATGAAATCTAATTAGAAATGCAGTTTTAAAATTATTAGGACGAATAATTTTAAAATTATACAAAAAGAACGTTTTTCTTAAATATCACACAAAAACTGCTGTAACTTTTTTATTTCTTTATAAAAAAATGTAAATTTTGTATAGATATTTTTATTTTCATGAAATCTAATTAGAAATGCAGTTTTAAAATTATTAGGACGAATAATTTTAAAATTATACAAAAAAAACGTTTTTCTTAAAAATCACACAAAAACTGCTGTAACTTTTTTATTTCTTTATAAAAAAATGTAAATTTTGTATAGATATTTTTATTTTCATGAAATCTAATTAGAAATGCCGTTTTAAAATTATTAGGACGATTAATTATAAACTTATACAAAAAAAACGTTTTTCTTAAATATCACACAAAAACTGCTGTAACTTTTTTATTTCTTTATAAAAAAATGTAAATTTTGTATAGATATTTTTATTTTCATGAAATCTAATTAGAAATGCCGTTTTAAAATTATTAGGACGATTAATTATAAACTTATACAAAAAAAACGTTTTTCTTAAATATCACACAAAAACTGCTGTAACTTTTTTATTTCTTTATAAAAAAATGTAAATTTTGTATAGATATTTTTATTTTCATGAAATCTAATTAGAAATGCAGTTTTAAAATTATTAGGACGAATAATTTTAAAATTATACAAAAAAAACGTTTTTCTTAAAAATCACACAAAAACTGCTGTAACTTTTTTATTTCTTTATAAAAAAATGTAAATTTTGTATAGATATTTTTATTTTCATGAAATCTAATTAGAAATGCCGTTTTAAAATTATTAGGACGATTAATTATAAACTTATACAAAAAAAACGTTTTTCTTAAATATCACACAAAAACTGCTGTAACTTTTTTATTTCTTTATAAAAAAATGTAAATTTTGTATAGATATTTTTATTTTCATGAAATCTAATTAGAAATGCCGTTTTAAAATTATTAGGACGATTAATTATAAACTTATACAAAGAAAACGTTTTTCTTAAATATCACTCACACAAAAACTGCTGTAACTTTTTTATTTCTTTATAAAAAAATGTAAATTTTGTATAGATATTTTTATTTTCATGAAATCTAATTAGAAATGCCATTTTAGAATTATTAGGACGATTAATTATAAACTTATACAAAAAAAAACGTTTTTCTTAAATATCACACAAAAACTGCTGTAACTTTTTTATTTCTTTATAAAAAAATGTAAATTTTGTATAGATATTTTTATTTTCATGAAATCTAATTAGAAATGCCATTTTAGAATTATTAGGACGATTAATTATAAACTTATACAAAAAAAAACGTTTTTCTTAAATATCACACAAAAACTGCTGTAACTTTTTTATTTCTTTATAAAAAAATGTAAATTTTGTATAGATATTTTTATTTTCATGAAATCTAATTAGAAATGCCATTTTAGAATTATTAGGACGATTAATTATAAACTTATACAAAAAAAAACGTTTTTCTTAAATATCACACAAAAACTGCTGTAACTTTTTTATTTCTTTATAAAAAAATGTAAATTTTGTATAGATATTTTTATTTTCATGAAATCTAATTAGAAATGCCATTTTAGAATTATTAGGACGATTAATTATAAACTTATACAAAAAAAAACGTTTTTCTTAAATATCACACAAAAACTGCTGTAACTTTTTTATTTCTTTATAAAAAAATGTAAATTTTGTATAGATATTTTTATTTTCATGAAATCTAATTAGAAATGCCGTTTTAAAATTATTAGGACGATTAATTATAAACTTATACAAAAAAAACGTTTTTCTTAAATATCACACAAAAACTGCTGTAACTTTTTTATTTCTTTATAAAAAAATGTAAATTTTGTATAGATATTTTTATTTTCATGAAATCTAATTAGAAATGCAGTTTTAAAATTATTAGGACGATTAATTATAAACTTATACAAAAAGAACGTTTTTCTTAAATATCACACAAAAACTGCTGTAACTTTTTTATTTCTTTATAAAAAAATGTAAATTTTGTATAGATATTTTTATTTTCATGAAATCTAATTAGAAATGCCATTTTAGAATTATTAGGACGATTAATTATAAACTTATACAAAAAAAACGTTTTTCCTAAATATCACACAAAAACTGCTCTAACTTTTTTATTTCTTTATAAAAAAATGTAAATTTTGTATAGATATTTTTATTTTCATGAAATCTAATTAGAAATGCCGTTTTAAAATTATTAGGACGATTAATTATAAACTTATACAAAAAAAACGATTTTCTTAAATATCACACAAAAACTGCTGTAACTTTTTTATTTCTTTATAAAAAAATGTAAATTTTGTATAGATATTTTTATTTTCATGAAATCTAATTAGAAATGCCGTTTTAAAATTATTAGGACGATTAATTATAAACTTATACAAAAAAAACGTTTTTCTTAAATATCACTCACACAAAAACTGCTGTAACTTTTTTATTTCTTTATAAAAAAATGTAAATTTTGTATAGATATTTTTATTTTCATGAAATCTAATTAGAAATGCCGTTTTAAAATTATTAGGACGATTAATTATAAACTTATACAAAAAAAACGTTTTTCTTAAATATCACACAAAAACTGCTGTAACTTTTTTATTTCTTTATAAAAAAATGTAAATTTTGTATAGATATTTTTATTTTCATGAAATCTAATTAGAAATGCCGTTTTAAAATTATTAGGACGATTAATTATAAACTTATACAAAAAAAACGTTTTTCTTAAATATCACTCACACAAAAACTGCTGTAACTTTTTTATTTCTTTATAAAAAAATGTAAATTTTGTATAGATATTTTTATTTTCATGAAATCTAATTAGAAATGCCGTTTTAAAATTATTAGGACGATTAATTATAAACTTATACAAAAAAAACGTTTTTCTTAAATATCACTCACACAAAAACTGCTGTAACTTTTTTATTTCTTTATAAAAAAATGTAAATTTTGTATAGATATTTTTATTTTCATGAAATCTAATTAGAAATGCCGTTTTAAAATTATTAGGACGATTAATTATAAACTTATACAAAAAAAAACGTTTTTCTTAAATATCACACAAAAACTGCTGTAACTTTTTTATTTCTTTATAAAAAAATGCAAATTTTGTATATATATTTTTATTTTCATGAAATCTAATTAGAAATGCCGTTTTAAAATTATTAGGACGATTAATTATAAACTTATACAAAAAAAACGTTTTTCTTAAATATCACACAAAAACTGCTGTAACTTTTTTATTTCTTTATAAAAAAATGTAAATTTTGTATAGATATTTTTATTTTCATGAAATCTAATTAGAAATGCCATTTTAGAATTATTAGGACGATTAATTATAAACTTATACAAAAAAAAACGTTTTTCTTAAATATCACACAAAAACTGCTGTAACTTTTTTATTTCTTTATAAAAAAATGTAAATTTTGTATAGATATTTTTATTTTCATGAAATCTAATTAGAAATGCAGTTTTAAAATTATTAGGACGAATAATTTTAAAATTATACAAAAAAAACGTTTTTCTTAAATATCACAAAAAAACTGCTGTAACTTTTTTATTTCTTTATAAAAAAATGTAAATTTTGTATAGATATTTTTATTTTCATGAAATCTAATTAGAAATGCAGTTTTAAAATTATTAGGACGAATAATTTTAAAATTATACAAAAAGAACGTTTTCCTTAAATATCACACAAAAACTGCTGTAACTTTTTTATTTCTTTATAAAAAAATGTAAATGTTGTATATATAATTTTAATTTCATGAAATCTAATTAGAAATGCAGTTTTAAAATTATTAGGACGAATAATTTTAAAATTATACAAAAAAAAAAACATTTTTCTTAAAAATCACACAAAAACTGCTGTAACTTTTTTATTTCTTTATAAAAAAATGTAGATTTTGTATAGATATTTTTATTTTCATGAAATCTAATTAGAAATGCCGCTTTAAAATTATTAGGACGATTAATTATAAACTTATACAAAAAAAACGTTTTTCTTAAATATCACACAAAAACTGCTGTAACTTTTTTATTTCTTTATAAAAAAATGTAAATTTTGTATAGATATTTTTATTTTCATGAAATCTAATTAGAAATGCCGTTTTAAAATTATTAGGACGATTAATTATAAACTTATACAAAAAAAACGTTTTTCTTAAATATCACACAAAAACTGCTGTAACTTTTTTATTTCTTTATAAAAAAATGTAAATTTTGTATAGTTATTTTTATTTTCACGAAATCTAATTAGAAATGCCATTTTAGAATTATTAGGACGATTAATTTTAAAATTATACAAAAATAACGTTTTTCTTAAATATCACACAAAAACTGCTGTAACTTTTTTATTTCTTTATAAAAAAATGTAAATTTTGTATAGATATTTTTATTTTCATGAAATCTAATTAGAAATGCAGTTTTAAAATTATTAGGACGAATAATTTTAAAATTATACAAAAAAAAACGTTTTTCTTAAATATCACACAAAAACTGCTGTAACTTTTTTATTTCTTTATAAAAAAATGTAAATTTTGTATAGATATTTTTATTTTCATGAAATCTAATTAGAAATGCCATTTTAAAATTATTAGGACGAATAATTTTAAAATTATACAAAAAGAACGTTTTTCTTAAATATCACACAAAAACTGCTGTAACTTTTTTATTTCTTTATAAAAAAATGTAAATGTTGTATATATAATTTTAATTTCATGAAATCTAATTAGAAATGCAGTTTTAAAATTATTAGGACGAATAGTTTTAAAATTATACAAAAAAAAAACATTTTTCTTAAAAATCACACAAAAACTGCTGTAACTTTTTTATTTCTTTATAAAAAAATGTAGATTTTGTATAGATATTTTTATTTTCATGAAATCTAATTAGAAATGCCGTTTTAAAATTATTAGGACGATTAATTATAAACTTATACAAAAAAAAACGTTTTTCTTAAATATCACACAAAAACTGCTGTATCTTTTTTATTTCTTTATAAAAAAATGTAGATTTTGTATAGATATTTTTATTTTCATGAAATCTAATTAGAAATGCCGTTTTAAAATTATTAGGACGATTAATTATAAACTTATACAAAAAAAACGTTTTTCTTAAATATCACACAAAAACTGCTGTAACTTTTTTATTTCTTTATAAAAAAATGTAAATTTTGTATAGATATTTTTATTTTCATAAAATCTAATTAGAAATGCCGTTTTAAAATTATTAGGACGATTAATTATAAACTTATACAAAAAAAAACGTTTTTCTTAAATATCACACAAAAACTGCTGTAACTTTTTTATTTCTTTATAAAAAAATGCAAATTTTGTATATATATTTTTATTTTCATGAAATCTAATTAGAAATGCCGTTTTAAAATTATTAGGACGATTAATTATAAACTTATACAAAAAAAACGTTTTTCTTAAATATCACACAAAAACTGCTGTAACTTTTTTATTTCTTTATAAAAAAATGTAAATTTTGTATAGATATTTTTATTTTCATGAAATCTAATTAGAAATGCAGTTTTAAAATTATTAGGACGAATAATTTTAAAATTATACAAAAAAAAACGTTTTTCTTAAATATCACACAAAAACTGCTGTAACTTTTTTATTTCTTTATAAAAAAATGTAAATTTTGTATAGATATTTTTATTTTCATGAAATCTAATTAGAAATGCCATTTTAAAATTATTAGGACGAATAATTTTAAAATTATACAAAAAGAACGTTTTTCTTAAATATCACACAAAAACTGCTGTAACTTTTTTATTTCTTTATAAAAAAATGTAAATGTTGTATATATAATTTTAATTTCATGAAATCTAATTAGAAATGCAGTTTTAAAATTATTAGGACGAATAGTTTTAAAATTATACAAAAAAAAAACATTTTTCTTAAAAATCACACAAAAACTGCTGTAACTTTTTTATTTCTTTATAAAAAAATGTAGATTTTGTATAGATATTTTTATTTTCATGAAATCTAATTAGAAATGCCGTTTTAAAATTATTAGGACGATTAATTATAAAGTTATACAAAAAAAAACGTTTTTCTTAAATATCACACAAAAACTGCTGTAACTTTTTTATTTCTTTATAAAAAAATGTAAATGTTGTATATATAATTTTAATTTCATGAAATCTAATTAGAAATGCAGTTTTAAAATTATTAGGACGAATAATTTTAAAATTATACAAAAAAAACGTTTTTCTTAAAAATCACACAAAAACTGCTGTAACTTTTTTATTTCTTTATAAAAAAATGTAAATTTTGTATAGATATTTTTATTTTCATAAAATCTAATTAGAAATGCCGTTTTAAAATTATTAGGACGATTAATTATAAACTTATACAAAAAAAACGTTTTTCTTAAATATCACACAAAAACTGCTGTAACTTTTTTATTTCTTTATAAAAAAATGTAAATTTTGTATAGATATTTTTATTTTCATGAAATCTAATTAGAAATGCCATTTTAGAATTATTAGGACGATTAATTATAAACTTATACAAAAAAAAACGTTTTTCTTAAATATCACACAAAAACTGCTGTAACTTTTTTATTTCTTTATAAAAAAATGTAAATTTTGTATAGATATTTTTATTTTCATGAAATCTAATTAGAAATGCCGTTTTAAAATTATTAGGACGATTAATTATAAACTTATACAAAAAAAACGTTTTTCTTAAATATCACACAAAAACTGCTGTAACTTTTTTATTTCTTTATAAAAAAATGTAAATTTTGTATAGATATTTTTATTTTCATGAAATCTAATTAGAAATGCAGTTTTAAAATTCTTAGGACGATTAATTATAAACTTATACAAAAAGAACGTTTTTCTTAAATATCACACAAAAACTGCTGTAACTTTTTTATTTCTTTATAAAAAAATTTAAATTTTGTATAGATATTTTTATTTTCATGAAATCTAATTAGAAATGCAGTTTTAAAATTATTAGGACGAATAATTTTAAAATTATACAAAAAAAACGTTTTTCTTAAAAATCACACAAAAACTGCTGTAACTTTTTTATTTCTTTATAAAAAAATGTAAATTTTGTATAGATATTTTTATTTTCATAAAATCTAATTAGAAATGCCGTTTTAAAATTATTAGGACGATTAATTATAAACTTATACAAAAAAAACGTTTTTCCTAAATATCACACAAAAACTGCTCTAACTTTTTTATTTCTTTATAAAAAAATGTAAATTTTGTATAGATATTTTTATTTTCATGAAATCTAATTAGAAATGCCGTTTTAAAATTATTAGGACGATTAATTATAAACTTATACAAAAAAAACGATTTTCTTAAATATCACACAAAAACTGCTGTAACTTTTTTATTTCTTTATAAAAAAATGTAAATTTTGTATAGATATTTTTATTTTCATGAAATCTAATTAGAAATGCCGTTTTAAAATTATTAGGACGATTAATTATAAACTTATACAAAAAAAACGTTTTTCTTAAATATCACTCACACAAAAACTGCTGTAACTTTTTTATTTCTTTATAAAAAAATGTAAATTTTGTATAGATATTTTTATTTTCATGAAATCTAATTAGAAATGCCGTTTTAAAATTATTAGGACGATTAATTATAAACTTATACAAAAAAAACGTTTTTCTTAAATATCACACAAAAACTGCTGTAACTTTTTTATTTCTTTATAAAAAAATGTAAATTTTGTATAGATATTTTTATTTTCATAAAATCTAATTAGAAATGCCGTTTTAAAATTATTAGGACGATTAATTATAAACTTATACAAAAAAAACGTTTTTCCTAAATATCACACAAAAACTGCTCTAACTTTTTTATTTCTTTATAAAAAAATGTAAATTTTGTATAGATATTTTTATTTTCATGAAATCTAATTAGAAATGCCGTTTTAAAATTATTAGGACGATTAATTATAAACTTATACAAAAAAAACGATTTTCTTAAATATCACACAAAAACTGCTGTAACTTTTTTATTTCTTTATAAAAAAATGTAAATTTTGTATAGATATTTTTATTTTCATGAAATCTAATTAGAAATGCCGTTTTAAAATTATTAGGACGATTAATTATAAAGTTATACAAAAAAAAACGTTTTTCTTAAATATCACACAAAAACTGCTGTAACTTTTTTATTTCTTTATAAAAAAATGTAAATGTTGTATATATAATTTTAATTTCATGAAATCTAATTAGAAATGCAGTTTTAAAATTATTAGGACGAATAATTTTAAAATTATACAAAAAAAACGTTTTTCTTAAAAATCACACAAAAACTGCTGTAACTTTTTTATTTCTTTATAAAAAAATGTAAATTTTGTATAGATATTTTTATTTTCATAAAATCTAATTAGAAATGCCGTTTTAAAATTATTAGGACGATTAATTATAAACTTATACAAAAAAAACGTTTTTCTTAAATATCACACAAAAACTGCTGTAACTTTTTTATTTCTTTATAAAAAAATGTAAATTTTGTATAGATATTTTTATTTTCATGAAATCTAATTAGAAATGCCATTTTAGAATTATTAGGACGATTAATTATAAACTTATACAAAAAAAAACGTTTTTCTTAAATATCACACAAAAACTGCTGTAACTTTTTTATTTCTTTATAAAAAAATGTAAATTTTGTATAGATATTTTTATTTTCATGAAATCTAATTAGAAATGCCGTTTTAAAATTATTAGGACGATTAATTATAAACTTATACAAAAAAAACGTTTTTCTTAAATATCACACAAAAACTGCTGTAACTTTTTTATTTCTTTATAAAAAAATGTAAATTTTGTATAGATATTTTTATTTTCATGAAATCTAATTAGAAATGCAGTTTTAAAATTCTTAGGACGATTAATTATAAACTTATACAAAAAGAACGTTTTTCTTAAATATCACACAAAAACTGCTGTAACTTTTTTATTTCTTTATAAAAAAATTTAAATTTTGTATAGATATTTTTATTTTCATGAAATCTAATTAGAAATGCAGTTTTAAAATTATTAGGACGAATAATTTTAAAATTATACAAAAAAAACGTTTTTCTTAAAAATCACACAAAAACTGCTGTAACTTTTTTATTTCTTTATAAAAAAATGTAAATTTTGTATAGATATTTTTATTTTCATAAAATCTAATTAGAAATGCCGTTTTAAAATTATTAGGACGATTAATTATAAACTTATACAAAAAAAACGTTTTTCCTAAATATCACACAAAAACTGCTCTAACTTTTTTATTTCTTTATAAAAAAATGTAAATTTTGTATAGATATTTTTATTTTCATGAAATCTAATTAGAAATGCCGTTTTAAAATTATTAGGACGATTAATTATAAACTTATACAAAAAAAACGATTTTCTTAAATATCACACAAAAACTGCTGTAACTTTTTTATTTCTTTATAAAAAAATGTAAATTTTGTATAGATATTTTTATTTTCATGAAATCTAATTAGAAATGCCGTTTTAAAATTATTAGGACGATTAATTATAAACTTATACAAAAAAAACGTTTTTCTTAAATATCACTCACACAAAAACTGCTGTAACTTTTTTATTTCTTTATAAAAAAATGTAAATTTTGTATAGATATTTTTATTTTCATGAAATCTAATTAGAAATGCCGTTTTAAAATTATTAGGACGATTAATTATAAACTTATACAAAAAAAACGTTTTTCTTAAATATCACACAAAAACTGCTGTAACTTTTTTATTTCTTTATAAAAAAATGTAAATTTTGTATAGATATTTTTATTTTCATAAAATCTAATTAGAAATGCCGTTTTAAAATTATTAGGACGATTAATTATAAACTTATACAAAAAAAAACGTTTTTCTTAAATATCACACAAAAACTGCTGTAACTTTTTTATTTCTTTATAAAAAAATGCAAATTTTGTATATATATTTTTATTTTCATGAAATCTAATTAGAAATGCCGTTTTAAAATTATTAGGACGATTAATTATAAACTTATACAAAAAAAAACGTTTTTCTTAAATATCACACAAAAACTGCTGTAACTTTTTTATTTCTTTATAAAAAAATGTAAATTTTGTATAGATATTTTTATTTTCATGAAATCTAATTAGAAATGCCATTTTAGAATTATTAGGACGATTAATTATAAACTTATACAAAAAAAAACGTTTTTCTTAAATATCACACAAAAACTGCTGTAACTTTTTTATTTCTTTATAAAAAAATGTAAATTTTGTATAGATATTTTTATTTTCATGAAATCTAATTAGAAATGCAGTTTTAAAATTATTAGGACGAATAATTTTAAAATTATACAAAAAAAACGTTTTTCTTAAATATCACAAAAAAACTGCTGTAACTTTTTTATTTCTTTATAAAAAAATGTAAATTTTGTATAGATATTTTTATTTTCATGAAATCTAATTAGAAATGCAGTTTTAAAATTATTAGGACGAATAATTTTAAAATTATACAAAAAGAACGTTTTCCTTAAATATCACACAAAAACTGCTGTAACTTTTTTATTTCTTTATAAAAAAATGTAAATGTTGTATATATAATTTTAATTTCATGAAATCTAATTAGAAATGCCGTTTTAAAATTATTAGGACGATTAATTATAAACTTATACAAAAAAAACGTTTTTCTTAAATATCACACAAAAACTGCTGTAACTTTTTTATTTCTTTATAAAAAAATGTAAATTTTGTATAGATATTTTTATTTTCATAAAATCTAATTAGAAATGCCGTTTTAAAATTATTAGGACGATTAATTATAAACTTATACAAAAAAAAACGTTTTTCTTAAATATCACACAAAAACTGCTGTAACTTTTTTATTTCTTTATAAAAAAATGCAAATTTTGTATATATATTTTTATTTTCATGAAATCTAATTAGAAATGCCGTTTTAAAATTATTAGGACGATTAATTATAAACTTATACAAAAAAAACGTTTTTCTTAAATATCACACAAAAACTGCTGTAACTTTTTTATTTCTTTATAAAAAAATGTAAATTTTGTATAGATATTTTTATTTTCATGAAATCTAATTAGAAATGCCATTTTAGAATTATTAGGACGATTAATTATAAACTTATACAAAAAAAAACGTTTTTCTTAAATATCACACAAAAACTGCTGTAACTTTTTTATTTCTTTATAAAAAAATGTAAATTTTGTATAGATATTTTTATTTTCATGAAATCTAATTAGAAATGCAGTTTTAAAATTATTAGGACGAATAATTTTAAAATTATACAAAAAAAACGTTTTTCTTAAATATCACAAAAAAACTGCTGTAACTTTTTTATTTCTTTATAAAAAAATGTAAATTTTGTATAGATATTTTTATTTTCATGAAATCTAATTAGAAATGCCATTTTAGAATTATTAGGACGATTAATTATAAACTTATACAAAAAAAAAACGTTTTTCTTAAATATCACACAAAAACTGCTGTAACTTTTTTATTTCTTTATAAAAAAATGTAAATTTTGTATAGATATTTTTATTTTCATGAAATCTAATTAGAAATGCCGTTTTAAAATTATTAGGACGATTAATTATAAACTTATACAAACAAAACGTTTTTCTTAAATATCACACAAAAACTGCTGTAACTTTTTTATTTCTTTATAAAAAAATGTAAATTTTGTATAGATATTTTTAGTTTCATGAAATCTAATTAGAAATGCAGTTTTAAAATTCTTAGGACGATTAATTATAAACTTATACAAAAAGAACGTTTTTCTTAAATATCACACAAAAACTGCTGTAACTTTTTTATTTCTTTATAAAAAAATTTAAATTTTGTATAGATATTTTTATTTTCATGAAATCTAATTAGGAATGCAGTTTTAAAATTATTAGGACGAATAATTTTAAAATTATACAAAAAAAACGTTTTTCTTAAAAATCACACAAAAACTGCTGTAACTTTTTTATTTCTTTATAAAAAAATGTAAATTTTGTATAGATATTTTTATTTTCATAAAATCTAATTAGAAATGCCGTTTTAAAATTATTAGGACGATTAATTATAAACTTATACAAAAAAAACGTTTTTCCTAAATATCACACAAAAACTGCTCTAACTTTTTTATTTCTTTATAAAAAAATGTAAATTTTATATAGATATTTTTATTTTCATGAAATCTAATTAGAAATGCCGTTTTAAAATTATTAGGACGATTAATTATAAACTTATACAAAAAAAACGATTTTCTTAAATATCACACAAAAACTGCTGTAACTTTTTTATTTCTTTATAAAAAAATGTAAATTTTGTATAGATATTTTTATTTTCATGAAATCTAATTAGAAATGCCGTTTTAAAATTATTAGGACGATTAATTATAAACTTATACAAAAAAAACGTTTTTCTTAAATATCACTCACACAAAAACTGCTGTAACTTTTTTATTTCTTTATAAAAAAATGTAAATTTTGTATAGATATTTTTATTTTCATGAAATCTAATTAGAAATGCCGTTTTAAAATTATTAGGACGATTAATTATAAACTTATACAAAAAAAACGTTTTTCTTAAATATCACACAAAAACTGCTGTAACTTTTTTATTTCTTTATAAAAAAATGTAAATTTTGTATAGATATTTTTATTTTCATAAAATCTAATTAGAAATGCCGTTTTAAAATTATTAGGACGATTAATTATAAACTTATACAAAAAAAAACGTTTTTCTTAAATATCACACAAAAACTGCTGTAACTTTTTTATTTCTTTATAAAAAAATGCAAATTTTGTATATATATTTTTATTTTCATGAAATCTAATTAGAAATGCCGTTTTAAAATTATTAGGACGATTAATTATAAACTTATACAAAAAAAACGTTTTTCTTAAATATCACACAAAAACTGCTGTAACTTTTTTATTTCTTTATAAAAAAATGTAAATTTTGTATAGATATTTTTATTTTCATGAAATCTAATTAGAAATGCCATTTTAGAATTATTAGGACGATTAATTATAAACTTATACAAAAAAAAACGTTTTTCTTAAATATCACACAAAAACTGCTGTAACTTTTTTATTTCTTTATAAAAAAATGTAAATTTTGTATAGATATTTTTATTTTCATGAAATCTAATTAGAAATGCAGTTTTAAAATTATTAGGACGAATAATTTTAAAATTATACAAAAAAAACGTTTTTCTTAAATATCACAAAAAAACTGCTGTAACTTTTTTATTTCTTTATAAAAAAATGTAAATTTTGTATAGATATTTTTATTTTCATGAAATCTAATTAGAAATGCAGTTTTAAAATTATTAGGACGAATAATTTTAAAATTATACAAAAAAAAAACATTTTTCTTAAAAATCACACAAAAACTGCTGTAACTTTTTTATTTCTTTATAAAAAAATGTAAATTTTGTATAGATATTTTTATTTTCATGAAATCTAATTAGAAATGCCGTTTTAAAATTATTAGGACGATTAATTATAAACTTATACAAAAAAAACGTTTTTCTTAAATATCACACAAAAACTGCTGTAACTTTTTTATTTCTTTATAAAAAAATGTAAATTTTGTATAGTTATTTTTATTTTCACGAAATCTAATTAGAAATGCCATTTTAGAATTATTAGGACGATTAATTTTAAAATTATACAAAAATAACGTTTTTCTTAAATATCACACAAAAACTGCTGTAACTTTTTTATTTCTTTATAAAAAAATGTAAATTTTGTATAGATATTTTTATTTTCATGAAATCTAATTAGAAATGCAGTTTTAAAATTATTAGGACGAATAATTTTAAAATTATACAAAAAAAAACGTTTTTCTTAAATATCACACAAAAACTGCTGTAACTTTTTTATTTCTTTATAAAAAAATGTAAATTTTGTATAGATATTTTTATTTTCATGAAATCTAATTAGAAATGCCATTTTAAAATTATTAGGACGAATAATTTTAAAATTATACAAAAAGAACGTTTTTCTTAAATATCACACAAAAACTGCTGTAACTTTTTTATTTCTTTATAAAAAAATGTAAATGTTGTATATATAATTTTAATTTCATGAAATCTAATTAGAAATGCAGTTTTAAAATTATTAGGACGAATAGTTTTAAAATTATACAAAAAAAAAACATTTTTCTTAAAAATCACACAAAAACTGCTGTAACTTTTTTATTTCTTTATAAAAAAATGTAGATTTTGTATAGATATTTTTATTTTCATGAAATCTAATTAGAAATGCCGTTTTAAAATTATTAGGACGATTAATTATAAACTTATACAAAAAAAAAACGTTTTTCTTAAATATCACACAAAAACTGCTGTAACTTTTTTATTTCTTTATAAAAAAATGTAGATTTTGTATAGATATTTTTATTTTCATGAAATCTAATTAGAAATGCCGCTTTAAAATTATTAGGACGATTAATTATAAACTTATACAAAAAAAACGTTTTTCTTAAATATCACACAAAAACTGCTGTAACTTTTTTATTTCTTTATAAAAAAATGTAAATTTTGTATAGATATTTTTATTTTCATGAAATCTAATTAGAAATGCCGTTTTAAAATTATTAGGACGATTAATTATAAACTTATACAAAAAAAACGTTTTTCTTAAATATCACACAAAAACTGCTGTAACTTTTTTATTTCTTTATAAAAAAATGTAAATTTTGTATAGTTATTTTTATTTTCACGAAATCTAATTAGAAATGCCATTTTAGAATTATTAGGACGATTAATTTTAAAATTATACAAAAATAACGTTTTTCTTAAATATCACACAAAAACTGCTGTAACTTTTTTATTTCTTTATAAAAAAATGTAAATTTTGTATAGATATTTTTATTTTCATGAAATCTAATTAGAAATGCAGTTTTAAAATTATTAGGACGAATAATTTTAAAATTATACAAAAAAAAACGTTTTTCTTAAATATCACACAAAAACTGCTGTAACTTTTTTATTTCTTTATAAAAAAATGTAAATTTTGTATAGATATTTTTATTTTCATGAAATCTAATTAGAAATGCCATTTTAAAATTATTAGGACGATTAATTATAACTTATACAAAAAAAAACGTTTTTCTTAAATATCACACAAAAACTGCTGTAACTTTTTTATTTCTTTATAAAAAAATGTAAATTTTGTATAGATATTTTTATTTTCATGAAATCTAATTAGAAATGCAGTTTTAAAATTATTAGGACGAATAATTTTAAAATTATACAAAAAAAAACGTTTTTCTTAAATATCACACAAAAACTGCTGTAACTTTTTTATTTCTTTATAAAAAAATGTAAATTTTGTATAGATATTTTTATTTTCATGAAATCTAATTAGAAATGCCATTTTAAAATTATTAGGACGATTAATTATAACTTATACAAAAAAAAACGTTTTTCTTAAATATCACACAAAAACTGCTGTAACTTTTTTATTTCTTTATAAAAAAATGTAAATTTTGTATAGATATTTTTATTTTCATGAAATCTAATTAGAAATGCCGTTTTAAAATTATTAGGACGATTAATTATAAACTTATACAAAAAAAACGTTTTTCTTAAATATCACACAAAAACTGCTGTAACTTTTTTATTTCTTTATAAAAAAATGTAAATTTTGTATAGTTATTTTTATTTTCACGAAATCTAATTAGAAATGCCATTTTAGAATTATTAGGACGATTAATTTTAAAATTATACAAAAATAACGTTTTTCTTAAATATCACACAAAAACTGCTGTAACTTTTTTATTTCTTTATAAAAAAATGTAAATTTTGTATAGATATTTTTATTTTCATGAAATCTAATTAGAAATGCAGTTTTAAAATTATTAGGACGAATAATTTTAAAATTATACAAAAAAAAACGTTTTTCTTAAATATCACACAAAAACTGCTGTAACTTTTTTATTTCTTTATAAAAAAATGTAAATTTTGTATAGATATTTTTATTTTCATGAAATCTAATTAGAAATGCCATTTTAAAATTATTAGGACGATTAATTATAACTTATACAAAAAAAAACGTTTTTCTTAAATATCACACAAAAACTGCTGTAACTTTTTTATTTCTTTATAAAAAAATGTAAATTTTGTATAGATATTTTTATTTTCATGAAATCTAATTAGAAATGCCATTTTAGAATTATTAGGACGATTAATTTTAAAATTATACAAAAATAACGTTTTTCTTAAATATCACACAAAAACTGCTGTAACTTTTTTATTTCTTTATAAAAAAATGTAAATTTTGTATAGATATTTTTATTTTCATGAAATCTAATTAGAAATGCCATTTTAAAATTATTAGGACGATTAATTATAAACTTATACAAAAAAAACGTTTTTCTTAAATATCACACAAAAACTGCTGTAACTTTTTTATTTCTTTATAAAAAAATGTAAATTTTGTATAGATATTTTTATTTTCATGAAATCTAATTAGAAATGCAGTTTTAAAATTATTAGGACGAATAATTTTAAAATTATACAAAAAAAAACGTTTTTCTTAAATATCACACAAAAACTGCTGTAACTTTTTTATTTCTTTATAAAAAAATGTAAATGTTGTATATATAATTTTAATTTCATGAAATCTAATTAGAAATGCAGTTTTAAAATTATTAGGACGAATAGTTTTAAAATTATACAAAAAAAAAACATTTTTCTTAAAAATCACACAAAAACTGCTGTAACTTTTTTATTTCTTTATAAAAAAATGTAGATTTTGTATAGATATTTTTATTTTCATGAAATCTAATTAGAAATGCCGTTTTAAAATTATTAGGACGATTAATTATAACTTATACAAAAAAAAACGTTTTTCTTAAATATCACACAAAAACTGCTGTAACTTTTTTATTTCTTTATAAAAAAATGTAAATTTTGTATAGATATTTTTATTTTCATGAAATCTAATTAGAAATGCCGTTTTAAAATTATTAGGACGAATAATTTTAAAATTATACAAAAAGAACGTTTTTCTTAAAAATCACACAAAAACTGCTGTAACTTTTTTATTTCTTTATAAAAAAATGTAAATTTTGTATAGATATTTTTATTTTCATGAAATCTAATTAGAAATGCAGTTTTAAAATTATTAGGACGAATAATTTTAAAATTATACAAAAAAAACGTTTTTCTTAAAAATCACACAAAAACTGCTGTAACTTTTTTATTTCTTTATAAAAAAATGTAAATTTTGTATAGATATTTTTATTTTCATGAAATCTAATTAGAAATGCCGTTTTAAAATTATTAGGACGAATAATTTTAAAATTATACAAAAAAAACGTTTTTCTTAAAAATCACACAAAAACTGCTGTAACTTTTTTATTTCTTTATAAAAAAATGTAAATTTTGTATAGATATTTTTATTTTCATGAAATCTAATTAGAAATGCCGTTTTAAAATTATTAGGACGATTAATTATAAACTTATACAAAAAAAACGTTTTTCTTAAATATCACACAAAAACTGCTGTAACTTTTTTATTTCTTTATAAAAAAATGTAAATTTTGTATAGATATTTTTATTTTCATGAAATCTAATTAGAAATGCAGTTTTAAAATTATTAGGACGAATAATTTTAAAATTATACAAAAAAAACGTTTTTCTTAAAAATCACACAAAAACTGCTGTAACTTTTTTATTTCTTTATAAAAAAATGTAAATTTTGTATAGATATTTTTATTTTCATGAAATCTAATTAGAAATGCCGTTTTAAAATTATTAGGACGATTAATTATAAACTTATACAAAAAAAACGTTTTTCTTAAATATCACACAAAAACTGCTGTAACTTTTTTATTTCTTTATAAAAAAATGTAAATTTTGTATAGATATTTTTATTTTCATGAAATCTAATTAGAAATGCCGTTTTAAAATTATTAGGACGATTAATTATAAACTTATACAAAAAAAACGTTTTTCTTAAATATCACACAAAAACTGCTGTAACTTTTTTATTTCTTTATAAAAAAATGTAAATTTTGTATAGATATTTTTATTTTCATGAAATCTAATTAGAAAAGCCGTTTTAAAATTATTAGGACGATTAATTATAAACTTATACAAAAAAAACGTTTTTCTTAAATATCACACAAAAACTGCTGTAACTTTTTTATTTCTTTATAAAAAAATGTAAATTTTGTATAGATATTTTTATTTTCATGAAATCTAATTAGAAATGCCGTTTTAAAATTATTAGGACGATTAATTATAAACTTATACAAAAAAAAACGTTTTTCTTAAATATCACACAAAAACTGCTGTAACTTTTTTATTTCTTTATAAAAAAATGTAAATTTTGTATAGATATTTTTATTTTCATGAAATCTAATTAGAAATGCCGTTTTAAAATTATTAGGACGAATAATTTTAAAATTATACAAAAAGAACGTTTTTCTTAAAAATCACACAAAAACTGCTGTAACTTTTTTATTTCTTTATAAAAAAATGTAAATTTTGTATAGATATTTTTATTTTCATGAAATCTAATTAGAAATGCAGTTTTAAAATTATTAGGACGAATAATTTTAAAATTATACAAAAAAAACGTTTTTCTTAAAAATCACACAAAAACTGCTGTAACTTTTTTATTTCTTTATAAAAAAATGTAAATTTTGTATAGATATTTTTATTTTCATGAAATCTAATTAGAAATGCCGTTTTAAAATTATTAGGACGAATAATTTTAAAATTATACAAAAAAAACGTTTTTCTTAAAAATCACACAAAAACTGCTGTAACTTTTTTATTTCTTTATAAAAAAATGTAAATTTTGTATAGATATTTTTATTTTCATGAAATCTAATTAGAAATGCCGTTTTAAAATTATTAGGACGATTAATTATAAACTTATACAAAAAAAACGTTTTTCTTAAATATCACACAAAAACTGCTGTAACTTTTTTATTTCTTTATAAAAAAATGTAAATTTTGTATAGATATTTTTATTTTCATGAAATCTAATTAGAAATGCAGTTTTAAAAGTATTAGGACGAATAATTTTAAAATTATACAAAAAAAACGTTTTTCTTAAAAATCACACAAAAACTGCTGTAACTTTTTTATTTCTTTATAAAAAAATGTAAATTTTGTATAGATATTTTTATTTTCATGAAATCTAATTAGAAATGCCGTTTTAAAATTATTAGGACGATTAATTATAAACTTATACAAAAAAAACGTTTTTCTTAAATATCACACAAAAACTGCTGTAACTTTTTTATTTCTTTATAAAAAAATGTAAATTTTGTATAGATATTTTTATTTTCATGAAATCTAATTAGAAATGCCGTTTTAAAATTATTAGGACGATTAATTATAAACTTATACAAAAAAAACGTTTTTCTTAAATATCACACAAAAACTGCTGTAACTTTTTTATTTCTTTATAAAAAAATGTAAATTTTGTATAGATATTTTTATTTTCATGAAATCTAATTAGAAATGCCGTTTTAAAATTATTAGGACGATTAATTATAAACTTATACAAAAAAAACGTTTTTCTTAAATATCACACAAAAACTGCTGTAACTTTTTTATTTCTTTATAAAAAAATGTAAATTTTGTATAGATATTTTTATTTTCATGAAATCTAATTAGAAATGCCGTTTTAAAATTATTAGGACGATTAATTATAAACTTATACAAAAAAAACGTTTTTCTTAAATATCACACAAAAACTGCTGTAACTTTTTTATTTCTTTATAAAAAAATGTAAATTTTGTATAGATATTTTTATTTTCATGAAATCTAATTAGAAATGCCGTTTTAAAATTATTAGGACGATTAATTATAAACTTATACAAAAAAAACGTTTTTCTTAAATATCACACAAAAACTGCTGTAACTTTTTTATTTCTTTATAAAAAAATGTAAATTTTGTATAGATATTTTTATTTTCATGAAATCTAATTAGAAATGCCGTTTTAAAATTATTAGGACGAATAATTTTAAAATTATACAAAAAAAACGTTTTTCTTAAAAATCACACAAAAACTGCTGTAACTTTTTTATTTCTTTATAAAAAAATGTAAATTTTGTATAGATATTTTTATTTTCATGAAATCTAATTAGAAATGCCGTTTTAAAATTATTAGGACGATTAATTATAAACTTATACAAAAAAAACGTTTTTCTTAAATATCACACAAAAACTGCTGTAACTTTTTTATTTCTTTATAAAAAAATGTAAATTTTGTATAGATATTTTTATTTTCATGAAATCTAATTAGAAATGCCGTTTTAAAATTATTAGGACGATTAATTATAAACTTATACAAAAAAAACGTTTTTCTTAAATATCACACAAAAACTGCTGTAACTTTTTTATTTCTTTATAAAAAAATGTAAATTTTGTATAGATATTTTTATTTTCATGAAATCTAATTAGAAATGCCGTTTTAAAATTATTAGGACGATTAATTATAAACTTATACAAAAAAAACGTTTTTCTTAAATATCACACAAAAACTGCTGTAACTTTTTTATTTCTTTATAAAAAAATGTAAATTTTGTATAGATATTTTTATTTTCATGAAATCTAATTAGAAATGCCGTTTTAAAATTATTAGGACGATTAATTATAAACTTATACAAAAAAAACGTTTTTCTTAAATATCACACAAAAACTGCTGTAACTTTTTTATTTCTTTATAAAAAAATGTAAATTTTGTATAGATATTTTTATTTTCATGAAATCTAATTAGAAATGCCGTTTTAAAATTATTAGGACGATTAATTATAAACTTATACAAAAAAAACGTTTTTCTTAAATATCACACAAAAACTGCTGTAACTTTTTTATTTCTTTATAAAAAAGTGTAAATTTTGTATAGATATTTTTATTTTCATGAAATCTAATTAGAAATGCCGTTTTAAAATTATTAGGACGATTAATTATAAACTTATACAAAAAAAACGTTTTTCTTAAATATCACACAAAAACTGCTGTAACTTTTTTATTTCTTTATAAAAAAATGTAAATTTTGTATAGATATTTTTATTTTCATGAAATCTAATTAGAAATGCCGTTTTAAAATTATTAGGACGATTAATTATAAACTTATACAAAAAAAACGTTTTTCTTAAATATCACACAAAAACTGCTGTAACTTTTTTATTTCTTTATAAAAAAATGTAAATTTTGTATAGATATTTTTATTTTCATGAAATCTAATTAGAAATGCCGTTTTAAAATTATTAGGACGATTAATTATAAACTTATACAAAAAAAACGTTTTTCTTAAATATCACTCACACAAAAACTGCTGTAACTTTTTTATTTCTTTATAAAAAAATGTAAATTTTGTATAGATATTTTTATTTTCATGAAATCTAATTAGAAATGCCATTTTAGAATTATTAGGACGATTAATTATAAACTTATACAAAAAAAACGTTTTTCTTAAATATCACACAAAAACTGCTGTAACTTTTTTATTTCTTTATAAAAAAATGTAAATTTTGTATAGATATTTTTATTTTCATGAAATCTAATTAGAAATGCCGTTTTAAAATTATTAGGACGATTAATTATAAACTTATACAAAAAAAACGTTTTTCTTAAATATCACACAAAAACTGCTGTAACTTTTTTATTTCTTTATAAAAAAATGTAAATTTTGTATAGATATTTTTATTTTCATGAAATCTAATTAGAAATGCCATTTTAGAATTATTAGGACGATTAATTATAAACTTATACAAAAAAAAACGTTTTTCTTAAATATCACACAAAAACTGCTGTAACTTTTTTATTTCTTTATAAAAAAATGTAAATTTTGTATAGATATTTTAATTTTCATGAAATCTAATTAGAAATGCCGTTTTAAAATTATTAGGACGAATAATTTTAAAATTATACAAAAATAACGTTTTTCTTAAATATCACACAAGAACTGCTGTAACTTTTTTATTTCTTTATAAAAAAATGTAAATTTTGTATAGATATTTTTATTTTCATGAAATCTAATTAGAAATGCCATTTTAGAATTATTAGGACGATTAATTATAAACTTCTACAAAAAAAAACGTTTTTCTTAAATATCACACAAAAACTGCTGTAACTTTTTTATTTCTTTATAAAAAAATGTAAATGTTGTATATATAATTTTAATTTCATGAAATCTAATTAGAAATGCAGTTTTAAAATTATTAGGACGAATAGTTTTAAAATTATACAAAAAAAAAACATTTTTCTTAAAAATCACACAAAAACTGCTGTAACTTTTTTATTTCTTTATAAAAAAATGTAAATTTTGTATAGATATTTTTATTTTCATGAAATCTAATTAGAAATGCAGTTTTAAAATTATTAGGACGAATAATTTTAAAATTATACAAAAAAAACGTTTTTCTTAAAAATCACACAAAAACTGCTGTAACTTTTTTATTTCTTTATAAAAAAATGTAAATTTTGTATAGATATTTTTATTTTCATGAAATCTAATTAGAAATGCCGTTTTAAAATTATTAGGACGATTAATTATAAACTTATACAAAAAAAACGTTTTTCTTAAATATCACACAAAAACTGCTGTAACTTTTTTATTTCTTTATAAAAAAATGTAAATTTTGTATAGATATTTTTATTTTCATGAAATCTAATTAGAAATGCCGTTTTAAAATTATTAGGACGATTAATTATAAACTTATACAAAAAAAACGTTTTTCTTAAATATCACACAAAAACTGCTGTAACTTTTTTATTTCTTTATAAAAAAATGTAAATTTTGTATAGATATTTTTATTTTCATGAAATCTAATTAGAAATGCAGTTTTAAAATTATTAGGACGAATAATTTTAAAATTATACAAAAAAAACCTTTTTCTTAAAAATCACACAAAAACTGCTGTAACTTTTTTATTTCTTTATAAAAAAATGTAAATTTTGTATAGATATTTTTATTTTCATGAAATCTAATTAGAAATGCCGTTTTAAAATTATTAGGACGATTAATTATAAACTTATACAAAAAAAACGTTTTTCTTAAATATCACACAAAAACTGCTGTAACTTTTTTATTTCTTTATAAAAAAATGTAAATTTTGTATAGATATTTTTATTTTCATGAAATCTAATTAGAAATGCCGTTTTAAAATTATTAGGACGATTAATTATAAACTTATACAAAAAAAACGTTTTTCTTAAATATCACTCACACAAAAACTGCTGTAACTTTTTTATTTCTTTATAAAAAAATATAAATTTTGTATAGATATTTTTATTTTCATGAAATCTAATTAGAAATGCCATTTTAGAATTATTAGGACGATTAATTATAAACTTATACAAAAAAAAACGTTTTTCTTAAATATCACACAAAAACTGCTGTAACTTTTTTATTTCTTTATAAAAAAATGTAAATTTTGTATAGATATTTTTATTTTCATGAAATCTAATTAGAAATGCCATTTTAGAATTATTAGGACGATTAATTATAAACTTATACAAAAAAAAACGTTTTTCTTAAATATCACACAAAAACTGCTGTAACTTTTTTATTTCTTTATAAAAAAATGTAAATTTTGTATAGATATTTTTATTTTCATGAAATCTAATTAGAAATGCCATTTTAGAATTATTAGGACGATTAATTATAAACTTATACAAAAAAAAACGTTTTTCTTAAATATCACACAAAAACTGCTGTAACTTTTTTATTTCTTTATAAAAAAATGTAAATTTTGTATAGATATTTTTATTTTCATGAAATCTAATTAGAAATGCAGTTTTAAAATTATTAGGACGATTAATTATAAACTTATACAAAAAGAACGTTTTTCTTAAATATCACACAAAAACTGCTGTAACTTTTTTATTTCTTTATAAAAAAATTTAAATTTTGTATAGATATTTTTATTTTCATGAAATCTAATTAGAAATGCAGTTTTAAAATTATTAGGACGAATAATTTTAAAATTATACAAAAAAAACGTTTTTCTTAAAAATCACACAAAAACTGCTGTAACTTTTTTATTTCTTTATAAAAAAATGTAAATTTTGTATAGATATTTTTATTTTCATAAAATCTAATTAGAAATGCCGTTTTAAAATTATTAGGACGATTAATTATAAACTTATACAAAAAAAACGTTTTTCCTAAATATCACACAAAAACTGCTCTAACTTTTTTATTTCTTTATAAAAAAATGTAAATTTTGTATAGATATTTTTATTTTCATGAAATCTAATTAGAAATGCCGTTTTAAAATTATTAGGACGATTAATTATAAACTTATACAAAAAAAACGATTTTCTTAAATATCACACAAAAACTGCTGTAACTTTTTTATTTCTTTATAAAAAAATGTAAATTTTGTATAGATATTTTTATTTTCATGAAATCTAATTAGAAATGCCGTTTTAAAATTATTAGGACGATTAATTATAAACTTATACAAAAAAAACGTTTTTCTTAAATATCACTCACACAAAAACTGCTGTAACTTTTTTATTTCTTTATAAAAAAATGTAAATTTTGTATAGATATTTTTATTTTCATGAAATCTAATTAGAAATGCCGTTTTAAAATTATTAGGACGATTAATTATAAACTTATACAAAAAAAACGTTTTTCTTAAATATCACACAAAAACTGCTGTAACTTTTTTATTTCTTTATAAAAAAATGTAAATTTTGTATAGATATTTTTATTTTCATGAAATCTAATTAGAAATGCCGTTTTAAAATTATTAGGACGATTAATTATAAACTTATACAAAAAAAACGTTTTTCTTAAATATCACTCACACAAAAACTGCTGTAACTTTTTTATTTCTTTATAAAAAAATGTAAATTTTGTATAGATATTTTTATTTTCATGAAATCTAATTAGAAATGCCGTTTTAAAATTATTAGGACGATTAATTATAAACTTATACAAAAAAAACGTTTTTCTTAAATATCACACAAAAACTGCTGTAACTTTTTTATTTCTTTATAAAAAAATGTAAATTTTGTATAGATATTTTTATTTTCATGAAATCTAATTAGAAATGCCGTTTTAAAATTATTAGGACGATTAATTATAAACTTATACAAAAAAAACGTTTTTCTTAAATATCACACAAAAACTGCTGTAACTTTTTTATTTCTTTATAAAAAAATGTAAATTTTGTATAGATATTTTTATTTTCATGAAATCTAATTAGAAATGCCGTTTTAAAATTATTAGGACGATTAATTATAAACTTATACAAAAAAAACGTTTTTCTTAAATATCACACAAAAACTGCTGTAACTTTTTTATTTCTTTATAAAAAAATGTAAATTTTGTATAGATATTTTTATTTTCATGAAATCTAATTAGAAATGCCGTTTTAAAATTATTAGGACGATTAATTATAAACTTATACAAAAAAAACGTTTTTCTTAAATATCACTCACACAAAAACTGCTGTAACTTTTTTATTTCTTTATAAAAAAATGTAAATTTTGTATAGATATTTTTATTTTCATGAAATCTAATTAGAAATGCCGTTTTAAAATTATTAGGACGATTAATTATAAACTTATACAAAAAAAACGTTTTTCTTAAATATCACTCACACAAAGACTGCTGTAACTTTTTTATTTCTTTATAAAAAAATGTAAATTTTGTATAGATATTTTTATTTTCATGAAATCTAATTAGAAATGCCGTTTTAAAATTATTAGGACGATTAATTATAAACTTATACAAAAAAAACGTTTTTCTTAAATATCACACAAAAACTGCTGTAACTTTTTTATTTCTTTATAAAAAAATGTAAATTTTGTATAGATATTTTTATTTTCATGAAATCTAATTAGAAATGCCGTTTTAAAATTATTAGGACGATTAATTATAAACTTATACAAAAAAAACGTTTTTCTTAAATATCACTCACACAAAAACTGCTGTAACTTTTTTATTTCTTTATAAAAAAATGTAAATTTTGTATAGATATTTTTATTTTCATGAAATCTAATTAGAAATGCCGTTTTAAAATTATTAGGACGATTAATTATAAACTTATACAAAAAAAACGTTTTTCTTAAATATCACTCACACAAAAACTGCTGTAACTTTTTTATTTCTTTATAAAAAAATGTAAATTTTGTATAGATATTTTTATTTTCATGAAATCTAATTAGAAATGCCGTTTTAAAATTATTAGGACGATTAATTATAAACTTATACAAAAAAAACGTTTTTCTTAAATATCACACAAAAACTGCTGTAACTTTTTTATTTCTTTATAAAAAAATGTAAATTTTGTATAGATATTTTTATTTTCATAAAATCTAATTAGAAATGCCGTTTTAAAATTATTAGGACGATTAATTATAAACTTATACAAAAAAAAACGTTTTTCTTAAATATCACACAAAAACTGCTGTAACTTTTTTATTTCTTTATAAAAAAATGCAAATTTTGTATATATATTTTTATTTTCATGAAATCTAATTAGAAATGCCGTTTTAAAATTATTAGGACGATTAATTATAAACTTATACAAAAAAAACGTTTTTCTTAAATATCACACAAAAACTGCTGTAACTTTTTTATTTCTTTATAAAAAAATGTAAATTTTGTATAGATATTTTTATTTTCATGAAATCTAATTAGAAATGCCATTTTAGAATTATTAGGACGATTAATTATAAACTTATACAAAAAAAAACGTTTTTCTTAAATATCACACAAAAACTGCTGTAACTTTTTTATTTCTTTATAAAAAAATGTAAATTTTGTATAGATATTTTTATTTTCATGAAATCTAATTAGAAATGCAGTTTTAAAATTATTAGGACGAATAATTTTAAAATTATACAAAAAAAACGTTTTTCTTAAATATCACAAAAAAACTGCTGTAACTTTTTTATTTCTTTATAAAAAAATGTAAATTTTGTATAGATATTTTTATTTTCATGAAATCTAATTAGAAATGCAGTTTTAAAATTATTAGGACGAATAATTTTAAAATTATACAAAAAGAACGTTTTCCTTAAATATCACACAAAAACTGCTGTAACTTTTTTATTTCTTTATAAAAAAATGTAAATGTTGTATATATAATTTTAATTTCATGAAATCTAATTAGAAATGCAGTTTTAAAATTATTAGGACGAATAATTTTAAAATTATACAAAAAAAAAAACATTTTTCTTAAAAATCACACAAAAACTGCTGTAACTTTTTTATTTCTTTATAAAAAAATGTAGATTTTGTATAGATATTTTTATTTTCATGAAATCTAATTAGAAATGCCGCTTTAAAATTATTAGGACGATTAATTATAAACTTATACAAAAAAAAACGTTTTTCTTAAATATCACACAAAAACTGCTGTAACTTTTTTATTTCTTTATAAAAAAATGTAAATTTTGTATAGATATTTTTATTTTCATGAAATCTAATTAGAAATGCCGTTTTAAAATTATTAGGACGATTAATTATAAACTTATACAAAAAAAACGTTTTTCTTAAATATCACACAAAAACTGCTGTAACTTTTTTATTTCTTTATAAAAAAATGTAAATTTTGTATAGTTATTTTTATTTTCACGAAATCTAATTAGAAATGCCATTTTAGAATTATTAGGACGATTAATTTTAAAATTATACAAAAATAACGTTTTTCTTAAATATCACACAAAAACTGCTGTAACTTTTTTATTTCTTTATAAAAAAATGTAAATTTTGTATAGATATTTTTATTTTCATGAAATCTAATTAGAAATGCCATTTTAAAATTATTAGGACGAATAATTTTAAAATTATACAAAAAAAAACGTTTTTCTTAAATATCACACAAAAACTGCTGTAACTTTTTTATTTCTTTATAAAAAAATGTAAATTTTGTATAGATATTTTTATTTTCATGAAATCTAATTAGAAATGCCATTTTAAAATTATTAGGACGAATAATTTTAAAATTATACAAAAAGAACGTTTTTCTTAAATATCACACAAAAACTGCTGTAACTTTTTTATTTCTTTATAAAAAAATGTAAATGTTGTATATATAATTTTAATTTCATGAAATCTAATTAGAAATGCAGTTTTAAAATTATTAGGACGATTAATTATAAACTTATACAAAAAAAAACGTTTTTCTTAAATATCACACAAAAACTGCTGTAACTTTTTTATTTCTTTATAAAAAAATGTAAATTTTGTATAGATATTTTTATTTTCATGAAATCTAATTAGAAATGCCGTTTTAAAATTATTAGGACGATTAATTATAAACTTATACAAAAAAAACGTTTTTCTTAAATATCACACAAAAACTGCTGTAACTTTTTAATTTCTTTATAAAAAAATGTAAATTTTGTATAGATATTTTTATTTTCATGAAATCTAATTAGAAATGCCGTTTTAAAATTATTAGGACGATTAATTATAAACTTATACAAAAAAAACGTTTTTCTTAAATATCACACAAAAACTGCTGTAACTTTTTTATTTCTTTATAAAAAAATGTAAATTTTGTATAGATATTTTTATTTTCATGAAATCTAATTAGAAATGCAGTTTTAAAATTATTAGGACGATTAATTATAAACTTATACAAAAAAAACGTTTTTCTTAAATATCACACAAAAACTGCTGTAACTTTTTTATTTCTTTATAAAAAAATGTAAATTTTGTATAGATATTTTTATTTTCATGAAATCTAATTAGAAATGCCGTTTTAAAATTATTAGGACGATTAATTATAAACTTATACAAAAAAAACGTTTTTCTTAAATATCACACAAAAACTGCTGTAACTTTTTTATTTCTTTATAAAAAAATGTAAATTTTGTATAGATATTTTTATTTTCATGAAATCTAATTAGAAATGCAGTTTTAAAATTATTAGGACGAATAATTTTAAAATTATACAAAAAAAACGTTTTTCTTAAAAATCACACAAAAACTGCTGTAACTTTTTTATTTCTTTATAAAAAAATGTAAATTTTGTATAGATATTTTTATTTTCATGAAATCTAATTAGAAATGCCGTTTTAAAATTATTAGGACGATTAATTATAAACTTATACAAAAAAAACGTTTTTCTTAAATATCACACAAAAACTGCTGTAACTTTTTTATTTCTTTATAAAAAAATGTAAATTTTGTATAGATATTTTTATTTTCATGAAATCTAATTAGAAATGCCGTTTTAAAATTATTAGGACGATTAATTATAAACTTATACAAAAAAAACGTTTTTCTTAAATATCACACAAAAACTGCTGTAACTTTTTTATTTCTTTATAAAAAAATGTAAATTTTGTATAGATATTTTTATTTTCATGAAATCTAATTAGAAATGCAGTTTTAAAATTATTAGGACGAATAATTTTAAAATTATACAAAAAAAACCTTTTTCTTAAAAATCACACAAAAACTGCTGTAACTTTTTTATTTCTTTATAAAAAAATGTAAATTTTGTATAGATATTTTTATTTTCATGAAATCTAATTAGAAATGCCGTTTTAAAATTATTAGGACGATTAATTATAAACTTATACAAAAAAAACGTTTTTCTTAAATATCACACAAAAACTGCTGTAACTTTTTTATTTCTTTATAAAAAAATGTAAATTTTGTATAGATATTTTTATTTTCATGAAATCTAATTAGAAATGCCGTTTTAAAATTATTAGGACGATTAATTATAAACTTATACAAAAAAAACGTTTTTCTTAAATATCACACAAAAACTGCTGTAACTTTTTTATTTCTTTATAAAAAAATGTAAATTTTGTATAGATATTTTTATTTTCATGAAATCTAATTAGAAAAGCCGTTTTAAAATTATTAGGACGATTAATTATAAACTTATACAAAAAAAACGTTTTTCTTAAATATCACACAAAAACTGCTGTAACTTTTTTATTTCTTTATAAAAAAATGTAAATTTTGTATAGATATTTTTATTTTCATGAAATCTAATTAGAAATGCCGTTTTAAAATTATTAGGACGATTAATTATAAACTTATACAAAAAAAACGTTTTTCTTAAATATCACACAAAAACTGCTGTAACTTTTTTATTTCTTTATAAAAAAATGTAAATTTTGTATAGATATTTTTATTTTCATGAAATCTAATTAGAAATGCCGTTTTAAAATTATTAGGACGATTAATTATAAACTTATACAAAAAAAACGTTTTTCTTAAATATCACACAAAAACTGCTGTAACTTTTTTATTTCTTTATAAAAAAATGTAAATTTTGTATAGATATTTTTATTTTCATGAAATCTAATTAGAAAAGCCGTTTTAAAATTATTAGGACGATTAATTATAAACTTATACAAAAAAAACGTTTTTCTTAAATATCACACAAAAACTGCTGTAACTTTTTTATTTCTTTATAAAAAAATGTAAATTTTGTATAGATATTTTTATTTTCATGAAATCTAATTAGAAATGCCGTTTTAAAATTATTAGGACGATTAATTATAAACTTATACAAAAAAAACGTTTTTCTTAAATATCACACAAAAACTGCTGTAACTTTTTTATTTCTTTATAAAAAAATGTAAATTTTGTATAGATATTTTTATTTTCATGAAATCTAATTAGAAATGCCGTTTTAAAATTATTAGGACGATTAATTATAAACTTATACAAAAAAAACGTTTTTCTTAAATATCACACAAAAACTGCTGTAACTTTTTTATTTCTTTATAAAAAAGTGTAAATTTTGTATAGATATTTTTATTTTCATGAAATCTAATTAGAAATGCCGTTTTAAAATTATTAGGACGATTAATTATAAACTTATACAAAAAAAACGTTTTTCTTAAATATCACACAAAAACTGCTGTAACTTTTTTATTTCTTTATAAAAAAATGTAAATTTTGTATAGATATTTTTATTTTCATGAAATCTAATTAGAAATGCCGTTTTAAAATTATTAGGACGATTAATTATAAACTTATACAAAAAAAACGTTTTTCTTAAATATCACACAAAAACTGCTGTAACTTTTTTATTTCTTTATAAAAAAATGTAAATTTTGTATAGATATTTTTATTTTCATGAAATCTAATTAGAAATGCCGTTTTAAAATTATTAGGACGAATAATTTTAAAATTATACAAAAAGAACGTTTTTCTTAAAAATCACACAAAAACTGCTGTAACTTTTTTATTTCTTTATAAAAAAATGTAAATTTTGTATATATATTTTTATTTTCATGAAATCTAATTAGAAATGCCATTTTAGAATTATTAGGACGATTAATTATAAACTTATACAAAAAAAAACGTTTTTCTTAAATATCACACAAAAACTGCTGTAACTTTTTTATTTCTTTATAAAAAAATGTAAATTTTGTATATATATTTTTATTTTCATGAAATCTAATTAGAAATGCCATTTTAGAATTATTAGGACGATTAATTATAAACTTATACAAAAAAAACGTTTTTCTTAAATATCACTCACACAAAAACTGCTGTAACTTTTTTATTTCTTTATAAAAAAATGTAAATTTTGTATAGATATTTTTATTTTCATGAAATCTAATTAGAAATGCAGTTTTAAAATTATTAGGACGAATAATTTTAAAATTATACAAAAAAAACGTTTTTCTTAAAAATCACACAAAAACTGCTGTAACTTTTTTATTTCTTTATAAAAAAATGTAAATTTTGTATATATATTTTTATTTTCATGAAATCTAATTAGAAATGCCATTTTAGAATTATTAGGACGATTAATTATAAACTTATACAAAAAAAAACGTTTTTCTTAAATATCACACAAAAACTGCTGTAACTTTTTTATTTCTTTATAAAAAAATGTAAATGTTGTATATATAATTTTAATTTCATGAAATCTAATTAGAAATGCAGTTTTAAAATTATTAGGACGAATAGTTTTAAAATTATACAAAAAAAAAACATTTTTCTTAAAAATCACACAAAAACTGCTGTAACTTTTTTATTTCTTTATAAAAAAATGTAGATTTTGTATAGATATTTTTATTTTCATGAAATCAAATTAGAAATGCCGTTTTAAAATTATTAGGACGATTAATTATAAACTTATACAAAAAAAAACGTTTTTCTTAAATATCACACAAAAACTGCTGTAACTTTTTTATTTCTTTATAAAAAAATGTAAATTTTGTATATATATTTTTATTTTCATGAAATCTAATTAGAAATGCCATTTTAGAATTATTAGGACGATTAATTATAAACTTATACAAAAAAAAACGTTTTTCTTAAATATCACACAAAAACTGCTGTAACTTTTTTATTTCTTTATAAAAAAATGTAAATTTTGTATAGATATTTTTATTTTCATGAAATCTAATTAGAAATGCAGTTTTAAAATTATTAGGACGAATAATTTTAAAATTATACAAAAAGAACGTTTTTCTTAAAAATCACACAAAAACTGCTGTAACTTTTTTATTTCTTTATAAAAAAATGTAAATTTTGTATATATATTTTTATTTTCATGAAATCTAATTAGAAATGCCATTTTAGAATTATTAGGACGATTAATTATAAACTTATACAAAAAAAAACGTTTTTCTTAAATATCACACAAAAACTGCTGTAACTTTTTTATTTCTTTATAAAAAAATGTAAATGTTGTATATATAATTTTAATTTCATGAAATCTAATTAGAAATGCAGTTTTAAAATTATTAGGACGAATAGTTTTAAAATTATACAAAAAAAAAACATTTTTCTTAAAAATCACACAAAAACTGCTGTAACTTTTTTATTTCTTTATAAAAAAATGTAGATTTTGTATAGATATTTTTATTTTCATGAAATCAAATTAGAAATGCCGTTTTAAAATTATTAGGACGATTAATTATAAACTTATACAAAAAAAAACGTTTTTCTTAAATATCACACAAAAACTGCTGTAACTTTTTTATTTCTTTATAAAAAAATGTAAATTTTGTATAGATATTTTTATTTTCATGAAATCTAATTAGAAATGCCGTTTTAAAATTATTAGGACGAATAATTTTAAAATTATACAAAAAGAACGTTTTTCTTAAAAATCACACAAAAACTGCTGTAACTTTTTTATTTCTTTATAAAAAAATGTAAATTTTGTATAGATATTTTTATTTTCATGAAATCTAATTAGAAAAGCAGTTTTAAAATTATTAGGACGAATAATTTTAAAATTATACAAAAAAAACGTTTTTCTTAAAAATCACACAAAAACTGCTGTAACTTTTTTATTTCTTTATAAAAAAATGTAAATTTTGTATAGATATTTTTATTTTCATGAAATCTAATTAGAAATGCCGTTTTAAAATTATTAGGACGATTAATTATAAACTTATACAAAAAAAACGTTTTTCTTAAATATCACACAAAAACTGCTGTAACTTTTTTATTTCTTTATAAAAAAATGTAAATTTTGTATAGATATTTTTATTTTCATGAAATCTAATTAGAAATGCCGTTTTAAAATTATTAGGACGATTAATTATAAACTTATACAAAAAAAACGTTTTTCTTAAATATCACACAAAAACTGCTGTAACTTTTTTATTTCTTTATAAAAAAATGTAAATTTTGTATAGATATTTTTATTTTCATGAAATCTAATTAGAAATGCAGTTTTAAAATTATTAGGACGATTAATTATAAACTTATACAAAAAAAACGTTTTTCTTAAATATCACACAAAAACTGCTGTAACTTTTTTATTTCTTTATAAAAAAATGTAAATTTTGTATAGATATTTTTATTTTCATGAAATCTAATTAGAAATGCAGTTTTAAAATTATTAGGACGAATAATTTTAAAATTATACAAAAAAAACGTTTTTCTTAAAAATCACACAAAAACTGCTGTAACTTTTTTATTTCTTTATAAAAAAATGTAAATTTTGTATAGATATTTTTATTTTCATGAAATCTAATTAGAAATGCCGTTTTAAAATTATTAGGACGAATAATTTTAAAATTATACAAAAAGAACGTTTTTCTTAAAAATCACACAAAAACTGCTGTAACTTTTTTATTTCTTTATAAAAAAATGTAAATTTTGTATAGATATTTTTATTTTCATGAAATCTAATTAGAAATGCCGTTTTAAAATTATTAGGACGATTAATTATAAACTTATACAAAAAAAACGTTTTTCTTAAATATCACACAAAAACTGCTGTAACTTTTTTATTTTTTTATAAAAAAATGTAAATTTTGTATAGATATTTTTATTTTCATGAAATCTAATTAGAAATGCCGTTTTAAAATTATTAGGACGATTAATTATAAACTTATACAAAAAAAACGTTTTTCTTAAATATCACACAAAAACTGCTGTAACTTTTTTATTTCTTTATAAAAAAATGTAAATTTTGTATAGATATTTTTATTTTCATGAAATCTAATTAGAAATGCAGTTTTAAAATTATTAGGACGATTAATTATAAACTTATACAAAAAAAACGTTTTTCTTAAATATCACACAAAAACTGCTGTAACTTTTTTATTTCTTTATAAAAAAATGTAAATTTTGTATAGATATTTTTATTTTCATGAAATCTAATTAGAAATGCAGTTTTAAAATTATTAGGACGAATAATTTTAAAATTATACAAAAAAAACGTTTTTCTTAAAAATCACACAAAAACTGCTGTAACTTTTTTATTTCTTTATAAAAAAATGTAAATTTTGTATAGATATTTTTATTTTCATGAAATCTAATTAGAAATGCCGTTTTAAAATTATTAGGACGATTAAGTATAAACTTATACAAAAAAAACGTTTTTCTTAAATATCACACAAAAACTGCTGTAACTTTTTTATTTCTTTTTAAAAAAATGTAAATTTTGTATAGATATTTTTATTTTCATGAAATCTAATTAGAAATGCCGTTTTAAAATTATTAGGACGATTAATTATAAACTTATACAAAAAAAACGTTTTTCTTAAATATCACACAAAAACTGCTGTAACTTTTTTATTTCTTTATAAAAAAATGTAAATTTTGTATAGATATTTTTATTTTCATGAAATCTAATTAGAAATGCAGTTTTAAAATTATTAGGACGAATAATTTTAAAATTATACAAAAAAAACGTTTTTCTTAAAAATCACACAAAAACTGCTGTAACTTTTTTATTTCTTTATAAAAAAATGTAAATTTTGTATAGATATTTTTATTTTCATGAAATCTAATTAGAAAAGCCGTTTTAAAATTATTAGGACGGTTAATTATAAACTTATACAAAAAAAACGTTTTTCTTAAATATCACACAAAAACTGCTGTAACTTTTTTATTTCTTTATAAAAAAATGTAAATTTTGTATAGATATTTTTATTTTCATGAAATCTAATTAGAAATGCCGTTTTAAAATTATTAGGACGATTAATTATAAACTTATACAAAAAAAAACGTTTTTCTTAAATATCACACAAAAACTGCTGTAACTTTTTTATTTCTTTATAAAAAAATGTAAATTTTGTATAGATATTTTTATTTTCATGAAATCTAATTAGAAATGCCGTTTTAAAATTATTAGGAAGATTAATTATAAACTTATACAAAAAAAACGTTTTTCTTAAATTTCACACAAAAACTGCTGTAACTTTTTTATTTCTTTATAAAAAAATGTAAATTTTGTATAGATATTTTTATTTTCATGAAATCTAATTAGAAATGCCGTTTTAAAATTATTAGGACGATTAATTATAAACTTATACAAAAAAAACGTTTTTCTTAAATATCACACAAAAACTGCTGTAACTTTTTTATTTCTTTATAAAAAAATGTAAATTTTGTATAGATATTTTTATTTTCATGAAATCTAATTAGAAATGCCGTTATAAATTATTAGGACGATTAATTATAAACTTATACAAAAAAAACGTTTTTCTTAAATTTCACACAAAAACTGCTGTAACTTTTTTATTTCTTTATAAAAAAATGTAAATTTTGTATAGATATTTTTATTTTCATGAAATCTAATTAGAAATGCCGTTTTAAAATTATTAGGACGATTAATTATAAACTTATACAAAAAAAACGTTTTTCTTAAATATCACACAAAAACTGCTGTAACTTTTTTATTTCTTTATAAAAAAATGTAAATTTTGTATAGATATTTTTATTTTCATGAAATCTAATTAGAAATGCCGTTTTAAAATTATTAGGACGATTAATTATAAACTTATACAAAAAAAACGTTTTTCTTAAATATCACACAAAAACTGCTGTAACTTTTTTATTTCTTTATAAAAAAATGTAAATTTTGTATAGATATTTTTATTTTCATGAAATCTAATTAGAAATGCCGTTATAAATTATTAGGACGATTAATTATAAACTTATACAAAAAAAACGTTTTTCTTAAATTTCACACAAAAACTGCTGTAACTTTTTTATTTCTTTATAAAAAAATGTAAATTTTGTATAGATATTTTTATTTTCATGAAATCTAATTAGAAATGCCGTTTTAAAATTATTAGGACGATTAATTATAAACTTATACAAAAAAAACGTTTTTCTTAAATATCACACAAAAACTGCTGTAACTTTTTTATTTCTTTATAAAAAAATGTAAATTTTGTATAGATATTTTTATTTTCATGAAATCTAATTAGAAATGCCGTTTTAAAATTATTAGGACGATTAATTATAAACTTATACAAAAAAAACGTTTTTCTTAAATATCACACAAAAACTGCTGTAACTTTTTTATTTCTTTATAAAAAAATGTAAATTTTGTATAGATATTTTTATTTTCATGAAATCTAATTAGAAATGCCGTTTTAAAATTATTAGGACGATTAATTATAAACTTATACAAAAAAAACGTTTTTCTTAAATTTCACACAAAAACTGCTGTAACTTTTTTATTTCTTTATAAAAAAATGTAAATTTTGTATAGATATTTTTATTTTCATGAAATCTAATTAGAAATGCCGTTTTAAAATTATTAGGACGATTAATTATAAACTTATACAAAAAAAACGTTTTTCTTAAATATCACACAAAAACTGCTGTAACTTTTTTATTTCTTTATAAAAAAATGTAAATTTTGTATAGATATTTTTATTTTCATGAAATCTAATTAGAAATGCCGTTTTAAAATTATTAGGACGATTAATTATAAACTTATACAAAAAAAACGTTTTTCTTAAATATCACACAAAAACTGCTGTAACTTTTTTATTTCTTTATAAAAAAATGTAAATTTTGTATAGATATTTTTATTTTCATGAAATCTAATTAGAAATGCCGTTTTAAAATTATTAGGAAGATTAATTATAAACTTATACAAAAAAAACGTTTTTCTTAAATTTCACACAAAAACTGCTGTAACTTTTTTATTTCTTTATAAAAAAATGTAAATTTTGTATAGATATTTTTATTTTCATGAAATCTAATTAGAAATGCCGTTTTAAAATTATTAGGACGATTAATTATAAACTTATACAAAAAAAACGTTTTTCTTAAATATCACACAAAAACTGCTGTAACTTTTTTATTTCTTTATAAAAAAATGTAAATTTTGTATAGATATTTTTATTTTCATGAAATCTAATTAGAAATGCCGTTTTAAAATTATTAGGACGATTAATTATAAACTTATACAAAAAAAAACGTTTTTCTTAAATATCACACAAAAACTGCTGTAACTTTTTTATTTCTTTATAAAAAAATGTAAATTTTGTATAGATATTTTTATTTTCATGAAATCTAATTAGAAATGCCGTTATAAATTATTAGGACGATTAATTATAAACTTATACAAAAAAAACGTTTTTCTTAAATTTCACACAAAAACTGCTGTAACTTTTTTATTTCTTTATAAAAAAATGTAAATTTTGTATAGATATTTTTATTTTCATGAAATCTAATTAGAAATGCCGTTTTAAAATTATTAGGACGATTAATTATAAACTTATACAAAAAAAACGTTTTTCTTAAATATCACACAAAAACTGCTGTAACTTTTTTATTTCTTTATAAAAAAATGTAAATTTTGTATAGATATTTTTATTTTCATGAAATCTAATTAGAAATGCCGTTTTAAAATTATTAGGACGATTAATTATAAACTTATACAAAAAAAACGTTTTTCTTAAATATCACACAAAAACTGCTGTAACTTTTTTATTTCTTTATAAAAAAATGTAAATTTTGTATAGATATTTTTATTTTCATGAAATCTAATTAGAAATGCCGTTATAAATTATTAGGACGATTAATTATAAACTTATACAAAAAAAACGTTTTTCTTAAATTTCACACAAAAACTGCTGTAACTTTTTTATTTCTTTATAAAAAAATGTAAATTTTGTATAGATATTTTTATTTTCATGAAATCTAATTAGAAATGCCGTTTTAAAATTATTAGGACGATTAATTATAAACTTATACAAAAAAAAACGTTTTTCTTAAATATCACACAAAAACTGCTGTAACTTTTTTATTTCTTTATAAAAAAATGTAAATTTTGTATAGATATTTTTATTTTCATGAAATCTAATTAGAAATGCCGTTTTAAAATTATTAGGACGATTAATTATAAACTTATACAAAAAAAACGTTTTTCTTAAATATCACACAAAAACTGCTGTAACTTTTTTATTTCTTTATAAAAAAATGTAAATTTTGTATAGATATTTTTATTTTCATGAAATCTAATTAGAAATGCCATTTTAGAATTATTAGGACGATTAATTATAAACTTATACAAAAAAAAACGTTTTTCTTAAATATCACACAAAAACTGCTGTAACTTTTTTATTTCTTTATAAAAAAATGTAAATTTTGTATAGATATTTTTATTTTCATGAAATCTAATTAGAAATGCCGTTTTAAAATTATTAGGACGATTAATTATAAACTTATACAAAAAAAACGTTTTTCTTAAATATCACACAAAAACTGCTGTAACTTTTTTATTTCTTTATAAAAAAATGTAAATTTTGTATAGATATTTTTATTTTCATGAAATCTAATTAGAAATGCCATTTTAGAATTATTAGGACGATTAATTATAAACTTATACAAAAAAAAACGTTTTTCTTAAATATCACACAAAAACTGCTGTAACTTTTTTATTTCTTTATAAAAAAATGTAAATTTTGTATAGATATTTTTATTTTCATGAAATCTAATTAGAAATGCCGTTTTAAAATTATTAGGACGATTAATTATAAACTTATACAAAAAAAACGTTTTTCTTAAATATCACTCACACAAAAACTGCTGTAACTTTTTTATTTCTTTATAAAAAAATGTAAATTTTGTATAGATATTTTTATTTTCATGAAATCTAATTAGAAATGCAGTTTTAAAATTATTAGGACGATTAATTATAAACTTATACAAAAAGAACGTTTTTCTTAAATATCACACAAAAACTGCTGTAACTTTTTTATTTCTTTATAAAAAAATGTAAATGTTGTATATATAATTTTAATTTCATGAAATCTAATTAGAAATGCAGTTTTAAAATTATTAGGACGAATAGTTTTAAAATTATACAAAAAAAAAACATTTTTCTTAAAAATCACACAAAAACTGCTGTTACTTTTTTATTTCTTTATAAAAAAATGTAGATTTTGTATAGATATTTTTATTTTCATGAAATCTAATTAGAAATGCCGTTTTAAAATTATTAGGACGATTAATTATAAACTTATACAAAAAAAAACGTTTTTCTTAAATATCACACAAAAACTGCTGTAACTTTTTTATTTCTTTATAAAAAAATGTAAATTTTGTATAGATATTTTTATTTTCATGAAATCTAATTAGAAATGCCGTTTTAAAATTATTAGGACGAATAATTTTAAAATTATACAAAAAGAACGTTTTTCTTAAAAATCACACAAAAACTGCTGTAACTTTTTTATTTCTTTATAAAAAAATGTAAATTTTGTATAGATATTTTTATTTTCATGAAATCTAATTAGAAATGCCATTTTAAAATTATTAGGACGATTAATTATAAACTTATACAAAAAAAACGTTTTTCTTAAATATCACACAAAAACTGCTGTAACTTTTTTATTTCTTTATAAAAAAATGTAAATTTTGTATAGATATTTTTATTTTCATGAAATCTAATTAGAAATGCCATTTTAGAATTATTAGGACGATTAATTATAAACTTATACAAAAAAAAACGTTTTTCTTAAATATCACACAAAAACTGCTGTAACTTTTTTATTTCTTTATAAAAAAATGTAAATTTTGTATAGATATTTTTATTTTCATGAAATCTAATTAGAAATGCCATTCTAGAATTATTAGGACGAATAATTTTAAAATTATACAAAAATAACGTTTTTCTTAAATATCACACAAAAACTGCTGTAACTTTTTTATTTCTTTATAAAAAAATGTAAATGTTGTATATATAATTTTAATTTCATGAAATCTAATTAGAAATGCAGTTTTAAAATTATTAGGACGAATAATTTTAAAATTATACAAAAAAAACGTTTTTCTTAAAAATCACACAAAAACTGCTGTAACTTTTTTATTTCTTTATAAAAAAATGTAAATTTTGTATAGATATTTTTATTTTCATAAAATCTAATTAGAAATGCCGTTTTAAAATTATTAGGACGATTAATTATAAACTTATACAAAAAAAACGTTTTTCTTAAATATCACACAAAAACTGCTGTAACTTTTTTATTTCTTTATAAAAAAATGTAAATTTTGTATAGATATTTTTATTTTCATGAAATCTAATTAGAAATGCCATTTTAGAATTATTAGGACGATTAATTATAAACTTATACAAAAAAAACGTTTTTCTTAAATATCACACAAAAACTGCTGTAACTTTTTTATTTCTTTATAAAAAAATGTAAATTTTGTATAGATATTTTTATTTTCATGAAATCTAATTAGAAATGCCGTTTTAAAATTATTAGGACGAATAATTTTAAAATTATACAAAAAAAACGTTTTTCTTAAAAATCACACAAAAACTGCTGTAACTTTTTTATTTCTTTATAAAAAAATGTAAATTTTGTATAGATATTTTTATTTTCATGAAATCTAATTAGAAATGCCATTTTAAAATTATTAGGACGATTAATTATAAACTTAAACAAAAAAAAAACGTTTTTCTTAAATATCACACAAAAACTGCTGTAACTTTTTTATTTCTTTATAAAAAAATGTAAATTTTGTATAGATATTTTTATTTTCATGAAATCTAATTAGAAATGCAGTTTTAAAATTATTAGGACGAATAATTTTAAAATTATACAAAAAAAAACGTTTTTCTTAAAAATCACACAAAAACTGCTGTAACTTTTTTATTTCTTTATAAAAAAATGTAAATTTTGTATAGATATTTTTATTTTCATGAAATCTAATTAGAAATGCCGTTTTAAAATTATTAGGACGATTAATTATAAACTTATACAAAAAAAACGTTTTTCTTAAATATCACACAAAAACTGCTGTAACTTTTTTATTTCTTTATAAAAAAATGTAAATTTTGTATAGATATTTTTATTTTCATGAAATCTAATTAGAAATGCCGTTTTAAAATTATTAGGACGATTAATTATAAACTTATACAAAAAAAACGTTTTTCTTAAATATCACACAAAAACTGCTGTAACTTTTTTATTTCTTTATAAAAAAATGTAAATTTTGTATAGATATTTTTATTTTCATGAAATCTAATTAGAAATGCAGTTTTAAAATTATTAGGACGATTAATTATAAACTTATACAAAAAAAACGTTTTTCTTAAATATCACACAAAAACTGCTGTAACTTTTTTATTTCTTTATAAAAAAATGTAAATTTTGTATAGATATTTTTATTTTCATGAAATCTAATTAGAAATGCAGTTTTAAAATTATTAGGACGAATAATTTTAAAATTATACAAAAAAAACGTTTTTCTTAAAAATCACACAAAAACTGCTGTAACTTTTTTATTTCTTTATAAAAAAATGTAAATTTTGTATAGATATTTTTATTTTCATGAAATCTAATTAGAAATGCCGTTTTAAAATTATTAGGACGAATAATTTTAAAATTATACAAAAAGAACGTTTTTCTTAAAAATCACACAAAAACTGCTGTAACTTTTTTATTTCTTTATAAAAAAATGTAAATTTTGTATAGATATTTTTATTTTCATGAAATCTAATTAGAAATGCCGTTTTAAAATTATTAGGACGATTAATTATAAACTTATACAAAAAAAACGTTTTTCTTAAATATCACACAAAAACTGCTGTAACTTTTTTATTTCTTTATAAAAAAATGTAAATTTTGTATAGATATTTTTATTTTCATGAAATCTAATTAGAAATGCCGTTTTAAAATTATTAGGACGATTAATTATAAACTTATACAAAAAAAACGTTTTTCTTAAATATCACACAAAAACTGCTGTAACTTTTTTATTTCTTTATAAAAAAATGTAAATTTTGTATAGATATTTTTATTTTCATGAAATCTAATTAGAAATGCAGTTTTAAAATTATTAGGACGATTAATTATAAACTTATACAAAAAAAACGTTTTTCTTAAATATCACACAAAAACTGCTGTAACTTTTTTATTTCTTTATAAAAAAATGTAAATTTTGTATAGATATTTTTATTTTCATGAAATCTAATTAGAAATGCAGTTTTAAAATTATTAGGACGAATAATTTTAAAATTATACAAAAAAAACATTTTTCTTAAAAATCACACAAAAACTGCTGTAACTTTTTTATTTCTTTATAAAAAAATGTAAATTTTGTATAGATATTTTTATTTTCATGAAATCTAATTAGAAATGCCGTTTTAAAATTATTAGGACGATTAATTATAAACTTATACAAAAAAAACGTTTTTCTTAAATATCACACAAAAACTGCTGTAACTTTTTTATTTCTTTTTAAAAAAATGTAAATTTTGTATAGATATTTTTATTTTCATGAAATCTAATTAGAAATGCCGTTTTAAAATTATTAGGACGATTAATTATAAACTTATACAAAAAAAACGTTTTTCTTAAATATCACACAAAAACTGCTGTAACTTTTTTATTTCTTTATAAAAAAATGTAAATTTTGTATAGATATTTTTATTTTCATGAAATCTAATTAGAAATGCAGTTTTAAAATTATTAGGACGAATAATTTTAAAATTATACAAAAAAAACGTTTTTCTTAAAAATCACACAAAAACTGCTGTAACTTTTTTATTTCTTTATAAAAAAATGTAAATTTTGTATAGATATTTTTATTTTCATGAAATCTAATTAGAAAAGCCGTTTTAAAATTATTAGGACGATTAATTATAAACTTATACAAAAAAAACGTTTTTCTTAAATATCACACAAAAACTGCTGTAACTTTTTTATTTCTTTATAAAAAAATGTAAATTTTGTATAGATATTTTTATTTTCATGAAATCTAATTAGAAATGCCGTTTTAAAATTATTAGGACGATTAATTATAAACTTATACAAAAAAAAACGTTTTTCTTAAATATCACACAAAAACTGCTGTAACTTTTTTATTTCTTTATAAAAAAATGTAAATTTTGTATAGATATTTTTATTTTCATGAAATCTAATTAGAAATGCCGTTTTAAAATTATTAGGACGATTAATTATAAACTTATACAAAAAAAACGTTTTTCTTAAATTTCACACAAAAACTGCTGTAACTTTTTTATTTCTTTATAAAAAAATGTAAATTTTGTATAGATATTTTTATTTTCATGAAATCTAATTAGAAATGCCGTTTTAAAATTATTAGGACGATTAATTATAAACTTATACAAAAAAAACGTTTTTCTTAAATATCACACAAAAACTGCTGTAACTTTTTTATTTCTTTATAAAAAAATGTAAATTTTGTATAGATATTTTTATTTTCATGAAATCTAATTAGAAATGCCGTTTTAAAATTATTAGGACGATTAATTATAAACTTATACAAAAAAAACGTTTTTCTTAAATATCACACAAAAACTGCTGTAACTTTTTTATTTCTTTATAAAAAAATGTAAATTTTGTATAGATATTTTTATTTTCATGAAATCTAATTAGAAATGCCGTTTTAAAATTATTAGGACGATTAATTATAAACTTATACAAAAAAAAACGTTTTTCTTAAATATCACACAAAAACTGCTGTAACTTTTTTATTTCTTTATAAAAAAATGTAAATTTTGTATAGATATTTTTATTTTCATGAAATCTAATTAGAAATGCCGTTTTAAAATTATTAGGACGATTAATTATAAACTTATACAAAAAAAACGTTTTTCTTAAATATCACACAAAAACTGCTGTAACTTTTTTATTTCTTTATAAAAAAATGTAAATTTTGTATAGATATTTTTATTTTCATGAAATCTAATTAGAAATGCCGTTTTAAAATTATTAGGACGATTAATTATAAACTTATACAAAAAAAACGTTTTTCTTAAATATCACACAAAAACTGCTGTAACTTTTTTATTTCTTTATAAAAAAATGTAAATTTTGTATAGATATTTTTATTTTCATGAAATCTAATTAGAAATGCCGTTTTAAAATTATTAGGACGATTAATTATAAACTTATACAAAAAAAACGTTTTTCTTAAATATCACACAAAAACTGCTGTAACTTTTTTATTTCTTTATAAAAAAATGTAAATTTTGTATAGATATTTTTATTTTCATGAAATCTAATTAGAAATGCCGTTTTAAAATTATTAGGACGATTAATTATAAACTTATACAAAAAAAACGTTTTTCTTAAATATCACACAAAAACTGCTGTAACTTTTTTATTTCTTTATAAAAAAATGTAAATTTTGTATAGATATTTTTATTTTCATGAAATCTAATTAGAAATGCCGTTTTAAAATTATTAGGACGATTAATTATAAACTTATACAAAAAAAAACGTTTTTCTTAAATATCACACAAAAACTGCTGTAACTTTTTTATTTCTTTATAAAAAAATGTAAATTTTGTATAGATATTTTTATTTTCATGAAATCTAATTAGAAATGCCGTTTTAAAATTATTAGGACGATTAATTATAAACTTATACAAAAAAAACGTTTTTCTTAAATATCACACAAAAACTGCTGTAACTTTTTTATTTCTTTATAAAAAAATGTAAATTTTGTATAGATATTTTTATTTTCATGAAATCTAATTAGAAATGCCGTTTTAAAATTATTAGGACGATTAATTATAAACTTATACAAAAAAAACGTTTTTCTTAAATATCACACAAAAACTGCTGTAACTTTTTTATTTCTTTATAAAAAAATGTAAATTTTGTATAGATATTTTTATTTTCATGAAATCTAATTAGAAATGCCGTTTTAAAATTATTAGGACGATTAATTATAAACTTATACAAAAAAAACGTTTTTCTTAAATATCACACAAAAACTGCTGTAACTTTTTTATTTCTTTATAAAAAAATGTAAATTTTGTATAGATATTTTTATTTTCATGAAATCTAATTAGAAATGCCGTTTTAAAATTATTAGGACGATTAATTATAAACTTATACAAAAAAAACGTTTTTCTTAAATATCACACAAAAACTGCTGTAACTTTTTTATTTCTTTATAAAAAAATGTAAATTTTGTATAGATATTTTTATTTTCATGAAATCTAATTAGAAATGCCGTTTTAAAATTATTAGGACGATTAATTATAAACTTATACAAAAAAAACGTTTTTCTTAAATATCACACAAAAACTGCTGTAACTTTTTTATTTCTTTATAAAAAAATGTAAATTTTGTATAGATATTTTTATTTTCATGAAATCTAATTAGAAATGCCGTTTTAAAATTATTAGGACGATTAATTATAAACTTATACAAAAAAAACGTTTTTCTTAAATATCACTCACACAAAAACTGCTGTAACTTTTTTATTTCTTTATAAAAAAATGTAAATTTTGTATAGATATTTTTATTTTCATGAAATCTAATTAGAAATGCCATTTTAGAATTATTAGGACGATTAATTATAAACTTATACAAAAAAAAACGTTTTTCTTAAATATCACACAAAAACTGCTGTAACTTTTTTATTTCTTTATAAAAAAATGTAAATTTTGTATAGATATTTTTATTTTCATGAAATCTAATTAGAAATGCCGTTTTAAAATTATTAGGACGATTAATTATAAACTTATACAAAAAAAACGTTTTTCTTAAATATCACACAAAAACTGCTGTAACTTTTTTATTTCTTTATAAAAAAATGTAAATTTTGTATAGATATTTTTATTTTCATGAAATCTAATTAGAAATGCCATTTTAGAATTATTAGGACGATTAATTATAAACTTATACAAAAAAAAACGTTTTTCTTAAATATCACACAAAAACTGCTGTACCTTTTTTATTTCTTTATAAAAAAATGTAAATTTTGTATAGATATTTTTATTTTCATGAAATCTAATTAGAAATGCCGTTTTAAAATTATTAGGACGATTAATTATAAACTTATACAAAAAAAAACGTTTTTCTTAAATATCACTCACACAAAAACTGCTGTAACTTTTTTATTTCTTTATAAAAAAATGTAAATTTTGTATAGATATTTTTATTTTCATGAAATCTAATTAGAAATGCAGTTTTAAAATTATTAGGACGATTAATTATAAACTTATACAAAAAGAACGTTTTTCTTAAATATCACACAAAAACTGCTGTAACTTTTTTATTTCTTTATAAAAAAATGTAAATGTTGTATATATAATTTTAATTTCATGAAATCTAATTAGAAATGCAGTTTTAAAATTATTAGGACGAATAGTTTTAAAATTATACAAAAAAAAAACATTTTTCTTAAAAATCACACAAAAACTGCTGTAACTTTTTTATTTCTTTATAAAAAAATGTAGATTTTGTATAGATATTTTTATTTTCATGAAATCTAATTAGAAATGCCGTTTTAAAATTATTAGGACGAATAATTATAAACTTATACAAAAAAAAACGTTTTTCTTAAATATCACACAAAAACTGCTGTAACTTTTTTATTTCTTTATAAAAAAATGTAAATTTTGTATAGATATTTTTATTTTCATGAAATCTAATTAGAAATGCCGTTTTAAAATTATTAGGACGAATAATTTTAAAATTATACAAAAAGAACGTTTTTCTTAAAAATCACACAAAAACTGCTGTAACTTTTTTATTTCTTTATAAAAAAATGTAAATTTTGTATAGATATTTTTATTTTCATGAAATCTAATTAGAAATGCCATTTTAAAATTATTAGGACGATTAATTATAAACTTATACAAAAAAAACGTTTTTCTTAAATATCACACAAAAACTGCTGTAACTTTTTTATTTCTTTATAAAAAAATGTAAATTTTGTATAGATATTTTTATTTTCATGAAATCTAATTAGAAATGCCATTTTAGAATTATTAGGACGATTAATTATAAACTTATACAAAAAAAAACGTTTTTCTTAAATATCACACAAAAACTGCTGTAACTTTTTTATTTCTTTATAAAAAAATGTAAATTTTGTATAGATATTTTTATTTTCATGAAATCTAATTAGAAATGCCATTCTAGAATTATTAGGACGATTAATTATAAACTTATACAAAAAAAAAACGTTTTTCTTAAATATCACACAAAAACTGCTGTAACTTTTTTATTTCTTTATAAAAAAATGTAAATTTTGTATAGATATTTTTATTTTCATGAAATCTAATTAGAAATGCCGTTTTAAAATTATTAGGACGAATAATTTTAAAATTATACAAAAATAACGTTTTTCTTAAATATCACACAAAAACTGCTGTAACTTTTTTATTTCTTTATAAAAAAATGTAAATGTTGTATATATAATTTTAATTTCATGAAATCTAATTAGAAATGCAGTTTTAAAATTATTAGGACGAATAATTTTAAAATTATACAAAAAAAACGTTTTTCTTAAAAATCACACAAAAACTGCTGTAACTTTTTTATTTCTTTATAAAAAAATGTAAATTTTGTATAGATATTTTTATTTTCATAAAATCTAATTAGAAATGCCGTTTTAAAATTATTAGGACGATTAATTATAAACTTATACAAAAAAAACGTTTTTCTTAAATATCACACAAAAACTGCTGTAACTTTTTTATTTCTTTATAAAAAAATGTAAATTTTGTATAGATATTTTTATTTTCATGAAATCTAATTAGAAATGCCATTTTAGAATTATTAGGACGATTAATTATAAACTTATACAAAAAAAACGTTTTTCTTAAATATCACACAAAAACTGCTGTAACTTTTTTATTTCTTTATAAAAAAATGTAAATTTTGTATAGATATTTTTATTTTCATGAAATCTAATTAGAAATGCCGTTTTAAAATTATTAGGACGAATAATTTTAAAATTATACAAAAAAAAACGTTTTTCTTAAAAATCACACAAAAACTGCTGTAACTTTTTTATTTCTTTATAAAAAAATGTAAATTTTGTATAGATATTTTTATTTTCATGAAATCTAATTAGAAATGCCATTTTAAAATTATTAGGACGATTAATTATAAACTTAAACAAAAAAAAAACGTTTTTCTTAAATATCACACAAAAACTGCTGTAACTTTTTTATTTCTTTATAAAAAAATGTAAATTTTGTATAAATAATTTTATTTTCATGAAATCTAATTAGAAATGCAGTTTTAAAATTATTAGGACGAATAATTTTAAAATTATACAAAAAAAACGTTTTTCTTAAAAATCACACAAAAACTGCTGTAACTTTTTTACTTCTTTATAAAAAAATGTAAATTTTGTATAGATATTTTTATTTTCTCGAAATCTAATTAGAAATGCCATTTTAGAATTATTAGGACGATTAATTATAAACTTATACAAAAAAAAACGTTTTTCTTAAATATCACACAATAAACTGCTGTAACTTTTTTATTTCTTTATAAAAAAATGTAAATTTTGTATAGATATTTTTATTTTCATGAAATCTAATTAGAAATGCAGTTTTAAAATTATTAGGACGAATAATTTTAAAATTATACAAAAAAAACGTTTTTCTTAAAAATCACACAAAAACTGCTGTAACTTTTTTACTTCTTTATAAAAAAATGTAAATTTTGTATAGATATTTTTATTTTCTCGAAATCTAATTAGAAATGCCATTTTAGAATTATTAGGACGATTAATTATAAACTTATACAAAAAAAAACGTTTTTCTTAAATATCACACAAAAACTGCTGTAACTTTTTTATTTCTTTATAAAAAAATGTAAATTTTGTATAGATATTTTTATTTTCATGAAATCTAATTAGAAATGCAGTTTTAAAATTATTAGGACGAATAATTTTAAAATTATACAAAAAAAACGTTTTTCTTAAAAATCACACAAAAACTGCTGTAACTTTTTTATTTCTTTATAAAAAAATGTAAATTTTGTATCGATATTTTTATTTTCATGAAATCTAATTAGAAATGCCATTTTAAAATTATTAGGACGATTAATTATAAACTTATACAAAAAAAAAAACGTTTTTCTTAAATATCACACAAAAACTGCTGTAACTTTTTTATTTCTTTATAAAAAAATGTAAATTTTGTATAGATATTTTTATTTTCATGAAATCTAATTAGAAATGCCATTTTAAAATTGTTAGGACGATTAATTATAAACTTATACAAAAAAAAACGTTTTTCTTAAATATCACACAAAAACTGCTGTAACCTTTTTATTTCTTTATAAAAAAATGTAAATTTTGTATAGATATTTTTATTTTCATGAAATCTAATTAGAAATGCCATTTTAGAATTATTAGGACGATTAATTATAAACTTATACAAAAAAAAACGTTTTTCTTAAATATCACACAAAAACTGCTGTAACTTTTTTATTTCTTTATAAAAAAATGTAAATTTTGTATAAATAATTTTATTTTCATGAAATCTAATTAGAAATGCAGTTTTAAAATTATTAGGACGAATAATTTTAAAATTATACAAAAAAAAACGTTTTTCTTAAAAATCACACAAAAACTGCTGTAACTTTTTTATTTCTTTATAAAAAAATGTAAATTTTGTATCGATATTTTTATTTTCATGAAATCTAATTAGAAATGCCATTTTAAAATTATTAGAACGATTAATTATAAACTTATACAAAAAAAAAACGTTTTTCTTAAATATCACACAAAAACTGCTGTAACTTTTTTATTTCTTTATAAAAAAATGTAAATTTTGTATAAATAATTTTATTTTCATGAAATCTAATTAGAAATGCAGTTTTAAAATTATTAGGACGAATAATTTTAAAATTATACAAAAAAAACGTTTTTCTTAAAAATCACACAAAAACTGCTGTAACTTTTTTACTTCTTTATAAAAAAATGTAAATTTTGTATAGATATTTTTATTTTCTCGAAATCTAATTAGAAATGCCATTTTAGAATTATTAGGACGATTAATTATAAACTTATACAAAAAAAAACGTTTTTCTTAAATATCACACAAAAACTGCTGTAACTTTTTTATTTCTTTATAAAAAAATGTAAATTTTGTATAAATAATTTTATTTTCATGAAATCTAATTAGAAATGCAGTTTTAAAATTATTAGGACGAATAATTTTAAAATTATACAAAAAAAAACGTTTTTCTTAAAAATCACACAAAAACTGCTGTAACTTTTTTATTTCTTTATAAAAAAATGTAAATTTTGTATAGATATTTTTATTTTCATGAAATCTAATTAGAAATGCCATTTTAGAATTATTAGGACGATTAATTATAAACTTATACAAAAAAAAACGTTTTTCTTAAATATCACACAAAAACTGCTGTAACTTTTTTATTTCTTTATAAAAAAATGTAAATTTTGTATAAATAATTTTATTTTCATGAAATCTAATTAGAAATGCAGTTTTAAAATTATTAGGACGAATAATTTTAAAATTATACAAAAAAAAACGTTTTTCTTAAAAATCACACAAAAACTGCTGTAACTTTTTTATTTCTTTATAAAAAAATGTAAATTTTGTATAGATATTTTTATTTTCATGAAATCTAATTAGAAATGCCGTTTTAAAATTATTAGGACGATTAATTATAAACTTATACAAAAAAAACGTTTTTCTTAAATTTCACACAAAAACTGCTGTAACTTTTTTATTTCTTTATAAAAAAATGTAAATTTTGTATAGATATTTTTATTTTCATGAAATCTAATTAGAAATGCAGTTTTAAAATTATTAGGACGAATAATTTTAAAATTATACAAAAAAAACGTTTTTCTTAAAAATCACACAAAAACTGCTGTAACTTTTTTATTTCTTTATAAAAAAATGTAAATTTTGTATAGATATTTTTATTTTCATGAAATCTAATTAGAAATGCAGTTTTAAAATTATTAGGACGAATAATTTTAAAATTATACAAAAAAAAACGTTTTTCTTAAAAATCACACAAAAACTGCTGTAACTTTTTTATTTCTTTATAAAAAAATGTAAATTTTGTATAGATATTTTTATTTTCATGAAATCTAATTAGAAAAGCCGTTTTAAAATTATTAGGACGATTAATTATAAACTTATACAAAAAAAACGTTTTTCTTAAATATCACACAAAAACTGCTGTAACTTTTTTATTTCTTTATAAAAAAATGTAAATTTTGTATAGATATTTTTATTTTCATGAAATCTAATTAGAAATGCAGTTTTAAAATTATTAGGACGAATAATTTTAAAATTATACAAAAAAAACGTTTTTCTTAAAAATCACACAAAAACTGCTGTAACTTTTTTATTTCTTTATAAAAAAATGTAAATTTTGTATAGATATTTTTATTTTCATGAAATCTAATTAGAAATGCTGTTTTAAAATTATTAGGACGATTAATTATAAACTTATACAAAAAAAACGTTTTTCTTAAATATCACACAAAAACTGCTGTAACTTTTTTATTTCTTTATAAAAAAATGTAAATTTTGTATAGATATTTTTATTTTCATGAAATCTAATTAGAAATGCCGTTTTAAAATTATTAGGACGATTAATTATAAACTTATACAAAAAAAACGTTTTTCTTAAATATCACACAAAAACTGCTGTAACTTTTTTATTTCTTTATAAAAAAATGTAAATTTTGTATAGATATTTTTATTTTCATGAAATCTAATTAGAAATGCCGTTTTAAAATTATTAGGACGATTAATTATAAACTTATACAAAAAAACGTTTTTCTTAAATATCACACAAAAACTGCTGTAACTTTTTTATTTCTTTATAAAAAAATGTAAATTTTGTATAGATATTTTTATTTTCATGAAATCTAATTAGAAATGCCGTTTTAAAATTATTAGGACGAATAATTTTAAAATTATACAAAAAAAAACGTTTTTCTTAAAAATCACACAAAAACTGCTGTAACTTTTTTATTTCTTTATAAAAAAATGTAAATTTTGTATAGATATTTTTATTTTCATGAAATCTAATTAGAAATGCCGTTTTAAAATTATTAGGACGATTAATTATAAACTTATACAAAAAAAACGTTTTTCTTAAATATCACACAAAAACTGCTGTAACTTTTTTATTTCTTTATAAAAAAATGTAAATTTTGTATAGATATTTTTATTTTCATGAAATCTAATTAGAAATGCCGTTTTAAAATTATTAGGACGAATAATTTTAAAATTATACAAAAAAAAACGTTTTTCTTAAAAATCACACAAAAACTGCTGTAACTTTTTTATTTCTTTATAAAAAAATGTAAATTTTGTATAGATATTTTTATTTTCATGAAATCTAATTAGAAATGCCATTTTAAAATTATTAGAACGATTAATTATAAACTTATACAAAAAAAAAACGTTTTTCTTAAATATCACACAAAAACTGCTGTAACTTTTTTATTTCTTTATAAAAAAATGTAAATTTTGTATAAATAATTTTATTTTCATGAAATCTAATTAGAAATGCAGTTTTAAAATTATTAGGACGAATAATTTTAAAATTATACAAAAAAAACGTTTTTCTTAAAAATCACACAAAAACTGCTGTAACTTTTTTATTTCTTTATAAAAAAATGTAAATTTTGTATAGATATTTTTATTTTCATGAAATCTAATTAGAAATGCCGTTTTAAAATTATTAGGACGATTAATTATAAACTTATACAAAAAAAACGTTTTTCTTAAATTTCACACAAAAACTGCTGTAACTTTTTTATTTCTTTATAAAAAAATGTAAATTTTGTATAGATATTTTTATTTTCATGAAATCTAATTAGAAATGCAGTTTTAAAATTATTAGGACGAATAATTTTAAAATTATACAAAAAAAAACGTTTTTCTTAAAAATCACACAAAAACTGCTGTAACTTTTTTATTTCTTTATAAAAAAATGTAAATTTTGTATAGATATTTTTATTTTCATGAAATCTAATTAGAAATGCAGTTTTAAAATTATTAGGACGAATAATTTTAAAATTATACAAAAAAAAACGTTTTTCTTAAAAATCACACAAAAACTGCTGTAACTTTTTTATTTCTTTATAAAAAAATGTAAATTTTGTATAGATATTTTTATTTTCATGAAATCTAATTAGAAAAGCCGTTTTAAAATTATTAGGACGATTAATTATAAACTTATACAAAAAAAACGTTTTTCTTAAATATCACACAAAAACTGCTGTAACTTTTTTATTTCTTTATAAAAAAATGTAAATTTTGTATAGATATTTTTATTTTCATGAAATCTAATTAGAAATGCCTTTTAGAATTATTAGGACGATTAATTATAAACTTATACAAAAAAAAACGTTTTTCTTAAATATCACACAAAAACTGCTGTAACTTTTTTATTTCTTTATAAAAAAATGTAAATTTTGTATAGATATTTTTATTTTCATGAAATCTAATTAGAAATGCCGTTTTAAAATTATTAGGACGATTAATTTTAAACTTATACAAAAAAAACGTTTTTCTTAAATATCACACAAAAACTGCTGTAACTTTTTTATTTCTTTATAAAAAAATGTAAATTTTGTATAGATATTTTTATTTTCATGAAATCTAATTAGAAATGCCGTTTTAAAATTATTAGGACGATTAATTATAAACTTATACAAAAAAAACGTTTTTCTTAAATATCACACAAAAACTGCTGTAACTTTTTTATTTCTTTATAAAAAAATGTAAATTTTGTATAGATATTTTTATTTTCATGAAATCTAATTAGAAATGCCTTTTAGAATTATTAGGACGATTAATTATAAACTTATACAAAAAAAACGTTTTTCTTAAATTTCACACAAAAACTGCTGTAACTTTTTTATTTCTTTATAAAAAAATGTAAATTTTGTATAGATATTTTTATTTTCATGAAATCTAATTAGAAATGCAGTTTTAAAATTATTAGGACGAATAATTTTAAAATTATACAAAAAAAAACGTTTTTCTTAAAAATCACACAAAAACTGCTGTAACTTTTTTATTTCTTTATAAAAAAATGTAAATTTTGTATAGATATTTTTATTTTCATGAAATCTAATTAGAAAAGCCGTTTTAAAATTATTAGGACGATTAATTATAAACTTATACAAAAAAAACGTTTTTCTTAAATATCACACAAAAACTGCTGTAACTTTTTTATTTCTTTATAAAAAAATGTAAATTTTGTATAGATATTTTTATTTTCATGAAATCTAATTAGAAATGCCTTTTAGAATTATTAGGACGATTAATTATAAACTTATACAAAAAAAAACGTTTTTCTTAAATATCACACAAAAACTGCTGTAACTTTTTTATTTCTTTATAAAAAAATGTAAATTTTGTATAGATATTTTTATTTTCATGAAATCTAATTAGAAATGCCGTTTTAAAATTATTAGGACGATTAATTTTAAACTTATACAAAAAAAAACGTTTTTCTTAAATATCACACAAAAACTGCTGTAACTTTTTTATTTCTTTATAAAAAAATGTAAATTTTGTATAGATATTTTTATTTTCATGAAATCTAATTAGAAATGCCGTTTTAAAATTATTAGGACGATTAATTATAAACTTATACAAAAAAAACGTTTTTCTTAAATATCACACAAAAACTGCTGTAACTTTTTTATTTCTTTATAAAAAAATGTAAATTTTGTATAGATATTTTTATTTTCATGAAATCTAATTAGAAATGCAGTTTTAAAATTATTAGGACGATTAATTATAAACTTATACAAAAAGAACGTTTTTCTTAAATATCACACAAAAACTGCTGTAACTTTTTTATTTCTTTATAAAAAAATGTAAATTTTGTATAGATATTTTTATTTTCATGAAATCTAATTAGAAATGCCGTTTTAAAATTATTAGGACGAATAATTTTAAAATTATACAAAAAAAAACGTTTTTCTTAAAAATCACACAAAAACTGCTGTAACTTTTTTATTTCTTTATAAAAAAATGTAAATTTTGTATAGATATTTTTATTTTCATGAAATCTAATTAGAAATGCCTTTTAGAATTATTAGGACGATTAATTATAAACTTATACAAAAAAAAACGTTTTTCTTAAATATCACACAAAAACTGCTGTAACTTTTTTATTTCTTTATAAAAAAATGTAAATTTTGTATAGATATTTTTATTTTCATGAAATCTAATTAGAAATGCCTTTTAGAATTATTAGGACGATTAATTATAAACTTATACAAAAAAAAACGTTTTTCTTAAATATCACACAAAAACTGCTGTAACTTTTTTATTTCTTTATAAAAAAATGTAAATTTTGTATAGATATTTTTATTTTCATGAAATCTAATTAGAAATGCCGTTTTAAAATTATTAGGACGATTAATTTTAAACTTATACAAAAAAAACGTTTTTCTTAAATATCACACAAAAACTGCTGTAACTTTTTTATTTCTTTATAAAAAAATGTAAATTTTGTATAGATATTTTTATTTTCATGAAATCTAATTAGAAATGCCGTTTTAAAATTATTAGGACGATTAATTATAAACTTATACAAAAAAAACGTTTTTCTTAAATATCACACAAAAACTGCTGTAACTTTTTTATTTCTTTATAAAAAAATGTAAATTTTGTATAGATATTTTTATTTTCATGAAATCTAATTAGAAATGCAGTTTTAAAATTATTAGGACGATTAATTATAAACTTATACAAAAAAAAACGTTTTTCTTAAATATCACACAAAAACTGCTGTAACTTTTTTATTTCTTTATAAAAAAATGTAAATTTTGTATAAATAATTTTATTTTCATGAAATCTAATTAGAAATGCAGTTTTAAAATTATTAGGACGAATAATTTTAAAATTATACAAAAAAAAACGTTTTTCTTAAAAATCACACAAAAACTGCTGTAACTTTTTTATTTCTTTATAAAAAAATGTAAATTTTGTATCGATATTTTTATTTTCATGAAATCTAATTAGAAATGCCATTTTAAAATTATTAGAACGATTAATTATAAACTTATACAAAAAAAAAACGTTTTTCTTAAATATCACACAAAAACTGCTGTAACTTTTTTATTTCTTTATAAAAAAATGTAAATTTTGTATAAATAATTTTATTTTCATGAAATCTAATTAGAAATGCAGTTTTAAAATTATTAGGACGAATAATTTTAAAATTATACAAAAAAAACATTTTTCTTAAAAATCACACAAAAACTGCTGTAACTTTTTTACTTCTTTATAAAAAAATGTAAATTTTGTATAGATATTTTTATTTTCTCGAAATCTAATTAGAAATGCCATTTTAGAATTATTAGGACGATTAATTATAAACTTATACAAAAAAAAACGTTTTTCTTAAATATCACACAAAAACTGCTGTAACTTTTTTATTTCTTTATAAAAAAATGTAAATTTTGTATAAATAATTTTATTTTCATGAAATCTAATTAGAAATGCAGTTTTAAAATTATTAGGACGAATAATTTTAAAATTATACCAAAAAAACGTTTTTCTTAAAAATCACACAAAAACTGCTGTAACTTTTTTATTTCTTTATAAAAAAATGTAAATTTTGTATAGATATTTTTATTTTCATGAAATCTAATTAGAAATGCCATTTTAGAATTATTAGGACGATTAATTATAAACTTATACAAAAAAAAACGTTTTTCTTAAATATCACACAAAAACTGCTGTAACTTTTTTATTTCTTTATAAAAAAATGTAAATTTTGTATAAATAATTTTATTTTCATGAAATCTAATTAGAAATGCAGTTTTAAAATTATTAGGACGAATAATTTTAAAATTATACAAAAAAAACGTTTTTCTTAAAAATCACACAAAAACTGCTGTAACTTTTTTATTTCTTTATAAAAAAATGTAAATTTTGTATAGATATTTTTATTTTCATGAAATCTAATTAGAAATGCCGTTTTAAAATTATTAGGACGATTAATTATAAACTTATACAAAAAAAACGTTTTTCTTAAATTTCACACAAAAACTGCTGTAACTTTTTTATTTCTTTATAAAAAAATGTAAATTTTGTATAGATATTTTTATTTTCATGAAATCTAATTAGAAATGCAGTTTTAAAATTATTAGGACGAATAATTTTAAAATTATACAAAAAAAAACGTTTTTCTTAAAAATCACACAAAAACTGCTGTAACTTTTTTATTTCTTTATAAAAAAATGTAAATTTTGTATAGATATTTTTATTTTCATGAAATCTAATTAGAAATGCAGTTTTAAAATTATTAGGACGAATAATTTTAAAATTATACAAAAAAAACGTTTTTCTTAAAAATCACACAAAAACTGCTGTAACTTTTTTATTTCTTTATAAAAAAATGTAAATTTTGTATAGATATTTTTATTTTCATGAAATCTAATTAGAAAAGCCGTTTTAAAATTATTAGGACGATTAATTATAAACTTATACAAAAAAAACGTTTTTCTTAAATATCACACAAAAACTGCTGTAACTTTTTTATTTCTTTATAAAAAAATGTAAATTTTGTATAGATATTTTTATTTTCATGAAATCTAATTAGAAATGCAGTTTTAAAATTATTAGGACGAATAATTTTAAAATTATACAAAAAAAAACGTTTTTCTTAAAAATCACACAAAAACTGCTGTAACTTTTTTATTTCTTTATAAAAAAATGTAAATTTTGTATAGATATTTTTATTTTCATGAAATCTAATTAGAAATGCTGTTTTAAAATTATTAGGACGATTAATTATAAACTTATACAAAAAAAACGTTTTTCTTAAATATCACACAAAAACTGCTGTAACTTTTTTATTTCTTTATAAAAAAATGTAAATTTTGTATAGATATTTTTATTTTCATGAAATCTAATTAGAAATGCCGTTTTAAAATTATTAGGACGATTAATTATAAACTTATACAAAAAAAACGTTTTTCTTAAATATCACACAAAAACTGCTGTAACTTTTTTATTTCTTTATAAAAAAATGTAAATTTTGTATAGATATTTTTATTTTCATGAAATCTAATTAGAAATGCCGTTTTAAAATTATTAGGACGATTAATTATAAACTTATACAAAAAAACGTTTTTCTTAAATATCACACAAAAACTGCTGTAACTTTTTTATTTCTTTATAAAAAAATGTAAATTTTGTATAGATATTTTTATTTTCATGAAATCTAATTAGAAATGCCGTTTTAAAATTATTAGGACGAATAATTTTAAAATTATACAAAAAAAACGTTTTTCTTAAAAATCACACAAAAACTGCTGTAACTTTTTTATTTCTTTATAAAAAAATGTAAATTTTGTATAGATATTTTTATTTTCATGAAATCTAATTAGAAATGCCGTTTTAAAATTATTAGGACGATTAATTATAAACTTATACAAAAAAAACGTTTTTCTTAAATATCACACAAAAACTGCTGTAACTTTTTTATTTCTTTATAAAAAAATGTAAATTTTGTATAGATATTTTTATTTTCATGAAATCTAATTAGAAATGCCGTTTTAAAATTATTAGGACGAATAATTTTAAAATTATACAAAAAAAACGTTTTTCTTAAAAATCACACAAAAACTGCTGTAACTTTTTTATTTCTTTATAAAAAAATGTAAATTTTGTATAGATATTTTTATTTTCATGAAATCTAATTAGAAATGCCGTTTTAAAATTATTAGGACGAATAATTTTAAAATTATACAAAAAAAAACGTTTTTCTTAAAAATCACACAAAAACTGCTGTAACTTTTTTATTTCTTTATAAAAAATGTAAATTTTGTATAGATATTTTTATTTTCATGAAATCTAATTAGAAATGCCGTTTTAAAATTATTAGGACGAATAATTTTAAAATTATACAAAAAAAACGTTTTTCTTAAATATCACACAAAAACTGCTGTAACTTTTTTATTTCTTTATAAAAAAATGTAAATGTTGTATATATAATTTTATTTTCATGAAATCTAATTAGAAATGCAGTTTTAAAATTATTAGGACGAATAATTTTAAAATTATACAAAAAAAAACGTTTTTCTTAAAATTCACACAAAAACTGCTGTAACTTTTTTATTTCTTTATAAAAAAATGTAAATTTTGTATAGATGTTTTTATTTTCATGAAATCTAATTAGAAATGCCGTTTTAAAATTATTAGGACGATTAATTATAAACTTATACAAAAAAAACGTTTTTCATAAATATCACACAAAAACTGCTGTAACTTTTTTATTTCTTTATAAAAAAATGTAAATTTTGTATAGATATTTTTATTTTCATGAAATCTAATTAGAAATGCCGTTTTAAAATTATTAGGACGATTAATTATAAACTTATACAAAAAAAAACGTTTTTCATAAATATCACACAAAAACTGCTGTAACTTTTTTATTTCTTTATAAAAAAATGTAAATTTTGTACAGATATTTTTATTTTCATGAAATCTAATTAGAAATGCCGTTTTAAAATTATTAGGACGATTAATTATAAACTTATACAAAAAAAAACGTTTTTCTTAAATATCACACAAAAACTGCTGTAACTTTTTTATTTCTTTATAAAAAAATGTAAATTTTGTATAGATATTTTTATTTTCATGAAATCTAATTAGAAATGCCGTTTTAAAATTATTAGGACGATTAATTATAAACTTATACAAAAAAAACGTTTTTCTTAAATATCACACAAAAACTGCTGTAACTTTTTTATTTCTTTATAAAAAAATGTAAATTTTGTATAGATATTTTTATTTTCATGAAATCTAATTAGAAATGCCGTTTTAAAATTATTAGGACGATTAATTATAAACTTATACAAAAAAAAACGTTTTTCATAAATATCACACAAAAACTGCTGTAACTTTTTTATTTCTTTATAAAAAAATGTAAATTTTGTATAGATATTTTTATTTTCATGAAATCTAATTAGAAATGCCGTTTTAAAATTATTAGGACGATTAATTATAAACTTATACAAAAAAAACGTTTTTCTTAAATATCACACAAAAACTGCTGTAACTTTTTTATTTCTTTATAAAAAAATGTAAATTTTGTATTGATATTTTTATTTTCATGAAATCTAATTAGAAATGCCGTTTTAAAATTATTAGGACGATTAATTATAAACTTATACAAAAAAAACGTTTTTCATAAATATCACACAAAAACTGCTGTAACTTTTTTATTTCTTTATAAAAAAATGTAAATTTTGTATAGATATTTTTATTTTCATGAAATCTAATTAGAAATGCCGTTTTAAAATTATTAGGACGATTAATTATAAACTTATACAAAAAAAACGTTTTTCTTAAATATCACACAAAAACTGCTGTAACTTTTTTATTTCTTTATAAAAAAATGTAAATTTTGTATAGATATTTTTATTTTCATGCAATCTAATTAGAAATGCCGTTTTAAAATTATTAGGACGATTAATTATAAACTTATACAAAAAAAACGTTTTTCATAAATATCACACAAAAACTGCTGTAACTTTTTTATTTCTTTATAAAAAAATGTAAATTTTGTATAGATATTTTTATTTTCATGAAATCTAATTAGAAATGCCGTTTTAAAATTATTAGGACGATTAATTATAAACTTATACAAAAAAAACGTTTTTCTTAAATATCACACAAAAACTGCTGTAACTTTTTTATTTCTTTATAAAAAAATGTAAATTTTGTATAGATATTTTTATTTTCATGAAATCTAATTAGAAATGCCGTTTTAAAATTATTAGGACGATTAATTATAAACTTATACAAAAAAAAACGTTTTTCATAAATATCACACAAAAACTGCTGTAACTTTTTTATTTCTTTATAAAAAAATGTAAATTTTGTATAGATATTTTTATTTTCATGAAATCTAATTAGAAATGCCGTTTTAAAATTATTAGGACGATTAATTATAAACTTATACAAAAAAAACGTTTTTCTTAAATATCACACAAAAACTGCTGTAACTTTTTTATTTCTTTATAAAAAAATGTAAATTTTGTATAGATATTTTTATTTTCATGAAATCTAATTAGAAATGCTGTTTTAAAATTATTAGGACGATTAATTATAAACTTATACAAAAAAAACGTTTTTCTTAAATATCACACAAAAACTGCTGTAACTTTTTTATTTCTTTATAAAAAAATGTAAATTTTGTATAGATATTTTTATTTTCATGAAATCTAATTAGAAATGCCGTTTTAAAATTATTAGGACGATTAATTATAAACTTATACAAAAAAAACGTTTTTCTTAAATATCACACAAAAACTGCTGTAACTTTTTTATTTCTTTATAAAAAAATGTAAATTTTGTATAGATATTTTTATTTTCATGAAATCTAATTAGAAATGCCGTTTTAAAATTATTAGGACGATTAATTATAAACTTATACAAAAAAACGTTTTTCTTAAATATCACACAAAAACTGCTGTAACTTTTTTATTTCTTTATAAAAAAATGTAAATTTTGTATAGATATTTTTATTTTCATGAAATCTAATTAGAAATGCCGTTTTAAAATTATTAGGACGAATAATTTTAAAATTATACAAAAAAAACGTTTTTCTTAAAAATCACACAAAAACTGCTGTAACTTTTTTATTTCTTTATAAAAAAATGTAAATTTTGTATAGATATTTTTATTTTCATGAAATCTAATTAGAAATGCCGTTTTAAAATTATTAGGACGAATAATTTTAAAATTATACAAAAAAAACGTTTTTCTTAAATATCACACAAAAACTGCTGTAACTTTTTTATTTCTTTATAAAAAAATGTAAATGTTGTATATATAATTTTATTTTCATGAAATCTAATTAGAAATGCAGTTTTAAAATTATTAGGACGAATAATTTTAAAATTATACAAAAAAAAACGTTTTTCTTAAAAATCACACAAAAACTGCTGTAACTTTTTTATTTCTTTATAAAAAAATGTAAATTTTGTATAGATGTTTTTATTTTCATGAAATCTAATTAGAAATGCCGTTTTAAAATTATTAGGACGATTAATTATAAACTTATACAAAAAAAAACGTTTTTCATAAATATCACACAAAAACTGCTGTAACTTTTTTATTTCTTTATAAAAAAATGTAAATTTTGTATAGATATTTTTATTTTCATGAAATCTAATTAGAAATGCCGTTTTAAAATTATTAGGACGATTAATTATAAACTTATACAAAAAAAACGTTTTTCATAAATATCACACAAAAACTGCTGTAACTTTTTTATTTCTTTATAAAAAAATGTAAATTTTGTACAGATATTTTTATTTTCATGAAATCTAATTAGAAATGCCGTTTTAAAATTATTAGGACGATTAATTATAAACTTATACAAAAAAAACGTTTTTCTTAAATATCACACAAAAACTGCTGTAACTTTTTTATTTCTTTATAAAAAAATGTAAATTTTGTATAGATATTTTTATTTTCATGAAATCTAATTAGAAATGCCGTTTTAAAATTATTAAGACGATTAATTATAAACTTATACAAAAAAAACGTTTTTCATAAATATCACACAAAAACTGCTGTAACTTTTTTATTTCTTTATAAAAAAATGTAAATTTTGTACAGATATTTTTATTTTCATGAAATCTAATTAGAAATGCCGTTTTAAAATTATTAGGACGATTAATTATAAACTTATACAAAAAAAAACGTTTTTCATAAATATCACACAAAAACTGCTGTAACTTTTTTATTTCTTTATAAAAAAATGTAAATTTTGTACAGATATTTTTATTTTCATGAAATCTAATTAGAAATGCCGTTTTAAAATTATTAGGACGATTAATTATAAACTTATACAAAAAAAAACGTTTTTCTTAAATATCACACAAAAACTGCTGTAACTTTTTTATTTCTTTATAAAAAAATGTAAATTTTGTATAGATATTTTTATTTTCATGAAATCTAATTAGAAATGCCGTTTTAAAATTATTAGGACGATTAATTATAAACTTATACAAAAAAAACGTTTTTCATAAATATCACACAAAAACTGCTGTAACTTTTTTATTTCTTTATAAAAAAATGTAAATTTTGTATAGATATTTTTATTTTCATGAAATCTAATTAGAAATGCCGTTTTAAAATTATTAGGACGATTAATTATAAACTTATACAAAAAAAAACGTTTTTCATAAATATCACACAAAAACTGCTGTAACTTTTTTATTTCTTTATAAAAAAATGTAAATTTTGTATAGATATTTTTATTTTCATGAAATCTAATTAGAAATGCCGTTTTAAAATTATTAAGACGATTAATTATAAACTTATACAAAAAAAAACGTTTTTCTTAAATATCACACAAAAACTGCTGTAACTTTTTTATTTCTTTATAAAAAAATGTAAATTTTGTATAGATATTTTTATTTTCATGAAATCTAATTAGAAATGCCGTTTTAAAATTATTAGGACGATTAATTATAAACTTATACAAAAAAAACGTTTTTCATAAATATCACACAAAAACTGCTGTAACTTTTTTATTTCTTTATAAAAAAATGTAAATTTTGTATAGATATTTTTATTTTCATGAAATCTAATTAGAAATGCCGTTTTAAAATTATTAGGACGATTAATTATAAACTTATACAAAAAAAACGTTTTTCTTAAATATCATACAAAAACTGCTGTAACTTTTTTATTTCTTTATAAAAAAATGTAAATTTTGTATAGATATTTTTATTTTCATGAAATCTAATTAGAAATGCCGTTTTAAAATTATTAGGACGATTAATTATAAACTTATACAAAAAAAACGTTTTTCATAAATATCACACAAAAACTGCTGTAACTTTTTTATTTCTTTATAAAAAAATGTAAATTTTGTATAGATATTTTTATTTTCATGAAATCTAATTAGAAATGCCGTTTTAAAATTATTAGGACGATTAATTATAAACTTATACAAAAAAAACGTTTTTCTTAAATATCATACAAAAACTGCTGTAACTTTTTTATTTCTTTATAAAAAAATGTAAATTTTGTATAGATATTTTTATTTTCATGAAATCTAATTAGAAATGCCGTTTTAAAATTATTAGGACGATTAATTATAAACTTATACAAAAAAAACGTTTTTCATAAATATCACACAAAAACTGCTGTAACTTTTTTATTTCTTTATAAAAAAATGTAAATTTTGTATAGATATTTTTATTTTCATGAAATCTAATTAGAAATGCCGTTTTAAAATTATTAAGACGATTAATTATAAACTTATACAAAAAAAACGTTTTTCTTAAATATCACACAAAAACTGCTGTAACTTTTTTATTTCTTTATAAAAAAATGTAAATTTTGTATAGATATTTTTATTTTCATGAAATCTAATTAGAAATGCCATTTTAAAATTATTAGGACGAATAATTTTAAAATTATACAAAAAAAACGTTTTTTTTTTAAATCACACAAAAACTGCTGTAACTTTTTTATTTCTTTATAAAAAAATGTAAATTTTGTATAGATATTTTTATTTTCATGAAATCTAATTAGAAATGCCGTTTTAAAATTATTAGGACGATTAATTATAAACTTATACAAAAAAAAACGTTTTTCATAAATATCACACAAAAACTGCTGTAACTTTTTTATTTCTTTATAAAAAAATGTAAATTTTGTATAGATATTTTTATTTTCATGAAATCTAATTAGAAATGCCGTTTTAAAATTATTAGGACGATTAATTATAAACTAATACAAAAAAAACGTTTTTCTTAAATATCACACAAAAACTGCTGTAACTTTTTTATTTCTTTATAAAAAAATGTAAATTTTGTATAGATATTTTTATTTTCATGAAATCTAATTAGAAATGCCGTTTTAAAATTATTAGGACGATTAATTATAAACTTATACAAAAAAAAACGTTTTTCTTAAATATCACACAAAAACTGCTGTAACTTTTTTATTTCTTTATAAAAAAATGTAAATTTTGTATAGATATTTTTATTTTCATGAAATCTAATTAGAAATGCCGTTTTAAAATTATTAGGACGATTAATTATAAACTTATACAAAAAAAACGTTTTTCTTAAATATCACACAAAAACTGCTGTAACTTTTTTATTTCTTTATAAAAAAATGTAAATTTTGTATAGATATTTTTATTTTCATGAAATCTAATTAGAAATGCAGTTTTAAAATTATTAGGACGAATAATTTTAAAATTATACAAAAAGAACGTTTTTCTTAAATATCACACAAAAACTGCTGTAACTTTTTTATTTCTTTATAAAAAAATGAATATGTTGTATATATAATTTTAATTTCATGAAATCTAATTAGAAATGCAGTTTTAAAATTATTAGGACGAATAATTTTAAAATTATACAAAAAAAAACGTTTTTCTTAAAAATCACACAAAAACTGCTGTAACTTTTTTATTTCTTTATAAAAAAATGTAAATTTTGTATAGATATTTTTATTTTCATGAAATCTAATTACAAATGCCGTTTTAAAATTATTAGGACGATTAATTATAAACTTATACAAAAAAAAACGTTTTTCTTAAAAATCACACAAAAACTGCTGTAACTTTTTTATTTCTTTATAAAAAAATATAAATTTTGTATAGATATTTTTATTTTCATGAAATCTAATTAGAAATGCCATTTTAAAATTATTAGGACGATTAATTATAAACTTATACAAAAAAAACGTTTTTCTTAAATATCATACAAAAACTGCTGTAACTTTTTTATTTCTTTATAAAAAAATGTAAATTTTGTATAGATATTTTTATTTTCATAAAATCTAATTAGAAATGCCGTTTTAAAATTATTAGGACGAATAATTTTAAAATTATACAAAAAAAACGTTTTTCTTAAAAATCACACAAAAACTGCTGTAACTTTTTTATTTCTTTATAAAAAAATGTAAATTTTGTATAGATATTTTTATTTTCATGAAATCTAATTAGAAATGCAGTTTTAAAATTATTAGGACGAATAATTTTAAAATTATACAAAAAAAACGTTTTTCTTAAAAATCACACAAAAACTGCTGTAACTTTTTTATTTCTTTATAAAAAAATGTAAATTTTGTATAGGTATTTTTATTTTCATGAAATCTAATTAGAAATGCCGTTTTAAAATTATTGGGACGATTAATTATAAACTAATACAAAAAAAACGTTTTTCTTAAATATCACACAAAAACTGCTGTAACTTTTTTATTTCTTTATAAAAAAATGTAAATTTTGTATAGATATTTTTATTTTCATGAAATCTAATTAAAAATGCCGTTTTAAAATTATTAGGACGATTAATTATAAACTTATACAAAAAAAAACGTTTTTCTTAAATATCACACAAAAACTGCTGTAACTTTTTTACTTCTTTATAAAAAAAAGTAAATTTTGTATAAATGATTTTATTTTCATGAAATCTAATTAGAAATGCAGTTTTAAAATTATTAGGACGATTAATTATAAACTTATACAAAAAAAACGTTTTTCTTAAATATCACACAAAAACTGTTGTAACTTTTTTATTTCTTTATAAAAAAATGTAAATTTTGTATAGATATTTTTATTTTCATGAAATCTAATTAGAAATGCCATTTTAAAATTATTAGGACGATTAATTATAAACTTATACAAAAAAAAAACGTTTTTCTTAAATATCACACAAAAACTGCTGTAACTTTTTTATTTCTTTATAAAAAAATGTAAATTTTGTATAAATAATTTTATTTTCATGAAATCTAATTAGAAATGCCGTTTTAAAATTATTAGGACGAATAATTTTAAAATTATACAAAAAAAACGTTTTTCTTAAAAATCACACAAAAACTGCTGTAACTTTTTTATTTCTGTATAAAAAAATGTAAATTTTGTATAAATAATTTTATTTTCATGAAATCTAATTAGAAATGCCGTTTTAAAATTATTAGGACGAATAATTTTAAAATTATACAAAAAAAACGTTTTTCTTAAAAATCACACAAAAACTGCTGTAACTTTTTTATTTCTTTATAAAAAAATGTAGATTTTGTATAGATATTTTTATTTTCATGAAATCTAATTAGAAATGCCATTTTAGAATAATTAGGACGATTAATTATAAACTTATACAAAAAAAAAACGTTTTTCTTAAATATCACACAAAAACTGCTGTAACTTTTTTAATTCTTTATAAAAAAATGTAAATTTTGTATAGATATTTTTATTTTCATGAAGTCTAATTAGAAATGCAGTTTTAAAATTATTAGGACGAATAATTTTAAAATTATACAAAAAAAACGTTTTTCTTAAAAATCACACAAAAACTGCTGTAACTTTTTTATTTCTGTATAAAAAAATGTAAATTTTGTATAGATATTTTTATTTTCATGAAATCTAATTAGAAATGCCGTTTTAAAATTATTAGGACGAATAATTTTAAAATTATACAAAAAAAACGTTTTTCTTAAAAATCACACAAAAACTGCTGTAACTTTTTTATTTCTGTATAAAAAAATGTAAATTTTGTATAGATATTTTTATTTTCATGAAATCTAATTAGAAATGCCGTTTTAAAATTATTAGGACAAATAATTTTAAAATTATACAAAAAAAACGTTTTTCTTAAATATCACACAAAAACTGCTGTAACTTTTTTATTTCTTTATAAAAAAATGTAAATTTTGTATAGATATTTTTATTTTCATGAAATCTAATTAGAAATGCCGTTTTAAAATTATTAGGACGAATATTTTTAAAATTATACAAAAAAAACATTTTTCTTAAAAATCACACAAAAACTGCTGTAACTTTTTTATTTCTATATAAAAAAATGTAAATTTTGTATAAATAATTTTATTTTCATGAAATCTAATTAGAAATGCCGTTTTAAAATTATTAGGACGAATAATTTTAAAATTATACAAAAAAAACGTTTTTCTTAAATATCACACAAAAACTGCTGTAACTTTTTTATTTCTTTATAAAAAAATGTAAATTTTGTATAGATATTTTTATTTTCATGAAATCTAATTAGAAATGCAGTTTTAAAATTATTAGGACGAATAATTTTAAAATTATACAAAAAGAACGTTTTTCTTAAATATCACACAAAAACTGCTGTAACTTTTTTATTTCTTTATAAAAAAATGTAAATGTTGTATATATAATTTTAATTTCATGAAATCTAATTAGAAATGCAGTTTTAAAATTATTAGGACGAATAATTTTAAAGTTATACAAAAAAAAAACGTTTTTCTTAAAAATCATACAAAAACTGCTGTAACTTTTTTATTTCTTTATAAAAAATTGTAAATTTTGTATAGATATTTTTATTTTCATGAAATCTAATTAGAAATGCCGTTTTAAAATTATTTGGACGATTAATTATAAACTTATACAAAAAAAACGTTTTTCTTAAATATCACACAAAAACTGCTGTAACTTTTTTATTTCTTTATAAAAAAATGTAAATTTTGTATAGATATTTTTATTTTCATGAAATCTAATTAGAAATGCCGTTTTAAAATTATTTGGACGATTAATTATAAACTTATACAAAAAAAACGTTTTTCTTAAATATCACACAAAAACTGCTGTAACTTTTTTATTTCTTTATAAAAAAATGTAAATTTTGTATAGATATTTTTATTTTCATGAAATCTAATTAGAAATGCCGTTTTAAAATTATTAGGACGATTAATTATAAACTTATACAAAAAAAACGTTTTTCTTAAATATCACACAAAAACTGCTGTAACTTTTTTATTTCTTTATAAAAAAATGTAAATTTTGTATAGATATTTTTATTTTCATGAAATCTAATTAGAAATGCCGTTTTAAAATTATTAGGACGATTAATTATAAACTTATACAAAAAAAACGTTTTTCTTAAATATCACACAAAAACTGCTGTAACTTTTTTATTTCTTTATAAAAAAATGTAAATTTTGTATAGATATTTTTATTTTCATGAAATCTAATTAGAAATGCCGTTTTAAAATTATTAGGACGATTAATTATAAACTTATACAAAAAAAACGTTTTTCTTAAATATCACACAAAAACTGCTGTAACTTTTTTATTTCTTTATAAAAAAATGTAAATTTTGTATAGATATTTTTATTTTCATGAAATCTAATTAGAAATGCCGTTTTAAAATTATTAGGACGAATAATTTTAAAATTATACAAAAAAAACGTTTTTCTTAAATATCACACAAAAACTGCTGTAACTTTTTTATTTCTTTATAAAAAAATGTAAATTTTGTATAGATATTTTTATTTTCATGAAATCTAATTAGAAATGCAGTTTTAAAATTATTAGGACGAATAATTTTAAAGTTATACAAAAAAAAACGTTTTTCTTAAAAATCACACAAAAACTGCTGTAACTTTTTTATTTCTTTATAAAAAAATGTAAATTTTGTATAGATATTTTTATTTTCACGAAATCTAATTAGAAATGCCATTTTAGAATTATTAGGACGATTAATTATAAACTTATACAAAAAAAAACGTTTTTCTTAAAAATCACACAAAAACTGCTGTAACTTTTTTATTTCTTTATAAAAAAATATAAATTTTGTATAGATATTTTTATTTTCATGAAATCTAATTAGAAATGCCATTTTAAAATTATTAGGACGATTAATTATAAACTTATACAAAAAAAACGTTTTTCTTAAATATCATACAAAAACTGCTGTAACTTTTTTATTTCTTTATAAAAAAATGTAAATTTTGTATAGATATTTTTATTTTCATGAAATCTAATTAGAAATGCAGTTTTAAAATTATTAGGACGAATAATTTTAAAATTATACAAAAAAAACGTTTTTCTTAAAAATCACACAAAAACTGCTGTAACTTTTTTATTTCTTTATAAAAAAATGTAAATTTTGTATAGGTATTTTTATTTTCATGAAATCTAATTAGAAATGCCGTTTTAAAATTATTAGGACGATTAATTATAAACTAATACAAAAAAAACGTTTTTCTTAAATATCACACAAAAACTGCTGTAACTTTTTAGTTTCTTTATAAAAAAATGTAAATTTTGTATAGATATTTTTATTTTCATGAAATCTAATTAAAAATGCCGTTTTAAAATTATTAGGACGATTAATTATAAACTTATACAAAAAAAAACGTTTTTCTTAAATATCACACAAAAACTGCTGTAACTTTTTTACTTCTTTATAAAAAAAAGTAAATTTTGTATAAATGATTTTATTTTCATGAAATCTAATTAGAAATGCAGTTTTAAAATTATTAGGACGATTAATTATAAACTTATACAAAAAAAACGTTTTTCTTAAATATCACACAAAAACTGTTGTAACTTTTTTATTTCTTTATAAAAAAATGTAAATTTTGTATAGATATTTTTATTTTCATGAAATCTAATTAGAAATGCTATTTTAAAATTATTAGGACGATTAATTATAAACTTATACAAAAAAAAACGTTTTTCTTAAATATCACACAAAAACTGCTGTAACTTTTTTATTTCTTTATAAAAAAATGTAAATTTTGTATAAATAATTTTATTTTCATGAAATCTAATTAGAAATGCAGTTTTAAAATTATTAGGACGAATAATTTTAAAATTATACAAAAAAAACGTTTTTCTTAAAAATCACACAAAAACTGCTGTAACTTTTTTATTTCTGTATAAAAAAATGTAAATTTTGTATAGATATTTTTATTTTCATGAAATCTAATTAGAAATGCCGTTTTAAAATTATTAGGACGAATAATTTTAAAATTATACAAAAAAAAACGTTTTTCTTAAATATCACACAAAAACTGCTGTAACTTTTTTATTTCTTTATAAAAAAATGTAAATTTTGTATAGATATTTTTATTTTCATGAAATCTAATTAGAAATGCAGTTTTAAAATTATTAGGACGAATAATTTTAAAATTATACAAAAAGAACGTTTTTCTTAAATATCACACAAAAACTGCTGTAACTTTTTTATTTCTTTATAAAAAAATGTAAATGTTGTATATATAATTTTAATTTCATGAAATCTAATTAGAAATGCAGTTTTAAAATTATTAGGACGAATAATTTTAAAGTTATACAAAAAAAAACGTTTTTCTTAAAAATCATACAAAAACTGCTGTAACTTTTTTATTTCTTTATAAAAAATTGTAAATTTTGTATAGATATTTTTATTTTCATGAAATCTAATTAGAAATGCCGTTTTAAAATTATTAGGACGATTAATTATAAACTTATACAAAAAAAACGTTTTTCTTAAATATCACACAAAAACTGCTGTAACTTTTTTATTTCTTTATAAAAAAATGTAAATTTTGTATAGATATTTTTATTTTCATGAAATCTAATTAGAAATGCCGTTTTAAAATTATTAGGACGATTAATTATAAACTTATACAAAAAAAACGTTTTTCTTAAATATCACACAAAAACTGCTGTAACTTTTTTATTTCTTTATAAAAAAATGTAAATTTTGTATAGATATTTTTATTTTCACGAAATCTAATTAGAAATGCCATTTTAGAATTATTAGGACGATTAATTATAAACTTATACAAAAAAACCTTTTTTCTTAAAAATCACACAAAAACTGCTGTAACTTTTTTATTTCTTTATAAAAAAATGTAAATTTTGTATAGATATTTTTATTTTCATGAAATCTAATTAGAAATGCAGTTTTAAAATTATTAGGACGAATAATTTTAAAATTATACAAAAAGAACGTTTTTCTTAAATATCACACAAAAACTGCTGTAACTTTTTTATTTCTTTATAAAAAAATGTAAATGTTGTATATATAATTTTATTTTCATGAAATCTAATTAGAAATGCAGTTTTAAAATTATTAGGACGAATAATTTTAAAATTATACAAAAAAAAACGTTTTTCTTAAAAATCACACAAAAACTGCTGTAACTTTTTTATTTCTTTATAAAAAAATGTAAATTTTGTATAGATATTTTTATTTTCATGAAATCTAATTAAAAATGCCGTTTTAAAATTATTAGGACGATTAATTATAAACTTATACATAAAAACGTTTTTCTTAAATATCACACAAAAACTGCTGTAACTTTTTTATTTCTTTATAAAAAAATGTAAATTTTGTATAGATATTTTTATTTTCATGAAATCTAATTAGAAATGCCGTTTTAAAATTATTAGGACGATTAATTATAAACTTATACAAAAAAAACGTTTTTCTTAAATATCACACAAAAACTGCTGTAACTTTTTTATTTCTTTATAAAAAAATGTAAATTTTGTATAGATATTTTTATTTTCATGAAATCTAATTAGAAATGCCGTTTTAAAATTATTAGGACGATTAATTATAAACTTATACAAAAAAAACGTTTTTCTTAAATATCACACAAAAACTGCTGTAACTTTTTTATTTCTTTATAAAAAAATGTAAATTTTGTATAGATATTTTTATTTTCATGAAATCTAATTAGAAATGCCATTTTAAAGTTATTAGGACGATTAATTATAAACTTATACAAAAAAAACGTTTTTCTTAAATATCACACAAAAACTGCTGTAACTTTTTTATTTCTTTATAAAAAAATGTAAATTTTGTAAAGATATTTTTATTTTCATGTAATCTAATTAGAAATGCCGTTTTAAAATTATTAGGACGATTAATTATAAACTTATACAAAAAAAACGTTTTTCTTAAATATCACACAAAAACTGCTGTAACTTTTTTATTTCTTTATAAAAAAATGTAAATTTTGTATAGATATTTTTATTTTCATGAAATCTAATTAGAAATGCCGTTTTAAAATTATTAGGACGATTAATTATAAACTTATACAAAAAAAACGTTTTTCTTAAATATCACACAAAAACTGCTGTAACTTTTTTATTTCTTTATAAAAAAATGTAAATTTTGTATAGATATTTTTATTTTCATGAAATCTAATTAGAAATGCCGTTTTAAAATTATTAGGACGATTAATTATAAACTTATACAAAAAAAACGTTTTTCTTAAATATCACACAAAAACTGCTGTAACTTTCTTATTTCTTTATAAAAAAATGTAAATTTTGTATAGATATTTTTATTTTCATGAAATCTAATTAGAAATGCCGTTTTAAAATTATTAGGACGAATAATTTTAAAATTATACAAAAAAAACGTTTTTCTTAAATATCACACAAAAACTGCTGTAACTTTTTTATTTCTTTATAAAAAAATGTAAATTTTGTATAGATATTTTTATTTTCATGAAATCTAATTAGAAATGCAGTTTTAAAATTATTAGGACGAATAATTTTAAAATTATACAAAAAGAACGTTTTTCTTAAATATCACACAAAAACTGCTGTAACTTTTTTATTTCTTTATAAAAAAATGTAAATTTTGTATAGATATTTTTATTTTCATGAAATCTAATTAGAAATGCCGTCTTAAAATTATTAGGACGAATAATTTTAAAATTATACAAAAAAAACGTTTTTCTTAAATATCACACAAAAACTGCTGTAACTTTTTTATTTCTTTATAAAAAAATGTAAATTTTGTATAGATATTTTTATTTTCATGAAATCTAATTAGAAATGCAGTTTTAAAATTATTAGGACGAATAATTTTAAAGTTATACAAAAAAAAACGTTTTTCTTAAAAATCATACAAAAACTGCTGTAACTTTTTTATTTCTTTATAAAAAAATGTAAATTTTGTATAGATATTTTTATTTTCATAAAATCTAATTAGAAATGCCGTTTTAAAATTATTAGGACGATTAATTATAAACTTATACAAAAAAAACGTTTTTCTTAAATATCACACAAAAACTGCTGTAACTTTTTTATTTCTTTATAAAAAAATCTAAATTTTGTATAGATATTTTTATTTTCATGAAATCTAATTAGAAATGCCGTTTTAAAATTATTAGGACGATTAATTATAAACTTATACAAAAAAAACGTTTTTCTTAAAAATCACACAAAAACTGCTGTAACTTTTTTATTTCTTTATAAAAAAATGTAAATTTTGTATAGATATTTTTATTTTCATGAAGTCTAATTAGAAATGCCGTTTTAAAATTATTAGGACGATTAATTATAAACTTATACAAAAAAAACGTTTTTCTTAAATATCACACAAAAACTGCTGTAACTTTTTTATTTCTTTATAAAAAAATCTAAATTTTGTATAGATATTTTTATTTTCATGAAATCTAATTAGAAATGCCGTTTTAAAATTATTAGGACGAATAATTTTAAAATTATACAAAAAAAACGTTTTTCATAAAAATCACACAAAAACTGCTGTAACTTTTTTATTTCTTTATAAAAAAATGTAAATTTTGTATAGATATTTTTATTTTCATGAAATCTAATTAGAAATGCCGTTTTAAAATTATTAGGACGATTAATTATAAACTTATACAAAAAAAACGTTTTTCTTAAATATCACACAAAAACTGCTGTAACTTTTTTATTTCTTTATAAAAAAATCTAAATTTTGTATAGATATTTTTATTTTCATGAAATCTAATTAGAAATGCCGTTTTAAAATTATTAGGACGATTAATTATAAACTTATACAAAAAAAACGTTTTTCTTAAATATCACACAAAAACTGCTGTAACTTTTTTATTTCTTTATAAAAAAATGTAAATTTTGTATAAATAATTTTATTTTCATGAAATCTAATTAGAAATGCCATTTTAAAGTTATTAGGACGATTAATTATAAACTTATACAAAAAAAACGTTTTTCTTAAATATCACACAAAAACTGCTGTAACTTTTTTATTTCTTTATAAAAAAATGTAAATTTTGTATAGATATTTTTATTTTCATGAAATCTAATTAGAAATGCCGTTTTAAAATTATTAGGACGATTAATTATAAACTTATACAAAAAAAACGTTTTTCTTAAATATCACACAAAAACTGCTGTAACTTTTTTATTTCTTTATAAAAAAATGTAAATTTTGTATAAATAATTTTATTTTCATGAAATCTAATTAGAAATGCCGTTTTAAAATTATTAGGACGAATAATTTTAAAATTATACAAAAAAAACGTTTTTCATAAAAATCACACAAAAACTGCTGTAACTTTTTTATTTCTTTATAAAAAAATGTAAATTTTGTATAGATATTTTTATTTTCATGAAATCTAATTAGAAATGCCGTTTTAAAATTATTAGGACGAATAATTTTAAAATTATACAAAAAAAACGTTTTTCATAAAAATCACACAAAAACTGCTGTAACTTTTTTATTTCTTTATAAAAAAATGTAAATTTTGTATAGATATTTTTATTTTCATGAAATCTAATTAGAAATGCCGTTTTAAAATTATTAGGACGATTAATTATAAACTTATACAAAAAAAACGTTTTTCTTAAATATCACACAAAAACTGCTGTAACTTTTTTATTTCTTTATAAAAAAATGTAAATTTTGTATAAATAATTTTATTTTCATGAAATCTAATTAGAAATGCCATTTTAAAGTTATTAGGACGATTAATTATAAACTTATACAAAAAAAACGTTTTTCTTAAATATCACACAAAAACTGCTGTAACTTTTTTATTTCTTTATAAAAAAATGTAAATTTTGTATAAATAATTTTATTTTCATGAAATCTAATTAGAAATGCCGTTTTAAAATTATTAGGACGAATAATTTTAAAATTATACAAAAAAAACGTTTTTCTTAAAAATCACACAAAAACTGCTGTAACTTTTTTATTTCTTTATAAAAAAATGTAAATTTTGTATAGATATTTTTATTTTCATGAAATCTAATTAGAAATGCAGTTTTAAAATTATTAGGACGAATAATTTTAAAATTATACAAAAAGAACGTTTTTCTTAAATATCACACAAAAACTGCTGTAACTTTTTTATTTCTTTATAAAAAAATGTAAATTTTGTATAGATATTTTTATTTTCATGAAATCTAATTAGAAATGCCGTTTTAAAATTATTAGGACGATTAATTATAAACTTATACAAAAAAAACGTTTTTCTTAAATATCACTCAAAAACTGCTGTAACTTTCTTATTTCTTTATAAAAAAATGTAAATTTTGTATAGATATTTTTATTTTCATGAAATCTAATTAGAAATGCCGTTTTAAAATTATTAGGACGAATAATTTTAAAATTATACAAAAAAAACGTTTTTCTTAAATATCACACAAAAACTGCTGTAACTTTTTTATTTCTTTATAAAAAAATGTAAATTTTGTATAGATATTTTTATTTTCATGAAATCTAATTAGAAATGCAGTTTTAAAATTATTAGGACGAATAATTTTAAAATTATACAAAAAGAACGTTTTTCTTAAATATCACACAAAAACTGCTGTAACTTTTTTATTTCTTTATAAAAAAATGTAAATTTTGTATAGATATTTTTATTTTCATGAAATCTAATTAGAAATGCCGTCTTAAAATTATTAGGACGAATAATTTTAAAATTATACAAAAAAAACGTTTTTCTTAAATATCACACAAAAACTGCTGTAACTTTTTTATTTCTTTATAAAAAAATGTAAATTTTGTATAGATATTTTTATTTTCATTAGAAATGCCGTTTTAAAATTATTAGGACGATTAATTATAAACTTATACAAAAAAAACGTTTTTCTTAAATATCACACAAAAACTGCTGTAACTTTTTTATTTCTTTATAAAAAAATCTAAATTTTGTATAGATATTTTTATTTTCATGAAATCTAATTAGAAATGCCGTTTTAAAATTATTAGGACGATTAATTATAAACTTATACAAAAAAAACGTTTTTCTTAAAAATCACACAAAAACTGCTGTAACTTTTTTATTTCTTTATAAAAAAATGTAAATTTTGTATAGATATTTTTATTTTCATGAAGTCTAATTAGAAATGCCGTTTTAAAATTATTAGGACGATTAATTATAAACTTATACAAAAAAAACGTTTTTCTTAAATATCACACAAAAACTGCTGTAACTTTTTTATTTCTTTATAAAAAAATCTAAATTTTGTATAGATATTTTTATTTTCATGAAATCTAATTAGAAATGCCGTTTTAAAATTATTAGGACGAATAATTTTAAAATTATACAAAAAAAACGTTTTTCATAAAAATCACACAAAAACTGCTGTAACTTTTTTATTTCTTTATAAAAAAATGTAAATTTTGTATAGATATTTTTATTTTCATGAAATCTAATTAGAAATGCCGTTTTAAAATTATTAGGACGATTAATTATAAACTTATACAAAAAAAACGTTTTTCTTAAATTTCACACAAAAACTGCTGTAACTTTTTTATTTCTTTATAAAAAAATCTAAATTTTGTATAGATATTTTTATTTTCATGAAATCTAATTAGAAATGCCGTTTTAAAATTATTAGGACGATTAATTATAAACTTATACAAAAAAAACGTTTTTCTTAAATATCACACAAAAACTGCTGTAACTTTTTTATTTCTTTATAAAAAAATGTAAATTTTGTATAAATAATTTTATTTTCATGAAATCTAATTAGAAATGCCATTTTAAAGTTATTAGGACGATTAATTATAAACTTATACAAAAAAAACGTTTTTCTTAAATATCACACAAAAACTGCTGTAACTTTTTTATTTCTTTATAAAAAAATGTAAATTTTGTATAAATAATTTTATTTTCATGAAATCTAATTAGAAATGCCGTTTTAAAATTATTAGGACGAATAATTTTAAAATTATACAAAAAAAACGTTTTTCTTAAAAATCACACAAAAACTGCTGTAACTTTTTTATTTCTTTATAAAAAAATGTAAATTTTGTATAGATATTTTTATTTTCATGAAATCTAATTAGAAATGCCGTTTTAAAATTATTAGGACGATTAATTATAAACTTATACAAAAAAAAACGTTTTTCTTAAATATCACACAAAAACTGCTGTAACTTTTTTATTTCTTTATAAAAAAATCTAAATTTTGTATAGATATTTTTATTTTCATGAAATCTAATTAGAAATGCCGTTTTAAAATTATTAGGACGATTAATTATAAACTTATACAAAAAAAACGTTTTTCTTAAAAATCACACAAAAACTGCTGTAACTTTTTTATTTCTTTATAAAAAAATGTAAATTTTGTATAAATAATTTTATTTTCATGAAATCTAATTAGAAATGCCATTTTAAAGTTATTAGGACGATTAATTATAAACTTATACAAAAAAAACGTTTTTCTTAAATATCACACAAAAACTGCTGTAACTTTTTTATTTCTTTATAAAAAATTGTAAATTTTGTATAAATAATTTTATTTTCATGAAATCTAATTAGAAATGCCGTTTTAAAATTATTAGGACGATTAATTATAAACTTATACAAAAAAAACGTTTTTCTTAAAAATCACACAAAAACTGCTGTAACTTTTTTATTTCTTTATAAAAAAATGTAAATTTTGTATAAATAATTTTATTTTCATGAAATCTAATTAGAAATGCCGTTTTAAAATTATTAGGTCGAATAATTTTAAAATTATACAAAAAAAACGTTTTTCTTAAAAATCACACAAAAACTGCTGTAACTTTTTTATTTCTTTATAAAAAAATGTAAATTTTGTATAGATATTTTTATTTTCATGAAATCTAATTAGAAATGCCGTTTTAAAATTATTAGGACGATTAATTATAAACTTATACAAAAAAAAACGTTTTTCTTAAATATCACACAAAAACTGCTGTAACTTTTTTATTTCTTTATAAAAAAATCTAAATTTTGTATAGATATTTTTATTTTCATGAAATCTAATTAGAAATGCCGTTTTAAAATTATTAGGACGATTAATTATAAACTTATACAAAAAAAACGTTTTTCTTAAAAATCACACAAAAACTGCTGTAACTTTTTTATTTCTTTATAAAAAAATGTAAATTTTGTATAGATATTTTTATTTTCATGAAATCTAATTAGAAATGCCGTTTTAAAATTATTAGGACGATTAATTATAAACTTATACAAAAAAAAACGTTTTTCTTAAATATCACACAAAAACTGCTGTAACTTTTTTATTTCTTTATAAAAAATTGTAAATTTTGTATAAATAATTTTATTTTCATGAAATCTAATTAGAAATGCCGTTTTAAAATTATTAGGACGAATAATTTTAAAATTATACAAAAAAAAACGTTTTTCTTAAAAATCACACAAAAAAAGCTGTAACTTTTTTATTTCTTTATAAAAAAATGTAAATTTTGTATAGATATTTTTATTTTCATGAAATCTAATTAGAAATGCCGTTTTAAAATTATTAGGACGATTAATTATAAACTTATACAAAAAAAACGTTTTTCTTAAAAATCACACAAAAACTGCTGTAACTTTTTTATTTCTTTATAAAAAAATGTAAATTTTGTATAGATATTTTTATTTTCATGAAATCTAATTAGAAATGCCGTTTTAAAATTATTAGGACGATTAATTATAAACTTATACAAAAAAAACGTTTTTCTTAAATATCACACAAAAACTGCTTTAACTTTTTTATTTCTTTATAAAAAAATGTAAATTTTGTATAATTAATTTTATTTTCATGAAATCTAATTAGAAATGTCGTTTTAAAATTATTAGGACGATTAATTATAAACTTATACAAAAAAAACGTTTTTCTTAAATATCACACATAAACTGCTGTAACTTTTTTATTTCTTTATAAAAAAATGTAAATTTTGTATAGATATTTTTATTTTCATGAAATCTAATTAGAAATGTCGTTTTAAAATTATTAGGACGATTAATTATAAACTTATACAAAAAAAACGTTTTTCTTAAATATCACACAAAAACTGCTGTAACTTTTTTATTTCTTTATAAAAAAATGTAAATTTTGTATAGATATTTTTATTTTCATGAAATCTAATTAGAAATGCCGTTTTAAAATTATTAGGACGATTAATTATAAACTTATACAAAAAAACGTTTTTCTTAAATATCACACAAAAACTGCTGTAACTTTTTTATTTCTTTATAAAAAAATGTAAATTTTGTATAGATATTTTTATTTTCATGAAATCCAATTAGAAATGCCGTTTTAAAATTATTAGGACGATTAATTATAAACTTATACAAAAAAAACGTTTTTCTTAAATATCACACAAAAACTGCTGTAACTTTTTTATTTCTTTATAAAAAAATGTAAATTTTGTATAGATATTTTTATTTTCATGAAATCTAATTAGAAATGCCGTTTTAAAATTATTAGGACGATTAATTATAAACTTATACAAAAAAAACGTTTTTCTTAAATATCACACAAAAACTGCTGTAACTTTTTTATTTCTTTATAAAAAAATGTAAATTTTGTATAGATATTTTTATTTTCATGAAATCTAATTAGAAATGCCGTTTTAAAATTATTAGGACGAATAATTTTAAAATGATACAAAAAAAACATTTTTCTTAAAAATCACACAAAAACTGCTGTAACTTTTTTATTTCTTTATAAAAAAATGTAAATTTTGTACAGATATTTTTATTTTCATGAAATCTAATTAGAAATGCCGTTTTAAAATTATTAAGACGATTAATTATAAACTTATACAAAAAAAACGTTTTTCTTAAATATCACACAAAAACTGCTGTAACTTTTTTATTTCTTTATAAAAAAATGTAAATTTTGTATAGATATTTTTATTTTCATGAAATCTAATTAGAAATGCCGTTTTAAAATTATTAGGACGATTAATTATAAACTTATACAAAAAAAACGTTTTTCTTAAAAATCACACAAAAACTGCTGTAACTTTTTTATTTCTTTATAAAAAAATGTAAGTTTTGTATAGATATTTTTATTTTCATGAAATCTAATTAGAAATGCCGTTTTAAAATTATTAGGACGAATAATTTTAAAATTATACAAAAAAAACATTTTTCTTAAAAATCACACAAAAACTGCTGTAACTTTTTTATTTCTTTATAAAAAATTGTAAATTTTGTATAGATATTTTTATTTTCATGAAATCTAATTAGAAATGCCGTTTTAAAATTATTAGGACGATTAATTATAAACTTATACAAAAAAAACGTTTTTCTTAAAAATCACACAAAAACTGCTGTAACTTTTTTATTTCTTTATAAAAAAATGTAAGTTTTGTATAGATATTTTTATTTTCATGAAATCTAATTAGAAATGCCGTTTTAAAATTATTAGGACGAATAATTTTAAAATTATACAAAAAAAACATTTTTCTTAAAAATCACACAAAAACTGCTGTAACTTTTTTATTTCTTTATAAAAAAATGTAAATTTTGTATAGATATTTTTATTTTCATGAAATCTAATTAGAAATGCCGTTTTAAAATTATTAGGACGATTAATTATAAACTTATACAAAAAAAACGTTTTTCTTAAAAATCACACAAAAACTGCTGTAACTTTTTTATTTCTTGATAAAAAAATGTAAATTTTGTACAGATATTTTTATTTTCATGAAATCTAATTAGAAATGCCGTTTTAAAATTATTAAGACGATTAATTATAAACTTATACAAAAAAAACGTTTTTCTTAAATATCACACAAAAACTGCTGTAACTTTTTTATTTCTTTATAAAAAAATGTAAATTTTGTATAAATAATTTTATTTTCATGGAATCTAATTAGAAATGCCGTTTTAAAATTATTAGGACGATTAATTATAAACTTATACAAAAAAAACGTTTTTCTTAAAAATCACACAAAAACTGCTGTAACTTTTTTATTTCTTTATAAAAAAATGTAAGTTTTGTATAGATATTTTTATTTTCATGAAATCTAATTAGAAATGCCGTTTTAAAATTATTAGGACGAATAATTTTAAAATTATACAAAAAAAACATTTTTCTTAAAAATCACACAAAAACTGCTGTAACTTTTTTATTTCTTTATAAAAAAATGTAAATTTTGTATAGATATTTTTATTTTCATGAAATCTAATTAGAAATGCCGTTTTAAAATTATTAGGACGATTAATTATAAACTTATACAAAAAAAACGTTTTTCTTAAAAATCACACAAAAACTGCTGTAACTTTTTTATTTCTTGATAAAAAAATGTAAATTTTGTACAGATATTTTTATTTTCATGAAATCTAATTAGAAATGCCGTTTTAAAATTATTAAGACGATTAATTATAAACTTATACAAAAAAAACGTTTTTCTTAAATATCACACAAAAACTGCTGTAACTTTTTTATTTCTTTATAAAAAAATGTAAATTTTGTATAGATATTTTTATTTTCATGAAATCTAATTAGAAATGCCGTTTTAAAATTATTAGGACGATTAATTATAAACTTATACAAAAAAAACGTTTTTCTTAAAAATCACACAAAAACTGCTGTAACTTTTTTATTTCTTGATAAAAAAATGTAAATTTTGTACAGATATTTTTATTTTCATGAAATCTAATTAGAAATGCCGTTTTAAAATTATTAAGACGATTAATTATAAACTTATACAAAAAAAACGTTTTTCTTAAATATCACACAAAAACTGCAGTAACTTTTTTATTTCTTTATAAAAAAATGTAAATTTTGTATAAATAATTTTATTTTCATGAAATCTAATTAGAAATGCCGTTTTAAAATTATTAGGACGATTAATTATAAACTTATACAAAAAAAACGTTTTTCTTAAATATCACACAAAAACTGCTGTAACTTTTTTATTTCTTTATAAAAAAATGTTAATTTAGTATAAATAATTTTATTTTCATGAAATCTAATTAGAAATGCCGTTTTAAAATTATTAGGACGATTAATTATAAACTTATACAAAAAAAACGTTTTTCTTAAATATCACACAAAAACTGCTGTAACTTTTTTATTTCTTTATAAAAAAATGTAAATTTTGTATAAATAATTTTATTTTCATGAAATCTAATTAGAAATGCCGTTTTAAAATTATTAGGACGATTAATTATAAACTTATACAAAAAAAACGTTTTTCTTAAATATCAAACAAAAACTGCTGTAACTTTTTTATTTCTTTATAAAAAAATGTTAATTTAGTATAAATAATTTTATTTTCATGAAATCTAATTAGAAATGCCGTTTTAAAATTATTAGGACGATTAATTATAAACTTATACAAAAAAAAACGTTTTTCTTAAATATCACACAAAAACTGCTGTAACTTTTTTATTTCTTTATAAAAAAATGTAAATTTTGTATAAATAATTTTATTTTCATGAAATCTAATTAGAAATGCCGTTTTAAAATTATTAGGACGATTAATTATAAACTTATACAAAAAAAAACGTTTTTCTTAAATATCACACAAAAACTGCTGTAACTTTTTTATTTCTTTATAAAAAAATGTAAATTTTGTATAAATAATTTTATTTTCATGAAATCTAATTAGAAATGCCGTTTTAAAATTATTAGGACGATTAATTATAAACTTATACAAAAAAAACGTTTTTCTTAAAAATCACACAAAAACTGCTGTAAATTTTTTATTTCTTTATAAAAAAATGTAGATTTTGTATAGATATTTTTATTTTCATGAAATCTAATTAGAAATGCCATTTTAGAATAATTAGGACGATTAATTATAAACTTATACAAAAAAAAACGTTTTTCTTAAATATCACACAAAAACTGCTGTAACTTTTTTATTTCTTTATAAAAAAATGTTAATTTAGTATAAATAATTTTATTTTCATGAAATCTAATTAGAAATGCCGTTTTAAAATTATTAGGACGATTAATTATAAACTTATACAAAAAAAACGTTTTTCTTAAATATCACACAAAAACTGCTGTAACTTTCTTATTTCTTTATAAAAAAATGTAAATTTTGTATAGATATTTTTATTTTCATGAAATCTAATTAGAAATGCCGTTTTAAAATTATTAGGACGAATAATTTTAAAATTATACAAAAAAAACGTTTTTCTTAAATATCACACAAAAACTGCTGTAACTTTCTTATTTCTTTATAAAAAAATGTAAATTTTGTATAGATATTTTTATTTTCATGAAATCTAATTAGAAATGCCGTTTTAAAATTATTAGGACGAATAATTTTAAAATTATACAAAAAAAACGTTTTTCTTAAATATCACACAAAAACTGCTGTAACTTTTTTATTTCTTTATAAAAAAATGTAAATTTTGTATAGATATTTTTATTTTCATGAAATCTAATTAGAAATGCCGTTTTAAAATTATTAGGACGATTAATTATAAACTTATACAAAAAAAAACGTTTTTCTTAAATATCACACAAAAACTGCTGTAACTTTCTTATTTCTTTATAAAAAAATGTAAATTTTGTATAGATATTTTTATTTTCATGAAATCTAATTAGAAATGCCGTTTTAAAATTATTAGGACGAATAATTTTAAAATTATACAAAAAAAACGTTTTTTTTAAATATCACACAAAAACTGCTGTAACTTTTTTATTTCTTTATAAAAAAATGTAAATTTTGTATAGATATTTTTATTTTCATGAAATCTAATTAGAAATGCAGTTTTAAAATTATTAGGACGAATAATTTTAAAATTATACAAAAAGAACGTTTTTCTTAAATATCACACAAAAACTGCTGTAACTTTTTTATTTCTTTATAAAAAAATGTAAATTTTGTATAGATATTTTTATTTTCATGAAATCTAATTAGAAATGCCGTTTTAAAATTATTAGGACGAATAATTTTAAAATTATACAAAAAAAAACGTTTTTCTTAAATATCACACAAAAACTGCTGTAACTTTTTTATTTCTTTATAAAAAAATGTAAATTTTGTATAGATATTTTTATTTTCATGAAATCTAATTAGAAATGCAGTTTTAAAATTATTAGGACGAATAATTTTAAAGTTATACAAAAAAAAACGTTTTTCTTAAAAATCATACAAAAACTGCTGTAACTTTTTTATTTCTTTATAAAAAAATGTAAGTTTTGTATAGATATTTTTATTTTCATGAAATCTAATTAGAAATGCCGTTTTAAAATTATTAGGACGAATAATTTAAAATTATACAAAAAAAACATTTTTCTTAAAAATCACACAAAAACTGCTGTAACTTTTTTATTTCTTTATAAAAAAATGTAAATTTTGTACAGATATTTTTATTTTCATGAAATCTAATTAGAAATGCCGTTTTAAAATTATTAGGACGATTAATTATAAACTTATACAAAAAAAACGTTTTTCTTAAATATCACACAAAAACTGCTGTAACTTTTTTATTTCTTTATAAAAAAATGTAAATTTTGTATAGATATTTTTATTTTCATGAAATCTAATTAGAAATGCCGTTTTAAAATTATTAGGACGATTAATTATAAACTTATACAAAAAAAACGTTTTTCTTAAATATCACACAAAAACTGCTGTAACTTTTTTATTTCTTTATAAAAAAATCTAAATTTTGTATAGATATTTTTATTTTCATGAAATCTAATTAGAAATGCCGTTTTAAAATTATTAGGACGATTAATTATAAACTTATACAAAAAAAACGTTTTTCTTAAATATCACACAAAAACTGCTGTAACTTTTTTATTTCTTTATAAAAAAATCTAAATTTTGTATAGATATTTTTATTTTCATGAAATCTAATTAGAAATGCCGTTTTAAAATTATTAGGACGATTAATTATAAACTTATACAAAAAAAACGTTTTTCTTAAATATCACACAAAAACTGCTGTAACTTTTTTATTTCTTTATAAAAAAATCTAAATTTTGTATAGATATTTTTATTTTCATGAAATCTAATTAGAAATGCCGTTTTAAAATTATTAGGACGATTAATTATAAACTTATACAAAAAAAACGTTTTTCTTAAATATCACACAAAAACTGCTGTAACTTTTTTATTTCTTTATAAAAAAATGTAAATTTTGTATAAATAATTTTATTTTCATGAAATCTAATTAGAAATGCCATTTTAAAGTTATTAGGACGATTAATTATAAACTTATACAAAAAAAACGTTTTTCTTAAATATCACACAAAAACTGCTGTAACTTTTTTATTTCTTTATAAAAAAATGTAAATTTTGTATAAATAATTTTATTTTCATGAAATCTAATTAGAAATGCCGTTTTAAAATTATTAGGACGAATAATTTTAAAATTATACAAAAAAAACGTTTTTCTTAAAAATCACACAAAAACTGCTGTAACTTTTTTATTTCTTTATAAAAAAATGTAAATTTTGTATAGATATTTTTATTTTCATGAAATCTAATTAGAAATGCCGTTTTAAAATTATTAGGACGATTAATTATAAACTTATACAAAAAAAACGTTTTTCTTAAAAATCACACAAAAACTGCTGTAACTTTTTTATTTCTTTATAAAAAAATGTAAATTTTGTATAAATAATTTTATTTTCATGAAATCTAATTAGAAATGCCATTTTAAAGTTATTAGGACAATTAATTATAAACTTATACAAAAAAAAACGTTTTTCTTAAATATCACACAAAAACTGCTGTAACTTTTTTATTTCTTTATAAAAAATTGTAAATTTTGTATAAATAATTTTATTTTCATGAAATCTAATTAGAAATGCCGTTTTAAAATTATTAGGACGATTAATTATAAACTTATACAAAAAAAACGTTTTTCTTAAAAATCACACAAAAACTGCTGTAACTTTTTTATTTCTTTATAAAAAAATGTAAATTTTGTATAGATATTTTTATTTTCATGAAATCTAATTAGAAATGCCGTTTTAAAATTATTAGGACGATTAATTATAAACTTATACAAAAAAAAACGTTTTTCTTAAATATCACACAAAAACTGCTGTAACTTTTTTATTTCTTTATAAAAAAATCTAAATTTTGTATAGATATTTTTATTTTCATGAAATCTAATTAGAAATGCCGTTTTAAAATTATTAGGACGATTTTAATTATAAACTTATACAAAAAAAAAACGTTTTTCTTAAAAATCACACAAAAACTGCTGTAACTTTTTTATTTCTTTATAAAAAAATGTAAATTTTGTATAGATATTTTTATTTTCATGAAATCTAATTAGAAATGCCGTTTTAAAATTATTAGGACGATTAATTATAAACTTATACAAAAAAAACGTTTTTCTTAAATATCACACAAAAACTGCTTTAACTTTTTTATTTCTTTATAAAAAAATGTAAATTTTGTATAATTAATTTTATTTTCATGAAATCTAATTAGAAATGCCGTTTTAAAATTATTAGGACGATTAATTATAAACTTATACAAAAAAAAACGTTTTTCTTAAATATCACACAAAAACTGCTGTAACTTTTTTATTTCTTTATAAAAAAATGTAAATTTTGTATAAATAATTTTATTTTCATGAAATCTAATTAGAAATGCCATTTTAAAGTTATTAGGACGATTAATTATAAACTTATACAAAAAAAAACGTTTTTCTTAAATATCACACAAAAACTGCTGTAACTTTTTTATTTCTTTATAAAAAAATGTAAATTTTGTATAGATATTTTTATTTTCATGAAATCTAATTAGAAATGCCGTTTTAAAATTATTAGGACGATTAATTATAAACTTATACAAAAAAAACGTTTTTCTTAAAAATCACACAAAAACTGCTGTAACTTTTTTATTTCTTTATAAAAAAATGTAAATTTTGTATAGATATTTTTATTTTCATGAAATCTAATTAGAAATGCCGTTTTAAAATTATTAGGACGATTAATTATAAACTTATACAAAAAAAACGTTTTTCTTAAATATCACACAAAAACTGCTTTAACTTTTTTATTTCTTTATAAAAAAATGTAAATTTTGTATAATTAATTTTATTTTCATGAAATCTAATTAGAAATGCCGTTTTAAAATTATTAGGACGAATAATTTTAAAATTATACAAAAAAAACGTTTTTCTTAAAAATCACACAAAAACTGCTGTAACTTTTTTATTTCTTTATAAAAAAATGTAAATTTTGTATAGATATTTTTATTTTCATGAAATCTAATTAGAAATGCCGTTTTAAAATTATTAGGACGATTAATTATAAACTTATACAAAAAAAACGTTTTTCTTAAAAATCACACAAAAACTGCTGTAACTTTTTTATTTCTTTATAAAAAAATGTAAATTTTGTATAGATATTTTTATTTTCATGAAATCTAATTAGAAATGCCGTTTTAAAATTATTAGGACGATTAATTATAAACTTATACAAAAAAAACGTTTTTCTTAAATATCACACAAAAACTGCTTTAACTTTTTTATTTCTTTATAAAAAAATGTAAATTTTGTATAATTAATTTTATTTTCATGAAATCTAATTAGAAATGCCGTTTTAAAATTATTAGGACGATTAATTATAAACTTATACAAAAAAAACGTTTTTCTTAAATATCACACATAAACTGCTGTAACTTTTTTATTTCTTTATAAAAAAATGTAAATTTTGTATAGATATTTTTATTTTCATGAAATCTAATTAGAAATGTCGTTTTAAAATTATTAGGACGATTAATTATAAACTTATACAAAAAAAACGTTTTTCTTAAATATCACACAAAAACTGCTGTAACTTTTTTATTTCTTTATAAAAAAATGTAAATTTTGTATAGATATTTTTATTTTCATGAAATCTAATTAGAAATGCCGTTTTAAAATTATTAGGACGATTAATTATAAACTTATACAAAAAAACGTTTTTCTTAAATATCACACAAAAACTGCTGTAACTTTTTTATTTCTTTATAAAAAAATGTAAATTTTGTATAGATATTTTTATTTTCATGAAATCTAATTAGAAATGCCGTTTTAAAATTATTAGGACGATTAATTATAAACTTATACAAAAAAAACGTTTTTCTTAAATATCACACAAAAACTGCTGTAACTTTTTTATTTCTTTATAAAAAAATCTAAATTTTGTATAGATATTTTTATTTTCATGAAATCTAATTAGAAATGCCGTTTTAAAATTATTAGGACGATTAATTATAAACTTATACAAAAAAAACGTTTTTCTTAAATATCACACAAAAACTGCTGTAACTTTTTTATTTCTTTATAAAAAAATCTAAATTTTGTATAGATATTTTTATTTTCATGAAATCTAATTAGAAATGCCGTTTTAAAATTATTAGGACGATTAATTATAAACTTATACAAAAAAAACGTTTTTCTTAAATATCACACAAAAACTGCTGTAACTTTTTTATTTCTTTATAAAAAAATGTAAATTTTGTATAAATAATTTTATTTTCATGAAATCTAATTAGAAATGCCATTTTAAAGTTATTAGGACGATTAATTATAAACTTATACAAAAAAAACGTTTTTCTTAAATATCACACAAAAACTGCTGTAACTTTTTTATTTCTTTATAAAAAAATGTAAATTTTGTATAAATAATTTTATTTTCATGAAATCTAATTAGAAATGCCGTTTTAAAATTATTAGGACGAATAATTTTAAAATTATACAAAAAAAACGTTTTTCTTAAAAATCACACAAAAACTGCTGTAACTTTTTTATTTCTTTATAAAAAAATGTAAATTTTGTATAGATATTTTTATTTTCATGAAATCTAATTAGAAATGCCGTTTTAAAATTATTAGGACGATTAATTATAAACTTATACAAAAAAAACGTTTTTCTTAAAAATCACACAAAAACTGCTGTAACTTTTTTATTTCTTTATAAAAAAATGTAAATTTTGTATAAATAATTTTATTTTCATGAAATCTAATTAGAAATGCCATTTTAAAGTTATTAGGACGATTAATTATAAACTTATACAAAAAAAACGTTTTTCTTAAATATCACACAAAAACTGCTGTAACTTTTTTATTTCTTTATAAAAAAATCTAAATTTTGTATAGATATTTTTATTTTCATGAAATCTAATTAGAAATGCCGTTTTAAAATTATTAGGACGATTAATTATAAACTTATACAAAAAAAACGTTTTTCTTAAATATCACACAAAAACTGCTGTAACTTTTTTATTTCTTTATAAAAAATTGTAAATTTTGTATAAATAATTTTATTTTCATGAAATCTAATTAGAAATGCCGTTTTAAAATTATTAGGACGATTAATTATAAACTTATACAAAAAAAACGTTTTTCTTAAATATCACACAAAAACTGCTGTAACTTTTTTATTTCTTTATAAAAAAATCTAAATTTTGTATAGATATTTTTATTTTCATGAAATCTAATTAGAAATGCCGTTTTAAAATTATTAGGACGATTAATTATAAACTTATACAAAAAAAACGTTTTTCTTAAATATCACACAAAAACTGCTGTAACTTTTTTATTTCTTTATAAAAAAATCTAAATTTTGTATAGATATTTTTATTTTCATGAAATCTACATAGAAATGCCGTTTTAAAATTATTAGGACGATTAATTATAAACTTATACAAAAAAAAACGTTTTTCTTAAAAATCACACAAAAACTGCTGTAACTTTTTTATTTCTGTATAAAAAAATGTAAATTTTGTATAGATATTTTTATTTTCATGAAATCTAATTAGAAATGCCGTTTTAAAATTATTAGGACGATTAATTATAAACTTATACAAAAAAAACGTTTTTCTTAAATATCACACAAAAACTGCTGTAACTTTTTTATTTCTTTATAAAAAAATCTAAATTTTGTATAGATATTTTTATTTTCATGAAATCTAATTAGAAATGCCGTTTTAAAATTATTAGGACGATTAATTATAAACTTATACAAAAAAACGTTTTTCTTAAATATCACACAAAAACTGCTGTAACTTTTTTATTTCTTTATAAAAAAATGTAAATTTTGTATAGATATTTTTATTTTCATGAAATCTAATTAGAAATGCCGTTTTAAAATTATTAGGACGATTAATTATAAACTTATACAAAAAAAACGTTTTTCTTAAATATCACACAAAAACTGCTGTAACTTTTTTATTTCTTTATAAAAAAATCTAAATTTTGTATAGATATTTTTATTTTCATGAAATCTAATTAGAAATGCCGTTTTAAAATTATTAGGACTATTAATTATAAACTTATACAAAAAAAACGTTTTTCTTAAATATCACACAAAAACTGCTGTAACTTTTTTATTTCTTTATAAAAAAATCTAAATTTTGTATAGATATTTTTATTTTCATGAAATCTAATTAGAAATGCCGTTTTAAAATTATTAGGACGATTAATTATAAACTTATACAAAAAAAACGTTTTTCTTAAATATCACACAAAAACTGCTTTAACTTTTTTATTTCTTTATAAAAAAATGTAAATTTTGTATAATTAATTTTATTTTCATGAAATCTAATTAGAAATGCCGTTTTAAAATTATTAGGACGATTAATTATAAACTTATACAAAAAAAACGTTTTTCTTAAAAATCACACAAAAACTGCTGTAACTTTTTTATTTCTGTATAAAAAAATGTAAATTTTGTATAAATAATTTTATTTTCATGAAATCTAATTAGAAATGCCGTTTTAAAATTATTAGGACGATTAATTATAAACTTATACAAAAAAAACGTTTTTCTTAAATATCACACAAAAACTGCTGTAACTTTTTTATTTCTTTATAAAAAAATCTAAATTTTGTATAGATATTTTTATTTTCATGAAATCTAATTAGAAATGCCGTTTTAAAATTATTAGGACGATTAATTATAAACTTATACAAAAAAAACGTTTTTCTTAAATATCACACAAAAACTGCTGTAACTTTTTTATTTCTTTATAAAAAAATGTAAATTTTGTATAGATATTTTTATTTTCATGAAATCTAATTAGAAATGCCGTTTTAAAATTATTAGGACGATTAATTATAAACTTATACAAAAAAAACGTTTTTCTTAAATATCACACAAAAACTGCTGTAACTTTTTTATTTCTTTATAAAAAAATCTAAATTTTGTATAGATATTTTTATTTTCATGAAATCTAATTAGAAATGCCGTTTTAAAATTATTAGGACGATTAATTATAAACTTATACAAAAAAAACGTTTTTCTTAAATATCACACAAAAACTGCTTTAACTTTTTTATTTCTTTATAAAAAAATGTAAATTTTGTATAATTAATTTTATTTTCATGAAATCTAATTAGAAATGCCGTTTTAAAATTATTAGGACGATTAATTATAAACTTATACAAAAAAAACGTTTTTCTTAAAAATCACACAAAAACTGCTGTAACTTTTTTATTTCTGTATAAAAAAATGTAAATTTTGTATAGATATTTTTATTTTCATGAAATCTAATTAGAAATGCCGTTTTAAAATTATTAGGACGATTAATTATAAACTTATACAAAAAAAACGTTTTTCTTAAATATCACACAAAAACTGCTGTAACTTTTTTATTTCTTTATAAAAAAATCTAAATTTTGTATAGATATTTTTATTTTCATGAAATCTAATTAGAAATGCCGTTTTAAAATTATTAGGACGATTAATTATAAACTTATACAAAAAAAACGTTTTTCTTAAATATCACACAAAAACTGCTTTAACTTTTTTATTTCTTTATAAAAAAATGTAAATTTTGTATAATTAATTTTATTTTCATGAAATCTAATTAGAAATGCCGTTTTAAAATTATTAGGACGATTAATTATAAACTTATACAAAAAAAACGTTTTTCTTAAATATCACACATAAACTGCTGTAACTTTTTTATTTCTTTATAAAAAAATGTAAATTTTGTATAGATATTTTTATTTTCATGAAATCTAATTAGAAATGCCGTTTTAAAATTATTAGGACGATTAATTATAAACTTATACAAAAAAAACGTTTTTCTTAAATATCACACAAAAACTGCTGTAACTTTTTTATTTCTTTATAAAAAAATGTAAATTTTGTATAGATATTTTTATTTTCATGAAATCTAATTAGAAATGCCGTTTTAAAATTATTAGGACGATTAATTATAAACTTATACAAAAAAAACGTTTTTCTTAAATATCACACAAAAACTGCTTTAACTTTTTTATTTCTTTATAAAAAAATGTAAATTTTGTATAATTAATTTTATTTTCATGAAATCTAATTAGAAATGCCGTTTTAAAATTATTAGGACGATTAATTATAAACTTATACAAAAAAAACGTTTTTCTTAAATATCACACAAAAACTGCTGTAACTTTTTTATTTCTTTATAAAAAAATGTAAATTTTGTATAGATATTTTTATTTTCATGAAATCTAATTAGAAATGCCGTTTTAAAATTATTAGGACGATTAATTATAAACTTATACAAAAAAAACGTTTTTCTTAAATATCACACAAAAACTGCTGTAACTTTTTTATTTCTTTATAAAAAAATGTAAATTTTGTATAAATAATTTTATTTTCATGAAATCTAATTAGAAATGCCATTTTAAAGTTATTAGGACGATTAATTATAAACTTATACAAAAAAAAACGTTTTTCTTAAATATCACACAAAAACTGCTGTAACTTTTTTATTTCTTTATAAAAAAATGTAAATTTTGTATAGATATTTTTATTTTCATGAAATCTAATTAGAAATGCCGTTTTAAAATTATTAGGACGATTAATTATAAACTTATACAAAAAAAACGTTTTTCTTAAATATCACACAAAAACTGCTGTAACTTTTTTATTTCTTTATAAAAAAATGTAAATTTTGTATAGATATTTTTATTTTCATGAAATCTAATTAGAAATGCCGTTTTAAAATTATTAGGACGATTAATTATAAACTTATACAAAAAAAACGTTTTTCTTAAATATCACACAAAAACTGCTTTAACTTTTTTATTTCTTTATAAAAAAATGTAAATTTTGTATAATTAATTTTATTTTCATGAAATCTAATTAGAAATGCCGTTTTAAAATTATTAGGACGATTAATTATAAACTTATACAAAAAAAACGTTTTTCTTAAATATCACACAAAAACTGCTGTAACTTTTTTATTTCTTTATAAAAAAATGTAAATTTTGTATAGATATTTTTATTTTCATGAAATCTAATTAGAAATGCCGTTTTAAAATTATTAGGACGATTAATTATAAACTTATACAAAAAAAACGTTTTTCTTAAATATCACACAAAAACTGCTGTAACTTTTTTATTTCTTTATAAAAAAATGTAAATTTTGTATAAATAATTTTATTTTCATGAAATCTAATTAGAAATGCCATTTTAAAGTTATTAGGACGATTAATTATAAACTTATACAAAAAAAACGTTTTTCTTAAATATCACACAAAAACTGCTGTAACTTTTTTATTTCTTTATAAAAAAATGTAAATTTTGTATAGATATTTTTATTTTCATGAAATCTAATTAGAAATGCCGTTTTAAAATTATTAGGACGATTAATTATAAACTTATACAAAAAAAACGTTTTTCTTAAATATCACACAAAAACTGCTGTAACTTTTTTATTTCTTTATAAAAAAATGTAAATTTTGTATAGATATTTTTATTTTCATGAAATCTAATTAGAAATGCCGTTTTAAAATTATTAGGACGATTAATTATAAACTTATACAAAAAAAACGTTTTTCTTAAATATCACACAAAAACTGCTGTAACTTTTTTATTTCTTTATAAAAAAATGTAAATTTTGTATAAATAATTTTATTTTCATGAAATCTAATTAGAAATGCCATTTTAAAGTTATTAGGACGATTAATTATAAACTTATACAAAAAAAACGTTTTTCTTAAATATCACACAAAAACTGCTGTAACTTTTTTATTTCTTTATAAAAAAATGTAAATTTTGTATAGATATTTTTATTTTCATGAAATCTAATTAGAAATGCCGTTTTAAAATTATTAGGACGATTAATTATAAACTTATACAAAAAAAAACGTTTTTCTTAAATATCACACAAAAACTGCTGTAACTTTTTTATTTCTTTATAAAAAAATGTAAATTTTGTATAGATATTTTTATTTTCATGAAATCTAATTAGAAATGCCGTTTTAAAATTATTAGGACGATTAATTATAAACTTATACAAAAAAAACGTTTTTCTTAAATATCACACAAAAACTGCTGTAACTTTTTTATTTCTTTATAAAAAAATGTAAATTTTGTATAGATATTTTTATTTTCATGAAATCTAATTAGAAATGCCGTTTTAAAATTATTAGGACGATTAATTATAAACTTATACAAAAAAAACGTTTTTCTTAAATATCACACAAAAACTGCTGTAACTTTTTTATTTCTTTATAAAAAAATGTAAATTTTGTATAAATAATTTTATTTTCATGAAATCTAATTAGAAATGCCATTTTAAAGTTATTAGGACGATTAATTATAAACTTATACAAAAAAAACGTTTTTCTTAAATATCACACAAAAACTGCTGTAACTTTTTTATTTCTTTATAAAAAAATGTAAATTTTGTATAAATAATTTTATTTTCATGAAAGCTAATTAGAAATGCCGTTTTAAAATTATTAGGACGAATAATTTTAAAATTATACAAAAAAAACATTTTTCTTAAAAATCACACAAAAACTGCTGTAACTTTTTTATTTCTTTATAAAAAAATGTAAATTTTGTATAGATATTTTTATTTTCATGAAATCTAATTAGAAATGCCGTTTTAAACTTATTAGGACGATTAATTATAAACTTATACAAAAAAAACGTTTTTCTTAAATATCACACAAAAACTGCTGTAACTTTTTTATTTCTTTATAAAAAAATCTAAATTTTGTATAGATATTTTTATTTTCATGAAATCTAATTAGAAATGCCGTTTTAAAATTATTAGGACGATTAATTATAAACTTATACAAAAAAAACGTTTTTCTTAAATATCACACAAAAACTGCTGTAACTTTTTTATTTCTTTATAAAAAAATCTAAATTTTGTATAGATATTTTTATTTTCATGAAATCTAATTAGAAATGCCGTTTTAAAATTATTAGGACGATTAATTATAAACTTATACAAAAAAAACGTTTTTCTTAAATATCACACAAAAACTGCTGTAACTTTTTTATTTCTTTATAAAAAAATGTAAATTTTGTATAGATATTTTTATTTTCATGAAATCTAATTAGAAATGCCGTTTTAAAATTATTAGGACGATTAATTATAAACTTATACAAAAAAAACGTTTTTCTTAAATATCACACAAAAACTGCTGTAACTTTTTTATTTCTTTATAAAAAAATCTAAATTTTGTATAGATATTTTTATTTTCATGAAATCTAATTAGAAATGCCGTTTTAAAATTATTAGGACGATTAATTATAAACTTATACAAAAAAAACGTTTTTCTTAAATATCACACAAAAACTGCTGTAACTTTTTTATTTCTTTATAAAAAAATCTAAATTTTGTATAGATATTTTTATTTTCATGAAATCTAATTAGAAATGCCGTTTTAAAATTATTAGGACGATTAATTATAAACTTATACAAAAAAAACGTTTTTCTTAAATATCACACAAAAACTGCTTTAACTTTTTTATTTCTTTATAAAAAAATGTAAATTTTGTATAATTAATTTTATTTTCATGAAATCTAATTAGAAATGCCGTTTTAAAATTATTAGGACGATTAATTATAAACTTATACAAAAAAAACGTTTTTCTTAAATATCACACATAAACTGCTGTAACTTTTTTATTTCTTTATAAAAAAATGTAAATTTTGTATAGATATTTTTATTTTCATGAAATCTAATTAGAAATGTCGTTTTAAAATTATTAGGACGATTAATTATAAACTTATACAAAAAAAACGTTTTTCTTAAATATCACACAAAAACTGCTGTAACTTTTTTATTTCTTTATAAAAAAATGTAAATTTTGTATAGATATTTTTATTTTCATGAAATCTAATTAGAAATGCCGTTTTAAAATTATTAGGACGATTAATTATAAACTTATACAAAAAAACGTTTTTCTTAAATATCACACAAAAACTGCTGTAACTTTTTTATTTCTTTATAAAAAAATGTAAATTTTGTATAGATATTTTTATTTTCATGAAATCTAATTAGAAATGCCGTTTTAAAATTATTAGGACGATTAATTATAAACTTATACAAAAAAAAACGTTTTTCTTAAATATCACACAAAAACTGCTGTAACTTTTTTATTTCTTTATAAAAAAATCTAAATTTTGTATAGATATTTTTATTTTCATGAAATCTAATTAGAAATGCCGTTTTAAATTTATTAGGACGATTAATTATAAACTTATACAAAAAAAACGTTTTTCTTAAATATCACACAAAAACTGCTGTAACTTTTTTATTTCTTTATAAAAAAATCTAAATTTTGTATAGATATTTTTATTTTCATGAAATCTAATTAGAAATGCCGTTTTAAAATTATTAGGACGATTAATTATAAACTTATACAAAAAAAAACGTTTTTCTTAAATATCACACAAAAACTGCTGTAACTTTTTTATTTCTTTATAAAAAAATGTAAATTTTGTATAAATAATTTTATTTTCATGAAATCTAATTAGAAATGCCATTTTAAAGTTATTAGGACGATTAATTATAAACTTATACAAAAAAAACGTTTTTCTTAAATATCACACAAAAACTGCTGTAACTTTTTTATTTCTTTATAAAAAAATGTAAATTTTGTATAAATAATTTTATTTTCATGAAATCTAATTAGAAATGCCGTTTTAAAATTATTAGGACGAATAATTTTAAAATTATACAAAAAAAACATTTTTCTTAAAAATCACACAAAAACTGCTGTAACTTTTTTATTTCTTTATAAAAAAATGTAAATTTTGTATAGATATTTTTATTTTCATGAAATCTAATTAGAAATGCCGTTTTAAAATTATTAGGACGATTAATTATAAACTTATACAAAAAAAACGTTTTTCTTAAATATCACACAAAAACTGCTGTAACTTTTTTATTTCTTTATAAAAAAATCTAAATTTTGTATAGATATTTTTATTTTCATGAAATCTAATTAGAAATGCCGTTTTAAAATTATTAGGACGATTAATTATAAACTTATACAAAAAAAACGTTTTTCTTAAATATCACACAAAAACTGCTGTAACTTTTTTATTTCTTTATAAAAAAATCTAAATTTTGTATAGATATTTTTATTTTCATGAAATCTAATTAGAAATGCCGTTTTAAAATTATTAGGACGATTAATTATAAACTTATACAAAAAAAACGTTTTTCTTAAATATCACACAAAAACTGCTGTAACTTTTTTATTTCTTTATAAAAAAATCTAAATTTTGTATAGATATTTTTATTTTCATGAAATCTAATTAGAAATGCCGTTTTAAAATTATTAGGACGATTAATTATAAACTTATACAAAAAAAACGTTTTTCTTAAATATCACACAAAAACTGCTGTAACTTTTTTATTTCTTTATAAAAAAATGTAAATTTTGTATAAATAATTTTATTTTCATGAAATCTAATTAGAAATGCCATTTTAAAGTTATTAGGACGATTAATTATAAACTTATACAAAAAAAACGTTTTTCTTAAATATCACACAAAAACTGCTGTAACTTTTTTATTTCTTTATAAAAAAATGTAAATTTTGTATAGATATTTTTATTTTCATGAAATCTAATTAGAAATGCCGTTTTAAAATTATTAGGACGATTAATTATAAACTTATACAAAAAAAACGTTTTTCTTAAAAATCACACAAAAACTGCTGTAACTTTTTTATTTCTTTATAAAAAAATTTAAATTTTGTATAAATAATTTTATTTTCATGAAATCTAATTAGAAATGCCATTTTAAAGTTATTAGGACGATTAATTATAAACTTATACAAAAAAAACGTTTTTCTTAAATATCACACAAAAACTGCTGTAACTTTTTTATTTCTTTATAAAAAAATCTAAATTTTGTATAGATATTTTTATTTTCATGAAATCTAATTAGAAATGCCGTTTTAAAATTATTAGGACGATTAATTATAAACTTATACAAAAAAAACGTTTTTCTTAAATATCACACAAAAACTGCTGTAACTTTTTTATTTCTTTATAAAAAAATCTAAATTTTGTATAGATATTTTTATTTTCATGAAATCTAATTAGAAATGCCGTTTTAAAATTATTAGGACGATTAATTATAAACTTATACAAAAAAAACGTTTTTCTTAAATATCACACAAAAACTGCTGTAACTTTTTTATTTCTTTATAAAAAAATGTAAATTTTGTATAGATATTTTTATTTTCATGAAATCTAATTAGAAATGCCGTTTTAAAATTATTAGGACGATTAATTATAAACTTATACAAAAAAAACGTTTTTCTTAAATATCACACAAAAACTGCTGTAACTTTTTTATTTCTTTATAAAAAAATCTAAATTTTGTATAGATATTTTTATTTTCATGAAATCTAATTAGAAATGCCGTTTTAAAATTATTAGGACGATTAATTATAAACTTATACAAAAAAAACGTTTTTCTTAAATATCACACAAAAACTGCTGTAACTTTTTTATTTCTTTATAAAAAAATCTAAATTTTGTATAGATATTTTTATTTTCATGAAATCTAATTAGAAATGCCGTTTTAAAATTATTAGGACGAATAATTTTAAAATTATACAAAAAAAACGTTTTTCATAAAAATCACACAAAAACTGCTGTAACTTTTTTATTTCTTTATAAAAAAATGTAAATTTTGTATAGATATTTTTATTTTCATGAAATCTAATTAGAAATGCCGTTTTAAAATTATTAGGACGATTAATTATAAACTTATACAAAAAAAAACGTTTTTCTTAAATATCACACAAAAACTGCTGTAACTTTTTTATTTCTTTATAAAAAAATCTAAATTTTGTATAGATATTTTTATTTTCATGAAATCTAATTAGAAATGCCGTTTTAAAATTATTAGGACGATTAATTATAAACTTATACAAAAAAAACGTTTTTCTTAAATATCACACAAAAACTGCTGTAACTTTTTTATTTCTTTATAAAAAAATCTAAATTTTGTATAGATATTTTTATTTTCATGAAATCTAATTAGAAATGCCGTTTTAAAATTATTAGGACGAATAATTTTAAAATTATACAAAAAAAACGTTTTTCATAAAAATCACACAAAAGTATAGATATTTTTATTTTCATGAAATCTAATTAGAAATGCCGTTTTAAAATTATTAGGACGATTAATTATAAACTTATACAAAAAAAAACGTTTTTCTTAAATATCACACAAAAACTGCTGTAACTTTTTTATTTCTTTATAAAAAAATGTAAATTTTGTATAAATAATTTTATTTTCATGAAATCTAATTAGAAATGCCGTTTTAAAATTATTAGGACGAATAATTTTAAAATTATACAAAAAAAAACGTTTTTCTTAAAAATCACACAAAAACTGCTGTAACTTTTTTATTTCTTTATAAAAAAATGTAAATTTTGTATAGATATTTTTATTTTCATGAAATCTAATTAGAAATGCCGTTTTAAAATTATTAGGACGATTAATTATAAACTTATACAAAAAAAAACGTTTTTCTTAAAAATCACACAAAAACTGCTGTAACTTTTTTATTTCTTTATAAAAAAATGTAAATTTTGTATAGATATTTTTATTTTCATGAAATCTAATTAGAAATGCCGTTTTAAAATTATTAGGACGATTAATTATAAACTTATACAAAAAAAACGTTTTTCTTAAAAATCACACAAAAACTGCTGTAACTTTTTTATTTCTTTATAAAAAAATGTAAATTTTGTATAAATAATTTTATTTTCATGAAATCTAATTAGAAATGCCATTTTAAAGTTATTAGGACGATTAATTATAAACTTATACAAAAAAAACGTTTTTCTTAAATATCACACAAAAACTGCTGTAACTTTTTTATTTCTTTATAAAAAAATGTAAATTTTGTATAAATAATTTTATTTTCATGAAATCTAATTAGAAATGCCGTTTTAAAATTATTAGGACGATTAATTATAAACTTATACAAAAAAAACGTTTTTCTTAAATATCACACAAAAACTGCTGTAACTTTTTTATTTCTTTATAAAAAAATCTAAATTTTGTATAGATATTTTTATTTTCATGAAATCTAATTAGAAATGCCGTTTTAAAATTATTAGGACGAATAATTTTAAAATTATACAAAAAAAAACGTTTTTCATAAAAATCACACAAAAGTATAGATATTTTTATTTTCATGAAATCTAATTAGAAATGCCGTTTTAAAATTATTAGGACGATTAATTATAAACTTATACAAAAAAAACGTTTTTCTTAAATATCACACAAAAACTGCTGTAACTTTTTTATTTCTTTATAAAAAAATGTAAATTTTGTATAAATAATTTTATTTTCATGAAATCTAATTAGAAATGCCGTTTTAAAATTATTAGGACGAATAATTTTAAAATTATACAAAAAAAACGTTTTTCATAAAAATCACACAAAAGTATAGATATTTTTATTTTCATGAAATCTAATTAGAAATGCCGTTTTAAAATTATTAGGACGATTAATTATAAACTTATACAAAAAAAACGTTTTTCTTAAATATCACACAAAAACTGCTGTAACTTTTTTATTTCTTTATAAAAAAATGTAAATTTTGTATAAATAATTTTATTTTCATGAAATCTAATTAGAAATGCCGTTTTAAAATTATTAGGACGATTAATTATAAACTTATACAAAAAAAACGTTTTTCTTAAATATCACACAAAAACTGCTGTAACTTTTTTATTTCTTTATAAAAAAATCTAAATTTTGTATAGATATTTTTATTTTCATGAAATCTAATTAGAAATGCCGTTTTAAAATTATTAGGACGAATAATTTTAAAATTATACAAAAAAAACGTTTTTCATAAAAATCACACAAAAGTATAGATATTTTTATTTTCATGAAATCTAATTAGAAATGCCGTTTTAAAATTATTAGGACGATTAATTATAAACTTATACAAAAAAAACGTTTTTCTTAAATATCACACAAAAACTGCTGTAACTTTTTTATTTCTTTATAAAAAAATGTAAATTTTGTATAAATAATTTTATTTTCATGAAATCTAATTAGAAATGCCGTTTTAAAATTATTAGGACGAATAATTTTAAAATTATACAAAAAAAAACGTTTTTCTTAAAAATCACACAAAAACTGCTGTAACTTTTTTATTTCTTTATAAAAAAATGTAAATTTTGTATAGATATTTTTATTTTCATGAAATCTAATTAGAAATGCCGTTTTAAAATTATTAGGACGATTAATTATAAACTTATACAAAAAAAACGTTTTTCTTAAAAATCACACAAAAACTGCTGTAACTTTTTTATTTCTTTATAAAAAAATGTAAATTTTGTATAGATATTTTTATTTTCATGAAATCTAATTAGAAATGCCGTTTTAAAATTATTAGGACGATTAATTATAAACTTATACAAAAAAAACGTTTTTCTTAAAAATCACACAAAAACTGCTGTAACTTTTTTATTTCTTTATAAAAAAATGTAAATTTTGTATAAATAATTTTATTTTCATGAAATCTAATTAGAAATGCCATTTTAAAGTTATTAGGACGATTAATTATAAACTTATACAAAAAAAACGTTTTTCTTAAATATCACACAAAAACTGCTGTAACTTTTTTATTTCTTTATAAAAAAATCTAAATTTTGTATAGATATTTTTATTTTCATGAAATCTAATTAGAAATGCCGTTTTAAAATTATTAGGACGATTAATTATAAACTTATACAAAAAAAACGTTTTTCTTAAATATCACACAAAAACTGCTGTAACTTTTTTATTTCTTTATAAAAAAATGTAAATTTTGTATAAATAATTTTATTTTCATGAAATCTAATTAGAAATGCCGTTTTAAAATTATTAGGACGAATAATTTTAAAATTATACAAAAAAAAACGTTTTTCTTAAAAATCACACAAAAACTGCTGTAACTTTTTTATTTCTTTATAAAAAAATGTAAATTTTGTATAGATATTTTTATTTTCATGAAATCTAATTAGAAATGCCGTTTTAAAATTATTAGGACGATTAATTATAAACTTATACAAAAAAAACGTTTTTCTTAAAAATCACACAAAAACTGCTGTAACTTTTTTATTTCTTTATAAAAAAATGTAAATTTTGTATAAATAATTTTATTTTCATGAAATCTAATTAGAAATGCCATTTTAAAGTTATTAGGACGATTAATTATAAACTTATACAAAAAAAACGTTTTTCTTAAATATCACACAAAAACTGCTGTAACTTTTTTATTTCTTTATAAAAAATTGTAAATTTTGTATAAATAATTTTATTTTCATGAAATCTAATTAGAAATGCCGTTTTAAAATTATTAGGACGATTAATTATAAACTTATACAAAAAAAAACGTTTTTCTTAAATATCACACAAAAACTGCTGTAACTTTTTTATTTCTTTATAAAAAAATCTAAATTTTGTATAGATATTTTTATTTTCATGAAATCTAATTAGAAATGCCGTTTTAAAATTATTAGGACGATTAATTATAAACTTATACAAAAAAAACGTTTTTCTTAAATATCACACAAAAACTGCTTTAACTTTTTTATTTCTTTATAAAAAAATGTAAATTTTGTATAATTAATTTTATTTTCATGAAATCTAATTAGAAATGCCGTTTTAAAATTATTAGGACGATTAATTATAAACTTATACAAAAAAAACGTTTTTCTTAAATATCACACAAAAACTGCTGTAACTTTTTTATTTCTTTATAAAAAAATGTAAATTTTGTATAAATAATTTTATTTTCATGAAATCTAATTAGAAATGCCATTTTAAAGTTATTAGGACGATTAATTATAAACTTATACAAAAAAAACGTTTTTCTTAAATATCACACAAAAACTGCTTTAACTTTTTTATTTCTTTATAAAAAAATGTAAATTTTGTATAATTAATTTTATTTTCATGAAATCTAATTAGAAATGCCGTTTTAAAATTATTAGGACGATTAATTATAAACTTATACAAAAAAAACGTTTTTCTTAAATATCACACAAAAACTGCTTTAACTTTTTTATTTCTTTATAAAAAAATGTAAATTTTGTATAATTAATTTTATTTTCATGAAATCTAATTAGAAATGCCGTTTTAAAATTATTAGGACGATTAATTATAAACTTATACAAAAAAAACGTTTTTCTTAAATATCACACAAAAACTGCTGTAACTTTTTTATTTCTTTATAAAAAAATGTAAATTTTGTATAAATAATTTTATTTTCATGAAATCTAATTAGAAATGCCATTTTAAAGTTATTAGGACGATTAATTATAAACTTATACAAAAAAAAACGTTTTTCTTAAATATCACACAAAAACTGCTGTAACTTTTTTATTTCTTTATAAAAAATTGTAAATTTTGTATAAATAATTTTATTTTCATGAAATCTAATTAGAAATGCCGTTTTAAAATTATTAGGACGATTAATTATAAACTTATACAAAAAAAACGTTTTTCTTAAAAATCACACAAAAACTGCTGTAACTTTTTTATTTCTTTATAAAAAAATGTAAATTTTGTATAGATATTTTTATTTTCATGAAATCTAATTAGAAATGCCGTTTTAAAATTATTAGGACGAATAATTTTAAAATGATACAAAAAAAACATTTTTCTTAAAAATCACACAAAAACTGCTGTAACTTTTTTATTTCTTTATAAAAAAATGTAAATTTTGTACAGATATTTTTATTTTCATGAAATCTAATTAGAAATGCCGTTTTAAAATTATTAAGACGATTAATTATAAACTTATACAAAAAAAACGTTTTTCTTAAATATCACACAAAAACTGCTGTAACTTTTTTATTTCTTTATAAAAAAATGTAAATTTTGTATAGATATTTTTATTTTCATGAAATCTAATTAGAAATGCCGTTTTAAAATTATTAGGACGATTAATTATAAACTTATACAAAAAAAACGTTTTTCTTAAAAATCACACAAAAACTGCTGTAACTTTTTTATTTCTTTATAAAAAAATGTAAGTTTTGTATAGATATTTTTATTTTCATGAAATCTAATTAGAAATGCCGTTTTAAAATTATTAGGACGAATAATTATAAACTTATACAAAAAAAACGTTTTTCTTAAATATCACACAAAAACTGCTGTAACTTTTTTATTTCTTTATAAAAAAATGTAAATTTTGTATAAATAATTTTATTTTCATGAAATCTAATTAGAAATGCCATTTTAAAGTTATTAGGACGATTAATTATAAACTTATACAAAAAAAACGTTTTTCTTAAATATCACACAAAAACTGCTGTAACTTTTTTATTTCTTTATAAAAAAATGTAAATTTTGTATAAATAATTTTATTTTCATGAAATCTAATTAGAAATGCCATTTTAAAGTTATTAGGACGATTAATTATAAACTTATACAAAAAAAACGTTTTTCTTAAATATCACACAAAAACTGCTGTAACTTTTTTATTTCTTTATAAAAAATTGTAAATTTTGTATAAATAATTTTATTTTCATGAAATCTAATTAGAAATGCCGTTTTAAAATTATTAGGACGATTAATTATAAACTTATACAAAAAAAACGTTTTTCTTAAAAATCACACAAAAACTGCTGTAACTTTTTTATTTCTTTATAAAAAAATGTAAATTTTGTATAGATATTTTTATTTTCATGAAATCTAATTAGAAATGCCGTTTTAAAATTATTAGGACGATTAATTATAAACTTATACAAAAAAAAACGTTTTTCTTAAATATCACACAAAAACTGCTGTAACTTTTTTATTTCTTTATAAAAAAATGTAAATTTTGTATAGATATTTTTATTTTCATGAAATCTAATTAGAAATGCCGTTTTAAAATTATTAGGACGATTAATTATAAACTTATACAAAAAAAACGTTTTTCTTAAAAATCACACAAAAACTGCTGTAACTTTTTTATTTCTTTATAAAAAAATGTAAGTTTTGTATAGATATTTTTATTTTCATGAAATCTAATTAGAAATGCCGTTTTAAAATTATTAGGACGAATAATTATAAACTTATACAAAAAAAACGTTTTTCTTAAATATCACACAAAAACTGCTGTAACTTTTTTATTTCTTGATAAAAAAATGTAAATTTTGTACAGATATTTTTATTTTCATGAAATCTAATTAGAAATGCCGTTTTAAAATTATTAAGACGAATAATTATAAACTTATACAAAAAAAACGTTTTTCTTAAATATCACACAAAAACTGCTGTAACTTTTTTATTTCTTTATAAAAAAATGTAAATTTTGTATAAATAATTTTATTTTCATGAAATCTAATTAGAAATGCCGTTTTAAAATTATTAGGACGATTAATTATAAACTTATACAAAAAAAACGTTTTTCTTAAATATCACACAAAAACTGCTGTAACTTTTTTATTTCTTTATAAAAAAATGTTAATTTAGTATAAATAATTTTATTTTCATGAAATCTAATTAGAAATGCCGTTTTAAAATTATTAGGACGATTAATTATAAACTTATACAAAAAAAACGTTTTTCTTAAATATCACACAAAAACTGCTGTAACTTTTTTATTTCTTTATAAAAAAATGTTAATTTTGTATAAATAATTTTATTTTCATGAAATCTAATTAGAAATGCCGTTTTAAAATTATTAGGACGATTAATTATAAGCTTATACAAAAAAAACGTTTTTCTTAAATATCACACAAAAACTGCTGTAACTTTTTTATTTCTTTATAAAAAAATGTTAATTTAGTATAAATAATTTTATTTTCATGAAATCTAATTAGAAATGCCGTTTTAAAATTATTAGGACGATTAATTATAAACTTATACAAAAAAAACGTTTTTCTTAAATATCACACAAAAACTGCTGTAACTTTTTTATTTCTTTATAAAAAAATGTTAATTTTGTATAAATAATTTTATTTTCATGAAATCTAATTAGAAATGCCGTTTTAAAATTATTAGGACGATTAATTATAAACTTATACAAAAAAAACGTTTTTCTTAAATATCACACAAAAACTGCTGTAACTTTTTTATTTCTTTATAAAAAAATCTAAATTTTGTATAGATATTTTTATTTTCATGAAATCTAATTAGAAATGCCGTTTTAAAATTATTAGGACGATTAATTATAAACTTATACAAAAAAAACGTTTTTCTTAAATATCACACAAAAACTGCTGTAACTTTTTTATTTCTTTATAAAAAAATGTAAATTTTGTATAAATAATTTTATTTTCATGAAATCTAATTAGAAATGCAGTTTTAAAATTATTAGGACGAATATTTTTAAAATTATACAAAAAAAACATTTTTCTTTAAAATCACACAAAAACTGCTGTAACTTTTTTATTTCTTTATAAAAAAATGTAAATTTTGTATAGATATTTTTATTTTCATGAAATCTAATTAGAAATGCCGTTTTAAAATTATTAGGACGATTAATTTTAAAATTATTCAAAAAAAACGTTTTTCTTAAAAATCACACAAAAACTGCTGTAACTTTTTTATTTCTTTATAATAAAAAAATGTAAATTTTGTATAGATATTTTTATTTTCATGAAATCTAATTAGAAATGCCGTTTTAAAATTATTAGGACGATTAATTTTAAAATTATACAAAAAAAACGTTTTTCTTAAAAATCACACAAAAACTGCTGTAACTTTTTTATTTCTTTATAAAAATATGTAAATTTTGTATAAATAATTTTATTTTCATGAAATCTAATTAGAAATGCCGTTTTAAAATTATTAGGACGAATAATTTTAAAATTATACAAAAAAAACGTTTTTCTTAAAAATCACACAAAAACTGCTGAAACTTTTTTATTTCTTTATAAAAAAATGTAAATTTTGTATAGATATTTTTATTTTCATGAAATCTAATCAGAAATGCCGTTTTAAAATTATTAGGACGATTAATTTTAAAATTATTAAAAAAAAAACGTTTTTCTTAAAAATCACACAAAAACTGCTGTAACTTTTTTATTTCTTTATAAAAAAATGTAAATTTTGTACAGATATTTTTATTTTCATGAAATCTAATTAGAAATGCCGTTTTAAAATTATTAAGACGATTAATTATAAACTTATACAAAAAAAACGTTTTTCTTAAATATCACACAAAAACTGCTGTAACTTTTTTATTTCTTTATAAAAAAATGTAAATTTTGTATAGATATTTTTATTTTCATGAAATCTAATTAGAAATGCCGTTTTAAAATTATTAGGACGATTAATTATAAACTTATACAAAAAAAACGTTTTTCTTAAAAATCACACAAAAACTGCTGTAACTTTTTTATTTCTTTATAAAAAAATGTAAGTTTTGTATAGATATTTTTATTTTCATGAAATCTAATTAGAAATGCCGTTTTAAAATTATTAGGACGAATAATTTTAAAATTATACAAAAAAAACGTTTTTCTTAAAAATCACACAAAAACTGCTGTAACTTTTTTATTTCTTTATAAAAAAATGTAAATTTTGTATAGATATTTTTATTTTCATGAAATCTAATTAGAAATGCCATTTTAAAATTATTAGGACGATTAATTATAAACTTATACAAAAAAAAACGTTTTTCTTAAATATCACACAAAAACTGCTGTAACTTTTTTATTTCTTTATAAAAAAATGTAAATGTTGTATATATAATTTTATTTTCATGAAATCTAATTAGAAATGCAGTTTTAAAATTATTAGGACGAATAATTTTAAAATTATACAAAAAAAACGTTTTTCTTAAAAATCACACAAAAACTACTGTAACTTTTTTATTTCTTTATAAAAAAATGTAAATTTTGTATAGATATTTTTATTTTCATGAAATCTAATTAGAAATGCCGTTTTAAAATTATTAGGACGATTAATTTTAAAATTATTCAAAAAAAACGTTTTTCTTAAAAATCACACAAAAACTGCTGTAACTTTTTTATTTCTTTATAATAAAAAAATGTAAATTTTGTATAGATATTTTTATTTTCATGAAATCTAATTAGAAATGCCGTTTTAAAATTATTAGGACGATTAATTTTAAAATTATACAAAAAAAACGTTTTTCTTAAAAATCACACAAAAACTGCTGTAACTTTTTTATTTCTTTATAAAAATATGTAAATTTTGTATAAATAATTTTATTTTCATGAAATCTAATTAGAAATGCCGTTTTAAAATTATTAGGACGAATAATTTTAAAATTATACAAAAAAAACGTTTTTCTTAAAAATCACACAAAAACTGCTGAAACTTTTTTATTTCTTTATAAAAAATTGTAAATTTTGTATAGATATTTTTATTTTCATGAAATCTAATTAGAAATGCCGTTTTAAAATTATTAGGACGATTAATTATAAACTTATACAAAAAAAACGTTTTTCTTAAATATCACACAAAAACTGCTGTAACTTTTTTATTTCTTTATAAAAAAATGTAAATTTTGTATAGATATCTTTATTTTCATGAAATCTAATTAGAAATGCCATTTTAAAATTATTAGGACGATTAATTATAAACTTATAAAAAAAAAAACGTTTTTCTTAAATATCACACAAAAACTGCTGTAACTTTTTTATTTCTTTATAAAAAAATGTAAATTTTGTATAGATATTTTTATTTTCATGAAATCTAATTAGAAATGCCATTTTAAAATTATTAGGACGATTAATTATAAACTTATAAAAAAAAAAACGTTTTTCTTAAATATCACACAAAAACTGCTGTAACTTTTTTATTTCTTTATAAAAAAATGTAAATTTTGTATAGATATTTTTATTTTCATGAAATCTAATTAGAAATGCCGTTTTAAAATTATTAGGACGATTAATTATAAACTTATACAAAAAAAACGTTTTTCTTAAATATCACACAAAAACTGCTGTAACTTTTTTATTTCTTTATAAAAAAATGTAAATTTTGTATAGATATTTTTATTTTCATGAAATCTAATTAGAAGTGCCGTTTTAAAATTATTAGGTCGATTAATTATAAACTTATACAAAAAAAACGTTTTTCTTAAATATCACACAAAAACTGCTGTAACTTTTTTATTTCTTTATAAAAAAATGTAAATTTTGTATATATAATTTTATTTTCATGAAATCTAATTAGAAATGCAGTTTTAAAATTATTAGGACGAATAATTTTAAAATTATACAAAAAAAAACGTTTTTCTTAAAAATCACACAAAAACTGCTGTAACTTATTTATTTCTTTATAAAAAAATGTAAATTTTGTATAGATATTTTTATTTTCATGAAATCTAATTAGAAATGCAGTTTTAAAATTATTAGGACGAATAATTTTAAAATTATACAAAAAGAACGTTTTTCTTAAATATCACACAAAAACTGCTGTAACTTTTTTATTTCTTTATAAAAAAATGTAAATGTTGTATATATAATTTTATTTTCATGAAATCTAATTAGAAATGCAGTTTTAAAATTATTAGGACGAATAATTTTAAAATTATACAAAAAAAACGTTTTTCTTAAAAATCACACAAAAACTACTGTAACTTTTTTATTTCTTTATAAAAAATTGTAAATTTTGTATAGATATTTTTATTTTCATGAAATCTAATTAGAAATGCCATTTTAAAATTATTAGGACGATTAATTATAAACTTATACAAAAAAAAAACGTTTTTCTTAAATATCACACAAAAACTGCTGTAACTTTTTTATTTCTTTATAAAAAAATGTAAATTTTGTATAGATATTTTTATTTTCATGAAATCTAATTAGAAATGCCGTTTTAAAATTATTAGGACGATTAATTATAAACTTATACAAAAAAAACGTTTTTCTTAAATATCACACAAAAACTGCTGTAACTTTTTTATTTCTTTATAAAAAAATGTAAATTTTGTATAGATATTTTTATTTTCATGAAATCTAATTAGAAATGCCGTTTTAAAATTATTAGGACGAATATTTTTAAAATTATACAAAAAAAACGTTTTTCTTAAAAATCACACAAAAACTGCTGTAACTTTTTTATTTCTTTATAAAAAAATGTAAATTTTATATAAATAATTTTATTTTCATGAAATCTAATTAGAAATGCCGTTTTAAAATTATTAGGACGATTAATTATAAACTTATACAAAATAAACGTTTTTCTTAAATATCACACAAAAACTGCTGTAACTTTTTTATTTCTTTATAAAAAAATGTAAATTTTGTATAGATATTTTTATTTTCATGAAATCTAATTAGAAATGCCGTTTTAAAATTATTAGGACGATTAATTTTAAAATTATTCAAAAAAAACGTTTTTCTTAAAAATCACACAAAAACTGCTGTAACTTTTTTATTTCTTTATAATAAAAAAATGTAAATTTTATATAGATATTTTTATTTTCATGAAATCTAATTAGAAATGCCGTTTTAAAATTATTAGGACGATTAATTATAAACTTATACAAAATAAACGTTTTTCTTAAATATCACACAAAAACTGCTGTAACTTTTTTATTTCTTTATAAAAAAATGTAAATTTTGTATAGATATTTTTATTTTCATGAAATCTAATTAGAAATGCCGTTTTAAAATTATTAGGACGATTAATTTTAAAATTATTCAAAAAAAACGTTTTTCTTAAAAATCACACAAAAACTGCTGTAACTTTTTTATTTCTTTATAATAAAAAAATGTAAATTTTGTATAGATATTTTTATTTTCATGAAATCTAATTAGAAATGCCGTTTTAAAATTATTAGGACGATTAATTATAAACTTATACAAAAAAAAACGTTTTTCTTAAATATCACACAAAAACTGCTGTAACTTTTTTATTTCTTTATAAAAAAATGTAAATTTTGTATAGATATTTTTATTTTCATGAAATCTAATTAGAAATGCCGTTTTAAAATTATTAGGACGAATAATTTTAAAATTATACAAAAAAAAACGTTTTTCTTAAAAATCACACAAAAACTGCTGTAACTTTTTTATTTCTTTATAAAAAAATGTAAATTTTGTATAGATATTTTTATTTTCATGAAATCTAATTAGAAATGCCGTTTTAAAATTATTAGGACGAATAATTTTAAAATTATACAAAAAAAACGTTTTTCTTAAAAATCACACAAAAACTGCTGTAACTTTTTTATTTCTTTATAAAAAAATGTAAATTTTGTATAGATATTTTTATTTTCATGAAATCTAATTAGAAATGCCGTTTTAAAATTATTAGGACGAATAATTTTAAAATTATACAAAAAAAACGTTTTTCTTAAAAATCACACAAAAACTGCTGTAACTTTTTTATTTCTTTATAAAAAAATGTAAATTTTGTATAGATATTTTTATTTTCATGAAATCTAATTAGAAATGCCGTTTTAAAATTATTAGGACGATTAATTATAAACTTATACAAAAAAACGTTTTTCTTAAATATCACACAAAAACTGCTGTAACTTTTTTATTTCTTTATAAAAAAATGTAAATTTTGTATAGATATTTTTATTTTCATGAAATCTAATTAGAAATGCCGTTTTAAAATTATTAGGACGATTAATTTTAAAATTATTCAAAAAAAACGTTTTTCTTAAAAATCACACAAAAACTGCTGTAACTTTTTTATTTCTTTATAATAAAAAAATGTAAATTTTGTATAGATATTTTTATTTTCATGAAATCTAATTAGAAATGCCGTTTTAAAATTATTAGGACGATTAATTATAAACTTATACAAAAAAACGTTTTTCTTAAATATCACACAAAAACTGCTGTAACTTTTTTATTTCTTTATAAAAAAATGTAAATTTTGTATAGATATTTTTATTTTCATGAAATCTAATTAGAAATGCCGTTTTAAAATTATTAGGACGATTAATTTTAAAATTATTCAAAAAAAACGTTTTTCTTAAAAATCACACAAAAACTGCTGTAACTTTTTTATTTCTTTATAATAAAAAAATGTAAATTTTGTATAGATATTTTTATTTTCATGAAATCTAATTAGAAATGCCGTTTTAAAATTATTAGGACGAATAATTTTAAAATTATACAAAAAAAACGTTTTTCTTAAAAATCACACAAAAACTGCTGTAACTTTTTTATTTCTTTATAAAAAAATGTAAATTTTGTATAGATATTTTTATTTTCATGAAATCTAATTAGAAATGCCGTTTTAAAATTATTAGGACGAATAATTTTAAAATTATACAAAAAAAACGTTTTTCTTAAAAATCACACAAAAACTGCTGTAACTTTTTTATTTCTTTATAAAAAAATGTAAATTTTGTATAGATATTTTTATTTTCATGAAATCTAATTAGAAATGCCGTTTTAAAATTATTAGGACGATTAATTATAAACTTATACAAAAAAACGTTTTTCTTAAATATCACACAAAAACTGCTGTAACTTTTTTATTTCTTTATAAAAAAATGTAAATTTTGTATAGATATTTTTATTTTCATGAAATCTAATTAGAAATGCCGTTTTAAAATTATTAGGACGATTAATTTTAAAATTATTCAAAAAAAACGTTTTTCTTAAAAATCACACAAAAACTGCTGTAACTTTTTTATTTCTTTATAATAAAAAAATGTAAATTTTGTATAGATATTTTTATTTTCATGAAATCTAATTAGAAATGCCGTTTTAAAATTATTAGGACGATTAATTTTAAAATTATACAAAAAAAAACGTTTTTCTTAAAAATCACACAAAAACTGCTGAAACTTTTTTATTTCTTTATAAAAAATTGTAAATTTTGTATAGATATTTTTATTTTCATGAAATCTAATTAGAAATGCCGTTTTAAAATTATTAGGACGATTAATTATAAACTTATACAAAAAAAAACGTTTTTCTTAAATATCACACAAAAACTGCTGTAACTTTTTTATTTCTTTATAAAAAAATGTAAATTTTGTATAAATAATTTTATTTTCATGAAATCTAATTAGAAATGCCGTTTTAAAATTATTAGGACGAATAATTTTAAAATTATACAAAAAAACGTTTTTCTTAAAAATCACACAAAAACTGCTGAAACTTTTTTATTTCTTTATAAAAAATTGTAAATTTTGTATAGATATTTTTATTTTCATGAAATCTAATTAGAAATGCCGTTTTAAAATTATTAGGACGATTAATTATAAACTTATACAAAAAAAACGTTTTTCTTAAATATCACACAAAAACTGCTGTAACTTTTTTATTTCTTTATAAAAAAATGTAAATTTTGTATAGATATCTTTATTTTCATGAAATCTAATTAGAAATGCCATTTTAAAATTATTAGGACGATTAATTATAAACTTATAAAAAAAAAAACGTTTTTCTTAAATATCACACAAAAACTGCTGTAACTTTTTTATTTCTTTATAAAAAAATGTAAATTTTGTATAGATATTTTTATTTTCATGAAATCTAATTAGAAATGCCGTTTTAAAATTATTAGGACGATTAATTATAAACTTATAAAAAAAAAAACGTTTTTCTTAAATATCACACAAAAACTGCTGTAACTTTTTTATTTCTTTATAAAAAAATGTAAATTTTGTATAGATATTTTTATTTTCATGAATTCTAATTAGAAGTGCCGTTTTAAAATTATTAGGTCGATTAATTATAAACTTATACAAAAAAAACGTTTTTCTTAAATATCACACAAAAACTGCTGTAACTTTTTTATTTCTTTATAAAAAAATGTAAATTTTGTATAGATATTTTTATTTTCATGAAATCTAATTAGAAATGCCGTTTTAAAATTATTAGGACGAATAATTATAAACTTATACAAAAAAAACGTTTTTCTTAAAAATCACACAAAAACTGCTGTAACTTTTTTATTTCTTTATAGAAAAATGTAAATTTTGTATAGATATTTTTATTTTCATGAAATCTAATTAGAAATGCCGTTTTAAAATTATTAGGACGATTAATTATAAACTTATACAAAAAAAACGTTTTTCTTAAAAATCACACAAAAACTGCTGTAACTTTTTTATTTCTTTATAAAAAAATGTAAATTTTGTATAGATATTTTTATTTTCATGAAATCTAATTAGAAATGCCGTTTTAAAATTATTAGGACGAATAATTTTAAAATTATACAAAAAAAACGTTTTTCTTAAAAATCACACAAAAACTGCTGTAACTTTTTTATTTCTTTATAAAAAAATGTAAATTTTGTATAGATATTTTTATTTTCATGAAATCTAATTAGAAATGCCGTTTTAAAATTATTAGGACGATTAATTATAAACTTATACAAAAAAACGTTTTTCTTAAATATCACACAAAAACTGCTGTAACTTTTTTATTTCTTTATAGAAAAATGTAAATTTTGTATAGATATTTTTATTTTCATGAAATCTAATTAGAAATGCCGTTTTAAAATTATTAGGACGATTAATTATAAACTTATACAAAAAAAACGTTTTTCTTAAAAATCACACAAAAACTGCTGTAACTTTTTTATTTCTTTATAAAAAAATGTAAATTTTGTATAGATATTTTTATTTTCATGAAATCTAATTAGAAATGCCGTTTTAAAATTATTAGGACGATTAATTATAAACTTATACAAAAAAAAACGTTTTTCTTAAAAATCACACAAAAACTGCTGTAACTTTTTTATTTCTTTATAAAAAAATGTAAATTTTGTATAGATATTTTTATTTTCATGAAATCTAATTAGAAATGCAGTTTTAAAATTATTAGGACGATTAATTATAAACTTATACAAAAAAAACGTTTTTCTTAAAAATCACACAAAAACTGCTGTAACTTTTTTATTTCTTTATAAAAAAATGTATATTTTGTATAGATATTTTTATTTTCATGAAATCTAATTAGAAATGCCGTTTTAAAATTATTAGGACGAATATTTTTAAAATTATACAAAAAAAACATTTTTCTTAAAAATCACACAAAAACTGCTGTAACTTTTTTATTTCTTTATAAAAAATGTAAATTTTGTATAGATATTTTTATTTTCATGAAATCTAATTAGAAATGCAGTTTTAAAATTATTAGGACGAATAATTTTAAAATTATACAAAAAGAACGTTTTTCTTAAATATCACACAAAAACTGCTGTAACTTTTTTATTTCTTTATAAAAAAATGTAAATGTTGTATATATAATTTTATTTTCATGAAATCTAATTAGAAATGCAGTTTTAAAATTATTAGGACGAATAATTTTAAAATTATACAAAAAAAACGTTTTTCTTAAAAATCACACAAAAACTGCTGTAACTTTTTATTTCTTTATAAAAAAATGTAAATTTTGTATAGATATTTTTATTTTCATGAAATCTAATTAGAAATGCAGTTTTAAAATTATTAGGACGAATAATTTTAAAATTATACAAAAAGAACGTTTTTCTTAAATATCACACAAAAACTGCTGTAACTTTTTTATTTCTTTATAAAAAAATGTAAATGTTGTATATATAATTTTATTTTCATGAAATCTAATTAGAAATGCAGTTTTAAAATTATTAGGACGAATAATTTTAAAATTATACAAAAAGAACGTTTTTCTTAAATATCACACAAAAACTGCTGTAACTTTTTTATTTCTTTATAAAAAAATGTAAATGTTGTATATATAATTTTATTTTCATGAAATCTAATTAGAAATGCAGTTTTAAAATTATTAGGACGAATAATTTTAAAATTATACAAAAAAAACGTTTTTCTTAAAAATCACACAAAAACTGCTGTAACTTTTTTATTTCTTTATAAAAAAATGTAAATTTTGTATAGATATCTTTATTTTCATGAAATCTAATTAGAAATGCCATTTTAAAATTATTAGGACGATTAATTATAAACTTATAAAAAAAAAAACGTTTTTCTTAAATATCACACAAAAACTGCTGTAACTTTTTTATTTCTTTATAAAAAAATGTAAATTTTGTATAGATATTTTTATTTTCATGAAATCTAATTAGAAATGCCGTTTTAAAATTATTAGGACGAATATTTTTAAAATTATACAAAAAAAACATTTTTCTTAAAAATCACACAAAAACTGCTGTAACTTTTTTATTTCTTTATAAAAAAATGTAAATTTTGTATAGATATTTTTATTTTCATGAAATCTAATTAGAAATGCCGTTTTAAAATTATTAGGACGATTAATTATAAACTTATACAAAAAAAAACGTTTTTCTTAAAAATCACACAAAAACTGCTGTAACTTTTTTATTTCTTTATAAAAAAATGTAAATTTTGTATAGATATTTTTATTTTCATGAAATCTAATTAGAAATGCAGTTTTAAAATTATTAGGACGATTAATTATAAACTTATACAAAAAAAACGTTTTTCTTAAAAATCACACAAAAACTGCTGTAACTTTTTTATTTCTTTATAAAAAAATGTATATTTTGTATAGATATTTTTATTTTCATGAAATCTAATTAGAAATGCCGTTTTAAAATTATTAGGACGAATATTTTTAAAATTATACAAAAAAAACATTTTTCTTAAAAATCACACAAAAACTGCTGTAACTTTTTTATTTCTTTATAAAAAATGTAAATTTTGTATAGATATTTTTATTTTCATGAAATCTAATTAGAAATGCCATTTTAAAATTATTAGGACGATTAATTATAAACTTATACAAAAAAAAAACGTTTTTCTTAAATATCACACAAAAACTGCTGTAACTTTTTTATTTCTTTATAAAAAAATGTAAATTTTGTATAGATATTTTTATTTTCATGAAATCTAATTAGAAATGCCGTTTTAAAATTATTAGGACGAATATTTTTAAAATTATACAAAAAAAACGTTTTTCTTAAAAATCACACAAAAACTGCTGTAACTTTTTTATTTCTTTATAAAAAAATGTAAATTTTGTATAGATATTTTTATTTTCATGAAATCTAATTAGAAATGCCGTTTTAAAATTATTAGGACGATTAATTATAAACTTATACAAAAAAAAAACGTTTTTCTTAAATATCACACAAAAACTGCTGTAACTTTTTTATTTCTTTATAAAAAAATGTAAATTTTGTATAGATATTTTTATTTTCATGAAATCTAATTAGAAATGCCGTTTTAAAATTATTAGGACGATTAATTATAAACTTATACAAAATAAACGTTTTTCTTAAATATCACACAAAAACTGCTGTAACTTTTTTATTTCTTTATAAAAAAATGTAAATTTTGTATAGATATTTTTATTTTCATGAAATCTAATTAGAAATGCCGTTTTAAAATTATTAGGACGATTAATTATAGACTTATACAAAATAAACGTTTTTCTTAAATATCACACAAAAACTGCTGTAACTTTTTTATTTCTTTATAAAAAAATGTAAATTTTGTATAGATATTTTTATTTTCATGAAATCTAATTAGAAATGCCGTTTTAAAATTATTAGGACGAATATTTTTAAAATTATACAAAAAAAACGTTTTTCTTAAAAATCACACAAAAACTGCTGTAACTTTTTTATTTCTTTATAAAAAAATGTAAATTTTGTATAGATATTTTTATTTTTATGAAATCTAATTAGAAATGCCGTTTTAAAATTATTAGGACGAATATTTTTAAAATTATACAAAAAAAACATTTTTCTTAAAAATCACACAAAAACTGCTGTAACTTTTTTATTTCTTTATAAAAAAATGTAAATTTTATATAAATAATTTTATTTTCATGAAATCTAATTAGAAATGCCGTTTTAAAATTATTAGGACGATTAATTATAAACTTATACAAAATAAACGTTTTTCTTAAATATCACACAAAAACTGCTGTAACTTTTTTATTTCTTTATAAAAAAATGTAAATTTTGTATAGATATTTTTATTTTCATGAAATCTAATTAGAAATGCCGTTTTAAAATTATTAGGACGATTAATTATAAACTTATACAAAAAAAAAACGTTTTTCTTAAATATCACACAAAAACTGCTGTAACTTTTTTATTTCTTTATAAAAAAATGTAAATTTTGTATAGATATTTTTATTTTCATGAAATCTAATTAGAAATGCCGTTTTAAAATTATTAGGACGAATATTTTTAAAATTATACAAAAAAAACATTTTTCTTAAAAATCACACAAAAACTGCTGTAACTTTTTTATTTCTTTATAAAAAAATGTAAATTTTGTATAGATATTTTTATTTTCATGAAATCTAATTAGAAATGCCGTTTTAAAATTATTAGGACGATTAATTATAAACTTATACAAAATAAACGTTTTTCTTAAATATCACACAAAAACTGCTGTAACTTTTTTATTTCTTTATAAAAAAATGTAAATTTTGTATAGATATTTTTATTTTCATGAAATCTAATTAGAAATGCCGTTTTAAAATTATTAGGACGAATATTTTTAAAATTATACAAAAAAAACGTTTTTCTTAAAAATCACACAAAAACTGCTGTAACTTTTTTATTTCTTTATAAAAAAATGTAAATTTTGTATAGATATTTTTATTTTTATGAAATCTAATTAGAAATGCCGTTTTAAAATTATTAGGACGAATATTTTTAAAATTATACAAAAAAAACATTTTTCTTAAAAATCACACAAAAACTGCTGTAACTTTTTTATTTCTTTATAAAAAAATGTAAATTTTGTATAGATATTTTTATTTTCATGAAATCTAATTAGAAATGCCGTTTTAAAATTATTAGGACGAATATTTTTAAAATTATACAAAAAAAACATTTTTCTTAAAAATCACACAAAAACTGCTGTAACTTTTTTATTTCTTTATAAAAAAATGTAAATTTTGTATAGATATTTTTATTTTCATGAAATCTAATTAGAAATGCCGTTTTAAAATTATTAGGACGAATATTTTTAAAATTATACAAAAAAAACGTTTTTCTTAAAAATCACACAAAAACTGCTGTAACTTTTTTATTTCTTTATAAAAAAATGTAAATTTTGTATAGATATTTTTATTTTTATGAAATCTAATTAGAAATGCCGTTTTAAAATTATTAGGACGAATATTTTTAAAATTATACAAAAAAAACATTTTTCTTAAAAATCACACAAAAACTGCTGTAACTTTTTTATTTCTTTATAAAAAAATGTAAATTTTATATAAATAATTTTATTTTCATGAAATCTAATTAGAAATGCCGTTTTAAAATTATTAGGACGAATAATTTTAAAATTATACAAAAAAAACGTTTTTCTTAAAAATCACACAAAAACTGCTGAAACTTTTTTATTTCTTTATAAAAAAATGTAAATTTTGTATAGATATTTTTATTTTCATGAAATCTAATTAGAAATGCCATTTTAAAATTATTAGGACGATTAATTATAAACTTATAAAAAAAAATGTTTTTCTTAAATATCACACAAAAACTGCTGTAACTTTTTTATTTCTTTATAAAAAAATGTAAATTTTGTATAGATATTTTTATTTTCATGAAATCTAATTAGAAATGCCGTTTTAAAATTATTAGGACGAATATTTTTAAAATTATACAAAAAAAACATTTTTCTTAAAAATCACACAAAAACTGCTGTAACTTTTTTATTTCTTTATAAAAAAATGTAAATTTTGTATAGATATTTTTATTTTCATGAAATCTAATCAGAAATGCCGTTTTAAAATTATTAGGACGATTAATTTTAAAATTATTCAAAAAAAAAACGTTTTTCTTAAAAATCACACAAAAACTGCTGTAACTTTTTTATTTCTTTATAAAAAAATGTAAATTTTGTATAGATATTTTTATTTTCATGAAATCTAATTAGAAATGCCGTTTTAAAATTATTAGGACGAATATTTTTAAAATTATACAAAAAAAACATTTTTCTTAAAAATCACACAAAAACTGCTGTAACTTTTTTATTTCTTTATAAAAAAATGTAAATTTTGTATATATATTTTTATTTTCATGAAATCTAATCAGAAATGCCGTTTTAAAATTATTAGGACGATTAATTTTAAAATTATTCAAAAAAAAAACGTTTTTCTAAAAAATCACACAAAAACTGCTGTAACTTTTTTATTTCTTTATAAAAAAATGTAAATTTTGTATAGATATTTTTATTTTCATGAAATCTAATTAGAAATGCCGTTTTAAAATTATTAGGACGAATAATTTTAAAATTATTCAAAAAAAAAACGTTTTTCTAAAAAATCACACAAAAACTGCTGTAACTTTTTTATTTCTTTATAAAAAAATGTAAATTTTGTATAGATATTTTTATTTTCATGAAATCTAATTAGAAATGCCGTTTTAAAATTATTAGGACGAATATTTTTAAAATTATACAAAAAAAACATTTTTCTTAAAAATCACACAAAAACTGCTGTAACTTTTTTATTTCTTTATAAAAAAATGTAAATTTTGTATAGATATTTTTATTTTCATGAAATCTAATTAGAAATGCCGTTTTAAAATTATTAGGACGATTAATTATAAACTTATACAAAATAAACGTTTTTCTTAAATATCACACAAAAACTGCTGTAACTTTTTTATTTCTTTATAAAAAAATGTAAATTTTGTATAGATATTTTTATTTTCATGAAATCTAATTAGAAATGCCGTTTTAAAATTATTAGGACGAATATTTTTAAAATTATACAAAAAAAACGTTTTTCTTAAAAATCACACAAAAACTGCTGTAACTTTTTTATTTCTTTATAAAAAAATGTAAATTTTGTATAGATATTTTTATTTTTATGAAATCTAATTAGAAATGCCGTTTTAAAATTATTAGGACGAATATTTTTAAAATTATACAAAAAAAACATTTTTCTTAAAAATCACACAAAAACTGCTGTAACTTTTTTATTTCTTTATAAAAAAATGTAAATTTTGTATAGATATTTTTATTTTCATGAAATCTAATTAGAAATGCCGTTTTAAAATTATTAGGACGAATATTTTTAAAATTATACAAAAAAAACATTTTTCTTAAAAATCACACAAAAACTGCTGTAACTTTTTTATTTCTTTATAAAAAAATGTAAATTTTGTATAGATATTTTTATTTTCATGAAATCTAATTAGAAATGCCGTTTTAAAATTATTAGGACGAATATTTTTAAAATTATACAAAAAAAACGTTTTTCTTAAAAATCACACAAAAACTGCTGTAACTTTTTTATTTCTTTATAAAAAAATGTAAATTTTGTATAGATATTTTTATTTTTATGAAATCTAATTAGAAATGCCGTTTTAAAATTATTAGGACGAATATTTTTAAAATTATACAAAAAAAACATTTTTCTTAAAAATCACACAAAAACTGCTGTAACTTTTTTATTTCTTTATAAAAAAATGTAAATTTTATATAAATAATTTTATTTTCATGAAATCTAATTAGAAATGCCGTTTTAAAATTATTAGGACGAATAATTTTAAAATTATACAAAAAAAACGTTTTTCTTAAAAATCACACAAAAACTGCTGAAACTTTTTTATTTCTTTATAAAAAAATGTAAATTTTGTATAGATATTTTTATTTTCATGAAATCTAATTAGAAATGCCATTTTAAAATTATTAGGACGATTAATTATAAACTTATAAAAAAAAATGTTTTTCTTAAATATCACACAAAAACTGCTGTAACTTTTTTATTTCTTTATAAAAAAATGTAAATTTTGTATAGATATTTTTATTTTCATGAAATCTAATTAGAAATGCCGTTTTAAAATTATTAGGACGAATATTTTTAAAATTATACAAAAAAAACATTTTTCTTAAAAATCACACAAAAACTGCTGTAACTTTTTTATTTCTTTATAAAAAAATGTAAATTTTGTATAGATATTTTTATTTTCATGAAATCTAATCAGAAATGCCGTTTTAAAATTATTAGGACGATTAATTTTAAAATTATTCAAAAAAAAAACGTTTTTCTTAAAAATCACACAAAAACTGCTGTAACTTTTTTATTTCTTTATAAAAAAATGTAAATTTTGTATAGATATTTTTATTTTCATGAAATCTAATTAGAAATGCCGTTTTAAAATTATTAGGACGAATATTTTTAAAATTATACAAAAAAAACATTTTTCTTAAAAATCACACAAAAACTGCTGTAACTTTTTTATTTCTTTATAAAAAAATGTAAATTTTGTATATATATTTTTATTTTCATGAAATCTAATCAGAAATGCCGTTTTAAAATTATTAGGACGATTAATTTTAAAATTATTCAAAAAAAAAACGTTTTTCTAAAAAATCACACAAAAACTGCTGTAACTTTTTTATTTCTTTATAAAAAAATGTAAATTTTGTATAGATATTTTTATTTTCATGAAATCTAATTAGAAATGCCGTTTTAAAATTATTAGGACGAATAATTTTAAAATTATTCAAAAAAAAAACGTTTTTCTAAAAAATCACACAAAAACTGCTGTAACTTTTTTATTTCTTTATAAAAAAATGTAAATTTTGTATAGATATTTTTATTTTCATGAAATCTAATTAGAAATGCCGTTTTAAAATTATTAGGACGAATAATTTTAAAATTATACAAAAAAAACGTTTTTCTTAAAAATCACACAAAAACTGCTGTAACTTTTTTATTTCTTTATAAAAAAATTAAAATTTTGTATAGATATTTTTATTTTCATGAAATCTAATTAGAAATGCAGTTTTAAAATTATTAGGACGAATAATTTTAAAATTATACAAAAAAAAACGTTTTTCTTAAAAATCACACAAAAACTGCTGTAACTTTTTTATTTCTTTATAAAAAAATGAAACTTTTGTATAGATATTTTTACTTTCATGAAATCTAATTAGAAATGCCGTTTTAAAATTATTAGGACGAATAATTTTAAAATTATACAAAAAAAAACGTTTTTCTTAAAAATCACACAAAAACTGCTGTAACTTTTTTATTTCTTTATAAAAAAATGAAAATTTTGTATAGATATTTTTATTTTCATGAAATCTAATTAGAAATGCAGTTTTAAAATTATTAGGACGAATAATTTTAAAATTATACAAAAAAAACGTTTTTCTTAAAAATCACACAAAAACTGCTGTAACTTTTTTATTTCTTTATAAAAAAATGTAAATTTTGTATAGATATTTTTATTTTCATGAAATGTAATTAGAAATGCCGTTTTAAAATTATTAGGACGATTAATTTTAAAATTATTCAAAAAAAAAACGTTTTTCTTAAAAATCACACAAAAACTGCTGTAACTTTTTTATTTCTTTATAATAAAAAAATGTAAATTTTGTATAGATATTTTTATTTTCATGAAATCTAATTAGAAATGCCATTTTAAAATTATTAGGACGATTAATTATAAACTTATACAAAAAAAACGTTTTTCTTAAATATCACACAAAAACTGCTGTAACTTTTTTATTTCTTTATAAAAAAATGTAAATTTTGTATAAATAATTTTATTTTCATGAAATCTAATTAGAAATGCAGTTTTAAAATTATTAGGACGAATAATTTTAAAATTATACAAAAAAAACGTTTTTCTTAAAAATCACACAAAAACTGCTGTAACTTTTTTATTTCTTTATAAAAAAATGTAAATTTTGTATAGATATTTTTATTTTCATGAAATCTAATTAGAAATGCCATTTTAAAATTATTAGGACGATTAATTATAAACTTATACAAAAAAAACGTTTTTCTTAAATATCACACAAAAACTGCTGTAACTTTTTTATTTCTTAATAAAAAAATGTAAATTTTGTATAGATATTTTTATTTTTATGAAATCTAATTAGAAATGCCATTTTAAAATTATTAGGACGATTAATTATAAACTTATAAAAAAAAAAACGTTTTTCTTAAATATCACACAAAAACTGCTGTAACTTTTTTATTTCTTTATAAAAAAATGTAAATTTTGTATAGATATTTTTATTTTCATGAAATCTAATTAGAAATGCCGTTTTAAAATTATTAGGACGATTAATTATAAACTTATACAAAAAAAACGTTTTTCTTAAAAATCACACAAAAACTGCTGTAACTTTTTTATTTCTTTATAAAAAAATGTAAATTTTGTATAGATATTTTTATTTTCATGAAATCTAATTAGAAATGCCATTTTAAAATTATTAGGACGATTAATTATAAACTTATAAAAAAAAAAAACGTTTTTCTTAAATATCACACAAAAACTGCTGTAACTTTTTTATTTCTTTATAAAAAAATGTAAATTTTGTATAGATATTTTTATTTTCATGAAATCTAATTAGAAATGCCGTTTTAAAATTATTAGGACGAATATTTTTAAAATTATACAAAAAAAAACATTTTTCTTAAAAATCACACAAAAACTGCTGTAACTTTTTTATTTCTTTATAAAAAAATGTAAATTTTGTATAGATATTTTTATTTTCATGAAATCTAATTAGAAATGCCGTTTTAAAATTATTTGGACGAATATTTTTAAAATTATACAAAAAAAACATTTTTCTTAAAAATCACACAAAAACTGCTGTAACTTTTTTATTTCTTTATAAAAAAATGTAAATTTTGTATAGATATTTTTATTTTCATGAAATCTAATTAGAAATGCCGTTTTAAAATTATTAGGACGATTAATTATAAACTTATACAAAAAAAAACGTTTTTCTTAAAAATCACACAATAACTGCTGTAACTTTTTTATTTCTTTATAAAAAAATGTAAATTTTGTATAGATATTTTTATTTTCATGAAATCTAATTAAAAATGCCGTTTTAAAATTATTAGGACGATTAATTATAAACTTATACAAAAAAAACGTTTTTCTTAAAAATCACACAAAAACTGCTGTAACTTTTTTATTTCTTTATAAAAAAATGTAAATTTTGTATAGATATTTTTATTTTCATGAAATCTAATTAGAAATGCCGTTTTAAAATTATTAGGACGAATATTTTTAAAATTATACAAAAAAAACATTTTTCTTAAAAATCACACAAAAACTGCTGTAACTTTTTTATTTCTTTATAAAAAAATGTAAATTTTGTATAGATATTTTTATTTTCATGAAATCTAATTAGAAATGCAGTTTTAAAATTATTAGGACGAATAATTTTAAAATTATACAAAAAGAACGTTTTTCTTAAATATCACACAAAAACTGCTGTAACTTTTTTATTTCTTTATAAAAAAATGTAAATGTTGTATAGATATTTTTATTTTCATGAAATCTAATTAGAAATGCCGTTTTAAAATTATTAGGACGAATATTTTTAAAATTATACAAAAAAAACTTTTTTCTTAAAAATCACACAAAAACTGCTGTAACTTTTTTATTTCTTTATAAAAAAATGTAAATGTTGTATAGATATTTTTATTTTCATGAAATCTAATTAGAAATGCCGTTTTAAAATTATTAGGACGAATATTTTTAAAATTATACAAAAAAAACTTTTTTCTTAAAAATCACACAAAAACTGCTGTAACTTTTTTATTTCTTTATAAAAAAATGTAAATTTTGTATAGATATTTTTATTTTCATGAAATCTAATTAGAAATGCCGTTTTAAAATTATTAGGACGATTAATTATAAACTTATACAAAATAAACGTTTTTCTTAAATATCACACAAAAACTGCTGTAACTTTTTTATTTCTTTATAATAAAAAAATGTAAATTTTGTATAGATATTTTTATTTTCATGAAATCTAATTAGAAATGCCGTTTTAAAATTATTAGGACGATTAATTTTAAAATTATACAAAAAAAACGTTTTTCTTAAAAATCACACAAAAACTGCTGTAACTTTTTTATTTCTTTATAAAAATATGTAAATTTTGTATAAATAATTTTATTTTCATGAAATCTAATTAGAAATGCCGTTTTAAAATTATTAGGACGAATAATTTTAAAATTATACAAAAAAAAACGTTTTTCTTAAAAATCACACAAAAACTGCTGAAACTTTTTTATTTCTTTATAAAAAATTGTAAATTTTGTATAGATATTTTTATTTTCATGAAATATAATTAGAAATGCCGTTTTAAAATTATTAGGACGATTAATTATAAACTTATACAAAAAAAACGTTTTTCTTAAATATCACACAAAAACTGCTGTAACTTTTTTATTTCTTTATAAAAAAATGTAAATTTTGTATAGATATTTTTATTTTCATGAAATCTAATTAGAAATGCCGTTTTAAAATTATTAGGACGAATATTTTTAAAATTATACAAAAAAAACGTTTTTCATAAAAATCACACAAAAACTGCTGTAACTTTTTTATTTCTTTATAAAAAAATGTAAATTTTGTATAGATATTTTTATTTTCATGAAATCTAATTAGAAATGCCGTTTTAAAATTATTAGGACGAATATTTTTAAAATTATACAAAAAAAACGTTTTTCTTAAAAATCACACAAAAACTGCTGTAACTTTTTTATTTCTTTATAAAAAAATGTAAATTTTGTATAGATATTTTTATTTTCATGAAATCTAATTAGAAATGCCGTTTTAAAATTATTAGGACGAATATTTTTAAAATTATACAAAAAAAACTTTTTTCTTAAAAATCACACAAAAACTGCTGTAACTTTTTTATTTCTTTATAAAAAAATGTAAATTTTGTATAGATATTTTTATTTTCATGAAATATAATTAGAAATGCCGTTTTAAAATTATTAGGACGAATATTTTTAAAATTATACAAAAAAAACGTTTTTCTTAAAAATCACACAAAAACTGCTGTAACTTTTTTATTTCTTTATAAAAAAATGTAAATTTTGTATAGATATTTTTATTTTCATGAAATCTAATTAGAAATGCCGTTTTAAAATTATTAGGACGAATATTTTTAAAATTATACAAAAAAAACGTTTTTCTTAAAAATCACACAAAAACTGCTGTAACTTTTTTATTTCTTTATAAAAAAATGTAAATTTTGTATAGATATTTTTATTTTCATGAAATCTAATTAGAAATGCAGTTTTAAAATTATTAGGACGAATAATTTTAAAATTATACAAAAAAAAAACGTTTTTCTTAAAAATCACACAAAAACTGCTGTAACTTTTTTATTTCTTTATAAAAAAACGTAAATTTTGTATAAATAATTTTATTTTCATGAAATCTAATTAGAAATGCCGTTTTAAAATTATTAGGACGAATAATTTTAAAATTATACAAAAAAAACGTTTTTCTTAAAAATCACACAAAAACTGCTGTAACTTTTTTATTTCTTTATAAAAAAATGTAAATGTTGTATTTATAATTTTATTTTCATGAAATCTAATTAGAAATGCAGTTTTAAAATTATTAGGACGAATATTTTTAAAATTATACAAAAAAAACGTTTTTCTTAAAAGTCACACAAAAACTGCTGTAACTTTTTTATTTCTTTATAAAAATATGTAAATTTTGTATAGATATTTTTATTTTCATGAAATATAATTAGAAATGCCGTTTTAAAATTATTAGGACGAATATTTTTAAAATTATACAAAAAAAAACATTTTTCTTAAAAATCACACAAAAACTGCTGTAACTTTTTTATTTCTTTATAAAAAAATGTAAATTTTGTATAGATATTTTTATTTTCATGAAATCTAATTAGAAATGCCATTTTAAAATTATTAGGACGATTAATTATAAACTTATACAAAAAAAAACGTTTTTCTTAAATATCACACAAAAACTGCTGTAACTTTTTTATTTCTTTATAAAAAAATGTAAATTTTGTATAGATATTTTTATTTTCATGAAATCTAATTAGAAATGCAGTTTTAAAATTATTAGGACGAATAATTTTAAAATTATACAAAAAGAACGTTTTTCTTAAATATCACACAAAAACTGCTGTAACTTTTTTATTTCTTTATAAAAAAATGTAAATGTTGTATATATAATTTTATTTTCATGAAATCTAATTAGAAATGCAGTTTTAAAATTATTAGGACGAATAATTTTAAAATTATACAAAAAAAACGTTTTTCTTAAAAATCACACAAAAACTACTGTAACTTTTTTATTTCTTTATAAAAAAATGTAAATTTTGTATAGATATTTTTATTTTCATGAAATCTAATTAGAAATGCCATTTTAAAATTATTAGGACGATTAATTATAAACTTATACAAAAAAAAACGTTTTTCTTAAATATCACACAAAAACTGCTGTAACTTTTTTATTTCTTTATAAAAAAATGTAAATTTTGTATAGATATTTTTATTTTCATGAAATCTAATTAGAAATGCCGTTTTAAAATTATTAGGACGATTAATTATAAACTTATACAAAAAAAACGTTTTTCTTAAATATCACACAAAAACTGCTGTAACTTTTTTATTTCTTTATAAAAAAATGTAAATTTTGTATAGATATTTTTATTTTCATGAAATCTAATTAGAAATGCCGTTTTAAAATTATTAGGACGATTAATTATAAACTTATACAAAAAAAACGTTTTTCTTAAAAATCACAAAAACTGCTGTAACTTTTTTATTTCTTTATAAAAAAATGTAAATTTTGTATAGATATTTTTATTTTCATGAAATCTAATTAGAAATGCCGTTTTAAAATTATTAGGACGATTAATTATAAACTTATACAAAAAAAACGTTTTTCTTAAATATCACACAAAAACTGCTGTAACTTTTTTATTTCTTTATAAAAAAATGTAAATTTTGTATAGATATTTTTATTTTTATGAAATCTAATTAGAAATGCCGTTTTAAAATTATTAGGACGATTAATTATAAACTTATACAAAAAAAAACGTTTTTCTTAAAAATCACACAAAAACTGCTGTAACTTTTTTATTTCTTTATAAAAAAATGTAAATTTTGTATAGATATTTTTATTTTCATGAAATCTAATTAGAAATGCAGTTTTAAAATTATTAGGACGAATAATTTTAAAATTATACAAAAAGAACGTTTTTCTTAAATATCACACAAAAACTGCTGTAACTTTTTTATTTCTTTATATTAAAATTATACAAAAAGAACGTTTTTCTTAAATATCACACAAAAACTGCTGTAACTTTTTTATTTCTTTATAAAAAAATGTAAATTTTGTATAGATATTTTTATTTTCATGAAATCTAATTAGAAATGCCGTTTTAAAATTATTAGGACGATTAATTATAAACTTATACAAAAAAAACGTTTTTCTTAAATATCACACAAAAACTGCTGTAACTTTTTTATTTCTTTATAAAAAAATGTAAATTTTGTATAGATATTTTTATTTTCATGAAATCTAATTAGAAATGCCGTTTTAAAATTATTAGGACGATTAATTATAAACTTATACAAAAAAAACGTTTTTCTTAAATATCACACAAAAACTGCTGTAACTTTTTTATTTCTTTATAAAAAAATGTAAATTTTGTATAGATATTTTTATTTTCATGAAATCTAATTAGAAATGCCGTTTTAAAATTATTAGGACGATTAATTATAAACTTATACAAAAAAAACGTTTTTCTTAAATATCACACAAAAACTGCTGTAACTTTTTTATTTCTTTATAAAAAAATGTAAATATTGTATATATAATTTTATTTTCATGAAATCTAATTAGAAATGCAGTTTTAAAATTATTAGGACGAATAATTTTAAAATTATACAAAAAAAAAACGTTTTTCTTAAAAATCACACAAAAACTGCTGTAACTTTTTTATTTCTTTATAAAAAAATGTAAATTTTGTATAGATATTTTTATTTTCATGAAATCTAATTAGAAATGCCGTTTTAAAATTATTAGGACGATTAATTATAAACTTATACAAAAAAAACGTTTTTCTTAAATATCACACAAAAACTGCTGTAACTTTTTTATTTCTTTATAAAAAAATGTAAATTTTGTATAGATATTTTTATTTTCATGAAATCTAATTAGAAATGCCGTTTTAAAATTATTAGGACGATTAATTATAAACTTATACAAAAAAAACGTTTTTCTTAAATATCACACAAAAACTGCTGTAACTTTTTTATTTCTTTATAAAAAAATGTAAATTTTGTATAGATATTTTTATTTTCATGAAATCTAATTAGAAATGCCGTTTTAAAATTATTAGGACGATTAATTATAAACTTATACAAAAAAAACCTTTTTCTTAAATATCACACAAAAACTGCTGTAACTTTTTTATTTCTTTATAAAAAAATGTAAATTTTGTATAGATATTTTTATTTTCATGAAATCTAATTAGAAATGCCGTTTTAAAATTATTAGGACGAATAATTTTAAAATTATACAAAAAAAAACGTTTTTCTCAAAAATCACACAAAAACTGCTGTAACTTTTTTATTTCTTTATAAAAAAATGTAAATTTTGTATAGATATTTTTATTTTCATGAAATCTAATTAGAAATACAGTTTTAAAATTATTAGGACGAATAATTTTAAAATTATACAAAAAAAACGTTTTTCTCAAAAATCACACAAAAACTGCTGTAACTTTTTTATTTCTTTATAAAAAAATGTAAATTTTGTATAGATATTTTTATTTTCATGAAATCTAATTAGAAATGCCGTTTTAAAATTATTAGGACGATTAATTATAAACTTATACAAAAAAAAACGTTTTTCTTAAATATCACACAAAAACTGCTGTAACTTTTTTATTTCTATATAAAAAAATGTAAATTTTGTATAGATATTTTTATTTTCATGAAATCTAATTAGAAATGCCGTTTTAAAATTATTAGGACGATTAATTATAAACTTATACAAAAAAAAACGTTTTTCTTAAATATCACACAAAAACTGCTGTAACTCTTTTATTTCTATATAAAAAAATGTAAATTTTGTATAGATATTTTTATTTTCATGAAATCTAATTAGAAATGCCGTTTTAAAATTATTAGGACGAATAATTATAAACTTATACAAAAAAAAACGTTTTTCTTAAATATCACACAAAAACTGCTGTAACTTTTTTATTTCTTTATAAAAAAATGTAAATTTTGTATAGATATTTTTATTTTCATGAAATCTAATTAGAAATGCCGTTTTAAAATTATTAGGACGATTAATTATAAACTTATACAAAAAAAACGTTTTTCTTAAATATAACACAAAAACTGCTGTAACTTTTTTATTTCTTTATAAAAAAATGTAAATTTTGTATAGATATTTTTATTTTCATGAAATCTAATTAGAAATGCCGTTTTAAAATTATTAGGACTATTTATTATAAACTTATACAAAAAAAACGTTTTTCTTAAATATCACACAAAAACTGCTGTAACTTTTTTATTTCATTATAAAAAAATGTAAATTTTGTATAGATATTTTTATTTTCATGAAATCTAATTAGAAATGCCGTTTTAAAATTATTAGGACGATTAATTATAAACTTATACAAAAAAAAACCTTTTTCTTAAATATCACACAAAAACTGCTGTAACTTTTTTATTTCTTTATAAAAAAATGTAAATTTTGTATAGATATTTTTATTTTCATGAAATCTAATTAGAAATGCCGTTTTAAAATTATTAGGACGATTAATTATAAACTTATACAAAAAAAACGTTTTTCTTAAATATCACACAAAAACTGCTGTAACTTTTTTATTTCTTTATAAAAAAATGTAAATTTTGTATAGATATTTTTATTTTCATGAAATCTAATTAGAAATGCCGTTTTAAAATTATTAGGACGATTAATTTTAAAATTATACAAAAAAAAACGTTTTTCTTAAAAATCACACAAAAACTGCTGTAACTTTTTTATTTCATTATAAAAAAATGTAAATTTTGTATAGATATTTTTATTTTCATGAAATCTAATTAGAAATGCCGTTTTAAAATTATTAGGACGATTAATTATAAACTTATACAAAAAAAACGTTTTTCTTAAATATCACACAAAAACTGCTGTAACTTTTTTATTTCTTTATAAAAAAATGTAAATTTTGTATAGATATTTTTATTTTCATGAAATCTAATTAGAAATGCCGTTTTAAAATTATTAGGACGATTAATTATAAACTTATACAAAAAAAACCTTTTTCTTAAATATCACACAAAAACTGCTGTAACTTTTTTATTTCTTTATAAAAAAATGTAAATTTTGTATAGATATTTTTATTTTCATGAAATCTAATTAGAAATGCCGTTTTAAAATTATTAGGACGATTAATTATAAACTTATACAAAAAAAACGTTTTTCTTAAATATCACACAAAAACTGCTGTAACTTTTTTATTTCTTTATAAAAAAATGTAAATTTTGTATAGATATTTTTATTTTCATGAAATCTAATTAGAAATGCAGTTTTAAAATTATTAGGACGAATAATTTTAAAATTATACAAAAATAACTTTTTTCTTAAAAATCACACAAAAACTGCTGTAACTTTTTTATTTCTTTATAATAAAAAAATGTAAATTTTGTATAGATATTTTTATTTTCATGAAATCTAATTAGAAATGCCGTTTTAAGATTATTAGGACGATTAATTATAAACTTATACAAAAAAAACGTTTTTCTTAAATATCACACAAAAACTGCTGTAACTTTTTTATTTCTTTATAAAAAAATGTAAATTTTGTATAGATATTTTTATTTTTATGAAATCTAATTAGAAATGCCGTTTTAAAATTATTAGGACGATTAATTATAAACTTATACAAAAAAAAACGTTTTTCTTAAAAATCACACAAAAACTGCTGTAACTTTTTTATTTCTTTATAAAAAAATGTAAATTTTGTATAGATATTTTTATTTTCATGAAATCTAATTAGAAATGCAGTTTTAAAATTATTAGGACGAATAATTTTAAAATTATACAAAAAGAACGTTTTTCTTAAATATCACACAAAAACTGCTGTAACTTTTTTATTTCTTTATAAAAAAATGTAAATTTTGTATAGATATTTTTATTTTCACGAAATCTAATTAGAAATGCCATTTTAGAATTATTAGGACGATTAATTATAAACTTATACAAAAAAAAACGTTTTTCTTAAAAATCACACAAAAACTGCTGTAACTTTTTTATTTCTTTATAAAAAAATGTAAATTTTGTATAGATATTTTTATTTTCATGAAATCTAATTAGAAATGCCGTTTTAAAATTATTAGGACGATTAATTATAAACTTATACAAAAAAAACGTTTTTCTTAAAAATCACACAAAAACTGCTGTAACTTTTTTATTTCTTTATAAAAAAATGTAAATTTTGTATAGATATTTTTATTTTCATGAAATCTAATTAGAAATGCCGTTTTAAAATTATTAGGACGATTAATTATAAACTTATACAAAAAAAACGTTTTTCTTAAAAATCACACAAAAACTGCTGTAACTTTTTTATTTCTTTATAAAAAAATGTAAATTTTGTATAGATATTTTTATTTTCATGAAATCTAATTAGAAATGCCGTTTTAAAATTATTAGGACGATTAATTATAAACTTATACAAAAAAAACGTTTTTCTTAAATATCACACAAAAACTGCTGTAACTTTTTTATTTCTTTATAAAAAAATGTAAATTTTGTATAGATATTTTTATTTTCATGAAATCTAATTAGAAATGCCGTTTTAAAATTATTAGGACGATTAATTATAAACTTATACAAAAAAAACCTTTTTCTTAAATATCACACAAAAACTGCTGTAACTTTTTTATTTCTTTATAAAAAAATGTAAATTTTGTATAGATATTTTTATTTTCATGAAATCTAATTAGAAATGCCGTTTTAAAATTATTAGGACGATTAATTATAAACTTATACAAAAAAAACGTTTTTCTTAAATATCACACAAAAACTGCTGTAACTTTTTTATTTCTTTATAAAAAAATGTAAATTTTGTATAGATATTTTTATTTTCATGAAATCTAATTAGAAATGCCGTTTTAAAATTATTAGGACGATTAATTATAAACTTATACAAAAAAAACCTTTTTCTTAAATATCACACAAAAACTGCTGTAACTTTTTTATTTCTTTATAAAAAAATGTAAATTTTGTATAGATATTTTTATTTTCATGAAATCTAATTAGAAATGCCGTTTTAAAATTATTAGGACGATTAATTATAAACTTATACAAAAAAAAACCTTTTTCTTAAATATCACACAAAAACTGCTGTAACTTTTTTATTTCTTTATAAAAAAATGTAAATTTTGTATAGATATTTTTATTTTCATGAAATCTAATTAGAAATGCCGTTTTAAAATTATTAGGACGATTAATTATAAACTTATACAAAAAAAACGTTTTTCTTAAATATCACACAAAAACTGCTGTAACTTTTTTATTTCTTTATAAAAAAATGTAAATTTTGTATAGATATTTTTATTTTCATGAAATCTAATTAGAAATGCCGTTTTAAAATTATTAGGACGAATAATTTTAAAATTATACAAAAAAAAACGTTTTTCTTAAAAATCACACAAAAACTGCTGTAACTTTTTTATTTCTTTATAAAAAAATGTAAATTTTGTATAGATATTTTTATTTTCATGAAATCTAATTAGAAATGCCGTTTTAAAATTATTAGGACGATTAATTATAAACTTATACAAAAAAAACGTTTTTCTTAAATATCACACAAAAACTGCTGTAACTTTTTTATTTCTTTATAAAAAAATGTAAATTTTGTATAGATATTTTTATTTTCATGAAATCTAATTAGAAATGCCGTTTTAAAATTATTAGGACGATTAATTATAAACTTATACAAAAAAAACGTTTTTCTTAAATATCACACAAAAACTGCTGTAACTTTTTTATTTCTTTATAAAAAAATGTAAATTTTGTATAGATATTTTTATTTTCATGAAATCTAATTAGAAATGCCGTTTTAAAATTATTAGGACGAATAATTTTAAAATTATACAAAAAAAAACGTTTTTCTTAAAAATCACACAAAAACTGCTGTAACTTTTTTATTTCTTTATAAAAAAATGTAAATTTTGTATAGATATTTTTATTTTCATGAAATCTAATTAGAAATGCCGTTTTAAAATTATTAGGACGATTAATTATAAACTTATACAAAAAAAACGTTTTTCTTAAATATCACACAAAAACTGCTGTAACTTTTTTATTTCTTTATAAAAAAATGTAAATTTTGTATAGATATTTTTATTTTCATGAAATCTAATTAGAAATGCCGTTTTAAAATTATTAGGACGATTAATTATAAACTTATACAAAAAAAACGTTTTTCTTAAATATCACACAAAAACTGCTGTAACTTTTTTATTTCTTTATAAAAAAATGTAAATTTTGTATAGATATTTTTATTTTCATGAAATCTAATTAGAAATGCCGTTTTAAAATTATTAGGACGATTAATTATAAACTTATACAAAAAAAACGTTTTTCTTAAATATCACACAAAAACTGCTGTAACTTTTTTATTTCTTTATAAAAAAATGTAAATTTTGTATAGATATTTTTATTTTCATGAAATCTAATTAGAAATGCCGTTTTAAAATTATTAGGACGATTAATTATAAACTTATACAAAAAAAACGCTTTTCTTAAATATCACACAAAAACTGATGTAACTTTTTTATTTCTTTATAAAAAAATGTAAATTTTGTATAGATATTTTTATTTTCATGAAATCTAATTAGAAATGCCGTTTTAAAATTATTAGGACGATTAATTATAAACTTATACAAAAAAAACGCTTTTCTTAAATATCACACAAAAACTGATGTAACTTTTTTATTTCTTTATAAAAAAATGTAAATTTTGTATAGATATTTTTATTTTCATGAAATCTAATTAGAAATGCCGTTTTAAAATTATTAGGACGATTAATTATAAACTTATACAAAAAAAACGCTTTTCTTAAATATCACACAAAAACTGATGTAACTTTTTTATTTCTTTATAAAAAAATGTAAATTTTGTATAGATATTTTTATTTTCATGAAATCTAATTAGAAATGCCGTTTTAAAATTATTGGGACGATTAATTATAAACTTATACAAAAAAAACGTTTTTCTTAAATATCACACAAAAACTGCTGTAACTTTTTTATTTCTTTATAAAAAAATGTAAATTTTGTATAGATATTTTTATTTTCATGAAATCTAATTAGAAATGCCGTTTTAAAATTATTAGGACGATTAATTATAAACTTATACAAAAAAAACGTTTTTCTTAAATATCACACAAAAACTGCTGTAACTTTTTTATTTCTTTATAAAAAAATGTAAATTTTGTATAGATATTTTTATTTTCATGAAATCTAATTAGAAATGCCGTTTTAAAATTATTAGGACGATTAATTATAAACTTATACAAAAAAAACGTTTTTCTTAAATATCACACAAAAACTGCTGTAACTTTTTTATTTCTTTATAAAAAAATGTAAATTTTGTATAGATATTTTTATTTTCATGAAATCTAATTAGAAATGCCGTTTTAAAATTATTAGGACGATTAATTATAAACTTATACAAAAAAAACGTTTTTCTTAAATATCACACAAAAACTGCTGTAACTTTTTTATTTCTTTATAAAAAAATGTAAATTTTGTATAGATATTTTTATTTTCATGAAATCTAATTAGAAATGCCGTTTTAAAATTATTAGGACGATTAATTATAAACTTATACAAAAAAAACGTTTTTCTTAAATATCACACAAAAACTGCTGTAACTTTTTTATTTCTTTATAAAAAAATGTAAATTTTGTATAGATATTTTTATTTTCATGAAATCTAATTAGAAATGCCGTTTTAAAATTATTAGGACGATTAATTATAAACTTATACAAAAAAAACGTTTTTCTTAAATATCACACAAAAACTGCTGTAACTTTTTTATTTCTTTATAAAAAAATGTAAATTTTGTATAGATATTTTTATTTTCATGAAATCTAATTAGAAATGCCGTTTTAAAATTATTAGGACGATTAATTATAAACTTATACAAAAAAAACGTTTTTCTTAAATATCACACAAAAACTGCTGTAACTTTTTTATTTCTTTATAAAAAAATGTAAATTTTGTATAGATATTTTTATTTTCATGAAATCTAATTAGAAATGCCGTTTTAAAATTATTAGGACGATTAATTATAAACTTATACAAAAAAAACGCTTTTCTTAAATATCACACAAAAACTGATGTAACTTTTTTATTTCTTTATAAAAAAATGTAAATTTTGTATAGATATTTTTATTTTCATGAAATCTAATTAGAAATGCCGTTTTAAAATTATTAGGACGATTAATTATAAACTTATACAAAAAAAACGTTTTTCTTAAATATCACACAAAAACTGCTGTAACTTTTTTATTTCTTTATAAAAAAATGTAAATTTTGTATAGATATTTTTATTTTCATGAAATCTAATTAGAAATGCCGTTTTAAAATTATTAGGACGATTAATTATAAACTTATACAATAAAAACGTTTTTCTTAAATATCACACAAAAACTGCTGTAACTTTTTTATTTCTTTATAAAAAAATGTAAATTTTGTATAGATATTTTTATTTTCATGAAATCTAATTAGAAATGCCGTTTTAAAATTATTAGGACGATTAATTATAAACTTATACAAAAAAAACCTTTTTCTTAAATATCACACAAAAACTGCTGTAACTTTTTTATTTCTTTATAAAAAAATGTAAATTTTGTATAGATATTTTTATTTTCATGAAATCTAATTAGAAATGCCGTTTTAAAATTATTAGGACGATTAATTATAAACTTATACAAAAAAAACGTTTTTCTTAAATATCACACAAAAACTGCTGTAACTTTTTTATTTCTTTATAAAAAAATGTAAATTTTGTATAGATATTTTTATTTTCATGAAATCTAATTAGAAATGCCGTTTTAAAATTATTAGGACGATTAATTATAAACTTATACAAAAAAAACGTTTTTCTTAAATATCACACAAAAACTGCTGTAACTTTTTTATTTCTTTATAAAAAAATGTAAATTTTGTATAGATATTTTTATTTTCATGAAATCTAATTAGAAATGCCGTTTTAAAATTATTAGGACGATTAATTATAAACTTATACAAAAAAAACCTTTTTCTTAAATATCACACAAAAACTGCTGTAACTTTTTTATTTCTTTATAAAAAAATGTAAATTTTGTATAGATATTTTTATTTTCATGAAATCTAATTAGAAATGCCGTTTTAAAATTATTAGGACGATTAATTATAAACTTATACAAAAAAAACGTTTTTCTTAAATATCACACAAAAACTGCTGTAACTTTTTTATTTCTTTATAAAAAAATGTAAATTTTGTATAGATATTTTTATTTTCATGAAATCTAATTAGAAATGCCGTTTTAAAATTATTAGGACGATTAATTATAAACTTATACAAAAAAAACGTTTTTCTTAAATATCACACAAAAACTGCTGTAACTTTTTTATTTCTTTATAAAAAAATGTAAATTTTGTATAGATATTTTTATTTTCATGAAATCTAATTAGAAATGCCGTTTTAAAATTATTAGGACGATTAATTATAAACTTATACAAAAAAAACCTTTTTCTTAAATATCACACAAAAACTGCTGTAACTTTTTTATTTCTTTATAAAAAAATGTAAATTTTGTATAGATATTTTTATTTTCATGAAATCTAATTAGAAATGCCGTTTTAAAATTATTAGGACGATTAATTATAAACTTATACAAAAAAAACGTTTTTCTTAAATATCACACAAAAACTGCTGTAACTTTTTTATTTCTTTATAAAAAAATGTAAATTTTGTATAGATATTTTTATTTTCATGAAATCTAATTAGAAATGCCGTTTTAAAATTATTAGGACGATTAATTATAAACTTATACAAAAAAAACCTTTTTCTTAAATATCACACAAAAACTGCTGTAACTTTTTTATTTCTTTATAAAAAAATGTAAATTTTGTATAGATATTTTTATTTTCATGAAATCTAATTAGAAATGCCGTTTTAAAATTATTAGGACGATTAATTATAAACTTATACAAAAAAAACGTTTTTCTTAAATATCACACAAAAACTGCTGTAACTTTTTTATTTCTTTATAAAAAAATGTAAATTTTGTATAGATATTTTTATTTTCATGAAATCTAATTAGAAATGCCGTTTTAAAATTATTAGGACGATTAATTATAAACTTATACAAAAAAAACGTTTTTCTTAAATATCACACAAAAACTGCTGTAACTTTTTTATTTCTTTATAAAAAAATGTAAATTTTGTATAGATATTTTTATTTTCATGAAATCTAATTAGAAATGCAGTTTTAAAATTATTAGGACGAATAATTTTAAAATTATACAAAAAAAAACGTTTTTCTTAAAAATCACACAAAAACTGCTGTAACTTTTTTATTTCTTTATAAAAAAATGTAAATTTTGTATAGATATTTTTATTTTCATGAAATCTAATTAGAAATGCCGTTTTAAAATTATTAGGACGATTAATTATAAACTTATACAAAAAAAACCTTTTTCTTAAATATCACACAAAAACTGCTGTAACTTTTTTATTTCTTTATAAAAAAATGTAAATTTTGTATAGATATTTTTATTTTCATGAAATCTAATTAGAAATGCCGTTTTAAAATTATTAGGACGATTAATTATAAACTTATACAAAAAAAACGTTTTTCTTAAATATCACACAAAAACTGCTGTAACTTTTTTATTTCTTTATAAAAAAATGTAAATTTTGTATAGATATTTTTATTTTCATGAAATCTAATTAGAAATGCCGTTTTAAAATTATTAGGACGATTAATTATAAACTTATACAAAAAAAACCTTTTTCTTAAATATCACACAAAAACTCCTGTAACTTTTTTATTTCTTTATAAAAAAATGTAAATTTTGTATAGATATTTTTATTTTCATGAAATCTAATTAGAAATGCCGTTTTAAAATTATTAGGACGATTAATTATAAACTTATACAAAAAAAACGTTTTTCTTAAATATCACACAAAAACTGCTGTAACTTTTTTATTTCTTTATAAAAAAATGTAAATTTTGTATAGATATTTTTATTTTCATGAAATCTAATTAGAAATGCCGTTTTAAAATTATTAGGACGATTAATTATAAACTTATACAAAAAAAACGTTTTTCTTAAATATCACACAAAAACTGCTGTAACTTTTTTATTTCTTTATAAAAAAATGTAAATTTTGTATAGATATTTTTATTTTCATGAAATCTAATTAGAAATGCCGTTTTAAAATTATTAGGACGAATAATTTTAAAATTATACAAAAAAAAACGTTTTTCTTAAAAATCACACAAAAACTGCTGTAACTTTTTTATTTCTTTATAAAAAAATGTAAATTTTGTATAGATATTTTTATTTTCATGAAATCTAATTAGAAATGCCGTTTTAAAATTATTAGGACGATTAATTATAAACTTATACAAAAAAAACGTTTTTCTTAAATATCACACAAAAACTGCTGTAACTTTTTTATTTCTTTATAAAAAAATGTAAATTTTGTATAGATATTTTTATTTTCATGAAATCTAATTAGAAATGCCGTTTTAAAATTATTGGGACGATTAATTATAAACTTATACAAAAAAAACGTTTTTCTTAAATATCACACAAAAACTGCTGTAACTTTTTTATTTCTTTATAAAAAAATGTAAATTTTGTATAGATATTTTTATTTTCATGAAATCTAATTAGAAATGCCGTTTTAAAATTATTAGGACGATTAATTATAAACTTATACAAAAAAAACGTTTTTCTTAAATATCACACAAAAACTGCTGTAACTTTTTTATTTCTTTATAAAAAAATGTAAATTTTGTATAGATATTTTTATTTTCATGAAATCTAATTAGAAATGCCGTTTTAAAATTATTAGGACGATTAATTATAAACTTATACAAAAAAAACGTTTTTCTTAAATATCACACAAAAACTGCTGTAACTTTTTTATTTCTTTATAAAAAAATGTAAATTTTGTATAGATATTTTTATTTTCATGAAATCTAATTAGAAATGCCGTTTTAAAATTATTAGGACGATTAATTATAAACTTATACAAAAAAAACGTTTTTCTTAAATATCACACAAAAACTGCTGTAACTTTTTTATTTCTTTATAAAAAAATGTAAATTTTGTATAGATATTTTTATTTTCATGAAATCTAATTAGAAATGCCGTTTTAAAATTATTAGGACGATTAATTATAAACTTATACAAAAAAAACGTTTTTCTTAAATATCACACAAAAACTGCTGTAACTTTTTTATTTCTTTATAAAAAAATGTAAATTTTGTATAGATATTTTTATTTTCATGAAATCTAATTAGAAATGCCGTTTTAAAATTATTAGGACGATTAATTATAAACTTATACAAAAAAAACGTTTTTCTTAAATATCACACAAAAACTGCTGTAACTTTTTTATTTCTTTATAAAAAAATGTAAATTTTGTATAGATATTTTTATTTTCATGAAATCTAATTAGAAATGCCGTTTTAAAATTATTAGGACGATTAATTATAAACTTATACAAAAAAAACGTTTTTCTTAAATATCACACAAAAACTGCTGTAACTTTTTTATTTCTTTATAAAAAAATGTAAATTTTGTATAGATATTTTTATTTTCATGAAATCTAATTAGAAATGCCGTTTTAAAATTATTAGGACGATTAATTATAAACTTATACAAAAAAAACGCTTTTCTTAAATATCACACAAAAACTGATGTAACTTTTTTATTTCTTTATAAAAAAATGTAAATTTTGTATAGATATTTTTATTTTCATGAAATCTAATTAGAAATGCCGTTTTAAAATTATTAGGACGATTAATTATAAACTTATACAAAAAAAACGTTTTTCTTAAATATCACACAAAAACTGCTGTAACTTTTTTATTTCTTTATAAAAAAATGTAAATTTTGTATAGATATTTTTATTTTCATGAAATCTAATTAGAAATGCCGTTTTAAAATTATTAGGACGATTAATTATAAACTTATACAAAAAAAACGTTTTTCTTAAATATCACACAAAAACTGCTGTAACTTTTTTATTTCTTTATAAAAAAATGTAAATTTTGTATAGATATTTTTATTTTCATGAAATCTAATTAGAAATGCCGTTTTAAAATTATTAGGACGATTAATTATAAACTTATACAAAAAAAACCTTTTTCTTAAATATCACACAAAAACTGCTGTAACTTTTTTATTTCTTTATAAAAAAATGTAAATTTTGTATAGATATTTTTATTTTCATGAAATCTAATTAGAAATGCCGTTTTAAAATTATTAGGACGATTAATTATAAACTTATACAAAAAAAACGTTTTTCTTAAATATCACACAAAAACTGCTGTAACTTTTTTATTTCTTTATAAAAAAATGTAAATTTTGTATAGATATTTTTATTTTCATGAAATCTAATTAGAAATGCCGTTTTAAAATTATTAGGACGATTAATTATAAACTTATACAAAAAAAACGTTTTTCTTAAATATCACACAAAAACTGCTGTAACTTTTTTATTTCTTTATAAAAAAATGTAAATTTTGTATAGATATTTTTATTTTCATGAAATCTAATTAGAAATGCCGTTTTAAAATTATTAGGACGATTAATTATAAACTTATACAAAAAAAACCTTTTTCTTAAATATCACACAAAAACTGCTGTAACTTTTTTATTTCTTTATAAAAAAATGTAAATTTTGTATAGATATTTTTATTTTCATGAAATCTAATTAGAAATGCCGTTTTAAAATTATTAGGACGATTAATTATAAACTTATACAAAAAAAACGTTTTTCTTAAATATCACACAAAAACTGCTGTAACTTTTTTATTTCTTTATAAAAAAATGTAAATTTTGTATAGATATTTTTATTTTCATGAAATCTAATTAGAAATGCCGTTTTAAAATTATTAGGACGATTAATTATAAACTTATACAAAAAAAACGTTTTTCTTAAATATCACACAAAAACTGCTGTAACTTTTTTATTTCTTTATAAAAAAATGTAAATTTTGTATAGATATTTTTATTTTCATGAAATCTAATTAGAAATGCCGTTTTAAAATTATTAGGACGATTAATTATAAACTTATACAAAAAAAACCTTTTTCTTAAATATCACACAAAAACTGCTGTAACTTTTTTATTTCTTTATAAAAAAATGTAAATTTTGTATAGATATTTTTATTTTCATGAAATCTAATTAGAAATGCCGTTTTAAAATTATTAGGACGATTAATTATAAACTTATACAAAAAAAACGTTTTTCTTAAATATCACACAAAAACTGCTGTAACTTTTTTATTTCTTTATAAAAAAATGTAAATTTTGTATAGATATTTTTATTTTCATGAAATCTAATTAGAAATGCCGTTTTAAAATTATTAGGACGATTAATTATAAACTTATACAAAAAAAACCTTTTTCTTAAATATCACACAAAAACTGCTGTAACTTTTTTATTTCTTTATAAAAAAATGTAAATTTTGTATAGATATTTTTATTTTCATGAAATCTAATTAGAAATGCCGTTTTAAAATTATTAGGACGATTAATTATAAACTTATACAAAAAAAACGTTTTTCTTAAATATCACACAAAAACTGCTGTAACTTTTTTATTTCTTTATAAAAAAATGTAAATTTTGTATAGATATTTTTATTTTCATGAAATCTAATTAGAAATGCCGTTTTAAAATTATTAGGACGATTAATTATAAACTTATACAAAAAAAACGTTTTTCTTAAATATCACACAAAAACTGCTGTAACTTTTTTATTTCTTTATAAAAAAATGTAAATTTTGTATAGATATTTTTATTTTCATGAAATCTAATTAGAAATGCAGTTTTAAAATTATTAGGACGAATAATTTTAAAATTATACAAAAAAAAACGTTTTTCTTAAAAATCACACAAAAACTGCTGTAACTTTTTTATTTCTTTATAAAAAAATGTAAATTTTGTATAGATATTTTTATTTTCATGAAATCTAATTAGAAATGCCGTTTTAAAATTATTAGGACGATTAATTATAAACTTATACAAAAAAAACCTTTTTCTTAAATATCACACAAAAACTGCTGTAACTTTTTTATTTCTTTATAAAAAAATGTAAATTTTGTATAGATATTTTTATTTTCATGAAATCTAATTAGAAATGCCGTTTTAAAATTATTAGGACGATTAATTATAAACTTATACAAAAAAAACGTTTTTCTTAAATATCACACAAAAACTGCTGTAACTTTTTTATTTCTTTATAAAAAAATGTAAATTTTGTATAGATATTTTTATTTTCATGAAATCTAATTAGAAATGCCGTTTTAAAATTATTAGGACGATTAATTATAAACTTATACAAAAAAAACCTTTTTCTTAAATATCACACAAAAACTCCTGTAACTTTTTTATTTCTTTATAAAAAAATGTAAATTTTGTATAGATATTTTTATTTTCATGAAATCTAATTAGAAATGCCGTTTTAAAATTATTAGGACGATTAATTATAAACTTATACAAAAAAAACGTTTTTCTTAAATATCACACAAAAACTGCTGTAACTTTTTTATTTCTTTATAAAAAAATGTAAATTTTGTATAGATATTTTTATTTTCATGAAATCTAATTAGAAATGCCGTTTTAAAATTATTAGGACGATTAATTATAAACTTATACAAAAAAAACGTTTTTCTTAAATATCACACAAAAACTGCTGTAACTTTTTTATTTCTTTATAAAAAAATGTAAATTTTGTATAGATATTTTTATTTTCATGAAATCTAATTAGAAATGCCGTTTTAAAATTATTAGGACGATTAATTATAAACTTATACAAAAAAAACGTTTTTCTTAAATATCACACAAAAACTGCTGTAACTTTTTTATTTCTTTATAAAAAAATGTAAATTTTGTATAGATATTTTTATTTTCATGAAATCTAATTAGAAATGCCGTTTTAAAATTATTAGGACGATTAATTATAAACTTATACAAAAAAAACCTTTTTCTTAAATATCACACAAAAACTGCTGTAACTTTTTTATTTCTTTATAAAAAAATGTAAATTTTGTATAGATATTTTTATTTTCATGAAATCTAATTAGAAATGCCGTTTTAAAATTATTAGGACGATTAATTATAAACTTATACAAAAAAAACGTTTTTCTTAAATATCACACAAAAACTGCTGTAACTTTTTTATTTCTTTATAAAAAAATGTAAATTTTGTATAGATATTTTTATTTTCATGAAATCTAATTAGAAATGCCGTTTTAAAATTATTAGGACGATTAATTATAAACTTATACAAAAAAAACGTTTTTCTTAAATATCACACAAAAACTGCTGTAACTTTTTTATTTCTTTATAAAAAAATGTAAATTTTGTATAGATATTTTTATTTTCATGAAATCTAATTAGAAATGCAGTTTTAAAATTATTAGGACGAATAATTTTAAAATTATACAAAAAAAAACGTTTTTCTTAAAAATCACACAAAAACTGCTGTAACTTTTTTATTTCTTTATAAAAAAATGTAAATTTTGTATAGATATTTTTATTTTCATGAAATCTAATTAGAAATGCCGTTTTAAAATTATTAGGACGATTAATTATAAACTTATACAAAAAAAACCTTTTTCTTAAATATCACACAAAAACTGCTGTAACTTTTTTATTTCTTTATAAAAAAATGTAAATTTTGTATAGATATTTTTATTTTCATGAAATCTAATTAGAAATGCCGTTTTAAAATTATTAGGACGATTAATTATAAACTTATACAAAAAAAACGTTTTTCTTAAATATCACACAAAAACTGCTGTAACTTTTTTATTTCTTTATAAAAAAATGTAAATTTTGTATAGATATTTTTATTTTCATGAAATCTAATTAGAAATGCCGTTTTAAAATTATTAGGACGAATAATTATAAACATATACAAAAAAAACGTTTTTCTTAAATATCACACAAAAACTGCTGTAACTTTTTTATTTCTTCATAAAAAAATGTAAATTTTGTATAGATATTTTTATTTTCATGAAATCTAATTAGAAATGCAGTTTTAAAATTATTAGGACGAATAATTTTAAAATTATACAAAAAAAACGTTTTTCTTAAATATCACACAAAAACTGCTGTAACTTTTTTATTTCTTTATAAAAAAATGTAAATTTTGTATAGATATTTTTATTTTCATGAAATCTAATTAGAAATGCAGTTTTAAAATTATTAGGACGAATAATTTTAAAATTATACAAAAAAAACGTTTTTCTTAAATATCACACAAAAACTGCTGTAACTTTTTTATTTCTTTATAAAAAAATGTAAATTTTGTATAGATATTTTTATTTTCATGAAATCTAATTAGAAATGCAGTTTTAAAATTATTAGGACGAATAATTTTAAAATTATACAAAAAAAACGTTTTTCTTAAATATCACACAAAAACTGCTGTAACTTTTTTATTTCTTTATAAAAAAATGTAAATTTTGTATAGATATTTTTATTTTTATGAAATCTAATTAGAAATGCCGTTTTAAAATTATTAGGACGATTAATTATAAACTTATACAAAAAAAAACGTTTTTCTTAAAAATCACACAAAAACTGCTGTAACTTTTTTATTTCTTTATAAAAAAATGTAAATTTTGTATAGATATTTTTATTTTCATGAAATCTAATTAGAAATGCAGTTTTAAAATTATTAGGACGAATAATTTTAAAATTATACAAAAAAAACGTTTTTCTTAAAAATCACACAAAAACTGCTGTAACTTTTTTATTTCTTTATAAAAAAAGGAAAATTTTGTATAAATAATTTTCTTTTTATGAAATCTAATTAGAAATGCAGTTTTAAAATTACTAGGACGAATAATTTTAAAATTATACAAAAAAAACGTTTTTCTTAAATATCACACAAAAACTGCTGTAACTTTTTTATTTCTTTATAAAAAAATGTAAATTTTGTATAGATATTTTTATTTTCATGAAATCTAATTAGAAATGCCGTTTTAAAATTATTAGGACGATTAATTATAAACTTATACAAAAAAAACGTTTTTCTTAAATATCACACAAAAACTGCTGTAACTTTTTTATTTCTTTATAAAAAAATGTAAATTTTGTATAGATATTTTTATTTTCATGAAATCTAATTAGAAATGCCGTTTTAAAATTATTAGGACGATTAATTATAAACTTATACAAAAAAAACGTTTTTCTTAAATATCACACAAAAACTGCTGTAACTTTTTTATTTCTTTATAAAAAAATGTAAATTTTGTATAGATATTTTTATTTTCATAAAATCTAATTAGAAATGCCGTTTTAAAATTATTAGGACGATTAATTATAAACTTATACAAAAAAAACGTGTTTCTTAAATATCACACAAAAACTGCTGTAACTTTTTTATTTCTTTATAAAAAAATGTAAATTTTGTATAGATATTTTTATTTTCATGAAATCTAATTAGAAATGCCGTTTTAAAATTATTAGGACGATTAATTATAAACTTATACAAAAAAACGTTTTTCTTAAATATCACACAAAAACTGCTGTAACTTTTTTATTTCTTTATAAAAAAATGTAAATTTTGTATAGATATTTTTATTTTCATGAAATCTAATTAGAAATGCCGTTTTAAAATTATTAGGACGATTAATTATAAACTTATACAAAAAAAAGTTTTTCTTAAATATCACACAAAAACTGCTGTAACTTTTTTATTTCTTTATAAAAAAATGTAAATTTTGTATAGATATTTTTATTTTCATGAAATCTAATTAGAAATGCCGTTTTAAAATTATTAGGACGATTAATTATAAACTTATACAAAAAAAACGTTTTTCTTAAATATCACACAAAAACTGCTGTAACTTTTTTATTTCTTTATAAAAAAATGTAAATTTTGTATAGATATTTTTATTTTCATGAAATCTAATTAGAAATGCCGTTTTAAAATTATTAGGACGATTAATTATAAACTTATACAAAAAAAACGTTTTTCTTAAATATCACACAAAAACTGCTGTAACTTTTTTATTTCTTTATAAAAAAATGTAAATTTTGTATAGATATTTTTATTTTCATGAAATCTAATTAGAAATGCCGTTTTAAAATTATTAGGACGATTAATTATAAACTTATACAAAAAAAAGTTTTTCTTAAATATCACACAAAAACTGCTGTAACTTTTTTATTTCTTTATAAAAAAATGTAAATTTTGTATAGATATTTTTATTTTCATGAAATCTAATTAGAAATGCCGTTTTAAAATTATTAGGACGATTAATTATAAACTTATACAAAAAAACCTTTTTCTTAAATATCACACAAAAACTGCTGTAACTTTTTTATTTCTTTATAAAAAAATGTAAATTTTGTATAGATATTTTTATTTTCATGAAATCTAATTAGAAATGCCGTTTTAAAATTATTAGGACGATTAATTATAAACTTATACAAAAAAAACGTTTTTCTTAAATATCACACAAAAACTGCTGTAACTTTTTTATTTCTTTATAAAAAAATGTAAATTTTGTATAGATATTTTTATTTTCATGAAATCTAATTAGAAATGCCGTTTTAAAATTATTAGGACGATTAATTATAAACTTATACAAAAAAAACGTTTTTCTTAAATATCACACAAAAACTGCTGTAACTTTTTTATTTCTTTATAAAAAAATGTAAATTTTGTATAGATATTTTTATTTTCATGAAATCTAATTAGAAATGCCGTTTTAAAATTATTAGGACGATTAATTACAAACTTATACAAAAAAAACGTTTTTCTTAAATATCACACAAAAACTGCTGTAACTTTTTTATTTCTTTATAAAAAAATGTAAATTTTGTATAGATATTTTTATTTTCATGAAATCTAATTAGAAATGCCGTTTTAAAATTATTAGGACGATTAATTATAAACTTATACAAAAAAAACGTTTTTCATAAATATCACACAAAAACTGCTGTAACTTTTTTATTTCTTTATAAAAAAATGTAAATTTTGTATAGATATTTTTATTTTCATGAAATCTAATTAGAAATGCCGTTTTAAAATTATTAGGACGATTAATTATAAACTTATACAAAAAAAACGTTTTTCTTAAATATCACACAAAAACTGCTGTAACTTTTTTATTTCTTTATAAAAAAATGTAAATTTTGTATAGATATTTTTATTTTCATGAAATCTAATTAGAAATGCCGTTTTAAAATTATTAGGACGATTAATTATAAACTTATACAAAAAAAACGTTTTTCTTAAATATCACACAAAAACTGCTGTAACTTTTTTATTTCTTTATAAAAAAATGTAAATTTTGTATAGATATTTTTATTTTCATGAAATCTAATTAGAAATGCCGTTTTAAAATTATTAGGACGATTAATTATAAACTTATACAAAAAAAACGTTTTTCTTAAATATCACACAAAAACTGCTGTAACTTTTTTATTTCTTTATAAAAAAATGTAAATTTTGTATAGATATTTTTATTTTCATGAAATCTAATTAGAAATGCCGTTTTAAAATTATTAGGACGATTAATTATAAACTTATACAAAAAAAACGTTTTTCTTAAATATCACACAAAAACTGCTGTAACTTTTTTATTTCTTTATAAAAAAATGTAAATTTTGTATAGATATTTTTATTTTCATGAAATCTAATTAGAAATGCCGTTTTAAAATTATTAGGACGATTAATTATAAACTTATACAAAAAAAACGTTTTTCTTAAATATCACACAAAAACTGCTGTAACTTTTTTATTTCTTTATAAAAAAATGTAAATTTTGTATAGATATTTTTATTTTCATGAAATCTAATTAGAAATGCCGTTTTAAAATTATTAGGACGATTAATTATAAACTTATACAAAAAAAACGTTTTTCTTAAATATCACACAAAAACTGCTGTAACTTTTTTATTTCTTTATAAAAAAATGTAAATTTTGTATAGATATTTTTATTTTCATGAAATCTAATTAGAAATGCCGTTTTAAAATTATTAGGACGATTAATTATAAACTTATACAAAAAAAACGTTTTTCTTAAATATCACACAAAAACTGCTGTAACTTTTTTATTTCTTTATAAAAAAATGTAAATTTTGTATAGATATTTTTATTTTCATGAAATCTAATTAGAAATGCCGTTTTAAAATTATTAGGACGATTAATTATAAACTTATACAAAAAAAACGTTTTTCTTAAATATCACACAAAAACTGCTGTAACTTTTTTATTTCTTTATAAAAAAATGTAAATTTTGTATAGATATTTTTATTTTCATGAAATCTAATTAGAAATGCCGTTTTAAAATTATTAGGACGAATAATTTTAAAATTATACAAAAAAAACGTTTTTCTTAAAAATCACACAAAAACTGCTGTAACTTTTTTATTTCCTTATAAAAAAATGTAAATTTTGTATTGATATTTTTATTTTCATGAAATCTAATTAGAAATGCCGTTTTAAAATTATTAGGACGATTAATTATAAACTTATACAAAAAAACGTTTTTCTTAAATATCACACAAAAACTGCTGTAACTTTTTTATTTCTTTATAAAAAAATGTAAATTTTGTATAGATATTTTTATTTTCATGAAATCTAATTAGAAATGCCGTTTTAAAATTATTAGGACGATTAATTATAAACTTATACAAAAAAACGTTTTTCTTAAATATCACACAAAAACTGCTGTAACTTTTTTATTTCTTTATAAAAAAATGTAAATTTTGTATAGATATTTTTATTTTCATGAAATCTAATTAGAAATGCCGTTTTAAAATTATTAGGACGAATAATTATAAACTTATACAAAAAAACGTTTTTCTTAAATATCACACAAAAACTGCTGTAACTTTTTTATTTCTTTATAAAAAAATGTAAATTTTGTATAGATATTTTTATTTTCATGAAATCTAATTAGAAATGCCGTTTTAAAATTATTAGGACGATTAATTATAAACTTATACAAAAAAACGTTTTTCTTAAATATCACACAAAAACTGCTGTAACTTTTTTATTTCTTTATAAAAAAATGTAAATTTTGTATAGATATTTTTATTTTCATGAAATCTAATTAGAAATGCCGTTTTAAAATTATTAGGACGATTAATTATAAACTTATACAAAAAAACGTTTTTCTTAAATATCACACAAAAACTGCTGTAACTTTTTTATTTCTTTATAAAAAAATGTAAATTTTGTATAGATATTTTTATTTTCATGAAATCTAATTAGAAATGCCGTTTTAAAATTATTAGGACGATTAATTATAAACTTATACAAAAAAAACGTTTTTCATAAATATCACACAAAAACTGCTGTAACTTTTTTATTTCTTTATAAAAAAATGTAAATTTTGTATAGATATTTTTATTTTCATGAAATCTAATTAGAAATGCCGTTTTAAAATTATTAGGACGATTAATTATAAACTTATACAAAAAAAACGTTTTTCTTAAATATCATACAAAAACTGCTGTAACTTTTTTATTTCTTTATAAAAAAATGTAAATTTTGTATAGATATTTTTATTTTCATGAAATCTAATTAGAAATGCCGTTTTAAAATTATTAGGACGATTAATTATAAACTTATACAAAAAAAACGTTTTTCTTAAATATCACACAAAAACTGCTGTAACTTTTTTATTTCAATATAAAAAAAAGTAAATTTTGTATAGATATTTTTATTTTCATGAAATCTAATTAGAAATGCCGTTTTAAAATTATTAGGACGATTAATTATAAACTTATACAAAAAAAACGTTTTTCTTAAATATCACACAAAAACTGCTGTAACTTTTTTATTTCAATATAAAAAAAAGTAAATTTTGTATAGATATTTTTATTTTCATGAAATCTAATTAGAAATGCCGTTTTAAAATTATTAGGACGATTAATTATAAACTTATACAAAAAAAACGTTTTTCTTAAATATCACACAAAAACTGCTGTAACTTTTTTATTTCAATATAAAAAAAAGTAAATTTTGTATAGATATTTTTATTTTCATGAAATCTAATTAGAAATGCCGTTTTAAAATTATTAGGACGATTAATTATAAACTTATACAAAAAAAACGTTTTTCTTAAATATCACACAAAAACTGCTGTAACTTTTTTATTTCTTTATAAAAAAATGTAAATTTTGTATAGATATTTTTATTTTCATGAAATCTAATTAGAAATGCCGTTTTAAAATTATTAGGACGATTAATTATAAACTTATACAAAAAAACGTTTTTCTTAAAAATCACACAAAAACTGCTGTAACTTTTTTATTTCTTTATAAAAAAATGTAAATTTTGTATAGATATTTTTATTTTCATGAAATCTAATTAGAAATGCCGTTTTAAAATTATTAGGACGATTAATTATAAACTTATACAAAAAAAACGTTTTTCTTAAAAATCACACAAAACTGCTGTAACTTTTTTATTTCTTTATAAAATAATGTAAATTTTGTATAGATATTTTTATTTTCATGAAATCTAATTAGAAATGACGTTTTAAAATTATTAGGACGAATAATTTTAAAATTATACTAAAAAAACGTTTTTCTTAAAAATCACACAAAAACTGCTGTAACTTTTTTATTTCTTTATAAAAAAATGTAAATGTTGTTTATATATTTTTATTTTCATAAAATCTAATTAGAAATGCAGTTTTAAAATTATTAGGACGAATAATTTTAAAATTATACAAATAAAACATTTTTCTTAAAAATCGCACAAAAACTGCTGTAACTTTTTTATTTCTTTATAAAAAATGTAAATTTTGTATAGATATTTTTATTTTCATGAAATCTAATTAGAAATGCCGTTTTAAAATTATTAGGACGAATAATTTTAAAATTATACAAAAAAACGTTTTTCTTAAAAATCACACAAAAACTGCTGTAACTTTTTTATTTCTTTATAAAAAAATGTAAATTTTGTATAGATATTTTTATTTTCATGAAATCTAATTAGAAATGCCGTTTTAAAATTATTAGGACGATTAATTATAAACTTATACAAAAAAAACGTTTTTCTTAAAAATCACACAAAAACTGCTGTAACTTTTTTATTTCTTTATAAAAAAATGTAAATTTTGTATAGATATTTTTATTTTCATGAAACCTAATTAGAAATGCAGTTTTAAAATTATTAGGACGATTAATTATAAACTTATACAAAAAAAACGTTATTCTTAAAAATCACACAAAACTGCTGTAACTTTTTTATTTCTTTATAAAAAAATGTAAATTTTGTATAGATATTTTTATTTTCATGAAATCTAATTAGAAATGCAGTTTTAAAATTATTAGGACGAATAATTTTAAAATTATACAAAAAAAACGTTTTTCTTAAAAATCACACAAAAACTGCTGTAACTTTTTTATTTCTTTATAAAAAAATGTAAATTTTGTATAGATATTTTTATTTTCATGAAATCTAATTAGAAATGCCGTTTTAAAATTATTAGGACGATTAATTATAAACTTATACAAAAAAAACGTTTTTCTTAAAAATCACACAAAACTGATGTAACTTTTTTATTTCTTTATAAAAAAATGTAAATTTTGTATAGATATTTTTATTTTCATGAAACCTAATTAGAAATGCCGTTTTAAAATTATTAGGACGATTAATTATAAACTTATAGAAAAAAAACGTTTTACTTAAATATCACACAAAAACTGCTGTAACTTTTTTATTTCTTTATAAAAAAATGTAAATTTTGTATAGATATTTTTATTTTCATGAAATCTAATTAGAAATGCCGTTTTAAAATTATTAGGACGATTAATTATAAACTTATACAAAAAAAACGTTTTTCTTAAAAATCACACAAAACTGATGTAACTTTTTTATTTCTTTATAAAAAAATGTAAATTTTGTATAGATATTTTTATTTTCATGAAACCTAATTAGAAATGCCGTTTTAAAATTATTAGGACGATTAATTATAAACTTATAGAAAAAAAACGTTTTATTTAAATATCACACAAAAACTGCTGTAACTTTTTTATTTCTTTATAAAAAAATGTAAATTTTGTATAGATATTTTTATTTTCATGAAATCTAATTAGAAATGCCGTTTTAAAATTATTAGGAGGATTAATTATAAACTTATAGAAAAAAAACGTTTTACTTAAATATCACACAAAAACTGCTGTAACTTTTTTATTTCTTTATAAAAAAATGTAAATTTTGTATAGATATTTTTATTTTCATGAAATCTAATTAGAAATGCCGTTTTAAAATTATTAGGACGATTAATTATAAACTTATAGAAAAAAAACGTTTTACTTAAATATCACACAAAAACTGCTGTAACTTTTTTATTTCTTTATAAAAAAATGTAAATTTTGTATAGATATTTTTATTTTCATGAAATCTAATTAGAAATGCCGTTTTAAAATTATTAGGACGATTAATTATAAACTTATACAAAAAAAACGTTTTTCTTAAAAATCACACAAAACTGATGTAACTTTTTTATTTCTTTATAAAAAAATGTAAATTTTGTATAGATATTTTTATTTTCATGAAACCTAATTAGAAATGCCGTTTTAAAATTATTAGGACGATTAATTATAAACTTATAGAAAAAAAACGTTTTACTTAAATATCACACAAAAACTGCTGTAACTTTTTTATTTCTTTATAAAAAAATGTAAATTTTGTATAGATATTTTTATTTTCATGAAATCTAATTAGAAATGCCGTTTTAAAATTATTAGGACGATTAATTATAAACTTATACAAAAAAAACGTTTTTCTTAAAAATCACACAAAAACTGCTGTAACTTTTTTATTTCTTTATAAAAAAATGTAAATTTTGTATAGATATTTTTATTTTCATGAAACCTAATTAGAAATGCCGTTTTAAAATTATTAGGACGATTAATTATAAACTTATAGAAAAAAAACGTTTTACTTAAATATCACACAAAAACTGCTGTAACTTTTTTATTTCTTTATAAAAAAATGTAAATTTTGTATAGATATTTTTATTTTCATGAAACCTAATTAGAAATGCCGTTTTAAAATTATTAGGACGATTAATTATAAACTTATACAAAAAAAACGTTTTTCTTAAAAATCACACAAAAACTGCTGTAACTTTTTTATTTCTTTATAAAAAAATGTAAATTTTGTATAGATATTTTTATTTTCATGAAACCTAATTAGAAATGCCGTTTTAAAATTATTAGGACGATTAATTATAAACTTATACAAAAAAAACGTTTTTCTTAAAAATCACACAAAAACTGCTGTAACTTTTTTATTTCTTTATAAAAAAATGTAAATTTTGTATAGATATTTTTATTTTCATGAAACCTAATTAGAAATGCAGTTTTAAAATTATTAGGACGATTAATTATAAACTTATACAAAAAAAACGTTATTCTTAAAAATCACACAAAACTGCTGTAACTTTTTTATTTCTTTATAAAAAAATGTAAATTTTGTATAGATATTTTTATTTTCATGAAATCTAATTAGAAATGCAGTTTTAAAATTATTAGGACGAATAATTTTAAAATTATACAAAAAAAACGTTTTTCTTAAAAATCACACAAAAACTGCTGTAACTTTTTTATTTCTTTATAAAAAAATGTAAATTTTGTATAGATATTTTTATTTTCATGAAATCTAATTAGAAATGCCGTTTTAAAATTATTAGGACGATTAATTATAAACTTATACAAAAAAAACGTTTTTCTTAAAAATCACACAAAACTGATGTAACTTTTTTATTTCTTTATAAAAAAATGTAAATTTTGTATAGATATTTTTATTTTCATGAAACCTAATTAGAAATGCCGTTTTAAAATTATTAGGACGATTAATTATAAACTTATACAAAAAAAACGTTTTACTTAAATATCACACAAAAACTGCTGTAACTTTTTTATTTCTTTATAAAAAAATGTAAATTTTGTATAGATATTTTTATTTTCATGAAATCTAATTAGAAATGCCGTTTTAAAATTATTAGGACGATTAATTATAAACTTATAGAAAAAAAACGTTTTACTTAAATATCACACAAAAACTGCTGTAACTTTTTTATTTCTTTATAAAAAAATGTAAATTTTGTATAGATATTTTTATTTTCATGAAATCTAATTAGAAATGCCGTTTTAAAATTATTAGGACGATTAATTATAAACTTATAGAAAAAAAACGTTTTACTTAAATATCACACAAAAACTGCTGTAACTTTTTTATTTCTTTATAAAAAAATGTAAATTTTGTATAGATATTTTTATTTTCATGAAATCTAATTAGAAATGCCGTTTTAAAATTATTAGGACGATTAATTATAAACTTATACAAAAAAAACGTTTTTCTTAAAAATCACACAAAACTGATGTAACTTTTTTATTTCTTTATAAAAAAATGTAAATTTTGTATAGATATTTTTATTTTCATGAAACCTAATTAGAAATGCCGTTTTAAAATTATTAGGACGATTAATTATAAACTTATAGAAAAAAAACGTTTTACTTAAATATCACACAAAAACTGCTGTAACTTTTTTATTTCTTTATAAAAAAATGTAAATTTTGTATAGATATTTTTATTTTCATGAAATCTAATTAGAAATGCCGTTTTAAAATTATTAGGACGATTAATTATAAACTTATACAAAAAAAACGTTTTTCTTAAAAATCACACAAAACTGCTGTAACTTTTTTATTTCTTTATAAAAAAATGTAAATTTTGTATAGATATTTTTATTTTCATGAAATCTAATTAGAAATGCCGTTTAAAAATTATTAGGACGAATAATTTTAAAATTATACAAAAAAAACGTTTTTCTTAAAAATCTCACAAAAACTGCTGTAACTTTTTTTTTTCTTTATAAAAAAATGTAAATTTTGTATAGATATTTTTATTTTCATGAAATCTAATTAGAAATGCCGTTTTAAAATTATTAGGACGATTAATTATAAACTTATACAAAAAAATCGTTTTTCTTAAAAATCACACAAAACTGCTGTAACTTTTTTATTTCTTTATAAAAAAATGTAAATTTTGTATAGATATTTTTATTTTCATGAAATCTAATTAGAAATGCCGTTTTAAAATTATTAGGACGAATAATTTTAAAATTATACAAAAAAAACGTTTTTCTTAAAAATCTCACAAAAACTGCTGTAACTTTTTTATTTCTTTATAAAAAAATGTAAATTTTGTATAGATATTTTTATTTTCATGAAATCTAATTAGAAATGCCGTTTTAAAATTATTAGGACGATTAATTATAAACTTATACAAAAAAAACGTTTTTCTTAAAAATCACACAAAACTGCTGTAACTTTTTTATTTCTTTATAAAAAAATGTAAATTTTGTATAGATATTTTTATTTTCATGAAATCTAATTAGAAATGCCGTTTTAAAATTATTAGGACGAATAATTTTAAAATTATACAAAAAAAATGTTTTTCTTAAAAATCTCACAAAAACTGCTGTAACTTTTTTATTTCTTTATAAAAAAATGTAAATTTTGTATAGATATTTTTATTTTCATGAAATCTAATTAGAAATGCCGTTTTAAAATTATTAGGACGATTAATTATAAACTTATACAAAAAAAACGTTTTTCTTAAAAATCACACAAAACTGCTGTAACTTTTTTATTTCTTTATAAAAAAATGTAAATTTTGTATAGATATTTTTATTTTCATGAAATCTAATTAGAAATGCCGTTTTAAAATTATTAGGACGATTAATTATAAACTTATACAAAAAAAAGTTTTTCTTAAAAATCACACAAAACTGCTGTAACTTTTTTATTTCTTTATAAAAAAATGTAAATTTTGTATAGATATTTTTATTTTCATGAAATCTAATTAGAAATGCCGTTTTAAAATTATTAGGACGATTAATTATAAACTTATACAAAAAAAAGTTTTTCTTAAAAATCACACAAAACTGCTGTAACTTTTTTATTTCTTTATAAAAAAATGTAAATTTTGTATAGATATTTTTATTTTCATGAAATCTAATTAGAAATGCCGTTTTAAAATTATTAGGACGAATAATTTTAAAATTATACAAAAAAAATGTTTTTCTTAAAAATCTCACAAAAACTGCTGTAACTTTTTTATTTCTTTATAAAAAAATGTAAATTTTGTATAGATATTTTTATTTTCATGAAATCTAATTAGAAATGCCGTTTTAAAATTATTAGGACGATTAATTATAAACTTATACAAAAAAACGTTTTTCTTAAATATCACACAAAAACTGCTGTAACTTTTTTATTTCTTTATAAAAAAATGTAAATTTTGTATAGATATTTTTATTTTCATGAAACCTAATTAGAAATGCCGTTTTAAAATTATTAGGACGATTAATTATAAACTTATAGAAAAAAAACGTTTTACTTAAATATCACACAAAAACTGCTGTAACTTTTTTATTTCTTTATAAAAAAATGTAAATTTTGTATAGATATTTTTATTTTCATGAAATCTAATTAGAAATGCCGTTTTAAAATTATTAGGACGATTAATTATAAACTTATACAAAAAAAACGTTTTTCTTAAAAATCACACAAAACTGATGTAACTTTTTTATTTCTTTATAAAAAAATGTAAATTTTGTATAGATATTTTTATTTTCATGAAACCTAATTAGAAATGCCGTTTTAAAATTATTAGGACGATTAATTATAAACTTATACAAAAAAAACGTTTTACTTAAATATCACACAAAAACTGCTGTAACTTTTTTATTTCTTTATAAAAAAATGTAAATTTTGTATAGATATTTTTATTTTCATGAAATCTAATTAGAAATGCCGTTTTAAAATTATTAGGACGATTAATTATAAACTTATAGAAAAAAAACGTTTTACTTAAATATCACACAAAAACTGCTGTAACTTTTTTATTTCTTTATAAAAAAATGTAAATTTTGTATAGATATTTTTATTTTCATGAAATCTAATTAGAAATGCCGTTTTAAAATTATTAGGACGATTAATTATAAACTTATACAAAAAAAACGTTTTTCTTAAAAATCACACAAAACTGCTGTAACTTTTTTATTTCTTTATAAAAAAATGTAAATTTTGTATAGATATTTTTATTTTCATGAAATCTAATTAGAAATGCCGTTTTAAAATTATTAGGACGAATAATTTTAAAATTATACAAAAAAAACGTTTTTCTTAAAAATCTCACAAAAACTGCTGTAACTTTTTTTTTTCTTTATAAAAAAATGTAAATTTTGTATAGATATTTTTATTTTCATGAAATCTAATTAGAAATGCCGTTTTAAAATTATTAGGACGATTAATTATAAACTTATACAAAAAAAAGTTTTTCTTAAAAATCACACAAAACTGCTGTAACTTTTTTATTTCTTTATAAAAAAATGTAAATTTTGTATAGATATTTTTATTTTCATGAAATCTAATTAGAAATGCCGTTTTAAAATTATTAGGACGATTAATTATAAACTTATACAAAAAAAAGTTTTTCTTAAAAATCACACAAAACTGCTGTAACTTTTTTATTTCTTTATAAAAAAATGTAAATATGTATAGATATTTTTATTTTCATGAAATCTAATTAGAAATGCCGTTTTAAAATTATTAGGACGATTAATTATAAACTTATACAAAAAAACGTTTTTCTTAAATATCACACAAAAACTGCTGTAACTTTTTTATTTCTTTATAAAAAAATGTAAATTTTGTATAGATATTTTTATTTTCATGAAACCTAATTAGAAATGCCGTTTTAAAATTATTAGGACGATTAATTATAAACTTATAGAAAAAAAACGTTTTACTTAAATATCACACAAAAACTGCTGTAACTTTTTTATTTCTTTATAAAAAAATGTAAATTTTGTATAGATATTTTTATTTTCATGAAATCTAATTAGAAATGCCGTTTTAAAATTATTAGGACGATTAATTATAAACTTATACAAAAAAAACGTTTTTCTTAAAAATCACACAAAACTGATGTAACTTTTTTATTTCTTTATAAAAAAATGTAAATTTTGTATAGATATTTTTATTTTCATGAAACCTAATTAGAAATGCCGTTTTAAAATTATTAGGACGATTAATTATAAACTTATACAAAAAAAACGTTTTACTTAAATATCACACAAAAACTGCTGTAACTTTTTTATTTCTTTATAAAAAAATGTAAATTTTGTATAGATATTTTTATTTTCATGAAATCTAATTAGAAATGCCGTTTTAAAATTATTAGGACGATTAATTATAAACTTATAGAAAAAAAACGTTTTACTTAAATATCACACAAAAACTGCTGTAACTTTTTTATTTCTTTATAAAAAAATGTAAATTTTGTATAGATATTTTTATTTTCATGAAATCTAATTAGAAATGCCGTTTTAAAATTATTAGGACGATTAATTATAAACTTATACAAAAAAAACGTTTTTCTTAAAAATCACACAAAACTGCTGTAACTTTTTTATTTCTTTATAAAAAAATGTAAATTTTGTATAGATATTTTTATTTTCATGAAATCTAATTAGAAATGCCGTTTTAAAATTATTAGGACGAATAATTTTAAAATTATACAAAAAAAACGTTTTTCTTAAAAATCTCACAAAAACTGCTGTAACTTTTTTTTTTCTTTATAAAAAAATGTAAATTTTGTATAGATATTTTTATTTTCATGAAATCTAATTAGAAATGCCGTTTTAAAATTATTAGGACGATTAATTATAAACTTATACAAAAAAAACGTTTTTCTTAAAAATCACACAAAACTGCTGTAACTTTTTTATTTCTTTATAAAAAAATGTAAATTTTGTATAGATATTTTTATTTTCATGAAATCTAATTAGAAATGCCGTTTTAAAATTATTAGGACGAATAATTTTAAAATTATACAAAAAAAACGTTTTTCTTAAAAATCTCACAAAAACTGCTGTAACTTTTTTATTTCTTTATAAAAAAATGTAAATTTTGTATAGATATTTTTATTTTCATGAAATCTAATTAGAAATGCCGTTTTAAAATTATTAGGACGATTAATTATAAACTTATAAAAAAAAAACGTTTTTCTTAAAAATCACACAAAACTGCTGTAACTTTTTTATTTCTTTATAAAAAAATGTAAATTTTGTATAGATATTTTTATTTTAATGAAATCTAATTAGAAATGCCGTTTTAAAATTATTAGGACGAATAATTTTAAAATTATACAAAAAAAATGTTTTTCTTAAAAATCTCACAAAAACTGCTGTAACTTTTTTATTTCTTTATAAAAAAATGTAAATTTTGTATAGATATTTTTATTTTCATGAAATCTAATTAGAAATGCCGTTTTAAAATTATTAGGACGAATAATTTTAAAATTATACAAAAAAAACGTTTTTCTTAAAAATCGCACAAAAACTGCTGTAATTTTTTTATTTCTTTATAAAAAAATGTAAATTTTGTATAGATATTTTTATTTTCATGAAATCTAATTAGAAATGCCGTTTTAAAATTATTAGGACGAATAATTTTAAAATTATACAAAAAAAACGTTTTTCTTAAAAATCACACAAAAACTGCTGTAACTTTTTTATTTCTTTATAAAAAAATTTAAATTTTATATAGATATTTTTATTTTCATGAAATCTAATTAGAAATGCCGTTTTAAAATTATTAGGACGATTAATTATAAACTTATACAAAAAAAACGTTTTTCTTAAATATCACACAAAAACTGCTGTAACTTTTTTATTTCTTTATAAAAAAATGTAAATTTTGTATAGATATTTTTATTTTCATGAAATCTATTTAGAAATGCCGTTTTAAAATTATTAGGACGATTAATTATAAACTTATACAAAAAAAACGTTTTTCTTAAATATCACACAAAAACTGCTGTAACTTTTTTATTTCTTTATAAAAAAATGTAAATTTTGTATAGATATTTTTATTTTCATGAAATCTAATTAGAAATGCCGTTTTAAAATTATTAGAACGATTAATTATAAACTTATACAAAAAAAACGTTTTTCTTAAATATCACACAAAAACTGCTGTAACTTTTTTATTTCTTTATAAAAAAATGTAAATTTTGTATAGACATTTTTATTTTCATGAAATCTAATTAGAAATGCCGTTTTAAAATTATTAGCACGATTAATTATAAACTTATACAAAAAAAAACGTTTTTCTTAAATATCACACAAAAACTGCTGTAACTTTTTTATTTCTTTATAAAAAAATGTAAATTTTGTATAGATATTTTTATTTTCATGAAATCTAATTAAAAAAGCCGTTTTAAAATTATTAGGACGATTAATTATAAACTTATACAAAAAAACTGTTATTCTTAAAAATCACACAAAACTGCTGTAACTTTTTTATTTCTTTATAAAAAAATGTAAATTTTGTATAGATATTTTTATTTTCATGAAATCTAATTAGAAATGCCGTTTTAAAATTATTAGGACGATTAATTATAAACTTATACAAAAAAAAACGTTATTCTTAAAAATCACACAAAACTGCTGTAACTTTTTTATTTCTTTATAAAAAAATGTAAATTTTGTATAGATATTTTTATTTTCATAAAATCTAATTAGAAATGCCGTTTTAAAATTATTAGGACGATTAATTATAAACTTATACAAAAAAAACGTTATTCTTAAAAATCACACAAAACTGCTGTAACTTTTTTATTTCTTTATAAAAAAATGTAAATTTTGTATAGATATTTTTATTTTCATGAAATCTAATTAGAAATGCCGTTTTAAAATTATTAGGACGAATAATTTTAAAATTATACTAAAAAAACGTTTTTCTTAAAAATCACACAAAAACTGCTGTAACTTTTTTATTTCTTTATAAAAAAATGTAAATTTTGTATAGATATTTTTATTTTCATAAAATCTAATTAGAAATGCCGTTTTAAAATTATTAGGACGATTAATTATAAACTTATACAAAAAAAACGTTATTCTTAAAAATCACACAAAACTGCTGTAACTTTTTTATTTCTTTATAAAAAAATGTAAATTTTGTATAGATATTTTTATTTTCATGAAATCTAATTAGAAATGCCGTTTTAAAATTATTAGGACGAATAATTTTAAAATTATACTAAAAAAACGTTTTTCTTAAAAATCACACAAAAACTGCTGTAACTTTTTTATTTCTTTATAAAAAAATGTAAATTTTGTATAGATATTTTTATTTTCATAAAATCTAATTAGAAATGCCGTTTTAAAATTATTAGGACGATTAATTATAAACTTATACAAAAAAAACGTTATTCTTAAAAATCACACAAAACTGCTGTAACTTTTTTATTTCTTTATAAAAAAATGTAAATTTTGTATAGATATTTTTATTTTCATGAAATCTAATTAGAAAAGCCGTTTTAAAATTATTAGGACGAATAATTTTAAAATTATACTAAAAAAACGTTTTTCTTAAAAATCACACAAAAACTGCTGTAACTTTTTTATTTCTTTATAAAAAAATGTAAATTTTGTATAGATATTTTTATTTTCATAAAATCTAATTAGAAATGCCGTTTTAAAATTATTAGGACGATTAATTATAAACTTATACAAAAAAAACGTTATTCTTAAAAATCACACAAAACTGCTGTAACTTTTTTATTTCTTTATAAAAAAATGTAAATCTTGTATAGATATTTTTATTTTCATAAAATCTAATTAGAAATGCCGTTTTAAAATTATTAGGACGATTAATTATAAACTTATACAAAAAAAACGTTTTTCTTAAATATCACACAAAAACTGCTGTAACTTTTTTATTTCTATATAAAAAATGTAAATTTTGTATAGATATTTTTATTTTCATGAAATCTAATTAGAAATGCCGTTTTAAAATTATTAGGACGCTTAATTATAAACTTATACAAAAAAAACGTTTTTCTTAAATATCACACAAAAACTGCTGTAACTTTTTTATTTCTTTATAAAAAAATGTAAATTTTGTATAGACATTTTTATTTTCATGAAATCTAATTAGAAATGCCGTTTTAAAATTATTAGCACGATTAATTATAAACTTATACAATAAAAACGTTTTTCTTAAATATCACACAAAAACTGCTGTAATTTTTTTATTTCTTTATAAAAAAATGTAAATTTTGTATAGATATTTTTATTTTCATGAAATCTAATTAAAAAAGCCGTTTTAAAATTATTAGGACGATTAATTATAAACTTATACAAAAAAAACGTTTTTCTTAAAAATCACACAAAAACTGCTGTAACTTTTTTATTTCTATATAAAAAAATGTAAATTTTGTATAGATATTTTTATTTTCATGAAATCTAATTAGAAATGCCATTTTAAAATCATTAGGACGATTAATTATAAACTTATAAAAAAAAAAACGTTTTTCTTAAATATCACACAAAAACTGCTGTAACTTTTTTATTTCTTTATAAAAAAATGTAAATTTTGTATAGATATTTTTATTTTCATGAAATCTAATTAGAAATGCCATTTTAAAATCATTAGGACGATTAATTATAAACTTATAAAAAAAAAAATGTTTTTCTTAAATATCACACATAAACTGCTGTAACTTTTTTATTTCTATATAAAAAAATGTAAATTTTGTATAGATATTTTTATTTTCATGAAATCTAATTAGAAATGCCGTTTTAAAATTATTAGGACGAATAATTTTAAAATTATACTAAAAAAACGTTTTTCTTAAAAATCACACAAAAACTGCTGTAACTTTTTTATTTCTTTATAAAAAAATGTAAATTTTGTATAGATATTTTTATTTTCATGAAATCTAATTAGAAATGCCGTTTTAAAATTATTAGGACGAATAATCTTAAAATTATACAAAAAAAACGTTTTTCTTAAAAATCACACAAAAACTGCTGTAACTTTTTTATTTCTTTATAAAAAAATGTAAATTTTGTATAGATATTTTTATTTTCATGAAATCTAATTAGAAATGCCATTTTAAAATCATTAGGACGATTAATTATAAACTTATAAAAAAAAAAACGTTTTTCTTAAATATCACACATAAACTGCTGTAACTTTTTTATTTCTATATAAAAAAATGTAAATTTTGTATAGATATTTTTATTTTCAAGAAATCTAATTAGAAATGCAGTTTTAAAATTATTAGGACGATTAATTATAAACTTATACAAAAAAAAACGTTTTTCTTAAAAATCACACAAAAACTGCTGTAACTTTTTTACTTCTTTATAAAAAAATGTAAATTTTGTATAGATATTTTTATTTTCATGAAATCTAATTAGAAATGCCGTTTTAAAATTATTAGGACGAATAATTTTAAAATTATACTAAAAAAACGTTTTTCTTAAAAATCAGACAAAAACTGCTGTAACTTTTTTATTTCTTTATAAAAAAATGTAAATTTTGTATAGATATTTTTATTTTCATGAAATCTAATTAGAAATGCCGTTTTAAAATTATTAGGACGAATAATCTTAAAATTATACAAAAAAAACGTTTTTCTTAAAAATCACACAAAAACTGCTGTAACTTTTTTATTTCTTTATAAAAAAATGTAAATTTTGTATAGATATTTTTATTTTCATGAAATCTAATTAGAAATGCCGTTTTAAAATTATTAGGACGAATAATTTTAAAATTATACTAAAAAAACGTTTTTCTTAAAAATCACACAAAAACTGCTGTAACTTTTTTACTTCTTTATAAAAAAATGTAAATTTTGTATAGATATTTTTATTTTCATGAAATCTAATTAGAAATGCCGTTTTAAAATTATTAGGACGAATAATCTTAAAATTATACAAAAAAAACGTTTTTCTTAAAAATCACACAAAAACTGCTGTAACTTTTTTATTTCTTTATAAAAAAATGTAAATTTTGTATAGATATTTTTATTTTCATGAAATCTAATTAGAAATACCGTTTTAAAATTATTAGGACGAATAATTTTAAAATTATACTAAAAAAACGTTTTTCTAAAAATCACACAAAAACTGCTGTAACTTTTTTATTTCTTTATAAAAAAATGTAAATTTTGTATAGATATTTTTATTTTCATGAAATCTAATTAGAAATGCCGTTTTAAAATTATTAGGACGAATAATTTTAAAATTATACTAAAAAAACGTTTTTCTTAAAAATCACACAAAAACTGCTGTAACTTTTTTATTTCTTTATAAAAAAATGTAAATTTTGTATAGATATTTTTATTTTCATGAAATCTAATTAGAAATGCCGTTTTAAAATTATTAGGACGAATAATTTTAAAATTATACTAAAAAAACGTTTTTCTTAAAAATCACACAAAAACTGCTGTAACTTTTTTACTTCTTTATAAAAAAATGTAAATTTTGTATAGATATTTTTATTTTCATGAAATCTAATTAGAAATGCCGTTTTAAAATTATTAGGACGAACAATCTTAAAATTATACAAAAAAAACGTTTTTCTTAAAAATCACACAAAAACTGCTGTAACTTTTTTATTTCTTTATAAAAAAATGTAAATTTTGTATAGATATTTTTATTTTCATGAAATCTAATTAGAAATGCCGTTTTAAAATTATTAGGACGAATAATCTTAAAATTATACAAAAAAAAACGTTTTTCTTAAAAATCACACAAAAACTGCTGTAACTTTTTTATTTCTTTATAAAAAAATGTAAATTTTGTATAGATATTTTTATTTTCATGAAATCTAATTAGAAATGCCGTTTTAAAATTATTAGGACGAATAATTTTAAAATTATACTAAAAAAACGTTTTTCTTAAAAATCACACAAAAACTGCTGTAACTTTTTTATTTCTTTATAAAAAAATGTAAATTTTGTATAGATATTTTTATTTTCATGAAATCTAATTAGAAATGCCGTTTTAAAATTATTAGGACGAATAATTTTAAAATTATACTAAAAAAACGTTTTTCTTAAAAATCACACAAAAACTGCTGTAACTTTTTTACTTCTTTATAAAAAAATGTAAATTTTGTATAGATATTTTTATTTTCATGAAATCTAATTAGAAATGCCGTTTTAAAATTATTAGGACGAACAATCTTAAAATTATACAAAAAAAACGTTTTTCTTAAAAATCACACAAAAACTGCTGTAACTTTTTTACTTCTTTATAAAAAAATGTAAATTTTGTATAGATATTTTTATTTTCATGAAATCTAATTAGAAATGCCGTTTTAAAATTATTAGGACGAACAATCTTAAAATTATACAAAAAAAACGTTTTTCTTAAAAATCACACAAAAACTGCTGTAACTTTTTTATTTCTTTATAAAAAAATGTAAATTTTGTACAGATATTTTTATTTTTATGAAATCTAATTAGAAATGCCGTTTTAAAATTATTAGGACGATTAATTATAAACTTATACAAAAAAAACGTTTTTCTTAAATATCACACAAAAACTGCTGTAACTTTTTTATTTCTATATAAAAAAATGTAAATTTTGTATAGATATTTTTATTTTCATGAAATCTAATTAGAAATGCCGTTTTAAAATTATTAGGACGATTAATTATAAACTTATACAAAAAAAACGTTTTTCTTAAAAATCACACAAAACTGCTGTAACTTTTTTATTTCTTTATAAAAAAATGTAAATTTTGTATAGATATTTTTATTTTCATGAAATTTAATTAGAAATGCCATTTTAAAATTATTAGGACGATTAATTATAAACTTATACAAAAAAAACGTTTTTCTTAAAAATCACAAAAAAACTGCTGTAACTTTTTTATTTCCTTATAAAAAAATGTAAATTTTGTATAGATATTTTTATTTTCATGAAATCTAATTAGAAATGCCATTTTAAAATTATTAGGACGATTAATTATAAACTTATACAAAAAAAACGTTTTTCTTAAAAATCACACAAAACTGCTGTAACTTTTTTATTTCTTTATAAAAAAATGTAAATTTTGTATAGATATTTTTATTTTCATGAAATCTAATTAGAAATGCCGTTTTAAAATTATTAGGACGATTAATTATAAACTTATACAAAAAAAACGTTTTTCTTAAAAATCACACAAAACTGCTGTAACTTTTTTATTTCTTTATAAAAAAATGTAAATTTTGTATAGATATTTTTATTTTCATGAAATTTAATTAGAAATGCCATTTTAAAATTATTAGGACGATTAATTATAAACTTATACAAAAAAAACGTTTTTCTTAAAAATCACAAAAAAACTGCTGTAACTTTTTTATTTCCTTATAAAAAAATGTAAATTTTGTATAGATATTTTTATTTTCATGAAATCTAATTAGAAATGCCGTTTTAAAATTATTAGGACGATTAATTATAAACTTATATAAAAAAAACGTTTTTCTTAAAAATCACACAAAACTGCTGTAACTTTTTTATTTCTTTATAAAAAAATGTAAATTTTGTATAGATATTTTTATTTTCATGAAATCTAATTAGAAATGCCGTTTTAAAATTATTAGGACGAATAATCTTAAAATTATACAAAAAAAACGTTTTTCTTAAAAATCACACAAAAACTGCTGTAACTTTTTTATTTCTTTATAAAAAAATGTAAATTTTGTATAGATATTTTTATTTTCATGAAATCTAATTAGAAATGCCGTTTTAAAATTATTAGGACGAATAACCTTAAAATTATACAAAAAAAACGTTTTTCTTAAAAATCACACAAAAACTGCTGTAACTTTTTTATTTCTTTATAAAAAAATGTAAATTTTGTATAGATATTTTTATTTTCATGAAATCTAATTACAAATGCCGTTTTAAAATTATTAGGATGATTAATTATAAACTTATACAAAAAAAACTTTTTTCTTAAATATCACACAAAAACTGCTGTAACTTTTTTATTTCTTTATAAAAAAATGTAAATGTTGTATATATATTTTTATTTTCATGAAATCTAATTAGAAATGCAGTTTTAAAATTATTAGGACGAATAATTTTAAAATTATACAAAAAAAAACGTTTTTCTTAAAAATCACACAAAAACTGCTGTAACTTTTTTTGTTCTTTATAAAAAAATGTAAATTTTGTATAGATATTTTTATTTTCATGAAATCTAATTACAAATGCCGTTTTAAAATTATTAGGACGATTAATTATAAACTTATACAAAAAAAACTTTTTTCTTAAATATCACACAAAAACTGCTGTAACTTTTTTATTTCTTTATAAAAAAATGTAAATGTTGTATATATATTTTTATTTTCATGAAATCTAATTAGAAATGCCGTTTTAAAATTATTTGGACGAATAATTTTAAAATTATACAAAAAAAAACGTTTTTCTTAAAAATCACACAAAAACTGCTGTAACTTTTTTATTTCTTTATAAAAAAATGTAAAGTTTGTATAGATATTTTTATTTTCATGAAATCTAATTACAAATGCCGTTTTAAAATTATTTGGACGAATAATTTTAAAATTATACAAAAAAAACGTTTTCTTAAAAATCACACAAAAACTGATGTAACTTTTTTATTTCTTCATAAAAAAATGTAAATTTAGTATAGATATTTTTATTTTCATGAAATCTAATTAGAAATGCCGTTTTAAAATTATTAGGACGAATATTTTTAAAATTATACAAAAAAAACATTTTTCTTAAAAATCACACAAAAACTGCTGTAACTTTTTTATTTCTTTATAAAAAAATGTAAATTTTGTATAAATAATTTTATTTTCATGAAATCTAATTAGAAATGCCGTTTTAAAATTATTAGGACGATTAATTTTAAAATTATACAAAAAAAACCTTTTTCTTAAAAATCACACAAAAACTGCTGTAACTTTTTTATTTCTTTATAAAAAAATGTAAATTTTGTATAAATAATTTTATTTTCATGAAATCTAATTAGAAATGCCGTTTTAAAATTATTAGGACGATTAATTTTAAAATTATACAAAAAAAACGTTTTTCTTAAAAATCACACAAAAACTGATGTAACTTTTTTATTTCTTCATAAAAAAATGTAAATTTTGTATAAATAATTTTATTTTCATGAAATCTAATTAGAAATGCCGTTTTAAAATTATTAGGACGATTAATTTTAAAATTATACAAAAAAAACCTTTTTCTTAAAAATCACACAAAAACTGCTGTAACTTTTTTATTTCTTTATAAAAAAATGTAAATTTTGTATAAATAATTTTATTTTCATGAAATCTAATTAGAAATGCCGTTTTAAAATTATTAGGACGATTAATTTTAAAATTATACAAAAAAAACGATTTTCTTAAAAATCACACAAAAACTGCTGTAACTTTTTTATTTCTTTATAAGAAAATGTAAATTTTGTATAAATAATTTTTTGCACTTTCTATATATAATGAGCTAGTTTAGTCCTTATTGATAGAGACTAAAACGTCACATTTCCTGTCTCTTGTCAAATTTTACTTTACTCCCTGTCTTGTCATTACTTTACTCCCTCCCGCGTCATTTGTCATCACTTTACTCCCGCTCACGTAACTTGTCATTAAAAATTAAAATTAGTCATAATCTTGTAATTTGTCTGAATTTGCCGCGAAATCACAATCGTTGCAAACTTCAGTCTAGTCTAAACACCACCAATATATTGAGTGAATTCTAACCTCTAATAAATTTATTTGGTTTGGTTTGGAAGGGAATTTGATTTTTATTCTGGGGTCGGGGATTGTATTATGTACGGTTTATTATTTTATAGATTAATACTAAATTTTAAATTTAAAGGTGTTTTAAGTGTTCACAGAATCGATTCAATCAATTAGTTAGATCTGTAAATGTGGCAAAATCTTTTAAACTTGGTAAACTTTATTCCTGCATCAAAACTTACCTACTTTATTTATTGTGAAGTTAATTATTATTGTTTTAAATTTATAAAATCAATTACAATAATTATAATATTAATCTACAATTATCTATATTTTATGAAAATTGCTGTATAAATCATTATGACGGGCGAATAAAAATATCCGTCGCCGTCCGATGACAACCGATATTAGTCACAGCGATAGCCATATAATTAAATTATTGTGGAAACTTTTACCTATTAAAAAAGTGCAAAAAATTCTATATGCACCGAGGTAGTAAAGTGAATTTAATCCCTCCTCTGAACAAAACATCGTCGGGATTAAAATCAGTCACTTTACTACCTAGGTGCATAAATAACTATTATTTTCATGAAATCTAATTAGAAATGCCGTTTTAAAATTTTTAGGACGAATAATTTTAAAATTATACAAAAAAAACGTTATTCTTAAAAATCACACAAAAACTGCAGTAACTTTTTTATTTCTTCATAAAAAAATGTAAATTTTCTTTAAATAATTTTATTTTCCTGAAATCTAATTAGAAATGCCGTTTTAAAATTTTTCGGACGATTAATTTTAAAATTATACAAAAAAACGTTATTTTTAAGAAATAATGCGTTTTTCTTAAAAATCAAACAAAAACTGCTGTAACTTTTTTATTTCTACTTAAAAAAATTTAAATTTTATTAAAATAATTTTATTTTAATGAAATCTAATTAGAAATGCCGTTTTAAAATTTTTAGGACGATTAATTTTAAAATTATACAAAAAAAAACGTTATTTTTTAGAAATATTGCGTTTTTCTTAAAATTCAAACAAAAACTGCTGTAACTTTTTTATTTCTGCATTAAAGAATCAAAGAAAATCAAGTTGGCATAAAATAACAAAAGAATAATTTTGTAATTTAAACAGATGTTTATTTTATGCCAACTTGATTTTGTAAATAAAAATTTAAATTTTTTTTCATTTTTTTTTTAATTAAAATAAAAGAACAATGTGTGTTACATCATTTAAATTGTATTTTTTTTCTCTATCCAATGGTATAAAAATTAAATATCGCGCCCATAAGAAAATCAAAAGTTGGTTTAAAATAAATGAAATCTAGTTAACCTAAATTTTTTTTCTCAATGCCAATCGATAGAGAATGTCAAATTATGTAAAACGAAAAAGTTAAGCGATTACAAAAATATGGAAAGAAAACGAAAATGTGTAATTTCAGATTATTCATGATATTTCAGGACTAGAGCAAGATATCTCGGATTTCTAAATAGATTCTAAAGGAGTTTGAAAAGGGGCAACATTTTTCTAATTTAAGCAACTTTGTAACTCTTTAGGTTCACAAGATCCCAATGGTGTGCACCGTGCACCGTAAGAGTGACCACCCTGTATAATCTATAATACAATGAATTCAAATAAGAGTGAAACCGCAACTATGCAACCAAACATTCTCTGTAGTGATTTTAGACTTGCTAAGTTGGTGTACCTGTTAATTTTAATTCAAATTTAAATCTGATCTATCACTTTAACCAAAGCGTCTCTCGGCAGTTTTTCTTCGGCTATTTATTCAAGTAATCACTTGAATAAATAGCCGAAGAAATGTCTCAGTGTGTTGCAAATTTTATAAAATAACAGTGCTTTTCAAAACTAAATTTAGTGCAGATAAAATATTCGCGATGGTTTTTTCACCGAAGCACAACGCATTTATTTCAGTGTAGCCAACTGTGGGAAAACTTAGGTTTCCTACTTTGTAATGCCATTGGTTTCAATCTTATTTGAATTCATTGTATGTTCATAATATTAGGAATATCAAGTTGTCTAAAACTACTACACATATATTGTGAATAAATTGATGTTAAGAAATAACAACTGAGGCCCAAATATTTACATTTCAAATTTGTTATTGTTGAGGGATTCTTCCAGGGATAGTAGGGCGTTGTAAGAAAAAACAATTTTAAATTTTGTTTGGAAATTTTGAGCATCTTGGAAGTTTTTAAGTGAAGTGGCAGTTTATTGTATACTGTTAAACACATGTAGTGTAGGCTTTTTTTGAAGAATGAGGTTTTGGAACTCGTAGAATTGTAGATCGTCTGGTGTGGATGAGGTTCACATTTTAATTTTTTGAAAACAGTATGATGGTTTCTAATACAAAAATACAGCGTTTGTACATAGATAAAGCCAGACCCAGTCATCAAATTCAGTTGCAAGAAAAGTGGCTGACAATGCTCTATCAGTTCTGAAGATGTGCCTAACAATTTGTTTTTGTAACACAAAGATCTTAGAAGTAAAACATTAAAATCAGTACATGGTTACAGAATTATTATAGTTGATTACTTACTATATCTAACATAGAGTTCAAAATAATGCTGAAGTTTCACAACATGTTTCCTGTTTCCATCCAGCTTAAAGAGGATGTGTCCGAATTGATGTCAATATTTCTATATTGACATCAATTCGGACACATCTTCTTTAAGCTTATCTTTAAGCTTCTGCCCTTACGAGGGTGTTTGTTAACTATTGTGAGAAACCCGAACTTACAATAAATGTTGGAAGTGGTTTCCCCGATTTTCTAAACAAAAATTTACTCGTCGTTTCATATTTTCAAATACCCGCTGAAGTTCATCTTGGGTGATGAGATTGATTTCTTGAGTAATAGCCAGTTTTAATTCTTCCAGATCGTGTATTCGATTTTTATAGATCTTGTTTTTATACGCCCAAATAAATAAAAATCAAGGGGTGTTAGATCTGGAGATCGGGCAGGCCACAGATTTTGGCTTATTAATCTTTCATCATAAAACTCCTGAAGAAATTCAATTGTGGTCCTTGCAGTATGTGCTGTTGCACCATCTTGCTGGAAATATCTGGTTTGAAGTTCGTCATTATGAAGGTCGTTAATAAACGGTTCCAAAAGCAAAGTTCGGTATCTCGCAGCATTTATCGTCTCTTGAAAGAATATATTGGTCCAATTATTCTTCTTCGTGACATGGCCACCCACACACCATTTTTGGGGATGCAAGCTGGTTTCAACAAATATTTGTGGATTTTGTGTAGACCGCCATGTTCTATAATTTTGGGAATTCACATAACCCGATAAGTGAAACCACGCTTCATCAAAAAAGAACGTAACATCCAAAATATCATTGTTTAAATTGTTATTAAACCATTAACAATAGTCTAATCTTTTTGGATAATCAGGTGGTAATAATTCTTGCACTACACTCACTTTATATGCATGCATGTGAAGTTTTTTTTAGGGCCGTATGGCAAGTTCCCACGGACAATCCTAAAAATTATTCTTAAATATTGTTTTGCATAACTTATTGTATAGGTGGTTACCTGTTTGAGTTGAAAGTTTTACGATTGATTTTGTAGGACTTTGTTCCATGCGATTGCTAATATCCCTCAAAACGTTATCGGTTAACTTTTTAGGAGCCCCACTACTTTTTCCTTTACAAATGCAATGTTTATTCTCAAAATGGTTAATTCGAAACTTATGTAAATTGTAAATTGTTCTATACAAGATTGTAAGTCGTAAGACCATGTTCCATCGATCAATGTTCCACTTCGAAAATGTGCCATCAAAATGAATGCGTTGTGCTCCATTTAGAAAGCCATCGCCAATATTTTAACTGCACTATTATTAGTTTAGAAAAAACTGTTTTTTTGATAAAATATGCAGAAAAATAACTTGAAAAAAATACCCGAAGAAAAACTGCTGAGTGACGCTTTGGTTAAAGTGACAGATTTAAATTTGAATGAAAATGAACAGGTACACCAACTTAGCAAGTCTAAAATCAGATACTTCCCCTTTTGTATTTTTACCCCAAATTCGGACGTTTTTTGCGACAATGCGCGAAAATGGCAGTTTTTTAGTCAGATTTTAAAAATTTCGAATGCATCGTAAAAAGGGATGTCAATTCTAAGTGGGGTTCGAATTTTAAATTTTTCCTAACACGCTCTGAAAAAAATTCACGAAAATGGTCGATTTTTCTTGCTTTTTTTCCGGTTTTCGTCGGCGTCAACTTTGAAAAATCGCACCCCCGTCCGTTTTTAAAGGGAAGCGACGAAATTTGACCCCTTTTATTCTCACATCCTGGGGATAGAACGTGGCCATTTTTAAGTCTACAGGCGCAACGGTGGGGCGTCGCGGTGTCGGCACGCCGAGTGTACAAATTTAGCGTTTTCTCGGGCGGCAAAAGTGCTAAAACTGTGCGGCTTCGATTAGAGATTAGAAGATCGGCAGATGAAAAAAAATCGCGGTTTCGTGATTTGTTATCTACATACCGCGCTACATCAGGAAACGAGCGCTTTTTTTGATATCTCATCTTTTTCTGTACTTTTGGCGCCCTCGAATTTGTAGTTTGAAATTAGTGCTTTTTCGACGCCGACTTTGAAAATTCGTTACTTATGATACCGACCGTGTATAATATTCCAATATTTTTTATTTCCCTTCTTTCTTTATTATTTATGCGAGAAAAAATCAGCACGATTATATTTTACCCCTGGACTTAAGAAAAAATCGCAAGTGAAATGTTAATAAAATAGCTCAAACACGCGCTTTGGTCAGCGTAAAAAAGTAAAAATGTTGAATTTAGGGGTTTTTTAATTTTCATTTTTAAAAATTCCAATTAAGTAATCTACTCTTGGTATCAAAATCGCCCACGCATAGGGTTTTTTTAAATTTTGAAAAAACAACGAAATCTTAAATTTTTTAAGATCGAATTTAAGAAAGTAGCATTTTTATTCGAGTTTCGGTCTAATCAACCCCAGAAATTTTATTTTGTCCCAACGTAATTTTCTGAAAGCTTTCATGGTCCACTTTACGACAAAAAAGAATCACTTCGCTATCCCTTTTCGTTATCGAGTTATGGCCGAAAATGTAGTAAAAATATGCAAAATCGTTTGGAGCCAAAATTGCGATCTGAAATTTTTCACTTTTCACAAAATAATTAATATCTTCCAAACTATTAGAACCACCGGAACGATTAATAGCTTAAAATTCGCACCGTTACCTCCCCCATCAAATTCCCTGAAAATTTTAATTTTCGGTTTAAAATTGCGTCGTCCAGGCCCGTATTTGCACCAAAATTTTTCCAAAACTTTGCGAATTTATTCCAAAAAAAAAACTTTTTAACCGATTTTAACCAAATATTTTTTAAAACGCGTCCATCCATGGTGTTTACTTTTGGTAAAAATTTGAAATCACTAACTTTTATAGTTTTCGAGAAAATCGATTTCCATGAAAATTTTTTTTTCGAGAAGTCAAAATCGATCCCGCAAATGAAAGAAAATAGAAAATAGATGAAATTTAGGGGGTCACTTGCCCTCCACACCGCCCCCCCCCCCCAAAAAAAAATTTTTACACCCCAAAAACTCAAAAAAATCAAAAATGTTCTAGGTAATGTACCTTAAAAAATAATTAAATTTTAAAAAATTTACTAAGATAATATCGATAATTTTTACAAACTTATCTGTACGAATTTTTGTTTCTTAATTTTAGTTATTAGGCGAAATATGAATTTTTAACAATACGCCTTTACTTACTCATTTGTTAAATCAAATCAAATGCCATATTTTATATTTTATATAAAAATTCATATCTTTTGAACAAAAAGTCGTACTGTCTTGATTTTTTTTTTTATTTTTAACTTTCAAATTTTTAATTTGAAACGCTAAACACTTGTTTTCAACTAATTTTAAAATTATTTTTTAAAGAGTAGTTATTAATTTTTCTTAAAAAATAATTTTTTATATTAAAAATTATAAAAATTATTGAAAAAAAAAACTTTGACCAAAATAAAGTCCTGTTCGATTAATTCAAAATCTAATTTGATTAAGACGTCCAGGAGTAGCATCAATTTTCACTCCTAAAGAAGAGATTGTTCAAGAATGTAAAACATCACCTGCAGAAATTAATATTCGAATTTGGGAATTAAATGGAATTACCAATTGATTATCAAAATCTAATAAACGAAAATTAAATAAATTCAATTCATTTTGGGGTAGTATGTATACAGGGTGTCCCTGAAAGGTCTGTACAAAATAATACCTCATACTCCTGAGACCAAAATAAGACGATAGGACCAAACTTATCTCTATCCAAAAGTTCTTCGTTAAGGCGCTACAGACCATTAAAAAGTTCTTAAAACTATTTTGTTTTTTTTAAATTACTAAAAATTGGTTCATACGATCATAACAAAATTTAGTATGTGGCTATGTAATGAAAAAAGGTATTTTTAGACATTTTGTTTTTACTTTTTCACGATATCTAAGTGGTCAAAAATAGGTCATCGACATGCAAGTTTTCTTGTAACTTTTTAATGGCTGAACAAAAATTCATAAAACTTTAATTGTAGCTAAACAGTGTAATTATAAACTTTTTTTGTCTCTTATACAATGTTTCTAACTCCTTTAGTTTAGGCAGAAAAAAATATTTCCATGTGGTGCATAACCTAACTTTAGAAAAATATTTAAATTTTTCGCCAAAAGGGCACCCTGTATATGGTATATGAATCATATTAAATATTTGAAAAATCAGAGTATTCATAAGATGAATATCATTGATGACCAGCAATATTGTTTTAATAGAAATTAAAGGATTTTTATTAATTTGATCAAGTATATAAAGTAATCATAAAGAAGGTACAGCAATAAAAATTAAAATAATAGCTGGAATTAAGGTTCAAATTATTTCAATTACAGGTAAACGCCGTCGTTTAACGCCGGCGTAAAATGTACACTCATTTTTCGTGCAGTTTTCGCACAATGTTTGAGTTCTGCAGACTTATTCTTGGGCCGCGGCCGGTCGAGATCGTGTAGTCGACTACATTTATCATTCTGTCCTTTTCATTTACTTTTCATTTACTTGAAAAAATAAGAGTCAGTCCTTCTAGTCTCGTCGACCACACGATGTGGTCGGGCCCAAGAATAAGCCCGCTGAATCACTATTGTCGCCCATAATGATACTACAAATTGAATATTCTTTTAATTTTATAATAAAATAAAAAATATAGGTAATAATATCTTTTTATTTTTCTTAAAAACCGGCGCAAAACGACGTTTCCCAGTAAACCAACTTGTAACTTCTATATAAAATACACATAGATAACTTATAAATTCAACTTTTTGTTCACATTGTACGGGCTCTGAGTAGCAAAAGTGGTACAATTTCTACAGGACATTATTCTACTTATTCTCGACATTCTTACTGAGAAGTTTGGCATGAATTGTATATACAAAGTGTCCCATTTTAATTAATCCAGCTGAATATCTTGGAAACTAAGCGATTTCCTTAAAAATGTTTTAGACAAAAATTATAAAGTTTCGAGGGGGACATTTAACAGTACCATGGGTTTTTAATTTTTATGGGATTTTATGGTGTTTTGATGGAAAAACATTTTTTTTTAATGGGAACCCATAATTTTTATTGTAGATTCGTAATCTTTAAACAATAATAAGCAACTTTTGGTTTTTTATAAAATTTCAATTTTTCGTGATATTCACCAAAATAATCATCTATTTTGAGATTTTCGGTTCAGTTTTACTAGAAAACTAAAGCTTTTATAGAAAAATCACAAGAGGCAAAAAGTGATCTTTATGATGATCTTTGACCTTATCTTTAATTTTAATATTAAAAAAATAATTTCACATTTTCGTAAAAAAATATTTTTTTTTAAATAAATTGAAAAAAAAAATGAAATAAATTTTAAAACCTTTTTACTTGTTTTTCTAAATCTTTACATTAATTTAAACAATTTTTGCCTTAGGGGATTTTTCTTAAAAAAAATCAGTTTTCTAGAAAACCTGAATCGAAATCTCAAAATGTCTGTTAATTTTGGCGAATATCGTGAAAAATTGAAATTTCCTAAAAAATATTTTCAACCAGAAGTTGCTTATTATTTTTCATGGATTGTGAATCAATAATAAAATTTATAGGTTCCCATTTGAAAAAAAAATTTTCCCCATAAAATCCCATAAAAATTAAAAACCCATGGCTCAATTATATGTCCCCCTCGAGCCGCTACAATTTTTGTCTGAAACATTTTTAATAAAATCGCTTAGTTTCCAAGATATTCAGCTGGATTAATTAAAATGGGACACCCTGTATATACCGGGTGGAAATGAAAACCGGGTCACCTCTATAACTTTTTTATTTATGAATAGAAAAATTTGAAATTTGGCTATGTTCTATGGTTCAAAAAAACAAATTTTATGCGCATTTTTTATTTTCGAAATCACTTCCGGTTTCACCGGAAACACCACGAACTTTGTTTTTTTTAAATGTAACATCCCATATTTTTATTCATGGCTTAAAATACTTTTAAAAAAGAAGTATTTTTGAGATATTAGTTTTTATTTTTTGCGAAAAAAAAAATTTTTCAAAAAAAAAAAAGGTTTTCGAAGTCGGTGAAAATTACCAAAACTAATTCTAAATAATTCAAATACATAAAATAAATAATCGTTATAAAATCCTCATTTTAAAAAGTCGAATGACCCGGCATCATTGCATTTAAAAAAAGTGAGATATTTGATAAAATCTTCATTAACTAAGTTTAAAAATTAATAGTTCAAAAACCACTTAAATTTTTTTTCAAATTACAATTTAATTTAGGTATTTGAATTATTTAGAATTAGTTTTGGTACTTTTCACCGACTTCGAAAACCTTTTTTAAATTTTTTTTACAAAAAAAATAAAAACTAATATCTCAAAAATACTTCTTTTTTAAAAGTATTTTAAGCCATGAATAAAAATATGGGATGTTATATTTAAAAAAACAAAGTTCATGGTGTTTCCGGTGAAACCGGAAGTGATTTCGAAAATAAAAAATGCACATAAAATTTGTTTTTTTGAACCATAGAACATAGGCAAATTTCAAATTTTTTTATTCATAAATAAAAAAGTTATCGAGGTTTTTATTTCCACCCGGTATATACAGGGTGTCCCGTAAGTGGACGATAAAACGAAATGAGCTGACAGAGAAGGTAATTTCCAATTTAAATAAACATCTTTTTGTTATGAAATTGTTGATGGTTCAAGAGTTATTTCAGTTTTTGTATGTTTTCAGTAAGCGTGTACTGTAAAAAATTGATTAAAAAAATACTATGAGTTATTTGATTTTTTAAATTATCATTATGAACCTCAAAGGGTCCACCTTTTCAATAATATGACTTTTATAATCTCATTTATCTTTTATCAAAGAAAAAAAATATTTTGCGCAAACTTTTTGTTCGTATAAAATCTTAGTTGATTTTCAAGTCACCCTGACAGAAAATAATGTACTAACATAAAGTTGAACAACTATTAGAAAAAGTTGTCCATTTCACGTAAAATCAGAAACGCATGAAGGTAAATCCAACCGTTTTTTTTATGATTTTTTATGAGAAGTAGTTCATATTTTTGCTAAAAAATAATTGTACTACAGTTTTGAGTTAAGGTCAAAAATTAAACAAAATGAGTCAAATAATGATTTTCATTACCAAAAATTTGCAAAAGGTGCTCAAAGTGAGCTCCATGTGCCCTTACACATAATCGGCATCGACGGATAAAATTGGTTTTGATTAACCGAATGCTCCTTCATTATTTTTAATAATACGATTGCTCGCCTTATTTTTGGTCGCAGCTCTTCGTCGGTGTTATTTTCCGTTGCGTAAACCAATTCTTTAAAATAACCCCCCCCCCCAAAAAAAAAGTCTAAAAGAATTGGGTCAGGTGATCGCGCTGGCCAGTGAATAGTTCCTCCTCTTCCAATCCAGCGATTTCGAAAATGTATGTTGAGGTGTCGTCTCACCTCTACAGCATAATGGGGAGGAGCACTATCTTGCGGGAGCCACCTGTCCCGGCGAGTTTCAAGGGAAACATCTTCAAGTAAGCCTGACAAATCATTTTGCAAAGAATTAAGGTAAATTTGGCCATTGACCCTTCTTGGTAGTTCAAATAGGCCAATCAGTCTACCTTCAATTATTCCTGCCCACATATTGATCCCAAAGTGGTGTTGGAAGCGATCATTTCGCATCACCATGGGATTAGCGTCGTCCCAATAATGTAAATTGTGGATTCGAATATTTCTATCCTGCTAAATGTGGATTCGTCGCACGTCGCTCAATAAAATTTTATTTAAAAAACTAGGGTTTTCCCTGTTGCGTCGTAGCATTTCCCTGCAAAATCGGTCCTATTATTGAAGTCAGGAGGTAAAAGTACTTGCACGCGTTGCAAATGGTACATGGTACGGGTACAATTGATTCCTTTGTAAAATATGATGCTCAGAAGATCGAGGTATTTGATTATTTCTTGATACACGACGAACACTTATTGTCATATTAGGTCTTCCTTCTCTCCGTGGCTTTCACCTTCTATGTTCTATGTACTACCGATGTACATTTTGAAACACTCTGTAGACGGGATAACGCTCACGATTGGGGTATCGTTCTCGGTACTGTCTTGCAGCAGCTAGAACATTTTCATCACAAAACCTATACACATAATGCATTTCAGCATATTCGCGAGAAGAGTACAACATTTTTTGTGAATCCGAATACAATTTAAAATAACAGTTCCAAATATCCCAACTTCAAAAATTGGAAAACAAAAACAACTGCTCTTCCTCAATTGCTATCAGGTGGTCTATGAAAACCAAAGCAGTTTTGTTATTTGTTTACATTTTAAATTTATTAGAATTGGACTGAACAATAGCCGTGACGAAAAATTAAATGAGAAATTTTGATTATTAAAAATAACAATTACATTCTAAGCACCTTTCGTAATTTTTTTATGGAAAACTCATTATTTGACTCATTTCGTTTGATTTCTGATCATAATTCAAAACTTGTAGTAAATAAATTTTTAGCAAAAAATACGAATTACTTCTCATAAAAATTCATTTAAAAAAACGGTTTAATTTGCCTTTATGCGTTATACCATTTTTGATTCTACGTGAAATCCACAATTTTTTCCAATACTTGTTCAACTTAATGTTAGTACATTATTTTCTGTCAGGGTGACTTTAAAATCAACTAAAATTTTATACGAACAAAAAGTTTTCGCAAAATATTTTTTTTCTTTGATAAAAGATAAATTAGTTTATAAAAGTGCTATTATTGAAAAGGTGGACCCTTTGAGGTTCATAATGATAATTTAAAAAATCAAACAACTCATAGCATTTTCTTAATCAATTTTCTTATGAACACAGTACGCGTTTTACTGAAAAAATACAAAAATTGAAATAACTCTTGAACCATCAACAATTTTATAACAAAAAATATGGTTATTTAAATTGGAAATTACCTTCTGTGTCAGCTGATTTCGTTTTATCGTCCACTTACGGGACACCCTGTATATCTTACATATATAATATTATATTATTTTCTCTATATAAATAACATATAAAGAATTGTAATCTATTATTTATATAGAAGTGTATTATTAAATGTAAAATAACTATGTACATAAGTACATATGTCATATACATATATATTTAATATATGTTTTTAAATAATATATAAAAATCCTGGCCAAGGACAATTTCGCATAAAATAATAAAAGCGAAATTGCAAAATTGCGCTTACCAAAGAAATCCAACATTCAACACCGACACTTATTAGAAAAATTTATGGAAGTTCGGTTAGAATTTATTTATTTTGTTATAAATAATTTTAACTACTTAATTCTTATATTTAATTTTTTTTATTTTGAATGTTTTTAAAGTTTAGAATTTTTTGTTAATTTTAATTATTGGTAAAATGATTAGAATTTTTTTTAAACTTTAAAATGTATAGAAATATATGGTAATTGAGAAAAAGAATGTTCAATTGGAGGGGTAAATTGAATTCATTCAATTGAAGTCGAGTAATTATTATTTGTTAAAAATATTCATAAAGATCGTTCTCAAATCTCTGAAATCTTTCTCAAATAATAAACAAAAGTAAAAAAGTTCTTGTTAAGGAAATTCATGACCCAATTGAAGAAACAACATTTCACCCTAAAAATGAGTCAGGATAATCTTTATTGCAAAAAACTTCGTGTATAATACTCGTCATTTTTTATTAGAGAAAACTCGAACTTGGTCTTTGTTAAATTAAAATTTATTTACATTTTGAGGTTACTTGTTTGTAAAAAGAAGAAAACAAAAACTTGCGAGAAAACTCTATTAAAAAAACGTGTATGATACTTGCGAGTTTTTACCATAGAAAACTCACGAAAAAACATGTAAAGATTTTATACAGTAAACTCGCAAGTGTCATACGGCCTTTACTCGCTCTGGCTCGCCTGGGGTGCGTCGAAAACTACGCTCGGATGAAAGTGCAAGCGATCAATGGGTGGGGGGTGGAGCCTTATTAAACTATCGCTCGAGCGTTATTTCTATTTTCGAACGGTAGGAGTGTTTAGTAGAGCTTTTCATTTTTAACCTATACCATAAAGTATTCTTGTATTTTTTGTTATTAGTAGAAGAATTTAATAAAATGGTTGAGGAACGAAGAAATCGAAAAAACTATCGCCAAAATCTCTTGTAATATTTATTAAAATAAATTTACAAACAAATATATTTTTTTTTAAATTTTTGAAGTGGTATAACTTTTTAAGGAAGCATTTCCGGACAATACTTTATAAGTCAAAAATGCTTAGTTTCACTTCTCCATCATCCCAAAAAAATTGTCATATTTATTCCGGGACACCCTATCGAATTTTTTTTGATAATCTTCACTTCAAGGTGAAGATCCACCTTGAAGACGTAAATTTAAAATTTGTTCCTCAACATTTTCTAAGATTAGCAGGTATACCTCGACGATAGTCCGATTATCCTGACTCATTTTTAGGGTGAAATGTTGTTTCTTCAATTGGGTCATGAATTTCCTTAACAAGAATTTTTTTACTTTTGTTCAAGTCAAGTATACTTGAGCACACTCTCGCGCTCGCCTTAGCTCGCTCGGCGAGTGTGTAGAGGTGGCATAAGGCTGTATTCTTATCTAATTTATTGTCTTGGGATGTGGAAAAAAAGACATATTATTTAAATTATTTTATTAATTATTACATATTTTAATTTGTAAGTGAAATGACCAATTTTCTAACCGGTCTCATAAATATAACAAAATCATTTAATAATAAACAAATACAATTTTAATAAAACTGTAAAACAAAACCATTTTGATTAAACATTGAACGTTTTATAAATATGTTATAAGGGAAAGGCTTATGTAGATAATCTTATTTACAAATAAATTCTCACACACATAGAGGTAACAAAAAACAATTATATACAAAAACATCTATAAGCATCGATTTCAATAAATAATGCAAATATTAAATGAGCATGTGATCACAATTTATGAATTAATAAGTGCACTTTATTAATATTTATTAACAATATTATTAAATTATTAATTGTACTGGAGATTCAAGCTTTTTAAAAATAAAGACTAGTTGATTTACAATAAATATGTAGATGGATAAGGATAAATTAATTCTGTAATAAATAAAATCAATTATTCCCGCACTTTTACTATATTTTTGCTATTAACTTACCCGGTAGGTACTAATTGCTGATGAATGCTCAAGTTTAGAAATATGTAATTGAGCATTGGTAAGTTGACGAGTAGCACTATTTAGTTGTTCTTGCAAAGCAGTAGCTTCTAAACACTTTATCGATAAACGTTCCTGCAATTCTGTAAGCTCATTTTCTTTCTGTTTAATAAAATCTTGCTTAAATCGAGCTACTTCACGTTGTACCTACAATAATTTCAATTTAAAATACTTCAAAAATCAGTTATGTTCATATTACCTCTGCTTCATGAGCTTTTCGCATTGCATCAAGAGCTGCAAGGGTAGCTTGAGTTTCCTCAGCTAATGCTTGTTCTTTATCATCTCTCAATGCTTGCAACTCCTTAGAATGTGTTTCTCGTAGATCATGCAAAGACCTTCTATGCCAATGTTCTATGGAAACTAGCACCTGCTCACACAGATTTTGCAATTTTTCTAAATCCACCTGTAATTTATGATTTTCACACACTGAAATAGCTTTTCTAAAAGCTGCCCGTAAATTCTCGACTTGACTTGAATATTCTGTACCAAAATAAAGAGGACGCTTATAATCTTCATCAAACGAATGTGATCTAAAATAATTGAAATTTAATATAACACAATATAAAATAGGATTTTTATAATTTTAAAAACCTTTTCTTTAAATTCAAAATATTTTCTCTTAAATCTGAAAGGACGGTTTGCATTTCTGAGCATTTAAAACAAATATCTTTAATATCAATAATATCATTGTTTGAAATCCTACTTGGTTCTTTAAAAATGATTTCCAAATCATTAATTTGATCACTTATGGCTAAAATAGCTTGACAAAGATTAGGAAAATCCATCTTATAAAAAACTTCTCCATAAGCATCCTGCATATTACGTTCTAATAATAATTTAAACTCTTCTTCCGCACTATTATCCTTATTAACTAAATTAATATTTTGTAAACAGTCCCAATACTCTTCCAACCCATAATATTCACTTATAAAACTAGTATCACTTTTCTTTTTCATTTTATTATCTTCAACACATTCTCCTTTTAAAACATATATTCGAGCATCTATTAAAGCTTTGTGGGAAATCACATCAGCAAATTCTTCAAGTAATTCTTTACATTTATTTGCATCACTGTTTAAAGTATGATCTTTTAATTGCATAAGATAATTTTCATACAACTCATTTAATTCAGTTATATACGTTTCCATTTCAGATTTTAAAAAGTTCTCAACTGATTCTGACCATAGCTCTAAGAAAGCTCGTTCAAATGCATAAAAAGTAAAAAACATTCCTTGATCTGAACAAGAAGCCGATTCATATTTTTGAGCGGTTTTCATTAGAACGTGATTTATTTCTGATGAAATTAATTCTGAATTGATTAATTCACGTGCTTTGACCCAAGTCTTGCCTATACAATCTTTGGTAATGCAGCAGCTATCGTCATTTGATAACTTTAATGTTTCAATCGCTAATAATTCAGCAAGAACTGAAAGTTTTTCTGTTTTGAACTTTAACATAAGGTTGTTTAATTTATTTTGCTCATCTTTGAGTTGAATTATTATGTGAGGCGTGTAATTAATTGGATTTTCGGGTGGGTAATTTAAATTATTGCCCAAGTTTAATAAACGTTGGGTAAGAATTTTGGATAAATGGTCGACACTTGTAATTAATTGAATATCTTTGTTTGTACCATTAAGTAATTTTCCCTGTAACGTTTTTATTAAATTTACTGTTTCTACGCTTTCTTTGCCAATTAATCTATCGCAGCTTTCGTTTTGTGGTAAATTTATTGCTGCATTCATCCTACCTATAAAAAAATAAGTATCAGTGAATTTAGTATAAAATTTTAATATAATGTTTAATGTAAAAAAAAAGAAATTACCTATGATAATATTTTCAAAAGCAATTTTCTCTGCAAAAAGTTGAATTTTTGCAGATTCATCCAATTTGTTACTGTTCCTAAGAGATATTTTTTTATCTTCAATGCTTTTTAATTTTTCATACAATATGTTTTTTAACTGCATTACAACAGCTTGTACACTTGAATTAACAACATTTACTTCGGGTTGACTAAATTGGTTAAAATTAAAGCTTAAAATGCTATTTAAATCATTCAAATTGGCTTCTAGTAACCCCAATCGATCAAGGCTTGGTGAAGAGGCACGTCTTTTACTTCTGATTTGTATTAAAGTACTTTTACATTCATCAAGTTTTTCCTTAGCCAACTGCAAGATATGTTTAACATTAAAATCATCAGTCTTTGTTAAATCTTGCAGGCTGCTATTGTAAAGAGATTCTTCAGAAGTATTTACTTGGGTAATTTTATTTTCAAGCGTAGATAATCGCATAATTAATTTTATTGGCTCTGATGAAGTTGCACTATCTAATGACTTGCGTCTAATTCGTCTTAAAGACTTTTCTTCCATGGATGATTCTTTTTTAGGTTTACGACGAACCCTACTCTGTTCTATTGATAATACTTTTGTTTCTAATTCAACTAATTTATCTTCAACTTCCTTATTTATCGATAAATTCTCCCTGCCTAAAATTAATTCTTCATTAGTTTATAATAACTTCAAGTATTTCAAGATCCATAAAAGTACATATTTGAAGAAAAATTTGTGTGCGCTGGTAAATAAGGATAGCCGGCCACACACGAGCGGATTTTTGCGACGTATAAGATCTGCTGATTTTAGATCTGCCGTTGCCCACTAACGTACAGACCAGATCCGTCAATTTTCTTTATCAAATCCGCCAGCAGTCCAGATCCGTTCATTAATGGTGTAAATCTGCCGATTTTACAAAATTTATGCGCGAACTCAGATTTCATGCATGCTCGAGCTCGACAGACCAGAGAGACGGATCACAGTGGTCGTTCGAATTTTATAAAGATAAATCTGTCGGATAAATCCGTGCTCGCGGATTTTACCATTTTTACTCGAAAAATACGTCATTCGTTGCAAAAATCCGCTCGTGTGTGGCCGGTCAGCTGGTGCGAAAAAGAGACCCAATTTGGTCGTTTCGGGTCCTCAAAAAACTACTTAGTTAGTAATTATATTTAAGAATAGAAAATACCTTTTAATGAAAGTGATCTTCTTTTCTCTCTTGAATCTTGTAATTTGGACTTTAGTGTCCGAACTTGTTTTTCAGCAGTAGTTAATTTACTCGTAAGATCTTCAATTCTAGTAGCCATTAAAATGGCTGAATCTTCAGAACTTGTTTCTATTATTTGAATATTTCTTTTTAATTGAATATTTTCCAATTCAATTTTATCATATTTAATGTTTGATTCTTTGATTTCCCTTTTCAAGGCACGTATTTCCAAAACAGCTTTTTCAAATCTACCTTTTAAATCCAAACATTGCTCCATTAATTCGTTTTGATTGAGAGTTTCAAGATCAATATCCAAATCCACATTTGTTAAATCTGTAAGTGAAGTCATCATGCGCTTTTTCCCCTCGTAATCTTGTAATTTTTTGAATAATTTATCATTATCATTACGCATTTGATTAAGTCTTTCGTTTGTACAGTTAATTTCATCTTGCAAACTTGAAATTACACGATGTTTTGACTGCACTTCGCGCGTCAAGTTAACACATTGCTCTTCCATTTTACGATTATTACTTTCCGAGTCTGTCAATATCTGTTTTAAATTTTTAAATTCCCATAAATATTTCTCCTCAGACTGACGAACCTGCAGTATCAATTCCTTTTCTGTTTTTTCCATTGACTGCAAAATTTCTTTTAATTTATGTTCCCTCTCAGAAGCTTCTAAATTAACTTTTTTCATCCTAAAATGTTAATACATTTAATATTCGAATATCGAAAACGTTAAAAATTAATACCTGAATATTTCCATTTCATATTTTTGTATATCATTTTTAGCAGCAATCAATTTCTTTTTTAAATCATCAATTTGGTTGTAAGTCATTTCATCTTTGAAACCGTCTAATTCATCTGTGGAAACGCTATCCGTAGTAGATTGGCGAGAGTGACATCTTGATAATTTAGGTCGACGATTTTTATCTAGAATAACATTCAGAAGAGACCTAGAATGATAATCTCCCCAGTCTTCTGAATCTCTTCGTCCTCCTTCAGAAGCAGTTCTGTATTCATCATCACTGGAAAGTATTGTTGCACGAGGTATTGTTGGACCAGAACTACAAATTTATCAAATTTACTACAAGTTACTCCAATAATTGAACTACAAATACAAAAATTGAGCCCACAATATTATATTGCTATGTGGTAAAACAATAAAATATAGGAATAATTTAAAATTTTCTTACTTTTCAGTATTTGGAGCAGCTCGTTTAAGTGCTTGTAACCAATTAGATCGAATTCCAGAAGTAACAGCACTTAAAATTAATGTTGGACCAGACCAATTAATTTGGAAACCATACCGGGTTTCAGTTTTAATTTCAAAACAAGCTGTAACAGTGGATAATTCTACAGATACTTCAGGTGTTCCTTGCTCATCTTGTTCCTTTTTAAAAGCATTAAGTGTTGGTCCACAAAGCACCCACCAAAGTCTAATCCACTCTTCTCCATTTTGATCTTTGTACCATAACCAACCCTACAAATTTAGGTAATCTCATTTTGATTAAATTAAAATTTAACGAAAAAGTACCTTTTTTAAATTTAGAATTCCTTCAGCCGGTAAGGCAAGACTGGATTCAGGTGATCTATCAGTTAATGCTGTGGCAATATCTCTTAAACGTTCATTTCGCCAATCACGACGCACTCTAGCCTTATCCTCACATCTCAGCTTGTCACGAGTTGGAGGAGACCCAGAAGTAATACAATATTCTAAAAAAAATTAAAAATTATATACTCCATACTGTCATATTAAACAACTTACCGTTTCTTTGGTTATCTATTTGAGTTATTTGCAAGGGAACTGTAGCCTCAATCACTTTAGTTACGCAATCATCCTTTGATGGTGTTTCCTTTTCTTCTTTCAATGGTGGTGTGGTAAAATTCGTTCGAGGACTTGCACCAGTACAAGATAAATGTCTAAGCCGAGGTGGTTGAGGTGAAGCACTTCGACCTAATTGAGGAAGTGATGGTGAAGCTCTTCCTCCAGGAAAAGTAGCGTTTCGTTTATGGCGTCGAGGAAAAACAGCTAGAAGTTCAGCCCACCATCGAGCATCCTCCCTACTGGCTGCTTTTACAAATGTAACCCTGTCTGGACTTGTTAAAGCTAGTGAGTGTGGATGACCTGTTACTTGTTCTGCGCCTGTTACTTCAAGCACTTGTGACATATCTACAGAACCTTGTGGGACTGTGTCAGGCTAAAAAAAATTGTTTAGTTTTTGCTGATTAAATTTGAAGCATTGAGGATTTACATGTTCATCAACTGAGTAATTGAGTTCACCATCATCGTATAAAACGAACCAACGCCTTTGCCATCTCTAAAATAACAATAGAGGTATATTAATATCATTTAAGTCTTTTTGTGAGTATTTACCTTCGTTCGATTGAGAGGCACAGAAAAATCCCAGTCTGGTGCTACAAAAAGGTATCCACTTCGAGCTACTGATCGACAGGCCTTTAAAAGAAAAATTAAGTTTAAATGATAAACATTACTTGTTGTATTTTTAAAATTGTTTATTTTTAATTGGGCAACTTTTGTTAAAAAACAACATTTCGTAGCGCGGTAATAACTGGTCAAAGAAATTGTTGATTGTCATGTTTATGGTACCAATCGATTCATATTTTATGCCTTAGCTTAGTATGGCGAACTTAACTTCATACTTTGATTGGTTTTTGAGTAAATTTACTGTAAAGTAGGAGTACTTTAAGGGTCTTAAAAAATACACTTACTGTTAATATTTTTTTAATTCTGTTCTCTCATTTTGTTCATTATAAATATTCTTTTCTTTTTTTAATTTAAAGTTTTTTTAAACTTTTTACAAAAATTTCTTAAAATTTTACCTGTTTGGAGATAACTCAAAAAAATTTAGAGGTACATTTTTTTTTTATTGTAACAAAATAGCAACAAATAAGTAACAAATTCCCCCACTATTTTTTTTGCATTTTTTACAGATAATAGTGAGCAATAAAAACAGGTAAAAATATTAGATCAAATATAGTAAAAAATTGAAAAAATCGATAATTTATGAAGTTGCGAATGGTAATTAATTAAGTTCTCGTAATCAAAAAAATACCCGCCAATTTTTTACAGATTGTTAATAAGCAATAAAAATATGCAAAAATTTTTGAAATAAGTAGGGGCCAACATAAAAAAAAATTGAAAAAACCGATAATTTATGAAGTCGCGACCTTTATTTTTTTAATTTCTCCTAATCAAAAAAATGTATACCCGCCAATTGTTTACAGATTGTTAATATAATAATAAGCAAGAAAAATATGCAAAAATTTTTGAAATAAGTAGGGGCCAACACAGAAAAAAATTTAAAAAACCGATAGTTTATGTAGTAGCGACCTTTATTTTTTAAATTTATCTTAATCAAAAAAAAAATGTATACCCGCCAGTGTTTTGCAGATTGTTAATATAATAGTAAAGAATTGAAACTAGTAAAAAGTTTTGATATAAGTAGGGTCCAACATAGAAAAAAAAAAATGAAGAAAATCGATAATTTATGAAGTCGCGTAATTAATTAATTTCTCGTAATAAAAAAAATGTATACCTGAGATTTTTTTACAGATTGTTAATATAATAGTAAGTAACTCAGAAAAAAATTTTGATGAAAGTAGGCTCTTTAAACATTCATGTAATAAACCCAAATAAACCCTGACAGGGTTTCCAGAAATTAAGTGGCAACATTTTAGGAGGCGATTCTATAGGCGACGAGCGTTTATTGCGAACAACGCCCCCTGGCGGCGTTTCGATGCAACAAATACAGAGAATCAAAATAAATCTTAGTGGTGAAGTGCGGTTAAATTTTTGTTCTTCTTGTATTTAAAGTTAATTCGTTTTGTTAAGGAAGTTTGTTGCTGGAGTTATAATGGAGAAAATGATTTATTTTGATTTTTCCTGAATATTTTTTGACCATAAAAGTATTGAACATTTTTATGCTGACCACTATTGGGTTTAAAAGAAATGAAAAAGACAGCATAACAAATTAAAATTGAGGTTGCTTGTGGTTGGAATATACCCCAACTGCAAAATGTGGCCAAATAAAATATTTGGAAGGAAAAACACTCAAAAAAATATTTCCTTTAAAACTTTAGTTTATCCGAGGAAGCAGAAATACCACCGTGTTTCAACAAATGGTTAAAATCAGTCTTCTAAAACCGGACAAGCTCGAACATGACCTTTGTAATTTTTACATTGATATTTTCACTGTGTCCTTAATTTTTGATTTTTTTTGCTGTGTTTCATTCTTTTGGGATTTCAACTAATGAAATTTACAGTGAAACAGAAGTAGTAGAAAGAAGTTTCATTTAAAGCAGTAATTACCAACAAAATCAATCCAAAAATAAAGTTTTAAATGAACTTTCAACAAAATAAACACACTACAAATTATATCGTGTTTCTTTGGTTCCCAAACTCCACAGAATAAATAATATAATAAAAATTTCAAATATATCACTAATATAATAATAAATCCTATGCTTAAGACTTTCTTTTATCGCTTTTTTACTCCTAAAAAACAATAAACAATTCGCGATTCAAGCTAAGTGATCTCCCTCTTGCGATCGGGCGTGAAAAGTTGAAATGACGTCACAAACGTGATAGTTGTGAAGACGAATTTAGCGTTTAACATCTGTTAAGACATGCTCTACTCTAGTAAATTACGTAAATTTACCTAATTTACTTGGTATTATTAAACGCGTATGATTGTTTTGCAAGTTTGAAGGGTACCAATGAGGAAGAAAAACGAAAAAATATTTGATATTTTTATATCTTATATTTTAAAAATCATAATTATAAATAAGTTGTTTTTTGTTTCAATTCGATACGGCAAATATTAACGTAAATATAAGCGTTTGAATTTTAAGAAAATTAGCCCCTCCGCTTCAACAAGCGATGTATTCTGACGTCATTTCTTCCGAACGCTGTCCGTTCCGTACACGCGTATAGTGCAATTGATTGTTTCTAGACTTTTTTATAGTTATTACCTTTTAATACTCTCATAAAATATTACTATTAGTTATTAATTAAAGCAGGACAATTATTTATTAATTTAAAATTTACTTCTTTATAATTTTTTACTTATCAAATTTCACTTTAAATGTTATACAACTTTAGTGTGGTTTTTACAAGTGTGTAGCGTTTCAAATAAAAAATTTTAAAGTTAATTATTTTGGGTTGTAGTATAAAGAAATAAGAAAAAAATAAAAAAATTCAAGGCAGTACGACTTTTTATTCAAAAGATATGAATTTTTATATAAAATATGGCTTTCTAACAAATGAGTAAAGGTGTATTATTAAAAATTCATATTTCGCTTAATAACTAAAATTAAAAAACGAAAATTCGTATAGATAAGTTTGTAAAAATTATCGATATTATCTTATTAAATTTTTTAAAATTTAATTATTTTTTAAGGTACATTAACTAGAAAAATTTTGTTTTGTTTGAGTTTTTGGGGTGTAAAATTTTTTTGGGGGGGTGTAGAGGGAAATTTTTACCAAAGGTAAACACCATGGATAGACGCGTTTTTAAAAATATTTGGTTAAAATCGGTTAAAAAGTTTTTTTGGAAAAAATTCGCAAAGTTTTGGCAAAATTTTGGTACAAATACGGGCCTAGACGACGTAATTTTATACCGAAAATTAAAATTTTCAGGGAATTTGGTGGGGGAGGTAACGGTGCTAATTTTAAGCTATTACTCGTCCCGGCGGTTCTAATAGATTAGAAGATATTAATTATTTTGTGAAAAGTGAAAAATTTCAGACTGCAATTTTGGTTCCAAACGGAGATTTTGCATATTTTTGCTACATTTTCAACCATAACTCGATAACGAAAGGAGATAGCGAAGTGATTCTTTTTTTGTCGTAAAGTGGACCATGAAAACTTTCAAAAAATGTACATTGCGTTAGGGTAGAATAAAATTTGAGGGACTGATTAAACCGAAACTCGAATAAAAATGCGACTTTTTTAAATGCGATCTTAAAAAATTTAAGATTTCGTTGTTTTTTCAAAATTTAAAAAACCCTATGCGTGGGCGGTTTTAATACCAAGAGTAGATTTATTAGAATTTTTTAAAATGAAAATCCGTTAAAAAATAGGCCGACGGTAGCCGCCGACCCCTAAATTCAACATATTTACATTTTTACGCCATAACTTTTTAACCGCGCAAAATTTAAAAATGCACTATGGTCATTACACCACAAATATTGGTGTTCTTTGATAATCTGATGTAAAATTGAGAAAATTTTAAAAATTGACGGCTGCAGAGGGGGCTGACAAAAGCGCGCGTTTGAGCTATTTTATTAACATTTCACTTGTGATTTTTTTTTCAAGTCCAGGAGTAAAATATAATCGTGCTGATTTTTTCTCGCATAAATAATAAAGAAAGAAGGGAAATAAAAAACATTGGAATATTATACACGGTCGGGATCATAAGTTACGAATTTTCAAAGTCGGCGTCGAAAAAGCACTAATTTCAAACTACAAATTCGAGAGCGCCAAAACGCCAAAAGTACAGAAAAAATTAAGATATCAAAAAAAGCGCTCGTTTCCTGATGTAGCGCGGTATGTAGATGACAAATCAAGAAACCGCGATTTTTTTTTACCTGCCGATCTTCTAATCGAAGCCGTACAGTTTTACCACTTTTGCCGAGCGTATAACCCGCGCGAGGCGACTAGGAAATAATGACGTCACTCAACTCGCAAGGAAAAAAAGTATTGACGCGCTATTTCATAAACTTTGTTAATTAATTGCGAAGCCATTTTAAGTGCTAGACCAAAAATTCAAATTGCAAAATTCAAGTTAAAAGGTACTCTTTTATATAAAATTATAAAAAAAAAATGGTTTACAGACTCATTAATTGACGGAAACACCAGATAATTGCTAATATTCTTTATTACTATAAAAATAATGTCTACTTAACAAGAACTATCAATCATAATAATCTTCTCTTTTTTTATATCAAACAAAAGCAAACCCAAAAATCATCACACCCTTCAAGTTTAAATATTCCTTTATTTTGTACGTCTGTGACGTCATCAGAGTATGCAACCAAACATACATTTGCGCGGGAAAATTTAATTTTAATCGCCAAATCTCTAAATATGGTCCTATTTTACCCTATATTTTTAATATCCGAAAATTGTCAAACTTGTGCAGAAGCAACCACAGAAATAATTGAATGGCGCATTATTTTTGATGCACATGCATGTATCGGAATACTTCGGAAAGGTTCGGAAATCATCGGCATCCAAAATTATTAGGGACTTCCATGAGAGTTCCCCGGACTTCCTTAAGCGTGTACAAGGACTTCCTCGCGTGTCGTACCCTTCGAGGGAGAACAACTTTTTTTCGAGGGAGTCGTGGAAAAACAAATTTCGACATTGATTTAATTTTTTTTCGCAATCGTCACACCTACCTAATTCGTGGGGTCTCTCCTTGCGAAATTTAGTCTAACGACAAAAATTGTTGAAACCAATAAAAATTGGGGCAACTTTAGCCTATAGGCTATATACAGTGAGAGGCAAAAGTATGGAATAATTAAAATATAACTGAAATGCTAAAATGTTTCGTTTTTAATTTAAATAAGTTTTTTTATTTTGTTAATTTTATTTTAATTTAAATTAAAAACGAAGCATTTTAGAGAAAATATTTATTCCCTGTTTTCGTCTTAAAATTGGTCAAATAGTCTTCTACGAAGTCTCTGGTATTTATTTTTTTAAAAAAGCCACCCCTGTTTAATGCAAAATTGGCATACAACTTCTAAACCGTACCAGCTGTGAAAAAATTAAAGAGATCAAAAATTTTCAGAAAAAAGCAAAGAATATCTCATTTAAAATGTTAAGTGGGGTAGCACAAAAAAGTTATGGCATAAAAAATGGGGTATACCGGGTGGAAATGAAAACCGGGTCACCTCGATAACTTTTTTATTAATTCAATTATTGAATAATCCATTATGTAGTTATTTGTATTAATAAATTTATTATAAATAAATAAAGGTGTATCTGTATACAAATAACGTTTTTATAAATTAACAAGCTAGCGCACTTTCGAATTAAGATTAATTCATCATCAGGCAAAAAAGTTTAAAAATATGACCGTTAATCAAAAAATTGATTGACAATAAAAATTTGTATACAGATACACCTTTATTTATTTATAATAAAAAAAAAAAAAAAAAAACTTTTTTATTTATGAATAAAAAAATTTGAAATTTGGCTATGTTCTACGGTTCAAAAAAACAAATTTTATGTGCCTTTTTTATTTTCGAAATCACTTCCGGTTTCACCGGAAACACCATGAACTTTGTTTTTTTAAATGTAACATCCCATATTTTTATTCATGGCTTAAAATACTTTTAAAAAAGAAGTTATTTGAGATATTAGTTTTTATTTTTTTTGTAAAAAAAATTTTTTTCAAAAAATAAAAGGTTTTCGAAGTCGGTGAAAAGTACCAAAACTAATTCTAAATAATTCAAATACCTAAATAAAATTGTAATTTGAACAAAAATTTAAGTGGTTTTTGAACTATTAATTTTTAAACTTAGTTAATGAAGATTTTATCAAATATCCTCGTAAATATCTCACTTTTTTTAAATACAATGATGCCGGGTCATTCGACTTTTTAAAAAGAGGATTTTATAACAATTATTTTGGTACCCCATATGTAGGGGTATGTGTTTGTGATACATTTTTAATTTTTTTTTAATTTTGAAAAATCCCGAGTACAAAAAATATGATAAACTGGGACAAGTAAATTGATTGCACCCTACATATGGGGTACCAAAATAATCGTTATAAAATCCTCTTTTTAAAAAGTCGAATGACCCGGCATCATTTCATTTAAAAAAAGTGAGATATTTGATAAAATCTTCATTAACTAAGTTTAAAAATTAATAGTTCAAAAACCACTTAAATTTTTTTTCAAAATACAGTTTTATTTAGGTATTTGAATTATTTAGAATTAGTTTTGGTACTTTTCACCGACTTCGAAAACCTTTTTTTTTTTTTGAAAAAAATTTTTTTTACAAAAAAAATAAAAACTAATATCTCAAAAATACTTCTTTTTTAAAAGTATTTTAAGCCATGAATAAAAATATGGGATGTTACATTTAAAAAAACAAAGTTCATGGTGTTTCCGGTGAAACCGGAAGTGATTTCGAAAATAAAAAATGCACATAAAATTTGTTTTTTGAACCATAGAACATAGCCAAATTTCAAATTTTTCTATTCATAAATAAAAAAGTTATAGAGGTGATCCGGTTTTCATTTCCACCCGGTATACAGTGAGAGGCAAAAGTATGGAATAATTAAAATATAACTGAAATGCTAAAATGCTTCGTTTTTAATTTAAATAAGTTTTTTTTTATTTTGTTAATTTTATTTTAATTTAATTTAAATTAAAAACGAAGCATTTTGAAGAAACTATTTATTCTCTGTTTTCGTCTTAAAATTAGTCAAATAATCTTCTAGGGAGTCTCTGGTATTTATTTTTTTAAAAAAGCCACCCCTGTTTAATGCAAAATTGGCATACAACTTCGTACATGTTTTTAAATAACTTCTAAACTGTACCAGTTGTAAAAAAAATAAAGAGATCAAAAATTTTCAGAAAAAAGCAAGGAATTAGAATATCTCATTTAAAATGTTAAGTGGGGTAGCACAAAAAAGTTATGGCATAAAAAATGGGGTCTATACCCCCAAAATACACCCCCCTGTATTTTATTTGGATATTTAATATTTTTATCTTGTTACGACTATAATAACTAGAGTGTGTTTCAAATTTGATCAAATTATCTTAAAAAATAAAGAAGTTATACTCAAAAAATGAAAAAAATATAGAAAGTTTGACACTCCATAACTAAAAAATAGAGCACTTTTGAGAAAATTTTTATTCTTTACTTTTGTCTTAGAATTGGTCAAGGAATCGCCTGTAGAATTTCTTCGCATATACAGGGTGTCTCACTTTTTTTCCAGCAATATTTTTTTTAGATAGTAAATGTCATTCTGAACAAAAAATTTCCTGTGAGCTATTGTTTTTTTGACTCCTTAAAATGTTAAAATTTTAAAAATTATAAATTTTTCTGATATTTGTGGAACACCCTGTATAATATTCTTTCTTATTATATTTTTTTATTTAAATAAATTATTATTATTTGGGTTTTTTCTTTGCCAAATTGACTTTTTTGAACATTATTGACTGTATTTAAAAATAATGGGACGACGGGGTTAAATTTCCCTCTCTAAAATTTAACATCTTATTGGCTTAAAGATATACAAAATCTAAAGCATACTTGATTTAATTTTAAAAAAATTAAAATAAAATGAAATTTATACAAGGTTATCAATTTTAAAATTGCTGTAACTTTTTAAGGAGTCGAAAAAACATAATAGTTCATAGGAAATTTTTTGTTCAGAATGACATTCACTATCTAAAAAAAATTTGCTGGAAAAAAGTGAGCACCCTGTATTTTTTTTATTTAAATCAATTATTATTTGGATTTTTTTCTTTGCCAAATTGGGTTTTTTTGAATATTATTGGCTTTTTTTTAAATAAGTAAACGACGAGATTAAATTTCCCTCAGTAAAATTTAGCATTTTATTGGCTTAAAGATATACAAAATCCAAAGCATACTTGATTTAAATAAAAAAAAATTAAATTAAATTAAATTCATACAGGGTGTCCCACAAAATTCATTAAATTTATGAAATTTTAAAATTGCTGTAATTTTTAAGAAGTCGAAAAAACATAATAGTTCATAGGAATTTTTTTGTTCAGAATGACATTTACTATCTAAAAAAAATTTTGCTGGAAAAAAGTGAGCACCCTGTATTTTTTTTATTTAAATCAATTATTTTTGGATTTTTTTCTTTGCCAAATTGGGTTTTTTTGAATATTATTGGCTTTTTTAAAATAAGTAAACGACGAGATTAAATTTCCCTCAGTAAAATTTAGCATTTTATTGGCTTAAAGATATACAAAATCCAAAGCATACTTGATTTAAATAAAAAAAAATTAAATTAAATGAAATTCATACAGGGTGTCCCACAAAATTCATTAAATTTATGAAATTTTAAAATTGCTGTAATTTTTAAGAAGTCGAAAAAACATAATAGTTCATAGGAATTTTTTTGTTCAGAATGACATTTACTATCTAAAAAAAATTTTGCTGGAAAAAAAGTGAGCACCCTGTATTTTTTTTATTTAAATCAATTATTATTTGGATTTTTTTCTTTGCCAAATTGGGTTTTTTTGAATATTATTGGCTTTTTTTAAAATAAGTAAACGACGAGATTAAATTTTCCTCAGTAAAATTTAGCATTTTATTGGCTTAAAGATATACAAAATCCAAAGCATACTTGATTTAAATAAAAAAAAATTAAATTAAATGAAATTCATACAGGGTGTCCCACAAAATTCATTAAATTTATGAAATTTTAAAATTGCTGTAATTTTTAAGAAGTCGAAAAAACATAATAGTTCATAGGAATTTTTTTGTTCAGAATGACATTTACTATCTAAAAAAAATTTTGCTGGAAAAAAGTGAGCACCCTGTATTTTTTTTATTTAAATCAATTATTTTTGGATTTTTTTCTTTGCCAAATTGGGTTTTTTTGAATATTATTGGCTTTTTTAAAATAAGTAAACGACGAGATTAAATTTCCCTCAGTAAAATTTAGCATTTTATTGGCTTAAAGATATACAAAATCCAAAGCATACTTGATTTAAATAAAAAAAAATTAAATTAAATGAAATTCATACAGGGTGTCCCACAAAATTCATTAAATTTATGAAATTTTAAAATTGCTGTAATTTTTAAGAAGTCGAAAAAACATAATAGTTCATAGGAATTTTTTTGTTCAGAATGACATTTACTATCTAAAAAAAATTTTGCTGGAAAAAAAGTGAGCACCCTGTATTTTTTTTATTTAAATCAATTATTATTTGGATTTTTTTCTTTGCCAAATTGGGTTTTTTTGAATATTATTGGCTTTTTTTAAAATAAGTAAACGACGAGATTAAATTTTCCTCAGTAAAATTTAGCATTTTATTGGCTTAAAGATATACAAAATCCAAAGCATACTTGATTTAAATAAAAAAAAATTAAATTAAATGAAATTCATACAGGGTGTCCCACAAAATTCATTAAATTTATGAAATTTTAAAATTGCTGTAATTTTTAAGAAGTCGAAAAAACATAATAGTTCATAGGAATTTTTTTGTTCAGAATGACATTTACTATCTAAAAAAAATTTTGCTGGAAAAAAAGTGAGCACCCTGTATTTTTTTTATTTAAATCAATTATTTTTGGATTTTTTTCTTTGCCAAATTGGGTTTTTTTGAATATTATTGGCTTTTTTTAAAATAAGTAAACGACGAGATTAAATTTTCCTCAGTAAAATTTAGCATTTTATTGGCTTAAAGATATACAAAATCCAAAGCATACTTGATTTAAATAAAAATAAAATAAATTAAATTAAATTCATTAAATTTATGAAATTTTAAAATTGCTGTAACTTTTTAAGGAGTCGAAAAAACATAATAGTTCATAGGAAATTTTTTGTTCAGAATGACATTTACTATCTAAAAAAAATTTTGCTGGAAAAAAAGTGAGCACCCTGTATTTTTTTTATTTAAATCAATTATTATTTGGATTTTTTTCTTTGCCAAATTGGGTTTTTTTGATTATTGGCTTTTTTTAAAATAAGTAAACGACGAGATTAAATTTCCCTCAGTAAAATTTAGCATTTTATTGGCTTAAAGATATACAAAATCCAAAGCATACTTGATTTAAATAAAAAAAAAATAAATTAAATGAAATTCATTAAATTTATGAAATTTTAAAATTGCTGTAACTTTTTAAGGAGTCGAAAAAACATAATAGTTCATAGGAAATTTTTTGTTCAGAATGACATTTACTATCTAAAAAAAAATTTTGCTGGAAAAAAAGTGAGCACCCTGTATTTTTTTTATTTAAATCAATTATTATTTGGATTTTTTTCTTTGCCAAATTGGGTTTTTTTGATTATTGGCTTTTTTTTAAAATAAGTAAACGACGAGATTAAATTTCCCTCAGTAAAATTTAGCATTTTATTGGCTTAAAGATATACAAAATCCAAAGCATACTTGATTTAAATAAAAAAAAATTAAATTAAATGAAATTCATTAAATTTATGAAATTTTAAAATTGCTGTAACTTTTTAAAGAGTCGAAAAAACATAATAGTTCATAGGAAATTTTTTGTTCAGAATGACATTCACTATCTAAAAAAAAATTTGCTGGAAAAAAAGTGAGCACCCTGTATTTTTTTTATTTAAATCAATTATTATTTGGATTTTTTTCTTTGCCAAATTGGGTTTTTTTGATTATTGGCTTTTTTAAAAATAAGTAAACGACGAGATTAAATTTCCCTCAGTAAAATTTAGCATTTTATTGGCTTAAAGATATACAAAATCCAAAGCATACTTGATTTAAATAAAAAAAAATTAAATTAAATGAAATTCATACAGGGTGTCCCACAAAATTCATTAAATTTATGAAATTTTAAAATTGCTGTAATTTTTAAGAAGTCGAAAAAACATAATAGTTCATAGGAATTTTTTTGTTCAGAATGACATTTACTATCTAAAAAAAATTTTGCTGGAAAAAAAGTGAGCACCCTGTATTTTTTTTATTTAAATCAATTATTATTTGGATTTTTTTCTTTGCCAAATTGGGTTTTTTTGAATATTATCGGCTTTTTTTAAAATAAGTAAACGACGAGATTAAATTTCCCTCAGTAAAATTTAGCATTTTATTGGCTTAAAGATATACAAAATCCAAAGCATACTTGATTTAAATAAAAAAAAATTAAATTAAATGAAATTCATTAAATTTATGAAATTTTAAAATTGCTGTAACTTTTTAAAGAGTCGAAAAAACATAATAGTTCATAGGAAATTTTTTGTTCAGAATGACATTCACTATCTAAAAAAAAATTTGCTGGAAAAAAAGTGAGCACCCTGTATTTTTTTTATTTAAATCAATTATTATTTGGATTTTTTTCTTTGCCAAATTGGGTTTTTTTGATTATTGGCTTTTTTAAAAATAAGTAAACGACGAGATTAAATTTCCCTCAGTAAAATTTAGCATTTTATTGGCTTAAAGATATACAAAATCCAAAGCATACTTGATTTAAATAAAAAAAAATTAAATTAAATGAAATTCATACAGGGTGTCCCACAAAATTCATTAAATTTATGAAATTTTAAAATTGCTGTAATTTTTAAGAAGTCGAAAAAACATAATAGTTCATAGGAATTTTTTTGTTCAGAATGACATTTACTATCTAAAAAAAATTTTGCTGGAAAAAAAGTGAGCACCCTGTATTTTTTTTATTTAAATCAATTATTATTTGGATTTTTTTCTTTGCCAAATTGGGTTTTTTTGAATATTATCGGCTTTTTTTAAAATAAGTAAACGACGAGATTAAATTTCCCTCAGTAAAATTTAGCATTTTATTGGCTTAAAGATATACAAAATCCAAAGCATACTTGATTTAAATAAAAAAAAATTAAATTAAATGAAATTCATTAAATTTATGAAATTTTAAAATTGCTGTAACTTTTTAAAGAGTCGAAAAAACATAATAGTTCATAGGAAATTTTTTGTTCAGAATGACATTCACTATCTAAAAAAAAATTTGCTGGAAAAAAAGTGAGCACCCTGTATTTTTTTTATTTAAATCAATTATTATTTGGATTTTTTTCTTTGCCAAATTGGGTTTTTTTGAATATTATTGGCTTTTTTTAAAATAAGTAAACGACGAGATTAAATTTCCCTCAGTAAAATTTAGCATTTTATTGGCTTAAAGATATACAAAATCCAAAGCATACTTGATTTAAATTAAAAAAAAATTAAATTAAATGAAATTCATACAGGGTGTCCCACAAAATTCATTAAATTTATGAAATTTTAAAATTGCTGTAACTTTTTAAGGAGTCGAAAAACATAATAGTTCATAGGAAATTTTTTGTTCAGAATGACATTTACTATCTAAAAAAAAAATTTGCTAGAAAAAAAGTGAGCACCCTGTATTTTTTTTATTTAAATCAATTATTATTTGGATTTTTTTCTTTATTAATATCAAAAAATAAAGAATTCTTATTATCCAACTTTATCAACAATTTATTATTGAAACATGTTTCACCAAATCATTGGCTTCATCAGGCAAAAAATTGAATGTGGATAAAAATAAAAATATTAACAGAAACTAATCCAAATATAAAAATATAAACAAAAACCAATAAAAAATAATATAAACTTCTTCCAAAAAAATATGTAAAAAATAGGCAAATGTAATTGCACTGACAAATATGTCAGTGCAATTTTTTTCTTTGTCAAATTGGGTTTTTTTGAATATTATTGGCTTTTTTTAAAATAAGTAAACGACGAGATTAAATTTCCCTCAGTAAAATTTGGCATTTTATTGGCTTAAAGATATACAAAATCCAAAGCATACTTGATTTAAATTTAAAAAAAATTAAATTAAATGAAATTCATACAGGGTGTCCCACAAAATTCATTAAATTTATGAAATTTTAAAATTGCTGTAACTTTTTAAGGAGTCGAAAAAACACACTAGTTCATAGGAAATTTTTTGTTCAGAATGACATTTACTATCTAAAAAAAATTTTGCTGGAAAAAAAGTGAGACATCCTGTATTTAGAAACACCCTGTATACATAGGTGGACGATAAATGATACATGTGCAACTGTAAAAATAACTAACAACCTAAATTATTTGTAATTGCAGTTTTTAGTATAATGAACTTAAGCATAAAGATATAAATTAAAATATTCAAATTATTAAAAGCTGCTAACGTCTATACATCTATACCTGAAAGTTTCACCGAGTGGTCAACGAACTTATCTCGCCATATGTTCATCTAAAAACGTATAAACAAGAAATACGCTCCCTTTTTTAATCGCTAAAAATGTACACGAAGTGCCAGTATCAAAAAGCCATAAAAATAAACTTAAGTACCTGGTACTCAACAATCATAAAAATGAGTTAATAAATAAATGAAAACAAATTTACGTAGAAAAATGACATAATCAAAACACTCCCAGACATTGTGATGCGCGATTTTAATGATTGCATTGGCATTTCTTCGCCATTTAAATGTCAAAAGTAATAAATGAATCTTTATAATCTTCTTTGCCTCTTTCTATTTTATAAATTTGAATATAATTAGTGGCAATTTTTTGACGTGTGATTTTGAGTGGTTGATTTGTTGGATGTCGGTTGACGCTTTTAATTGACAATTGTTTAGTGAATGAATGAACGTCGAAGGCTTTCTTATCATTGGAGGTGTGACAAATTTATTCGTTGATGTTCTTCTACTTGTACCTGTGCCCGGCTGCCCTGACACAGATTCACCGGTCACGACGGCCAACAGAATCGCAACTTTGAGCCCTGGGGCCGTTTATCGCATACCACATCTTGTTCACCTGCTACGTTCAATTAATTAACAACTCTTATTTTTTAAATTCAATTATTTTTAACACTTGATTCATTTATATTTTAATGTTAATATATTCTTATTAAACCAATAAATAATTCATATCTACCTTATATTACTTAAAAAGTCATAAATTTCAAATTAAATCAAACATTTTAACATAATAAATATCATGCATGTTACATACATTTTTTAATAACATCATAAAAACTTAAAAATTAATAACATACTAATTAACAAACCACAAAAATTATTCATTTATGCATAACATTGAAATTTTTTTAGTGAATAATTAAAATACATACACATAAAAAAATGTTTGCTTATACATACATATATATTATTAGATTAATGATCTATTTTAAATTACCCTGTTGCATTCTAGAGCCTCGGCGGAGTGCTCTTCTTTCTGGCGGAAGCAATTAGAGCATTTGATTTTATTAAATATATTTGGCGTGAATTTTTTGCAGAGCGACATACTTGTCGAGCTCATATTCACTGCACATGTTACACTTTGGACACTTTGGGAGCCTGTTTATCATCACCCTGTACAAATGCAGACGACATCACTCCCGTGCGCTGTCGTACACTCAAATTTAAATATGCGCACACAATTTAACGATAATTTTAAAGATTTAATCGCAAACAATTCTTGGAACACTAATTAAGCGCCATTCGAGGCAACACATACCGTAACGTAATATGGCGTACATCGCCTTCCACGTGATCAATAAAATGAAGTTAGTCGCGAATCAGAAGAGTCAACATTCAAAACCTTCATCACGATCCCCTGACTGTACATACTAATCATCATTTTTCAAAATATCAAAAACTATTCATTTAAAAAAAATCTATTACAAACATTTAATTCGCAATTTTTTTCAAAATGGCTAGAAACATTATTTAAAAATTAAACGCGTACAGCGACATCTCTTAGAACTTATTAGAATCACGGTTTATGATACTGTTATTGCCCCTTATGCAACCCACTATACAAACAATATTATTTGTTAGCACCGACCAATGAAATCTTCCAACTACATATTTCTAAATTATCTCGAAAATTAATAATTAAAAATTTTCATCTTTATTAACCTTTAGCGAACGAATACCGAAAGTGAGAATTATTTTCAAAAATAAGCAATCACGTTTACGAGACGTCAGTAAAAGTGGTTGCCTATTTCATTCCCACTTTCGGGTTGCTGCAATTAAAATTCTTATTGCACATCTTTAATTAAAATATTACTTAACATCTAATAAAATTAGTTAAAGATGTGCATTAATAATTCCAAATTTAATTACATCTAATTTCGTCGAAAATAAAATTAATATTCAAACTTATTTTATTGATATAAGTTTCCAAATATTCTATTTTAAATAAAAATTATTGAATTGGAGGCTTAAATTAAATAACATGATTATTTTGTAAATATCAATATATTATAATTATTTGAACATTCTATATTTTACAACATAATTTATTTAATTAATAAAACACAGGTAGAGTTTGGGAGATGAGTTTTACTGACTTACGCAAATCCAACCATTTTATGCGGTAGAAGTAGATTTATAGATTGGGAAGGCTAAAAAGAAAGTATATTAAAGTAATTAATAATTTTTTTGTATGATTGTACCTACTTACATTACTATGATTGGTGTTGTAATTAAGGTTGAAGAACTCTCTAGTAGAGCTTCATCTACAAATAGCTGGAATCTACGGCAATAATGATTCATAGGTAAATTTATTGGTATGTAAAAATATTTAACTGGATTGCTTCTTAGTTTGATTAATTCAAATTTCAAAACTAAAATGTAAATTTACAGTTTATTAGTACTTTGACGTTTTAGTTGGCTACGTTTAAGCTATCAAACAATTTATTTACATGAATTATAAAATCTGTGCTATATCTAATGATTCTGGTGGTAAACTCTTTAATTTTACTAAAGCTGCCATAGTAGTTGTCATGTGGCACCCTAAAGTTTTTGCTGCAATGCTAACTTTCATTTTTACTCCTTTTATTTTCTAAATTAAAATAATTACGAGAAATTTTATATAACAGTTATAGCGAGGATCTGATTTATCAATGTCATAGCAAACTATAATATCTTGAAATCTAGCAACTTTATTATTACCGAATTTTATGTTATATTTAAACAAAGCGTTTCTTGTTAATTTCAATAAATGGGGAACATCATAAAATATAAAGTCCAACTATATCTTGGCCATTAACTTTAAAAATTGGTTCATTACAAATATTATCACGATTTTCATTTATCAAATAGTTTATAGCTCCTCTGTTCGTTGCCCCCATATTACAAACTGTAGATGCTACACAAAAACCAAAATTTTGTAACTCGGTTATAATTTCTTTTAATATTTCTACTAAATTTTGTAAAATAATATGCTATTGGCTGCTTCCATTGACTAAATAAACCTTGAATTACAAAAACTAAAGCATGATCGGCTGGTTTGTTCTTACGTCCCAAAGACCCTAAATCCTCATAACCCACAGACATATCTTTTTTTGGTATTATAAGTAAAGCCCTTCGATAAAGCTATCTCATCGAAAGCTAAACAACAAAATCTATCCCGTTTCTCTAATTTTTTTAATTTATTTATTTATTGCAAACAGTACATTACAGTCAAAATAGACCAAATAGTACATACAAATAACAAAGCATAGATTTAAATTTACATAATAATTAAAGTAGTTAATACAGTGTGGTATATTAGAATTTATCTGAAAGACTTTAATAATTCTTTATTAATACCCACATTAAATGGAATTGGCTAATAATTTATTTAAAGTTATCCTAGATGGTAATTTAAAAATTTTTTGTAAAAATCGGTATGATTTTGAACCCCTCTTGTACATAACTAAAGCCAAAATTTTGTTATCTAAATTGAATGTTGGCCTTTTACTTTTCATATTTTTAAATTGTGATTTTACAAACTCTGTAGCACTTTTATCCATATTATTTTCTAAATTTTAGTATTTGTTATTTCAATTATTTGCTTTAAATTGTTCTTAGCATATGAAAGCGCCTTTTTTAATTTAATTATCCTTTGCCGTTGTAATCTATTATACCTATAAAGACTTTTTTCCCTTGTATTTAATTGTGAAACCCTTATAACCCCAATTGACTTTAAGGTAACATTGTTATTTATTGATTTTTCTAAATTTTGATTACTGTTGATTTGTTATTGGTGACATACGATATTATTATTTTCAATATCTAAATTTTTTAAAGTGGATTCAGAATCCAATTGAATTTGTTCATCTAATTTAGCTTTTTTACAAGGATTTTCTAAATTTGGTATATTTGGCACTGCAAATTTACTAAGCTTTGTTTTTAACGAACTAGTAAAACTATTCGCTTCAAAACGATCTTCACATAAATGATATTGATTTAATTCTTGCCTACTTAATAATTATGCACTAAAATCTAAAATTTAAAGCCAGGATAAACATCTTTCAGTAAAGGCAGAAAATTTAAAAAAGTGTTACTTTGGAAAGAAGGATCTCTAATATTTTTAAAATAAATATTATCACAGTTGGGATATCTAAATTTTATACTCCCTGAAAATGCCATTATTGTACTACATATTTTTCTTACCTTAATTAAATATCTCTTTACTCTTTATTACTAATTTTTCCAATTTGTAAACTGCATTAAACGAATAAACTATCACAGTTAATGAGGTTAGAATTGGTTAGAAATTTGTTTTCAGTCTAATGAAAAGAGATGGTACTATTATACTTAATGTTAAAAAGAGATAGAGAAATTTCAGTGGCGCCCCGACGAGCGGGGACCGCGAACTAAAACATTATTTCCAATGTCATATGCGATCTTACGCCCCGTGGTCTACGATTAATACTTTCGGAATTGCGCCCATTTGAAAATCGCATTTTTATGCAACTTCATTTACACCAGAAATTGGATCCAAGTGCCCCAACTTCCATATTTTAAATGATTTCTTTTGCAATTAAGTTAATAACATTAAATAGGGTACTTGACTGTGGTCGCAAAACATGGATATTTATACTTAAAATAATACTTTAGTTTACAATAATACCGAAAATCAGTTTTTTATTGATAAAATTTGTTAAACTCCTGGTTAATTTGTTAAAATTAAATAGCTAAATTGGGATATTTTGTCACGTGACCATAAACGCACGAAACTGCACGAATCTGCGAGTGACGTCACAAGATAGTAAACATAAAATTCAGCCTGTCTTTAACGGTATTTTTTGGCAATTTTTCTGAGTATTTTGTAGAGTTTCTTCGATTTAAAATTCATGTTTGTGAATAAAAACTTATAAAAATTGGTATAAACTGCAAAAATAGGCTGACGATTCTTGACACTAGTAGCTTGTGACGTCACGGAGTCGATCGTGAGCGTTTTGGCGGGAATATTTTAATTTAAATTTTAAATATCAAATTATATTAAGCGGATCGTCGAAAAAAATGTTTTGATATTTTTTTAGTAATTATTAGGTGCATCTGTAGCATTTAAACTACTTTGTAAAAAATTGTCAAATACCCTAATAGGGTATTTGACAATTTAGATTTTATTACTGTCAAGACATGGAAGGTGGTTATGTTAATCAGCAAAATTAACGAACTTACTATTAAACACAATTTTGTTTAAATTTAATATTATTACCTTAATTGCAAAATATTTCATTTAAAATAACGAAGTTGGAGCAGTTGGGTCTAACTTCCGGTGTAAATGAAGTTGCATAAAAATACGATTTTCAAATGGGCGTAATTCCGAAAGTATTAATCGTAGACCACACTATGCTAAGTCAATTTAATGGTATTTTTATGGAGAACACGAAAATGCAAAAATATACTGGGTGTTCCATTTAAAATAAGAAAGTTGCCATCCATTTCCGGTATAACCGTAAGTTCCACAAAATCAAAAATACCTTTATTAGAAAGTTTGGAATTAGATTCCTCAGTAGACAAATTTTCAGAATCAAAAATATAACCATTCAAAAGTTAGCAGGGGGGGGGTATTTAGGGGGGGGGGGTAGGTATTTACTTTATGTCCGCACTGTATTGGGCATATTTCACAAATGTCTCTTTTGTAATAAGATATTCGAAATCTGATTCTGATTGCTTGGAAATTTATGAAGATTTTGTGGAATTCATTGATTCTCGTAATGATAATTATTATAATGTTCTTACCCATATAAATTTTAAAAATTGTATCGAAATTGGAATAGGCGGATGCTCCATTATGATGTTGTACTTACGAAATAAAATATACAGGATGTCGCAAAATTCGACCAATAACGCCTAACTGGACATAGTAAACCAAAAAAATAAGTCAAATGACCAAATTCATTTATATAAAAAATGCACCGCTGAAGCCTCAAAAGCTGATATTTTAAAATAGATTATTTTTATTGCAGCCAAAACAGTAAAGATTTTTTAATGAAATTTACATTCACAAAAGTCGAGGATTTGCCAAATTTTTACCAATTGAGCGTTCAGTATTCGAATGTACATATACAAAATTTCATTAAAAAAATCTTTGCTACTTTGGACTTTGGCCGTAATTAAGAAAATAGTTTTTTTAAAAATCAATTTTAAAGGCTTTTATAACTTATAACTCTTCAGGGGTGCATTTTTTATTTAAATGAATTTGGTCATATCGACTTATTGTTAGGTCTATCTCCAGTTAAGAGTTGTCGTCCGAATTTTGCAACACCCTGTATATTTACCTTTTTTTTAATTACCCCCCCTAGACAAGTTGGCTGAAAACGCCCTTGAGGTTTGGGGGTGGCAGCTGGCAGCACATTTTTTTATCAATTTACTAAACACCTATGGCTTTTCAGGCTGTTTCCTCTCAATTCATAAAATTTTTTGAGGTGGTAGAGGAAGTGAAACTAAGCATTTCTTAAAAAGTTATACCACTTCAAAATTTTTCAAAAAATATATTTTTTTCTAAATAAAATAAATACTACAAGATATATTAATTTGAAATGTTGGCGATAGATTTTTCATACAAGGATACACATTTACGGTCAATAAAGGTTTTAAAAATATTTTCAGGGGCGTAACATGTGGGGGGATCATCAACTTTGTTTAATCATATCTTTTTTTTTCCTTACGTTTTTAATAATTTTAATACTACTAAAATAATCCTTGATCAATTTTCTACAGAAAAGGTACTCTTATTGTAAGTAATTAAAATAGATTTTATATTTTTTAGCTAAAAATATAAATTTAAAAAACAACATCAAAGTAGGCAAATTTATTTAAAATTTTATGTACTAAATATGAGGGCTGCTCCGTATGCAAGATGCATGTGTATGTGTGCTTATTCCGCATTTGAAAATCTACGCATTTTTAATATTGCAATAATAGGACTAAATATAAAACACCAATTAGTAAATATAAAACGCTCCTTGGAAGTTAGAATTAACAAAATATTTTGGTAGTTCGCCTACTTTGATATTTGATCTTTGATGTTGTTTCTTAAATTTATAATTTTAGCTAAAAATTATAAAATCTACTTTTACTCCGATTTTTTTGAATTTTTTTTATTGGTTCTAAGTGGTATTTTAAGAGATCGATGGTGGTAACAACAATGGTAACTTTTTTAGTGCTGGGTTTTTATGAGATTTTTTTTCAAAACATCATTCTTTAATCAAATTTGCACAAAAAAAGGTACTATACAAATTCGATAGAATGAACAGTTTAAGAGAAAAGTGCACCTAAAGATGTGCTTGTCGGGACTGTAGTCATGGTTACCATATTACAATTTTTTATAGACCTATTATTTTACCAAAATTATTCCGTAATTTATGAAAAAAGGTTCCTTTGTAACTAATGGAAAAATTTTGGTCTACAAAAATTTTTAGTATGGTACCTATGACAACAGTCCCGACAAGCAGATCTTTAGATCTTAAACGGCCCATTCTATCGAATTTGTATAAGAGCACTTTTTTTGTCTAAATTTGATTACAGAATGATATTTTAAAAAAAAATTGTCATAAAAATGCAGTACTACAAAAGTTACCATTGTTTTTACCACCAACGATCTCTTAAAATACCACATAGAACCAATAAAAAAAAATTCAAAAAAATCTAGGACGTGAGTCCAATGCATATTAAGAGATATGCCAAATTTAAATGCATTACTAGTATCCATTCTGAAATAACCTCTTCTCTGTTAGCACCTTTGAAGGGCTGCAACTCGCTTAGGAAGCGGAATCAGACATGTTTATATGAACTTTTTTCTTATTTTTATCTAAGGAGATTTGCACATAAATATGAATCACCCTGTATACAGGGAGTCCCGTAATTACGTGGACAGCCATTGTAGAACGGGTTTATCACCTCAAATTAAGATGACAAGTTCCTTTAACACTTTGCCCAAAAATGCTTCCCTGCAAAGTTACAGCCAGTTAAAGTTCACTTTTCAAAAAATAAAAACCCACATAACTTTTCTCTCTATGAAGGTAACTCGATAAAAATAGGGGGCTACTTTTAAGTTCTTTATAATTTGATATTGTAGTTTTGCCATTTCGCATTTATTTACTACCAGTTTACCTAAACTTAGAATTTAAGTTTTACCATAACTTTTTTTGGTGTTACTTTTTTTTGCAATTTCAACTTATTTTCTCATAAGACAGATAATTTACTATGAAAAAGATATACCTGTTAAAAATCGATAAATCTAATAGTTTTAAAGATAATCTCAATTAAAATTTCATAATTTATTGTAAAATTTATTTTTTTATTGAACCAAGTAGGCCGAAATTATTAATATTTTTAAAGAAATTAAAACGTTTTTACGATTTTATCACACAAATCTCTTTTGTATTTTTTAATGATCTTCTAAAATAATATTCAATCATACATTCTATTAATAATGTTATTTAGGGAATGGCCTACTTGATTTAACAATAAAAGCACATTTTTATTTTTATTTCAAAATTTTAATTGAGATTATCTCGAAAACGATTGGATTTAGCGATTGTAAACAAGTATACCTTTTTCATAGTATATTATTTATTTTATAAGAATATCAGTTAAAATTGCAAAAAAAGTGACAACAGAAAAAGTTGTGGTAAATCTTAGATTCTAAGTTTAGGTAAACTGATAGTAAATGAATGAGAAATTGCAAAACTAGTATACCATATCATAAAGCATGAAAAATTAGCCCCCATGGCGGTTTTTATCGAGATAGCTTCATAGGAAGAAAAAAGTTATGTGGATTTTAATTTTTTTTAAATTGAACTTTAACTGGGTGTAACTTTGCAGGGAAGCATTTTTGGGCAAAGTGTTAGAGGAACTTGTCACATTAATTTGAGATGATAAACACGATCTACTATGTCTGTCCACGTAATTACGGGACACCCTATATAAATTATCATTATTTTAAAACTTCAAAAGTTGTAAATTAAAATAAATTTTAATTTCAAAAAAGAGAAAAATAGAAATTGCCCCAACATATAGATTTGAAAAATTTTATTTACGGTTTTTATACCTTGAATTTTCAGAAACAAATTGTGCCATACTGTAAAAAATCATTTCAATTCCGTAAAAATCCTACAATTTTGTAATCACATCGTACTTATTTGACCCATACCACGGGTATGGCGTAATTACATTTATATTTCTTATTTTATAATATATCTGGTAAAAAAAATTATAGACTGTAAAAAATCGTTTCGATGTGGTAAAAAAATCGACTTATTTGCGGCAGTGTGGCGACTATTTAGAACCATCGAAACGGTATGGCATGGTGATTTTCGTGAATGACTACTTAAAAATCATTAGGGCACGTTTATAGTAATAAAGCATTTGATAAAGCAGTAAAGTAATCTTTTCGTAAAGCAAGTAGTAGAGCAATGATGATAAAGCAAACTAAGGGTACGTTTATAGTAATAAAGCATTTGATAAAGCAGTAAAGTAATCTTTTCGTAAAGCAAGTAGTAGAGGAATGATGATAAAGCAAACCAATGTATTTCAAATACGAGCGCGCATAGTGATGCAGCACGATCAATGATGCATTTTCATAAAGCAAATCGGTTTGCTTTATCATGACTCTGATCACTGTGCGGAGGTCTCTGATTGGTCGGCCGGCAGTACGCGGTTGTAATTCTTCGGATTTTTAGTTAAATTTACTTAGCTAATAATTTAAAATAAAATATTATCCTTATAATAATTATATCGTACTACAAATTTAAATTTGAATACGTTCGGGGCATAGAAAATTTTGTATCTCTTATTTATTTCCAATCCCTTAACCTATTCTAATAAAATAGAATTTAAAGTACGAGAGTAATTACATTTTCAATGCACTACCCTAATTAATACTAAATTATATAATTGCTTTTACATTTATCACGGAATATTTTTAGCGTTCATCACTGGTCGTGTTTTTCAGTATGGCCGGGCATGCTTTGCTTTATTGCTTTACTTCATTGCTCTATGCATGACTTTATTGCTCTTTCATTATTACTATAAACGTACCCTTAGTTGGAAAAAACGCGAACCTGAAAAAAATGGTTTTGGAAAATTTAAAAAATTAACCTGTTTAAGTTAGTATGGCGGGCAATTAGCCCCACTCGATCAGTATGGCATTCCGCTTCCGCCGATTTATTATTTATTGTCTACCTGAATATACAAGAAGTTTTGTGTAAAAATCGTTTGAAATCCGTAATTTTCCGACAAGTTCGATTGATCGTCTTGCGATTACGCCCCGACGCCGACGGCGAGCGTTTCATTCGTTATGATATTAAACATCTGAGGGGGTGCCATACCTGTAAAAAATGACTCCCATTTTTCTGTCACTATCTCCCGATCTATAATATCTCCTAAGCCATTGATAAACGACCATAGAAACATTATATCAATGGAAAACTTGTAAAAATGCCACCGATTGATGTTAAAATATACAGGGTGTTCCATTTGAAAATTTCGTTTAATTGTTCAATTTGCGTTTCATAAGGCACTCTGATAAAAAATTATCAGAAAATTAAATTTGACATGACAGTTGTAGGCTAGACGATGTTGAAAAATGTTTGAGAAAATTTCAACCCAAAATGTTCATCTGTTTTAGAGCAGTGATTTTTCAAATATGGATCTTTTTTTAGCTTAAATGACAAATAGCAGCAAAACTAGTGGAGATAGACCCATAAAAGTTTTACAAAGTATAATTATTTTTTGAATAGGAATCCAAAAATGTCATAATATACTGGGTGCTCCATTTAAAAAAATATATATTAGTAAAATATTTTTAAAATGTGCGCTTAAAGGTATTGTATATTCTATTGAAAACCGCATGTCGATATCTTTTTTCATTTTAGAGTAATGTTACTTCCTCGCAGCGCTGGGACACCCTGTACATACAGAGGGGTTCACAAAAAACGGCCAACGATGTAGCTTCGTTATTTCTTATCCGATTTTAATAAGTGATATGTCAAATTAAATTGTTTGAAGAATACTACTATCAGATAACAAAAGATTAATTTTATTTTTGAAAACATCAGAGGAGGAGGAGGCAACTTTTTTACCAAAAAGATTATACCAGCGCCATCTTCGGGTTTTTAAATTATTAAATTTTCCCTTAAACATTAGTTTAAAGTAAGGCGTAAAAATCATAACTACGTTATCTTTTGGAATTTTAAAAAACCGTAAAAGACGTGTCGCATTGTTTTTGAAAAACTTTATTTTGAACCCCACAATACAACGTAATAGTTTGTTTCTGACTGGTTTCCAAGTTCATATTTTATTTCAATTTTCTCTGTAGATTTTTTTACTCTTTATTTTAAGTACATATATTATTTTTATTCTAAGGTATAAACCTTATGGTTAAATTTAATTTTTTTTGTTCTCTTTAAGCGAATAAATATTTTTTTGTTCAATTTATTTTATTTTCACTCTTTGAATTTCATATTCTAAGTTTTTTTGTAATCATAAGAAACCTTAGAACAGTTAACTTTAAATAAGTGACCCCCTTCAACTTCACAACGGGGGAATAAGGTAGGTGAAGATTATTTTTTTAAAAACAAGAAAAATACAATTCTCAGTATTGGTCGTTTAATATTTTTCTTTTGTAGTTTAAATTATCAAAAGGGCCGTTGAAAGTTTATTTATTAAAATTTTAGTTATTTGTGACGTTAACCCAACCATTTTAAAAAGAATCCATTAAAATTTAATAATTTTATTCGCTGCCTTATCGTTTTATATTCTTTTCATAATAAGGAAGTGCGAGTTTTCTCTAATAAAAAATGACAAGTGTCTTACAGCAAATTTTATGCAAGAAACTCGCGAGAAAACTCTATTAAAAAACGTGTATGATACTTGCGAGTTGTTGGCGTTTTTCAGTCGAAACCACATACAGTGCGTTCCACTAAAGACTCACAAAGCCCACGCCCACGACCGCGATTTTTACCGTTCCACTAGGCCGCAAACGCCACTGTCGAAATATTTAGTGGAACGTATATTTGGCTTTGCTGGTGTTTATTTACATTTACATAACCTCACAATTTCCTTTTATTTACACCAAAGTTATCCAAAAAATGTATATTTTTAATGTCTGTAAAAATCAGGATTGATATTTTATGTATTTATATACAATTTATTTACAATTAATATACAATAATTCGAGAATGAAAAACAGGATTCCATCTATCCAACTTGGTAAAAACACTTTATTAATTAATGCGACATGTTTCACCAACTACAGTGGCTTCATTAGGCACATAAAATATTTTAACTTAAGTTTATGGTGATATACAGATTTCAAACTTTGTGAGCCCCTAACCAACGAGGGTGTTCTGTCCAATACTATGAATTCCTTACCAACGAGGATATTTATTAACTTATTATTTGATCCCTTAACTAACGAGGGTGTTGTATCACACACTATGAGTCCCTGACCAACGAGGGTATTACTTTAACTAATAATTTGAGCCCCTGACCATCGAGGGTGCTATCACACACTGTTTGATTCCCTTTCCAACGAGGGTATTACTTTAACTAATAATTTGAGCCCCTGACCATCGAGGGTGCTATCACACACAGTTTGATTCCCTTTCCAACGAGGGTATTACTTTAACTAATAACTTGAGCCCCTGACCATCGAGGGTGCTATCACACACGGCTTGATTCCCTTACCAACGAGGGTATTACTTTAACTAATAATTTGAGCCCCTGACCATCGAGGGTGCTATCACACACAGTTTGATTCCCTTACCAACGAGAGTATTTGCCTATATTGCATTTGTTGAAAGTTTTGCAGCCCTGACCAACTTTTTGAATTATTAATATATTTTTTTATTTGTAAGTTTTTTTAATTTTAATTGTGATTTTCGAACTAAACTTTCTGAAATTACTTGTTTATTTAGTTCACGTAGCCGAATATATGTTCGAGTCCTAACAAAACAAAGAACAACTTCTCTGGGTACAGTTAATGTCGGGTTTTCACTAAAAATAAGGTCGGTGTGCCCATTTACGAAGAGTAGACAGTCCGGGTAAAGGATAGTTTAATTTTGTTCTCAAGTATCGATATGCTTTTGGACTTACACTTCTTAAAGACATAGCGGCACATATATCCTCGTGCGACCAATTTATGCGCTTTTCTGGGTTAAGTAATAATTTAACTTGGCCAGGCGTAAATATTTTGCTAAGTACTTTAGTAAATTCTAACTCTCGAGCAATGTTACGATCCTCTGATTTTTCTAACTCTATTTTAAGAGCCTCATTTTCTGATTTTAAATTTACCATCTTTAATTCGTTATGTTGCAATTCTTCCAACTTTCTTTGCAGTCTTTCATTTTCTTCTTTTAAATTGGCTAATTCTAGATCTAGATTTGATATGGAATGCAATTCAGGAACTCTGTAAAATATAAAATTATAAATATTTTAATTATTTATGTGTACTAAAGATCTTACTCATTTATTATGGAATCAACTTCGGTGCCCACCTCAGTGTCCATAAGTTCGCATATTAAATCATCACCAATTTTTTTTGCTGCCATAGACAATTTGTACTCCTCAAGTGGATTTGTTCCTGGTTCGATGGTTTCTGTCGGAGTTTTCGGTAAGTGCAAAGTAGGAAGTGCATCTTCCTTTAATTTGCGTGTTTTAACAGGTGAAACCCCTAATAGTTGCCTTTGCAACGATTTAAGTTTACAATCAGGAGCAAAATGTTCTGAGCAAATACGAGCTAAAATAATTATGAAAATATTTAATGTCAATTTAAGGTTAGTTTATTTTAGCATTACCTGTGTTTACACTAAATTCCGTAAGTCTTCCACAAGCGATAATCCACTTATCACAAAATTCCTTTGATTTTGGAAAAGTATAATAATGCACAGCTTTAAGTTCGTTTATCTTGCGGTTACTGGTACGGTTTTTGCAACCGTTAACAGCGCAGCTTGGCATGTTTAAAAAGTCTTTAACAGCGAGAAAACACTTATATACGTAAAGCAAATTGTTAATTACGCACAAAAAACACTAGAAAATTCAATTAAATTGCATTCAAGATTGCACTAAACAACTCTAACCACAATACAATAATTGACAATTGAAAGCATTTGAAAGGACGCTTTAGGATGGAAATGCTTCGGAACGCTTCGGGGCATATTTGCATATTTACCCCAAGTGACGTACCGGCGCAGAACCGAACGAAAATCGTTCTCGGGAAGAGCATGCCTGATATATTTATGCCATGGCTATAAGTGGAACGACTTGACGGTCGTTGGTGGCGTTGTGAGTCTTTAGTGGAACGCGCAGGGAAAAGCTAAATGTGTTGTTCTGTGGTTATGTCGTTGAGTATACCACTTCTTAACTTTTTATTGTTTTTATCATTCTATGATTTTCTTTTAACCTAACAAACATACAAACTTTAAACTAAAATAAAGTACAAGAAAAAAAAATGTTTAATAATTTCTTTTAAAATCTGTAAACTTGTCCAAAATGGATACTTCTCAAACAACTATTAGTTCTGAAAAAGACGGCAGAAAAGATTTCATAATAGGCATACTACTTGCAATTTCATCAACATTATTCATCGGATCAAGTTTTATAATTAAAAAGATAGGTTTAAATCGTTTAAACAGAAGGGGCTCTTTACGAGCAGGAATGGGAGGATTTGGTTATCTTAAAGAATGGGTTTGGTGGATGGGTTTTTTAACAAGTATGTATATTTAATGAATTGTACATTGTACTTGGAAATAATAATCTTTAAATTTATAGTGGCCATTGGAGAACTTGCAAACTTTACTGCTTATACATTTGCTCCAGCGTCGATAGTTACACCATTAGGAGCATTGAGTGTTATTGTAACTGCGATTTTAGCTTCAAAATTTTTGAACGAAAATTTAAATCTTTTAGGAAAGGTAATTAACAATTTTATAAGTAAATATATGGAGAAGTCATTATTAATACTTTGAACAGATTTTTAACAACTCAATTCTCAAATTTTTCGAAGGCAGTTATTCTTCTCTTACATTTGCATACTTTGAACAGATTTTTAACAACTCAATTCTCAAATTTTTCAAAGGCAGTTATTCTTCTCTTACATTTTCATACACAAAAATTATCCAACTTTTTTTGTTGCATGCAAATCGCATTGTTCAGCAGGATTATTCTTGGACCGGTCGAGATCGTGTCGTCGATGGCTTTCATCATTCTGTCCTTTTAATTCACATGAAAAAATAAGAGCCAGTCCTTCAAGTCTCGTTGATATCACGATCTCGACCGGTCCAAGAATAAGCCTCCAGACCTTGAAACAACAGAGATACCATGAACTGTCGGCATATCTCTCTCATAGCTTTTCTGCTTCAACAGTGCAAGTGTGCACCGGGTGCAACATGTGACGTCATGCACTTTTACGGATTGCTGAGGAAATCACTCAAAGCCGAAACCCATAATGATAGAATTGCAAACTTTAAGTAATCTAACTCTTGAAACAACAATAGCCAAATGACATATTTGGTACGCTATATTTGCCCTGGAACTGATGCACCGACTATCCGAGTCGGTGTCGATAAACATGCACTCGGTGTGCACTGAGTACAGTTTAGGTGTAACCAGAAAACAGCAAAACGCACCGACTCAGTGCAGTACTGGTGTAATAAGCAGAAAACGCTATCACTCTGCTTTAGACAGCTGATTAAGTGTTCCCAATGTGTCAATCATGCAACCTAAAAGTAGAAAAAAACTAAAAAAATAACTAAAAATATTATTATGCCCAAATACAATTCAGCTCCCTTTTAGATGACTCATGAGCTGTTGGCCCTCTAATGATCATGTGGACTAACCAAGTCACATACAAACTTCATTGTCTTAGTTTTCATTCTCCACCAACTGAATTTATAAAATAATTTCATTTACAAAACCTTTTTGATTATTTAAAGATGCTATTACAAGCGATAGCCATAATCTTACTTATATTTGATAATATAATGCCCGTTTTCAACAACAATTCTTAAAACTTAGGCATTGCTTATAGAGCTAGTTGACAGATATTATTCATTGTTTAATAAAAAAATACCTATGTAAGCAATGCCTAGGTTTAAAGAATCGTTGGGGAAAATTGGCATAAATGATATATTTAATGTTGGAAATTTAAATGTTTATCGTTTTAAGCTTGGGTGTTTGCTTTGTATACTTGGTTCAACAATAATAATAACAAATTCCCCAATTGAAGAAAACATCACATCACTCAGTGAATTACTACAGAAATTCAACACAGGGATTTTTAAATTTTACTTTTTCTTTGTTTTAATAACTTTTTTGTTAATATTTTTTAAGTACGGTCCTAGATATGGAGAAAGAAACATATTCGTTTATATAATTTTATGTTCTGTTATTGGTAGTCTTACTGTGATGTTATGTAAAGGTTTAGGTTTAGGTATTAAAGAAGCAATGTCAGGGGAAATTAATATAGAATCTGATTGGAGTATTTACTTTTTATCACTTGGAATTTGTACTTGCATCACAATTCAAATGACTTTTCTAAATAAATCACTTGATTTGTTTAATGCAAGTGTAGTTACGCCTATTTATTATGTTAGTTTTACTACAATGGTGATAGCTACATCAACAATTGTTTTTAATGAGTGGTCTGATTTGTCGGCCCAAAATGTAATAGGTTGCTTATGTGGATTTGTTATTGTGATAATTGCTATTTTTCTTTTAAATGCATTTAGAAATATAAATATTAGTTTTGCAGATATTAATGAGATTTTTGAACCAAGAAATCCTCGACATAACTCCTACAGTACTATTTATGGTGCTGCATGACATGAAATTAAAATTGTTTAGGTTGTAGGTGTAAAACTTGTGATTTCGTCAAATTGACGAGAATTATTTTTATATATTTATTGAAATTTGTAGATCTGTGAACAGTATTAGGTTTAATTTGAGATAAAGGGTATTCAATTACTAAATCAGTGTACACCTAAAAGCTTAATACATGTAATAACAAAAATATTTTTATTGAAAATTTGAAATGTACCTATTTAACAAAAAAATCGTCGTTTTATTGTTTCTCCTAAATCCTAAATTCGTTGTTAAAAGTAACGAAAGAAGATTTATTGAAGTAAAAAAAGATTTAATAGGAGTTATACTTCGATAAAAAAAATTTTATTTTCGGTTTCAACTTTCTTATTTTATACGCGTTTGACATTTGTACTATTTCGCGCGTTAAAAATTACAATTGGCATACACATTTTGCAGCTCGCTAAATATCACGCTGCTAGAAACGACATTTTCCTGTATGCTAAGTGTGATTTAGCGAGCTGTAAAACGTTTGTGCTATTTCTACCGAGCGACGGGGTCACCCGAATTACCGGCTATTACATTTAACACCCTACTTTTTGTATTTATTATTGAATATTGGTAAGTTCCAAGTATGTTTGTGACAAGAAATTTTTTTTCTGAACTTAAAAAAAAAATTGGTTTTTTTTTGGAAATTTTTTAATACAATCAAATATAAATAAGATCTACCTACTACTAACAGAGGCATCAACCCGGAAGTGGGAATAATTTTCCAAAATAGGCAACCACTTTTACGATGACATCAGCAAAAGCGGTTGCCTATTTTTGAAAATGATTCCCACTTCCGGGTTGCTGCCTCGGATTCCGAAAGGGTTGGAGTTGGCAGCATATATTACGATGACGTCAGTAAAAGTGGTTGCCTATTTTTGAAAATGATTCCCACTTCCGGGTTCGTCTCGGTTCCGGTCAGGTTTGGGGTTGGCAGCACATTTTTTTATCAATTTTCTTAAAGGCCGTTTTAGACGGGCACAATTTGTTACCAAAATTTGTCTTGCTATTTGTTCATAATATTTCTTCTGTGTCCTCGATATCTTTTCGCGTGGTTGAACAAGAAAGCATTTAATGGGGTAATTCTGATCAAAAATGCTATCTGTAACAGAGCTGTTAAATTTGACAGTCACCCTGATGTCAATAGAAACGCTATTTTGTAAACTTTACTGTAACTTATGGGGTAATTCTGAACAAAAAATGTTAATCGTAACGTCGATGTTAAATTTGCCAGTCACCCTGATGTCAAAAAAATGCTATTCTGTAAACTTTACTGTAACTTAAAGGCAATGTAAAATATCATTTTTGGTGTTAAAATGTATTGTTGTACATTTATAGAATACATTATTTTGATCAATTATACATTAATGTATTATTATTACATATTTTGATCGATGTTGTCTTAACACCGAAAATGTTATTTTAAATGACCATTAAGTTACAGTAAAGTTTACAGAATAGCGTTTTTTGACATCAGGGTGACTGTCAAATTTAAGGGCGCTGTTACGGCTAACATTTTTGTTCAGAATCACCCCATTAACGGTTATTTAAAATAACATTTTCGGTCTCAATTACCACAAAAAAAGTTGGCAGTTATTTAGGAACACCCTTTATAATAATCATATTCAATAGATCATAGCACCCTGTATATTCTAGCGTTAGTTTAAATTTAAAATAATTCTACCGTCACAGCGGGGTTTAGACACATTAAAAACAATCAATGCACACTAACCTCAATCTACGAAAATATATTTGAAACAGTAAAAGTAGATTTGGTTTAAATTAAAAGTTTGTTAGAAAACAAAAATGTCTAGTGCGACCGTAAATCTAAAGGAAGACCAAAAGGAATTTTTGGAAAAATGTGCCGAAAAATTTTCGAACAGGTATACAGAAGATGACGAAGAATTCAAAAAAATTTTGGACTCTAATTTACCTAATCCACCTATCGTTTTCCCTTGGTATGGAAGACCAAAATTACAAGCACACAGGGCACATGGCAGTAGACATTACAATGATAATAAAGATTTTGGAAGATACAATAGACGCGATAGACAAGATTATCACGATCGATATTAATAATTAAGAATATAATATACTATAAACATATTTCCTTTTGTTTTATTACTATAAATTATAAAATAAAGTTTTTAAATTATATTACTTGTTTGATTCGTCAATAGATGGCGCTGGGAGTATTGTAAATTTTCAATCAATATTCGGCGTTTGCTTGCTGTTTTTAAAAGCTGGTTTGAGTTTTAAAAGATATATATAATATTGAAAATTTACAAAAATGGGGTTTATGGAATCCTTTAATTATGCTATGTACGATAATCCAATTTCAAAAAATGTTATTGGTGCTACAAAAGCAGTTGTTAAGGTAGGTAAAATTTAATTTTAAAGGTTATAACCCATATATGGATTAAGATAAAACCCTAATTCCTTTCTACTTTTAAGTAATTTTGTTTTAATTTATAGCCAATAGTAAATGGTGTTAATGGCTTAGTGACCACTCCAGCCCCACAAGTACAAATTATAAACAAAACAGAACCATTGTGGATTTTGGCTAAAAATACAGGTCCTTTTCTGAAAATAGCAGCCGTTTCTGGAGCTTCTGCCACAGCTTTAGCCGCTTATGGTGCGCATAAGGCATACCCTAAAGACCGGGTTACCGAATTAAAATCTATTTACCAAAATGCAAGTAAAATGCATTATTTCCACACTTTGGCACTCTTTGGAGTTCCACTAACAAAATCTCCCAAAATTGTAAGTATAACATAATTTGAAATTTATAAAAAATTTAAAATTTTTTATTTCAGAGCGGTTCTTTATTAGTCCTTGGCACAATTTTATTCACAGGTCCCTGCTATTACCATGCTTTTACTGGGGAGAACAAGTTCGGAAAACTTGCACCAATTGGAGGCACAATATTAATTATGGGTTGGTTAGCGATGTTGTTTTAGAATGATATTTTGTTATTAATTTTGTTGATAATAATTTTTAGTTAATTCCTCTATATATTATGTATTATAATTTAACTTTAACTTAATGTAACTGGAATAGTAGGACCACCCAGCAAACAGGAATCCAACCCAAATGAAATTGAATCAAATCAGCGACACTGAATTTTCCTACTGATGCTGGAGGGTTGTAGTAGGAAATACTACTACTAGCGGGCAGATTATAGTAGGAACTACTATTAATACAACTCTCCAGCATGGGTAAAAAAATTCAACTTCGCTAATTTAATGCAATGACAGTTAGGTTGGAATTTCTGTTTGCTGGCTGGTCCTACTATAGTATCAAATAACTATCTGTGTCCGAAATAAACTAATAAATGTCTGTTTATAAATCATTTAGTTTAAAAAAAATAATTACTTATAATTTAATTTTTTATTTACATACTTATTTTTTTGCAATTTATTCCTATTTTTATATTAGTAATTATCAATTGTCCTAATAACTTCCTTCTAATTATTCATAAAACAGTATTGGGAATATTAACTACGAATAGAGGGCGCTCTAAATGGAGGATATTCGGTACTTGTCAGTCAAAAGTTGTGTTTAAAATGCATTCTTGTGCCTTATAACTACTTTTCAACAAAATACAAATATATTTATTATTTAAAGCTTCAGTAAAGCTCAAAAAACATGTACCAATGCGTTAAAACGAAAAAGTAAGTACCCAATATAGAAGTTTATATTTTTGCCACCAGAGGGCGAGCGGGATCTAAAAATTCCCAATTGTATTCATTTAAAAAAACATTTGCTACGCCATTGGATTACTAGGGGGTTTTCTATTTAAATTTTTAGTTATACCAACCTGCGTATTTGGTTGTCCACATATCAAACCACAATCATTTTTAGCTCACCCTGTATTATATGCTATTATCAAAAGTATAAAGAGAGAGAAACGAATAGCATACAGAGACCAAAAATTGATAATAGCGAGATTCGATTTTATTTGTTTTATAAAATAACAAAAACTAATATTGTAATAAAACGGTAAAAAGCAAAAAGCTCAAAAAACATGTACATACCAATGTGTTAAATAAAAAAGTAAGTACCGCATATCGAAGTTTATATTTTGCTACCATAGGGGAGCCCGCTCGCCCTCTGGTGGCAAAAATGTGAACTTCTATATTCAGTACTTACTTTTTCGATTTAATGCATTGGTACATGTTTTTTGAGCTTTACTGAAGCTTTAAATAATAAATCGATTTGTATCTTGTTAAATATGTAGGTAAAATAATACATTTTAAACACACTTTTTGACACTGACAAATCCGAATATCCTCCATTTATACGTTACATATAGATGGCGTAATTACATAGTTAAAATTCCCAATAGCTCACTTCTTTGATCGCCCACTTTCGGTTCGGGACACCCTGTATATTATTTGTACAAATATTAAAGTCGGAATTTAGACACTCCATAACTAACCTAAAATTTTTAAAAAACAAAAATGGAAAAAATTTTATTTTCAAACATAAACACGGTAATTTTTATTAAAAAAAAATATAATAAGCTATATTTGATTTATCTTTAGGTAAACAAACTATTTAAAACCAAAATTATTTCACCTGCGGATTTGGCTGAACTATCACTAAACAAAGCGAAGAAGCTCGCCCATTTGAATGCATTTATAACATTAACACAAGATTTAGTAAAAAAGCAGTCTTCAGAATCAAATACAAGGAATAATAATGAACAACTTTTGTCAGAACTGGATGGTATTCCTATTGCCGTTAAAGATAACTTTTGCACTTCCGAAGTTAAAACAACTTGTGCATCGAAGATGTTAGAGAATTTTATACCTTCATATAATGCAACTGTATATGAGCGTTTAAAGTTGTCTGGTGCTGTTTTGATGGGAAAGACAAATTTGGATCAGTTTGCAATGGGTGCTGGTACTGTTGATTCCTTGTATGGTCCCACCTATAATCCATGGGCTGGAAAAAATGAAAAGCATATTGCAGGTGGTAGCAGTGGTGGTAGTGCAGTTGCTGTTGCCACAGGTTGTGCTTATGCGTGAGTTAATGAAAAAAAATTTTACCCTATTTTTTCAACAAATTTATACCTCGTGTCCCACTTTTTTTTCAGCAAAATTTTCTTATTTTTTAATTTATATAACCACTGGTATTATTAATAATGACTAGTAATTTTATAATACCAACTCACTGCCTTACTAAGCCAAAAAGACGTATATCATGTTTTTAAGTTTCTGATGAGATACTTGAACATTTCGTGATCGCGTTAAAATCTTGAAGTCCTTTCTATTTTTTTTATATACTGTATGTTTCACGTTTCATGAGACGATGGGAGGCAATGATTTCAATTCTCTGCGCCTCACACACGTTATGTATATTCTAGGCGTTATGAGCAAATGAGTAGTGTTTCACCAAGACAAGAAATTTTGTCTTGACGATCATTTCTTGTCTTGATTTTCAAGACAAGATTTACTTACCGTCATATCTTGATAACTTCTTGATGTCGTATCTTGTCTTGAATTCAAGACATCTTGAATTTCTTGAAACTTGTTGAATTTCAATTGGCATATTTATTTTAAAGTCTGTTCACTCACAAAGAAAAATTTTATACTTTAGTCTCTAGTTCGCTCACAGAAGAGAGAAACGAAGCCAAGCAGCAACGAAATATCTTGTGCTTTGCGCTTTTCAAACCAATAAATGAATCAAAACAAATCGCATTAAATCGTCCCCCCCTAAAACATTTTATAACTGAATCTAAAATTTTAGATTTTTTTTGTCTAAATTATTGCAGAATTACCTGTAAAAACTTACCAGTACTGTGTCATTTTCTCTTTACAGGGCATTAGGTTCAGATACTGGGGGATCAACAAGAAATCCAGCTTCATACTGTGGTATTGTAGGTTTAAAACCAACTTACGGTTTGGTGTCAAGATTAGGCCTAATTCCTCTAGTCAATTCAATGGATGTGCCAGGAATTTTAACACGAACTGTTGATGATAGTGTTTTGATTTTAAATGCAATTGCTGGACATGATCCTCAAGACTCTACAAGTATTAAAAAAAAATTTAATAAAATCAGGTAAATTTGCAATAAACCACCAATAAAAATGTTTCTTTCGGTGCGATTTAAATTAAGAAGATACTCGGCGAAATGTTTGAAAAGCGTACTTTTCGCTAGTAAAAATTGTTTTTTGGCCATTTGTAATCAAAAAATTAACAAAAACGATGCCTAGTTCCAAGAATTTTTGTTTTTCATGTAGAGTGTATGATAGGGCGTACTTTTTGAACAATGATAAAAAAATGCGTTTTTATAATTGTCCTAAAGTACGCCCCTATCATAGACTCTACATGAAAAACAAAAATTCTATATGAAAACTAAATTCAATTTGATTGGAACTAGGCATCGTTTTTGTTAAATTTGTTATTACAAATGCCCAAAAAACAATGTTTACTAGCGAAAAGTAAGCTTTTCAAACATTTCGCCGAGTATCTTCTTAAACATTTTTACCTTTAGAAAAAAAAATGGAATAATTTGCCTTGTGTAATTCGTATTAAAATTTAGTTTTTCAATTCAAAACATCAATGCAAGGTGCACTTTTTGATTTTTTTTCTATCTAAGACTTTAATTATAGATTACCTCCTTCAGAAAAAATGAGCATAAAAAATTTAAAAGTGGGGATCCCTATTGAGTACAATTGTGAACATTTAGATCCTGAAGTATTTGATACTTGGAATGAAATTGCCCAGTTATTAGAAGAAAATGGTGCTATTGTTAAGGAAGTATCTTTACCGCACACCGAATTAAGCATCGTTTGCTATTCAATTTTAAACCAATGTGAAGTAGCAAGTAATATGGCGAGATATGATGGTCTTGAATTTGGATATAGGGCAGACGAAAATTCATCCACTGAAAAATTATATGCAAAAACTAGAAGTATTGGCTTTAATGAGGTTGTTCGAAATAGGATTTTGACAGGAAATTATTTTCTTTTAAGGCAGTAAGAAATTTATAGCAAGAAATTTTAGGCATGTCTTAATTATTAATATTGCAGAAATTATGATAAATATTTTAATCAAGCTTTAAAAGTAAGACGATTAATCTCAAACGATTTTTATAATGTTTGGGAAGATGTACAAATTTTACTTACGCCCACAACTTTATCAACTGCTCCTAAATATCAAGATTTTATTCAAAAAACAAATAGAGACCAGTGTGCGATGCAAGACTTCTGCACACAACCAGCAAATATGGCAGGTAAATATGACAAAACAAAAAATTATTTAATTCAACAAAGTTTTCATTAGCGTTACTGACAGGATTGACATCTGTAAGTGTATATTCATCTGCTAGTAGCATCTACCTTCCAGTAAATTTAGGTTACTGAACACTTTAAGGCGGCGTTTACACGGTCAATATTATTGAAGCAATATTATTGTTATACCCTTTACCCTTATTGGCGGCAATATTATTGGCGGCAATATTATTGCTTCAATATAGCGTTTACACGGTCAATATATTGAAGAAACTCGATATTGCATCAATAATATTGACCGTGTAAACGTCACCTAAGTTACTGATCAGTTTTGTCTCTAATGGCCGATCTCACTGACACGATTTAAGCCCCTAAGTAGTACTTAAATTTTGAATTGACAGATTTTGTATTGTGTTCCTGTCAATTTAGACATTAAAGTAGTTCTTAAATTTTAAATCATGTAGGTGAGATCGGCCATAAGTAAGGAGATAATGAGATCATTACCTCAAATTTCAAAAAAATAGCAAATTTTTTTAAGTATTCTCTTTGTTTTCAAATTTTTGAAACAAAATATTTATTATTGATGGCATATACATATTATAATCCTCGATTATATTAATTTGGTGATAATTTACATAGTCGCTTTTAGTTCAGTAGGTTTCAATAACGGAATAATTAAATTATTGGGATGGTCTGTTTTTTCTTCCGGTGTTTACTTGCTGGAACTTCTGCTTAAACTTTCCTTTGCTATTTACAAGGTGCCCCAAAATTCGACCTTGCACTTGAATTTCTCTACAAAAGCAAATAATTTTTAAATACCTAAAAAGTTTCATGTCATCTTCCATCCAAAACTATTTACAAAAGTCAAGGATTAGCCAAATTTTTAACAATTGGGCATTCAAAGGCATGTATACAAAATGTCATTAAAAAATCTTTACTGCTTTAGCTGCAATAAAAAAAAAACTATTTTAAAAAATCAACTTTGGAGGGTTATAACTGCTCAGGGATATATTTTTGGATATAGATAAATAGGGTCATATCAATTTATTTTTAGGTCCACTATTTCCAGTTAATCATTGTTGGTCGAATTTTGGGACACCCTGTATTTATGTGTTTTAATCCATCATATTTAATTTTTAGTATTACAAGTTTTAGGAGACCTTTTAGTAATGGGTACAAAAATATTTAAAAGAAAAATTAAAAGCTCAAACAATGATTTTAAAAATATTGTATTAGCTATTTCCAAAGAAAGTAAATTTTGTTTTTTTTTGCTTAATCATTAAAATATAATCAGGCGAATTTCAAATTTAATCACTAGAACTACTTAGTACATTCACCAAAATATTTTACAGATATTTATTTTCTACTTATATGTATGTCATGAATGCAATCGAACTTATAAAAATAGAAGTCTAAAAATCGCCAAAACCACAAAAAAAACATGGCTTTTTCATCACTAACTGTTCAGTAGTTACCTGCAGGGATTCTAACTGAACCGTTTTATTAACTGCAATTTGGTTAAAACCGTTTTATTTGAACTAACCGTAACCAAAACCATTTTTAGAAATTTTTAAAAACCGTAACCAAAACCAGTTCTTAACTAATTTTTAACCGATTTCTAACCGTTTAACTATCGGTTTCACAATCAAAATTAAAAAAAAAATTAGGTAAAACACCTTTTTTAAACCATAACCGAAACCAAAACTTTTTTTTTCGATTAACCGAAACCAATTTTTGAAATTTTTAAAACCATAACCGAAACCATTTTTTGTAATTTTTAAAAATCGTCACCGTTTTTAGAAAAAATTATAAACCTAAACCGTTTCAAAATTTTAAACGGTTAGAATCCCTGGTTACCTGACAGATACAATAGATTTAATAATATACCCAATAATTTTACAGAGACCTGTAACTACTACTTTACTAAACAAGTAACTAACAGACACTTTACTGGAGGTGCGCATAGGAGGTGCGCTGTAAAATCGTCGAAAGTAAAAGTGTCGAAATGCAAACGTGTCGAATCGCTAAATTGTGGAATCGTCAATCTGTAAAAACGTCGACCGCAATGCCTACGTATCACCGATTCGTCATTTTTGCGTTCTACGAGTTAACGGTCGACTTTTAGGCGGATTTACGATTGGACAATTGACAATTTAGCGGTTCGAAAAGTTTGCGTTTCGACAGTTTTACGTTCGACGATTTAGTGCGTCACCTTTACTGGATAGATGAATAAATCGGCTCTTAACGACTAAAACATAAAATATTTATCTCTTTTTTCGTTATTAACCCTTTAGTTCCTAAACCCGCCTTGAGGCGGGCGATATAAAATCTTTTAGAATTTCCGTGTATTGAAATTTTGGCGCAATACCCGTCCTTGCCTGTAGATGATTGTTTACAAAACAAATAAAACTTTGTCCTCAGACTACCAGGTACAAATTCAGTTAAATTTTAATACAAATTTAGTATAGTGACCTTAAAGTAGCCTTAAAGTAGCCTACTGTAATTTTATTAGAAAGAAAAAATTAATTGGGCATTAGAGGGTTAATAATAAGATTAACCTATTTTCTCATAATTCTTTAATGTTATTTTTGTACTTAAGAATTTACCGTAATTTTTAGTGTTTTTATGGTTTTAATTAATGCAAAAATTAGAAATGTATTTAATATTTATAATGCAAATTAATTTTATATTTTTTTACTTTTTAGGAGTGCCTGCAGTATCAATACCAATAAAATTATCAAAAAATAATTTACCTATTAGTTTGCAATTGATGGGGCGTAATTTGAGTGAGCCAATGTTGCTAGCACTAGCGAAATATATAGAAAACTTAGTTAAATTTCCTCTTGTAAATAATGATTTTATTGAATAAATGCATTTTTAGTACGTTTTAACTTATTAATTTAAAAAAGTAAATTAAATGGAATAAATACTTTACAAAAATATTTTGTAATATAACTTTAATCCTCTCCAGCAGGAATGGAATCTTCTAAACGACGTAGAAACTTCACACGTATTTCTGTATTTGCATCACCCTTTAGTTGATCCTAAATAATTAAAATAAATTATAAGTTTATTAAAATTAAAATAATTACCTGAACTATCCAACTCTGTACATCTAATTGTACCATTTCCAAAGCGCCTCTTATAACACCACAAATTATGTTACAGTATTTAAGGCTTTTTAAATCATCAGGTAGTTCCACCAGTTCGGTTAAAGGATTTGAATCTAGTAAGAAAGAAAATTCATCCCCTGCAGCACTCCAGTTAGCTACGTTTGGTTGAACGCCAAGGTACATGCGAAACGCAGTTTGTATTTTATCAGCTGTATCTTTCAGATCTAAACAACGACCTGAACCAGTTTTAGAAAGGAAATCTTCTATAATACGCACACCCATATTATACCCTAAACGTTCCAATTGTTTGCTAACGTCGTCCACATTATCTACATCTTTGATCATTTGTGCTACTAAAGCCCCATATGTTAAGGTTACAAGTTCAGAGTTCTATAAAATATTTATAATTTAATTTAATAATACGTATTTGTTCATTGGGTAGTTAAATATTATATAAAAATACAGCACAACCTCGATAATCCAAACACCCAAAATTTTTACCCCGTTCGGATTATAGTATGTACATAATTTGAAACACATTTTTCGAAATAAAACAAAGTTTTTTTTATTTAAAAGTATCTTTTAATTATGAAAAAATGTTTTATACAGGGTGATTCAGACCACCTGTGCCACCCATTTATCGCGAGTACGCGTTATCGCACATCACTAAAATAAAAAACTTAATTACCAAAGTGAACCTAAAGAATCCATTGGTGAACTTATTTTTTTCCGGAACAACCCGGAAGCGGAGGTAACTTTGATTTTTTAAATGGCAACATAGGTCGAGTTTGGTATGGTTTGATAGGTTTTTTAAGAACAAACAACTTTTATAAAAATATTTTTTTAATATTTTCCATAGTTTAGAATTTATTTGAAAAACAAAAAAAATTGTTAATAAAAGTAAATAAAAATTATTGCATATTTTGAAGAATTTTATAAATTTATACTCTTTCTACAAATTCTAATATTTTACCAACTTTAAATATCATACTTGTCCATATTTAAACAAAATTCTTCAAAATATGCAATAATTTTTATTTACTATTTTTAACAATTTTATTTTGTTTTTCGAATAAATTCTAAACTATGGAAAATATTAAAAAAATATTTTAATAAAAGTTATTTGTTTTTGAAAGACCTATCAAATCTTATCAAACTCGACCTATGTTGCCATTTAAAAAATCAAAGTTACCTCTGGTTCCGGATAGTTCCGGAAAAAAATAAGTTCACCAATGGATTCTTTAGGTTCACTTTGGTAATAATTTTTTTTACATGTACGATAACGCTTTCTTGAGATAAATAGGTGGCACTGGTGCTCTGAATCACCCTGTATATACCGGGTGGAAATGAAAACCGGGTCACCTCTATAACTTTTTTATTTATGAATAGAAAAATTTGAAATTTGGCTATGTTCTATGGTTCAAAAAAAACAAATTTTATGTGCATTTTTTATTTTCGAAATCACTTCCGGTTTCACCGGAAACACCATGAACTTTGTTTTTTTAAATGTAACATCCCATATTTTTATTCATGGCTTAAACTACTTTTAAAAAAGAAGTATTTTTGAGATATTAGTTTTTATTTTTTGGGAAAAAAAAAATTTTTTCAAAAAAAAAAAGGTTTTTGAAGTCGGTGAAAAGTACCAAAACTAATTCTAAATAATTCAAATACGTAAATAAAATTGTAATTTGAAAAAAAATTTAAGTGGTCTTTGAACTATTAATTTTTAAACTTAGTTAATAAAGATTTTATCAAATATCTTTATTACAGGCAAAGTATCTTTATTACAGGCACATGCAAAATAATACCCCTACATATGGGGTACCAAAATAATCGTTATAAAATCCTCTTTTTAAAAAGTCGAATGACCCGGCATCATTGCATTTAAAAAAAGTGAGATATTTGATAAAATCTTCATTAACTAAGTTTAAAAATTAATAATTCAAAAACCACTTAAATTTTTTTTCAAATTACAATTTTATTTAGGTATTTGAATTATTTAGAATTAGTTTTGGTACTTTTCACCGAAAATTTTTTTACAAAAAAAATAAAAACTAATATCTCAAAAATACTTCTTTTTTAAAAGTATTTTAAGAGCATCTTCCTAGACGCCCGCGATAAATTTTCCGTTGGAGATAATAACAAGGAATAGAAAATCCATCCCACTTTTCTGGAGCTTCTTTGCAAATTATTCACAAATAACTGACAATTAATGCGAATCCATAGAGGGCGCGCGAGTTTGGGAGGAATAATTGTGATAAATCATGAAATCGAGCATTAGTAGCCCAGAAAAAACTCAAGTTTGCTTCGTTAGATTTTCAATTTTTTTTCAGATTTATAATCTTAATTAATTAGGCTACAACTTAACCGATAGTCACCTTCTGCAACCTAACACAAAATTAATTAGAGGGGTCCAAAGTTAAGGTACTTTTAGGTCAATATATTTTTTTTTGTAGATTCTCCAATTTTTTTTCCTTCCCCTGGGAGGTATAGAAATGACTTCTAAATCGTCTACAAAAAAAATTATACAAAAATCTTTTTCGTACTAGCCTATTTTTCTGGGGTACTAAACCACTATATTTTCTGTTTAGGAAGATGCTCTTAAGCCATGAATAAAAATATGGGATGTTACATTTAAAAAACAAAGTTCATGGTGTTTCCGGTGAAACCGGAAGTGATTTCAAAAATAAAAAATGCACATAAAATTTGTTTTTTTGAACCATAGAACATAGCCAAATTTCAAATTTTTTTATTCATAAATAAAAAAGTTATCGAGGTGACCCGGTTTTCATTTCCACCCGGTATGTATTTACATAAATTTAATGCTATTAGTCACACTTTTTTAAAGAAATCCAATATAGTGTTTTGAAGAGTAGTATTTCGGACTATCGGGATGGGGGGTCGTTCGGATAATAGAGCGAGGGTTCAGATTATCGGCCGTGCTGTATTGTAAAGCGAAAAAAATAAAATTATTACTATCTGGGGCCTGACATTTTGAAAAATATATCGATAACGTTCCACTGGCTAATACAATTAAAAAAATACTTAAGTGCTTAATAGAGACTGCCTTCTCATATAATACGTTAAACCTGATTTACTGTTGGTAAATCTCAGATGTGATTGCAACTGGACTTTGGTTTGGTAGTATCTTAATTTGAAATAAGACATTACTTTTTATTGTGTCTCCTAGCACTAAATCAACAAACCCCGCAACAAACGAACGTATTAGAAACAAATTTTATTATTTTTGTGGTCTTCTAAAGATTGAAATAGAAATTTTTCCGGACTCTTGTTTGTAGCTATTGTTTATTTATGTTAGATGTATTATTAATCAGGAATAACAACCCCAGAGATTTTATTCTACTTAAGTAATTTAACGTATTTTCACATAAACCAACTCACCACTTTTTTAGTATTAATTCGTGTTGATGACCGTGACATGTTTTTAACTTTTTATTTTAAAAATCTAATTAATTTTTACTCAAGAAAAATCTTGAGAAGAATTAATGACGTTTCGTTCGAAATTTTTACGACAAACAGATCATAGAATCAAAAAACATAGACATGTCAAGAAGTGTACAAATGGATGCGTTCCAAAAATTTTAAGAAATGTTTGAAGCGCTATTGGGAATTTTAACTACGTATAGGGGGCGCTATAAATCTAGGATATTCGGTACTTCTCAGTGTCAAAAATTGTGTTTATAATGCATTCTTGAACTTTATAACTACATATTCAACAAAACACTAATAGATTTATTATTTAAAGCTTAAGTAAAGCTCAAAAAACATGTACCAATCCCCAATCTGTTAAATCAAAAAAGAAACTATAGTACCGAATATAGAAGTTCATATTTTTGTCATTTTTGGCGAGCGGAATCTAAAAATTCGCAATAAAGTTTAAAAATACAGGGTGTCCCAGACCACCCCTTTATTTCGAGAACCCTTTGTAGCACATTGATGAGATAAAGAAATTTACCACCAAAGAGAACATAAAGAAGTTTTTGATGTAATTCTTAATTTCCAAAACAAACTGGAAGTACTCGAAACCGGAAGTAACTTTCGAATTTTAAACGGTTACCTAGGTCGAGTATGGTTATTGTTGGAAAGGTCTTTTAAAAAGAATAAATAACTTTTATTAAAATATTTTTGTAATATCTTGCACAATTAACAAATTAAACGAAAAAAAATATGCAAACACGTGACCATTCGTCTCTTAACTTGAAAATAAATTCTTTTGAGTCTATTTAAATGTGAGAAAATTTACAAAAAATAAAATTTTAAATTTATCATTTATTGAAATCAGCCAAAATAAATCTTATAAAATATTCAAATCTTTCATAAAAAATTTTTGTTCAAAAATTTGTTTACAAATGTAATTATTTTTTTATATCATCGTATAAGTGACATAACTACCCAGTAAACCAAAAGAGGTATTATATATGTAAAATATATATAACATGTAAGAAAACTTATGTAAAATCTAGAGAGAAATTAGGGATAAATCATGTAAGGATGTCAGCCATATTTGGGGATAGGTTATTATGTGTAAATTATGTAAATTTTTATATACAAAATATATATCAGATATAAGTAAATAAAAACAAAAAATATCATTTTTTTGCTTGGACGGTACAATGTAGTAATTAGCAGCAACCAGGCCATTTCTAGTAAGTAATCACAAGTATAATCAATTAATATTATCTTAACTTAAACTATGTTAAACTTAAAGTGGGATTTGCGGGATTCGAACCCACGCCGTTGCAGTAGCAAATTGTCGAATCAAGCCACCTAACCGTTGGACCATCGAGGCTTCATGAAGAGAATACACAAAAACATTCTTTTAAAGCAATTCCACATTAAATAAATATTATATTTGTTTTAATACAAATAAAAAAAAATTAAAAATAAATTAGTGAAGTTAAAAGAAGTTCAATTATATATAAAAATTAAGTAGTTAAAATTATTTTTAACAAAATAAATAAATTATAAATTATAACTCAACTTTTTTCTAATAATGTCGGTGTTGAATGTTGGATTTCTTTGGTAAGCGCAATTTTGCAGAAAAAATTAAGAAAAAATTCTAAACTTTAAAAATATTCAAAATAAAGACATTAAATATAAAAATTAAGTAGTTAAAATTATTTATAACAAAATAAATAAATTCTAACCCAACTTCCATACATTTTTCTAATAAGTTATTTTATTTTATATTTTATGTATTAATTATTTGCATAAAGAATATAAGTAAATAATTTATGTAGGTATATTTTAAATTAAATGTCTAATGTAAATAACACAGGCGATATTTTACATTAATAATAAATAATTATTTATATATAAAATATACAGTATACGAACTTATGAATTGTATATGTAAATAATTCTATATAAATAACACATTATAAATTTTACTTATTACTTACATAGAGAAAATAATATAATATTATATATGTAAAATATACATATATTTTACGTTAAATTAGCTACATAGGAGAATTTACCAGCTATCTATGTGTATTTTATATATAAGTTACAAATTGGTTTACTGGGTATCTATCAAAAACGAGTAAAAAAAGTGGGGGTTTCCATTTAAAAAAATCGATGATGACGTCATTGTTAAATCACCAGTGACGTCATTAATATTTTTTTTTATACCAAGAGATGGCATCTTAAAAACTAAAATTGCCGTAAACCTGCTAAACTGCAATACTCCCCATGTTGCCAAGTCTTCTAGAATTTACAAAGTTTAAAATTAAAAAAAAAAGTTTTTCATCAGGATCATTCGATTTTCTGATTAAAATAAATTGAAAAAATGTTATACAGGGTGTTTCTTATTTATATTGCAATATTTCGAATGGTGAATCCTTAGCTCAAGAGAATAAAAACACAAGTAAGTAAAATATACAATAGTTTATTAAAGATATATAATTTATAATTGTATAATTTTAGGCTGAGAAATAGTATATTTTATGAAAGTATAAAATTCTTGTAAATATACATATATTATGTATAAATGCATAATTCTCTGTATCAAAAATTATAATTTATTTGGTGAGCATGTAACGGTTTCATGAATTGCATTGGCTACATAATTGACATTTGCAGTAGTCAATCCACACATTGAAATTCTTCCAGATTTAAGCATATAAATATGATGTTTCTCTATCATATGCTTGGATTGAAATTCTTAAAATTATAAAATCGGTTAATTATATTTTATTTTTTAGGCATTTTAAAATCTTACCTGATAATCCTGTATATGAAAACATACCAATTTGTGATGTTATATGATCCCAATTTCCAGGTGTTCCCAATTTTTCTAATTCTTCTCTTAATAATTTTCGCATTTCATTAATTCGACCAGACATAGTACGAATATTGTGTTTCCTATAAAAAAATTATTATAACAAATTTCCTTAAGAGGATAGTCGGCAAATTTGAGCGCTAGATTTTGAAATTCGCTTGATATTTGCGGTTTTGGACATTTTTTTTTTCCATTGGAGCTTTTTAAAATTTCTTTTTTTGTTATATAGAAGAAACTTGTAGCTACCAATTTCTTCATTTTTTGTTTTTGTAAGTCAAACCAAATAATCATACGGCAGCTTTAAAACGGGCTCTTTATAAAAAAAAAAACCTTCGCATAGCGGCGCTTACAATACAGATTTAAAACTGTTTGAAATAATATTTGTCTTTCATCGGCAGCAATTAGTTAAGATATAAATGAAGAAATTGTATAAATTGTTTTTTTAATTTAAAATTTTTTTAAACTTTTTGCAGCGTTCTAAAAATTAGGTAAAATTTTAAGAAATGATATTCACTTAACTTTTTTTAAATAGGGGCAACCCATTTTTATTGCGAATTATTATAGCTTGCTTTCAGTGGTTTACGAAACATATTTTTTAATTTTTTTAAAGTAATAAGTGTATAAATTTTCAATACATAAAGTTCGGCAACGCTGTTTTAAATGAAATCTAGTAAACTTAAAATTTTCTCCTCAAGGCCAATCGATAGAGAATGTCAAATTTTGTATAACTGCCAAATTGCAATCGAAAAAATATGGAAGGAAAACGAAAATGCGAAATTTCAGATTTTTCATGATATTTCAGGACTAGAGCACTATATCTCGAATTTCTAAATAGATTCTAAAGGAGTTTGAAAAGGGGCTACTTTTTTTTAATTCAAGCAACTTTGTAACTCTTTAGGTTCACAAGATCCCAATGGTGTGCACCGTAAGAGTGACCACCTGTATAACATACTAAAATTTCAAATTTTTAATTTCATGGATAAAGAAATGGCCCTAGTTTCGTGGACACTCTGTACAAATTAAAACTTAAAACAAGTTTGATAACAAAAACGCACGCAAGGATCAACCGAATTTCGAAATTGCACACTAAAGTTTACAACTTTTTCTTAGAAAAAGCTTTAATAATAGTAAATTACCATTCGTTAAACAAATCAGAGTTGTTTAAAACATAACATATAATCCTTGCTCCATGACTTGGTGGATTCGAGTACATTCCTCTGACTATTAAGCTCATTTGAGATTTAACAACTCCTGCATTATTTGCATTGTTTAAAACAATAGTTAAGTTTCCAATCCTTTCATCTAAAAGTTTCATAAAAATTGAAATGATTTTGAGGGACAATAATTTACAAAAAAAATCATCGTTTGAATTTAGAAAGCGCTTTTAAATTCTAAAAAGTTCTTACTGTATAATCCAAAATTCTTAGAAAATGATTGCGCACAAAACATTTCAAATCCACGAGATACAAAGTACCGAACTGCCCAAGCATCTTTATCTAAATCTCCAGAAGCAAATCCTTGATATGCAGAATCAAAAAATGGGAACAATTTCCTTTCCTCCATAACATCTGCTATTACCTTCCATTGTTCTTCTGTAGGATCACAACCTGTTGGGTTATGAGCACATGCATGCAAAATTATAATGGCATTTTCTGGTGCTGCTTTAAGGTCTTCAATAAAGCCTTCAAAATCTAAACCTCGTTTCTCTTGAGACCAATACCTATATTGGCGAATATCCTTGCAACCAGCATTATGGAAGAGAAGCTTGTGGTTTCCTATAAAAAAGTGGTTTTATTTTTATTTAGAAATAAAGACTGGATTTAACTACTTACCCCAAGATGGGTTTGAATAATAAACAACACTGTATTTTAATACATCTAATAGGAATTCAGCACCAATACGAAGAGCACCTGTTCCAGAAAGAGCTTGAACTCCAATTGCCTTAAATATTTAATTTATTATTGCAACTTTATACAACATATAAGTGAAATGTTATTTTTATTATTAATTTACTTTTTAAGGATTCGCCTCGAGATAAAAGGTGGTCATTATCAATAGTAGATCGTTTATCCATTGTTTGGGACTTCGTTTAAGATGTAAATTTTATTTTATTTTTAATTTTGGCGAATTTGAGCAAAGGAAGTTATAAAGAAGAAAATACGGCCACATTTTAAAAAAAGTTGAAAACTATGAAAATTATTTTAAAAAGCAGGCCTACCCAACAGTTTTTTACTCACACTTCATAAGAATTTTACTATAGTTTTTGAGAAATTACAAAATGTTCCATTTTTGAAACTTAAACTCATTATGGTAAAACAGAGAATATTGTGATTACAAAATTCGGTACACTATTTCGATATTTATTTATAAAAATTGTTTAACTAAAACAATAAAAATAATTCTTCAAAATTGAAGGTTCCAGTAGTTTGGTGATTCATGATATCCAGTAGTTTGACTAAAGGGCCTTAATTAATAATCAAACTATTGGATATGAAAAATAATTCTATTTGAAAGTTGCTATTTTTCTTCTAGTGAGCATCAAGGAAATAAACAGAAAAGTCTCTTGCTTCTCAATAAGATAAACACCACTTCCCAGATCAAATATTTTCAATAAATAAAATAAAACCAAAGTGTATGAATTATGTGATTGTAACGATGTAGCAATTTACAAAATTCAAAATTTTTTTTTAGAAAATGTCAAAAGCGGGATAAACTTTAAGTTTGTTTTAGTTTTGGAATAATGTAATGAGATTTTTTTTAATATGATTAAAATAAGTTACAATTACTTTTTGTTCAATTATAGCTTTAGCGTTTTGACCAAGGAGAAGTTTAGTAGCATGTTGAGCAAAGTCCTCTAGTCCCAATATAGGAAAGTATTCTTTATTAATCGTATTATCTTCAGCAAGATATTTTTCAGCCTTGCGTACTACTGGAAGCACCCATGGTTTACCTTCTTCAGTGCGGTAAGCTGAAAGAAATAAAAAAAAGTGAGACTTTAAATGGTTACAATACATGGTGTTTCTGTACAAGTGTCGGATAATCAAGAAATTGATTTTTGGACCAATTTTAAGACAAAAAGTAAGAATAATTTTTTCCACTAAAATGTTTACTCATTTTTTTTTAATTTTTTAACATAAAATGTACATTGTTAATGATAATTGGCTCAAATTTTACCATACTTTACTTTTGGCAGCTGCCTTGAGATGAATTTGCAAATTTTCAAAAAAAAAAGTTACAGTGTTTTTTAAGTTCTTTTAGCGGAAGAAATTACTCTTACTTTTTGTCTTAAAAGTGGTCCAAAAATCGATTCCTAGATTATCCGACACTTCAGAAACACCCTGTATAATGTAAAAAAATATCATGCAACATGAGAGTTTTTAGAGCGATGGTAATAAAAATTATACAGGGGGTCTATTTTTTAATCACACTACATTATGTAGCATGCTCGAATTTGGTAAATGTCGATCAACTTTCCCCAAACCGTATTTTTAAACACTCGACATCATATAGCAGGCTCCAATTTTCGCACAACAATTGTAGAGTGGGTGTAGACCACTCTACATGCACTCCACTTCTCGTTCGAAACAGTTCGATGAAGTTCGAGATTCCAATGTCAATTGAGTCGTTCAATTTCAATAATTATAGAATACAGTCTTTAATTGTTAAAAATAAAAATGTATAGTATGAAAGAATTCTTTTTTGATATTATAGATAGGTAAAAATTAAAGATAAGTTTATCAAAAAACGAACAAAACTATTATTTACGCAAACAGAACAGAACCTATACTAGATAAACATTCTATTATAGAATACACATTTAAATAAATAAAAATAATGTTTTTTTTGTTCATTGGTCGTGTACAGTTTTTTATTATTTATATCCATTTTAAATTGAACTTAACCTCAATAAACAAACTAACCGAATGAAACCAAGAATGTACCTAACTATTAATGTTGTGCACTACATTTTTAGGTGACAATTCTGGCATTCTACACTTGTGGAGTGAAATTCAAAAATAAGCCCCCAGACGAACCAGATCAGTGCCGGAATAAGGTCTCTTGGTGCCCCTAAACTGACCCAAAATAATATATATCTTGTAAAGTTGCTCCCACCTGGAAGTAGGAAGCTGGGCGCAACTGTACAAAGTTCATAAAATACTTACCTGATTTTTAATTTTTATAAAATGTTTAATTGAGTTAAAGTTTCTTTTTTTCCTCAACTTAATATACAGGGGGTGTGAAAGAGTTTTATTTTTGATTTTCAAAAATAATAAAATACAAAAATATTTGTTAAAATAAAGAAATACCTAACAAAAAATTGAGAAGGTGGTCGGTGAAATTAGGTATAGGATTTTGCAATGTAAATTTCGATTTCTTAAAAGAAACACAAAAGATGAACAGTTAATTGAAATCGAATAATTTTTTTTGTACTGCTTAACGATTCTATGATTCATCTTAGGAGTTTTTTAGTTTTTTTTTTAATTTTCACTTTTTGGTTGTTTTGAAAACGTCGAAAAATAAGCAACTTTTGGACTCAATTTACAACCTTATTTTGAAACTATTTTAAAAAATTAAAAAACTGAAATGTCTCTTTAATTTACTTTCAATTTGATTAATTCTTAATTAAGTTGTGTTTCTTTACCAAAACGCCTGTGTAATTGTAGGTTCTACTATTGGCATCTCTTTGGCACAGTTATATGTTTCATATGCACATCGCATTTCCAAGGAACAGAGAAATTGGAGTTACACATTTTGCCGACTATCCTCTTAAAATTTTGAGATTACGAAATTTATTAAATATTGTAATGAAAACTCTATACAGGGTGGCCCAACGAAAACGAAAAGGTTGAATTTAAAAATAGTAAATAAAAAAATTTGCAAAAACGCTCGGACAGGTCAACTTTGGTTTCGAGAGTAATAGAGATGATGCAAAAATCCATTCATCCCTGTTCCCTGTGCGGTATGGACACAACCCCTAAAATTATAATAGGCATAGTGGGGTAAGTAATACCTCGTTGGAAAGATCTTTTTACCTCGAGTAACATACAAAAAACAAAAGTTAAATCTTTCGATTCGTTTTAAATATATTTCAATTTAAAAATGCACTATGTAACATGTTAAATCGATTGATTTAACTTTTGTTTTTTGAATGTTACTCCTGGTAAAAAGATCTTTCCAATGAGGTATTACTCACCCTATCAAGACAATTAATATTTAAGGGGTAGTGTTCATTAAAACGCAAAATTTCTTTTCGGCACAGTTTGTTTGTGCAATAAAAATTAAAGAATAAGCGCATTTTTTGTCAATTTAAAAAAAATATTTATTGCGTAACAAAGGCTATTTTTTTCCTAATTTTTAGTTTACAAAAAAATTTTTTTGGAAGGTGGTTGGTGTCTCAGAAAAATGAAGGTATCGAGCCTCTATCAGTACTAAGAGTTTTTTGTTTTAATTTTTTTTAACTTTTGGGTATTTTTTAAAAATGTTCATAAAGTACCTGGTATATTTTTGAAAAAGCAGGTACCAAAATTGTATTCCTCAAGTGTCAGGAAAATCTTGGCCTTGACAATTTTTAAAGATTTCGCCTGCGGCGCTTTACATAACAAACTTCTTATTCTGCACTTCTACATTTTCCATAAAATAACTACTTCCGCCTAATTCAAAAAATGTGCCAAGTAGGTCTGAACACCCCCCCCCCCCTCTGAATAAATTTCTACGGACGCCCATGGTGTGGTAATTGTTTTTACCAAGTTACTTTATCATATTATCAGAATTTTAAAAATATTATAAATTATTAAAACTTTGATAATCATAACTGATTAAATGGTATTTAAAAAGATCTAAAAGTTCAATGTTATCAATGTTTAATAATAAGTATAAAAAAACATTGTGTATTAAGAGAGATAATAATTCAATAATTTTGGATTAAATGATACTCTAATTATTTCACAAGAATTTAAATTATGTAATCTAAATGAAATAAATACATATTATGATTTTAACAAACAAATTGTTGTTTTGATTAAATAGCAATAATTATGTAAAAATAATATATCATGCCATAATTTTCATTTGTTTGAAAGCATTTAAAAACTGAATTTGTAAAATACAATGAGGTATGCTATTTTCTTTAAAAATATACATATACTTTTATCTTTTAATAGAGTTTTTTTATAATGAGCTTACGCAATATTTAACCATAACCATGATCTGCTAGCAATTTTAATAATTTTTTATAATAGAATTTATATTTAGGTATGTACTTAGTAATTTAACCCATAACTGGTAGAATGGGCATTTGTAAAACCTGTATTCACATGAATAGTAGTAAGATTAAACAAGATCCTTAGTATACCGGGTAGAAATGAAAACCGGGTCACCTCGATAACTTTTTTATTTATGAATAAAAAAATTTGAAATTTGGCTATGTTCTATGGTTCAAAAAAACAAATTTTATGTGCATTTTTTATTTTCGAAATCACTTCCGGTTTCACCGGAAACACCATGAACTTTGTTTTTTTAAATGTAACATCCCATATTTTTATTCATGGCTTAAAATACGTTTAAAAAAGAAGTATTTTTGAGATATTAGTTTTTATTTTTTTTGTAAAAAAATTTTTTTTCAAAAAAAAAAAAAGGTTTTCGAAGTCGGTGAAAAGTACCAAAACTAATTCTAAATAATTCAAATACCTAAATAAAATTGTAATTTGAAAAAAAATTTAAGTGGTTTTTGAACTATTAATTTTTAAACTTAGTTAATGAAGATTTTATCAAATATCTCACTTTTTTTAAATGCAATGATGCCGGGTCATTCGACTTTTTAAAAAGAGGATTTTATAACGATTATTTATTTTATGTATATGAATTATTTAGAATTAGTTTTGGTAATTTTCACCGACTTCGAAAACCTTTTTTTTTTTTTGAAAAAAATTTTTTTTTCGCAAAAAATAAAAACTAATATCTCAAAAATACTTCTTTTTTAAAAGTATTTTAAGCCATGAATACAAATATGGGATGTTACATTTAAAAAAACAAAGTTCATGATGTTTCCGGTGAAACCGGAAGTGATTTCGAAAATAAAAAATGCACATAAAATTTGTAATATGGCATCGTTCCAACGCTATCTTAAAAAAACAAGAAAATGCGATTATCAAAATATGGCTATAACTTCGTTATTTTCAGTGATACCAAAAAAGTTTTTTCACATAATACAGACAATTTTTTGTGTACAATGCAGTCAAACAAATGAATATTTTTTTCGCGCACGGATTGACCGGAAATGAACCAAACTTATTTTTTTCTTATGGCAGCCATATTGGATTTACAAATATTCGGAATCAGTATTTTTTTCTGAGTAATTTGGTATACCATATGTCATATTTAAAAAAAAATTAAAATTATTTGATTTTACAAACTAACATTGGACTTTAAGAGAGTAAATTGTCAATAACATAAATCTAACTATTTAAAATATTAAATGAAAAATAAATCTTAACACATATGTATTGACAGTTTACATCTATTCAAGGTCATTTTTGGTTAGTAAAATAAAATTATTTCTATTTATCTTAAAATATTACATATGATATATCAAATTACTCGGAAAAATACACTTATTCCGAATATGTGTAAGTCCAATATGGCTGCCTTAAGAAAAAAATAAGTTTGGTTCATTTCCGGTCAATCCGTTGGTGAAAAAAAATATTCATTTGTTTTACTGGATTGTACATAAAAAATTGTCTGTATTAAGCCAAAAAAAATTTTTGGTTCCACCGAAAATAACGAAGTTATAGCCATATTTTGAAAATCGCATTTTCTTGTTTTTTCAAGATAGCGTTGGAACGATGCGATATTCAAATTTTTTGTAAATGAATTATTAATATTCGAAAAAATCTCTACTACTTTGTCCATTTAACCTACTTTCTATCTTCAATAATAACAAAGATACCCATACAGTCCAACGTCAAATGGGACACCCTGTATAGATCATAATTTATTTAATTAATTGAATTTATTAGTGTGATCTTTTATATAGGATCATTTGAACGTATTTACGTTAAAAACTATAGCATGTATTCAGCGACCGTGATGAAAATTTTAGAGACGTCGTTAAAGTTAATCATGTCTTTAGAAAAATATTTCTTATGAAGAAATATTTTTTAATCACGTGTTTAACGTTAACGACGTCTCAAAATTTTTCATCAAGGTCGTTGAATATACGCTAGTATGTTTGGTTATCCCCACTCCCATACGAGCCCGTGATTAAATTTAAAAGATAAAAATGTCTCATAACAAGTTTTTTCAAAATATTTCAAAAACAAAAAAATGTAAGCCTTTCTGTTTTACTATATTCTTACTAAGGATGTAATACACTAAAAACTATTTGGTTTATTATCCCCACCCCGTACGAGCCCCGTGATTTAATTGATAAATTTCTCATAAAAGTTTAAGTTTTTTCAAAATATTTATAAAACAAAAAAATGTAAGCCTTTCATTTTTGACTATGTTCTTACTAAGGATGTAATACGCTACAAAATATTTGGTTTATTATCCCCACCCCCTTACGAGCCCCGTGATATAATTTAATTCATAAATTTCTCACAGGATTTTAAGTTTTTTCAAAATATTTCCAAAACAAAAAAATGTAAGCCTTTCATTTTTTACTATGTTCTTACTAAGGATATAATACGCTAAAAAATATGTGGTTTATTATCCCCATCCCCGTACGAGCCCCGTGATTTAATTTAATTGATAAATTTCTCATAGAATTTTAAGTTTTTTCAAAATATTTCCAAAACAAAAAATTGCAAGTCTTTCATTTTTTACTATGTTATTACTACGGATGTAATTCGCTAAAAAATATTTGGTTTATTATCCCTACCCCCGTACGAGTCCCGTGATTTAATTTAATTTATAAATTCCTCATAAAAGATTAAGTTTTTTCAAAATATTTCCAAAACAAAAAATGGAAGCCTTTCATTTTTTACTATGTTCTTACTACGGATGTAATACGCTAAAAAATATTTGGTTTATTATCCCTACCCCCGTATGAACCCCGTGATTTAATTTAATTGATAAATTCCTCATAAAAGATTATTTTTTTTTTTTGGAAACGAATGTAAAATTGAATGCATTCGAATGTAACTACTTCAAGGTGGTAAAATTTCAGCAGCCCTACACAGAGCCATATTACTAAGTTTGAGGGCGTCTGTGGAAAATCCCCGGGAAAATCAGTAAGGGGTGTCTCCCAGAAAAAAGTTTGTATTGCCTAAGTAAGAAGTAAGGGAGGTTTAAGGGGTTATAGCCTCTCTTTCTAATTTATTTTCAAAATTTCAAGGTCATAAATTTCCTGGGGAGTCAATTTTCTGCAGTGTTGTTCCCATTAACTAAGAATACATAGAAGTCTCAATATCTCAATACTCATAATAAAAATTGTACCAAGAGCGCTTGTTCATGTTAAGCCATTGCTGCATTTTTTTCCTTCATACTAAAATTTATTATTAATATATTAGGTACTTTCAAATAAAATGGTCTGTGGCTCCAATAGATCTTACGACCAATCCGCCACTAATAAGATGAGTTTCCCAGACCAAAACTGGTATTGTACCGATTACAGTTTAAATAATAAATTTAAAAAAATATACTTGATCAAAACATAGAAGGATGTTATATATAAATTGGAAAATGCTTTTATATTAATTTTTAAAATCTTTAACAATAAAATCATTAAAAAGCAATATATAAGCACATTCTAAATAGCTAAATACTCTATTCAATCCGAAACAAGTAATTTATAAAATTGCAACATATTTAAATACGCAGATATAATATTTAAAACTGCAAATCTTATCATTCTAGAGCCACACTAAGTTCGCTAATGCAACTGTTACTGTGTATACATATCATAAAATCAATAAATATTATTAATGTAAATATTTACCTCCGACACCCAAACTAACTTTATCCTTAAAAGTATCTTCTGCGAAGGCTTTATTTAAGGCAAAAACCTCAATCTCCGGACCTTGTTCAACGTTAGCAAACCTTGAACTCATAGTTTATACTTATTTAAAAATAAAACTACTGAATCTAACGCTTCTAAACTGCTAACTAAAGCATAAATTTATATGTGAATAAGCTTATAGTCTTTTTTTATCGTTTAAAATGTAGAACGAACGAATCAGGACGGAACGACATGGGAACGACCTTTAAATAATTTTCAAGGCCACGAAACGTGCACGTGATGCACTTGGTACGTCAGTATTTTTTCCGATTAAAATTTAATAAAACTTAAGTTAATAATGTTACAATATGATACAATTAACATCCAGAAAATTAAAACAAATCCTATTAATTACTACTTTAGGCATAACAAGTAATTTGATGTAAATAAATTTGAGGTTATGTTTTGATTCAATTATTTTTAGTTTTTTTGATATTATTCTACATATATTCGTATAATTTTAATGGAGATAAAAACGAACACATTAAACTTGGTGATAATTATAAATTTAAGCAATTTGACCGGTTAGAAAACGAAAATAAGCGCAAAATCGAAGATTTGGAGGATACGTTGCTGAAGTTAGAAGCAAGAGTTCCTAAAAAGTACCCTCCAGTTAATTTTTTAAATTACCTAGAACGTAAAAGGATTTTAGTAAGATTTTTTAAAGTTAATAATAAAAAAAAATAATTTCATGTTACTGTAGATAACGGGTGGTGCAGGATTCGTAGGTTCACATTTAGTCGACAAGCTAATGTATGAAGGGCATGAAGTTATAGTCGTTGATAACTTTTTTACAGGTCGTAAAAGAAATGTAGAACATTGGATAGGACACGAAAACTTTGAGCTTATACACCATGATATCGTCAATCCCTTGTATATCGAAGTTGATGAAGTTTATCACCTCGCTAGCCCTGCCAGTCCCCCACATTACATGCTAAATCCTGTCAAGACTATAAAGACTAATACCTTAGGAACTATCAACATTTTAGGTAATTAATATTTTCAAGAAATAAGTAAAATGATTACCCACACCCATTATAATGCTAAAATCCATGTCACGAGTAATTCGTTCATTTTTTTTTTCTATTTATTTATTAGAAAATTTATTATAATCTAAAAACCCTTACCCCCAGTATTATCAATAGACATTTAATTTTAAATGAGGTTTAATTTGACATATATAGTCTATTTTGAAGCTAAATGTCATTTAAACTATATTCAAACTTCATAAATATACTATATATGTCAAATTAAACTTCATTTAAAATAAAATGTCTGTTGATAATACTGGGGGATAGGGTTATAACGATTACATATGTTTAAAATTATGAATAATGAGCGTGTAGTATCTTAATGGACTATACAGGGTGTTTCTAAAATGGTGGTCAAGGCTTCGTATGCTTATTCTAGAAGAAAAATAAGACAAAAAGTCCATATTAACGTTTGTCCAAAACTCAACTGTTACCGAGATACAGGCTGTTGAAATTTCTTTTTATTTTTACTTTTTATTTGTTTTCTCTGGACGGCCAAATGAAAATTAATAAAATTTTAGGCGTGATTATTTCTCGTGGATAGCCACCTTTGACCATTACTTTTGTCTTAATTTAACAATTCAGTGGCATAGAAACGTGTCAAGGTGCCCCATTTTTTGAATTTTTTTGGTACGCCAATGCAAAATTTTACGATTTTGTTTAGATTTTTAAAATCTTCATTTAATTTACTACAAAAAAGTACACTTGTTAAATTTTGATAGGATAGTGACTTGCTAAAATCAAACTAACTTTCAAAATTTTGAACCAATTTAAATTAAACAAACAAAATTTAAATTGATAACTCTCAATATGACTTTTAGTTGGTGTTTTAAATAAATGAACAAATCAGAAACACTATTTTAAATTTTATAAAAAAATGAATATGGGGGGCCATTTTAAGCATTTTTGTAAAAATTAAAATTGGGTATTTCTGACATGTTTTTTTATTTAAAATACCGACAAAATGTTATACTAAGAGTTTTTAATTCTAATATTTCTTATTTGAAGTTAAATTGTTTCAAATTTTGAAAATTCGTTTGATGTTAACAAAGGTACTGGATTATAAAACGCAAGATTCCTGAAATACCACTAATCCAATCAAAATTTAATAGGTGTAGTTTTTTGTGGTAAATTGAATGAAGATTTTAAAAATTTAAATAAAACTGTAAAATCTTGCAGTGGCGTACCAAATAAATTAAAAAAAAGGGGACACCTTGATCCACTGGATTCTAAAAATAGCCAATGGTGGCTAGCTATGATAAGTACTTACCCCTAAAATTTTATTAATTTTCATTTAGCTGATTCAGAGAAAATAAATAAAAAGTAAAAATAAAAATAAATTTCATCACCTTGTACCTCGGTAACAATTGAGTTTTGGACAAATGTTTATATGGACTTTTGTACTTATTTTTACTTGTAGTATAAGCATACGAAGCCATTTTAGAAACACCCTGTATACAGGGTGTCCAGAAAGTGGTCTGTTCTTGTGATTGTGTTAAACTTTACTGCAACTTAACGATTATTTAAAATAACATTTTCGGTGTTAAAATAACATCGATCAAAATAATAAAAATACATTATTGTATTATTGATCAAAATAATACATTATACAGGGTGTCTCACTTTTTTCCAACAAAATTTTCTTTTAGATAGTAAATGTCATTTTGAACAAAAAATTTCCTATGAACTAAGTATTATGTTTTTTCGACTCCTTAAAAAGTTACAACAATTTTAAAATTGATAAATTTTCATGATTTTTGTGGAACACCCTGTATAATTTTTTTTCTTATTATATATATTGTTTATTTAAATCAATTATTATTTGGATTTTTTCTTTGCCAAATTGGTTTTTTTGAACATTATTTTTAAAATAAGTATACGACGAGGTTAAATTTTCCTCGGTAAAATTTAGCATCTTATTGACTTAAAGATTACAAAATCCAAAGCATACGTGATTTAAATAAAAAAAATTAAAATTAAATGAAATTTATACAGGGTGTCCCACAAAAATCATTAAATTTATGAAATTTTAAAATTGCTGTAACTGTAACTTTTTAAACAGTCGAAAAAACAAAATAGTTCAGAGGAAAATTTTTGTTCAGAATGACATTTCCTATTTAAAAAAAATATTTGCTGGAAAAAAAGTGAGACACAATGCATTTTAACTCTGAAAATTTTATTTTACCTTGCCCATCAGTTACAGTAAAGTTTACAGAATAGCGTGTTTTTGACATCAGGGTGACTGTGAAATTTAACATCGCTGTTACGACTAATATTTTTTGTTGAGAATTACCCCATAAGTCTCACCATCACTCAAGAGTCAAGATTCTACTCTTTTGGTGAGTAAGAGCGAGATAAAAAAGCTGACTTGCTTGTGACATGGACCGTAGCTTTTATTTCTTTAATGGAAAACTGGTTATATTTTTACCTATTTTATTTTATGACTATTTACAATAAATTAATAATTTATTTTCTAATAATAAGCCTAGGATCGTTATCAGTTGTCGCACCTGGCTCGCACCAATTTTTGTCATTTTTAAATACATAAAGGGTGTTAATTCTAAAAGGAGCCACCCTAAATAACACTCGATAAAATAATTTAATGTAAAAATGGTGTGACAGGTCAATTTTTATTTTTAGGGGGACATCTATTTACAATGAAATTAAAGTTGCCTTTGCATCCCCCTACCCCACAGGACCACCCCTTTGATTATTTTTAATGGGAATGGGGGCAAGTGACGCATCATTTGAAAGGTCTTTTTATCCTGAAAATAAAAATATGATTTCCATTGGTCCTATTTGAATTTACAGGACACAATAAAAGAGAAAAGGAAAAAGTAATTTATAACAAAAAAAAATTATAAAAAAATATTGTAACTGATTTGTTTTTCAATAATTATAAATAATTAACCTGCCGCGAGATTCTTACAACAAATTATTTTTTCGAGAGTTATTTAGGGTGGCTTCTTTTAAAATGAACACCAGGGTATAATGAAAATGAAATAAATTTACGCTAACAGATTGATGCACAATGGCCATAAGACAAGAAAAACTATTGTTGCTTTTGTGTAATTCGCGCATGGGTTGATTTTAAACTCCCCGCTTCTTTGTAAAGTGCAAACGTAAAATCAAAGGAAGAAGCCTAGACGAGCTTTAATAAATATACAGGGTGATCCATTTAACCTGAAAAGTGGAAATATCTCTAAAAGACTAATGCTGGGTTAACATTGACAATGATTTGCTGCATAAAGCATAAAGCATGTGTAAACATTACTGGCGTGCAAGTTAAAACGTGCGTGCACTGATCAAAAGTTTTCTGCAGCTTTCTGATTTTACTAGCGCCAGCATGAATTATATGCGCCAGTGGAGAACTAAAATTGCATGTGTAAACTGTTACGCCAGTGTTCTGCAAGTCACTTGCTGTTTTTTTTAAAAGGAGTTTCTATTGTTGAGGTGATTTGTTCGTCAAAATGAGAAATAAAAATGAAACTGGTCTGCAATGTAACTGGGTGCAAGAACAACTGGCGTTCAAACTGGCGCCAACAAATCATTGCCTATGTAAACCAATCATAAAAGTAAAAGTTTAACGGCAGTACTGGTGTGGGATCTGTAAGATCTGGTTTTTATGACAGTAACTAGATGTAGCACAAAAGAGCGCCAGTACTGCCAGCGACTGCCAGGTTAAAAAAAAGAAGTAAAAATTGTTTAGAAAGGAGAACCTCATACTGGACACTATTTAGGCATACTTAGTTTTCACCTAAAGTACTTCTTCGTTATTCTAACTCCAAATCAGTTTCTTCAAATGGAAACCTACATTTTTTTAATAGAATATAAATCTCTAGATTCAGAATTACTAAAAAAATTAGGTTTCCACTTAAACAACTGATTAGGGGTTATAATAAGCATATACCCATTCTCTGGCCCCTTTCAATCAAGTAAAATTTTGTTGGTAAAATTTTTTTCTAAATACTTTATACTTTTGGAGATATTTCCAGTATTCAGGTTAAATGAACCATACTGTATATTTTATTAGGTCTAAACTTATTCCAAAATAAGTACTTTCAGTATTTTTAGAAAAATTATAAAATACTTTTTGAATTTATACAGGATGGCCCAGCTTTTACTTGCTAGGAAATATCTCAGTTATTTGAAGAGACAAAAATATAAATCTTAAAGTGCTTTGAACGGCAGCACTTACACCTCATTCATTCTAAAAAAATTATTGGCATTTACCACTCTTAAGACGCCATCAACATTTTTTTTTCTTTAATGGGACACCCTATTTTTTATAATTGATATTGCATCTACAATTTAATCTAGAAACAGTGATATGCTACACTTAGTATTTTAAGTACATTTTGTGTATAAAAAAATTAAAATATTGATCAAAGTAGTATGCAAAATTATTTATTTAGTTTATTTTAAGAAATTTTTTTAAATGTAAACTAACTTAACCTAATCTAACTGAACCTAACTGTAAATTATAAATTTTGTTAAAAAAACTAAATAAATAATTTTGCATAATACATACTTCGATCAATATTTTAATTTTTTTATATGCAAAATATACTTAAAATACTAAGTTTAGCATATCACTGTTTCTAGAATAAAATGTACATAGATGCAAGATCAATTATAAAAAATAGGGTGTCCCATTAAAGAAAAAAAAAGATGATGGCGTCTTAAGAGTGGTAAATACCAATAATTTTTTTAGAATGAAATTATGAGGTATAAGTGCTGCCGTTCAAAGCACTTTTTGATTTATATTTTTATCTCTTCCAATAACCGAGATATTTCCTGGGAAGTAAAATCTGGGCCACCCTGTATTGTAGAAGGGAATTTTATTTGGGTGAAAATTTTTCGCTCTTATGCAATAACTAGAAATTGATTACCTGTTAATACTAATGATGTAAATAATGAAAGAATTTTCAAGTCAGGTTTAGCACGCCGAGTTCATGCAAAAGTATTAATAGCGAGCACTTCGGAAGTGTATGGAGATCCTGATGTGCATCCACAACCAGAAACTTACTGGGGTCATGTCAATCCCATTGGTAATGAGTTTTTTGATTTTTCTACAAACATAATTTGATTAACAATTGCAATTTCAGGTCCTCGTGCTTGTTATGATGAAGGCAAAAGAGTTTCTGAGACCTTAAGTTATGCATATGCAAAGCAAGAAAATATGGAGGTGCGTGTGGCTAGAATTTTCAACACTTATGGTCCACGCATGCATATGAATGATGGAAGAGTAGTTTCCAATTTTATTTTGCAAGCATTGCAAAACAACGTTATTACAGTAAATATTTTTTACTCCTATTATTTAAGATTAATCACCGTAAATTTTTTTTTATCAAAACTCTTCAAAAGCAAACTTGTTATAATGCTATTTTAAAAGTTTTAAACTTTGAACTTATAATTGAACGTGAAATTTCTGCCTAAAAGTTTAAAGGGTCATAAATTTTCAGAGTTAGGTAAAATACTTTTTTATTTTATTTGAAAAACATTTACATGTGAGCCACATAAAGTTCTTTTACTCCGAATAAAACATGCTATTTTTTCTTCAAACGCCGAAATTTTTAAAATAGTAATATAATAAATAATTTTAAAATTTTACATTTAATTTACATACAACACACAATACAATGTTAGTGTATATTGTGTGGCCTAAAATTCATTTCTACTCCGCCCATTAATTCCTTGTCAGGAGGCTTATTCTTGGGCCTGACCGCATCGTGTGGTCGACGAAACTAGATGGACAGACTCTTATTTTTTCATGTAAATGAAAAGGACAGAATGATGAATGTATTCGAACACACGATCTCGACCGGCCCGAGAATAAGGCTGCAGTTCAAAGTAGTAATTTCTTCTCCTAGGCAGTACAAAGTGACCATAGAATCAACGAACATAAAAAGCGACATTTTAAAGCCTGCCAAACCAGTCCAGAAGACTGCTTTAATGACGTTTGAAGAAAAAATACTTATTTTACTAAATTTTATTTAAGATACTTCTTATAAAATACTATACTCTGTTTAAAAACTAGGAGGAATTATTAAAATTTTACGGGCTAAAATAAATGCCACTGATTGCGTAATATAGGACACCCGTTTTACACCCAGCTAATGTTTGACAAATACACTGCAGTATTTGTATTTAATTTTATATCTGTCAGTGAAATTCCGCTATAAATAAAATCAATTCTTCTCATAATTAAGGTACTTATTGTTAATGTTGTGTGTGTTTTTGTGATTGATTTTGAATCTGAAAACCCAGTACAAGCTCTGTGAAGTTTCGCCGTTGGAGGAAATCTACCCAAAATCCGATAAGTTCCTTTGGTACAAAAAGGAGTTATTACCCATAGCACCCTATTTAGCATACTTCAAAAGTGATTCTAATGCCCGTTTTCACCAAAGATTCTTAAAATTAGGCACTGCTGATATTAAATAATAATATTATTAATGTTATTATTATTTTTATTTAATAAAAAATACCTAGCAACTAGCGTAAATTTTAAGAATCTGGTGAAATCGTTTGAAGAAAAATTGCGATGACATCACGTGGCACTGCACGTGACGTCACATAAATTTTAAATGTCGCTAAATGTCTAGTGTTACAAAAATAATTTGACGTTTCAAGCCGTTTTTCTGGAAATTGAAATGTTTCTGACTTCTTGAATTTATTCCATGTTAGAGACTCACCCTGTATAGTATTTTTATAAAGTTTGATTATAGACAAAATAAATAAATAAATATAAATAAAAAATAAATAAGAAATAAATACTTAAATATAAATAATATATAAAAAATAATAATAAATATGAATAGGTATATAAAAGTAGACAAAATATTAAATCTTACTTAAAATTAAATGACCGTTAAACATGTTTGATAATACTGTAGGTTAAAATATTTGAAATAATACCCAACTGTGTAAATTTTACTTGCTTAGTGCAATTTGATTGTTCTAATTTTCGAACTATTTTTATACACTTTGTATAATTCTATTTTTTGTTTCATTTTAGGTATATGGTTCTGGGAGACAAACTCGTTCATTTCAATACGTTTCGGATTTAGTTGATGGATTAGTAGCTTTAATGGCCTCCAATTATTCACAACCAATAAATTTAGGAAATCCTGTTGAACATACCATTAATGGTAGGTAATTTAAGTCTTGCAATTTAATATGCACTTTTATTACCTGTTTTAAATGTAGTACAGTGAACATATATAGTCACCTTGACTGACAACAAAATTTAAAAAAGTTGCCTTTATAAAACATTGATTATATCAAGATGAGTAGTCAAAATTTCAAAAAAAATTTTAAGATTTCTTTAATTTTCACAATTTTTAAAATTGTTGATTTATCCACATCAAATTCAACACACAGCGTTTTTATTTTCGTCCCCTTTTCGATTTCACGTAAAATATTAAATTTTTGTTCAATTATTAATTAAAGTCTCTTGTTTTTTCATGTTTATTAGGGTCAATTAGGGTTGAAAAGATTATTTTATCGAACGTCAGATAAAAATAACCACAATGGCTTATGAAAAAACTTTTTTTTTCAAACGTGACTATATTGAATAACACAAAACTAAAATTGTTTACTATACAGGGTGTCCCGTAACTTATGCATAATAATGAAAGGGGTTATAAAAGACACCAAAACAACCAACTTTTTAAATTAATCGTTAAGGTACTAGGGTAAATAAGGGTAAATAAAAAAAAGATTAAGTAAATTATTTATTTATAATATTTATAAAAATTGTTCAAAATTTTGCTCATTGTGTTCGATACATAAGGTAGCACAGCACGATTGTTCATTGATGTTCGAACCCTATGGAATAGCCCAGGGATATCTGAAATTTTCAACCTAGATAATTTCCGGACATGGGTTTATTAACAAAAGTTGCTTGTTTTGGTGTCCTCTATAACCCCTTTCATTATTATGCATAAGTTACGGGACACCCTGTAAATATTATACAGGGTGTCCCGTTCGTGGTTCACCAACGTCTTGACCTAACCTAACCTAACCTTGGTTAGAAAGTAGAGCAAATTTTATCAAGAAAAAACCAAAAAAGTAGGGGTCTATCTTTTATGGTTTGAAAGTTACAGGGGTTTGATTTAGCATCGCCCGTTTTTGCCAGAAATCAGTAAATGCTTAAAAACTTAGTAAAAAGATTTAAAAAAATATAATTTTAAAGCTGAAAGTATCCTCTTTCCATTGGTAACAATGATAAAACACAAATCGTTTATCAAGCATTAAAAAAATCGAAAAGAAAAAAAAATCCAGAAAAAATTGTTTTTTTGGCAGTTTTTGAAGATTTTTTTCAAGATATGACCTATTAAGGGCGTGTTTTTTTTAATTTTCTAAAAATTCGTTAAATCCTCTAGAAATTATGAAAAATTTTGAAACCCTAACTCTTTTTATGCACTCACTAGAGCCTTCTAAACTTACTCCTATGAGAATTGATTCTAAGCATAGTTAGTTACAATTGAGGTGCGCCTTCATTTTTTTTATTATTTAATAATACAACTGTTTCAAAAGCCATCAAAATTTAACTTATGCTTATAAAAATTGATTATTAATCAACTATTGATCATTTACTGATTTCTGGCAAAAACGGGCGATGCCAAATTCAAACCCCTGTAACTTTCAAACCATAAAAGATAGACCCCTACTTTTCTGGTTTTTTCTTGATAAAATGTGCTCTACTTTCTAACCTTGACGTTTGGTGAACCAGGAACGGGACACCCTGTATACAGGGTGATGATAAAGTTTGGAGCATAATTCATAACTACCGTATTTAATTTTTTTTACAAAATCCCTCGGACAGGTCAATTTTAGTTTTTAAAATCCCATCACTTGGTATAATTAACATATTAATAATAGAATCAAAAAATTAGTTTTTTAAGACTATTTATTAAATTTTGTTAAATACATTTAACATTTTACATTCGCATTAGAATACGCATTATTTAAACATCTACTTTCTTTTGTTATTATTAGTAACTTCAAATTCATTTAAATTTATTTTTATAAAACCTTTTTCGTTAAAATAAAAATTTCCTTTTTTGAATTAAAACGATTTTTTATTCAAAAATTTGTTTAAAAATTTAATTGTTATTTATATCATCCTTTAAGTGACATGAATTTCTATCCAAAATGAGTAAAAAAAGTGGGGGCTTCGATGTAAGAAAAGTGCTGATGATGTCATTGCTAAAAAGCACCAGTAACGACATTAATATTTTTTTATACCAAGAGATGGCATTTTAAAAACAATTAAATAGGGCAGTTAGGAATTATGTTCCAAACTTTATCATCACCCTGTATATTATTTGCTTATACCAAAAGTTTTTCTTTTATCAAAGGTGATTCTATTCACTGTCTATGATTCGATTACTTAAAAACCATTAACATTCCAAAAAATATAATAGGGGGTGGCCGCACTATCATACCATTTGAAAAAATAAAAATATTTGCAAAAAACAGATTTTAAAAATTAATTTCGCAAAAAAGACCGAATTAATTCAGAAAAAAAAATTTGTTGTCACAAACATACTTAGAACTTAGCAATGTTTAATAATAACTACATAAAATAGGGTGTTACATTTAAACTAAGAAAGTTTATGTCATTTCCGGTGAAATGGGCAAATGTTACGTTCGGTAAACTCGGCAAATGTTGGTTCAAACTTGGACAAGTTGATTAACGCCAACATTCGTGGATGTTTGCCGCATCGTCTGAATGCCGCTTAATACTATAGTATTGGTAATTATTATAGACTTGTGTATAATTTACCACATCAGAATAAAAATGCACGTATGTGAAAATAATTTTTAATTATTTATTTAAGAATTTGCAACAATAATCCAGGATTTAGTTGGAGGTGAAAGTAAAGTTGAGCACATGGCCGAAGTTGAGGATGATCCACAGAGGCGCAGGCCAGACATCACTCGAGCTAGACGTATACTTAATTGGGAACCTAAAGTGTCATTAGGAGCAGGGTTACAAAAAACTGTTGACTACTTTAGGAAAGAGTTGAAGAAAATTAAATTTAAACGAAAAAAACCTAAAATTGAGAACCAACCATTTTATTAGAAGAGAAGTTTTGTGTTTGAGTTTTTTAAAGCTGTGATTTTTTTAATGTTTTTTGATTGTAAATATGTAATTTACGTAAAATAAAAACAGGTTTTTACAATTTAGATTTACTTTTATTTTTTTAAAATGTCAAAATTTTGATTTATTGGGCAACATATTTGTGTTGTTTAATTTTAGGTTATTTCTATGATTTTAATGATCATTAGTTTTACAGAGTTTTTGATTTTTGTTTTTAAATAAAAACATCAACTTATTTTTGTAAATTAGAATAAAACGTAAAGTAGGAAAACTTTTACATTTTGATGTTTATGTTTATTAGCAATTCTAATGGTGATTTCTGTGAAAATCTGTAAGCCCTTACAGGAAAAACCTGCAACGTTTGTTATATGGGTTGTAATGGAAGGTTTCATTGATACCTTGCATATCTTTACTATAAGGACTTACAGTTTTGCACAGAATTGCACCATAAATTCTGTGCAAAAATGTAAGACCGTATACTTATAGGAAATATCTGTAAGGTAACCATGGAGACAGTCCATAAGAAGGGCGCGTTCCACTAAAGACTCGCAATGCCCACGACGACCGCAAAGTCGTTCCACATAAGACCGCGGTTGTTTCTTTCGTGCATAAAAACGTCATCGATGGCGACCGCAAGAAGCTCACAACGACCATATTTATTCGTGGGTTTCTGTGGTCGTTTGTTGAATGGTGACGTTTTGAGGTAGTGGAACGGGAAAATTTTGCGGTCGTGGTCGTGGGCTTTAGTGTTCATTAGTGGAACGCGCCCTTAATAAACCTTACAGATTTTTTCTGTAAGGACTTACAGATTTGCACAGAATTGCACCATTCAAGTCCCAAAGCACAATTATTAGAAACAGTTTTAAACTTTTAATAAAATTTTAATAATTGCATTCATTTATCGTTTATCATACAGGGTGTCCTGTAACTACACCGACAACGCTTAACTAGTGATAGTAGACCTGAAAATAAGTCGATTTGGCCCTATTTACCTACATCCAAAAATGCACCCCTATTTTATGATGAAATTTTGTATGCATGCATTTTTTTAGAAAACGCACATTTGGTAAAAGTTTTACCAATCCTCGATTACTGAAAATGGTCTCACATGGTACCAAAGGACATAAAACACTTGAGATATTTTTAGGTATTTAAAAAATTTAGTAAATTATTATTTACTTTTGTAGAGGAATTCAAGAGAAAATTTTTTTGCCCCTTACAAATTTTGCGTAGGATGTGCAGTTTCTGAGTAACATTAAAAAAAATAGTTTAATAAATGGTAAGTAAGTTAGGCTTTTTAACATACATTTTTAAGAAACTGTTTATTTAATGCCAAAAAATTACCATTGCGCTTAACCCATATTAAATGCTTATTCGCATTGTGCATTATTAATATTCGAAAAAATCTCTACTACTTTGTCCATTTAACCGACTTTCTATCTCCAATAATAACAAAGATACCCATACAGTCCAACGTCAAATGGGACACCCTGTATAACTCACATACCACTTCATATTTTTGTACCTAATTTTGGTAGCATTTAAAACTTTATCGCAAAAGAAATTAAAAATATTAACAGTAAGTGTATTTTTTAAGGTCCTTAAAGTACTACCACCTACCACTTTTCATCAAAAATTAGTTATTATTGTGGTACGAAACGAAACGTTTTTGCGCAAAAATTGTCTAATTTAAACGCAGCAACAAAAAAAAAACTCAAAAACATAAATAATATGTACAATATAGTACATTATCATTTTATTTGAGTTGTAAAACAACGGAAACTCTTATTGTAATAAAACAGCATTATGCATTATTAAAAATAAAACAAAATAGACAAAGACACAAATAAATATTAGGCAAATTTGAGAAAAAACCCTAAACAAATGCAATCGAAAGCGCTTTGGCATGATAGCTGTAAACGACATTGAAAATGTTTTTTCAAAATTTCAAAACTTAAAATTGATATTTGTTTTAGAGCAGTGATCAGCAGTGATTTTTCAAAAATGGATCTTTTTTTGCTTAAATTGCAAATGTCAGTAAAACTAGTGATGATAGACCCACAAGGGGTTAAATGAAGTATGATTATTTTTTGATAAGGAATCCAAAAATGTCATAATACACTGGGTGTGTTCCGTTTAAAAAACAACTGTGGTTCGCCATCTTGGAATGGACACCCGGTATATTATTAAAATATTTTTAGAGTGTGCACCTAAAAGTATTGTATATTCTATCGAAAACCGCATGTCGATATATTTTTTAATTTTCGAGTAATGTTACTTCCTCGAAGTGATGGGACACCCTGTATATAGATTTAAACTGGATATTTAATTTTTAATGGGACCTTTAAATTGAAAAATAAAATTAACCCAAGCCGAAGCATATTCTTGTGCCATTTATGAAAATAAAAGTGTGACTTGTCCGTTTTTACGGATCTCTGATGTATTAATTTTTGTACAATTTTGAGTGAAATTAAATTCAGCGCTTCAACTTAAAAAGTGCTTTTCTCTTTCGAAGTGGAAAAACGACTATTTTTTATTTATCCAAAATGGTTAAATTTGAATTTGGTAAGTTTCAAATTTTCATTTCTTTTTTGTTTTGAATAAATGACACCAGCTGTCAAAATGAGTTAACATTTTACTGTTCAAATCTTTGAACCCTAATGAAAGAACTAAAATTCTAGTAAAAATCACGATCAACATTTTTAATGGGGTTTGAAAAATCAAAAACAAAATGTCAAGTGGTAAGTTGCCTCTACAAAAATTCAAATTTAAAAAAGAGAATGTGTTTAATTTAAAATTACATTTTAAGACATTTTCAGAATGTACTATAAAGATTTCACCTAACATTTTAAAATTTTCTTTCTAGAAGAATTATAGTAATAGTAACAATATAAATAAGAAGAAAATTGAAAATAAAGGAAATAGAATTGTAAGTTTACTTTTAATATTGTTAAGTTGTAATATAAGTGTAAATTGTATATTATTTTATGTTAGAATTCAGAAAAAAGTGAAAATGGAATTGGAAATACGCCATCAACATCTAAGAAAAGATCCAAAAGCAAACAGCAGATGGATGGTTCATTAAAAAAATCTTTAAAAACCTCATCAAGTATCCAACAACCTACCCAAAGCACCCCAAATAAAAATATCTCCGATTTAACAAAAACATCTAACTACAAAAATTTTAACATTACACCGATTTACCGTCTTGATAACAATGCAAAAATAGTTTTAGATAAAAATTTATTGGAAATGGAAAAGGGAGGAAGAGTTTCTAAAAATTTAGACAACATCCTAAATACACTTAAAATGGAATACGATAAATTAGAAATGTTTAGAAACTTCGTATCACCAGCCCTACATAACATTCAGAATCCAGTAATGTTGCTAAATAATAAACAAATTGGTCCTATTCAAATGGATAAAAAACCTGATGGGGCTGTTAATTTGGATGAGTTTATACGTTTTGCCAAAAATGGAAGTAGCACGCCCCAAAAAATTATAAATCACAGTCTTGATGAAAACGTTAATATTTTTAAGGAGCGAATACCTGAAGTTATTAAAAATAAACCATTCCCTGATATCAATAAAGGAGTAAATAAAATAAACAACGTTTTTGACGATTTTAAACCCGCTTTAAATAACGAAATACCAAAAGTGATTAATAAGCCTCTAGAACTTCCCCCTTATAAGAACATTAACAGTAGAAGAGAAATCTGTGAAAAAACTTACGGTGAATTACCTAGAATGAAATCCTCATCGAGTTCTAGAAGCTCCTCTGGAGAACGATTTAAAAAACCGATTTTTCCGCGCCCCCAAATTCAAACGTCTTTCATAAATTCGGAAGATAAAATTAAAATATTTCGTGACGAGGTAAATGCAGCAATTAAATACCGGAAAATTTTTGCCATAAATTCCAATTGGTATTCAATAAGAAGGGCTTTAAATTCAAGAGGTTGGATAGAAAAATTTCAGGCTGGTAGTGTACCTGTGCAAACAGATCCTAATCTGATACGTCGTTTAGAATTCCTATCAATTCCTGAGTTGCTGAAATCTACTAATGATAAAGATGGGATCGTTTACAAACAAATGATTTTATCAAAAATGATTGGTAATGCAACGCCGGTTAGTCTTCACTGGGATTTGCCTAAACCGCTATATCATCAAAATCCTGATATCTATAAGAATACCATGTTAAATTTTATACCAAAAACGCGTTTTAGCTACGCTAATAAGCAGGGGTTAGCGCATTTTTCGAAACAAGCGCATTGGTATGAACATCCTGGATTTTCGCAATTGAAAACCCCACGGTCGTTTAGTTTGATTAGCACTGAAGATCCTGAAGAGTTTATTTATGATTTTAAAGTTACTGCTGCTGTTTCTTTATTGAAGTGGATCATTAATACTCATGAGAGTAATGTTTCTAAATTAATTTCAGATTCAGGTAGGGTTCCTATTGCGTTTTTCCATTTTGCGTTGCAGGAGTGCATAAGGTTTATCAAGATACATAATCATGAGGATATTGATAAAAAATTGGAGCAGGCTTCTGAGAAAGCGTGGGAGGAATTTTTGGATAATTTTTACATGGCAGTACATGTTGGCAACCATTTCAAAAACACGTATGAGGAGTCTGAGGTTTCTTTGGTGCACAAATCTAAGACGATGTTAAAGAAGATTAAAGAGGTGTCGCCGTATGTTGAAATGGATGGGTTTATGAATATTTGGATTTTGAAGCCTAGTTGTGGTTCAAGGGGAATTGGGATACATTTTTGTAGGACTTTGCGGTATGTTTTGAAGGTTATTAAGGAGAAGAAGAATTGCAGTTATGTGGTTCAGAAATACATAGGTAAGATTTTTTTATAGCAGAATCACCGACAATTTCTTTTACACGTAGAAATATTTTTTATATTTCCTTTAGGGTTTAGGGTGGGTTGAACGAAAAACTCTTACTTAAAACCACAGTTTTAAACTGACAAGTATGACAGAAAGTACATGCAAAAAATGTCATACTTGTCAGTTTGAGCTTGGTTTTAGTTAAACGTTAAACCCACACTTATGGGGTGATTCTGAACAAAAATGTTATCCGTAACAGCGATGTTAAATTTGACAGTCACCCTGTTGTCAAAAAAATCGTTATTTTGTAAACATTACTGTAACTTAACGGTTATTTAAAATAATATTTTCGGTGTTAAAACAACATCGATCCAAATAATTATAATAATAATAATACATTAATGTATAATTGATCAAAATAATACATTACATAGATGTACAATGCATTTTAACGCCGAAAATGCTATTTTATATTGCCGTTAAGTAACAGTAAAGTTTACAGAATAGCGTTTTTTGACATCAGGGTGACTGTCAAATTTAACATCGCTGTTATGGCTTCATTTTTTGTTCAGAATTACCCCATTAGAAATTTAACAGATTTATGGGGTAATTCTGAACAAAAAATGCTGTTAAATTTGCCAGTCACTCCGACGTCAAAAAAACGCTATTCTGTAAACTTTAGTGTAACTTAACGACAATATAAAATAACATTTTCGGTATTAAAATGCATTGTACATTTATATAATGTATTATTTTGATCAATTATACATTAATGTATTATTATTACTTTGCTGTATGTTATTTTAACACGAAAATTTTATTTTAAATAACCGTTAAGTTGCAGTAAAGTTTACAAAATTGCGTTTTTTTTTACATCGGGGTGACTGTCAAATTAAACATCGCTGTTACGGCTAACAATTTTGTTCAGAATCACCCCATTAGCATTTTATGGAAATCCAAGCGATTTCAAAACACAAAAATCCTTATAGTATGAGAGCCGGCCGCATGATATACCGGGTGGAAATGAAAACCGGGTCACCTCGATAACTTTTTTATTTATGAATAAAAAAATTTGAAATGTGGCTATGTTCTATGGTTCAAAAAAAACAAATTTTATGTGCATTTTTTATTTTCGAAATCACTTCCGGTTTCACCGGAAACACCATGAACTTTGTTTTTTTAAATGTAACATCCCATATTTTTATTCATGGCTTAAAATACTTTTAAAAAAGAAGTATTTTTGAGATATTAGTTTTTATTTTTTTTGTAAAAAATTTTTTTTCAAAAAAAAAAAAGGTTTTCGAAGTCGGTGAAAAGTACCAAAACTAATTCTAAATAATTCAAATACCTAAATAAAATTGTAATTTGAAAAAAAATGTAAGTGGTTTTTGAACTATTAATTTTTAAACTTAGTTAATGAAGATTTTATCAAATATCTCACTTTTTTTAAATGCAATGATGCCGGGTCATTCGACTTTTTAAAAAGAGGATTTTATAACGATTATTTATTTTATGTATTTGAATTATTTAGAATTAGTTTTGGTAATTTTCACCGACTTCGAAAACCTTTTTTTTTTGAAAAAAATTTTTTTTTGGCAAAAAATAAAAACTAATATCTCAAAAATACTTCTTTTTTAAAAGTATTTTAAGCCATGAATAAAAATATGGGATGTTACATTTAAAAAAACAAAGTTCATGGTGTTTCCGGTGAAACCGGAAGTGATTTCGAAAATAAAAAATGCACATAAAATTTGTTTTTTTGAACCATAGAACATAGCCAAATTTCAAATTTTTCTATTCATAAATAAAAAAGTTATAGAGGTGACCCGGTTTTCATTTCCACCCGGTATACCTCGAAGAGGCCGTTTTAAAATAATAGAATCTGATTTGGAGTGACCCATAAGGCATAGAATATAGAATCGAAACTGTACCGGCCCAAATCTTGTTGCGATTTCCCGAAATTAATCAAAATTTGTGCTTTTTTGCAATATCTATCAATTCAAGGCGGCCACAAAAAAACTGTTCCAGCTGATTTATAGTACTGAACGCTGTCGAAAATAATCACTGTGCCACCCCCACATCAGTTGCTAACCCTGGCACAGCTAATTCAAAGTGGTGCAAAAAAAGATAATTTTCAAAAATAGGCAACTACTTTTACGGACGTCATCGTAAAAGTGGTTGTCTATTTTTGTTGCAGGAAAAATTAATTTTAATCCATAATATAAGCGATGGCAGCATTATATTTTAATAAAATGGAAGGTTTTAGCGTCAATTAGAAAAATACTATGTTCATTTGCAAGGTAAGTACGATGACGTTAGTAAAAGTGGTTACCTATTTTTGAAAATTATCTTTTTTTGCACCACTTAGAATTAACTGTGACAGGATTAGCAACTGATTTGGGGGTGGCACAGTGACCATTTCCGACAGCGTTCATTTAATAAATCAGTTGGAACAGTATTTTGTGGCCGCCTTGAATTGGTAGATATTTCAAAGAATAAGCACGAATTTTGATAAATTTCGGGAATCACAACTGGATTTGGGCAGGCACAGTTTCGATTCTATGGCTTATGGGTCACTCCAAATCAGCTATTCTATTATTTTAAAACGGCCCCCGTTTTGAGGTATACGCATATATCATGCGGCCGGCTCTCATACTATTAGTTCTTTTTAACAAGTCTAATACCCAGATTTTGGTCAAATGATTTAAGTTTAAAGGCCTTTAAATTTAACTTTGTTATATGGGTTGTAATTGGTTGTAATGGATAATTTCCATGGTTACATTATTTGTTTGTAATTAAAGGCCTTTAATTTTGACCAGAATCTGCCTATTAGGGTAGGTTTCACAAAAAAGTTTTATTTAAGGGGTTTTCAACCTTCAAAGATTTTATCTGTCAAATTTTTTACGTTTTTGCTAATATTTCTAGTTTTTATGGTTTATTTAAAAACATGCTTTCATAGCCTGATTAAAAAGTTCATCAAGCTTCCTGTAAAATTAACAAGACCCCAAAGACTTTTTTGATCACCGCGTAATTTCAATTATTCATAAATTTAGGCGGCATGCAATTTTAAGCAACAATAGTAGGATTTTCAAAATTATTTTAAAAGTCACTGGAAGCTTGATGAACTTTTTAATCGTGCTATAGGAGCATTTTTCTAAATATACCATAAAATATTTGAAATATTAGCAAAAACGTGAAAATTTTGACAGTTAAAAATGTTGAAGGTTGAAACCCCCTTAAAACCAGTTGTACACTGACAATTATGACAGAAAATACATGCAAAAAATATCATACTTGTCAGTTTGCGCTTGGTTTTAGTCATAGATGTTTTAGTTAAAACCGAGCTTAAACTCTTTCCTACAACCCACCCTTAATAAGCTAATTTTTTTTGAAATTTTTTTTTTCTTTGAGTAAAAGTTTATTTATCTATTATAGAACGTCCATTATTAATCTATAACACGAAGTTTGATATTCGTCAATGGTTTTTAATAAGTTCAACTACCCCTCTAACAGTATGGATTTACAAGTAAGAGCGTATAAATTAATATTAGTTTTGTAAAGTTAAGGTCTATTTATGCAGACAAATTTAACATTTACCACTTGTCCTTTAAGAATAGTGTATAGGATTTATGCACCCAGATTTAAGACTTAAGAGCATTCTTTCCTAAGCCACGTGTACAGAATCGTCTTCCTCAAAATAAGTTATATCCTTTTAGAACTAGTATCCTATAATAATACAAACAATTTTAAAAACAATGTATTTCTTGCCGCCCCTTTCCGCCGCCCACAAACTGAATAAAATCCAATAAACAAAATTTTATGTGGAAAACGACTAATACTGGACGACCTGTGGCACTTTTATTATTTAATCAATTATCATAAAAAATATTTATATGTAGATAAATGTATATGTTCTACAAAACGGCGCAATCCGATTTTCAATATCTCAAAAAGTTCCTCTACATTATTCCAATAAAAATTGAATAAAAACGCCATTTTTAAACAAGAAGAAAAAATGTGTAATTTGTTTTAAAAAAAGCTTTGCGCCGTTTTGTAGATTAATTATGGCATTTTTAAATTCTGAAAGAAAATTTATAAGGGCTGTAGATGTTGTGCAGTAAACCTGAAAATAGAAACTGAAATGACGCGCTTCTTTCATTCCATTTTGAATTCTTATGATTTTTTGTGCTTATATGTATGTTGTACTCAATTGCGTTTTGGAATTCGCTAAATGTTCAGAAGGCGTTGTGGGTTAATTTTTAATAATTTTATCGGCCATTGGGCGAATTTTAATACCGTATAATGCTCACAACTGTTCTGGGTAAAATAGAAAACCAATAACTGGACCACGGCAAAAATCGAACATTCACGATGTTTTTCGCTTTATGGGTAAAGGTAAAGGATTGTATCCACAATTCGAATTAACAAAATTCAGAACAATATGACGAAAAATATTAACAATAATATTATATTATCTTGTATCTTCTGTATTGAAACAAAATGAAAGAATTATAGGGTTTTTATTTTCTAAAAGATATTTGTTTACATATTATTATTTGTTTTTACATGACCTTTTTAATATCTTCGATGTTTTCACCCATTTTAAAAGCAATTCAAAAATATGATAAAAATAGGTTAGAGTACAATTCGCGTTGTGAGTATAATGTACAATTCCTTCCCCATAAGGCAATAGTAGGCAAATTTGAGCGCTAGATTTTGAAATTCGCTTGATATTTGGGGTTTTGGTCATAATATTTTTTCCAGTGGAGCTTTTTTAAAATGTCGTTTTTAGTACACAAAAGAGTCTTGTGGTTACCAATTTCTTCTTATTTTATAACTCAAACAAAATACTCACGCGGAAGCAGTAAAATGGGGTGTTCAGAAAAAACGTTCGCTTAGTGGCTCTTTAGATAAAGGGGGAGCTAAAATGATTGTGGTCATTGCAAATTTCCCGGCTAAAATTTGTTCGCTTCAAGTCGATAGTAACCCAAAATCATGTCAAAATAACAAAAGCAGAGGCGTAGCTAGAATTTTTACCGCTGTGTCAATACAGTGTCAATATTTCAGAATATTTCAAATTTGCAGACTATCGCTATCGCCGTCATATAGTGTTATGGGTCTTGTTATTTTACCCAGAACTCTTTGTGAGCATTTTTCGTTATTAAAATTCGCCCAATTACTGATGTAATGATGTGTTTCAAAAATCGGTAACCTAAAATTAAAAACTCTGTAACTCCAAAACTATAACAAATAACAAGTAGACCCACGCTTTTTTGGTTTTTTTACGATGAAATTTCTTCTACTTTCTAATCACGAAGTTTTATCTACCACGAACGGGACACCCTGTATATGTTGCTATTTAAAAAAATTCAAGATGGCCGCCGTGTCAAAAATCCGAACGATAAATATTTTTTTTTCATCTTAAAATATTTGTACCAAGGTCCCCATTTGATTTCACAAAATTTCAATTTTTTTATCCATTCATTTGGGCATGACCGCTTTGGTTCCATATACAGGGTGTCCAGAAATTAAGCGGCCAAACTTTAGGATGGGATTCTACATTCTACAACTAATTTTAAGAAAAAAAGGGCTGTAGGCCTTAGGAAGCGAAATCGGACACAAGTTTTTTTCTTAAAATTAGATGTAGAATCGCCTCCTAAAGTTTGGTCGTTTAATTTCTGGACATCCTGTATAAATATCACCCTGTATATTAAATGAAATGTAAAACAACGAAATTCAGCTAAATTTATTTTAACGCATGCGCAGTTTACGTAAAGTTTACCATTTAAGAAATAAGAGTTGAAATTAACTCTTATTTCTGAAATGCTAATTGTTAAATCTTAAATGTGGTGCATAAACATACCAAGCTTTCTAACTTCTTACATTTTTTAGGTTATGTATTACTTTTTATTTCTTAAATGTTAAATGTGTCTACATAAATAGATCTTTATAACCCTGTTAGTTGAGACAAAAACGGCGTTACCTTGCAAAAGGTCATGGGAACCTGATACTTGGCAGTTTTTTTAGTTTGGAGTCCGAATAAAAACCAGCTTCTTGGAAATAAATCGATTTTGTTACAATTTAGAACAAAAAAGAATATTACAAAAATTATAGAGCAAAACATTTCCTACCCTACAATACAGGGTGTCGCAAAATTCCACCGACAACGCTTAACTAGAGAGATATTAGACGAAAAAATAAGTCAATATGACCAAATTCATTTATATAAAAAGTGCACCTCTAAAGAGTTATAAATAAACCTGAAAAGTTGATTTTATAAAACAGAATTTTTTTTATTACAGCCAAAGCAGTAAAGATTTTTTAATAATATTTTGTGTACGAACATTTATACAGGGTGTACACCATTGGGATCTTGTTAACCTAAAGAGTTACAAAGTTGCTTAAATTAGAAAAAAGTTGCCCCTTTTCAAACTCCTTTAGAATCTATTTAGAAATCCGAGATATGTTGCTCTAGTCCTGAAATATCATGAAAAATCTGAAATTTCATTTTCCTTCCATATTTTTGTAATCGCTTAACTTTTTCGATTGCAATTTGGCATTTTTACATAATTTGACATTCTCTATCGATTGGCCTTAAAAAGAAAATTATAGGTTAACTACATTTCATTTATTTTAAACCAACTTTTGATTTTCTTATGGGCGCGATATTTGATTTTTATACCATTGGATAGCGAAAAAAAATACAATTTAAATTATTTTTTTTGAACAATGATAAAAAATGCGTTTTTATCATTGTTCAAAAAGTACGCCCCTATCATAGACTCTACATGAAAAACAAAAATTCTATATGAAAACTAAACTCAATTTGAATGGCACTAGGCATCGTTTTTGTTAAATTTTTGATTACAAATGCCAAAAAATCAATTTTTACTAGCGAAAAGTACGCTTTTCAAACATTTCGCCGACTATCTTCTTAATTAAAAAAAAAAATTGAAAAAAATATTAAATTTTTATTTATAAAATCAAGCGGTCAAGTTGGGATAAAATAAACATCTGTTTATTTTTAAATAAAATAATAAAATTATTCTTTTGTTATTTTATGTCAACTTGATTTTGTAAATAAAAAATTATTATTTTTTCAATTTTTTTTTTAAATTAAAGTAAAAGACCAACGTGTGTTATCTACATCATTAAAATTGTATTTTTTTTTCTCTATCTACCATTGGATAAAAATCAAATATTGCGCCCATAAGAAAATCAAAAGTTGGTTTAATATAAATGAAATCTAGTCAACCTAAAATTTTCTTCGTAAGGCCAATCGATAGAGAATGTCAAACTATGTAAAACTGTCAAATTGCAATTGAAAATGTTAAGCGATTACAAAAAAAGGAAGGAAAACGAAAATGCGAAATTTCAGATTTTTCATGAAATTTCAGGACTAGAGCAAGATATCTCGGATTTCTAAATAGATTCTAAAGGAGTTTGAAAAAGGGCTACTTTTTTCTAATTTAAGCAACTTTGTAACTCTTTAGGTTCACAAGATCCCAATGGTGTGCACCGTAAGAGTGACCACCCTGTATGACAGATTAAATAATTTTGACTATATTTTAGCACAGGTAGTTTTAGAATGGCTTGACGGCCATTTGTTCCATGAGTGTCACAGGAACATTGGGTAGTATTATGTCTCTCACTTATGTCCACATTACACTGTATATTTTACAATCATTTCATTAAAAGATATCACAGCTCTATGTTGAAGGGGCCTAATGTCAAAACACCAAATATTGTTTCATGTACTATTAAGACCTTGTTGTATTAGGCGATCCAAATAAATTATACAATTGGCCTTTCCTCGATTTTTAAATTTTTGTTTCATTATACAGGGTGTCCAGAAATTAAGCGGTCAAAATTTAGGAGGCGATTCTACAACTAATTTTAAGAAAAAAACTTAAAGAAAAAAAAAACTTATAAAACTGAATAAGGAATGTTAGTATAAAAACAAAAATAATTTTATGTTAACCATACAAAAGTTGCCGGTGTTTACAACACCAACCCTCCTTAAAAATACTCTTTGAGAGCTTTCAAAAAATCTAAAAAAAAATTGAGAAATTATATCTTACAATTAGACGTGTTAGTTTGCACACCAAATTTCAAATCTTTATTACAAACCGTTTTCAATTAAATGACAATAAACCTAGTTTTAGTAACAATAGTTAAAGGGCTGTACCTCTCTTAGCAAGCGAAATCGGACACAGGTTTATAGGAAGTTTTTTTTTTAAATTAGTTGTAGAATCGCCTCCTAAAGTTTAGCCGCTTAATTTCTGGACACCCTGTATAGACGAAGTTTGACTAATAGCACTCGGTGCGCACTTGCATTGCTCCAGTTTATCATCCAGGGCACCTTTAGTGCAACTGGACCAAACCAGTGCACGTTATAACCGAACACATTTTTGTGAACCAGTGCTGAATTTATCACAACTTTACAAGTCTCTTAAAAGAGAATTCACAAATATGGTAGGGCCAAGGAATATTACTCATCAAACTCAAGAACTATATCCATGAAACTTTTAATTTTTTGGACTTTTTAAAATTTTCTCAGCGTAAATGAAAATTTCATCGTCATCCGAAGAAGAGATGATAAAATATTTGGGAACATTTCCATTTTTGTAATATTTTTTAATTTTTGAGCTTTGTTATTATTGTTATTATCTTGGAATAAGACCGCTATATTTGCACTGAAACCAGCACGGATCCTAGGCACAAATTTTAATCTCGGGCCCTTTTTGGATTTTTAAAAAATACTTTTTACCATGTTGATTCAAACTTCTTATTTTTATAGATAAAAATGGTATATGGTGCAATTCTGAGCAAATCTGTAAGTCGTTGTACAGAGGTAGAAGTCTGTAAGTTATACGATAGTTTTCGTACAACGAAAAAATCGTTTGTTGACTAAGTTGCTTGGTAACAAATTTTCTATCTTCCTTCCTTATACACGTTTTGTATTTGTTGAAAAAAGATAAAATTCGTCACAATAGCAACATATTCAATAAACGATTTTTTCGTTGTACGAAAACAATCGTATAGCTTACAGACTTCCACCTCAGGAAAAGTTTATAAGCGAAATCGGACAAATGTTAATTTGAAGTTTTTACCTTAAAATTAGTCGTAGAATCGGTTTAACCCGTATAATCTTTCAAATTTCCGGGAGAAATCTTCCATTTATTACAAATTGCAAAAAGCACCACTTCACTTTGGCCAAGAAAAAGTTTTAAACTATTTACTTCAGAAGAAAATATTTCAAACAAACTCTGTAACTGTTTAACAAACATGTATAATAATAGTTTTTATCTAAATTGTAGCAAAAACGAATTATTTCCAAAAAAATGATTTTCGGCGCCACTTTCCAAGATCCATTAGGACTCCAAAAAAACTGTCAAAAGTATCAGCTTCCCATGACTTTTTTCAAGGTAAACGTACCTATTGACCGGACTATTAATATTTTCCATAAATTTGTAGAGAATGTTATTTGCGCTTCAGCTCCCAAACCTACAACCTGCGTAAATTACACGAATCCATTCATCTGACAAACAATTCTGTCCAAAGCAAATACCACAATGGTAACCGAGATCCTGGTCTTCCACCTCACAATATGTGGTTCCTACAACAATTTAAGGAACATCTTACAAATATAGGCTACCCTAATGTTTATAATGATATCATTTTCCCTGGAATGAAAGAATGTGTCAAAGGAGCACTACTTGCGAGCTCCGATAGTATTGTTCCAAGGGCTAAATCTTTTGAATTACATGGTGCTGACTTTATGATTACCGAAAATTTTCAACCATGGCTTATTGAAATCAATTCAAAACCTGCTTTACACGCAAGTACGGCAGTTACTTCAAAACTATGTCCTATCGTACTAGAAGATGTTATTAAAGGTAAGAAAAATTGCAGTAAATAACTTTCTTTTTGAAAAAATACTTTTGATGCATTTTTTTAATTAAATCAGTTTTCACTTTTGCCTTTTCTAAATTTTTGAAAAAGCAACATATAAATTGCAACTATTAATATTATTTTTTTAGTTGTTGTTGATTATGCAAGAGACTGTAAATCTTCGACTGGGAATTTCGAGCTTCTGTATAAAGAGGACGTTTTACCTCCTCTACTAGTAGTTAACCATCAAAAATTACGCGTAGAAGGAAAACCATTACCGCCAGATTATTTCTTGACTGAAGATCAAGAGTCAAAACTAACATCAGAACCTGAAAAATCACAAACATCGATTCAAAGCTTCAATATAATCCAAAAATCTGATTATATGAAATACGTTGGTAAAGAAATGAAAAATGCGTTAAAACAATTAATGTCCTTGATACAAAAAGAAAAGCAAAGACGGAAAAATAAAAAAGCGATAACTAATTTGGGAGAATTGCAGGGTTTTGCATATTCGGATGAAATTCAACAAATTAAATCAAGTATAAGTACGATTGAGGAAATTTTTAAAATTAGTAATATTGGAGGTTCTTCGAAGACGAGTTTACATGTAGACAATAATTTTAGTAAAGAATCCTTCGATGCGAGTATCGATGCTTTTTCAAAAATGTTGGTAAAAGCTTCAGATTCGAAACTAAAAACTAATTGTGTGAAAATTGAAAAGGCTCTCAATTGCAATCAAGACAATAAAGTAGTTAATAACGTTATTAGTATTTTCGAGGGACTTGCTTCCCACTAATTGTGAAAAAAACAATAAAACCTCTTTATTTTTTAAAACACGTCGTTTAATTTAAATCGAGAAAATAATTGATTTTAATCAGCGTATGGAAACATTTTACGAGCCCAAAGTGATGATAAAAACAAGCGGCGTCTTAGTTCAATCTGGTTCATACCAATAATTTAGGATACATCCAGTTTTTCTGGAGAATTAACAAAAATTCGTCTAATGATTTTAAATGTTTTTATTGCTTTGTATGATGTTTTTGTGAAATAACGCATTAATTGCTTTTTAACATGCACGTTGTTTAATTATGAGGAACATTTGATTTTAATTGTTTTAAATTATACACACTCTACACGAAATTGTTATATGAAATTCTTCACTTTTTTACTAAATTGATTACTTATATAAGTTTTAATATCTCTTATTTTTACAATTTTTCACATTTATTTAAAATATACAGGGTGTCTCACTTTTTTTAAAGCAAAAAATTTCCTATAAACTAATAGTTTTTTTCGACTCCTTAGGAAGTTAGAGCAATTTTAAAATTTCAACATTTTAACGATTTTTTTTTTAAACCCTGTATAATTTTTCTTTCTATCATCATGTTTTTATTTAAAAGAGTTTGGAGTTTGTCTTTTACAATTTGCATTTTTGATGATTATTGGCTGTTTTTAAAATAAGTGGACTCATTTAAAATTTCTGACAAGAAAATTAACCTATCTGATTGGCTTACAGATTACGTCAAAATCTAAAGCATACTTGATTTAAATTTAAAAAATTGAAATAAAATGAAATAAAATGAAATTTATACAGGGTGTCCCAAAAAATCATTGATATTTTGAAATTTTAAAATTGCTGTAAGTTCTTAAGGAGTCGAAAAAAAATATTAGTTCATAGGAAATTTTTTGTTCAGAACGACATTTACTATCTAAAAAAATTTTGCTGGTAAAAAAGTGAGACAGTATAAAAGTGTCTAGATAAATTTATTATAGAAGTATGTTTTAAAAATTAAAATCTGTCTATTTATATTAAAAAATACGCCTCCAAGATTTTATTTGAGAATTAAAAAATATATATTAATATAAAATGTATATGATTTTTTAATAATTTTTACTAAATATAATTTTTTCAAGTATTTTTTATTACATATTAAATAAACATTAAAAGTTATTAAAAATACATCAAATGGTAAAAATTTAAGGAAATTATTTTTATGAATTATCAAGATACATACAGGGTGTCGCAAAATTCGACCGACAACGCTTAACTGGAGATATAAGCCTCAAAAGTTGATTTTATAAAACAGACATTTTTTTTATTATAGCCAAATCAGTAAAGACTTTTTAATGAAATTTTGTATACGTACATTCGAATACTGAACGCTCAATTGGTAAAAATTTGGCTAATCCTCGACTTTTGTAAATAGTGTTTGATGGAAGAAGAAGACATAAAAAGATCAAAACTTTTTAGGTATTTGAAAATTTTATTTAAAAAATTATTTGCTTTTGTAGAGAAATTCAATTGAAAGTTTTTTTGCCCCTTGTGAATTTTCTGTAGGTTGTCATTTTTGAATAAATTAAAAAAATAATTTGGAAACCGGTAAAAAATCAGTCGTTTCCATGGTAACAAGCTGATAAATTTGAAATAAAATTTCTTCATTTTAACAATTATATTCAGGTTTGGTAAATATGCTGATATGCAATTAATATCGAGTAAATGCATTGGGTTTTTTGAGTTTTAAAACAGTTTTTTATTAAAAATGTAAATGTTAAGTGGTCTTAATTACTTACCATTTTGTTTTTGTCTTCTTCTTCCAATCAACACCATTTACAAAAGTGGAGGATTAGCCACATTTTTACCAATTGAGCGTTCAGTACGTACGTACCACAAAATTTCATTAAAAAATCTTTTCTACTTTAGCAGTAATTAAAAATAAAATATTTTTAAAAATCAACTTTAGAGGCGTATAAATCTTCAGGGTGCATTTTTTAGTTTAATTAATTTGGTCATATCGACTTATTTTAACAGCCAATTAAAGTTCATTTTTCAAAAAATAAAAACCCACATACGTAACTTTTCTTTCTATGCAAGTAACTCGATATAAACCGCCATAGGTGGCTAATTTTAAGTTCTTTATAATATGGTATTGATGATTTGCCATTTTTCATTCATCTACTAACAGTTAACCTAAACTTAGAATTTAAGTTTCACCATAACTTTTTTTGGTTTCACATTTTTTGGCATATTGGTACATGAACAAAAATTACATATGAAATTAGAATTCTCAAGATACGACTAATTTATTTTATTTTGAAAATTAGTTAAGATCAACGCCTTAATTAACGCCTAAAAATAAACAATTTTAAATATCAGATGATCTATTATTTAAATATTTTTATAATGAATATTTATTGTTTGATTTGATTCAAACCAGTAATGTTCAGACATTATAAAGGATATCAACGTCTCCCCTACCAGTCTCAAAAAAAATACAAATTAATTAAGTCCAACGCTTTTGTATTTAACACGTTGAAGATTGAAGCAAATATCAGTGTTGCAAAATTTGTGCCTAAATCAAGTGTCGAGTTTTCTTTGAATTAAAACCAAAAATTTTCTCGAATGAAATACCGAAGCAGCTCCAACAGGCAGATTATACAATTACAATTCCGAACTTTCCTTTTGGAAAGAACTCGATTGAAAAATTAGATAGAAGGAAATTTTATTGTGATTAATTAATAAAAAAGTTTGGAATAGCAGATTTTTAATAATAAAATATTTAGTACTATTTGTAAATTATTAGTTATATGTATTAAACTATTTATTTTAAACAAAAAACGACAAGAAAATGGTTAAATTTAATTATTTGGTAGGAGTATTATTTATTTTTGTAAATATTTTAATGACGTCTTGTGAAGTAACTGAAGATGAAATTATGGGCGAACTTGATTCTGGATTTAAAGGTTTGTGCCGAAAATTACACTTATTTTTATATTTTTGTTTTTTTTTTAATATTTTGTCCACTCCGATTGTTCTTAATATTTTATTTTAGTCGAAACGGGTCTCTCTAACATTTTAATTATTAGGAGTATTTGTGTAATTAAGTACTTTTGAAAGCTTATTTTTAAATAATTAGAAAAGAAGTAATACATTAATAATTGAATTATTATTAATTATTATTTCAGTATAAAGGGTGTAACAAAAGTAAGGCATAGTAACTCTAAATTTTTAGTTTGAAGAGTTGAAAAGGTTACATACGCATATTGCCCTACTTCTTTTCCAGCAAAAATCTTTTTTAGATAGCAAATGTAATTCTGAACAATTTTCCTATGAACTAATATGGTTTATTGACTCTCTAAAAAGTTACAGCAATTTTATAATTTCAAAATTTGAATAGCTTTTCTGGAACAATTTTTTAAATTTAAATCTTTAAGCCAATCCGATCGATTAATTTTATCGAAAGAAATTTAGTTAAAATACAGCCAATAATGTTCAAAAGGTAATTTTGCAAAAAAAATCCAAACCCCAATTGATTTAAATAAAACAATGACGATAAAGCGAAAATTATACAGGGTGTTCCACAAAAATCATGAAAATTTACTAATTTTAAAATTGCAGTAACTTCTTGAGGAGTCGAAAAAAATATTAGTTCATACGAATTTTTCTGTTTAGAATGATATTTACTAACTAAAAAAATTTCTGGAAAAAAGTGGGACACCTTGCATACAATAGTGTATTATTTTATTAGGAGTAAAAGAAGTACTTTTTGAGGTTTGCGGGACGAGCTTTGCGAGGGCTGCGGATACATTCTAGCCACAAAAAGTTCTTTTACTCCGAATAAAACTTGCTATTTTTTCTTCAAACGTCGAAATTTTTGAAATAGTAGTATAATAAATAATTTTAAAATTTGACATTTAATTTACATGCAACAAACAATACCGGGTGGAAATGAAACTAGGGCCACCCCTGGCATTTCTTTATTTATGAAAATAAAAAATTAGAATTTTAGTATCTTATATGATCTAAGAAAACAAATTTTATGGATCGAATAAATCTATCATTTTACTTCCGGTTTATCAGGAAATGGCACCCACTTTCTTATTTTAAATGTAACCCCCTGATTTTTTCTACGTAAAATCAAACATTGGTTAGTTTTAAGTATGTTTATGACAAAAAAAAATATTTTTCAAAACTTTAAAAAAAAATGTTGAATTTTTTTTTGATAAAACATTTGAGTAAAACCTACAAAAACTATTTTTAAATAATACAAATACGTAAAATAAATTGTAATTTATAAAATTTATTTCACCGTTCTTGAGATATTATTTTTTTTTATTTTCAAGAAGCGTTTTTTGGAAATATCTTTACTTTTTTAAATGGGATGATATAAGGGCCACCCCCTAATTAAATAGAGGGTTTTTTTCCGGTTACTGTGATATCCCATATGTATGTTTAAAAATAGGTTTTGTAGGTTTTACTCAAATTTTTTACCAAAAAAAAAATCAAATTTTTTTCTTAAAGTTTTGAAAAAAAATATTTTTTTGTCATAAACATACTTAAAATTAACCAATGTTTGATTTTACGTAGAAAAAATCAGGGTGTTATATTTAAAATAAGAAAGTGGATGCCATTTCCTGATAAACCGGAAGTAAAATTAAAAATTTATTCGATCCATAAGATTTGTTTTCTTAGATTGTATGATATACTAAAATTTTATTTCCATAAATAAAGAAATGCCAGGGGTGGCCCTAGTTTTATTTCCACCCGGTATAATGTTAGTGTATATTGGGTTGCCTAAAATTAATTTCTACTCCGCCCATTTATTCCTTGTCAGTGCAAAGAAGTAATTTCTACTCCTAGGCAGTATAAAGTGACCATAGAATCAACGAACATAAAAAGTGACATTTTAAAACCTATCAAACGTCACAGACGACTGTACTTTAATGACATTTGAAGAAAAAAACATTTTAATTTGTCCAAATCCTTTTGTAGGAAATTGATTTATTTGAAAATTTAGAAACTTTAATTTTCTTCCAATTACTGACTAATAGTTGAAAATTCTCAAAATACGGAGGTGTGCACAAAAAAGGCCTACGAAGTAGCTTTATTATTTATTATCCGATTTAATTAAAAGATTTTTTCTTTTTCAAAAAAAATCCGAAAAACAATAGAAAACGTTTGTTTTTCAACATACGATTACAAAATAGCAAAACTTTTAGTACAAGTTGCTCACTTGTGGGCGTTCAAGCCGATAGGCTAGGGCCCAAATCATACGAATGATAAAATCAGTTTGCTCACGTGTGATAAACCTGATTTTTTTCCATTTTCTTTAAAATACATTTTTTAATTTTTGGAAAATCTTATTGTCAACCATTTGTAATTTCCAAAATATCTGTAACTAATTAACTAATTAAACTATAATACAAGAGATCCTAATTTTAAATTTCAAAATTTTAGTCTTTGTCATCCTACGTTTGCGTATAAAGGATTTGACAACATAATTGTTATTGTTTGTACAAAATTATTAAATATTATGTTTTAGTTTTATGGACTTCAATATTTCTTATAACTTTTATAACTACAGGGTGAGCATTTCCGAAATAAATCGGGTACAATCGGGTATACTTTCTATCTACAAGGATTAGAAACGCGGAGTAGAAATGCATTTTAGGCAAGCCAATATACACTAACATGACGTATGTAAATTTTAAAATTATTTTTTATATTGTTATTTTATAAATTTCGACGCATGTTTTATTTCGAGTAAAAGAACTTTTTGTGGCTCGCATGTATCCGCTCGCGGAGCTCGTCCCGCAAACCTACATGTTCGCCACAAAAAGTACTCATTTTACTCCTAATAAAACAATATATTATTTTTGGAGTTAGTACATTACTTACATAGCGTTAATAAATTATGGTCAATATTTCTAAAGGTGGTTGTAGGTCGCAGGTCTGTGATAAAATAACAAAAAACTTAAAAACGAAAATATTTAAATTCTTAGGATTATTTTCCATGTATTTTAATTGTTGTTGATTTTTGCGTCAGGTTACTTTTACTTTTTTTTAGAAAGTGTCTGTATTGAAGGACATTCACGTATTAAAAATTATTTTTCTTGGGTTGATTATGTGGTATTAGGTGGCATGTTGGCGATTTCTTGTGGAATTGGTGTATTTTATGGATTTTTTTCTGGAAAACAAACAAGTGATGATTTTTTACTTGGTGGCAGCTCAATGGGTACTTTTCCAATGGCTATGTCATTAGCTGCAAGGTAAGACACGATAATATAATTATGATAAATTAGAAGTAAATTAGGAGTAAATAAATATTATTTTGTAATGAGGATAAATTAATAATTAAATGGAAGAATAAACAACGGAGTATACTTATCATCAAAACCCAGATATCAAGCAAAATTAATAATATGTATAAGTTTAAGATAAAATTGTTTTATTTTAATATTTTTTGATCCAATTAATTTAAATAATTTATTTTTGTGTTTTTTAGTTTTATAACAGCTATTGAACTTCTTGGTAATCCTGCTGAAATGTATAAGCACGGTGCTCAATATTGGACGATGTGTCTTTCCTTTCTTTTGGTGGTTCCAGTTACTTCAAAATTATACCTTCCCGTATACATGAAACTCAGACTTACAAGCACTTTCGAATACTTCCAGTTGAGATTTAGTCCAAAAGTACGATATTTATCAAGTGGTCTATACATTTTGCAAATGATGCTTTATACCAGTGTAGCGGTTTATGCACCAGCTTTAGCTTTAAGCCATGGTTAGTAATTTGATGTTGGAAATTTTGGTTTCAGAGAGAAGTTTTTTATTTAAACTCTTATTTATTTAAGAAAACAAGATTAAAGTTATTTAAGTTTTTGGCAATATCTATTTTAATAAATGTAAGAAATGCTTAGTGGCGTAACTATAAATTTTGGGCCATGAGGCAAGAATTTTGTATGGAATTTTGAATGGAAAGTGGAATGCGAGAATTTTTTTTTATGTTCAAGGTCATGCATTTTTTCATTTTATGTTTCTAAAAAGGCGAGTGAAACTGACTTTTTCCCGAGTCCAGACCCGACATCCTCAGTGATGAGAATTTCGATGGGAAGTCGGCTGGCCTCCTCTGCCTCGTGGCAGTTACGCCACTGGAAATGCTCAACAAAACCTAGATAATTTCTTAAATTTATTAAAAACAGCCTAAAACTCAAGTAAAATTCATTTAAACTTGTCATTTTTTTTTAAATAATTTTGCTAAATTTTGTAGTGACTGGAATCAACGTCTACTTAGCAGTTACAGTGGTTTACGTAGTTTGCATTTTCTATGCTTCTCAAGGTGGAATGAAAGCTGTGATAATGACAGACACTTTCCAATCTGCAGTTTTGGTAGGTTCAATTCTTCTGATAGTTTATCTTGGTGAAAAACTAGTAGGAGGAGCAGGGATTATTTGGTCCCAAAACTATAACACCCAAAGGCTTGAAATTTTTGAGTAAGTCTTTTTTACTTCTTTGTAAAAAGCGTAAAGTACACTTATCAGAATTTTTGAATTTTAAATATTATTTTGATTTTTAAATATTATTATTATTGCCGTATATTTTATAAATATTTAAACGCTGACGGCGAAAAAACTTCTGAGTCCATTTTGATCTTATTTTTCAGACTTCGTTTGGAAAATATGACCTCTTTTAATTTGTTTTTCATGGTAATGTTTTTGCATGCAGTTTTCAATTTTTTCAATACTAAAGTAATTAAATTTTTTGAGGACTTATCATTTATTGAATATATTTCATTTCAGAATAATATATTTTTTTTTCAAAATTGATTTTTGTTATAATTTGATTTCCAGCTTTAGCGTCGATCCTACAATTCAAACCAGTTTTTGGTCAGTGGTTGTTGGTGGTACCTTCTACTGGATGACCATGTTTTGTTCAAACCAGGCTTCGATTCAAAAGTACATGTCAGTTGAAAGCATTTCTCAAGTTAAAACGTAAGTAATTTGAAAAGTAGTTCTAATAATAAAAAAAGATAATTATCCGCGAAACAAAAAAAAATATAGAAATATTTATCACTTGTTTGGAAGAAGAAAGAAAAGAAGTATTACTAAAGAAATTTTCTTGAAAATTGGGTACACGCTTTTGAAAATTAAAAAGTGTGATTCAGTTGATACTTAATGTTATAAGTGCGCGATGGTTTTCTTAGTTTATGACTCTATGACCTTAGAAAATATTACATCAGCAAATAAATAAAAGACCTAATACAAATCAATCAATCATTGAAAGGCAAGTGTTTGTAATTGAAATAAGATTGATTTGCTTTTCCTTGTGTGTTTAGACCTTTTAATTAAAAATGATCATGAACTTTAATGTACAAAGTACACACAAAAATGAACTGAAATTAGTTTCCCAGTTTTTAAATTTAAAAAAACATCAAAATAATCTTATTAAAGAGTTTTTGAAAGAAAGGAAGGAATTCTTAATAATTTGTTCCATCCAAATTTTTCAGACTACAAAATTTAAAAAATACAACTTTGATATAAAAATAATTAGTCTGTGGATTTCCAAAATTATTTTATTTTCATTCTTCAATAATAATTAGGAGGTAAATTGCTTCTGAAGTTGTAAATGCAGAAAAAAAACCGACTACAGTTTGGAACTATGTAACTATAATGCTAATAACAATTTTTAGAGCTCTTTGGGTATCTAGTTTTGGTCTAATACTAATCTACACGATCAACTTCTACACCGGGATGATAATGGTAGCTCATTATCGCGATTGTGATCCTTTGAATGCAGGTGATATAAAAGCATCAGATGAAATCCTTCCTCTTTACATAATATCGGAAATGGGTCACTGGAGTGGTGTTACAGGATTCTTTGTAGCTGGAATTTTCGCCGCAAGTTTGGGGTATAACCATTCTTACTTTAATAAAATCTTAATAATATTAACCAATAGTTAAATATTTTTTAGAACCGTTGCATCAGCTTTAAATAGTCTTGCAGCTGTTACTTGTCAAGATTTTGTTACTGGAGCTTTTGGGATTGAAATGGCCGAATCGAAAGGTGCACTATGGGCTAAGTGGATTTCTTTAGTTTATGGAGCGTTAAGTTTTGCTTTGGTAAGTTTTTTGACTTATTTTTTTTAATATTAAACTAATAAATTTTTCTAGGTTTTCATAATCGAGCAACTAGGAAGTGTCATGCAAGTAGCTATTAGTTTCAATGGTATGGTTGGTGGTATTACTTTAGGCTTATTTAGTTTAGGAATGTTCTTTCCTTGGGCTAATTCAAAGGTAATTATTTTAGTTTTGCGATTTTTTTTCCTTTACCTATAATTTTATAAAATAAGTCGTTAACCAATTAGAGTAAAAAGTAAGAATTGTAGGGCTCAATATCTTATTGAAGTTTGGAAAATGTGAGCTTCCAAGCGTCTTAGAAAGATTCATAATTTTTTATACTTTTTGCAGAATATAAATAATCTTTACACTTTTAGCATATTAATTTATTTTTGGAGAAAACAAGTTTTGAAAACAGAATTTTTTAGATGCTAAATAACCTGTAAAGATGCCAATAACATTAAAATGAATTCAAATTTTTATTTATTTTTCTCTTAATGTTATTTAATAAATACTTCCTATTCATTGTTAAGGAGAAGACAATAATTATTATTATTGAAAGATGTTTTCATAATTACAAATAAATAAATTTGTTGATAAATTTCAGGGAGCAATTGTTGGAGGTGTTTTTTCAACACTTTTGATAACCTGGATGGGACTGGGCCAACAAATATCTATTTCTAGAGGATATCTAGTTGATAATCTTAAAGAAACTAGCATTTCGAATTGCCCATGCTACAATTCTTCTACTCATCTAGAAGATACTATTTACGAAAATAACAAGTAGAACAACTTCTTTAGTAAAGCCTTAAAATATTTCATTTTCTTTTTTGTTTTAGTTCAGAAACGTTTGTTTTGTTTCGAATATCATTCTTGTGGTATTCTGCAATTGGGTTCGTACTTACCATCATGGTTGGTTTAATCGTATCTTTATGCACTGGATATCAAAATCCCGCTGAAGTTGATGAAGATCTTCTATCACCACCTATAAAAAAGTTTCTGAATTTACTTCCCGAAAATGTACGCATTTTGTTGAAATTAAAAAAGTATTGCGATAAAGGTATGAAAGAAGTACAATTAGAGGGCATTACAAATGTTACATTGGTTATTTTGGACGAGAAGAATAATGATAAAAACTAACGTCCTCAACTAAGTAAATAGAAAAAAAAATCTTATCAGTATTTACAATAATAATTAATACCTACACTAGAATTTGTTTAATAATTTATTTATTTATTGACATATTTGTTTTTAATATTAAATCTTTCAAAAAATATTGAGGTTCTTTAATTACCTATTAATATTTATCATTTTTGGTCTAATTATAACTGTTAAATGGCAATAATTAAATTAAGTAATGAATTTTAATTATGTTTTATCATGAAACAAAAGCACAAAGCAAATTATTGCAATTTAATTAATTTGAAAAATGAGTTTGAATATTTATTAAAGAAGTTTGATGGTATAATTTATTTTTTAATATAATCTAAAAATAGAATAAAAAAATCGAATAAATTTGCGTTTTTCTTATTACTATAAAATTAAAACAATTTCCTCTGCTTTTAAGGTAATCTAATTATAACTGAGTTAATCATAAGCAAAAACAATTTGTGGCTGCACGCGGTTTAATTTATGCACATTTTATCCATTCAGCCTTTGTACCTGTTTGTGATCGCTCTTCAGACCTAGATTGATAGAAAATGGGTTAATTCTTGACATCAATGTCATGCTATCAATACACCAACGTAAAGAACGTAAGCTTCAACCCTTAAAATAGAACACTACTTCCTGTTTTTGCAAACCTTAACTTCAGTTTCATTCATCCCTTTTTAATGGATGCACTGAGTTTTAAGTGGAATGTGGAAAAAAATAGTTATATTACTGCAGTGCAGTTATGTCGGTAGTGTCAACTAGATTTAATTTGTGTCAAAATTATTAAAATTTATTTTTTTGTAAAAATCATGTCATTGTCATTACTCGGGGTACCCACCCAGGTGGTCCCTGAGAATAGCCCGGTACATAAATCCTTAAATGAATCCACCGATAGTAGTTTTAAAGATAGCAAATATAAATGCACCATCACTTCAGAGAGGTTGGGATACTTGCGCAAAGCTGTGGATGAAGCTGTTAAAGATCATCGGATCTTCATGATCAAAGGTAATGATTAGTTAATCTTTTTTTTATTCCAAATTATATAAACTCAATTTTTTAAGGTGGTTGGCAAACTTTGCGAAAATGTTTCCTAAAACGCAACTGGATAGAAAAATTTGACCTGGGAAAAAATCAACGCACTACCCTATCTCCTAATTTTGCTCCTGATGACCTATGTAATAATTTACCATCAAGATTATCATGGGAAACTCCCACAGCTCATATTTTTAAATGCGAGAGGACAATCATGTCGAGATTATTACAACTCCACGATGTATGCTTCAATAATGCAAAAGTTAAAAATTGTAGTTTTGGATTTTAGGTGGACTTTTATTGGAACACCAGGAAAGATCCAACCGATGCACATCTACGTATGAACTGTCATAAACTCATGAATCGCTTCAGTCGCTCACTTTTCACTTCAAAAGAAGGGTTGTGCTTATTACTTCAGCAGATGTATTGGCATAATGAACCTGGTGTTTCCGATGTTAATTTTCCTCGTTGTTACGTTTTAGGTAGGTATAGATTTTTTTTAAGTTTCAATTATCCTCCTTTTTGATGCTCAATTTTTTATCAAACCAATGGATCAATATAAGTGTTACTTTAATTATTAAAAATCTTATTTTTACCTAAATAAACACGGTTCTTATCCCAAAGAAATTATAAAACAAATGTACAATAGTTTGGCTTTATAATAGAACTGAGTAAAAAATAATACTCAGTTCTATAAAGTCATAACAACGTTTATTTTATTATATTTATAATTTTTCTTGGATCATACAGTAAAATTATGATGAAATGTCACAAATTCTACCTTCTAACAATTTTTGAACTTCCAATTCATCACAATCCTTAAAAATAGTAGTGTATTTTGTTGAAGGTTTTCCTGATCACTTCAATGCATTCATAGATGACTTCAGAATAACAGCTTGCATGAGCTTTGTAAAATTCGTGATTGATAAATTCCAAAATAGCGATAAATACGCCGTTGAATCTCCCGAAGGTGAAATTCCATACATAGCATTCCAATTCGCTTTAGATCGGATGGCCGATTTTGTAGCAACCAAAAATCATGTTGACATTGATAAGGAAATTCCACAAAAGGAAAAATCTGAATGGGACGTATTTTTGGAAAATTTTCAACACATCGTGAATGAAGGAAAGTTTTTCCTGGAGTCCGAAGATTTTATACTAAATGATCTAGTGGATAAAGGAAAGGTGGCTTTGAAGAACTTGAAAGAATATTGGCCGCAGATGAATTTGGATGGCATGAGGAATATTTGGATAATGAAGCCTGGAAATAAATGCCGAGGAAGAGGTATTCAGTTGATTAAAGACGTCAAAGATGTTGAGAGAATTATGGAATTAAAGCTAAAATACGTGGTGCAGAAATACATTGGTAGGTAATCATATCCGAACACACAAATATTGAAGTATTTAATTCTAGAAAGACCTTTAATTATTTACAACACTAAATTTGATATAAGACAATGGTTTTTGATAACAAGTGTTCAACCTCTAATGATTTGGATGTATAGGTAAGTTTTTGATATCTTAATACGTTTTTTATCAATTTTTTTTAGAGATAGCTATTTGCGATTTAGTTCCCAAAATTTCACTCTAGATAATTTCCACGAATCTTTACATCTGACCAACCACGCGGTCCAATGCAAATACAAAAATACTAATGATAGACACGAAGCACTGCCTGATGAAAATATGTGGGACTGCCATAAATTTAAGGAATACTTAGCTGAAATTGGGCATGAAAATAAATGGGATATGGTAATATTTCCTGGTATTCTTGTAGTTTACTTTAAATTTAATTGTGTCATTTATAAAATTTTGTTCTCAGGAATGAAAGAAGCCATCATTGGTTCAATGTTGGCGTGTCAAGAAACAATGGATAGAAGACCAAATACTTTTGAGTTGTACGGAGCTGATTTTATATTGGCTGAAGATTTTAAACCATGGCTTCTTGAAATTAATTCCAGCCCAGATCTTTCTTCATCAACAAGCGTCACTGCCAAAATGTGTCCAGAGTGTTTAGAAGATTTAGTTAAAGGTATTTGGGCAATTTTCATCTGAAGTGAACTCCAAGCGAATTAAGACTAAACCTTAATTTTTAGTTGTAATTGATAAACGAAAAGACTCCACTTCTGATACAGGACTTTTCGAAATAATCTACAAACAGAATTTACCTCGAGCTCCTGCTTATCTCGGAATGAATTTATCTGTAAGAGGGCGACGAATATTTAAGAAATCCAGCAAGATGAAAAAAGATAAAGAAAACGATAGCACTAAAAAAATAAAACCACCTAAACTGTCTCCTCCTGAAAAGCTCCAAAATCAAGTGAGCCCTTCAAACCTTGATAAAGTTCATAGTGGCCCAGTAATTGCAGATTTAATCGAAGAAATTCATAAAGATGCAGAAAGCAATGAAGGAATAGTGATGGCTTCTCCAGTAAAGATTGAAAAAAAGAAGACTATTACTAAAAACGATTCAAGGGTATCGAAATTAGTGTCAATAAAATCATCTAAGTCTAACCACGCCAATTGTTCCAGTACCCTAAAAACAAAACTAAGCGAAAATTGGAGGATACCACGAACTGCGCCTCCCCCAAGAACCATAAAAAGCAATTTCCCCCGCGGTAATTTCGGGTTGTTTAACGAGTGGAGTCTAGGCCAAGCAAAAATCAATCAAATTAATGATGATGAGTGGAAGAAGGACGCGGTAAGTATTTTGAAAGGAAAGAATTTGTTCAAAAAGATAATAAAGGGCTCCAATCAAAGTTGTATTTTGAATCAATCGAAGTTTAGGTTAGGCGAGGCAAATAGGGAGAAGGCTGGGAATTCTTTCGTGGAAACTAGGAAATTGTTGACAGTGGGGTGTGGATTGGGGATGAAAATTTTATGTAGGCCACATACCTAAGTCAATATTTTTATTTCCCAATAGTTCACTTTTATTCAGCTCATATTTTATCAAAAAAATCACTTGGGGTAAGTCACTTAATACTGAAAAGTCAAAATTTCTAAGTCAAAGTTTAGCTTTTGTTAGAATGAAAAGCTTTGCGATAAGAGTTTTGCAAAAACTTTTTGATTTTTTGAGTTTTGAGACATGAAATGATTAAATAAAAAATTTTCACTTCAAAATTTGATTTTTAATGCGCATAGGCAGATTTAAATATTTTTAAAATACAGGGTGTCGCAAAATTAGACGGACAACGCTTAACTGGAGATAGTAGACCTAAATAAAAAAGTTATACTTAAGCCCCTAAAGTTGATTTTTATAAAAATATACTCCCTCCGTCCGGATGTCGCATTTTGAGTTATTTTGTTGTCCGAAAATAAGGTATACATTTTTATTTTAGGTAATTAAAATGATTATTTTTTTATGAAATATTATAATGAATGTCTGTAACTTATAAATTATTATAAATGTTTGTACCAAAGAATAGTACAAAAATACTGGAAAACAACTTAAAGTCCTTAATTTTCCACAATTTATCAGATTATGAGAATAAAAAATTACCAAAAATGAAGAGCTTTAAGTTTTTTCCAGTAATCAGGGTTATATTCCTCGATTTGGAACTTCTTAAGTGTTTTATGTCCTCTCCTAGCGATCAACGCATTACGAAATTTTAAAGTTTGCGACAGTCTGTATAATTTTTTTTGCAAACAATGTGATAAGATAATAGACATGCATACAAAACTTTATCTGCTTGCATAAATCATGAAGAAATATTAACAGCTCACTGACATCAATATGAGGATAATATAATGTTATCATTATGATCCTAGGACTGTAATGATTTCATTATAAGCCTCAATCTGATGAAGATCGTCATGTGTATCAAATTGACACACTTAAAAGTGGAATTATAGTATGCAAGCAGACAAGAAAGTATTGTAGTGAAGCAAAATGAATTGTTTATCTAATATAATGTATTTTAATTAATAAACTGTTGATATTTTGAATTCTAAAAAATCTACAAGTAGGTATATAAAAATAATAATTATATTAATAGTTTTTTTGATTTTTTTAACATCCCTATTCATATTTTGAAATTTCCTACTACAATTTGAACCTCTCTCTTGTTCCTTGGTAAAAATGAAAGCAAACGTAAAAAATACAACATTTATTAAAAACTCTTCAACATTAAATATACATATAAAAGCCTGTACAATTATAAAACTAATTTGGAAGACATTGATTTCAAATCAATTAGGATTATTTACACCACTTTTTTAAATTTCTAAGAAATACTAAAAAAATCAGCAAAACAACTACAACTTATAAACTTGGGGTAGAAATGGTAATTGGTCTATTTTACTAATCTATCAAAAAATCGATGTTCACCTACGATTTTGATCATCAAAATTCTGCTCCATCTTTTACCTGTAAAATAAAAAGTAAAAAATTGAATGTTTTCAAATTTTAATTGAAAATTCATACCTCATTCATTTTCAACGGTTTATCCCATAATTTTTCCATTTTCCTTGCTAAAGGTGGTATAAATAAATTAGGATCCATAGCTTTCCTTTTAATAGCGCAAGTTTTGTTTATTATCAAACTTACACTGTAACCAACTATAAGCGTTGCTAATAAACCAAAAACGCCGTTATAAAGATAAGAAACTCTGTATAACCAAAAATAATCGCTACAAAAATGAACATAAATTTTTATTTATGATTTGTATATAAAACTCATACTTATCATCTTTTATTGTTTGAACGTTAAGAATAGTAGTATTATTTAAATAATCACAGCCATCTATAGAAAGAGGTAATTTTTTTAACGGTGGCCTTGGTCCTCCAAAAGCCATCCATAAAGCTAACGAAAGACCAGAAACTAACCCAGATAGAGCACCCTAAAATCATAAAGTTGGTACATCTTAATTATTTTTTTGGACCAATACTTTTTCATTTGCAGTAGTTGTAAACATTCCTAACGTAAATAAACCTAGAAGTGGACCACCAACAACTCCAAAAATTGTAAGAGACGCTTGAAGCACTCCTCCCAAAAATTGAGCCAAGAAAGCAACAGCTAGTGATATTAAACCATACACCAAGGCGATTACTTTAGAAATCACACTCGCCTTTTTTTCGCTCAAATCTCTGTCGTAGATCTTTTTGTAAATGGGCTAAAAATAATGAAATTAATCATTAAAGATATTAAGTTGTGAAATAATAACTCACTTTGTAATAATCTGATATTGTTACTGCAGCTAAACTGTTCAATGAAGCAGATACTGATGATAAAGATGCGCTAAAAATCCCAGCCACAAATAAACCTGAAAGTCCTGGAATATGCCCCATCGTATCCACTACGTAATAAGGCATCAACTGGAATTAGAAATTATAGAAACAAAATTAAATTTGGAACTACAAAAAACGTTTACGTTTTTTACGAAGTGTGTAGTTTTTTCAAAAACTAGATCTTACCAAATTTTTAAAAGTAAAAAGGTGAAAATTTAAATTCCTTGCAAATCTACAATTTTTCAAAATTCAAAATAACATATCGTGGCTTCCAGGACATGGAAGGACAGGTTCTGGGCATATTTCAGTTACACAAAATAACGCTTGACCAAGGAGAGTTTAGCACAAAGTTGATATTTTTATTTTAGCAATTTTTAAACTAATGTGGTTTCGGAGTAAATTATTTGATATGCAGGTACAGGGTGTCCCGTTTTAAGTAATCCAGCTAAGGTATTTAGCTATCCAGCTAAATACCTTTAAAACTATGTGATTTCCTTAACGACTCGAGGGGGATATTTAATAGTGCCATGGGTTTTTATCGGATTTTATGGGGGTTTTGTGGGGAAACATTTTTTTTTTAAATTGGAACCCATAACTTTTATTGTAGATTCGTAATCTATTAAAAATAATAAGCAACTTTATTAGAAAATTTCAATTTCAAAAAAGATATTGCACGACATTAGGTGGTCAGGTAAGATTCGATTATAATTTTTTGATGGTTTGTTCACTTATAAGCCGAATTTGGAAACTATTGATTAAAAAGCATAAAGGAACTCAAGGATTTTCGCATCATCAAAAAATGAGCAAAAGATGATACCTTGATAATTTCGATTGAAGACACTTACCGACTTACCTGATCATTCATGTTGATTTTTCCAGCAGAAACGGGATCACAATTCGCATATTTTGAGTAGATAGCGAGTCCAGAAAAAGAAGTGCTTAAACTCAGGAGGGTTAATATCGGCCAGTTGCACCAAAGTGACTTTTGAGCAGTTTTCAGATCTTTGACTGTGAGATATCTTTGAACTTGCGTTTGGTTCACTGCATATAAAGACAAAAACGTGATTCCTCCGCCGATTATCAAGGAAAACCAGCTGTGCCTTTCAGTTGGATCAATATTTACGCTAAAAAATCAACAAAATGTTTGAGTACAAAAAGAAAAAAAACTATTTTTTTCTTATTTGTTCAGCGACAAAGGTGGGTTTTCTTTTATTAATGATTTTTGTTTGTTAATAAATCAGAATGATGATAATTTTAAACATTTTCGTTTATGTAAGGGTTTTGGAAAAAAACAAAAGTCATCACAAAAGTGTAATTACTTCTGAAACAATTTTCTTCTTTAGAACAAATGACAAACCTAATCTAAAACTTTATCAGTTCTTTGACTTCGATTAACTTTCACGAATATGTAGTAAAATACATACTTTCCCAAATTTACTCTTCCTCCTTTAGTTGCTATATCCCAAACTCTTCCAAAACCTCCAGGTTTTGAAACTTCACAAATTATTATAGTGAAAACAGCTGCGAACATTAAAAGCGATTGAAATACATCGGCCATGACAACTGCTTTCATTCCACCTATTGTTGAGTAAAAAGTACATACAATTCCTGAAATGTCCGAAATTATTGAATTTATTGTTTTCTTTTAAAGAAAAATCGTACCAACTGATAAGATTGCAGCTATTTGACTTATTCCTGTTAAGGCTTCTAACGCTAAAGCAGGAGCGTATAAAACTATTCCCATATAGAGAACCATTTGTAGGGTGTAAGCCAAAGAAGCAGCCAAGCGTGTTATGTTGCCAAATCTTTTCAATAAATACTGGAATATTTAAATAATAGTATTAGTTTTATCATTTCGCAACCACTGTCTTAGAATCAAAACTTTTGCAGAAAATATCATTCCATATTTTTTAAGTATTCTTTATAATCTAATTACCTCATAAGCACTCGTTGCTTGTAATCTAAAAAATACAGGTAAGTACAAATAAGCTGCCACTGGTGTGAAAATTCCATATGATATGTTGATGACGATAAATTGAAGACCAAATGTGTAGTTTTCGCTTGAAACTCCCAATAACGTGATGGCTGACATAAAGGAAGCCATCAGCGAAAACGCCACTGGCAGGCAGGAAAGATTTTTATCAGCAAAAAGGTATTCCTACAAATGAATTATAAATTACTCTGGTCTACATAAAAATTAGCTCAAATAAAATAATATAGCCTTTTAAAAGGTTTTCATGCGCTGAATTTAAATCTGCCAATAATATTTTTCTATTACAGCTTTTCAAGTTATACAGGGTGTCCCGAAATTAAGCGGCCAAACTTTAGGAGCCGATTTTACAACAAATTTTAAGAAAAAAACTTCATATAAACATGTGTCCGATTTCGCTTCCTAAGGGAGCTACAGCCCTTTAACTATTGTGACTAAAACTAGGTTATTTATCATTTATTTGAAAACGCTTTGTAATAAAGATTTGAAATTTGGTGTGAAGACTAATACCTTTAAGATATAATTCCTCAATTTTTTTCAGATTTTTTGAAAGCTCTGAAAGGGTAGTTTTAACGAGGGTTGGGGTTATAAACAGCGGCAACTTTTTTATGGTTAACATAAAATCATTTTTGTTTTTATACTAATATTCCTTATTCAGTTTTTTAAGTTTTTTTTTATTTTTTTTTCCTTAAAATTTGTTGTAGAGTCGCCTCCTAAAGTTTGGCCGCTTAATTTCTGGACACCCTGTATAAAATTAAAAATCCTCAAAAAATGCTATTTTTTTTGTTATTTTTCTATAAGCGACTATATTTCAGTGAAATTGGCCTATACTTATAGGCCAGTCAAATTAGCATTCTCCTTCGAAAAAATTGGAGGAAAGCTGTAAGTCACTTTATTTTTCATAAAAAAAGAACATATCGAGTTTGCCCCAATTTTCATGCAATGCTCTATGTGCTGTGTAGAAAACACCAAGAAATTTTCGGCCATTTTGCAGTTTTTCTAAAATACAGCCAAAATTATGCGTCTGGAGGAAAATACTATTCTTTGCAATTTTAAATAATGTTAAATTCTGCGTCGATTGGGTACTCAACTTTTAAATTTAAGCGACAAAATGTTGGAGAAAACTAGAGTAAAAAATTGCTAAATATCGGTATATCCGAAAGAAAATTTTTGTTTCTCCAAAGGGGTAATTTTTTACTCTAGTTTTCTCCAACTTCTTGACGCTTAAATTTAAAAGTTGTGTACTCAATCGACGCAGAATTTAACGCTATTTAAAATTGCAAAGAATAGTATTTTCCTCCAGATGCATAATTTTGGCTGTATTTTAAAAAAAACTGCAAAATTACCGAAAATTACTTGGTTTTTTCTACACAGCACATAGAGCATTACACGAAAATTGGGGCAAACTCAATATGTTCTTTTTTTATGAAAAATAAAGTGATTAAAACGATTTCCAGCTGTCCTCTAATTTTTTCGAAGTAGGTCATGTTTTTGAGCTTATTTGACTGGCCTATAGTCTGGGATGTCAGTTTTTAATAAAAACTATAGTTCATTCGTTAGAAACAAGACATTTCTTATTTTATACAAAGGGCCAGGGTGCAATATGTTTTCAAAAATTAATTTCCATTTAGATTATTCCCCGAAAATATTTGCGCTGTATACTGATAATATCTCAAAAGTTTGATATTCTAGACTAATAGGCAGATTCTGGTCAAAATTAAAGGCCTTTAATTGGAAACAAATAAAGTAACCATGGGAATTTTCCATTACAACCCATATATCAAATTTTAATTTAAAGGCCTTTCAACTTAAATGATTTGACCAGAATCTGCGTATAAATCTGGTTACAGATTTAAATTTTGCTTAAAAACCCTACAAGAATTATATAATTTTATTTCAGAACTTTTATATTTTTATGTAGACGAGTGTTATTAACTGAAATATTTATAGGGACTACACCAAAGTTTCCATAAACAAATTGCAGTTATCAGTTATAAAACAATACCGACTGTTATTTAATAGTCGGTATTTTAATTTATTTATTTAAATTTAATTAAAATTGATGTTCTTACCTCCATGGTTTTTTGTTTTCCACCTGTAAACCTGTAGTAAATTCCAATACCTGAAGAAATCAACAGCATTAAAGCCAGAACGATGTAGTCCCAAACTCCAAAAAGGCCCACCATATTGAAAATTATTTTATCGTTGCAGGATCATGAATTTAAATAATTTGTTGCTTCTGGAATGAAATAACAATCTGTTATTTTAATGCACATGCACCGAAATAATTTCTGTACAATTCACTACTAGGGTTTTTTCTATTTCGAAAAACACCTACAAATTTTTGTTTGAAAAAATATATGATAAAATATTTCAATTTTTTATTGAAAATTGCTTGAAATTGACCAAAAACCTTCTTTTAGATTTTTTTTTCAGAAAAAAGTAATTAAACGATTTTTATGAAACATTTTAGCACAATTAACTAAAATATCAACGAAATTCCATAAAAAAATCAGATTTTTTATTCGATTTTTTTTTGCAAAATAATCCCTCCAACAAAATATAATTAAAATCTCATAGAAATCGTCTTCTGGCTTCTTCAGGTCTCTTATTTTTATCTAGGTCTGGATTTTTACCAAACTTAAAATATAATGAAGTGGAAGATTTTTCGTTCGTTTAAGGTAGTGTGAGGGTCAAGATACAGCAATTCGAACTTTAAAATTAGATTAACTTTATTGAAAATACGCCAACGTATTAAAATATAATGTACATATGTATGTACTTCCATTTGGTAAAAAAATAACTTGCTGCTGGAAATACTTTTTAAGAAATACCTAAAATTTAAAAGAAATTCTGAAAAATATTTAATTCTTAAAAATTGGAACTTCCTTTTTAATACTCATTATAAAATCGAAGCACAAGTTTTTTTCGAAGAACTTTATTTTTAATGTCGCCTGAAAAAGTGACAACTTTTTTAGTACACGACAAAAGTTTTGGTTGTTTGAGTATAAATAATAAAATTTAGGAGAACTACGCGGCCGATTAAGAGGCTAGTCGGCAAATTTGAGCGCTTGATTTTGAAATTCGCTTGATATTTGGGTTTTGGTCATATTTTTTTTCCATTGAAGTTTTTTTAAAATTTCTTTTTTTGGTACACAGAAGAGTCTTGTGGCTACCAATTTCTTCTTATTTTGTTTTGGTAAGTCAAACCAAATAATCATACGGCAGCAGTAAAACGGGCTCTTTACAAAAAATGTTTGCTTAGCGGCTCTTTGAAACATTCTAAAAAACTAATTGAAATAATATTTTTTTCCAACGCTAGAAATAAGTTGAAATATAAGCGAAGACTTTGATGTTGTGTTTTTTTGTTTTAAATATATTTTTAAACTATTTACAGCATCCCAAAAATTAAGTAAAATTTTAAGAAATTTTTGGGATGCTGTAAAAAATTTTAAAATATATTTAAAACAAAAAAACGCAACATCAAAGTCTTCGTTTATATCTTAACTTATTTCTAGCGTTGGAAAAAAATATTATTTCAATTATTTTTTTAGAATGTTTCAAGGAGCCGCTAAGCGAACATTTTTTGTAAAGAACCCGTTTTACTGCTGCCTTATGATTATTTGGTTTCACTTACTAAAACAAAAGAAAGAAGAAATTGGTAGGCAGAAGACTCTTCTTTATACCAAAAAAAGAAATTTTAAAAAAGCTCCACTGGAAAAATGTTATGACAAAAATCGCAAATATCAAGAGAATTTCAAACTCAAACGCTCAAATTTGCCGACTATCGCCTTAAAACGTCATATAGCTTACAATTTGCCGGAACATTTCGCCTTATTTAACAAATTTTCATAATTTTTAATTTTTAATATTACGAAAAATGCGTTCTCTAATAGACCCAAATTTCAATGTACAATCACGTGCAAAGATTTCGAGGACACAAATGAAATATCTTGACCTAATATCAAGTATTCGGAAATACGAGATCACAAAAAATTTGAAAGGACCCCATCCGCAGATTAAGGCGAAATAATTTCTTTCAAATTTCGTGTAATCTCATGTCTGCAAACGCATGCAATTGGGTCAGAATATTTCTTTTGTGTCCTCGATATCTTTGCGCGTGCTTGTACCTTTTTAATTGCCAATATTTTTTAATACAAATTTTAGGTTTATTAAAAACAAAAACGGGAAAGACATTTTATAAGTTACTTACTTATAGTAAATACAAATTAATAAGTAATCGGGCAAAAATCAAAATCAAAGTAATCGGGCCGGATAAGACTAACTCGCGGGCCTCCTTTTGACAGAATGACAAACGCACAACACTTGCCGCAATCCGGAGGTAACTGTCTTATATTTTAGCCAATTGATTACATCGGACAGGGTCTAGGGAACTACAATCTATAATTCTGCTTTTTGGAAACTAAAAGTTTCAAAATTTTGCATCTTTACAAACGCAACAAAAATGTAAGTGTGGCGAGTGTAAACTCAAATTCCAATTTTTAAATTGGAACAAAAGAACACTACTAATGTAGTAATCAAAATATGTGGTATGAAAAATAAATAAATTAGCTTCTGTTGAATAAATATTAATATACATTAAAAAACAATTCGTTATCAAGAAAGTAGAGCAGTTAAAATGTAATAATGAAGCAGTTATTGTTGTGAGTTGTTTTATTTATGAGAACAAGACTTGCAATAAGAGAATATTTATTTAAAATAATACACGCTTCAGTAATTTGAAATTAGTGTTAATTTATTATCTTGCATCATCATAACACTAAACAATATCTATTTCTACTGATGATGGCATCCACGTGTATAAAACAAAAAGATCCTCGAGCTCAAATTTTATTTATACCGGGTGTACACGTAACTAGGGCCACACATGTCATTTCTTTATTTATGAAAATAAAAAAAAATAGTATGTTATATGGGCTGAGAAAATACATTTATTGAACTAAAAAAATATCAATATCACTTCTGGTTTTATCGGATATTACAGAAACTTTCCAATTTTAAATATAATACCTACTCTATTTTTGTATTTATGTAGTAACATGAAACACGTTTTTGTCAATAAAACTAAAAAATTTGATTTTTTGTATAAAACTTATTAATATTACTTTTAATTAATATAGATTACATAAAATAAGTTTTTGAGATATTAATTTTTATAATTTTCAAAATGCGTTCTTTGCAAATAACTTTAATTTTTTAAATGGCACGATAGTGGGACCACCAAGTATTTAGATAGAGATTTTTTTTCAGTTACAGTGATACTGAACATGAAGGCATAAACCTAAAATTTACTAAAAAAGTTTAGCAAAAAAAAACCAAAATGTTTTTTTTATTTAGAAACATACTATAAATTTTCTAATTTTTGATAGTGTGTACAAGAAAGTAGAGTGTTACATTTAAAATAAGAATCTTAATGTCATTTCCGGTAAAACCGGAAGTGATATAGAAAATGTGTGTTTCACAATAAGTGTGGTTTTAAGACCATAAATAAAGAAATCACAGGGGTGGCCTTAGTAATCCAATCTTTTACTAGTTAAAAATAAGATGAGATGAATTATTGTGACAATCAAAAACCCTCCATTTCTGACTACGCATTTAGCAAATCTTTAACCTCCTGCAAAATGCAGACGTAGCAATTCTGCAGGTGTCGAAGGTTTAAATTTTGTAATCACAATCTCGCCTGCCGCCTTATATTAAATTACAACAGTTTGCAACACGCGCCATTTAAAACAACGAACGCAAACGTACACAATGCAAATCGACAATCTTAAATTATACCCCGTACCCCGTTTATTCACCCAAAAAAAACAGTTGAAATCAAAAAAATGCGAAAAAGGATGTCCCTTTTGCAGGGTCATAGCGGCGATAGACCTCAAGGAACTGTTATGGGCGCGCTTTTCTGGAAGCGTCAGTAAAAGTTTGTTGGAGAAAATGGAGCATACGCAAAGGAAGTGGACGAGGAAGCAGAAAAATTGGATTTTCCAATGCGAGGAAAGAACCAGAACCAAAATTTGTTTACTCAGCTGGGATTTGAGGTCAAATAGGACAGATCGGTGTTTAAAAAAGTGCAAGTACATTTCGCATACTCGCGAGTTTATTTTTAAAATTGCAGTGAAAAGCTTTTGTGGGTATAGTGAATTTTTGTACACTTTTAAAATTGAACAAGAAGAAGAATTCAATTATAATGCTTATTTGCAATATTTTTAATGTTAATACATAATAGTTTAGGTTTTATATTATTATTTATTTTGTAAATACATCATTTTATAATATCAACTGTTTACTGTTTTTCTTGCTTAATCCAAATTGACAACCACAAATTGTAAGTATATTTTTTTATTTATTTATGAATAACTACTAAAATTAAAATAGAATTTCAGGTGAGAAAATTTCATTTTCCAACCTAATGTATTTAAGTAATTTGAAAAACGGGTTTTTCAAAATATTTATGTAAGAAAATAAAAATTTCCTCCATTTTTGATTTAAATTTGTTTTAAAAAAAATACGTACATCAGTCACAAAAAATGGATTTTACTAAAAAAATATAATTTTTTTCATTAAATAATTAATCAATTTAAAAATTAAGTAATTTAATATTAATTAAGTTGTTTATTCTAATGGGGTAATTCTGAACAAAAAATGTTAGTCGTAACAGAGATGTTAAATATGACAGTCACCCCGATGTCAAAAAAACGCTATTCTGTAAAATTTACTGTAACTTAAGAGCATCTTCCTAGACGCCCGCGATAAATTTTCCGTTGGAGATAATAACAAGGAATAGAAAATCCACCCCACTTTACTGGAGCTTCTTTGCAAATTATGACCAAATAACTGATAATTAATGCGAATTCCTAGAGGGCGAGCGAGTTTGGGAGGAAAAATTATGAAAAATCATGAAATCGAGCATTAGTTCTTCAGTCATAACTGAAGTTTCCCTCGTTAGATTTTCAATTTTTTTTTTCAGATTTATAATCTAAATTGATTAGGCTACATCCTGCCAGAGAGTTACCTTGTGCAACTTAGCACAAAATTAATTAGAGAGGTCCAAAGTTAAGGTACTTTTAGATCATTACATTATTTTTGTACATTCTCCAATTTTTTTTCCTTCTGGCAGGAATAAAAGAAATAACTTCTAAATCATCTACAAAAAAAATTATACAAAAATGTTGTTCGTACTAGCTTTTATGACTGCAGAACTAAACCACTATATTTTCCATTTAGGAAATTGCTCTTAACTGTAAATGTAAAACAACATATACCGGGTGGAAATGAAAACCGGGTCACCTCTATAACTTTTTTATTTATAAATAGAAAAATTTGAAATTTGGCTATGTTCTATGGTTCAAAAAAACAAATTTTATGTGCATTTTTTATTTTCGAAATCACTTCCGGTTTCACCGGAAACACCATGAACTTTGTTTTTTTAAATGTAACATCCCATATTTTCATTCGTACTTTTCACCGACCTCGAAATCCTTTTTTTTTTTTGAAAAAAAATTTTTTTTACAAAAAAAATAAAAACTAATTTCTCAAAAATACTTCTTTTTTAAAAGTATTTTAAGCCATGAATAAAAATATGGGATGTTACATTTAAAAAAACAAAGTTCATGGTGTTTCCGGTGAAACCCGAAGTGATTTCGAAAATAAAAAATGCACATAAAATTTGTTTTTTTGAACCATAGAACATAGCCAAATTTCGAATTTTTTTATTCATAAATAAAAAAGTTATCGAGGTGACCCGGTTTTCATTTCCACCCGGTATATATACATATATATAATGTATTATTTTGATCAATTATACATTAATGTATTATTATTACTTTGCTGTATATTATTTTAACACCGAAAATTTTATTTTAAATAATCGTTAAGTGGCAGTAAAGTATACAAAATAGCTTAATGAAAGTATTTCGTCCCCAGTAATAAATGTTAGAGAAAGTTCGGGATTAGGACTTTAAAATACAAAATTACTTCTTAAATGCTGCTAACCGGTTTCGGAAAGTTTTATTCCCTTCATCAGAGCTAAAAAATTGGTACATATTACAAAATTATAAAACAAAGAAATATTAAAAAATTCAGTATGTGAGTTGATAAAAAATTTTAAAAAACTTTTTACAAGATTTGACCTAGTAGTCATTTTATACATCCAACATGTGAGGAAACAGCGAACGTTAATATTTAACCTATTAAACATCATTGTTAATCTAGTAATTAAGAATCAAGAAAAAATTAATAAATTGGCCATGTGATTATTAAAAAGGACATAACCTTACCAGAATTTATTGAAGGATTTTCGTCAAAATAGCGTTTTTTTGACATAAGGGTGACTGTCAAATTTAACATCGCTGTTACGGCTAACATTTTTGTTCAAAATCACCCCCATTAAATTATTTTGGTAGTATTTCATATGTATAGGATTTTAAAAATTAAAATATAAACCATCTTATTGTTTAAACTTTACACTAAAAATAATAAACTTAAAACAAAACTGGTTACATAATTTTTATTTCGTAATTGAAGGTTGTCATCATTGATGAATGAAATTGAATGAAATGTTGATTGTTTAAAATTAAATAGTAAACACTTTGAAGGTTTTATTATCAAATTTTAATTATGACTTAAAAATATAATCTTTATACTTTATCGAGAAAAATAATAAAAATCGAAGCAAAATAAAAAATAGGAGTACTAAGCAAAATACTAAATCAAATTTTAATTTTTAAATTCATAATCATGATTTAGTATAAGTAATATAAATTTCAAATTTAATTTTTTGATCCAAAATGTATACAGGGTGAGTCAGATCACCCGTAACAGTCCCTTATCTCGAAAACAGTTTGTCGCACATAGGTAGAATAAAAATTTTAATTACCAAAGTGAACCCAAAGAATCCATTGGTGCACTTATTATTTTCCGGAACAAACCGGAAGTGCCCGGAACCGGAGGTAACTTTGATTTTTTAAATGGCAACATAGGACGAGTATGGTATCATTTGAAAGGTCTTTTAAAAAGAAACAACTTTTATTAAAATATTTTTTTAATAATTAACAAATTAAACGAAAAAACATAAGCAAACAAGTGACACATGGTTTCTTAAATTATGGAAAAATTAAAGCACTACCATCATCCTTAATATGGGTAAGGGTAGAGGCAATTATGAATTTTAAATGGAAACTTGTAACTTTTGCTTTTTTCGTTTCGCTTGTTAAAAATAATCAACTTTTTTAGGTTATGTATTTTCCTTATTTCAAAAAATTAAAAAAAAAGTTGATTATTTTTAACTAATAAATCAATAATAACTGCAAAATAGAGTTTCTATTTAAAAAAAATCTCTCTTGTCCATTTGCCGATGATGGTAACGATTTAATTTTTCCCTTTAAGAGACCAATGGTCACTTGTTTGCATATTTTTTTTGTTTAATTCGTTAATTATGCAAGATATTACATAAATATTTTAATAAAAGTTGTTTCCTTTTAAAAGACGTTTCCAACGATACCATACCCGGCCTATGTTGCCATTTGTAATTTCAAAGTAACTTCCGATTCCGGACACATTCGGATTGTTCCGCCAAATAATAAGTGCACCAAGGAATCCATACTTTGAAATTTCAAAAGGCAACATAGGTCGAGTATGGTATCGTTGGAAAGGTCATTTTAAAAAGAAACAACTTTTATTAAAATATTTATGTAATATCTTGCATAATTAACAAATTGAACGAAAAAAATATGCAAATAATTGACCATTGGTCTCTTAATAAAGGCAAAAATTAAATCGTTACCATCATCGGCAAATGGGCAAGAGAGATTTTTTTAAATAGAAACTCTATTTTGCAGTTATTATTGCTTTATTCGTTAAAAATAATCAACTTTTTTTTTTAATTTTTTGAAATAAGGAAAATACATAACCTAAAAAAGTTGATTATTTTTAACAAGCGAAACGAAAAAAGCAAAAGTTACAAGTTTCCATTCATAATTGCCTCTACCCTTACCCATAATAAGGATAATGGTAGTGTTTTAATTTTTCCATAATTTAAGATACCATTTGTCACTTGTTTGCTTATTTTTTTTCGTTTAATTTGTTAATTATGCAAGATATTAAAAAAATATTTTAATAAAAGTTGTTTCTTTTTAAAAGACCTTTCAAACAATACCATACTCGACTTATCTTGCTATTTAAAAAATCAAAGTTACCTCAGGTTCCGGGCACTTCCGGTTTGTTCCGGAAAATAATAAGTGCACCAATGGATTCTTTGGATTCACTTTGGTAATTAAAATTTTTATTCTATCTATGTGCGACAAACTGTTTTCGAGATAAAGGGCTGTTACGGGTGGTCTGACTCACCCTGTATACGTTTAAAATCAATTTATCTGAAATCTATTTTGTATTAACTGTAATTTTTATTTAATAATAAATTTAAAGACAAAAATTATTTCCTGATTTTTTAGCGTTTTATAAAAATGGTTTTTTAAGGAAAAAATATGTTTTTATTCTTTTTGGTTTGAATAATTTCAGATCAAATTAAATAATTTTAAAGCTTATCAAGGTAATCCTCCCGGGCCGTATTTTTACCAAAATATTGCCAAAACTTAAGGGCTCAGTTGCCATCTGCACCCCAATATTTTTTGACACACCAAAAACTCAAAATAATATCGATAATTTATATAAACTTATCTGTACGAATTTTTATTTCTTAATCTAAATTTTCAAGATGGAGAAATCGTTAAAAAGGGAGAGAAGAACCTTCTGCTGTTTTATTTTTTTTGCAAAGTAACCATCAGCAAAACTAAATAAAATTTACATGGTCCTCTTCCTTATAAACAACTCTTTCGGTTTCAGTATATTTTTTTAAAATATGTACCTCTGGAAGAAAGTAGAAGTTGAAGTAGCACGTTTTTTCATCGTATTTCCACTTCTACGCTCTCCTCGAATTTTTGTTTACAGGAAAAATTAATTAAAACTTAAAGAACTACTTCCCTAGTTAAGACTACACATTTACCAATTTATCAAAATGTCGTATTTTATAAAAAACATTCTTAACTTTTGAACTAAAAGACGTATAGAGTAGATTTTTTTTATATTTCCATTTTTTTAACACTACAACCAAAAATTCACTTTCAAATTTTTAATTTGAAACGCACAACACTTGTAATTAATAAAAGTTCTAACTTTAAGAACACTAATTTATTTTTTCTTCAACGTCATTAAAATGCAGTCTTCTGTGACTAGGCTTTTCATGTTCGTACATTCCCGACGTAAATCGGGTTAACTTTGTACTTCCAAGGTGTAGAAATGCTTTTACAACTATTTTTAAAATTGATCCAAGATGGCCATAAATTATTACAAAAATAAATTTTCATATGCAATTTTTGTTTGATTTCTGTGTATCTTCTATTCTATCTCTATTTATTTTTGCAAAAACAATTAAAGCTTTTCAAAAAGTGGTAAAAAACGAAAAAATATTATTGGTCAATATTAAATTAAGATATAAAAATAATATGTTTGCTCTTCGGTGTTTGTTTTATCTTTTATACACAAAATTAGCTAATATTTTTAAAAACATTTTTTCATTTTATTAAAATAATACCTTTTATCATAAAAAGCTGAAACTATTGTTAACGTAATTGATATACCTGCTTTTGACTGATTAATATTTGCAACACTTAGGGTAACGTTGTTAGGAAGTAAATAGAAAATGATAGAAGTCAAGATTGTTTTGTATTGCGATAAGAAATAAAAATGCTCCTTATTTGATAAGACCCCACTTCCTGTTTTTAATTTATCACAAAATGCATAGGTAATCCAAAAACGATTTCGTTCAATTTTTGTTAGTATTCGTTGTTGATAAGGAATCATAAATCTTATTAATGTCAAATCTTGTGTTGAATTCAAAATAAGTTTTTTAAATTATATAATTATGTACTTCATGCGCACCTCATGTAAAAACAACTTTATAATTTTTTTTACGAAAAATGGTTTTCAAAACAAATAGGTGACATATTTGCTTACTAAATTTACGTGAAAAATTAACATTGCTCTTACTCATAAAAATCTATCACAGTTCGTCCATTGATACACTTGTTGACCAACAGAAAAATAAAATGGCGGGATGATGCAGACAAGGGCGTATTCAGGATTTCATCTTGGGGAGGGCAAAATTATTGATAAAAACTCGAAATTGGACAACTTTTTCGAGATCCCGAAATGTTAAATTAATTTAATTTTGCAAACATAGCCACCCTGGTTCGAAAATAGCGGAGGAACTCTGCAGTACATTGTTGGAGACCCTTCAAGGAGATCCTCAGAAAAATAGTTAAAATAGTCCTTTTGACCAATTGACCGAAATATGAAGAGACGAAATTGGGAATTCAACTTTTTAGCATAAATTTTGAAAACCTGTAAAGTTTGAGTTCTGTCCCAAGTAACAGATCATGGGAAATATCAATATCCCTGTGCTTAAGTAAATTTTAAATAATTAAAGAAAATTTACGTAATATTCGAAGAAGGGTTGATTGGTTATAAGGTTGTGTGTGTGTGAATGAAATAAAGACATTGTACTTTCCCTTATATTATAGAAAATTCTCACTTGACCGGTTTCGACAAAGTCATCTTCAGAAGTGAACTAAAATTATACAATTTGTAAATTAGAGGGTGTAGTGATAAGTTGAAAACAATTAAACATTTAGTTAAAGTGATTGAAAAAATTTAAAAAAAAAATTTTGATTTATGATTGAGGTTAAAGTTTTTGATTAAAAAGTGTACAAATTACAAAATAAAAAAATATAAAAAGTCAAAATTGTGTGTCTAGACATCTAGATAAAGGTGAATTGTAAACAACAAAATGGTTGACAAAATTATAATGACACATCTTGAATTTTTTAAAATATTCTAAGACGGTAAGACACAAATAATATTTGACTATACACACACACAATTTTGACTTTTTATATTCTTTTATTTTGTAATTTGTACACTTTGGAATGGAATTCATGTTCCCAACATATTTCATTCTAAGAAATAAAAGTTGGTAGTCGTGAGCTAAAATCGTTGTAGAACATCTTTATTATTGAGGTTAGGAAATATTTGGGAAATATGTAGTAAATTTTACTTCGCCATTACGTAAATTTAACGTAATTAACTTATAGGTAACTTCCTTATAGGTCGACATGTAGGGATATATTACGACGACACTACAGTCAATTTTTTCCCACTTTACGTAAAATTTACGTAATGTTTACGTAATAACGACCCAAATTACGTAAATTTTACGTAATTTTGGCCAAAATTGTTACTTGGGGTTTAGTTGACGGGTAAATAATGTAGGTAATTTTAAACTTAAAAAAAAATAATTGTATTCCCAACATTGTCTCTTCATATCTCGGTCAATTGATCAAGAGGGTTTTTTAAACTATTTTTTTGAGGATGCCTGAAAGGTTCGTACTAGAGAGCTTTTTTGGAACATCCTGTATTTTAAAAATGTTAATTGAAAATAATTACAGATTACAGTGTATCCCAAAAAGAAGTGATGGGATCTACAAAAAACCCAATTTTCAGAGTCGGAACACTCCAGTTCTTTGGAGGGACTGTTTTCTACACAAAATGTCGTTAATTCAAAATTGCACCATAGTTCATAAACTATTAGGCCAATTTAAATAAAAAAAATTGGAAAATTTAATCACATTTTGGCCTAAGGTTATAAGATCACCATCAAATATTTATTTTTATGGATTTTTTCAATAAATAAATACGAATTATTCTTGATATTTTCGCTCATATCTTTGAAATGAAAACGCCTCATAAAGGTACTACTTTTTGAGTCCATAAAACTTTACAGAAAATTCTATTAATTTAAAAAAGATTCAGTTTTGATACCCTTATATGGTTTATTTCAAAGATTGAACGAAAATAAATAAAAATGGAATTTATTTTTATAAAGTAACGTCCCCAAAAGTAATTGATAAGAAAACAACGGGTTAACTTGTTTTCTTATAAAAATGGAATTTTTATTATTTTCCCTCACATTTATGATCTTTAGGGGGGGGGGGGGCTGCCCCATCAGCCACCCCCTAAATACTCTCTTGGCTGCAGTGAAAATTATTGCACAAAACATATTTCAAAAGATGAATTCACTTTTTTTACTTTAAAATTTTATTTAAATTTTATATTTCGATTGAAATCTTTTTTAAGCTACCTATATACTATATTCTTAAATAAAGAAAAAACAATTATTTAATTAATTATTAAATTAAAAAAAAATCATACCGTCAACTGGGCCAATTTTGGCCCAAATCTTGGAAAAAGATATTTGATCTACTGTTAATTACCAAATAGAGCTGTCGACTTGGATCTTGTGATAATCGACAGATAACAGCACTGGCTAGACTCTAATGCCAATAGTGCTGTAGTTCCATCTTTTGCCAGCGCTGCAGTGCTGCTCCATCTTCACCATTACTTGTTGTGAATATTTTGTTACAAACCAACTTTTGTTTGCACATTCAGAACTACTTATATGTAAAATTCAATTTTCTAAATTAGGCTAATTTTGGCCCAAGTATTGGGGTAAAATTGGGACAAAGGGCCCAAAATGTGGAAGTTGTATTAGAGTCTGTTGAAGTTAGTGAAACCTTATCAGACCTTGAAGATAAAAGCTCAAATTTATGTGTATATGAGCAAACAAAAACTATTGTCCGATTAACTGACGAAATTTTATTTACCTATTGTAAACAATTGTAAAATGATTTTAATTTTATTTTATCCGCAACTGTACAGTACCTTCCTACATAAAACCTTAAGAGTCATTTTTTGAGTATGCTAAATAGGGTACCACGTCCTCATAAATAACTCATAAACTACTTAATATTTTTGTCCCAAATTTTGGTAGCATTAAAAAATATTTATAATGACCAATGTATCACAAAAGAAATTAAAAATATTAACAGTAAGTGAATTTTTTGAGACCCTTAAGTGCTCCTACTTTACAGTTAATTTACTCAACAACCAATCAAAGTATGAAGTTAAGCTCGTGATACATAGGTAAGGCATAAAATATGAATCGATTGGTACCATAAACATGCCAGAGAAAAAAAATCTTTAATTAGTTATTCGTGAGGTACGAAACGTTGTTTTTGAACAAAAGTTGCCCAATTTAAACGCAGCAACAAAAAAAAAAAACTCATAACTCATAAACATAAATATTATGTACAATAGTTTTCAATTATTATGTAAAACTGTGTATATTGTTGTTATTATTTATGAAAATCGAGTATTTAGTTTTTAAATCGGTGCGCGGCGCGAATAACATAAATGACCCTTAATAATTGTAATTGCTCTAACAATGTTCCAAATAACATCGGCCCTTAGTTATTATGACATTCTATAGGGTACCACAAAACCAGGGCCACCCCTGTAACTTCTTTATCTATGAAAATAAAAATTTAAAATTTTACTATGTAATATGGCATAAGAAATATGACAGTGTCTTTTTGTCGCTGACTCGTCCTTCAAACTTAGCGTACTCGCCACAAAAAATGTCACTTTTGCTTTCCTCCTAATAAAACAATATACTATTTTAATGAACTTTCAACAAAGTAAACACTACAAATTACATCGTATTTCTTTGATTCCCAAACTTCACCACAGCAGTTCTAGAATAAATAATAAAATAAAAATTTCAAATATACCACTAATAACTAAGAAAATAGTAAATCTTATCCTTATGATTTTAATTTATCGCTTTGAATCTAGGCTTTGCGTCTTTCTACCTCATAAGGCTTTTAAGGAAATTTATCAAATTTTATATCTCTGTTTATGTTGATATATTTTTTTGGCATCCAATAACAGAACAAGTATGAGATGCTCTGTCATTGTTAGTTCATTACAAGAACTTTTAATAAATAACAAAAAACTTAAAATTCAAATATTTGACGTCCCTGTATATTTTGCTAATTACTGCCACAGGGGGGCGCTGCAGTAAAATTCGCTCGTCGTCTATACATATTAGAAAACGAGTTTCATTAGTCGTACATTGTATCACGCGCTCAATTTTAAAATACGGGCCGCGTAGCGGCGTCTATTTTAATGAACAAGTGCTACTATCGACTTATGAAACGAGTTTTTTATACTATTTTTCCTATTTTGCGCCTTTTTCTCTATTTAAAATAAAAAATTATAGTTTTCAATTTCAGTAAATTTTCTGGTAGTTGGCAATTTTAGTGTCAGGTTTGTCAAATCATCGAATAACCTATAAACCGCTTGGCAACTGCTATTTTAAAATCAACAAACCTCGAAAAGATACATTCCCCTGCTATAAATGCACTCAAAATAGTTCGTTTATATCTATAAAGGCACTGTTTTGGATACGTATATAGCCTTCTTATAGACGCAAAATAAAAAAATTATGTTGTACTTATTAACTACCAACCTCGGACCCAGAAATAAAATAAATTCATTTCTTATGTCAGGGATTTTATGCTTGGGTTATAAATGAAAGTATTGAAATTGTATAGTTGATATTTGCAGTTTCTAGGTCCTAGGTTATTGCAGAACACAAAGAAAAATGAAAGAAACCAAAAAACATATAAACAATAAAATAGAAAATATGTAAATAATAATAAGTTGCTCTACTATTTCCCACTATAGTACAGTAAAATTAGGCTCCAATAAGGAAAAAATTTCGGAGTTAATGAAACTCGGCTTATTTTTAGCTTAAATCATGTACATTTAGGATCTAAAGAGGGGAGGGAAGGGGGGTGTGAAATGGGTTTTTCCAAATATCTCGGTTTCTATCAATCCTACGATAAATTATTCATTATCAATCTTGTAGAGCATAAAATTTCCTATAACTTTGTGTGAAACTTTTTTTTGTAGGGTGAACTAATTTTTAGTTAAAGTGGCTCGAATGTCCTATACATACTACAGATGAAAGAAAATAGGGTTTGAAACGGGGTATTTTTTTTCGTATAGAGTTGAAATTTTGTATGTGTACGTAGGAGAAATTTTTAAGAAAAAAGTTTAAGTGTCCCTTTTCGATCGGACAGCTCCGAAAAAAGTTATTACGCCCCGAAAGAAAAATCGAATTCATCCCCTCAGTGTCCGAAATTCACCCCGAATCGCATCAAATTTTAGTATGTTATGGAGGACCCAATTCTGAAGACGGTGTCCCATTTGACGTTGGACTGTATGGGTATCTTTGTTATTATTGGAGATAGAAAGTCGGTTAAATGGACAAAGTAGTAGAGATTTTTTCGAATATTAATAATTCATTTACAAAAAGTTTGTATATCGCATCGTTCCAGCGCTATCTTGAAAAAACAAGAAAATGCGATTTTCAAAACATGACTATAACTTCGTTATTTTTTGACTTAATAGAGACAATTTTTGTGTACAATGCAGTAAAACAAATGAATATTTTTTTTTTGCCAACGGATTGACCGGAAATGAACCAAACTTATTATTTTCTTATGGCAGCCATATTGGATTTACACATATTCGGCATCAGTATTTTTTTCTGAGTAATTTGGTATACCATATGTCATATTTAAAAAAAATAAAATTATTTGATTTTACAAACTAACATTGGACTTTAAGAGATGTAAATTGTCAATAACATAAATGTAACTATTTAAAATATTAAATGTAAAATAAATCTTAACACATATGTATTGACAGTTTACATCTATTCAAGGCCATTATTGGTTAGTAAAATAAAATTATTTCTATTTTTCTTAAAATATTACATATGATATATCAAATTACACTAATAAAATACACTAATTCCGAATAAGTGTAAATCCAATATGCCTGCCATAAGAAAAAAATAAGTTTGGTTCATTTCCGGTCAATCCGTTGGCGAAAAAAAAATATTCATTTGTTTTACTGTATTGTACACAAAAAATTGTCTCTATTAAGTCAAAAAAATTTTTGGTACCACCGAAAATAACGAAGTTATAGCCATATTTTAAAAATCGCCTTTTATTGTTTTTTCAAGATAGCGTTGGAACGATGCGATATTCAAATTTTTTGTAAATGAATTATTAATATTCGAAAAAATCTCTACTACTTTGTCCATTTAACCGACTTTCTATCTCCAATAATAACAAAGATAACCACTCAGTCCAACGTTAAATGGGACACCCTGTATATACCCCTTTTGTATTTTTATCCCGAATTCGGACATTTTCTGTGCGGTGCCACGAAAAGGGTAGCTTTTTTCGTCAGATTTTAAAAATTCCGGTTACATCGTGAAGAGGGATGTAGATTCTAAGCGAGGTTCAAATTTAAAATTTTTCAAAGCATAAAAACTTTGTATTATGGAACCTTCAAGTTCAGGTATATTACTATAATCTCATTGATAATTTTTTATGCAATGTTGAATTTTCTTTAAAAAACAGAGTACATTTTAAAAACTTTATAAAAATACTTAAAATTAAATGGGTACCCAAATTGATCCCGCATTTTTTTTACTTTTGGCGTAAATTAAGAGATAATAACGATAATTTTTTAGTGCTCTTAAGTGCTCGTAAGTCATTTATTATTGTTTAAGTCTGAAAAGTCACAACCGTGCACTATATTTTTCTAGTTTTTTAAACGTAATTTTCTTACCAGTAACAAATTCGAATTATATGAGTATCACACGAAGGGAACTCTGTGCTATGCTAAGAAATTCTGAATACAGCAATATTGAAGATGAATTTTATTTTTTGAAAGAGGAACTTAAAAAGAAAACACTGTGCCGAGACCAGAGGAGTCTTAAAGAATTAGATAAAGTTTTAATTCGTTTTAAATCACAGTTTCGATCTCGTTGGACAAAAGCATGTAGAATAGAAGAAAGATTTCTAGATAATAATCGTGATTGGTTGAATGTATCCGAGAAGACAAAAAACAAAGCGTGGCCGTTCGACAACTTCTTTCGAATCATGCACCAATCGAACGAAACGTCAAAAAAACAAGTGATTTGAGGAAATCTACACCTGTTTCTGTGTTAAGTTATGCCAGTTAGTGCAAGAAATTACATCAAGTCCAACCCGTGCAAGTAGATATAGAAATGCATATAAAGAGTCTCTTGAAAAAAAATCTCAAATGTTGGCAGCTGAAGACGCTCTAGCGATGATGGTGGATGCAAAATTATCTAGGCACCAATACCTCACAATCAGAAGTAAGGCTCCAGCAAAATTTCCATCTTACAAAATTATTCAAAAGGCCAAAAAAATTTTTATCCAAATTCAGAACACATAAAGGTTAGTTTAACTTTTGCTGAAGTTAGTCTACAAGCATTACTTGACCATACCGTTGAGAGACTTATTCATGTTCAACAAAATGTTATTAACTCAATTAATAACGTAGAACTATGCGAGCTATATTTGTACTCAAAATGGGGATTTGATGGCAGTTCTGGAGACAGTGATTATAAGCAAGCTTTCCATGGTATAGAAGCCAGTGATTCGTCGGTTTTCATCACATCTGTCGTTCCTCTTCGCCTCGTTTGTGGTACAAAACTTGTTGGCAAAAACCTCGTCCTGGCTCTACAAGATATTGCCGGCCTTTAAGAATTGAATTCATAAAGGAGTCAACTTTAGTATCTGTGACTGAAAAGGCTAGGGTAGATAAAGAGATAAAATTACTACAAAATAGTGTTTTAACCCTTAATGATAGGCGAGTTATTGTGAGGCACGAACTTATTTTTTCAATGGTTGATGGAAAGGTATGTAACGCTTTGACAGAGACTACATCAACACAAAAATGTTTCTTATGTGGAGCAACATCAAAAATCTTTAATATTATAGATTACATGATACAAAGACCAGTAAAATCAGAGAATCTTCAATTTGGACTTTCTATCCTCCATGGTTGGATAAGCTTTTTTGAGTGTTTGTTACACTTGTCATACAAACTTCCAATTAAAAAATGGCAAGCTAGGGGTATGGATAAAGAAATAGTAGCTAAAAACAAGGAACGTATCCAAAAAGAATTCAAAGAATCATGTGTTTTGATTGTAGATAAACCCAAGCCTGGTTTCGGCAATAGTAATGATGGTAACACTGCAAGGCGTTTTTTTGAAAATGCGAAATTGTCTGCCGAAATCACTCAAATTGATTTGGAACTGATTAAAAAATGTACATAATATTAATAGTAGTGGCTTCTGCCTCCAACTCTTCATAAATACCTTATTCATGGTCCAGAAATAATTTCTACTGCTTTGTTGCCTATAGGCAATTTAACAGTGGAGGCCCAAGAAGCACGCAACAAAGATTTTAAAAGATACCGGGAACACAATTTGAGAAAATGCAATAGGGAAGAGTCGAATAGAGATGTTTTGAATTTATTTTTAATTAGTTCGGACCCTATAGTTACAAGTAAGAGAGAATTGCCGAAAAAGAAGCTCCATCACTTACCCAAAGCAGCATTAAATTTATTAAAATCACCCTATGTTGAAGTGCACACGGAAGGTGGTAATACTCAAAATGTCGAAAGTGATGACGACGGAGACGATAATGATGATGATGATTTTTATTAAAATTTAGATAATGATTTGCCGAGTGATTTGCCTTCATAATGCGTTTCATTGAATTGTATCACTTTGCTAAGTTTTTGCTTTAAAGTAAATTGAGTTTTTTATTAAAATATTGAAAATTATTACATAGATTTATAGAATATTGAATTAAAAAATGTCTATTTTCATTTAAAAATACATTAAAGTGTTTTAAAGATTTTATGCCAACTTTTAAGGTATTTTGCACCACTGTGCGGCGTCAACTTTAAACAATCGCAACCCCGTCCGGTCTTAAAGGCAAGCGACGAAATTTGGCTCCTTTTATTCTCACATCCTGGGGATAGACCGTGGCCATTTTTAAGTCTCCAGGCGCAACCGTGTGGCGCCCCGGCGCCGAGACGCGAAGTGTACAAATTTAGCGTTTTTTCGTGCGACAAAAGTGCTCAAACTGTACCCCTTATGTTTGAGGATCGGCAGGTGCAAAAAATACCGGGATTTTGATTTAGAAAGTAGATAGCCGTTATTATGGCCATCTGAGCCCCTTTTTTGATATCTTCAATTTTTATATTGAATTGAGGCCTTTAAATTTGCATTTCGTTTTTTTTTGCTTTTTCGACGCGGAATTCAAAAACTCGTAACTTTTGATAGGGGTTGGATATTATGCAGCGATATTTTTGATTTTGTTTATTACATTAATATTTATAATCAAAAAAATCAACACCTCTAAATTTTCTCCCTTAGCTTCAGAAAAAAATCGAACATAAAATGTTAAAAAATCGCACAAACGCGGTCGGACAGTTATACAGTTGGCGCCCACAATTTTTAAAAAATTTCAAATTTTACTTCATTTCCCTTAAAAAGAATAACTTTTACAGCTAATAGGCTATTTTTTGTTTTTATACTCGAAGAGGTTGGGAAAATAAAGCAGAATTTTTTAATTTAAGGATGGACGGCTCCCGTCCGGCCATTTTTTAACGGATTTTCGTTTTTAAAAACTCTGCTGAATCTACTCTCTTAGAACCAAAACCGACACACATAGGGTTTTTTTAATTTCGAAAAATAACGAAAAAATATTTTTTTTAATGTCCCATTTAAAAAATTTGCAATTTTTGAAGCTTTTCGGTCTAATCAACCCCTCAAATTATGTTTCACTGTCATACACCTTTTCTGAAAGCTTTCAAGGTCCGCTTTACGATAAAAAAAGAATCACTACGCTATGTCTTTTCGTTATCGAGTTATGACTGAAAATGTAGCAAAATTAAGGAAAATCTCTATGTATAGGACATTTGCGCTACTTTAAGTAAAAATAAGTTTACCTTACAAAAAAAAGTTTCGAACAAAAGTTGTAGGAAATTCTATGCTCTATTAGATTGATAATAAATAATTTTATTGTAGGATTGATAGAAACCGAGATATTTGGAAAAAACCATTTTCCACCCCCATAACTCCAGAAACAGGTACCCCACAACTCAGGACTCTTTAGATCCTAAATGTACATAATTTAAGCTACAAATATGCTAATTTTTTCATTATTCAGGCTGTTTTTGTGCTAATTTTACTGTACTACTACTGTATGTTGATAATGAGGAAGAAAAACGAAAAAAATAATTGATATTTTTATATCTTATATTTTAGAAATCATAATTATAAATAAGTTGTTTTTTGTTTCAATTCGATACGACAAATATTAACGTAAATATAAGCGTTTGAATTTTAAGAAAATTAGCCCCTCCGCTTCAATTCTGACGTCATTTCTTCCGAACGCTGTCCGATCCGTACACGCGTATGGTGCACTTGATTGTTTCTAGACGTTTTTATAGTTATTATCTTTTAATACTCTGATAAAATATTACTATTAGTTATTAATTAAAGTAGGAGAATTATTTATTAATTTAAAATTTACTTCATTATAATTTTTTATTTATGAAATTTCACTTTAAATGTTATACAACTTTAGTGAGGTTTTTACAAGTGTGTAGCGTTTCAAATTAAAAATTTGAAAGTTAATAATTTTGGGTTGTAGTATAAAGAAATAAGAAAAAAATAAAAATAATTCAAGGCAATACGACTTTTTGTTCAAAAGATGAATTTTTATATACAATATGGCTTTCTAACAAATGAGTAAAGGTGTATTATTAAAAATTCATATTTCGCTTAATAACTAAAATTAAAAAACGAAAATTCGTACAGATAAGTTTGTAAAAATTATCGTATTATCGTATTATCTTATTAAATTTTTTAAAATTTAATTATTTTTTAAGGTACATTACCTAGAAAAATTTTGTTTTGTTTGAGTTTTAGGGGTGTAAAATTTTTTTGGGGGGTGTAGAGGGCAAGTGACCCCCTACATTTCATCTATTTTCTATTATTTTTCATTTGCGGGGTCGATTTTGAAAAGATTCGAAAAAATATTTTTTGAGATATTTTTTTTAAGGCTTAAAATTTTTCATGGAAATCGATTTTTATTGTTTTTCTGGAAAACTATAAAAGTTAGCGATTTCAAATTTTTACCAAAGGTAAACACCATGGATAGACGCGTTTTAAAAAATATTTGGTTAAAATCGGTTAAACAGTTTTTTTGGAAAAAATTGGCAAAGTTTTGGCAAAATTTTGGTACAAATACGGGCCTGGACGACGTAATTTTATACCGAAAATAAAAATTTTCGGGGAATTTGGTGGGGGGGGGGGGGGGTAACGGTGCGAATTTTAAGCTATTACTTGTCCCGGCGGTTATAATAGATTAGAAGATATTAATTATTTTGTGAAAAGTGAAAAATTTCAGACCGCAATTTTGGTTCCAAACGGAGATTTTGCATATTTTTGCTACATTTTCGACCATAACTCGATAAGGAAAGGAGATAGCGAAGTGATTCTTTCTTTGTCGTAAAGTGGACCATGAAAGCTTTCAGAAAATGTACATTGCGTTAGGGTAGAATAAAATTTGAGGGACTGATTAAACCGAAACTCGAATAAAAATGCGACCTTTTTAAATGCGATCTTAAAAAATTTAAGATTTCGTTATTTTTTAAAATTTAAAAAACCCCATGCGTGTGCGGTTTTAATACCAAGAGTAGATTTATCAGAATTTTTAAAAATGAAAATCCGTTAAAAAATAGGCCGACGTTTTTACATTTTTACGCCATAACTTTTTAACCGCGCAAAATTTAAAAATGCACTATGCTCATTACACCACAAATATTGTTCTTTGATAATCTGATGTAAAATTGAGAAAATTTTAAAAATTGACGGCTGCAGAGGGGGCTGACCAAAGCGCGCGTTTTAGCTATTTTATTAACATTTCAATTGGGATTTTTTTTTTCAAGCCCAGGGGTAAAATATAATCGTACTGATTTTTTTCTCGCATAAATAATAAAGAAAGAAGGGAAATATAAAACATTGGAATATTATACACAGTCGGGATCATAAGTTACGAATTTTCAAAGTCGGCGTCGAAAAAGAAATCATTTCAAACTACAAATTCTAGAGCGCCAAAAGTACAGAAAAAATTAAGATATCAAAAAAAAGCGCTCGTTTCCTGATGTAGCGCGGTATGTAGATGACAAATCAAGAAACCGCGATTTTTTTTTACCTGCCGATCTTCTAATCGAAGCCAGTTTTAGCACTTTTGCCGACCGTATAACCCACGCGAGGCGACTAGGAACTAATGACGTCACTCAGCTCGCAAGGAAAAAAAGTAGCGACGCGCTATTTCATAAACTTTGTTAATTAATTGCGAAGCCATTTTAAGTGCTAGACCAAAAATTCAAATTGCAAAATTCAAGTTAAAAAGTTCTTTTTTATATAAAATTATAAAAAAAATGGTTTACAGACTCATTTAAATTCTTAGTTATAATATTTAATTATCTCTTTAATAAGTAACAAATAATAAATTTTCATATTTATGTCGGTATGTAAATACCTGAATATATTGTATATTGACAAGTATGTATATAATTTTACAATCTCTTATAAATCTTTTTTACTGACTTTTATTACCAACGCACACATAATCAATCTTATTAAAATTGTTTACAGTTATAACCAATTTAATCCTAGCAATAAAAAGCAAAACAATTAGTGAAGCTTAAAATTTATCGTTCCAATTTAGAACAAAAGCGAAGAATTTATTACACATTTTTACGTAAATTAAAGTAATTAATTACACGTTTATTATTTACCCATTTATAAGAACTAACAATTTTTTAAATACCTATACAAGGTGATTGTTTAACAAACTTTACCATATGAAAGCTGCATCTACTTAATAAAAAAAAAAAAATTCCGATTGATTTTAGATTTGTAGTTTGTAGGGTGTGATGTATTAATAAAATTTAATTAATTTCTAAAAAAAAAAGGTTAAGTTAGCCATGAAAATTGGAAATCAGTAAAATAAAGTTTGCTTTGCAATGAAAAAAAAATAGAAATTGATTGTCACACCCTCAATTATTTCAATAAAAATATATCAACTGAAGTTTATGCAGATATATTTTTTAATGGGTTTTGTATTTTGTAATGGAAACGCAATTTCTATTTCCAAGTTTAACTTGATCTTTTTTTCTAAAAATTACTTAAATTCTATTAAAACGTTATAACTCCAAAACTAAAACGAATCGGATTTATAGATAGTATAATTTTTTCTCAAAATGGTATCAGCTTTCATATGGCATATGCTTAAGTTTGTCACAGAGAGCTAAAGAATCACCCTGTATAAAAATGTTTTTTGGAGGAAATGAAAAAGATGAACTATTTTTTAATTACAGCAAATTTAAAATTCATAATTTCCATATTAATAGCATAATTTTTTATTTTCGCAATTTTTTAAATTTTTTAAATTTGCGCAAAACATCTGTAGGTAATATAGGCACTGCCAATATCGACTGTTTTCATGATGCAAGGTTAACTGCGCGTTTGAAGCAAGAACACTACAAAACGCTATTATTTAACAATAATCCCCGAAAAAATTAAATGAGAAGCGCTCCTAAAATTTTACCTTTTAAATAAGCGGTGATGCTCTCGAGAGAAACATTTTGTTGTATAAATTTATAAACGTAACCTACATTTTCGGGAGCTGACCGAATTACAGAGTCCACTTAAAAAACACAAAACCACGCGCTACGTTCGCGTGAAGGCAACTGCGCGCGCTCCTTTTGCAAATTTATTTGTTTAAAGAAAGCGATTAAATATTACCTCAATTTTATCGCCTCTTTATCGCTAACACGCGTTATTAAACAATGTAATTAAAGCGAAATTTGAATTAAAGAAAAATGTATAGGGTTTTTTAATGTAAGCACTTTTTTGGAGCCATGACAATGCAATTTAATATTGTAATGTTATTTAAATTTTTTTGTCTACATTATCATTATTATCAGGTGTTATATGCCGTAGACGTAGACCATTCATTCATTAATTATAACACCTTTAATGAACTACGTAAATTATTGATTTTTTAAATAGTTTCGTGGTATTCTAAATTTTAAACTAGTACTTTACTTAAATTTGTTTCCTAATAATCGCGCGGGAAAATATAAATTTCAATTTTTAATTCTGCGTTAATAATTATGAAATGCAACCCACCACACTTGTATGTTTGGTTGCATACTAGTATAGTTTCTTTGTTTTATTCGTTTAAAATATTTTATAACGTTTTAAACATTTCAAATCAAAACAGATTTATTTCTTTAAAAAAAAGTACCATGTCAGATGCTGAGCCCAAAATTTTCACTCACAGGATTCTCCGTTTACATACAGGGTGATGATAAAGTTTGGAACATAATTCATAACTGCCGTATTTAATTGTTTTGAAAAAATCGCTCGGACAGGTCAATTTTTGTTTTTAAAATGCCATCTCTTGGTATAAAAAATATTAATGACGTCACTGGTGCTTTAGGAATGACGTTATCAGCGATTTTTTTAAATGGAAGCCCCCACTTTTTTTACTCGTTTTTGATAGAAATTCATGTTACTTAAACGATGATATAAAAAAACAATTAAATGTTTAAACAAATTTTTGAATAAAAAATATTTTTAATTCAAAAAAGGAAATTTTTATTTTAACGAAATAGGTTTTATAAAAATAAATTAAAATGAATTTGAAGTTACTAATAATAACAAAAGAAAGTAAATGTTTAAATAATATCCATTCTAATACGAATGTAAAATGTTAAATGTATTTAACAAAATTTAATAAATAGTCTTGAAATAGTATATTACGCAACGAGCTAGAAAGTGACGAATTTTGTGCGAGTGTGAAAATAGTCGAACGAGGCGCTAGCCGAGTGAGGATATTACACGAGCAACGAAATTCACTTTCTGCGAGTTGTGTACGCTATTTTTCCACGTTATCGTTTTCATATGGGTTTTTGGGTAAACATAAAAATACACTAAACCAAAAAAAAAATGAACTAATATACTACTAACATTAATTTTGTAATTAATTTCTGTAAAAATATATTCTATAAACAATTTTATTAGATTTTACATTATTTTAAAAAAAATATTTTTATCTCTGCAACAGTGGACGCTAAAATTCAAATTTTGACAAGTTTGACAAAACTACTGTCATATAAATAATTTCTATTTTTACTTACGTTTAAATTAAATGAAAGGTAATAATTTAACAATATCGGTTTTTAATTTTATTAATAACTGCGATTTTTAATTTTAATTTTATTGTTTAATTTCAGCAGGTAAAAATTTCAATGTTGCCTGATTGTGCAAAAAAAGTCTTAAGATTTGGTGTAACAATTATTTTATTTTTATTTGGCCCCGTATTATTACAAATCTTATTACAACTATTAGGACCGACTACTTTATTTACAGTAAAAATATTATAGTTCCAGCAAACTGTAAAAGTCTTTAATTATTAAAAAAATTAAAAAATTGCAAAAAAACGGCAACAATAGAATAATTGTTTAATTTAACAAAATAAATTATTAAAGTATGCGTATATTTGACAAAAATATGTACTTAAAAATTGACCCGAAATGAACCAGACTTATTTTTTTCTTATGGCAACCATATTGGATTTACACATATTCGGAATTATTGTATTTTTCTGAGTAATTTGATATGTCATATGTAATATTTTGGGAGAAATAGAAATAATTTTATTTTAGTAACCAAAAATGGCCTTGAATAGATGTAAACTGTCAATACATATGTGTTAAGATTTATTTTACATTTAATATTTTAAATAGTTACATTTATGTTATTGACAATTTACATCTCTTTAAGTCCAATGTTAGTTTGTAAAATCAAATAATTTTATTTTTTTAAATATGGCATATGGTATACCAAATTACTCAGAAAAAAATACTGATTCCGAATATGTGTAAATCCAATATGGCTGCCATAAGAAAAAAATAAGTTTGGTTCATTTCCGGTCAATCCGTTAGCGAAAAAAAATATTCATTTGTTTTACTGCATTGTACACAAAAAATTGTGTGTATTATGTCAAAAAACTTTTTGGTACCACAGAAAATAAAGAAGTTATAGTCATATTTTAAAAATCGCATTTTCTTGTTTTTTCGAGGTAGCGTTGGAACGAAGCGACACTCAAACTTTTTGTAAATGAATTATTAATTTTCGAAAAAATCTCTACTACTTTGTCCATTTAACATTTAACCGACTTTCTATCTTCAATAATAACAAAGATACCCATAGAGTCTAACGTCAAATGGGACACCCTGTATAAAAATTATATTATATTTTTAAAACATGCATAAAAATAATATATATATTACGTTTACACACATATCTGCTCTGGCAAAAAATACCTAGATATGGTTATATTAAAATAGTTATTCCTCGAAATGGTTTTAAACCTGCTTAATAAATAAGCAAGCTAGAACTAATTGTGTGATTGATTTGAATAAATTAGAGAATTCTGCAAAAAATAAACTCGAGTCTGTTGAAAAAAATCCAAGGGAAAAATAAAAAAAATGCGATTTTGTAAAAATTGCAATAATTTACTTGCTGGTTTTTAAAAAATTATAAAAAAATAACTAAGAGAGCTAGAATTATATTTGCGGTCGATTTGAATAAGTTAAATAGTTCTGCAAAGTATAAACCCGAGTTTCCAAGGAGAACATTACAAAAATGAGTTTTTGTAAAAATTGCACTGTTTTACTTTTTGAACCTTTAAAGAGATTTTTAAAATATTATAATAAAATAACTAATAAGTGCGCTAGAATGAATTTTGCGGTCGAAATATGTATATTTAAGAATTCTGGCTAGGGACGGATTTAGCACTTGGGGACAAAAATCGCTATAGGAGCTCTGGGATACTACAAAACTGGTCTCATCCTGAAATGTTAGCATTTATTTTTTATTTTTTTTAAGTTGCAATTTAGCTTTCTTGGGGGGCTCAAATAGAGAGGGGGGCTGGGTTTCAGCTCTATTATTTGACCGTATATAAATCCACGCCTGGCACCTTGTACTTTTTAAAATCACTTTTTAACCATGTTGATTTATAGGCAGATTCTGGTCAAAATTAAATGCCTTTAATTAGAAACTTTAAAGGTAACTATAGAAATTGTCCATTACAACCCATATAACAAACTTAAATTTAAAGGCCTAAAGGCTAAAAGTTTAAAAACTTAAATGCTTTGACCAGAATCTGGGTATTAAACTTCTTTTATTTTAAAGAAAAATTTGTTGTAATTTTATTCTACTTTGTTACATTTTTTTATCATTTAATTTTTATAATAGGATCTGGACAAAATGAAAATAAATAATTTATTAAAAAATCTCAAATACGGGCCCCCTAAATTTGCGGGCCCTAGGCAAGTCTCACTTTGTCTGGTAGGAAACCCGGCCCTGCCGTTGTGTCAATAAAAAACTTAATAAACAACTTATATTTGGTTAGAATTCTTGATTTTTTATGATTATTGTATTCATTCTGAAAAAAAATATTTGCTATGCCATTGGTTTACTAGGGGGTTTTATACATATTTAGTTTTTTAGTTGTACCAACCTGCGTATTTGGTTGCCTACTTATCAAATCAGAAAATCATTTTAGTCACCGTGTATGTTATATGGGATAAGAAAACGGAAAAAAAAAATTCAATTTCACTTCTCCAGTTTCATCGGAAATGTTATAAACTTTCTTATTTTAAATGTAACACCCTATTTTTGTACTTATTATTAAACTTTGGTAAATTCCAAGTATGTTGACAAAATTATTTTTTTTATTCACAACTTAAAAAAATTTAATTTTTTTGGTAATTTTTTTTAATAATCTATTAAACCTATTCTTAAATAATTTAAATAGGTAAAATATATTGTAAATTATGAAATTCGTTCGGCCATTTTTGAGAAATTAATATGTATTTATAATTTTTTTAATGCGTTTCAATTATCTCTTTTTTTTTCCAAATGGCCCCATTATCATAACTAATATTGGGTTTAAAATTTTTACTAAGGCGTATTTCGTTTTTTTTTTAAACGTTTTCTTTTTTCTAAAATTATTTTTTTTATTTGTTTCTTCCCTACCCCCATATAATTTTTATTAAAAAATAAACACTTTATAAAAAGTAAATATATTCACTTTTGAAATAATAGTAATGATTATTTAAGAAGTAGGTATTATTCAAAAAATTAATGTAAAATAATTAAATTAATGTTTTTACAAGGTGTTTACCGTTTTTACTAACAACATAGCGCCATCTATGATTTGGGTGATAATTTACTCATACAAACACACGCGCGTTGTTTTGCCCTAGTGAAGCGAAGTCTTCGAATACAAAGTTCTTTCAAAAATTAAAACAAAAAAAACAAATTATTAAAACTTTTATTTAATCACCTATTTTGCGCTTACATCCAAGAATCTCGCAATTTAGTTAACAACCAAGTGCTCTATTTATGGCTTTAAAAAAGTAGCTACCTACGTTTAAAAATTTAAGACATGTTTTTTATAATTATGTGCAAGATGAAAGTTTTTAGCAACATATTTTTGAAATAAATATTATTGATTTGGTGTTGTTGCTGTATTGTTAATTATTTTGTTGTGAATTAAAAGTGAGGTTATATGTTTTTGGAATTGTTTACGGGTTTATTATAGTTTCTTCTTGGGATTAAAGGTGACTTTATTAGAATATAAAACAATTACAATCAATACTGTTTTATTGTTCCAAAAAACAAATTTCTTAATTACTTTATTTTCATAAATAATTAAAATTATTCGCGGCGTTGCCGGCTAGTGCAAGTAACTGTAATAATTAATTAGGAACGCAATACGCTTATTTAATGTTTTAAATATATAGAACAATTTTTAGCTTGAAACAATTAATTTATAATTTTTATTTAAGTGTGCTGTGTATTAAGTAATCTTAAATGTAATTGTTTTGTTTGCGAGAAGAAGAAACATGTCAACATCGTAAACGGTTTAAGCCGAAAATGTCCGACGATTTGTCGAATGAAAACAACGCAAAACTGTCGAATTCAGATGATAATTTGCATTATTTAGACGAATTTGAGGAACAAACAGATATTGATGATTTAAATACTTCTTATGATCATATGTACGCTACTAATCATGAAGAAAATGGGCTTATAGAAGAGCCACAAATTAACGACTGCCAGTCGGCGGAAAGTGAGGTTAACTTCTTGAAGGACTTCCTCCTCATCCACTTGGATTTAATTCAGCAACAAAATGATGACATTTTAAGCAAAGAAAACGCTATTTTTTTATTACAACAAGAAAATGCTGAGGTATACATAAGTGAATTTACTATCTTCTTTTGTTATATATGTCTTATATCTGTATTATTGTTGATTACTGTTATTTTTGTGTTAAGCTCAGGGAGAAATTAAGGTGCATGGAAAGTGGCTTACCCTACCAAGCAACCACAAGTTCCAATCCCGAGGTTTCAAGCGATTCCACCTGTGAAACCATCACAGAAGATATGACCTTAGATTCAGGCTTGGCTAATGAAATTACAAATACTGTTATTGATATTCCAGACTCTGAACTAAGTCACCCTACGCTAGAGATTAATAGTTCCACCCAAGAAACAATTCACGACAATCATTTAATCAACGAGATTAAATACGGTGAGTTATTATTTTAATTATTTTAAAATATCCAGAATAAAATTGTGATCATTTCATTCAAAATTACCTTACTGTTATAATATTTTGAAAATATCTAAATTTTAACAAAAAGAGTGAGAAAAAAGTGTCTAATTTTATTATTTAATAATGCTTTGTGAGATAATGTTTTACTGCTTCAATTTAATTTACAGCTTATTCATAAATTAATTTAAAATAATTGTTTTTTAATAATAATAATTCCATTTTATTAATTCAAACTTCATTTGTTTATTATAACCTAGCTTAAAATAATTTCAGCGACATCTATGTTTTTATATTTAAACTTATAATTTGTAACAGCAAATAAAGTTGCCTATACTGAATAAATTCAGTAGTAAACTAAAAGTAATAATAATTTTTACCTTTCGACTAAACTAAAAATAAATTTCTGCTTTAATTAAGCTTGATTTTTGAACTAATAATTTATGATTTTAAATTTTAGAAGAAACTAAAAATAATTTTAATTTAAAAGAAGATTCGGACGAGTCTCCAGAAAAACCGTGTTCAACTAATGATTTTAACGATTACGATCACTCTGAAGTAAATTACTCAAATAGCAGATATACGATTCACTCAAATTCATTTGATAGCCCAAACCCGATGAAAAATTTAAAAATGAGTATTAGACGAAAACGACTTTGTTCTAATTCGTCATCGATTTTATCGAATAATGATTCCACCTCTGAAGATAAGCGACGATTTAGAAAATCCAGAAAGAAGAGAAAGCGTATGTAAAACATCTTTTTGTGGAAATAATTATAATTTATTTAAATTTTTTAGGCTTGGTGAAAAATGATCACATTCATACGTACCCTGAACAATACTTTACTCAAGTTGATGATATATTGAGAAGACAAAAGCTTGCTGAAGAAGCAGCAAGAGCGGCTTTGATTAATAATTTAGAAGTAATTAAGATATATTTTATGTATTTATTTTATTGCACAATTTTTATTAAAGGTCCCTCGATGGAGAGTTAAGGTTTATACAAGTTGCTATAGTATGGAAGGAACAGAAAACTTGGAGGACGAAGTGTTTTCAAGGAGACACAATAGGCTTGAAAATGATGAAAGAAGGCGAAAACGGTTGGTATAAAAAAACGCATCAAAGGACTTTATCGTTTATATAAGGAATTTTGGGCAAAAATTAAATTGCCAACTAGAACTTCTAAATTTCAAATATATATTTTCCAGTGGCACGTTATCATATAGGCAATCACCTAAGGCTTCAAACATGGAAAGGGCAAACGGACCTCCAAATAAATTTAAAAAAAAAATTAAAATTTTCCTCAAGTTTTTAATAATTTTAAAATCCGATTTAAAAATATAAATATTTTAAGGCCTCAAAATTCAAAATTGCCTAAGGCCTAATAGATGTATAACGCTCCAGTGATATTTTCTACTTTAATTTTATACATATAAAAACTATACAGGGTGTCCCATTTGACGTTGGAGTGTATGGGTATCTTTGTTATTATTGGAGATAGAAAGTCGGTTAAATAGACAAAGTAGTAGAGATTTTCTCGAATATTAATAATTCATTTTCAAAAAATTTGAATATCACATCGTTCCAACGCTATCTTGAAAAAACTAGAAAATGCGATTTTCAAAATATGGCTATAACTTCGTTATTTTCGGTGGTACCAAAAAAATGTTTGAACTTAATAGAGACAATTTTTTGTGTACAATGCAGTAAAACATGAATATTTTTTTTCACCAACGGATTGCCCGGAAATGAACCAAACTTATTTTTTTCTTATGGCAGCCATATTGGATTTTTTCTGAGTAATTTGATATATCATATTTTTTGGTACCACAGAAAATAAAGAAGTTATAGCCATATTTTAAAAATCGCATTTTCTTGTTTTTTCAAGATAGCGTTGGAACGAAGCGATATTCAAAATTTTTGTAAATGAATTAGTAATATTCGAAAAAATCTCTACTACTTTGTCCATTTAACCGACTTTCTATCTCCAATAATAACAAAGATACCCATACAGTCCAACGTCAAATGGAACACCCTGTATACAGGGTCGTCAAAAATAAGTGATACTGGTGACTTTGCATGGTAGGAAACCTAATTTTCCTACAGTGGGCTACATTGAATGTAAAAATCATTGGCGTTTTTTTAGTAAAACAAAGTTTCATAACATTTGCAAGAACTTGAAAAATAATATGTAAAAAATACTCGTAAAATACTGCTAACAAACGCTTTGGTTAAAATGACATCAGATTTAAGTCTGAACGATTATTAACGGCACTAGAAGTTCTAGCAAGTCTAAAATCATCACAGAGTATGTTTGGTTGCATAGTTGCGGTATCGTATGTATAAATAATAAAACTGCATTACAAAAATAAACTTCATCTGCCAACTACGGCAATCTTTGACTATGGCTATTAAATTTTGACAAGTTTGAAAATTATTGTCAAAAAAACACGCATGATAATACCTCTACAGGGTGTGCCGTAATAACGTGAACAGACAGTAAATGCTTCCCTGCAAAATTACAGCCCGTTTAAGTTCACTTTTCAAAATCTATGACCCTACACATTCATTTAAAAATCAAATATTTTACTTTTGTACATATGGTGTGAATATCAACTTTTATAAAGCTAGAGACAGAGAACAACAAGGTCCTTTAAATCTAAAAAAATATTTTTACCATACCCAAATAACTACGCTTTTAAAAAAGGATATAGTAATTAATTTAAATACAGGGTATTGGGGTAGGTGTTTTTAGTTTTGGAACTAAGTACTGCGTATTTAACTTCATCGATTTTGTTTTCTTTTTAGATTGCTACATCTCTAAAGTTTGATAGAAAGGGCCTAAGTTAAAATCAACTATTTTTTAGAAATTGAAATTAATATTTAAAAATTGCTGCAACTTTTTAAAGAGAAATAAAATGTTTTTGTTTAGAATCTTCAAAAAAAATTGGAACAAAAGGGGGACAGCCTGTATACGGCAAATTTATTTACATGTTTGGAAAGCCATTTCAACTTGCAACCTTTTTAAAATCGAATCGAGTATTGCGTTGTTTTAAAAATAAACTATAATGCCCATTAGACATCAATTATTAATATTGATGTATCGGGTATGAATAAGAGTGACGTGTGGCGAACCACAGCCCGACTTTAATTTAATTTCTCCGGATTCGCCGCACTGAACTTGGAAAATGATGTCCAAACACTGACCAGAATCTTTACTCTGCAAAATTTCTCATATTTTATGGCGTAAAAATCGCCAAACGGGAAACGGAATGATCCGGGGCCTATGGCATGGAAGTGTTTGCACTGTCACCGAAAAATATAGCAATATTATACGATTCAGTATTTCAAAATTGCCGACGAAAATAGACACTTTTAAAATGGCCGCCAGTGAAACACGAAAGAATGATACGTGTCCGGTCTATGGACTAAAGACCATTCGCGCCAGCATAATTACTCGCACCGCGCACCGATTTAAAAACTAAATGGGCAACTTTTGTTCAAAAACAACGTTTCGTAACGCGGTAATAACTGGTCAAAGAAATTGTTGATTGTCATGTTTATGGTACCGATCGATTCATATTTTATGGCTTGACAAATTCGGAGAAGATTAACGTCTGGCGTTGATTTGTTTTTGTGCAATTTTACTGTAAAGTAGGAGTACTTTAAGGACCTTTAAAAAATACACTTACTGTTAACACTTTTTAATTCTTTTCTCCGATTTTGTTCATTATAAATATTTTTTAATGCTACCAAAATTTCGTACAAAAACATAAAGTGGTTTATGAGTTATCCACGCTCCCGTAGCACCCTATTTAACATACTTCAAAAATGACTCTTAAGCAAGTTTATAAAATAGGCCCCCAAATCGATTGAATTCGGGATAAACATTCTCTGTGAAATAATTTGAAACTTTTAATCATTTAATAAAAAATACCTAGCAACTAGCTCTATAAGCAGTACCCAAGTTTTAGGAATCGTTGGTGAAAGCAGGCATTATTTTATTATTAAAATCATATAAATCAGTTGCTTCCGTCAAAACAGCGCCACCTACAATTAGGTACATTTAACTAAAAATAATCGATAACTACAATTTCAGCTGATGGTAACATAGGTTATGTGATGACTAGTTAGTTGCTACTACAAAATATTAATAATGGTCGCAAAATCTCCATGGTTGTCGGAAAAATAGCGTACACAACTCGCAGAAAGTGAATTTCATGCACATGAATATCCTCACGGCTAGCGCCTCGATTGGCTATTTTCACACTCGCACAAAATTCGTCACTTTCTAGCTCGTTGCGTAATATACTATTATGATTTTGGAGACAAAAATAACAATGCAAAGGTCTACCCCAACCAAAAGACCGACATTGACAAAAGAACCAAAGAAACGAGGGCGAGCGATAAATGGACGAATTGGAGAAAGAGAGGAAAGACAAAAGAGCAAATTGGATGAAAACCCGACGCATTCATAAGGTCGAAAGAAAATAAGCGAATACAAAACTGATTTTTTACCAATGATAGTGTACAATCTCGAACAAAACAGATTACCCGCTTTTGTCTCCTTTTAGATTACCGGCGCCGATTACACGCGCATGCCTGAGTCATTCCGCGCCTTGCTTTGGACATACAAAAAGAGTGTAAGGGTAAAAACACAAAGCAAGTATGTCCATAGCGGACTGACTCGGGCATGCGCGTGTAATCGGCGCCGGTGAGCTGAAAGCGGGTAACCTGCTTTGTTTGTGTTTGTACATTTCCCATTTTCGGCGGAAAATTCCAAGGAAACCTTAAGAAAATCGTCGGTTTCTTGAATTATTTTATTTGCGGAAGGTTTCAATGATGAACATTGGCTTATCGAACTATCTTTTATTGGTGAAGGAATTCACAATAACAAGTCGACGTTTCGGCAATAGTTAATCATGACTGAATTGTAAGCTCACCACGTGAAGTTTAAAAAATATCTACGAAGACATAAGAACATGTCGACGTCGAAAAACATACTTTTACAGAAAAGTTTACAAATCGCAATATCCAAAAATATTATGTTAAGAATGTAAAGGTTGCTAATCAGGATCGAATGGTTACAATTAGATAGTATATTCATGTAGGATTACACTAGCATGGCCGCACACGAACGTAAAAACTCTTCAAAAAAATTATTTTATATTTTATTCACCTTTTTGGGACTTTAGTTGGAAAAAACTTAATAACTTTTATTTTTATAACATTTTTACAAAATTTTGTACAATCATGTATGGTACTATCATCTATCAGTGTTACAATTTTTAGCAGCAAATTCCATAAAACTTGAGAAAATCGTCGATTTGTTAAATTAATTTTTTATTTTTATAAATATTTTTATAAAATTTTGTGCAATCGTGTACTATCATTTATCAGTCGTACATTTTTTGACAGAAAATTCCAAGGAAATCCTTAAAAAATCGGTGAATTATTTTATTATTTTTGAGACTTTCACCTACAAATAACTTAAGAGTAATTTTTTGAGTATGCTAAATAGGGTGCCACGCCCGCATAAATATCTCATAAACTACTTAATTCTTTTGTACAAAATTTTGGTAGCATTACAAAATATTTATAATGAACAAAATCGGAGAAAAGAATTAAAAAATATTAACAGTAAGTGTATTTTTAAGACCCCTAAAGTACTCCTACTTTACAGTAAAATTACTCAAAAACAAATCAAAGCCCGATGTTACACTACTCCGAATTTGTTATGCCATAAAATATGAATCGATTGGTACCATAAACATGCCAAAGAAAAATTTCTTTAATTAGTTATTCGTACGGTACGAAACGTTGTTTTTGAACAAAAGTTCCCCAATTTAAATGCAGCAACAAAAAAACTCATAAACATAAATAATATGTACAATAGTTTTCAATTATTACGTAAAATGAATATTGTTGTTATTATTGATTTAAATTGGGTATATAGTTTTTAAATCGGTGCGCGGCGCGAGTATCAAAAATGACCCTTAAGAACTTTTTTATTTTTATAAATAATTCTTATTAATTCTATTCGGAATAGAACAAAAGGCCGACAAAAGACACTATGATAAAATGCCCAAAAGGACAAAAATTACAAAATGTCGATATAAAAAAACCGAAAATTGATTTTATAAAAAAACTATTTAACGTTCGACCATTTGTCCAAGTCGGTGTTTTATCGTTTGGCTTTTTTTATTTCGGTTATTTTAGGCCTATTTTGTTTTGGCCTTTTCAAAGAGCCAGAACGTAGAAAGGTAACTTATAATATTAAAATATAAAAATTAAAACATTGTATTCAATGCATGATATTTTTATGGAGTTTTGTTTTTTACCACACAAATACGCCACTGGTAGTATGTCAAAATCACATACCACACTGCCAAACGAATTTGTTAACATAAGTAGTATCCGTTTTTTTTTCAAATTTAAAAATGGGAGCCAAAAGTAATAGTATGAGAGCTGGCCACATGATATACAGGGCCATGATAAAGTTTGGAACAAAATTCGCAACTGTCGTATTAAATTTTTTGAGAAAATCGCTCGCACATGTCAATTTTAGTTTTTAAAATCCCATCTCTTGGTATAGAAAAAATATTAAATTATCACTGGTGATTTAGCGACGTCGATTTAGATAAATTAAAACCAATTATTAAAAAATACTTGATTGATAAATGCGAGTTTATGCGTTTCTACGTTTTTACGGATTTGCGATTTGACAATTTTGCGTTTCGGCATTTCGACAGTTCAGCACGTTTGTGTTTCCACACTTTTGTGTTTCGATACTGATGAAAATTTTAAAGACGTAGTTAGCTTTAAAGACGCTTTTTTAAAAACATTCTTTATGAAGAAATATTTATTAATCACGTGTTTAATGTCAACGACGTTTTTAAATTTTTCATCACGGTCGCTGAATAATGGCTAGCGTTTGACGCGCGCTACTTTAGTAAAAGTTACACTCGTGGACTCGTGATAAGACCAAAGACCCCTTCTTTCTGCATTTTTTTGTTTACATAATTTATTTAAACAATATTGAATAACATATTAAAAAACTGGAGGGAACATATTTTTTTTGTAATTTTTAAATTTGAATTATAGACAGCGTATTTTGCACGAACAGGCATTTTTTTCCTATAGGATATTTTATCTCTGAAAATGAGGATAAGGGCCCAGGACTACTATTCTCACAGATTCTATTCCAAATATATTTTTTTCATTGGAAATTGAAAACAATTGTTTTTTTAGATGGGACGTTCAAAGGATAAGAGAACAAAGATTAGTGGAAAAATTAAAACAGCGTCAAGATAAAATAGACTCACATAAGCAAGGAAACGAACAGTCTGAAACAATTGAATCTCTATGGCCTTCCTTAGATGAAATTAAATACATTGAACTAAACGATGTCCTTCCAGTTTCGGCTTTTGGTTGTCCCGTACCTAAAATACAGCACAGGTAATCATATTTGAAATAAAATATTCGTTTACTAGTAGTATTTTTTTGTTATAGTGAATTTTCTCTTCCATGGCTTACAAGTCCCAGCCTTAAAAAAGTGACGAGGAGATCAACGGCAAGAAGAAGAGGCAAGTGAGATTTAATATAAGTGTTTGCATCAAAATGATCTCCGGTAATCATTTTTAAATATAGTTCTCATAAAACAATTTATTTTTTCTATTATTGTATATATCGTTATTTATTTATTTAAGTTAAGACGTACAAATGTATTTTATAGTTATAGAATATAAAAATAAACAATGACTCTTAGTTACTAATACCACCGCTAACGCATAAGTAATTTTTACTATTAATTTATAAATTTGTATGTTTTTTAGATTTACCAAATTAGGTATGAAAATATGATTGTTTAACCATTTTTAAAATTTTTATTTAAATTCAATTGATTAAAAATTATTTCCTTTAATTTTCTTAAGTTTTAAGAAGATAAATAAATTAAAGGATAACACAAATATTTGGACTGCTTCAATAAAATAGAAAAACTTGTGATGTATTTTCTTTAAGTCCAACTTTATTATTTATACTTTTTGTATAAATTAAATTAAAAACTATCGATTTCGGGATAATTATATCCCATCTTCAGGTATTTAAAGAATCTTTATTGTCAATAATAAAGTTGGACTTAAAGAAAATACACCACAAGTTTTTCTATTTTATTTAAGAAGATAGTCGGTGAAATTAGGTATAGGACTTTGCAATGTAAATTTCGATTTTGTACAAACGCGATAGAAGACGAACGGTTAATTGAAATCGAATAATTCTTTTTGGTGTTGTTTAAGAATTCCATACTGCATCTTACAACGTTTGTTATTTTTTGTAATTTTCATTTTTTGTTATACTTAATTGCTGATGAAAGCGTGCAAAAATAGGCAACTTTAGGTTTAAATTTTAACCTTATAATAAGAGTATTTTTTTAAATTAAAAACGTCGAAAGGTAGTTTGTTTAATGTACTTTTAAGATAATTTAAAAAAAAAATCAATTTTATTAATTAGTTTTTAAGTTATCAGCGAAGTACAATATCAATATAAACAGGACCAATTCTAGTGGCCTCTTTCGCACAGTTATATGTTTCATTCTCCCATCGCATTTCCAAGGGACAGACAAATCGGAGTTACACATTTTGCCGACTATCCTCTTAATGTAATATACTCGAAAGTGATTTGTTAAATTCTTTTAACACAAACTATGGTATTTTTAATTTAGTTATTATAATTATTAGCATATTAGCTAGGTTTATGATAGGAATAAAAATAATAAGTCTTTGTTTTAAAATGTCTAGTCAGTTTCTGTAATACATATATTCAAGTTAATTTTTATCTTTGCTTTTAAATTTAAGACAATTGTTTGTGTTAATTCAAATCAAAGCAAACTGAAATAACTGTAATCAATTACCATATCGTAAATCTCGAAACTGTTAATAAAATCTCGAACAAATATTAGATTTAATATTTCATGAGCAAGCATATAAAGTGATTATTTCTTTTGTTATTCTATTTTTAATTTAATATTAGTCTACTCAAGTTGAAATCATTCCATGTGAAATTAATGATTATGTTAAGATACGATTAGTATTAGTTTGTATTTTTTTAGATAAATTAATTAAAGTCATTGTTTATTCTTACAAACCAAACCTTAAATAAATGTGATGTAGACATGCCCTTCCCTATGAAAGTAGCAATTGTTTCTAACACTTTTTGTTAATTTAAAAAAAATGTATGTAAATAAAATTAGAAATGTTAAATTAAAATATTAGCTTATGAAATGGAGTATATGAACAGAAATGAATAATAATGCAAAGTTTATAGAATTTTGTTTTTTTCTTTTAAAATAGTTTTTCAAATTGTATATCCCAAACAAAGAAAACTCTTTTAGTCCGTTATAATTTTTGAAAAAAATATTCTTATTCATCTTGGGTTAAATTTTCATACAGGATGAACAAAAGGTTCGGCATTTTTGAAAAAAAAATATTTCAAATGAAAGTTGTACGATTCTTAGCGACGCACAGTGGGCGATTTTCACAATCTGGCGGTACTTAATTCAAAAAACAAATTTCACAGAAATAATTTTTTTGCATAAATGGGTTATTAATACCCTAATCCTACTTACAATATATTAATGAGTTTTTGACAATGCCCTCTTTTTGAGAGCAGGTAAAAGTAAGAACTATATAAATACCCCGCGTTATCAATATTTTCTTGTCATAGTTCTGATAGTTATTCAGGTCGGACGTCTGTGTTTTAAAGTTTACTCAGTTAATAATTATTTTTGTTGTGATTTATTCTAATGGATTCCATAATTAAAGGTAAGAATTTTTTTTGTTAACTATTTATATTTTGCTGTTTGGGTACAAGCTATATTTTAATAGTAAATCTCATCTTTCGTTAGTGTTTTAAAAATGCCTAAGCATGCCTAAACTTTAATTCAATAATATTATGAAAATTTGTACAATTAAGAACCAAATTCTTAAAAAATTAGGTGCCGGAATTTGCCCTTTTGATATATATGATTTTTTTTAGGAGATAAGGTGCTCACCCGAAATATGCTGTTTGAGATTTGGGAGGCCTCGCAGAAACATAACTACCTTAAGAAGATTACTGTTTACATTATGAGTTTGTACAGTGTTGTGGAATGTGATAAAAAAATTGAACGTAAATTAGGAAAATTTATAAGTTCTTTGTGTATCCAATTTAAGAAAAAGTGGCATACGGCTTCTAGATACAAGGTAAAGTTTTTGGAAAAAAATAAAACCTGGCTTGAAAGTGAAATAAAATTACCCTCGGATTTTGTTAAACTAATATCACCAGTATCGGCAAAATCTACAAAAAAAGTCTGTTGGGCGCCCGTCTAAGGCTTTTGAAGATTGTTCTCTGCGAGTACAGAAAAGAAAATCTAAGGAGATCATTGACAAAAAGTCTTCTGCTGAAATCGCTTTAGCTGCCGAATCATCGGTAAGAGCTGATGGGAAAATGGATGCTGCTGATTTAATAAAAGAATTGGCATTCGCATCTCCTCAAAGAGCGACAAAAATTAAACGTGCTCGAAACTTATTTTCTATGGAAAATCGGAAAATGACCCCAGAAGGAGCATTAGCTATGATCGACCGCAAAATTTTCCCGTTCCACTACCTCAAAAGGTAACCATTCAACAAACAACCACAGAAACCCACGAATAAATACGGTCGTTTTGAGCTTCTTGCGGTCGCCATCGATGCAAGAAAGAAAAAATCGCGGTCTAATGTAGAACGATTTTGCGTCGTCGTGGGCTTTAGTGCTCATTACTGGAACGCGCCCATAGTAAACAATAAATTATAAATTTGAAAAGAAAATGACGTATGAAATTTTTCATTATAACTTGTCATGCGGTGATCAAATTTTAAAACTAAGCATATCATTGTAAACTCCATTAAATTTTTTTTAAAATGAGGTATCGCAAGGGTGGGGGTGCAATTTAAAATTTTAAAGTGGGGGTGGCTGTAGCATATTACCCGTAACAGCAAGATGAAAGTCCGACGATAATCACTTATAGCGTTTTCGGGTTAACTGCACTCGGTGCGCACTTGCATTGTCCCAGTTTATCATCCAGGGCACCTCTAGTGCAACTGCACCAAACCAGTGCACGTTATAAGCCGAACACATTTTTTGTGAACCAGTGCTGAATTTATCACAACTTTACAAGTCACTAAAGTCTCTAAAAATATGGTAGGCCCAAGGAATATTACTCATCAAACTCAAGAACTATATCCATGAAACTTTTAATTTTTTGGACTTTTTAAAATTTTCTCAGCGTAAATGAAAATTTCATCGTCATCCGAAGAAGAGATGATAAAATATTTGGGAACATTTCCATTTTTGTAATATCTTTTAATTTTTGAGCTTTGCTTTATTATTGTTATTATCTTGGAATAAGTCCGCCATATTTGCACTGAAACCAGCACGAGCTCCTGGACCTGTCCGCGTCTACACCTTTTCGGACCATAGGCACAAATTTTTGCACTTTTTAAAAATACTTTTTACCATGTTGATTTAAACTTCTTATTTTTATAGAAAAAATTGGTATATGGTGCAATTCTGAGCAAATCTGTAAGTCCTTAGAGGAAAATTTATAAGGTTTGTTATATGGGTTATAATGTACGGTTTCCATGGTTACCTTACAAATATTTCCTGTAAGGACTTACAGTTTTGTACAGAATTGCATCAATAATTTATTGCACATTTTAAAAGAGCGCATTTTTCTATATTCAGCACAGTGATATTTTATGATAAATAAAAAAATTTAAAATTATGAGGAATTTCCTAAACGGAAAATATAGTGGTTTAGTTCTGCAGTCATAAAAGCTAGTACGAACATCATTTTTGTATATTTTTTTTTGTAGATGATTTAGAAGTCATTTCTTTAATTCCTGTCAGAAGGAAAAAAATGGAGAATGTATAAAAAAATATAATAATTAATTTTGTGCTAGGTTGGAGAAGGTAACTGTCTGGCAGGATGTAGCCCAATCAATTTAGATTATAAATCTGAAAAAAAAAAATGAAAATCTAACGAGGGAAACTTGAGTTATGACTGCAGAACTAATGCTCGATTTCATGATTTTTCACAATTTTTCCTCCCCAACTCGCGCGTCCTCTAGGAATTCGCATTAATTATCAGTTATTTGCTCATAATTTGCAAAGAAGCTCCAGAAAAGTGGGATGGATTTTCTATTCCTTGTTATTATTTATTATCTCCAACGGAAAATTTATCGCGAGTGTCTAAGAAGATGCTCTTACGAAGAAAATTTAAGGATGTCCCATTTATAAGCCCGAAAATTTTTATTTGGATTGTAAATATTATTTTGAACAAATAATTTCTTATGAACTAGTATTTTTTCGACTCCTTATGAAGTTATGGCAATATGAAATAAAAATTAATAAAATGTTGAAATTGTTGTAACTGTTTAAGGAATCAAAGAAAGTAAAGGTCCATAGAAAACTTTTTCTTCGGAATGGTATTTACTATCCAAAAAATATTTAAGAGTTAATAAAAACAACACCCTTATTTTTACAAAATTTAAATTTTTTTATTTTTTTTTATTATAAAATAGCAAACACAGAAAATTTAGCTCTTTTAAAGGGTTTAAAGAAAACATAGTAATGCTATTTAAAATACAATACAATATTTGGTTACTCTAGCAACAAAATAGAGAAAATTACAAAAACTAAAAATGCCAAAATATGTCCTAAAATTAACAGAAAATTTTTTGTATTTAACTTTTTTACATAACTCTTTAAACTTTAAATTAAAAGTTTAGAGCTATTCACCATTAAACTTTCTTAATATTTTTGGACTTTTTTTTCCAATCTTGTAAACCTTAGAAACTATTAGAAAAAAGATACGATGCTGTGTGCCAATTTTAAATTAAACGAGGATTGCCCTTTTTAAAGAAATGCGAAAAAACTCATGGATAAGACTGATCAATTTTAAGATAAAAACACAGAATCAATATTTTCACAAGATTTTTTAGTTGATAGGGTCTTATAGATTATTTAATTGAAAAATTGCAATTACCGCTCTTATTACCTACTTAAAGCTAAAGCATTTTGGGAAAGCAAATATTCCTTACTTTTATCTCAAAATCAGTCCAACAATCTAACCCATGAAGGTTTTTGTATTATTGTTTAATAAAATATAAAATTAGCAATTGGCATACAGAATCGTATCTTTTACCAAAAACCTTCTAAACCGTACAAGATGTACTTAAAATAGCAATTTCAAAAATATAAAAAAAATCAATTGGAATATTTTTTATTTTTCTAAAGTGTAGAAGTTACAAGAGTTTAAATTTTTATAGTGTAATGTGTAATCATACAAAACTAACTTATTATTCGAAAAAGAGAGAGAATATTTATGCACAACCTGTTTTTACAAAGCCTGTAAAGAAGACATATGCAATTGTTGTTATTTATTTGATGAAATGTACTATGGTTTTGCTTGATTTGGACATTTAACTTCCTAAACCAATTTAAAATACCCAAATTTCAATATAATATTATTTCAATATTTAAAAATGCATTTAAATGATTTAACCGAAAAAGAGAGAATAAGAGTTCTAAATATGCGAGGAGGTGGATACAAGGCCCGGTGTTATGAAGAAGCTGCTACTTTGTTTAATAATAGATTTCCTAATCGTGTCCCTATTTCAAAGTCAACTGTTATGCGAACTGTAAGAAGATTTGAGGAATCAGATAGTGTAGAAGAATGTCCGCGTACAGGAAGACCAAAGACAATGAACAATGACGATAAAAACTTGGAAATACTTCAATCATTTGTGGAAAATCCACATACCTCAAGTAGAAAAGTTGCACAAGAAGCCAATGTTAGTGAAGGTTCAATTCTAAATGTTTTAAAACAGCATAAGTTTTATCTTTATAAAATAACATTAGTTCAGGAACTATCAGAAGATGATTTTGATAGGAGCGTCGAATTTTGTGAAGAAATGATGAGGAGGTATTGATGGTATTAATTTTTCCAATTGTATTGTATTTTCGGATAAGGCAACGTTCTAATTAAATGGTTTCGTAAATCGCCATAATTGCACATACTAGAATAATGAAAATCCACATTGGATGAGAGAAAATCACACCCAGTATCCGGAAAAATTAAATATATGGGCGGGAATATTTAATAACAGAATGATTAGAACATTTTTTGCCTGGTAATTTATATCCGGACGGTTATTTGCAGCTCCTACAAAATCGTGTGATTCTAGCACTACAAAATTTAAATGGCGAGGCGTTTAATAATGTGTGGTTTCAACAGGATGGAGGTGTACAAGTTCGTCAATTACTTAACAATACCTTTCCAAATAAATGGATTGGCAGAAGAGGTGCAATTGAGTGGCCAGCTAGATCTCCTGATTTAAATCCATTGGATTATTTCTTCTGGGGCTATTTAAAAAACTTGGTGTATAAGACAAAAGCTGAAAACATTAATAACTTGCAGAATCGAATATTACACGTTGTTGCATCAATTACACCGGAAACAATTCAAAATGTGGTAAACAATTTCTATGTTCGTTTGGGACATTGTCGAGTAGTTCATGGACAGCAGTTTGAACATCCCATTAAAAAAGACACGTACTCACTAACACCCATACACACACATCCAAATACATCTACACACACACATCGCACATACCCGCGATTCGCAAAATCCGACCAGTAACCTCCCCGTGGTGCGCATTGGGTAATGCTAAAACTGGCGGTAGACGGTACCTATGATTAAGATTTAAGACGTGACTACGACACAACTTTTACTTTTAAAATAAATCAGCGTTGCCAAACTTACGTATTAAAAATTTAAACTCTTGTAACTTCTAAACTAGTCACATTAAAAAAATAAAAAAATATGGCCAGTAAACCTCCAAAAGCAAGCTATAATAATATGTAGTAAAAATGGGGGTTTGATATTTAAAAAATATAAGTTGTTATCGCCTGATCTTCAAATTGAGGTTCAAGGTCATGGCAATAATCTCAAATAAGAATGGTACAACTTTTATATTAAACATTTTTCTCAAAAATGCTTCATTCCAAAAATAAACGGGCGTTGCCGAATTTTTTGTTCAGCATGTATACAGGGTGATTCACATTTATGTTAAAATCTCTCGAGTGGTGATTCCTTATCCTTAGATAAAAATAAGAAAAACAGTTCATATAAACATATGTCCGATTCCGCTTCCTAAGAGAGCTCTTCAAAGGTGCTGACAGAGAAGAGGTTTTGGGCCATTTAATTCAGAATGGATTCTAGTAAAGCATTCACATTTGGCCTATCTCTTAATATGCATTGGACTCACATCTACGATTTTTTTGAATTTTTTTTATTGGTTCTAAGTGGTATTTTAAGAGATCGTTGGTGGTAAAAACAATGGTTACTTTTTTAGTACTGCATTTTTAGGAGATTTTTTTTCAGAATATCATTCTGAAATCAAATTTACACAAAAAACGTGCTCTTATACAAATTCTATAAAATGAGCCGTTTAAGAGAAAAGTGCGTCTAAAGATGTGCTTGCCGGGATTGTTGTCATGGTTACCATACTAAATTTTTTTGTATACATATTGTTTTACCAAAATTATTCCAAACGTTAGATAGGAACCTTTTTTCATAAATTATGGAATAATTTTGGTAAAATAATAGGTATACAAAAAAATTTTGTATGGTAACCATGACAACAATCCCGGCAAGCACATCTTTAGACGCACTTTTCTCTTAAACGGCTCATTTTATAGAATTTGTATAAGAGCACGTTTTTTGTGTAAATTTGATTTCAGAATGATATTCTGAAAAAAAATCTCCTAAAAATGCAGTACTAAAAAAGTAACCATTGTTTTTACCACCAACGATCTCTTAAAATACCACTTAGAACCAATAAAAAAAATTCAAAAAAATCATGGACGTGAGTCCAATGCCTATTAGGAGTTATGCCAAATTTGAATGCTTTACTAGTATCCATTCTGAAGTAAATGGCCAAAAAACCTCTTCTCTGTCAGCACCTTTGAAGAGCTGTAACTCACTTAGGAAGCGGAATCGGACATATGTTTATATGAACTTTTTTTCTTATTTTTATCTAAGGAATCAAATCACCATCACCTGTATAGAACGTAATTTTTTCCACTTTTAAATAAACTTTTCCTATGTATTATTAGTCCTGGAGGCAAAAGTATTGAACCAGGGATTCTAACCGTTTAATAAATTCAAACCGCTTCAGTTCAGTAAATTATTTTTAAAGCGGTTTTGGTTACAGTATTTTAAACTTAATAAAAAAACGATTTCAATTTTTTTATGTTAATTTCTTTGTTTATTATAATGTAAATGACAACAATAAGAAATTTTTCGGGGGAAACTTAAAACGGCGGTTAAAATTTTTAATAATTTTCTATATTAGTTTCTTCTTCCGTTGGTTTGTTTTTTTTATAAAAGGTTATTTTAAATATTTTAAAGTAAATAATTCCAACGTTTTAAAATTAAAATCGGATTTGTTGCGTCAGATCGGATCTATTTTGAATAAAATTTAAAATGAATATTTAATAGACACTTTATATGACGAGTCCGAGGACGAGTCCATTTTTGATAAAAGCGGATTATGTAGAATGTTGAATGAGGTTTTAACATTTTCGAAGTTTAATGCACAAATGAGTAGATAGCTTTAACCACCGTTTTGCCGATTATCATATTGTAACTCTTTACATCATTTTTATGTTGATTTTTATTTTGCTTTTTAATTTACTACAATTTTAATGTTTCTTTATACAGTGTGCTCATGAATTTACGATCTTCCAACCGGAGCAGGTCAACTCGGCGATGCCAAGTCGGTGACGGTTAACTCGGTGACTGTCAACTAGGAGACGGGAAAATTATTATGCTTCCTTATTATATTGCTATTTTAAATTCTACACATTCTAAATATGATAATCACCGATAAAGACCGAATTAATATTAGAAAAAATTTCGATTATTGACTCATTTAAAAGGGTTCGCCACTAACCTAAAAATTAAAAAACAACTTTTTTTGATTTATTTTGAAATATAGGTATTTTTTTTTTCGGTCGAAAATTATGTTACATAAATTTTTAGATGTTTAAAGTTTAAACAACTAAGAATTAACGTAACTTAATTTTCAACCGAAAAAAGTAATATATTTAAAAATAAAGTTAAAAAATGAGAAGTTGTTTTTACTTAATTATTAAGCAACTAAATTTACAGGTGAATGCTCTTAAACATTTAATTTAAAATTCGCTTTTTTTGATATCTTAATTTTTTCTGTACTTTTGGCGCCCTCGAATTTGTAGTTTGAAATTAATGCTTTTTCGACGCCGACTTTGAAAATTCGTAACTTATGATCCCGACCGTGTATAATATTCCAATGTTTTTTATTTCCCTTCTTTCTTTATTATTTATGCGAGAAAAAATCAGCACGATTATATTTTACCCCTCGACTTGAAAAAAAAATCCCAAGTGAAATGTTAATAAAATAGCTGAAACGCGCGCTTTGGTCAGCCCCCTCTGCAGCCGTCAATTTTTAAAATTTTCTCAATTTTACATCAGATGGTAATGAGCATAGTGCATTTTTAAATTTTGCGCGGTTAAAAAGTTATGGCGTAAAAATGTAAAAATGTTGAATTTAGGGGTCGGCGGCTCCCGTCGGCCTATTTTTTAACGGATTCTCATTTTTAAAAATTCTGATAAATCTACTCTTGGTATTAAAACCGCCCAAGCATAGGGTTTTTTAAATTTTGAAAAAACAACGAAATCTTAAATTTTTTAAGATCGCATTTAAAAAAGTCGCATTTTTATTCGAGTTTCGGTTTAATCAGTCCCTCAAATTTTATTCTACCCTAACGCAATGTACATTTTCTGAAAGCTTTCATGGTCTACTTTCCGACAAAAAAAGAATCACTTCGCTATCTCCTTTCGTTATCGAGTTATGGCCGAAAATGTAGCAAAAATATGCAAAATCTCCGTTTGGAATTGCGGTCTGAAATTTTTCACTTTTCACAAAATAATTAATATCTTCTAATCTATTATAACCGCCGGGACGAGAAATAGCTTAAAATTCGCACCGTTACCTCCCCCACCAAATTCCCTGAAAATTTTAATTTTCGGTATAAAATTACGTCGTCCAGGCCCCAGGGCCGGCGCTAGGGTTTGCGAGGCCGTGTGCGAAAATAAAAATGAAAATAGCGAGAAAAACTTTGTTTTTATTAATTTTCACCGATGAATGTCATTAGTCTAAATTTTCGAGTGACGTACGAAAATTGACAAGTGGTTTCGACAGCATCCGATAAAATCTAAATAGTGCCCCAAATAGGCCAGTCAAATAAGCTCAAAAACATGATCTACTTCGAAAAAATTAGAGGATAGCTGGAAATCCTTTTAATCACTTTACTTTTCATAAAAAAAGAACATATTTGTTTGCCCCACTTTTCGTGCAATGCTCTAATGTGCTGTGTAGAAAAAACAAAGAAATTTTCGGTAATTTTGCAGTTTTTTTTTTAAATACAGCCAAAATTATGTGTCTGGAGGAAAATACTATTCTTTGCAATTTTAAAAATCGTTAAATTCTGCATCGATTGAGTACCCAACTTTTGAATTTAAGCCTCAAGAAGTTGCAGAAAACTAGAGTCAAAAATTGCCCCCTTGGAGAAACAAAAATTTTCTTTCGGATATACCGAAATTTAGCACCGGATAACTTTCTAATGAATGTAACAACTTAAAAATTGCTATAATATAAGTTTAATAGCGTTAAATTCTGCATCGATAGAGTACCTAACTTTTAAATTTAAACCTCAAGATGTTGGAGAAAACTAGAGTAAAAAATTGTCTATGTAAATTTTTTATTCACATTATATACTGATAAATTTTTGAATAGCTTTTCCAAAGGAAGCAGTCTGAGGTTTTGGAGTAATGCACTGGATGCCACCCATCGCATGAAAGTATTCGAACCATCAATCGTGTCTATGTTCACATCTGACGTAGGTTGTTGCATGCAAGATAATTCGAAGTTTTTTACATTCATATATGAGCTGCAAAATCCTAGCCGTGATAGAACATCCAGCAAATCTCACGAATCATATTTTCTATGCAGAAATGCTATAAGTCCGATCTGCAGAGGAGACATGAATGATCTTGGCCTTGTAGCAGCGATAATTTCGTGAGCGTTTGCTTTGACACATACAGCAGTTATGGCTTCTACTAATTTCTCCACGTTTTTCTTCCTTCAGGATCTTGGGACGGTTATTATTTGCAGAAGCAGCAAAAGAGATTCAGGAATATCGTCATCAATGTTATCCAAGAAACCAACGGGCTTAGGATAATTTTTGAGATCGTAAGGTTTCGATCGAATTTCAGCTCTTACGTAGTCTGCACAAGTTTGAGTCACGCGAAGATCTTCTTCTTGTTTGTTCTGTTTCCGTGAGGCGTACCAGTTGTCTGACAATATTGAGTACTCAGTATTTTTGAAACATACTATTGTACTTTTATGTTTATTTCCTGCTGAAATCCTTGGTATAATTATATTATCGTCATATTTCTAGAAAAGTGATTTTTGCTATCGGCGGAACGTACTGCGAATAGCCATGAAGGATTTCAGTCAGGTTAAACTGGCATTCATCTTCCTCCATGTAGCCGATTATATAATCGATTGCAACTGTAACATCATCATCCAGATCCAGGAGACCCTCTCTGCAACTGCTTGATGCGAGAGGTTTGAAGAATCGTTTTCCACATGCCCCATGATACTTGGCTTCAGAAGCAAGAAGATCTGATACAATTCCAATGCCACTACTATCTTGTTGACCCCATGCATCACCTATGTTTGTAGCAACTTCCAGAAGATTGTTTTTGAATCTCAGAGTCATCACGCATTGTACGCCATCGCGCAATTCTTTATTCATTTTCAGGTTTTTTTTATTTAAAATCTAAGCACACAATTCTTCTTAAAATCGAACTCGTTTGAAGATCGTCTCTTACTGGGAACTTCTCCGGAAATTACAGCATTGATGCTGATTCCTTGTTGTATGCTTTTCGTGAACAACAACTGTTGAGAGACATTGTAAATGCCTGCATTTGTCATTAGAAAGTTATCCCGTGCTAAATATCGGTATATGCGAAAGAAAATTTTTGTTTCTCCAAGGGGGCAATTTTTTACTCTAGTTTTCTCCAACATCTTGACGCATAAATTTAAAAGTTGGGTACTCAATCGACGCAGAATTTAATGCTATTTAAAATTGCAAAGAATAGTATTTTCCTCCAGACGCATAATTTTGGCTGTATTTTGAAAAAACTGCAAAATGGCCGAAAATTTCTTGGTTTTTTCTACACAGCACATAGAACATTGCACGAAAATTGGGACAAACTCAATATGTTCTATTTTTATGAAAAATAAAGTGATTAAAACGATTTCCAGCTTTCCTCTAATTTTTTCGAAGTAGAATGCTAATTTGACTAGCATTGGTGACGTGTTGTTTCCAGCGTTTCACATGTGATTCGGACCTCTCAATCTTCTATTCTCTTGGCTGTAGATTTTTAAGTCCCGCACGTGTTTTCCGCGTTCGCGCCTCTACCCCGCGCGAGGCCCTTTGGACCGCGAGGCCATGTGCGCTTGCACATGCTGCACATGCCTAATGCCGGACCTGCCAGGCCCGTATTTGTACCAAAATTTTGCCAAAACTTTGCCAATTTTTTCCAAAAAAACTGTTTATCCGATTTTAACCAAATATTTTATAAAACGCGTCTATCCATGGTGTTTACCTTTGGTAAAAATTTGAAATCGCTAACTTTTATAGTTTTCGAGAAAAACAATAAAAATCGATTTCCATGAAAAATTTTAAGCCTTAAAAATATCTCAATAAATATTTTTTCGAATCTTTTCAAAATCGACCCCGCAAATGAAAGATAATAGAAAATAGATGAAATGTAGGGGGTCACTTGCCCTCTACACCCCCCCAAAAAAATTTTACACCCCAAAAACTCAAAGAAAACAAAATTTTTCTAGGTAATGTACCTTCAAAAATAATTAAATTTTAAAAAATTTAACAAGATAATATCGATAATTTTTACAAACTTATCTGTACGAATTTTCGTTTTTTAATTTTAGTTATTAAGCGAAATATGAATTTTTAACAATATTCCTTTACTCATTTGTTAGAAAGCCATATTGTATATAAAAATTCATCTTTTGAACAAAAAGTCGTATTGCCTTGAGTTATTTTTATTTTTTTCTTATTTCTTTATACTACAACCCAAAATTATTAACTTTCAAATTTTTAATTTGAAACGCTACACACTTGTAAAAACCACACTAAAGTTGTATAACATTTAAAGTGAAATTTCATAAGTAAAAAATTATAAAGAAGTAAATTTTAAATTAATAAATAATTCTCCTACTTTAATTAATAACTAATAGTAATATTTTATGAGAGTATTAAAAGATAATAACTATAAAAACGTCTAGAAACAATCAAGTGCACTATACGCGTGTACGGAACGAACAGCGTTCGGAAGAAATGACGTCATAATACATCGCATGACTTGTTGAAGCGGAGGGGCTAATTTTCTTAAAATTCAAACTCTTATATTTACGTTAATATTTGTCGTATCGAATTGAAACAAAAAACAACTTATTTATAGTTATGATTTCTAAAATATAAGATATGAAAATATCAATTATTTTTTTCGTTTTTCTTCCTCATTAGCAAAATATACGAAAAAACGAGTAGCTGCAAGTTATCGTATTGGGTTCATCCATTTTGTGTAGAAATTGTTATTGAAAAACATAAAAATTTGAATCCAACCCAAAACCCAAGCTGCCCTTCTTTTCAATGGCGAAGCCAGGGGGGTTCGGAGGGTGATTTTCACCCCCTGAGGCGCAAATCCAGTTCAAGTCCCCCTTTTTGGCATTATACAGGGTGTCCCTAAAAGGTCTGTACAAAACAATACATCATACTCCTGAGACCAAAATAAGATAATTTTACCAAACTTATCTCTATCCAAAAGTTCTTCGTTAAGGCGCTACTCACCATTAAAGTTCTTAAAACAATTTTGTTTTTTTTAAATTACTAAAAATTGGTTCATACGAACATAACAAAATTTGGTATGTGGCTATGTAATGAAAAAAGGTATTTTTAGACATTTTGTTTTACTTTTTCACGATATGTAAGTGGTCAAAAATAGGTCATCGACATTCAAATTTCCTTGTAACTTTTTAATGGCAGAATAAAAATTCATAAAACTTTACTTATAGCTAAACAGTGTAATTATAAACTTTTTTGTCTCCTATAAAATTTCTTTAGTTTAGGCAGAAAAAAATATTTCCATGTGGTGCATAACCTGACTTTAGAAAAATATTTAAATTTTTCGCCAAAAGGTCTGTACAAAGTAATACCACATATTCTTGAGACCAAAATAAAATGATTTATTCAAACTTATTTTAATCGAAAAGTGCTTCGTTAAGTGTCTACCGACTTTGAAAAATCTTATCTTTTTAAATAACTTTCATGGTCAATAGAGGCTTAAAGAAGCACTTTCGGCTAAAGATAAAATTGGTTAAATCGTTCCATTTTGGTCTCGGAAATATACTGTGTTAATTTGTACAGACCTTTTAACGAAAAATTTAAATATTTTTCCAAAGTTAGGTTATGTACCACATGGAAATATTTTTTTTCTGCCTAAAATAAAGGAGATAGAAAAATTTTTTAAGAGACAAGAAAAGTTTATAATTACACTGTTTAACTACAAGTGAAGTTTTATGAATTTTTATTCTGCCATTAAAAAGTTATAAGAAATTTTGCATGTCGATGACTTATTTTTGACCACTTACATAACATGAAAAAGTAAAAATAAATTGTCTAGAAATACTTTTTTCCATTACGTAGCCACATACCAAATTATGTTATGATCGTATGAGCCAATTTTTAGTAATTTAAAAAATACAAAATAGTTTTAAGAACTTTAATGGTCTGTAGAACCTTAACGAAGCACTTTTGGATAGAAATACGTTTGGTTAAATCGTCTTATTTTGGTCTCAGGAGAGTATATGGTATCGTTTTGTACAGACCTTTTAGAGACACCCTGTATATTTTTTAAATAAGGCGCCTTTTTAGAGTCAGTACTCTGTTAAACAAAATTCTTACCCCCAGTATTATCAACAGATATTTAATTTTAAATGAGGTTTAATTTGACATATACAGTAATTTTATGAAGATTGAATATAGTTTAAATGACATTTAGCTGCAAAATAGACTATTGTATATGTCAAATTAAACCTCATTTAAAATTAAATGTCTGTTGGTAATACTGAGAGTTAATCATTTTAATTAAAACCTTTTCAAAAAACGTTAATAACTCCGCCATTTTTTAACCAATTTTTGATTTTAAATGCACATTAAAAACCTACATTTATTCACTTTTTAATGGAATATTAAACTTGTTTCAGTCTTACATATTTTAGATTTTATCGACAATTTTTTAAGAAACTACTAAATTTTAAAATTACAAAAAATAAAAATTACAACTAAATTTTTTTTGGCTTAACACGTGAAAGACTAAAGGTTTAGTGCTATTAGACTTATTAAAAATCCGGAATTTCATAATCGTTCGAAACATATTGATGTAAGATACAAGTTTATTCGAGAAAAATTTGAAGAAAAGGAACTAGATGTGAATAATGTTTTGAGTGATTTGCAGATTGCTGATATTTTTACAAAACCTCTTTCGAAAAGAAGATTTGAAGATTTAAGAACCGATTTGGGAATGTTCAATTTTGTTTAATGGATTATTGATTTAGGGAGAGTGTTAAAGTTACATATAAATCATGTAATCCATGTTTTTTGATATAGTTACTTAGTAACAGTAATATTGTTGTCAGTCGTACTGTGAATAATTTTATACTTTAAAAATAAAATCATATACCTATCACTTAATTAGTAAACTCAGAACATTATTTGTGAACGTGTCTTTTATATAATTAAGAAGCTAACTGCAACAGTTTTATGCACAAAATTAAACAAGAATTATTAAAATCGGTTGATAAATAAAAGAGTTAAATATACGAGAATTTCGATTTTTAGAACAAAAATTTTCCATTTTTGACAAAAAAGTGGTTTAAAATCATAATGTACTTAAAAAAAAATAAAAATTAATTAAATTGAAGTTTGAACTGCAATTAAAATCTCTTTTGTAATTTATTTCTTTAATATTTTTGGGTTATATTAGGCTTAAACTATGATTAACCGCCTTATTCACTAAATTGACGTTAGTGAACGAGTCGTTCACGAACGATAATCGTTAGGAAAAATTTTAACGTTCCGTATAACGAAGATCGTTAAAATTGTATTCGCTCGTTCGTAAGTCGACCTATAAACGAAAGGTTACGATATTCGAACGTTTTTAATAAGAATAGTAGCTAGAGGGCGCTGTTAGTTATAATTGTCAGTGCCAAATTGTGTGTTTAATTTAATATGCAACAAAACATCAAGAGATTTTTTTATTTCAAACTAAAATTGAAAACGATAACATATTATAATGAGTATAATCAAAAAGGTATTCATCGGCTTTAGAGGTTCCTATTTTCGCCACCAGGGGGCGCACATAATTTTAAAATCGCGTAATTATTTTATTGGAATTAATCTGATTAAGCGTTGTTTATAAACTTAAAAACGAGTGAGTTTTTTGCAAAAAAGTTGAAAGTGCTGTTAAAATCATAGATAGAAGTTATAATGAATATTGAAAAAATCGAATAAAGTACGCTGTATTAAAACAACGTATCAGCAGTATGAACTCTATTTGGATGAATTGAAGAAAAATCCTCCGTTTTATTACCGAGGAATGTGTTAATCTCACTCATCATCCAAATTGCCGAATCATGAACTGATCCAGGGTATCGTGGATTCATATTCAAAATTTTTAAATCAGAATCACATATAATTTGTACGTTTATACTGTAGAACAATTTTCTATTAATAAATACATTTGCTAGGTAATTTAAATCATTAGCTGGTGGAGGAACTATTGCAATGTGTGTACCATCGATGCACCCAATTATTCCTGAAAACTGATACTTTTCGAAAAATCCCTGTTTCACTCTAGTAATATTTTGTAAAGTAGTGGGAAATTTAATATAGTTATTCGCCAGGTGCTCGTTTATTACATTTGTTACTTCAGATATAGATCTACTCACTGAAGCCTGAGATAATTCACATTGGTAGTCTACTTCTACACTTTTTTGATAACTGCCATGGTCAAAAAAATGCATAGCGGTAACAAATTTTATAACAGGTGGAATTTTCGTTCTTCTTTTTGTTGATTGTAAATAAGGTTGAATCTCATTAAATAATTGAAAACACAGATATCTCGGGAGTCGTCTATACAGTTGACGAAAAATATTCTGTGTAATTCAAAAGGATTTGAATTATCCCTCATTTGCCTTTTCAAATTTCTAGATTCTTCTCTAAAGAAAATATTAAATTTTTTTAATTTAAGGTAAAGCCACAAAAAAGAAATAAACTTAATCTTTAATTACTACCTATTTATAGTAAAAGTATTTTTTTTAGATATTATTACCTTCTTTGTACTTCTTCTACTAATAAAAGAAGTGCATTTTCCATTATTGTGTTATATTTATATTTGTTTATAGAAAAAAATCGATTTAAATTTTCAAAACGTTAGCAAACGATAACTTCCAGTCTGACGTTGAATAACGATAGATGAACGATAATAGTTGAACGATTGTATCGTTCATAAACGAGAAAAAAAATTTACAGAATAGCGAAACCTTTAAAATAACGATTATCGTTCAGTAACGAGTCGTTCACTTGTCGTTAAGAGTTAGTGAAAAAGGGGGTTAGTTTAAAAATAGTCAATTTCAAGTAAAAATTTCTCGATAAATATTAATAACTCCGCCATTTCCTAAACAAATTTTTGCAATGGAAAAGTAATCTGTTTGAGTTTTAAATTAAATCTAAAAATTACAAAAAAACGAAATTACTATAAACAAATTGAAAATTATCTATCATATGAGATAAACAAAAAAGTTATGCAAAAATTTTAATTTTTAGGACATGAACCAATTTTATTATAAAAAATGGTTTAAAATCGAAATGAAATTTAATAAAATTGCAAAAATTACTCAAATTAAAGTATGTACTGTAATTTAAGCCACAATTGTAGGTTTTGTAATTTTAGTCCTTTTTTAGCCCTAAAATCGCGAGTTCACTTAAAAATTGATGATTTCACATCATTCTTTTTCGAAAAAAGTTATAATTCGCCATTTCTTAACCAATTTTTGACTTTAAAAAATCAATAAAACCCAAATAAGTATTATCTTTGCAGTGACTTATTAAAGTCGTGCGTGGTTTCAATAATTTTGATTTTATTGCCGATTTTCTAAGAACCTGCAAAATGTTAAAATTACAAAAATCCAAAAATTACATTAAAACATCAAATTTTATTTTTTTACATTTACACCACGGGATAATAAAAACTTTTAGGTACAAAATGAAACAAGAATCATTAAATCCGAAAATAATTAAAAAAGTTATACAAAAATTTTAATTTTTAGAACACAAAAATGTCAATTTAATCTAAAAAAAACGTTTTAAAACCGGAATGGGGTTAATTTTAACATTTAAAATTTTGAAAAATGTTGCTATTTAAAAAAATCTTATTATAGAAAGGGGGCACACTAAACATCCTTACTCCCACTTGGGCACATTTTTAAAATTTGTACCCTGCTGACCGAAATTCCTGGCTACGCCACTGCTTATATTCCATATTGCTGGATACTTTTTTATTTTAATAATGGAACTTTCAAAGTCGCCCATTTCCGTCCACGCGAACAGCACATTTGGAAGGTGTCTATTGAAAAAGTAGTACTGCCAAAGCGCGCGATACCGCAGTTCGCAGCGATTTGGCAGGGCTCGCGCGTTAACCAAAACATCGCGCGTTAACTTAACGCAAGTGTGTATGTACATGTAGATATTCGCGGCGAGCTAATAATTGCGATCAGCGCCTCTATCGGTCGGCTCTATGCATTGTTGGAGGTAAAACTTCTATAGTTGGAACTGTCAAATTAAAAAGTTAGGTTATGTGATTTGATTTCAGCGTTATTTCAGTCAAAATTAAATATAAATAAATATATATTTTAGCTTTCTTAAGATTTTATTCTAGTAATATAGCATTTTTATACAAAAAACTTAGTATATAAACAGTAAATGGATACAACAACATACTTTTGATTTTTTCCAGTAGAATTATATTCAAATTTTCATCGTCTTCATTGAATTAAACTCATGAAAACCGTCACATTCAATATTATCAGTATTGCTAACACACTTATCACTAGTTCGTTTAAGCAGATGACTATTTGGGATATATGCAGTAGTTTCAATATTATTTGAAGCTTTTTAGAAATGACATTCAAACGAAAAGCAAATTTCTTCTTCTTTAAAGTCTTCGTCAAAATTAGCTTAACAACTAAAATCTTCCATAGTTAAGTATGAAGAGATTTCTGGTGAAAATTCTTGAACTTGGACGGTTCATGAAGTACTTGCAGAAATTGATTCTAGATTTATTAACCTCTCAAATCGGTTGAGTTTGGACTATTGGGTTCTGTAGGAATATTATATTCCTAATACCATAAAATATGTATTATAAATTAAACGTATTGTTAACAAATTATAAATATTTCCTTAGGAAGTTTTATTTTTCATTTCCAATGAATTGAGCACTACAAATCCTATCATTTTTTGTTGGTTTCCAAGCTTCACCAATAGATCTAAAATAAACATTTTAGAAATAAAGGTATTATTGTAAAATATAACATTAATATGCAACACTAATTTTTATACTTACGATCTTCTCTTAATCCTATTTATCCAAATTTTTGGTCTTTTTACCGCATACAACTTTAAAGGAAATCTACAACATTTTCTATTTTCCTGTGTGTTGGAGTAACTATTATGGCATCCAACAATACAACAAGATATGTTTGACCTTGTATTCATATTAATTGTAGTACTAACTATTTACAATTTACTTTTAATCAAGTAATTGTAAATAAGAACTACCTAACCAACAATTTGTTTTCCCACCAAAAATGCAAATTACTGCCACAGGGGGCGCTGCAGTAAAATTCGCTCGTCGCCTATAGTACAATCAAGGGGCAACCTTGGCAACTACAACGCCATCTTTCTGGGTAAACATATGGAGAGCATTAAAGTGGTATTTCTGTTTCTTTCTATATATGTTTTTTCTCTGTCGCACTCCACTGCACTAGTCAGTAAAGTATCGCACTAGTCAAATTCAGTTGTAACACGATTGGCTTATTTTAAATTCCCAACTCAAAGATCGCGTCGGTTTCCGAATCATTCCGAATAGTTAGGGGGTCCCGATTGTCCCCAGTAGGAGCAAATTTTATGACCGACTTCTGTACAGCGTTTAAATGCGCGTGGTGTATCTAGATAGTATAGGTTAGACATCTTCGAATACAATGTACAGCAAATACAACGAAGATTTACCTCGCGTCGTTTTGACTGAAGTGTGCAGGGGCCTTAAATCGTCATTATACGAAATCGAGAAAAACACGTCCAAAAACTTTAAACGCATTTTTTCGAAACACCCGGTTTCAAACTGGTGGGCGTTCTCCAGATTGTGTTTTTTGACCAAATCATTTAGTCCAAATGGGTTACCATTTGGTACCAGCATTCCTCAAGCCTAGTGTCCACTTGAGACTAAATAGTCTCGAGACTAAACTCACAAATGTATACGGGCCTAAGAGACAAGTCGGTGCTGATCTCTGATACTGCACATGTCGCAAGTGGACATGTTAATTTCTGGTCTCGTGAACAAGTCCTCACTTTTCTGTTTTGGTTGGAAAAGCTGAGACCACATGTCGAGACTTTTTTAATATAAATATTTTGTGTATATAAAAATGAGCATACTGTAAATAATGCAAAATTGGCTTTGTTAAATTAATTATCCAATTGGCATTATTTTTATTCCAGATGTGACCATACTTGTCTAGATTGTGTTTATTGAATATTTGTTTAAGATTTAAGTAAAGGTTTATTTTTATGGCTAATGTGCATGTTTTCTAGGGAGAATATTTTGGCCTGTGTATCATAAAAGGGAGAAACTTCATAACAAATAATATTTTTTTTATAACATTCGGGTTGCTTCAAATTACGGATAGATACGATTTCACTGGTTATTTATTTATTTCCTAAGAGGTCTTGTGTTGTTTTTGCTTATTTAAGTTGTTGAATTTCAGTTTTCACACCATATGTTGGAATGGTCGAATAGACCACCAGCGACAGTATGGGAAATTAATTTATTTTATTGTATAATTAAATAAGAAAAATTCATTTGTTCAAAGTAGAATTTTAATTAGTATATTTCCAAATTTCATTCATAAATAATTAGATTTGTATAAAATTTCCCCAGCTTCGATTAAATAGAGATAAGTGCCAAAGTATTCTCGACAGAATCGTTTTAGTCTTAAGTCCATGAAGAGGAAATTTGTTATAATTTCATTATGGTAAAATCTATTGTCTTTAGAGAAACAGTTTGTAAAAAGTAAAATTATATTAATTTTGATTAGTAGTTTAGCGTAGACAACCAAATTCACCCTGAGCGTAGGGATGAAGTTGGTTTGTCCTACTTAAGTCATAAGGGCGCAAAGAACCAATCACGGGCTTTGCTTTGGCGACTTAGTTTAAAGAATGACGTAAGAAGGAGGCTAAGCAAAGTCTATATATTGTAAAGAAACCTTAAAAATCTTTGAATTCCATAATGTTCTGATCTAGAGTAATGTTTGTTCTTAACTATGATCAGTCAAGTTCATTTTAGTTTGTCCGCGACGCGTTTGATAATTTTATTGTAATTGAAAGTTAGTTTTTTTTTAAAGTTTCTAAGTTAATTGTTTTCTTTTCGTATAAAGTGAATTTCTGGATTATTAAGGTTTCTATTGGTTCTGATTAATTAAGATTATGTATTTCATTAGTTTGGAACAATTTTTCATTCCTAGAAAATTTAGATTACTCTTTAAAAATATTTTAAAATTAAAATATATTTTTTTTATTTATTATAATTTGTATACTGTATTTGTCTGGAAAATATTAAGCGTGTTAATTTCTCTGCAGTTAATTCAGATTTAGTTTTGATAAATTTCAACTCGATTATCTCAATTTTATTCCTTTTTGTATTTCTTGATTTGTAATTTTTTTTTATTATTCTTAATCATTATTCTTTATTTCTAATACCTTTTGTTTTTTTTAAATATATTTAATATTAATTGAATTTTGGTTTTAATACTTTATTATTATGAGTTCCCAATAGAACCTTAAATAATTACTTAAATAAGTTTAAATAAAGTGAACTTGATCGATCAGGATTTTGGAAAGACTAGTTAAGAACAAGTAAGTAAATTTTGTTAATTTTGAACTTAGTATTTTAAACCAACAAAGAAGAAAATAATAACTCAGCTTGTGTTGATTTAAGATCAAGTTGGTCACTATTAAGTTTCATGTAAACGTCGGCTTAACCCTATTTAAAGAACCCAATAATAATTATTAAGTTAATTAATGTGCGATCGGACGTCTTTCTGTTTTTTTTTTGTCTTAAATATTATTTTAAATAACATCAATAAAATAATATAGACCAACAGGGGTTAATAAGCTGAGGGTCGACGTGAGATTTACAATACGAGAGTGGACAGATGCCGAAGTTCTCCAATTAATTCACCTTTATGAGGAACATGAATTTTTGTGGAACTCATTTACGAATGTTGAACAAACTTGCAAGTCATGTCTTCGATCCACCTATTTTCTAATCCAACACTTTCTTTTTACTTTCCGTTCTTGTACAATTTTGAAGGCAACTAGAAAAGCTAGAACCTGACGTGATTCCATATTCAGAAATGAAATTAAAAACATAAATTTCCGACCAAGTCAATCAGCGGACTGCGTATTGTTGAATATCAAGTCGATACGGAATTTTCCTGGTCTCAAGTCGACACGGAATTTTCCTGGTCTCGAGACTAAAAGTCACTGTGGAGTCTGCGACAACTATTTCGATACCGCAAGTGATCTCAAAGGGACAGCACCTTGAGACCAATCTCGAGACTTTCTCTCGAGATTTTATCTCAAATGGACACTTACCTTCAAATATGTGGTTATCGTGTCAACTTCAATCACAGATGGATTCAACATACTATTTTTGCAGCTTATACATATATTCCAATTTTTTTTTTTTTTAATTTTAACTTTGTGTTAATTTTGAAGGCTTAACGACCGTCCGAGAATTTTTTTTTTTAGTTTTAAAGTTAATAGACTAATAAACACCAATATCAACTCAGATTTTTATTTCGGTACACCGTTTACTCACAAACTCGCCACAAATATTATTTTTAGGTCTCTATGTACTGTTATCCCCTGTGAAGTCCTTTGCAATGATTTGAAAATTTAAAGTATAAAAAATGCAATGCAATGAGGAAGAAAAACGAAAAAAATAATTGATATTTTTATATCTTATATTTTAGAAATCATAATTATAAAAAAGTTGTTTTTTGTTTCAATTCGATACGACAAATATTAACGTAAATATAAGCGTTTGAATTTTAAGAAAATTATTTAACAAGTGATGCGATGTATTCTGACGTCATTTCTTCCGAACGCTGCGCTGTTCGTTCCGTACACGCGTATAGTGCACTTGATTGTTTCTAGACCTTTTTATAGTTATTATCTTTTAATACTCTCATAAAATATTACTGTTAGTTATAAATTAAAGTAGGAGAATTATTTATTAATTTAAAATTTACTTCTTTATAATTTTTTACTTATGAAATTTCACTTTAAATGTTATACAACTTTAGTGAGGTTTTTACAAGTGTGTAGCGTTTCAAATTAAAAATTTAAAAGTTAATAATTTTGGGTTGTAGTATAAAGAAATAAGAAAAAAATAAAAAAAATTCAAGGCAGTACGACTTTGAATTCAAAAGATATGAATTTTTATATAAAATATGGCTTACTAACAAATGAGTAAAGGTGTATTGTTAAAAATTCATATTTCGCTTAATAACTAAAATTGTAACGAAGGCCCCACGTTGGGCGCCACTTTTATCGAACGCTCCACGTAGTGCCTCACTTATATCGATAAAATACCTCAGAGGTGTGTTGTTTCGTATTTGGGCCTTGTAAATAACAACAACAAATTGATTATTTACACTATTTATTAAGGCATACACGGTAGAACATGCTAACGAACATGCACGCGCGCACAAGTTCGCGAGGTGCATGTTCGCAGCTTAAATTTGCCCACACACACAGGAACTTGTACGTGGATATCTAGTTTGAAAAATATCAGCAATGGATGAAGATGAATTAAATTTAATTGCAGTGGCGTGTGTTTATGCACAAAAAAAACAACATAAATTAAATAAAAAACTCCAACTCGAAGAAAATGGGAAAAAGAATTGGCTTTTGGAGAGGAACAAATATCCTTTACAAATAATAACAGGTCATAATACCATAAATGGGGCACATAAACTTCATCCGCACCGGCACCTGATCTTTTGGAATCGTTAATTTTTTTAGTTTCTCGACGAAAACTAGATCGAAGGCTATTGATTTTCATCTTGATTGTTAATTTTGTAGCATTTGGATCTACTTGTTTAAATTTTTCTAATAATGTTTTGTATGCTTCATTTTTTAAGCCCCTATTTAAATAGTCCTTTGACTTACATTTCCATAAGCATGGAAAAGATTTGTAAATTTCTATGAATTCGCTTAAAAATATACCATCTTAGATCCGCCATATTTAGTTACTTACATTTTAGAGTATTTTAAAATAGATTTTTACACTGCACTGTCGCAAGTCTCTGGCAAAACATAGGTTTTGGCCACAGACAGGCGAACATGTACGCGCGCTCACGTTTCCACGTACATAAATTCAAGCAGGAACAGAAAACATGTATGACGGACTTTTTTGAAAAACATGGAGGCGCGTACAAGTATGCCCGCACATGCTCGTCTTTCATGTTCGATAGTGTATGGGCCCCTTTACTTCACAAAAGGAACAAAGTAGAAAGTATCTAAATGAAATTAAGCTTATTGTCTGTATCAAGAATGGTTAATGCACGAAAGTCAGTAGTTAACATAACAAATAAAATCAGTCGCGCACTTCATTGGCAACTACGTTTTAAATGTACAAGCTTTGTTTTGTCTCGGCAGTTAAATCTAAGCTTGATTTGTTTAGGCAGCCACGTGCCGCGCTTAACTATATCGAACCGCTCCTCGCGATGCTTGAAGATCGACTGACTTGTTTGCCTGCGCACTGCACCAACTTGCCGAAACTTGTTTTAGACCGCTCATTGTTTATGACTCCTCAACAACAGAAAGCGCTCGCACGCCCCGCACCTTTCTAGCATTCACATGCGCTACAAAATTAAAAAACGAAAATTCGTACAGTTAAGTTTGTAAAAATTATCGATAGTATCTTATTAAATTTTTTAAAATAGTAATTATTACCTAGAAAAATTTTGTTTTTGGGGTGTAAAATTTTTTTGGAGGGGTGTAGAGGGCAAGTGACCCCCTACATTTCATCTATTTTCTATTATTTTTCATTTGCGAGGTCGATTTTGAAAAGATTAGAAAAAAAATTTTTTGAGCTATTTTTAAGGCTTAAAAATTTTCATGGAAATCGATTTTTATTGTTTTTCTCGAAAACTATAAAAGTTAGCGATTTCAAATTTCTACCAAAGGTAAACACCATGGATAGACGCGTTTAAAAAAATATTTGGTTAAAATCGGTTAAACAGTTTTTTTTAGAAAAAATTGGCAAAGTTTTGGCCTGGACGACGTAATTTTATACCGAAAATTAAAATTTTCACGGAATTTGGTGGGGGAGGTAACCGTGCGAATTTTAAGCTATTACTTGTCCCGGCGGTTATAATAGATTAGAAGATATTAATTATTTTGTGAAAAGTGAAAAATTTCAGAACGCAATTTTGGTTCCAAACGGAGATTTTGCATACTTTTGCTACATTTTCGGCCATAACTCGATAACGAACGGAGATAGCGAAGTGATTCTTTTTTTGTCGTAAAGTGAATAATGAAAGCTTTCAGAAAATGTACATTGCGTTAGGGTAGAATAAAATTTGAGGGACTGATTAAACCGAAACTCGAATAAAAATGCGACTTTTTTAAATGCGATCTTAAAAAATTTAAGATTTCGTTGTTTTTTCAAAATTTAAAAAACCCCATGCGTGGGGGGTTTTAATACCAAGAGTAGATTTATCAAAATTTTTAAAAATGAAAATCCGTTAAAAAATAGGCCGACGGGAGCCGCCGACCCCTAAATTAAACATTTTTACGCCATAACTTTTTAACCGCGCAAAATTAAAAATTGCACTATGCTCATTACACCACAAATATTGTTGTTCTTTGATAATCTGATATAAAATTGAGAAAATTTTAAAAATTGACGGCTGCAGAGGGGGCTGACCAAAGCGCGCGTTTGAGCTATTTTATTAACATTTCACTTGGGATTTTTTTTCAAGTCCAGGGGTAAAATATAATCGTGCTGATTTTTTCTCGCATAAATAATAAAGAAAGAAGGGAAATATAAAACATTGGAATATTATACACGGTCGGGATCATAAGTTACGAATTTTCAAAGTCGGCGTCGAAAAAGCACTAATTTCAAACTACAAATTCGAGAGCGCCAAAAGTACCGAAAAAATTAAGATATCAAAAAAAGCGCTCGTTTCCTGATGTAGCGCGGTATGTAGATGACAAATCAAGAAACCGCGATTTTTTTTACCCACTCGAGGCGACTAGGAAGTAATGACGTCACTCAGCTCGCAAGGAAAATTGCTAAGCCATTTTAAGTGCTAGACCAATAATTCAAATTGCAAAATTCAAGTTAAAAGGTACTCTTTTATATAAAATTATAAAAAAAAATGGTTTACAGACTCATTGTACCACGTGAAGTAGTGTAGTGTACACTTAAAAACGTCACGCGATACTTTTCGCTAAATTAGAGCACAAGTTGTATGCAGGGTGTCCAACTTTTTTTACAGCAAAAATTTTTTTTGGATAGTAAATATCATTCTGAACAACAATTTTCTTATGAACTATTATGTTTTTTCGACTCGTTAAAAAGTTACGACAATTTTAAAATTGATAAATTTTCATTATTTTTGTGGAACCACCTATTCTTTCCCATTATATTTTTTTTATTTAAATCAATTATAATTTGGATGTTTTCTATGCCAAATTGGTTTTTTTAACATTATTGGCTGTATCTAAAATAAGTGGACGACGAGGTTAAATTTCCCTCGGTGAAATTAGCATCTTAAATGAAATTTATACAGAATAAAATTTTTGAAATTTTAAAATTACTTTAACTTTTTAAGGAGTCGAAAAAACATAAAAGTTTATAGGAAAATTTGTGTTCAGAATGACATTAACTGCCTAAAAAAAATTTGCTGGAAAAAAGTGAGTCACCCTGAATTGTTGAAATTTTATTTGAATACTTGCTACATGGCATAATTATTTTTCTAAAGTTTCGTATTAGTAGCATACGAAAATGCATTTTTGTAATAAAATAAGTACTACTGCTACTTACTACCTAATTTATCGATACACGATACTGCACTTCAAACTTCAGGCAAATAACATACGAAGAACAGAGTATTCGTTACTCCCTAACTGATTGACTCCCACGTGATATTGGTAAGGAATATTTGTAAGCTTTGCAATGAATTTGCAATCTAAGTACTACAATTGACGAAGTAAAGTAACATGACATATCATGTATCCTCATTATCCATGCAATATAATGAAGATCCAATTGTCAAGTAATAAGAATACACTAAAAGTTAACATCGTATAAAAGGGCTGCATCTTCTAAGTTTATTTGATTATATACAATTACGCGCAAAGATATCGAGGACACAAAAGAAATATTCTGACCCAATATCGAGCGATCGCAGACACGAGATGACACAAAATAATAAATATAGGCGACGAGCGTATATTGCGAACAACGCCCCCTGGCGGCGTTTCGGTGCAAAAAATACAGGGAACCAAAATAAATCTTTGTTCTGAAGTGCGGTTAAATTTTGTGTTTCTTGTATTTAAAGTTATTTCGTTTTGTTAAGGAAGTTTGTTGCAGGAGCTATAATGGAGAAAATGATTTATTTTGAATTTTCCTCAATAGTAGTAATTTTTATGCTGACCATTATTGGGTTTAAAAGAAACGAAAAAGACAGCATAACAAATTAAAACTGAGGTTGCTTGTGGTTGGAATATAAGCCGACTGCAAAATGTGGCCAAATAAAATACTTGGAAGGAAAAACACTCAAAAACTTTTTTCCTTTAAGTAACTTTAGTTTATCCAAGGAAGCAGAAATACCACCGTGTTTCAAAAAATGGTTAAAATCAGTCTTCTAAAACCGGACAAGCTCGAACTTGACCTTTGTAATTTTTACATTGATATTTTCACTCTGTCTTTAATTTTTGATTTTTTTTGCTGTGTGTTTCATTCTTTTGGGATTTCAACTAATGAAACTTACAGTGAAACAGAAGTAGTAGAAAAAAGTTTTATTTAAAGCAGTTATTACTAACAATCAATCCCAAAATAAAGTTTTAAATGAACTATCAACAAAATAAACACAATACAAATTACATCGTGTTTCTTTGGTTCCCAAACTCCACATCAGGCCTAGAAAAAATAATATAATAAAAATTTCAATTATAACTCTAATATAATAGGTAATAAATCTTATGCTTAAAACTCTCTTTTATCGCTTTTAACCTGCGCTTTGCGCCTTTTTACCTCATAAGATTCTCAAGGAAATTTATAAAATTTTATATCTCTGTTTGTACTGAAATAGTTTTTTTGGCATCCAACAACAGAAGAAGAAATATGAGATGCTCTCTTATTTTATTATTTGTAGTATTCATAACAAGAATTTTGACTAAATACACAGAACTCTAAATTCAAATATTTGACATCCCTGTATTTTTTGCAAATTATTGCCACAGGGGGCGCTGCAGTAAAATTCTCTCGTCGCCTATAGCAATGAGAGTGCAAGTAGGAAGAACGAATGTGGAGGGGCAAAAAAGATTTAAGAAGATTCAGAATAGTAAATATAATGATAGGTATAAGGAAATTTGTGTGTATGGAAGAAGACCAAGCTGTTTAGAAAGTGAAGAGATGAGTGAATGGAAGAGAATCATTGCGAGATTCAGATATGGAGAGGAAGAAAGGTGTAAAAAGGTATGGATATTATAGAAAATTATAGAAAATGTAGTCTGTGAGAAGGGAGAAGATATATGGGAACATTGGAGGAGAGGAATAAGGTGGAATGAGGAGGAAATGGAGAGGGCGGGAAGACGGAGAGTGTGCTTGGATGAAAGTGAAAAAGAGTGGGACATAATGGAAAAAATTATGGAAGCGTGTAAATAATTAATTAATTGCAAATTGTAAATATATTTGTGTAATTATTGTTATATGTCAATAAAGGTTTTGAATAAAACTATAGGTATCCATTAGGCATTAGATCGATGATATTCTAAAATAGTGCAGTAACTAATAAGCGGCTAGCACATATGTATTTCAACTACATAATATATGTAACATCATACTCATCAAAGAGCAGTACAGTAATACATAATACTCAATGTAGTGTAATACTTTTGTCGTATTGGGTATTGGAATCATGATATGGAGCATGAAGCAATTAATATTAATTGCAAGCGGGTAACTTAGGTACTTAATATTGAGTGAATATATTCAAAAGTATTTAACCAATTTGCCAAAACCTTTTAATTTTTATTCAAAGGTCTTCCGGTCTTCAATAGTTAAACCCAACCGAAAAATTAACCTAATTACTTTTATTTCACGTATATCAAGCCGACTTGAATTTTGAGTTAAAACTGCAAAATCTGATAATAATCAGCTTCAGTCTTGGAAACGAATGAATTTTTATGCTTTTTAGGCTATACTATACAAGGTGATAATCTATAACTCTGCGACAAACATTGCCATATGAAAGTTGATGCCATTTTAAGAAAAAAATGCCATATGAATATACCGGGTGTCCACGAAACTAGGGCCCTCCTGTAATTTTTTTATTTATGAAAATAAAAATTTGAAATTTTACTATGTTATATAACATAAGAAAACACATTTAGTGAACTAATAAAAAAATCTTTAATTTCACTTCCGGTTTGACCGGAAATGACATCGACGCAGCAGTGTTTTATACTTCACTCTTTCTTATTTTAAATGTAAAACCTTATTTTCTTGTTCTTATTAATAAAAATTGGTAAGTTCCAAGTATGTTTGTGATAAAAATTTATTTGAAACTTTCCAAAAAATTTTGGATTTTTTTCTGATAATTTTTTTTTAATAAAATCTATTAAAACTACTATTAAATAATTTAAATAGGTAATATAAATTTTAAATTATGAAATTTATTCGGTCGTTTTACAGAAATTAATATTTATAAAATTTTTAAAATGCGTTTTTTGCAAATATCTTTACTTTTTCAAATGGGATAATAGTGGGGCCACTCCCTATTTAGATACAGGATTTTTTTCCGATTACAGTAATACCCAAGATGTAGGTAGAATCCTTAATTTTATCTATTTATTTACAAACAGCTGTTGATAAATGTATAAAATAAAAAGATTAAAAAAATGAGCAAGTACACTTAAGGTATACAGGATGTCTCACTTTTTTTCCAGCATATTTTTTTATACAGGGTGCTGGAAAATTCGCGGACCAACGCAATGGTGCGATGTTGAGGAACTCTTAGAGAACAAGGGAAAAATAATTAAAAAATTCTTTGTTGCTTTATATCGAAGTTATGGAAAGTTAAACTTTCAATTTTTTACTCTTTTAATTTGCAATATTCCCATATTTATGCTTTGGTATGACACGTAAATTATGTAGAAATGCAAAGATATTTAGCCTTGTCCATCCTACTTAAGAATGGTATTGTTAAACGTGCTATTTTACATTTTAAATATTGGAATTTTGCACATAAATAAACGTGTCAACGTTGTAGCTTAATTACAAATAGGTACAATTGTCAGTGTCAAACTGATCTGACTGGTCAAACGAATTTGTCAAAAAAAGTAGTAAAATGTATAGTAACAATGAATATGCTGATATTTTTTTAATATTGGGCGAATGTAGAAATAATGCTACAGCAGCTTCTAGGCTATATGAAGAGAGATATGTTGGGAGAAGACATCCGAATAAAAATGTATTTAGAAGATTGAAACAATGAGTAAGAGAAACCGGTAGCTTCCTATTAATAGGAACAGATCGTGGTCGAGGAAGAAATGTGAGAAATCCAGAAATGGAAGACAATATTCTTCAGTGCGTCGAAGAAGACCCTACACGAAGCACCAGAGGAATTGCAGACGAATTAGGTGCTGATAGAAAATTAGTTTGGGACGTTTTGAATCAAGAACAGTACCATCCATATCATTACTGCAAGGTACACGAATTGTTACCTCAAGATTACAATCACCGACTAATTTATTGTAATTGGTTACTTAGAAAAGTTGAGGAGGATCGAAATTTTACGTCAAGGGTGATTTGGACTGACGAGGCAAATTCCAGTAGGGGTGGAATGTTTAACCAACATAATAATCACTATTACGCTACAAACAATCCATACCTTACATGAAAGAGGACATCAACATCGTTTTAGTGTAAATGTTTGGGCCGGAATATTAGGGAATCGATTAATTGGACCTTTCATTATACCAGATCGATTGGGAGGAGAAAATTTCCTTCAATTTTTAGAAAACAAATTAGATAATTTCGTGGATGATATCCCACTAGCAGTAGTACGTAACACCTGGTTACAATTAGATGGTGCCCCAGCGCATTACGCGCTACAGGTGAGGGGCTGATTAAATCAAAATTTTCCCAGCAGATGGATTGGTCGCGGAGATCCCATTGCTTGGCCTCCAAGAAGTCCTGATTCGACCACCCCTCTCGATTTTTTTTTCTGGTCATTTATAAAAAAAATACGTGTATCGTACTAAAGTCCACAATGTGGAGGAACTTACTACAGTTTATTTATTTAGAAAACCACCTTTTTCGCAGGAGAATTGGTCTCATTAAGATGCCAGCGCTTAATAATCACGTGACCTGCCTGTCGTTCATGATTGGACGGCTGAGCGGGAGTTTGGTGGGACGCCTATGCTGGAGTAGAGAATCGGGGGACGCGACCGCTGACGAGTTTGACCATGTTGACCATATAAATAATAGCTGCTGAAAAGGTGGTTTTCTAAATAAATAAACTATAACCGTATTTACCAGGCTGCACAATTAGTTAATGCAGCCATGCTAGATCGAGTCCAAAATTATATTGTAAGAAGAGCTGAGATTTGTTTAGATGCAGAAGGACGTAATTTTGAGCAGTTCCTTTAGTTTAATTTATTATTGTCGTTATCTGTTTTTTGTTTGTTTATTGTTTATTGTGTTCGCTTTAGCAATACTATAAATTTTTTGAATTGCGTAGTTTCTCTTGTTATTAGTTCGAACTTTTTGTTAGTAATCCTTTAAGTTTGCAGGTTTGTGTATTATTTAAAGTAAGTTTTTTAAATGTTTTTAGTTATTTATGCATGCGATTGGTTGTTATGGAAAAATTAAATAGAAACGAATTACACCTAATCATGGCATTTTAATTTAAATAATTAAAATTAACACAGAGTTGCCAAATCTAAGATTTTAAAAACTCATATATCTTCGAGGTAAAGCAACAAAGAATTTTTTAATTATTTTTCCCTTGTTCTCTAAGAGTTCCTCAACATCGCACCATTGCGTTGGTCCGCGAATTTTCCAGCACCCTGTATAGTAAATGTTATTCTGAACAAAAAATTTCCTATGAACTATTATGTTTTTTCGACTCCTTAAAAAGTTACAGCTATTTTAAAATTGATAAATTTTCATGATTTTTGTGGAACACCCTGTATAATATTCTTTCTTATTATATTTATTTTATTTAAATCAATTATTATTTGGATTTTTTCTTTGACAAATTGAATTTTTTGAAGATTATTGACTGTATTTAAAATAAGGGAACGACGCCGACGAAGTTAAATTTCCCTCGCAAAAATTTAGCATCTTATTGGCTTAAAGGTATACAAATCCAAAGCATACTTGATTTAAATAAAAAAAAATTAAAATAAAATCAAATTTATACAGGGTGTCCAACAAAAATCATTAAATTTTTGCTGTAACTCTTTAAGGAGTCGAAAAAACATAATAGTTCATAGGATAATTTTTGTTCAGAATGGCATTTACTATCTAAAAAAAATTTTGCTAGAAAAAAAATGAGACACCCTGTATACCGTGCGGACATAAAGTAAATTCCCCCCCCCCCTGCTAACTTTTGAACGGTTTTATTTTCGATTCTGAACATTTGTCTACGAAAGTAGATAATTGCGAACTTTCTAATAAAGGCACTTTTGGTTTTGTGGAACTGCCAGTTATCCCGGAAGTAGATGGCAACTTTTTTATTTTAAATGGAACACCCAGTATATTTTTGCATTTTCGTGTTCTCCATAAAAAATACCATTAAATTGACCTAGCATAGTGTGGTCTATGATTAATACTTTCAGAATTACGCCCATTTGAAAAATGCGTTTTTATGCAACTTCATTTACACCGGAACTTAGACCCAACTGCCCCAACTTCCTTATTTTAAATGATTTTTTTTGCAATTAAGTTAATAACATTAAATTTAAACAAAATTATGTTTTTCTACTCCCTACCAAATATAGGTCACTTAATGATATGACAAGCTGAAGCATTATGTGCCACTTAACGCACACCCGTGCGTTATGAAAATCAGTTTGGCCAACTGAAAAAATGTCCCCAAGTTCATGATGTCATTATTCATTAAATATCAAAATATCACAATAATTTAAAATATTAATGTAAAAAATTTTAATTTACCTAATTTTTGAAAACTATAAATTCAAGTGATTGAAATTAAATTCGTATTTAAAACAGCTTTATGATCATAGACTATCTAAACGTCAATGGATTTCGTAGTAAAACGAACGCAGCTTTTAACATAGCCATCTGTCATATTATTTAAATTCAAATGCTACTTTGTTTTTAAACAAACCAATTTCGTGAATAATTGTTATAACTATAATCTTTATTATTTGTTGATTACATATAAATACATAGGCAAGTCAGCATTAAAACTTATCATATAAATAAATACATACAAATTTGTAAAAATTTAGAAGAAATTACGATTAAAATGGATAGTTCGGATTCTGAAGAAGATACATGTTGATAATTAATGTGAAAGCGTAATTAATATTTAAAAAATGTATTACATACTACATATCTGCATATTTATTTGTAAAAACATATTTCAATAAAAACATCGATGAAATTAACAAAATCATTCAACGTTAGACGTCATTTTATCTGTCAAAGTCAAAAATAACAACTACCAACCTAACGACCCGCGTTATCCCTAATCTTTTACTTACGTTTTCTGTTCATGTAATTACAATCTAAAATAATTATTATTTTGGTCGTAGAAAAAGCATACTGTAAAACGTGTGTGGATATGGATCCAATATCGGCCTCGGACGCTTGGAGCACTCGCCCTACGGCTCGTGCTCCAAACCGCGCCCTGCGTGCGATATTTGGATCATATCCATACGTGTATTACAATATACTATTAACTGTAAGTTCGATAAATTTCCAACTTCCGGTGTAAATGAAGTTGCATAAAAAATGCGATTTTCAAGTAGGCGTACTTCCGAAAGTATTAATCGTAGACCACACTATGTTAGGTCAATTTAATGGTATTTTTATGTAGAACACGAAAATGCAAAAATATACTGGGTGTTCCATTTAAAATAAGAAAGTTGCCATCAACTTTCGGTATAACCGGAAGTTCCACAAAATCAAACATGCCTTTATTAGAAAGTTTGCAATTAACCACTTTCGTGGACAAATTTTCAGAATCAAAAACATAACCGTTCAAAAGTTAGCAGGGGGGGGGGAGGGAATTTACTTTATGTCCGCACTGTATGTACAGGGTGTCCCAGCGCTGCGAGGAAGTCACTTTACTCTAAAATGAAAAAAGATATCGGGATGCGGTTTTCGATAGAATATACAATACCTTTAAGAGCACATTTTAAAAATATTTTAGTAATATACCGGGAGTCCATTCCAAGAAGGCGAACCAAAGTTATGTTTTTTTAAATGGAACACCCAGTATATTTTGACATTTTTGATTTCCTTATAATAAAATAATTATACCTTGTATAAACTTTTATGGGACTATCATCACTTGTTTTGCTGATATTTGCCATTTGAGCCAAAAAAGATCCATATTTGAAAAATCACTGTTCTAAAACAGATGAACATTTTGAGTTGAAATTTTCTCAAAAATTTTTCAACATCGTCTAGTCTTCAACTGTCATTTAAGTTTGTGATAATTTTTTATCAGGCTGCCTTACGAAACGCAAATTGAACAATTAAACGAAATTTTCAAATGGAACACCCAGTATATTTTAACATTATTCGATGGCATTTTTAACAAGCTTTCTACGGATATAATGGTTGTATGGTCGAATGTCTATGTCTAAATTTTTAAAGCATGCTGAGACTTAGAAAACCAAAATTAATAATTGCAAGTTTCGATTTTATTTTTGTTGTAAAAGAAGAATAACTACTGTTGTAATAAAACAACATTAAAAAAAGGAAAATAGAGAAAGACGGAAATAAATATTAGGCAAATTAACAAAAAATCCTCAAGAAAATTCATTAAGAGGGGTATTTTGTGTATTTTTCAATGTTTCTCAGTTTGGATATTAATATCTCCTAAACCATAGACATTCGACCATACAACCATTATATCAGTAGAAAGCTTGTTAAATATGCCATCGAATGATGTTAAAATATACTGGGTGTTGCATTTGAAAATTTCGTTTAATTGTTCAATTTGCGTTTCGTAAGGCAGCTTGATAAAAAATTATCACAAACCTATATCTGACATGATAGTTGTAGACTAGACGATGTTGAAAAATTTTTGACAAAATTTCAACCCAAAATGTTCATCTCTTGGGCAGTGATTTTTTAAAAATGGTTCTTTTTTTTGGCTTAAATGGCAAATATCAGCAAAACGAGTGATGATAGACCCTTAAAAGTTTAAACTAAGTATAATTATTTTTCTATAAGGAATCCAAAAATGTCATAATATACTGGGTGTTCCATTTAAAAAAATATAACTTTGGTTCGCCATCTTGGACTGGACTCCCGGTATATTACTAAAATATTTTTAAAATGTGCGTTTAAAGGTATTGTACATTCTAAGGAAAACCGCATGTCGATATCTTTTTTCATTTCAGAGTAATGTGTAATGTTACTTCCTCGCAGCGCTGGGACACCCTGTATGTATATAAAAAATTATAAAAATTAATTTCTCAAAAACTACGGAATGAATTTAATAATTTACAATTTATTTTACCTATTTAAATTATTTAAGAGTAGTTTAATATTTTATTTATTTTTATTTTATTTAAGAAAATTACCAAAAAAAATCCAAAAATTTTTTTGAAAGGTCTGAAAAATTTTTTTTTGTCACAAACATACTTGGAACTTACCAATGTTAATAATAAGTGCAAAAATAGATGTTACATTTAAAATAAGAAAGATGATGATATTTTTTTTAGTTCAATAAATGCGTTTTATTATGCCATATAATATACACAAATTTCTAATTTTTGTTTTTATAAATAAAGAAATTACAGGGGTGGCCCTAGTTTCGTGGACACCCGGTGTGTCCGATTCATTTTAGTTAGTTATGGAGGTTTAAAGTCAGTAGCGGATACAGTGGACACCCTAGACATCCGGAAATATACAATTTTTCTTCTCTCTAGTTCTAAAATCTTTATGGGGGTTTCAAAATTCAAAGTTGTTAACTGTCTTAATTTTTACATTTTTGCTAATATTTCTAGTTTTTATGGCTTATTTAAAAAATACGCTTCCAAAGACTTTTTGGATCAGCGCGCAAGTTAAATTATTCATAAATTTAGACTTAGACGCCATGCATTTTTAAAAAACCACCGTAGGTTTTTCATAATTATTATGAAAGTTACTGTAAGCTTAAGAGGATAGTCGGCAAATTTGAGCGCTTAATTTTGAAATTCGCTTGATGTTTGTGGTTTTGGTCATATTTTTTTTTCCATTAAAGCTTTTTTAAAATTTATTTTTTTGGTACATACACAGAAGAGACTTGTGGCTACCAATTTCTTCTATTTTTGTTTTGGTAAGTCAAACCAAATAATCATACGGCAGCAACGGGCTCTTTACAAAAAATGTTCGCTTAGCGGCTGAAACATTCTAAAAAACTAATTGAAATAATATTTTTTTTCCAACGCTAGAAATAAGTTAAGATATAAACGAAGACTTTGATGTTGCGTTTTTTTGTTTTAAATATATTTTTAAATTTTTACAGGATCCCAAAAATTAAGTAAAATTTTAAGAAATTTTTGGGATGCTGTAAAAAATTTAAAAATATATTTAAAACAAAAAAACGCAACATCAAAGTCTTTGTTTATATCTTAACTTATTTCTAGCGTTGGAAAAAAAATATTAAGCTAAGCGAACATTTTTTGTAAAGAGCCCGTTTTACTGCTGCCGTTTGATTATTTGGTTTGACTTACTAAAACAAAAAAGAAGGAATTAGTAGCCAAAAGACTCTTCTTTATACCAAAAAAAGAAATTTTAAAAAAGCTCCACTGGAAAAAAAGTTATGACCAAAATCGCAAATATCAAGAGAATTTCAAAATCAAGCGCTCAAATTTGCCGACTACCTGAAAATTTTAATCAGGCTATGGGAGCTTTTTTAAATAAACCATAAAAACTAGAAATACAGGGTGAGCTAAAATGATCATGGTCAATTTAAATTTCCCGCCTAAAAATTTGGAGAATTTGTTTACTTCAAGTTTATAGTAACACAAAATCATGTCAAAATCAAAACAAAGTAACTACACTTCACTATTTTTAAAAATTTTAGAAAAAAAGGAAATGTTGCTCTACTTTTTTCCATTACTGTATATCAAGTATTGAATACGTTTAGCTTGATTCTGATTGGCTTTCTACATAAAAATTAAAAACTGAAGATCAATCTTCATTTTAAGATCTCTTCTAAATTTTCTTTGACATGTTTCGAAAAGTGACAATATACAGGGTGAGCTAAAATGATTGTGGTAAATGAGGAAGAAAAACGAAAAAATAATTGATATTTTTATATCTTTTATTTTAGAAATCATAATTATAAATAAGTTGTTTTTTGTTTCAATTCGATACGACAAATATTAACGTAAATATAAGCGTATGAATTTTAAGAAAATTAGCCCCTCCGCTTCAACTACGCGATGTATTCTGACGTCATTTCTTCCGAACGCTGCGCTGTTCGTTCCGTACACGCGTATAGTGCACTTGATTCTTTCTAGACGTTTTTATAGTTATTATCTTTTAATACTATTAGTTATTAATTAAAGTAGGAGAATTATTTATTAATTTAAAATTTACTTCTTTATAATTTTTTACTTATGAAATTTCACTTTAAATGTTATACAACTTGAGTGTGGTTTTTACAAGTGTGTAGCGTTTCAAATTAAAAATTTGAAAGTTAATAATTTTGGGTTGTAGTATAAAGAAATAAGAAAAAAATAAAAAAAATTCAAGGCAGTATGACTTTTTGTTCAAAAGATATGAATTTTTATTTAAAATATGGCTTTCTAACAAATGAGTAAAGGTGTATTGTTAAAAATTCATATTTCGCTTAATAACTAAAATTAAAAAACGAAAATTCGTACAGATAAGTTTGTAAAAATTATCGATATTATCTTATTAAATTTTTTATAATTAAATTATTTTTTAAGGTACATTACCAAGAAAAATTTTGTTTTGTTTGAGTTTTTGGTGTGTAATATTTTTTTGGGGGGGTGTAGAGGGCAAGTGACCCCCTACACTTCATGTATTTTCTATTATCTTTCATTTGCGGGGTCGATTTTGAAAAGATTCGAAAAAATATTTTTTGAGATATTTTTAAGGCTTAAAATTTTTCATGGAAATCGATTTTTATTGTTTTTCTCGAAAACTATAAAAGTTAGCGATTTCAAATTTTTACCAAAGGTAAACACTATGGATAGACGCTTTTTAAAAATTATTTGGTTAAAATCGGTTAAACAGTTTTTTTGGAAATAATTGGCAAAGTTTTGACAAAATTTTGGTACAAATACGGGCCTGGACGACGTAATTTTATACCGAAAATTAAAATTTTCAGGGAATTTGGTGGGGGGAGGTAATAAAATTGGTGGGACTGATTAAACCGAAACTCGAATAAAAATGCGACTTTTTTAAATGCAATCTTAAAAAATTTAAGATTTCGTTGTTTTTTCAAAATTTAAAAAACCCTATTCGTGGGCGGTTTTAATACCAAGAGTAGATTTATCAGAATTTTTAAAAATGAAAATCTGTTAAAAAATAGGCCGACGGGAGCCGCCGACCCCTAAATTCAACATTTTTACCCCATAACTTTTGTTGTTCTTTGATAATCTGATGTAAAATTGAGAAAATTTTAAAAATTGACGGCTGCAAAGGGGGCTGACCAAAGCGCGCGTTTGAGCTATTTTATTAACATTCAACTTGGGATTTTTTTTTCAAGTCCAGGGGTAAAATATAATCGTGATGATTTTTTGTCGCATAAATATTAAAGAAAAAAGGGAAATAAAAAACATTGGAATATTATACACGGTTGGGATTATAAGTTACGAATTTTTAAAGTCGGCGTCGAAAAAGCACTAATTTCAAACTACAAATTCGAGGGCGCCAAAAGTATAGAAAACATTAAGATATCAAAAAAGCGTTTGTTTCCTGATGTAACGCGGTATGTAGATGACAAATCAAGAAACCGCGATTATTTTACACCTGCCGATCTTCTAATCGAAGCCGCACAGTTTTATCACTTTTGCCGACCGTACAACCCGCGCGAGGCGACTAGGAAATAATGATGTCACTCAGCTCGCAAGGAAAAAAAGTAGCGCCGCGCGATTTCATAAACTTAGTTAATTAATTGCGAAGCCATTTTAAGTGCTAGACCAAAAATTCAAATTGCAAAATTCAAGTTAAATGGTACTCTTTTATATAAAATTATAAAAAAAATGGTTTACAGACTCATTCAAATTTCCCGCCTAAAAATCTGGGGAATTTGTTTGCTTCAAGTTCATAGCAACACAAAATCATGTCAAAATTTTAACAAAGTAACTAGACTACACAAAAACAGAGGCGTAGGTCGCATTTTTACCGTTGTGTCAATACTTCAGATTTTTGTATTTAGTTATTGGCACTTCTGTTTCATAAACATCAGTTTTTATCAGGACTAATTTGCTTAAATCTTTGTTTTGTGTTAGCACTGCCTCGAAAACGAAGGTCATAATTTTAAACATTTGACATTTTTCATAAAATTCGAGAGCTAATTCTACGTTTTTATTTTCAAGAACACAAAACCTTAATAAATAACTTAAACTTGTATATTTGTTCTTAATTCTTGATTTGTTATTTCATTTCGAAAAAAATATTTGCTACGCCATTGGCTTACTGGGGGGTTTTCTTTTTAAATTTGTAGTTGTACCAATCTGCATATTTGGTTGCCTACATATCAAACCACAATCATTTTAGCTCACCCTGTATTGGATGTTCAATATATTAGAAGATTTTTTTTCAAGAATCAGTTTTCTATTCGCATAGGAAAAAATTAAGTGAAAAACTTTGTATATTCTTTTTTATTCCTATCGAAAAATCAAAAATGGGTCGACAAATATTTTTTCCTGGGTCGCTAGTCATGTGGCCATCCGCCCCTGGATAAGTTTACTTAAATTGAGTTATATTGGTCTAAGGAATAAGTGGTAAGCTGTAGTAAAGACATTTTGCAGACACCCTGTATGTTACAAATGAACAAGTTGGAGCAAGATAGCGCTAATTACAGGTATTTTAAGTTTTAAGTAATAACTAATAAGCAGGGGCGGATGGGCCATAAGGGAAAATGGGGAATTTCCCGGTGGGCCGGTGGGATAGAGGCTCGTCGGGCCGGTGGCCGAAAGTACCCAAAATCTTAAATTATTAAAAAAAAGTCATTTGGAATAATGCTTCTTAAAAAAGTAAAAAAAAATAATATCTCAAAAACTGCTGGAATCCTTTCATTTAGGTATATTTCTATTATTTCTTGAGCTAGCAAGCAAAAGGCACTACGTCAAAAAATTTGATTTGCGTAATTTGAATTTCATAGCATTCGAAGAAGTAGTTCTAAAGTACTCTTCACAATGCCGTCTTATCAGTTAACCGGGCACCAGGACACGACACTTTCACGGGCCCCACATGTTTCGTATACAATGATTTTTACGAAAAACTATCAAAGGGTTATAATGATATTATTTGTATCCGCTTTTATTTGGATAACCGCTTCTTTTTGTTTTTCTCTGGCCATCGTTTGTATTCAGAAATTTTTATTTTTTTAACCCGACCCAAAATCGACATTTCGAACTAAAAATAACTCGCCCCAAAATTTTCAGATAGAAGTAATTTCCAATAATAAAGGGTTTTTGAAATAGAAATTACAAATTTATTGTAAATTTCGTTTGTTTTCACTTTAGAAAGGAAAAAATGTCCTGGAATTGATGAAGTTTGAATTATTTCTTATAATTTTTGAAATATGCCTTTTATTTTAAATTTAAGTGAAACTCTTACACATTTTAAAAAGTTCGACATTTTACTTAAATCTAATTGAACTTAAATCAAATTTTTAAGATTATCAATCTTATTTTTTCTTAAATTTCAAGAAAACTAATTAATGGAACAGACTGTCCTAAAAATGGCGGAAGAGCTCTTCAGTACTTTATTGAGAATCCTTGAAAAAATAATAACGTATTTAATAGCTTTTTCATTTTTGGAACATCTTATATAAAATTCACAAAATGCAATACGTTTGATGATAATTTTAAATTGCAATAAATGTTTTCTAATTAGAAATTTACCACATTCGATTAGGATGGTATAGATTTTAGAAAAGTGTTACAATAAAAACAAAAAAAAAACACTACATTTATTCTTTTTTACACTAGTAAATATTAAACCAAACTGTGTTATCTATTATTTGCTAGCCCACGATTTAGAATAAGTTTTGGTAGTTCTTATCAACTCATCCGGATGAAAAAAAAGTTTTTTCTTAATTTTGCAAAAAATTAAATTTATTTTCACAAAAATATTATTTTTTTTTTTAATTTGCTTCAATCTGAACTAAGCAATGGTGTTACATTAAAAAAGAAATTATGTTAATGTTATTTCCGGCAAAACCGGAAATGATAAAATGTTTAGTGCATAATTTAATGTTTTTAAAATGTTTTCTTGAACTATAAAATTGAAAAAATTGAACCATAAAATGTAGTCAAATTTCAAATTTTTATTTCAATAAACAAAAAAATTATACAGGGTGTCCGTTTTTCGAAGCCATACATGGATATAAATAGGAATTTCATTTGCCATTTTTGTTCTCAAAATATCGCAAAAAAAACAAAAATTGCGATTTTCGTTATTATTCCAAAACCAATCTAGCTAAAAGTCGTTCCTAACTAATATCACGTTTCTATGCAGTTTTGAAAACGTATTGAATACGCTTAGCTTGATTATGATAGACTTCCTACATAAAAATTAAAAACTGAAGATCAATCTTCATTTTAAGATTGTTATTCTCTTCTAAATTTTCTCTGGCATGTTCCGAATAGTGACTATATACAGGGTGGGCCAACGAAAACGAAACAGACGAGTTTTAAAATAGTTAATAAAAAATTTTGAAAAAACGCTCGGACAGGTCAACTTTGGTTTCGAGGGGGACATATTTTTCAATAGAAGTGATTCAAAAATCCATTCACCCCTGTGCCCTATGGACACAACCCCTAAAATTTTAATAGGGATGGTAGGGTAAGTAATACCTCGTTGGAAAGATCTTTTTACCCAGAGTAACATACAAAAAAAAAGTTAAATCGATCGATTCGTTTTAAAGATATTCAAAATTTAGCAAGTAGAGTTTTCATACCTTTTAAAATTGTGCTATGAACACCACGCCTTCAATTTTAAGTCTTTTGATAGGGTAAGTAATATCGTTTCGAGGGGGACATATTTTGCAATAGACCTGATTCAAAAATCCATTCATCCCTCGCCCTTTGGACACAACCCCTAAAAATTTAATAGGAATGGTGGGGTAAGTAATACCTCGTTAGAAAGATCTTTTTACCCAGAGTAACATGCCAAAAAAAAGTTAAATCCTTCGATTAGTTTTGAAGATATTCAAAATTTAACATGTAGAGTTTTTATGCCTTTAAAATTGTGCTATGAACACCACGGCTTCAATTTTAAGTGTTTTGATAGGGTAAGTAATACCTCCTGGGAAAGATCTTTTAACCCAAAGTAACATACAAAAACATGTAAAATGCAATTTATTTTCATTTTCTACAAAAGAGATTTAAAAAAACAAATTTAATTTTATTCGAGGAATTGTTTAAAATTTTGTAACATCTGGAACAAAACAATGCAAAACATAAAACGATTTATAACCACATTGAGATTCTTTTTATCAGTTGTATTTTGTATTAGTGGTGATTTTCATCGTGTTAAAACTGTTTATGACTAATTATTAGAAATCAACAATTAAAATTTTGTGAACTTCTGTAAAAGCTTCTGCTAGCAATGGTTTATACAATTCCAGAAAGGGTTGAATTAATCACTTTTTATTTTAAAAACGATGAGAATGCTCATCGTGCAGCTAATTTATTTAATGAACAACATCCAAACAAACATTGTAACCGAAAATACGTTCTGGAGTTGGTTGCAAAATTTAAAAATACTGGTTCTGTTGGTAATAAGAAACGCGATCCTGGTAATGTTCGTCCAATAAGAAATGAGGTCGTTGAAATAGGTGTTTTGGGACAAGTTGCTGCAGATCCAACTTTAAGCACAAGAAAACTGGAGACTGTGACTAACATCAGCAGAACAACCATTCGCCGAATATTGAAAGGTCACAAATATCATCCCTATAAAATTCATTTAATTCATGAGTTAAATCAAGATGATTTTAATAGGCGACTGCAATTTTGTGAGGTGATGACGGAACGGATAATTGCTGATGAAAATTATCTTTATAATATCTGTTTTTCTGATGAGTGCACTTTTTTCTTAAACTCAACCGTTAATCGTCATAATTCTCGATATTGGTCAGATGAGAATCCTAGGGTATTTCATGAAGTTCACACTCAAACTCCTCAAAAATTGAATGTGTGGGTTGGAATTTTTGGAGACCGTCTTATTGGTCCTTATTTTCTAGATGGCAATCTAACAGGGGATATGTACTTGGATCTACTTAAAAACTTTGTTCATCCATTTCTTGACGATATTATCGAAAATGAAGATCGTTATTTAGAAGACCATCTGATTTTCCAACAAGACGGAGCCCCTCCTCATTAGACACGGCCTGTTAGGGAATTCTTGGATACGACGTTTCCTGGGCAATGGATTGGGCGTAGAGGACCTTTGGAGTGGCTGACGCGATCTCCCGATCTTACTCACCTTGATTTTTTCCTTGTGTCCAAAGGGCGAGGGATGAATGGATTTTTGAATCAACTCTATTGCAAAGTATGTCCCTCTCGAAACGGTATTACTTACCTTATCAAAACACTTAAAATTGAAGGTGTGGTGTTCATGGCACAATTTTAAAAGGCATGAAATCTCTACTTGCTAAATTTTGAATATCTTTAAAACGAAACGATCGATTTAACTTTTTTTTTGTATGTTACTCTGGATAAAAAGATCTTTCCAACGAGGTATTACTTACCCCACCATCCCTATTAAAATTTAAGGGGTTGTGTCCATAGGGCGCAGGGATGAATGGATTTTTGAATCAGCTCTATTGCAAAATATGTCCTGCTCGAAACTAAAGTTGACCAGTCCGAGCATTTTTTCAAAGTTTTTTATTAACTATTTCAAAACTCTTCTGTTTCGTTTTCGTTGGCCCACCCTGTATTGGATGTTCAATATATTAGGGGATTTTTATTTCCAAGAATTAGTTTTCTATACGTGTAAGAAAAACTATATCTTTTTTGATTCATATCGAAAAATAAAAAATGGGCCGACAAATATTATTTCCTGTGCAGTGGCGTGCCGAGGGGGGGGGGCAGAGGGGGCAAGTTGCCCCGGGCGCCCGTCGTAGGGGGCGCCGTAACGCCTCTGTGCCTTCACAAAATGAACAGCCGGGAAATACAGAGGATCGCGCATTATAATTCATACACTGGAGTTCGAATAAATCGCGACTTCTTTACTTTGACTTTTGACTGCAGGGGCGCTAGGCACTAAAGGATACACGTGACATATGAACACATGTATTCATTGAGTCAATTATCAGTTGCAACTTGATGTTTGGGCGAAGCGTTCACTATTATTGAAATTCACTTTTTTCTAGCATCAAAACCTAAAACCGCATGTATTTGGAGTCACTTTTATATGCCTGACTGTGGTTTGTGTTCTACATATCTATGATCAAGTGTGGTGTATCTCTAACAATAACTTTTAAAGTAAGTAGAGGTACAATAAATATTACAACCAGAAGCAAGTAAAATTGTTTTTTTTTTCATTTTTCTGAATAAATTTTAAAATTAAAGTTGCCTTTATTATAAAAAATTATTTTATAGTTAAGGATGCCAATGAAAAAGAAACTTAGTGGTGCTCAGGGCAGAAAGAGAAAACTAGTAACGGAAAATGAGGCAAGGAAATCTAAAAAATTAATGCACGAATTTTTAAATACTAGTCAATCACACAGAAACTACAAAAATTATTGGTATCAATTCAACCGAAATTGACGACAGAGACAGTCAAGAATCTGAGGAAACTAGTGACTTAGATAATGATGAAGAAAACCAAGATGATAAAAACTGTTGTAAGGACGAAGAGGTTTCATCAAGTGCAATTCCTGAACCTGATATCCTCAAATTCCACGATGTCGGCTTCTTAGAATTTGATAAAACATCCCATTTGGCAAAACTATCAAATCAACTTCGGAAGAAAATGATTATTGTGGGATCAGAAAAATTTCAACACAAAACTGGTCCATTTCCAAAATCAGATGGTCGAGCAATGCAAAAGTCGTGGTTTGAACGACGACTCGCTCATGAAAAAGGAAATGCAATACCTCGATCATGGCTAGTATATTCGCCATCGAAAAATGCGGCACACTGTTTTTGCTGTTTATTATTTAAATCATCAAATAATAATACACGCTCATCATTTGAAACAGTTAATGGTTTTTGTAGCTGGAGGAAATTCGAAAGAATTGTTGCACACGAAAATAGTCCAAACCATCGTAAATCGTTTACTACCTGGAAAGAAGCAGAAAGGAGGATAAATAAAGGAAAAGGAATCGATTCCCAAATAGAAACCGCAATTCAACGTGAAAAACAACGTTGGAAAGATGTTTTAGAACGAGTGCTTGCATGCATTAAATATTTGGCAACTCAAAATTTGCCTTTGCGTGGACATGTAGAAAAAGTGAACGGTGACGATGCAATAAATTCTGGAAACTTTTTATCACTTATTAAACTGTTGGCTCGATTTGATCCAGTTTTAGAAAACCACCTCAAATATGCAAGAGAAAACCAACGGTCTGTACATTACCTGTCTTCAAAAATACAAAATGAATTTATATACCTTCTTTCAACTGCTGTAAGGAACCAATTGATAAGTAACATAATAAAAAACAAATACTACGGCATTTTGCTAGATTCAACACCTGACCTCGCTCGTCGCGAACAAATGTCTAAAGTCATTAGGTATGTTGACATAGATTTTATAAATAAAACAGTTACTGTAAATGAATCGTTTTTGGGTTATATTGAGTTGCATGGTAAAGATGCTGCTACTATTGAAACTCTGGTCCTAGAGAAACTCGAAACAGATAAAATTCCACTCGAAAATTGTAGATCTCAATGCTATGATAAGGCGGCTGTGATGGCGGGAAATTTATCAGGAGTACAACAGCGACTCATTGAAAAAAATCCTCGAGCATTATTTGTGAATTGTGATAACCATAGTTTAAATTTAGCATGTTTACATTCAGCAAAACAAGACCCGATTATTGTTACATTTTTTGGATCAATCGAAAGCATATATAATTTTTTCTCCCGGTCTACCTTTCGATGGGAATTACTGAAACATGCTGTCAAAGTAACTGTAAAACGCGAGTGTGAAACACGATGGAGCTCAAGGATTGAAGCCGTTAGTGCCATTTTTCTTGGGTCGAACGAGCTTGTTGATTTGTTAGAAAAAATGTCAGATGATGTAAATAATAACTCTGAAACTAGAAGTGAAGCAGATAGATTGTTAGAAAACATTTTGAATTATAATTTCCTTGTGCTGCTAAAATTTTGGAATACAGTTCTAAAAAAAATTGACCGTATTCAAAAACGATTATTGACTTAAACCAATATCGAGATTTTATATGTCAAGATGCAATTAAAAATCGCAAAGAAAATTGCGAAAAATGGGGAATTGAAACTCAAAGACGAATTAGGAGAAGATGTAAGATGTCTGGAGAATCAGCTAGAGATGCCGGACTTTCAGCTGAAGAAGAAATGTCAAGAGTTATGAAAGCAGTTCTAGATCGATTATATCAAGAACTAAATACGCGCTTTGGTCGCCTAACGGGCCTTAATTTAAAATTTGGTATTCTTTTAAATGTCAAAAATCTAATCGGTACAAATCAGGACAAGGACGAAAATAATGAGGATGACAATCGCAAATTAAAAGAAAAGTGTATCGATTTCGGGAAATTTTATAGCACTGATGTTGATGGGAATGAATTATACAAGGTGTCCCGTTATTCGACCGACAACGTTTAACTGAAGATTCCTCACCTCAAAATAAGTCGATATGACCCTACTTATCTATTACCAAAAGTGAACCTCTGAGGAGTTATAAGCTTTTGAAGTTGAACTAAAAAAATACATTTTTCTTTATTGCGTCCAAACCAATGAAGATTTTATGACGAAATTTGGCGTACATGAGTTTTTATAAGAAAAGCGCACTTTGTAAAAAATTAGACAAAATTCAACATCTGCAAAGGGTTTAAATTGAAGAGGATGGGCATAAACCTCCTTATAAGTTTTTAGTCTCTTAAGATATTAACATTAAAATTACCAATTCCCATTTTATCATTCAATTGTAAGATTTTTTGTCTCTTATGTCTTCCAAAAAAATTATGCCGTTCCTGCGAAAAATGTAAAAAAGAAATTCGGTGAAAGACTAATTTAATTAATAACTTCACATTATCTAAGTGAAGTTGCATAAACTTAAATTTTAATTTTTTGGAGAATATCTAACGTATTGTTAAAGTTTACCAGTTTAAACGGTATTAATTTAAAATAAAACAAATGAAAAAGAATTAATTTAACAGTTTTATTAAAAAAAATATTGTAATAAATTAAGTGCATGTTCAACGTGAGTGCCCTCTGAACGAATACAAGAATTAATACGGCACAAAAATGAAAATCGAATAGATTCAAAGAAGTTTGGGATTTCACGTATCTCATTGGTTGCGTTGACGATTCGTACCCAAAGATCTTCTCTGCTTTCTACTGGAGTACTGTAAACTGTATCTTTTAAACAACCCCAAAAAGAAAAATCTAGAGGATTTAGATTCGGTGATCGCGGTGGCCAAGTGACTGGAGCATAAGCACCCCGACCAATCCATCGGCGAGGAAATTTTTCATTTAAATAATTTCTCACATTTATTGAAAAACGAGGAGGGGCTCCGTCTTGCATAAACCACATCTATGCTCTGATGGCAAGGGGTACTTCTTCTAGTGTAGTCCAGTAAGATTATTTCTTAGAAAATCGAAATACGACACACCATTCAGTCTTGGTGGTAATTCAAATGGCCCTATAATATGATTGTCGATTATACCTGCCCACAGGTTGATGGAAAACTGCCTTCGATAATTGGCTACAATTTTATCATGGGGATTTTCATCTGACCAGCAATGCAAATTATGCAAATTAATCATTCCGCTTCTAGAGAAGCAAGATTCATCAGTAAACAAAATTATTCTGGCCATATTTGGATTTTGGTCGTATTTACGTTTGAACCATTGGCAAAATAACAATCTATTGTTCAAATCAATCGGCAGCAATTCTTGAACTTTGCAAAAATGGTATGGATGAAGTAACTGTTCTTGAAGTGTTCTGTGTACGGCAATTTTTTGAATTTGTAATTGCGTAGAAATCTCTCTTACACTTACTCTGCGATTCTCCTCCTCACATCCCAATATTTGTTCTTCTGCCTCTACTGTTCTTATTGTTCGTGGGCGCCCTACATTTCTACGATCAGTTTCCAGTTTACCATATTCACGCAAACGACGATCAAAGTTAGCAAATGTTGTATGATGAGGAGTTTGACGATTTGGATACTTCTCAGCATATCTTTTAGCAGCAGCTCTACCATTATTGTGACATTCACCGAGTACTAGGTGTATGTCGGCATATTCATTAAATGAATAGATTGCATCTATTTTATAAGTAATTTTTGTAAATTGAAAGTTACTGTATTATCTATTATGACATCAATGTTGTTACTATGGTTTTGGTTTCAAAGGGCGACTTAATATTGAAACAATAGGAAAAAGTACTTTGTGTTGCCTAACTTTACTGTTTTGCACTAGTTTTATTTTTCTCATTTTCTGCAAGAACGGCATAATTTATTTGGAAGACATAAGAGACAAAAAATCTTACAATTGAATGATTAAATGGGAATTGGTAACTTTAATGTTAATATCTTAAGAGAGTAAAAACTTATAATGAAGTTTATACCCAAAACCCTTTGCAGATGTTAAATTTTGTCTAATTTTTACAAAGTGCGCGTTTCTTATAAAAACTCAAGTACACCAAATTTCGTCATAAAATCTTCATTGGTTTGGATGCAATAAAGAAAAATGTATTTTTTTAGTTCAACTTCAAAAGCTTATAACTCCTCAGGGGTTCACTTTTGGTAATAGATAAGTAGGGTCATATCGAATTATTTTGAGGTGAGGAATCTTCAGTTAAACGTTGTCGGTAGAATAACGGGACACCTTGTATACGGAGATTTTAGACTGAAGGATGTTGCTAAAAACTCGAGGAGATGCGTTACCAAAAAACCCTATAGACCTTTTAATTTTTATTATTTCATATGGTGAAGATGTCTTTCCGAATTTGCGTATTTCGCTACAAATCTTGTTGACGGTTTCAACATCGATCGCAAGTTGTGAGCGATCTTTTAGTAAACTGAAGTTAATTCTTTCGTATTTAAGAACGACGATGGGACAAGATCGTCTGAGTAGTCTGGCTCTTCTAAGTATCGAAAAGGAAACTTTGGAAAAAATTAATTTACAGGAAGTTATTGATCAATTCGCATCAGTTAAAGCTAGAAAACTGAATATTTAAATAATCTAATACCTATTTAGGATTTGTTTTTGTTAATGTTTTTTTAAGGATTTTTCTTTTTATACCAATGTTATTTTACCTACATATACCTATATTTTACCAATGGATTATGAATCTATTCGATATATTTATGTTATTTGTAATATCTTTTTATTGAGAATTTGTTTTTATTTTTGTTAAAGATTTTAAAGGAATTTTAATTTCTTTATCTTGTTTTATTTATTTTATATTCTAAATGCTAATAAAATACTTAAACAATGTTAATGATCTATTTTTATCCGATTTGATGTTATTTTAATGAAAATTATAAGAGGGGGCGCAAATTCGTAAATTTGACCCGGGCGCTACATTGGCTCGGTACGCCACTGTTCCCGGGCTGCTAGTCAGCAGTCCATCCGCCCCTGCTAATAAGTGTCCTTATGTAATAGTAATTTTGTTAAAATATTTTTTTTTTAATAATCCAATTATAACAATAATCAGATTAAATCCTACTTATCGTTGATTGTAAACAAATTTGTAATAAGATTATCTAATAACTCATTATCGCCAATTAATACAAATACCAAATACCTACTCAAAACTCAACTAAGTCGTTTAATTCTAAAGCGATATCGCAATCTAATCTCCAACAGTTGGAAAGTTCATCATTTTCCTGGGACGTAAAAAAGGAGTCATGCAACTCAAGGTAAGTTTCGGCAATCGTCAACTTTTTATTTGCTCTTCGCGCGGATCGCGGTTGGTAAAAAATAAAAAAAACATGCGGGTATTTAACGTTTTTAATGTTAATCTGTTAATGTTTATTTTTTGGATGTGACGTCCGTCGAGGAGGAGGCGAGACGCGACGGCGGAGTCCGAAGCGAGCGGAGCGCCTAGCGTGCGCCGCGCCGTCGTGACGTCGACGCCTTTCTTTGCGCCAGTACGCCAGTTCTCTATGCCATGAGTTCTCTAGCTCTAGTACTTCCAGCAGTTTCAAAGTAACCGTCGGTGCACACTGCAAGTGCTTGCGACGCCACTGGAAACTCGTCGAGTGCGGATCGCGACTTCACACTCCATCAAATTAATCAAATTTTAATTAAACCTTAGCCTTTTTTATACATTAAGTAATTAATTAACACGTTGTAACTTTCCACTCGTCGTACATTGTGATTGTTATTATTACCAATTATGTAAATTCTAACCGTATTACACTCTAAGTAGTAAGTAAATTTTGTGTTGTGTGTATAAACTCTATTTTATTCTTCATACATCACCACAAAAACTTGAATAACAATTGAAGATTAAATATTTTAAAACAAACTATGTAAGTTTTTAATTTTCTTCATACTTTTATTGTTAATTCATGTATGTAAATGTAAAGTATTACATTAATTAATATAAGTACCGAAGCGGTATAGTATTATGTATCTTAATATTTAGGTATAAAAAATATAAGATGGAAAAAGTTTTGTGTACTTTACTTTTAAAACTTTACTTTATAAAACTAGAAACTGTATCAATTAATTAAGGTTTAAGTCCACTTACTTTAATTAGTTTTAGATAAAAATAATTATAGGTTTATAATTTTCAACCTTGTTAAAATTGAAATAACTTTATTAACATTAACTTGTATTTCATGTAAAATAGACATACGCGAGTAAATTTTGTAATTATTTGAAGCCGCTTAAAATTAATTAACGTAATTACTATTTAAACCAGCTTAGAAGTGACAAAAAGATGGAACTGGTTTCTAAAATTATTAAAACTGACCCTACCCGTTTCAAACTTAAACTGCCAATCTCACACCAAAGTAAACCACCAGTAAAAAGTTAATAAAAAATATATTATTCAAATGACTTATTTCATAAATTTCCCCTAATATGAGTTCAAAAAATTCTCCAAAAAGCCATGGGCGTATCAAGAAAAATGTTTTAACGAGGGTGATGTTTTTTATTTACAGTTTTGAATGACTTGAACTGGAAACAGGAATTAATTTTGAACTCATCTTCATTATACAAATAACTTTGAATATTTTTCTATCCAATAAATTAAGATTTTTATTTATTTTTTATTTTCTACAAGAGATGTAATTGCCACGAATAATTCCAGAAATTTAAATTTTTTTTGGATATCGGAAAAATATTGAATATACCGGGTGGAAATGAAAACCGGGTCACCTCGATAACTTTTTTATTTATGAATAGAAAAATTTGAAATTTGGCTATGTTCTATGGTTTAAAAAAACAAATTTTATGTGCATTTTTTATTTTCGAAATCACTTCCGGTTTCACCGGAAACACCATGAACTTTGTTTTTTTAAATGTAACATCCCATATTTTTATTCATGGCTTAAAATACTTTTAAAAAAGAAGTATTTTTGAGATATTAGTTTTTATTTTTTTTTCAAAAAAAAAAGGTTTTCGAAGTCGGTGAAAAGTACCAAAACTAATTCTAAATAATTCAAATACCTAAATAAAATTGTAATTTGAAAAAAAATTTAAGTGGTTTTTGAACTATTAATTTTTAAACTTAGTTAATGAAGATTTTATCAAATATCTCACTTTTTTTAAATGCAATGATGCCGGGTCATTCGACTTTTTAAAAAGAGGATTTTATAACGATTATTTTGGTACCCCATATGTAGGGGTATTATTTTGCATGTGCCTGTAATAAAGATACTTTGCCTGTAATAAAGATATTTGATAAAATCTTCATTAAGTAAGTTTAAAAATTAATAGTTCAAAGACCACTTAAATTTTTTTCCAAATTACAATTTTATTTAGCTATTTGAATTATTTAGAATTAGTTTTGGTACTTTTCACCGACTTCGAAAACCTTTTTTTTTGAAAAAACTTTTTTTACAAAAAAAATAAAAACTAATATCTCAAAAATACTTCTTTTTTAAAAATATTTTAAGCCATGAATAAAAATATGGGATGTTACATTTAAAAAAACAAAGTTCATGGTGTTTCCGGTGAAACCGAAAGTGATTTCGAAAATAAAAAATGCACATAAAATTTGTTTTTTTGAACCATAGAACATAGCCAAATTTCAAATTTTTCTATTCATAAACAAAAAAGTTATAGAGGTGACCCGATTTTCATTTCCACCCGGTATACATCTTACTTCTAGTGAGCCAGAGCGAGATAAAAAATTTGACTTATTCGTGACATGGACCATATCCTCCTACAGGGTGTCTCACTTTTTTTTAGATAGTAAATGTCATTCTGAACAAAAAATTTCCTATGAACTATTATGTTTTTTCGACTCCTTAAAAAGTTATAGCAATTTTAAAATTGATAAATTTTCATGTTTTTTGTGGAACACCCTGTAAAATATTTTTTCTTATTATATTTTTTTATTTAAATCAATTATGATTTGGATTTTTACTTTGCCAAATTGGTTTTTTGAACATTATTGCCTGTATTTAAAATAAGTAAACGGCGAGGTTAAATTTCCCTCGGCAAAATTTAGCATCTTATTGGCTTAAACATATACAAAATCAAAAGCATACTTGATTTAAATAAAAAAATAAAATAAAATGAAATGAAATTTATACAGGGTGTCCCACAAAAATCATTAAATTTATGAAATTTTAAAATTCATAATTCGTTTATTATTCATAGTTAGCACAAATATCTATGGTACAAACTTTAAATTTACAATGAGTCTGTAAACCATTTTTTTTATAATTTTATATAAACTTGAATTTTGCAATTTGAATTTTTGGTCTAGCACTTAAAATGGCTTCGCAATTAATTAACAAAGTTTATGAAATCGCGCGTCGCTACTTTTTTTCCTTGCGAGCTGAGTGACGTCATTATTTCCTAGTCACCTCGCACGGGTTATACGGTCGGCAAAAGTGCTAAAACTGTGCGGCTTCGATTAGAAGATCGGCAGGTGAAAAAAATCGCGGTTTCTTGATTTGTCATCTACATACCGCGCTACATCAGGAAACAAGCGCTTTTTTTGATATCTTAATTTTTTCTGTACTTTTGGCGCCCTCGAATTTGTAGTTTGAAATTAGTGCTTTTTCGACGCCGACTTTAAAAATTCGTAACTTATGATCCCGACCGTGTATAATTTTCCAATGTTTTTTATTTCCCTTCTTTCTTTACTATTTATGCGAGAAATAATCAGCACGATTATATTTTACCCCTGGACTTGAAAAAAAAATCCCAAGTGAAATGTTAATAAAATAGCTCAAACGCGCGCTTTGGTCAGCCCCCTCTGCAGCCGTCAATTTTTAAAATTTTCTCAATTTTACATCAGATTATCAAAGAACAACAATTTTGTGGTGTAATGAGCATAGTGCATTTTTAATTTTTGCGCGGTTAAAAAGTTATGGCGTAAAAATGTAAAAATGTTGAATTTAGGGGTCGGCAGCTTCCGTCGGCCTATTTTTTAACGGATTTTCAATTTTAGAAATTCTGATAAATCTATTCTTGGTATTAAAACCGCCCACGCATAGGGTTTTTTAAATTTTGAAAAAACAACGAAATCTTAAATTTTTTAAGATCGCATTTAAAAAAGTCGCATTTTTATTCGAGTTTCGGTTTAATCAGTCCCTCAAATTTTATTCTACCCTAACGCAATGTACATTTTTTGATAGCTTTCATGGTCCACTTTATCACAAAAAAAGAATCACTTCGCTATCTCCTTTCGTTATCGAGTTATGGCCGAAAATGTAGCAAAAATATGCAAATCTCCGTTTGGAACCAAAATTGCGGTCTGAAATTTTTCACTTTTCACAAAATAATTAATATCTTCTAATCTATTATAACCGCCGGGACGAGTAATAGCTTAAAATTTGCACCGTTACCTCCCCCACCAAATTCCGTGAAAATTGCGTCGTCCAGGCCCGTATTTGTACCAAAATTTTGCCAAAACTTTGCGAATTTTTTCCAAAAAACTGTTTAACCAATTTTAACCTAATATTTTTAAAAACGCGTCTATCCATGGTGTTTACCTTTGGTAAAAATTTGAAATCGCTAACTGTTATAGTTTTCGAGAAAAACAATAAAAATCGATTTCCATGAAAAATTTTAAACCTTAAAAATATCTACTTATGTGAAGTTAACAATAGATTCCAGCAATAGATTATTTTTGGTAAAATATCCAAAAATAAAACTAAAAAAACAGTTCCCATAGTATATTTTTGATATTACTAAGAGGGTAAAGCAAAACCAACCCTTAATCGGCTCCTACCCTTAAATTTTGGGGGTAAAATTGAAAAAAAATATATTTCTTTTAAAGTTTTTATTTTTCAGAACTAAACTTAATAGTATTATCAACAAAATGTGCGAAAATTAAAATGATACTATTTTTTGTTTTCTATTTATGGCGCCTCAAAGTTAGCTCGTATAGCGCCTCCTAATGCTAATTCACGCAGTTAGCAAAATCTTCACAAAATATGCAGTTCACCTTTTATTTTAATTTTTTTTTTCAAATATGCATTCCCAATAATATTCTTAACAAATTTTGAGAAAATAAAATTGATACTATTTTTCGTTTTTAAATTACAACCCTTCAAAGTTGATAAATTTGTCTTTTCCGTGAGTGCGCTACCAGAAAAACTTACATAAAATGTGGAGTTCACCTTTTATTTTTAATTTTATTTCATATAAGCTTTCCTAATAATATTCTAAACAAATTTTAAAAAAATAAAATTGATACTATTTTTTGTTTTTAAATTACAACCCTTCAAAGTTGATAAATTTGTCTTTTCGTGAGTGCGTTACTATAAAAACTTACATAAAATGTGGAGTTCACCTTTTATTCTTAATTTTATTACATATAAGCATTCCTAATAATATTCTAAACAAATTTTAAAAAAATAATATGGATACTATTTTTTGTTTTTAAATTACAACCATTCAAAGTTGATAAATTTGTCTTTTCCGTGAGTGCGCTACCAGAAAAACTTACATAAAATGTGGAGTTCACCTTTTATTTTTAATTTTATTTCATATAAGCTTTCCTAATAATATTCTAAACAAATTTTAAAAAAATAAACTTGATACTATTTTTTGTTTTTAAATTACAACCCTTCAAAGTTGATAAATTTGTCTTTTCGTGAGTGCGTTAGTATAAAAACTTACATAAAATGTGGAGTTCACCTTTTATTTTTAATTTTATTTCATATAAGCTTTCCTATTTTTCCTAATAATATTCTAAACAAATTTTAAAAAAATAAAATTGATACTATTTTTTGTTTTTAAATTACAACCCTTCAAAGTTGATAAATTTGTCTTTTCGTGAGTGCGTTACTATAAAAACTTACATAAAATGTGGAGTTCACCTTTTATTCTTAATTTTATTACATATAAGCATTCCTAATAATATTCTAAACAAATTTTAAAAAAAATATGGATACTATTTTTTGTTTTTAAATTACAACCATTCAAAGTTGATAAATTTGTCTTTTCCGTGAGTGCGCTACCAGAAAAACTTACATAAAATGTGGAGTTCACCTTTTATTTTTATTTTTAATTTTATTTCATATAAGCTTTCCTAATAATATTCTAAACAAATTTTAAAAAAATAAAATTGATACTATTTTTTGTTTTTAAATTACAACCCTTCAAAGTTGATAAATTTGTCTTTTCGTGAGTGCGTTACTATAAAAACTTACATAAAATGTGGAGTTCACCTTTTATTCTTAATTTTATTACATATAAGCATTCCTAATAATATTCTAAACAAATTTTAAAAAAAATATGGATACTATTTTTTGTTTTTAAATTACAACCATTCAAAGTTGATAAATTTGTCTTTTCGTGAGTGCGTTACCAGAAAAACTTACATAAAATGTGGAGTTCACCTTTTATTTTTAATTTTATTTTATATAAGCATTCCTAATAATATTGTAAACAAATTTAAAAAAAATAAAATTGATACTATTTTTTGTTTTCTATTTATGGCGCCTCAAAGTTAGCTCGTATAGCGCCGACTAATGCTAATTCGCGCAGTTATCAAAATCTTCACAAAATATGCAGTTCACCTTTTATTTTAATTTTTTTTTTCAAATATGCATTCCCAATAATATTCTTAACATATTTTGAGAAAATAAAATTGATACTATTTTTCGTTTTTAAATTACAACCCTTCAAAGTTGATAAATTTGTCTTTTCCATTTTTATTTTATTTTTTTTAAATTTGTTTAGAATATTAGAATATCATTAGGTATGCTTATATGAAATAAAATTAAAAATAAAAGGTGAACTCCACATTTTATGTAAGTTTTTCTTGTAGCGTACTCACGGAAAAGACAAACTTATCAAATTTGAAGGGTTGTAATTTTAAAACGAAAAATAGTATCAATTTTATTTTCTCAAAATTTGTTAAGAATATTATTGGGAATGCATATTTGAAAAAAAATTAAAATAAAACGTGAACTGCATATTTTGTGAAGATTTTGCTAACTGCGCGAATTAGCATTAGGCGGAGCTATACGAGCTAACTTTGAGGCGCCATAAATAGATAACAAAAAATAGTATCATTTTAATTTTCGCACATTTTGTTGATAATACTGTTAAGTTTAGTTCTGAAAAATAAAAACTTTAAAAAAAAGTGAACTTCGCAAAAAAATATATTTTTTTTCAATTTTACCCCCAAAATTTAGGGGTAGGAGCCGATTAAGGGTTGGTTTTACTTTACCCTCTTAGTAATATCAAAAATATACTAAGGGAACTGTTTTTTTAGTTTTTTTTTTTGATATTTTACCAAAAATAATCTATTGCTGGAATCTATTGCTAACTTCACATAAGTAAAATATCTCAAAAAATATTTTTTCGAATCTTTTCAAAATCGACCCCGCAAATGAAAAATAATAGAAAATAGATGAAATATAGGGGGTCACTTGCCCTCTACACCCTCCCAAAAAAATTTTACACCCCAAAAACTCAAAACAAAATTTTTCTAGGTAATGTACCTTAAAAAATAATTCAATTTTAAAAAATTTAATAAGATAATATCGATAATTTTTACAAACTTATCTGTACGAATTTTCGTTTCTTAATTTTAGTTATTAAGCGAAATATGAATTTTTAATAATACACCTTTACTCATTTGTTAGAAAGCCATATTGTATTAAAAATTTATATCTTTTGAACAAAAAGTCGTACTGCCTTGAATTTTTTGTATTTTTTTCTTATTTCTTTATACTACAACCCAAAATTATTAACTTTCAAATTTTTAAATTGAAACGCTACACACTTGTAAAAACCACACTAAAGTTGTATAACATTTAAAGTGAAATTTCATATGTAAAAAATTATAAAGAAGTAAATTTTAAATTAATAAATAATTCTCCTACTTTAATTAATAACTAATAGTAATATTTTATCAGAGTATTAAAAGATAATAACTATAAAAACGTCTAGAAACAATCAAGTGCACTATACGCGTGTACGGAACGAACAGCGCAGCGTTCGGAAGAAATGACGTCAGAATACATCGCATCACTTGTTAAATAATTTTCTTAAAATTCAAACGCTTATATTTACGTTAATATTTGTCGTATCGAATTGAAACAAAAAACAACTCATTTATAATTATGATTTCTAAAATATAAGATATAAAAATATCAATTATTTTTTTCGTTTTTCTTCCTCATTGTACGCTTATTACAAAATATTATAGCCATTTCTTTTTAAGAATAATAAATTGTTTAAAGACACCTAAGTGATTAACACTTGTATGTGTCTATGAGATTACAGTAGGATATTATTTATATTCAATCAAATACCTCATCTAAGTTGAATAATTCTTGGCAAAATATACAGGGTGAGTTTTTAGTGCGAAATCAGAAGATATATCTTTTATTTTAAGAGATGGGAAAAAAACGTAAATTACAAAATTGCATGGTTTATGGATGCGCATATCAAGAAATTATTTTTGTCTATACTGGGCGTTTCGTAACTGGAGCGTAGGTTATTCCATATTTTTTTTAATGGAACACCCTATATATTTTTTGATATTTGGATTAACATAAAGCTAAAGAATACAACGATATTTTTTTTGAAACTTTGAGTGTGTCCTTAATTTTTTATCGAAAATTATTTTCTATAAAATTTATCACATTTAGACATATTTTTAGAAATTTATGGGGTAATTCTGAACAAAAAATGTTAGCCGTAACAGCGATGTTAAATTTGACAGTCACCCTGATGTCAAAAAGACGCTATTCTGTAAACTTTACTGTAACTTAACGACCATGTAAAATAACATTTTCGGTGTTAACATGCATTGTACTTTTAAATAATGTATAATTTTGATCAACTATACATAAATATATTATTATTAAGTAAACGATTTGACGATGATTTGGGATAGCAATTTAATATCACTAGGAAAAATAAATCAATCCCAACTGTTTCTAGACAATATTTATTTGGTGTTCATGTTCATGTGACTAGTTTCGCCTTATTGAGGGCATCATCAGACACAACTATGTGAAATTAAACATTTAACACAGGCACATGAACACCAAATAAATATTGTCTAGAAACAGTTGGGATTGATTTATTTTTCCTAGTGATATTAATATTATTATTACTTTGATAGATGTTATTTTAACACTAAAAATGTTATTTTAAATAACCGTTACCTTACATTAAAGTTTAGAGAATAGCGTTTTTTTTTTGACATCAGGGTGACTGTCAAATTTAACATCGCTGTTACGGCTAACATTTTTGTTCAGAATCACCCCATTATACTGGCCTTATTATAAACATTTAAAAAACAATTTTTATGTCATTTTGAAACATGGACTTCGATGTATTTTTTTTTGAATTTTATTATAAATGGCGGCAGCTATGGACGCGTAAAAAATGAAAACTAGATAGGGATGTATTTTATTTTTTTTAAATGGAACACCCCGCATTTTTTTACATAATATTGTTCCTCTTTACGTGTTCTTTAACTTTTATACATATCATTTTTCGCTAAAATTTTGTAAAATTATGTCGAAATTTGATAAATTTTATAGAAAATGCCCGAAAAAAATTAAGTGCAAGTTCAAATTTTCAAAAAACAAAAAATATCGTGGTATTCTTTAAATTAGTGTTAATCCAAATATGAAAAAATATACAAGGTGTCCCATTAAAAAAAAAGCGAAATAGCTTTTGCGCTTCAGTTTCGAAACACCCAGTATAGACAAAAATAATTTCTGGTTATGCGGAATCATAAACCATGCAATTTTGTAATTTAAGTTTTTTTCTATCTCTTAAAATAAAAGATATATCTTCCGATTTCGCATTAAAAACTCACCCTGTATAATCACAAAGTATAAAGGTAATAAAGTAGATATATAATTGGTATACAATATATCAATACATTTTGAATGTTTCATGTAAATAGAAAGATAATAGAGGAGAAATCGCAATATATAAACAGTATGAATCAATTTATAGACTAACAATAAGATTAATATTAACTAGATTAGGTATATCTAAACTATCACAGAGTGAGCACTGGCAAACTGTTAACTGTTATTAATATTAAATTAGACTGATCAGTCTATTATAGTTATTTATTATAAATTTGGCTTCACCTTTAAATTTATTTGGATGCAATTTCCTAGTATTGAATGGGATTTTATTATATATTTTAATACTAATGTGTTGAAATAATCTGCAGCTAAATCTTGTGGAGTGACAATGGCCAAGTGTGATTTGTAGCTCTTTGTGTTTATGTAAGCGAGTGCAGATGCTCAGCATATATATAGTTTTAAAATTAGGAGTTTCTGTGGAATGTGGAATATGGAATATAGTAGCATTGTACATAGGTTGGTTGGATGAGTTTTAGGAAGTTTATGAATGATTTTTAGTATGTAGTTTTGAATGTCACTTATGCCCGTTTTCACCAAATTTAGGAATCGTTGGTGAAAACGGGCATTAGAGGTTTTGAGTTCTTCTTGTAAAGTCCGCCCCATAATTCGATTCCATATCTAATGATGTATTCCACCAGGCATTTATATAAAATGATAAGTAGTTTTTTATTGAGGATGTTGCGTAGTATGTAAAACTTGTATATGAGTTTTCTTAAGCTTAGAGTTACTTTATTAACATGAGAGATCGATTTCAAGTTTTGGTCCACTATTATACCCAAGTACTTTATTTCTGAAGCTTTCTCTACTTCTATGCCATTATCAATTTTTAATGAGTTTAGCTTAGGACTATTCTTTTTTATTAATGAGAATGGAATATATTTAGTTTTCGTAATATTAAGAGTAAGATTATTGTGATCCAACCCGTTCTTGATTAATTTGAATTTTTATCCATCTATCGCTAGTTTGTAGGTTCCATCCCATGAATCACTGCTAAATAAAGCAACTGTGTCGTCGGCATAAGATATTAGAGTTCCCTGCTTATTCAGATTCGGTAAAAATCCATTGATGTAGGCCACAAACATGATAGGTCCAAGGACAGTTCCCTGTGGAATTACGATTTTAAGGATTAGGGGGTTGCTTATTTCATCTTCAATTTTTACAACATGCTGTCTATTTCCCAGGTAATTGGTGAAGGTCTCCAACACAGTACCTCGGAGTCCCATCAAACTTAACGTATTAATGAGACCGTTATGAGTAACCGTGTCGAAGGCCTTAACCAAGTCCAGGAATATTGCTATTGTTTTTTTTGTTATTTAATTTGTCTGTAACGTGACCAACAACATGATGCAGCGCATCAGTTGTATTCAATCCCTTTATGAATCCAAATTGATTTTTTGAGAGTACGTTGTTTTTCTCTAGATGGGAAATTATTCTTTCTTTTAGGCATTTTTCAGCAAATTTTGCAAAAGTTGTTTATTAGCGAGATACGCCTGTAATTTTGAATAAGAGTTGAATTATCAGTTTTGTATACTGGAATTATTACAGTTTTTTTGAAATCTGTAGGAAATATTCCAGTTTGGAATATTCTATTAATAATATGCCATCAATACCAGGAGCTCCGTCATTTTTTAGCTCTTTAATGTATTTAATTATTTCATTCTCATTAACAGGTTTTAAGAACATAGAAGAGTATACCTTATTTAGATTAGTTGTGTATAGAGTGTTAACTGGTGGTTTTATTTTTGAGACCCACTTCATTAAAGTATTCTGCAGCCATTAATTCGTTATTATTGAATTCAGCACCAGTGTCATCATGTATTTTATAATTAGTTTTTGGTTTCTCATTACTAACTTCACCAATTACTTGAAATACTTTTTTCAAGTCTTGTCCTGCATTTTCAACTTTATTTTTAAAGAAATTATTTTTAGAAACGTTTATAACTTTAGTTAAGGTATTCCTGTAAGTTCTATAGTAAGATAGCTGCTCAACAGAGTAGTTTCTTAAAAGTTGTTTTTTTTAATTGTCTCTTTTTCGTATTGAATTAATAATGTCCTTTGAGATCCAAGGTTTTTTGCAATGGACTGCTTTAATTTTATATTTCGTTGCAATAGTAGACTTTTTGGACATATTAGAGAAGATGTTAGTCAAGGAGAGAGAAGTGCTGTAGAAATTGATTTGCCAGACAAATTCACTGTCTAATAGATTTTAAATTTCCAAATAAAATGCAATTCACATCGGTTATTTTCGTGCATACGAAGTTGGTTCGTGTGCGAAATTTTTTGAACGAATTATTTCGAGTGGGTAGGAACCAATCACCAATCGAATTTCAAATCCGTATACGAAATTGAGCTTTGAGCATGCGTCATTTTGACGTTTCCTTTTTGATTAGGAGAAGAATGTTGTTTTTGGTTGGGTTTTAGATCGATGTATTTTAATAAATGAATAAAGAATGATTAATAATAATGGATAATGTAATTATTTATTAAGCGGCTATTGAAACAGTTGAAGAAACTCAGAACTTAGTTGAACATGGTAATGTGTTGAACCAGCAATGCGACCGTTTCCAAAATCTATGTTTCCCAACTCTAAGCCCCGTCGCGCATTGGGGTGGAGGGTTGTGGGGTTGTATTTATTATAAAGTCTTTCGGAGGTGCCACTTGCGACTTTATTGCCACGTCATCTGCATTCCTCTTTGGTTCACGCCGGCCTTACAGAGAGAAATTTATAAAAATGTATACATTACACTAATAGGCAGATTCTGGTCAAAATTAAAGGCCTTTAATTAAAAACAAATAACGTAACCATGGAAATTGTCCATTACAACCCATATAACAAATTTAAAGGCCTTTAAACTTAAATCATATGACCAGAATAAGCGACCAGAATAAGGTATAAGCGACACCCAAATACCAAACACATTATTAGTTTGGTATCCCCATACGTTGAGGAACCTAAAAGAGCATTTATCTCCATTGCCCCCAATCTTTTTTGTCCATGGCATAGAATTTAGGGAATTTGATACTTCCTTCCATGAATACTGTGTTTTTTCAAATTTTGAGCTCCGGATAATTTGCAAGGAAGGCTTTGATTTGAATTAAAATCTTTGATTTTCCAGTTTGCTACAATAAACGGTAACAAATCTTTATTTCCTTTATATTAGACGGTTATTTGAACTGCTGCCTAAATTGCGACGTTGTCAAGTATGACCCTTTGAATTTCAATTCCGCATAAAAAAATAACTTCGACGACGTAGCGAAAATATGATTAGGGAATATCCATCGAATATTTTCACTCGAATTTATTTGTATGCAGAAAAAATCGAGTGAAAACGAAAATTAGCCACCTGAGCGTTTTAGTCCAAAATATCGGTACTTTTGTATAATATTAGATTGCCTAATTCGAATTAGAGTCATTTAGACCCTGCCAAAATGTATGGCAACTGTTTTACGTTGAGTTTATTGTTTCGTTCAAGTAATTTAAACAAAGTAAGATGATTTAAAATTTTAGATTTTCCAAACATTTTCTTTGGAAGATTTTATTACTGATCAGCGAATTTGTCTGATTTTGCCTCGGATTTTGGGGTTTCTAATGGTTCTGTTTTTTTTTCCTATTACTGGCTTTTCACTTTTTACTCTCTAGAAGTACGGGTAATATAAGATATAATATACTCCTACATAATATGTGTAATAAAAAGATAAAGCGGGTCTTCTAAACTAGAAATTTTAAATTCTTAAGAAACTAGAGTACGAAAAAAAATCTTGAAGAATTAGGCGAAACTTGAGAGAAATTCCGTGATAATTTCGAGGAACTTCTTAACACCCTCGCCGCCACTTGACCCCAATCCATTTTTTACAGAAGAGACTTAGTCATTCATTATACAGGATGTTTCGAAAAGTGTTCTCAGATTTATTCTATTGAAATTTTATTTTTAAAACAGAAAAATATACCAAAAGTTTAAATACTTGAAAATTGTATTTAGTAATATGTTATATTTTTAAGTCGCGTTATTATTTTCTTATTATCAATTTATAAAAAGTTACTTTTATTCAATAGAAGTACATTTTTGTTTAGGACTTTAGAGAATCTACTTAGACGCCCGCGATATTTTTTTTTGCAGATCTTAAAAGGAGGTAAAAATTCATCCCAATTTTTTGGAGCTTCCTTGAAAATTATCAGCGAATTAATGTGGACCACTAGAGGGCGCGTGTGTTTGTGAGGAGGCACCATGAAATCTCTAGTTTGCTATGTCAGACTTCCAATTTCTTTCTGATTTTTAAGCTAAATTAATTAGGATTTTATTTTACAACTATTTATACAGAAATAATTAAAAGGGCCCAAAGTTAAGTTCATTTTAGGTATTTTTTAGATCGTTCTATTTTTTTCATGAATTTTCAATTTTTGTGCAGTTGTCAAAATTTAGTAGAATGACTGAAACTTGTGTAAAAAATATTTAAATATCTGGTGGTGCCTGTAAACGGGAGCAGCAAATTATTATGTACAGGCCCCGCCAAAAAAATGGAAACACGTAAATATTTTTCGAACCATATTTTTTATTTAATTTAAAAAATAGGTTAGGTTATGTTAGTTTATAGAATTTAAAAAAATTGTTTAAAGAAAATTATAAGTTTTTAATTTTAAATTAATATTACTTAAACTTAATAAATTGGATTAGTTTTTGTTAGAACTGTTTAATATTTATAAAAATTTAAGAATTGTTTGTAACTCAAGAACAACAAATTTTATAAAAAAATGATTTCTACAAAAGTTTACTCAAAATAAACGTAGAATCCAAAAATATAAAAATTTAAAACACTAAAGTTTGGTGCTGTTTCCATTTTTTCGGCGGACCCTGTATATTATTTACAGGGTAATTTTATGTATGGAACCAAAGCCGCCTTGCCCAAATGGATGGACAAAAAAAATTTGAAATTTGGTGGTATCAAAAGAGGCATTGATACAAATATTTTAAGAAGAAAAAAAAAATTTTTTAGCGCCCGGATTTTTGACATGGCAGCTATCTTGAATTTTTTGAAATGGTAATATACAGTATTGGAAAACAGTAGCGCAACATTTACATTGTCTTAATATATTGGTTATAATATTCTGTAATAAATAACTTTAATATGTCAAAATAAGAATGCTTTAAATCTACATTATTTCATATTTTTTTATAAAATAAAAACAAAAGTTGCAGGTCTAGTAAAATAATTTAGTAACAAGGCTGGAAAAAAGTAGAGCAAAATTTAAAATTTTATTATTTATTCTTATAAAAATACAAAAATAAAAAGTGTAAACTAATATTTTGTCCAGTACCCGTTGTTCTTAAGTATATCTTAAGTATATCTTCTGGGCATTGATTTTAAAAGATTATTAATTAAAATTCCCAAGCATTTTAAAGCGCTGAAAGGAGTTGGTCCAAATTTTTGTTATCCAAAATACTCCAAAGATTTTCAATTGGATTTAAATCCGGAGATTGTGATGGCTATTTCAATAAATTAATTTTTTCTTCCGCAAACCATTGTTTTGCAAACTTTGATGTATGCTTCAGATCATTATGCTGAAAGAAGTGACGTAATAAATAAATAAATAAATAATAATTTATTACCAACAGCCCAATCGGCCAGTACAGTAACATAGAAGTAACAATAACAATATTTAACATAAAAACATATAACACAAACGAATAAATACGGTATATATAATACAAAAGCGATTAAAATATTTAACGAGTTATATTGAGTTTCTAGAAGCAAGTCTAGGCACATAGAAATTTAGCATTTAGATAGTGCTATCAGCATATGGGACCATAACGTTCTCTAAAATATTTTTATACACAAAACGATCCATTATGCCATTTATACGATGAATGGAACCCATCCCGAAACCAGAGAAGCACCCCAAACCATTACAGATCCACCGCCATGTTTTACTTTATGTCGAACATATTTGGGATATAATCTTTTGCCCTGACATATTGGATTCCATCACTACTTATCAAGTTAAATTTTGTTCGTCATTGAATATTACACTATTCCAATCTTCCAAAGTCCAATTAATGTGGTCTTGAGCAAATTTAATTCGGGCATGTCTGTTTTTCTTTGAAAGTAGAGGTTTCTTTGCTGTTCTTCTTGCTATAAGATTGTTCACACTTAGTCTATTTCTGACAGTGCGTGATGTAAAATTTGAAAACTGATTGTTATCAAATTGTGCCTTAATTTGGTTTGAAGATAAAAATGGGTTTTGTTTTGAAATATTTATAAGCGCTCTATCTTCACGTTATGTTTTTCGTGGCCGTCCAGACTTTTATTTGAAATCTACTGTTCCACTTTCATTATACCTATTTATAATTCTGGATATAATGCATCTATGAAGCGAATACTTTCTAGAAATATCAGCTTGTGACACTTTTTTATTAAAATCACTAATTATCAAAATTTTAATTTCTTTTGAAATTTTTGTTCCTCGCGGCATGATGGATAAGCATGAACTAAGTATTTGAGTAAAATGTGAAATAAAATTTTTCATTATTTTATGTATTATAATAAAATGTTGCACATGTTTCTCTACTTTTTACCAACAATAAAGCGTGAATGATAAAAATACTTTAAAAATATTTAAATTTTCAAAGAAATTTCTTTTAAAATAAATTTTATAAATTCGATACTAGATCCTGAGTGTTAAAATTAAACATTATTTTCACTATTTAAAAAAAAGGAAATGTTGCTCTACTTTTTTCCAATACTGTATGTCATGCAATACATCATTGGAAAGCTAATTTTTAGTACTTTACGAGAGTCTATAAAATTATTATTTATATCATAAAAAATAATCATTGACAAAATTTTGTTATCCAAGTTTAAGTTTTTTGGATTGTCGCTTTTCTGTAGAACATTGATCAAGGATTATTTTACTACTTTTAAAATTACCAAAAACGTAAAGAAACAAAAGATATGATCAAAATAAGTTGATGACCCTCCCCAAAAGTAACCCCCCTGAAAATATTTTTAAAACTTTTATTGGTCGTAAATGTGTATCCTTTTGTGAAAAAACTATCGCCAAAATTTCAAATTATTATCTCTTGTAATATTTATTTAATTTAGAAAAAACTATTTTTTTTTTTAATTTTTGAAGTGGTACAACTTTTTAAGCAAGCATTTCCGGGCAATACTTTATAAGTCAAAAATGCTTAGTTTCAGTTGCTCTATCGCCCCTAAAAAATTGTCACAGTTATTCCGGAACATCCTGTACATAAATAGGGTTAAATCAACTTATTTTCAGGTCTACTATCACCAGCTAAGCGTTGTCGGTGTAGTTACGGGACACCCTGTATATTTTGTATGTATTATACAGGGTGTCCGAAAATTCGACCGTCAACGATTGTCTGGAGATAGTAGACCTGAAAATAAGTTGATATGACTTTTTTTAAAAGATTTTTTTTTATTACAGCCAAAGCAGTAAAGAATTTTTAATGAAATTTTGTATACGTGCTTTTAATACTGAATGCTCAATTGGTAAAAATTTGACTAATCCTCGACCTTTGTAAATGGTGTTGGATGGAAGAAGAAGACACAAAACAGTCAAAAACTTTTTTGGTATTTAGAAAATGCAATTCAAAATTATTTTTTCATGTTGAAAACGAAGATTTTTTATCCCTTATGAATTTTTCGTAAGTTAAGTTGTTTTTGAATTAGATTAAAAAAACGGTAGGTAAGTTAGGTCACTCAACATACATTTTTAATAAAATACTTTTTTAAAGTTAAAGAACCCATTACTTTTACTCGATTAATGGCTTATTACCATATGCCTTAAACGTGAATTTAATTATTAAAATTAAGACTTTTTTTCAAAGTTATCAGTTTATGTTGAAACTGTAGCTTGATACCATGGAAACTGGAAACGACTAAATTCTTACCATTTTCCAAATTAGTTTTTCAAATTATTCAAAAGCGGTACAACTTACGCAAAATTTATAAGTTTTAAATAGTTTTTAAATTCCTAAAAAGTTTTTGACTGTTTTATACTTTCTTCCATCCAACACTATTTACAAAAGCCGAGGATTTTACCATTTAAGCATCCACTATTCAAAGGCCCGTATACAAAATTAAAAACTGTTTACTGCTTTGGCTGCAATAAAAAAATTCTTTTTAAAAAATTTAACTTTGGAGGCTTATAACTACTCAGGGGTGCATTTTTGGATATAGATAAATAGGGGTGGTTCACTACCCAAAATATGTACATCTACTTCAGTTTTACCCGAAGTACATTAGTATTTTTAATGTACTTCGGGTACTTCGAACTCGAACTTACCTTATGTACTTCAGAAGTAATTCGTGTACTACTTCGGAAATACTTCAGGTACTTCGGATATACTTCGGGTACTTCTAGGATACTTCGAATGTACTGTGGATCTTATTTTTGTTTTAATCACGACATATTTTTGTAAGAAAAATTTTGTATATAGGTAATTTTTATAAAGAAATAAAAAAAGAGCAAAAACTCATTTATTTACAAAAAAAAAATATAGAAATATAAAGACTTAAAAAAACATATCAAAACATTTTAAGAACACAATATAATAGTAAATATTCTGGTAAAAGTAGTTAACAGAACTTAATAAAAACGAGAAAAAAAATAAAACATTTTATGTAAATAAAGTACACATATGTAATAAAATAATAAATAAATTAATAAAAAGTAGTAAATATCCTCGTAAATACCTTCAAAAAATAAAAAAAATATGTCTTAATCTATAACTATAATTTACAGGTAGTCTCTTTCTTAATTATTTTAAGTTTTCTTCAATTTCAAGCTCGTCTGCTCTTTTTTATAAAAATGGACCAATACCAGAAAGCTCGACTGGACCGTAAAAAATAAATTTAGTGTCAACTTTCTGAATATAATTATTCCTTGGCCACACAAATCTATCTAGATCTCTAGATACAAATTTTACTTGAACAAGATTTTTGGTAATTTTTTTAATAATTCGGCCAAGAAACCAAGCGCAGGTGCTGCTTTGCCCTTATAATAAATCGCATAGTAGCGTTCTAATTGCAAGTAAATATCCGAGTCAGAATCCTCATCCATTTCTTCAACACTACTTATCTCGTCTTCGTCATCTTCATTTTCAAACCGACTTTCCTCGCCACTTTCTTCAGACGAAGATATTATAGTTTTTCGTTTTTTTTGCTGCTTTTTTCTTGGCTTTTTTTTGAAACTTTTTTGTTGATTTTTTTATTTATGATCATTTCTATGTTTTTGAAAGTATTTTTTATCTATACTTATATCACCTTTCTCATTAATAATATCTTCTTTACATATTGTACTTATACAGGGTGAGTTTAAAGTAACGCATAAAATTCATAACTTTTTTATTATTTTAAATTTTCAAAAACGCTAAAAGAGGTGTCGAATTGTTTTTAAAAAACTTTATTTTAAAGTTAAAAATAGTATATTATTCAACGAGCGAGTAAAGATAGCTCACGAAGACCGAAATTGCGACACGAGCCGGCAGGCGAGTGTCGTAAAAGGTCTGAGTGAGTAATGGCTATTTAATCGCGAGTAGAATACTATACTTTATCTACGACGATTTTTCACTTTTAGATTCCTATCTATTATTGTCATTTTGCTGGCCGTTATTTTCATTAAACACCTATGTTTACTCTAGATTGTTGTTCTATGGCGTAAAATTGACAGCCCAATTTAACCTCTAAAATCACCTGACACCTAATTATATTTCTTATATTTTTAATGTTTCTCCAATCCATAAAGGCTCTGTATGCCATATTATACCTGTCTTTTGATTTATTTGGTAATAAATTTTGGGTTGTTGTTAGCGCAGTTTCTAGTATTTCTGGGGGTGTGCAACTTTCACTTTCTGAATCCACTCACGCTTTTTATTATTTTTGTAATTATATTTTTAAAGAAATATGTTTTTAATTTGCAATAAATAATTACTTTTATTAATATAATGTAATTGTAAATTCACTTTGATTCACTTTCTTTAAAAAATTTATATTTCAAATTGAAATTATTTTGACAGCAGCGCACGCAAGTGAAGATGGCGCCGTCACATTCTATTCGTGTAACCTCGTTACCGGTCGGTTTTTAGCCAACTTCAGCCCGTTTGTTATGATAAATGTTTTGAAAATGCTGTCTCGTGATTGGTTCCAGCTAGTGTGTTATGGAGAGACATTTGATTTAAATGGAGATATAACACACGGCTAAATTGTAATGATTGTCATTAATTAATAAAAAATGGGTACGTAATTAACATGTTATTCAATAGTCGTAGATAAAATATATTATCCAATGGCATGACGTCACAATGACGTCATCATTTTTTTTTTAAATGGGTTGATATGGTTTTTATACCATCAAAAAATACCTTATTTAAAGAACTTTTTAACAGTACCAAAAAAGTTATACTTGCGCCATCTAGTTGTAATTAGAAAAATTATTAAATATCTCCTCAAATGACCATTTAAAGTAACGCATAAAATTCATAACTTCTTTATTATTTGAAATTTTTAAAAACGCTAAAAGGGGTGTCGAATTGTTTTTAAAAATCTTTATTTTAAAGTTAAAAAAATATACTATCCGTTGGCATGACGTCATCGATTTTTTTTAAATGGGTTGATATGGTTGGTTTTTATACCATCAAAAAATACCTTATTTAAAGAACTTTTTAACAGTACCAAAAAAGTTATACTTGCGCCATCTAGTTGTAATAAAAAAAATTATTAAATATCTCCTCAAATGACCATTTAAAGTAACGCATAAAATTCATAACTTCTTTATTATTTCGAATATTTAAAAACCCTAAAAATTTTCGTCATAATTGTCTTCCACATCATTATCATTGGATAAATCATTGAAATCTTTGAATAAGCAAGAGTCTGGTTTATACCAATTGCAAGACCACTCTGTTAATCAACTCGTCTTGAAGCGAGTATTTCCGATGTACTTCGAGTACTTCGGCAATGTATTTCGAGTATTTCGGGAATATACTTCGTGTACTTCGAGTACTTCTAAGATACTTCGAATGTACTTCGGGTACAAATAATGTACTTCGAAGTACTTTTTTTAAAAAATGTACCAACACCTACTTCGATAGGTGAACCACCACTCCTAAATAGCCTCATCAACTTAATTTTAGGTCTACTATCTCCAGTTAATCGCTGTCGGTTGAATTTTGGGACACTCTGTATATAAATTACACAAAAACAAATTTATTAAATAAATACAGTGCAACAAAATTATTTTTAATTCATTTAAATGAGTTACAAAACCAAAAAGGCGACTTATTTATTGAAAAGTTTTGATGACTTTTTGCAGTTAGTCGAAGGCGATTTCAACATTTTCGTGTTAAGATTATAAGGTTATAATTTTCAAAAAAACGTGTCCCGTAAATTATAGGCACGAATTTATACACATCCTGCATTTAAAGATAATCTTAGTTTAAAAAGTTCACCCGAAGCGCCAATTTTGAAGCGTCGACCAAAATAATGGTTCTCTAACAATTAAGTACGTAATTAAGTATTCAATGCTCGTCCTTTAGGAAACTTTTTTGATAAATAATATTTTTTATTCTTCCTGTATAATTTCAAAACGAATTTATTATAAATATGCATTGGTTAAAATTTTTTACTCTTCACTTTTCGTTATTGAAGCCACATTCAATATTCAATTTCAAAAATAATGAATGAATCTTGTTGCTCTAAATAAATGAGTTGTATGCACAAATTATGTACACAGATTTTTACGCTGTCTGTAAATAATTTCCATCCCTTTACCATTAATTTTTATCGGGTTTGCAATTTTAACATCATCAACCCTGTGTATAGAGGAAACTAATATTCACAAGCAAATATTTGCATTATGTTCCTGTGATTTTAAACAAACAGATCTGCATAAAACGCGGTCCTAAAATTATACTTGATACCAGTTACTAGTTAACAGTTGAAGAAAAGTAAATATTTTAAGTTAGCACTGGGAGTGATAGCTGATAGCTTGTTTATACAAACTCGTCATTTGTTCAATAATTCATGCGCCCTCTGAACGCAACATACATATTTATATGCAGATCGAATGCAAATTATTGTGCGGATGGATACCAGAAACTACTACTTTAAGATAAAGAATCAACTCGATATTTATCTAATTTAAAGTTTAAACCAACAGAAAAATGTTGCAATCACCTGAAAATATTCAAATCCAAAACTGGTTTATTTGTGTTTATACTTGTTAATATTGTTGTAAATAAGATAATATTGTGATAGTGTCTGAGCGTTTGCTTATTGAGTGAAAGATTATCTTCGGCTTCGGCATATGGGTCATATCGTTTTTGACCGGAAATATAAATTAAGAAATAATAAAAGGCGGGAGATTGAGCGCTCGCAATAAATTAATTTAATATTTACAACATAAATTAAATTAAAATAAATAATGCATAACAAGCTGCATTCATTTACATCTTAATTATTTTAAAACTTTTAAATTACATATTTAAATACCGAACCTCACACTTCTTTCAAAATTTTAGGATTAAATACGACCGTAATGGTTTCCGTAATTTGACATTAAAAATGATTTTAGAGATTATTTTTTTTAAGAATCATATAGTCCAGGCAAATTAGGATTTAGTTGTGAAAAAATAATAACAAGCTGAAATTTGGTACAGTTGTTCATTTAACCTGTTTTTTTTATAAATTTTCTTCTTGCAGTCTATAGCTGGCTTAATTTTTCAACAAGTAGCAAAAATTTTGAAAGCACATATCGTGGACTTACAAGTAAAACTGACCAAGTCAAAAAACATAGTTTTGTAATAAATGCATTTGAAAGTTTAACATTCTGTGAAAAATAGAATTTTTAGTATTTTTAAATTAAGTATTGTTACATCTCGTATGGTCAAGTAATGCTTTCAAATTTTTTTTGTCAATTATTTTTTCCGAACTTGAAAAATCGAGTTCAGTCATTTTCGGTTGTGCAATTTTCACAAAAAAAAACAAAAAACGAAATTGTATTGTTTGAAATACTTTAATTTGCTATAAACCATCGAAAACTAACTTATAATATAGATTTTAAGTATAAAAATACAAAAACAAAAAAATAACATTCTTAAAAAACGAAATTATAATCTTTGCTATCTCAGACACTATTGACTTTCTTCTTCCGAGTCAGAGCCAAATGCTGGTTCAGGAGCAAGGTTTTTAACTTTTTTGTTCACAGGGATTGAATTATACCATGCATGGAATTCAGGAGGAATCACTTTGGTGGTGCATAGCTTCATCAGATCTTTTTTTTTTGCTTCTAAAATGGGAAGTTGACTCTTGTATAAGTTAACCAATGAGATAGGCATAGCAGTTGGGCGGCCACGTCCATTAACTTGTAAAACTCGAAATTCTTTTTCGCTGTAATTGTACTTAAACAAAATGAAACCTGGCTTTTCTTTTTCATATCGCATCAATTTTATTTTCAACCAATTAATTTTATTACCTTTGTTGTCTACTGTCCTGTTTTTTTTAATCGACCCCGCCAAACTCTTTAAATCGACAAAATCTGTGTACAGTATCACCCGCCTTATTTCGAATTCGTTTCGAACGGGCTACGCCAAAAATGTTGAGCCAGTCATGCATGGTGTATGTACACAGTCATGTGTTTTTTGGCTGACTCGATAGCGTTATGCATCGAATCGCATTCCATGTAGGTATGGCTTTTTACTAAAAATTTATCTTCCAAAATCTGAATGTTGGTAGTCTGCACAACATACAAAAATAAAGCTGCAATGAACTTATTGCGGTTTTGTCCGCTACAAGTATCTGAAAATAAAGAAACTTGGGTGATGTTGTCAGGAAGAAGTCTTATCCAACTTAAAAGAGCTGTTCCTATTTCACAACTTCCCCTCTGACCGTTTAATTCATTCCAAGCAAAACAGTGGGCGTCATGTGGATTCATACACCGTGAGGTTGTAAACACATAATTTTCTACTGTAGTACATTTGAGAATCCTCAGAAGCTGGAATCTACAACACACTTTGGAGATCAAATGTAGCAGTCACGAAATAATTATCTTCACCTGCTCGGACCTTATCTGCATTTTTAGTTGCATTTGCCTCATCACGTCTACGAATGTGTTCATCATATTCTAGCTTTAATGTAGCCAATATTTCCTGATTTGTTATGTTTCTTTCATACTTATCACAAATCAAACATTGATTCTTTTTTGGCTTACCAAAAGATAAATTATATTCTTGGCTGAAAATTCGTCGATAGGTTATTTGAGATACTACAACATGCTCTTCACCGTTAGCTTTACATTTTTTTTTGTTGCAATAATGTGCATCCATGGCAGGGAAACTTTCAATATGGGTTTTTACTTTGGCTATTTTTTGCTAATAAATAGAAATTTTACTAAAGTTTTGAAACGCGATCTCCACATCTTTTAAAAAATATAAAGGTATGATCATTAGCGCCGCAGGTCAACCCCGAAAGTTGATGTGCGCTAGCGAACTACCGGTTTCGGAATAATTGGCGTCCTGTTTTCAGTTACAAGTGCGCTACCCAATGCTGCCCAACAATTTGCTTCTAGTAAACATTTTATATTATCACTCACCCATTAAACAAGAACAAACTGAATGACTATTATTTAGAATTTGTTTTGACCAAGTTTGTAGTAGTATGATGTTTAGGTAGTTAAAATATGTTACATGTAAAAGTGATCAAGTACACATAACACATATTCAATATTGGTTTTAATAACTGATTTCACGTAAAATTGACCAAGTAGGCATAGGCATATTTACTTGTACACAAATTCTCTTTTTGGACTTGTTCAAAAAACAGAGTTTCAATAGGTACTTTTAGAGGTCGAGAATAGTATAGGCATTTTTTCCTGATAAACATATAGAAATTTTATGATACTTATGCCCGTTTTCACCAACGATTCCTAAACTTAGGAAGTGCTTATATGCAAGGTATTGCCTAGTTGCTAGGTATTTTTTATTAAATATTATTATATAATAAAAAAATACCTAGTAACTAGGCAATACCTAGCATATAAGCAATGCCTACGTTTTAGGAATCGTTGGTGAAAACGGGCATTAGACACGTTAACTCATTTATGTAAATTTTTGACTTGGTAATTTTTACTTGTAAGCCCACGATATATATGTCTAATTATTTATTATATTCGAATTAAAGACTCTCCTGAATTTTAATGAAATTTAGGACTTGTTTGAGTTTCCAAAAATTCATAATGGTTATATCTCGTCTTTCTTTACTAGACTTAATTAAAGTAAGTAAATCTTTCTGACCCACGGTAACAACTTCATCTACACAATCGATTGTATTTTCTCATATACAACAATCCACATTTCACGAAGACATTATAGAGGATAAATACCACACTACCCGAACCGAAGTTCATTATCAACTGACTCACCTTGCCTTGTATCATAGATCATAGACCATACCGCAAGCGACGACGATTTGGTGGGGGTAACTTCCAATGAGGGGAAAAATGAATTTGTGCCACATTAATTACAAAAACTGACAAATCTATTAGTTGGTGAATTTTCAAAGAACTAAAAGTCACCTAACGATTTCTGGAAAAAGTATAACTTTTATGAAAAAATTATAAGAGGTCTTTTTTATATAAAAATTTTTATTTTTGTTCTAAGATATTTGTATCATACAAATAAAATTACAAGAATTATAGACGAAAAACCGTTTAAGAGGATATGGATTCTACAAAATTATATGGGTTTTTTCCCGTTTTTATATTTCAAACTACGCGAATATTTATTGAGTTATATACAAAATAAGAATATCATATGAAAGTGGAACCTCTGCTTAAGACTTGTATGCGACAGTTTTTTAATATATTATATCCAAAATAGCCAAAAAGAAATCATTAAAAATACGTAAAGCCTATTTTAAACTTATTTTTTGGACTTAATAATTAAATTTTTGAAAAAGTCGTCAAATAGAAGTCTAGCCATGAATGTTCTTTAAACTATGCAATTATAAAACTTAATGTTATTTAAAAATATGGTTGTAGTTTGAAATAATTGCAAGGTATATTTCGTAAATTTTGAACGCGCATTTTAACTGTAAAAGCAGCAAATACCTTCGTAGTCTAGGTGATACAAATTTTAAAATATAACGGTAATGAAGATCTTTATTGGTACTTTGTACTTTCAGCCTATTTATGTGGGATGTACTTTTGGTCAAAATTTCTTCCCCAAATTCAAGAAGAAGCTCAAAATACACGTTTACTATCGGAGCGCGGTTCTACTTAAGCTCCCAATCCTCTTAAGAGGATATTTTGAGCTTCTTCTTGAATTTGGGGAAGAAATTTTGACCCAAAGTACAAACCACATAATTAGGCTGAAAGTACCAATAAAAATCTTCATTACTGCTATATTTTAAAATTTGTATCACCTAGACTACGAAGGTATTTGCTGCTTTTACAGTCAAAATGCGCGTTCAAAATTTACGAAATATGCCTTGCAATTATTTCAAACTACAACCATATTTTGTAAATAACATTAAGTTTTATAATTGTATAGTTTATATAACATTCATGGCTAGACTTCTATATGACGGCTTTTTGAAAAATTAAATTATTAAGTCCAAAAAATAAGTTTAAAATAGGCCAAATTTTACGTATTTTTAATGATTTTTTTTAGGCCATTTTGGATATAATATATTAAAAAACTGCTGCACACAAGTCTTAAGCAGAGGTTCCACTTTCAGATGATATTCTTATTTTGTATATAGCTCAATAAATATTCGCGTAGTTTGAAATATAAAAACAGGGAAAAACGCAAATAATTTTGTAGACTCCATATCCTCTTAAGGTCATACATTTTTCGAAATAACGGACGACGCTTGCTCCAGAGGCTTAGGGGCTTTTAGTAAGTTATATGTTCTTAATAATGAATTGAAGCCTTTTTTGTCTAATTTGCCTGGACATTAGTATTAATACTTGTTTTTCTTCAAACGTCATTAAAGTACATTGTTCTCGTGTTCTGTGACGTTTGATAGGCTTTAAAATGTCACTTTCACTTTTTATGTTCATTGATTCTATGGTCACTTTGTACTGCCTAAGAGTAGAAATTCCTACTTTGCACTGACAAGGAATAAAAGGGCGGAGTAGAAATGAATTTTAGGCAACCCAATATACCTACACTAACATTATATTGTGTGTTGTATGTAAATGAAATGTCAATTTTTAAAATTATTTATTTATATTAATATTTTGAAATTTTCGACGTTTGAAGAAAAAATAACATATTTTCTTCGGAGTAAAAGAACTTTTTGTGACTCACGTGTATCCTTGGGACTCGCTAAGCTCGTCCCGCAAACCTACATGCTCGCCACAAAAAGTACTTCTTTTACTCCTAATAAAACAATATACTTTTTTTGCAACTGAAACAATACATACAGGGTAGCCCAATATGTTTTGTTTCGTTAAATAATAAAAAATTGAATTTTATTTACTATTTTTTTTTGTAAAAATGTAAATTTGCATGTCCTTGTTTTTCTTACATTTATTTTTTCATACTAAAAATTTATTTAAAAGTAGGCAAATTGATTTGTTCCTACATATAAGGTAGAGTGACACGCCATCTTTGCGATTAAAAAACTGAGTTATTTGAAAAAATGCTCCTCAAAAAAGTTCAAAATTTTATTTAGGTATTTGTATTATTTAGAATGAGTTTTGGTAGTTTTTATCAGTTTCGGATGAAGAAAATAGTTGTTTTTTATTATTTTTTATTTAAATAAAAAATCACAAACTTACTTATTTTCTAAAATTTTTATTTTCACAAATAAAGAAATTATAGAGGTGACCAATGTTTCGTTTACACCCGGTCGCTTTCAAAGACAAAGTACTGCCATACAAATCAAAAAAAGTAAAATCGGTTTTCACATATCTTTTCTAGACATTAAGAGAATTTAGAGATTCCCTTTTTTCGTATATTCTTTATTTACATTTATTTAGGGTGATTTTTGAAGGTGCAAAATTTTTTCTAAATTGCAAAAACCGAACCGAACCAAACACAAAGCCATTTGAAATCACTTATACTACATAGGTACTTTAGAATCAGGTATTTACGACGTTTTTTATACAGGGTGATACATTTTTTATATCTAAAAAAATGCTTGGATATGTCGATTTTTGTTTTTAAAATTACATCTTTTGATGTTAAAACTATATTAATGAAATTATGAACCTTGGCTTAGTGACATCATTAATTTCTCCATTTTATCCCTTGTTTTGGTTAGATCTTTAACGTATTAAACGATGATGTAAAAAATGGTATCTTACATAACAATTATTTTGAAACAATATACATAAAATAAAAAATGTAAAGTAGCATTTTTAATATCATCTAACTAAGCCGTCTGAAGATTTATTGAAAATAAGAAAATTAAATGGGGTTATCGTTTAAAAAAATTGATGACGTAACTAGGCCAATATTTATGATGTCATAAATAAAGTATGACATCAAAAGATGTTACTTTTAAAATAAAAATTGACTTGTCCGATCGATTTTCTAATATATTAACCCGTTTGCAAACTTTAGCACCATCCTGCATTTTATTAATGTTTAGAGATAAAGGGTGTACCGAAAATGGAGCAAGAACTCTCCAGTACGTTGTTGGGGACACTTCAGGGATCAGGAATATATTTTTAAACTTTTTACAGCGATCCAAAAACTAAGTAAAATTTTAAGAAGTCCTGTAAAAAAATTAAAAATATGCGAACGTATTTTGTAAATAGCCCATTTTACTGCTTCTGTATGATTATTTGCATTGACTTACAAAAAAAAGATCAAATTGTTACCCACAAGACTCTTCTGTATTTTAAAATACCTCTTCTCCACTGGAAAAACGTTTTGTTCAAAACCGCAAATATCAAGCGAATTTCAAAATCAAGCACTCAATTTTGCTGACTATCGACTATCCTCTTAAGAGCATCTTCCTAGACACCCGCGATAAATTTTCCGTTGGAGATAATTACAAGGAATAGAAAATCCATCCCACTTTTCTGGATCTTCTTTGCAAATTATGACCAAATAACTATAATTAATGCGAGTTTGGGAGGAAATATTGTGAATAATCATGAAATCGAGCATTAGTTCTGCAGTCATAACTCAAGTTTCCCTTGTTAGATTTTCAATTTTTTTTCAGATTTATAATCTAAATTGATTAGGCTACATCCTGCCAGAGAGTTACCTTCTGCAACCTAGCACAAAATTAATTAGAGGGGTCCAAAGTTAAGGTACTTTTAGATCATTATATTTTTTTTATAGATTCTCCAATTTTTTTTCCTTCTGGCAGGAATTAAAGAAATGACTTCTAAATCATCTACAAAAAAATTATACAAAAATGTTGTTCGTACTAGCTTTTATGACTGCAGAACTACACCACTATATTTTTCGTTTAGGAAATTGCTCTTTTTAGTAGATATGTTTAGTACTTTCGAAAGTAGTTGGGAGGAGATAACAAAACTCCCAATTTGATCCTTTGGTTAAGTCTATCTAAGATATGTGATAGTGGTACCTAATTTGATAATATTATTAATAAACCAGAAACCAGAAGGCATCTTACGTTTTATTGTATGAACAAATAAAGTTGCTCTGTTTTGTCAAAACATATATCACATTTTTTTTGTAAAAGCCTGATGCATGATAAACTGCCGAAATAAAGTGGTGATAGTAAATAAATTTTGTTCTTGGTTTAAGTACTTACTAAAATTTAAATAAAATTTAAAGTTGTTCTACTTTTTTCCACATCTTAATCATCGCTGCAAATGGATGTAATGAATTTTGGTTTTATGAATGATTTTTGATAGTGTACCTACTTTTAATTTATTAATAAAATAAAAAATTATGTTTGTAAAATTAATTTCTCTTAATTCATAAATATTAAATGTAATAAATTTATGGTGCAATTTGTAGAAGACTGTTGTGATAAATTTCGTTTAATGCACATATAAATAAATAACATTACAAATTACAAAGTATATCATCGTAATAAAGATAAATAATATTTCTTATGAAAATGAATGGCAGTTCATCATTCCAAGAATAGAAATAATAATCAGCAACATAAAGGTTAAAACTGAAGAATATTGTATAATGAAGGAGTTGAATAATTTTCACGCCAGACAACAATTGTCACGAAGGGATTATTGCAATTTACAACGCCGAAATTGTAATATTTAATCCAAACTAAATTATTAATCACGTTTACATTCATGAATTTTTAAGCAACTCGTGGCGAGAAAGAGCAGCCACTAGCTTTAATATTTTATAAATTCCCAATTAATGTTCACAATGTTACTAGGTATAGTCAATAATTTACTTTTTTTAGACCACACAGCAACAAGTTTACTATATGTAATTACTTAACCAACTTTGTTGCACCATGAATTATTCAACAGTTATCAATTTAATGTTGGAGCGTTTGAATTTCATTAAAAGCTTTGATGTATGCCCTATTGACTACTTGTTATATTTTTTTACGACAATTATTGCTTATTTTATATTTTATAAATTATGAAAAAATTATAATGCCCGACAAAAAGAATAAGTCCTATCTTTTTTTTTCAACTAAAATATTTATCATGTACAGTTTTTATTATCATCTTTTGAAATTATGGATTATAAGCTTTGTTAAAAAGGTAGGCAAATAAAAAAAAAATTCATTATTTTTAAAACTGATCGATAACACTGGATTTCAATAAAAATAGCTCAAGATAAACTATACAGGGTGTCCCGTTCGTGGTTCACCAAACTTCAAGGTTAGAAAGTAGAGCAAATATTATCAAGAAAAAACCACATAAAGGAGGGGTCTATCTTTTATGGTTTGAAAGTAACATGGGTTTGAATTTGGCATCGCCCGTTTTTAAAGGAAATCAGTAAATGATCAATAGATGCTTAAAAACTTAGTAAAAAGATTTAAAAAAATATAATTTTAAAGCTGAAAGTATCTTCTTTCCATTGGTAACAATGATAAAACACAAATCGAAAAGAAAAAATATCCAGAAAAAAATGTTTTTTAGCAGTTTTTGAAGACCTATTAAGGGCTTGGTTTTTTTAATTTTCTAAAAATTCGTTAAATTCTCTAGAAATTATGAAAATTTTTAAAACCATAACTCTTTTTATGCACTCACTAGAGCCTTCTAAACTTACTCCTATGAGAATTGATTCTAAGCATAGTTAGTTACAATTGAGGTGCGCCTTCATTTTTGTTATTATTTAATAATACAACTGTTTCAAAAGCCATCAAAATTTAACTTTTGCTTATAAAAATTGATTATTAAGCAACTATTCATCATTTACTGATTTCTTCAAAAACTGGCGATGCCAAAGTCAAACCCCTGTAACTTTCAAACCATAAAAGATAGACCCCTACTTTTTTGGTTTTTTCGTAATAAAATTTGCCCTACTTTCTAACCTTGACGTTTGGTGAACCACGAACGGGACACCCTGTATATGTGCAAATTAAAAATTTTTGTACGCTGAATGTTGCAAACAAATTTTTTCCATAACTTCAGCTTTCCAAATTATTGAAATTATTCAAATTTAAAAAATCTCCGGAAAATGCTATTATTCTTCTTCTCTTTATTTTTCCTTAAGCTGCTATATTTCGGTGAAATTGGACCAGGCAGGCCGATATAATGTTTTTTTCAAATAAACTGGGACGTCAGGATGTTAAGATGTAAAAGATCGATAAAGTGAACACGAAAATCTCAGGTATATTCACATTAGCTCAGGTTTTCACATTCACGGTGGGTCGAAAAGTAATCTTTTAATTGATATAATTTTATTATAGATTACATTTACCAAAAAATAAAATCAAAACAAAAATAGTACTACTAACTATACAGGGTGTCCCATTTGACGTTGGACTGTATGGGCATCTTTGTTATTATTGGAGAGCGAAAGTCGGTTAAATGGACAAAGTAGTGCATATTTGGATGTCCAATGATAATTCGTTGACAAAACAGTTGAATTTTGTATCCTTTCGGCGCCATCTTGAAAAAACCAGTGCCATTTTCAAAATATGACTATAATTTCTTTATTGTAGGCCGTACCAAAAAACTTTGTTAACAACACAGAGGCATGTCATATTTAATAAATATTTTACAGAAAAAGGGACAGTTAATAAGACGCATAAAGGATTTTATAGAGTGCTCGAAACTTATTAACTTACTAAAGCGAATTTTTTATTAAAAAAAGATTTGTTTATAAATGCAAAAAAAAATTATATCACCGTTTAAGTGACATGAATGTCTATCAAAAACGAGTAAAGAAAGTGGGGGTTTCATTTAAAAAATCGATGATGACGTCATTTCTAAATCAGCAGTGACGTCATTAATAGTTTTTTGATATCAAGATATGGCATTTTAAAAACTAAAATTGACCTGTCCGAGCGATTTTCTCAAAAAAATTAAATACGAAGTTTGTTCTAAACTTTATTATCACCTTGTATAATTGAAAAAAATGATTACATTCATAAATAAATTTTTGATTAAAAAATCTTTTTACTTCAATAAACTTGAAAAACATTTTTTTAAAGAATTTTCTTACGAATTTAATAGTATAAATTAATTTTAAGTTGGCATTAAAAATTTTGTATTCAAAAATTTATTTACAAATATAGTGACATGAAAAAAATCTATGATGATGTCATTACAAAATCACCAGTGACTTAATTAATATTTTTTTATACCAAGAGATCAAATTTTAATAACTAAAATTGACCTGATGTTCTCCAAAAAAAATATGGCAGTTACGAATTTTAGTCTAAACTTTATCATTACCCTGTATAAATATTTTTGTAAAATACAGGGTGTCTCAGAAGACTTTGAACTGCATGTGTATCTTTGTTATTATTGGTGATATCGGTTAAATGGACAAAGTATTAGATATTTGTAGATGAGTGTTAGAAAAATTAAAAGAGAATTTTTCTGTTGTACTTCATCCTTAAATTTTATTATTCAAATATCACGACTAGTTTCGGCTTTCGCCATCATCATCACACTAAAACAACCATAGCAAAATATAATGACAACAAAACCAATCTTCTCCCTATGAATCCTAAAATCCCTTACCTATACAGCCTCCCAAAATTACATAAACCTAACATATCAATAAGACCCATCATTTCCTTCACTTCATCCCCTACCATCAACATCGCCAAATTCATTCTTAAATTCTTCAAAAATCACATCAATTTAAACTTAACTCACACCATAAAAAATAATGCCGACCTTATAAAGTCCTTAAACCAATTACATCCTGACCAAATAACACACACCACAATGCTCTCTTTTGATGTCAGAAATTTATACACCAACATACCAGTTAAAGAAACTTTACAACTAATCAAAAATATACTATTCAAACTTTTTTTATTTTTTGTAGAACACTATACTTAATTAGAGCCGCTATTCACCTGGAATATAAGAGAATTGTTTATGAATTGTTCAAATTTCCATTGTTTGGCATATCGTTTGAGGAATAAACACATCTGCTAACTTTCGGTGAATGGAAACATAAGTTTTTAAATCATAAAAACATCTACTTTTTGCAAAATTTTGTAGGCTAGACAAATACAATAGATATTATTGTCTTATATAATTTTTTTACAACTTTAATAGGCAATTCTTTTATTTCTTAAAAATAAACTATACATGCTGTCCAGAAGTTAAGAGCATCTTCCTAGACACCCGCGATAAATTTTCCGTTGGAGATAATAACAAGGAATAGAAAATCCATCCCACTTTTCTGGAGCTTCTTTGCAAAATTATGACCAAATAACTGATAATTAATGCGAATCCCTAGAGGGCGCGCGAGTTTGGGAGGAAACATTGTGAAAAATTATGAAATCGAGCATTAGTTTTGCAGTCATAACTCAACTTTTCCTCGTTAGATTTTCAATTGTTTTTCAGATTTATAATCTAAATTGATTGGGCTGCATCCTGTCAGAGTTACCTTCTACAACCTAGCACAGAATTAATTAGAGGGGTCCAAAGTTAAGGTACTTTTAGATCATTATATTTTTTTGTACATTTATTTTCCTTCTGGCAGGAATTAAAGAATTGACTTCTTAATCACCTACAAAAAATTTTTTACAAAAACGTTGTTCTTACTAGCTTTTATAACTGCAGAACTACTAAAAACAATTAAATAAATTATTAAACAATTTATTATTGAAAAATCAAATCAATTTCTTTTCAATTGTAGCCTTTATTTGAAATACAATTTTTTTATTAAAAATAGCTAATGCATTTTCGATCCTTAGATCATCATCAGGCTTGAAAAATATTTTAAAAAATTCAAATAAAAATGACTTATGTAAAAAATTGTAAATAAATAAAAAAAATAATAAAAAAATATTTTTTTTATTTATTTACAATTTTTTAAAAAATTCAAATAAAAATGACTTATGTAAAAAATTGTAAATAAATAAAAAAAATAATAAAAAAATATTTTTTTTATTTATTTACAATTTTTTACATAAGTCATTTTTATTTGAATTTTTTAAAATATTTTTCAAGCCTGATGATGATCTAAGGATCGAAAATGCATTAGCTATTTTTAATAAAAAAATTGTATTTCAAATAAAGGCTACAATTGAAAAGAAATTGATTTGATTTTTATAAAAGAAATACATACACCATGGACAATTATATTATTGATTTATAATTTATCATAAACAAAAATGACATATTGCAACAATGTAAAAATATAACAATTATTTCTTCGTTTCCTGTAACTTTAATCTGATAAAATTAACTCTGAACTTCTTCCTAAAATATAATTACTAATAATAAAATGGTCTATATTTTGACTAATTAATTCTTGCAATTTTAAAAAATCTCTCATCTTAATTTCAACTTTATAAGATGTAATCATTACAATTTGAATTAAATTTTAAGAGGTAATGATATCTTCAAACCCTACTTTGAAAACAATGTTGTCAAGTTTACTTCTTTAAAATATGCCTATAACTTCGGAATTTCTACATATACAAATATTTTTTTGAAATTATTTTATGCTTATTTAACGATTGCTTCCAAACAACCTACCGTGAACCGTGTCCGCGACTTTTTAACCACCCTGTATATACAGGGTGCCCATTTTAATCTTGTCAGGGGAATTTCTCGAAACGAGTACATCAGACAAAAAAGTTTCCGAATAAAAGTTTGATGGTTTGGAGGGGGACGTTCGATGCTGTAACAAATTTCACCCCCAAACCCCCCAGGGGGTGGATAAGAGGGGTGACTTTAAAATCTTAAATGGAATCTTCTATTTTTTATTACAGATTCGAAAAGAGCATCAAAAACTATGTAGGTTTTATCCGGGAACTTTTTGTGTAGTAATCAAACTTTGTTCGATACCCCGCCTCCAAAGGGTTAAAAAAGAGTTCATTTGAAGCGATCATGACATTTTTTTAATTGCAAATTGCCATCAAAACCTTAATCTACGTTTCACGAAAAAAACAAGTTTTAGTGATTACAGCGGCACCTGTTGCGAAAAAAAAAATTCTCGGATAAAACCTACATTGTTTTTGATGCTCTTTTCGAATCTGTAATATAAAATAGGGGGTTCCATTTAAGATTTTAAAGTCACCCCCCTTATCCACCCCCTGGGGGGTTTGGGGGAGAAATTTGTTACAGCATCGAACGTCCCCTTCCAAACCATCAAACTTTTATTCGGAAACTTTTTTTGTCTGATTTACTCGTTTCGAGAAATTCCCCTGACAATATTAAACTGGGACACCCTGTATACAGGGGGTCCCGTTCGTCGTTCATCAAACGTCAAGGTTAGAAAGTAGAGCAAATTTTATCACGAAAAAAACAAAAAAGTAGGGTATATCTTTTATGGTTTGAAAGTTTCCGGGTTTTGAATTTGGCATCGCCCGTTTTTGCAAGAAATCAGTAAATGATCAATAGCTGCTTAAAAACTTAGTAAAAAGATTTAAAAAAAATATAATTTTAAAGCTGAAAGTATCCTCTTTCCATTGGTAACAATGATAAAACACAAATCGTTTATCAAGTATTAAAACTATCGAAAAGAAAAGAAAATCCAGAAAGCAGTTAGCAGTTTTTGAAGATTTTCTCCAAGATATGACCTATTAAGGGCATGGTTTTTTTTAATTTTCTAAAAATTCTTTAAATTCTCTAGAAATTATGAAAAATTTTGAAACCCTAACTCTTTTTATGCACTCACTAGAGCCTTCTAAACTTACTCCTTTGAGAATTGATTCTAAGCATAGTTAGTTACAATTGAAGTGCGGCTTCATTTTTGTTATTATTTAATAATACAACTGTTTCAAAAGCCATCAAAATTAACTTTTTATTAAGCAACTATTGATCATTTACTGAATTCTGACAAAAACGGGCGATGCCAAATTCAAAACCCTGTAACTTTCAAACCATAAAAGATAGACACCTACTTTTTTGGATTTTTCTTGATAAAATTTGCTCTACTTTCGAACCTTGACGCTTGGTGAACCACGAACGGGACACCCTGTATACAGGGTGTTCCGAAATTAAGCGGCCAACGTTTAGGAGGTGATTCTACAACTAATTTTAAGAAAAAAACTTTATATAAACCAATATCCGATTTCGCACCCTAAGGGAGCTAGAACCATTGACATATGGCATGACTTTTTTTAGGATTAAAGAATACCCAAAAGTTGTTTTTCTTTTAAATTTACAAAATAGGAACAAACATCGAAGTCTACATTAATTTTTAATTATTTCCGTTGATTTCTTGCAGTCAAGAACCTTCAAATACTCCGAACATCGTTTCAGATCAGTGCATTTTACTCCAAAACTACCGCCTTCGTATAAGAGTACCTTTTGATTTTAACTTTATTATAAACTTTATTTTTTACTAGCCATAAAAAAGTAAGGGGTATTTTTTATTACAACCCTCCGGAAATCTACCCTTTCAAAGCTTCTGAGAAAATTGAATAAATCAGGAAAACTTATCCAAGTGACCTCTTGACTCACACATACTTTCAAATCTCTACAGTAATTCGTTTTCAATTAATCGAACAAAAACCCAATTTTTGATGACACATGTTAAGGGCTCTAGCTCCTTTAGGAGGCGAAATCGGATATCGGTTTATAATTTTGTTGTGGTTAAGTAAAATCATTTTCATAATATTGTTCCATATTTAATTTTCGATAATGGACAAAATTGGAACTCATACCAATTCAGTGGAGGGTACCATTTTAGAAAATTAGATTTAACCACCCACATGCGGATGGAAATGCTATTTTATAACAGAATAATAGCTACATTACATCTGCAATAGTGACTTAATTAGATGTATTTTTTTTATTATTTTAGAAGTCTACTTTAAAATTGAGGGTTAATTATAGGTACATATTTTAAATTTTTGTATACAGGGTACAGCAAAAGTCCCGCGACAGCCATGTATTTTTTGATTGCAAGAAGATTTTTTTCAAAAATTTGCATACTTATGCAGTATCATAAAAACTACAATCTGAGTTTGTTTATAACTTCCTCATATTTTGGGGGTCCCATGTGGGAAGAACGATCCCACTTTAAATTGCAACCCCTATCGAGTTTTAACTTATTTTAAAGAAAATGAAAAAAGAAACACATTCCTGCAAGCCAGAAGATTTTGTTGGTTTGTTAAAAAGTACTTTACTGCTTAATTTCGGGAAACCCGTCTGCATAAAAGTGGTTTAATTAGTGAGTAACAAAGAAGCAAAGTATGATGTATAGTAAATTAAGAAGCTGAAAGGAGTTTTTAATCAAGTTTACACATTTACAAATATGTATCCACTCAATTTAATTGGATTCTTTACTTTAACTTTGACATATATTTTTATAGCTAAATTCGAAAGTAAAATGTTGCGTTGCAAATTTATGAGCTACTTCTAAATGGTAATGTATTGAATTAAATTTGCCCAACTTTCCTTTATTCTATTTTGTTCTATTAAATAATTTACGAGAGGGTAAGGAGTAATGCTTTTATTTAAGTATACAAACATAATTATCAAAGGTTCGACCCTAAAATTAACGTCCCTCTAAATTATTTACTACCGAACAGCCTGCTCGTATTAAAATATTTAACAAAACAAAATTTTTATCTTCAAATTTTACATATAATATTCGTATACATAATTTCATAAACAACGTGTCATGCAAATAAACCTTAACAAGGGTAAAAAACATGTCCATCACTTTGTTTGATTTACAAGTTTATCAAATCTTCAATTTCCTAAAAAAGGGCGATTAAAATTTAACTAGAGAATAACAAATTTCGGAGTTATACCTATTCATGGATACGAAAAAAAAATTCTACAATTTTTACGTCCAAATAAATTAATAATCAGTGTGTAAGGAAACATTTTTTATTTACTGTCCTTTAATACCAAAATCTCAACACACTGCAAAAAAATATTTTTTTTAGGTTTTTTAGGATATAAAATTTATTTTTACATCATCTGATTGGCTGTAACTTTGCAGGGAAGCATTTTTGGGCAAAGTGTTAGAGGAACTTGTCATCTTAATTTGAGCTGATAAACCCTGTATAATATACTGTTACGAACTTTTTGCTGAAAAAAAGTATGGAAACTTATTTCTATTTTAATTTGTTTAAAACAGTCACTTTAGTAAATTGGGTATTTTCTTAAAAGTGCCCATAAGCCGTTATTTTTCTAAATATTTTAGGCAAAAAATAAATCTTCTAACCTAGTGGTCAAAGACAAGTTGAAATTTAAAAAGCATTAAATATTACTAAAGGTGATATATCAACAATTATAGCGAAATACCCTACACGTGGTGGTGTCGAAACTTCATGTAAGTTAGGAAGACCTCAGAAAACCGTTGACCAGTGGGTCATTTTGACAATCTACCTGCACTAAATTAATAACTTCAATTTGAAGGGATGTATAAAAATTCGGAAAAACAGGTCAATTTTCTTTTCGAAAGGGGATCACAATGACGTAAAATTTTTTTCCTTACCTTTTGCTTTAGCCACCCCCACTTTAAAATTATAAATTGCACCCCCATCCTTGTCACACTCATTTTAAAGGAAATTTAATGGAGTTTACAATGATATGCTCAGTTTTATAATTCGATCACCGCATAACAAGTTATAATGAAATATTTCATACGTCATTTTCTTTTCAAAACATTTAATTAACTAACAAAGATATCAGACATTCTTAGAACCAATTTTCAGTATGGAATAATATATTATATATAATGTAAGATTTCCAGACCATTACAAACACCTTTAAAACTTCATTTTGTACAATAGAAATTCTCCATTCTCGTTATCGTTATGTTTAACAAGTCTTGCAAGTTAACTTCAGCTGAGGCGTCTATAATTATGATGGAACTTTCTGGTGGATTACACTTTCTTTTTTCTTCTTTAACTTTATTGTACGATGGGTACACTGAATATCCTAAGGATTTTATTTGGCTCCTAATTGATATGTACTAGTGTTTGCTCATTTTTTTTATAAATTATTAGAGCCAACGCGTCTTCTGGAGTAAACTTTCGTTTTACTGCTGAAAAAAGATTTCTGGCATGCTTAATTTTTGTGGCTGTCTTAGGCGAGGCGTCTGCTAATTCCTTTATTATATTTGATGCATCTCTTTTTCCTCTGTATAAGCAGCAGCCATGAGAATTTCTTCAGGGCATTTTAAACAGAGGATTTCCTTTACTTTTCTGTTCTGTACTCGTAAAGAGCAATCTTCAAAAGCCCGTTCTGGATGTCCAACAGAATGTTTTTCAGAATTTTCGACATTTTTTTGGTGTCGTGGATGCTATCAAATTTAAAAATTTAACAGGCAAGTTTATTTTAGTTTCTACTTAGTTTTTGTTGCCATCTAAAAACCTTTTTTTTACTCCTACAACTACCAATCCATTTCTTCTTAAATTTATTGCACAATCTACTGAAGAAAATTTGTAGTACTCTTAATATTTCATCATTACACTCTACCACGTTACAGAGATTAATTACTTGAGTAATAATCCTTTCAATGTAGTTTTCTTTCTTCGAAATGTGCCAAGTCTCGAACAGCACTTTTCGGGTTATCACGCCACCTATGACAAAAATTTTATAAGTATTGAATGAGCAGGTATGAGCAACTAAACTTTTTATAGTTTTGTGCACAAATGCATAAACTTTTAAATTATTTTTGTTTGAAAGTGGGGTCATGCGAGGAATTTTTTAAAAGTTTCTTAAAACTGACATTTAGTTTTGCAAGGTAAGTGAAAACAGCTAAAAATAAATAGTTACAAAATAAATTTCTTACCTGCAATTGTGGAATCCATGAAAACAAATCACAATAAAACTATATTATATTATAACTGGTTTAATTATTTTTGTGGTTCTTAAGAAGTAGTGGGGTATTAATTACCTAGACATGTGAAAATAATTTCTTTTTGGAATTCTTTTTTAATTGAGTAGAGCTAGAATTTGAAAATGACCTACTGTGCGTCGTCAAGATGAATAGAATTATCAATAGGATATCCAATAAAGATGCGAGGAAAACTCAAGAGGAGCTTTTGGACCAATTCAACATGCGACATACTTTCAAAACCATCAGAAATCACTTCATAGCTGAAGATTTAAAAGAACGTGTTGTAAAAAATCCGTTAATTTCCAAGAAAAATACAAGAGCTCAAATGGAATTTGCCAGATTGGATTTGGCATGGACCATGAAAAAGTAGAATACGGTCATTTGGAACAAACATTTTCCTATGAACTATTATGTTTTTTCGACACCTTAAAAAGTTACAGCAATTTAAAAATTTCAAAAATTTTATGATTTTTGTGGAACACTTTGTATAATATTGTTTCTTATTATATTTTTTTATTTAAATCAATTATTATTTGGATTTTTTTGCCAAATTGGTTTTTTTGAACAATATTGGCTGTATTTAAAATAAGTGAACGACGAAGTTAAACTTCCCCCGGTAAAATTTAGCATCTTATTGGCTTAAAGATATACAAAATCCAGAGCATACTTGATTTAAATTAAAAAAAATTAAAATAAAATGAAATTTATACAGCGTGTCCCACAAAAATCATTAAATTGTTGAAATTTTTAAATTGCTGTAACTTTTTAAGGTGTCTAAAAAACATAATAGTTCATAGGAAAGTTTTTGTTCAGAATGACATTTACTATCTAAAAAAATTTTTGCTGGATAAAAACTGAGACACCCCGTATAGATTTATAACACTTGAAGCAGTGAACGAATAAGTATACAAAATGAAAATAAATATATACAGAGTATACATAATATAATTCCGTTCAAAGTGAGTAAAAATTATGTGACGCAACATTAGATTAGATTATATTGTAAGTTCATTTTAAAATCATCGAATGTAGAGAAAATATCAGCATCTTTCTGTAAATTAAGTACTTTAACCATCTTGTTTATTGGCGAATTACCAAGATTTTAATCGTGGACTGTTAAAGTTTAAAAGAGCCAGTGAATACGAGTCAACAATAAGGTTGTTACAGAGTTTATAGAAGTACTCGTAGCATGATTCGGTTATTTGATATTTTTGATAAATACTCGGTAAGTTAAATTCACTTAACAAGTCATTATAGGAGACTGATATTTCAGGGTACATATTGTGTTGTGAATAGTATAAATATTTAAAAAATTTCTTTTGTACCTTTTCCAATGTATTTATATATTTCAAATATTGTGGGTACCAAACCACAGAGCAATACTCTATTTTACTAACTATATATGCATTAAATAGAATTTTAGGTGTTTCAATTGACTTAAAGTTTCTACAATTACGGATGATAAATCCAAGTAATTTATAACAGTCTTTAGATAATTGCAAGATATGATTATTAAATGTAAGTTTAGTATCAAAGATTATACCATGGTCTTTGCACTCATTCACTCTTTTAAGAGATTTTTCTTCTATATTTTAATTAAAGAGGCAGGTATTTACTTTGCGAGAGTATGAAATGACACAACACTTGTTTACTCAGACTATTTTCATCACACAACTTTGTTATTTTATTTATGTCTCTCTGCAGAAATTCACACTCTCAATTGAACCAATCTTCTTGTATATCTTCAGGTCATCTGCGTATATAAGTACTTGAGAGCTGATCACTTCGACTATATCATTAACAAAATATTAAGAAGAGTAAAGGCCCAAGATTTGATCCCTAAGGAACACCGCTTGTTGCTACATAGCTCTCCGATATTGCACCTCCATATGCAACAAACTGATTTCTATTATTTTGGTACAATGCAAGAACTTCAATGATTTATGCTATAATCCTCAAGTTTCTTCAACAGAATGTCATGTTGTATTCGATCAAATGCTTTGCTTAAGCCAGTGTAGATAACATCTACCTGTTGCCTGTTATACATGGCTTCCGATATGTATTCTGTGATATTACATAAATTAGTACATGTAGACCTGCATTTTATAAATCCATGCTGATCACGAGAAATGACATTACTTGTGAATAGATATGTTCATATAGTATGGATTCGAAAACCTTGTAGAAATTGCTAAGAATGGAAATCGGACGATAATTGGTGACTTGTGTTTTATCTCCACTTTTAAAGACCGGACAAACTTTTAACCTTTTTCCAGTCCCTGGGGAAAATTGCAGTGTTTAATATAACATTAAAAATATGTGTAAGGGGTTTTGCCAAGACAGGAGCACAATCCTTGAGTAAAAATTCAGGTATTAAGTCCAATCCCATTGTGAGTTTAGGTTTGAGCTTCTTCAAGTGCTTTAGAACTTCCTCTTCCGAAAAAATTAAATTACCAAGATGTTGAGCTTTATCACTGTTGCGTTGTGAGACGTTTGATGGTTCCATGTGCACACCACTGAAATAGTTTGCAAACACATTTAAACACTTTAAAATCAATAAAGTCAATTCAGTCCTACCAACTTCGAAAAATAAATTTTACTACTCAGTGCGTTACTAGCGACTATACTTTATTTTTTAACTAGGAGTGACAGGGAAAGACAGCTTACACTATAAAAGTTACTAGAAAAATAACCAAACAGGTTTTGGTAGGAATTTTAGGTTATTTAGCCTTTTTAATGATAAAATATGTACATAAACAAAATTAAATACCCCATTTCTTTGTACTCAATACAAAATTATACATGTAAATACATTAGAAATTCAAATTTTATGATAATTATTTTGAGGTTATTATGACAAAAATCATCCAAAATAATTATCCGGTGTAAATCTTGCTGACTTTTTACCATTCAGGGACGATAACTTTTGGCATTTTAGCGCGGGAAATTTAAATCTTAAATCACTCCTCGTAGTTAAAAAATAAAGTATAGTTCGAACCAAAATAGAAAAAGTAAGTTTATTTCAGATAGTAGGCAGTATGTTTGGCGACCTGTAAACCAAAATTACAATGTAAGATACCGAATGCCGACCATTGAACATGGTGGTGGGTGTTAAATGGTATGAGGTTATTTTTCTCGATCTGGGGTTACGCATGCAAAGGGCAAAATGGGTCATATTTGGTATAGAAACATTTTAGAACATCGCCATTTAGAATATTACCATCTTCTCCACTGAAGTTTCAGCAGGATAACAATCCAAAGCACTACTACCAACTTAGTGAAATAATGGTTTTCCTAAAATAATGTCAATCTACTTGAACGGTATTTTAGATTTTCTCATTCGACAAAGAAAAATAAAGAAGATTTATCGAAGTAATTAAGGAGGAATTTAACCAAATTCCCCTGGATATTCTACGTAAATTTTATAAGAGATTTAAAACTGAAAAGATGTCAAGCCTTATTAGATGAAAAAGAATAAGCAAAAAATATTGAATTATTTTCATATTATTTTGTTTTCTTTAAGTAAGAAAAATAAAAGTTTCCATACTCTTTTTCGAGGTGTTTATATTTTAGATGAAGTTATTGCCTCTTGTTGGTTATTTAGATAGTTTTATTGACCAGCATGAGTAAACTCAATCTGGCTAATATTTTTAAGTGTTTGTAAAGTTTCCATTCTTATTTCAACCACTTATAGTCCTGGTTTTTGAAAATACGTTTTAAGTAAATAATAGATGAGGACCTTTTATCTACTTACAAAAATATATAAATTGAACTTTTGCGGATTTTAAAATAAGTATGCGTAGATAAACAAATATGACGCAATATAAATTTTAATTAATTTTTTTTTCTGGGTAAATATATTATTTTATACATATAAATTACAAACTAAAAGCACAGCTTCTTTCAAAGTTAATTAAACTTCATTTGCAACGCTCACGTCGATATCAGATTCTAAAATCCAGGAATTCGAAATAAAATTAGGAATAAAGAATTTATCCTCGATTTATTAAATGAAATTTTAAGTAAATTAAAGCGATTAATCGAACATAATATTTTAATTAATTAATACCAGATCCAAGATATTTGATTAAAACCGGGCTCTTTCCTTGTTATGCAGCTCATGACCGCAGCCGCTCGGCTGGCGCTGCACTCGCTTGTCAACGAAGCTTTACAATGGACCATGTTCAGTAGTGAGGACTATAGGTTAAAGCGACTAGCGATTTATTTTGAAAATAATGCTGGTTGCTTTTTTCTTCAGACACGTTACGAACTTGATATTCAAAGTTTGATTAATAAGGAAAATATATTACCTAATAGTATATTACGCAACGAGCTTGAAAGTGACGAATTTTGTGTGAGTGTGAAAACAGCCGAACGAGGCGCCAGCCGAGTGAGGATATCACACGAGCACAAAATTCACTTTCTTGCGAGTTGCGTACGCTATTTTATAGTAACATCTCAAAAGTCATAACCTAACCTTTGATGACATCAGTTGACATTGAAGGTACTCGAATATTTTTACTTAAATGTACCTAATTGTAGATGGCGCTGTTTTGACGGAAGCAACTGATCGAAACGAATGTATCGAACATATGTCTGTCCACATAATTACGGGACACCCTGTATAAAATCATCTATAAAAAAATTAATTTACGTGGTGGCCCAGATTTTACTTCCCAGGAAATATCTCAGTTATTTGATGAGATAAAAATATAAATCAAAAAGTGCTTTGAACGGCAGCACTTATACCTCATAATTTAATTCTAAAAAAATTATTGGTATTTACCACTCTTAAGACGCCATCATCATTTTTTTTTCTTTAATGGGACACCCGTTTTTTTATAATTGATATTGCATCTATAATTTATTCCAGAAACAGTAATATGCTACACTTAGTATTTTAAGTACATTTTGTGTATAAAAAAAATTAAAATATTGATCGAAGTAGTATGCAAAATTATTTATTTGTTTTTTTTAAGAAAAATTTTTAAATCTAAACTAACTTAGCTTAACCTAATCTAACTAAACCTAGCTGTAAATTACAAATTTTGTTAAAAAAAACTAAATAAATAATTTTGCATAATACATACTTCGATCAATATTTTAATTTTTTATAATATACACAAAATGTACTTAAAATACTAAGTGTAGCATGTCACTGTTTTTAGAATAAATTGTAGATGCAATATCAATTATAAAAATAGAGTGTCCCATTAAATAAAAAAAATTATGATGGCGTCTTAAGAGTGGTAAATACCAATAATTTTTTTAGAATGAAATTATGAGGTATAAGTGCTGTCGTTCAAAGCACTTTTTGATTTATATTCTTATCTCTTGAAATAACTGAGATATTTCCTGGGAAGTAAAATCTGGGCCACCCTGTATATAGAAAATAATATTTGATTTATAAAAAATCCGCTTATGATCTAAATAAAATTATAAATATCGAGAACCTTACGCCAGAAGGTTCCAAGTGCATTTTTTACATTTTTCACCACTTCATTGATGTTTTTTTGTTAATGTGTAATTATGACGTTAATCTAAATTTACACTTTTACCATGACTACGTTTATCTCTTGTAACTCGATCCGGATTGGATTGAAAATAGGATTATGACGGGATTCATTCAATCATGTAAACAACGCGTTTATCTCGAGTTCATTTGGCCTGGATTGAATTTTCCTATCCATGATTAATCCTAGTTACCAACTAAAAAGAAAAAAATTCCTAAAATAGTTTTTGCGTCGACTTTTAGTGTCCTGTGGTCTTTTCACTTTGATTTTATCTCTGTTGTTTCGTATTTTATTGAAGAGGTTATGTTAATTAAAAACGTATAAAACAAGGAAACTGAAAGAAAATTGCGTGCATTTATTAATGCATCACAGTAACAGCTGACATCAGTCAGATGTGCCAACTTTGGCAAACTTCGATAATAATATAATTTTTGCACTTTCTATATATAATGAGCTAGTTTAGTCCTTATTGATAGAGACTTAAATGTCACATTTCCTGTCTCTTGTCAAATTTTACTTTACTCCTTGTCTTGTCATTACTTTACTCCCGCCCACGTCATTTGTCATCACTTTACTCCCGCTCACGTAACTTGTCATTAAAAATTAAAATTAGTCATAAACTGTAATTTGTCTGATTTTGCAGCGAAATCACAATCGTTGCAAACTTCAGTCTAGTCTAAACACCACCAATATATTGAGTGAATTCTAACCTCTAATAAATTTATTTGGTTTGGTTTGGAACGGAACTTGATTTTTATTCTGGGGTCGGGGATTGTATTATGTACGGTTTATTATTTTATAGATTGATACTAAATTTTAAATTTAAAGGTGTTTTAAGTGTACACAGAATCGATTCAATCAATTAGTTAGATCTGTAAATGTGGCAAAATCTTTTAAACTTGGTAAACTTTATTCCTCCATCAAAACTTACCTACTTTATTTATTGTGAAGTCAATTATTATTTTTTTAAATTTATATAATCAATTACAATAATTATAATATTAATCTACAATTATCTATATTTTATGAAAGTTGCTGTATAAATCATTATGACGGGCGAATAAAAATACCCGTCGCCGTCCGATGACAACCTATATTAGTCACAGCGATAGCCATATAATTAAATTATTGTGGAATCTTTTACCTATTAAAAAAGTGCAAAAAATTCTATATGCACCGAGGTAGTAAAGTGAATTTAATCCCTCCTCTTCTTGTTTCCCTCGGCTTTGCCTCGGGAAACAAAACTTTACTACCTAGGTGCATAAATAACTATTACTATACTTCATTTTTTAACTAGGAAGAGTGACAGGGAAGGACAACTTATACTATAATAAAGGTTACTAAAAAAATAACCAAACAGCTTTTGACATGTTGGCTTTTTAATGATAAAATATGTACAGAAACATAATTAAATTCCCCATTTCTTTGTACTGAATACAAATTTATACATGTAAATACATTAGTAATTCAAATTTTATGATTAATATTTTGAGGTTATTTGTCAAAAATCATCCAAAATAATTATACGGTGTAAATTTTGCTGACTTTTAAGCAATCAGGGACGTTAATTTTTGGCATTTTATCGCGTTTTATTCAATCGTGATTGTAAAGTCCAATCCCATAATTTCATAAGATTGTGTAATTAAACTGAATCCTGAAAGTGAATCCTATCCTACGTGTTTATATTGCAAAAAATCGCTCTTCAATTCAATTCAATCCGGATCGAGTTACACGAGATAAACGTAGTATTATGATCATCTGCAGCAGAATCTTTTTTTATGTTTTTGTTTATTCTTTTTATAAAATCAAATATCTGTACATGCTTGTACATTATTAATATCATTTGTAGTAAATACGTAATGATAAAATTATATGTATAGGTTTTTTAAATTATTTATTCTTTATTACTTCTGTTGTAGCTACCCCTCACCCCTCCCCATATGTTGGATTAAATCATTTTGCATGTGAATGTTTTTCATACTGATTACTATCCTGGGTAAAAAAATAAAATAATATACACACCAAAGGTCCTCGTAAGTGTAGGTTTCAATAATATTAGCTGTTTTTGAATGAATTACCAACGCGACATCTGGACCGAAAAGTGGTGAACTATTGAGCTCGGCGCGAATTTAAATTTTATACAGCGCTTATGGGAAAACACTTTAAACATGGAAATATACAGGGTGTCCCATAATATGTGGGACCCACTTCTAGGGTGGGTAGTAGAATAAGAATAAGAAAAGTTCATATAAACTTTTGTCCAATTTCGCCTGATAAGGGAGCTAGAGCTCTTTAGATGTGTTGTTAAAAAGTAGGTTTTTGCTCGTTTATTTCAAAACAAATTGGAGTATGGAGTAGAGATTTGAAATTTGGTGTGAACCATAACACACCTAGGATACATTTTTGTGAATTTTTTCAAATTTTTTGCTTGCTTTGAAAGGATAGATTCGTGGAGAGTTGAGGTTAAAAATTGTCCTAACTTTTTTGCAGTTAACTTTTACAACATTTTTTCTTCAAATTAATGTTCCCCATTTAATTATTAACAAAAAAGGTACTCTTATTTAAAGTCGATACAATGCGCCGTTTTTGAAGAAAATGCATTTTATTATTTTATTGATGGTCAACACAATTTAAATTTAAAAAAATCATGTTAGCCATCGATTATTTTATTTTATTGTATTACCCAAAACTGTTTAAGAAATTCCAACTATTATAATTCATATCAAATTTATTAATTTGTACTTCAATGTGTTTTGGAATAAACAGAAAAAAAACTACTTTTTAACAACACCTTTAAAGAGCTGTAGCTCCCTTATGAGGCGAAATTGAACATAAGTTTATATGAACTTTTCTTATTCTCTTGACATCTACTATCCACCCTAGAAGTGGGTCCCACATATTATGGGACACCCTGTATATCAAAAAATAGATTCAAACTATTTTTTCACATCTTTTTTATTAACAGTATTTGGAAGGGGTCCAGATACTTTTATACTTGAAAAAAATAAAATTTATTGCACAATGAGAAACATTAAAAAGGTATTAGATTTTTAATTCTTGTGAATTATTTGGTTCCTTTTATTACAAATAACTTTATATGCACGTTTAAAAAAATAGAAAAAAATAAAAATAGCCTATTCATTTCTGTGTATTAAGAGGTGCTTGCAGAATTCCTTAAAATTATTTTATTGGTTTATTTCGGAATTTTTATGTGAAATATTTTGACGTTTGCTTGGGGACCCCTGGACGCGACATTTTTAATATTTTTTCATTTTCTTTTTTTTATAATAAAGTAAATTCATTAACCTTTCGAACGGACAGACTCAATTTTTTTTAAAAGTTAAAATTATGTTAGATATGTTCCATCAAAAAGTGTTAATTTTACACATAATTAAAGAGTGAATAAGAGAATATAAATCAAAATATGAAAAAAGGTGTCTGTTAAATTTTTTGGATTACTAATAACAAAGTTACAGGGGACTTTTAAAGCTAAATTTTGCTTTCGGCTGAGAGCTATAAGCGCTCCTGCTTAAAGAGTGGGGATGTGCCTTAGTGGATTAGTACCCGATAAAGTCCCAAACTCACTCGAATGATTTTTACTATCAGAAGATTGAAATTTGAATTCAAATAATCATTTTTTGCTATTTGCAATTCCTATGGAAGGATAAGTGTATAAAAAAATTAAACTGAAAAATATGAAAAAGTCTTGTGACGTTTTGTAACCTTAAAATAAAAATTTTGTCCTTTAAGAAAATTTACATTAGAATAAGATCTTATTTTTTTGTAACATATGGTGTTCAACATATTTCGAAAACCAGTATACTTTATGAACATTTAAATTTGTTGCTAAATTAAAAAACTCAAAAAACGTTTTTTTTTTCGATTTTTTTTAATACATATGGTCCACAAAAAATAAGTGGAGTATTAACTTTTTTATATATTATTATTCGAATTAAATGGCTAAAAGTAAGGTATAAGCGAGGTTTAAGACGGTTTTAATGATTTTATTTATTGCAAAAATTTTTATCTTAAACTATCTTTCTTTTAAGTATTTTTTTGACTTATTAAAATATAAACCGCGATAGGTGCATTGACGATGCTTTGGTACCATTTTATCACATAATTAATAATACCAAATTTAATTAGATAATATTTTTCCAAATAATTATTTATTAACATGTTAAAGTTCCTTGTTTGTTATTAAAAAAATTTACATTTATAGTAGTTTAACCAACATGTTGGTTAATAAAGGCGTTTAACAAACGAAAGTTTTTAAAGCACGAGCGAGCTCCGCCAGTGAGTGCTCTAATTATGGAGTTTATTAAACGCCTAATTAACTAAGTTGGTTACAATATTTTTTGTTGATCGCATTTAATTTAATTTCAGAGAACCTACTTTACGATTGAAAACGAACGTATGTATATGTATCATTTGCATTTACATTTATTAATATTTATAATAAATTATTTTTAATTATTAATATAATTGAAAGCAATAATTAATTATGCAATTATATTATTAAAAATTGTTAATTTCTTTCACGTTGTCTATCGATAACCAAAGTAAGTAATGTTTACCATTTGAAATTATAAAAATTAAATAGTACAGTTTAATTTACTAATTAATCGAAGTTAAAAATGTGTAAAAATTATAAATAACATATATTTTAAATAAATTTTAATTTCAAAATATTACATAACCCCGAGGATAACCCTTAAAATAAAGCGAAAAATAAAATGTCATTTGTAATTTTATTGTCTTTACTGCAATCGTAATGTAAAGTAATTCATCACGTAAAGTAGGGATTTACATGTCAATTTCGCGTATACAGTAATGACATCTATAAATACCGAGGGGTGCGCAAAAAACGGCCAACGATGTAGCTTCGTTATTTCTTATCCGATTATAATAAGTGATATGTCAAATTAAATGGTTTGAAGAATACTACTATCAGATAATAATAGATTAATTTTATTTTTGAAAACATCGGAGGAGGAGGAGGCAACTTTTCTTTTTCAAATGGGAACATATTTTTTTCGATTGAGAAAAATCATTAACAAAAATAATCTAAACCAATTTTACCAATAATTTTTTTTAAATTAATTTTTGTAATTTTTTTTTCTTATTTTTTTAATTTTTTTTTTATTAATTTTTTTAATTTAATTCAATTGGTTTTTTTTGTTTTTGAGTTTTGAGTTTTTTATTTTCTTAAATTTTGTTTTTTACTTTATTATTAATAATTTTTTAATTTATTAATAATAAAAAATTTGAAAAAGAAAAGTTACCTCCTCCTCCTCTGACGTTTTCAAAAATAAAATTAATCTTTTTTTATCTGATAGTAGTATTCTTCCAACCATTTAATTTGACCTATCACTTATTAAAATCGGATAAGAAATAACGAAGCTACATCGTTGGCCGTTTTTGTGCACCCCTCTGTACACGATCAACAAAAAAGGCATTTTTTAACGTGTTATGAATTTAATTCAAAGAATTTGGTATCCCCTCAATTTGTAACATGAAAAAAAAAAAATTCAAAAATTTCAAAACTCATTTTTCTTTTAAATTTTTGAGCTTGCTAAATGTATGTTGAATATACCATAAAAATTTGAAAAAAAATAAACAATTTTCGTTCAATATTAGTCTGCTAAGCCTGGTCCATATAATATACCATCCTCTGCCACGTAGAATTCCTATAGGAGCAATATATTAAAAAAATAAAAACATCATTTTCTGTAACTTGTCACACGGTACGACCCCCTTAATCTACAAATTAGCAATATTTTGGAGATTTAAGATAAACGCTCTTTAAAATTATTTTTTTACAATTTTAGATAGGTTAGTCCTGTTTTAAAATTTTATACATTTTTTTTTCTTAATTAAAAGTTAATACAAAGCGATTTATGTTTAATTTAAAATTATATTTTTTTATTAAAATTGAGTTAGAACATTTTAATTATTACAATGTAAATATTTTTTATTTGGTTCTTAAAAACTGTGTCTAATAAAATTTACAATTTACCAACATCAATGGAGTTCTTCAAATAACTTGCCAAACTTATCTCTTTTTTACTTTCTGCATCAAATAATTGAGGAAATATATAAAAACCCTTTTTCGCGGCTGTATTTTTCCTCAGAAGCAACACGTTCGCCATAATAATAAAAGTAACATCAATACTAAAAAGTAAAAGAACAGTTCCATCACTTTTTATCATCAGGAAACCCGCCTTAGCATTCATTGCCAACAACAAAACTAACGTAAAATATTGCTTGCGTGTTCAAAAATTTTTCGTTTAGAAATAAAAATTCCTTTTCTTTACATTTTCACGCGATTACGAGAATGCGAAGTGATATCTCGATATGACCAATGCATCAGTGATTTAGTGAATCACAATTTATGTTGAATTGTGTTTCAAAATAAATTTAATTAAGTAACCATGTAATTATGAGTGTTAATTGGATTAAATTTGGTGCAAGTGTAATTAGTGCAATTAAGAGCAGCGCATTCAATAAAAGTAAATTCGGCAACAATGTCATGTTCATTTATCATAATCGGTCAGGATTGGTGCTCAACTCCTAACTAGAATTAATGATTTTATTAGTTGACAATCTATAATTAAAGAATTTAGAAAAATCTTTTTATAATACACGGTGGTCCAACGAAAACTTTACAAGCTCGTTTTTTTGTTATTTAACTTCAGTTTTTGGAAAAACACTCGTATTGGTCGATTTTTATTTTTAGGGGTACTGATTTTTAAATAATTACTCCTTACCTAGTTTCAACCCCAAAGCAGGGGTTGACATCAACTTAATAATTCTAAAAGGCAATTAGGGTCAAAATGCAAAATGTACGAACAACCAGATTTACAACAGTCGTTTTATTTTAAAAAATCGGTGCACAAATTGTTGAGAAAATTACATTCCAATTTTAGTTGTTTAATTAATGTAAATGAACCAATTACTTTATAACCTATAATTATCTAAACTCTAGACAAACAGCGTACATGCTTTAAAAAACGGATCAAAAACTAGGAACAATGCGTTTCAAAGGAGCCCCAATTGTGTGAAATTGTGTGTCTATATTTTCAACGTCCTTGAAATGAACCTTTCAAGTCTGTTTATTAGTATCTAACTTCAGTTTTTGGAAAACCTCTAAGACAGGTCGATTTTAGTTTTTAGTTTACAGCAAATCTATTTTTTTTTAAATCAACCCTTACCTAGTTACAATCGCTTCGGGGGCCGATATCTAGTTTGAAATTGCAAAAAAGGCCAAAATGTATAACAGTAAAAATTACAAAGAACTACAGCTTTTCCAATTGTATTTCAGAAAAGATCAATTCGATTTTAGAATAGCCAATTGTATTTCTGAAAGCATCAAATGTATTCCAGAATAATCAATTCAACTTCACAAAGTAGCAATTGTATTTCAGAATAGTCAATTGTATTTCAGAATACTCAAACTAATTTTAAATCGGCGATTTTTAGGTTCTAGACGCCCTCTGGTGGAATCTTATGAACTAAGCAAACCGAGTAAAAGTCAAAAGAAACGTTTATATTATGTACTCGCGCTGATAAAGTGTTTCAGAATTTTAAACCTTCCATCTATTCCATTGGTATTTTTAATCGATTTAGATTTTACTGAGATAACAGTTTTTAGAGAGATATTCTCGTCAGCTACTATTTGGTTGTGTAAATTTGATGTTATAAAATATTTAAAAAAATTAACATCAAACATTATATTACACATACATACGTACATTGTGATACTGATTTGAAAAACAAAATTTTACAATTGTTCAAAAAAGTCTTATATTCACAAACACCAGATGAATATGATTTAAATAAAACTGAGTTATTAAACGAAACAATTATAATACAAATTTATGTAAATAGTAAAAAGTTTAATTTGTTGAGGTTTTAATAAAAATTGGAATTCATGTACAAAAATATGGGCATAAAAACAGTAAATATGTCCCCATAATGGGTGCTACAACAACAAATCGAGAAGAAAGGTATTTTTGGACACTTACAACCCACATAAAAATAAATTTCGAACAGTTTTATAGGATTGAGGATCCAAACTCAAAAATAAGAAAATATTTACATACTGCTTCGGAAACATTGACTAAAGGTGGCTTACAATTATATCATAAATTTTTCAAACTATCTTGGATATACATGGGCCGGAACAGAGCTGTATTTTTTGATTGCGTGAATATATTTTTTCAAAAATTTGCATACTTACACACTATCATAAAAACTACATTCTGAGATGGTTTAGAACGTTTTAGAGAATGAAAATTTTTGAAAAAATATATTCACGCAATCAAAAAATACAGCGCTGTCCCGGGACTTTTGGCGGACCCTGTATAAGTCATAAGTCAAACATTACAAAAACAGAAAACGGCGAAGATGGTACCAGTAAATATTACAATACATCATCAGAAACTTGTACTTGTAGTTTTTGGAAATCATATAACATGTTGTGTGTCGAATATCAAAATGATTCAGGTACAAATTTGGATGAAGGATTCGAAAATTTGGATGATTATGAAAATAACGAAAGTAATAATTAAATACCTTTAACAGACACACAAAAATTTAATATGGAGTTCAATGCAATTAAAAATGTAGCCGATATTCTCTCATATTGTGGTACACCGCCATTTTTAAATTATATGTAGGAAATAAAACTAATCGGAAATAATGCCAGACGAGGCTTGTCACTATGACACAATTCAAAAGAAAAACAGATTCAAGTTCAATCGCAAATTCTACCCGAAATAATAAACATAGACACATATTGAAAACAGATATTTAAGATACAATGAAAATTCAGAAAAAGAATAGGCCTGCGACATACTACTCGATGGTAACGAACCAGAATTAAATTTAAAATTTAAGTGTTAGGCACGGCGCACACGGAGCTACTTAAAAGAAACTAATCACTAACTCAAATCACAAATCAGTCCGCGACATGTGTATTTAAGGCAGAGCGCACACGGAGCTACTCAAAAGAAACTAAACTGGTTTGTGATTCAAATTACTAACTAATTAGTAACTTATTAGTGATGAGGTACCACACACACGGGCTACTCAAAAGTGATCGAAATCGGTAGTTTCTTCTGTGAAATGGAGAGTGAAACGTCATCGAAAACTTATGTGGCAGTCATGGATTCCAGTGATGATTCCACTGATGAAGAATTGGACCATGCTTATCAAAAACCAAGCGACATTTTTTAGAAAAATGGGATTATGGCACCAAACGAGATAGTTGAACTCCAGAATTATTCTGGAGCCATAATCCCATTTTCTAAAAAAATGTCGCTTGGTCCCTTTTTGATAAGCATGGCCCAATTGTTAATGTATTACTATTATCGTTATAAAAGGAACAGAATATGAAGAAGATTTTGGGTTCATCCATATTTGGAAAATAATTTCAAGCAGCGATTATTCGTTGCAGCAAGAGAACTTCACCTTTAAGATACTAAATTTTTATGTTTTTATTGAATGTCTAAAGAAAGTTATTTAGAATTGGTTCAACTTATTACCCCTGCCTTACAGAAGCAAAACACAAACATGAGGGAGTGCGTGGATGCTGAATCGCTCAGCTGGTATGTGGTAAATACTGGTGTCTCACTGGGCTCTCCTGTATCATGCGATGATCGATTTAGCAGGAATATTTCCAAGTGTCGTAGATCGGGATGTAAATTCAGGAGAGATCATAGATCGGGCTGAGAAAATTTTATTAACGGTTTCTAGAGAAGTCAGCTTAAATTCTCGCACCTCTCTATCACTCATTTTCTGGAGATCAGGTAGCATGCTAAGAAGGAACATTTTCAGTGCTTCTGTTTTTGGGTCTTTATCGATTTCGTTTGAACAGTTGACTGTTTTATTTTTTTTTCTTCTTGGAAAAAATCAATGAAAGCTTTGTCCACTACGTCGTTCTTAAAAGCACGCTTCTTCTCTAAAGAAATCACACGAGAAACTGGTGACTGGTGACTCGGCACTTGAGTTCCTTCAAACTGATTACTAACTCGTTACTAACCGGTTAGTAACAAGTAGCCTCGTCTGCAGTGCTCCATTTAAATACATATGTCGTGGACGGTTTGTGATTTGCGCCAGTAATCAGTTTCTTTTGAGTAGCTTCGTGTGCGCTATGCCTAAAAGGGACACTGCAGACGCAGTTACTTGTTAGTAACGCGTTAGTAATCCGTTTCAAGCGACTCAACTGCTGAGTCACTTTTGGGTTCAGTTACCAGTTTCTCATGCTAATCATATTGCAACTGATTTTAACTTTCTTTAGACATATGATAAAAGCAAACAAATTCAGCATCTGAAAGTTGGAGTTCTTTTGCAGCAAGGAATAATCGCTGGTTGACATTTTTTCCTAGACCTGGATGCATCCAAAATATTTTTCTTATTCCCTTTCTTCTGTAGTGTGAAAAAATTATAGTTGTTTTCTATAGGAACAAAATAAACAAAGATATTCAGAAACTAAAAATGTCAAAATATACACTAAAATTTACTGAAAAACTATTGTATTTAACTCTTTAAATTAAAATTATTATGTGTTACTTTTGTTACACCCTGTATATTAATCTTCTAACGGCTATTTATTTAAATCAAGACGAAAATTTCTATTTGTATGGTTAGTCATAACTAACCGTAAGGGAGAAAATTTGATTTCGTATGGTATTTAAGGGTCACTTATGTTACTTACGCCGCGCACCGACTTAAAAACTAAAAACCCAATTTATATAAATAATAAGAACAATATACAGAGTTTTACATAATAATTGAAAACCATTGTACATATTATTTATGTTTATGAGTTTTTTTTGTTGCTGCGTTTAAATTGAGCAACTTTTGTTCAAAAACAACGTTTCGTAGCAAGGTAATAACTGGTCAAAGAAATTTCTGATTGTCATGTTTATGCTACCAATCGATTCATATTTTATGCCTTGGCTTAGTACGGCAAACTTAACTTCATACTTTGATTGGTTTTTGAGTAAATTTACTGTAAAGTAGGAGTATTTTAAGGGTCTTAAAAATACACTTACTGTTAAAATTTTTTAATACTTTTTTCTCAATTTGTTCATTATAAATATTTTACAGTGAACATTCGATATAGTCACCTTTGATAAAAGAAACTTTTGCTATAAGCAACCATTGATATAGTCAACAATTTTAGTTTTCTGTCATTCAATATAGTCACCTTTGAAAAAATAAGTTTTTTATACAGGGTGTCCCGTAAATGGCGGATAAGCTCTCCGGTACGTTGTTAGGGAACCTTCAGGGATCCTCAGAAAAATTGTAAAAAAAATCCTCTTGATCAATTGACTGAGATATGAAAAGTTGAAGTTGAGAATTCAACTTCGTTATTATCATGAATTATCGAAAAAAGCAATTTTACCTGTAAAGATCTGTGTCGCTTTTATTGTTTAGTATTAAATTTAATTTAAATTGTGCTTTATTAAAATTACAATTAAATATTTAAAATTGAAAAATACCTGAAATAATTCTAAAAAACGAATCTGGCAACAGTGTATAAAAACTAATTATTTGTAAAAAAAACTGACAATTTTTGACAAATTGATTTGCCATATCATAATTTTAAAGTGCTTTTTCAATTTTTAATGTATTCAAGTTTCTGTTTTGTTAATTTTTATTGGTTTTTATAGTTTTTGTTATTTTGAGTTCAATTTAGTATTATTTTCGTTATTCTTATTATTTTAGTTCCGTTTTTTTTACCTTTTTAATATTTAATAATAAAAATAAACCATGTACAGTAACCAGGAATACAGGGATATGTTGAAGATATTGGGCGAATGCCACGATAATTCAATGGAAGCTTCGAGGGTGTATGCTGAAAGGTATCCTGCTAGAAGACATCCAAATAACAATGTAATTCGGAGGGTAGACCAAAGATGTGGAGAAATCGGAATGCTAGCACCAGTTGCTGGTCCAGATCGTGGTCGTCCACGACACGTGATGACTCCCGACATGCAGGAACAAATCTTCAATGCATTGGAAGCAGATCCAAGAAGCAGCACTAGGAGTATTTCAAACGAATTATGGGTATCAAAAAGTTCCGTTAACAGGTTCCTTCTAAGTGAAGGCTATCATGCATATCACTTCACCAAAGTTCAAGCCCTATTACCAAATGACTTCCCAATTAGAGAAAATTACTGTAACTGGTTACTGGAAATAGAAGCAGATGTTACTTTTACTTCCCGTGTTTTGTGGACAGACGAAGCCACTTTTTCGAAAGATGGATTTTTTAACCCACACAATAGCCATTACTATGCCATTGAAAATCCGGAATTAACGCACGTGAAAAATAACCAAGTACGTTTTAGTGTGAATGTGTGGGCTGAAATAATTGGGAATCATTTAGTGGGCCCAATATTACCACAACGATTAAATGGTGAAAACTTTTTAAACTTTTTAATAAATGACCTAGGAGAACGTCTCGATGGTCTTCCTCTAGCTACCATTAGAAATATGTGGATACAGTTAGATGGTGCTCCTCCACATTTTGCGTTGCCAGTAAGGCAATGGTTGGACGCAGAATATCCGGGAAGATGGATAGGTCGCAACGGACATGTTTCTTGGCCGCCAAGAAGTCCAGATCTGATGCCGCTGGATTTCTTTTTGTGGGGTCATATCAAGGCTCTTGTATACCGGACTCCCGTTCTTAATGAAGAAGATTTAATAATTCAGATCCGAAATGCAGCACAAACTGTAACTCCTCAAATGTTACAACAGGTTCAACAAAATATTAGACAACGTGCACAAATTTGTCTGGAGGTGCAGGGGCAACATTTAGAACACCTCTTATAGGTTTAAAATAATTTCTGTAACCCTTATTGTTAAAAATTTTAGTTTCCTTGATTTCTTTGATTTAGTGAAACTGAAAACCTCACTTTCTGTTACTATTTCATTCATTGTGTTTTTAATATAAAAAGTTTTGTTCCTCTCAATTTTTTTTATTGAATTTTTATTGATATGTTTCAGATATTGTTAAAGGTAAAGGTGTATCCTTCACCTTTAATTATAAACCTGGCACCCATGTTGCCAAATGTACCTTTTGGTTTTTAGTCAATAACACAAGAAAGAAGGTTCACAGAATTTTTTTAATATTTTTCTAAGGATCCCTGAAGCGTACCCTACATCGTACTGGAGAGCTTATCCGCCATTTACGGGACACCCTGTATTCGATAAAATAATCTTTTCAACCCATTTTCAACCCTATCGACCTTAATAAAGATGAAAAAAACAAGAGACTATTGAACAAAAACTTAATATTTTAAGTGAAATCGAAAAGGAAACGAAGATAAAAGCGCTGTGTGTTGAATTTGATGTGACTAAATCTACAATTTCAAAAATTGTGAAAAATAAAGAAAACTTAGAAACCTACACCGCCTCATGCTGTAATATTCCAAAAACGAAAAATAGGATGACAATCTCGAAATTTCCTGAAATGGAGAAAGCATTATATACATGGTTTTTACAATAGCGGGACTTGAAAAATGTCGTCTCTAATGTTTTAAAATTAAAGGGTAAGGAAATTTATGTTCAAATGGGATATCCTGGGACATTTTTGGCAAGTGATGGGTGGGTGAATAACTTTAAAAAAAGACATGGCATTCGCTTCTTAACTATATCCAGTGAAAAACGGTCATGCTACGCTTCGCAAATTCCAGTTTTCCTAGACAATTTTAAAGAAATATCCATGTTAGTAGTGTCCTTAGTTGTAATATTTAGGTGGGTTATGGTGTGAGGACAAAAACAAAACTCTCTTTATTCCTTTATTTCGCGACAAGTTTCGGTTGCTCTTACAACCTTTTTCAAGCTGAGGACAAAATACAAAAATTACAATGTTGTACATTTTAAAATTATTTACAAATCTTATTTGATTATTATTAGAAGAATTTTTTAAATCACATTTAAACATTACCTTTGAATATTATGGAAGAGATTGTACATCTATTCTAAAACAATTGTTATAGATACAGAAAACACTGGAACATGCTCGCTGATGGTCAATAGCTAACTAACCCTTCATTGGGGGTGTAATAGTTGATGGTATAATCTTATCACACTGTATTTGAAGATTAATAATCTTTTTCCTACCATGTGCTCAACTACAATTATTTAGGTTATTAGTAATATTATTAAAAGCAATGTACATTTTATACCCTTATGATGTTTTTTGATCGTTATTAAAGTTGCTATTATCTTATTCTCTTTGGTTCTTAACAATCTACCTGTTTTAAACAGCTTACTTAGAAAAACTATAATTCTAACCACGCTTAACTCTTATTTTATTTTATTTGACATTAATCACTGTGCTCTTATTAGCATCATAGAAGTTACTTAAGTGTAGAATTACAACACCGCAATATGAAGGTATTACAGCTGCTGCCATCTCACGACAACTCTCCAAACTAACAATTAATAAATCTTAAACAACTATTAAATATCAAACAATTCGTCCTAATACAAACTAATAAAGGAATAAAGATAGTTTTGTTTTTGTCCTCACACCATAACCCACCTAAATATTTTAAAGAAATAATTAATGAAAACCAATATGTAATGGAGCAAATCTATAATTGTGACGAAACAGGACTAGTGTACAAAGAATTGCCAAGCTACAGGCAATCACAAATTACCTGTAATGATGATAGAAAAGGCATCTCATCCAAGGTGTTTTAAAAATGTCACAATTCCGTTATATTATCGATCATCCAAAAATGCCTGGCAGACGACAAATTAATTTCAGGAATGGTTTTTGAAACAATTTATTCCTGAAGTAACATCGTACTTGACATCAAAAAAAGTTACCTATCAAAGCTCCACTAATCATCGATAATGCAACGTGTCATGGGGCAATTGAAAATGAAAATTTCAAAAATTTGTTTTCCCTCCAAATATTACCCCTTACCTACAACCTCTCGATCAACACATAATCAAATCTCTTAAAGTCCGTTACCGCAAGCATTTGTTAACAACAGTAGCGTCCCAATTTGTGGACATGTAATTGTAAATGCATTTAAGCAGTACTCATCATCTGAAGACTTTAATTTTAAATCACCAATTGGCCATTTTACAGAAGAGGATGATATTCCTATTGCTGATAATTCAATTCAGTAATAAGAGAAAATGTGGCAACTGATGATGAAATAATGGAATGGGCGGAAGGACAAAATGAACTATCACACGTTCATGATTTGGATTCCATCATGAACATGGAACAAACATGTCGAAGAAAATTTAGATGAGAGGAACAATGTTCAAAGATTTGATATTGACAAACTTATCAACTCGTTCAATTTGGTTATTGAGTGGTCAGATAGTGTTTGCCTTCCTAGAAACGATATTCTCCTCCTAAGAAAAATTCGAAAAAAAGCAGTTCTTCAAAAGTTTGAATAAACATTTTATTACAAAATATGTCCTTTTAATAATAAAATCTCATGTTACCTTCCAAACATTTGACTTTAATTATTTTTTTTTAATGTTGACTACTCACCTTGATATAATCAACTTTTTTTATAAAGGCAACTTTTTTGAAATTTTGTTGTCAGTCAAGTTGACCATATCGAATGTTCACTGTATAATGCTACCAAAATTTGGTACAAAAATATAAAGTGGTTTATGAGTTATCCACGATACCGTAACATCCAGTTTAGCATACTTAAAAAATGACTCTTAAGGTTTCTCCCTTACGGGTAATTTTATTTATTTAATTTACACTACAGCCACAACCGAATACTATTTGAAAATAAAATGTGGAAATGCAATTTATCAAACCTATCTTGTATTAACGTTTAATTTTTGTCAACAAACATTAATTTTATTAAATTAAAAAAGTTGTTAAAAATAACTACCTCCTTTATATATTATTCTTGCAACTGAAAAGTTGTGACAGTAAATAATCGAAATTTATAAATTTCTTTCCACACCCTTTTTATTTATTTAAAATTTGAAGGAGACAAGACGTGAAAAGTTCTGGAAACATCCTGCATTAATAAATGGGGAAAAGTTTGGGGTTGCAAACTTACGGTGTAAATGTCTAGAATTTTATCTCTCGACATGTTTGGCGCTTGCATTGTATAGTTCAGGAAACGAACGCACAATGGACGCGTCGGATGTTCCCGAGAATTATCACTAAATTTTCTTTTTATCACTCTTTCATCAGGATTTTAAAATTGTTCGAAATTAATATTGTAAACTAAAGGAAAGAAAAGTTGCATCAGTTTTTTTGATTAACTCCTAATTGAATGTATTTCGTGCTAAATGAAGCCCTTTGCTTTCTTATCTTCTTTCTTTCTGTTTTCTTTTTAAAGTAACGTGATTTATTTTCAAACGCTTTTAATCTTTTGCTGCATGAGCAACTTTAGATAATTAGATTAATATTGTACAGTACTCAAGCGCAATATTTTCAAGTTGATAAATTTATAAAACATTTATAAAATATTTTCGGTATATCAATTTCAATAAAATTATTTAAAACGTAAACTAGTCGAATAAACGTCAAGAATTAACGGGTTTACAATATAATCTAATAAATTGGGGTTGAGAGTTTATTAATTAGACGCCATTTTGTGCATCTGGCTTATTTAATACAACATTTAGGGTTGGATGAAATATTTATATGCGTTTTGGTATCATTAATTAGTGTCCATAGAGTATCGATTGTGTCCGTGGAGAGATACAAATTGGCCGATATGGCGCTGTTTATGCCACTCACCCCATAAACATTATAGGGATTAAATTAAGCTTTCTCAAAATTGCTATTGCTATAAACAAAATAATTAATTAGGAGGATAGTTTTGCTTGGGATGTTTCAATTACCAAAGAAAATTGATTACGAAGATGTGGAAACAACCGAAGACGAGGCTTTGATGCTTCACTTGCGAATAAATTGATGGCTTAAAATGGAATGGAATTGGAAGTCGGATAAACCAATAGAACAGTGTTGATTCATTATTTTTTATTTTGAATTATAAATTTTATAAAAAAACTTTTTAAAGTTTATATTTGAAGATGTAGGGTAACTGCCCCAGTAATGGACACTCAAGAAGAAATTTAATTTTTGAGAGAGTGTAATAAATACTCATGTAAATTTTATTTCAAGTTTGAACATTCTAAATTAAATAAAATTTTACTAGCTTTTAGGCTATAGTTATAGAAATGATTAAATAGTCCAAGTTATCCATTCAAAAAATATTAAAACAAATTATGTCAAATGTGACAGTATTGGACATATTTGTGCGGGTTAAGGATATTGTTTGTTCATCTTTATGAAATATTTATCTTTATTGAAATTAAAATATGAAATTAACAGTAATATAACACTAAAATAGGTCTACTATAATTCTATTTATATTTTAGCATCACGTGAACACTAAATACGCCTCTTTTATTTTTTATTTTGGGTTTATCAATGACACATAAAATGTCTTCATTAAAATAGTATAGAACATCATCTTTGGATGGCCACTTCCAATCATCTCCTGTTCTTCAAAATCTTTTTTTATTATTAAACCTATAAATTTGTGGTTAGTATACGTACATATCTATATAATTTAATAAACAAGTTTACGTACCAGGATTACATTCTTTGTTGTACTTTATAATGACATATTGTCCATCTGAAAGTTCTAAGGTTTCTGTGTCGCTAAAATCTAGATCAGTGTCATTATATTTTACTTCAATTTCCGATTCTGAAGAACTAACATTGTCCATTGTTACAGGAGGACAAATTGTCTTTTTCTTTTTTAATTTAGGTACTGTTTTTTTAATTGTCTGGTTTTTATAGAATTCTCTGTATTTTTTACTAGATTCACTAGCTGGAAAAATAGTTCGTCTTCTTTGCGCAGTTTTCTTCTCTGGTGTTTTAGGAAAAACTAAACAGGATTTAAAAGGCGAAGGAACCACGAAACCTTGTCCTTCTTTAGTTTTATAACATTGAATCTTACTTTCTTTAGGTGTACACCAAGAAGAAATGTGAGGCCTAGGTGACACAACGCAAACATCAATAATTTCTTGTGCACTAATGTTCTCATTAGGAAGTTCTGCCTCTGGCGAAGATGAATTCTCTAATTCTTCGTTCTCCAATACAATTTCTTCTACTGTGGCATCTGTTTCTCTTTTAATTGATGACCACACTCTTTATAAATTAAGAGATTCGAGATTTTCTGTCCATTCAGATTTTCTTTAACATGTGTCACGAAACTTACAAAGCTCATCTTTTTTATCTTCTCTTCAATTTTCAAAAGAATTTCCTCATTTAAATTATTTGTTTTACAAGTGTTAATACCTGTGTCCAACGTAAATCTATTTGGAAAACACTTAGTATAATTAACATTATTTTTATCGAATGGATATAACCCACATTTCTTAAATCCATTCTGAATTGTTTGAGCAGTTGTGAACTTTTAAGAAACTGGACATAAAATTGTGCCAAAGGTAAATCTAGTCACCTCTTTAGGAAAGTTTTCAAATTTCCAAGATCTCACTGTAGATGTTCATTATGATTTAAGTGGTTTAAATACAGCCACATCAGCAGGTTGTGTTATGTATGTATGTATGCATGTATTATGATATAAAGAAGTCAAGACGATTCCATGTTCATCACACAATTCACTTACTTCTTTGGTCATATGAGATCTGTGACCCTCTACGAAGAGAACAACTGGACGAGTAATGTTATCCGATTTTAAAAATGGTACGAAATGATTTGCAATGTATTCAAAGAAAACTTCTTAGTTCATCCAACCAGAATCGGATTTACTCAAAGCCCAGTTAGTGGGAACAGATTCTACTATAGCATTCGGTATTTTTTGTATGGAAAAATTATCATCGGAGGTACTGTTTTTCCATTAGCAGAAAATGTTGCCATAACTGTTATTTGTTCTTTTGCTGGCCCAACTGTTTCATAAAAGTCCTCTAAAATTTTTGCAGGACCTAAAACTTTTCCACTTTTAGAACATAAACGAAAACCAGTTTCATCACCATTGAACATTCTACTTGAATCTTTAATGACATCTGTTAAATTTTCTTCTTTTAGGTAATTACTAATTTCATCGAACCTGGGACCTCCAAATCGCATGTCTGGTGTGATAACTACTACACTACTATTTGGAGATCCCAGGTTCAAATCCTGGCCAAGGACAATTTTTCAATATTTACTTTACTTTACTTAAAAAGTAAGAACTATTCGCGTTTAATTTCACCTAACAACTAGAACAGTCCTCGGTTAGTGTTCGGAATACTTTGCTGGTGGAGGAAGGTGGAAAATTCCGTCGATTTTACCAGTTAAAGTAAAATTGAACTACGTTTGAACATGGGTTCTTGGTAGTGTAATAGTTATCACAGCAGGGGGGTTATTCTCGAATCACACGACATAAGATCGTATACGACATGACAAGGACAGACTCTTATTTTTGTATTTGAATGACAAGGATAGAATGATAAAAGTCGTATACGACATCGTGTCGTGTGATTCGAGAATAAGCCCCCAGACATACGATTTGGAGGTCCCAGGTTCAAATCCTGGCCAAGGACAATTTGTCAATATTTAGTTTACTTTACTTAAAAAGTAAGAACTCTTCGCGTTTAATACATTTTTTTATTTTTCTAAAGTGAATAGTTTAGAAGTTGCAAGAGTTTAAATTTTCAATACGTAAGGTTGCCAAGGCCGCTTTATTTGGGAAATTAAGCATTTTTGAGAAAAATGTTTCAAATAAAAGTTATACAATGAATTCAAATTAGAGTAAAACCAATGACATTTCAAGTTAGGAAACCTAAATTTCCCAAAGTTGGCTACACTGAAACTAAAAATCAATACTTCAGTGGCGTTTCTAAATTTAAAAAAAAAACTACGTTTAACTTTAATATTTTAATTTAATTTTATGGAAAATATTATTCAATCAGAATGCACAAAAAACTTGAGAAAAAGTAGTTAAAAGTTTAGAATTACAAAATTGCTTATTTACATCATCCAAGAATCGTTTTAGTGTTGTAAAGTTTATTTCCTATCGGTTATATGTTCATAATATTAGGAATATCAAGTTGTTTAAAACTACTACACATATATTGTGAATAAATTGATGTTAAGAAATAACAACTGAGGCCCAAATATTTACATATCAAATTTATTATTGTTGAGGGATTCTTCCCTTTTTTTGAAAAATGAAGTGTTGTGTTTTGGAACTCGTAGAATTGTAGATCGTCTGATACAAAAATACAGCATTTGTTCTATCTGTACAGACCCAGTCATATAATTTAGTTGCAAGAAAAGTGGCTGACAGATCAGCAAATGTGCCTAACAATTTGTTTTTGTAACACAAGAATCCTAGAAGTAAAACAATAAAATCAGTACATGGTTACAGATTTATTATAGTTGATTACTTACTATCTAACATAGAGTTCAAATTAATGCTGAAATTTCACAACATGTTTCCATTCAGCTTAAAGAGGATGAGTCCGAATTGGTGTCAATATAGAAGCCCTTACCAACGAGGGTGTTTGTTAACTATTGTGAGAAACCCTAACCAACGAGCGTATTTGTTATAAATCTTTATGTGAAGCCCTTACCAACGAGGGTGTTTGATAACTATTGTGAGAAACCCGAACTTACAATAAATGTTGGAAGTGGTTTCCCCAATTTTCTAAACAAAGATTTACTCGTCGTTCCATATTTTCAAATACCCGTTGAAGTTCATCTTGGGTGATGAAATTGATTTCTGGAGTAATGGCCAGTTTTAATTCTTCCAGATCGTCTATTCGATTTTTATAGATCTTGTTTTTAATACGCCCAAATAAATAAACATCAAGGGGTGTTAGATCCGGAGATCGGGCAGGCCACAGATTTTGGCTTATTAATCTTCCATCATAAAGCTCCTGAAGAAATTCAATTGTGGTCCTTGCAGTATGTGCTGTTGCACCATCTTGCTGGAAATATCCTGTTTGAAGTTCGTCATTATGAAGTTCGTTAATAAACGGTTCCAAAAGCAAAGTTAGGTATCTCGCAGCATTTATCGTCTCTTGAAAGAATATTGGTACAATTATTCTTCTTCGTGACATGGCCACCCACACACCAATTTTCTGGGGGTGCAAGCTGGTTTCAACAAATATATGTGGATTTTGTATAGACCATGTTCTATAATTTTGTGAATTCACATAACCCGATAAGTGAAACCTCGTTTCATCAGAAAATAACGTAACATCCAAAATATCATTGTTTAAATTGTTATTAAACCATTGACAATAGTCTAATCTTTTTGGATAATCAGGTGGTAATAATTCTTGCACTACACTCACTTTATATGCATGCATGTGAACTTTTTTTTAGGGCTGTATGGCAAGTTCCCACGGACAATCCTAAAGAAATATCTAGAGAAACAGTGAAAAATAGACAAAATAATGCTTTTGATGACTTTTGTTTAAGATTTTTTTTTTAATTTGCGTAATATTTGTTTGTTTTGTTTATTTATTTTGCTTTTTTAATAATAATGTTTTATTACAATAGCAGTTTTTGTTGTTTTACGACACCAATAGAACCGACACTCGCAATTATCAATTTTTGTTTTCTAAGACTCAGTATGTTTTCAAAATTAAGGAAACCCTTACTTTTGAAAGAAATGGTAAATATGGGTTTTTACTTTACTTTTATATCTTGATGCCAGGTCACTGGGTGCATGGTGTTTTAGGTTACCTATATCTTGCTGATTTCCTCATCAGGGTGGTTGCTAGTTTATGAGGGTGTAGGTTTCTCTTCATATTTTTGAGCGGATTTTACTATTTGTTCCAGTCGGTATTCAGAGGTCGTGTCTGATGATGTTATTTGGAACATACCACGGTGAGTTTGTTATCATACGGAGGTTTTTGGTTGAAACCTTTCCAGAATCTCGATTTTGGAGACTGATGCTGTTCCCCATATTTGAATCCCAGATTGATTTCAAGGGCTTTATTTGGAATTGTGAGCTGTGATTTATATCCGATAAGCCAGTATAGTTTTAGTAGTCTGATACCTTTTTGTGAAAATGTGTTTTTTTCAGGTTAGCTTACGATCCAGGTGCATTTGTTGATTATTTAGTGAAACCTTTTCGATTGGAGTAGGTGACATGGGTTGACTTTGTTTCATTTGCTTGAGTTTTTCAAACCAACTTTGTATTTTATCTTGATGAGGTTGCAATTTTTAAGATGCCATTGCATATGTTGCTGTGGTGACTTGATTGTTCGTGGGTAGGTCTGCGGTATATATCAGGTATAATATTCAAAAATTTCTAGGATTTAAATGAAAACTTCGCAGACGCTTGGAAGGAAGGAGGGAGCAGGCGGGGCTCAAGTGAATTAAATTTGGTAGCAAGTTAAGAGCAATTTCCTAAACGGAAAATATAGTGGTTTAGTTCTGCAGTCATAAAAGCTAGTACGAATAACATTTTTGTATATTTTTTTTTGTAGATGATTTAGAAGTCATTTCTTTAATTCCTGCCAGAAGGAAAAAAATGGAGAATGTACAAAAAAATATATAATGATCTAAAAGTACCTTAACTTTGGACCCCTCTAATTAATTTTGTGCTAGGTTGCAGAAGATAACTCTTTGGCAGGATGTAGCCTAATCAATTTATATTATAAATCTGAAAAGAAGTTGAAAATCTAACGAGGGAAACTTGAGTTATGACTGCAGAACTAATGCTCGATTTCATGATTTTTCACAATTTTTCCGGGAGAATCTTATAAGCGCGAAACTTTTAAGCGCGAAGGTTGATAAGAGCGAAGTGTTATAAAAGCGAAGACCTTTAAGCGCGAAACATAATAAGTGCGAAACCTTAACAAGCGAAACATTTAAGAGCGAAGTTTTATAAGCGCGAAACTTATAGGAGCGAAACCTTTAAGCGCGACACCTTATACGCGCGAAACCTTTAAGCGCGAAGACCTCTAAGCGCGAAGACCTCTAAGCGCGAAGACCTCTAAGCGCGAAGGCCTCTAAGCGCGAAGACCTCTAAGCGCGAAGGCCTCTAAGCGCGAAGACCTTTAAGCGCGAAGACCTCTAAGCGCGAAGACCTCTAATCGCGAAGACCTTTAAGCGCGAAAATCTCTTAGCGCGTAAGAATACATACTACAAACTATAACCAATTTATTCTGCTTCAATATGAAAATAATTTAGTTAGATAGTGCTAGTATAAAACAAAAACATTTATTTAAATGAAAAAATCAACAGTAAAAAATTAACAAAATAATAACTTTTTCTAATATTTAAGTTATTTCTCGGCGCGAAAATAAATCAATATCCTAACTAAGAAACTATATACCGGGTTCACTGAAAATGACAGTAAATTATTAAAGTAATTTTCTCGTTTTTTAGAAATTAATTTTTTTATAATTTTGGCATGATAGTGTGGCCCCTCTCTATTTATTTGGAGGATATTTTCCGATTAAACTATTAAATCAGTTAGTCCCATATAATAATTATGCTCGTTTAAAATTTAAAATATGAAAGTCAATAATTTACAAATCTAGTGGAAATAAATTAGGAAAAAAATTAAAAAAAGTTTACGACTTTTCATTCAATAGTTATGAATTTTTATATAAATTATGTCATTCTGAGAAATAAATAAAGGTTTATAATAAAAAATTCATATTTCGCTTAATACATAACAAAAACGTAAAGCGTAAAGATAAATAATTAAATTTTTCTCAAATTTATTTTTTTTTAAAGAACATTATCTTAAAATTGTGATTTTTTGAGTTTTTGGAGTATAAAGGTTAACAGCTAACAGACTCCCCGCATTTCGTTTTTAATTATACAGGGTGTCCAGATATTAAGCGGCAAAATTTTAGGAGGTGATCTACAACTAATTTCAAGAAAAAAACTTCCTATAAACATATGTCCGATTTCGCTTCCTAATGGAGCTACGTCCAATAAAGATGATGACAATAAAGAAGTTTTAGCTTGTTTATTAAAAAACGGTTTATTGTAGAGGTTTCAAATTTGGTAAGAATCTTATTAGTACACTTCAGATACGATATCGTGATTTTTTTCTGATTTTTTGCAAGCTATTAATGGATAGTTCTGAGAAGGGTTGGAGTTAACATTATTGTTAACTGTTTTATGGTTAACTTAAAATTATTATTTTTTCTCATTATATTGTTCCATTTTCAATTCTGAACAAAAAAGGTACTCTTATACCAACTCTGTAGAGGGCACCGTTATCGAGAAAATTAAGCTAAACACCCACATTCTGGAATAAATGCCTTCTTTTTACATTTTTGCTAATTGTCAAACGAAAGTGTAGAACCCAAAAGTGTCAAACTGCTATATTATCGAATCGCATATCCGAAATTCGCTTACGGCAAAAGTGTAAAGATTTTATTTATCAAAATTGATTCCGTTCAGTAAATATAAACATATATTTAAAAAATAAAGTTTAACTTATTGTTTAGAAACATTGATCTATATATTATTCATTATTATTATTTATTTATTATTATAAAACAATTAATTGTTATTTAATTCCATAAATATTGTATTGTGTAAAATTTACTTAGCGTGCGCGCACGCTCATGTAAAATGTTAAGGCACACCCGTCGAAAGATTAAAAGAAACCAATGAAGAGCATCGAAGTAATCACCACCCTGTATGCAATAGTATGTTATTCAACGAGCGAGGAAGATCGCCATTATTCACGAAAAATGAAATTGCGTAACAGTTTGAGTGAATAATGGCTATTTTCTCGCGAGTAGAATACTATACTTTTTCCACGACCATTTTATTTTAAAGCGGTTTTAGGTTATTTTTTGAATTTTTGACATTTCTATAAGCATGCGCCACCTCTATATTACAATGTGAATTAAAAAGCCGTGTAGGAATAGAAATGCGGCTTTCTGATTGGTCCAAAATTCGTGTGGGAATGTAAAACGAAACCAATAAATTATAATTTTCAGAAAATAATATTCATGTGGATGTACCACAAGCACAGGAAGATATTCCAGCAGAACCAACTCTATGTGCCATATGCAAAGATGCTAATCCTACGCATGCATTTATTCCATGTGGACATAAGGTTGTATGTTCTCCATGTTCCGAGGAAATTGCGACACGAGAGATTAGGCAGTGCTGTATATGTAGAGACGAATATGCGTTCCTGTGCCAAATCAGGGAATGATTAAGATTAAGAAATTATTAATTGTTTATTTTCAGAATGTTCCTTAATTTTTTTATTTATATTTTAAAGAAATAACTTAAATATTAGAAAAGTTATTATTTTGTTAATTTTTTACTGTTGATTTTTTCATTTAAATAAACGTTTTTGTTTTATACTAGCACTATCTAACTAAATTATTTTCATATTGAAGCAGAATAAATTGGTTATAGTTTGTAGTATGTATGTATCCTTACGCGCTAAGAGATTTTCGCGCTTAAAGGTCTTCGCGCTTAGAGGTCTTCGCGCTTAAATGTCTTCGCGCTTAAAGGTCTTCGCGCTTAGAGGCCTTCGCGCTTAGAGGTCTTCGCGCTTAGAGGTCTTCGCGCTTAAAGGTTTCGCGCGTATAAGGTGTCGCGCTTAAATGTTTCGCTCCTATAAGTTTCGCGCTTATAAAACTTCGCTCTTAAATGTTTCGCTTGTTAAGGTTTCGCACTTATTATGTTTCGCGCTTAAAGGTCTTCGCTTTTATAACACTTCGCTCTTATCACACTTCGCGCTTAAAGGTTTCGCGCTTAAAGGTGTCACTCATTTTTCCTCCCAAACTCGCGCGCCCTCTAGGGATTCGCATTAATTATCAGTTATTTGTTCATAATTTGCAAAGAAGCTCCAGAAAAGTGGGATGGATTTTCTATGTATTTTACATAAATTAAAAGAAAAACTAAAAATAAAACATCACCTGTAAAATCATACTATAAAATAATAAAATATTTAATTTAATAACCAACTTCGCCTTTATTATCGATTGGGTTCACAATAAACATTTTTGGTATTACCTCCCTTTTACTTTTAATTGCAAATTCAGCGAAGAATATCTTTTGTTCCTAATTCTTTTGGACCGTTAAATGATTTAAGCGCTTTTTTATCATCGAGAGCTCTCATTAGTTGGGCTTTTGATCCACGAAAATTGTCCGTGATTATATCGATTCACGCCGAGATAAAGCATCTCGATTTTATTCGCATTTGCGCGAAAGCCAAAAAAAAAAATCGTGTACAATTAAAATTATCGGCTTCAAGAATGAAGGTAATTAGGCTTACATCCGGCTACTGCAAGACTCCAACCAGTACTATTATATCCATGAAAAATTAAAACACGTAGAAGAAATTTATTTATGAATGATAAAGAAGTGTGAATGAAATTGTTATTTACGTAAAACATAATACCTAATTAGTGAGATTTTTATGTAATAAAATGTACGCGCGTTATCTTATTTATTTCATTAATGTTAAAACACAAACAATAATAACTCAATAGCATTACTTTCGTTATTTGATTTTAAAACGAGTCGTATTAAATATTTTTAAATGAGTTAATATTGTGCATGATGTTTCTGTTTGTTATCTCTTTTGATTGTTTGAGCTTTGAGCGAGGAAATGGGTAGAATGAGAAATTATCAAACAGCGATAAAAACTCATTAAATTTGGCTGTCCAAGCCCATTTTTCCGCTGTGGGATTTATAAGACGAAGTTAAATGGAATGAAATCGTATTGGAATTGCTGTTGTAAATTTTCAGCTGTCTCATCAAATCAAATCATGGCAAAATAAAACAAAAACCGCGCCGTTATGTAATAGAAAATTAACTACGCGTTACATTTTATTTTCATGCTCGGAGCACCTTATAAATTCCAGTAACGTGTAAAATATTTCATCCCTATCCTTATAATTTATCCCATGCGATAAAAATTCTCTTTGAATGACCAAAATTCGAGCATTAAATAATTCCAGTAATTCAAATGGGGTTTATGGCAACAGAAATTAAATCAAAAATTATACTTGACTCAATGAAAGGAAAATGAAATACCTTCCAGTAAATTAATTAAAATTAGAGGTATCTTGAAGAGCGTTGATATTTAATTAAATACCTAACTCCCAAACATTTGTAATATCTAGTTTAAAGGTCCAAAGTATGTCACTTATCATAAGTTATCTAAAAAATGAGTTTCTGTTTGAAAGGACCAAAGTCCGTCTTTTGGTGCATGGAAGCGCAACGATGTCGTCTAATTGTTGTTTTGCTGTAATAAATGGCTAGTTATGTCGCCGGGGCAACGACTGATCACCAGACTACCTTGAGACCTTAGCATTCCTGGCGTAAAGGCCGTCTTCATGCTTCCCCACGTGAATTTATTATGTGCGCCTATGTCTTTGCTCATCCGCGCGTTAAATTACATTCTTATTCTGTTTTATTCATAAAATAAACAGCATGGAAATTTGCGCATGCAGTCTCATCATTTCAATCTGTCAAAGTCCAAACTTCAAAGAAGATGGAAATTGAGAGGTTTTTTAAACACTTTAAAATCAACATTGAGTTCAAAGGAATCTTTAAAAGTCGATAAGTTTAGAGGGTAAAACTATTTTTAAGAAATTTATTGGTATGTATTAAAATTAATTGGATTAAGTCATTTCAGAAAGTAACTGTTGGGCACTTTAAGTGATCCATTTAAATTACAAGATTTATTACTCCATCACCGATTAAAATTTCTTAAAAACACCTTAAAGTTATTCATATTTTAATCCGTTTTTTGAGATTTATTAAGAAGAAAATTAAATTAAATTATTTTGCAAAAAAATTATGCGAACACCTAGGATTGATAAATAATTTGTACGAATTCCTTCGAGTTTTTTTGAACCTTACTAAACTGAGTGGTCTCTAAAATTAGTAACTGTTTTGTTTTCCTTCTTTTCGTATTATCTTTTTTAAGGTTAATTGATTAAATTGATTCAATTAACGACAGACACATTTTTCATATAATAATATCACAAGTGATTACATTTTGTTCAAAAAATTTAAACACAAGTGATATTCAACCTACTATATCACGAAAAAATAATATGTAATAACAAATATTTGGCATTTTGGAGCATATCTCTATTAATTTGGTTGACCTCGTCACGGATCCGATTTTCAAATTCATTTAATGTTTCAGGCTTTGTTGTGTACACTCGATTTTTCAAAAAAACCAAAAGAAAAAATCAAGAGCGGTTAAATCAGGTGATCTTGGAGGCCATTCAATTTCGCCCCTCCTGCCGATCCACCTATTTGGAAAAGTTACATTTAAAAAATTCCGTACTTCAAGACTACAATGCGGGAGTGCACCATCCTGTTGAAACCAAATCGTATTAAATAGGTCACCAGGATATAAAACATAAAGAGCTGAAATTATAGGATTGTTTAATAATTGGAGGTACCCTTGTAAATCCAAGTTTCCTTGAATCATAAAAGACCCAATTATGTTCAATCTAATAACACCAGCCCATAAATTTAGTTTCTGAGAACGTTGAGTGTGATGCTCCTGCATCCATTATCGAATATCGAAAATTATGTCGATTAACTTGACCATTTAGATAAAAAGTGGCTTCGTCCGAAAAAACTACGCGTTGAAGAAAATTTGGGTCCCTGTCCAGTTTTGTCCGCATTTGCTCACAAATTCTTGCCTTCTATCATAATCAACCTCTGATAATTCTTGTACTAAATGGCACTTATACGGGGAAATTGACTGGTTTTCAAAATTCTACGGACGGAACTTTCACTAACGTCATGGAATTGAGCTGCCTTTGTTAAAGTGGTGTGAGGATCCTCAATAAAGGACAAAATTACTTCTTCCGAATTTTCTTCACTAGTTGCAGACTTCGGTCTACCACTTCTTGGTCTGTCTTTTATAGTGCCTCTTTCTTAAAACCTTCTTAAAGTTCTTTCAACAGTTGACTTTTAAATTGGGGGCCGTTAGTAGAAAAAGGCGTTAAAAACCTGAAAAACTTCAGTGTACGACCTAACTCTGTCTCCAAAACCACGAATCATTAACAGTGTAATTCTTTCTTTTTCACTTAACTTTTGCGCCATTTTTAACTAATGACTTAAAATTCAGTAAAAATTTACACAAAAAAAATTATTATCTAATAACAACGTTAATTAAAAATTCTAAACGTACACTTTGATGGCATTTATTTGTCAATAGAATTTATACTGTTTTGTGTAAAGTGTGGAACATAATGATTTTCATCTAGTTACCTTTGCTAGATTTCAATGCTAAGATGCTAGATGAAAATCATTATATTCTACACTGTTTTGATAACTTTTTAACAAGTCGACATAATGGGATCTGGTTTGCAGAAATGTGTTTCTTTTTTCATTCCCTTTAAAATGAGTTAAGACTCGATAGGGGTTGCAATTTAAAAAAGTTGGCTAGTTCCCACGTGACCCCCCCTCCTAAAAGATGAGTAAGTTCTAAACCATCTCAGAATGTAGTTTTTATGATACTGTATAAGTATGCAAATTTTTGAAAAAAATATACTCACGCAATCAAAAAATACAGCGCTGTCCCGGGACTTTTGGGGACCCTGTATAATGTAACAAGTGGTTACACTTTTTCGGTAAAGCTGAGTGCGCCATAGAGAGTGCGCTGCATTAGTAAATTGTTATAAAAATCGGGAAGACCATTTCCGGTAATCCAGGATTGTTAAAATTTTTTCCAAATGAACGTTTTTTATAAAAATGCATGCATAAAAAATTTCACTAGAAAATTTTTAGTACTTTGGCCGAAATTAACAAAAATATTTTTTTTTAAATCAACTTTGATAGCTTATAACTTCTTAGTGGTGCAAATGGACCAACAAGAACGCTTGTCATGACAAAGGGATGACATAATCAATAGTAATACCATGAGTAGGTTGAAATCCGGAATAATTCTGTCAATTTATTGACAAATAAAATTGTGTTTCTGAAAAGCTACACAATTGAATTGGCAATAATGCGACAGAATTATTATAGTGATTTCAACCTACGAATTGTATTTGGATAGATTATTTCAAGCCTTATTTCTGAAAAATACAAAAAAAAAATTGTAAATTTTCCCAAAAAAAAAAAATGTAAAAAAAATATTTTTTTTCTGTTTTTAAATTTTTTTTACCAAATAAGACCCGTTACCTTTGATTTCTTCATATTCCTAACAAACCAAGAAAAAAATTCAAATAGTAGCTCTTTTCCTTTATTTACTATAACCTTCTGAAGTTACTTCTACGAGTTCTACGAAAAATAGTACTGAGCATAGTAGACTTAAAATAGGCGCCCAAGTAGGGGTAAGGAGGCAACGTGCCCCTTTACGGCGATATGTAAAGGTCAAGATTTTTTTGAGATTTAAAATTCATAATACTGACTATGTGTATCCAAATTTCCTACAGATGTGAAGTTTTTTTTAAATACCAACATTTTTCAAAATTTTAAATATGATTTTCCGCATTTTCATACTCCATGCCCATGAAAAGAATTAAAGTTTGTGTCATAAAACCTCCATAAAAAATTGGCATGCGCTCCTCGTTGGCTCATGGGTGGAATTTAGGAAAAGTTTAAAATTTTCACAAAACTTCACTGTCATTCCACAAAACGTTTCCTAAATTTTCCAACCTTGAGCCAACGAGGGACGCCTGTCAATTTTTTATGGGGGTTTTATGACATAAACTTTAATTCTTTCCATTGGTATGCAGTATGAAAATGCGGAAAATCATATATTTTTATTACAAGATCACATAACCGTTTGAGCCCTTTGGCACCGTGCGAATCGCATGCCTATAATTTTTAAGACTTAAATTAATTTTAACTATCTTTTGCTAAAACAGCAAGCAGAATCAGAGAAAAACACCAAATTTTTGGGAAAATGGAAATGTAATTTTCCATATGATTGGAAAGCGTGCAGGGGTTTAGTACCTGCTTTTCTTTGTTATTATAGGGTAAACATTCTATCTTCCAAAAGGTATGCTGTATGAAATCGGAGACCAAAAACTGTGACGAGCTTAGTTTAGTCGAAATTAAATTTTATCAATACCCAAAATTTTACATGTTTTTTTGTTAAGAAATGATTATCCTAATTTCTTATCATTATGTATATCGGTGGGAATACATGTAATTTCTTTAACATCGAAAATAAACAGAATTTTATCTCTAATTTATAGAAGTTATTTGAATCAAATAATTATGTTTGTACTGGTGAGCAGATATTAGTAATATCAACGTAGTGGATTGCAAGCCTTGAAGAAACAATAATTATTGTGCTTACTATATTTATTTATTGTTTAAAGCAAATGAGCCGTTGATTTTGAAGTGAGATAAGTCCATTTTGTTAAAAATATGAGTTAATGTTACGTCTTATTACAAATTGAGATCAACTTCATGTTTTAATCATTTAAAATAAAAATCGACTCAATATCAGTACAAATTTGTTACTGTTGTTTTATATTGTCAACAGTATTTCAATTGCATTGATTTTGCAAACCATTAAATATCTAGAAATTTCGGAAAGTGGACTTGTCTCACTTTCAAAATTAACGGCTCAAATACTCAAATATTGGAAGTATTTGTTTGAGAAACGCATTTATCCTCTGACGCGAAAATATAAAATTCGAAATATGCTTATTGTAAATGTAACATTGACGTACACTGGTCTACAAAAAAATTTTTTTTCTGCGGCATTAACTTTTTTAGTAAATTTAGATACTCTAATATAATTGATTACTTGGGGTGTAGTTAGTTTGTTTGAATTCACTCTAGTTCTCACGATAAACCGTACTATCCAAAATAATAAATTTTTAGTAATTTATTCTTTAAGTAATTTATTGTGAGTTTATCATAACAAATACTTCTATTGTTGTCGGAGAATTTACGTATAGCATCTGGTTTATCAATACTGATTCCTAAACCATCAGTTGGTTTATTTATTTGCTTCATTTGGGTGTTGTTATATCATAAAAGTATGAGTTCTTCACGCAAGTCTTGTGTTAACGATCCTAACACTTTTTGCTACATATGTGGTAAATTTTGTCTAGAAAAACAAAGAAGATGTATAACTGATTTTGTTAACAAGCTTACGAAGCATATTTTGCAAAAAAAACTTGTACAATTGGGTGCCACATAAAGTTTGTAGAACTTGTGTAGAATCACTTCGATACTGGAGTCAAGGAGGACGAAAAGGCCTTCCATTTGGAAAACCTATGACTTGGTGTGAACCAAAAAATGATTTATACAGGGTGTTCCGTTCGTGGTTCACCAAAGGTCGGGATTAGAAACTAGCGTAAATTTAATCGAGAGAAAACAAAAAAAAGTGGGGGTCTATCTTTTTCAGTTTAGGAGCTACAGCGTTTTGAATTTTAGCAACGATTTTTGTCAAAAATCACATAAACGCTAATAACATTGTAACCACAGTGCATATGAATTTTTTTTATTTCATTCAAAAATATACATACATAATATATACATAAAAAATTTATAATCCAATAATTATATAATCTAGAATACTACAATGGTTTTTTTTAAGTATACACTTTTTAGAATATAATAGGAAAGCGCTTAGTCGTATGTTTTGTACTTTATAAAGCTCTTTCCTACTATAGTTCTTTTCTGGTACAATTAGTACGGTATTATATTGCTCGATATAACAAAAATTTAAAATTTTCTTAAAAAAATTTAAAAAAATTATAATTAGCAAGCTAAAACTATCCTTTTTCAATTGGTAACAAGTGTTGTTAAAATGTTGAAAAAAAAATCGCAAAGTAAAAAAAAAATATTTTTTTAGATTTTGAAATTTTTTTCCAAGACAACACCCTTGCCGTTATATTTTTTTTAATTTTCTGAAACTTGTTCATATTCTTAACAAGCCAGGTAAAGTTTTCAGACCTCAGCTCTTTTTCTTTACTTACTAAAACCTTCTGCCAAAAGTAGTACTGAGCATAGTTTATTAAATAGCCTGTACTGTTTGTCAAAAGGTGTGCATAGTTTCTGATGGAATTCCAAGTGTTTTATAACAATTTCACGTCTTCCAACCTCCGATACCGATGTTATCAGACTAACCTCTTCTTGTAGGAGAAACTTCAGAAGCCTATAGTAGGTAAAGTGAAGGAACTACGATTTCAATTTTTTCTTGGTTTGTTAAGAATATGAAAAACTTTAAGAAAACTTAAAAATATATACAACTTTACAACTTTAATGGGTCTTATTTTGGAAAAAAATTCACAAATTGAAAAAAAAAATATTTTTTTTTTACATTTTTTTCTTTGCGATTTTTTTCAACATTTTAACAATTATTTGTGTATTATTATTGCCACCAATTCAAAGAGGATGGTTTTAGCTAAGTAATGATAATTTTTTTAAATCCCTACGCACTTTGGTTAAAATGTTATTAGCGTTTTTGTGATTTCTGACAAAAATCGGTGATGTAAAATTCAAAACGGTGCAGCTCTAAAACTAAAAAAGATAGACCTCCATTTTTTTCGATTAAATTTGCTCTAGTTTCTAACCTCGACGTTTGGTGAACCATGAACGGAACACCCTGTATTGTAAAATAAAAATATATTCAATATTTTATTTCATTTTATTTTAATTATGTAAGGATTGCGTTTATCTCAAAAACTAGAGTCAATTTGGCCCTTCCGATATATTTTTCGAATTCAGGAGATTAAAATTATCCAAAATCGACTCATAAAGCCCATGCCGCAAAATCACTGTTGACCAGTGTTATTAAACAGTTTAATAAAATAGGCATTTAAGTATTTTAAAGTACAGAAAATTATTTGAAAATTCAAAAAACAAATGAAGTCGTTGCCTGGCGTTCATTGAATATAATTAAATAAGCCGGTAGTCGATAGCGAACAATTAGGCCGCAGGCGGTGTTTTTCCTGAATCCCCTGCATAATTAGATTACCTCCGACGTCTGCCTTCTGCAAAAGCACGCGACGGTTCAATTGCTCAGGCGGGGCTCGTGCTAATGAAACGCACCTGATTTAATGACATCCCCGGATCCCCGGAGTCGAGGAAACCCCCTCACAAACAACACGAAACACACGTCCTCATTTCAGATAAGAGGCCCTCTCCTCTTGTTCCGCCCTGGGACCTAATTGTGTCTCACCAGAAGGACCTTCCTGCCATTTTTTCTCCTTTGAATCCCTTTACGCTAAAAACATGAAAAAATGAGGCGACTCGGATTAATTTAAAAATAAAATAAGGAAGCATGAAGTTAGGAGTGTTTCATGTTTCATGAAAATAAAAAAAAAGATTGAAGACAATGACGTTCTTTTTCCAACGCGAATAAATTCATGCATACTAAATTTTATTCCTATTTGCATATATGCTGGTATGGAGTTAGAAGGAACTCTCTTTTAAAGCAGATCATTTATTCTTTGTTTGTTTAGAATTAGAAGGAGAAACTTTTTAGGTCACGTCACATTTCATTAATTAATTTTGCATACAAAATTCCACAACAAATTTACCTACATCTCATGAAATTATTTCACTCACTGCAGTGGTGACAAGTTTTAATTCACTTTTGTTGGAACTAGTCAATGGGAGTTAGATTTTCATTACGGTGAGTAGTTATACCTTCCTCTTGTCAATATAAATTAATGGTGTTCATAATACACTAGCATTACTACTACAAAAGTCCAAAGAGAATAAATAAAAATGACTTTTACGTAAATCAATTTTTGTAAATGATAGAATATTTCAAAATTTGGATTGATATAGGAAAGAGTTTTTTTTTAAGTTTTAATTTTTCAAAATATTTTTTAATCGAATTAGTACATTAATTTTTCATCACATATTCTTGCCACTTAGAAACACAATTTTATTAACTTACAAAATATTTTCATTTTTCTCAACTGTATTTATTCTTAAAATATTTATAGGATTTATCAAAAGTATTTCTAAGCTTTATTTTTTAAAGAATTCAGCTAATTTTTGCGGATTTTATTCGGTTTTTTTTTGATTTCATAAAAAAATCATGGGCAAACCAAAAAAGTAAGTCCAGCTTGTTTGGTATCGAGTAGGTTGAATTTAATTGCCATTTTCAGCTTTTCAGCTTTCCAGCTTTTCACCGATGATAATGTTAGTAAAAGGGGGAAATTAGCTCGTAAACTTGTCGAAACGTCAAACGCACACAAATTAAATTCCACCTGTCGGGGTTTATTGTTATTCTGGTCAGAAGCCTGCATATTGCAAAATTTAAATTCGTAGAGAAGTTTGGTACTAACTCGACAATTGGGCCGACCGCAAAAGCACTGCATTTTTATCAATAATGAATACAATTACAATGCTATGCAATATTAGATATAATTTAATAAATGAATATTTCATAATTTCACTCAAATTTTATCTCAATGGCAAATTTTGTAAATTTTGGTCTGTGAAATGATTGAAAATATTTCCTCACTTCACTATGATGAAATTCAAAATATTCAATATTTTTTTTACAAATACATTTGTTGTCTGGAAAAAAGTAGGTAAAGCAACCAATTATTTCAAAGAAAAATCGCAAAGCCCGACTTGGTTTTTCCAGAGATCATTTGAGGTTTATTGACTAAATGACTAAAAAAAGACATTTTTTACGATGGATAGCATGAAATAGTATATTAATAAACGAGTTTCATAAGTCGCATATTGCAGCAGGCGTACAATTTTAAAATACGAACCGCGTAGCGGCGAGTATTTTAATGAACTACTGGTGGTTGGCAACTCTATTTTCAGGTTTGTCATATCATCAAATAACCTGTAAATCGCTTGGCAACTGACAATTTCAAATAAATAAACTTCAGTGCTACCAACTTTAAAAAATAAATTTTACTACTCAGTAACGCACCGATAGTATGTCCAATTTCGATATCGTCCTCAATCTCGAGTGTTCGAGTACGCTAAACAGGCTAGAAAATTTTCTAAATAAACATGATATTCTATTCTCATTCTCAACATGGTTTTAGTTATGCCAAATTAATCCAAACTTTGTTGCGTGTTGTTAAAAAAAATACTGAAAACGATCGACTCCCTGGGAATCTCTTGTGACCTTAGCAGAGCTTTTGATTGAGTCCCACATTCTTACTTGTTAGATAAATTGTATGGTATCAGAAGTAAAGCTGGACACTAGTTTATATCTTATATATCTAACATACTTCATTTTGTAGAGATAATTTATAAAAAATCGTGCGGTAGTTTGGAGAATTTGAGATCAGCTTCCATTCATAATGGATGTTTCACAGGGTTCTATTTTGGGACCGGTATTGTTTGTCTTGTACATAAATGACAAAGCTGAATTTCTCTATGATACATTTATAATTATGTACGCGGATGATACATCTATGTTGACATCAACCTCCATCATTCAAGAGGTATTTTATGAAAATACATGAATGATTTTCAGGTAACAAGCCTTTGCTTTACACCTAAAAAACATACGTTATCCTTTTTCACCAAAAACAGAGGATAATAAATCAAAATCCCAATATTATACATAACCGTAAACCAATAAATATTTCTCAAAATATAACTGATACGCTCGATTGGTCTACATATGCATTGTACTAAAATGACATCAATATTCTTGATTTACCGATCGAAAAGTGGACTTGACTCACTTTTAAAATCAACGGCTCATATTATGCTCTTCCATTGTGGGGATGCTCCTTTTAGTTAAACACTCCCTTGTCAGCTTCTTTTTAAACTTGGTACTTTTGAATTTAAGAATAAAACATACCCAAATTCAAGAATCTCACACAGTTATCCAATGAGATATTTGAATTTATTATTGACAGAAAAGGTAAATTTGTTCAGTAGGCAAAAATATTTTCTAATACTTAGTATTAACATATTTAATTTATTACCTTCTTTTCTTACTTGCCTAGGCCCTCCACAATTTAAACATAAATGTAAGCAAATAGCTTTTATTCAATTGAGGAATTTTCAGAATTGTTTAGTTCTGCAAAAATGTAAAGTAGTATTTCATTTGAAAATGAGATAAGTCCATTTTGTAAAAAATATGAGGTAATGTTACGTCTTATTACAAATTAAGAATAACTTCATGCTTTAATCATTTACAATTAAAATCGACTCAATATCAGTACAAATTTGTTACTGTTATTTTATATTGTCAACAGTATTTCAATTGCATAGATTTTGCAAAACATTAAATATCTAGAAATAATGAACCGGCTAGAAGTTAGCCATAAAATTTCCAGCCACAGTTTTTTCATTCATTCATTATAACTTCTTTATTTTACACTTTATAACAAAACTAATTATACCACTAAAAAGCTCAAAGAAATATCTATATAACAGTAGTACTGTCAATGCTTGCCTCATAATAATAAATCCGCAATTTGCATTTAATCACATAACTACCTTAAAATATCAAAAACACTTAAATGGGTGTAACTTCTATTAAAATAAACTGACAACTGAAATAAAGTAATAAGTCGAATCTGCATTAAATTCCCTATATTCTCATGTATAGAACAATGTTAGTCACTAATTGTTACCTTATTAATTAACCAAAAAACAGTAATTTCTGAGTAATTTTTTATTCTAATGGCTACCAAAAACCGGCCATAAAAAAATTATTGGTTCCATTTGATAGAAAATTTAATAAGCTTTTAATAATAAAATTTAATAAGGAAATGTTTATTTTATCTGACATGTCTAATTCTAATACCCTTCTAATACTTATATTATTATTATTAAATTAGTTGTAAAATATTGAACTCCCATTGCGCCTATATGATTTATATAATCAATAAAAATTTAGTATTACACCTCTGTTTTAGAAAACTGTTTAAAATACCATAGCTCAATTTTTACTTAATTTACCACAAAAAAGTACACCTCTCAAGTTTTGAAATAATTAGTGTTATTTTTGTATTTTCGAATTTTGCAGCACATTGACCTTGCTAAAATCAAATTAATATTTAAAAACAAAATTTATATCAAATAAACAAATCTAAAATTGAAAACTTAATAAAACTTTTAGTTGATGTTAAAAACAAGTCAAAAACTCTTTATAAAATTTTGAAAATTAGTTTGATTTTAACAAAGGCAAAATTACACAAAAACTAAGAATTTACCAGCCCTACTTTTTTTATGAGAAACTGTATGTAAATTTAAAAAAATCTAAGCAGAATTGTAAAACTTTGCAGTGGGGTATCAAATAAATTCAAAAAAGGCGGCGCCATTTCATTATTTATGAAAATAAAAAATTCAAATTTTATTATATTTTATGAATTAACAATAAAAAGCAAATTATTGAATTAAATAAATTTCTACATTTTTTTATAAATACATATTATTAAACATTGATATGTTTAAAGTATGTTTGTGACAAATATCTTTTTAAAACTTTACAAAGAAAAATTGGACTATTTTAGTAAATTTTTTTAATAAAACCTATTACAAGTACTCCTAAATATTACATGTACGTAAAATAAATTGGAACTATTATAATCATTCAGTTGTTTTTGAGATATTAATATTTATTATTATTTAGATGCGTTTTTTGCAATTATCTTCATTTTTTTAAATAACATGATAGTGCGGCCACTTCATATTTAGATTTTTTTCGATTACAGTGATACCTAAAATGAAGATGTACACCTCAAGTTTAACAAAAAAATTACCTAAAAAAACTTCACATTTTTTTGAAGTTTTGAAAAAAAATGTTTTTGTACAAACATACAGGGTGTCCCTAAAAGGTCAGTACAAAACGATATCACATACTCCTGAGACTAAAATAAGACGATTTAAACAAACTTATCTCTATCCATAGTTCTTCGTTAAGGTGCTACAGATCATTAAAGTTCTTAAAACTATTTTGTATTTTTTAAATTACTAAAAATTGGCTGATACGATCATAGCATAATTTGGTATGTGGCTATGTAATGGTAAAAGGTATTTCTAGACAATTTGTTTTTACTTTTTCACGTTATGTAAGTGGTTAAAAATAGGTCATCGACATGCAATATTTCTTATAACTCTTTAATGGCCGAATAAAAATTCATAAAACTTTACTTGTAGCTAAACAGTATAATTATAAACATTTTTTGTCTCTTACAAAAAACAGCTCAAAATTCCAAATAAAGCCCTAGTGTACAAAACTATCTTGAAACTAATCTGGAGTTATGGGATTCAACTATGGGGAACAGCATCAGTCTCCAAAATCGAGATTCTGGAAAGGTTTCAATCAAAAACCTCCGTATGATAACAAACTCATCGTGGTATGTTCCAAATAACATCATCAGACACGACCTCTGAATACCGACTGGAACAAATAGTAAAATCCGCTCAAAAATATAAAGAGAAACCTACACCCTAACACCCTAATAAACTAGCAACCAGCTTAATGAAGAAATCAGCAAGATGTAGGTAACTTAAAACATCATACACCCAGTGACCTGGCGTCAAGATATAAAAGTAAAGTAAAAACCCATATTTACCATTTCTTTTTTAGAAAAGTTCATTATTTCGGTATAGCTATTATCAAAAGTAAGAGTTTCCTTAATTTTCAAAACATACTAAGTCTTAGAAAACAAAAATTGATAATTGCGAGTGTCGGTTTTATTGGTGTCGTAAAACAACAAAAACTGCTATTGTAATAAAACATCATTATTAAAAAAGCAAAATAAAGAAACAAAACAAACAAATATTACGCATATTAAAAAAAATATTCAACAAAAGTCATCAAAAGCATTATTTTGTCTATTTTTCACTGTTTCTCTATTTGGATATTAATATGTATACAGGGTGTCCCTAAAATTTCTGTACAAAACGATACCACATACTCCTGAGACCAAAATAAAACGATTTAACCAAACTTATTCTATCCAAAAGTGCTTCGTTAAGGTGCTACAGACCATTAAAGTTTTTAAAAGTATTTTGTATTTTTAAATTACTAAAAATTGGCTCATGCGATCATAACATAATTTGGTATGTGGCTATGTAATGAAAAAAGGTATTTCTAGACAGTTTGTTTTTACTATTTCACGTTATGTAAAATCGTATCGACATGCAAAATTTCTTATAACTTTTTAATAGCCGAATAGAAATTCATAAAACTTTACTTGTAGCTAAACAGTATAATTATAAATATTTTTTGTCTCTTACTAAATTTTTCTATATCCTTTATTTTAGGCAGAAAAAAATTATTTTTATGTGGTACATAACCTAATTTTGGAAAAATATTTAAATTTTTCGCTAAAAGGTCTGTACAAATTAACGCAGTAAATTCCTGAGACCAAAATGGAACGATTTAACCAATTTTATCTTTATCCAAAAGTGCTTCCTTAAGCCTCTACTTACCATGAAAATTATTTAAAAAGATAAAATTTTTGAAGGTCGCTAGATACTTAACGAAGAACTTTTTGATTAAAATAAGTTTGATGAAATCATTTTATTTTGGTTTCAAGAATATGTGATGTTACGCACCACATGGAAATATTTCTTTTTCTGCGTAAACTAAAGGTGTTAGAAAAATTGTGTAAGACACCAAAAGAGATTATAATTACACTGTTTAGCTACAAGTAAAGTTTTATGAATTTTTATTCAGCCATTAAAAAGTTACAAGAAAATTTGCATGTCGATGACCTATTTTTGACCACTTACATAACATGAAAAAGTAAAAACAAACTGTCTACAAATACCCTTTTTCATTACATAGCCACATAACAATTTTTGTTATGATCGTATGAACCAATTTTTGGTAATTTAAAAAGAACAAAATAGTTTTAAGAACTTTAATGGTTTGTAGCACCTTAACGAAGCACTTTTGGATAGAGATAAGTTTGGTTAATTCCTCTTATTTTGGTCTCAGGAGTATGTGGTATTGTTTTGTAGAGACCTTTTAAGGACAGCCTGTAATAGTATATTATTCAACGAGCGAGTAAAGATAGCCATTACTCACGAAGACCGAAATTGCGACACGAGCCGGCAGGCGAGTGTCGTAAAAGGTCTGAGTGAGTAATGGCTATTTAATCGCGAGTAGAATACTATACTTTATCTACGACGATATTTCACTTTTAGATTTTCCTATCTATTATTGTCATTTTGCTGGCCGCTATTTTCATTAAACACCTATGTTTACTCTAGATTTTTGTTCTATGGCGTAAAATTGACAGCCCAATTTAACCTCTAAAATCACCTGACACCTAATTATATTTTTAATATTTCTCCAATCCATAAAGGCTCTGTATGCCATATTATACCTGTCTTTTGATTTATTTGGTAATAAATAAATAATGGCTATCATTACTCGCTCGTTGAATAATATACTATTAAAATTACTAATTTTTACTAATATGTTCACAAAATAGTGTGAAATCGGAGGAAACATTGTAACTTTTTTAGTTCAATAAAGTTTTCTGAGGCCATATAAAATACTAACATTTTTTTTTTCGTAAATAGGGGAATGACAGGTGGTCCTAGTTTCGTGTACACCCGGGTAATTTTTTGCTTCTTTTTTAGTATATTAGAAATATTTCCTACCTGACCCTATTAAATATTAGGTATAGAAATAAAAAATAAATATGAATGCGAATAATAGGGGAAAATTGTGAAAAATGTTAATTATTTAAACTCAATTTAAAAACAGGGTTACATTTAAATTGTAAATTAATTCAGAGCTGATTGCAAACAAATCTTGATTATGGAATATTCATTTTTTCTCCTTCTAATTGCACTCTCCTATGCAAAATTATGCAAATATATTTTAACGTGGATGAAATTATTTTCATAAAGAAAACAAAAAGGCGCAAACTTTTTTCTGCGAAATCTAGTTGGGTAGGATTAAAAATTGAAATATTTGATTATAAATTATATATAAATATTTTTTTATCAATTGGAATCTAAACCAGCTGCTGTATGATGCCTTTGGATTTGTGTCGATGAGCGTTTCAAACTGTGATTTAATTGAATTCGTTATGGTTAACCACGAACTACAATGTTACTCCGTTTCGAGTAATTAGAACGTTATTACAGGCAAATTAGAATCTGTTTACAATCGCAACTATTAAATTTCATTTTATTACCGGAGATGCGTTCCCACAGTAGGCATTTCTCCACAAAAGATCAATCCAAATCATTTTTCCCGTAGAACGTAAAACAATTACAGCTCAAATTAAGTCCCCAAATGGAAATCCGATTTCATTAACCTTTTTATTACCAATACAGCTCAAAACCCAATTAATTTAAATAAAAATTAATACCATCAATCGATAATCTAATTTCGAGATCAATCGCTAGTAATGAACCAAGTTTACCCAACAAACTACCACCTCTTGATCTGAACATCACGGTTATGCTTTAATTAAACAAGAACGAGTCTACAAGATGAAAACGTCAACATTTATAATCAAACTACAGAGAACAGAATAACCAACATTTGCTTGTGTAGTTTTTTAAATTAAAGACTAATCACAAGTGCAGAAGTAACGATGCCTTTGGAGATTATACGCTCTCTGTTGCCTAGGAAACGACGCCGTGACGTGTAAGCGTCATTCTGGCGTCGATTGTGTTTCGCACATTTTTTCATCTGCCACAAAAAGCAATGAGAATAAATCGACGGGAGATTAAATAAGGTTTGATGTTCCAAAAATTGATCACATAAAAATAGAGAGTAAATACAGGGTGTTTATAAATTCACTTTATTTATTTCACAAAATAAATAGTATTCTGGATTTATCGAATTTTTAATAAAACTAAATATTAAAATTTAATAAAGGTTTTAACTTTTTTACCACAAAAATTATATACGATCGTCCATAATTTCGAATATTAATTTTTTTGATTATAAGAATAAAAAGTAACACTGTTTTATTTTCGAAAGTTTACTCATTTATTTATAATTGCGACAAACGATAAATATTGGTTTTAAGTAAAATTTTACTATATGATATTTTACTTTTACAAAATAAATATTATCTACCGAAACGTTTCACTTTCTAAAATTTTCACCGACGCGTCGCGACGTCAAGACAATCGTTTTAGGCAAGATTTGAAATATAATCTACAAAACTTTTTTCGTGAAAGCGTTTGAAAATATTACCTCCTGTAGTTTATCAAAAAAATTATAAGTTTTAAACAAAACGTTATTTAAAAAAACACTGTTTTCACCAAAGATACTTAAAACTTGGGCATTTCCTAAACGGGGATAAGTATTAGCTAACGTAAAATTGGTTTTCACCAACGTTAGGCATTGCTTATAGCGCTAGTTGTTATTAAGGGGGGAGTAAGGTTAATGAGTCTGTAAACCATTTTTTTTTATAATTTTATATAAAAGAGTACCTTTTAACTTGAATTTTGCAATTTGAATTATTGGTCTAGCACTTAAAATGGCTTCGCAATTAATTAACAAAGTTTATGAAATCGCGCGGCGCTACTTTTTTTCCTTGCGAGCTGAGTGACGTCATTATTTCCTAGTCGCCTCGCACGGGTTATACGTTCGGCAAAAGTGCTAAAACTGTGCGGCTTCGATTAGAAGATCGACAGGTAAAAAAAATCGCGGTTTCTTGATTTGTCATCTACATACCGCGCTACATCAGGAAACGAACGCTTTTTTTAATATCTTATTTTTTTCTGTACTTTTGGCGCTCTCGAATTTGTAGTTTGAAATTAGTGATTTTTCGACGCCTACTTTGAAAATTCGTAACTTATGATCCCGACCGTTTATAATATTCCAATGTTTTATATTTCCCTTCTTTCTTTATTATTTATGCGAGAAAAAATCAGCACGATTATATTTTACCCCTGGACTTCCCAAGTGAAATCCCAAGTGAAATGTTAATAAAATAGCTAAAACGCGCGCTTTGGTCAGCCCCCTCTGCAGCCGTCAATTTTTAAAATTTTCTCAATTTTACATCAGATTATCAAAGAACAACAATATTTGTAGTGTAATGAGCATAGTGCATTTTTAAATTTTGCGCGGTTAAAAAGTTATGGCGTAAAAATGTAAAAATGTTGAATTTAGGGGTCAGCGGCTCCCGTCGGCCTATTTTTTAACGGATTTTCATTTTTAAAAATTCTGATAAATCTACTCTTGGTATTAAAACCGCCCACGCATAGGGTTTTTTAAATTTTGAAAAACAACGAAATCTTAAATTTTTTAAGATCGCATTTAAAAAAGTCGTATTTTTATTCGAGTTTCGGTTTAATCAGTCCCTCAAATTTTATTCTACCCTAACGCAATGTACATTTCCTGAAAGTTTTCATGGTTCACTTTACGACAAAAAAAGAATCACTTCGCTATCTCCTTTCGTTATCGAGTTATGGCCGAAAATGTAGCAAAAATATGCAAAATCTCCGTTTGGAACCAAAATTGCGGTCTGAAATTTTTCACTTTTCACAAAATAATTAATATTTTCTAATCTATTATAACCGCCGGGACGAGTAATAGCTTAAAATTCGCACCGTTACCTCCCCCACCAAATTCCCTGAAAATTTTAATTTTCGGTATAAAATTACGTAGTCCAGGCCCGTGTTTGTACCAAAATTTTGCCAAAACTTTGCGAATTTTTTCCAAAAAAACTGTTTAACCGATTTTAACCAAATATTTTTTAAAACGCGTATATCCATGGTGTTTACCTTTGGTAAAAATTTGAAATAGTTTTCGAGAAAAACAATAAAAATCGATTTCCATGAAAAATTTTAAGCCTTAAAAATATCTCAAAAAATATTTTTTCGAATCTTTTCAAAATCCACCGCAAATGAAAGACAATAGAAAATAGATGAAATGTAAGGGGTCACTTGCCCTCTACACCCCCCAAAAAAATTTTACACCCCAAAAACTCAAACAAAACTAAATTTTTCTAGGTAATGTACCTTAAAAAATAATTAAATTTAAAAAATTTAATAAGATAATATCGATAATTTTTAAAAACTTATCTGTACGAATTTTCGATTTTTAATTTTAGTTATTAAGCGAAATGTGAATTTTTTACAATACACCTTTACTCATTTGATAGAAAGCCATATTTTATATAAAAATTCAATCTTTTGAATAAAAAGTCGTACTGCCTTGAATTTTTTTTATTTTTTTATTTCTTTATACTACAACCCAAAGTAATTAACTTTCAAATTTTTAATTTGAAACGCTACACACTTGTAAAAACGACACTAAAGTTGTATAACATTTAAAGTTAAATTTCATAAGTAAGAAACTCTAAAGATGTAAATTTTAAATTAATAAATAATTCTCCTACTTTAATTAATAACTAATAGTAATATTTTATCAGAGTGTTAAAAGATAATAACTATAAAAAGTCTAGAAACAATCAAGTGCACTATACGCGTGTACGGAACGAACAGCGTTCGGAAGAAATGACGTCAGAATACATTGCATCACTTGTTGAAGCGGAGGGGCTAATTTTCTTAAAATTCAAACGCTTATATTTACGTTAATATTTGTCGTATCGAATTGAAACAAAAAACAACTTATTTATAACTATGATTTCTAAAATATAAGATATAAAAATATCAATTATTTTTTTCGTTTTTCTTCCTCATTCGATACAAAAAAAAGCATATTTTTAATAATTTTTTTTACGATACTGTTAATTTATATTTGTTTCTATAATCACTACATAATAAAGTAACATTTGAAGAATATTCTATGAAATTTTCATTAATTTTTATGAAGAAATAAGCCATTGACAGCGAATCTCCGCACATGTCTCAGTTTCATTGCGGTGCCCCTCATAACTCATTACTGGATCGTCGGAAATCAAAAAACCAAAATGATTTTATTAAATGATAAGTTTCTGCAGGTAATGACGTCGAGTTTTTTTATTTTTTTAATTCTAACGTATTTTAAAATAGCAAAATTTTCTATTTTTTTGATGAAAAATCAGTGTTTTGACTTCTAAGTGCTGTAAAAGATTTAAAAATCAATAAAAGAAAAAAACTCGACGTCATTACCTGCAGAAACTTATCAACTAATAAAATCATTTTGGTTTTTTGATTTCCGATGATCCAGTATTGAGTTAAGAGGGGCACCGTAATGAAACTTTTTTTTGAGACGTCCACAGAGATTCACTGTCAATGTCACATTTCTTCATAAAAATTTCATAGAATATTCTTCAAATGTTACTTTAGTATGCAGTAATTATAAAAATAAATATACAGGGTGTTTCTAAATATATGCGAAGAAATTCTACAGGCGATACCTTGACCAATTCTAAGACAAAAGTAAAGAATAAAAATTTTCTTAAAAGTATCTATTTTTTAGTTATGGGGTGTCAAACTTTCTATATTTATTCATTTTTTGAGTATAACTTCTTTATTTTTTAAGATAAGTTGATCAAATTTGAAACACACTCTAGTTATTATAGTCGTAACAAGATAAAAATATCAAATATCGAAATAAAATACAGGGGGATGTATTTTGGGGGTATAGACCCCATTTTTTACGCCATAACTTTTTTGTGCTACCCCACTTAACATTTTAAATGAGAAATTCTAATTCCTTGCTTTTTTCTGAAAATTTTTGATCTGTTTAATTTTTTCACAGCTGGTACGGTTTAGAAGTTATTTAAAAACATGTACGAAGTTGTATGCCAATTTTGCATTAAACAGGGGTGGCTTTTTTAAAAAAATAAATACCAGAGACTTCCTAGAAGACTATTTGACCAATTTTAAGACGAAAACAGAGAATAAATATTTTCTCTAAAATGCTTCGTTTTTAATTTAAATAAGTTCTTTTTATTTTGTTAATTTTATTTTAATTTTCTTCATCCACATAACAACTACATAAATTGCCTAGAAAGAATTATGCCTATAAAGTCCTCCAAACTAGTAAGTTTGACCACAAACTTATTAATTGAAATTTATTGACTATAATAACCTTAATTTCGACCAATAAGAAAATTTTACTATTAGGTATAGGAAACGCAACCAAATTTACTAAAATTTTACTATGAAGTATATTTTCTCTAATAGTCATTGTAAAAGTCAAATTACAGTTTACTATAAATTTGGCTGACAGGACATTTTTACTTTAATGGCGACGGTAAGTAAAATAATTAGGTAAGTTTTACTTTGGAATTTCCCTATTTGACCAATTAGTAATAAATTAGGTCAAATAATGGTAAATTTTTCCTAGTATTCACCTTATTGGTAAAACTGTCTACCAGGTAAAATGCCTTTTAAGCACAGGTATATTTCCCATGATCTGTTACTTGGGTTATTTTAAATGTAACACTTATTTTCTCGTTCACATTACACTGAAAGACAAATTTTGAACAAAAATTTATAAATTTTAATTTTTTATTTTTTTTTATTTATTTACGCCTAGAAAGACAAAATATGACCAAAAAAATTTACTTTCTCTAGTTTGCGAAATCCAGCTTTTAGATTTCAGTTGGGTTAGTTAAATAAAAAAACAGAAGAAATGACTAAGAAGATGAATACTGAAATCTAAGGGTTGATTGCACCATTGTCACTTAAAATTTAAGGAACACCTAAAATTAAAATTTGAAACTTAGAAAGCAAAAATGAGGTTAAGCATTAAAGAGTCACGTGTACAAACATATAGTGCAGCCACCTTAAGAAGTTATAATTTAATAAATTCTTTAAAATCTGTAAACTTTCACTGTTTACTACATATTAAGAAACTAAAGCTAATATACAATATAATTTTAATTGGTAAATTCGTAATCGGCACCTCAAATTTAATTATTTTGATATGATTTTATAAAGGCTATAAAAGTATTTTTTTTTTTCAAAACTTTAAAATTAAATTTTGGATTTTTTTTGCTAAAAAGTGTTAGTAATCTTCACTGTAACCGGGAAAAATCCTTTATCTAAATAGAAATTGAAGATATTTGCAAAATAAACATCTTAAAATTTATTATAAAAATGAATATCTCAAAAACTACCGAATTAATTTCATAAGTTACAATTTTTTATTTTATGTGTCTTCAATTATACAAGTTACCTACCGTTCACCTCATTCCCACAACATGGAGATCATCGCCGATCTTGGTGCAGCCTAATGCATGTGTGCTTAATAAGCCTTTTAGGCTTTATCATATATTTCAATTACCTTATTGTAGTGTGTAGATTAAGAAGTTATATAAGTTCTAATTATTATAATTATCATGCAGAGTATATTTTTTCAAGTAACCTGTAATACTAATTTGTAAAGTAAAATAAAAATTTTTAAAAACAATTAAGTGCTTCAAAGTTAAATAATTTACATATTAAATATTTCCTAAACGGCAAATATAGTGGTTTACGGGTGACAATATACATGGTGGTCACTTTTACATTGCACACCATTAGGATCTTGGAAACCCGAAGAGTTTCAAGCTCTTTTGGAATCCTTTTAAAAATAATAACTAAAAATTCACATTTTCGTTCTTCGTCCATATTTTTATTATCGCTTAAGTGATATCGATTGAAATTTGACATTGTTAGTTGGGTTAACATCCTGAATCCAAAGGACTTAAAAGAAACTCTAGGTCTACTAGATTTTCTTATGAAAGACATTTTTTTTTATACCATTGGACACAAAAAAAAACCAATTTCAGTAATATAACACACTTAGTTATTTTACTTTAATAATGGCTTTAAAAAAATATTTAATCATTTTTTTATAGAATCAAGTTATTTAAATTTTCAATAAATACAAAACTGTTTACATAAATTGTTCAAAATATCCCCCATGATGTTAAATGCAGAGTGATGCTCCTATCCACGTTTTTACTGCGATTCTAATGGTTGTTGGATTAACGGATTGAAAAACGTCGTAGATTTTCCCTCCGGCCCCTTGCTGAAACCAATTTAGATTTCGCAACGTCTCCAGTTGTAATGTATATCTAACATTTGCTCTATTTTATTTTCCAGAAATTTTTTATACTATTAACCAATTAAACGGTCTTTTATAAAGTAGCTCCTCTTAATTAATTGTCTAAAAGTCCACGCCAAACATTTAGAAAAACATGAGTCTGCGACCGTACTGTATCAAATAAGGATTTTGAAACGCAATATTTATTTTTTGCACTTTCTATATATAATGAGCTAGTTTAGTCCTTATTGATAGAGACTAAAATGTCACATTTCCTGTCTCTTGTCAAATTTTACTTTACTCCCTGTCTTGTCATTACTTTACTCCCGCCCACGTCATTTGTCATCACTTTACTCCCGCTCACGTAACTTGTCATTAAAAATGAAAATTAGTCATAATCTTGTAATTTGCCTGAATTTGCCGCGAAATCAGAATCGTTGCAAACTTCAGTCTGGTCTAAACACCACCAATATATTGAGTGAATTCTAACCTCTAATAAATATATTTGGTTTGGTTTGGAACGGAACTTGATTTTTATTCTGGGGTCGGGGATTGTATTATGTACGGTTTATTATTTTATAGATTGGTACTAAATTTTAAATTTAAAGGTGTTTTAAGTGTACACAGAATCGATTCAATCAATTAGTTAGATCTGTAAATGTGGCAAAATCTTTTAAACTTGGTAAACTTTATTCCTGCATCAAAACTTACCTACTTTATTTATTGTGAAGTTAATTAATATTTTTTTAAATTTATAAAATCAATTACAATAATTATAATATTAATCTACAATTATCTATATTTTATGAAAGTTGCTGTATAAATGATTATGACGGGCGAATAAAAATACCCGTCGCCGTCCGATGACAACCGATATTAGTCACAGCGATAGCCATATAATTAAATTATTGTGGAAACTTTTACCTATTAAAAAAGTGCACAAAATTCTATATGCACCGAGGTAGTAAAGTGAATTTAATCCCTCCTCTGATTGTTTCCCTCGGCTTTGCCTCGGGAAACAAAACATCGTCGGGATTAAAATCAGTCACTTTACTACCTAGGTGCATAAATAACTATTTTGTATTAAACATTTCGCTATTGGTAAGTAAAGCTTCATTAGACCACTGTAATGTAATAGAAAATTAGGATCATAGGTGGGATTTTGTTTCCACAGCGGATTCTAAAACTCGCCAAAACGTCATCATTCAGGCGAAGAGAACAATGTAAATAATGACGAATTGGCGGAAAATGATGACGTTTTGGCGAGTTCATAAAACTCGCCAACAAACAAAATCCGGCCTCATCTCTCAGTTTTGCACGAAACCAATTACAAAATTCAAGTCTTCTTTCGTTTTCAGTTGGATGTATTTTTTGTACAGGTCGATATTTAAAATCATTGTACTTGTGTTTCCTAAAAATCTTTTAAACGCCAGATTTGATAAGTTAGAATTGAATGCAACACTCTTTTAAGTTATTTCTAGATTTAGATTTACTTGACCTAATACATTATTAACTTGATGATTTCGTAATTTGTCCAAAAATATTCGTTTGCATACTTGACTTGAAGAATAAATTTTGATTTTAAATTTAAAGTTGAAATATCAAATCACAATAGATAAAATTTAAAAGTATTTTAGCAACCAACCGTATTAGTTCCATAAAATCGGCAGACTTATTAGGGGGCGCTTTGTTTTAAATTTTCATATACGATTAAAAACCCCCCGCTCCCCTGATTATTTTATAAATTCGACGTTTGAAGAAAAAATAGCATGTTTTATTCGGAGTAAAAGAACTTTTTGTAGCTCGAATGTATCCATGGAAGTCGCCTACATGCTCGCCATAAAAAGTACTTCTTTTACTCCTAATAAAACAATATACTATTTGAAAAAGTTCTAAACTTTTTTTATATCCATTGGATTTAGAATGTTAATTCAAGTAAGACTGTCAAATTTGAATCGAAAAGCTTAAGCGATAACAAAAATATGGCAAAAAAATTAAAATGCGAAATTTCAGTTATTTCATGATATTTGGAGAATGGCTCGAAACATCTAGGATTTCTAGAAGATTTCGAAAACAACTTGAAATGGGGCAACTTTTTTATAATGTAAGCAACTTTATAACTCTTCGGGTTTTCAAGATCCAGTGGTGGGCACTGGAAAAGTGATCGTCCTGTATACGCTAGTAGAACAAAAATTATATAATTTTTTTCATAGAGGATTGTAAAGTCATTGAACTAAATTCATATACAGGGTGAGTCAGACCACCCGTAACAGCCTTGTATCTCGAAAACAGTTTGACACTTAGATAAAATAAAAATTTTAATTACCAAAGTGAGCCCAAAGAATCCATTGGTGTACTTATTATTTTCCGGCACATCCGGAAGTGCCCGGAATCGGAAGGTACTTTGAAATTTCAAATGGCAACGTTTAAAAGGTCTTTTAAAAAAAACAACTTTTATTAAAATATTTTTTAATATTTTGCATAATTAACAAATGAAACTCCAGCTGCGCTGCCGCGATTTTTTCTATGTACTTTGATTCGATAGTTATTAGTTATTTTCAAAGGGACAACCAAACTTGAGTTTATTAAAAGCAACAATATCCAAGAAAAAGCTCAACCTCGAGTTTATTTTAGGAAGATTAATAAACAACTAGGAGAAGGAGGGGAATACAAGTCACAGACATGTGACTGACAAGTTAGAATCAATCGTTGCATTCTATGAACGAGAAATACGCATATGCACATGGACATTTTTCGCTGATAAAATGAAGGTAGTTTTTTGTCGCTACAATATGTCATATTTGACATTTTCCAGTATTGTTGGACGAGACCATAGATAACATAATACGTATAGAATGCCAACTCAATAGTACCTTTTGATAACGTAAAAGCGCCCTCTGTTTTTTTGGGGTCAAGTATTTTTATTTTATATAAATTTGTTACTTATTAACTAATTAAATATTTTAGACTTTTACGTCTTTTGAAAATCCAAATGCATTCTCCTAAGATTATCTGGAAAACCTTATATCTCACTTAGTTGTTGCAAGGACAATTGTATGAACCCAGTTTAAAAGTATTCTTGAAAATTAATAAAATAGTTTAAAAATGTGAGATGTAAACATACGATGTAAGTGGAAAAGGTTAACGTACCTAGAATTAATAACAATTTGCTGGAAATCCAACAGTAATAGTCACCAGACCTTTTTAAACTCAAGTATCATTTCTCTAAAAAACATGAAACTGGTGCAATTTGAATGTTAACTATCACCATACTAGCACATAACCACACATAACTATCAATTATAACAACCAAAAAATGGTTCGCCAAGTTGATTTTTTCTTTAGTTTCATGAGGCGCCCTCTATACTTTTAGGCCCAAGTATTTTTGTGTTATCAAAATTTAGTATTGAATTTACATTCTATATAAATTATATTATCTATGGACGAGACAAATCAAATGTCTTTCTAAAATGAGGTGTTTATTAATCTCTCTTAATAACTCCAATGGAAAATTTATCGCGGGCCTCCAAAAAAATACTCTTAAGAGTAGTTTTAATAGGTTTTATTAAAAAAATGTACCAAAAAATAATCCATTTTTTTTTAATTTTCGGTGAAACCAGATGTGATATTGAAAATTTTAGTTCAATAAATGTGCTTTCTTAACCCATATAACATATTAACATTCCAATTTTTTATTTTCATAAATAAGGAAATGACTGGGTTTGCCCTAGTTTTGGTGTACACCTGGTATATTCTTTTTACATTTTCATTGTATGAGAAATTTAATGATAACATTTATGTACCGTCATTTATAATTCCATATGGATAGTCTCAACATAAATACGTTTAATTTATCCTTATGCAAGTGTACTTGGTGTGATCGATACTTCGAGTGTGTAGGTAAGTGACGTTATTGCAAGAATATTTATTTAAATATATTTCGCGTCTCTAAATCTAAACCACAAATCAATAACTCTAAATGATATTATCATCAATTAGGTGCTAGCAACCTGCATTAATAAAATGATGAGATTTGAATGTGCATTATTGATCGCATTATTTACAAATAGTAGACAAAAATAACTCATTTATGCACGTCATTGTTGCTACTTTTAGTTAATAAATTATTCGGCATTTCTTTGTAGTAAAATTAATTGCACGCTAGTATTTAATGCCACTTCAAACAGTAAATTAACGCATCACTATCAATAAATCGGATTAAATAAACTCATAATATTTTTTTTATATTTGATATCAATGTTATATTTACCTAACGGATATTAATTAAATTTTACTTTGGTTTAAATCGTCATTGTTTGTTAGATAAGCAATTAATAATCTGAAAAATTAACGCATTCGCTACTGTTCATACGTTAAAATTTCTCCATTCATGTTAATCGCCCTTTTTACCCTAGTCGTTGGTTAAATTAAGTTGATGTCGAGAGATTATAAAATATTGTCGTCTTTAAAACCCTGGGGTATTAACTAGGTACCTCCCTCAATAACTGCTCCAAAATTTTGAGGGTGATAGAGGAAGTGAAATTAAACAATTTTAAAATGGTGGTCACGGCTTCGTGTGCTTATGGAACAAGTAAAAATAAGACAAAATCTCCATAAAACATATGTCCAAAACCAAAGATAAGAATAGTTATCAATTAATTGTCAAAAAATTTAAAAAAATGGGATTAGGACATTGGTTTTAGAAATAAAACATTTTAATTTTCTGACAGGTTTCGAACTTTAATTAAATTCTTCATCAGAGCTACAAATGAGATAATTAGTATTGGTAGACATAATTAAACAACTTTTTACATGTAATTAATCGCTTTTTAACCTACGAGTTGGTTACAACACTTTTTCTTTGATCGTGCATGTGATTAACTAGAAAAAACTATCATTTTTACAAGACTTTTTCGAAATGTCGCAATTAAAAAATACGAACCCGATCGATCATAACCGAAGTCTAATTAAACGAACAGGGTTGTCTCTTATCAGAGAGTTCTATAGTCAATTAATGATGACTTGATGTGTACATAACCTCAATTAGATAAAATAAATATAAAATCTATTGGCGTACCAATTATTGGAAGTGTATTTAAAATCAAAGATATTTAAATAGAAAAACTTGCTATTATTATTTTCTTTTAGTCCAACTTTATTATTTATATGTATTGTATAAATTAACTTAAAAACTATCGATTTCGGGATAATTTTATCCCATCTTCAGGTTTTAAAGAATCTAAGAATAAACAATTAGAATTAATTAATTAACAAAATTAATGTATAATGATGCATTTACTCCATCAATAAGTTTAGAAAATAAAAATGAAACAATTTCTTATTCATCATTACCATATTATAATATTAAATGTTTAGAATTATTAAAAATATTTAAACCTTTGAATTTGAAAATATCTTTTAGAGTTAATTCTACATTTAATAAAGTTAAATTTAACAAAGATATTTTAGACAAATTTGATAGAAGTGGTATCTATAAATTATCATGTGATTCTTGTAATGCCATATACAGGGTGATTCAGACCACCCGTCCCACCCATCTCGAGAACGCGTTATCGTAGATTGAAATAAAAAATTTCATTACCAAAGCGAACTTAAAGAATCTATTGGTGAACTTATTTTTTTCCGGAACAACCCGGAACAATCCGGAATCGGAAGTAACTTTGTTTTTTTAAATGGCAACATAGGTCAAGTTTGGTATTGTTTGAAAGGTCTTTTAAAAAGAAATAACTTTTACTTAAATGTTTTTTTAATAATTTGCATATTTACAATTTTATACGAAAAAAACAAAAAAAAATTAAAATTCAAATTTTGTTAAAAAATTCAAATACGAAATAAAATATGATACTTGAAGTAATTAAATAATGTTTAATTCGTTATTTTGTTCCAATAATTTAGAAATTTGCAGTTTATATCCGCTTTATTATTTTTCTAAACATCCCGGAACTGTCCGGAACTTTGTTTTTTAAGTGGCAACATAGGTCGATGTTGGGATTATTTGAAAGGTCTTTTACTGAAATATTTTTTTAATAATTTACTTATTTACAATTTTATATGAAAAAAATAATAAGAAATGAATAACACAAACATTTGAGTTAAAATAAATCGTAGTGTCCAAGTATCAAAATGGTTTTTACGAATCTCGAAGGTTTTGATATGTTGATGATTTTGGGTGAATGCCATCAAAATTATCGTGCTGCTGAGCGGCTCTATGCCGAACGATACCCTCAACGAACTTTCCAGTCAAGGAAAGTCTTTAAGCGGCTTGCAGACCGAGTTAAGCAAAATGGTCAACTTCAACCAAGCCACAACAAAAATCGTCATATTATGAGACATGTGCAAGATGAAAGAGCACCTGATATTCTTGCTGCGGTTGTTGTTGAACGACAAATTTCAACAAGAAGACTGGCGATTGATGCAGGAATTGCCCAATCGACTATTTGGAGGGTTATAAATGAAAATAAATTTCATCCTTACCACATCCATCTACATCAGGAACTTAAAGGGGAAGATTTTCAAAACAGGTTGGATTTTTTTGAATGGCTTCTGGGTAAGGACCTGTATTTTCATCATACAATACTTTGGACAGATGAGGCCTCTTTCAAGAGTAATGAAAATTTAAATATTCACAACGCACATTATTGGTCTGTTTAGAATCCTCACTGGCTTCGTGAAGTGGATAATCAGCATCGTTGGAACCTTAATGTTTGGTGTGGAATTTTGGGAGGCCAAATCATTGATCCGTATTTTTTTGATGGGTCGTTAACTGGTGTGAGATACGCTGATTTTTTAGAGAACATTTTAATCGATCTCATTGATGACATCCCATTGGCAACACGTTTGGTCATGTTTCTGCAACAAGACGGTTGTCCAGCACATTTTTCAAGAGTAGCCCGCCAAACTCTTGATCGTATCTTTCCTCACCGCTGGATCGGAAGAGGAGGTCTAGTTTCATGGCCAGCTCGTTCGCCAGACCTGACACCGCTAGATTTCTTCTTGTGGGGTCGTATTAAAGATGTGGTATATCAACAACGTCCAACAACAAGGGACGATATGAAAGACAGGATCCGGAACGCCTGTCGCTCATTATCCGAAAACGAAATACTAAGGGCAGTAAATAGTGTACGAATTCGTCTGAAAAATGCAGAGATGAAGGTGGAAGGCATTTCGAACATTTAAAATAAAAGCTATTGAACTTTTGTTTACATTTTTTAAGTTTGTTGTTGCATTTATAATAACAGTTCAGATTTATTTATCTCCGCTTTATTCGCTTTTTTTAAGGCTGCAAATATCTAAAGTATTTCAAGAAAGTAACGAATTAAACATTATCTGGTTACTTAGTATCAAATTTTATTTTGTATTTGTATTACTTAACAAAATTTAAATTTCATCCTTTTCTTTTGTTTTTTTCATATAAAATTGTAATTAAGTAAATTTTAAAAAAAATATTTCAGTAAAAGTTGTTTATTTTTAAAAGACCTTCCAAATAATCCCAACATCGACCTATGTTGCCACTTAAAAAACAAAGTTCCGGACAGTTCCGGGATGTTTAGGAAAATAATAAAGCGGATATAAACTGCAAATTTCTAAATTATTGGAACAAAATAACGAATTAAACATTATTTAATTACTTCAAGTATCATATTTTATTTCGTATTTGAATTTTTTAACAAAATTTGAATTTTAATTTTTTTTTGTTTTTTTCGTATAAAATTGTAAATATGCAAATTATTAAAAAAACTTTTAAGTAAAAGTTATTTCTTTTTAAAAGACCTTTCAAACAATACCAAAAATAAGTTCACCAATAGATTCTTTAATTTCGCTTTGGTAATGAAATTTTTTATTTCAATCGTCTACGATAACGCGTTCTCGAGATAAATGGGTGGGACGGGTGGTCTGAATCACCCTGTATTGTATAGGTCAAACTAGAAGAACATTTAACATTAGAATTAAAGAACATATGTCAGCTATTCGATTAAACAGACCACAACTTTCACATTTTGCTAATCATATATTATTTAACAATCATAATTTTGAACTAAATAAAAATGTTACAATTTTACATAATACCAATGATTTTTTGATTAGAAATCATTTAGAAAACCTTGAAATAATAAAATTAAATTTGGACACTAAATTCATAACATTAAATATACAAATTGAAAACGAAGTCAAACATTTAAGTTATATTAAATCACTAATTAATAATTTTTATAGAAACTAATTATTTTTAAATACCATCATTAAAAAAAAAAAATTTTTAAAAGTTTACAAAAGTTGTATTTACTTGAAAAAAAAAATTTTACATGTCACTATTATCTTGGCAATAAAGGTAAGAAAATTAAATTCATTACTTTATTTTGCTTTAAAAGCTTTATGAATTCAGAATAATTGATTTATCAAGTATTTGAATATTATTCTTGCATGTTAATTTACATTAATTTTGTATACATTTATTTTTGTTTTTTATTTTATACCTATGCTTTTATTTTATTTTATATTGTAAATTCTAATTGTTTATTCTTAGATTCTTTAAAACCTGAAGATGGGATAAAATTATCCTGAAATCGATAGTTTTTAAGTTAATTTATACAATACGTATAAATAATAAAGTTGGACTAAAAGAAAATAATAATAGCAAGTTTTTCTATTTAATTGAAGCAGTCCAAATAATTGTGTTGTCCTTTAATTTATTCAAAGATATTTATTTTATTTATAATTTTAATTAGGTTAAAAGAAATTAAATTATATTCACAATTGTAGTATACTTCGTAGAAAATTTCGTTTGAAACGTCATCAACAGAGGGCACATCCAAAATCATTCATTAAACAAAAATAATGCATTAATAGGGGTCATTAATGAATGATTTTGTATACATTAAAAATACTCCTTAATAAACGATCAACGAAAAAATAATTAAATTATTCAAAATGACCATGTGCTTTTACATTACACATAACCTACCTTATTAAAATAATATTTCCTCGGTCATATACAGAGGGGTGCACAAAAAACGGGCAACGATATAGCTTCGTTATTTTTTATCAGATTTTAATAAGTGATATGTCAAATTAAATGGTTTGAAGAATACTACTATCAGATAATAAAAGATTAATTTTATTTTTGAAAACAACAGAGGAGGAGGGGCCAACTTTTCTTTTTCAAACGGCAACATATTTTTTCGATTGAAACAAAAATAATCTAAACCAATTATACCAATAATTTTTTTTAATTAAAAAAAAAATTATTTAATTTTTTTTAATTAAAAAAAAAATATTTAATTTTTTTTATTATTACTATTTTTTTTTAATTTAATTCAATTGTTTTTCTTTTGTTTTTAAGTTTTGAGTTTCTTATTTTTTTAAGTTTTGTTTTAAATTAATTAATAAACTCAAAACTCAAAAACAAAAAAAAACAATTGAATTAAATTTAAAAAAATTAGTACTAATAAAAATAGTTAAAAAAATTAATTTAAAAAATTATTGGTATAATTGGCTTAGATTATTTTTGTTAAAGATTTTTTTTCAATCGAAAAAAGTATGTTGCTATTTGTAAAAGAAAAGTTCCCCTTCCTCCTTTGTTGTTTTCAAAAATAAAATTAATCGTTTATTATCTGATAGTAGTATTCTTCACACCATTTAATTTGACATATCACTTACTAAAATCGGAAAAGAAATAACGAAGCTACGTTTGCCGTTTTTTGTGCACCCCTCTGTATTTAATAATTATATAAAGTTTATTTATGATCATATCTGTTTTAATACACTTCATTAATTTGATGTAGGGAAATTTTCTTCGACTACTTGTTCTATAATACAATTATTATGTGAATTTATAATTTGTTTCAACTGTCATTGATTTGTCATTGATTTGTTATTGACAGGTTATAGATTTCTCTGCAACCAATTATGCGAGTTCACAAGTTGTATAACACTCTTTTCTTCTAAATCTAATTAAATGATCTTACAGTCGATTAATGTGTTCTAGCAATTAATATTTTTGAATCTTAAGCTAATACACTGACATACAGGGTGTCCCGTTCGTGGTTCACCAAACGTCAAGGTTAGAAAGTAGAGCAAATTTTATCAAGAAAAAAACAAAAAAGTAGGAGTCTATCTTTTATGGTTTGAAAGTTACAGGGGTTTGAATTTGGCTTCGCCCGTTTTTGATGGAAATCAGTAAATAATCAATAGTTGCTTAATAATCAATTTTTATAAGCAAAAGTTAAATTTTGATGACTTTTGAAACAGTTGTATTATTAAATTTTAACAAAAATGAAGGCGCACCTCAATTGTATAATAACTAACTATGCTTAGAATCAATTCTCATAGGAGTATGTTTAAAAGGTTCTAGTGAGTGCATAAAAAGAGTTAGGGTTTCAAAATTTTTCATAATTTCTAGATTTCTGGCAAAAACGGGCGATGCCAAATTCAAACCCCTGTAACTTTCAAACCATAAAAGATAGACCCCTACTTTTTTGGTTTTTTCGTGATAAAATTTGCTCTACTTTATGACCTTGACGTTTGGTGAACCACAAACGGGACACCCTGTATACATACAGGGTGTCCCAGGAGGAATCGAAAAAAAATTAGGAGGTGATAGTATGAAATATTTTAAGTAAAAAAGTTCAAATAAACATATGTCCGATTCTCAATGGTTACGGAAATACACTTGTTTGAATGTTTTTATCCAGAGAAAACATAAAAGCTCTTCCGAGGTCGTCTTGTCGTTCCTTGATGAGAGCAACACTATTTGTTATGCGAACAATTAGTTCATGGCATATTTTAGATGTAGTTTTTTCATTTACCTGCCTAAAAAGTTGTTAAAGGTAAGATTTTAATTGTGATTTGTTTATGTATTTTAAACTAATAATTTGTAGCTCTGATGAAGTTTATAAAAAATAAACGAAACGTTAGCTACAACAACAGATAGGGTTTTTATTTTTGTCCTAAATCGAGGGAAAATACTTAGATTTACATTAAGTTCAAGGACGTTAACGAATTCATGGATAAGTCTGTTATGTTATCTCTGAATAACAACATTCAAACAAGTGTATCTCCGTAACCATTGAGAATCGGATAAAATATTCCATACTATCACCTCCTAATTTTTTTTCGATTCCTCCTGGGACACCCTGTATACAAGATACAAATGTACATTTTAACAGACAATATTTGTAAAAATTAGACTAACTTTCTAGTATATTTTTTTTACAATAAAAAGCATCTCTCATGATGGTTATCTCATTTCTTATTTTTTAGTAAATTTAATAAATTAGAGTAGACTACATTTAAGTTGTTTAGATGAGATCTCAAATTAACACTTTTGTTATTTTTATTGATTTCAATTGACTCCTTTAATAATCTTTTTGTTATATTTTCTTCTATACCTAAAACATGTATATTTCTGTACCTAAAGCAGTTTTCTCGTTATTTGATATAGTTTTAAAATCGTTTTTATGGGTATTTATTCTTGTCTTTAACCAATTTTTGGTTTGACCAATATAACAACGATCACAATTCTTGTTCATTGTAACAGCTAAACGAGTAGTGACTCCACCTATTTTAATCTATTGCTCTTAACTATAGAAAAAGAATAGGTAACATACCATAGATCCTAATCATAAATACTAGTTATTGACTTTTGATTTGTAGATTACTTTTTAATTTCTGTCGCAACAATATTATTTTTATAATGAGTTAACTCCGGAACTTAGCAAGCTTAAGTTTTCGATAAATCTTACAAAAATGACCATTCCTTTCTAACCCAAAAACGTTTTGAAGAAGGAAGAGTGATTTAAAATAATATTTCCTGAGAATACCCCTATTAATTTAGCCAAACACCTCCATCTATGTGAGGACCACCTTGATGATAAAGGTATCTCAATTTTTTAAAAACCGAATTACAGCGTTATGATAAACCCATTTTTCCTCCAATAACTACCAACCCATATTAAATTTGGTAAAATAAGTATTTTTATAGTATGTAGATAGGAACCACTCGAATTTCAAATCATTTGTTTTTTTTGGTTAGTTGAAGATTTTGTATTTTGTTGTGAGTTCTTGACCAACTTTATTAATATAGGTATAAATGAATAATTTATAATGGATGATACAATTATTTATTTAGCGGTGATTGCTACACTTGAAGAAACTGAGAACTTAGAGAACGTGATCATGAGTTCAATTAGCAAACCGACCATTTCCAAACGAGAACATTTATAAAAATCGTTTATTGATAGGACATTGGAGTAAGTGATGGCGGATTAATTTGGTATTCCATATAATGGTATCCCATATAATGAGGAACCTAAAAGAGCATTTATCTTCATTTCATCCGCACTTCTTTGCCTCTAGCATAGAATTTAGGGAATGTGATATATTTATTTTTAAGCTTCGGATGATTTGGAACGCAACAAGACATTCCCTTTGATAAGAATTAAAATGACCGCTTCTTTGCTTTTTAATTTTGCAACAATAAACGATAATTTTAAAGTTAATCTTTTTGACAAGGTTTAATTACTTTTTATTATAGGGTTATTTAAACTACTCCATAAATTGCGATGTTGTCCATATCGATCGATTATATTCATTCGATATTAATCGTATACGAAAAAATTCGAGTGAAAACGAATATAGGACACCTGAATTGTATTTCCGGACCAAAATTGAGTGAAACTTTTTGACATACTTTGGTCGAAGGAATCGGCCCAGAAAGTTTTTCGACAGAAATAAGATATACCTTATTTGAGGGCTCTAAAGTCTTACAAAAGTATTATTTATGTTTTTTTGCATTAGAACAAAAAGCATGAATTTTGTGCTGACATAAATGATAATTGATAATAAATGTCCAACCTTTTTCACGATCCTAGAAAAAATATTTTTCACACTAGCGTATCTAGTATTTGTCTTTTAGCAAATCACTCTTATGGAAGCATTTTCGGAAAATATTTTATATTTCTTAAATGCTTAGTTTAATTCTCTTTATCACCCCAAATAATTTGCAAAGTTATTCAGGGAAAACTAAAATGTTCCAAATGTTCAAAATTGGTAAAATAATTTTTTTATTTTTATTGTTATTGTCTTTTTACTTCATTTTTGTGCTATTTTTGTTTTATTTTATTCCCAGCAAAACGTGAACAAAAGCAACCACACACATTAATTTGAAATTTGAATAGCGTTTTTATTTAAGAGGATTGGGAGTCTAAGTAGAACTGCGCTCCGATAGTAAACGTATATTTTAAGCTTTTTTATTATACAAAATATTTTACATCCTGCCAAAAAAGTATCAGCTTAAAAATTTACTTATTCTTATATTTTTTACTATTATAAAATAAAAATTTACGGATATTTTTTTGCTTATACCATATTTTACTTATTCACAATTAATGTCAAGAAATATAAAAAAAAAAACACCTTAATAACCAAACTTTATCAAAACTACCGAGCGTTCGAAGAATTTCGCATATTAATGTTTCAGAATATAAATGAATCATGATTACACATGTGTAATATCTATATTTAAAGCGTATCACTTATCCTATAACTGCGGATGGAATGGAATTATGAAAAGCATCTTGTGAGTTAATAATACATAGAACTCTCGAGTCGGTTTATCAATGGTTAATTTGTGACTTACCTAATAGCTCCTTTATAGCTCCTTACAAATGAAATGCATAGTTAAGTCATTAGCTTAAATATCATCATTTGGCACTTAGTTTAACTAGCAATTTAATTAAGAATTAATAAATCAACCCTTTTGGTAAGGCTATTAACTAAGAACATTTATACATAAATCAATGTCAACTATTACAGATTTTGACGTTACTGGCGCTAATTCTCAATTTCTAAGATAACATTTATGGTAAAGCAAACAATTTAAAATATCCAATAAAACATTTTTTAGAGAGTTTATAGTAGACAAATTAAACAAAATTATAAGGAAAGGACATTAAGAAGTTAATGTTTTTTATTTAATATACCAGGTGTTCACGAAACTAGGGCCACCACTGTCATTTCACCGGAATGACATCAACTTTTTATTAAACATTGGTAAGTTCCAAGGATGTTTATGATAAAAAGTTTTTTAAACTTAAAAAAAAAGTTATTTTTTTAATAAAATCTATTAAAATGACTATTAAATAATTTAAATAGGTAAAATAAATTTTAAATTATGAAATTCATTGGGCCGTTTTTGAGAAATTAATTAATATAATTTTTAAAATGCGTTTTTTGCAAATATCTTTATTTTTTCAAATGGCATGATAGTGGGGCTAGCCCTATTTAGTTCAGTAAACATGTGTTTTCAAATGCCATATAGCATACTAAAACTTCAAATTTTTATTTTCATAAATAAAGAAATTACAGAGGCCCCTAGTTTCGTGGACAGCCGGTATAAATTAAAAAACACCTCTTCCCGAGAAAAGTGTTTTTTGTCTTAGGATAATCCTGTATTAGACCGAGGAACTCTACATTATGAACGAATGTTGCCTAAGCCTAAATATCATATTTCTGAGTTAAAAAAATGATAAGGGTGGCCCTAGTTTTGTGGACTCCCGGTATATTACTTATGGTACGTTTTTAGCATTTAAATGCTATTAATAGATTATAATTAAGGGCACTGTAGTTTTTTTTTATCAGAAAACTGCAATGCAGATACCCGGGCGCTAAAATACGCTTTATAAAAAGTATACTTTTAATAAAATTATTAATTCCCTAAATAAATATATAAGAAAATATTTTGTTCACCTAATTATTCGTGTTTATGTTTTAATTAAAGTAGTGACCCTTTTCTTTATGTAAATATTTAAAATTATTTACATAAAATTCTATACTAAAAGATTTATTGTGATTATATCAGATTATAAATTAAAACAATAATTTAATTACTTAATTTTTATAAGGGTAGGTTCTTTATTGTTTCTTTCATTAAAAGCTCATAAAATTAAATTATACCCGGCGCATTCGCCAATATTAAGCACGTTTTTATCTACATAATTCACATTTTTAGTCCAAACATTTATTCAGAATATTATTTTATTTACATTTATTATTTTCTTGGACCTAAAAAAACATTCAACAAATTACAATTAATTACATAATTGTAATGAGAATGATTGCAAGTTAGGATGAAATTTTTTTGTATACACTTGTAAAATTTTTAAATATTTTATATTATAGGTACTTCAAAATTTGATTACGTTCTTTAACGCTTTCTGTATAAATTGAAAAATCAAGTTATTGATGTATGCGTATGAATTCCCAGCACTAGTTTTATGATTTTGTTTTAAGTATGTGTTATTTTTTTCATGTATTTTAACTTTATTGATTTTCTTTAACTTTAATAGGAATTTTAATAGATTTTCAAATAAAAATAAGAATGAACCGAAAAATACACAGTAGCTACCATTTTTTAATATATTTCGTGCCATGTTATTATGAAAATGTCAGGAAAATAATGGACCATAAAAATTTGGCGGTTTTTAACTTTTTAGGAAACTAAAAAATCGAAATCCTCTAAAATATTCCGTTTAGTGATTTCCCAATATTATTTTCTTTTTGTTGATTGTTGATGTTCAGTTTTTCCTTCTCTCAATTTTACAAATAATTTATTTGTTTATTTTTACAATATTAAACGTTACGTTTTTTACGTTTATTAATGGTTAATATTTGCAATTTATGTGTACACACTTAAATCGAAATATACCTATATTTTAAAACGGGTTATAAACAAACCAATTTTTTGAACCTAGTTTTAATTAAAATTCATTTCAAATTTTAGTATTTCAATATTAAATTGGAAAATTATTGAGAGCGTGTATTATTTTTATTTAATTGATTTGAAATATCTAAAATATTCGGTGTTTTACTAATTTAACATAGCTTAAATGTTTTATAATAAAATTAAAATTATATTAGAAAATAAAAACCCTTTATTATGATTTCATTGGAACTATAATTTTAAATTTAACTTAAATATACAGAGTGTCCCGTAAATGGCGCAAGAGTTCGCCAGTACGTTATTGGGGAACCTTGGTCTCCAGAAAAATTGTTAAAAAATCCTCTTGACCAATTGACCGGATAATGAAGAGTCACAGTTTGTAAATCAACTTCTTTATTTTTATCAATTTTGAAAAACCACTATAGTTGTTATGTAAAGTTAGACTTCTTTTACATTGTTAATTATGTAATATATTTAATTTAAATGTATTCTACCAATGTATAACGAAGAATGATGATTCTAATCCCAACTGTATCAAACATTACCAACTTCACAATTTATTTTTTAAAATTGATAATTCAATTTTAAAAAATAATTTGTAAATTTATTAAAATACGATTTAAGTTTAATTTATTAATTAAGACGATTGTCAGCAAATTTGTGCGCTTGATTTTGAAATTCGCTTGATATTTCCTGTTTTGGTCATATTCTTTTTTCCAGTTGAACTTTTTTAAAATTTCTATTTTTTTCGTTTAATAAAAAGTCATGTGGTTATCATTTTTTGAAATTTTTATGTTTTTGTACTAAAATCCATAATTTTTGACTGAATTAAATTTAAAGAATAAACAAAAACTGATACAAATTTTTTCTGATGCTATTTAGTAGAAGGAATCCAAAAATACAGGGTGTCCTGTAACTTCACCGATAACGCTTAACTGGCGATAGTAGACCTGAAAATCAATCGATTTGGCCCTATTTATCTATAGTTCATTCATTTATCTGAAGTTCATTTTTAAAAAAATATTTTTTTTTAATTGCTGCCAAAGTAATAAAAATTTTATGATGAAATATTGTACGCATGCATTTTTATAAAAACCGCTCATTTGATAATAAAAAAAGAAATTTTAAAAAACTGGAGCAAAAATAATGACCAAAACCACAATTATTAATCGAATTTTAAAATCTTTCTTTAAAATTTTAAAAACTTGGCCAAGTAACTTGGGTCGCCAAAATTACCAAAAAAAATTCAAAATATTTTCTGAAAGTTTTTTGTCACAAAATTTTATTTCTGCGTACAAACATTGAACATATTTTTACCTGAATATTTTATTAATGTAATTAATTCTTATATTTTCTCATTTCATATTTTTATTAAATTAATTTATCATTACCTTACACAAATGAACAAATAAATTGCTTCATTGTTACTGTTATTATTTATTTTTATTTTTCTTGTAAGGTTTTATTAAATAATTAATTATTATTTTATTATTTGATGTTGTTTATTTCTTTATCATGCCGAAGGCTCATATCCCGTGTTCGCTTTTTATTACATTTTTATTATCCCCATTACTACTAGTATATGTTTTTGTACTTTGTTAATAACGTATAGAGTTGGTAATCCTTGTTGCATAAATACAGAAGGATTGTCCGAACCTGGCTTCTCTAGGGATATTAATATATAATTAATCATTTGGATGTTTAGCCGCTACATTTGGAAACTAGAAACTTTTAATCGGATTAAGCCTGATTGAACTTCAAAATTCATTCAAATGAAACAAATAACCTTTTTATATTTTATTAAATTTGCCTACAAAGTTGTCAGTAAAATTTTATTAACCAAGACTACGTCTTATTGACCAATAAGTAAATTTAACTACTTATGGAAAAATTACCAAACTTACTACTATTTTACTTTTTGGTGCTTTTTCCGTAATAGTCATTCCTAGGTCAAATTGAAGTTAGTTAACCCTAACTTTGACTTCTAACACGATTTTCCGTTGGAGGCGAAAAGAGGTAAAAAATTAAGGTAATTTTACTTTAAAATTTCCCTAATTTTAACTTTTAAGGATAGTAATAAATTTGATTATATTGTGGTCAGATTAACCTATTAATCGGCGTAACAGTTAATAATCCCATAAGGTCTAAATGCCTTACATGTGGCCAATTCAGTGCCATCAAAGTTGTTATTTAGGGCAATATTACGTAAATTTTTCCTAATTACGTAAAAACTACTTAAATCCTAAATATTTTCTATGCCCTGTTACTTGGGATTAAGAAATATAGAATATATCTTAGCAGGGCGGTTTCAAAAATTATCCCCTTCAACCGAAAAACAGAAATAATACCCGCAATAGTTTTCAATGAAAGTGCAAATATTTGCCATCGGTGCTATTTTTTATTTAAATCAGGTATTAAAAATTACCTACATCCGCGTAGCAATGACCGTTAAGGAAATTGAGATATAAACAAATTAATCATTTTAAACTATTCAATTTACTGTAAAATACGATTTTGTTAAAAATTCCATTTAAGGATGCATGAAAAATGATCCTATTACTTGCGTAAACGATATTCATCTTACAAAATCAATAAATTATCCTATCTCCTAAAAAAAGTTGTCAGATACTTTATTAAAGACGGTGTTAGGTTTCTTAAAACCATCTACTGTATTGTAACAAAATTGTATTGCAGTACTAGGTAATACGATTTTTATCACTTTTTTAAAATTGTATTCTGTGAATTTTTAGAGCTAAAATAAAAGCGATGAGCGTATGTTTTCATGGATTTAAATGAAATTTGTCTTTATAAAATATTTTTGCAAAATATGCTACATGTGAGATCATATTGAGTATTGCAAATACAAAAGCTTCTTATCCAGATGGAAACCCTAGGGAAGCGTTCTTGTAATGCACCACTTTCTTTAAAATATAAATTTCATATTTAACTACGATACACTGAAACTATATGTAGAAAGTTCAAACATGTTGAATTCCATAGTTTCACGAATAAGGTTGCTTATTTTCCTAATAAATATCTATTACATTTTGTAAATGTATACTACTCGTGTATTGGGAATTATAGCTATCGGTAGAGGGCGCTTTATTCAACAAAACCCGAGTAGGTTTATTTTTAAATCTTAAATAAAATCCGTATAATCTTGGATTAGAATTGGTTTTGTTGAGCTTTTTTAAAAATATTTAGAGCTACTGCATTTGTGACCAAACCATAACAAAGCTATTCTCATTCTATCTACAAGTAACAATGCGATTATCCTTAGTTGTCATGTTGTTCACATATGTGTCTCTATTATTTACTTTGATTATTTTACATGAATTTCTGAAGCGAATTTAAGTGGAAAAATCAAAACAAAGTATGTGTCGAAAACAATAAAGTAAAATATTAAATCAATACAACTCATAAATTTAAATTGTTTTTCCCGCCATTTTTACATCATTGTATATTTCAAAGTATTTGATATTAAACATAAGAACAATGTTTTTATGCTTGTTTTAATTTAAAAAGTTGGCACATTTATTTTGGTGTAAAAAAATCTTAAAGCAAAAATAATGTAACCTATACAGGGTGTCCAGAAATTAAGCGGCCAAACTTTAGGAGGCGACTCTACAACTAATTTTAAGAAAAAAACTTCCGATAAACATGTGTCCGATTTCGCTTCCTAAGGGAGCTACAGCTCTTTAACTATTGTGTCTAAAACTATGTTTTTTGTCATTTATTTGAAAACGGTTTGTAATAATAATTTTGAAAGCCTTTTTTCAGAGCTTTCAAAAAATCTGAAAAAAATTGAGAAATTATATCTTAAACGTCTTAGTCTTCACACCAAATTTCAAATCTGTATTACAAACCGTTTTCAAATAAATGACAAAAAACCTTTTTTTGCTCAAATTTTTTAGTATAAGAAGTTATTTGTTGTTTTTATACAATATTAAAGATAATTTAATGATCTTTTTAATTGCAGAATAAATCATTTAGTTGTTACGACCTACAGATTTTCTTAAAATGGTCGATAAAAATATAATATTTAAAATCGTTTTGATATTTTTAATTTTATTGTATAAAAATGAGTATGTTGCAAATAAGATTTGTGCGTTTGGCTGTAATATCTATTATAATGATATACAGGATGTGCCAAAAGTCACCTTACCAGTTATAAATGAAATATCCTTTTGTTACTTCTAATTATTTTATAATTTTCTTTTGAACATGAAACATGAAAAATCTTTTATATGGTCCCCATTTTTGTATTCACATGTATTTATTATTCCTGACGAATATTTTCCTTCAGCAAGGAAAAGTGACGACCCACGAAACTCCGCATTTCTGGAAATTATTCTTTCTGCGAAAAATCTTATTTTTGGGCCACCCTGTATTTACGGAATTATACAGGGTGCCCAAGAATCAGTTTACAGGCCATATATCCGTTAATTAAAGAGATGGAAAAAACAACAAAAGTATTTAATGGCATAAAATTGGGTTTCCATTTATATTCTTAAAATGTTATTGGCTTTCACCACCCCTAAGAAGCTATCATCAATTTTTTTTAAATGGGACCCCCTACTTTCGTAAACAGAAATGGGATGTCAACTTAAAACTAAATACGACAGCATGTTATTTTTACTATTTTTGATACACAGAAGTGAATGTGTATTGTGAATATTTTCTTTGCATTTGAATCGCTAAATGTCAATAAAGATATTATTCAAAGGTGGCTTCGTTCATGTTTATAAATAAATATACAAAATAATTTTTGTCATTTTGAAGCTTGTGTGGAATGTGCAGGAGCCAATTTGATGCCATTTAAAGCTCTCTTTGATTTGAGTTTTTATCTCTTCAACTAACGGAGTTATTGCTTGTAAACTGAATCTTGGGACACCCTGTATTTTATCTAGAAACATAATTATCCTTGAATAACTGCGACAAATTTCTTATGATGATAGAGGAAGTGAAACTCAAATTAGGCTTTTTAATTAAAATTTCGTGATTTATCTGAAAACATACAAAGATCAAATATCAAAGTAGGCAAATTACCACAATATTTTGTTAATTCTAGGTTTTAAGTAGCCTTTTATATTTAATAATTAGTACCTTTTCTGTAGAACATTGATCAAGGATTATTTTAGTACTTTTAAAATTATCAAAAAAGTAAAGAAACAAAAGATATGTTCAAAAAAGTTGATGACCCCCCCCCCCCCACATGTAACCTCCCTGAAAATATTTTTTAAACTTCTATTGGAAGAAAATATGTATCCTTATGTGAAAAAACTGTGGCCAAAATTTCAAATAATATTTATTTTATTTACAAAACAATATTTTTTTTTTAAATTTTTAAAGTGGTATAACTTTTTAAGGAAGCAATTCCGGACAATACTGTATACGTCAAAAATGCTTAGTTTCACTTCCTCTATCACCACAAAAAAAAATTTGTCACAGTTATTCAGGGACACCTTGTATACTTTTAAAGTAACTTTAACCACGTAATTTATTTTTATTTTTCTAAAAGAAGAACACTAAAGAATTTGAATCGAAAAAAATGTATAATTTTATAAAAGTTGTCTATAAAATGGGATTTTGTTTGATTTTGTTTTTAAATATTATTTTTCTTTTCAAAATTAGGAGTAACAAGTTAAAATTATTTAAGGTTCTGAATTGTATTTTTAGTTATGGGCAATGAAAAAATCACATTTTTTTTTCAAAATTAAATGCAAAACCAGCCGTATAGGACACATTTTTCTGGCGATCTGAGCAGTTTTATCGTTTTGGCGCAAATTTTTAGTTTACAAAATCATTTGATCGTTCAAGTAGGTCTCCCAACATTTATTTTTTTGCGCTACCAACCTATATTTGAACACTTACCGTTCATGTCTACAAACGCGTTACTATGAAATTCTCAAATGAAAGTTGATTACTATGGCAACCAAAAAATACAGTTTCGTTCTGATTTATAACAGAACAGTGTTTCGTTATGAAATAGTTTGCCTTAAATATAAGAGGTGGCGCCACAGCTGATTTGACAATTTGCACTTCTAAATGTTCAGAATACTGTAATCTTAAAAATTAAATAACTTAACTTTTAATTTCTTTCAACTTTTAATTCTGACATAAGAATTTATGAACATGTACAAAAGGTTGGTAGCGCAAAAAATAATATTCGTTACACGGTTGTTAAGTGCTGTTTGACAGGCCTCGAAAAATAGAATCTTTTTCTCGTTCTGTCATAACGCACTTACCGATCTTGTTACGTAGTATACTATTATTTACCTCCCAAAAATTTAAGTTTTAGACAATTAAATAGTGTCAACTAAGAGATATATGTAATACCAAGGGTGCAAAGACCGCGGAGATATTACGGCCCCAATATAAGAAAATAACTTAATGGAATTTCTTTCTTTAAATCCGTATTTCGTTTTTGGTTGGTGGCCTACCCTAAAGTTCCAGAAAATGAATCCTGCCCCAAGCGCTAACAAATCTGTGAACCCTCGTGTTAAACAAACCAATTTTAAATTACGACAATGGCAAGTTCTTACGCAATTTTGGATAAGCCAATCTTTATTTTCTTTTGAATTTAAGATGGTATACTAACTTTTATTCAACCCTTTCCCAGAAACAGAAATGTGTGTTAAATTTGTAGAATTTTTTATTTGCTTGATGTAGGAATAAATTTAGAACTTTCAATTTGCAATAAACCTAAAAATATGTATGCACCTGTAGGAATTTTCTACCAACTGCTGGTGTTTCAGAGAGACATTGAATTATTATGACAATGAACTTGTAAATTGAAAAAGTTCAACAAATTTTTAATGAAACTCTCTGATTAAATTTATGTTTTATTGATATTCGCGACGAGAGGAAGAGTTTAAAATTGTATACCTAAAAGTAAAAGTGGCGATCTCACTCTTGTATAACATCTTAAGGGAGCTCTAAAGTCACGGGTAAAGTTCAGTATATCTTAATTTTATGTTTTTTGGTGATACGTGAAACTTCATACACACATCTTTGATCCTATAAATAAACTTTTGTTTTATTCAAGAAGTTAAGAAGTTATAATTCAGCAACATACAAATAAATTTTATCATACAAAAGTAATAAATAATTATTTCATCTCAACTTTTACCATTTTAATTATAAAAGTAGTTTTGAATAATTAATAAATGGAATTTTGTTTTATTAGGAGGAAAAAAAGAAATTTTCTTAATGCACTGAAAAAGTACCTACTTTATTGCCTAGGCAGTAGAAAGTACGAAGTAGTATAAACATAACCATTACCAAATGGTATAAAATAACCATAGACTCATCTAACAAAGTAATATGACTTGCTACAGCATATGAAGTGACGTTTTATGAAAATATAGTCAGTTATAAATTATTCGATGTAGGTATTCTTGAAATCGAAGCGTGGAATGCATCAGGCACATCAATCATAAGCCGAGTGCTCCCAAAATATAAACGAAAATTAACTCTCTCATATTGAAAAAAGTTGAGAACATACTTAAGGAAAAACTTTTAAATGTTGTATTTTCTGTTTTGAAATAAATAAAACTTTTGAGGCACTGCATGCATTGGCCGAAAAAGTGGAAGCACTAGAAACAATATCGTTTGAGGGCTATAAAAGGATTTTATTGCGGTCGTAAAGCACCAGAGTCAATGAGGCGTGTAATTTAATGGCGTTTCTACATCTTGTTATTGATCTTTCGACTTACCGCCAACCCTCTAGGATGGCGCACCTTTAAGTTTTATTTAAAACAGTGCATTTAAATTATGATAATCCTTATGAAGATTAAGGATAAAGCCGCAATAAAGAGCTCCAGGTTAAGAGCTCGACTCGAGATTTACCACTTCAAATTATATGCGTAGAGATGTTTTTCAACCGTAAAACATATTTCCTCTAAAAATTTTATTACATAAATTTAAAGCAGACTCTTGAATACGTTTTTTGTAATTGTAGGTGGTTTATTGAATTTTTTTCTTTCTGAATAAAATTGCCTGGTTCGTTTTGCAATTCAGGAATAAGACGACTTTTTGTTACTTCCTGCATCCGCAGTTGCCCAGATTATTTGAATCCCCCTTTTTTCGAAGAACATCAAATAATCTTCAACCACCTTAAATTTTATTCGAAGCGACTTTTACATTCGTCAATAATACCTTTTAAATCATAAATATAAGCAGCATTATAAATCAATAATTATAATATAATAATATTTAATTCTTTTAAAAATCGCTTTTAAATGTAATTTATGAACCAATTATGTCGTCTTTATGATAAAAATAACCTCCAACCTCCCCTAATAAAAGAAATATCTCTTCGTTCTTAATGTATCTAAAAGTTTCCATGGAAATTCAGTTTACTCTGTCTCATAAAAAGCTTTTAGCAGCAATCGTATCGTTTTAAAATAAATTTCATTAAACTTTAACTTGGATACGGCGTGTTTATTTTCGTCGCTCAATTAGGAGTCACCCTGTTTATAGACCCATTTAATTTTTAATTTCTTTAAAACATACATCATTGTTATATTTGGAAATAAACCAAGTTTTTTTTTAGAATTTCAATCGATAGATGAAAGAGAAATGTATTAAATTTTTATTCATCATCTAAAAGCTTCCTTTGAAGTTTTTCTTAAAATTAATTTTAAATTATCGATTTTATATTATACATACATACAGGGCGATTCTTTAGCTCTGCGACATACTTCGCAATATGAAAGATGATACCATTTTAAGAAAAATAATATCTTATGAACATATGTCCGATTCATTCTAGTTTTAGAGTCAGTGGCGCAACCAGAGGGCCTGCACGGGTGCACATGCACCCCCTCTGCATGACCAGTTTTTTTTAACCAGATCCACAGATCCGAAAAGTCCCGGCCTATGACGATAATTTTGATTCCAAACGTAGTATTATTTTACATAAAATAGTAAAGCTTCTGTTTAGTTAAACAAATATACAGAATGTTCGTGAATGATCCAACTTCATGGTTAGAAAGTAGATAAAGTTTTCTTTTTTTACTTTTAGAGAGTTTTGAATTTTAGGTCAGCGATTTTTACAAAATATTAGTACATTACAGGCCTTAATCCCAGTCTTTTTCAATTATTAGTAACTAGTAACAAAGGCAATACAGAAATTCGTACCAAAATGTTGAAAAAATTATTATGTTTTTTTCAGTATTTCGATTATTTCTCAAAAAACGCCCAATTAAGGGGATGTTTTTTTGTCTTCGGAACAAAACTATTATCACTGCAAATTATGAAGATTTTGACTTCTTCTAGTTCTTATCCTTCACTTACCAAAAAATAAAATGAAACAAATTGGTTGTATTTTAACGTAAGTTGATTGTATATGAAACCAACTGAAGAATCATCAAAAATTGTTGAAACAAATAGTATATTGTTTTATTAGGAGCTAAAGTGACACTTTTCAGTGGCGAGTTCGGAAAGTTTGGAGGACGAGACGCGTAGCGTCGAGTCCTCCAATTTTGCGAACGAGGTACTGAAAAGCACTTTAGCTCCGAATAAAACATGCTATTTTTTCTTCAAACGTCTATTTAAAATTAAAATAATTAATATTTTCACATTACACGCTTGCATGATTCAAATGATTTAAAAGATCAAGGTAGGCGGCGTAAACGTCAAAGGAATATCTTGTTCGATTATTTCCGATTTATTGGTGTGTACTTTCCATTAAATATGTTTACATTTTCTATGATAATGGTTGAAACAACATAACCTCATTTTGCAAACATGATTTCTATTTTTATTCACGATTTTGAAATATAAATTTAGAATTCTATTTTTTTATTAAAATAAGGTGTTTTTTTGCAAATCAAATTCAAATTATTTTGCTTAAATTCAACAGAATGAAAATTTTGAATTCAATTGATTTGACATTTGGTATAAATATTTGACACATTTGAGCGGCAGAAAAAGTAACTTTTTCTGCCGCTCACGGCTGGCATATAAAGTACTTTAACAGCCTAGGCATTAAAATACATGTTTAACCTTTTGTATTGAAGCATATAATGACATGTTTTACTGACGTTTGAAGAAAAAATATATTAAAACAGTTAGAGAATGAGCTATAAAATTTCAAAATTTTCATGATTTATAGGAATGATATATTTTGGTTTGAGAAGAAAAAAACCATCCCAACTGAAAAAAAACTTTGTTTTTTAACGTTATTATTTCTTTTGATTTCTGTATTACTATTATTACCATTTAAAGATGATGGTTTTAGTTTTATTGGGATTGCTGTTTTTTAAATCTCTGACCTAACATTCTAAATGTTGAAATTTCATCGACATTCCGTTTCATCGACACGACCGTTTTATCGACACAGACGTTTCATCGACATTGCATAGGCAATAGTCATAGACATGGCCAATACATCGACACACATGCTTCAACGACATTACCTTTTCATCGACAACCATTTCATCGACCCTACCTTTTCTTCGACAAGGACGTATCATCGACACAGACGCTTCATCGAGACTACCTTTTCATCGACAAATCTTATCTTCGACATTCATTTTCATCGACAACCGTTTCATGGACAATACCTCTTCATCGACAAGTATTTTTGTATAGGCAAGGACGGTCCATCGACACTATAGCAGTAAAATTTCGGCAGAACCTTTTTACATATTTATTTTATTGTTGTATAATATTCTTTTTCGGTAGTACCTACATTTGGAGAAATATGACGAATGACGAACTCCATTTTCCTTAGTAATTTAGAAAAACATATTCGTCATTTACCAATTTCACATTCCCAAACATTCTAAAATATTTTAAATATCTGTGTCGATAAAATTACATTGGCCATGAAAAGCTTTAGCGATGAAGCATGTCTTTGTTGATGAAGCGTTCTTGTCGATAAAAAGACTGTGTTGATGAAACTGTAGTCGATGAAACGGCATTGTAGAAGAATTGGTAATGTCGATGAAACGTCCTTGTCAAAGAAAAGGTTTGTCGATGAAATGATAGTGTCGATGAAACGGTTGTCGATAAAAAGATAACGTCGATGAAAAACGAGTGTCGATGAAACGTCCTTATCGAAGAAATGATTTGTCGATGAAAATGTTTTGTCGATGATAGAGTAATGTCGATGCATAGATAATATAATATACATATACGTATTATGTTATCTATGTGTCGATGAAACGTCTGTGTCGATGGACTGGTCGTCTCGATAAAAGGTTATGTCGATGAAACCGTTATCGATGAGAAAGCACTGTCGAAAAAGTGTTAGTACGCCATCGTATGTACATATCGCAATATGTAAAAATTAATGTTTTTTGTAACGAAATTGAAAGGAGTATTTTTCTGCTCTATGCACCCCCCATTCAAAATTCCTGGTTGCGCCACTGATGGGGGTTTAAAGTTTTAATGGAATTTAAAATTATAAAATACTTTAATTTACAAAAAATAACATAAATTTAAATTAAAACCTTGAAAAAATTATTTAAATTGTAAAAAATGACCGCCATAGGCTTGAATGCAAGTCTCAGCTCAACACATCAAGGTTTCTGTAACTCGACGTATAACATTTCCATTAATTCATATGCAATTTGCCGCATCTTGAATTCTTTCTAATAACTGCTGACGACTATGCTTCATTTTTTTAAGTAGGAGTGATTTGATTTGAAATGCTAAAAATTAACGTCCCTGATTGGTTAAAAGTCAGCAAGATTTACACCGGATAATTATTTTGGATAAGTTTTGACATATAACCTCAAAATATTAATCATAAAATTTGAATTACTGATGTATTTATATGTATAAATTTGTATTCAGTACAAAGAAATGGGGAATTTAATTATGTTTCTGTTCATATTTTATCATTAATAAGCTAAAATAACCTAAAGTTCCTGTCAAAATCTGTTTGGTTATTTTTCTAGTAACTTTTATAGTGTAAGTTGTCCTTCCCTGTCACTCGTCCAAGTTAAAAAATGAAGTATAGCTATTTCCACTTGGTACAAAGGATCCTTCACATGTCCCCAGAAATAATAGTAATAGGATTGAAATCTGGTGATCTTGGTGCCCAACGTATTGCACCTCCATAGCCAATCCATTTGTTTGAAAAATGATCATTTTAGAAGATAGTCGCAAAATGTTTGAAAAGCGTACTTTTCGCTAAGAAAAATTGATTTTTGGGCATTTGTAATGAAAAATTTAACAAAAGCGATGCCTAGTGCCCTTTAAATTGAATTTAGTTTTCATATACAATTTTTGTTTTTCATGTATAGTCTATGATAGGGGCGTACTTTTGGTGCTGTGATAAAAAAATGCGTTTTTATCATTATACCAAAAGTACAATGATAAAAAATGTAAGTTTTAAGTGTTTCAAGTGTCAGCCATTGAAGAAGCACGTGAATTTAACCTCACTTAACCTCGTGCTGATAACGACTAGTAAGTAAATTAAATTGAGTTTTCGATTGTCTATCCTAATAGAGTTAGGCTCAAAGCCACTTAAAAATCTAAATTTAAAACCGGCATGAACTAGGCTAGAAATTGGACTGAACTGAACTTTATTGATTCAGAATTAATTTTAAGTTAAGAATTCGCTAGAATATTAAGTTGACGACATTGTTAAAACTCCTTGTTCCTACGCAGCGTTCAATCAGAACAACAATTTTTTTACAGGTAGACTATGGGGCTGATAGCTCGGTAAGAACAATCGCTTCAATGATCATTGAAATTCCCATGTTGGGAGAACTAGAAGTTAGAAGAGGGCTTGCAGCTTTCCAAATTTGTAAAATTTTGTAAATACTGTATATACATGTAAAGGAAGTTGAAGCAGCTGATAGCTGGGAATTCTAGTTGAACAAATTTGTAAATTTGGTCTGATGATGGGGTTTCCCCCTAAACATGTAGCATAGTAATTAATTCAATAAAGTTGGTTGCAAGTAATTCTTGTCTACTTGTCATTAAAAATAATCTAAACCAATTATATCAATTTTTTTTAAATAAATTTTTAAAATTTTTTTTTTCTTATTTGTTTTTGAGTTTTCCGTTTTGTATTTTTTTAAGTTTTGTTTTTTAATTTATTATTAATAACTTTTAATTTATTAATATTTTTTTAAATAGAAAAAAATATGTTGCCATTTGCAAAAAAAAGTTGCCTCCTCCTCCTCCTCTGATGTAGTAGTATTCTTCAAACAATTTGACATATCACTTATTAAAATCGGATTCGAAGCTACATCGTTTTTTGTGCACCCCTCTGTATAACTGATGTTTACCATATTAAATATTCTAGTTCGTCTCGTTATGACCATGCGTTTGTTAAAAATTGTGCTAGAAGACCTTGCGTACTTAACCCACATGGCAGTCGCCTCCCTTACTTACCTTTTTATGAAAGAAGTGAGAAGTAATTTAATGTTTAAAGGCCGGAAAAATAAGCTTAACAAATTTAAAAAAAGGAATCTAAAAAAGCACAAAATTTTGCTTAAAAAGGCATTAAAATCTAAAAAAAGGCATTAAAATCTAAAAAAAGGCATATAAAAGGCATCAAAATTTAAAAAAGCTTACAATATGAAAAAATCCCTATCTTTCCGCCATTAATCACTCAGACCTTTTACGACACTCGCCTGCCGGCTCGTGTCGCAATTTCGGTCTTCGTGAGTAATGGCTATCTTTACTCGCTCGTTGAATAATATACTATTATCTTGCACATTAAATGTCTATTCTCTATTAAATGTTCTATGGATTGGACAAATAATTTTCAATGACAGCCGCGGGCGACAGCAAATCTCTTTTGCCGCCTCCTGCCTCCGTGGGGGGCTGCAAAAGTAGTTTAACAGCTTAGACATTGAAGTCTATGCTTAACCTCTCTTGTTGTATTATAGAATAGGAGATTTGAAGAAAAATAAAATTCTATTAAAATTTTAAACTCTCATAACTCCAAAACTAAAATGAATCCGACATATATTCTTAGGACATGTTTTTCTCAAAATGCCAACAACTTTCATATGGCAATGTTTGTCACAGAGCTAAAGAATCACCCTGTATAACATTTCGAAAATTACTAATTAAACTTTATAAATTAGAAAAGTAATATTTTTAACAAAAACAACAGAAGTTATTGCTATGTTATGTTTTGTTTTGACTTTTCAAAGGATGTTAATTTTCTGTAACTACCATTTAAGGTTGGGTTATTTTCTCCTATTTATGAAAAACGCTCTCTTCTATTTATAATTATTTTGGAGTTTTAGTAATCGCGTAATGATTAAACAACCCGGTTAATTATCTTTTAATTAATTCGGTAGCTCTCATCGCAGTATTAATATTAAGAAAATAGGTTATGTTCTTGGAAATATAATTTCGTTAAGTCTGGTATATTAGAATTTATAAGTGCATTAAGAGTCGTTGTAAATGAACGACAGCACGTTTTGGACGCTCACAAAAGGATCTTCGTCGATGAAACGTTTATGTAATGAGTTTGCAAGGCAAAGCTCTACCACCGTGTACACAAATTAATGAAAACCACCCCTTTGTTGGCGACACGCATAACCATATTGGCCACTTTTCACCAGCACAAGCCATCACAAACAATAATACAACAAACATTCATTATTTATAATTATTAAACCTATTTATATCACTTTAAATAAAATTAAACTTAATGAGCAAGATCCTATAAATACCCTTTAGTACTTTGAAAACACCTCATATTACATCCAATTTATGCAGAGTATTCCATTGAAAACTTCAAACCCGTATATTTTCCTTAGTGTTACTAATAACAAACAAATCTTCGATTATTTAGAGCTTATCATTAAAGAACCAATAACAGCACTTCATCAGGACTGACTTATCAGTCAGGGACAACCAGAGCTAAATTTAAAACAACATAATATGAAAATAAATTCTGAATACAATTTAAATTCAGTTTTTGGAGGAACTCTCGCAACAGTCGATTTTTTATTTTCGAGCACACATATATTTAAATAATTACCTTTTACCTACTTTCTACCCCTAGCAAGTGGTACAAAGAACTAGATTTACAAATGTACTTTTATTTTAAAAATCGGTACACAATTTACTGATAAATTTATTTTTCAGAATTTCACTTTGAAAATACATATATTCAATTTTTTTAAATTGCAAAGTATTTATTTTTATTAAGTGAGTAAAGCGGCAAACCTCCAAATTAGTACTTTGAATTAACGCGTAATTTATGGTTGTTCAAAACGTCCAAATTAGTAATTAACGTAACGTCAGAATTAGTTCGTAACGCAAAACCTTGCAACTCCCTCGTTGGCTCAAGGGTAGAAATTTAGGAAAATTTTAAAATGCGCATGCCAGTTTTTTATGGGGGTTTTATGACACAAATTTTAATTCTTTTCATTGGTATACAGTATGAAATTGCGGAAAATCATATTTTTTTATTACAAGATCACATGACCGTTTGAGCCCTTTGGGACCGTGCGAATCGCATACCTATAATTTTCAAGACTTAAATTTATTTTAACTATCTTTTGCTAAAAGGGCAACCAATATTAAATCAGAGAAAAACACAAAATTTTTGTGAAAATGAAAATGCAATTTTCCACATGAACAGAAAGCGTGCAGGGGTTTAGTCCCACTTTTCTTTGTTATTATAGGGTAAATATTCTCTCCTTCAAAAGGCATGCTGTATGAAATCGGAGACCAAAAAATGTCACGAGCTCCCGGTCTATTATAATAATATTCAAAGCATAGATAAAATAGATGGCTATCTGGGATACAAAATTTTCGGACCGCAAAACTAGCGCCATCGCGTAGATTCCCCCCGCCATTTTGACAAGTAACGCGAAATTTAAATAATTTTCAAATATTTAAACATTTATTTAATGTTCCCTCTTTGTTAAACATTGTAGTTTACAATATTTAATAAGAAGTAAATATTTTTCTGCTCTTTATCTTTTAGCTGTTTTAACGAAAAGAAAAAAATATAATTAAAGGGTTAATATTTATTTATGTTTCTGCTTATTTACTTTTACTACTTAACATATGTACATCTTACGGATACTTACAAAATATTTAATAGTTATTTAATTTCAATAATAAAATAGTTTGAAAAAGCACTGGTGATATTCGCAGAGTTCAAGTGCAGTTGGGATACTTTCTTTTGGCATAAGTTGCAAGTCACTTATACAAGTTGTAAATGGTTACTTGAATATCAGGCCATAATACTTCAATTTTAACACAAAAACACACACTGAAAAGTCCCAAAAAATAGGAGCTAAATCACCATAGATAATATAATTTATACATATATGTAGAATGCAAACTCAATGCTAAATGATAACACAAAAAAACTTGGCCCCAAAAGTATAGATGGCGCTTTATGAACCTAAAGAAAAAATCAACTTGGCGAATCATTTTTTAGTTGTCAGAATTGATAGTTATGTTTTATGGGGTGATTCTGAACAAAAATGTTAGCCGTAACAGCGATGTTAAATTTGACAGTCACCCTGATGTCAAAATAAACGCTATTTTGTAAACTTTCCTGTAACTTAATGGCGATGTAAAATAACATTTTTGGTGTTAAAATACATTGTACATTATTGTAATTTTATTATTTTGATAGATTCTACATTAATGTAATATTATTATTTTGATTAAAGTTATTTTATCACTGAAAATGTTATTTTACATAGCCGTTAAGCTACATTAAAGTTTACAGAATAACGTTTTTTTGACATCAGGGCGAACGTCAAATTTAACAGCGCTGTTACGGCTAACCTATTTTGTTCAGAATTACCCCATTAGTTAGCTTTCAAAATGCATCAGTTTTATGTTTTTTAGAGAAATGATTCTTGAGTTTAAAAGGGTCTTGTTACTGTTACCGTTGGATAACATCTAAAATGTCTGAGTGAGTAATGGCTATTTAGGGCGCGTTCCAGTAATGAACACTAAAGCCCACGACGACCGCAAAATCGTTCTACATAAGACCGCGATTTTTTCTTTCGTGCATCGATGGCGACCGCAAGAAGCTCACAACGACCGTATTTATTCGTGAGTTTTCGTGGTTGTTTGTTGAATGGTGACCTTTTGAGCTAGTGGAACGGGAAAATTTTGCGGTCGTGGTCGTGGGCTTTAGTGTTCATTACTGGAACGCGCCCTTAATCGCGAGTAGAATACTATACTTTATCTACGACGATTTTTCACTTTTAGATTCTCCTATCTATTATTGTCATTTTGCTGGTCGTTATTTTCATTAAACACATATGTTTACTCTAGATTTTTATTCTATGGCGTAAAATTGACGGCCCAATTTAACCTCTAAAATCACCTGACACCTAATTATATTTTTAATGTTTTTCCAATCCATAAAGGCTCTCTGTATGCCATTTATACCTGTCTTTTGATTTATTTGGTAATAAATTTTGGGTTGTTAGCGCGCGGTTTCTGGTATTTCTGGGTGTGTGCAACTTTCACTTTCTGAATCCATTTTATATATTATGTACTCACGCTTTTTATTATTTTTGTAATTATATTTTTTAAGAAATATGTTTTTAATTTGCAATAAATAATTACTTTTATTAATATAATATAATTGTAAATTCACTTTGATTCACTTTCTTTAAAAATTTTATATTTCAAATTGAAATTATTTTGACAGCGGCGCACGCAAGTGAAGATGGCGCCGTCACATTCTACTCGTGTAACTTCGTTACCGGTCGGTTTTTAGCCAACTTCAGCCCGGTTGTTATGATAAATGTTTTGAAAATGCTGTCTCGTGATTGGTTCCAGCTAGTGTGTTATGGAGAGACATTTGATTTAAATGGAGATATAACACACGGCTAAATTGTAATGATTGTCATTAATTAATAAGAAATGGGTTCGTAATTAATATGTTATTCAATAGTCGTAGATAAAGTAACATTTCAAAATAAATGGGATACCTATTTCCTGTTTACTTTTTAGTAGCTACTTGAATAATTTATCCAAATCATCGTAAGATTTTATTTTATATTTTTTATATATTTATATAAAGGATTTATATAAAGGATTGTAAATAAAGTTGCCTAAAAAACTAATAAAACAGCGCCATCGCGTAGATTCCCCGTGAAACATAGGGACAAAACTTTTTATATGCGAGATATCCACCCTTGATTCAAAGCACTTCAAAGTACATTACTTTTAACGTTTTTTTGGTTAGAATACGATACTTTCTTAAAACTACTAGATGGGGCAAACAAATTTGTACATTAATTTCTGAGGTTGTGAATGATGTTGTGTAAGTTTCGCTTTAATTCGAAGTACTAATTTGGAGGTTGTGAATGCAGCTTACAGAGTAATAATTTAATCAAGAAGTTTAAAGTTGGACGCCCGAGCCGTAGGCGATTAAATTACTTTGCGCACGCACACGTGCACACTAAACCTTTTATTTTCTCCATTCTTGGTACAATTTCTTTTTTCTTAAGTTTTGAGGCAATTGTTGTACTGTTCGCAATTTCCGTTTAAATACTTACCTATGATCTTGTCATTTATCATTACTTTCGATATTTTCGATTTCTGTGACTATTAGTTATCAATATTTTTTAGAAGAATGGTCGCATAATAGTTTCATAAGTCAAGTATTATTGCGACCAAGTTTAAAAAATGAGCCGTGCCGCGGCGAGTTTTTTAATGGACGAGGGCAATAATTGACTTATGAACGAGTTGCTTATACTATTTTTTATAATTTGCGCAAAAATTAAATAAATGTGGAAATTATTCGACGTACAAATATTTCTTTATTTTTTTAGCAGTTGGTAACAATGATTTCTTATTAAATGGTTGTTAAGAAACAAAAGATATGATCCAAAAAAGTCGATTACCTTTTATTGGTCGTAAATGTGTATCCTTATGTGAAAAAACTATCGCTAAAATTTCAAATTAATATCTCTTGTAATATTTATTTTATTTACGAAAAACTATTTTTTTTTAATTTTTTGAAGTGGTATTACTTTTTAAGGAAGCATTTCCGGACAACACTTTATAAGTCAAAAATTCTTAGTTTCACTTCCTCTATCACCATAAAAAATTTGTCACAGTTATAACTTTTTAAGGAAGCATTTCCGGACAATAGTCAATGGACAAAGTGAAAAATGCGTAGTTTCACTTCCTCTATCGCCACAAAAAAATTGTCACAGTTATTCAGGGACATCATGTATAATAGTCTAAGCGGCGGCGACACTAAGTCTAGTGTGATAAAACTTTTCAAGGTCGCACATATAATTCGTTACGTCATTGAGGGGGGAACACAAAATGGCACTGCTGCCACGTGTAGACCGAACGCTACTATAAAAAAAAATTTCAAAATTTTTATTATTTTTTTTATATTTAGTATCATAAAACTTCAGGATTCTGATTTCTTCTCGCGACAGGGGAGGGTTAGGGGTATAAAAAAATGCGGTGCTATCAGTCAGTGGCAGCAGGAAAATAAGAGATCCCACAAATTCGATTTTCACAAATTGGCAACCACTTTTACTGACGTCTCGTAAAAGTGGTTGCTTATTACTGACGTCTCGTAAAAGTGGTTGCTTATTACTGACGTATCGTAAAAGTGGTTGCTTATTTTTGAAAATTATACCCACTTTAGGGGTTGCTGCCTCGGTTCCTGTCAGGTTTGGGGGCATTTTTTTATAGTCCTAACCCTTCCCTGTTGAGAGGAATAATCACAATCCTGAAGTTTGATGATACTAGATATTAAAAAAAATTAAAATTTTGAAACAAATTTTTTTATAGTGGCGTTCGGTCTACACGTGGCAGCAGTGCCATTTTGTGTTCCACCCTCAATGACGCAACGAATTATATGCAACACCTTGAAAAGTTTTATCACACTAGACTTAGTGTCGCCGCCGCTTCTACTATAATGTATTATTTTGATCAAATATCAGAGTTAGGTAATATATTTTTTTATTTTATTTGAAATACAATGTACAAAATACTTTTTTCACTAAATTTTATTTGGAATATTTTTTATAAAATTCAACACTATTTGAAATACAAAAAGTATTTCAAATACTTCTTTATTATTTGAAATACAAAAGAAACTTGTTCAAATGAACTCATTACTTGTTTAATTTAAGGCTAGGGATTTTTTATTATTTTATTTTGATAGAATCTACCAACGTAAACATTTTATTATTCGTTCTGTTTGTAGATACTATGTGGGTATCGAATCATATTATAATTTAAATAGTTATCTTAAAGATAAAAAAGTAAAAAAAAAATTATATTTGTTTTGAAAATATATGAAAACTAACCTCTGAATAGAATATTAAGATTTCACTTTTAGCTGGGGATTATTGTGTAAGCAATTAAGTATTTTTTGAAAATTAAATGATCTGATTCCCATGTAATATGTAATATCTACAAATAGGGTCAATAATAAAATTTTCATGTCAAAATTTTCCTATCAAAACATCTCATAAACTAAAACAATAGTTGTGTTTTTTTAACTACTTTGCTCGAGCAAATCTGAGCAAATTTCTCAGTTTACTTTCATCATGTTCTTTTTAGGCAAAAATTTTGAACTAAACTGAACCAATGCTTTCCCCTTACTCTTATCTTCAGCTGCTGTAAAAAACGGCCCACATATATTCCTAGCATCAATAAAGAAATGCTTAGTGAGCTGTGCTCAAATTGAAAATTATCTGAAGTATACTGAGGTTAACTGTGCTAAATGATGTAAAAAAAACTTTAAGACGAATAACACAAATAATAAATATAAAACCTCTTTTGTTTGTCTATTTCTTTAGATTTGTAAAGACTGAATCTAAAAATGATTTCAGACTTGTTAAAGTATTTCAAATAATTTTATTACCTAAAAATATAAAATACAAAATACTTTTTTAAAAAATTAAACGATTCATTACGTTTGAATTTTTGATAAGTAATGAAATTGATTACTAAATTTTTGACAATATTTAATATGCTCGGACTGTGTGCGGACCAATCACAAAAATGCAATGGCCAACCTATTGGGTTATGTGTAATTTCAACGGCAGAATAAAATTTACATAGAAAAAATGAAAAAATGACAAAAATAACCTCAAAAAAGTTGCATAAAAGCACCGTATAAAGAAAAGTCGTGGATGAAGTAAAGTATTGTATTCGCGACAAAATAGCCATTATTCTCTCAGACCTATTACGACACTTGCCTACAGACTCTCGTCGATACAGATTTCGAGGTTATTTTATACATTCGCAACGCATAGCCCAAAACCAATTCCACTTAAGTTTTCGACCGCAACCTTCCGAGATAGTGGAACGGGAAATTGTAGTCGTGGCCATGGCGTTGGTGATCTTAAGTGGAACGTACCCATAGAAGGCTCTTACCGGGATACATTTTCCGTTAAAAATAATAACTAGGAATAGAAAATCCATCCCACTTTTCTGGAGCTTCTTTATGACCAAATAACTGATAATTAATGCGAATCCCTAGAGGGCGCGCGAGTTTGGGAGGAAACATTGTGAAAAATTATGAAATCGAGCATTAGTTTTGCAGTCATAACTCAAGTTTCCCTCGGTAGATTTTCAATTTTTTTTGTCAGATTTATAATCTAAATTGATTAGGCTACATCCTGCCAAAGAGTTACCTTCTGCAACCTAGCATAAAATTAATTAGTGTGGTCCAAAGTTAAGGTACTTTTAGATCATTATATTTTTTCTGTACATTCTCCAATTTTTTTTTCCTTCTCGGAGGAATTAAAGAAGTGACTTCTGAATCATGTACAAAAAAAATTATACAAAAATGTTGTTTGTACGTTAGTATGACTGCAGAACTGTACCACTATATTTTCCGTTTAGGAAATTGCTCTTAACTTGAAAAAAAGTCCCAAAAAATGTTGTAGTCTTCGAAAGTGATAAAATAATATATTAAAGAACCAGTTTCATAATGCTGATTTTTTCTTACGAGCCGCGTAGAGGGGAACGTTACAACCAACGAATTTTACCACCGCTTTTAATTTTTTACTTTTTCCTAGCCTTAGTAACGACCCAAAATGGAAAAAGAAATTTTAAAATATTTTGAATTAAAGCAATGCAAATAAGTACAAAAATTCACTATACAATATGGTGAAAAAAAAGATCTCGCTGAATTTAAAGAGCGATAGCTTATTTTAAAGCCAGTTGCGTGTGCTTTAATATAACAAAAGATTCGTTTCCATATCTACCTTTGTTCCGTTACGACCTAAAATATACTGAAAATTTGGAAACGATTATTTTTGATATAAAAATGGTGGAGAATTTTTAGTATATGCATAATAATAATTCTTATTGGATCAAGATGCTTAATGCTTTAAAATTGCTAATATCTTTTTCTCTGTAAGAAAAACAAAAAAGCTGTTCTGTTCTCATGAAAAATTCGCTCTCCAGACGTGGAAGTCTGTAACGCTACTCAAAACAAAGTCCATAACGTGGAAGCTAGACAAAAATCTTAAACATAGCATAGGGGCACAATAAACAATCCACCTTTCTCGGTACGTTAGGCGTTATAGACTTAACAATCAGAGGTGAGAACTTTACCAACCCCATCGTAAGAGTTAAAAATATTTCCAGAAAGATAACACCAGAATATTAAAGTTTTCAAAGTATTCTTAAAGTGGTAAGGCGGATAATTATAAAAACATTCAAAGGAATCCATGCGGTAAATAGTAAAAAACTGCAGCATTAATATAAAAGTAGATTTTAAGAAAGCTTGCATAAATACTTGAAGCATTTTCTTGAAATTTGAGCTTCGAAGTAGACAAAAATAAGTATTCAGTTACTTATTCACGGATTCGTAAAGTTTCGTAAAATATTTACATAAAGTCGCTTGGAAAGTTTGCGGGCACAAGTTTGCGTAGGAACGTGTCTGTGGAGCAGGGCTAAGGATTACCGTCCAGGCCAGGATTTCTAAATGCTGTGTCAGTTCTGTTTGTCTGCTTTTATTTTCTTTGGCAGAGCCTTTCTGAACTGCGAATTTAAATAATGTTTGGATATCAGAAATCTGAAGCCTCCGGGAAAATTGAAAGATCAAAATGAAAAATTGGACGAAAATTTTGTTAAAATATGAGAGTATTAATGGTTTTTAAATCCTTAAGTGATTTTAGTAAACATACTCAAAAATATTCATTATACGAGATTAATCGTTATGAAAGTATAAAGTACTGTACTAAGCTCTCAATTAAAGCTGTAAATATACTTCAAGCCACAAGAGATTACACCTCCAGAAAATAAATGCCGCTATACAAATAACGTCATCACAATTTCAGTAACGTACGTTTCTACCTCGAATTTTATACGTCCTCTTTAAACAGTTCCGAATGAAATATTTCGTACTTGTACCATAGAAATAAGATGTAAAGTTGGCCCTTAAAAAATTCATAACAATAGAGAACCGATGTGAATACCAAAGAAACAGCCTGGACAAGTCTCTCGGGAAAACTACACGAAATTAGTTTTTTTTTTCTCAATACACAAATACTAAATTCAACTACTCTTTTGTTAATACCTTCAAGAAATTTTCGTATATATAGATTCAAAAAATACCCATTTACCAATTTTACATCAAATTAAGCGTGAAGCTCGCTTCATGGAAAATTCATATAACGAGCTTTATAAATAAATATTTCAATTTTATGAACACTTCTTCCTTCCATTTTTATTGACAAGTCTAGACTTTTTTTATATTATACATATAAATCCCAATTATTGTTTATATAATTCCTTTGCTGCCCTAAATATTATAGTTCTCTCGATTTTTAATTATTTTTCTACAATAAATAATTGGTGCGAGTATTAAAACCTGGACCAAGTGATTCAACTTCTTTTGTATACCAAGTCACTTCCATGATGATTGTATAAAACTAATGAAAATTTTAAAATAATTCAAATGGAAATATGTTATTAGATTTCTTTATTATTTTTTTTTTCTAAAAATGAAAGAAAAACAGAAATAGCCCAAAAACCGACTACGGCTGTAATTCAATTTTTTTTATACCAAGTCACTTCCGTGGTGATTGTATAAAATTAATGAAAATTTGAAAATAATTCAAATGGAAATATGTAATTAGATATCTTTATTATTTTTTTTTCTAAAAACAAAAGAAAAATAGCCATAGTAGGTTTTTGTAGTTGATTAAAACACGAGTAATGTAATATTTAGGTTTGGATATTAAAAATTAAAAATCGGTTTATAAAATGGTGATTTATGAAAATTCAGATTTCGCGTTAAAAATAACATTCGCTTAAATTAATGTACCTACCTATATTTAAAATAAAAACGAAATATAAAGTAATCTTTTATTTGAATGAAATTATTTTTATATTTCATAAAAATAAAACACACTGTATCCTTGGGGAATTGTAGGTGGGTTAATAAAATGGGGGATGTAGAGTGGGTAAAAGCACTCAGTTTAAATTGAAAGACGATAAAAATTTGCTTGAGAGTAGTAGGAGGTAGCGGTGATACTTTGGGTCTTAATTAATTTATTGTCATTAAGAGGTAGATTTGCATTGTCCATGCAAAACTAAGGGTGCAGCATGTTTAATTAATGCTCTGATGTCCATGCGACTTAATTGTATTATTGCTTATAATCGATAACGGCTTTAATAACAAAAGGCACAGTGTACAGACATTACTGTTAATTGAAAGCTGGACATTAATTATGGAAATATTATTAGTGTTTACGTTTCTTATCTTTTAATTAATTATTTTTAATTAAGTATACAAAATTTAATCAATTTATTATTTTTCCGACAACCATATAAGAAAATTGTATGTCACTCAAGTTAATACTTTAGAAAATCTATCATTTCAATACTAGTGTGTTTGGGTTTCTGTTTTGTAATTTTGACTATTTCTTGTAATTTTTGATAGAGGCGGTGCAAAGAATTTCCACAAGGCTTTTCATGGATTTTTTGATTAAATACTGACCAAATAAAAATTTATATTTATCCGCGCTAATATTACTTGTTTTATTATTAAAATCATTCTATGATTGACTTTTGTGTAAATTTTAACTACAAAGTGAACAATTTTTATTCGTTTCTATCAGTTGCTTCTGTCAAAGCAACGCCACGTAGAATTTGGTACATTTAACTAAAAATATTAGAGTAACCTCGATGCGAACTGATGTGAACACAGGTTATGTTATGACTTTTGAGTTGGAAATTCTCCCAGCATTAATTATGGTCTCAGAACCTTCGTGGTCGTCGAAAAATTAGCGTACACGAATATCTAGCACCCAACAGTAACACACCGTAAATCTTTTCGGTATTGTAGAAAAAATCGATAGAAGAAAAGCTTGGGCAATTATAAATTAAGAATGGGAAAAAGTATGCGTTTGTGTTCACAGAATTTAAATTTTTTAAATCGCCACCCCCTTATACCCAGATTCTGGTCAAATCATTTAAGTTTAAAGGCCTTTAAATTTAAATTTGTTATATGGGTTGTAATGGACAATTTCCATGGTTACCTTATTTGTCTCTAATTAAAGGCCTTTAATTTTGACCAGAATCTGCGTATTAATCCAGGCGGGACAAAATCGCCTACTAAAATTTGGTGCATTTTGGGGTGAATTAGCTTTGGGGGTCAATATCTTTTTACAGTTTTATCTTGAAATTTTCTTACCCATCTACCTACAAAATTACAACTCTGTGAAGAAACACCTTCCCTCTTCCTTGCCTTTATAGTATCGATGACTCTAAAAAACAGATTAGTACACAATTTTTAATGATTAGGGTTGAATTCGGACACAGCGTCTTTTTGCGCAAGTCTATTTCTTATCAAGTCAGTATATCCGTAGACAAGACCAAGTGTAGATGCAGTTTATGTGTGTGAAGTATGCTAACTTAACAGTAAGTACATATTTGATGACTCTTATGATTTGTTGATGGTTTGTCTTTTTTTCAAAACTACGAAAAGAAACTTAAGTGCAAAAAATTGAGAAATATTTCTCCCGCAGTTTTAGTCAAAACGTGAAAAGTAAACTACAATTTAGCATGAAAACATTATGACTTTGGACCATGTTTTTTGGTATAGAAGATTCAAAAATGTGTACCTAGCTGGGGTGAACTCGGACTGCAATGCCTCGTAATTACATGAAGAAACTCTAAACTCGGTATCCAGTTTATGAACTACTCGCCTCAGACTTTGCAACTCGCTCTGGAGGATGTTCAACAGGGCAGAAGGTCCATAATATAATATTCCGAAGTCAACAATTAGCGATAAACTAAGAAACAAGCACAGCCAAAAACAAGGTAGACAAACTGCCCTATCGGCGGAAGATGAAAGATTTTTAACGGAGGGAATCCAGAAATTTGCTGAATAGACCTTTCCACTTACTCGGTCCGACATACTACATCTCGTCAAGGACATTTGGATCGTAGGGAAATCAGGATAGCGAAATTCCGAGATAATATGCCAGTAGAAGATTGGTTTTATCGGTTTTTGGAAAGAAACAACCATCTGACTGAACGAGCAGGTGTTAATAGAAAAATTATTGTGGAGTATTTTTCGAATTTGAGGGAGACGTTGGAGCAAGTCCCAGATACGAACATCGTCAAATACAATGAAACCAACATAAGTGATGACCCAGGTCGTGTTAAGGTCTTGTGTCAAAACGGGTCAAAACGAGCGATGAGAATAATGGATTCTAGTACAAACAGCATTTCAATCATGATGGCTATTTCTGCATCTGAGGAACTACTTTCGAGGACTGGTTTGACAAACTAGCATTGCCACATTTGAAAAACCTTCAAGGGTCAGAAGTGTTAATAGGAAACAACCTCTCAACCCATGTATACCTTCATCTTCTCGAGGAATGCAAAATACAGGGTGTTTATAAATACGTGTCCACAAATTATAGGACGTATTCTTGGTAAAATTTGAAAGTTAAAATCTTAATACAAAAATATTGTATTGGGCTCCAAAAATCTTCAGGACCTGTTTAAAAGAAATTTATAAATTGCAACATTGTAAAATAATAAGACTAGATTCACTTCATTTTATATGAGCCAATAAAAAAAACATATCAACAGCGAAAACGAGATGTGATTTTTTAAATTCTTGGAATTCTTACCAATAATAATGATAGCATAAATCAAATTTATTTAATAAATACAAGTATAAAAATACATTCTTTTAAGTTTAAGTTTAGCAGAATACCTAAAAAACTGGCGAAAATGAAAATTTAACAAAAATGTTCAAATTGTCCACCGTCGGCATCTAAGCAATGCTGCAAGCGAGTTGGTAAACAAGTTAATACTTTTTCCAATTATTCCGGAGTTATTGAAAGGACAGCAGTTTCTATTCTTTACCTAAGTTCTTGGTTATTTTGTGGAGGTGAGGCATACACAATTTCCTTTAAATAACCCCAAACAAAAAAATCTAGTGGGTTAAAATCAGGCGACCTCGGAGGCCATGGAATCGGACCATTCCTCCCAATCCAGTTATTACCCAAATTGGTATTTAACCACCTTATTACCACTTGCGCATTGTGAGCTGGGGCTCCGTCATGTATAAAAATAACATTTCTTCTAGTTAGCAAATCTAAGTTATCAAAAACTATTTCCAAAACATCCAAATATGCTTCCGCATTTAATCTATTTGGAAGAAATACTGGTCCAACAACAGAGTTATTAACAATACCCAGCCATACGTTAATGGAATACCTCCGCTGGTGTCCAAATTCACGACTTAACTTTGGATTTTCTTCAGCCCAAGTGTGGAAATTGTGACTATTAAATCACCATCCCTTGTGAATGTACATTCGTCACTCCACAAAATTCGTCGTAAAAAGTTAATATCGTTTCGTATACGACGGCGAATTTGGTGGCAAAATGTTAGTCTTTTTGCTTTATCTCCTTCATATAGGGGTTGTACCTTTGTATAATGGTAAGGATATAAATTATTTTCTGTAAGAACTTGTTGAACAGTTGTATGGCTACGAATGTTAAGTTCTCTAGAAATTTCCCGAGTACTTCGATTAGGATCCTCATTAACAGCCTCCAAAATATTTTCTTTTAATTGTACAGTACGTCGCTGTCTCGGCCTTCCACCATTCTGGTGTTGGGGAACAATCTGACCCGTTTCTCGAATCCGCTGGTCAAGCCTCTGAAACGTCTTATCGCAGGGATGTCGCCGATTGGCATAAGTTATTTGGTACTCTTTTGCCAATTGAGCATTTTCTTCACAGCGACCATAAATAAGATACATGTCAGCGTATTCATTGAAAGAGTAATCCATTTTAATAAATATCCAAAACACAAAAAACTATTTAAATTAATATTGACACTGACGTTTTTAATCATTTTTTTTTAATTTTTAACGCTGTTGCCATGTTTAATTTATTTAAAATAAATTGATTTTTTTTTAAGAAAATTCATTATTAGGCGTTAGAAATACTTTAGTAGTAATAAAACATTGTCATTTAATTCTTGAAGCCATAAAGCATGCATTTGATGTAATAATCTTTAAATTATAAGGCAATTTTAATAGTCGATATTTGCAACTTTGAAGACCTCTTATAGGCGAACGGCGATGAATACAACATTTGTGTATTAGGATTTTAACTTTCAAATTTTACCAAGAATGCGTCCTATAATTTGAGGACACGTATTTATAAACACTCAAATAAGATTCGTTTTATTTCCTCCAAATTCCATGCACCTTCTACAACCACTGGATGTGGCATTTTTCACTCCCTTGAAGAAAAAATGGCGAACCGCACTAACAGAATGAAAAATAATTAATAAGGGTCGTATTCCAAAATCAGAGTTTCCCAGAATTTTCAAAAATACTTTAACTGAGATGGGGATAACAATGAAGCAGACCGTCGGGATTTCGAGTATGTGGGATTTCTCCGCTAAATCCAGAGTTCGTGCTAAAAAAACTTCCAATACCAAGCGCAGAGGATGATGTTGCTGGTGAATGGTCTCAAACGTTTGTCAACTTACTCAAAGATAAACGATTTACTGAAGAACCCAGGCGTAGAAGAGGCAAAAAACTTAATGTAGCTCCGGGAAAAGCTGTAAAATGGCCCATTAGAAAGACATCCACTTCATCATCTGAGCTAGATGTGTCAATTGATGATAAAGCAACATATGAAGAAATTAAGAGTCACAGCGAAGAAGAATATGAACTTGGCGGTGAAGATAGCCAAAACGAATATATTAATCCATTTGAGAGTCCAGAAAACGCAGTTATAACAACGAACACTTTTCTCATATAAATATGTATAATAATATAAAGATATCAAAAAACTATGTCGCCTGTGCCAAGAAAGTAATTGATCCTGATACATATATGGTTGATTTCCTAAGGAAGCACGATTCTTCCAAGATGGGAGATTATTATTCTTACCCCAAAATCCTTGTTCTCCGATCTATAAATGATGAACGAAGGGGCCGATATCGGTTTAAATTTCCAAATAACATAAGCACTTCTAAGTTTAGAAAAAGCATGTTCATATAATCATACCCAAAGATTTGTTCAATTTTTTGCTTCTCATAAGTGAAAATATATTTTTATATTTATATGTATATAATATTTTGTTTGACGAATATGATTTTTTGTTATTTTTTTAAGAAAATTTATTGTTTTATTAGCAAATGAATTTTAATTATTATTTATGTTGTGTTCTTCTCATAACCCATACCCATTCTTTTTCCTTTTTCATTTACAGATGTGACAAACTTCTTTTTTTAATTTTTGTGTCCGAATACACTGCAGTGCATGCTAGAATTCGATTTTAAACTACAAACAATGAGTATTAGAATTCACCCCACACATAGGGGTGAATCTGGATACTATTTACGTGAAAAAAACACTATGAAAAACACGTCTAATTTAATTTTTTCAAATAAAAATTCTAGCTGCTATTAGCAAAAATGCTCTAAACTCGTCCGAATGCACCCCGGATTACGGTACTTTTATGTTTTTTTGCCAGATAAAAGATATTCCTAAATTTGAGTGAAGAATGGTTTAATATTACTTTAACACAAGACATAAAAATACAAATAATTAAATAACAATAAATTATATAAAAAGCTGGTTATAATTTTCGACACGGAAGGCGAACATTAGTAGTTAAAATTTTCAGTAGTTTAAATTTTAAAATAGTTATAGTTTTGATAAGAGATATTAAAATTTTGGAAATACTATTAATCAAAAATAACCTTTACAAATTTTGGTTACGCATTCAAAAAACATTGTAACAAATAATATCGATTTTGATTTTTGATGCAATTATGTATTAAAAATTTACAGAAATTTACTCTTTAAAATGCAATAACTCGTTAACGGTTACATTTAGGACATAGTTTTAATAGATTTTATTAAAAAAAATACCAAAAATAATTTTTTGAAAGGTCAGAAAAAAATGTTTTTTGTCGCAAGCATACATGGAACTTACTAATGTTAAATAATAACTACAAAATAATAGATTGTTACATTTAAAATAAGAAAGTTGGTATCATTTCCTATAAAACCGGAAGTCCCATACAACATACTAAGATTTCAAATTTACATTTTCAGAAATAAAAAAATTACATGGGTGGCCCTAGTTTCGTGGACACACGGTATATTCTGTCGAAAACCGGATGTTGGTATTTTTTATTTTAGAATAATGTTACCCGGTATACTATGGGATAAGTGGTATTTGTTGAAATATCAAACTACTAAGTACTACATATTATTTGTAAATTATACATAATATTTTGCTCGAATTTGGATGAACATATTATGTATGATACAATCCTCTTCAATTATCGTACGTGAATTATTATCGAATTGGTATCAATAAATAAGTTAGGTATTACAAAAAGAAGAATTTTGTAATTTCTTCGAAGTTTTATCGAATTTCAAAAATTAAATAAATTTAAACTAAAAAATTTGTTCGAATTTGTGGTTAAATTCCAGAAATTATCAGTTGTGGTAAAGAGGTTTTGGAACAGGTGAAATAATCCCTCGTATTGAATTCACCGCCGGTGGCATTCGGCGATAGTATCTGAAAAGCATAGCAATTACCTGAGGGCACATGCTAACAAGAACAGAAGCACATAGACACGCACAAAACAAATCTAAAACGATTAATTAATTTAGATGATTTAACGCTGCCAGCTACCAGTATCGCCTTAAAAATAATTAACTTTCTTTAAACTACACAATTTTTCTCTACGAAATAGTCAAATACAAATTTCATACTAAAATAGTTTATGTTGCTGTACGGAATATTGATAAATATTTTATAGACACAGGATGCAAGTGGTTCCCTGTAAATCGTTAGAACGAAATTCGTTAGAACGATAATGTGATAGAACGAAAAATGTTAGAACTGGAAAGTGTTCGAATCGAAAAGTTTTAGAACCGAAAAGTTAGAATCGATATTCGTTAGAACCATAAAGTGTTCGAATTGAAAAATGGCAGATCGAAAATTGTTAAAACTGAAAATAGAACGAAAAACGTTCGAACGATAACTTAGAATGAAGATTGATAGAATTTATAACATACATACTAGGAAACTTGCAATGAAGCCCGTGCGCTTCAAATACGGATCGTTGCTTAAAAAAATTACACCCTGTATACCACATGCGATCTACAAAAGTGAAACATTGAACAAGAAATGGTCATGAAGTGGGAAGAAGAACAAGACTCAGCCGAAAATTTCAAGGATAAACTACAAAGTGCAGATAATATTTCGACAGATAAAAAAAGAACTGAATACTTCATTTAGTTCCATCTTTACCATACCAGTGATCTACTACTAAATTCTCTACCAACTATTTTTTATAATAAATAATATTGTCATTCAAAACAAACGATGTCTTTTTTCTTGCATCATTTTCATATCCGAAATACTTCTATCCATGCGCCAGATTTTTTTCTGAAACTGGGTCTATGTGCTATGTGGTCTATACCAAAAATGTAAATATGTCATGAAATTTTAGGTCTGTTCGACTTCTATACAGGGTGAGTCGAAATTAAACCGCCAAAATTTCTAAGCAGATTCTACGACTAATTTTAAGAGGATAGTCGGCAAAATGTGCAACTCCGATTTCTCTGTCCCTTGGAAATGCGATGGGAGAATGAAACATATAACTATGCGAAAGAGATGCCACTAGAATTTTAGTCGCTTATACGGAGATTTTTAAATAAACATTACTTCATTAAGAGGTAATCGATTTGAATTTTGTAAATTAATCCTGAAAGTATATTAAAGGGCCTAGCCGATGATGTTTTTAATTTTTTAAAATAGTTTCATAGTAAGGTTGTAAATTGAGCCTAAAGGTTGCATATTTTTGGGCCCAACCAAAAGGTGAAAATTAAAATCAAAATAAAAAAAAAATTAAGAACTAAAAACATCATCGGCTGAACTATGAAATCATTAAGCAGTACGAAAAAAATTATTCGATTTCAATTAACCGTTCGTCTTTGCCGTTTCTTTAAAGTAATCGAAATTTACATTGCCAAGTCCTACAGCTAATTTTACCGACTATCTTCTTAAGATAAAAACTTCCAATTAACATATGTCCGATTTTGCTTCCTAAGGGAGCTATAGCCCTTCAAAGATGTTGAGAAAAAGAAAGGTTATAAAAATTAAAAATACCCTTAATTTAATTAAAATATCCAAAATAATCAAATAAAGACATAGATTTTATTAGCTACCTAATAATAAAAGACGTGTATTGTAGAAAAAAGTAGATACCTAAAATATCGTTAAAACGACCAGCGTGTGATTATGTTCATTTTTCTCTAAAATGGTGCATTCTACAGAGTTCGTACAAGAATACCTTTTTTATCTGAAATTGTTTGGTCAACATTATTTTGAAAAAAAAATCTTAAAAAATGAACCCCTAAAAAGTTATCACAGTTTTTATTACCACCCCTCTCAAAATAATCAGGGAAACATATCCAAAGCGTATTATGATTCACACCAAATTTGAAGTTTCTACTATAAACCGTTTTCAAATAAACCTACAAAAACCTTCTTTTTTACACCATCTTTGAAGGGCTGTAGCTCCCTTAGGAAGCGAAATCGGACGTATATTAATTTGAAGTTTTTATCTTAAAATTAGTCGTAGAATCTGCCTAAAAGTTTTGGCGGTTTAATTTCGACTCACCCTGTATAGAAAAAAAGTTATCGCAATGTAAAATTGCAAAAGTTACAATTGTACCTATGCCATGCGACAAATGTTAAAAGTAACTGGGAACAAAATTTTTGAAATAAAATTTCCTTTTTTTCAGGGAGGATGTGAGTAGATGGCCGACTGGCAGCGGCAGAGGAAAGCCGGGGGGCCTTGAGCGATGAGTCTGTCTCCTTGCCCATGGACCTCCCCACGACAGTTCAGATCTTTTTCAGCGTGGGGTCGCGCCGCGAAACCGCTCTGTTTAGATCGGACACCCCCGTTGAGCAAATTAAAGGTAATTCAAAACCCTATATTATCACCTTTTGAAAATGTCAACCTAATAGCTTTATAAATAACTTTACACTATACATTTACAATTTTAATTAAACTAAAAGCAACGCAATTATTAATGGCTTTATTTAATAGTGCCCCTTAACCCTAAAGAACTTTATAATATAGGCAATTTTTGGAGAAAAAAATCGCTGAACAATGAGAAAGTGTCATCCGCATGGTTGGCCCTGAATTGCGATAGAATAATCTATGCGGAGCGTTCGGGTTTCCTTTTTTTTGAAGAAGGACACGCGTGACTTCACTTCCAGGCTATCATCGTTATTAAGTTCTTTGAAAATCCTTCATCGTTACATTTTTATCTGGTGATAAAAACGAGCGACTCGTCCAGGCGCCAATCAAATTTGCATACAAATTAATCGCATTGCAGCTACCATTTTAATCTACTTTTAACAACCCATTTAGGAATTGATTTAAAAATAAAAAATTTGTATCAACTCTGATTTAGGGCATTTTCATAAGGAAACAAATAAATAATATACTCCTATCAAAATAACCCAAATGTAAATAAATACAATTTTGAAAACATATCACATATCTACCTAAAAATGTTTATCATAAAATTGTTTCCTGTAATTTGTAAAAATGGAACACTTGGGTGAACTTAAAATTTGATAATGACAAAAATTGTATTTATCACAACTCTTCATATACAAGGTGTCCCGTATCGTTATGCAGAAATTTTGTGAGTGTAAAGTAGGTTCAATTCTAAGACTAATAAACACAAAAGTTGTAGGTCAGTTTTTTTTATACAAAAGTTACAACACTTTTAAATTTACAAATTCCAAAACAGAAAATTAAATTTGAAGACTATTTAAAAAAAACATAGTTGATTTAAAATTTATTTTAAAAAGAAATTATGTACTTTCTTACAATTTGAATTTAATTTACTAACATGTGGCATTAAATGCGATTTTTGTGGTTATTGGGTGTGTTAGTTTTTGCTGAATTAAAAATGCCTTACCAGTTTTCTAAAGTAGAGTATGAGTATTTGTTAACTAAAATATATTTTTTTTTCTAAGAACTTTATTTTCTGTTTTGGAGTTTGAAAATTAACTTCTGCTGTAACTTTTGAATAAAAAAAGATAGACCTGCAACTTTTGTGTTTATTAGTCTTAGAATTGAACCTAGTTTACACTCACAAAATTTCTGCATAACGATACGGGATACCTTGTACAATATGAAGCATAAATAGCAAGAAAATAATTATATTTTAAAACATTGTTTCTTTGCAAAAAAGTGAAAACTACAAAAAAATCTCACAGCCAATCTCTCACTTGATACTTTAAATGCTTGTAATTCTTGAAAGAGTTATGATATCGACTTCTGGTTTCCAGAAATTTATTTCTCTTTTTATCACCTTTAAAATGAGACAAAATTCGAAAGGAACTGCAATTTTAAAAAAAGTCGAGGAGTTTTAAGTTTTTACCCTAGGACACTCAAAAAGTCACTAAAGATCACATAATATAGTTTTTATCACCCTGTACATATTTACAAATTTTCGATTTCTTTTCAAAACATTTAATAAACTAACAAACTATCAAAAATTCTTAGAACCAATTTTCAGTATGGAATAATACAGGGTGCCTAAAAAGTCGCGAACGCGCTCCACGCTACGTTGTTAAGAAGCACTCGTTAGACAAGGGAAAAAAAAAATCCTTCTACTAGATTATTCAAGATATAAGTGCTCAAAGTTAAAAATTTCATTTGTATATTTTTGGTTATTTTTGCTCTTTATAGTGCAGAACATAAAGATAATTGTGTTTTTACTGCATTTCTCAACAAAAAATATTAATTTATGTTGAGAATGTAAAGATATTTGCATTTTAAAATTTTAATTTACTATAAATTTGACAAAAATGACATATGGCAACAATGTAAAGATATTACAATTATTTCTTCATTTCCTGGAACTTCATTCTGATAACAATAACTTGGAATATCTACTTAAAATTTAAACTTTTTTATTTGTTTTAAATAAAAATTACTAATAATAAAATGTATATTATACAAACTGTCTCGTATCGTAATGCAGAAATTTTGTGAGTGTAAAGTAGGTTCAATTCTAAGACTAATAAACACAAAAGTTGTAGGTCAATTTTTTTTATTCAAAAGTTACAGCACTTTTAAATTTACAAATTCCAAAACAGAAAATTCAAGTTGAGGACTATTTAAATAAAAACATAATTGATTTAAAATTTATTTTAAAAAGAAATTATGTTCTTTCTTACAATTTGAATTTAATTTACTAACATGTAGCATTAAAATCTCGGTATTTTAAAATTTAAATCATTCTTTATGCGATTTTTGTTGTTATTCGGTGTGTTAGTTTTTACTGACTTAAAAATGCCTTACCAGTTTTCTAAAGTAGAGTATGAGTATTTGTTAACTAAAATATATATTTATTCTAAGAACTTTATTTTCTGTTTTGGAGTTTGAAAATTAAATTCTGCTGTAACTTTTGAACAAAAACAAATAGACCAGCAAGTTTTGTGTTTATTAGTCTTAGAATTGAACCTAGTTTAAACTCACAAAATTTCTGCTTAACGATACGGGACACCTTATATATAATGTGAGATTTCCGGAACATTAAAAAACACCTTTTAAACTTCATTTTTTACACTAGAAATTCTCCTTAAGCTACATTCACAACCTCCAAATTAGTACGTAAATTAATACATAAATTTTAACTTAACTTTTAGCGTAAATTATCGATTTTACATCATTCACAACTTCCAAATTAATACGTAAATTAATGGATATATTTATTAGCTCCATCTATTGCTTTTCTTATAAAGCTATTAAAACCATAGAAAAATACGAGATATGTGTTCTATTCCAAGTTATTTCTGTGCAATCTTAACTTACGATTCATTTTATTATTTCAAAATATTTGTATTGACGTTGTTTACAAACATTACAGGTTATATTCTGACATTTATAACTAAAAACCTCAAGGCGCACGCGCAGATTTATAAATTAGTGCAAAATTAAAGTAAGAGCTTGGACCTAGCAAGATCTTGCGTTAAGTACCAAGTGGAAAACCTAACTGTAAACGCGCATGCGCAAACTGTTAATTTAAGCTTACGTACTAATTTACGGACTAATTTGGAGGTTGTGAATGTAGCTTTATAGTTATGTCTAACAAGTCTTGCAAGTTAACTTAGCTGAGCTGTCTAATTATGACGGAACTTTCTGGGTGGATAACTCTTTCTTTTTTCTTCTTTAACTTTATTGTACGGTGGGTACACTGAAAATCCCAAGGATTTTGGCTCCTAATCGATATGTATTAGTGTTTACTCAATTTGTTATTAATTTATTAGAGAGAGATTTCTGGAGTAAGCTTTCTTTTTTCTGCCGAAAAAAGATTTCTGGCATGCTTAATCTTTGTGGCACTCTTAGGCGAGGCATCTGCTAATTCCTTTATTATATTTGCTGCATCTCAGTTTCCTTATAATATTACTGTATAAGCAGCAGCCATGACAATTTCTTCAGGACATTATAAACTGAAGACTTCTCTGTTCTGTACTGTAAGAAGCAATCTTCAAAAGCCCTTTCTGGACGACCAACAGAATGTTTTTCAGAATTTTCAGCATTTTTTGGTGTCGTGGATGCTATCAAATTTAAAAATTCGACAGGCAAGTTTATTTTAGTTTCTAGCTAGTTTTTCTTGCCATCTAAAAACCTTTTTTTACTCCTACAATTACCAATCCATTTCTTCTTAAAGGACCTTATCGTTTTCCTAGGTGTTTTTGGGCAAACATGAAAAATAAGTTAAACCTACAAAAATTAACTAAAATACCCCCAATATTGATTATATTTCCAGTTTCTTCAATAAATATGAATTATAAATACATTTATGAGATTTTACATTATTTAAAAAAATATTTATTAACACGACAACAGCGGATTTTAAAATTCAAATTTTGACAAGTACTGTCAGATAAATTTTAATTACCTTTCATTTACGTTTAAATTGAAAGCAAATGACAGTTAAAAGTAATAGGGTGTTTTCCTTGTGGAACCTATGTTAATAATCGAATACAATCGCCAAAAGGATTAACCTGATGGTAGATACAAATGACCTTTATTATAAGGCACTTTAGAACAATGGTTACTGTTACAAACAAGAAGTAATGCCCGGGCTAACAAATTCGTACGCGCTTTACAAAGGTATCTGGCGACTGACTCACTGTGACTCACACTGGATTGAAATGTTTCCCACATTGGGTGTTATTGTCATGCGCACACATTGCTTGCGTTTGTACGTTTATTTATAAAAATAGCTAAAACCGGCGCGTACACATAAAAAGAAATCCGGTACGCACTCATGTAACATACTGGAATGAAACATTCTAGCAAAGGAGAAATAACTTGCCGAATGTCGTAAATAGTATCTTGCTTACTTGACAGGAGGTGCTTAGAAGTGCCAGAGGGTGTGTCCTACAAAAATAGAAGGAATTTACAAGCCCTTTGCCGCCACCGAGGTCCCTTTTCGGTTCTACTTTTTACTAATAATTATTCTGCATTTAATTTGGACGTTTCGTTTGAGAGGTAATAATTTCAATGTTGCCTGATTGTGCAATAAACTCTTACAATAACCTGTAAAAGATATTTTATTTTTAATTGACGCCGTAATATTACAAATCTTATTACAACTATTAAAACTATAGCCATTGATTTTACAGTAAAAGTTTCAGAGCTCCAGGGAACTGGAAAAGTCATGTTTTATCAAATATTTTAAAAATTGCAAAAAAACGACAACTGTGTAAAAATTGTTTAATTGTAAAAAATATATTCTTAAATTATAAGTTTATTTGAATAAAATAAATACTTAAAAATTAATTTCTAATCAAGTCATAACAAATATGTACTTAATTGTATAATTTTTATACTATTAAAGTCAATAAATCATAGTAAATAAATGGCATAGGCAACCAAACTACTTTGTTTGTTAGAAACACCGAGGAAAACACTAGCATCGTTGTCTAATTGTGCAAAAATTAATTAATTTCAATTGCGTTTTTTGGCGAAAGCGGTCTCCTAACGAGCGAAATATTTTACACTATTGTATATTTATTTCTTATTTATATGTGGCATAAGTTTCATTCTTGTACAAAATGCTCCCAAAACCCGATAAGGTCCTTTATTGCACAATCGCGCCACCTATGACAAAAAAATTATTGAATGAGCAGGTATGAGCACCTAAATTTTTTAGAGTTTTATGCACATATGCATAAACTTTTAAATTATTTTTGTTTGAAAGTGGCGACATGCGGGGAATTTTTAAAAACCTTCTTAAAACTGACATTTATTTTTAAAGTGCAAGGCAAGTGAAATCAGCTATAAATAAATAGTTACAAAATAAATTTCTTACCTGTAATTGTGGAATCCATTAAAACAAATCACAATAAAACTATATGCTAACTAGTTAATTATTTTTGCCATATGTGTTGCCACTATAACTGTCAGAAATACAAAATACATATGACTACAAAATGTTAAGTGTGCTGACTATTTAAATACTCGCGATTTCTAGCCCCTCTCAGATTAAGTGTATTCTTATATTTTTATAACTTAAGAAGAAGTGAGGTATTAATTACCTAGAGATGTGAAAATAATATCTTTTTGGAATTCTTTTTTTTTTAATTAAGTGCAGCTAAATTTTAAAAGTGACCAACTGTGCGTCGGTCCTAAAATACCGAACCATGCTTTGACTTGACTTGTGGAAAATTCGGCCCTCATGCCGTAACAAATTATCAATTATTTTATTTTAAATTTATCCTTAAAAATTATATAAGATTATTTTGTATCCCATTTTGCAGTGTAAGTCGTAAAAAGAAAAATAAATAATTTTCTGCACGGACCTCTCTCAGGGGCCGCGGACCCCTTTGTGACGCATGTCCTGCACCCCCGTTAGCTTCGTCACTGATTTTGATAGATGTCTCCATTTCAGCTAAAATCATTGTAGCGACAAACCAATATATCTTAAAATTCCTCCAAAACTGAAGGTACCTAACAACCTAACCGTACTGTCGGAATTTCGGGGGGAATTTTAAAATATGTTGGTTTAACACAGTAGGGCGTGGGAACATTGTAATTAAGGCAAAAGCTGGTAGAAAATCTCTCAAAAACTTTAAAATTATTCATTCCCAAATGATAAATGTAAAATATTTTATTAAAAATGACGAATATGAAGACACTTTAATGCTAGAGTTAGCTAATTTACTAATTATTAAATAATTTTATGTAAAGTTACTTCGCTAAAGTCACTATATGTAGTATATTTATTGTTATTACTTCAGTGAGGAAGATACTTAAATTTATCTTCGAAAAACAAAGATTTATGACAAAAATTTATGACATTTTATTTGTTTTTGTGATTTTATTTTTTATTACGTTTTTTTATTTGTTTATAATATTTTTGATTTAAATATATTTTTAAACTATTTACAGCATCCCAAAAATTAAGTAAAATTTTAAGAAATTTTTGGGATGCTGTAAAAAATTTACAAAATAATGCAACAAAAAAACGCAACATCAAAGTCTTCGTTTATATCTTAACTTATTTCTAGCGTTGGAAAAAAAATATTATTTCAACCAGCCGCTAAGCGAACATTTTTTGTAATGAGTCCGTTTTACTGGTGCCGTATGATTATTTGGTTTGACTTACCAAAACAAAAAAAAGTTATGACCAAAATCGCAAATATCAAGAGAATTTCAAACTCAAGCGTTCAAATTTGCCGACTATCGCCTTAAGAAGTTACAGCAATTTTAAAATTGGTAATTTTTTATGATTTTTGTGAAATACCCTGTAAACTTTCTTTCTTATCATCAATTTTTATTTAAATTAATTATGGTTTTGATTTTGTCTTTGCCAACTTGTTTTTTTGAACATTATTGTCTATTTTTGAACTAAGAGTGGACAATTTAAAATTTTTCTTGATGAAATTAATCTATCTGATTGGCCTAAAGATAAAGACACAATCCAAAGAATAAATTAAATAGGAAAAACAAGACAAAATGAAATTTATTCACGGTGTCCCAAAAAAATCATGAACATTTTGAAACTTTAAAATTGCTGTAACTTTTTAAAGAGTCGAAAAAAGTATTAATTCATAGGAAATTTTTTGTTCAGAATGACTTTTACTATCTAAAAAAAGATGGCTGGAAAAAAAATGAGAGACTCTTTACCCTGTATACAGGGTGTCCCATTTCAAGTTGTTATTATTGGAGATAGAAAGTCGGTTAAATGGACAAAGTAGTCGAGATTTATTGATGTATTAATAATTCGTTGACAAAACATTTGAATATATCGCATCGTTCCTGCGACCAAAAGAGATATAATTACACAAGTAAGGTTTTATGAATTTTTATTCAGTCATTATAAGATACAAGAAAATTCGCATGTCGATGACCTATTTTTGACCACTTACATAACTTGAAAAAGTAAAAAAAATTGTCTACAAATACCCTTTTTCATTACATAGCCACATACCAAACTTTGTTATGATAGTATGAACCAATTTTTAGTAATTTAAAAAGAACAAAATAGTTTTAAGAACTTTAATGCTCTTAACTTAACGAAGAACTTTTGGATAGAGATAAGTTTGGTTAAATCGTCTTATTTTGGTCTCAGGAGTATGTGGTATTGTTTTGTACAGACCTTTTAGGGACACCCTGTATATTCAATAAATTAATAAAAACCGTCCCTAAAATAAAAACTCGAATTATTTCTTAATTTATGTCCAGAAGTAGTTAATTTTCATGAAACCGCATTTGATGTTTATTTTTTAAATATTTGTTTTTTATTTTTTTTTTCGTTTCCTCAAACAAAAACAAAACGAGTTGGTTTTGAAAAAATATTTCTTCAAGTTTAAAAGTATGAAAAAAGTAGTAGCACTTGAAATGTTCAAAGGTTTCCATGTAAGTTTTATACACAACAAGGCTTTAGTAAATTATTAAAACAGAAATTTTGTTTGTTTTAATTAGCTCTGGGAGATCTTTTTATAAACCATAGATGAAAAGCTTTCGAAACTTCAAACTTAAATTCACTTAGAGGAAGAGAGTGTCAGTCCCAAGCCTCTACAATTATCGATTATTATGATGGATACTTCAGATAATGAATTATGATCGACTTTGGTATTCTATTTTTCTTCTGTCGTTCTGTTACACTAAGTTCTATTGACGAGCGACGGGCTTAGTAGGCGAAGAGGACGTAATTTAAAATCTATAAATCAAGGCCCCAAATTCTTAAAATTTATACTGAAATTCATTATTGATTACTGGAGTAATTGTTAGAATTTAATTATTTTATTTATTTATAAGTTTCATATTTCAGAAAGTTCGTTTTAAAATTATTCGCTTTTAATTACTAATTAACAGTAATTGTTTTAATAATAAATTATTTTAACGAGATAATAATAGTGTGTTTATACTGTGAGGGTTCTTGATAATTAAAGATTTAAATATGTTTTCAATCATTTATTCACCATAACGTATCAATTAGAACTGCCTGTTTAGTTACATGTTGGCACAATTAATAGTTGTAAAATTGCTTAGTCTAATAAATTAATGCTAATTAATAATAAGTGCACAATGCACTTTTTACTTTACTACACCTCCTAAGGGAGCGAGAAAAAAAAATCAAACATAATTTGTCTTTTTTTTTTCTAAGCAGATTGTTCTACATTTTACCAATTTTACCTAATTCTACACTTTAATAACACATATTCACTATTAAGCGCTCACTACTTAGTATATAGTTTCACTCTGTTTTTATGAACTTCCACTTGTTTTTTGTCTAGTTTAATCACCACATTTTGCATCTTATCTTCTAACACTACATATGGACCTGTATACAAGGCCTCAGTTTTATTACCCGCATTATTCTTAAGCATAATCTTATCACCTACATTAAATACAATTAGTTTACAATTCGATTTTTGATCGTAATTTTCTTTTCTTTTTATTTTAGATGCTATTAAGTTGTTTCTTGCATCAGTAGATGCTTGTTGCAATCGATATTTTAATTCTAATGGGTAATTATCGAAATTATATAAAGGATCTATTGTATTTAAAATATTTGAAGGCATATTACATGTTTTGCCGAAAACTAACTCATAAGGAGTATAACACGTTTCCGTATGAACAGCATTATTGTAAGAAAAACACCAGTATGGTATCCAAGAACTCCATGTACCTGGATGTTTTGCTATTTGGATTCTCAAATATGCCCCTAAATGTTTATGTGAATTTTCTAAAGACCCGAGTGTTTCATGATGATATGCAGTTGATGCTAATTGTTTAATTTGTAATATTTTACAAGTTTCTGAAAATGTAGCAGCTAAAAATTCAGTACCCCGATCCGAAACAATTTCATTTGGAATACCGTAACGAAGAATAAAATTTTCTACAAATGCTTTTGCGACTGTCTTAGCTTCCTTATTAATTAAGGGATAAGCTTCAACATACTTACTTAGTTCGCATTGTAGAGTAAGAATATACTTATTTTCTAACAAATCAGGTTCCAAAGGACCTACAATATCTAAATAAACTTTTTGAAAAGCTGATGATGCTGTTGTCGTTATTTTCATTGGTTGGATATTTGGTTTTGAGTGTTTATAACGTTGGCAGTCATCACAGTTTTTAATAAATTTTTCAACGTCTTTATGAAGACCTGACCAAAAGTAATATTTCTTAATATTGTTAGTCATACGATTAATTCCAGCATGACCCCCGGTAGGTAACATGTGAAAATCGTTTAAAATTAATTGTTTAGTGTCATTATCAGTGATATTTATCTTATTTTTAATTATAGAAATTTTTATATTTAATTTTTTAAGTTCCTTTGCAATTTTATTAAGAATTTGTGCGCACTCATTATTTTTTATAATTACCAATTCGCGAATATTATCTTTATTACATATTTCTGCTAAGGACCTCAACGATGCACCTAATGCTAACGTTGATCGGTTTTCTTGCATTATGTAAATAATTTTATTACTTTTATCGTAATATATTTTTTCTTTATTGAAATTATTTCTATTTATTTCTTCAAAGTCAATTTTTGAAACAAATCGTAATTCAGTGGAATTTTCTGGACGTTTTAATAGTTCAACCACACCAGGGTGATCAATCCTTTTGCTTTGAATATTATTAAAATCGACCTTTAAATTTTCCTGATTACTTTTACTTTGTGCTCGAGTTACAGCAAGTATTGTTTGACAAATTTCCGAATTCATGTTCTTTAATTCGTTAGAAGAAATTTCTACACGTGATAATGCATCGGCGGTAACATTTTCCTTGCCTTTAATGTATTTAATGGTAAAATCGTACTCTTCTAAAACCAATCGAAATTTTGTAAGTCTACTAGATGGATTAGACATACCAAATAAATAAATTAACGGTCTGTGGTCTGTAAAAATTGTAAATTTTCTACCGTAAAGGTAAGGCCTAAAATGTTTTACAGCCCATACAATGGCCAAAAGCTCTTTTTCTATGGTGCAGTAATTTTTCTCTGCTTTATTTAATGATCTACTTGCATATGCCACCGGTTTATCGTCAATATTAGATAAAACTGCTCCTATTGCAAAACCTGAAGCGTCGGTTTTTAAAATAAAGTTATTTTCTGGAGAAAAATTTGGATATTGCAATACAGGTGGTTCAATCAATTTTTGTTTTAAAATTTCAAAAGCTTGTTGGCATTCTTCAGTCCAGTTAAATGTTATTCCCTTTCTAGATAAATTATTTAGGGGTTGGGCAATTTTTGAAAAATTTTGAATATATTTTCGGTAATAGTTAACAAATGCAACAAATCTTTTCGTTTCATTTGCATCTTTTGGAACTGGATATTGTTGTATTGCCCGTAATTTATCAGGATCTGGAGAAACGCCATTTGCTGAAATAACATGACCTAAATACAAAATTTCTTTCTTTAAAAAGTCACATTTATTGGGATTTAATTTCAAATTTACATTCCTCAATCTCTGAAAAATTTTGGTTAAATTTTGATTGTGATTTATTAAATTGTTGCCAAATACAATTAAATCATCCAAATATACGAAACAGTTTTCGTAATTTAAACCTGACATAGCAATAGTCATAGCTCGAGAAAAAGCACTAGGACTGATTTTGAGTCCCATTGGAAGCCTTTTTAATTGATACTGACCACGTTCCGTTGTGAATGCTGTACAAGGGCGACTTTCTGGTTCTAGTTCGATTTGATAGTACCCCTGGGATAAATCAAGATGTGAAAAATAAATTGCACCCGATAATGAATCTAGGATTTCAGTAATACATGGCAATGGAAATTTATCATCTTCAATTTGTCTGTTCAAAAGCCTATAATCAATTACAGCTCGCCATTTCTTATTTCCGCTATTGTCAGCTTTTTTCGGAACAATTAAAACTGGTGCTGACCATTTAGACCGAGCTTCTTCAATTACATCATCGCGTAGCATTTTTTCAACTTGTTTATGAATTTCTTCCTTTTGCGCGTGCGGTAAGCGATATGGTTTTACGTAAACTGGAGTAGCAGATTTTTGCAATTGAATCTTTTGTTTGTAAATATTTGTAACAGTTAGTGGGTCATCCTCTAATTGGAAAACATCTGAATATTTTGCACAGACCCTTTGCAATGAATATTTTTCGTCTTTATTTAGATGTTCTGTTTTTAGTAAATTTAAAACCTTATCCACCCTATTGACAGATGAATAATTGTTTTTATTAAATTCTAAAATTTGAAAATTTTGAAGACTTTCTATTTTTGGCCTAAAATTTTTTAAAGTAACTTCTTCGTCTCGAACGTTAAGAATTTTTATTGGTATTTTATCATTTTTTGGAGTAGCTATTCCTCCCGCTACAAATATACCTTCGGCAATTTCTTCGGAAGTAATTACAATATCTTCTACTTTGTCAACCTTGCAGTATTTAATAACTTCGCAGCGCGGCGGCAAAGTTGTATAAAATCGGTGTTTTGACTCAATTGGTATTTTGATAGTATTAGAATCTAAATTTAATGATAATTCATATTTTTCAAAATCAATAATAGCTAAATATTTATTTAAAAAGTCTGATCCTATAATTCCATGCATACCACTTTCAAAACGATTTATCAGCAAAAACTCATGATTCACATTCATACTTGTACATTTAATACCTAAGCAAAGTGTTACTGAACCTAGGGATGTCGTTGACCCAGATATACCATTTATTTTAATATTATTTGCATAATTTACTTTTTGATTTTTGCTAATGCAATCAGAAAACACTACACTTACGGACGCTCCTGTGTCCAGTAAAAATAAAAATTCATTCTCACCATAATTCATTCGTACAAAATTCAGACCATTAATATTTAAAATTACTGACTTAACATTATTGGGGGGGACGAAAAAACATATCGTCACCTAAACTGTTTTGAGGATCTACGTTATTTTCCTGTGTATTATTGTCATTAATAAAATAAGTTCGCGGATTGTTTCTGGAATTTTGACCTCTATGATTTACATTTCCGCGTCCCCGATTATTTGGTACACCTCTGTTAAATCCTCTACCTCTATTGGTATTATTATTAAACCTATTGTTATAAAATCTATTATTATAAGTTGCAGAAGCATTTGGGGAAAATTGACCTCGCCTATTTCCGCGGTTCGAATACCCTCTAGATGTATTGTAACGATTGTTGCCTCTAATATTAAAAACTCGATGATCGTCCCTTTTCGGTAATTCCTCATCTTTAGCGCCACGAATTGCTTCATTTAATTTTGAATAATTTCTAGCCTTTATTATAGTTCTGAGTTCGCTGTTTTGCAACCCATTTGCAAACGCATTTATTGCAATTTTTTCGTTGACCTGTTGTAAAATTTCTATGGCAGCATTATTACCATCGGCTTGCGAAATTGTTAAGTTAACAAATAATTCTTCAACTGTTTTACCAAAATCATCAATACTTTTATTTGATTGTTTAACAGAATTTAGCTGTGTGGAAATTGCAGACGCAGATTTCTTTGTTAAAAAATGAGTTTTTAAATCTACTAATAGCAGGGCATTACTTTCATATGTTGATTTTAACCTAATTTTAGCATTTTGTGAGATTCTAGTCTTTAAAATATAGATTGTCAACAACTTTTTACCTTCAGCATCTAAAAGCTGATCGTATAACTCAATAGCATCTATTAACATTTTTGTTGTATTTTCATTTCCGTCCATAATGGGGAGCAGGCTTGCTGCTGTTCGCAAATCGAATTTTTCACCCATTTTTACCGATAAATTTGAATCAGTGTCTGAATCAGAATCAAAAATATTATCGTTATTACCTAATTCAAGTTTTTCGGTACTTATTTGACTTAACCTATCATTTAGAATTTCTTTAATATATTCAATATGTTTAATTATGTTTTCTACAATTAACTTAACTTCTTTTATTACAACTATATCATGTTTATTAGTATTAAATAATTTTCTTACTTCTAAAAATTCATTTTCTAATTTATTTAGTTTCTTAAACTTACTACTTATTATTCTAGCGCATTTTCTTCTTTTGATGCTGTCTTTATTCAAATTTCTATGGAAAACTTGGAGATCTTCTAAAATTTCTTGGAAAACACTTGAATCGCTCATGACATCCTAAACGTTCTCGGTACTCCTGGAGATCTCTTTTCTTATCTTCTTTTCCAATGTTCTTTTGCACCTCTTCATTCCGTAGACAATTAATAAGATGGCACATAGGATAACCAAAATAACGATAAAAATATCTTTTAACATGGTTGAAATGAAGGACGTTTCGTTGGTTATACCACCACTATTTCCAGCTTGTGCGATAATAACTTCTTTAGATTTTTGTTGACCCATTGTTGTTTTGTATTTTTCACTTTGGTTTACACTTTACTTTTATTTTTATTTAAACTTTTCACTGAATACTTTTCTGGTTTATATTTTCAATACCATTATGGCACTGGCAGGATCGCCATGTGAGGGTTCTTGATAATTAAAGATTTAAATATGTTTTCAATCATTTATTCACCATAACGTATCAATTAGAACTGCCTGTTTAGTTACATGTTGGCACAATTAATAGTTGTAAAATTGCTTAGTCTAATAAATTAATGCTAATTAATAATAAGTGCACAATGCACTTTTTACTTTACTACAATACACTGATACAAAAATGTCTTGAGGCTGTGCAAACAAATATTCAACAAAGTATAAATATGTATTTATACTGTAATTACAATACGTCATACAAAAATTTTGAATTTTCATGTGAAATCAACTTCGTTAATTGTAGCTGAAATAAATGAAAATTTAATAATATTAATAAATGAAACGTTATTGATTTAGTTTTTATTGTGCTCTGTTGCAGCGTGAATTTAATCGAGTAATTTATTATACATTTTTAATATCGTTTCAAATAAAACGTGAAAATTTGAAAGGTAAAAGCGAAAATATGATTACTTTACATCATTTTAGAATTTTTTTAAAATTGTAATTTTGTCAAATATTACATATTAGTTATTTAAAGGAAGTAATATTTTTTAAATACAATTTTGTCGAAAAATAGGTATTATTCAACGAGCGAGAAATTATAGCCATTCTTCAGGAAGACCGAAATTGCGTAATAGGCCTCAGTGAATAATGGCTATTTTCTCGCGAGTAGAATACTATTAGACCGGGAGCTCGTGACATTTTTCGTCTCCGATTTCATACAGCGCATGCCAATTGGAGGAGAGAATATTTACCCTATAAGAACAAAGAAAAGCAGGTACTAAACCCCCGCACGCTGTCCGATCATATGGAAAATTGCATTTCCATTTTCACAAAAAAATTGGTGTTTTTCTCTGATTTAATATTGCTGCCCTTTTAGCAAAAGATAGTTAAAATAAATTTAAGTCTTGAAAATTAGAGGCATGCGATTCGCAAGGTCGCAAAGGGCTCAAAGGGTCATGTGATCTTGTAGTAAAAAAATATGATTTTTCGTGTTTTCATACTGCATGCCAATGAAAAGAATTAAAGTTTGTGTCATAAAACCCCCATAAAAAATTTGGCATGCGGCTCCCGTTGGGTCAACGGTCGAAAAATTATGAAAAGTTTTGTGAAAATTTTAAGCGATTTGACGTGATCTTAAACAACACCAAATTAAGTAAGTGTGAATTTTATAGTGTAAAATGTCCTAAATTTAAATGGCATGCATGCCGAGGAATCCCATCACATTATAAATAATAAGAAAAGTTGCAAAAAAAATTAGATATTAATTTGCATGCCTTTTTGTATTTCGCAAAAGAATGTCGTTTTAAGCTAAAATAAACAATGGCATGCAGATTGTTACATCCCAACATTAAAAAAAATTGAAAAAATTGTGCAAAAACTAATTAAGTCGGTTAAAAATTTATAATGTATATTCCGTGATATCATATAGCATGCCATTTCGTATTTAACAATCAAATAGGTTTATGGGTTCAATAAATAAAATATCGCTAGGTGCTATATCCTAATAACATTGCAAAAAAAAATAAAAAATATGTGCAAAATTTGGAAAACAATCAGATTCGTAAATTGTTCAAAAATCAATTTACTCATGAATTTGACAGCAACGCACTCTTAATTCTCTATTCAATTATTTATAAATATATTTTTTGAATAATTTTTTAATTTCGTTACAAGTTTTTAATAATAAAAATTTAATCTCATGGGTATGATTTCCTCATATAACATAGGTAGGTTTTTTATTGAATCAGTAGTTTTTTATGTACTCAAGAGTGTGCCATCTTTTTTATGTGCTGAAACTTAACCGAAGTATAAAAAAATTACCACTTCCGGTACCTCTTTTTGAACTGTTTGTACCTCATAAAATATAGCTCAACATTTGTGAGAGCCGATGAAGAGTGTTAAGCAAATTGATAAAAAAATGTACTGCCACCCCCAAACCTGACCGGAACCGAGGCAGCAACCCTCAAAGTGGGAATCATTTTCACAAACTGACAACCACTTTTACTGACTTCTCGTAAAAGTGGTTGCATACATTTTTTTCAACTTATTTTGATTTTTTTTTTCAATGTTAGGTTCCAGCAATATGCATGCCATTTTGTATTTGAGTTTAAAGCAACATTATTTTGCAAAACACAAAAAGGCATGCAAAATAATATAACCAAAATTTACAATTTTTTTTGCAAGTTTTCCGATGCATGCCTCTGCTTTAGGACCTCCTAATCTGCATGCCAATTATTTTATACAGCAAAGCATTACATTAATAACCCATAGTTAAAATGGCATGCAATAAGAAATCACTTCAAATCGCTTAAAATTTTCACAAAACTTTTGATAATTTTTCGACCGTTGAGCCAACGGGGGCCGCATGCCAATTTTTTATGGGGGTTTTATGACACAAACTTTAATTCTTTTCATTGGCATGCAGTATGAAAACACGAAAAATCATATTTTTTTACTACAAGATCACATGACCGTTTGAGCCCCTTGCGACCGTGCGAATCGCATGCCTACGATTTTCAAGACTTAAATTTATATTAACTATATTTTGCTAAAAGGGCATGCAATATTAAATCAGAGAAAAACACCAATTTTTTGTGAAAATGGAAATGCAATTTTCCATATGATCGAACAGCGTGCGGGGGTTTAGTACCCGCTTTTCTTTGTTCTTATAGGGTAAATATTCTCTCCTCCAAAAGGCATGCTGAATGAAATCGGAGACGAAAAATGTCGCGAGCTCCCGGTCTATATACTTTTTCCACGACCTTACGGCGCTTTTATGAAAATTTGTTAAGGTTATTTTCGTATTTCTGACATTTCTTTATACGCAGCGCCACCTCTATATTGCAAGGTTAGCTAAAATGCCGTGTCTGAATTAAAATTCAGCTATCTGATTGGTCCAAAATGCGTGTGGAAAAGCAAAACCGTGGCAGAAAGATAATATATTGATAATGTGTAGTATGGTTATGGAAAAAAGGTAATTTTTATATTCTTTCATGAGTATTAGAACATTTTTATACATCCAAACTATTTTAAATACATAAGAAATCGTATTGTCTAGAGGTTTAAAGTACGTAAGAGGTAACTATTAATACATGTAGAAATGAACGATTTTTCCATTGGATTTTTATTTCTACTGTTATAATTACGTACACAGCTTCCCTCGTTTCATTATTATTACATGCTTCCTGGAAAATAAGATCGATTTGTCTGAGCATTTTTTCAAAAACTGAAGTAAAATCAGTGGCGTAAATACGCATACATTCTTGGTGAGCCCCTAAACTCAAAAAAATAAAATATATATGTTTTTAGAAATAAATTATTTCTACCTACAGATATAATAAAATTATTCAAAATTCAAGAATATGATAGACCTATAATATAAAAAAATAAGAAAAAATCTTCATAGTTTTCACACATGCTATTTTTCTTCAAACGTCGAAAGTTATAATATAGTAATATAAAAAATAATTTTAAAATTTGACATCCAATTTACATGCATTACACAATACAATGTCAGTGTATATTAAAATACATTTCTACTCCGCCTTTCTAATCCTCGTCAATGCAAAGTACATCCGATTGTAACCGATTTACTTCGGAAATGCACGAATATGACCATAGAGTCAAGGAACATAAAAATGACTTCTTAAAGCCTATCAAGCATCACACAAGGGTGTACTCTAATGACGTTTGAAGAACTTAATTTAATGTCTCATGCCGTTTTTTGAAAATCTAACCGTCTTTGACTATTTTACAGAATCGTGGTGAATCTGTAAAAAAAGTATACACAGTGTATACTTAGTAAATTTGTTTCAAAATTTTCTTATTTAATCGCTTTTTGGAAAGTGGTCTTGGGGCCAGGCCCCCCCCCCTAGAAAATTATTGTAGTTTTTCCAATGCAGTTTATGTTGAAACTGTAGTTGGGTTACTAGGGAAACTACTAAATTCTTACCGTTTTTCAAATTATTTTTTTAAGTTTATCTAAAGGAGGCTCAATTTACGCAAAATTCATAAGGGGCAAAAAATCTTACAATTGAATTTCTCTTCCTCTTCTTCCATCCAACTCTATTTATAAAGGTCGAAAATTAACCAATTTTTACCAATTGAGTATTCAGTATTCAAATGCACGTATACAAAATTTCATTAAAAAATCTTTACTGCTTTGGCTGCAATAAAAAATGTCTATTTTAAAAATTTAACGTTGTAGGCTTATAACTTCTCAGGGGTGCATTTTTGGATATAGATAAATAGGGTCATATCAACTTATTTTTAGGTCTACTATCTCCAGTTTAACGTTTTCAGTCGAATTTTGGGACACCCTGTATACATTTATAATATAAATTAAAGCATTCAAATAAATATACAGGGTGATGATAAAGTTTGGAACCTGATTCATAACTGCCGTATTTATTTTTTTTGAGAAAATCGCTCGGACAGGTCAATTTTAGATTTTAAAATCTCTTGGTATAATAAAAATATTAATGACGTCACTGGTGATTCAGCAATGACGTCATCATCGATTTTTTTAAATGGAAACCCCCACTTTTTTCACTGGTTTTTGATAGACATTTATGTCACTTAAACGATGATATAAAAAAAATTGTTTCATTTGTAAACAAATTTCCGTTTAAAATTTTTTTAATATAAACTTAAAATTAATTTGTACTATTAAATTTGAAAAAATTAAATGTTGTATAAGATTTATTTTGGCCGATTTCAATAAATGGTAAATTTAAAATTTTATTTTTTGTAAATTTCCTTACATTTAAATGGAATCAAAAAAATTAGTTTTTGTAGACTATTAAATTTTGTTAAATACATTTAACATTTGCATTAGAATGCGCATTATTTAAACATTTACTTTCTTTTGTTATTATTGGTAACTTTAAATTCATTTTAATTTATTTTTATAAAACCTTTTTCATTAAAATAAAAATTTCCTTTTTTGAATTAAAAAGACTTTTTATTCAAAAATTTGTTTAAAAATTTAATTGTTTCTTATATCATTGTTTAAGTGACATGAATTTCTATCGATAATGAGTAAAAAAAGTGGGGGCTTCCATTTAAAAAAATCGCTCATGACGTCATTGTTAAAGCACCAGTGACGTCATTAATATTTTTTTTATATCAAGAGATGGCATCTTAAAAACTAAAATTGACCTGTCCGATCGATTTTCTCAAAACAATTAAATACGGCAGTTATGAATAAGGTTCCAAACTTTATTATCACCCTGTATTTCATTTCTTTGGTTTATCACTATTTTAAGAAACGGAGCAAGTGAGCAATTGATTTGCTCAGACTTGCTCGAGCAAAGTATGTAAAATAAATTCAGCTTATAAATATCAAGTTTTCGCTCATTAAATAAAAATCCAAAAAAAAAATCCAAAAAACCGTTATAACTCAAAAAATAATTTTTAGGAAAATTCAACTCTAGTGACGAATTATTGTCATTCGCGAACTACCTATTCATGACAGCTTGTAGCGGAACTTTTTGAGATATTGAAAATCATTTATTTACATTTAAGTATTTTTTTATTATAATTGATTAAATAATAAAAGTGCTGCATGTAGTCCAGTATTTGTCGTTTTGCACATAACATTTTGTTTATTGGATTTTATTCAGTTTGTGGGCGGCGGAAAGGAACGGCAAGATAGGCATTGTTTTTAAAATTGTTTGTGTTATTATAACTAATTCTAAAAGGATATAACTTATTTTGAGGAAGACGATTTTGAACACGCGGTTTAGGAAAGAATGACATTTCTAAAGGTGAGGTTTTCAACTATGGATTAGACGTTCTTCGATTTAAGACGTTCTTCTATTAAAACAATTTACACTTAGAGGTAAAAAAATGCAAATTACCTTTTTTGAGGTAAGACGGTTTTGCATTTAAGAGGATAGTCCGCCAAATGTTTGAAATGCGTACTCCTCGCTAGTAAAAATTGATTTTTTGGTGTTTGTAATAAAAAATTTAACAAAAACGCTCTTGTATTGCCTTCAAATTGAATTTATTTTTCATATAGAATTTTTGTTGTTTAAGTTTAATAAATTATAGGTGCGTAATTTTTAAAAAAATGCGTTTTTATCATTTTTTCAAAATTACTCCCTTATAACAGACTATATACATCAAAAAAAAATTCTATATGATAAATAAATTCAATTTCAAGGCAAAACAAGAGCGTTTTTGTTAAATTTTTTATTACAAACACCAAAAAATCAATTTTTACTAGCGAGGAGTACGCATTTCAAACATTTGGAAAACACATCAAAGTACATTTATGGAAGTGAGAATTTTATTATCAATTTAATTGAATATAAACCTTATATATTAATGATAACGGTTTTTGAAAATTAAATCGAGTTTAAAGACAAACATATCTACTGCACACCCACTCAAACTTAATTAAACCATTTATCCCCAAACCTTATCATCGTATTTCAGAACAACGTATGGCAAATCTTATCGCGCTGCAAAATTTAATTTATTATTAAAACTTTTCATGTCATAAAATAATTTAATTACGAAGGTTAATAGTATATAAACTCTAGATTTTATTGTAAAAACCTTTATTAAAACCCTCTATCTCAATAAGAACTTTAAATCGGGGTTAGGAAAAAGGAGGCTAGTGTGCCGAATTCGGGCCGCAACAATATTTTGATTTTGGCCTTAGTACTTATTTACACTCGGTATATTATATTACATTTTAAGTTCTACGTTTTTTTTAACAATAATAATTTAAAATCTCTTTCAATTATGATATTAGTCCATTAAGTATTATATTTTTGAGGTGTCAGAAAATTTTTTGACCTTGGAAATTTGAAATAGTTTCGCCTGTGGCGCCAATCACCGGACCCCCGCACTTCCCCACAAAAAACGACGTGCACCATTGATAACAATATGATCAATCGGGAAAAATAATTGCTCACCCCTGCTTTAAATGGTCTTAAAAAAAATAAAATAGCATATTGTTTTATTAGTACTTAGGAGTAAAAGAAGTACATTTTGTGGCGAGCATGTAGATTTGCGGGACGAGCTGTGCGAGTCTCGAGGATACATGCGAGCCACAAAAACTTCTTTTACTCCGAATAAAACATGCTATTTTTTCTTCAAACGTCGAAAGTTATAATATAGTACATAATATAAAAAATAATTTTAAAATTAAATTTATTCCATTTCGTTAGTTAATCATCTTTTTATTATTTTTGCATTTTTCTTTATTACATCCGTTATTGACATCTGGAAATTTCCCTACTTACCTGACGTGAACCGGGTCGGAGAAAAGTCCGAAATCAAATTGTGCCTTGAATATAAACAATCAAGCAAAGTGTGCGGAGGCGGGAGGTTCAGCGAAACCCCCGAGGAGTTAAAGTCCATTTTAAGACTCGAAGGGGGCTCTCGGCGGGGAAAAGTTTAAGAGAAACACCGGGGTCCTTTCCTCCATAAGGAATCGATCCTGTTAAACTTTGGGCTCGATTTATCGCGCCCGAAAGGCGTCCGAGAGCACATACAAAAAGTTTCACGTGGAAAAAGAGGTTGTGAGAAGAGGGCGATATCCTTTCAAGAGGGTGAAATGGGATTTTCACGCGGAAAGTTTCAGCGAAATTGTATTGTTTCCGAAAAGCGGATAGTCCGCGAAGGCGGAGAGGAGATTAAAGTGATGCTTGATTTTTGTTTGTCAATCAGATTTTTTTTAGTTTTCATTTTACATGAGATTAAATTTTCTCAAAAGAAAATTCAAAACATTTAATATTTACTCTTTTCTTTTGTTAAGACTTTTTTGTCCTAGTTTCTTCTTGCCGAGTGGAGTGGGTAACCTTGCGGCGTAGCATAAATAATTACCAACCCTCTTGTTTTGGGATATATCCATTGTTCCGGAAAATAATAATACCACTAATAGATCTTCCGCATTCACTTTCCTTACCCTTCAGCGACAAAGCCTTCACAAAAAAGGATGCGTTAGTTTTGTAATAAAATCTATAGGTACTAAATGTGCTAATATAAAAACACCTACATTTTTTAACATCATTATTTACCCTGTAAATCCTTTTATGATGATTTTTTTGTTTACTTGATAGATTTGTTCCGGTCAGCGGCGGAGGCGGGCCCTAGGGACATTCTTAAGCTGTACAGCCGGTGTGGCCACCTCCTGAATATAAGCCCTGAACTTCCTTCGAATACACCCGAAGAGCTTTATTCCCTTCAAGTTGTTGCTGCAAACGGCTGTGCTATGCTTCAGGAAAGCACGGGGGCTCACCTTCAAGAATTGGAGACACGCATTGCTGAAATCGAAAGGCAGCTTAAAGCAGACATTCCGCTGCCTCCGATCGTCAACCACCTTCAAAAACAAGTTGATGAATTCAGGCATAAATTGGAAACTACGGAGAGTTTGAGTTGGCTAGGTTAGTATCAGGAATTTATATTAAAATTTTTAGAATGTCGCTGTTTTTGTAATTCAAAAAAATAAATACCTTCTGCAAACTTCTGTAACTACTCGAACTAAAATGCAATAGTTCTCGCATATTTCTCAATATCTCGTGATCCCTACGAAAAGATTTTTTTCTTCAAACGTCATTAAAGCACAATCTTCTGTGACGTTTGATAGGCTTTATAGGGCGCGTTCCACTAATGAATACTAAAACCCACGACCACAAAATTTTCCCGTTCCACTAGCTGAAAACGTCCCCATTCAACAAACGACCACAGAAACCCACGAATAAATACGGTCGTTGTGAGCTTCTCGCGGTCGCCATCGATGACGTTTTTATGCACGAAAGAAACAACCGCGGTCTTATGTGGAACGACTTTGCCGTCGTCATGAGCATTGCGAGTCTTTAGTGGAACGCGCCCATAATGTCACTTTTTATGTTCGTTGATTCTATGGTTACTTTGTACTGTCCAGAGGTGGAAGTCTGTACAGCTATACGATAGTTTTCGTACAACTAAAAAACCGTTTGTTGACTAAGTTGCTTGGTAACAGATTTTCTATATCTCTTCCTTATGCACGTTTTGTATTCATTGAAAAAAGATAAAATCCATCACCATAGCAACATATTCAACAATACGATATTTTCGTTGTACGAAAATAATCGTATAGCTTACAGACTTCCACCTCAGGAGTAGAAATTACTACTTTGCACTGACAAGGAATAAAAGGGCGGAGTAGAAATGAGTTTACGGCAACCCGATATACATACACTAACATTGTATTGTGTGTTGTATGTAAATTGAATGTCAAATTTTAAAAGAATTTGTTATATCACTATTTTAAAAATTTCGACGTTTGAAGAAAAATTGCATATTTTATTCGGAGTAAAAGAACTTTTTGTGGCTCGCGTGTATCCGCGGGTCTCGCAAAGCTCGTCCCCTAGTTCTTTTACTCCTAATAAAACAATATACTATTAAAGTAATTGGGGTTGATATATTTATATTCTATTAATTTGAAAAAGTTTACTAATATGGCTTTTTCAGCCTGTGTAGGAGTTTTTTGTTTTGTTATCAAGTGTATTTGTATACAGGGTAAGTCGAAATTAAACCGCCAAATTTTTTAAACCGATTTTATGACTAATTTTAAGATAAAAACTTCAAATTAACTTATGTCCGATTTCGCTTCCTAAGGGAAATACAGCTCTTCAAAGATGGTGTAAAAAAGAAGGTTTTTATAGGTTTATTTGAAAACGCTTTATAGTAGAAACTTCAAATTTGATGTGAACCATAATATGCTTTAGATATGTTTCCCTGATTTTTTTGAAGTTTTTTGGATGCTTCCAAAGGGTAGTTTTGGAGAGGGATGGTAATAAAAACTGTGATAACTTTTTAGGGGTTCATTTTTTAAGATTTTTTTTTCAAAATAATGTTCACTAAACAATTTCAGATGAAAAAAAGGTATTCTTGTACGAACTCTGTAGAATGCACCAGTTTAGAGAAAAATGCACATAATCTACTTATTTCTTTAATACACGTCTTTTATTATTAGGTAGCTAATAAAATCTATGTCTTTATTTGATTATTTTGGATGTACTAATTAAATTAAGGGTATTTTTAATTTTTAAAACCTTTCTTTTCCTCAACACCTTTGAAGGGCTGTAGCTCCCTTAGGAAGCAAAATCGGACATATGTTAATTTGAAGTTTTTATCTTAAAATTAGTCATAGAATCGGCTTAATTTCGACTCATCCTGTATAGACCGGGAGATGGTGACAGGTTTCAGGTGACGATTTTCTCGTTTATCCTTTCAGAGGGCTGAATACAATAATGAGTGAAAATTTTAGCGGTCCGCGCGTAGCCTTTATATGGAAAATTCAATTTTCACTTGCAAAACAATATATGCATTAACACAATTTTAAGATCGCAGTTGGGTAGTATTTCAAATATTTGACATACTTTAAGTACTTTGTATTCAGCAATTCAACTATGTACTTTTTTAAAAAGTATTTTATATTTTCATATTTTCAAGTAGATAATGAAAGTATTTGAAATATTTCTTAGATTCAATCATTAGGAATCTAAAGAAATAGACAAACAAAAGAGATTTTCGCATATGTTATTTATGTTATATGTGTGTATATGATTTTGTTATTTGATTTTGAGTATTGGGTTTCAGCTAAACTTAAATTAAACGAGTTCATTAGAACAAGTATTTCGATATTTCTTTTGTATTTCAAATAATAAAGAAGTGTTTCAAATACTTTTTATATTTCAAATACCTTATTTATTTCAAATACTTTTTTTGTGTAGTATTTTATAGAAAGAATTTGAAATAAAATTTAGTAGAAAAAGTATTTTGTATTTCAAATAAAACAAAAAAGTATTTTACTCAACTCTGGTTAAGATACACTCTAGCAGTGGAAAATGTTAGGCACAAGGGTTGCAAGTTATCAAAGGGTTGAAATGATGATGTGAAGCTGTGAGGGAAAATGGTATAACGTTAGCGAATTCCGAAGTTAGATTATAATCTCGTCTAGTCTAGTCTATAGACCGGGAGATAGAGACGAAAAACGGGAGTCATTTTTTACAGGTATGGAGTTGAAATTAAAAAATCATTCAAACTTTCAACTTCTAAAGTTCCCTTTGAATGGTCTATTGAAGGAACTATGGAAGAATCAAAATATGAATGTTTCTTAAAAGATTGAGGTATCATATAAATTTCTTCTAAAGACTTGTTCTTAGGAAGAGTACCTAAAGCAGTGGCAGCATTTCTCCTTTGAATAGCAATGCTTATTCGTTGAACAAGAAATGAAAAAGATCTTTAGTCAAATTTTCTATTCTTTTGCCAATGTCTTTAATAAATTTTAAACCAGTAAAACCCCAAACTCCAAATGTTTCTATAGTGACTGGGTAAAACAGAAAATTTTTCTCGAGGTTTCTATATTTTGGTTTTTTTTGTTTTTTCCCCGATCAAAGCAGCAGCACCAGAAGAAATTGTAGAAGATTTTAAATGAGACGTGGCCATAGTGTCTACACAAGCAAAGTCCCAAACAGCTGACTTGCCGAAACACCAAGGAATCATTCCATCAGGTCTCTTACCATCACCCCTACTAGTTCCTAACGGTTCTAAAATAGATGGTACATCGGCGGAAGACAATGCTCTTTTAATTATTTCATTAACTTCTCTGTGACGAGATTATCTCCCAGCGCTATAGCTATAACAATTCTAAATGAATCCTTAGCAAGAAGGGTACCCAAAGATGAAACTGGTAAAGCATGTAGCCAGGCACCTGATTCTTTAGAAGACAATGCATTTAAACGTGCTTTTTTAAATGAATCATCAGACGAACACTTAAATTCATTAAATGTAATATCCAAAAGAGGAATATCCCACGATCTTTGGATACACTTTTCAGACGCATCAAGATATTTTTTGGTTTTTAAATACCAAAGACGTTCACCTTCAACTAAATTAATATCAGGAACATCTTTAAAAACTGGAGGCAAAGTGTGATCAATTTTCTTCAAAGTTGCATAACAAGAAGAAAGATAAGCAGGTAATGTTAAAGATGAAGCAAGGCGAATTCCAAGACCTCCATAACGTACAGGCAACGTAGCTTGAATCCACATTTCTTCTGTTAAATAATTGTTAGTGATTCTTTCTAATCCATATTTTATAATATTATCAAAAGTATTAATACTAGAAAGATCGTGTCAAGATGGACTACATCTAAGAAGGTAATTTACTTTAGGAATTGCAAGACGGTTTTTTAATAGAAAAAAGGAAACATGTAGTGGAAGATTCAATAGACGAGAAGTTTCAAACAATCTGATTTTTCTTCTATAGATTTAGAAAGTGCGGTATCAGTAAGAGGTGTTCCTAGTAAACACCATTCAGAATGTTTTATAATTTTAATACCTGGAGCAATAGAGTTAAAATTCTGAAAAATATCTTCATCTATACCATCTAAGAAAAATAGTTCACATTTTCCGAAATTCAATTCAAGGCCTATTTCGTTTGATGTTCGAATTATTTTTCTCAAGTTTTCAAGAACTAACTCAGTGTTATCGCCAATGGAACCATCATCAAGATACCAAGTGTTAAATTCAGTATTATTTAATTTTATCAATTTCTCAATTCCTAAGCAAAATAAAGCTGGTCCTAATGGATCTCCTTGTTGAACGCCTCTTTCTGATAAGATGCAATCTTCTCCAAACATAAGAAAAGAAGATTCTTTATAACATTGAAAAACAAACGGTGATATCTCTGGAAGCTGGAAGGGTATCAAAAACCAGATTAATAAAAGTATTTCTGTTTAACATGTTTAAAGCATTTTTAAAATCTAATTTTAGAAAAACTTTATTTGATGGGTCAGGATGCTGGGTAGATACCTTCGAGCTGAATGAATAATAACTTCACAACCTCCTTTAGTACCAAAACCAAATTGAAAAGGACGTAAAACATTACCAAGATTTTTATTAATTTTAGAACAGCATAGCTTAGCTACCAAGCGACGAAAAAAGTTCCAACAGCAATAGGTCTTACACCTCCATCTTTTTTCTTCAAAGCACACAACGAAGCACCATATATCGGGCATATATCAGAAATTGCTTTCCTGAAAGCATTATATTACAAAGATTTGTAATTGGTTTTAAAAGCTTTTCCCTTGAAGAACCAGAATTAAAACTGAGCATGTCTTGTATGTGTGAAGGTCTGAGAAAATCTAATCCGCATCAAAGTAGTTTTATAAAAAATAAATTAGTTTGACATGACATGATTTTTGGATATTTCTTCACCGTTTTATTGTTATTATATTTTACATTTTTATTATTGAATTGCTTTTTGGTTTTATTTTTTTGGATTTTCTCTATTTTATATATTTCACAATGTCAGTCTTCTGGCTACCAATTTCTTCTTTTTTGTTTTAGTAAATCAAACCAAATAATCATACGGCAGCAGTAAAACGGGCTCTTTACAAAAAATGTTCGCTTAGCGGCTCTTTGAAATATTCTAAAAAAATAATTGAAGTAATATTTTTTTTCCAACGCTAGAAATAAGTTAAGATATAAACGAAGACTATGATGTTGCGTTTTTTTGTTTTAAATACATTTTTAAACTATTTACAGTATCCCAAAAATTAAGTAAAATTTTAAGAAATTTTTGGGATGCTGTAAAAAATTTAAAAATATATTTAAAACAAAAAAACGCAACATCAAAGTCTTCGTTTATATCTTAACTTATTTCTAGCGTTGGAAAAATAATGTTATTTCAATTAGTTCCTTAGAATGTTTCAAAGAGCCGCTAAGCGAACATTTTTTGTAAAGAGCCCGTTTTACTGATGCCGTATGATTATTTGGTTTGACTTACCAAAACAAAACAAGAAGAAATTGGTAGCCACAAGACTCTTCTGTGTACCAAAAAAAGAAATTTTAAAAAAGCTTTAATGGAAAAAAAAAATATGACCAAAACCACAAATATTAAGCGAATTTCAAAATCAAGCGCTCAAATTTGCCGAAGCGATCCATGTAGCGAAATATTAATTGTTTTGTGAAATAAAGTTTGTCAAAATCTACGACAAATAAAGACGATTTATGTAGTCAATATTTATTTGTTTTTTTTGACTAATACCCAAATTCTGATCAAATCATTTAAGTTTAAAGGCCTTTAACTTTAAATTTGTTATATGGGTTGTAATGGACAAATTCCATGGTTACCTTATTTGTTTCTATTTAAAGGCCTTTAATTTTGACCAGAATCATCTGCCTATAAATTCCGATACATCTAAAAAATATAGGTTTCCATTTAAAAAATTTTTGCATTGAAATTATTATGAAGAGGATTTTTAACTGAAAACCTGGTTTTCACAGAAATTTCCCCTTATCATATTGTGGTCGCATCCTTTCGATTGGTGAATTCATAAATAATGCTGTAAGCTGTAAGGGCTTTTTTATTCTTTTCTACCATCGAACTAAGGCTGATTTAGAATATTATCCGGGTTCTAAATTCTCGATCCATGTTTGCTTTACGATATCCACGCTAAGAAAAGTTTGTGACCCTTTTTTCAATTTATACGCTTTGTATTAAACGCTTTACTTCTTCATATCTTGATAAACTTTATTAACGATCTAATTATTTTTGGTTTTAATAACGTTGGCGTATCTTAATTTTGTTTTCTTTCGTGATGCAGGGAATATAAATTAGGTTAATTTACCAAGTTTTCCAAAAGAATATAAATTTGTCTTGAGTGCGTCATCCATAAATATGAATGTAAATATTTGCTTTAGTGGCTTGAACGATTTCTGAAGAACGCCGGCTCACGTCGCTAATTCCTGTCGCTAAACACAGCGTGTTTGCTCAGGCGGAGGATCGGCGACGTCGGTGACTTTAATTTTCAACCTTCTCCAGATCAAAAGCCAACCCAGCCGCCAATTACACCAACACCTTTAGACCCGAAATAAATCGCGGGACTTATTTTCCGCCCCGTTATTCACGCTCAATTATTTTAATGCGTTTTTAATTGCGTCCCGTTGAAATTAATTATGCCTCTTTTATAAATTCACTTTTTATGCCGCAGGATTTTACAAGCAATTACCCGAGCCTGTCTCCAGCGAGGAGTGCAGGAGGCTGCAGTACAGGAGGAAGAGTGATTCTTTGAAGCAGAGGGTGAAGCAGAATTTTATGAATATCTGGTAAGCTGCTAATTTTTTCAAATAAATAGAAACAATATGCGAGTACTTTTTACTCCATTCAATAGGCTTTGGATACATTTTTTGCACTAAACGCTTGAAAAAATACATTAGCTAGTGGTGAATCAAAAAATTCAAGCATTAATGATTAAACGCACTTTCATCATACAAATACTCATATGCTCACTACAATCGCTGAAATTAGGCCAAACAGTAATTTATGTTTACAACGGAAAAAATGCGAGTCTTGTGCCCGTTTTCACCAAGGATACTTAAAACTTAGGCATTGCCTAAACGGAGATAAGTATTACCTAACGTAAAATTGGTTTTCGATTTAAAAAAGCAACTGTTTTAATTTTATTACGGTATTCGCGATTTCGGAATTCCTCTCGCCCTCTGGTGGAATTTTTTAAACTACTGAAGTGAGGTAACGTCAAAAAGATAAATTACGTTTAAATTATACATTAACGCTTATAAATAGCGAAAATTACCTGTTTTATTAGTTTCGTGAGCTGAAATCATTAAATCATGGGGTTTTATGTAAATTATAAACAAAATAAATAAATTTTTACCTCACTTGGATCAGCTGTTTCTTTCAAAACAGCGCCCCCTACAGGTAATCGAAATCGCCAATATTGAGGACTTGAGGACCAACTGCAATTTGCTAGGTTGGTAGATACCTACTACTCATGATGGTGAAATTGAAAACTGGGAGTTATAGGTATCATTGAGAATTACAATCTTAAATTAAGAAGAAATATATTATACAAATACAGAAATACAACAATATACCTAGTAAAGAATTGGAATCTGAAGATATTATAATTATATACTTATGTTATATTTATCATTTAGTCTACAGTCCAGCGCCGTTTTTTATTAATGATTACTAACAGGCTGAATTTTCGTGAGTAGCTTCGTTTTGACGAGACGTCCAACTTTTCTCTACGAAAATTCTCGATAGTGGTAGCTAATAAAGTGCGCACGAGTAAAACATGTAGACTGGGTGATTGTCCAAATTTTATTACTAACAGTTAGTTTTTAACTTAAAGTTTAAGATAATTTGATAAAAAACACGAAAAAAACGTTTGTCCTACAAAATTGATGGTTTGAATGAAGCCTTCCCCCACTCTTAACATGATCGAATAATGTGGTCATAAAAATTATTACTGACCAGCTGATTTTTTTACTGTTGTTTGGTAAATATTTGTATAATTAAATGGTATGATTTCCCAGTCCTACGCACTGATGTTGTCAATTCCACAGTAACACTTTTTTCATTACTAACAACCTAATTTTCGTTTTTTTTCTTTTGGGGATAAAGTGTGGAATACGATTTTACTACTGTCCTACAAAAAAAGTGGTATATTATGGTAATATATAATAAATAAAATTAATTTTATAACACTACTAGATGTTGAATACATATTATTTGATTACACATTAATGTGTCCTAATATCGTGGATAGATATAGTACAACGGATTTATCTGTTTTGAAGAAAATGCATTTTAATATTGTTTAGGAAGGTTTATAAAATTAAAAAAAAAAAAAATTAAAAAGAAAAATCAAGTAACCATAGCAACTTGTGCATTTTCTCCAAAACGGCACATTTTAACGAAATTCAATAATAGCACCTTTTTTGGTCAGAATTAAATGGGGAACACTAATACGAAAAATAAATGTTTTAAAAGTTGTCTTTTTAAAGTTAACATAATTTTTAACCCCAAACATCCCTAAATCTACCATTTCATTTTAATTGTATTATTATTCAAACCGAGTTTTAAGTCTCATCTCTAGTTTGTATTGAAATAAACGAGCACAATCATAAAATTTGAAACCACTTTTAAAGACTGTAGCTCTGTTAAGAAGCGTAATAGGACAGAAGTTTATATGAAGTTTTATCATTCTTTTGAAATCTGCTACCCGCTATAAAAGTGGGCCTCACATATTATAAATCTCCCGTATGTTAAGTTAATAAAACAGCAATTATAAAATAATTCATTATTTTAAATAAATCTTGTAGGACTAGCGATACATACCCATTTTTTTGTCGGACACTGTTATTTTTGGGAAGAGACAGTTAGTAATGAAAAAAGTGTTACTGTGGAATTGACAACTTCAGTGCGTAGGACTGGGAAATCATACCATTTAATTTGTAGGACAATGTAGCCATTTAATTATACCAATATTTACCAAACAACAGTAAAAAAATCAGCTGGTTAGTAATAATTTTTATGACCACATTATTCGGACATGTTAAGAGTGGGGGAAAGGCTTCATTCAAACCATCAATTTTGTAGGACAAACGTTTTTTCGTGTTTTTTATCAAATTATCTTAAACTTTAACTTAAAAACTAACTGTTAGTAATAAAATTTGGACAATCACCCAGTCTACATATTTTACTCGTGCACACTTTATTAGCTACCACTATCGAGAATTTTCGTAGAGAAAAGTTGGACGTCTCGTCAAAACGAAGCTACTCACGAAAATTCAGCCTGTTAGTAATCATTAATAAAAAACGGCGCTCGATTGTAGACTAATTGTCATTTATGTGGCTAGAAAAAGTAAGTAATTCTGGTTGTACAAGAAATAATAGAAGCATTGTATGAAAAAAAGGACAGGCTAGTTTAAAAAAGATTTCGTCATTAGAACACCATGATTCATGATTCTAATTCAATATAAAAATTATAGAAAATATAAGAATCCCAAAATCAGACTGTTATTTATGTCCGTTTTCATCAACGAAGTTTTAAGAATCATTGGTGAAAACGGACATTAATTGCCGAATCACTGGTATCAATTTTAAAAATTGTATAAACAAAAATAATTCTGACTCATGGTTCTAATTTCTTACTTTCTAAATAATAATAAGTCATCTGTATCTTCTATTGGGAGAAAAAGTTTATTACATCTTGATAATCCTTCCATGATATATGTATAATGAAAATTATAAAAGATCTAAAGATTTTTTGAATAGGAAATTAAAAGAACAAGTTTCAACAACAATTTCTGATGGAGATTTTAGTGGTTCAGCTAGGCTATCAGGATCTCAACATTTAAAAGACTTAATTGGCAAATCTTTGGGAAAAACATCGTTACAATTATGTGTTTATCTTGGATAATTGTAAATATTAGGTATGTTAATTGGCAATTTGCTTCTTGACTCATGATATACAGTCGATTGCAAAAAACTGGACAAGGAAATTTGATGGGCTGTGTAAAACGTACTTTCAGCATATTTTGATTAAATTATGGGAAATGTAACTGTTGTAATTTTGGTTATTTGCAAAAAATTTTCTTATGGTAAAACATTATTTGAATCTGCTATAATATTCACATTTGTTACTTCATTTATTAACGGCATTTTAAAAATAAATTAATACAAAATTTGATATTATTAATTTTTGGTAGCTTTCAAATTCTTGAATCAATAAAGTTCTATTTACATGATAATTTTTGGGGAAAACATAATTACAGGAAACTGTTTTTGTCCATTTATTTTTGAAATCGACTGTATGTTTAATACTTTATGGAGCATCATTAACTGCTTTAAGAACAAAAGATGTTGAAATAAGACCTATTGCGGTGGGAAATAGTTTAAGAAGATTGGCTGGTAAAATATTAAACAGAAGAGTTTGTCAATATATGGAAAATTGTTAAAACCAACTCAACTAGGTTATTTTATTTCAAATTAAAACATGCCCAGATTCTTTTAAATTTAGAAGATTTATTAGAATATTATAACTTTTGGCAATTATACCGAAATCCCCTTAAATTTTTCTTTGTAAATTTTTTATTGGATTCTCAATCGGGTGTCCAAGAAGGAGATCCATTGGGACCTCTTCTCTTTTGTATTGTTACCAGAAAAATTATTTATTCAGTAAAATCTATATAAAATTTCCTTTAAATATTTTGTTTTTGGGTGATGGAACCTATTGATATAGTAAAACATGAGTTTTTGACTATATTAAAGAAGGGAAGAAAAATTGGTTTGGGATTGAACAACGATTTATTTTTGGTGGCAGTTTACAAGAAAGATATAATTCAGTTTTACGTTTTGCTTCAAGTTTTCCAAAAGTTAAAAATGTATTTACTTGGTTCACCATTACTAAAATTCTATTCCAAATGCTTTAATTAAAATGAAATCTCCCATATTCCATGATATTACTTCCAAGTCGATTAACATATTTACATGCTGACCAACCACTACAATATTGTCTTGGTGCCTCAAAAATGTTACATACTCTCAGATGTTCTCAATCTTGTAGGGACTTACTTTTGGCTAGCAGTGTATGTATATTACTAAATGTAATATTAACGACAAAGCTTGGAGACAATCTTCATTCCCCGTTAATTTAGAAGGACTTTCTATTCGTCAGACAGCTGAACTAGCACTTCCAGCCTATTTGGCTTTGGTTTATGCTGCTTCTGATTTAATATCGGTAATAATAAAAAAAATTGTAATGGAATTTGTGATTTCTGAACCTCTAGATTTTTGTAAAATAAAATCTGGAGTACAAATTTCTGAAAATTTCATATTATCGGCTTCAATTAGAATTAAAGTAACTTCAAGTAAAGAGTCTGAATTCCTTTTGTTGGAAATCAATTAGTTGATAACACTTGAAGAATTTCTGTGGCATTACGACTTGGTGTAGAACTATGTTTATATTCTCATATTTGCCATTGTGGAAGTGAATATGATGTTTCTGGTCATCATTGTTTAGTTTATAAGAAAAGTAATATTCGTCATGCTGGTATCAAAGATGGAAAAATACCAGATGGAATTTATGATACAATGTCTAATGTCTGTCCAATACAAAACCTCTTTTGAGATATCTCACAGAAGATTTTTATATAAATGGTATTAACAATATTTCCGGAATGAAGATTTTTATTAGAAGGTTTGCACAAAGATGTCAATAGGGTTACAACCGAACCATTGCCTATTCTCCCTGAAATTGATAAAAAAATAAGTTATTTAGAAAAAGTAGTGGAGCCTTGGCAAAGGTATTTAAGACGAGAAAATTCCAAGATGTTAAATATTTTGTTGCCCAGTTTAAGTCAACTCTAAAATGCACTCTCTGTGGTTACTGTTCAATAACATTTGATCCATTCTGGGACCTTTCAACTTTCACTTCCAATACTTCAAAAAACAGGTCATTTTAACTTTCTCAATGCCTTGACAGCTTTAGTAGAGAAGAAAACCTGGAATGGTGATGAGAAGCATTCATGTTTAAAGCGCAAAAAACGTAGATAATGTATAAAGAACATCAAGATTCGTAAGTTCCCTAAAATTTTAGTTATACATTTGAAGAGATTTTCAATACAAAGATGTTGTAGAAAATTAAATGCGACGTTTGTTTTTCCTATAGAAGGACTAGATAGGGCAAATTAGGCTACCGAACAACACACAAAATATAAATATAATGTATATGCTCTGAGTAGTGGTACAACTTACACAGGACATTACTCTGCTTTTTGTCGACATTCCTACTAAAGAGTTTGGCATGAATATAATGATTCAGGGGTTACAACACTTTCATTGAACGACATATATAATGAGGTTTATGTGCTTTTTTATGCGTTGGAGTGAAGACTGATAATGGATTCTTGCTAAGAGCAATTTCCTAAACGAAAAATATAGTGGTTTAGTTCTGCAGTCATAAAAGCTAGTAAGAATAATATTTTTGTATAATTTTTTTGTAGATGATTTAGAAGTAATTTCTTTAATTTCTGCCAGAAGGAAAAAAAATGGAGAACGTACAAAAAAATATATAATGATCTAAAAGTACCTTAACTTTGGACCCCTCTTAGGTTGCAGAAGGTAACTCTCTGGCAAGATGTAGCCTAATCAATTTAGATTATAAATCTGAAAAAAAAATAAAAATCTAACGAGGGAAACTTGAGTTATGACTGCAGAACTAATGCTCGATTTCTTGATTTTTCACAAATTTTACTCCCAAACTCGCGCGCCCTCTAGGGATTCGCATTAATTATCAGTTATTTGGTCATAGACACCCGCAATAAATTTTCCGTTGGAGATAATAACAAGGAATAGAAAATCCATCCCACTTTTCTGGAGCTTCTTTGCAAATTATGACCAAATAACTGATAATTAATGCGAATCCCTAGAGGGCGCGCAAGTTTGGGAGGAAAAAATTTTTCCTTGTTAGATTTTCAATTTTTTTTCAGATTTATAATCTAAATTAATTAGGCTACATCTTGCCAGAGAGTTATCTTCTGCAACCTAGCACAAAATTAATTATAGGGGTCCAAAGTTAAGGTACTTTTAGATCATTATATTTTTTTGTACATTCGTCAATTTTTTTTTCCTTCTGGCAAAAATTAAAGAAATGACTTCTAAATCAACTAAAAAAAAATTATACAAAAATGTTGTTCATACTAGCTTTTATGACTGCAGAACTAAACCACTATATTCTCCGTTTAGGAAATGGCTCTTAATATGATTTTTAGTATTAGTATTATTTTTGTATTTTTTATTTTATAGTTTCGATTTTTTTTTAATTGTAATATAGTAGATTAACTTTTAATGGCTATTTCAGCTATAAGTAATGCCTAAGTTTTAGGAATCGTTGGTGAAAACGGGCATTGTTGTCGTTAGTCAAGAAGTTAAGAGAATTGATATTCAATATTCAAGCACGATTTTTATTACTACTAATGAGATAACAAAACGACCGAATTATTTTTTGTTTAAATTAGTAATTTTTAATTTTCAGCGATGCACACGTATCCGATTCAGTTCGTCAATGGCTTCGCATGCCGACCTTCGATAGTACACAATGGGAAGACGAGGAATTACTATTGCTTCTCCAACAAATGTACTTGGATCATGATCTCTGCGCGAAATTCGCCATTAGCATAACCACGCTTAGAAATTTTTTATATGAAGCTTACAAGAATTACAATGACGTCCCATTTCACAACTTTAGACATTGCTTTTGTGTTACCCAAATGGTAAGATTGACTATTCCAACTGTAATACATAAGTATGTGCAATATTATTATTTTCAGATGTACGCGATTTCTTGGTGTGTTGATTTGCCTTCGAAAATTGGTGATTTGGAGGTTTTGATTTTGTTAACATCGTGCATTTGTCATGATTTAGATCATCCTGGATACAACAATATTTATCAAATTAATGCCAAAACCGAATTAGCGTTGAGGTATAATGATATCTCCCCCTTGGAAAATCACCACTGCAGTGTCGCATTCAGGTTGTTAGAGAACGAAGATTGTAATATTTTTAAATCATTCTCCAACGAAACTTTTAAAACCATACGGGAAGGGATGATTCGGTCTATTTTAGCTACAGATATGGCAAGGCACAATGAAATTTTATCACAATTTAAAGATGCTATACCTGAATTTGATTATTCTAATAAAGTACACGTCAATTTGGTAAGTTAATAATAAAATTCTACTCTCATAATTTAATTTTAAATGATTTTAATGAAAAATTTCCAGAGTTATCTTAAAAATATTTATAAAAAGCTTTGACCAGAATAAAATCATCAGAATAAAATATGTTTATTTAGTACTTTTGATGATCTTTATCTAAATAAAATAAAACTCAAGATTCCAGATTAAAGTTTTATTCATGTAAAAATCTTCCAAAATCGGTTTTTATTTATTGATATTTTTTTGAGGTTCTGAGAATTTTGTAGAGAACATTTTTATACTTTTAGCTATGTATGGTGTTAATTAAAGTATCGGATATTTCTAACGAGGCTCGTCCGATGGATGTGGCTGAACCGTGGTTGGATCGACTTTTGCAAGAGTTTTTTAAACAAAGCGACGCTGAAAAACTTGAAGGGCTTCCTGTCACACCATTCATGGACAGGGAGAAGATAACGAAACCTTCCTCCCAGTGTTCATTTATTGGATTCGTACTTCTGCCTTTATTTGAGACTCTGGGAGAACTTTTAACGGAACTTCAAGTAAGGATATCTCATTAAATATTTAATTTTAACATTGAGTCCATTTTATTTAAGATTTTATTTATATTTTTTAGTTGAAGTGTGTAATATAAACTCAATAAGTTTCTTAAGTTTTGGTCAAGTATTGATATGGTAATATTAAGCTTTGAAATGTAAAACTCACTCTATTTAAAAAATATTTAATGAGCCATATGAATTGAAATTTTTTTAAAGTAGTAGTGGCCACTTTTTCAAAGTTTATTTTTTCTCAAAAAAGTAACTACATGATCTTTACTTTTTTAATTGTTGGCTTAAAATATAAAACCTAAAAGCATAGTTTCTTTATAAAAAACGACTAAAAGGTGGCTCATAACAATGGTCACCTGCGGGGTCACAATTGTCATAACTTAATATAAGAAATTAAAGATACGTAATTGTTGTTTATATTAAATTAAATTAAAGTTTTAAACAAACATCTGTATAATATCAAGTTCCAAAAATATATCATCTTTGTCTCGATCTTTGTTATCCCATGTTAAAGTTAGACAAGAGACAAGTCCCTTCCTGCAATGTGATTTTCTGTCCAATTTGGTGGCGGCATCTTACCATTAGCTACCCCAAACTGATAAGCAATGTTTCGAGCTACGGAGGTCGGCAAACCGTGATGAAGCCGTGAACAATTTTGTTAATATTCACTCAGAATATTTTCTTCCTCTTTTGAAAAAATCTGCCTTGGTTTATACTTTGCTATAATTTTTGGAAATTCAAATGGTGCGCGGTATTCCAATCAATATTTTTATCTTTAAATTTCGGTTTTTCTTTATTTAGTCGATAGATAAAATTTAGTCTTCAATTTTAATTTTCTATTTTGGAGTAAAGAAATTTCAAAGTCCCATAATTTCTAATAAAAAATGACCTACAATAGTGGCCACTCTTCCCCTACTATGTCATGACCACTGTGCCCCAAATAATTTAAAATTTTTTTTTACGTATCCTATAAAAAGCGTTAACGCTTATAAACTTTATTTGGGTTGCTATATTTACAGGGTGTTTCTAAACAAGTGTGAATAACCTAGGAATGGCTTTTTGGGCCAATTTTAAGACAAAAAGTAAGAACAATTTTTTGCGCTGAAATGCTCCATTTCGGAATTGCAGGGCATTGAAGTTTAGTTAGGGTGAAGTTTTTCGGGTGAATTATTTGCACTTTAAAATAGATTCAAATAGCTTTGTAAAAAAGAAAGAAAACTTTATCAAAACATTTTAAACTTTATAAAAATCCAATCAACGAAAAATAATAAATATCACTTTCTTAAAATAAGTTTCACTTCACTTTGAATAAACAGCATTAAAATTAATTAATTTTGACAAAAGTTAAATAAATATGTAATAACTATAAATAATAGTTTTTAACGTTTATAAAAATATATTACACTTCTAAATGATGTAACGTACTTTAAAAAAACATCCTTCACATTTTTAAAGTTACCAAAACATAAACAAATAGTTTCCCTCTTAAATAAAAAATAATTCACTTTTAAATAATTCTTTTTTTGGCTTAAATGGCAAATATCAGAGTGAAGATAGACCCATAAAAGTTTATACGAAGTGTAATTATTTAATTATTATATAAAACAGAACATTGATCCGCCATCTTGAAATAGACACCCGGCATATTATTAAAATATTTTGAAAATATGCGCTTACCATAAAAGTATTGTACATTCTATCGAAAACCGCATATCGATATCTTTTTTCATTTTAGAGTAATGTTACACTTCCTCGCAGCGCTGGGACACCCTGTATTTGCAAACAAGTGACAAATGGTTTCTTAAATTATGGAAAAATAAAAACACCACCAACATCCTCAATGGGTGATTTTTTAAATGGAAACTTGTATTTTTTGCGAATAAACCGAAAAATGAAAAAAAAAGTTTCCATTTAAAAAATTCTTATCTCCAATCCCCTTCATAACTACCCTTTATAAGCAACCAAAAAATCTCAAAAAAATACAGAACTAGTTCTTAACTATGTAAAGATTTATAGCAAATTTGAAAACTATAATGTAAACCGTTTGAAAATAAATGCGTAAAAACTCACTTTTTGACTGCACCTTAAAATTACTGTAACTTCCTTATAAAGAAAGTTTTACTAATATGATTTTTTGTCAATGGACTTATTGTTACCTCTAGTATCACTTTTTCAAAGGTTAAGAGCATCTTCCTAGACATCGCGATAAATTTCCGTTGGAGATAATAACAAGGAATAGAAAATCCATCCCACTTTTCTTTGCAAATTATGACCAAATAACTGATAATTAATGCGAATCCCTAGAGGGCGCGCAAGTTTGGGAGGAAAAATTTTTCCTTGTTAGATTTTCAATTTTTTTTCAGATTTATAATCTAAATTGATTAGGCTACATTCAGCCAGAGACCTTCTGCAACCTAGCACAAAATTAGAGTGGTCCAAAGCTGAGGTACTTTTAGATCATTATATTTTTTTTGTAAATTCTCCATTTTTTTTCCTTCTGGCAAGAATTACAGAAATGACTTCTAAATCATCTACAAAAAAAATTATACAAAAATGTTGTTCGTACTAGCTTTTATGACTGCAGAACTAAACCACTATAGTTTCCGTTTAGGAAATTGCTCTTAACTAGCGAACCGTAAGCACTCTGTATATATTTTTTTCAGTTTTTGATTTTTTTCCTAGAAAAATCCCATTATGGTTAGGTTTTTTAAGATTTCAGAAAGTTCTTAATATTCTCAATAAATTAGGGAAAAATTTAAAACTGTAGCCCCTTTTCTTCACTTACTATAGCCTTCTCAATATAGTCCTACAAAAAATGTTCTGCGTATAGTCTATTACCATCGGCGGGTAGATATGTGAAAAACTGTTATAAAATACTTGAAATTCCATCGAGTGTCACTAGCCTACGTAATTAACTATTCAACCCTAGACTACTTTTCATAGGTGTAACTTCAGAAGACTTCAGTAAATGAGAAAAAATAGTTACGGTTCCAAAAGTTTCCCTGGTTTGTTGAGAATATGAAGAAGTTTCAGAAAACTTAGAAAAACCAAACCATAATGGGTCTTGGAGAAAATTTTTTTACATTTTTGCGATTATTTTTTACAATATTTTAACATAATGGCACAGTTATCCATACATGTTTTTCTTCAAACGTCATTAAATTACAGTCTTCTGTGACGTTTGACAGGCTTTAAAATGTCACTTTTTATGTTCGTTGATTCTATAGTCACTTTGTATTGCCTAGGAGTAAAAATTACTAATTTGCACTGACAAGGAATAAAAGGGCGGAGTAGAAATGAATTTTAGACAACCCAATATAGACTAACATTGTATTGTGTGTTGTATGTAAATTAAATGTCAAATTTTAAAATTATTTATTATATTACACTTTTAAAAATTTCGACGTTTAAAGAAAAAATAGCCTGTTTTATTCGGAGTAAAAGAACTTTTTGTGGCTCGCATATATCAGCGGGACTCGCAAAGCTACATGCTCGCCACAAAAAGTACTTCTTTTACTCCTAATAAAACAATATACTATTTTTCATAATTTCGTTTTTAAGCCAAGGTAAAAAATTAGTAATTAAACATTAAGCCTAACGTATACTTCATATTTCATATTTTATAGCTGTTTATTGTTTTACGACGTAACTAGAATTTCTTAAAATTTTCGGCGCCTTTTTCCAGATTGTCCCCCGTAGACATATTTTCTGGCCACGACGCGACGTTTTTAAATTACCAAGATTGCGCGGGTGATTTTTATGTACCCCGACGCAAATGTTTTTAACAGAAAAATAAAAATGATAAATCTCAGGGTCGGTGTCAAAACTTTAAAAATCATAGGTTAAAATTAAAGGCTCGCGCTTTAAAATTTCTCACTTTTTACTTTTTAATCGCCGCTATTACCTCACTTGATCATTAAATAACTATCTATCTTGTGTATGAAATTAAACTCTAAAAATTATAATTACAATTTATACCTTTTATCTATTTTGGTCCTCTTTTTTCGTCTTGAACAGGTTGACGCTGACTGCCAATAAAAAATTTATAAAAATGGTACCTAGTTGATTTTGTGTATAGATCAGTTCTATCATGGAAACATGATGCAGTAGTTAGAATCAGTTAGAATTTATTATTTTTATCAAATATTCAAAATTTTCCCAAAATTTAGTAAGCCGGGACTAGCCGGGGCGAGATTTTTGTTTTATTTTTAATTCGTAAGAGTTTTAGGTAAGTATTTTCTGTTGTAGTTGTTTAATGTATTAAATGCAAATCAATTAAAGACCGCTGGCATAATATATGTACAAGAAAATTCAACAGAATCGCATACGACCGCTTGGCAGTCAGCCTGGTAAAAAAATATCAATTTGTAGAATTCTTGAAGCAGCCTTATTAATTCCAATCTAAAATAGCATAAAATGACCATTTTCATTAAAAATTTACAAAAAAAACATACCTAACATTTAAAAAATTGAAAACGCCCAATATGGCGAGTTAAATGCAAACATAATTATTCCAAAATATTTATAAATAAAAGACCTACGACGATTCCCGTAAACCCCTAAAAACGTTGCGGGAGTATTGTTTTTAAGCGAATTGTTTTGAAAAAAATTTTCACTTAGGGCGCGTTCGACTGATCAACACTAAAGCCAACGACCGCAAAATTTTCCCGTTCCACTAGCTCAAAACGTCACCATTCAACAAACGACCACAGAAACCCACGAATAAATACGGTCGTTGTGAGCTTCTTGCGGTCGCCATCGATGACGTTTTTATGCACGAAAGAAACAACCGCGGTCTTATGTGGATCGACTTTGCGGTCGTCGTGGGCATTGCGAGTCTTTAGTGGAACGCGCCCTTAATAAACATCTTGATAAAGTATCATTAAAGTACATTCAAACATTTGTTCATTAGTTTTCTTAGTTTCAGGGAAAAATAAGTAAGCTATGCAATTAAAAATAAATAAGCTTCAAAAAAATTAAAACAATTTGACGTTAAATTTTGATTTGCGAAATTTAAAAGTAATATTTTGAAATTCCGAGCATTCATAAGTTTCAATAGTTTTTTTATTATTTTTTAGGATCTTATAGTGCAACCAGTTCGCGACGCGCTTGATTATTATAGACGCTTAAACGAAGCTACAAAAGAGGAGCGCCTTCAAAGGAAAAGCATCGTCGCAGAACTTGCAGAGCACGCCCAGTTACCATCCCCACAAAATTCTGAAGGTGATAGTGTCAATTCAACAAATCTTGCCAAATCGTCTTCCACCTCCAGCGTTAAGTTGCGAAAGAGTTTGAGCTTCCAACAAAATCGTTCTCGGTAATTTATTTGTCTATTCTTATTTCCACTTTTCCTCTTTTCCTCTTTCTCATCCATTTGTTCTAAGAGTTAGTTTATTATTACTGTCTTTCTATTTTTTACTATTGTAGACCATGAATGATGATGAATTTTTTGTAGGTCTCGCTCGACTGATGACGATATGGATACGTGCGATGAGAATGCCGTAATGAACAATGAAGATCAAAGTTTAGAGGACCTGGTTGAAGATCCAGAAAGTGGTGATTCAGAAACGGCGAATGAAGTAGAAGTATCAGAAAAGGCGTTGAAGTTCAAAATTTCCACCGAAGGTAATATAAGTAGTACGGGCCGTAAGAGTTATCCGGGATCTAGGAAAGGTAGCAGGGAGCGCGTCCAACATTATGAACTATCAAAAATGATGCAGAGGGGTAAATTACGTTCGGGCGCGCTAAGTTTCGACCATAATACTCTCATGAACAACAAAAAATTATCATTTGATCCACCGCAATTTTTAGACGAGTACCACGTGTTGTTAAAACAAAAATTTGACTCTTCTTTAGGTGATGCTGAGAACGAGGAGGTTGATTACGTTGTGTCTAAAGAAACTTTAAATTTAAACAAGCGAAATTCAGAACATTCCGTTAAAGTTCCTTCAGAAGATAACAAGCGCAGTATTTTGAAAAACGCCGAGAGTGCTTTAGAGGATAAATGTGAAGCCGTCGAAGGTAATAATCACAAAACGCACAGTATCGGTAGAACTTTGTTGAGGAATTTTTCAAGACAATCAAGTAAAACAGATGCTAACAGTATTTCAGTTGAAGAAGGTAATAATTCGGATACGCAAGTTGAGACCAAAAATCGTTCTATTTTGTCGAGGTTTAAACAATTCACTGATCGCTTTGCAATTTCGGATAAAGAAGTTAAGTATAAAACCCCAATAAAATGCCATTCGAAAAATAACAACCAAGCTGCAAGGTCAACTACTTCGGTTAAGGGTAAGAACAAAGAAGAGTCTTCTTGTTGCTTTCAAAGCGATGAGGAAGTACGTAAAGCCAGTACACTACCAAAAACTAAGAAGATTGGTTTTAATAGAAAAGGTTGGAAATTTTTGATTATGGGGAAAGAAAAAGCGGCTTCTGCTAGTCTTGAAGGTTGGAGCTCTGATGTGGAGGTGGACAAAAGCGCCGATCCTGAAGCACAGGTTCCTTCCACCTCACAATCCCAAAGTAATTGTGCCATAAACATATCTGCCAGATACACCTCCGATATTAAGACTGAAGACGATGAAGGGTTTTCGAAGCCTAAAATGGAGGCCGATCAAATTAACGATGAGGGTTTAGTTTGTAAAGGTAGCAAGATTGTTGTGGCTAGCGAAACCGGAGATATAATATGACACGATGTTAGTCCTTTAGAGCGTGATAGTTTTACCAGGTTCATATTTTGCCGATGTTGTAAATATGAAAAGGCCAATATTAGGGAAAACGTTTAGACTGTTGTAAATAAAAATTTTAAGTTTTATTATTTATATACATATATTTATTTTTTGTTATTTCTAATTCCTCTTTCTTCTTCATTTTTATCATCTTTTTATGATTGATTCCAAGCAGTGTGCGCACTTTCTATTCGCTAAAAATGTTTAAATAAATATGTAAACGAGTGTGTAAAATAAAATGTTCTAAATTTTATTATTTCAATTTTTTTAAAGAGTAAGTAACTTTTCAAGCTTCCCTATAAATACTTATTAAATTAAAATCAATTTCAAGGCCTAGATCATAGAAAATGCACTTACAAATACTCAAAAAAGCTACAAATAATCATTCGCATTTTCCAAAAATTAAAAATACTTTTTAAATGGTAAAAATACAGTTTTTTTTGGAAAATTTCTTAATTGGTGTACACACATAAAATTCAGATATTACTTTTAAAAAAAACTTACAACAATCTTATACATTATAACATTATACATCGTCTGTGATAAAAGCATAAAAATATCAGGCCACAAGAAGTAATTTTATTAAAAGATAAATGAAATCCTCTATTAATTTTATTTTGTGCACACAATAGTTCCTATTTTTTTAACTGTAAACAATTTATTATAAATAAACCTTAAAATTGCAAGTACTTCCTTCTATAAAAATAATCCTTTTAATTAATGTTTGAATTTATTAAAAATAAATAAACGATTGTATGTATAGTAAATGTAAATTATAGTTAATGTTTTATGAAAAAAAATAATGATATGATAAATTGATGCTGTTTTTAAAATTAATATTGTGTTTGTGATCTAGTCTATAAATTTTTTAAATTATTTTATAATTAATACGTTATTTTATTATAGAGAAATGTTGTTTTTATTAATAGGTATATTGTAAAATGTACGTACGTAGAAATTTCTTCGAAAAGGTCTGTTGTGTATATATTTTTAAAATAATGCGCACAGATTTTGATTTCCAAAATAAACACGTTTTTTAGGTCAATTTTCTTATAAAGTCCAATTTGCTAAACAATGTTCAACAAAAAAGTATTTTACAAAAAAATGCTAAACCCTTTCAAGTTTTTAAATGTCAAAATAATGTATTATTCATTTAAGATATCTCGAAATTCAATTTTACAAATTTCTTGGATTTATTTAAAAATACAAAAATCTTAATATTGTTGACATTAAGAACTTGAAAATTGCTATACCTAGTTTAAAAAAATACTGTTATCCGCTAGTAAGTTAATCGAAAATTTATACAGAAATAATAATTTATTAGAAGAAAATTTATTTATGGTTTTTGATATTTATAGTGTTTGTTATAAGTAAAATATTGTAAAAGGGCACAAAATAAAATAACTAAATCCTTTCACATATTTGACATTTAATAGTTTGAATAATTTAGTAAATTAATAATATGTCGATTGAAATGTAATAAAATTTAGAAACTATAATCAGCAGAAGCTTCGCACATTTAATAATTAGAAAAAATCATTGAAAGGTTTTATTTATTTTATAATCAAATTTTATCAAATTTATATAAGGCAGCAAACTTAAAATAAAAACCAATGTAATTATTCTAAACCCAAAAAACCTAATAATATCATTTATCTGTGACTTATTGCTTATATTCCAATAGATCTTTATTTAAATGTTGATTAGTGGATTAGTAATGGACCAATAAGAAAACATTAAATAACACTGATGTCAAATAAAAATACACTCGGACCATAAATGATTCTTATGTCGATAAATCAAAACGTGAGAGTATTATATTCTTAAATAAATATATCTATTTTCTTCCTACGTAAAAATTAAATTATAAGTGATAATTATATTAGATCTCTAATCTCTAGCAGAGTTACACATTCACCTTATAATGAATTCTTTTAATTTGGCGAAAAAACACTTGCTGACAAATGTTTATAAGTGTGAATAAATGTGTATAAAAATATGTATATTTCTTTTATTTAAATAAAATTTACAATAATTGGACAAATTTTGAATTATTTTTCTCTATTTAAATTTAAATATTGTTAACTCCTATTAACCCAATTCCCATCGTAAGTCACTTTAAGATGTGTATTTTGACATTGAAAAACAGTTTATATAAAGTTTACCTTTCATTTACATTTTAGGTATTAATTTCTTTATTTAAGCAGCAAAATTACCCAAAATTTGTACTTTTGTTACAATAAAAAATGTAGATAATATATAAATATACTGGGTGTCCCAGACCCCTTTGTTGCGCATTGATTTAAAAAAAATACCGCCAAAGTGAACCTAAAGAATCTTTTGGAGTAATTCGTAATTTCCATAACAAACCGGAAGTAACTTTGAAATTTTAAATGGTAACCTAGGTCGAGTATGGTATTGTTGGAAAGGGCGTTTAAAAAGAAACAAGATATTAAAATAAGATTTTAATAAAAGTTGTTTCATTTTAAAAGCTCTTTCCAACAATACCATACTCGACCTAGGTTGGCATTTAAAATTCCAAAGTTACTTCCGGTTTCGGGTACTTGCGATTTGTTTTGGAAATTAAGAATTACACCAAACGATACTTTTGGTTCACTTTGGTGGTAATTTTTTTTTCTTATCAATGAGCGAAAAAAGGGTTCTCGAAATAAAGAGGTGGTATGGGTGGTCTGGGACACCCTGAATGTAACGTTTTCTAAATTTTTCAATAATTTTCAGAGCTTACAACATTTATATGACATATGATATGAATCATCTTTTGATCAAACCAATATGAAAAAGTTATAGCCTAATGCAGAAAGATTCACTTTACTTTTGTTGGAAAAGGACTATTATTTGTAATCAAAAATTTAACAAATTAACCTTCAAATTGAATTTATTTTTCATATGGACTTTTTGTTTTTCATGAACCTATGATGTATTATAGGGGCGTAGTTTAAAAAAAACGATAAAAACGCATTTTTTGAAACTACGCCCCTATAATAAATCATATAGGGTGCCCAGCTCTGCGAGGAAGTAACATTACTCTAAAATGAATAAAGATATCGACATGAGGTTTTAGATAGAATTAACAATACTTTTAGGCGTACACTCTAAAAGTATTTTCATAATATACCGGGTGCCATTCCAAGATGGCGGATCAAAGTTATGGAATGGAAAATGGAACACCTAGTATATTATGACATTTTTATATTCTTTATCAAAAAATAATCATACTTTGTATAATCTTTTTTATGGGGTATCATTACTCGTTTTGCTGTTCTTTGCCATTTAACTGAAAAAAGATTGATTGTTGAAAAATCTCTGCTCTAAAACAGATGAACACTTTAGGGTAAAATTTAAGTTTGTGATAAGTTTTTATCACGGAGGCTTATGAAACGGAAATTGACCAATTAAACGAAATTTTCAAATGGAACATCCTGTATATTTTAACATCAGTCGATGGCATTTTTTACCAGCTTTCTATTGATATAATTTTTGTATGGTCCCATGTCAATGGCTTAGGAGATATTAATATCCAAACTGAAAAATAGACAAAATAGCGCTCTTGGTAAATTTTGTTGAGGATTTTCTTTTTAAGTTGCCTAATATTTATTTGTGACTTTCTCTATTAATAAAAATATTAATGTTGTCTTATTATAATAGTAGTTTTTGTTGTTTTACAACACAAATAAAATCGAAAGTTGTAATTATTATCAATTTCGGTTTTCTTAGCCTGAGTATGCTTTGAAAATTTTACAACTGTTACCAAAGAAACCCTAATTTTGTTGAATTTTGTTTTTACGTGCTTTTCTGTACTTTTGATAATAATCCTCTTCTCTTCCTATCAGAAAAGAGTGTATAACCGAAATTCAACAAAATAAAGGTTTCCTCGGTAACATCAGTTGTTAAATTTGAAAGCATACTGAGGGCGCGTTCCAGTAATGAACACTAAAGCCCACGACCACGACCGCAAAATTTTCCCGTTACACTACCTCAAAACGTCACCATTCAACAAACAACCACAGAAACCCACGAAAAAATATGGTCGTTGTGAGCTTCTTGCTGTCGCCATTGATGCACGAAAGAAAAAATCGCGGTCTTATGTAGAACGATTTTGCTGTCGTCGTGGGCTTTGTGTTCATTACTGGAACGCGCCCTGAGACTTGGAAAACCAAAATTGATAATTGCAACTTTCAATTTTATTGTTGTCGTAAAACAACAAAAAATACTATTGTAATAAAACAACATTATTAAAAAGGCAAAATAGAAAATGACACAAATAAAATCCTCAACAAAATTCATCACCAGAGCTATTTTGTCTATACAGGGTGGTGATAAAGTTTGGAACCAAGGGCATAACTTCCGTAAAAATTTTTTTTGTAAAAATCGCTCGGACAGGTCAATTTTTGTTTTAAAAATGCCATCTTTTGGAATGAAAAAAATATTCATGACGTCACTGATAACTTCACTATGACGTCATCATCAATTTTTTTAAATGGAAACCCCTACTTTTTTTACACATTTTTCATAGACCTTTTTATCATATTAATGATCACATAAAAATATTTAAACAAATTTCAACCATTTTTGAAAAAAAAAATAAATTTACTCAAAAAAAAAATTATTAATTCTCAATGAAAATATGGCAAGAAAAATAAATTAAACTAATTTTTAGTTTAAAAATAACAAATTATTATTGAAAATATTCGAATTGTTCTTCTTTACACAATTGGAATTTTCTTAAAACTAATTTTAAATAACTTTTAATGAAAAAGGTAATTAAAATAAAATATTTGAGTAATAATAAACTTTAAATAAAATTGTAATTTATTATAAATTTGAAAAAGCTTTTGATATTCAAAATTTATTGAAATAAAAATTGCCTTTATAAAAGTGCTTTAGTTGACGTTATTTTGTATGGCAAATGAAATTTTAAATCCATTTACCAATGCTTGAATAGCTTACTTCCTTTGTTTAAGAATAATCAACAATTATTAAGTTTTGCGAAATTAAAAATGCCTCGTTTAAGCGAACGCGAAAGAATCGAAATTTTAATTATGGTAGGATACGGCGATAGAAAAAGAACCCATGGGAAAGCTTGTGCTTTGTTTAATGAGCAATATCCAAATAGACCGCAAATTTCAAGATCTACAGTAAGTAAGTTAGTTACCAAATTTGCAGAAACAGGATCTGTAGGAGATTTGCCTCGACAAGGACGGCCTCAAGTGAATGAAGAAACCAAATTAAATTTATTACTTGCGATTGAAGAAAATCCCAATATTTCAACAAGAGATATTTCAAGAAATAATAATGTGGATCATTCCTATGTCGCAAAATTATTAAAAAAGGAAAAGTATCACCCATACAAAATAAAACTCATACAAGAGTTAAATGAATACGATCCGGATCGCCGACTGCAATTTTGTGAAGAAATGATGGCGCGATGTGATCAAAATCCAAATTTTTTAAGTAGTATAATTTTCTCCGATGAAGCTACCTTTCAATTGAATGGATCAGTGAATCGACATAATTGTAGGTATTGGTCACAGGAAAATCCTCATTGGGGCGTAGAATCCCATAGTCAAAGACAGGGAAAGTTAAATATATGGGTGGGAATGATTGGCAGACGTTTTATAGGACCTTACTTTTTTAATGAAAACCTTACTGCCGAAAGATACTTGAATTTTTTGCGGACTGCTTTGCTACCAGTTTTACTTCGTATTTTCCCCATTTATGAAAATCGCAATATTCCTAACCAAAACATTTGGTTTCAACAAGATGGGGCTCCTCCACACTTTGGCAGGGCGGTGCGAGAATTCCTTAACACCACGGTTCCCAACAAATGGATAGGTCAGAGGAGACCAATTGAGTGGCCTCCGCGATCTCCCGACCTAACGCCCTTAGATTTTTTTTGTGGGGACATTTAAAATCAAAAGTTTATTTCAATAGACCTAATAATTTACAAGAATTGGAGCTTAGAATTAGGACGGAATTGCAACAAATTGACGAAGAAGCTATTAACAATAGTATTCAGAGTGTCTACACTCGAATGGGACAATGCCAAATGGTCAATGGGGAACAATTTGAACATTTTCGTTAAAATTTGTTACTTGTAAATTAAAAATTTACTTTTTTTTTGTAATATTTTCATTGAGAATTAATAAAAATTTTTTGAGTAAATTTATTTTTTTTTTCAAAAATGGTTAAAATTTTTTTAAATGTTTTTATGTGATCATTAATATGATAAAAAGGTCTATGAAAAATATGTAAAAAAAGTAGGGGTTTCCATTTAAAAAAATTGATGATGACGTCATAGTGAAGTTATCAGTGACGTCATGAATATTTTTTTCATTCCATAAGATGGCATTTTTAAAACAAAAATTGACCTGTCCGAGCGATTTTTACAAAAAAATTTTTTACGGAAGTTATGACCTCGGTTCCAAACTTTATCACCACCCTGTATATATTTCATTGATTCTCTGTTATTCAAATATTCAATCTTCTAAACTATTGACATGCGACCAAATAAACAATATATCAATAGAAAGCTGGTAAGAAATGCTATAGATTGATGTTAAAATATGAAGATAGACGTACAGTTGCTGGCTCGAAGAAATAGGACACAATAGACGGCACGAGTAAATACGAAGCAAAATGCGCCGACGCGACTTGCTGTGCTCCGCGTAAGAGCCGGAGCTAATTCATTTCTTAAAATCAAGCAGCCGCATACGAAACTCCGCTCGCAGGTCGCAGGTATCATGGCCGGCAGACCTTTAACGCAATTCAATTAATCGAATTCATTCGGCGGCGCGGCGCGCTAAAAATTATAATAAATGGCTCACAATAATTCTGCTAAATAACATTTCATTTTACTATTCTCTCATTTTGTGATATTTACAATGTCAATTAATAGCTAATTTCTAATAGGTATTTTGTCGCAAATTTACTAAAAATAAGCATAAAATAAAAGCATTTTTATATTTTTATACATATTTATTATTTATATATTTGATAAACAGAACTGATTAAAAATAGGTAGATTTTTGGTCAACATTTTGTAAAAATTTTTGAATAAAATAAACCATAATTTGAGTTTATAACATTAAATAATTTAATAAATACATAAAATAAATTACTATTGCGTATTCATAACAAAAAATTACATAAACAATAAGTCCCAATAAATAGAAATAATAATAGATAAATTATTGTTCGTAATTTGTAAAAAAAGAGTCAAAAGGCAAAAGCCAACATTTATAAAAATGTCACTTTAGTTCCAATAATCTATTAACAAATTAACAATTTTATGAATGAAATAAACTAAAACTTAACCTTATAATATTAAAAATTTACCCTGATAAATGATAAAAACATAATAAACATATTTACAAGATATTATACAGGGTGAGTTTTTAGTGCGAAATCGGAAGATATCTTTTATTTTAAGAAATAGCAAAAAAACTTAAATTACAAAATTGCATGATTTATGGATGCGCATATCAAGAAATTATTTTTATCTATACTGGGTGTTTCGTAACTGGAGCTCAGGTTATTCCATCTTTTTTTTTAATGGAACACCCTATATATTTTTTTGATATTTGGATTAATATTAAGTTAAAGAATACAACGATATTTATTTTGAAAATTTGAGTGTGCTCTTAATTTTTTATCGGAAATTTTCTATAAAATTTATCACATTTAGACATATTTTTAGAAATTTATATTGGCCTTATTATAAACATTTAAACAACAATTTTTATGTCATTTTGAAACATGCACTTCGATGTATTTTTAGTATATTTTTTTTCGAACTTATCATAAATGGCGGCAGCTATGGAGGCGACAAATATGAAAACTAGATATGGATGTATTTTAATTTTTTTTAATGGAACACCCTGTATTTTTTTACAAAATATTGTTCCTCTTTAAGTGTTCTTTAACTTTTATACAAATCATTTTTCGCTAAAATTTTGTAAAAATATGTCGAAATTTGATAAATTTTATAGAAACTGCACGAAAAAAATTAAGTGCAAATTCAAATTTTCAAAAAACAAAAAATAGGAAACCAAATTTTGATTTGACTTAAATATAAATACTATAATATCTTCATATCTTGTAAATATCTGTAAATATATTTATTATGTTTTTATCATTGATCAGGGTAAATTTTTAATATTATAAAGTTAAGTTTTAGTTTATTTTATTCATTAAATTGTTAATTTGTTAATAGATTATTGGAACTAAAACAACATTTTTATAAATGTTAGCTTTTGCCTTTTGACTTTTTTTACAAATTACGAACAATAATTTATCTGTTATTATTTCTATTTATTGGGACTTATTGTTTATGTAATTTTTTGTTATGAATACGCAATAGTAATTTATTTTATGTATTTATTAAATTATTTAATGTTATAAACTCAAATTATGGTTTATTTAATTCAAAAATTTTTACAAAATGTTGACCAAAAATCTACCTATTTTTAATCAGTTCTGTTTATCAAATATATAAATAATAAATATGTATAAAAATATAAAAATACTTTTATTTTATGCTTATTTTTAGTAAATTTGCAATAAAATACCTACTAGAAATTAGCCATTAATTGACATTGTAAATATCATAAAATGAGAGAATAGTAAAATCAAATGTTATTTAGCAGAATTATTGTGAGCCATTTAATATAATTTTTAGCGCGCCGCGCCGCCGAATGAATTCGATTAATTGAATGCGTTGAAGGTCTGCCGGCCATGATAACTGCGAGCGGAGTTTCGTATGCTGCTGCTTGATTTTAAGAAATGAATTAGCTCCGGCTCTTACGCGGAGCACAGCAAGTCGCGTCGGCGCATTTTGCTTCGTATTTACTCGTGCCGTCTATTGTGTCCTATGCCTAGCTGATTTAAACTGTACATAAAAGGTTATACAAAGTATGATTATTTTTTTATAAGGAATCCAAAAATGTCATAATATTTATATAGGATATCCTAAAAACGTAACTTAGTCCACCTTCTTGAAATGGACTCCCGGTATACTATTAAAATATTTTTAAAGTGTGCACCTAAAGATACTGTATATTCTGTTGAAAACCGCATGACGAAATCTTTTTTCATTTTAGAGTAATTTACTTCCTCGCAGCGCTGGCGCTGGGACACTCGTACATGAAAAGCAAAAATTGTAAATGAAAAACAAATTCAATTTGAATGCAAAATTGCTGCGTTTTTGTTAAATTTTTGATTACTAATGCTAAAAAATCAATTTTAACTACCGAAAAGTACGTTTTTCAAACATTTTGTCGACAATCTTCATTTTATTAAAGGTGTAAATCTCACGTCGACCCTCAGCTTATAAACCCTTGTTGGTTTCTATTATTTTCTTGATGTTATTTAAAACAATATTTAAGACTTAAAAAAAGAAATATTACCGAAAGGACGTTAATTAACTTAATAATTAATGGGTTCTTTCAAAATTAACAAAATTACTTACTTGTTCTTAACTAGTATATCCAAAATCTTGATCGAGCCAAGTTAACTTGTATTTAAACTTATTTAAATAATTATTTTCAATGGGAACTTATTATAATAAAAAAAAATATTAAAACCAAAATTCAATTACTATTAAATATATTAAAAAAAGACAAAAGTTAATAAAAATAAAGAACAATGATTACGAATAAAAAAATGACAGGTTACAAATCAAGAATTACAAAAAAATTGATTTGAGATAAATGAGATGAATACCCAGATTCTGGTCAAATCATTTAAGTTTAAAGGCCTTTAAATTTAAATTTGTTATATGGGTCGTAATGGACAATTTCCATGGTTACATTATTTGTTTTAAATTAAAGGCCTTTAATATTGACCAGAATTTGCCCAGAAATCTATAAAAACTAAATCTGAATTCGGCGTTGTCGCGCAGCATACGTCGAGAAAACGCCCAGTGTGTAAAGGAGTAGCGTAGTTCCTTATGATTTACATTGAAGCGTCAACCTGGCGGCAAACCGGCGACAACCTGCCTTTTTGCTGCTATCGCGCGCTTCAAAAAACGCCGAGTCCGCGATAACCTGGCGTCAACCCGGCGTCAACTTTGCTGCTGTCGCGCGCGTCAAAAAACGCCCAATGTGTAAGGAGCCTAAATAGTAAACTTGTTAAACAAAAATCTAAATTTTCTAGAATGGAAAATTATTACAAACTAATGAAGTACATAATCTTAAGAACCAATAGAAACCAGAAACTCACTTTACACGAAAAGAAAAATAAAACAATTAACTTAGAAACTCGAAATAACAAAAAATTAACTTTCAATTACTATAAAATTATCAAACGCGTCGCTAACAAAAATGAACTTGACTGATCATAGTTAAGAACAAACATTAGTAATGTTCTGATCTAGAGTAATGTTACATTACTCTATATCAGAATAGATAGGCCAGTCAAATTAGCATTCTACTTCGAAAAAAATAGAGGAAAGCTGGAAGTCGTTTTAGTTACTTTATTTTTCATAAAAAAAGAACATATCGAGTTTGCCCCAATTTTCGTTCAATGGTCTATGTGCTGTGTAGAAAAAAACCAAGAATTTTTCGGCCATTTTGCAGTTTTTTTTAAATACAGCCAAAATTATGCGTCTGGAGGAAAATACTATTCTTCACAATTTTAAATAGCGTTAAATTCTGCGTCGATTGAGTACCCAACTTTTAAATTTAAGCGCCAAGATGTTGAAGAAAACTAGAATCAAAAATTGCCCCCTTGGAAAAACAAAAATTTTCTTACGTATATATTACCAATATTTAGCACCGGATAACTTTCTAATGACAAACACAGGCATTTACAATGTCTCTCAACAGTTGTTGTTCACGAAAAGTGTAGAAAAGCATACAACAAGGAATCAAACATCAATGCTGTAATTTCCGGAGAATAAGTTCCCAGTAGAAGAGCTAGACGATCTTCAACCGAGTTTGATTTTAAGAAGAATTGTGTGTTTAGTGGTGAAGATGCAGCATCTGATTTTGAAAAAAAAAACCTAATAATGAGTAAAGAATTGCGCGATACCGTACACCGCGTGATGACTCTGAGATTCAAAAACAATCTTCTGGAAGTTGCCACAAACAGAGGAGGTGATGCATGGGGTCGACAAGTTATTTGTATCAGATCTTGTTGCTTCTAAAGCCAAGTATCATGGGGCATGTGGAAAACGATTCTTCAAACCTCTCGTATCTAGCAGTAGCAGAGGACGTCCCCTAGATGATGATGTTACAGCTGCAATCTGCAATCGATTATATAATCGGCTACATGAGGCTTATTCGTTTCAGCATAATATTATGTGAATCGTGGTATTATGGTTAGTGGATGGTAAGTGTTTTTTGACATCTGACATCATCTCACTTACCATTCCCACTTAATATACACGGAGCATGGTTAGTGGTTTGACATACCACCACATACCACGATCACTTACCACGTCAAGCGAAAATGAATAGTATGTGAAATTCACTTTACTACTCAACTTACCACTGCCAAACGAATAAGCCTAATAGGCTATTTCTTTTGAGCATAATATTTAGTGAATTGTGGTATGGTGTATGGTAGTAAGTGAGTAGTAAGTAACTGACATCATCTGACATACCATTCCCACTTAATATACACAGAGCATGGTTAGCCATTTGACATACCACGATCACTTACCACTTCAAGCGAAAATGAATGGTATGTCTAATTCACTTACTACTCCACTTACCACTCTCAACAGAAATAGCCTAATGATTAATTTTAATTATTTTTTTCGTGTACGTTTTCAACGGTACTATTTAATTTAGAACATAACTAACTTCTTGCATCTTGCATTCTCATACCAAATACACAATGTGTTTCATTTTTATTTGGTTTCATCGAAATTAAATCTGGAATAATACAATCAGTACACGCCTTTGATCAGCATAATGTAGAGTCTATGATAGGGGCGTACTTTATGAACAATTATAAAAAAATGCGTTTTTATTTTTATTCATAAAGCACGCCCCTATCATAGACTACATGAAAAACAAAAATTCTATATGAAAACTAAATTCAATTTGATTGGAACTAGGCATCGTTTTTGTTAAATTTTAGATTAAAAATGCTTTGGATTTTCATCAAATACATGAATGTTATCGGCTTAGTATCTCATAAGAGGTACATTTATTTGGACTGGTTCTCTAATTAAATCGTTTAAGTCGTCTGATATTTAATTATAATTTTGAAAATTTAAGTTAAATGTTAAAATTAAGATTGAGAAGGAAATTTGAAAAAAGGATAAACTTACATTACTGAGATGAAAATTGATTTCATGTTATATTATATTTTTTTTTGAAATTCCGCTTTACAAACTTTTAAATATCATACTTGTCTAGATTTCAATAAAATTCTTCAAAATATGCAATAATTTTTATTTACTTTTTTAAAAATTCTTTTATTGTTTTTCTAATAAATTCTAAAGTATGAAAAATATTAAAAAAATATTTTTATAAAAGTTGTTTGCTTTTAAAAGACCTATCAAACCATACCAAACTCGACCTATGTTGCAATTTAAAAAATTGCCAACTTTAATTTTTAAAATGCTATAATACGAAAAGTAATAAAAATTGGAAAACAACATTTTTATTTTTTTACCTTGTATTAAATTGTAGATTACAATCCCCGAGTTTGGTGCACTCCTCCCGACTCACCCTGTATAAGGAAGCAGGAAGGAAAATCACTCAAAAAAATTTTCCTTTAAAAATCATAAGTAACTTTAGTTTATCCGAGGAAGCAGAAATACCATCGATGGTTCAACAAATGCTCAAAATCAATCTTCAAAAACCTGACAAGTTGTATAAAAATATGTTATACAAGCTTAAACATGGCCTTTGCAATTTTTACATTCATACTTCTACTGTTTTTAATTTTTGATTTGTTTTGCTGTGTGTTTCATTCTTTTGGGATTTCCACTAATGAAACTTACAGTTCACTTCAGCAGAAAGAAGTTTTATTTAAAACAGTTACCAACAATCAATCCAAAAATAAAGTTTTTAATGAACTTGCAACAAAATAAACACTATAACTTCCCAAACTCCACCATAGCAGGTCTAGAATAAATAATATAATAAAAAGCTCAAATATACCACTAATAAAATAGTAAATCTTATGCTTATGATATTCATTTATTGTTATTTGTAGTATTCATAACAAGAACTTTGAATAAATAACACAAAACTTTAAATTTAATTATTTACACCCTGTATATTTTGCCAATTACTGCCACAGGGGGGCGCAGCAGTAAAATTCGCTCGTCGAGTGTCGACTCTCTACTCTGATTTGTTATCTGGTCAATGAGTGACTAACCTCATTTCATACCTGAAAAACGTCAAAAAATTTCCAACGTTTAATGAAACATGAAATTATTATCATAAATATTTGCAAAAAGTAACTTATTAAGAATAAAAAGTACGTAATAACTCTTCAACGAACTCTGGCCTGAATACTGTGGATGTCATTTCATGTTTTAATGGTACGTGCTAATTGGTGGTAATTATTTCAAGTAGTTTTTAGTTTTAATTGCAATCCAAAAATCATGCCGAAGTCTGAGAAAGCTAACGAAATGCGGCCCCCTTCTGTCCCCAAAATACGTCGTAAATTGAAGATTAAATTTACCAGAGCGAAAGGTAGGCGGCATGCAATATAACCAAATACAATTGAAATCTCAGAAACTTTTTAATGGGATTTCTAAAACCACATTAGAATTGCTTCTTAATCCATAAGCATGCTGCCTTTAATTATAATTAAGTAAAACATTATTAAAGCTTAATGATTGATACGATTATATTAAATTTGATATTTAAATAACTGAAATAAAGACGACATTTGATTTGATTAAATAAACCAAATTGAGAGGTTTTCATGCTGCACCAAGTTATAAACTAGTACAAATGAAAATATTAAACTTTCGTTTGCAAATCGTAAGAAATTCATTACATAATTAATCAAAAGTAATTTCTTGTCCAGAGGTTTATAACGTTACCGAGTTGAGGCGGTTGTCATTTTTTCTATTACTACGATTTCGTTAGTTACATGTTTTTGGTAGTTTATAACACATACCGAGTTACGAAACGAGAACAGTTGCAATGTTGCCGTCATTATTTTAATGATTTTCTCTATGGTTTTCCGTATTTGTGATGATTTTCGAATGCTACCTTACTACTAATCATAAACATATAACCAAGAATCTGTCGTGTGTTTAATCGTTTTTACTGTGGTGATAAATTCTGATTAATAAAATATGGCTCGAAAATTATTTTGGAAAACGTTTTAGGCCAGGCGCGCACTGAGGTGGTGTGGCGAGTGGCATTTTTGAAACGCTTTACAACTGGTGTGACGCTCGTAGAGTGGTGAGGCAGTAAACTCTTTTGGAGATCCCATTTATCACTTTATTGCCATGTCACAACGGCCACATTGATCAACATGATACAGGCCCTAAAAACCCTGGCGAAATAACAAAATCTTGAATAGTCAGTTTTTTTAATTTACCTACATTTATTTTTTCTTTTAATCAAATAAAAAATGGTGGGTTAATTTTACTTAAATTTTTGACTTTGGTATGGTGGTTTCTTGAAGTAAATTTACCCTAATTTTTACTATCAATGGAGTTTCGAATTTTAATCCAAGGTATAGCCTTTAATTAACTTTTGTGTCATTGGATGCAATATGCATGATACCATTTTGTACAGACATCAAACTAAGTACAAAGGGGTTCATTTTTTGCTAAAGAGGTTTAAAAAATATTTTATACAGACCACCTCCTCGTAATTATACAATTCTACGCAGGTGGTACTGAGGCATTATCTTCAGCTTCCTACTATCAAAAAATTTTACAGCTCAATCTTACACTTCTTACGAATTGTTCGTCTCATTTTGTCCTTTTTTGGTAGTTTAATGGGCTTAACCCTGATTTATTAATTTTTATTTCATTATAAAGATCAAGTCTTACTAATGGGGTAATTCTGAACAAAAAATGTTAGCCGTAACAGCGATGTTAAATTTGACAGTCACTTTAGTGTAACTTAACGACAATATAAAATAAAATTTTCGGTATTAAAATGCATTGTACATTTATATAATGTATTATTTTGATTAATTATACATTAATGTATTATTATTAGTTTGCTGTATGTTATTTTGACACCGAAAATTTTATTTTAAATAACCGTTAAGTTGCAGTAAAGTTTACAAAATTGCGTTTTTTTGACATCAGGGTGACTGTCAAATTTAACATCGCTGTTACGGCTAAAATTTTTGTTCAGAATCACCCCATAAGTACATATATTCAATCAGTTTTCTTATACAGGGTGTTTACGGTTCACCCGTTAATCTTTGAAGAGGTGATACTAGAGGTGAATATAAGTAGAATGACAAAAAATCATCTTAGTAAAACTTTCTTTATAAGAGAATTACAGCTCTTTGAAGATGCTGCCAAAAAGTAGGTATATTTTTACTCTACTATTTCCAAACGGTTTACATTACACTATTCAAATTTGGTACAGATCTTTATAAAGTTTAGATCTATTATTATAATTTTTTTGAGATTTTTTTGGTAGCCTCTAAAGGGTTATTTTTAATTGGGTTGAAGATAAACATTGTCTAAACTAAAATATCAAAGCTTTATTTTTACAAAATTCTATACTTTATTTTAGACAAACAAGGTCCCCTTATTCTAACTCGCTAGGATGCACCATTTGCCCAAAAAACGCATTAAAATTTCCCCTCACGGACGACCAAAACGCTAATCGGAATACTTTGCTTAGCAACATGCAGCAAACTAGCAGCGTTGCTAAGTTGGGCGTTTCGTTTTTTTGGGTAAACGGTGCATCCTAGCGATTAGCATAAGCGGATCTTTTTTGTATAAAATACAGTAAAGAATATTATTTTAAAAGAATAAAGCTTTGATATTTAACCCTTGCAAAGTTTAGACAATGTTTATCCTCATCCCTATTGAAAATTACCCATTAGAGGCTACCAAAAAATCTCAAAAAAATGATAATAATAGATCTGAAGTTTATAAAGATCTGTACCAAATATGAAAAGTGTAATGTAAACCGTTTGGAAATAGTATCGTAAAAACACACTTTTTGGCAGCATCTTCATAGGGCTGTAACTCTCTTATAAAGAAAGTTTTACTAAGATGATTTTTGTCATTCTACTTATTTTCACCTCTAGTATCACCTCTTCAAAGATTACCCTGTATACAGGGTGTCCCGTTCGTGGTTCACCAAATGTCAAGGTTAGAAGTAGAGCAAATTTTATCAAGAAAAAATCAAAAAGGTAGGGGTCTATCTTTTATGGTTTGAAAGTTACAGGGGTTTGAATTTGGCATCGCTCGTTTTTGCCAGAAATCAGTAAAAGATCAATAGCTGCTTAAAAACTCAGTAAAAAGATTTAAAAAAAAATATAATTTTAAAGCTGAAAGTAACTTCTTTCCCTTGGTAACAATGATATAACACAAATCGTTTATCAAGTATTAAAAAAAAATCTAACAGAAAAAAAAATCCAGAAAAAATTGTTTTTTTTGCAGTTTTTGAAGATTTTCTCCAAGATATGACCTATTAAGGGCGTGGTTTTTTTTAATTTTCTAAAAATTCGTTAAATTCTCTAGAAATTATGAAAACTAACTCTTTTTATGCACTCACTAGAGCCTTCTACTTCTACTTACTCCTATCAGAATTGATTCTAAGCATAGTTAGTTACAATTGAGCTGTGCCTTCATTTTTGTTATTATTTAATAATACAACTGTTTCAAAAGCCGTCAAAATTTAACTTTTGCTTATAAAAATTGATTATTAAGCAACTATTGATCATTTACTGATTTCTGGCAAAAACGGGCGATGCCAAATTCAAACCTCTTTAACTTTCAAACCATAAAAGATAAACCCGTACTTTTTTGGTTTTTTCTTGATAAAATTTGCTCTACTTTCTAACCTTGATGTTTGGTGAACCACGAACGGGACACCCTGTAGTTTCTATAACGGCCAAAAATTTAAATTTTATGTCGCTCTGATGTCACACTTATGAGATTTACATCTGGCAACATTGCAGTAAGTCCCTGTCGTCTCAACCTCCGTGAAGCTCCAGAAGCTGATTTAAAAAAAAAGAATTTGTATTTATAAGTACCTTTTAAACAGCTATAAAATAAAAATGATCAAAATTCGTTTCACCTGGGACAAATATTTGAATAGGCAATTATTAAAAAGACTTGATATTGTTGTTTTAATCAAATTTCGAAGTTAGTTTTACGTTCCCATTTCTATCTCGCTTGCCTTCCCCTAACCGACTCAATGTTGGTATCAAAATCATGTTATACTAACAAGATTGAAGCTTACAAACTACCAATTTTTTCTCTGTCGGTTGTGCACGTAAACGATGACGTGATATCAAAAAAATAATGACGTATAACAGAGTCATGTCGGTACGTTACAGTTACAAACTTCTACCTCATATTTCAAAAACATATTTGAAGAGATAAGAAAAATCTCATTATTTTATGTTTAATTATTAAGCAGTATGAACCTTAATAGGAGTACATTTTTTGATCATTAAGGTTAAGCTGATTAAAAAAAAACCACCATTATTATAATACTATAGTCATAAAACTACTGTAAAATTTGTTATCACTGATAAAGTCTGCCATTACTTTTGAAAAACACTTTTAAAATAAATAAAATGCAACAATAATGTTAATTTATGCGCACTAACCAAATAAAATAAATTTGCACAATAATTTAAACAGTCTTATTTTAACATTGGCGTGTAAGGGTTAATAACTTTCCGCTATAACATTTGGCATTATAATCCTCTTTAAATCAGATACATAATTATGTAATAACATTCTATCCCTTAGTTTTAAAGATGCTAGCAGTGATGGATCGTCAACAAACGCCTGGAGAACCAGTGACATCAAATAGTCAGGAATTTTTAACTTCGGGTCGAACAGGAAGGCGAAATGCCTTGCCAGATATTTTAGCAGAACATGCAGTTGTTTCATCAGCTGATTTACCAGCGAAATTTCAGTCATTAAGTACATCGGATGGAGCTGGCCCGTCAACTTCAAGCCCCCCAAGCCCAAACAAGCAAGAAGCTAAGCCTCATAGTAATGGTGGTAGTTGAATTAACAAACGAATAATTTTTATCGGTTGAAATGATAAAATCATGGAGTGTCGTTTGTTTTAAGTTATGTATTATGCACGTACTTGCCTATCTTAATTTATTTAATTTATTCATATCGTAAGTGTTATTTGTGGATCTCCTTGATTGAAGTTGCAAATGCTCAAAGATCTTTATAGTTGTAAATGGTAAAACCACGTGATTTTCAAGCTTTAATTGTGAGATTAATATTGCTTCTTTTGCTATTTTAATTATTAAGTTGTTTTTAGCAAGTTAGTATCATAAAGTCAATTATGCATGTGATAAAATACTTTACTCAATTACGATTTTATCGAATGTTTTTAATTTTCTGTATTTACACGTCTAAATTTAACAGTTGGCCTAGTTTCCAAAAATGCATCGATTAACCGGTTTTTAATAATTATTTTAGAATGCACATTTATAATATTTGACGAAAGAATTACATATTTAAGTGTAAGAAGAAAAGATAAACTAGAAAATGTATCCCATGAGTATTATGTAAAAAAACAGTAATTTAATAAATGAATTATTTATTTAATATCTTTCTTTTTATTATAAAAGATCTTTATTATATTTGACCTGTTAATAACTTTTTCAAGTTGTTCTCTGCAGTTTTCATTTTTGGATCAATTTGTAGCGCTCTTTTATAACTTTCTCTTGCTTTTTCAGTTTTACCCCAACGATGATAAAGCACACCTGTTAAAATAATTGTTTAAACCATGATTAGAAATTCTTGTGTCAGTAACACATACCTAAATTGCTGTAATATAATGCATTGTAAGGATTGAAATTAAGAGCCTCAAGGAAATGTTTTTCAGCTTTTTCAAATTCTTGCATTTTTCCTAGTGTGTTTCCTATACTGAAGTGTAGAACTGGGGATTTGGGGTTATGCATAAGCGCTATTCTTCCGCGTTCCAAAACCTCTCCAAATTTTCCTAAACTATCGAGAAGAACAAGAGTGTTGCTCCAAGCTGCAGTATGTGTAGGACGATATTGTACACTCATTTCCCAGGCCTTTAAAGCTTCACCATTGCGTTTTAAATCCAAATACTTAAAAAATATAATTTAAATAAAGTTAATGTACAAAACATGGTATACAGCATTCACCCAATAAATAGGATATCCAACCTAACATGACACTGAATCAAGTCAGTGATGCTGAATTTTCCCACTGTTGCTGGAGAGATGTAGAAGGGACCCTCACTACATTCTCCAACGAGCAGGATTAAAAAATTAAAAGATATGGACCGCTCGAAAGCTGTACTACAACTGATAAATATCGGCTTCTTGCTAGGTACGACATACGTTAGTAATAGTCACCTCTGTGATTGTAAATTCCTGATACCACAACCGAACGTGTATCGTTTTTCTTAGTTTAACATCCATACACAAAAAGGTTGCCTTCCTTATGGCTTTTTAACTGTGAAAGAAAGTGAGCGAAACAGTTGCTTATCTAATCGTAGTCCACACAGCACCTATTTCTTGGGTGAATACTCTATACAAAAATAATGAAACATGACGGAAGACGGAACGCTCCCCAGTATTTTATTGCAGATTTTGGAAAATGCCTATTTAAATTTTTTATTTCTTCCCAACAAAGTACTGGAGAGCTTTTCTGACATGTAATCTAAAATATTAACCCCATATTTTTTTTACTCATGTTAAGAAAAACTACTTACCAAGTTTCCCAAGTTGTAATAACAGTCAGAATATTTTGGCCTAAAATGTATTGCTTTTAAATAGCACTCTTCAGCTTCTAAAGTTTGATTTACATTGATTAAAAGTATTCCAAGATTCATCCAAGCTGCCGCAAAGTTTGGGCTGAACAAATAAAATTATAATTTAATAAAAAAATAATCAAAATTTGTTTGATTACAATAATAGTAGAAATTCCCCTAAGTTTTGTAGAGTGGTTTTCATCTGAAGAGAACCCTACTCATAAATCATCTTATAACTAACTCACGATTGGTGTTTATAATATACTAGCCGTCCAAAACTAAGGTTTATGAATTAATTTGAAGTCCTGTAGATTTTCGAATGGATGTTTTTAAGTAGAATAGCTGGGGTAAAATCGCCTACACTTCAGATAAAAACCACTTTAGTGAACGTCAACCATCTTCCTCGAAGAGTATGCGTTAAAATCTCACACACGAATTTACTTGAAGTGATTTTGAATGGCTTCCTTGGTTTGTTAGTAGTGAACCAAAAATTTGACAACTTCTTCGGTTCTTTCTTCCCCATTTGTACCGATAGAAAGAGATGGAGTGAATAACTAAAGATTGAAATGTGCTCCCGACCATGGTTCATATTTTGCTTAACCAAGCTTAAATTGTCTTTGAGGTCAAAAATTAGTCATTCGAATGTGGTGGTCTAAATATTACAGACCAATCTAAGAGCCAAAGATGAACCAAAGCCATTGGAAATCGCTGTTAGAGAATTTTACGCATGCGCATTGATAGATATAATTGACATCCACTCAGTGAGATTCAGAAATCGGGCCCCAGAGGGGTAGCAGAATTCAAAAATTGCAATTTTATTTAACTATTTTTTTATAGTATGGGTTTGTTTATTTGTGCATTTGCTAAGCAAAACAAATTATACATACAATGTCATTTAATGTACTCACCGAATATAAATGGCTTTTCTCAATAAAAGCTCAGCTTTTACAAAATTCCTTCGCTCCCTCAGCAAATTGGCTAAATTATTCATTGCTTGTTCATAATTGGGATTTAATTCGATTGCTAAATTATACTCCGAAATGGCTAAATCATTATCATATTTATCTGCAGCTATTTTTGCTACATTATAATGCACTTTGGCATTTAATGGGCAAACCTTTAAAGCAGAATTAAATAAATCTTCTTCATTTAACCACTGAAAATTTCTTTCAATAGTTCGACATGTGAAAATAAAGCAGACGAAATAAAAAACTCTTAATTTAACCTTAAACGTTAACAATTGTTAATTTGACAAAAATAGAAATGTGAATGACTTACCGTTTTTGAGTATGAAGGAAAAAATGTTAATAGTTGTTCGAAGCCAAGAATAACAAGCATACAAAAACCAATGCTTGGAATTAAAAGAGTACGCTCAGCTATTACAAAACCAACTGTTACCAAAATATTTGAGGCAGGGATAAATGAAATTAAAATGATCAATAAAGATAAAAATTTTGAAGAACTAAAACACAAGGATTGTATTGCACATTAGGATTATACACACGAAAAATTTAAAGGAATCGAGATAAGTTTGATTCTCCAAGTTAAAAATTTTCTAAAATATTTTAATGAAATTTTCTAATAGACTATCTTTTAATTGTTTTAATAAAGTGACTTCTTGAGTTTAAACTAAACTAGGTCAAGAAAAATGTACGTTCATATCTAATTTATATTCGTTCCTTTAAATCTTCCAGTGTGATTTATTTGTTTTACCTTTCTTGAGTAAAAATATAACGATATGATAAAACAACCACTTGAGTAATTATAAAAATCCAAAATAAAACAATAAAAATTACTCTAATATCACAAACATCGGTTATTAAAGGGATACAACCCATGGACCAATCAAAGCACAACCAATGTGGCCACAAAAGTAGCAAGAAGTTTAAAAAATAGTTATAATTATAGGATAAAAACTAAAACATAAAATAATTATTAATTTTCAAACGAATAAAGGTATAACTATGAACAAAGATTTAAGACTTAAGACGATAGAGTCAAAATAATTGGTATCAAATTTTCTATAACCTTCCTATTTGGTTGGAAATGGAGCAAAATCAAAATTTTTAGTTGCAAATGAACGATCGGATTGTATACTATGGAAGCCCTTTTTCTTAATTTTGTTCCAAGGTATTAAAAATAAATTCCTAAAGTATCCAAAAATATGCTCCACTTAAGACTGTATTTTCGGTGTTAATATTTTTTCTTTGTAGTTTCTGTACGTGCCTAGATTTACGTATTAATTAATCAATTTATTTTGAAATTTATAAATATATTTAAAGATACGGCCAAGGGATGGTTATTTGTAAGACGGGTTTTAGTAATTTTTAATGTAAAAATTGCTGATATTCGCCTCAAAGTTTAAGGGAGTTGTTTATTAATAATAAATTTTTTATCCATTGTTTGGGACATCATTTTAGGAGTAAATGCAGTCTGTTAACTTGCGGTAATGAGAAACTAATATTTCTCTTCACATTTGACTCTCTATCGCCTTAAGATTTTAGAATTAAATCTCTGAGCATAAATAGACCATAAGAATCTATTTATGGTCAGAGATTTAAGACCTAAGATTTAAAATTTAAGATTTACCATTTCTTAAATCCGGGTATATAAATCTAATTTTCTGAAATCATAAATCTTTGAGCATAAACAGACCTTCACTTCATTATAAACATTAAAAAAAATGAATTTGTGAATTTAACAAATATAATAAGTATTTTTAATATTACAATCAAATAGTTTAAAATTTGGTAGTCACAAATCCAGTTCTTTTTATTTAACTATAATTTTCAACTTACTTTTGTTAAAAAGTTTGGAGCAAAAGCTGCTGGATTATCTGATTTTGTAAAAGAAGGTCCTTTAAAATTCATCACGTATAAACGTAGAAAAATAATTATTCCACCTGACACAACAAGTCCAAAATTTCTTAACATAAAATATTTACTAATGTTGCTTTCTTTCTTTAAGTTTATTCTTAAAAGTTTTGTGTAGAATATGTCATATAAACTGCAGATAATCTGGAAGAAAAGAATTAAGTCTGTAATTCACAATTTTGTTAATAGTGTTTTCTTAATAGGCAAATATATCAGATTAAGGCTGCCAAAAATTATGTCGTAACAAAAAATATTTCTGTACCTATAATTTCCAAAACATTCTACGACATAAAACGAATAAATAATATACAATGACCTAAAAGTACCTTAAGTTTGGGCTCTTCTAATTAATTCTACTTAAAGTTAAAACACAAAGTTCTGAATACAAGTAGCCTAATAAATTACAAATCCGAAAAAATATGAAAATATGTAATGCTCTTTTTCATGATTCATTATTATTTTTCTGCCCAATTGAGACTGTGCTCTAGCGGACCACATTATTATAAGTGATTGGTCCATTGTGTTGATTGATAAGTTGCAACAAAGCACCACAAAAGTGAGGGATGGATTTTCTATCCAGTCTTAGGATATCCGACGAAAATTTTATGGAGGGCGTATTGAAAGGCGCTCTTAGGAAAATCACAATTTACTTTACGATAATAATAATAATAACTATCCAAAAACATTGATTAACAGCATTTTCCACAATAATAATTACCAACAACAAAAATCGGCTAAAGATGATACCTTGAACGATCTTCCCGTGATTTACCACAAAATGATACATGTACCTAGTGTATCATATAAACTTAAAAATGCTCCATTAAGGGATCAAAATTTTAAATTTGTGTTCCATAACAACCTTACGGTAAATAAAATATTTACTAAACTCAAAGATCAAGTTAGTTTTAATGATGGTAGTCATGTACTGTACAAGATACCATGTTCTAATTGTGATAATGTGTATGTAGGTCAAACCAAGCAGTATTTGTACAAAAGACTTCAACAGCATAAGCTGAGTTGTAAGAAGTCTAATGTTAATGATTATGAAACGGCACTAGGAGCTCACTGTCAAACATCGGACCACACGTTTAATTTCGAAAATGTTAAAATCTTAGACCAAGAGGAAAATTATTTTAAACACTTATTAAGTGAGATGATTTATATTAATAAAGAAGAAAAATGTGTAAATTTTAAAACAGATGTAGAAAAATTAAGCGGTGTGTATAGAAATATTATTACATTTATTCGATAATAGTAGCATTGGAATTCGGTGTAATTAATTGTATTAGTTTGTTTATTTTTGTACTTTGTAGTAATGGTGCAACCATACTTACACCAATGTATTATTGTTAATTTTATTTATTTATTATTCTTGTTTGAGCCCGTTTTACGTTGACATTGTGTAATTGACATTCAAGAAGAAACCATGGTTAAATGTGCACACTTAATTGCTGTTACCATTTTGTGGGGTTTGAGCTGTGCCACACGCTTTAAATGTTTGATGCGCCATTGACCAACAAACCTGGTGTTTTATGTAATTTTATTATTGGCCTGATATCAAAGGTATGACTTGTTAAGTGTTGTTAGATTATTATTTTAAGTTTATACAGGGTGTTTCTGAACAAGTGTCGAATAATCTAGGAATGGGTTTTGGGACCAATTTTAAGACAAAAAGTAAGAATATTTTTTTTCGCTAAAATGCTCCATTTCGGAAATGCAGGGCATTGAAGTTTAATCATTTTTTTCAATTTTTTAACATAAAGTTTTAATCACCAATGTTGACACCTGTATAACTATTTGCAGTTTTCTTCGGGCATAATGTCGAATTCTAAATGAGTGTTTCCTTGTAGCCTTGATAAAGCCACAAAAAATGGTGGCGAAACGTCGGCAATGATGTAAGATGCTTGCATAATAATAAAATTCTGTCTGAAAACCGAAAAACCAATTGTTTCTTTGAACCTGCATTACGGACGTTATTAGTTTTGGGATTATTAATATTTTGTAGTAACATCTCAAAAGTCATAACGTAACCTGTATGTTATGAAAATCAGCTTTCGTCTACATAGCCTATAAAAAAATATAAAACAAAAAATGTTTTGATTTTATGTGGGTATTATAGCATTTAGCACTTATTTATTTTAAAAATTTCCAAATGGGTATGTACTTGTGGTCTTTGGGAACAAAATAAAGAACGAGATAAAGAGTAATTGGTAAAAAATCATGCTTCTAAACCCTCCATACAAAATTATAACATTTTAAAAATATTTAATATACTTTATCCTTTATCTAAAAATGCAGGTTGTTACCCAAAATTTAATATTTTTAATTTTGTAGTTGCTCAAAAGATTTTTGCTAATATTTTTTTTCAAAAACTTAGTCAAATTCTGCAACTTACAGGGTGTTCCGGAATTAAGCAGCCAAATTTTAAGAAGCAATTCTACAATCAATTTTAAGAAAAAACTTCCTGTCTGATTTCGCTTCCTAAGGAAGCTACAACCTTTAAAATATTGTGTCTAAATTTTTTTTTCTCATTTATTGGAAAACGGATTGATGTAGAGATTTGAAATTTGGTGTAAATCACAATACACTTCAGATATAATTTCATGACTTTTTTCAGAGTTTTTGGAAGCTTCAAAATGGTAACTTTAGGGAGGGTTGGAGTTAAAAATAGCGTAAACTTTTTAATGGTTAACATAAAATGATGTTTTTGTCATAATCTTATTCCGTATATAGTTTAGGACAAAAAAGGTACTCCTATGCCAATTTGGTAGAAATCACCATTTCCCATAAAATTGGACTTAACTATGGACTTACAGTTAAAAACAGTTTTTTACAATGCATTAGTTTAGCTACTTTTTTTTAGAACAGACATGTTATTATTAATCACTGAATAAAATGTGATTATTTTATTGTTTTTAATGGCTTCTTGAAAGTAATTATTTTTTCTATTTTTATAAAAATTAAAACTACATTTATGAAGAAGAATGAAAACCAAACGTATTGAAAATTTTCAAATAATTTAGGGTGTAATACTTATTCTATGGGATTATAATAGAAATTATTATCTTTTGACTTAAAAACAGTTTTGGTGTAAAAGGTTTACAGGATATAAATCAAAAATCGAAATCAGGAAGTATCGAAACTTCTACCTTAGAACTACCAATTTATCTATATTAATAAACAATTAAAAAATAAAATTTTAGTAAAATTATTTTTTATTACTTACCAAAGCACTTATAGCAGTTTCCTTGCATAAAACAGCAGCAAAAATTGTAAAAACAACTAATAAATATAAATATAAGGAATGTGAGTTGAGCATTTTTTTGTATAAAAGTATGGACGACAAAAAGAGTATAGCACTTAAAATATCAGCCCTGCCTACGAGACTAGAAACAACTTCAGTGTGAATAGGATGCACAGTAAATAATAGTGCGGCATAAAAAGCAGATCTATCATTTTTAAAAACTTTTCTTTCCACACAACATAGTTTATAAAACGGCAAGAGCATTGAGCATAATACTATGTATAATATCACATTGGTTAAGTGAAAATGGAATGTGTTTAATTTACCACCATCAAGATAAATATTTAATCTGAAATTAATTTTTTTATTAATTTCATTCAAATAAGTAAAAAACCTTTTACATACCTGTACGTTAATATTGTTAATGGTCGATACGATTTATGGCTTAAATTTGATGAAATTTTAGTTCCCCAAAAGTCATTTAAGAAAGTTTCAGAAATTGGAGTTGAGGGTAGCACATCTTTATTTTTAACAATCGCTTCTACATCGTCAAATACAAACTCACCAAATAAGCTGTTGAAATAGCAAATAATTGCTACAATGCTTATTGTTAAGTGTGGTGAATACAATTTCTGAAAAACAAAAAAAATTGTTAAATATTTTTATTTCATTTAATTTTATTAATAGTCGAACTTCCATATAACGTTTTATCACGGGAACCTTAAAAAAATTCGTTATATAGAAATTCGTAATTTTGATATAAAAAATTTGTTATTTACTTTATAGCTCTTTATTTTAACAAAAAATGTGAAAAGGCGTTGTTGTTAATCCCCATGTTTTACAAAATCTACCTTATAAATAGGCTTGACAAATCTCGGAATTTAGGTTCATTTCTAAAAATTCAAATTACCTACCTGGTTTTCTATTATTCTTTACTAGTGTAAAGAATAATAGAAAACCATCGAATTAAAATTCTCCGAAATTTTTAAAATTAGCCACCCATTGACTAAAATTTATGAGGTTCTAATATTTACGTAAAAATTCGTTAACGGAAACTTTAATTCGTTATAAGGAGTAAAAAATACATTAAAAACGCCTTCAAGGTGAAGATTCTCAAAAAAAATTTGTTATATAGAGAAATTCGTATTATGGAAGTTCAACTGTATTACAATTAGTCTACCATGCCATAGAATTCAATCCAATCGAAATGGATTTAAATATTTTAGATTTGTTTGTACGAAACTGTTCACTCCAAAGAAGAACCTGGAAGAAATTAGGACACCAGTTTTTTGGTGCGGCTTGATCCATACTTTATCTTACCACACTTTAATTTACTAGTGGGAAATGCAGACAGAATTCTCTGGTTATTTCCACCATTCACCATTGAGGCCATCTCCCAAACTTATAGAACATACAAAGTACTAAAGTATCTTATTTGCTTTGTTAAGATTTCATTTATGTACTACTTTGTAGTGAACAGTATTCTACAGGGTGGCCCGTGGCAGACGCATGGATTTGAAAAAGTCATTGCTATCTTCCTAACGGTCCTAGAATACTGAAAGTGGGGTGATTCGAAACAGGAGGATGGGAATTTATGTTCCACACTGTTTTAGTTGTTATAATGGAGTTGTCCGTTTAACAACATGTTTTTTGTGTGCAGACCTATTTTTCGAACGCCACAAAGGATGTGTCAATAAACAAAATATGCTCTACTAGAGTGATACGAATCCCAGGAAGCTCCAGCAGAGGCCCATGCACTCCGCCAAGTATAGTGTGCAGTATGGTGTGCAATTTCAAGAATTGGGATCATCGGCCCTTATTTTTTTGAGGAAAATAATCGAGCGGTTACAGTCACTTCAGCACGTTACCTGACCATGATCCAGGATTTTTAATTGCCTCAATTGGAAAGAATGGAACCGGAAGACGTTTGGTTTCAGCAAGATGGAACCACAGCCTACACAGCAAGGGTTTACATGGACTTTTTGCGAGATTTGAACTGACTGGCGCGCTCTCCCGATTTAAAACCCTTGTGATTTTTTACTCTGGGGATACCTAAAATCTCAGGTATACAACAATCGTGCCAGAACCCTGCAAGCTCTCAAGAACAACATTCAAGCCCAAATCGCTGAAATTCCTCCGGCAATGCTACAAAGAGTGCACGAGAATTTTAGAAATAGGCTTACTCAGTGTTTGGAGTGTGAGGGGCGCCATTTGGGGGACACATTGTTCAAAACCGTGTAAACTTAAATTTCCCGAGTTAATAAATCAGGAAAAATAATAAAATTGATCATTTCGTAACAGTCTGTGTTTTATTCCATTTTCAAATCCATGCGTCTGCAGTGTGCCACTCTGTATAAGCAAATCTAAAATACTCAAATCTTTCGAACTGTATTGTAGTTCGTAGCTATGATCAGCAGGATTTTGTTACTAAGGCATAACTTCCTTGGTCTCCGGCTTCTGCAAATTTGTCATTATTTAATTTATTTACTCCTCAAAATGTGAGGAATTTCTGAGAAACAATGCCTTTTAGGCAAATTTTAAAACCTGCCGAAGAAACTAAAACCCACCCTAAGGTGTAGAACACAATATGGGAATCTGAAACAGTTGAAACTGTTATGTGTTATGTGTAAGGTGGCCAGATTTTTATTTTGCTTAGGCGGGACAAGACAAAAAACGACAGGGGAGGGGTGTTATTGAAAAAATCAAAAATAAAATTTCATGAAGTTTCACTCAAAGCAAAAAAAAACAACATTATCATCAAGAAACCAAAATAACCAAATTTGAAAAATAATAAACAAAAAAATCAAAAAAAGATGTTCAAAACAAAAAGTGGAACTTTTTTAACATTCCGCGGCACAAATGTTAAAAAATCGGGACTGTCCCGCCAAAATCGGGACATCTGGCCACCTTAGTTATGTACATAGTTAGTCTAAAAGCAAATTTAAGTAAGTACTTGATATTTGCGGTTTAGGTCACAATTTTTTTTTCAGTAGATTTTCTAAAAATTTCTTTTTCTTTGGTATTGTTATGGCTATAAATTTCTTCATATTTAATTTTTGTAAGTAAAACAAATATTGATAAGGCAGCTGCAAAAATCAATCTTAAATTTTTTTTGGAGCACAGTAAAAAAATTAAAAACTAAGGTATAAACCTTAACTTATTGCTAACGTTGAAACAAAATTTTTTAAAACATTGGAAAAAAATTAATCTCAAAACCGTAAGTATCAAGCGAATTTCAAAATCAAGTACATTAATTTATCGATTTGAGCACCTTGAATAAATTGACATAAACAAAGCATCTTAACCCTTAGCGAATGAATGCCACCATACTCGCAACATTACAAATATTTTTAACAAATCGAATGCCGCCATACAGGCGACCGAATATATTAAAATAAAGCATCCGTTGACCTACTGGTCATTGTTCTAGAAAAATGTTATCGTTCGTTAAGGGTTAAATATTCAGATATTTACCATATTTTTGCATCTTTCTTCTTGCTTACCCATAATATTTCAGTTTAATTATATATTAAAAAGCATTACGTTTTGAGCAGTTTAGAAATTATGTGGTGCAGTAAAAAAACTTTTTGTGAATATATTGTTTTTAAGATTTAATAAGAATTGCTACATATTGGCCAAACGATTGAATTGTCTTCCAAAATATTTTAGATTTCTGATTGTTATTAACGGTAAATTATTGCTAAAACATTTCAGACAAACCCTCTAAATCAACAAATTTAAGAAAATGTCTTTAAATTGAACGAATATTATAAATATTGTCTTATTTGCATTATTATTAGTGGCACAAGAAAAAACTTTGGCAAGTTTACACAAACTTCAAAAATTAATAGAATACAGATTTCTAATAAACGAAATGCTGAGTAATATTAAATAATAATTTATTAAACACTAGTTCGATTCTTTTTTCTTAAAGAATTATTATAAAATGTTAGAATCGAATTAACATTTTCGATTTTTTTAAGAGTGTCTAAGCACATTCCCTACTCCCAACTGCCAAGAAAAATATTTATAAAACACCCGGCCATTTTTGATTTTCATCTACAGGGTGTTTCGAATAAATATATTTTTATTGGGAATTTTATTATTCGGTATTTTATTATTATCTATGTTCGGTACTTGTTAGTGTAAAAAATTGTGTTTTAAATGCATACTTGTACCTTATAACTAAGTACAGTATTGGAAAAAAGTAGAGCAACATTTATATTTTCTTGATATACAGGGTGTCCCGAAATTAAGCGGCCAAACTTTGGGAGGCGATTCTACAACTAATTTTTAGAAAAAATCTTCCTATAAACATGTGTCCGATTTCGCTTCCTAAGGGAGCTACAGCCCTTTAACTATTGTGACTAAAACTAGGTTTTTTGTCATTTATTTCAAAACGGTTTGTAATAAAGATTTGAAATTTGGTATGAAGACTAATACGTTTAAGATATAATTTCTCAATTTTTTTTCAGATTTTTTGAAAGCTTTCAAATACTGTACATATGTATATAGGGTGTCCCAGACCACCCGTACCACCTCTTTATTTCGAGAACCCGTTGTCGTACATTGATAAAAATAAATAAAATACCACCAAAGTGAACCTAAAGAATCTTTTGGAATAATTCGAAATTTCTAAAACAAATCGGAAGTACTCGAAACCGGAAGTAACGTTGAAATTATTTTAAATGGCAACCTAGGTCGACTATAGTATTGTTGGAAATGTCTTTTAAAAGGAAACAACTTTTATTAAAATATTTTTTTAATATCTTGCATAAATAATAAATTAAACGAAAAAAAAATATCCAAATAAGTGACAAAAGTGGTATCTTAAATTATGGAAACATTACCATCATCCGCAATAGGTGAGAGAGAATTTTTAAATGGAAACTCCTTTTTTCGCTTCATTCATTAAAAATAATCGACTTTTTTAATTTTGTTTTTGCTTAATATTTAAAGGGAATACGTAACCTAAAAAAAATGATTATTTTTAACGAACGAAGTGAAATGTAAAAAATACATTTTTCTATTTAAAAAATCATAGTTTTCTCTGCAATCGCCGCCCATTGAGGATAATGGTAGTGTTTTCATTTTTCCATAATTTATGAAACAATTTGTCTCTTGCTTACATTTATTTTTTCATTTAATTTGTTAATTAAGCAAGATATTAAAAACGTGTTTTTATAAAATTTGTTTATTTTTAAAAGATCTTTCGAACAATACCACACTCGACGTAGGTTGCCATTTAAAATTTCAAAGTTACTTCGGGTTTCGTATACTTGCGGTTTGTTTTGGAAATTTAGAATTAGACCAAAAGGTTCTTTAGGTTCACTTTGGTAATAAGATATTTCTTCTCATCAACGTACGACAAAGGGTTCTCGAAATAAAGAGGTGGTACGGGTGGTCTGGGACACCCTGTATATTCAACAAAACACAAATAGATTTATTATTTAAAGCTTCAATAAAGCTTAAAAACATGTACCAACGCGTTAAATAAAAAAAAATAAGTACCGAATATAAAAGTTCATATTATTGGCATCAGAGGTGGAGCGGAATCTAAAAATTCCCACTTTTTTATTTAAATCAAGTGGGCTATGGACAAGGGATTTTTGTTGATATTCACCTCGAGATAAAAGGAACTGGGGGCATACTTTTGAACCATTCGACACGATATCATATACGACTTTCATCATTGTATTCTTCTCATTCAAATGCAAAAATTAGAGTCTGTCCTTGTCATGTCGTATACGACATCGTGTCGAGTGATTCAAAAATATCCCCCTGTTCATCAATAATAGATCGTTTATCAATTGTTTGGACAAATATTTAACTTTAAGAGCAGGATAGTCGGCAAAATGTGTAACTCCAATTTCTTCGTTCTTTGGAAATGCGATGTGCATATGAAACATATAACTGTGCGAAAGAGATGCCAATAATTTAACCTAAGATTACACAGGCGTTTTTAAAGTAAGCATAACTTAATTAAAGAATAAAAGAATTAATCAAATTGAATTTTGTAAATAAATCCTGAAAGTAAATTAAAGAGACTGGAACCTTTGGAATTTAGTTTTTTTTAATAGTTTCATAATAAGGTTCTAAATCGTGTGTAAAAGTTGGATATTTTTTGACGTTTTCAACACAACCAAAAACTGAAAAATAAAAAAGTAAAATACAAAGGTCGTGAACTATGGAATCGTTAAGCAGTACAAAAAAATATTCAATTTCAATGAACCGTTTTTTTTTCTGTTTTTTTAAAGAAATCGAAGTTTACATTACAAAAAAGTCCTATACCTAATTCCACCGACTATCTTCTTAAGCCAATCAGATACGTTATTAATTTTATCGTGGGATTTTAAAACTGAATGCAGTAGTAAGTACAGTGTGTTAAAACAGTAATTCAGCCAAGACAAAATCCAAAATATAGGTAGTAATTTATTTAAATTGCTGTAACTTTTTAAGGAAGAAAAAAAATAGTTCGTAGAATTTTTTATTTAGAATGGAATTAATCATTAATATTACAGGGAATAACGTATAGGATCCAAAAAGGTGTGGTTTGGGATTCGCGAATAAATTTTTTGATTTTAAAACTTACATATTTTTTTACTAAGGGGTTTATTCGGTAAATGCAATAGATATACAGGATAAGCTAAAATGATTTTGTGATCATTTTCCTTCCTAAAAATCTGGGGAATTTCTTCGCTTTGGATCTGGAAGTCTGTAACCCTAACAATAAGTTGACCTCTGTTGAAAGTTGACTCGTTAGATATGTTATGTCTCTGTATTACAGATAAAAACGTTCACAATGTGGAAACGAGACAAAACTGTAACCACCTAGTAATGTAGTAAACCGTTCACCGTTCTACTGACTTCCACCCCAATTCCCAATAACACAAAATCATGTGAAAATTTGAAAATTATAACAAAGTAATTAGACAAGGTCCGGCAAAAGTAATTGCGTGAATATTTTTTCTAAAATTTGCATACTCATACGGTATTATGAATTCTGAGATGTTTTAGAATTTAGAACTTTACCATCTTTTGGGGTGTCTTGTTGGGACGTTGGGAGAACTACTCCAGGAGAGTTTCGCCTTATTTTAAAGGGAATAATAAAAGAAATACATTTCTGCAAACCAAAAGCTATTATGTTGGTTTGTTAAAAAGTTATTAGGGGTTAACTATCCAAATAATTGTTGTCACCTTTTGCTCCAAAATATACAAAATTCAACATTCAATTTATCTGGCGATAAGTGGTCTTGGGTTGCTTTTTTCTTTTGGAATGCACAAGGTGACAAAAATTCTTAGACACTTAAGTCTTAATAATATAAAAAATAAAATAGTTAATTTTAATATTTTATATTAAAATAAAAAACTCACTCTGTTTAAAAGATATTTAATAAGCCAGAAGGTTTTCGTCAAACAATGTTGACATTATCAATGATAATTAATTGAAAACGTTCTGGCTTATTAAATATCTTTTAAATAGAGGCTCCATATCACTCGAAAACTACTGTCGAAATATGGCCAAGTTGATTACATTGACAAGTCTAAAGTTTCATTTTTTAAATCCAACCCGTTTGGACAATATGCGGGTGCGCGTGCAAAAGGGAATAAATCAAAAACTATGCAATTAAGATTGTTTATACTTAATCCTTTTTACACGTCGGGATTTGATATTGGGGCGACATAGCTCACTAACTATATTTTTTTATTCTGTCATATCTCCTTATACACAAAACATGAAGAATCAAATTTATATTTGTTCTATGACGTAACCCAAATTTTCAAAAAAAAACTGACTTATCACCTTTTACACTCGCACCCGCGAATATTTCGTTTGGTGGGAGACTTTTGGGCCACCCTGTATATGCTGATATTAGGTTATTATTATAGAGGCGTACTTTTGAAAGAATGCGTTTTTAAAATGTTTTCAAAAGTATCATGAAAACGGATGTTTCCAAAAGTACGTCCCTATAATATATTATACAGGGTGTCTTCAAAAATAACTGATACTGGTAGTCATCAGAGTATGGTAGCATGGTAGGAAACCTAAGTTTTCCATAGTTGGTTGTACTGAAAGTAAACATCAATAGATTTAAGTTATAAAAGTTACACTAATATACACCAACCTAGCAAGTCAAAAATAACTAAAGAGTATTTTGTTTGTATCAATCCTAATTAAATTCCCGGTACCTGGCACCTGCTTGAAAAACAAAAATTCTTTTCCCGATTTCGAAATTCCGCTCGCTCTCTGGTGGAATTTTTTTAAACTAGTGATTTGAGGTTAACGCCAAAAAGAAAAATGACGTTTAAACATGTTTAAATTATACATTAACGCTTATAATAGGCGAAAATTATGTAAATTATAAACAAAATAAGTAAATTTTTACCTCACTTGGATCAGCTGTTTCTGTCAAAACAGCGCCCCCTACAGGTAATCCAAATCGGGAATATGAAAAATAAATCCAATTTGAAGGGCAACAAATTGCTTTCTTGTTAAATTTTTGATTACACACATGCGCAAAAATCAATTTTTACTAGGTTTTACTAGTGAAAAGTTGGCTTTCCAAAGATTTTGGCGCCTATCTTCAAATTTCATAAATATTTGATTGACAAGGCACCTACTTTACAATTTTTTGTAAATTCTTAAAAATGTGTTTTAAGTTTATTATAAATTTGATATATTATTTTGAAATTCCTTAACTTATTTTAATGTATTTACATTAGGTGTTGGAATGAGAGATGAATGATATAAATAAATAACTAGATAGTATAAAAAATAAAAGTAGAGGCAAAATTATAAATTGATATCGTGATGACCTTAAAAGTCAGCGCAATGTGACTTTCGCCTTTAGAACCGTCGAAGGAGTCGGTTTCAAAAGCGCTCAGAAAATTTACTTTTGCCGAAACTGGAGCAAAGTGTTTGAAGTTTAAATCAACTAGTAACAATAAAAAATGTCCGATAGGTAAATATTAATTAATTGAATATTTAATTAATTTTATAACAAAGTTACTACAAAACGCTTCGTCATATTGCATTACTAGCAACAATTATTAAAAATTAATATCTTAACCTATAAAATGATGTTTATTCCACAATTTTAGTTAAACGTAAGAATTTAGAAATTATTTTATTTTTCTAATTTTTATTTAAATCTGGAAGGGTGTATTTTAGTTCTGGTTTAAAATTGAATTACTATTTTTTACTTTTGCTTCTATGTTTTTGGGAGTGTCTCCTACACGTTACTCAAAGTAAATAATGAGTAATACACAAAATCTACTAATAGATTTTTATCACATTAACGATTTAAAATATCTGGTTTAAAATGAGAGCAAAATAAATAAAATTTGTCATATTTTTGTTTACAATTATAATTTATAATTATCTAAAAAGTAACTATTACTTTTTAATTTTAAATTTAGTTTAAAATTAAAAAAAATCTCTCATAAATGACAAAAAAATTCCCAAAACTGAAAATGTAGCGAATTTTAAAAACGTTAAGCGATTTTTTTTAAATAAGCAAAATTGAAATCTTTTAATATTAAGAATTAAATTTAAATAATTTTGTAAATATGGGTCTGTTTTAATTTTAATTTTGATAATTTTCTCCTTGCAAGGCTTAATTTTTATGAATTGGCGTTCTTTTTTGAAAAATTAATTTGACATCACCAAAATATATTGTATTTCAATTATCATTTTTTGATAAATCTAACTAAATATATTAAACTAAAGTTTATTTTACAACTTATAATTATTTTTACTACTTTCACTTCTTTAAAATAACCTGAATGTTTTTTATTTCCTTCAACAATGACCTACTTTAACATTGTTGTTCAATATGTTGAAAAATGTAATTATGATTAAAATTTATTCATTTTTATTTATACGTTATGTTTTTATAGAAAAATACAAAAATTAAAAAATGAACAATAACAATTTTTGTTTCAAAAATAGTGATCATCAGTAATTTAATACATTTCACACAGAAAAAAACATTAAGTGCTCAGTAAGTTTTACTCTCGATTTTACTAAATGCTCAGTACTAAATATAGAAATTGCATTATAATTTTAATGATTTTGGTCAGTATAATAAAAAAATTACATAGTAAAAAGTGCACCCAGTTTTTTTAATGTTGCCCATTAAAATAATACAGGGTGTGCTATCTGATTATGGTTTGTTATGTTGGCAACCAAATATGCAGGTTGGTACAACTACAAAGGACGTTATCGTTTTCATATGGGGTTTTGAGTAAAAATAAAAATACACTAAGCTTATCAAAATGAACTCCTAATATTAATTATAGACTTCATTCTGTAAAAATATACCTTATAAACAGTTTTAATAGATTTTACATTATTTAAAAAAAATATTTTTTTTCTTCAAACGTCATTAAAGTACAGTCTTCTGTGACGTTTGACAGGCTTTAAAATGTCACTTTTTATGTTCGTTGATTCTATGGTCACTTTGTACTGCCTAGGAGTAGAAATTAAATTTCTACTTCGCTTATTCCGCAACCCAATATACATGTATTGAAATTTAACAATGTTAATTATAATTAACATTAAATAATAATTTTAAAAAAGTAGACATGAATTTTAGGCAACCCAATATACACTAACAGCTCGTCCTGCATACCTAAATGCTCGCCACAAAAAGTACTTCTTTTACTCCTAATAAAACAATATATTATTTTTATGTGATAAACATAGTAAAATATAAAATGTTATTTTCAAAAATAAAGAAATCACAGGGGTCGCCCTAGTTTTATGTATACTCAGAACTATTTCTTGATCTTTTAATGATTTCTTTTTTTAACATTCCACATCCCCATGTTTACGTTTTTCTCCCATAGGATTAAATTGGACATTTTGTACTCTATAATGTCTTTATACTTTTTTGACTAAGAAAATCACAATAATTCATCTTTTTCTTCATTAAAATTTGAAGCACCCCTTTCCTTATACCGGGCTGAAGTTCTATTTAAATGCATTCTTTTTACATTCATATTTTTTTTTAGAAAAAAGGGCTCAATTTTTTAATGTTTTGTTACAAATACAGTCCTTAATAAAACTAAATAAAAAGTTTTTTCAAAATCAGACAAGGAGTCAAGAAATTAAAAAAAAATTAACAAAATAGTCACTTTTTCAGATTTTATTTTTTTTAGCGAAAAAAAAATGTAAGAGCTCAATTTTTTTATATTTTGTTACAGATACAGTCTTTAGTAAAACTGCATAAAATGTTTTTTCAAAATCAGACAATGAGTCAAAAAATTTAAAAAAGAATGAAAATTATCAGTCACATTTTCACATTTAATTTTTTTAATCGAAAACAAAAAAATGTAAGGGATAAATTTTTTTATATTTTGTTACAGATACAGTCTTTAGTAAAACTACATAAAAAGTTTTTTTTAAATCAGACTAGGAGTCAAAATATTTATAAAAAGAATGAAAATAATCAGTCACTTTTTCAGATTTTATTTTTTTTTAGCGAAAACAAAAAATGTAAGGGCTCAATTTTTTTATATTTTGTTACAGATACAGTCTTTAGTAAAACTGCATAAAAAGGTTTTTTCAAAATCAGACCAGGAGTCAAGAAATTAAAAAAAAATTAAAAAATAGTCACTTTTTCACATTTAATTTTTTTAATCGAAAATAAAAAATGTAAGGGCTCAATTTTTTTTATATTTTGTTACAAATACAGTGCTTAGTAAAACTAAATAAAAAGTTTTTTCAAAATCAGACAAGGAGTCAAGAAATAAAAAAAAAATAACAAAATAGTCACTTTTTCAGATTTTATTTTTTTTTAGCGAAAACAAAAAATGTAAGAGCTCAATTTTTTATATTTTGTTACAGATACAGTCTTTAGTAAAACTGCATAAAAAGTTTTTTCAAAATCAGACCATGAGTCAAGAAATTTTAAAAAGAATGAAAATAATGAGTCACTTTTTCACATTTAATTTTTTTAATCGAAAACAAAAAAATGTAAGCGCTCCATTTTTTTATATTTTGTTACAGATACAGTCTTTAGTAAAACTGCATAAAAAGTTTTTTCAAAATCAGACCAGGAGTCATGAAATTAAAAAAAATTAAAAAAACAGTCACTTTTTCAGATTTTATTTTTTTTTATCGAAAAAAAAAGTGTAAGGGCTCAATTTTATTATATTTTCTTACAGATACAGTCTTTAGTAAAACTGCATAAAAAGTTTTTTCAAAATCAGACCATGAGTCAAAAAATTTTAAAAAGAATGAAAATAATCAGTCACTTTTTCACATTTAATTTTTTTAATCGAAAACAAAAAAATGCAAGGGCTCAATTTTTTTATATTTTGTTACAGATACAGTCTTTAGTAAAACTACATAAAAAGTTTTTTCAAAATCAGACCAGGAGTCAAGAAATTAAAAAAAAAATTAAAAAAATAGTCACTTTTTCAGATTTTATTTTTTTATCGAAAACAAAAAATGTAAGGGCTCAATTTTTTTTTTATTTTGGTACAGATACAGTCTTTAGTAAAACTGCATAAAAAGTTTTTTCAAAATCAGACCATGAGTCAAAAAATTTAAAAAAGAATGAAAATAATCAATCACTTTTTCACATTTAATTTTTTTAATCGAAAACAAAAAAATGTAAGGTCTCAATTTTTTTATATTTTGTTACAGATACAGTCTTTAGTAAAACTGCATAAAAAGTTTTTTCAAAATCAGACCATGAATCAAAAATTTTAAAAAGAATGAAAATAATCAGTCACTTTTTCACATTTAATTTTTTTAATCGAAAACCAAAAAATGTAAGGGCTCAATTTTTTTATATTTTGTTACAGATACAGTCTTTAGTAAAACTGCATAAAAAGCATTTTCAAAATCAGACCAGGAGTCAAGAAATTTAAAAAAAATTACACAAATAGTCACTTTTTCAGATTTTATTTTTTTTATCGAAAACAAAAAAATGTAAGGGTTCAATTTTTTTATATTTTGTTACAGATACAGTCTTTAGTAAAACTGCATAAAAAGTTTTTTCAAAATCAGACCAGAAGTGGGATTATGTTTCTATCTTGATATTTATCAAGCTTGATAAAATTCAAGAGGGGGGATATTCTCGAATCACAGGACACAACATCGCATACGACATGACAAGGACAGACTCTAAGGATAGAATGATAAAAGTCGTGTCATGTGTAATTCGAGAATAGCCCCCTATTGAGTTTTATCAAGCTTGATAAATATCAAAATAGAAACAAAATCCCACCTCAGGAGTCAAGAAATTAAAAAAAGAATTTTAAAAAATAGTCACTTTTTCAGATTTTATTTTTTTTTATCGAAAATAAAAAAATGTAAGAGCTCAATTTTTTTATATTTTGTTACAGATACAGTCTTTAGTAAAACGGCATTAAAAGTTTTTTCAAAATCAGACCAGGAGTCAAGAAAGTAAAAAAAAAATTAAAAAAATAGTTAGTAGTTCAGATTTTATTTTTTTTTATCGAAAACAAAAAAATGTAATGGCTCAATTTTTATATATTTTGTTACAGATACAGTCTTTAGTAAAACTGCATAAAAGATTTTGAAAAACAAAATATAAAAAAATTGAGCCCCAACATTTTTTTTGTTTTCGATTAAAAAAATTAAATGTGAAAAAGTGACTGATAATTTTCATTCTTTTTTAAATTTTTTGACTCATGGTCTGATTTTGAAAAAACTTTTTATGCAGTTTTACTAAAGACTGTATCTGTAACAAAATATAAAAAAATTGAGCCCTTACATTTTTTTTGTTTTCGCTAAAAAAAAATAAAATCTGAAAAAGTGACTATTTTCTTATTTTTTTTTTTAATTTCTTGACTCCTTGTCTGATTTTCTATGTAGTTTTACTAAGGACTGTATTTGTAACAAAATATAAAATAATTGAGCCCTTTTTTCTAAAAAAAATATGAATGTAAAAATGAATACATTTAAATGTAACTTCAGCCCGGTTTCCTTATTAACTTGCATTTTATTTGCTTTCTTTATAAACCGAAAACGAACACTAGTTTTATTCAATTTTATTAAAAATATTTGATAGCCTGGCAGAAAATAAAGATCAGCTATGCTATATGATGCACTTATTTGTAAAATTCCTGCCAACTATCAAATATTTTCGCTAAGCCAAGAATTTTATTATTTTTAACTAAGCAATACATGAAGTTTAAACTTTAGCTTAACCAAAGCCTTATTTACTGTGCAGCCGGGCCTAAGCTTCTTCTTTTATTTAAATTTTTGATAATAATTAACAAAATTTCCTTTCGCTTCTATAATTTTATAATAAGTAACTGAATTCAGAAAATTATTTTCATAGCTCATAAAATTCTTAGGTATATGTATTCTTTTTTTGCAGTATGGGAGATATAGCTTTAATTGGGCTTGCAGTGATGGGCCAAAATTTAATTCTGAACATGGCGGACCATGGTTTTACAGTGGTAGCCTACAACCGTTCAGTAGAAAAAGTGCATCACTTTCTGGCTAACGAAGCTAAAGGCAAAAGTATAATCGGCGCTGAATCTATAAAAGACCTTGTATCAAAACTCAAACGCCCAAGAAGAATAATGCTACTAGTTAAGGCTGGATCCGCAGTTGATAGTTTCATAGAACAATTAACTCCACATTTAGATAAAGGAGATATCATCATAGATGGTGGAAATTCTGAATACGCAGATTCACAACGTAGGTGTAAAGAGTTGGAGAGTAAAGGTATTAGATTCGTGGGAGCTGGCGTTTCTGGAGGCGAGGAAGGAGCTCGATATGGACCAAGTTTAATGCCAGGTGGAAATAAGGACGCTTGGGAGTTTATTAAACCAATATTTCAGAGTATTTGCGCCAAAGCGGATGGACAACCTTGTTGTGATTGGGTCGGATCTGATGGTGCTGGTCATTTTGTTAAGATGGTCCATAATGGTATTGAGTACGGAGATATGCAATTGATCTGCGAAGTTTATCATTTGATGCAAGCTATTGGTGTAAGTCAAGACGAAATGGCTAATACTTTTGAGGAATGGAATAAAGGAGAGTTGGATAGTTTCTTGATTGAAATCACAAAGGATATTTTAAGATACAAGGATAATGATGGTACAAAATTAATTAAAGTATTTAATTCAAGTTTTTTTCTGTCCCTTGCCAAACTCAGCTAGTGTTGAGTTGGTTCTACTCGTATTTTCTTTCCTCCAAACAATGACGTTTCACCAAATTACTGGTGTTCTTTTAGAAAGCTCAATTTTTTTAGTACTTATGATTGATGATTATATTTAGGTTAAAATCATATTTTCTGCTAGTACTATAATCATTGTGGCTTTTGTAGGTAAATTTTTGTTGCCAAAAATTCGTGATGCAGCAGGTCAAAAAGGAACGGGAAAATGGACTGCGATTTCGGCCTTAAATTATGGAATTCCTGTGACTCTAATTGGAGAAGCTGTCTTTAGTAGGTGTTTATCTTCTCTAAAAAGTGAAAGACAAGTTGCTTCAAAGGTCTTGCCTGGTCCAGAGTGTACTAAATTCGAAGGTGATAAGAAGCAATTTTTGGAAGATTTAAAACAGGTACCTAAATTTTAAATTACGTAAACTTACCTATTTTATTTTTGTTATCATTTTAGGCTCTGTATGCGAGTAAAATTGTTTCATATGCTCAAGGATTTATGCTTTTAAGAGAAGCAGCAGCGCAACACAATTGGGATTTGGATTACGGTTCAATTGCACTTATGTGGAGAGGAGGTTGTATTATTCGTTCTGTCTTTTTGGGACAAATTAAACGAGCATTTGATAAAGATCCCAATCTAAAATCCTTGCTGTTAGCGCCTTTCTTTTTGGACGCTATGAAGACGGCTCAGAAGGGTTGGAGAAATGTTGTATCACAATCTGTAAAATCAGGTACAAAATTTTGAAATTTATAAGCTTAAAAATATATAAAAATAAAACTAAACTCCACATGGTATATACTTTGAAAATAATTACAAATTAGAAACCAACATTAAAGTTTTTAAATTTTTAGGTATTCCAACTCCAGCTTTGAGTACAGCTTTGGCTTTCTACGATGGATATAGAACCGAGAGTTTACCGGCTAATTTATTGCAAGCGCAAAGAGATTACTTTGGAGCTCATACTTATGAACTTTTGGCTCAAGAGGGAAAATTTGTTCATACTAACTGGACAGGACATGGAGGAAATGTTTCCGCTTCTACTTATGATGCTTAAAACTATAATTTTATGAAAGATTGTTTATATATTTTATAATATCTATTGTACTTTTTTTAGAAGAATTTTTGTAATGATTTAAATTTAATAATAAAATTGTTAATTATTTATTGATAAAAATAAGTTTAATTTATTTATTTTTAAAACTGTGATCAGTGACCATACTAAAGAGGTAATTGGTTTTTTTGATTCATAAACTAATTAATTTATAGTAGTTTATAAAGTTTTAAATTTCTAATTTTCATTTTTTAATTTTTTTCGAAGTTCATGAATTTTTCATTTATAAAAGTAATTGTATCTGATAATGGCGGCGTTCAACAGATTGACACTGACATCCACCGGTCGCAAATTTTTTCCACCACATTTTATTTTTATCAAAGGTAGAAATAAAGTTTTTAATATGAAATCTAATAAAGGTTTTGGTCTAAATTATTCCCACGAAGGTTTTGTTCAAGTCATTGAAAATACGGCCAAAAAATATAATTATTTAAACGAAAAACTGAATTTTTAAAAAATTGTTCAGCAGACATCCTAACCTACCGTAGCGGTTGCTGTAGATCACTTACCGGTAACCTGCTGAAACGGCCAATGAGCTTATACCATGAAGTTATGAAATTTTTTGAATAATTATTGTAGAAGTACGTAATAAACTAAAAGTTCAAATAAACAATTATCCTGATGAGGCTAGCATTGTGTGATATACTGTTGGAAACCATATTAAATTTTCTATCAAATGGAACCAATAACTTTTTTATGGCCAGTTTTCGGCAGCCATAGACCCAAAAATTACTCAAAATTTAGTGTTTTTGGTTAATTAAAAAGTCAATAATTAATGGCTAGCATTATGTGACACATCATTGTTTTCATTTTCTAACACAAATTCCAAAAATGGTTTTAGTTTTTTTCTGCTATCATTCTCTCAAAAGTTAGAGCGCATAATGCATTATTTAGTTTTCGCTGCGAATTTAATTAAAAGTTTAAATATTTAATTATCGTGATGAGGCTAGCATTGAGTGATATACCGTTTGAAAGCTTATAAAATTTTCTATCAAATGGAACCAATAACTTTTTTATGGCCGATTTTTGGTAGCCATTAGAATAAAAAATTACTCAGAAATTACTCTTTTTGGTTAATTAATTAGTTAATAATTAGTGGCTGACATTGTTTTATATATGAGAATGTTGGGAATTTAATGCAGATTCTACTGATTATTTGAATTTAGTTGTCAGTTTATTTTAATAGAAGTTACACCCATTTAAGTGTTTTTGATATTTTAAGGTAGTCATCTGATTAAATGCAAATTGCGGATTTATTATTATGAGGCAAGCATTGACAGTAGTACTGTTATATAGATATTTCTTTGACCTTTTTAATGGTATAATTAGTTTTGTTATAAAATGTAAAATAAAGAAGTTATAATGGTTTCCTTTTTACGATACGGAGAAATATATGTATGTAAAAAACTGTTGCTGGAAATTTTATGGCTAACTTCTCGCCGGTACCCATTTTTATTGCGTAATATTAAGAGGATAGTCGGCAAATTTGAGCGCTAGATTTTGAATTTCGCTTGATATTTGCGGTTTTGGACATATTTCTTTTCCAGTGGAGCATTTTTAAAATTTCTTTTTTTGTTATACAGGGTATCCTGTAACTACACCGACAACGCTTAACTGGTGATAGTAGACGTGAAAATAAGTCGATTTATCTATATCCAAAAATGCACCCCTAAGAAGTTATAAGCTTCTGAATTTCATTTAAAAAAAATGTTTTTTTAATTGCTGCCAAAGTAATAAAAATTTTATAATGAAATTTTGTATGCATGCATTTTTATAAAAATCGCTCATTTGGTAAAAATTTGGGCGCGTTCCACTAATGAACACTAAAGCCCACGACCACGACCGCAAAATTTTCCCGTTCCACTAGCTCAAAACGCCACCATTCAACAAACGACCACAGAAACCCACGAATAAATATGGTCGTTGTGAGCTTCTTGCGGTCGCCATCGATGACGAAACAACCGCGGTCTTATGTGGAACGACTTTCCGGTCGTCGTGGGCATTGCGAGTCTTTAGTGGAACGCACCCAAGGGTGGGTATGAAAATTAGTCTAGCCAACTGTCATAAATTTCCTTAAATTCATAAATTAATTACAAATCAAAGCATAAAATAACTTATATTTTTTAAAAATTTGTATTTTTAATTTTGATATTATTTTTGCTTCTAATTTTTGGTCGCTTCCGCCGATATTTGGATCATATCCACACTAGTGTTACAAAATACTATTTTCCTTGTACGAAAACTATCGTAATACTTCCACCTCAGACATGCGATTTGGAGGTCCAAACCTTGGCCAAGAACAATTTTACAGATAAATAATCTTTATTTTTAATTTATCTTTAAATTAAAAGAAAGGTAATAATTTTAAAATATCGGTTTTTTTTTATAACTTCTATAAATAATTGCGATTTTAAATTTTAATTTTAACGTTAAATTTCTGCATGTAAAAAGTTCATTGTGTAAAAAAGTCTTGAGATTTCCTATAAAAATTGTTTTATTTTTATTTGGCCTCGTATTATTACAAATCTTATTACAACTATTAGGACCGTTACTACTTAATTTACAGTTAAAATATTAGAGCTCCAGGAAACTGGAAACTTAAAAAATATAAAAATTGCTAAAAAACATCGTTTTCGTCGTTGGAGGAAATTTACCCAATACCCAAAATCTGTTAAGATCCTTTATTTAATTTTGGCGCAAATTATAAAAAATAGTATAAGCTACTCATTCATAAGTCAATTATTGCACTCGTCCCAGTGGCATATCGTCAAATTTCGCCCCTCCGAGACTCCGAGATAGGTGAAAAAATTGGACCTTTTGTATGTAAAAATCGCAAATTGATCGGTTTGGGCTCCAAAATATCAACGATAATACTTAGCTAATGATAGTAGACCAGAAAATGCATCCCTAAGAAATTAAAAGTTATAAGTCTCTGAAGTTAGGCCACTCAACATACATTTAGGAAATTCAGTTGACAAGCTACCTGTTGAAGCCTGTATCTTTTTCGATGTTTTTAGATGCCTAGCCGCAGTCTTTCCGCCATCTTAATGCCAGCTGACAATTATTTCCATCTTTTTAGATCGTAAAGAATTAATTAAATCAATAGATAACCCCCCGAGGTCGTACCAGCTGACACTCGATTCTCAAAAGAGGAATAGGAGAACAATCTATGATATGAAAATCAACTTTACTCGAATAACCCGTTGAAATTTGACACTACCTCCCCGAACTAATAATGATTGACGTTACGATCCCTATGATATAAATAACTATTGTCTATGGTGATATTTTTTTCTAAATAATAAAAATACATTAATTAAAATTATTTAAAAAATAAAATTATTCAAGAAGTTTTTGAAATATTAATTTTTTAAGTTTTCGATTAGCATTTTTGCAGACTGTTTTTATAAAAGTAGAGACGTTTTATAGTTAATGAAATAATCGACTTCGTTTATCTCCGGTATGGCTCGGAATTTTTGATAATTTTAGATGCCATCTATATGAAAAACTGCAAAACATTGCCCATATAACCGAATCTGTAACTTTATTAAAAACAAAGATGCCCATACAATGCAACTCAAATTGGGACACCCTGTATATTTTAATGAATATTGTTTAAACAAAAGATTGAAAAAGAAAAAATTTAAAAAGTTAACCCGTATTTTCTATTTTTCAATTTTGTTTTTAATAAACTTATCACGCTTTCGCGAAGTGCCATTAATTTTCTTTTCGAATTGTTTCGGAAGGGTGGCTTTTTCTTGTTCGGGGGGGGGGGGCAAGCCCCCCGGGCACTCCCCTAGAATAATCCCTGATCTTAAAACATTACAAGTTTATTATTATGATCGTACATATGGTTATTTTGACGAACATAAATTTAATTTAATAGAAACTGAAAAGACAGTTTTCTTAACAATTTTCTATAATCCCAGGTGAATTCTAATTAATTTTTAATTTTAAGATGCGGTTTTTAGACGCTTACAATTTCAAGTTATGTGTAAATTTGAGCGGTCCATCATATGGAAAATTCAATTTTCATTTGCGCAAAAATTATTTTTTGAGACGATTTTGTCGCCGCTGCCATACGCATTAACACAAAGTAAAAATACACTCTAGCAGCGGAAAATTATAGGCATATAAGGGTTGCAGGTGACCAATGGGTTGAAAAGATGACCTGAAGTTGTCAGGGAAAATTGAAATTTGCTGCCAATTGAAAGTATAAAAGTTTTCATCATGAAAGGTCCATACAAAAATGGCGTAAGGTCAGCGAATGCCGAAGTAAGGTTAAGTGCCGGAAAATGTTGTGGAAATTTCCAAGGTTTTTACATGATTTTTAGTCGATTCTTATGCCTTTGAAACTATATAAAGTTCATGATAATTTGTATTTAATGTATAATTGGCATATAATGCATAAAGTTGCAGAAAAACATATGAATATTTTCACCATTTTGTTTTTCCTGCCACAAAAGGCATAACCATAGATAATGCCGAACATGTGATATAAAAAAAAATAATCGCAAATATTAAGAGGATAGAGAGTCAAATGTTCAAAAATAAGCGTTTTTAATAAAAAAAATTGAAAACCACGCTGCATTGACCTTAAGTATAAACAATTCTTTCATTTACAATTTTTGCTTTATTTGAATCAACTCTTATGTGAGCATAATTTGTGTAAAATCAGAATTTAAATGTAAAAACTTATTTTACACAAACTACGACTACGTAAAGTGTTGATTCCTAAAACATCAAGTTTTTTTAATTTTATCTTTTTGATACTGGATAAATCAGGTTATATTCAAAATTTACATAAAAAATGGAAAAAATAAATCTGTAAATTAAAATACTCCCTACGGTCTTCGTGGTAGATAAAACTTTATGGTTAGATTGTAAAACAAATTTCATCGTAAAAAAATAAACGGACCGATCATTTATAGAGGTTTGCCACATATCAGTATATCGGTAATAACAATTTAACCAAGTTGTGTAGTGATTAAAGAAAATTATCACTAAAAAACCAAACCACCTTCTTTCAATTAGTTTCAATTTCAAAACAAAACAATCGTTGATAATATGGTAAATAAAAAGTTCACAAATAAAAAAAAAACATTTATTTTTCTATTTTCTGGTAATTTCTGAAAATAAAGCCAATTAAGGAGGTGTTTTTTGTTGTCTTCTGAAACTAATATACATTAATATCATTACAACTCATGAAAGAAAATTTTTAAGTTCCTAATTATTTTCCTTCACTTACCAAATCATTGTCAAATTACCCTTTCAACTTGTAAGTACATGTTTATAAAGTTTATGTAATTTTTCTAATAATTTTTGATATTTTTCAGAAAACTGAAAAACAAAAATTATTTCTAATTTTTTTTATTGGGCATTTGTCAACGATTTTTATTGTTTTGTAATTGAAAGAGCACAATCGGACAATGAAATTTGTTCTACCTTTTAACTCTGAAGTTTTATTTTACCTACCACGAACGGGAAACCTTAAGGTTTAATAAATTTTCTTTGATTTTATTTTTATGCAATTTTGCATGTAACTAAAATATTTGATTTCAAGCTTTACTAACGAATTGGATAATGGTCAATAATGACCAAAATTTTTAAAAATATAGGATCAAACCAAATGTGTCTTCAGATTCTTGTTTCAAAAAAATTAAATATCTCTGATCCATTATTTTTTAAGCAACCATTTATTTTCCAATCCGTTTTTTTTTTCTGAATAACAGAAAATGATAATTTTAAAATAAAAGAATTTAAAATTCGAAAAACGTTTTAATGAAAAACAATTCAGTCCTTCATAATATTAACTTCTATATTTACTTTTTCGATTTAATGCATTGGTACAAGTTTTTTGAGCTTTACTAAAGCTATAAATAATAAATCTATTTGTGTTTTGTTAAATATGTAGTTATAAGGAAAAATAATCCATTTTAAACGCAATTTTTGACAATGACAAGTACCGAATAACCCCCATTTATAGCGCCACCTATACCACAATATAAATAACTACCAGTAGCGACACTCTCCCGTGTCTATTCTAGTACCATTTCTATGGTGCTTATCTGGTACCATTGAGTTTAGAACAGCAATTTCAATATGGTGACATTTCTCAATGATCAAAATAATTTTAAAACCGTCGTCATTTGAATTTAAATACAGTAATGAATGAATGAATTGCTGAAAAATGTATATTATTTAATTTAATCTTGTCAAAATCATTATAAACTTCAAGTTTAATCAAAACTTTGCAAATGTATGTTACATTTTTATGGTTAGAAAAAGTGACGTAAATTTAAATTTGCCGCGTGCGTATCTGAGTATACATATATATATATCGTCAAGGTCACCAAAAATCGTCCCTTCAAATAACATGTAATTTGCATGAAGTGTCGCTACTGGTGGTTGCCTATACTGTGCCTATACGTAGTTAAAATTCCCAATAATTTTTCGTGTTTTTTTACATGTTTGGCAACATCGATAGTTATACCTTTTGTTATACAGGGCGCTTAAAAAGTCGCGGACACGCTCCACGGTACGTTGTTTGGAAGCAATCGTTAAACAAGGGTAAAATATTAAAAAAACTATTTGGATAGAAATTCCGAAGTTATTCGCATATTTTAAAGAAATAAACTTGACAACATTGTTTTCAAAGTAGACTTTGAAGATACCATTTACCTCTTAATATTTAATTCAAATTTTTAAAGTGCAAGAATTCATTAGTCAAAATGTAGAGCATTTTGTTATTAGTATGTTTTATATAAAACAAATAAAAAAATTAAATTTTAAGTAGATTAGAATAGAATTTCAACGTAAATTAATATTTTTATACAGGGTGTCTCCCTTTTTTTCCAGCAATTTTTTTTAGATAGTATATGTCATTCTGAACAAAAAATTTCCTATGAACTATTATGGGCGCGTTCCAGTAATGAACACTAAAGCCCACGACGACCGCAAAGTCGTTCTACATAAGACCGCGATTTTTTCTTTCGTGCATCGATGGCGACCGCAAGAAGCTCACAACGACCGTATTTATAAGTGGGTTTATGTGGTTGTTTGTTGAATGGTGACCTTTTGAGCTAGTGGAACGGGAAAATTTTGAGGTCGTGGTCGTGGGCTTTAGTGTTCATTACCCGAACGCGCCCTATGTTACAGCAATTTTAAAATTTCATAAATTTTGTGATTTTTGTGGGACACCCTGTATAAATTTCATTTAATTTAATTTTTTTTTATTTAAATCAAGTATGCTTTGGATTTTGTACATCTTTAAGCCAATAAGATGCTAAATTTTATTTAAAAAAAAGCCAATTTGACAAAGAAAAAATCCAAATAATAATTGATTTAAATAAAAAAATATGATAAGAAAAAATATTATACAGGGTGTTCCACAAAAATAATGAAAATTTATCAATTTTAAAACTGCTGTAACTTTTTAAGGAGTCGAAAAAACATAATAGTTCATAGGAAATATTTTGTTCAGAATGGCACTTACTATCTAAAAAAAATTCTGCTGGAAAAAATTGAGACACCCTGTATACAGGGTGTTTCTAAATATATGCGAAGAAATTCTACAGGCGATTCCTTGACCAATTGTAAGACAAAAGTAAGGAATACAAATTTTTTCAAAAGTGCTCTATTTTTTAGTTATGGGGTGTCAAACTTTTTTGAGTGTAACTTCTTTATTTTTTAAGATAATTTGATCAAATTTGAAACACACTCTAGTTATTATAGTCGTAACAAGATAGAAATATCAAATATCGAAATAAAATACAGGGGGATGTATTTGGGGGTATAGACCCCATTTTTTATGCCATAACTTTTTTATGCTACCCCACTAACATTTTAAATGAGATATTCTAATGCCTTGCTTTTTTCTGAAAATTTTTGATGTATTTAATTTTTTTCACAGCTGGTACGGTTTAGAAGTTATTTAAAAACATGTACGAAGTTGTATGCCAATTTTGCATTAAACAGGGGTGGCTTTTTTTTAAAAATAAATACCAGAGACTTCCTAAAGACTATTTGACCAATTTTAAGACGAAAACAGAAAATAAATATTTTCACTAAAATGCTTCGTTTTTAATTTAAATTATTTTGTTAATTTTATTTTAATTTAAATTAAAAACGAAGCATTTTAGAGAAAATATTTATTCTCTGTCTTCTAGGAAGTCTCTGGTATTTATCACCTGCAACCCTTATGGCTATAAATTTCAGTTTCTAGAGTGTATTTGAACTTTTTGTTAATGCATCTGGCAGCGGCGACAAAATCGTCTCAAAACAAATACTTTTTGCGCAAATGAAAATTGAATTTTCCATACGATGAAAATTAATAAAAATTATAGGGTGGGTCCTTTCCCATAGGTAGTGATCTTTAGCTATAACTTTTGTCTTAATTTAACACTCCAGTGGCGTAGAAACGGATTAAGGTGTCCCTTTTTTTGAATTTATTTGATACGCCACCGCAAAATTCTACAATTTTGTTTAAAGTTTTAAAATCTTCAGTCAATTTACCACAAAAAAGTATACCTATTAAATTTTGATAGGGTTAGTGGTATCTCAGTAATTTGGTGATTTATAATCCAGTACCTTTCTTAAAATCAAACGAATTTTCAAAATTTGAAACAAATTAAAATTCAAAGGACCCCGCACTTTTTATGGGGAAAAATGGTTTCAGTCCCAAGGTCTAACTTTTGGTGGAAAAGGTAGATCTCAACATCCTGAACAAAAAAGCTAATGGTCACAAAAAAATCTACCGTCAGGATTTTGCGCTACGGCCCATAAAAGGTCGGCACCTGGGTTTTCAGGTGTCGGGTTATTTTTATCAAAAAAGAGCGTGTACAGTGGTCGATTATGGAGACATGCATGCCTGGAGGTGTGTTGGAGTGAAAAAGTACTATATACATATATATACAGGGTGTTCCATTTAAAAGGAGCCACCCTAAATAACTCTCAAAAAAATAATTAAATGTAAAAATGCCGTGACAGGTCGATTTTTACCTTCAGTGGGACATCTTTTTACGACAAAATAAGAATCGTAATTGCAACCCCCATCCCTACGGAGCCACCATTTCAGTTTTTTTAAATGGGAATGGGGGTCGAGTGACGCATCATTTTAAAGGTCTGTTTTTCCTGAAAATAAAAATATGATCTGTTCTGGCCCTATTTTAATTTAGTCATTTATAGGACACGATAAAAGAGAAAAGTAAAACGTAATTTATGGCAAAAAAATTATAAAACAATATGGTTACTGATTTATCTTTCAATAATTATAAATAAATAGCTTTTGTTAAGTTAAAATGCTTTCAAATGATGTATCACTCGACCCCTATTCCCATTTAAAAAAATTGAAAGGGTGGCTCCGTAGGCCCCCATTCTTATTTTGTTGTAAAAAAATGTCCCCCTGAAGGTAAAAATCGACCTGTCACGGCATTTTTACAATTAATTATTTTTTTGAGAGTTATTTAGGGTGGCTCCTTTTAAATGGAACACCCTGTATATATATATATATAGTACTTTTTCACTCCAACACACCTCCAGGCGTGCATGTCTCCATAATCGGCCACTGAACTCCCTCTTTTTTGATAAAAATAACCCGACACCTGAAAACCCAGGTGCCGACCTTTTATGGGCCGTAGCGCAAAATCCTGACGGCAGATTTTTTTGTGACCATTAGCTTTTTTGTTCAGGATGTTGACTTGTACCTTTTCCACCAAAAATTAGACCTTGGGACTGAAACCATTTTTTTCCCATAAAAAGTGCGGGGTCCTTAGGAAAATTAAAATTAGAAACTCTTAGTATGACATTTTGTTGGTGTATTCAATAAAAAAACATGTCAGAAAAACCTAATTTTAAATTTTAGAAAAATTTTGAAAATGGCTGCCCAATTTCATTTTTTATTAAATTTAAATAAAGTCTTTCTGACTTATTTATTTATTTAAAACATAAACTAAAACCTTACTAGGAGTTATCAATTTAAATTTTGTTAATTTAATTCAAATTTGTTTAAAATTTTGAAAATTTGTTTGATTTTTGCAAGGTCACTAGACCATAAAATTTGAAATTATTGAAATACCACTACTCCTATCAAAATTTAACAGGTATACTTTTTTTGGTAGATTGAATTAAGGTTTAAAAAATCCAAAGAAAATTGTAAAATTTTGCAGTGGCGTATCAAATAAATTAAAAAAGGAGACACGTTAACCTGTTTCTACGCCACTGGAATATAAAATTAATACAAAAGTACAAGCCAATGATGACTACCTATGAGAAGTACTCGCCCTAAAATTTTTATTGATATTCATCCAGCCAATCAAGAGAAAATAAATAAAAAGTGAAAATTAAAAGAAATTTCAAAACCCTGTATCTCGGTAACAGTTGAGTTTTGGAAAAATGTTTTGTACGTACTTTTTGTCTTATTTTTACTTGTAGTATAAGCATACGAGCCATCATTTTAGAAACACCCTGTATATGTTCTCTGTGATGACGGTATTGGTTAGATTTGGAATTAATGATTGATTGTCTATATATTTTTTGTTCTTTTTGAGAGATTAATTTATTGATTGTATTATAAAATCTACTTTTTAAAAACCGTGTGATCCGGCATCTTTGGGTATAAAAAAGTTATTTGCAGAAATGTTATTAAAAACAGTTCAAAAATTAATCTCTAAAACTATTTGAATAATTATATTATTTAGACTGCGTTCTGGCAGTTTTTATTAAGAAAAAAAATAACTGTAAAAAACAATAAGAAACACAAAAATTCTTATTTTAAACTGTTAACAAAATTATTGGGTGTTGCGTTAAAAAAAAGAAAGTTGATGTTATTTCCTGTAAAATAGTGTATAAAATGTGTTTTCTTGAACCATATAACTTAGTCAAATTCATATTTTTATTTTCATAAATAAAGAAATTAAGAGCTGGCCTATATTTCGTTTACACCCAGTAGTATACAGTGTGTTTCTGAATAACTGTTCCAAACTTTATGGGGTATTAGAGGGAGTGAAATTAAGCATTTAAAAAACATGAATTATTGTCCAGAAATGCCTCTTTATAGAGTAAGGTGTTTTAAATTTTTTACTCATTCTGGAGGGTTGTAGAAGGAACTACTACTACTAGCTAGAGGGCTGCAGTAGGTAGCACTACTAATATAACTCTACTGCACGGGTAAGAATATTCAGTGTCGTTGATTTGATTCAATGTTAGTTAGGTTGGAATTCTCATTTGCTGCCCCGTTGTAGTAGTATACATTCGTTTTTTACATGAAATGAAATGGACTTTTCTTTTTCTTATAGGAAAACAATAAAAGAATATTTATTGTGAATATCCATATTACTACCAGGCTTATTTTCAAACTTAACATTCCATCTATTATTATTTAATCTACTTTATGCTATTTATTTCTTATTTCTTCTAAATTATTTAAAAAATTTAAGGAAAAAGTCTATTAAAGTTAAGTTTTGAATAATTTTATTAATTGTTTTATATTTTAATAACAATTAATAATATCAGACGAAACTTGATGCTAAAAAACACCTTATCTTATTCTCATCTGCCAGTGTGTATAAATATGAGATAAAGAAATTTAAGGCATAATAAATTAAAAGATTTTATAACAATTTAATTTTGGGATTGTATTTGAAGTATTAATTGCTTTTACAAAAATAAATTATTTTGTTTTTTTATAAAATATTACTAAATTTTATAAAAGTACTTCCTTACCGTAAGTACGTAAATATTTAGTTTATTTCTTATTTCTCAATTTACTTTGAAAGTATTAAAAGTATAAAGTCTTAATAATATGTATAGCACAAAGAATAATAAAAATTAAATGAACATAAATTAAGAATTTCTAAAATTGATTTATTGCATGGGGTATTAGCATAAACGTATAGAAAGAGGAATAAGTAATATTTGCATATTTATACTGCATCTATATTATTACAGGGTGGTACTTAAACGAAGTAAACAAAGTGATTAGTTGGGGATTAGGGCCGGCCAAAGGTTAACAATATTTTTCTACATCTACATCTCATTGTTATTACCTTTATACCAGTTAGAACTTGTTTTAGTTGACCTTTGATCTTTTAAATTTAACTTACACTAAATTCATTTAAATCAATAGATATTTTTATACCTGGTATATCTATCCGATCAACAAATTTTTAGGTTCTATAATTGGATATATTAAAAATTTATTTGCTTGCAAATTACCACACACTACAACTACATCTTCACTTTTGACATTTGCGAAATTCAAAAATCGTTTTGCACTTGTCCAGGCGCGGATAGAAGTACCGGGAGTTCGGGATTTTTCCCGAGAGGCCGGCGCTTATGTTTTGTATTTGATATAGTTTTTTTTAATTTTTTAATATTGTACTTACATGTAAAAGAAAAATTTGGCCACACTTGTCGATTGTCGCCCCAGTACAGGCCTATTTTTGCTGTAGCGACAACATTATAAAATAAATCGTGAATGCGAATATACAGGGTGTCCCAAAATTCGACCGACAAAGATTAACTGGCGACAGTAGATCTAAGTTAATATGACCCTATTTATCTACAGGGTGGTGATAAAGTTTGGAACCAAGGTCATAACTTCCGTAAAAATTTTTTTTTGTAAAAATCGCTCGGACAGGTCAATTTTTGTTTTAAAAATACCATCTTTTGGAATGAAAAAAATATTCATGACGTCACTGATATATTCACTATGACGTCATCATCAATTTTTTTAAATGGAAACCCCTAATTTTTTTACACATTTTTCATAGACCTCTTTATCATATTAATGATCACATAAAAATATTTAAAAAAATTTCAACCATTTTTGAAAAAAAAAATAAATTTACTCAAAAAAAAATTATTAATTCTCAATGAAAATATTACAAAAAAAAAGTAAATTTTTAATTTACAAGTAACAAATTTTAACGAAAATGTTCAAATTGTTCGCCGTTGACCATTTGGCATTGTCCCATTCGAGTGTAGACACTCTGAATACTATTGTTAATAGCTTCTTCGTCAATTTGTTGCAATTCCGTCCTAATTCTAAGCTCCAATTCTTGTAAATTATTAGGTCTATTGAAATAAACTTTTGATTTTAAATGTCCCCACAAATAAAATCTAAGGGCGTTAGGTCGGGAGATCGCGGAGGCCACTCAAATGGTTCCCTCCGACCTATCCATTTGTTGGGAACCGTAGTGTTAAGGAATTCTCGCACCGCCCTGCCAAAGTGTTGTTGAAACCAAATGTTTTGGTTAAAAATGTTGCGATTTTCATAATTGGGGAAAATACGAAGTAAAACTGGTAGCAAATCAGTCCGCAAAAAATTCAAGTATCTTTCGGCAGTAAGGTTTTCATTAAAAAAGTAAGGTCCTATAAAACGTCTGCCAATCATTCCCACCCATACATTTAACTTTCCCTGTCTTTGATTATGGGATTCTACGGCCCAATGAGGATTTTCCTGTGACCAATACCTACAATTATGTCGATTCACTGATCCATTCAATTGAAAGGTAGCTTCATCGGAGAAAATTATACTACTTAAATAATTTGGATTTTGATCACATCGCGCCATCATTTCTTCACAAAATTGCAGTCGGCGATCGGGATCATCTTCATTTAACTCTTGTATGAGTTTTATTTTGTATGGGTGATACTTTTCCTTTTTTAATAATTTTGCGACATAGGAATGATCCACATTATTATTTCTTGAAATATTTCTTGTTGAAATATTGGGATTTTCTTCAATCGCAAGTAATAAATTTAATTTGGTTTCTTCATTCACTTGAGGCCGTCCTTGTCGAGGCAAATCTCCTACAGACCCTGTTTCTGCAAATTTGGTAACTAACTTACTTACTGTAGATCTTGAGATTTGCGGTCTATTTGGATATTGCTCATTAAACAAAGCACAAGCTTCCCCATGGGTTCTTTTTCTATCGCCGTATCCTACCATAATTAAAATTTCGACTTAATAATTGTTGATTATTATTAAACAAACGAAGTAAGCTATAAAATAACGTCAACTAAAGCACTTTTATAAAGGCAATTTTTATTTCAATAAATTTTGAATATCAAAAGCTTTTTCAAATTTATAATAAATTACAATTTTATTTAAAGTTTATTATTACTCCAACATTTTATTTTAATTACCTTTTTCATTAAAAGTTATTTAAAATTAGTTTTAAGAAAATTCCAATTGTGTAAAGAAGAACAATTCGAATATTTTCAATAATAATTTGTTATTTTTAAACTAAAAATTAGTTTAATTTATTTTTCTTGCCATATTTTCATTGAGAATTAATAATTTTTTTTTTTGAGTAAATTTATTTTTTTTATTCAAAAATGGTTGAAATTTTTTTAAATATTTTTATGTGATCATTAATATGATAAAAAGGTCTATGAAAAATGTGTAAAAAAAGTAGGGGTTTCCATTTAAAAAAATTGATGACGTCATAGTGAAGTTATCAGTGACGTCATGAATATTTTTTTCATTCCAAAAGATGGCATTTTTAAAACAAAAATTGACATGTCCGAGCGATTTTTACAAAAAAATTTTTTACGGAAGTTATGACCTTGGTTCCAAACTTTATCACTACCCTGTATATACAAAAATTAACCCCTGGGCAGTTATAAGCCTCCAAAGTTGATTTTTTAAAATAGAATTTTTTTTTATTGCAGCCAAAGCAGTAAAGATTTTTTAACGAAATTTTGTATACGTGCTTTTGAATACTGGACGTTCAATTGGTAAAAAATTGACTAATCCTTCACTTTTGTAAATGGTATTGGATGGAAGAAGAAGACACAAAACCGTCAACAACTTTTTAGGTATTTAAAAATTTCATTGAAAACTTATTTGCTTTTGTTGAAAAATTCAAGTGTAAGATTTTTTTTCTCCTTATGAATTTTGCGTAGGTTGTTGGGACTTGGGACACCCTGTATATATTGTATATTTCATTTTATACATACATATAGGGTCCTCCAAAAAATGGAAACACCTAAATATTTTTTGAACCATATCGAATTAAAAAAAAAGTTTATTCAATTTAAACAAGCTACCATTTAAACATATTTTTAATACCGGGTGGAAACGAAACACGGATCACGTCTATGACTTCTTTAATTATGAAAATAAAAATTTGAAAATTGACTATGTTGTATGGTTAAAGAAAACACATTTTAGGAACTAAAATTTTTTCAATATCACTTCCTGTATTACCGGAAGTGACATCAACTTTATTTTTTTTAATGTAACACCTAATTTTTTTGTTCATAATTTAAGACTATTTTAGAAAAGCAGTATGTTTGTGATACATTTTTTTATTTTTTTTTTTGAAATTCTGAAAAATCCCGAGTACTAAAAATATGAAAAACTGGCTCAAGTAAATTGATTACACCCTACATATGGGATACCAAAATAATCGTATTAAAATCTTCTTTTTGGAAACCAAATGACCCGGCATCTTTCCATTAAAAAAAGAGTTATTTGCAAAAAAGTTACTTAAAAAAGTTCATAAATTAATAACTCAAAAACTGCTTAAATAATTTTACAAAATACAATTTTCCTTGGGTATTTGTATTATTTGGTATGAGTTTTGGTAGTTTCTTTCAACTTCGGATAAAGAAAAAAATGTTCTTTTTCAAAATTTCAAAAAAAGTTAAAAAATTTATCACAAACATACTCTTTTTATAAAATAATTTCATATTTTGAACAAAAAAAATGGGTGTTACATTTAAAAAAATAAAGTTGATGTCACTTCAGGTAAAATCAGAAGTCATATTGAAAAAAATTTTAGTGCCTAAAATGTGTTTTCTTGAATCATACACAGTGGTGTGCTGTGAAAATTTTAACAAGGGGTTCGCGATTTTTTGGGCGTTTCTAAGAATGAAAATAGTAGCTCTCTATTTTTATTGTAAAAAATAAATTCAATACATTAAAAAATATACATATATTATAAAAGATAACATTTTCTTAAAGTACAAGAGATTAAAAATAGAACAAAAAATAAATTCTCAAATAAAGAATAAAAAAATCTGAAAATTATCATTTTAACAAAGGGCTCGCAAATTTACAAAAATTTTAAGGAGGAGCCCCTTCGAGCCCCCTACAGCACACCATTTATCATACAACATAGTCAAATTTCAAATTTTTATTTTCATAAATAAAGAAGTTATAAAGGTGACCCGTGTTTCGTTTCCACCCGGTATACAGGGTGTTCGTTTTATTAGTGATACGGCACCTAACTTTTGTTTTTTAAAAGCAACAACCTGTATATTTTTATTCTTTAATGTTAAGATCGGCAATAAAGATAAATTATTATTAACTTTTTATAAATATTAGAGTTCTAACAAAAGCAATCCTTTTTTTAAGTTTAAGTAAAATAAATTTAAAATTAATTCATTTATACTTTTGTTTAAACAATTTTTTAAATTCAATAAACTAACCTAACCTAACCTAACCTAAATTTTTTTAAAATTAAAAACAAAGTTTAAACAAAAGTATACTTATAAATTAAATGTAGAATTCAAAAATATACAAATATACAGGGTGTTGCATTTAAAAAACGAAAGTTAGGTGTCTTATCACTAATAAAACGAACACGCTGTATATTAAAAATATGTTTAAATGGTCGCTTGTTTAAATTGAATAAACTTTTGTTTAATTTTTTTTTTAATTCAATATGGTTCAGAAAAAATTTTCAACAACCAAAGTACACCAATATACACTAACATTGTATTGTGTGTTGTATGTAAATTAAATGTCAAATTTTAAAATTATTTATTATATTACTATTTTAAAAATTTCTACGTTTGAAGAAAAAATAGCATGTTTTATTCGGAGTAAAAGAAATTTTTGTGGCTCGCAAGTATCCTACATGCTCGCTACAAAAAGTACTTCTTTTACTCCTAATAAAACAATATACTATTAATTAACTTTTTAAATAATTTTAAAATGTTTTTTTAACTTATTTTTTGATTTCTGATTTCTGTATTAATATTGTCATTACTATTGAAGATGATTTTTCAGTTTTATAGTGATAGTTTCTTTACATTTCTAGTGTAGATGATATTAGGTTTCTGGAATTTCTTTTTAATCCCTACACAACTTGGTTAAATTGCTATTACTGATGCACTGACATGTGACAAAAATCGGTAACAACATTTAAAAAATGCTGGTTTATGCAATAACTAACTTTTTGTAACTCGTGTTAACCGGTTTTCGAAGTTTTATAAAAAATATAATTAGTGGAAAAATACATTATTTAATATTAATTTAGGCATAAAATTCAGAAATTAAAACTGGAACGTAATATTAACAGTTAATTTCGGTTAGTAATGAATAACGTTTAATGAGGGTTTAAAATGTATTTTTCGTTTTCTTAAATCGATAATTTAATTAGTTTTTTATAATTTTTTTTCTTAATAATATTTTTTTGAAAGAACTTTCAATTTTTACACATTGAACCGAAATTAAACAGAAACTGTACCATCAGAACCGGAACCGGAAACGAACCCAAATCAAAACGAAATTAGAGTCCGAACCATAAATATATTAATTTCGGTTCGACTCTCTGATTTTTCAGGGGTAAATAATAGTTATTTATGCACCAAGGGAGCAAAGTGAGTAATTTAATCCTGAGTGTGGAAATTGTTGCCCGAGACGTAGTCGAGGGCAACAACCACACGAAGGATTAAATGCACTTTGCTCCAGCAGTGCATATTAAATTTTTTGCACTTCCAATTAATTATTTGAACAAACGTTTTCAATTTTGGGACAATGGTTATTTCGAATGCAAATAACTACTGAGCCAGACATAAAACCGTCACCTTATTAAAAAAAATAATTGAACAAGTTGTACCTCCTTTATTTGGTCTAACAAATTGTATTGATTGTAATGTTAGAGTAAACGTACATATTTATATTTAGTAATTTGTAAATGTACATATCTATTAATAAATTTGTGTTGTTTTCTCCAGTCTTGTATAATTTTGAAGCACATCGGAAACCTAAAATCAATTGATCGGTTAATTTCTAACAAAAATCTTTTGAATTGTATAAAAATAAGCATTTAGCATACTACATTAGATAAAATCATTAGATATCTTAATAAATAATACAAGACAATTTAGAGGTTAGAATTTCTTGTCAATTAAATTTTTTGAATTTAAGACAAAAAACTATAATAAATTCCTTTCCCAAATAAAAAAACCCTAAAAATTATTGTAGTAGTATTAGAAATATACTTACGTATTAAATTATCAAATATAATTCAGAATTCAGATTTTTAAAAACTTGCGCGCCATCTGTGTTTGTAATATCTAACTACGAAATATTTTTAATACCAAGGGATTAAATGAACCGTTATGGGACTTTTAATCCCTAGAGATTAAATGAATACTTGGTAGTAAATGTGTTACTTTTACTTCTGCCATTAAGAGAGTAAAATGTCTCATTATTGTTTGGAAGTGCAAAAAAAAAATTATACAGGGTGATTCAGACCACCCGTAAATCTCGAGAACGCGTTATCGTACATGGCCAAAATAAAATATTTTATTGCCAAAGTGAACCTAAAGAATCCATTGGTAAACTTATTTTTTTCCGGAACAACCCGGAACTATCCGGAACTATCCGGAACCGGAGGTAACTTTGATTTTTTAAATGGCAACAATAGGTCGAGTTTAGTATGGTTTGATAGGCCTTTCAAAAACAAATAAGTTTTATTAAAATATTTTTTTAATATATTCTATAGTTTAGAATTTATTCGAAAAACAAAAAAAAAATGTTCAAAAAAGTAAATAAAAATTATTGAATATTTTGAAGAATTTTGTTTAAATATGGACAAGTATGATATTTAAAGTTGATAAAATATTAGAATTTGTAGAAAGACTTTATAAATTTATAAAATTCTTCAAAATATGCAATAATTTTTATTTACCTTTATTAACATTGTTTTTTTGAATAAATTCTAAACTATGGAAAATATTAAAAAAATATATTTTTATAAAAGTTGTTTGTTCTTAAAAGACCTATCAAACCATACTTATATTTTTTCGGTACAACCCGGAACTATCCGGAACCGGATATCATTTTGATTTTTTAAATTGCAACATAGGTCGAGTTTGGTGTGGTTTGATAGGTCTTTTATTAAAATATTTTTTTAATATTTTTCATACTTTAGAATTTATTAGAAAAACAAAAAAATGTTAAAAAAAGTAAATAATAATTATTACATATTTTGAAGAATTTTGTTGAAATATGGGTAAGTATGATATTTAAAGTTGGTAAAACATTAGAATTTGTAGAAAGAGTTTATAAATTTATAAAATTCTTCAAAATATGCAATAATTTTTATTTACTTTTTTTAACAATTTTTTTTTGTTTTTCAAATAAATTCAAAACTATGGAAAATATTAAAAAAATATTTTAATAAAAGTTATTTGTTTTTAAGAGACCTATCAAACCATACCAAACTCAACCTACGTTGCCATTTAAAAAATCAATGTTACCTCTGGTTCTGAATAGTTCCGGGTTGTTCCGGAAAAAAATAAGTTCACTAATGGATTCTTTAGGTTCACTTTGGTAATTAAGTTTTTTATTTTAGTGATGTGCGATAACGCGTTCTCGAGATAAATGGGTGGCACGTGTGGTCTGAATCACCTTGTATGCGGCAGTTACGATTTTTTTTTCAAACTTCTCTGTATAGTATACATGGTGTCCCAGACCATCCGTATCACCTCTTTATTTCGAAAACCATTTTTCGTACATTTATGATAAAAAAAAAATTACTATCAAAGAATCATTTGGTGTAATTCGTAATTTCCCAAACAAAGCGGAAGCACCCGAAACCGGAAGTAACTTTGAAATTTTAAATGGCAACCTGCCAGATCGAGTATGGTATTGTTGGAAAGATCTTTAAAAAGAAACAACTTTTATTAAAATATTTTTTAGTATCTTACATAATTAACAAATTAAACTAAAAAAATATACAAACAAATGATCTCTTAAATTATGGGAAAATTAAAACTGTACCATCAACCATCATCCGAAATAAGCAAGAGAACATTTTTTAAATGGAATCTTGTTTTTGCATTTTTCGCTTCATTCTATAAAAATAATCAACTTTTATTTTATTTATTTGATTAATACATAACCTAAAAAAAGTTAATTAATGAACGAAACGAAAAATTTAAGACTCCATTTGTCACTTGTTTGTATTTATTTTTTCGTTTAATTTGTATATTATTTGTTTTGGGTGTTTCTATTATAAAGGGGTTGAAGATCAAAATTGTCTAAACTTCTGGAAATTTTTATATGAAAATAATATTCTTTATTTAATTTTAAAGAAAAAAGATACTCGTATTCTAACTCGAAAAGAAGACAAAATAAAAGACAAAACAAGATTATAAAAATTATTCCAAATTGTTACCCTGATGCTGAAAACAGAGTCTCGCTCTGTGCAGCATGTACAGGGTGTCCCACCGCTGCGAGGAAGATATCGGCATGCGGTTTTCGATAGAATTTACAATACCTTTAAGAGCACATTTTAAAAATATTTTAGTAATATACCGGGTGTCCATTCCAAGATGGCGGACCAAAGTTATGTTTTTTTAAATAGAACACCCAGTATATTATGACATTTTTGGATTCCTTATAAAAAAATAATTATACTTTGTATAAACTTTTATGGGTCTATCATCACTTTTTTTGCTGATATTTGCCATTTAAGCCAAAAAAAGATCCATTTTTGAAAAATCCCTGCTCTAAAACAGATGAACATTTTGGGTTAAAATTTTCTCAAAAATTTTTCAACATCGTCTAGTCTTCAACTGTCATGCCAAATTTAAGTTTCTGATATTTTTTAATCAAGCTGCCTTATGAAACGCAAATTGGACAATTAAACGAAATTTTCAAATGGAACACCCTGTATATTTTAACATCATTCGATGGCATTTTTAACAAGCTTTCTACTAAAATAATGGTTGTATGGTCGAATGTCTATGGGTTAGGAGATACTAATATCCAAACTGAGAAACAGTGAAAAATACACAAAATAGCCCTCTTGATGAATTTTGTTGAGATTTTTTTTTGTTAATTTGCCTTTGCCTAATATTTATTTCTGTCTTTCTCTATTTTGCTTTTTTATAATGTTGTTTTATTACAATAGTAGTTTTTCTTCTTTTACAACAAAAATAACTTCCAATTATCAATTTTGGTTTTCTAAGTTTCAGCATCCTTTAAAAATTTAGCAACTGATGTTACCAAGGAAACCCTATTTTGTGGAATTTTGTTTTAACACCCTTTTCTGTACTTTTGATAATAACTAAACCGAAATAATGAACTCTTCTAAATAAGAAATGGAAAAAGAGCGTAAAAACGATATTCAACAAAATAAGGGATTCCTTGGTAACATTAATTGTTAAAATTTCAAAATATACTGAGATTTAGAAAACCAAAATTGATAATTGCAAGTTTCGATTTTATTTGTGTTTTAAAACAACAAAAACTGTTACTATAATATAAAAACATTATTAAAAAAGCAAAATAGAGAAAGACACAAATAAGTATTAGGCAAATTAAAAAAAAACCTAAAAAAAATTATGAAGAGTGCTATTTTGTGTATTTTTCACTGTTTCTCAGTTTGGATATTAATATCTCCCAAACCATTGATAAGCGACCGTACAAACATTATATCAATAGAAAGCTTGTAAAAAATGATATAGATTGATGTTAAAATATACAGGGTGTTCCATTTGAAAATTTCGTTTAATTGTTCAATTTGCGTTTCATAAGGCACTCTGATGAAAAACTATCACAAACTTAAATTTGACATGAAGTTGAAAAAATTTTGAGAAATTTTCAACCCAACATATTCATCTGTTATAGAGCAGTGATCTTTCAAAAATGGATATTTTTATGGCTTAAATAGCAAATATCAGCAAAATGAGTGATAAAAATATAAATATAAAAGTTTATACAAAGCATAGTTATTTTTTCTAAGGAATCCAAAAATGATTTTTGGGGTAATGATTATACTTTATCCCTTCGAATATTATTCATAACATACCTCTCCTTTCAATGGACAGCCAAAGATTTTATGAATCCAAAAATGTCATAATATACTGGGTGTTCCATTTAAAAACACTTAAATTTGGTCCGCCATCTTGGAATGGCCACCGGGTATATTCCTAAAATATTTTTAAAATATTTTTTTTCATTTTAGAGTAATGTTACTTCTTCGTAGCTCTGGGACACCCTGTATTTGCAGTCCTAGGGCTTGATTCTAGATTTGTACCAAATTTGAAAGGTAAAATGTAAACTGTTTGGAAATAAATTCGGTAAACTTAAATCTTTAAAAGGCCGCATTTTTACCAAGATGATTTTTGGCTTATTTCAACTATAGTAAAACCTTTCAATAGTTAACATATGAACTGTAAACATCCTGTAGGTAAATTAAACACAAAACTTATTACTCTAAAAGGCCATTTTAAACTAGTATATTTTGGTTACCAAAATCTGTCGCAAAAGGACTCAGATTCTACTCCACAAAATGTGCTAGTCTAAATTGAACTTAGTTCTGTTACAATTTTATAATTTTTCTTAAAGATTATAATCTTTATATATAAAAGATTTTTTTTTGTAGAAGCAAAGTCAATATTTTTTCAAAATTCTTAAAATTTTGGAAAGAAAAAGATTTTCTAGTTTCTAAAAGACCCCTAAAACTGCACCATGGAAATAATTCAGAAATTCAGTCCTGAATGCTGAATATGAATAATTTTCTATTTTTGTCAAATATTTAAAATAATTAAAAACTTATCTCAAAAATTTATCTTGTTTAGGGATTGAAAAAAATATTACTCGTAGTTAAAAACTTTTAGCTTTTTAATTTCATGTTGTACAAAAACTTTTATTGTACAATAAACCGTTTCTTGTGTAAGTAAGTTTTTAAATAAAAATAATTAATTTATTGAAGAAAACCTAATGGGAAACACGGCAAAATCTGTAAGATAAGACGTTTGTTTTCATATACGGAAAATCTTACAGATTTCCACCTATGGAACGATCAATACATTTTTATTATTTAAATAAATTATTTTTTGTTTTTGATTTTCGGAAAAAAAATTAGGCGTTTTAAATTTTTTTTTATTTTTAAACTATAAAAAGATTGTGAAGATTTGAAATGAAAATTTGTGCATTTGTGGGAAAAAGTAAAAAATGGTGCTTGTAATTGTAATAATAAGTAATTGTATTTAAGGCGGCCCACCCCCTCCACTTCTTGTAGGGTCTTAAGGAGCTCCCCCCTCCTAAAATAGTAAAGTAGCCTCTCGCATCTTGATGCGAACCGTTCGCGTATAGAACCGGAGCCTTACTACATGAGCTTCTATTCATACTAAAAGCAACTTACTATAGTGCACATAAATATCTCGTGATAACACGCCAAACCGATAATATGGCTACGAAACCTGATTATCAAAGAACGTATGGTGAGTAGATAAGTTTTATATACATAGATTATTTTATCGTAAGTTCCCACTGTTTTCCTTCACAATTAGTTACGAACGCTTTTTCGCCAGGTTAGGCCAAAAAATTTTTCCACACATTTTCGCGTCGGCCCGCGACTCCGATCAATTTTTCCAATGTTTCCAAAAAACATCAAACGTTTTCAACAGGATTTACATATTCAAGTTTCAAGTGATCGTGTTTTATCAAATCTTCTTTCTGTGTCAATTAATTTTTACATTTTTTATCTTTTTTCTGGATGGAATTCAAAATTACAAATAAAAAGTTTAAAGGTTAATTGCGTTTTTTTCTCTCTTGCTAAATTTCTTATCAATTTTTATTTATTTCACTAATTAATTATTATTTTTTAAGTAATCCAACAAGTATTTAAGAAGACATCAAAATATTCACATTTGACGAAATTTTAAACTTTAAATTTGTTGTTAAATCTGTTATTTTTTTAAATATTTTTAAGTGCACTATCAAATTTTTGATTCTGTATTTATTATTAATTATCAAAAATATGTTTTGGAAATTCATTTTAGACTCAATTTCTTATGACTTTTTTTTAAGTTAAAAAATAGTTCCGAGTAGGTAACGTTTTAATTTTTAAAGTTTTTTGGTTGAATGTGGGTTAGTTTCGTTTCGCCGGGATAATTGTGAGAAATGCTTTGATTTGAATGAATGCACCGAGGCTATTTAAATGAGCGAAACTTACCAACAACCTGGCATTTGTTTGGTATTTATTCAAAGAAAAATATTTTCTTTTTATTAAATTAAAATTGAATTGATTGTTTTTATTTTCAAATAAGCGTAGAATTAAATCCTATTGATTAAATTTGTTAAGGAATATAATTCATCAATTTATTTTGATTGCAATATCCTGTATATCAGACTTTTTAAAATCTTAATTTTGAAAACTATCGAATAATTTAGTTAAAATATCACAAATAGGTAATCTTAGATCTAAAATAAATCATTTGGTCTTCTTGATCAAATTTGGATATTTTTTTTTAAATCATAGATTATTACCAAAATGAATTTATTAGAATTACGAGTACTTTTTTAATATTTTTTATGAATTCGAAAATATTGAAGAAAAACAATATAAAATACAGGAATATATAAATTACATCATAATATGTATATTTTATAATTTCATACTACAACTTGAGTGTCAATTATGGTCCAAACTTTAGTGTCCATGAAAGGATTTTATTTTTTGATACATTTGAATGACATTTTCCCAACTTTGGTTTTTTAACCCTCGCTTTTTTTATTACATAGATGACCAAGTGGGATCAAATTTGACTCCATCTATTTTTATTAATTAGGCAATTGTTAATAACATTTAAGCAATCTTTAAAATAAGGACGATTATTGACACACTTTTGCGAGGCAATTTCATCAGACAAAAAATATAGGACTATAGTTTTTTGTTTACAATATTTTGCAAAACTTTAAATGTTTTAAAAGCCCTTTTTCCGATTTTTAATTATTTTTTAAAGCGTATCTATAACCTATAGTTGAAAAAAAATAAGAAAACGTTCAGAAAAGTTATATTATGGGTATAAAATTTTTAATTTTTTTTTGATTTTTTAACCATTAAAAAAAAATGTTTAGTTTAAATCATCATTTTTAATAAAAACAAACTACCTAATTCATATCATTTTTGCTCTTCAATCCAAGTAAACAAAAAATCTCTTTTTGTCTGCAATCAAATTTAAAAACACTATTTTTTAGTTTTGTGATTAAGGGTTAAAAATAGTAATAATAATATAAATATTACATATTCATCAAACATTGACAAGTTTATAAGATTAGTAAATTTCAATACGTACTTGAAAATATGTGTAAAATCTTTAATTTAATACTTTTCAAATTTAGCTTGGTTTTAACTAAAACAAAGAAAAGTTGAATATTATTATTAACTTTTAGTAAAGCAAGAAGTCTTTTCTTTTATTAAAATCAACAAAAACTAAATTATTCCTAAAATATCAATAATGCAGAGTATGTATTATACAAAAAATCCAATATAAAAAAGATGAATCTAAGAAATGATAAAAAACAAAAGACCTGATTAATTTTTAGCATAATTCTCTATGAAATTGCAAAAAAAATATATTTTTCCAATTTTTCTATAATTCGCACTGGAAATTTTATACAAATAAAATTCTTTATATTTGTAGAAATATTTAAATGCTAATATTCGATATATGTAGTTAAATAGTTAAAGAAAAGGCATGACACAAATTTTCGAAAATTTTACTTACCGACTTAAGAATGAAGTGATATTATCTTTAAAAATATTGAAAGTGTCTTCATGAGATTTTTTAAGACATATTTTTTACAAATCAGAAAAAGTTAACAATTAAAATTGATGGAATAGTACAAAAAAATATTGATGAAATATTCAAATCTGATCTGTCACTTTAGCCAAATCGTCTCCGAGCAGTTTTTCTTCTTGCATATATTTCTTCAAGTTATTTCCAAAAGTTTTAACAGTTTTTTTTTTTTCAAAACTAAAATTAGTGCAGTTAAAATATTCGCGATGGTTTTTTCACCGAAGGTTTCCTACCATGCAATATGCAATGTCAACAGTATCAATCATTTTTGAAGACCGTGTATGTACATTAAGTCGAAATTCTAAAGGCTGTATGACACTTTCGAGTTTACTGTATAAAAACTTCACATGTTTTCTCGTGAGTTTTCTATGGTAAAAACTTGCAAGCATTATACACGTTTTTGTAATTGAGTTTTGTCGCGAGTTTCTTGCATAAAATTTGCTGTACAACACTTATCATTTTTTATTAGAGAAAACTTGCTCTTGCTCTTTGTTAAATTAAAATTTATTTACATTTACTTCTTTACTTGTTTGTAAAAAAAACTCGCGAGAAAACTCTATTAAAAAACGTGTATGATACTTGCGAGTTTTTTGCATAGAAAACTCACGAAAAAACACATGTGAAGATGTGAAGATTTTATACAGTAAACTCTCAAGTGTCATACGGCCTTAAGTTCTTTCTTAAACTGTTAAAATTATATTTATTCACTAAACTCCGGTTGTACAGTTGAACTTATTAACTAAGCTCCAGGTGACACTTTTTCTAAAAAAACGACAGAAATACATTTTTTTCAATTTTTAGAAAAAGTGTAGTTTGGAGCTTAAGCTTTAACAATGCAATCGGCCCAAAGTAATACTTCAAAATATAAAGTTTTAATAAACAATTGAAGGGCTCGGTGCAAAAACCAGGCCAACTCCAATTTGAACTTTTGGTCATAAAGATTAGATTTCGAATCGAGCTCGTACAAAATTGGCAGTACAAGGTTTCGTTAATAATTAAAGCATGAAGCTACTTGGTTTTTGTATCCACAGTTTTACAGAATTTCAATTGCATCCACAGTTTTACAGAATTTAACAAAATTACTAAATAATTGACATAAATTTTTTATTTAAAAAATTATCATATGTAATATCACGAGATGACAAATTTATAACAAATATTTTTCATTTCCATTACCACGAATGTCATTTGAAAAATTTGAATAAGGAATCTCTTAACGATCGTTTCTTACCTTTTTGTGAAAAATTGAACAGCCATTTATTGAAATTTGACTTAAAAGTCGTGAAATAATCGCTGGTACTTTTGACGTTTTACTGGTCACAAAAAATAATGACTTGTAAGTTGAGTTAGTTAGTAAAGCTCTATATAATCAAAAATTAAAGGTTAAAGAAATATTTTTAAAAGAGTTCATTTATGCAAAGTTTACTATTTTTTTAGGTTAAATCGTTAAATGTAAAATGCATGTGCATAAATAGAACTTTAATGTCGTAAAGTAGTCGAATTAAAGCTGTTTTTAAATTTAAATTATTTTTGTGTGGGACACCCTGTATAAATTCCATTTTATTATCAATTCTTTTATTTAAATCAAATGTTCCTATTAGTTTAAAAACAGGTAAAAATACAATTGGGCGAAAACAAAATCTAAACCATAATTGATTTAAAGACATAAATGATAAAATGAAAGTATATAGGGTGTCCCTCAATAATCATTTTTGCTAGAAAAACATGGGACACCCTGTATAAAAAATTAGCTCAAAACAAAAATTAATAAAATTGACGATGATTTGGAATATAGTTTAGTTATAGCCAAAAATATAAAAGGGTATGTGGTTTGTGTAATTAGTTTCGCTTTTATTAGGGATCATCAGGCACTCCAAAGAAATTGCAATGTATTTTCGAATAATTTACACATTAGTTTTTATACATATATTAGTCATTTCTTAATTACAGCATTAAAACAGAATCTGAATATAACATGTACAGGTTGAGTACAACATAATATGTACTACTAAAGATAGTCGGAAATCATAAAATATTTTATATTTTAAAACCTAAAAAGCAAGTTTCAATCAGGTGGTTGTAAAATTTTTTTATATGGTATTACAAAACATTTTTGTTTTTTTTTGTTTACGACTATAGCAGCTTTAAATATTCTTTGCTTTTTTTAATGTAGGGTAAAAAAGTTATCAAATACATTTACTAAAAGTTATATTTTTTCTCATGTATTCAAATTATAATACATTTTAAATATGTAAGAGTAATTCTGATAACAATTTTGATAAAATTTACTTCCGCTAGTTCTAGAAAAAAAAATAAAAAAAACAACTGCTACAATCTGAAATATTATGATTAAATACTATAATTTCGAATCAAGAAGATTTTTTTATTTTAAATAATATATTAAATTAAATCAAATCAAATCAAATCAAATTTATTAATCACTTTGCTAGATGTATATTTATAAACAATTATTCTAACCTTTAGTATAATTTTTCACATTTTTATAGCGAACTTTGAAGTTTAGAAAGTGATAATAAATACTGTGATGATTGTTGGTCCATTATGAAAATTTAGTGATTTTTGTTTTAAGAATTTTAATAAAAGTGAAACGATTTTTTCATTAAAATTTGGACGTAATAATTGCCAAGTCGTACTATTTTTGTATAATTATCTTTGACATAAAGATAAAAAACAAATATAATTCATCTTGTACCCTCGACCAAAAGTCGTTGCAATTATTTACTATTCATAAACAAATAATTCCCATTGTATTATAAATACAAATATTGAAAGAAAACAGAAAACAGAAGTGATTCGAATGGAGCATTTTGTAGAAAGAGCAGCGTGTCGTTAAAAGTTGACCTCCTGACTTCAGTAATGGACTTTGCTCGTAATGACTGTTGTTACTTGTTACACTCGTACTTACAAACCCAGCTTTAAAACATGGTTTTATCCTCACTCACAAGGACCGCAGAATTATACACTATACACACTCATAACTAATATACGTTCATTATTGGAAATATCTTATCTACACTTGAATCACTTCGATCGATATTATTTCCAAGATTAATTGCTCACTAAATTTTTTCACATTTCCTAGAAGTTTAATTTTTGTTTTCTACGATTTTTTAACGGCGAAATATTACAAATTTATTCGGGTGTATTTAAAAAGTATCACGCAGGAGTCATATGAATAAATAAGTGATAAGAAATGCTAATATCACCACTTGAAATTTTGTTATTTTAAACAAAAACCCATGGAACTTTAATTAATTGTATGCTTTCATAAATTGGTTATAAATAAAAAATATTAATTATTTTTAGAAAATTTTTGTCTGCACACATGGGAAATTTTTAATCATTTTTGTTGGTTCATTTCATATGAATATAAATAATTTAGTTTTAATTGACGAAATTAACGAAAATGGTCAATTTCAAAAAGACCACAAGAAATTATGTTATAAAATATAATTAAAAAGATTTAGGTAATATTACTTTGGAAAAGTTATTTTTGGTGTGCAAGTTTATTACATTTTTTTATATTCACCGTATGTTTATTATTGAAAGTTAAATATTTATGAGTTGGCAATGAACATAAAAGACGTGGAATAATATTTAAAATCCGGCTCTATGATTTGTGTACTTTGAAAAGAGGATTTGGTTTGATTGGTTGGTTTCGTTTTAAAGAGATAGAAAGAAGAACCTTCTTGTCTTTTTGTTCCCGCCTTCCGATTTAAGTGCATCACGGCATAACGCAACAAAATGTCTTCCACTTAAGTCTACTTAACTCTAAACATCAACAATTCAACATGTTGAATTTCTTTATTTCATTAACGTATTTTTAAAGAATATAAAAAGTAGGTGGACTTAATAAGTAAAATATTATGCATCGTCCTGTATAAAACATAATAACTTTTTTATATGTTAAAATAGAATAAATTCATATTTACTATTTCGACATGGTGAAATATTCATTACAAACACTATTTCTTTTTGAAATTTATTGAAATTTAAATGTCTAATTACTTTAATTTTTATATTTCAAGTATAATTTAAAAATCGTGTATTTAAGTTTCGAAACCTTTACTTTTATAATTAGCAATAAGGTCATTTCTGATAAAAGTGGAAAACATTTTCTTTAATAAAAAAATTTTTTTTGTATTTTTTTACTATAGCACGAATAAAATTATTTACTTAATTTCAAACACCCTGTATAATGAAATTTAAATAACTAAATTAATATTTAAAACTTCTAGATGATAGAAGTGCTCTTTTTACATTTAATTTACATGATTATTTTATGGACACAAATGGGATAACTTATGAATTAACCCTTGGCATCATAATTTAAATATTCCGAAATAAAGTGGGGGGGCAAGCTTTTATTAATTTTCTATCAAACTAAAAAAAGAGAGTTTATTATTTGGTAGGACTTTTTTTAATACAGACAAAGGTTTTATAATTTTTTGTATTTCCTAAAGATATTATGATGTTAGATAGGTATCTAATTTTAGGCTTTACAATTTTGTTTAGCTTTTTTATTTGCTTTAAAATTAATAAATTTATTGCAGTATTTTTTATGGCGGAATTTTTTATACTCATGCACCTCTTTATTTTCGATGAAAAATATTTCCCATTGTTATATAGAGTTGTGGAAAAAAGTAGAGCAACTTTTAATTTTACTATGAATTCAAAAATAAACTGTTTTAGAAAATGTTTAACTTGGTCTAGATAAAGTATTCTAAAAAACATTTATTATTACCAGTTTGTTTAAATATTGCTCCATGTCTAAGAATTTTTATAATAAAAGTACATGATATGTGTTGGAAAAAAGTAGATGAACTTTATTTAAAAATATAATTAAAAGTAATTTTTTCTGAATATTGTTTTTTAACACCTGAGCACATTTTCGTGGCATAGACTCTGGCAAGTGGTCAATTGTGAGTTGATTTATCTGATCTGAGCTCAACCGATTTCCAGAGCACTGAACAGATCTGCTAAGTTTTTATACGTTTTATGGCGAATAGAACGGCCTAGTTGATCCCAGAAATTTTCTATGGGGTTTAGGATCGGAGATTGTGATGGTCATTATAATAACCGGATCTTTTGATCTTCAAACCATTTATATACGAGTTTTGATCATTATTTTGTTGGAAAAATCTTTATATTTGCTATCATCTCCTTGTACAAAAACTATTTCCCTCTTTATACAATGAAGAGGACCCATCCTATATCCGGAAAAGCAGCCCTACACCATAACAGAGCCTCCACCATGTTTTACAGTCGGTTTGGTGCATTTTGGGAGTAGTCTTTTACCTCTTGGACGACGCACTTCTTCATTCCATAGCAATTAAATAAATGAAATTTGGATTCGTCACACCAAATAACTTTTTTCCAGTCATTCACTCTTCATTGCAAATGCTCTCTAGCTAAAGCAAGATGGGTCTTTTCATATTTATTTGAAGGAAGAGGCTTTTTGGCAAATAATTCTCCTTCAATCAAACAATTTATTATAGTACGATATATGTATATTTTCATAATTTTTTCGAATTGTGCTTTTATTCGACCTGACGATAAAAATGGATCTTTCTTGGCGATATTTAGAATACCAAGACATTTTAATCCTTTGGAGATATTCCCTTGTTTCAAATATTTTAATTATAATCGATACAACAACGTTTTAATTTAGAGAAAAATCGGTTGCTATCATTGATTGTTTAACGCCATTGTTAAAGTCATTAATTATTTTTTTAGTCAATGAAAATATAAAAATGAACTTTTTTTAAAATTAAAAAAGTTTTAAGATTTATTTTCATTTTTTATACATCTGGATGCTTTATTTATTAACCTTGAATAGTGGAAATATTTTCAAAAGATAGAGTAGAAAAAGTCATATTAGTTATTTTTCATCTGGAGTACTTCTTTATGGATTTTCTAACAACAATTTAGCTTTCTCAATGTTTTTAATAGAATCTAAATCTAACAAAAAACTAATAAAATATTATATGAAGTAAATTTTGTTAGGGTTAAGTTTTTACAAAACACTGTAAAATCTTAAATAGTATTTATATTAAATTTTTCATTTTTATTAAAAAAAAAATATTACCAGGGTACTTTAAAATTCAGAATCTGTCAAAAATAATACTTGAGACAATATTTTATTACTTTTTTGATAGGTTTAGATTTTTATAAAGAAATATGGGTTTCTTTTTGAAAAAGCGGAATTGGGGTTGGAATAACCACGAAAGTTCTCCAACCAGAATTTTGTTTAAAACTCTCCCTTTTGCAGATATTTCAACTCTTTAGGCTAAATAGACCACCTTGTATACTTTGACCGTGTTTTTTATTGGTTTATGATAATAATGTTTTCAAAAAAATAAGAATATTGATATTTTTGAAATTTTGTTGAATAAAAATGAGCATTTTTAATTTGGAAAGCATAAATTGCTAATGTACTCAACATTTACCAATTTTGTCAATATTTCAAAAATAGACGTAAATATTTTAATACTATACTTTATTTTTTAACTAGGTGGAGTGACAGGAAAGGGCAACTTACACTATAAAAGTTACTAGAAAAATAACCAAACAGATTTTGACAGGAACTTTAGGTTATTTTGGCTTTTAATGATAAAATATGTACAGAAACATAATTAAATTCCCCATTTTTTTGCACTGAATACATATTTATACATGTAATTACATTAGTAATTCAAATTTTATGATTAATATTTTGAGGATATATGTCAAAATTCATCCAAAATAATTATCCGGTGTAAATCTTGCTTACTTTTAACCAATCAGGGACGTTAATTTTTGGCATTTTAGCGCGTGAAATTTAAACCACTCTTCCTAGTTAAAAAATAAAGTTTAGTTACATATAAAAAAATCCTTTTTTATTATAATCAGGACAGCACGAGTTTTATTCATACAAATCGTATTTTCAAAATCCATAGTTACGTTGACAACAGACAACAGATTTCGTTTGTTTTCGAACATTTTCAGGACATCGCAAGTTCAACCAACGTGAAACGTCAATATTTTTAGATTGTTTTGAAAATTTTACAAAGAAAAAGACTGTGAATTTCAATATATTATTTATTTAAATACTTTTACGTATATGCTTGAAAACAAAGCTCATACAATGATCAAAATCGTCGTTTTGAAACTTACCCAGAAGTATTTATACAGGGTGAGCTAAAATGATTGAGGTTAATTCAAATTTCCCACCTAAAAATCTGGGGAATTTGTTTGCTTCAAATTCATAGTAACACAAAATCATGTCAAAATCAAAACAAAGTAGCTAGACTTTGCAAAAGCAGACGCGTAGGTGTAATTTTTACCGTTGTGTCAAAACTTTAAATTTTTGAATTTCGTTATTGTACCTTCTATTTCATAAACGTCATTTTTTATCAAAATTAATTTGCGTAAATCTTTGTTTTGTGTTAGCATCTGCACGAAAATGAAGAAAAACATTTTCAATCTTTGACATTTGCTGTGTAATTAGAGACTTTGGAAAAAAAAGTACCAACCTGTATATTTGGTTGCCTACATATCAAACCACAATCATTTTAGCTCACCCTGTACAATGGGAGATTTTATACCAGGGAATACCATAATAAATTCCCTTTTGAATATGAAAGCCTTTCGGTTTTTTTATTTTTGTGCTTAAGTACCTTTGTTAAGAAGATTGATAGAAAAACATTCTTAACACTTTATTGTTCCAAATATTATGTAGAATGTATGTACGATTTTTTTTTCCTCATTATAAATCACCATGTATGTTGAATTTTAAAATACAGGTTGATAGTCGTAAAGAAATGTCCAAATATTATCCATAACTCAGAAGAACATTGAATGGGCCATGTATTCAATAAAGCCAAAAATTATGAAACACTTTTTCGAAACTATTACTATTACTTATAACCTTTTGTTACTGGCTTCCTAATGTAGTTGTCAAAAAAATGAGGCATTCTATTATTCTATTTTTTTCTATTTGATCAAACCACCAACATGGGTTTGCTGAAATTCTTAAAATTTTCAACGATAAAGGTATCTACTGAAATATCTAGTAAAATATTTTTTTTTGCAAAAAATGTTGCGTTAGTTTCATAAGCGAATGTTGTGGCGTTTCTCAATTAATTAATAATATTTCTGGTTTGAAATTTTAATTCATAAATGTATACTAATAAATCTTAAGCAAAGCAAAGAATTTGGTTTTCTGAGAGTTTTTTTATTATTTTTAATTTTGTTCTTTAATTCGTAAACACCACATTTTAATTTTGCCGAATATGATTAAAAAAGAATATTTTTTATTTAATTATCTTTGCGGTTGATGTGCAAAAAATAAAATAACTATATATTGCTTTGTTTTCATCTCACTACATTTATTTGTGAGGCCAATTATTCCATAAAATTTTATGTAAATAATTGCAGAGAGAAGTAATTAAATTTTTGGACTCGTTTTTTTTCAAAACAAAATTTTATTAAAAATAAATGGCCTTTACCGCAATTGTGTATTATGCATATAAAATATGGAGGAGGATGATAAGAAACTTATTTCAGCTGAGCAATGTCGATTATCAATAAAATCTTAATAATCCAAATTATGCATGTATTTTTTATTTTTAAATTCTATGAATAATATTTTATTTAATCACGTAATTAGTTTTTTAGTAGTTGTAATTGATATTTTTTAGATCTCGTATTAAGTTATATTAAATTTTTCTAAAACCTTTTTAGTAACTAAAAAGTGAGAAAATCGTTAGGGGGATGTTAGAGAAACTTATTTTTGGTCAATTTAATTTTCAGTAAAATTTTAAAATCTTAAAGAAAAAATAAAAAAATACATTAAATTGAATATCTCAAAATGATTTGCATCATAAATATTGTGGTTTAATTTATTAAAAATAAGCTGATTAAATTAAAATCTTAAAAGAATAACAACTCACTTTGGAGAGAATAATTAAAGCAATCAAGGATAAAATTAAGCAAATAGTAATAAAAAATGTGTTTATTAAAGATTCTTACAAATAAAACGTTTTAATCTGAAGTAAATGGTAGACCGTAAGATCATAAACAATCTGATAAAGTTGAAAGTTGGAGAACATAAATAAAACCGCACAAATACAAATTCAAGATATTGGAATTGTTTTAAATCCAGTTGAGAGTAATTGTCGTATTATTAAAACAAGCCTGAGTTACATGTTACGTCACCTCGTTCACTTGTCCAGAGCCATAAACAAATCAGGATCTACGATCTATTGTTTCATTTAATTACATCTTGAATCGAATCATTTGTTTACACGAGCAGCTACTTAAAACCGGATCATTATTCAGGTCGTTGCTAATTTTATGATTCACCACCCTTTATATTTTTGAGGAAAATATTCACTGTTCACTTGTTTTGAGGGCGGTAATTTTCTAAACGCACTCACTTGGGAAAAATAGAGCAAGGACTGAAATCGAGATTATAAATTGAAGCCCCTTCCCTTGCCTGATAGTGCGAATTATCAAGAAAAGTGTGATAAAGAGCATTTATACCGTCATAATATAAAACTTAATCTTATCACCTTTTTAGTTATTTTCGGTGCAATATAAGTGGAAATGATAAGAGCGAAGCGAAGAGCGGCCATTCATAAAGCAAGCGGGGGTGTAATATTAAATGTAATTTTGTGTGCATCAGAATGCAGGTCGTTGCTAATTTGAGACGTGGAAGACGTGTTCGTTTTAAAAATTCAAATACGTGCATTTAAATACGATGGCCGTCATGGTTAGGTAAGTTTGTCGTTATGAAGTTATGAATTGTTATCGCGAACTGTGCATTACGCGCCTTACTGATAACAGAGCCTCATTAAAATGTAACGCTCGTTATTTCTAAACTCGGAAAATTATTACAATATTTCCCAACGTGTTACTTATTTCTCCAAACACTGACATTTCAAAAATGCCAAGCCTTTTATAATTACACGCTTTCAAAAATAAAAACACACTTTTCGCTATCAAATTGTCAAACTATTATTTATTACCATTATTTACTAAATACAGGGTGTTTCCTAATATGTGGGACAAAATTAGCCAATAGGTAGAAAGTCTTTCAAAATGGTTTTTGACCGATGATGATCGTGAGCGGCTCGGTTCGCAGCCAAGAGAACCCTTAATGCAGGAAAAAATATTGAGACTCTTCCGACCAAACCGGCGTCTGCAGGAATTTTTTTACTAAAAGTCGCCGAAAAGCGGGGTAACGAAAAATTTTGTGTATTACGAAGTGGAAAGAAAGAATCTAAACACGAAAAATCGCTACACGTGGCGTTTCTGGGAATTGTCCAGAGTCCAGACCATCATGGTTTGAAGGTTAAAATTCTTCATCTCTCAATTTGGGCCCGCACCGACCCTCCAAAGTAAAAATTGCGATTTTTTGTTCCCGCCCTACCAAAATTAAGGGAGACAGGGAAGGAAACGTCGGATCGTCGATTAAAATATGCGTTGGAAAGGGCTTTTTAAACACTTTGATAAAACGTAAAAGGTTGTATCAGTTTCGAAAAAAAAATTAAAATTTTAATCCCAAGAAAATGTTTGTATAAAGTTGCAATTTCCATCATTTTTTTACCCCTCTTTTACGAAACGATTTTCAATGTGCAATAGCTTATTTTAAAGGTCTTACCGTGCACTTTAATCTAAAAAAAGATTCGTGTCTCTTTTCATTCATAAGTTTCGACTTAAAAATCGCCGAAAATTTGAAAAAGTCACTTTTTGAAATTTTCGCTTTTTCAGAAAATAATCAATTTTGAAGGAACTACTTGGCTGATCGAGAGGATTGATAGCTTCCAATTTGCAGGATCGTTTTCTTCATCGAAAAATCAGACGATTGCTCTGATCGCATGAAAAATGGCTGGATATGCACTCGAATTTTACAAAAACTTTGGATTTTTTTTTCTCAAAAACTATTTAGCCAATTTTTATAAATAAAAACTTAAAATACTCCCATTTCAGGTCTTCATCTTCGGTAAAAATTTCAAGTCTTTGCTGTTTATACTTTTTGAGAAATTAAATAAAATCGAAATTTCATAAAAAAACCAAGCCCACGAATATTTTGAAAAATGTTATTTTCGAATTTTTGAAAAAACAACCCCTCGAATGAAAGACAATTAAAAAATGATTAAAATTGATCACCCAGTTCTGCTTCAGGTCCGTTATTTTTTTGCCACCATCCCGAAAAGTACAAAAATTTTGGAAATCGTACGAGATTAAAATTAATTTAAACCCTTTAACTTAAAGCTACTTCAACGAGGAATACCTTCTTTTCAAGGTCTTATCGTGCGCTTTAATCTATAAAAAGATTCCTATCGATTTGTTAGAAGTTATGATGAAGTCACATAAAAACTGCTATGAAATTTTCGGTTTATCGGAAAATAATTAAGTTTAAAAGAAGTACTTGACCGATCCAGACGCTTGATGGCTTAAAATTTGTAGGATTCTTTTTTATGTCAAATAACGAAACATCCGTTTGCATTGCATGAAAAATGCGTCCTCCAGGGCCGGATTTGCACTCGAATTTTACAAAAACTTTGGAATTTTTTTTTCGCAAAAACTATTTAGCCAATTTTCAATTCTCTGCTTTCAATATTTATTGAAAAAATAAATAAAAACGAAATTTCAAAAAAAAATCGAGCCAAAAACCGATGAAAATTTTGAAAAATTTTATTTTCGAATTTTTGAAAAAACGACCTTTCGAATGAAAGATAATTAAAAAATGAATAAAATTGACCGCTCAGATCTGCTTCAGGTCCGTTATTTTTTTGCCACCATCCTGAAATGTACAAAAATTTTGGAAATCGCTCGAGATTAAAATTATTTTAATCCCTTTAACTTGAAGTTATTTTAACATTTCGTGTCTTATTTAAATTTAAAAGCGCTTTGACTCCTTTTAAGTAAGCAAAAAGATTCGTATCGAAATCTTTATTTTCTTTGGAGTTGTTAGTCAAAATGTGTCGGACACTTGAAAATGTGATATTTTGCAAAAGCAATTAGTTTAGATTTTTTTCATAAACGATCTCTTATATAATTAATACTACTAATACTGATAAATATTCCAAATTTTCACCAAATTTATTTTTAGTTAAAAAATTAAGCAAATCATGATTATTATTTAGAAAATACACTTTAGGCACACTGTCATACTTTATTCAAAAATATTTATTTGTTTTTCTACTTTTCACAGGCAACATAAATTCAAAAATGAATACCTACTACACTATACATAAAACGTTATTAGTCATGTGAAATTTTCCTGTTAAATTTTTAACCGTGCAGTTAGATTTAACTTCATTAGCTGTGTCACCTGACATGATATTGAAATGATTAATGCAAAAAGGTCTTTTGGTGGAGAAAAAATTATCTTTTTAAAAGTAGTTTGTTTTAAAATGATGAAAACTATTTTCGTATTATATTTTAGAAAAAATTTGCTATTAAACTTAATTGTTTAGTACAATACGATTTTTAGCAGCGCTGTCAGTTTTGACAATACGTGTCTAACATACAACTGAAATGTTTGATTAAAAAAAGGTATTTTCTTCCGAAAGATTTTTATTTTAAAAAGTAGTTTTAATTAAATAAGTGAAAACAATTTTCAAATTTAATTTGAAATACCGCCAACTAGTTGTTAAGCCTTCAAATTTTGAATCACCTAATATACAATACTCCGTTTAAAATTGAACTTTCGGATTTCAGAATGCATCAATAGTATTTCAAATATAACAATTTTATTTTAAAAAGGATCAATTGTATTTTAGAATCATTAATTGAAGATACAAGTGGATATCTTGAGACATTTTTTTTCAAATTGGTTATTTTTTGATAAAATGTCACAAAATATGATAAGTATATTTTTATTCTCTATTTGAAGATCTTGGTGTAATAATCGGTCAAGAGTCAAGTCCAATTTTAAACGTTGTGAAAAAACGATAAAAAAGCTTTAGAAAACAAAGCCTCTTTCAATACGTAGGTATAAATACATAATTTCGCTCTGGACTTGACAAAATAGTGCACCAATCGATCACTAGTACTCAAAACTTTACCTTTTTTTAGCGAAATCACAAAAATGGACTTGACCGGTTATTACACCAAGGTCTTCATTTTTAAAACGAATTTCTCCTGTTATGGGTTCTGTGGTATTATCGAGCAAATTTTCAGTTATGTTTGTGAATAATGTTTATTTGGACCTTTACATTTTTCCTGTTAAGCCGAGAAAATAATATCGACTAATAGTGACCTCCGCCAGAGTTGATGCATATTTGAACCCTTTAGAGCATTTCTATCACTTTTATCAATATTTTAGGCGATATAAATATAGCAAATGCTATTTATTTTTCAATGTTTTCTTTTAGGGCTGCCAAGGTCTGTAGATTGTTCACATACAAGCGAATAACCTTATGCCCGGTTTAGATTCAGCCACTGCCACTGCTGTTCGCGCTGCTGCAAAATACTTCTGTGGCAGTATCAAAGCAGGCAGTGAGTGTTTACATTCTGCCATATATTATACTTCGAAAGCGATTTCGCAATGCCGGACGACGAAAGAGTTACAGAGCTTCAGTGCTCTGCCTCTTGAATTTATGTTGAGGCTCAATAGAAAAATGATCTTTATTATGAAGACTTTTATTAAAACTACTCACAAATATTAATATCAATCAAATCAATCAATTAAAAATATAAAATAACAATAATCAACAACACCTCACTACTTGATTATCATTACTAAAAATAGTGTTTAGATCTCAACACTCCCACTTAAACACTATTCTTCTTAATCCTCAAACCTACATTAATTCCCATGTTTTGTTTTCGATTAATGCTTGATACTCTTGTTCCATTGCATGAATCCAATTTTCTTTATTTTTACTTTGCATAGCTTCTGCAACAGTCTCAGGATCTTCAGGATCTAAATAAATTTCATTTTCTGCTATAAATGAATACAAAAATCATTATTTTGAATTTCTGGATGACCTTCTTAATTCATCATTCCTTCTAGTTTCTATTTCTTCTTTATTTTCATTTTCTTTAATTTCATTAGTTTTTGATTCTAAATTATTATCATTTATTTCTGTTATATTTTCTGACTCTTCTACAACAAAAACTTCTGTATTTTCTGTTCCTGTATTTCCTGATTCTTCTTCTATAATAACTTTTTAATTTCCTGTTCTTTCTTTAACAAAAATATTTTCATCTGAACTTCCTACTTCTGGAAAATCTATATACTTTATTTCTTCATTTTCTTTATTAGCGTTAAAATAAACTTAATTTTCTAAAAAAATAGTATCCCTGCTTACTTCAATTCTATTAATTTTCGGATTCCAAAATCTATAACCTTTTACATTTTCACAATATCCCACAAATATAACTTCTGTTGATTTTTCATCCCATTTCTTTCTTTTCTGCTGTGGAACGTGAATAAATGCTTTGCATCCAAACACTTTTAAAGTTTCCAAACTTGGTTTTTTATTGAACCAGATTTCTTGTGGTGTTTTTCCTTTTATTGCGTTCGTTGAAGATAAATTAAATAAATAACATGCAGTTGCTATTGCTTCAGCCCAATATTTCTTGGATAAGTTAGCACCAATAATCATACTTCCTGCTTTTTCAATTAAAGTACTATTTTAGTCACTGATAATAAATTAGCTGTTAAATCTGGCACCTATAAAACATTTTTTGCTTCAATACGTTCTGTCTTCCTTTTAATCAAAACTGACAAATTGATATTTCCCATTTTCTCTAAACCCATAATCATTGGCTTGTATTCTTCTGAAAGTCCTGCTAGCAACAAATTACCCGTCCATTCTTCTTTAACTTCAAATCCCAACTCATTCAATTTGAATGCTGTTGTCATTATTTTACTAACATATTCATCCACTGATTTGCAATCGTTTAACTGAGTAGTTGTTAATGTTCTCAATAAACCAACTCTTCTACAAAGTCCTGAATCCTCAAACACATCTTTGAGTTTATCCCATGCTTCTTTAGCAGTTTTTGTATCTTGAATATGTACAAAAATCACAGGATCAATAGACAAAATTATTTTTGCTCTTGTCTTTGTTACTTTCTTTCTATCTTCAATATATTTTTTTTCATCTATAATACATCCCCACAGATCTTCAATTTCTAAATATGGTTTCATTGCAAATTTCCACGAGAAATAATTTTCTCGTCCAATTAATTTTTCTATAACCGGTATTCCTTGAGCCATTTTTTAATATAATGATCAAATCAATTAATAGAAAATATAAAACCACTATAATTGACTATAATCAACAACACCTCACTACTTGATTATCATTACTAAAAATAGTGTTTAGATCTCAACAGTTTACACAAGGTATTCCGAAATTAAGCAGTTAAGCAGACTTTTTGCCACCTCCAGTGATGGTTGGGGTTAATAGTATCGTAAATTTTTTTATGGTCAAACTAAATTTTTTTATAATCTTATTACTTATTTAATTTCGTACAAAATGGTACTGCTATACCAATTCGGTAAAAAGCACCATTCTCGAGAAAATTTGACTCGGTCACAACTGAGCGAGATAAACTGTATCCACTCACTCGCTCTTGAGCTGTCAGTCCTTTGACACAGCCAGGGAAGTGGGCTGAGTGTAATCCAGGCATTAAAGAAAGAAGTCTAGAGCAGTCAAATCTTGCGGGTCAATGCAAATTACCAATAGGAGAAATCAAGCGACCGGGACAAAATTATTCCGCGTTATTGAGGAGTATAACGCCTCAGAGGCCGGATTTTGTTTTGTTGGCGAGTTTTATGAACTCGCCAAATCGTCATCATTTTCCGCCAATTCGTCATTATTTACATTGTTCTCTTCGCCTAAATGATGACGTATTGGCGAGTTTTAGAATCCGCCGTAGAAACAAAATCCCACCTCAGGACTTTTAGACATTTTAGAGCTTTCGTGTTTACAAATGTCAAAGTTACGATAACAGATGATGCAACTTGCAAAAACAAGAGCATCTTCCAATAGAGTGATTACTTTTGCGCCAGCCTGCATTTTGAAATTCAAATTGATTACTTGTGAAATACAGATCATACTTTCTGAAAATAAATTGACGAATGATTTTCAGATGATGCCTTCTGAAATACAACAATTAATGATTCTAAAATACAATATTTTCTTAAATACAATTGATGATTTCTAAAATTGAATTGATCTTTTCTGAATTTCAACTGAAACAGGTGTAAACCCATTTTAATGATTTTCTTGAGATTTTTTACTTTCTTCTAAATGGTATTTTAAGGTATGTTTGGTGTTATACGTAACAGTTAATTTTTAGTGAATAAGATTTTACAGATTTTTTTCAAAATCGTATTTTTACATCAAACTCATATACGAATCTGAAAGAATGCATCGCTTAAGAGAAAAATACACTTGAAAATTAAATTGAATCCAAATAATCTGGTTTTATGTGATTTTATATTTTAGTTATACAGGGTGTCCCAAGATTCAGTTTATATGCTATATCTCGGTTTTCAGTTGAAAAGATAAATCAAATCAAAAAAAGCTTTTAATGGCATTAAATTGGCATTCCAATTTCACCCTTAATTTAAAAAAAATAATGCTGTAAAAGTTAACCTCAAAAAATTTGTAACTATTCTTAATTTCAAAATCCTTAAATCTACTCCTTTAAAACGAAAATGTATCTTAACTGTATGATTCATACCAAATTTCAAAATTCTACTTTAATTGTTTTTCAAAAAAAACAAACAAAAACTTATTGGCAACAACTTTAAAAGGCTGTAGCTTCCTTGATGATGCGAGTTCGTATGTACATATATTTATACAAACTATTCTTATTTTCATGAGAGGAACGTGCCCTTAAGAGGATCCGGAATAGTTTTGAATCACCTTGTATATTGTTGAAGGTTTCACAATACATTCTTTCATAATATAATGGATATTCTTCATTTCCGAGACAATATACAGGGTGGACCATTTAACTCGAGGCAAATAAATAATCGAAAAACTGAAAGGTTTGGATCAAAAACTTTCAATGTAAATCAAGTTTTCTTAAATGAAAACCTATATTTTTTAGCAATTTTAAAATTTACATTTAAACCTAACAATTTTTATTTGACACTTTTTTTTTCAAAATCATTTCCTTCTAAGCTTTTTAGTTTTTGTTAGATATTTATTTGTCTCATGGTAAATGGTCCACCCTGTATATTATATACTTTAGGTGTTGGGTTAATTCTTTGAATTTTAGTTTAATTAAGTAAAAGTCTACAGTTTTATTTTTGCAAACTGTAACACCTGCACATTAACCATAATCAAATAAAAACCAAAGGGACTTGTATAGATGTAAAGTCATCCCTTTGCGGCTTATAGTTTATTTTCAACAAACCCTCGAAGCCACTCAAGAGGTGTTGAAAACAAGTCTTGTCAAAAAGTGCGCCACGTTTCAACAAAGCTCTAAAATAAAAATGTCTTAACCCTCATTTTCAAGTGCTTAGTTTATTTATTTTAATCTGCACAAGATAACGAAACCGTCATAGGAACATTTTTAATGGCCTTTTCCACTAAAAATTCGTTTTATGATCCCGTTTATTACTAAAAAATGACGAATAAATCATTTCATCAAGTGATTTATGAAATTTTATTAAATATTAGTGGGCTCAGAACATTTTATTTCGATTAAAATATTATAAAAAAATGTAGGAGTAGTTTTTAGATGCTAAGAATTTCAAGCAAATCTAAAAGAATGAATTTTAATTGATCTTAAAGGAAGATATGAGTAAAATTCGACTCATCTAACGAAAATAAGTTTCTCACTTTTTTACACTTTTTGGGTTACATATGCCATAATCAAATGTTCATTTCAGATATTTTCAGAAATGCAAGTAATGAGTAACTACAGTTTTTTTTTCGGATAAGTCGGAGAATTTATACAGTGTAGAAAACCAAATTAAACTTTTTTGAATATTGTAAATATTAAAAAATCAGCTAAATTAGTGTAGCCAAAATTGACTAATCGGAAAGTCAAAAAAGCCAAGATGTTTTAAAAATTTTCACGTTCGTGTACATTACCAAATTTCAAAAATTGCATGGATGACCCATTTATTTTCATAGAATGGTTTCTTAAGGCATTAGTCGGCAAATTTGAGCGCCGTATTTTGAATTTCGCTTAATATTTGCGGTTTCGGTCATAGTTTTTTTTCAGTGGAGCTTTTTTATTTTTTTTTGGGTATACAGAAGAGTCTTGTGGCTACCAATTTCTTCTTTTTTGTTTTTATAAGTCAATCTAAATAGTCATACGGCAGCGGTAACGAAGAGTGTATAGTTTTGTTTCTTGTTGTAAGTATATTTTTATACTTTTTACAGCTTTCCAAAAATTTATAAAAATAAGAAATTTTTGGAGAGCTGTTTAAAAGTTTCAAAATAACAAAAAACTACATTAATTTTTCAAAATGATGCTAAGCGAACGTTTTTTATCAAACCTCGTTTTAATGCCGCCGTATGACTATTTGGTTTGACTTACAAAAATAAAAAAAAATTGGTACCCACAAAACTCATCTGTGTACCCAAAAAACAAATTTTAAAAAGCTCCACTGCAATAAAATGATGACCAAAACCGCAAATATCAAGCGAAGTTCAAAACCATGCGCTCAAATTTGCCGACTATCCTCTTTTAATGTTTATTAAAATTTACGCATATACAGTGGAACTATTTTTAACCAAAACATGTTAGATAAATAATGTGCCACGATTTTGGAGATATAATAGTTTGTGTGATTTTTTGATCTAATAATCTTATCATATTTTCATTGGATTAATGCCCAATTAATTGTAGACATCACAAGAAAAAAATATTTTCGGTTACTTATTACGTATTACTTTAATTTCATGCATACCATTTTACAAAATGAAGAAAAAATATTTAAGTTTGAAAAATGCTTGAAAACTTATTTGAAGGATAAATTGTACGATACATTATTTAAAAGATTAATAACTGAACAGATTTTAAGATTATTTTAACATTTTTAGTAAAAAGTCTAATATCAAAGTTGATATCCAAAACTGAAAGAAATATTTTCTAAAACTTCAATATTTTTTTTTCATTTTCTAAAAGTTATCTACTTTTTTAATGTATAAAATTAAGGTATACGTCTTTTAGTTACAGAAAATATTTTTCTCCAAAGATATGAACTAAGCATTAATAAATTCAATATAATGGGATAAGATTGAAATTATCAAAAAATCATTAATCATATTGTATGTCGAAAACCGTGACACATTGTATCTGTGCTTGATTAATGGTGCAGTTGTGTGCAAATCTTGTAAGTTCTTACAGAAAAAATCTGTAAGGTTTGTTATATGGCTTGTAATGGACGGTTTCCATGGTTACCTTACATGTATTTCCTGTAAGGGCTTACAGAATTGTTCAGAATTGCACTATAAAACACCGTATACAGGGTGTCCCGAAATTAAGCGGCCAAGCTTCAGCAGGCGATTCTACAACTAATTTTAAGAAAAAAATTCCTATAAACATGTGTCCGATTTCGCTTCCTAAGGGAGCTACAGCCCTTTAACTATTGTGACTAAAACTAGGTTTTTTGTCATTTATTTGAAAACGGTTTGTAATAAAGATTTAAATTTGGTGTGAAGACTAATACGTTTGAAATATAATTTTTTTCAGATTTTTTGAAAGCTCCTAAAGGGTAGTTTAAAGCAGGGTTGGGGTTATAAACAGCGGCAACTTTTTTATGGTTAACATAAAATCATTTTTGTTTTTATACTAATATTCCTTATTCAATTCTAGACAAAAAAACTTCCTATAAACTATGGCCGATTTCGCTTCCAAAGGGAGCTACAGTCCAATAAAGATGGTGACAAAAAATAGGTTTTAGCATTATCATTTAAAGGCGGCTTTGAGACAAAAGATGAATAGCATTTAAAAAACATATGAGAAATTGAGAAATTATATCTTAGTCTTCACACAAAATTTCAAATCTTTATTACAGATCGTTTTCAAATAAATGACAAAAAACCTAATTTTAGTCACAATAGTTAAAGGGCTGTAGCTCCCTTAGGAAGCTAAATCGGTCACATGTTTATAGGAAGTTTTTTCTTAAAATTAGTTGTAGAATCGCCTCCTTTAGTTTGGCCGCTTAATTTCTGGACACCCTGTATAGACATTCTCAGATTTTAGATACATAAAATTTTCTGCATAATTTTATACCTTTGTCATTAATGAAGAGATCAGTTTAGTATTTTGGTAATTGGTAATTTGGTCTGCATAAAAAACGGCTAGCATACTATTTTTATTTTTTCCAAAAATATCCGAAAAACTTTTGTTCTGAAATACAATTGATACTTTCTAAAATATAATTGATGATTTCCGAAATACAATTCTGGTTTCTGTATTACAATTGATGATTTCTGAAATTGAATTGACTTTTTTGAAAAAAAAATGGAAAAGGTGTAGATTGTATTTTATAAAGTTTTACATCCTGGCAAAAAAAGTTTCAAATTGAAAATAACCCTCTATAAAAACTGATGATATCTTCATTTTTTACATTGTTTTGGGGGCTTCGCAATTTGATTTTTGTAGTTTTTCGATGCTCACAAATTTTCAAAAAAATCGTAACTTATTTTGGAATCTTCTTTAAGCGTTAAATATTTATCAATGCCTAATGTTTAATTTTTCTTCAAAAACTCAAAAAAATTTAGGTAATATACCTTAAAATGTAGTTTTATTTAAATAATATGCCAGTGTAGATAATTTTTAGAAACTTATCAGTAAGTATGAGTTGTTTTGTGAGTTCGTTTGGTATATAATGGCAGCACTTCTTGATTCTATTATGAATTTATGTCTTTAAATTTTTATTATTGAGCGAAATATAAATTTAAAAAATACACATTATTTATTATATTTTATATGAAAACTCCTAATTTTTGATCGAAACGTCGTAGAGACTGATTTTCTTTAACAATTTCATAAAAATGAACACTCCCAAAGTAGTTATATACGTATTAGGTAATAACTAGTGAAATTGTAGAGGTAATAAAGTAGCTTGAGTTTTAGGAAAATATAAACGTGTGGAAATTCCCATGACTTTGTTCGTTTTGAGGATCAACAAGTGGGTAAACAGGTCTGCCGTTTCGAATCAAGTGCAACCGATTCTCTTTTGGAATCGAGAAAACAATAACTGTGTTCATAGTTCATTAAATAAGTTCCGGTGGAATTGTGTCGCCTAGCACTAGCACTAGCAGGCAGCTCTGCTCTAGGTAACTGGAGTATTTTCCATGCCTATTTTCCTACGTAATAATTAGTAGGTGGGCGTTGTTTAACTTTTACATCAGCGCTTCCGCGTTCACAATTCATAATGCTTCTCAACAACTAGCTTCACACATTTTTCTTAAACGAAAATCTGATAGCGACGTTTTATCTTCCTGATAACCAACAGCCTTATTTGCATTCCCTACGGCTAGGCTGTCTGCTCTTATCCTTGACACCACTCGGACCGGACGGACTTCCCCTCGCTTCCCAACTGATAACAATAAAACTGTGCACTGCTGTGGGTTGTGTTTATTAACGTCAAACACAATTATAATAATATAATACTATTTTTCAAAACCAAAAAAACCGCAATTAATTATCTCTTAAATTTATTACCCCAGATTTTTTATCAGCAGCGGTGTCGTTAGTTTTAAATGGGGTCAGTCTTAAGGGACCCCGAAAAGTTTTTTTGTAAGTAATGAGCGAGTGGGTATAAATCAGTCAATTTTTGTAATTAATAACCGAGTTTTATGGTGCGTGTCCCGACTTGGTAGCTCCTGACCTTAGATCCCATTTCTTCGTTCGTGTTAGTTCTATCTCGCATGAAATTCTTCCACGCTTTAATAAACTTCACCCTTTACAAATTTCTTGTATCAATTTGTACGATTTCTAAAAGAAAATCATCATGATTTCAAGTATCAATAAATCTATTGTTTACAGAAATTGAAAGTAGGTCAACTTTTGCAGTACACCTACAATAAACAATTTTAATCAAAAAGAAATGAAATTAGTTTGCTATTGAAAATACACGCGTAAAAGGCAATAAAAAAATGGAGGTATTGAAGTATCGGGTGTTCCGCAAGGTATGTAGTTCAGTCCCTTCAATAGTCCATTAACTCAACACAATAGTTATTATGAAAGCACGCGTTTCCTTATTTGACTATTGACTCCTAAACCTTTTACCTGTTACCGTTACTCGAGTTTTATTAACACGCCTATGTGGAATAATTTTTTCCAATTGCAAAGAGCGAATAACAGCAAACAACAACATCCTGACAAAATATTTATGTTTCAACTGGCAAAAACTATAAGATTTACTTTGCCGGCCAAGAAAAGATAAGCGTTGATAACGAATATTTATTTGTGATTTATGTCGTCTAAGCGCTAAAAGAGATAAGACCGACCGAATTCGTTCGTGGTCTCGGTCTGAGGTTAAGAAAGACAAATATTGGGGAGGGTGCTGTAATAATATCATCTTTCGCTCGTAAAAAAGAAAATAAATAAACCACTCTTAATTGGGTGTTAATTCCTCATTTAAAAATTTACAAAAATAAACCACTCCTTTAATAATTACTCATAGGCAATTTCATGGAAACTTATAAGATTTAATTAATTAACTCAAAATTTATTTTATAATTGCTTCAAAGTAATTATATTTTTTAATTCGGCGATTAAAGTATTTTTATGCTACGACCTTACTCAATGACAATTTTAATTGAATTTATTTTCGTTTTAAGTTTCTTGCGAAATTTTAATACGTAATGATCCTCATTATTCTAAACAATTTCAAATGAACCGTGATTGTTTTAAAATTTTAATAGCTGACCTTTTCGATCTCTTTTTTGCAAATGCCAAATGTATTTTATTTTAGCTCGTTTCAGCGCATTTTCTAAATTAATCGCATATACTTTAATAAATTATTTGATTATGCAAGTATAAACTGAAGTAATGTTGAAACTTAAATTTTTTACTTTATTTAAAAAAAATAAGTTTCTGTAAAGTTCGTACATAACTTGAATATTTTAAATCCAAGGGTGACTTTTTAATGAATGATATAGTATGTACCATTTACATGGTGAGTTGTATTACATGCACATAGTCGATTAATTAACTTAAGTAGAAAAAAAGAACCTTTTCAGTAAGACCATCTTTAGAATGGTTCGGAATTTTTGGATTATTTTTAACAGCACCTACATGAGTTCATGAGTATAAAAAGTTACAAATACCTACTCTCCTAATAAAACTCAAATTGGAACACCCTGTGTATGTGGGTATTTAAAAAAAAATCATAAATATGTACCTACTGTTTTTAAAAATAAAATTTGAAACCTTTTTTTTTACAAAATACAAAACATTCATTAGGCACTTTATGGTCTTCTTCATTGATCAGTTCATTAAACGTCAAAAATTAAAATAAAAAAAAAATAGATTACATACTAAAACAAAATAAAGCTTTTATGTAAAATTGATTCATTATAATTTGAATTACTAGGTAATTTATATACATTTTTAAATATTTGAAAACAGTTTTTTTATAAATTAAAAAATAATGAAATAAAAATCCAATAATTACATAGAAAGTAAATAGTAAACTCATTTTTACATAAATTTCGTCCAATATTTCAGTATAATTGGCCATTTTACTAACTAACATTCACTTCCAGAAAGCTATTTAAAAAATGAGGCTAACAAATTTAATTTTTTGGGACCTGTATTGGCGATTTCTAAGATCAGATTCGCCCTCTGGTGCAAATTTATGAACTAAAAGATACAGTAATCCTAACCAATCATAACCTGATAAAATTTGACAATTACTGTATCTTTTAGTTCAAAAACTGGCATAGAGGGCCAAACAGCGCCATCTCTTGGTAATCCCAATATTAGACACTAGTTGAAAAAAGAGTGGGAAAGTGTCAATAATAAAGTGTAAGATAAAGACAGAACACAATTCTCTCGGTCGAAAACGTTGCTGAATACGATCTACCTCTTTGGTGCCATTTTTAATTCAACAAACTTCAGTGCTACCAACTTCGAAAAAATATATTCCACTGCACTTAACAAAGTTCGTTTATAACCACTTCGTTTTGAGTGCTTTAAAGCCTTCTTATAGATGCATAATAGAAAAAAATAATTAATTTATACAACTAACATGGGTAATAAATCCAGAATTAATTTATAATTAATATTGAATTTAAAAATATTTCATCTTTTTATTAAGCATAGTCAAATAAGGTAATTGCTTAAATAAAATTGATACTACTACTATAATTTTAATTACGTTTTTTTATTTATCTATAACTTAAGAGAAATTTCCTAAACGGAAAATATAGTGGTTTAGTTCTGCAGTCATAAAAGCCAGTACGAACAACATTTTTGTATAATTTTTTTCTAGATGATTTAGAAGTAATTTCTTTAATTTTTGCCAGAAGGAAAAAAATATAATGATCTAAAAGTAACTTATCTTTGGACCCCTCTAATTAATTTTGGGCTAGGTTGTAGAAGGTAACTCTGTGGCAATATGTAGCCTAATTAATTTAGATTATAAATCTGAAAAAAAATTGAAAATCTAACGAGGGAAACTTGAGTTATGACTGCAGAACTAATGCTTGATCATATGATTTTTCACAATTTCCTCCCAAACTCGCGCGCCCTTTATGGATTCGCATTAATTATCAGTTATTTGGTCATAATTTGCAAAGAAACTCCAGAAAAGTGGGATGGTTTTTCTAGTCCTTGTTATTAACTCCAACGGAAAATTTATCGCGGATGTCTAGGAAGATGCTCTTAAACTTTATGATTAATTTTTTACTCTTAAAATGTTCAGAAATTTTATTTCAATATTTATAAAATTTAATATTTCTATTTTTGAATTAATTAAAAAATGTTTGTTTTTTAGTTTCAAAACAAATGGGAATATAGATTTGAAATTTGGTAGTTTTAAGCAAAGTTGTAGAAAAATATTCTCATAACTTTTTTGTGATTAATTTTTACAATATTATCTTTTTCAAACTAATGTTCCTTAATTTTAAATAAAAAAGGTACTCTTATCTTAAGTCAGTAGAATGAATCATTTTAAATTTTAAATTAATATAAAAATGATAAAATAATTATCTATCTTTCTTAGAGGAAGCGAATTGAGACACATATTTGTATAAACTTTTCCTTCTATTTTTATGAGAGCATGCGGAATAATTTTGAATCACTCTGTATATTGTTATTCATGACTTTTCAGCGTGGTTTTCTAATCTTGTCCTATTTTTGATAAATTTGTGTGTGGTTTTGGTTTGCGGTTGTTTGTGTAATAATAAGTATTTAAACTTAATTCGGTTTCTTGAAAAAATAAATATTCGTAAATTTTTAACTTATATTGATTTTTATTTGTATTTATAGTAAATAGTAGGGATTCACCATGAATACTCATACCCAAAATTAAGGAGACTTCCGAGCAACTATCATGTTTATTTGTTTTTTGATAATTCTAATTATAAAGTTCATTCCAAGAAACTTTTTTATTGTTATTTTTTTGATGACAGATTTCACTTTAAAATGTTTTTATTATAACATTTAGATAGTGTACTGAGAAATGTGTAAGGATCAGCCTATGTTTATACAAAAAAAAAATAAAAAAAAATGTAGATTAATTTGCAAAACAATTTGTACAGAGTGTTTCATAATATATGGAACGCACTTATACATCAGTGGATAGTATGTAGTAGATATTTAAAAAATGATAAAAGTGTATTATCATTCTTTTGACATTTAATATTGAGAATTTTAATATAGGGGGCGCTGTTCCGGCCGTTGTGTATTACGAAGTTAGTTAGAGCGAACAGAAAAATGATAAGAACATTCATTTTCATAAATTTCTTAATATATTTAATTTATACATATTTATGACCGTTTTCACCAACGATTCCTAAAATTTAGGTATTGCTTATAGCGGTGGTTGTTAGGTATTTTTAATAATTTAATAAAAAATACCTAATAAAAAATTGGTGAAAACGGGCATTATTTATTTATTTTTTAAAAATTGAAAACATGACAAATCGAACTTAGTTCTATATTTTCAGCGTAAATGGCAAACAGAATCTTAAAATTCCCAGTTTTCTGTACAGGGTGTTTCATTCGTAGTTCATCAAGCATCAGGGTTATAAACTAGACCAAATTTAATCGAGAAAAGTAGGGGGGGTCTACCTTTTTTCGGTCACATTTTTTTTGTAAAAAATCACAAAAGCGTTAATTACTTTTTAAACAATATAAGTAGAGTTAAAAGAAAATTATCAATAGAAAGCTGAAACCTTCGTCTTTCAATTGATAATAACATTGATACAGAAATGAATGATATAATGTTGAATAAAAAATCGCAAAAAATAAGAAGAAAAAAAAATATATTTTTTTTAGTTTTTTAAATTTGTATTTTTTGTTAATTCTCTGAAAGTTCTTCATATTTACAGCAAATCAGGGAATTGAAACCAGAGCTCTTTTCCTTCTTTTACTGTAGTCTTCTGAAGTTTCTCCTAGAAGAAGTATTTGAATTTGAATGCCTTTCTAACAAAATTTATTAATTTGGCATTTTGGGGGTCGTAAATTACGAATATGATATTGGTTTTCCAAAAAAAAAATGGCGGATATAAAATAGCCAATAATTCTCATAAATATTATTTTTTTCGAGAATAAGTATAACTTAGGGGTTTTAGAACTTTATGTGTATGCATTTCTACTTAGTATTGCTCAGTATCTAGAGAAAAAAGAATTTTGTTCATTTACCAAGTGGATGTTGATTTCGTTGATCACAATTGATGAAACATCGAAAAAACAAAAAAATATAACGCTACAGTATTTATAACGTACGTGTAAGTTGCAATTAGTAGCAACTAAAATAAAAAAAAAAACTGAAAAAGAATTTTCTATTATTTTCTCTTTTTGATTTTTTTCAACATTTTAGCAATTGTTTTTTGCATTACTGTTATTACATTGGAAAGAAAATTCAAAAGGCTATAGCTCTAAAAAGTTAGCCCCCACTTTTTGGTTTTTTGTTGATTAAATTTGGTTTAGTTTCTAACCTCGACGATTGGTGAACCATGAACAGAACTCTCTGTATAGATATATCAAAGTGCTGTCAATTTAAGATAAGTATATATCAGTTCGTGCTCTACATAATCCATGCTTCTGTGATTTATTGACGTTTAAAAAAACTCTTAACTATTTTATTAGTATATAGGTACAGGGTGAGCTAAAATGATTGTGGTTAATTCAAATTTCCCGCCTAAAAATCTGGGGAATTTGTTTGCTTCAAGTTCATAGTAACACAAAAACATGTTAAAATTATAACAAAGTAACTAGACTTCATAAAAGCAGAGGCGTAGGTATAATTTTTAAACGTTGTGTCAAAACTTCAGATTTTAGATTTCGTTATTGTGCCTTCTATTTCATAAACGTCAGTTTTTATCAATATTAATTTACGTAAATCTTTGTTTTGTGTCAGCATCTGCCTCGAAAATGAAGAAAAACATTTTCAATATTTGACATTTGCTGTGAAATTAGAGATTTTGGAAAGAAATGTTGCTACGCCATTGGATTACTAGGAGATTTTCTTTTTAAGATTTCAGTTGTACCAACCTGCGTATTTGGTTGCCTACATATCAAACCACAATCATTTTAGCTCACCCTGTATTTTCCTTTATTTACTAGAGCCTTAAGAAGTTACTTCTTGAGCAAGTGTTTTGAGCACAGTTTGTTACCAGTATGAAATATTTGATCTTCTATCAAGTATCACTTATAAAAGTAAATTGAGAAGGTTTTAGTAAGTGAAAGAGAAGAGAGGTACGGTTTCAAATTTTTCCCTGGTTTGTTTAGAATATAAAAAAAACGTAATGTCTTTCAGTTTTTCATAAGTTTCTCCAAAATAAGCACCATTACGATTTTTTTTTTAATTTAAACAAACCAGGGAAAAATTTGAAACCGTACCTCTCTTCTCTTTCACTTACTAAAACCTTCTTAATTTACTTTTATAAGTGATACTTGATAGAAGATCAAATATTTCATATTAATTACCGATTTTGTGATTTTTGGCAAAAATTGGTGAAATAACATTAAAAAGGCTGAAGCTCCAAAACATAGAAGATAAACATCAACTTTTTTGTATTTTCTCGATTAAATTTGCTTTAGTTTTTAACCCCGAATTTTGGTGAACCATGAATGGAATCATGAATGTATACATGCATTCCACATATTATGATACAGCCTGTATCTTAATTTTGTAGACCTATAAAATAATCGAAATTTATCAAATTATTTTGATTATTTATTAGTGTTTTTAAAATGTTTTTTTTGTTATTTTAAGTAGAAATATTATTTCAAATACATTTTCTACTTTATTAGCAATTTTAAAGAAATAAAGTTAGAAGTAATGGTGTGTAGATACAGATGCAGGTGAACTATAAAAAATAATGAGGTCAGCTACTCCCACACAACACATTTTGCTAACGAATACCTTAAAATGGTGAATGAAGTGTAAAGTGTAGACTTACTTGCTTAATTGATAATTTTAATTAATAAGTTTTTCACGATATTCCAGTTTTTTTTTAATTTACAAAAATTGTTATTTTTAATAAAATATTAAAATGTTGATAAACATTAAAAATCAATGCTTCAATAAAGTTTACTTTTTTATAGTTTTAATTTTAATATTTTACCTTTCAATAATATTTAACTTGTGTATTTAATAATTTATTTTTCATCATTTGTTTTAATTTAATTGCAGGGAAAGATGTTTTGAATAATTTAAATTTAGTTTAAAATTTAAACAAAACAAACTGAAAAATATATTTTTATTTCATTTTATTGTGCAAGGTTGTCTTATCTTATTATTTGAATTTATAAACCGACAATTTAAATACAAAAACTGACATACTTTACCTAAATCACAAAAAATATGCACACCTCTTAAATTATATCAGCTTTTTTCATACACAAAATACTTATTTCTTAGTTCTTTAGCTTTCATATTTCTAGGAGAAAAAAATTTTTAATACATGACTTAAAAAAAAAATTAGAAATATTGAAAACAAGATTTTTATTATTTTAAAAAAATTATATAAAATTTTAAAATTATTTTCTGAGAAAATAAATTGAAAGAAATTATTCTTAAAAGTTTAAATATATACAGAGGGGTGCACAAAAAACGGCCAACGATGTAGCATCATTATTTCTTATCCGATTTTAGTAAGTGATATGTCAAAGTAAATGGTTTGAAGTATACTACTATCAGATAATAAAAGATAAATTTTATTTTTGAAAATATCAGAGGAGTAGGAGGCAACTTTTCTTTTTCAAATGGCAAGATATTTTTTTCGATTGAAAAAAATCATTAACAAAAATGATGTAAACCAATTATACCAATATTTTTTTTTTAAATTAATTTTTGTACATTTTTTTTTAATTTTTTTATTATTATTTTTTTTTAATTTAATTCAATTGTTTTTTTTTGTTTTTGAGTTTTCAGTTTTCAGTTTTTTATTTTTTTAAATTTTGTTTTTGACTTTATTATTAATAATTTTTAATTTATTAATAATAAATTTAAAAACAAAAAAAAACAATTAAATTAAAGAAAATAATAATAAGAAAAATTAAAAGATTAATTGAAAAAAAAATTATTGGTATAATTGTGGTTTATATTATATTTGCTAATGATTTTTTTCAATCGAAAAAAATATGTTACCATTTGAAAAAGAAAAGTTGCCTCCTCCTCTGATGTTTTCAAAAATAAAATTAATCTTTTGTTATCTGATAGTAGTATTCTAATAACGAAGCTACATCGTTGGCCGTTTTTTGTGTATATGTAATTCCTATAAATTATTATAAATAACATTTTATTCTCGTGAAATTCTTGGAAATGAGTTATAAAAATGAATGAATGTTTTAGTGTCTTCATTTATTTTAATTACTTTAGATTTTGATGAAAACTATTAATATTTGTGAAATTATTTATTTTTGCAAAATATTTTTAGTAAAACCAAAAGAAGTTTTAAGATTTTATTTAAAGACCCAGCACAAAACTAATTTTATTAGTTTAAAATGATAATAAGATTATATAATTATTGAAGTAAATAAGTATAGTATAGTTAGTTGAGAAGTTAAGTAAGAGATGGCGTGAGTGTTGCTAAAAGAGCATTATATTTTAAGTAGAGTTGTCCTAAGTTATGCAACTTAATAAACTGTTGTGTTTTGTTTTTAGTGATTGAAGGGTACGCGGAGGAGGCTCCAACTCAGTACAGTCCAACCTCCCAACATGAGGGGGCGGAACCTTCGCCGCACTCCCCCCGCTCCGGCACGCCTCTGGTGGAGTGTCTCGCTTACTCAGAGCAAGAGATAGAAGCTTACCCCCAAGCCATAAGAGCCGACGGAGAATACCTAGTTTATGCCAGCAGAATCGAAGAAGTGAGTATTTTTCATCCTACACATCGCCACATCTCTACTACGCCACTGCATATTCGATTCATATCCAAAGATTCACATTTACAATTTTTATTGTATTATTTAATGGTCATTTTTTTTTAAGAATTTATACTTGGCATACTTAAAAATTTTTAAAAGATATAAAGTGAAAAAATAAAAATTAATCACCATAGATGTTTTTCATTTTCTTCTCAAAATGTAATAATAAAAATAAATTTAAAAAAATCTTTGGTCCTATGACTAATCATCAAAAGTTTCAATTTAAATCTCCTGAAATATGCACAAGGCATTTTAATTTATTGTTTTGTATGCCCGTTTTTAAAATTATATATACAGGGTGTCCCATTTGACGTTGGACTGTATAGGTATCTTTGTTATTATTAGAGATAGAAAGTCGATTAAATGGACAAAGTAGTAGACATTTTTTCGAATATTAATAATTCATTTACAAAAAATTTGAATATCGCATCGTTCCAACGCGATCTTGAAAAAAAACAAGAAATTGCGATTTTTAAAATATGGCTATAACTTTTTTATTTTCTGTGGCACCAAAAAAGTTTTTTGACATAATACAGACAATTTTTTGTGTTCAATGCAGAAAAACAAATGAATATTTTTTTTCGTTAACGGATTGACTGGAAATGAACCAAACTTATTTTTTTTCTTATGGCAGCCATATTGGATTTACACATATTCGGAATCAGTATTTTTTTCTCAGTAATTTGGTATACCATATGTCATATTTAAACAAAAATAAAATTATTTGATTTTACAAACTAACATTGGACTTTAAGAGATGTAAATTGTCAATAACATAAATGTAACTATTTAAAATATTAAATGTAAAATAAATCTTAACACATATGTATTGACAGTTTACATCTATTCAAGGCCATTTTTGGTTAGTAAATTAAAATTATTTCTATTTTTCTTAAAATATTACATATGATATATCAAATTATTCAGAAAAATACACTAATTTCGAATATGTGTAAATCCAATATGGCTGCCATAAGAAATAAATAAGTTTGGTTCATTTCCGGTCAATACGTTGGCGAAAAAAAATATTCATTTGTTTTACTGCATTGTACACAAAAATTGTCTCTATTATGTCAAAAAATTTTTTTGGTACCACCGAAAATAACGAAGTTATAGCCATATTTTGAAAATCGCATTTTCTTGTTTTTTCAAGATAGCGTTGGAATGATACGATACTCAAATTCTTTATAAATGAATTATTAATATTCGAAAAAATTTCTACTACTTTGTCCATTTAACCAATAATAACAAAGATACCCATACAGTCCATCGTCAAATGGGACACCCTGTATACATATACAGAGTGTCCCGTAATTACGTAGACAGACATAGTAGAACGGGTTTATCACCTCAAATTAAGATGACAAGTTCCTCTAACACTTCGCCCAAAAATGCTTCCCTACAAAATTACAGCCAGTCAAAGTTCACTTTTCAAAAAATAAAAACCCACATAACTTTTCTCTCTATGAAGGTAACTCGATAAAAATCGCCATACTTTTAAGATCTTTATAATTTGATATTGTATTTTTGCCATTTCGCATTCATTTACTACCGGTTAACCTAAACTTAGAATTTAAGTTTTACCATAACTTTTTTTGCTGTTACTTTTTTTGCAATTTCAACTTACTTTCTCATAAGACAGATAATTTACTATGAAAAAGGTATACCTGTTAAAAATCGATAAATCTAATAGTTTTAAAGATAATCTCAATTAAAGTTTCATAATTTATTGTAAAATTTATTTTTTTTATTGAACCAAGTAGGCCGAAATTAATATTTAATATTTTTAAAGAAATTAAAACCTTTTTACGATTTTATCACACAAATAGAGCAGCTCTTTTGTATTTTTCAATCATCTTCTAAAATAATATTCAATCATACATTTTATTAATAATGGTATTTAGGGAATGGCCTACTTGATTTAACAATAAAAGCACATTTTTATTTTTATTTCGAAATTTTAATTGAGATTATCTCGAACACGGTTGGATTTAGCGATTGTAAACGAGTATAAACGAGGAACTTGTCACCTCAAATTGAGGTGATAAACACGATCTACTATGTCTGTCCACGTAATTACGGGACACCCTGTATATTAATTTCGCCATTACCGAAAATGTTTAAAAATCTTATTTTTTGCGACAAATTGAAAGAGAAATTTTTAAAAGAAACCGTTTTTTATAATTACTCCTTTCTGCGCAACATTCTTGAACAGTGGCGCTCCCAGGGGGGGCCTTGCAAGTTTTAATAAAAATGAGAAATTCTTACTTTAATAATTTAAATTATGAAATTTTTATTATTTTTTGAGAAAATGCTCGTGCACAAAATTTTTTTTCGGACCCCCATACTTATACTTTATTATTTGAACTGTATGAGTGTTATTTATCTTTTCTAAGGTACAAATTGAAGAAACATCCAATGGACATCAGCAGCAGTACCTGCAATTGGATGGTACCATGACAAACCACCCTGGTTCTCCTCATGGAAGTAACGACTCTGGCTCAGGAGGTTCGCCGGGCCGAAATCAAACATCTTTCACGCATTTGGGAGAAATCTCACCATCTGAACATCAGCAACTTGAACAACCACAACTCACTCAGCTCTCTAATCACATCAGTTATGGCGGAACCGTCACCATAGACACAACAACTCCTGATAATATAAGGTTTGTCAATTGCTTCAATATCATTGGACAATAATAATCTACAAAAGTACTAAGTACTTCACTAGTCATAAGGACTTTGCAAATTAAAATTTATTAACAGCTTATTACTGTCATTAATTCGGGACCTATAATGAAACCCACAAAGTAGGCTCCACAATTTTAGTTGTTTATCTTTCGATATGTCAACTTTGGAACAACGGAACTTGACCATAGATTTATCTAACTGACAAATGATTGGTCAAACCTACACTGTCAAATGTCACAAACGACTAATATAGGTATACTTTATTGACGTTTAAAGAACAGAGTGCTCTAAAAATTTCGATACACATTTTTAGGAACACCCTGCGCCCTGCAGAAACCTATTGTATATTGTTCGTATAATTAGATTTATATTTTACTAAAGATTATAAAACAATTTGATAACTGAATTAATTAAAGACAATATTAAATCCTTTTATGCAAAATAATTTTTATCTTATCAATATAATTTTTATACAAACGGAAATTATGTATCAAGTTTTAAAGTTCCACGTTCCACCCCAAAAATATATGGATAAAACAATTTACATTTTTATTCACTCTTAGTTCTATTACAAAAATGTTAGTTTTATGATTTGATGTGTAATGACATTAATAAAGGGGAAACAAAAAAACTATTGAACTGTTTATGTAAATAATCGTAGGTTCAATTCATTCGAAAAATTGTCTCTTTTAAAGTCTGTATTTGCATGGAATAAATTATCTTATCAAATTTATTTTAAGAGTGATAAAACGTTCGAATATAACAGAATGTCTTTGCCACTATATCTAAGCCAGCTCGAGATTAACTAAGTGAACAAATTAAAAATTTATTACTATTTAAAAATATATTTTTTTAGTGTGGTTAAATTGTGAAGAAAATTAATTCTATTGGTGAGCTTACATAACTTTTATTGATTTCATCACATTTTAGTAAGGTGAATTTATACAAAATTGACTAAAAAAGAAATATTGTAATAATTAAGAATAATAACAATGATCTAAATAATAATTCCTTAGAATTTAAATATTCCTCCAATAAATCTTTTTTTCAAAAAAATCTCAAATTGTACAGGATATTTCAAAACCTGTGTGACCAAAAAATAAAAAATAAGAATACATTTTTCTAAAAAAAGCTCCATTATTTAGTTTTTATTTTATTTTTTTAACATAACAAAAATCAAAAATATACTTATTACTCGATAACTCAGTTAAGGAAACAAAAAAGTCTTTTTTGTGCATAGTTAAATATTTACTCGACTGGATACTTATTGTGATTTAAATCAAATCAATTGCATGATTTTTTGATATTATTTTTAGTGCTAATTTTAAACAGAAAAGGTTAAGTTACAAAAAGGTTAAATTTCGTACATAATTTTCCTGTATTTATTTTATCATAACTTACACAAAAAACAAAAATATAAGTAAGATTGAGAAAAATAGTGTGTTGGAGAATTTGGAAAATAGAAAAGCGTCAATTTTTTTTCTATCGATGTCATGTGTTATCATTGAAAATAATAGAACTTATATGTTAAAACAGTAAACTGTTAGACCTTGTAATCAAAAATTGTGTTTTTTAGAGTATAAATGTATTCTTATTTTTTTTATCTTAAAATTGGTTAAATAAACAATTCGAAAAAATGACATACTGATCACTTTGTACATTAAAAAAATATAGGTAATATGCAAAAATCATTAAAGTTTTCTCTAACAGAAAATTTAATCTTTTTTAAATTATTATTTTTTTTTTCAAAAAAGTGAACAAAATCTAATATTAAATTATAAAATCGGCTAACATCAAATATAATTTTAATATGTTTATGATACAAAACATTTTTTTTTTCAATTTTCTTAGTTTTACTTTTAACTTTTTTTCAGAAAATGTCAATGTCTTCTTGGAATACATGTGAAATTTTAACGATTATTGGTAGGAAAATGTTTACCATCATCATATTTTTACAGCTGCCTATCACTTTTGTTCATGGCTTTGAGTCATGCTTTGCTTTGCAGGCAAAAGATAAGATCAATATCTCGTTTAGCTTCGATTTTTTCTGAATCACCAGATCTAAAGTGCTCTACAATATTTTGACCACAGTATTTTTAGGATTTTAATCATTTATAAAACGTCAACAGTCAATAACAACGATTAGAAGTAGTACGTACCAAAAAAAATTAAGAATACATTTTCTGATCAATTTTAAAATAAAACCATAAAGGTCTTCAACAATGTATTAAAGAGCTCTTTCCCAATTTATGGGACTCCCTGTATATTTTTATAAAATTGTAATTAACAATTTTTACTATTTTTTTAAATCCACTTATTGCGATTTTAAAGATTCTCTATTGTTTAAAATGTTATTTTTGTGCAGATAGTAAAGTGATGCTAATATTTACAAAATTTGATATAGTGCAAGCGTTTTATTTGCAAACAAAGCAAGATTTGCAGATTTAAATTACTTCGTCGTGTGAAGAAAAAGGCGCCTTCAATTCCTCCCACGCAAATATTCAAAAACGCAAATCAAGCCTAAATTAAAACAATAGATGACAAATGGCAACCGCCAACTGCTTTATTTAACTAGCACAACTTTATTACTTTCAAATTGTTTATTTTTATTGCTACATAATTCATTTCACTTCCACATTATTTACATTCTTTAGTTGATTTAAAATCAAGTTTTAATGTTCAAAATTATAAAAGTATAGAAAATTTCGTAATATAAACTATAAATATTGCCGGGAAAAAAATATTTTAGAAATGAATCTCTTTTAGTTTTTAAACCCGACAATTCAATTTCGGAGAAATTTTAGGAAATTGCAAAATTTGATTTGGTACCAAAATTAATTGGATTTATCGACTTTTGAAACTAACTACATACTTTAATGGTATTTTCGTTGAGGTAAAAATCTTTTTTGAGATATGACGGTCTTGTATTTAATGAGCGACATGTATTAAATTATTTTTTTTCCAAAATTCGATTTGTCGGATTTTGAACCTAGAGTATTCAAATCTACATTGATGAGCTTTTTGAAACAAATGTCTGAGAGTAAGCTTATTTATATTCCTTTAGTAACAAAATGTATTTTTACATATTTTATTTATGCTTTTTATAACTTTTGTAAAAACATTGTAAAAACAAAATCCAAAATATTTATATCTAAAATAATATTAATATGTTTTACACTTCTTCAATTCAATAAGTCACCTTTATTTAATGCATTTATACCGGGTTTTTCGTTCGTGGTAGATAATACTTCAGGATTAGAAAGTAGAACATATTTCATCGTTATAAAACTAAAAAACTACATGGGTCCATCATTTATAATTTTAGAGTTACAGTGTTTTCTTTTGGTCAATAACACTGGTAAACAGTGGTTTTATTACATGAAGTATTATACCTAATTCTTAGTGTATTTGCCTCACTGATTCTAAATTTGAAGTTAATTTTGCAGTAGTTATTGAGATATGAAGGAATGAATTTTTACAAAAACATATCCGCTTTCAAGCTAAAATCTTTTATCTTTTGAACAAAACTTTCTTTTATGGGATTTTCTTGCATGAGCCGACTCAGGAGTACTATTTTGAAAGCTCCAGCAGTAATCAAACATCATATTTGGATTCCAGTATCCCTGGTATCGTTCTTCCATAGTGCGAATGTCCTGATGGAAGCGTTCTTCTTGCTCTTTACTTAAATCGTCCAGATTTTCAGGGAAATGATCTAAATGGCTGAAGAGGAGATGTAGTATGTAGTTTAATGATCATACCCACCACAAATGAAACAAAAACTATTTGGATTGTTTACGCAAGTTCTTCTGGATGATGACATTGCGATAGATTTATAAAATCTGGTTAATTACTTCTCCCTTCGTAAAAAAATATCGATCAGAAGTTAAATTCTAGGGGATACTTGTATCTCAAAAACTAGAGCTGATAGATAAAAACTGAAGTTAAATTCGATTTAGCAACGTGAAATTAGTAGGAATCAGTTAAAAAACCTCATGCAACAGAAAAAAGTTCGATTTTGTTTACCAGTATAATTATTGTCAGTACATCACTAATAACAATTTAACTAAATTATGTAGAAATTAAAAAAAAGCTAAAGCCATCCTTTTTCAATTAGTAATAACAAAACAACAGAAATCATTTACAACGTTACCATTGTGTTACATAAAAATGTTACAAATAAAAAAAATAAAACATATTTTTTTTTTATTTTCTGGCAATCTCTGAAAATAAAACCAATTAAAGACGTGTATTTTTATCTTCTAAAACTATATTATTATCTCTAATTATGAAAGTTTTGAATTCCTAGATATTTTCCTTTACTTACAAATCATTGTTAAATTCACCCTTTCGACTTGTAAGTAAATGTTTTTTTAGATTTTATAAAATTTCTCTATTAATTTTGGATGATATTTTAATTTATCTTCTCAAAAAATTTAATTAAACAGGTAATCAACAAACTTAATGGTCAACTTTAATATAAATAGTTGGAAACTCAACATGAGAGATAATAATATTGTTTTTTGAAGACGAGAAAAAATACCTCCATAATTGGTTTTATTTTGAAAAATTGTCAGGAAACAGAAAAACTCATTTTTATGGAAAATTTGTCAATTTTTGGGGAAATTATTAAAAAGTTATGGCTAATAAAAATGCTGTTTTACAATTGTAGGTATATGTAGCAGAGAGGTGCACAGAAACACAGTCCTTCGGTAGCAAAGTTGGAACTCTATCGAGACTCGTAAATTTTGATAAAAGTTTTTTTTAGCAACTTTATAATGCCATCTTCTTTTATACGGATATTTCCTAAACAATTGTCAAGGTGAAGTTATATTTACATTAACCAGGTTCTTATAAACATTACTGAAATAATCAGCAAAACTGTTGACTGTTTTCTGTGGATTATCAGTCGATATACCATTTCCTTATAAATTCTTTTCTTGCTTGTTTTGTTAATTTTTGACTACTTCTCCCGATCTCGAAAATTGAATTCATCAGATTTCCTTCTCTTTTATCGCTTTTTTATGGTTGTTTTGAGCCAAGGTGGATTATGGATTATTATCTCAGTTTGTTTCAGTTTTGGGAACGTAAAGATAATAAATATTATTGATATTGGTATAACATATTTACATCAGAACAGGTAATCCCAATTAACAGGCATATAGCACCGAAAAGATTAATAAAGTCTGCTTTCTAGAAATATTGAAGTTGTAGTTTTCTGTAATGCTGCTGAATTTGGGAGGTAAATTATTTTTTACTGAAATCTTTGTACATAGTGTAGGATGATGATTGTCTATTTCGTGTTCGTATTCTACCTTGCAAAGCAAATTTTCTGAAACAATGACTAAGTCCAAAAATCTTGCATTATTATTGTCAATGAAGTTGTATTATGTTGTTGTTGTTGTTGTATATATTTATTAAGAAGTACTTGTATCAACAAATTTTTTGTATGTAGGTATATTAAAATCTAACATTAGTCTAAATTAGTACCATAAAATAAAAGAAATCGAATATTAGTTCATATTGGTAGCTTTCTGAAGATGATGGGAAGTAAATACAAACAAATCGTGGGCGTACAAGGAAAACCCACTAAGTCTAAGATGCAACTTTCGAGAAAAACGCATTTTAATGTTATAAGGCCTGTGTAAAATCCAGTTTTAATATTTAATAGTCAAAATAATTTTCCTTAATAAGCGCACGGTGGACTTAAGGTTTTCTTGTAAGTTGTATCACACTAATATGGACTTATACACAATAGAACTCAATTCTTTCAAAAACTGGACTTAGTGAGTTTTCCTTTTACGCCCACGAAATACAATTTTCTCATGATTAAGGGTCATTTATGTTACTCGCGCCGCGCACCGATTTAAAAACTAAATACCCAATTTAAATAAATAATAATAACAACAATATACATAGTTTTACATAATAATTGAAAACTATTGTACATATTATTTATGTTTATGAGTTTTTTTTGTTGCTGGGTTTAAATTGGGCAACTTTTGTTCAAAAACAAAGTTTCGTACCCCACGAATAACTAATTAAAGAATTTTTTCTTTGGGATGTTTATGATACCAATCGATTCATATTTTATGGCTTAACAAATTCAAACAAGCGTAACATCATACTTTGATTGGTTTTTGAGTAATTTTACTGTAAAATAGGACTACATTAAGGGCCTTAAAAATACACTTACTATATTTTTTAATTCTTTTCTCCGATTTTGTTCATTATAAATATTTTTTAATGCTACCAAAATTTGGTACAAAAAAATTAAACCATTTTTATTATTTCTATCCTTCCTGTAAACATACTAGTTAAATAATTCCTTATTATACAGGGTGTGCCGTTCGTGGTTCACCAAACGTCAATGTTAGAAAAGTGAGCAAATTTTATCATGAAAAAACCAAAAAAGTAGGGGTCTATCATTTATGGTTTGAAAGTTATAGGGGTTTAGAGGTTTTTGCCAGAAATCAAAAAATGATCAATAGTTGCTTAAAAATCAATTTTTATAAGCAAAAGTTGAATTTTGATGGCTTTTGAAACAGTTGTATTATTAAATAATAACAAAAATGAAGGCGCACCTCAATTGTAACTAACTATGCTTAGAATCAATCTCATAGGAGTAAGTTTAGAAGGCTCTAGTGAGTGCATAAAAAGAGTTAGGGTTTCAAAATTTTTCACAATATCTAGAGAATTTAACGATTTTTTAGAAAATTAAAAAAAAACACGCCCTTAATAGGTCATATCTTGGAGAAAATCTTCAAAAACTGCTAAAAAACAATTTTTTATGGATTTTTTTTCTTTTCGGTTTTTTTAATACTTGATAAACGAATTGTGTTTTATCATTGTTACCAATGGAAAGACGATACTTTCAGCTTTAAAATTATATTTTTTTTAAATCTTTTTACTAAGTTTTCAAGCAGCTATTGATCATTTACTGTAACTGTCAAACCATAAAAGATAGACCCCTACTTTTTTGGTTTTTTCTTGATAAACTTTGCTCTACTTTGCAACCTTGACGTTTGGTGAACCACGAACGGGACACCCTGTATAGTCCGATAGAAAACCTCGTTTTGGCGAACAAAATAGCATCAAACTTACAAGAACTTATGTTATTTTAAAAATTTATAGTTTTTGAATTTAACCCGAGCACATTTTGATAATTGTCTGTATGCTTAGGCAAAGCATGTTGTTGGTTAGTATTTAGTTTTTTATAGATATATTTAAATGATAGACACCTGCTTTTTTGATGTTTTGACAATGTTGTAATTCTAAAGTTGTACCTCCCACGAACGGGACACCCTGTATAATATTAAAATTTTCTGAAAAAAAGGAAATAAGCTCTAGAATTCCCGAAAAGGAATGCGTTGATGTAATTACCATTATTAAAATTTTACCATATTTTAATAAAATTATATTTTAAAAATAACTAGCTTTTTTAAAGAATTTGGGTAAAATAATTTTATAAATTAAAATATTTTTTTGTTTTGTCCAATAGTGCACGTAAAGGTAATAATTGCTTTTGTTTTAATTTACGAGCGAGTCTATGGTCGAGTTGAGCCGCTTTATTTTTCCGCCAGCATATTTTATAATTTTATGCTGGTTGTTATCACTAAAATAGGGTAATGTGCCCGTTACAGGCAGCTAGGTGCGCCGATAACAGCGCCTTTTATTTTTTCACCATTCTCTAAATTGCTAAAAAAGCGACGTTTCAAGCGTGCGACTTTTTTTAAAACAAACTCTAATCTTACCAAATTTAATTGCTACTTTACTTAGCTACTCCCAAAATTTAATATAATTTTTTTTATAAAAAAAAATTACATTTAATATTATAAAAAATTTGTGATTGAAATAATTAACATCATTTTGTTTAGATTTAAAAAATCTTGTTTAGTCAAAGAACGTGCGTTCGATAATCTCTATACGACAACATTTTCCGGATTAATACGTCCTGGGAAAAGACTATAACCTTTCAAGGCCGACGTGCTTCTTTTATTAAAATTACTTTTTAATATCTCTAGTCTAGTAATTAGCGTTTTTGTTAGACAGTAGCTTACTCAAAACAATGCGACCGTTATTGAACCCATAGCTAAAGTTCATGTTTTGTCCTCTCAATTCTTATTTTCTACATAAATCAATCATAATTTGTTAATTACTACATCAAATATTTCCAATACGTGTGTGATTCATTAATTTGTCATGTGATTTTATTTAAAATAGCAAAATTGCTGACGAGTTCATTAAAACTATTAATAATTTTTATTAGTTATATTTTTTTTGTTTTCCGTTTTCCTGTACTGTATTACAAAAGAACAAAGGCGTTATATCTATTTTTGAAAATTACAAAAATAATTTATTTAAAAGTGCAAGTAGAAAAACTAATAAAAATCACTTTAATTAAAATAAATAAAAAGTTAATAATAAATTTGATAAATTTAAAGTTCTTAATTCTTAAATTATATTTACATGTGTTTAACTATGAATGAAATTTAAATATTTTTGAAATTATTTATTATCAACAATTTAACTAATTAAATTTAAACAAAAAAATGATTAAATTATCAAGCAATTTAAGCGATTAATTTTATATTAAACGTCCAAAATTTAAATAAGCATTACCAAAAATTAAAAAGCCGATTATTTTGACTATTATCAAGGGCCAATTTACATTTATTAACCTGAATACACTCTGTTCTCTTTTTTTTTCGTTTAAATTTAAACACAAGTACGAGTATTTTGATAGCATTCAATAACAACTGGCTTGATTAAGATTAAGTTTTATGTAATTTTTGCATACTGCATTTTTTGATTTTACTATGTTTAAATGTCTACTTCTACAGGGTGATCCATTTAAACTGAAGAGTGGAAATAACTCTAAAATTAACAGTTTTAGAAAAAATCTATCATAAAAACATTAAAATACTATCTGATATCTGAGGCATTTGTCGTTTTACCGTTTAGTTTTGACAGATTTTAGTTTTGAAAAGTTTCCATTTTATTTATTTATAAGTACAGCCTTATGTGATGCTTTACAGTCATTTTCATGTTCCTTGATTCCTATGGTCATGCGTCATGCTCGTGCATTTCCGAAGTAAATCGGTTACAATGAGGTCTACTTTACACTGACCACTGACAAGGAATAAAAGGACGGAGTAGAAATGAATTTTAGGCAACCCAATGTACACTAACATTGTATAGTGTGTTGTATGTAAATTAAATGTCAAATTTTAAAATTATTTATTATAAAACTATTTTAAAAATTTCGACGTTTATAGAAAAAATAGCCTGTTTTATTTGGAGTAAAAGAACTTTTTGTGGGTCGCATGTATCCGCGGGGCTTTTCCGTTGGAGATAATAACAAGGAATAGAAAATCCATCCCACTTTTCTGGAGCTTCTTTGCAAATTATGATCAAATAACTGATAATTAATGCGAATTCCTAGAGGGCGCGCGAGTTTGGGAGAAAAAATTGTGAAAAATCATTAAATCGAGCATTAGTTCTGCAGTCATAACTTAAGTTTCCTTCGTTAGATTTTCAATATTTTTTCAGATTTACAATCTAAATTGATTAGGCTACATCTTGCCAGAGAGTTACCTTCTGCAACCTAGCCCAAAATTAATTAGAGGGGTCCAAAGTTAAGGTACTTTTAGATCATTATATTTTTTTGTACATTCATTAATTTTTTTTCCTTCTGGCAAAAATTAAAGAAAGTACTTCTAAATTATCTACAAAAAAATTATACAAAAATGTTGTTCGTACTAGCTTTTATGACTGGAGAACTAAACCACTATATTTTCCGTTTACACCAACTTTCTCATTTTAAACGTAAATTGAACATTGGTAAATATATTAAAAAACGTTGTTTTTTTCAAAACTGTAATAAAAAAAGTTGTATTATTCTTAAATAACAAAGGTAGTAAAACCTATACAAGGTATTTCAATTTGAGTCGCAGTAATGACAATAATCCATATAAATGGGTACTTTTATTATTAATAATGTTACAAATTCACTTAAATAAGCTATATTTTGCAGAAATTTATACTTATTCAGGTGGCGTTCAAAAATCTTGAGCCATTCCGAAGATAAACGGAAAAAACCGCAAAATGCAATTTTTGAAAAAGTCGATTATTTCGTTAACCAGAAAATTTTCAAAAAAAATTCGGATAAAAGTTTTGTGTTTTGATAGAATGAACTACTACTATGATTTTAAAAAAATATGGGAAATTTGTAATTCAAGATATCGATAGCAATTTTCCTATTTTAAATGGACGCAATATTGATTGTTTTCAACAATTAAATTTCATTTTTCCTGATTTCAAGAATGTATTACAATCCACGTTTGAAGTCATACACTACAGAATTTTGATATATTTAAATTAAATTAATTACTTTTTGACGTCCGGTCTTTAAACAAATGCAAAATTTATATAATATCATATACTCCCGCAGTCCGGAAATTTGGTATACATTTTGACTTATGTTGTTTTCCGAAAATAAGATATACATTTTTAATTTAGGTAATCTTTTCTTTATAAAATATTATAATAAATCAAACCCAATAAATTAATAAAGTTGGATCAAAAGTTGGAGGTTTTCTATTTTTTTTTACCCATTACAACTAATCCAAAGTATCAGTGTCGTTGCATTTTATTAATAATTTTAATGTTTTGAAAAAAATCTATACTTTAAACTTCCCAATGTTTAATGATGTGTATAAGAAACAAGGGTGTTACATTTAAAATAAGAAAGATAATGTTATTAAACGGAAGTTCAATAAAATACTTAAATTTTGATTTTAATTTTCATAATTACCGGGTGTCCATGAAACTAGGGCCACTATAAAAATAATTTTACTATGTTATTTGGCATAAGAAACCGCATGAACTTTATACTAAAAAAAATCAATTTCACTTCCGGTTACTCTTAAATAATTTAAATAGGTAAAATAAATTGTAAATTAAGAAATCCATACCCAAGATGTATGTAGGTAGAATCCTCAAGACGATACTCGCCGAAATGTTTGTAAAGCGCACTTTTGATAAAAAAATGCGTTTTTATTTTTATTCCAAAAGTACGCCCCTATCATAGACTCTACACGAAAAACAAAAATTCTATATGAAAACTAAATTCAATTTGTATGGCATTAGGCATCGTTTTTGTTAAATTTTTTATTACAAATGCCCAAAAATTTTCAAACATTTCGCCGAGTGTCTTCTTAAGTTTACTTTATAAACAGCTGTTCATAAATTAATAAAATAAAATGATAAAATAAAATAATATATTGCGATCATTTGAACAAATATTAAAATAAAAAGTTAAAAAAATGAGTAAGTACACTTAAGATTTCACCTACATGTTAGTTATCACTGTAACAGAAGAAAAAAAATCCTCTATCAAAGTAGAGGGTGTCCTTACTATTATGCCATTTGAAAAAATAAAGATATTTGCAAAAAAACGTATTTTAAAAATTATAAAAATTAATTTCTAAAAAACTGCCGAATGAATTTCATAATTTATCATTTATTTTACCCATGTAATTTTTTAAGAGTAATTTTAATAAATTTTATTTAAAAAAATACAAAAAAAAATGTATTTTTTTTTAAAACATACTTGGAACCTACTAATCTTTAATAATTAGTAAAAAAAATAGGCTGTTACATTTAAAATAAGAAAGTTGATGTCATTTCCGGTTAAACCGGAAGTGAAATTTAAATTTTTTTAGTTCAATAAATGCGTTTTATTATCTCATATAACATATAAAAATTTGCATATACAGGGTGGTCCAACGAAAACTTCACAAGCCCGGTTTTCGGTATTTAACCTGAGTTTTAGAAAAAACGTTCGGGCAGGTCGATTTTTGTTTCAAGAGGGAACGATTTTTACCTAATTACCCATTACCCACTTTCAACCCCAGCCGGGGGCTGATATCAACTTAATAATTTCAAACAGCAATAGGGGTCAAAATGCATAAAAATAAAAAGTACAAGGAACCAGTTTTACAACAGTGCCATGATTTTTAAAATCGGTGCCTAACATTACATTCAAATTTTTATTGGTTAATTAATCAAAATGAACTTATCAATTCTGTTTTTTAGTATTTCTGTTCAGTTTTTGGAAAACCTGTTAAGCAGGTCGATTTTTGTTTTTAGGGGGACAGATTTTCTAATAATTATCCCTTACCCACTTCCAACCCCTAATGGGGGGTTGATATCAACTTAATAATTTTAAAATAATTGCACCGTTGTAAAGATAGTTTCTTTTACTTTTTATTTTGATGCATTTTGACCCTTATTGCTATTTGAATTTATTAAGTTGATATCAACCCCCCATTAGGGGTTGCAAGTGGGTAAGGGGTAATTATTAGAAAATCTGTCTCCCTAAAAATAAAAATCGGCCCGCTTAACAGTTTTTCCAAAAACTGAACAGAAATACTAAAAAACAGACTTGATAAGTTCATTTACATTAATTAACCAATAAAAATTTTAATGTAATTTTCTTAGCGAGTTAGGCACCGATTTTAAAAATAATAGCACTGTTATAAAGCTGGTTCCTTGTACTTTTTATTTTTGTGCATTTAGACCCCTATTGCCGTTTGAAATTATTAAGTTAATATCAACCCCCTGTTAGGGGTTGGAAGTGGGTAATGGGTAATTAGGCAAAAATCGTTACCTCTTGAAACAAAAATCGACCTGTCCGAGCGTTTTTTCAAAAACGGGCTTGTGAAGTTTTCCTTGGACCACCCTGTATACAGAAATCACAGGGATTGCCCTAGTTTCGTGGACACCCGGCATATGAATCGCAGAGGTGTTTCGGGGCACCCGGTTTAATATTAAATTAATTTTCTTTTCAAATTTTATATACGACAATAATTATCATGTTTTTTAATAGATTCAAAAAATCAATTTATTTTCAAGGAGAATAGTTATTGCTTGCCCTTTTTCCATGTTAAAAATAAATTTTACTCATCCGAGCTTATTTTTAATTTATTTTAAACATAATATAAAAATGACTATTCATCTCACAAGTGATTATTTTTTGTAACAAGTAAAACGTCAAAAATATCAGCGATTATTTTATGACGTTAATGTCAAATTTCAAAAAGTTTGAAGTTGGCTGTCAAATTTTGCACAAAAATAGTCCCTTAAATATGCACTCTTATTCAAATTATAAGTCGAATATTTTTCATACACTACCACTCATGTCATTTGGGGTTAAAAATTCCCCTCCTGCTACGCAGTTGAGGAATTAAAACTTAAACCCAAAGGACATTCGTGGTAATGACAGTGAAAAATATTCGACTTAAATTTGACCACTCGTGATATTACATATGAATATTTATGATTTTATTATTTAGAATGAATATTTTGAAGTTATTTATGTTGGGATATAAAATGACATTGTCGTGTTAAGTGTAGGAAACAATTGTAAAATCAACGAGTCGCGAAATTTTTGCATTTGTAGCGTAAACCGTAAACGGCACGTGTCCGGCAGCGCCTGCTTGATGAAGGCACGAGCCCCAAAGTGAAACTTCTTGTACCGGTAATTGGCGTCCATCCAGGTATAAGAAAACACGTGGACACTAGGTACTTCCTTCCTCTTAAAGGGCGCACTTAATAAGGGTTGACACTTTAAAAGCAATTTATTATTCGCATTTAAAATTCCTTAAAATTTACTCCTATAGTTTTATCACCAATTATTTCTTTATATAAAAAAAAACTGCACGATTTCCGGTGTAAATACATCATAATTATTATTAAACCAATTTCGGGCTTCCACTCTCAACAATTATTCGAGACATGGTTTATCTAAAAAATGTTACTCCTTTATCTTTTACATTTTGCTTCTAGACGTGGGCTTTTAAATAATTAGAGAAGCAACCACTTTAGTGGTAACCATTAGGGTGACTTATGAACACATTTAAATTTTTTGCTTTATTTTTTATTTTCCTAGACTTATGTCATCAATATAAATATAAATACAAGCGCAATAACCGGAAAAAAGTGCATCGTCTTGTATTCGAATTTTATTGTTTCTAAGTCATGGTCAAGATCAAAGGAAAAAAATACAAGTCGTATTAAATTGTTGGACGTGATATTGTCATTAGTGAGTATCTAATTAGCACATCTGCTTAGGGGCGTTGGCGAGTTTTAGCTATTGTAAAGTATACTTTTCGTTTTTTTGTTTGGAACTACTATTTTGCACTTTCTTATCAAATTCAAAAACTGGCGAGTGTGCCTACACGTGAATATAATTAAATTAATTGCTTTTACTCACATTTCTAATTAAATTTTCAGTAACAATTACAAGAATTTTTTGAAACAATAGAATTAAAATTTAAATAATAAAGTCTGTAAAATTTAATTTTTTTGTTATATTTTTAAATGGATCTAAAATTCTGATATAGCCACAAAAATCACTTATGTGATCTTAATTTATTTACTTCTAGACACAAGCTTTTAAATAATTAGGAGGGGCAACCACTTTAGTGGAAACCAGTAACCATTAGGGTTGAATTAGGTATGTCCTCTGAAAAATACATTTCCATAATTCATTATAATTGTAAAAAGTTTATATTTTTTAAATTTTATTTAAAAAAATATACTTCCAATTTGTCATATAAATTTCGAGTTAAAAATTTTAAATTTTTTTAATTAAAAATTAAGAAAAACAACTAATTTTATATCTCATTATTTTTATTAAGGGGCACAAAAATTTCTTTATTGAGTTTTTGAAAAATTTTTACTTAAGGAAGGCAATTTTAACAATCTAGTATTTACCAAAAAAATACTACGTTTGGTTTTACATTGTTGTTAAATTTTGGGTATAAAATAAAAAAAAATCTTTTAAAACTGACAAAAATACCCCAAAAGTTATTAAAAAACGCGATGGACATGTTTTTTTCTATTTTTGTCGCTAGACAATATAATTCCTGAATATACTGGGTCTTCCGTTCGTGGTTCACCTAACGTCAGGGTTTGAAAGCTAAGCAAATTTAATCAACAACAAACGAAAAAAGTATAGGTCTATTTTTTATAGGTATAGACCTACAGCATTTTGAATTCTATGTCACCAATTTTTGACAAAAATCGCCGAATCGCTAATTACTTTTTATCCAATATACGTAGAATTAATTATCACTAGAAAGCTGAAACCATCCTCTTCCAATTAGTAACAACAGTAACTAGGAAATGGTTGATATAATGTTGAATAAAAAATCACAAAGAAAAAAGAAGAAAAAATAAATATTTTTATTTTCGGTTTTTGAAATTTTTTCCAAGATGAGACCTATTAAGACTCTGTTTTTTTTTTAATTTTCTGAAACTTCTTCATGTTTACAACAAATCAGGGAAAAAATTGAAGCCATAGCTGTTTTCCTTTTCTTAGTAGAGCCTTCTGAAGTTACTCCTAGAAGAAGTATTCTGAGCACAGTCTGTTACCATCGACAGGTGGATTGGCTACACTGGCGTGAAACTGTTCTAAAATATTTGGCATTCCATCAGGTATACCTTATAGCCTTATTGACAAACTATGCACCCCTTATGATATCCCATACTGGCTATTTGACAAGCTATGCTCAGGACTACTTCTGATAGAAGTAACTTCAGAAGGGTTTACTAAATCAAGGAAAAGAGCTACGATTTCAAAATTTTCCCTAGTTTATTGAGAATATGAACAAGTTTCAGAAAATTAAAAAAGAACACAACCGTAATATGTCTAATCTAGGAGAAAATTTAAAAAAACTGCAAAAAATAAAAAAAAATTTCATTTTTTTCTGTTTTAAATTTTTTTTTTTATCATTTTTACAATTGTTTTTGTATGACTCTTATTACCTATTCAAAGAGGATGGTTTTAGGTTTTTAATGATAATTTTTTTTGATCCCTACACATATTACTTAAGCTGTAATTAGCGATTTTGTGATAAAAATCTGTAACCAAAAATTCAAAAGGCTACAGCTCTAAAACTAAAAAGGCTAGACCTCCACTTTTTTGGTTTTTTGTCGACTAAATTTGGTCTACTTTCTAACTCCAACGTTTGGTGAACCATGAACGGAACACCCTGTATACAACGAATCAAACTCTTTACTAACGCTTGAGTATAAACATGAGGAGGAAACCTGGAAAAATCTGTATACCCACTTTAAATAAATCATAAATATAAATTGATAATGTTTTCATTCCTAAGGAACCTTCTAAATCTCGAAGATTTTTTTATCCTTTTTTTTTTATTTTGCACTAATATTAATAGTATTTGGCACATGTTTCCTCCAGGATAAGAAATATAAACCTTCAAATTAAAAAAAATATTATTTAGACCGCTTCTTCCTATAAAATGCTGTCGTAACAATCAAAACTGTCTTAATCTGTAAATGCCCTAAATTTAATTGTCATTGGTCTGAAAGAATTTATACATTTTATTGATGCGCATAACCAGAAATTATTTTTATATATACAGAGTGTTTGGTAATTGGAGCGCAGGCTATTCCACCTTTTTTTTAATGGAACACCTTGTAAATTTTTTGACATTTGCATTAACACTAAGTAAAGAATACAAAGATATTTTTTATTTTGTAAAATTTTGAGTGGGCCTTTAATTTTTTACGGACATTTTCTATAAAATTTATCACATGTAGACATATTTGTATAAAATTTTAGCGAAGAATGATTTATATAAATGTTAAAGAACGCTTAAAGAGGAATAATATTTTGTAAAATAATATAGGGTGTTCCATTTTAATAATTAAAATACACCAGTATCACCTTTTCATATAATAAATTTCGAAAAAGAATTTAACAAAAATACCTCAAAATCAATTTTACAAAATTGTTTTTAAGTTTTCAAAATAAGGCCAATATGATTTTCTAAAAATATGAGGAAATTTTTATAGAAAATGTCCGATACAAAAATTAAGGGCACGCTCAAATTGTGAAAAAAAATATCGTTGTATTCGTTAACTTGGTGTTATTGCAAATATGAAAAAAAGATACAAGGTTTTCTACTAAAAAAGGTGGAAACTCCCTGTATAGACATAGACCAATTTTGTAATTTAATTTTTTTTCCTATCTCTTAATATAAAAAATATAGATACCTACCATTTTCAGGCTCAAAACTCACCCTGTATAATTACCTACTTCAATTTTTTTCGTTTTTCGTAAATTTTTCTACAATAACTTTTTTATTTTATGAGTTTAATTTTGTAGTCAGATATGAACATTTCTGAAAAAACTTGTAAGAAAATTAAAATTATAAAAAAACTTGCTAAAAATCATAGGCTCCAGTTTTTTCATCGCCGGTAGTTCTAAATATTTATATATTTTTTTTACATTTCATTTTAAGTAAACGGTCTTGGGATATTTCAATTATTTTCACGATGACAAGAAAGCACTGCTTGAATTTTTAGTTTTAATTTCATTTATAATTAATTACTTTATTATCAATTGCTTATAAATTAGAGATAGACAAATGGGCGACAGGGAAAAAGGCAGAAAGAACGACAAAAGGTTGACATCGCTGAAAGCAAATCAGAAGATTTTGCTAAAAGACCTACACTGACAATAGGTTAAAAGAAAAAAGACCGATCGATATAAGGCCGAATTTGAGAAATGATAAACGTCTAATGCAGTAAAAAATACCAAAAAGGCTTACTTGAACAAAAGACCGACTTACACAAACTTGGTTAAATTTATTTACTTTATTTAAGTATGTTCTGTTTACCCCGAAAAACAAGACACTTTTTACTTAAAATCTTTTCTATACAATTCTGAGTTTTCGAAATAATTTTACTTTTTAAGTTAAGTTGGGCTAGTTCGTCTTTTACTTTGGGTTTTTTGTAAATGCAGTATTTTTATCATTTTTTGTCTTTTCACGTTCAGTCTTTCTTCTTTCGGCCACTTGGTTTTTATCGTTCGGCTTTTTTTATTCCTCCTTTTGTCTCCTTCGGCCTTTTTTTTTAATTCGGCCACTTATCAGTCGGGATTGTGCCTTGTATAAAACGCGGCCTTTTGTCCATTTCTGCCATTCGGCCTTTGCTGTAGACCCCTTTTTAATATATAATAATTGTATAAATCTATGAATTGTAATAATTGATTTAATTTTATTTATTTTCTTAGGTTTAGAAGTTTAAAACAATTTTTCCATTTTTTCAAAACGTATATTGAATGCAAGAATTTCATCAGGCAATTCTTGTTACAATTACATACATAAAATAACATTTTTCTTTTAAATTTAAATATTCATAAATTTTGTAATAACATTTTAAAATTTAAAGAATTTATTTACTTGGTTTTCAAAGTAAAACCATGTTTTTTTCAATTTTTATAGAGAATAATAATAGATAATGCACGAAGTATACTGAATAAACAAAAAATATTACTACATAACTAATTTCTTTGTTCATCACTAATTTTCAATCAAAATTAAATTTTGTAAATACTGACTTAAACGAAACATTAACCTCTATAATTCCTTTTTTTATAAAAATATCAATTTAAAAGAAAACAAATGTGTTTTCTTATAAAATAAGAAAATAAAATAAGAAATAATAATAATAAACAAAATTCTTTTGCAATGGCCATAAAAGAATTTTCTATGTAATTTCTTGTTTGTCCGGTAATACCTTTAACTTTTTTTTTAATGTAACACCCCAAATTTTTATTCATAGTTTAAAACAATTTTGGAAAATAAGTATGTTTATAATATTTTTTTAATTCTTTTTTGAAAATAAACAGTTAAAAAAAGTAATTTGAAGTTACAAATTACCAAAAACTCATTTTAAACAAAATGTTTATAGAAGATAATTAAAAATAGGATTTTTTTAAATGTAAAAGTGCCGGGTCACTCGGTTTTTGAAAAAGAACATTTTATAACAATTATTTTGGTATCCCATATCATTCAAATCATTCTGCAAAACAAGCACATGCAAAATGATGTTACCCTACATTTTTATAAAATCTTATTTTTAAGAAACCAAGTTACCCTTCATTTTTGCATTTGAAAAAATGGTGTTATTTTCAAAAATGCTTCTCAAAAGAGTTCAAAAATTAATATCTCAAAAACTACTTGAATTATTTTACAAATTACATCTGGAAGAATAAAGTTTAAATATTAAACTTGTTTTCAATTGTGTTCTAATAGCCAATAACTATACTATCAATTTTTGGACGATAATCATTTAAAGTAGTATTGGTAATTTTTATTAACTTCGGATGAAGACAAAAAAATTTGCTATTATTTCCGGCAAAAAGCGAAGTGATATTGAAAAACTTTATAGTGCATAAAATGAACAATTCTTGAAGAATAGAATATACTCAAATTTCACATAATTATTTTCAAAATTAAATGTTTCGTTTACACCCGGTGTTTCACAAGTTTTTATTTCAAGAAAAATTAAAAATATGTTTTGTCATTTGTTTTCTAATTTATATAAATTTATTTTTATCAAAATATTTTTGATAAATTCATGATTTTTTAAAGAACCAAAACAGGACAAGGAGTTGCCCAGAATCTGTAATTAAATTCCTTTAACAAAAGTCTTAAAATTCAGCAAATTTGTGTTATTTAGCTTAAAAGTTATCTTTAAAAAATTTAAAAAAATATTTATTATATTTGTGTGTCATCTTATTGAAACGTTTGTTATACATATATTTAGTTTTTTAAATTATCGATATTAGTTTTTTATGCTTTAATAACTTTGATATAAAAGTATTAAACAAAAACCTCCTTTCAACAAAGAAAAAAATAACAAAAGATTAATAATTGCGGTTATAATATTAAGAAACAAAAATGCAAATTAAAACAATAAAATTTAATTTTTGGGTATTCACTTTTAACAGGCCATTTACTTAAATTTGAAGATAAGCGAGCTTTGTTTAAATAACAATACAAAAAGTAGAAAATTGGAATTGGAAGAAATTAGTGGACCAATTAATAGGTAATCAAAGTTGGAAATCTTTGCGTGATTAATTCTATTTTAAAACAGCGTGACTCAAATTAATGACATATTGCTTAGTAAGTAGAAGTGTGATTTCTTTTTAAAAGTGCAATGTAAGCTGTTTTAGGGTGGTTGGTGGTAACTTTTGTTTTTGTAGAAATTTGAAATAAAATATGGTGGGGGGTGGAAATTTGAGTCACGTGTGTTTTTAGGAAAAGCGTGGCTGTTTTGAAAAGGTGAGACGGGGGGACGCGCTCTAATGGCAAATGGCAATTAGTCGAGTCCTACGAGTTCGATCATTGTCGTTGCGCTGTTCTGTTGTTTTCGACATTTTTCCGTTGCATTCGGTTAAGTGGTATGTGCTATGTGTTCCGGGCTCCCGGCGAAAGCGCACACTCTTCTTGCTTATCTCGCCCTGAAAGCACCGTGCACACCACCCAACATCAAATCCAACCATCAAAATACTATTCGCGATTAGTGGACTGCTAACTATTTTTTTAAATTTTTGTGAAAGGAATTGCTCAAAATCAACATTTCTTCCCAGGAATTTAACCACGGCGGCAATAATTGGTAAAAAAAAAATTTTTTCTTTAAAAATTCACACTTACAAAAATTTATTAATTTTTATTACTTTATTTATTTCAAATTTTTATTAAACAAACTCAAGTTATATTTAACAAAATAGTTACACTTAAAAAATCTTAAAATTCAGAAAATTTTCTATAAATTAAACAGGCCCTATTATTTTAGTTTTTTTTTATTTTTGGATAAATTGGATGATAAAATGTGTTTAAAATTTCTTTAAAATATTTTTTTTTAATTTATCTTGATATTAATTAGTTGTAAGGTGAGTAAATGTTTTTAAATTTAACAATAACAATCAAGGAGATTAGGTTATCGAGATTACTTTTAAGACCAAACTCTAATGGCTTTGTTTCTTAAACATTTGTTAATGTTTTGATAAACTGCACGAGATATCTTATGGCCTTAAAGAGCGATAAAAAAAATGTTGCATATATTATAACTCGCTACTTTTTTAGTCACAAAGAAACTGAATGGCAAATATCATAACTGCAATAAAAATAATAGGAGTTAATTGTGGAAATTAGATCACTTGCATCATTAATACTCGATGATGATTAACTTGATACAATAATATACCCAATATCTTTGCGTTTTATTTATTTTTTTAGAGAAAGAAGGAGACATCTAATGTTTTAATATTAATTACAGTAAGGAACAAATTTTTAAGAAAAAATTGTGTCCTCTTTTATTTTTGAGATTATTTGCACATAAATCAACAAAATATATATCGGCAAAAAGGAGAAATTTGCGCAAGTTTGGACAATACGGCTTTCATATTTAAACATTAAATGTGAAATTTTGGAAAACATATATTCATGAAGTAGAGTCGCCAAATAAAATATCTAGTCTATAACATTTTCTTTAATCATTAGGACCCATTCTGTAATAAAAATATCGAGTGCACAAAAGTATTTTGCTTCTAAAACGTATGTTAATAAAAAAATAAATTTCGGAAATACTTTGAAAATGAAATGAAAGAAGTGCAATAACATACCTTAAAATTAGTCGTGGTGCATGTCAAAGTTTAATACTCCCTCCGTCCGAAAATATGGTATACATTTTGAAAAAAATATTGGGATTAACGAAAGTAAATTGTTTTGGTCTTTTTTTATTTTTATTTCTAAATATGTGACAACAAATAAATAAAATAAACATAAATATTCTGCAATATGTTAAAAATTATTAATAGATTTAAAAGTCGATTATTGAAAAAGCCCGTTAAAGGTCAAATAAAATTTTTGATACCACCCAAAATAAAGAAGTATAGCCATATTTTGAAAATCGCATTTTCTTGTTTTTCCAAGATAGCGCAGGAACGATGCGGTATTTAAATGTTTTATAAACGATTTATTAATATACGAATAAATCTCTACTACTTTGTCTATTTAACCGACTTTCTATTTCCAATAATAACAAAGATACCCATACAGTTCAACGTCAAATGGGACACCCTGTATAATGACACTCGCTGTTAGAAAATGCCGTATTTTTGTGAAAAATGTGTTGAAATTTGAAATGAACAAAAGAAATTCCAAATTGAAGAAATTAACCTTTAATAACCTGGCAATAATTTCTGGAAAACAACTTTAAAGTCGTTGATTTTTGGTAATTTTTTATTCTCATAATGTGAAAAATTGTGGAAAATTAAGGACTAGAAGCTGTTTTCCAGTATTTTTTGTATTATTCTTTGTTATTCTATAGTTTTATTATAATATTTCATAAAAAAAATCAATCTAATTACCTAAATTATTCGTACAAGTAAATAGCTTAAAATGTGTACGATATTTCCGGACGGAGGGATTAAAACTTTTAATAGATTGTTGATAAGTAATTACCAATAATAAAAAAAATCGAATTTTACTTAACAGTTTGTACTTTAGTACTTTAAAGAATTAATATGTGATAGATCCATCTAATAACTTTCGGTTGCGACTTATGCGCACCTGGCTGCTCTTTTTTAATATTTGTTATCTACAAAGAACCTAAAAATGACGAAAATAATACTTTTAGAACATTTAACACACGTATCGTAGAAACTACACCTTTTCCAATTGTATTATTTCAGAAAAGATCAATTCAATTTCAGAAATCATCAATTGTAATTTCGAAACCTGAATTATATTTCTGTTGGCATATTTTTGAACCATTTGACATGATGTCGTATACGACTTTCATCATTCTATCCTTGTCATCCAAATGTAAAAATAAGAGTCTGTTCTTGTCATGTCGTATACGACATCGTGTCGAGTGATTCAGAATTCGTCAATTTAATTGAAGAAAGTAAGATTTGTATTTCAGGAAGTAGTCGATTGTATTTCAGAAAGAATTATTTGTTTTTCATTCAAAGTAAAATTTTCCGCAGAAATTTTGGATTATCTAAATATAACTGGGTATTAAAACAAACGTCTTGAAACCAACCAATTTAGTATTTTAGCCACCAACAGCCATGTTTTCCATTGCTAAAGCACATGATCGATTTTAGTATAGTGCTGGACGAGTACAACCACCACCAACAACCCACAATTGTATTTTTGACTTCATTAATAATTATTGTTTCTATGTAAACCAATATTGACATTTAACAATATAATCTTAGAGCAGATTATTGGGTGAATAAGCATATAACAGTGTTACTGGTATAATGTGTATAATGTTAAATTGCCAAAGAACATTTTTCAATAATCGTATATGCTGTATTGGTTCACATACACAATCACTATTGGTTCCTCAAAATTTTACAATTGGTCCTTTCTGCAATTAAATTAATTTTTCTGAAATACAATTGATGCTTTCTGAAATACAATTGATGTTTTCTGAAATGCAATTGATAGTTTCTGAAATTAAATTGATTCTTTCTAAAATACAATTGATGATTTTTCAAATACAATTGGTAAAGGTGTAGGGCCAATATTTAATTTTAATAGGTATTCTCAATCAGTGTACCATAAAATTAGTATAATTTAGCTATTTCAGGATACCATAATGCTGTTATTTACAAAATAAAGGTTTTATGAAAAAGTTAAATGTAAAATGTAATTATTTTTAAATTCTACCCAAAAATTCATTTTATCCGCGTAACATGAAACTTAATATTATTTGTTCTCTATGGGTTATCTTAATTTAATCATTGTAATTTAATATAAGAAAATTACTGAATGTTATATTATTGTAATTAATGATGTCGAATATGCTAATTTTTTTTAAATCGAAATTGATCTTGTTTTATGTTACAAATTTTAGGTTTTAGCTTGGTAGTTTAGCATTTGTAAGAATAAAAAATAAATATTAAATATTTTTCAATTTTCCACTTAAAAAAAATAAATATTAAATATTTTTCAATTTTCCACTTAAAAAAAATAAATTTCTGGCACTAATTTAAAATATTATATCATTAAAAAAGCAATATAATCACGTAATCAATATCTTTTTATTTGAAACCGTTTCTGGTGATATTGAATTTTAAAAATTATTCGTGTTTTCTTTTTTATCGGGAAAAATTGCTAAAAATGAAAAATTTAGTTCTCAACAGAAAATTCGCTTATAAATTTTAAATTGGGAGAACTATCGATGATTCAAAATTGGCAGGCACTTTTCTTTTATAAATAAAATAAAACGAAAATAGGTTCAAATCAGATATAAATGTAAGTACTCAATATTTTCAGGAAAAATGCATCTGTGTTTTTGCAAAATATGGTTTCATGTTTAAATAAATCAAATTAAGAAATATTCTTTTGATAAAAAAAATATTTTGTTACTGCTATACATATTTTTTGAAAATTAAATGAAATATCTTACACGTAGTTTTCAACTTTTCTGATGTAATGGCAACTGATGTAATGTTTGTCAAATCATCGAATAATCTATAAATTACTTTTGGCAACTGCCATATTAAAGTAAAAAAAATACTGCTTCCAACTTGAAAAACATAAATTATTTTGAGTAGGTACTGTAATTGCTTTCTTATAAACGCAAAATAATTTTAATATTTTAAAAAATTGATCTTTTAGTTTAGTCCAATTTTTTAACAATCTAATCTAAAATTAACGAGTTTTTTTTCTAGAAACTCTTAAGAAAATTATATTATCTAGCTTTTTATTATATTTTTTAATCCTTCAGTTAAACGAAATTTTACATTATTTTATAAATTGCTTTGATTTATTCATAAAAGTTTATTTAGTTTTATGGAATGTGTATCATTTCCCATACAGATTCTTTTTAAAGTACCAATTCCAAAGTTCAGTTAGCAAGTCCACAGTATGAAATCTAGTAAGTCACATTAAGAGTGGATCCTATACTTCAAGTGAGTAAGAGCGGGATAAAAAACTGACTTGTTCGTGATATGAACCATATCCACTTTTTTCCATAAATTCCTCAATTTTTTGCTTTACCTATTAAACCAATTGCCATATCTATAGTATTTGTATTGTTATTCGCGATTTTAGAATATTTCTCGCATTTAGATATACAGGGTGTTTTTAAAATGGTGGTCACGGCTTCGTCTGCTTATACTAGAAGTAAAAATAAGACAGAAAGTTCCTATAAATATTTATCCAAAACTCAACTGTTATCGAGATATAGGGTGTAGAAATTGATAGGAGTAAAATTTTAGGGGTGTTTACTTCTCCTGGATAGCCACATCTGGCCATTACTTTTGTCTTAATTTGACAATCCAGTGACGTACCGAGGTCAAGGTGTTCCATTTTTTCGAATTTATTTGGTACTCCAATGCAAAATTTTACGATTTTGTTTCGATTTTTAAAATTTCATTCAGTTTATCATATAAAAGTACACCTCTTAATCTTGTTAAAATCAAACTAATATTCAAAACTTTAAACAAATTTAAATTTTTAACTCTTCGTTAGACTCTTAGTTCGTGTTTTAAATAAATGATCACGCCAGAATGCCAGAAACACTATTGTAAATTTTATTAGAAAATGAATAAGGACGTCATTTTGAGCATTTTTCTAAAATTTAAAATTGGGTGTTTCTGGCATGTTTTTTATTAAAAACCCCGACAAAATGTTATACTAAGAGTTTTTAATTTTAATTTTCTTTGGTTTAAGTGTAATAGTTTCAAGTTTTGAACCTTATAACTACATATTCAACAAAACACAAATAGATTCATTATATAAAGCTGTGGTAAATTTCCCAATTATATATGAATACATATTTGTTAGTTCAAATATTTTAATATTTTTTTTTATTCTAAGAATTTTGTTTTCTGGTTTCGAGTTTGAAAATTTCAAAGTGCTGTAACTTTTGATTAAAAAATAGACATACAACTGTTGTGTTTTTTAGTCTTGTATAAAAACTTTACTAGGAAATACCTGAATTAAATTTTATTAATTTAAAAAATGTATAATATATGTATTTTTTAACTAAAATTATTTTTGATTTTATTTTCAGCCCATTATATTCAGGCACTAGAGCACTTAGTTACACAACTACAGCTATGCCTTATTATTCAACATCCCCAGATCTTACAGCACAACCAACTCAGCTATGGACAAATTCAGGTAAGGCACATTTATTAATTCTCCCAAGAAATTTTCAAATTTTAATTTATTTCCATCTGGTAAAATAGTAAAACAAAACATTTAAACTGTGACGCATGTATTTATTTGAAAGAACTGAAAATATTTTAAAATACAAAATATTTATACAGCTTTTAGTATTTTTTATATTTCACTCTGTATATACAGGGTGCTGAAAAAGTCGACTACACGCTCCACGGTACGTGTTGTTTGGAAGCAACCGTTAAACAAGGGTAAAATAATTAACAACAAATATTTGGATGGAAACTTGGCAACATTGTTATCAAAGTAGACTTTGAAGATACCAATCCTTCTTAATATTTAATTCAAATTATTGGTTAGGTTAGGTTTAGTTTACAATCTAACAATTTTATTATTAGTAATTTTTAATTATAACAAATAAAAAAACTTAAATTTAAAGTAGATATTCGAAGTTATTTTTATTAGATTAGGGGTGACCAATGTTATAGAAACTACACTAAAGTAGGAATATTTTAATGGCCTTAAAAATGCACTTATAATAATTATTTAATTCTTTCAACCTAATTTGATCATTTTAAATATTTTTAAATGCTGTCAAAATTTGGTAGACACTTAAAACTTGTTTTTAACAGGTGACATGGGCTAAAAAGACCTTTAAAGCTTGATTTTTTTTTAATAATTACAACCATACTTTGATTCCCCATCTAATAAGGATTGACCGGTTTCAGAGTCTTTTTGCAAAATACTTTTAGTTCCCGCCCAGGTTATTTTAAAAACTAGTAATTTTTGAAAAGTAGCATGAAACTGATCAATTGTTATTTAGTGGAGGACCAATGTATGGTTGTATTTACTTTTATTGTAACTTTTAACAAAATCAAGCTTTAAAAGCCTTTTAACCCATGTTACCTGATAAAAACGCGTTTTACATGTCTAACGTGAAAATGTTATAACTTCTCAAATATTCCATCAAATTAAAAAAAATATGACAGCTGTATAGAGAATAGTAGGAGCTTTGTAATGAAGTATCACTCCACCACTATTGCCATTTAAGATTTCTGAAGGGGTAGTTTTCCTGCATAAATAAAAATTGACCGGTTTCAGGTTTTTTTTTTCAAAATTTACTTGTTTTCAAAATAACCTGGGTGGGAACTCTTAGTTGGGCCACCCTGTATGTGCGAGCGAAGCATACTTTAAAATGGACTCTTAAAGTTTCAGAAAATTTTTGTCAATTTTATGATAAGTTATAAATTTTAAATTGCAAATATCTTTACATTCTTAACAATATGGTTATCTTTATTTTCTCTACTATACATATTGCGCAAAAATAACTTAAAATGTACAAATAAAATTCTTAACTTTGGGCACTCATATATTGATTAATCTACTAGAAGGATTTTTTAAAATATTATCCCTTGTCTAAGAAGTGCTTCTTAACTTCGTAGCGTGGACCGCGAACGCGACTTTTTCAGCACCCTGTATTTACTTAAGAATTTTCAAATTTCAAGCAATCATAACCTACGGCATAAAATGGTAAGTAAAGTTAAAGTGAAACAATCAAACATTACGATGTTAAAACAAATGTTTTCTCAGTTGAAAACTTGATCACGTGTCAAAATGAAACGGTCTGATTGGCTTAGAATTTAATGAGTTATATTGTCAGTATAATTCAAACCATAATAAGTCAAAAATATTTAATGAAAAATCAAATCTTGAGAAAACGTAAATAGTTTATTATCTAAAATCATCAAGTTTTTTTTTCAAAAATAACCGAGGTAGATATTTTTTAAATAGAGTTTACCAAAAAACAGAATACTTAATCTAAATAATTTTAATTGAAATATATTTTTTTATAATAATCATAAACAATTATTAAATTAAAAAGTAAACAATTAAATAAAAACATTTACATATTAATTTATTTAAGCAAAAGAGGTTATCCTGTTTATAAAAATAGAACGCGTTTGAATTGATAACAATAAATATCAGTATTTTTGTGTAATTTTATTATCAATTTAATAATGGCATGTCAATTTATTTTCTCCTAGGTCAGTAATTAAATTGTTATTTTAAAAATGATGAATACAGAATTGTTTTACGAGTAAATTTCACTTGATACTTGATATTAAATGATTAAAGATTTATTTTTGAATATTTGAGAAAAATCTTAATTAATTAGGAAATTAGATGTTAATTTTTTAAACAAATTTAGGATCAAAACGACTGGTACTGAATTAGGTTACAAAGTATACCAATCTTCCCATGAATAAAATTGGATTTCAAAGATTTGATTTTAAATTTAAATACGATCAAAAAAATTTACCATTTTTAAAAAAAGATGTTATTCCAAGAAAATAAGAAATTGAAAAATCTATCGATGACTAAAAGCTTATCTTTCATATTATCCATTCGGGATGGATTCAATCCGAGAATACTCGATCATCATTTACTTCCATAAAATCATAGGAATTGAAGAAGCATAGTTTTATTTACTACTTTAAAGGGTGTCAAATATTCAAAAAATTCCTTGGGTCATTTTTTTAAATATTATTGCCTCCTATCTTATTGGACCCACTAATAAGCTAAATGAAAGCTTTGTGGTACCCAGAGGCCCCCATAGCATATTTTAGAAAATGGCTAAAGGATGTAATTCTAAGAAGTTCTTCCTTATTCCTGATATTATCCTCCTACGAATTCGCCAATCAATGAAGAGAACATTGGATTTCTTCCTACGAGTATATCTTTGAAACGAAGCAATTTCAAAAAAATCGTCAAGAATATAAATTTTCATAGCACAAGGAAGCACTTCTTGAATTTCTGACATTTGCTTAAGTAACACTGTATGTTTTGATTTTTTGGCCACTGTCTTTATTTGTCTTTATTCTTATAAAATGAATTGCTTCAAAAATATGTATATCAGGCAGTTAAATAGTGAATTCTTGACCTTTGTTAATTTGTTGAGATTTTAAATCTTTTCACTGTATCACTGCCTCAATAAAATTTTTGGTTGATTAACATTTTACATTGTTTAATTTTAAAGGAATGGGTAATCAAGGTAGTTTAAACTTGTGTAATGGTGAAGAATATGAGAAACCAGGTGGTACCAACACTTCGCTTCCAGCTTTCAATCGATTGTCAGCAACATCGTTCCATGCAAATTCGGGAAGACCTTCTCATAGAGCAGCACCTTACACGCTCCCCAATCCCACAGGATACGCAGATTGGCAATACACCACTGATCCACTTCCACCACAATACAACTTCATGGCTACTCCTTCAAGAAATCGCCAACAAGTGTCGATGTCAGCGGCTGCCTCCTTATCAGCAAGTAAGTCAGAATTTTCATAATCAATACCCACGAGCTTTACTTATTCTAATAACTTATACATATAAAAAGTGTAGAGAAAAGGAGCGGAAGTGAGGTATGTACTTTATAGAGTACATGCACAGGAAATGTCGGGGCAGCGAGCGCTCTTATCACTCAGACAAAGAGCACGCGCCATTTTAAAGTGTTTTCCAACATAAACCGTACAACCATGAAACGACAAAAATTGGGCAGGCGGCTTTTTCAGCAATTAACAACGAACGCGTGTGGCCATTTTTAATTAATTTGTTACGTTACGGTGAATCAAGGTTGGAATAATTTTGTTTTGCACACTTAACTAAGGAACATACTTAAAAAATAACTTAACAATTACATCGTTAAAAGCTACATAATTTTTTGACATACAAATCTCAATCTTAAAATATCTTAAATGTCAAAAGAAAATATCGTTTTTTAGGTATTTGATTTTATTTAAGTTAGCGAAAAGGGCAATGCAAGTTACTATCTTGATTTGAAGAAAATTTACAATTAACTATTATTATCATTAACTTCGTAAAAAAACTTTATTGTCAAAATTGGGAGGAGGAACTTGTACTAAATTTTTTCTGAGGAAATTTTTCATTTTTTAAATTATTAAAAATTTCAAGAAGGCGTGAAGAATCAGTTCTTACGAAAAAGAGTTAATCATATATTAATATTACAAAAAAGTAATATATTCAGTTTTTTTTGTCATAGCATATAAAATGATTGGCTCATTTATGAAACAGTTCACATAAGTTAACTTTTGATAAATATCATCTATAATTAATTTTTATTATACAGGGTGAGACGAGAGAAGTGCGTCAAACTTCGGAAGTGTATTTTACAAATACAAGGTAAATGAACCAAAATGTTTTTATCCAATTTTTGTTAGTTTTCAATTTGGGGCGTTTTAAAAATGTAAGTAGGCTTATGGTTTTTTTATTAGAGCTGCAGCATTCAAAATACGTTGAATTAAACTCATTGGCGACTAGAATAATCTTGTTGAGCAGGGAGGCTGCCCCAAGACCCAATTTCACCAAACCTAAAGAACTAGAAAAAAGCTAAAATTATAGTAACCTTAACCCCCCCCCTCCCCTTGACGGCAATTTAAAAGTTAAAATCACTGGTCGAAGAAAAGAATTATGAAAGTATTGCCAACTTTAATTTGTAAAATGCTGTAACTCGAAAACTAATAAAAATTGGATAACAATTTTTTCCTTTTTTACCTTGTGTTTATATGTAGATTACATTCTCCGAATTTGACGCACTCCTCGCGGCTTACCCTGTATAATAATATATAGGGTGTTCCATTTAAAAGGAGCCACCCTGAATAACTTTTGTAAAAAAAAATTAATAAAAAAACGCCGTGACAGGTAGATTTTTTTTGGAAGGGGGACATATTTTTACGATAAAATAACATTTGTCATTATAACCCCCTCCCCTGCAACACCACCTTTACAGTTTTTTAATAGGGTAGAGGGTTCGAGTGACACATCATTTAAAATTGATAATTGCATTGATAATGAGAATAATATTTTTTTGCATCTTTTTGATTTCTTGAATTACAAGAAATGATAATAGTGATTGGTTAAAAGTATTAAAAGTAATGTAAAATAAACAAAAAATATAACAAATCATAAATCAATCATTACATTTTGTAATGCGATATTGAAATACATTTTTAAATTGACCACAGGTTAATTGCTAAAACTTACAAAGCCAAAAATTTATTATTATTTACAAGAATTCCAGTCACCGCCTTACATTTCCTGCATTCCTGTTAATCAGTATACCAAAAAGATGCAAAAAAATATTATTCTCATTATCACTGCAAAAAGACCTTTTAAATGATGTGTTACTCGACCCCTCGTCCCTATTAAAAAAAACTGTAAGGATTGTGTTGTAGGGGAGGGGGTTACAATGACAAATGTCATTTTGCCGTAAAAATATATCCCCCTTTCAATAATAATCGACCTGTAACGGAGTTTTTTATTACATTTTTTTTTTACAAAAGTTATTCAATCCTTTTAAATGGAACACCCTGTATAATAATATAATTAATAAAGTTATAAAATAGTAGAATGTCAATAAAAACTTTTTACCTTGGTGGCGCTTAGTACAAATATTTGAAACCGTCAATTATATTTCATTTTACTGATGAATTGCTTTGCATTTTTTTTCTTCTCTAAGATGTTCTCTTTTTCATATTGGACACAATTGGGTACCATTTTCAGTTATATTTATGTTGATGAAAATACCTATAATATTTTTTTAGTAATTACTTAGAAATTTTAAATTAAAACCAATTAATGTTATATGGTATTAAAGTAAAGTGTTTTCAGTTTTAAATTTATTTAGACTTTTTGGTCGATTCTGTGCCAACCTGTAAATATCAATCAGTAATGTATATGCATGGGTTGTAATTTGTAATGGACAGCTTTTATAGTAATCTTGTAAATATTTTCTAGAGAGCATACGGGTATACAAATAATTCTACCATTCTTTTTTTAGGAACTTTAAATTTTAAAAGCCTTTTTTTATAAAATTCGATTAATTCTTGAAAATTGGAATATTTGCTAGATTTTACACCCTCTTCAGAAAGTTTTCTGGGTCTTCTCCTCTTTAAAAAAGTATTATTTTAAAATCACTTTCCGTTTTTAACTCATGGACAGACAAAAGTGTAAAAATTATTTAATTTTATTAAAATCTTTGTGGCTAATAACACTACAGAACTTGTATGCCTTTGGAGAAAATTGTATCACTTGATTTTTACGAAAGACTGAAGACGACTCAAAATAAACCGAAACGCTGTAATGTAATACTTTGGGAGATTATTATACAGGGCGATTTATAATGCGATGTAATAAAATCTTTCACATATTTTACATAATATTTGAAACAAAAAAGTATTAAGAATGTTTCTATCTATTTACCAAACGAAGTTATTTAAACTGAAGAATAAATAATTTTGAACTGCTTAGGTACTGCTTTAATGTTTAAAATAAAACTTATTTTAATATTACCCGTGAAAACATTTAAAAATAACATGACAAAATATGAGGATTTTTTTAAATTATTAAATTTATTTCGAGTAAAGATGGTGTTATCCGAGCAACAAATACAGGAAAATTCTCAACCTGTACTAGAAACCATTCGCAAAATCGTAAATGCAGTTCAGCATTTCCATTTTGTAGAGCTTGAACATGGGTGAAGTGATAAGGACGTAGCTGTTCTTGGTGTAAAGTAGGTACGCCAAACAAAATTTTGTGAATGGTGAAATTGTACCCGCATACTTATTGAACGATTGAGCGATTGAGCTTCTTTCGATTGTGTTAAATCTGGAGCTGGTTTAGCTTTTTTGCTGAGATATCCCAATCGCCTTCAGTTTTCTGAAAGTTGCAGAAAACACTTGATGATTTGAAATGATAGTTCGTATTTTTTATCAATGCCAATGCTGAAATTTCCTGAAGTGTTAAATCTCCGATTGTATATAATATGTTTCTGGGCAAGGACGATTTTGATAATTGGTTGTCATTTTTTACCAACTTTGCAGAACTAAATAGAGAGGAAAGTGATTTGCTCAGATTTGCTTGAACAAATCAGATAAATTGTATGATGTTTGTTTCCATGGAAATATCATAATAAATTCTCTTTAAAATTATTTTAAAGCAGTACCCAAAAAGTTCATTTTTTTTTATTTTTGAAGTTAGATAATTTTGTTAGGAAGATAGATATAAAGTACATTTTTGTTTCAAATAGTATATGTGTACGATTTTTTCACACTCCATTAAGCATCACCCAGTATAATAAATATATGTCCCACATGTTTCATTTATCAATTTTATAAACTACGGAATTCAGGAGAAAAATATCTTACGTTTTTCTTTTTTTGACCCAATAATAATTTTCATTCTTTTTTAATTTCAATTTGACCAATTAAATTGTCTGTTTAATTTACTTTTTTACTTTTTTTAAATGTTGTTTCATCTAGTAATAAATACAATATGACATGAATGAGGGGATGCAAGGTGTGCAATGTTGGACCTGAAAAGTGGCGCCACTTAAAGCACCCCCTGGTCAGCTTTCTTTGGGGTGGTCGCAAAAAATTTGTCAAGGTTCTTTAGGGGCTTACGACCGACATCTTTATTGGACGTGTGAAGCGCCAAAAATATTTATTACACAATTAAGTCATTTCTTTACCATGCTTCTCGTAATTATTACTACAAATCGTTTACGAACTGTAAAATAAAACAAGTTTTTACCTAGAATAATAAAATTAAAATAGAAAACTTAAATCCAAGTTGTTTACTATAAGGAAATATTTATAAAAGTATAGGTTATAGTTTTTAGTCTTGATGTCTTCTTTTTAAGAGAATATAAAGGTATATTCAAAACTTTTTATTTTTACTTTTCAACATATTTTTAAAAACTAAATGAAATACTTCGTTACACGCTTTCCACACTTAACTATTTTTATGCAGGAAACATGTCGGATCTTATCAATCTGTCGCAATTTTGATAAAAGCTCTATTATCACGACAATTAACCAAAAACTGTTACTTTAGAATGCTTGATTTCCGCAAGAAATACAATTATTCATGCTAATATAGATTTTGCAATAACTAAAGTCACCAAGTGGAAGAAATAATACTTATTTTTCAATTTATTTGAAATTTATAAATTTTGTAATTTATTTTGTTTTTATTTTGCTTTTATTTCATGTTTATTTTTCATTCATAATCTTTACATTTGTTTCTTCTTATTTTTAATATTGCACATATTAATTATAATTTATGATTTTAGAAATTTGTTCGCCCTCTTTGGGTAAAATGACAATTACATGTTCTGTTTTCTTTACATACATGGGGGTAAAATGATATCGTTTAATTTGGTATTTATATAGATTGAAACGAAATTAGGTCTGTTTTTTGACCATTCCATGTTTATAAAATAATGAAACTTGTTACTTTCTGATGCATTTTACTTTGACACTTTAATATTTATAGTAGTATTTTGGAGTACAATGTGAAAGTGAATTTAGTTACGATTTATTTCCAAAAATGTGTATACCTATGTAGAATTTTTAGAATTTCAGTGTTTTACGAAAAATATTTAGAATTCATTTCATAAATAACACTCATTATTGTGAGATGTAAGAAAAATTTAAAATTTTGTAAATTAAAAGATTTAATATCGTGAAAATTCACATAAAATTAGTTTTTTGCCATAAACAAATCAAATTGAGACTACACCTTTTCAGAAATCAACAATTGTTATTTAGAAACATGAATTATATTTTGGAAAGCATCAATTATATTTTAGAAAAACCAATTTAATTTCAGGAAGTGTCAGTTGTACTTTAGAATCATCAATTGAATCGTTGTGTCAAACAGTTGAGATAAGATAGTCAAATTTCATAAAATTGGTGTCTCCATAAAATGAACCTAAGATTAATACACCAGGGACTATCAAAAAGACAAAAGCTCACTAAAATTTTTATAATTAGTAGAAGAAGATGAGTCCTGGACATAATGTAAGTTGTGTTCTTTTTACCAAAATTTTACTGATCAAAGAGAAAATTAGATGGAGTAAGATTTGCTCAAACAAATTTTGTAAAAAGAACACAACCATACTGTTACTAATTAATCAAAATAAGGAAAAATGACATCAATAAAGTCAATATATTACAGGCGAGATTTTGGAGTTTTATTAACACATATCTTACGGACATTTTTTACATATTATTTTTTTTTAATTATTCGATGCAGTGTGTTTATTTTCTAAAAATGTTGGCATGAATAAAATCGTTTCAAAAAGTACTTCAAGTATTCTGTACATACCCAAGATACATCTTTACAAAATGCAAATCTATACCTGCGAGAAGTTAACCATAAAATTTCCAGCCACAGTTTTTTACATATATTTTTCCGCAAGAAGATAAACCGTTATTAAACTGTTTTAGTTTACATTGTATAAAAATGCTAATTATACCACTGGAAAGCTCAATGAATTACCTATATTGCAATACAACTGCCTATGCTTGCCTCATAATAATAAATCCGTAATTTGCAATTAATTAGATGACTACCTTAAAAAATCAAAAACACTTAATAACTTACTTTTAAATAAACTAAAATAAAATAATCAATGGAATCTGCATAAAATTCTTTACATTTCCATATACATATGTATAATACAATGCCAACCACTAATTATTAACGTATTAATTAACCAAAAACACTAATTTTTAAGTAATTTTTAGATAGATAGATATTTAGTTCGCCCTAACTTTTGACAGACTAATTGTGGAAAAACACTAAAACCACTTTTCAAATCTGTATTCAATTTTGAAAACACTGAAGTGTAACATAATGCTGGCCACTAATTATTGATTTATTAATTATTTTTTTTATATATAAAATTCTAGGAAATTTAATGCAGATTCCATTGATTGTTTTACTTTAGTTGTTAGTTTTCTTAAACAAAAGTTGCACCCATTTAAGTGTTTTGATATTTTAATGCACTCACCTGATTAATTGAAAATTGCGGATTTATTATAACGAGGCAATTATTTTCAGTAGTACTGTAATGTAGACATTTCTTTCGGCTTTCTTGTGGTATAATTATTTTTTTGTACAATGTCAAATAAGAAGGTTAAGATGCTTTTTCTTCTTATGTAGAAATACATTTGATATTTTAAAGCAGTCTGATTATTTGCAAATTACTGATTTATTATTATGAAGCAATCATTATCAGTAGTACTGTAATATAGATATTTCTTTGAGCTTTCTAGTAGTATAATTAGTTTTGTTATACAATGTAAAATAAAAAAGTTATAATCCTTTTTCTTCTTATGGAGAAATGCATGTAAATAATGTGGCTGGAAATTTTATGGCTATCTTCTCGCCGGTTAAATCTATTAAGTTATATTGATTATATCAGAATTAAACTGTTGGATTCGGACATTCCTTGAACTCAACGATTCAATTGTATTTCAGGAAGAATGATTTGAAAATGAAAAATTATGATTTCAATTTCAAAAGTAATCAATTCATCAATACATCAATTGTATTTCAGAACGAATCATTATGTTTTATTCAAAGTACTTAAATCTTGCCACCTAAAGCAGACATTTTGTATTATTTAAATATTACATTTTAGTCTCTTTTACGGCCATCTCTTTCACTACTGAAGCAGCTACATGATTGAGTTTAGTAGGTTGTGCTGCCCAAAGCATAATTTTGATGAAATGTATATGTATGCTGTTGGCTGTTGTGGTTCACATGTACAACATGCTTCACCGAAAACTGGTACACAAAAGAAATGCTAGCGCCAATACCCACTTAACTACTGAATAGCAGTGGGCGAGATTAAGGTATACTCAAGGCGCACGAAAGCTTCTTATTGGCGCTAGCATTTCTTTTGTGTACCAGTTTTCGGTGAAGCATGTTGTACAATCCCCGACAGAAACTGTTGGCCACTTCGTTTAGCGCCATCTATTAGTAGTTAAAATTACCAATTGTAGGAAATTAGGCCTAAATATTTTATTTCAGTATTTTAGACAAATGATTAAAAATTATTAGGGCTTTTGTACACTCTAATAGTTACGTTTAAAATTTGTTTTATTTAAAAAGAAAATGTTTTTAAATTCACTTTAATCACTTTGAAATCAGTAATTTATTGAGTTGTTTTTAATTAGTAAATAATGTAATGATATTTTTTAAATCACTTAAATAAATTATTTAATTTTTATTTTAATAATGTGTAATTTAAGAAGAGTGTTGTAGAATTATAAAGAGGAGCATTTAAAGGTATCTGTTTTGTAGCACTTGAAAACGTGTGGTCCAAATTTAACACTTGGAGATCTTCAAAAGTAGAGAAAGGGGCGCGTATTAAGGGCCAAAGTGGCGCCTGCATTTTTTGCGCTAATAAATTAGTAAAATTTTGAATCTGTTATCTCCTCAAGTACATGTTAAATGACCTGAGCACGGAAAAATTATTATGACATGTGTGTCTGGTGTTGTTGTGTGTTGTGTGTAAAAGTGTGTGGTTTTCTGGTTTTGGCGATTGACACGTTACATGCAAGGGGCGTTTCGCCCTTTGGGATTAATAAGTCGATATCTCTTACAATTTTACACTGTAACACCACAATATTTAGTGATTTTAATTATTCAGCAATTTGATACGAGGCGGTGAAGACATTTTACGCAGACTTTGCGAATTTCTTCACATGTTTTATTTTTATAATAATTTATATGTTTAGGATGTTTTCTTTGAAACTCCTTCAAGCGCTATTAGTTTACACCCGCACGTATTTCCTTACATTAACAATAAATCAAAGGCGTATGCTTGCTTTACGAAAAATGCAAACGCACACTTTACTTTATTTACGTAATCCTGAAGACTTGGTGTTTGCTCTTAAATCGAAAAACATTTACAAAGTGTCTACCTCAATCCTAAATCAAAGTACACACGTCAAATTATTCATAATTTAGTAGATATTCGGGCGCCAAATTTTGAAATTTGGTTTATAATTCATTTTTGGTAAATGAAGCCAATATAAAGTGTTGTAGAATAAAATGGAATAAGAATTTCGGTTTGTCTGTAGTTTATTCAGGAGTAATAAATGTCAAAAGAATTTGTTGGTTTTATTTTGGCAAATTGTTTTGATTTCCGAGAAGCAAGTTGTTGAGTCAGTTGATCTCATGGGATTAATAGCTCGGAGAAACAATGCATAAACGAATATTTATTGCAATTTAGACACAATCAGCTGCATTGCTCTTTTTACTTTATTGCTGCAAAGTGCAAACAAAACGATTTTATAATAATTACACAGTTAGGTATAAGTATGTGTGTGTTATTGCAACGTGGTAGGTGGTCCAAGTCCAAGGTGCGAAGAAACTTGTGGAGCAACTTGTGATGTATTGTAATTTTTCTTTATTTTTGCAACAGTCGATCCAAGAACTGCAGAGTACTTCACGGAAGGACGCGAGTGCGTGAATTGCGGCGCTATTGATACGCCACTGTGGCGTCGCGACGGCACTGGTCACTATTTGTGCAACGCCTGTGGACTCTACCACAAGATGAACGGCATGAATCGACCACTCGTCAAGCAGCCTCGTAGATTGGTACTTTTTTCAAAAAAAAATTCTTAAAAATGCATGTCGCTTGTTTAAAATTTGCATGAGGGCGTCCGTTTGAAGGTTTCTTCTTACACTTGTACAGTTGGTCCCAGCTGGAAGTAGGACAAAAGTAATCACGATCGCGTATTCTTTGTCCTACTTCCAGCTGGGAGCAACTTTACTTATAATGCATGCTTTTCTTTCAGGGAACTTTTGCTAAAATTCGGCGCGGACGCCCCGTGCAAATTTACTCACTCACCCCCAATGACGAGGCTACGCTGCTAATGACGAGGGCCGAAATGTGCCTTTTTTTCATGTTGCTAAAATGTAGAAAAGTAGTTAGATTTAGCTTTTTCTTTAATCCCGTGTTGTTTGCGTTCCAGTGGCGGCGGAGCCTGGCAATGGGGGTGTAGCCGAACTCTACAAGAACTACTACCAAGGCTTTAACGGGGTTTCGCGGCCCTCTTTGCACAACACTGAGGAAAAATCAAGCAGGCGATTGGTAGGTGGTTCAAACTAACTCAAACTAACACCTCTTTTAAGCTTTGTATTAACCGCAAAATATTAACAATTTTACTTACTAACCAAATCCAAATTACCATGTTTTCAAAACAAATCACAGAAAAAAATGTTTACAATTTTTTACCATTTTACACTTTAAAAAACTTTGGATCATATTACGGAGAATATAATTTTTGTACAAAAATAAAAATTTTATTAGTAATTAATTAATTCTTGACTTCTGTATTTTTTTGTATCATATTGAAAACTAACTTTTATCTTAGTTTTTTTTACTTTTTTTTATCAATATTTAATATATTTTAGAGCATGTCAATTATTTCAGTAGGTATATCAAATTTTATAAAAATTAAACTAGGCAGATTAGTACCAGTATTAAACTGCTTTGAAGAAAAATAAGTAAAAGCTTAAAATCAAGGAAAGTGAATTGACAAAATATACAGGGTGATGATAAAGTTTGGAACCTAATTCATAACTGCCGTATTTAATTTTTTTGAGAAAATCGCTCGGACAGGTCAATTTTAGTTTTTAAAATCCCATCTCTTGATATAATAAAAATATTAATGACGTCACTGGTGATTTAGCAATGACGTCATCATCGATTTTTTTAAATGGAAACCCCCACTTTTTTCACTGGTTTTTGATAGACATTTAAGTCACTTAAACGATGATATAAAAAAATTCTTGCATTTGTAAACAAATTTTCGTTTAAAATTTTTTTAATGTAAACTTAAAATTAATTTGTACTATTAAATTTAAAAAATTTGAATGTTGTATAAGATTTATTTTGGCCGATTTCAATAAATGGTAAATTTAAAATTTTATTTTTTGTAAATTTTCTTACATTTAAATGGAATCAAAATATCAGTTTTTCCAGACTATTAAATTTTGTTAAATACATTTACCATTTTACATTTGCATTAGAATGCGCATTATTTAAACATTTACTTTCTTTTGTTATTATTGGTAACTTCAAATTTATTTTTCTAAAACCTTTTTCGTTAAAATAAAAATTTCCTTTTTTGAATTAAAAAGATTTTTTATTCAAAAATTTGTTTAAAAATTTAATTGTTTTTTATATCATTGTTTAAGTGACATGAATTTCTATCGATAATGAGTAAAAAAAAGTGGGAGCTTCCATTTAAAAAAATCGCTGATGACGTCATTGTTAAAGCACCAGTGACGTCATTAATATTTTTTTTATATCAAGAGATGGCATTTTAATTTTTCAAAACAATTAAATACGGAAGATATCTTTATCATCACACTGTATTATTTTGACCATATTTTTAAATATTTAGTGAGTATAGTTTCCGAGTGGTGGCGCCACACACATTTTTTTAGAATGTTTTAGAAGTTACATAACAATTTTTTAAGAAAAATCTAATTAATTCAAATTATAAAATTTAATTTTCTATACATTTTGAAATAATATCTACTAATAAGTTTAAGAAGATGATAACATTCAAATAATAATGAGAAATAAGTTCGAAAAGGTTTAAAATTATCCAATATTTGGCGAAAGACATTATCTAGTATTTGATATTGAATCAGAAATAGTTGTAAAATCTTTCGAAAAGCTTTAATTAAACTTCATTTTTATTTGGAATTTAATGAACAGCCATATGAACATCTTCTATGCCTTATTTCTTTTAACCGTTATTTTTATTTTTTTTATTTTTCACATTTACTCTCCTTGATTTTAAGCTTTTTATTCAAAACCATTTTGACATTGGAATGTTTAGTGCTTTGCACTTTTGGCAAACCATGTATAAAAATCTAAGAAATTAATAGTAGGTATATTATGTGTTGAAAGTTCTGGGGTTAGCCTTTTATGGCCCACTTTATGTTTCTGGGGTGCTGAACAGGAATCATTAAAAAACACTAAAAATCACTTGTTATTTAATTTTTAACTTATAACTTGCAAAGTTAGCTGTTTACGCAAAAAGTGATTCTGTATTAATATAAATACGACAAAATTATCTACAATTGTTCTTATCATTTTTTTTGAACCACATATGTTTTTCGTTCAAAGAGGCTTTCGATGACTTTCGAAAAATAACAAACTCACATGCAATACTTAAAAATGTGATGAGCTGCAAAAGAAAAAAATCTTTCGAGCAACAAAGTGCTCGGAAAAAATACACTTACCTATTTTTATAGACCTATACAGAGTACAGAGTGTTTACGGTTGACTAGTTGCCTAAATGAAGGTTATTATACAATAATTTTAAAAAAATTTACACTACACCTTCCAAATTTGGACAAGTGCTAACACACTTCAGGGCAATTATCATGCTTTTTTTTTAATTTTTTTGGTGAGCTTTTAAAGAGTGTGTTTGAACGGGGTTGAGCTTAAATGTATGTACATTTTTTTAAGGGATGAATGCTATTTTTTTATTAATCCGAAATAGCATTCTACAATGAATTTTCCATAGAATACTAATGCTTATTTTAATTAATTGTAACCAAAAAAGTATTTTAATTGAAGAATAAAAGAGAATTTTGTTCATTGGAAAATGATATTTTGGAAAATTCATGCCTAAAATGTTGTTAATACATTTACGTTCATAACTTTACAAAACTATCATTCAGATACTTAAAAAAATGGAAAAGAAAATGACAACTGATCTTAGATGGGTTACGACTCGTACCAAATTTGAAAACTTCATTTTGGCATCAGTTTCAAAGGAGTATAGCAAGGATCTTAGGATAATCTGGTATCATCCTTTTAAATCTTAACGTGTCAATCGTAAACCCCCATTTTTAAGCTGATATTTTTTCTTGGCAGGGTGTAAAAATCAAATAAGTTTTATTTTTCTTCAATTTGTTTTTATTTGTTTAGACCTAGCAAAAGGTGAACAAAAGCAACCACACACATCTTAATATAAATATCCAATAACTTTTATTTACAAAATTTTTACCAATCGACTTACTTTATTGAATTTTATACTGTTAAAAAATTATCAGTTTAAAAATCCCTGTATAAATATAATAATAAGTAACATAATAAGATACGTTAGCTTATTTTTTTAAGCTTTTAGTGTTATGGACGGAAAGACTATAAAAAAAGTGTGTTTTTGCTAATTTCCAAAGATTCTGATTTTCGCTGTTTTTTCAACACCCCTTTACGCAGAAACTATATATCATACAAAAAATGATAAGAACTGAATTGTAGGTAATTTTCTCCTCTTGATTTTAAGAGCATCTCATAGACGCCCGCGATAAATTTTCCGTCCGTCAGAGATAATAACAGGGAATAAAAAATACATCCCACTTTTCCGGAGCTTAATTAATGCGAATCGCTAGAGAGAGCGCGAGTTTGGGACGAACAATAATGAAAAAAAATCGAGCATTAGTTGTGCAGCCAGATCTCAAATTTCCTCCATTAGAAGTTAAATTTATTAGACTACATTTATAGGCTAAATTTATTAGACTACAATCTAGCGTATATTTACCTTCACACAGAATTAATTACAGGGGTCCAAAATTAAAGTACTTTTAGGTCATTATATTTTTTTGTACATTCTCGATTTTTTTTCATATGCTAGAATTTAGTGCAATGGCTTTTAAATCATGTACAAAAAAAATATATAAAATTGTTTTTCTGGCTGCACCCGTAAACCACTATATTTGCCGTTTAGAAAATAACTCTTAATTAAACCAGGATCACTTTTTACATAAAATGCTAACTTTCCAAGTTATAAACTAATAACCAAAAAAATTTGTGATTTTTATTATTTTTCTGATGATTTCTAATATTTACCGAAAATATTTTTTTGGACTTCTGATTCGTATTCAGCACCCCAGAAAAACATTAAGTAAGCCAATAAAAATAATTACACCAGAAATTTTCACTTTAAACTACCATTTGATTGGACACTTTTGCTCCAAATAAAATATGCTTTTGTTTCTTCAATAAATTAGTTTGCTAAATATAAATAATTGACATACCTGTGATATGGCCGTAAGTAACATTAAAATTTTTATTTTTAATTGAATAAATTCACAGAAAATATAGTAACATTGGCCTAGGTCTGTGGGACCGTTTGGTTGGGACTTTATTCTAGATCCTAGCCAATTTTGTATTTCCGAATTCTATAAGCAAATCTAAAAACAATAGTTCACTTACAGACAGATATTTCCTGTAGGAGCTTAGAGGCTTGCTCAAAAATATATTAATCTTATACAGAAAATAATATAGTTTATATACAGGGTGGCCCCAAATTATACAAGTTATTCCTAGCTTTATTTTTCAAAAAACAATTTTAAAAAAACTTACATATTTTCATAGAAAACGGTCTTCATTTACTGGATTTTTAAAATTAAAATTCAAATAAAATAACATTGTTGTCAGATTCATTTTCAGGACATTGTTCTTAAAAAAAAGAAGAAATCTTATTTTTCTTAATAAACTGAAACTTTTTTTATATTTATTTTAATTAATAATAGCATAAGTTGCATATTTCATATAGCGAAAAAAATTTTTGGTATTTTTTTCTCTACTCTACAAAAGGGCCCCCAACAACGTTATAGATTCGATTAAATGGGCAATGTTTTGCAGTTTTTATATTCGTTTAGATGGCATCTAAAGTAATAAAAAATTCCTAGCCATTCCGAAGATAAACGGAAAAAAACTAAAATATTCAATTTTTTTAAAAGTCAATTATTTAATTAAACTAGAAAAGTTACTAAAATATTTTTCGGATAAAAGTTATTTGATTCGTAAAGACGAATGTAAATATGTTTTGAAGCACCTTGATGTATATGAATATTTATAAATTATTCTAATTTGATTAACTCCAAACATCTTAGCTTTTTATAAAATTAAAAGATATTTCAGTTTTCTTATTTTTCAGAAAAAAATTCTTGTACTTTCGTAATTTTGTTTTTGTAAAATTTGCTATGATTTCCAGCATATCATACTTGATATTTAAGAATTCTTCAAAGTTTGATCTTACAAAGAAAAAATGCATCTAAAAAATATTTAAAAAAACATTGAGAATTAATAATTAATCAACTTTTGGCATTTTTATTTTTATATGAAATTAAAAAAAATAATTTAAAAATTTTAGGTTTGATGAAACAAACGAATTAAAAAAGGTAGTTAATTATGCTCGATTCCATATTTTACCACTCTGATCAATTCAAAATTTTTGATTTGAAAAAAATTGTTTCTAGATTTTTCAATTTGCATAAAAGAATATTGTTAAATCTTTATTTATTTTTTAACCTATTATTTACTCTTATAAAGAAAAACATAAATTTCCAAATGTATGAACATTTATTATTATTTGAATCAACTCCTGGATATATTTTACAACTTCCTTTTTCTTAAATTTTGTTTTTCAATAACATTTCTTAAACTTTAAATAGTTTAAATGCCAATTACATTATCATAAATTTTGATCATATTAAATAAATAGGAATTTTCTTAATATTTTTTTGCTAATTTTAATTCAACCAATACTTTGAAATCTCTAATTTTTTTATCATAATTAAGAATAACTTTTAACTTAATATTTATCAATTATCTTCATAAAAAATAATGCATGAATACCGAAAATATATTACTGCGGCTTCAATGATTTTAATGGTCAATAATAGTCAAGTGTGTTTTTATAATAATTGTAAATACATGTATATGAAAAACGTTTTCTTACAGTTTTTATTATCTTTTTAAATAAATATCAGGAAGAAGTATCAAATTTTACATATAATTTCTAAATTATTTTTTTTGGAATTTGGATATAATTAACAAAATATTGCTTGTGTAAATAACCTAACCAAAGCCAAGTAAATGGGTTTTTTCAATACTTTTTTTTTTACATTTTCTGATTTATTTTAAATTTGCAGTCTGCTTCAAGAAGAGTTGGTTTAACTTGCTCAAACTGCCAAACTAGTACAACTTCCTTGTGGAGACGCAATGCAATGGGTGAACCAGTTTGCAATGCTTGTGGTCTTTACTTCAAACTCCATGGAATTAACCGACCATTAGCTATGAAAAAAGAAAGCATCCAGGTAAGAAATAATTTTCATAATAAACTTTAATAGTTTTTTTTTTATTATTTCAAAAAATTTATAAAATAAACCTATCAAATCTATTCGGTTGTGAAATTTCTGTAGACTCCACAAATCACAAACTTGCATCTTTCTTCTAAAATTTTGTAACATTAAGAAAAGTCAAGGCAAAATAAAATAAATTAGGCAATTTTTTGTTTTCTTTATTTAATATGACCAAAAATGAAAACATTATACAAATAATTACCTTATATTACAGACTAGGAAGCGTAAACCAAAAGGTGCCAAAGATGTAACTGCTACAAATAATAGATTATCAGGAGCTGTTACCATCAAAATGGGTGATATCAAAATGGAAGCAGACCATGCTGTACCTAAACATGAACATATGCCAGGAATCAAAATTGAGCATAACAATATAGGTAAATTAATATTTTTGAATATAATTTTATTGTTTCTATTTTTTCTATCAATGATGCTATTATAACTGTACTAACAACAATTTTTTCATTAAATTTCAGATAATTACAATGAAATGCGTACTTTGACATCGCTCTCTTCTCATCTGATGAATTCAAATCTACCAGGGCAATACATTTACAGCACACCACCAGCACATCAAAGGTCATCCCCTTATCCAACATCACAGTCATCACCTTACACAACATCTCAATCATCACCATACGCAAATCAAGCATCACCTCAAATTGGGTATTACGACATGTTGCATCAAACCACTCCAAGTCCTCCACTAAATTCATCCCCAAGCCCACAATCACCCCACATAGTTAATAATAATAATAACAATAACAACAACATTTCAAAATTAATTATGAATGATGGACCAATGGAAAGGGCCACAGTTGTCTCATTGTCTTCTGTTTAATTTTTTAATAGCTTTGTTAATTTCTTTTTGATTGATTAACTATTATTTTTTCCATGGTTTAATTAGACCAAAAATAACACTTTCACTGGATTGAAAAGATAATTTTTATATAAATAGAAGTCTGTGCCTTAAGATAGAGTAATAATAATTAATTCTTTCAATTTTGCAAATTTTATATAAAATGTGCAATGAAAAAACACAGTTATTTATGAGTACGATATAAATAATTTAATATAATCGAGTTATGATTACAACCATGATCTTATTTACCAATATCACATTTAATTGTAATCTTAAGTAAGTTAAGTTTTTATTTTAATATCTTTTTAAAAAATTGATAAATTATATTACTCTTCGCCAAAAATTTTCAGACTGATTATATATTATTTTATATAATTAATACTACTAAACCAAATATTTAGATCACTATGGATCTGAAAATAAGAGTGTTAAATCTAATCAAATGAATATATTTAATGTTTTTTGTTAATTGTAAATGATGTAGATGTAGGTTTATTATTTTATTTGTTTAAGTTGTCTCATGATTATCAAATTTATGTATGTTGGGTTTTCTTGTAATTAAATAATTACAGAATTTAAATTGCTTAATAACTATTATAATTTAATATTAATGACATATTTATATGAAAATTAATTAGCTGAACCAATACATAAATGCAAATATTTATTATGTTTTATGAATATTTATATGAAATGTTAAATAATATTTCATGTTATCATGTATTTTGTTTTATTCTTATAATTATTATTATAATCTCAATGAATTGCGCTCTTTTTGTGTTATTTTATCTTAAAAATAGTTTTAAAATTAATTTAACCAATGTTTTAAGACTTCCCTTGTAAATATTTTAGTTATCATATTATACTCTTGTAAAGCTTGAAGAAATTTAATTAATGTTAATTATAGTTATTTTAATCTAGACGTTAGTAGTAAGTAATGAATTAATTTTTTATTAGATTTATTGTAATTGTACAAATTTAAAATTTAATATAAAAATAATAAAATATTTCAAAAATATACTTAAATGTGATTATTTTTTATTTTTCCAAATTAATTAATATTATTTTTATTAATAATTTATCAAACTAAAAATTGCTAATGAAATTATTGAAAAATAGTATTCTTATTGTTCTAAAATTTAAATAATATACCGGGTGGAAATGAAAACCGGGTCACCTCTATAACTTTTTTATTTATGAATAGAAAAATTTGAAATTTGGCTATGTTCTATGGTTCAAAAAAAAAATTTTATGTGCATTTTTTATTTTCGAAATCACTTCCGGTTTCACCGGAAACACCATGAACTTTGTTTTTTTAAATGTAACATCCCATATTTTTATTCATGGCTTAAAATACTTTTAAAAAAGAAGTATTTTTGAGATATTAGTTTTTATTTTTTGCGAAAAAAAATTTTTTTTCAAAAAAAAGGTTTTCGAAGTCGGTGAAAGTTACCAAAACTAATTATAAATAATTCAAATACATAAATAAAATTGTAATTTGAAAAAAAATTTAAGTGGTCTTTGAACTATTAATTTTTAAACTTAGTTAATGAATATTTTATCAAATATCTTTATTACAGGCACATGCAAAATAATACCCCTACATATGGGGTACCAAAATAATCGTTATAAAATCCTCTTTTAAAAAAGTCGAATGACCCGGCATCATTGCATTTAAAAAAAGTGAGATATTTGATAAAATCTTCATTAACTAAGTTTAAAAATTAATAGTTCAAAAACCACTTAAATTTGTTTTCAAATTACAAATTTTATTTAGGTATTTGAATTATTTAGAATTAGTTTTGGTACTTTTCACAGACTTCGAAAACCTTTTTTTTTTTGAAAAAAATTTTTTTTACAAAAAAAATAAAAACTAATATCTCAAAAATACTTCTTTTTTAAAAGTATTTTAAGCCATGAATAAAAATATGGGATGTTACATTTAAAAAAACAAAGTTCATGGTGTTTCCGGTGAAACCGGAAGTGATTTCGAAAATAAAAAATGCATATAAAATTTGTTTTTTTGAACCATAGAACATAGCAAAATTTCAAATTTTTTTATTCATAAATAAAAAAGTTATCGAGGTGACCCGGTTTTCATTTCCACCCGGTATTCTTTTGCACCAAACCTTAAAATTTAAAAATGTAAGAAATTACAAAAATATTTTTGTCGTATTTTTATAGGCGTTTGTCATTTACAATTTGGGAGTTATTTAAAATTTCATTACTCTTTTTCATTTATGGCCCTAAAAGTCAAACTACTTTAAGTTTTACTATAAATAATTTGACACAGGACATTTTTACTTTAAAGGCGAGGTAAAATAATTAGCTAAATTTTACTTTAGAATTTCCCTATTTTCAACTTTGAAGAAATATGACCAATTAGTAATAAATTAGGTCAAATAATGGTAAATTTTCCCTAGTATTCGCCCTATTGGTAAAAATGTCTACAAGGTAACAATGGTCAAAATCGTCGTTTTGAAACTTATCCAGAAGTATTTATACAATGCATAGACGAAAAAAATGAAAAATTTATTTTCACATATCTTATAACTATCAACAATAAAAAACTTATAAAATCGATACGAAATTGTGTATATTTTTTATTGTGTTATACTAGTATTGTAAGTCGTGATAAATAGCAAAATGAAATATATCATTTTCCCTGTATTCTTTAAAGAATTTGATGTTAACTTCGAAATATTATTTACGTTTTGGCTAATAACTTTTATATTTTTGAAACTTATTGTATTTTTTTGGCTTTACGGTGTCAAATTAATATTAAATCAAAGCCCAAAAGACAAATATAAAAATGTTAATTCTAACGAGATTTATTTATAGCAAATTTTGCTTGATATTTATAATGCTATACAGGGTGTCCAATTTGACGTTGGACTGTATGGGTATCTTTGTTATTACTGGACAAAGTAGTAGACATTTTTTCCAATATTAATAATTCATATACAAAAAAATTCGAATATCGCATCGTTCCAACGCTATCTTGAAAAAACAAGAAAATGCGATTTTTAAAATATGGCTATAACTTATTTATTTCTTATGGCAGTCATATTGGATTTACACATATTCGTAATCAGTATTTTTCTCTGAGTAATTTGGTATACCATATGTCATATTTTAAAAAAATAAAATTATTTGATTTTACAAACTAACATTGGACTTTAAGAGATGTAAATTGTCAATAACATAAATGTAACTATTTAAAATGTTAAATGTAAAATAAATCTTAACACATATGTATTGACAGTTTACATCTATTCAAGGCCATTTTTGGTTAGTAAAATAAAATTATTTCTATTTTTCTTAAAATATTTCACATGATACATCAAATTACTCAGAAAAATACACTTATTCCGAATATGTGTAAATCCAATATGGCTGCCATAAGAAAAAAATAAGTTTGGTTCATTTCCGGTCAATCTGTTGGCGAAAAAAAATATTCATTTGTTTTACTGCATTGAACACAAAAAATTGTCTGTATTAAGTCACAAAATTGTTTTGGTACCCCCGAAAATAACGATGTTAAAGCCATATTTTGAAAATCACATTTTCTTGTTTTTTCATGATAGCGTTGGAACAATGCGATATTCAAATTTTTTGTAAATGAATTATTATTCGAAAAAATCTCTACTACTTTGTCCATTTAACCGACTTTCTATCTCCAATAATAACAAAGATACCCAGGGAGTCCAACGTGAAATGGGACACCCTGTATATCATGCTATTTATCAAAAAAAATAGCCGCCATATGCATCACTATATTATACTATGTTGTGTAAAAAAATGCACCCCCCTGGGATGGAAGCTGGCTACGCCCCTGATACAATGGGAGATTTTACACCAGGGAACTTTAAAAACGACGATTTTGACCATTGTATGATGTTTGTTTCCATGGAAATACCATAATAAATTCCCTTTTAAATATGAAAGCATTTCGATTTTTCTTATTTTTGAGCTTACGAAGATACTCGGCGAAATGTTTGAAAAGCGTACTTTTCGCTAGTAAACATTGTTTTTTGGGCATTTGTAATCAAAAATTTAATAAAAACGATACATAGTTCCAATCAAATTGAATTTTAATATAGAATTTTTTGTTCAAAAAGTACGCCCCTATCATAGACTCTACATGAAAAACAAAAATTCTATATGAAAACTAAATTCAATTTGATTGGAACTAGACATCGTTTTTGTTAAATTTTTGATTACAAATGCCCCAAAAAACAATGTTTACTAGCGAAAAGTACGCTTTTCAAACATTTCGCCGAGTATCTTCTTAAATACCTTTGTTAGGAAGATTGATAGAAAAAAATTCTTAACACTTTATTGTTCCAAATATTATGTAGAATGTGTTTACGATTTTTTTTACCTCATTATAAATCACCATGTATGTTGAATTTTAAAATACAGGTTGATAGTCGTAAAGAAATGTCCAAATATTATCCATAACTCAGAAGAACATTGAATGGGCCAGGTATTCAATAAAGCCAAAAATTATGAAACACTTGACTTTTTCGAAACTATTACTATTACTTATTACCTTTTGTTACTGGCTTCCTAATGTAGTTGTCAAAAAAATGAGGCAAAGAATTATTCTATTATTATATTTTTTTTTATTTGATCAAACCACCAACATGGGTTTGCTGAAATTCTTAAAATTTTCAACCATAAAGGTATCTATTGAAATTTTGGACTGCTGTAAGAATAGTAAAATATTTTTTGCAAAAAATATTACGTTCGTCCCAAACCACTCGTACCCACCTTTATTTCGAGAACCCTTGTCGCATTTTGATATTGATGAGAAGAAAAAATTTACAACCAACGTGAACCTAAAGAATCTTTTAGATTTTGATCGATGAAAAATAATAAAAATCACTTTCTTAAAATAAGTTTCACTTTTAATAAACAGCATTAACAGTAATTAAATTTGACAAAAATATGTCACAACTTTAAATAATAGTTTTTAACGTTTATAAAAAGATATTACACTTCTAAATGATGTAACTTGTTTTAAAAACAATATTTACGATATGGAAACGATGGACAAGCACTTTGAAACTTAACTACATACATTCACATAACCCAACCTAAACTAAGATTTTTTAAATAAAATTCAAACCTGTGATTTTTTTACACAAAACCTGATAACCTAAATACACGGTGTCACAGACCACCAGTACCACCTCTTTATTTCGAGAACCCTTTGTCGTAAATTGATGAGAAAAAAAATATTATCAAAGTGAACCTAAAGAATCTTTTGGTGTAATTCGTACTTTTCAAATCAAACCGGAAGTACCCGAAAACGGATGTAACTTTGGAACTTTAAATGGCAACCTAGGTCGAGTATGGTGCATTGGTGGGAAGTTCCTTTAAAAAGGAACAACTTCTTGCATAATTAACAAATTAAACGAAAAAAATATGAAAACAAGTGACCATTGGTCTCTTAAATTATGGAAAAATTAAATCGTTACCATCATCCGCAAATGGGCGAGAGAGATTTTTTTAAACAGAAACTCTTTTTTTATCGCTTTATTCCTTGAAAATAATCAACTTTTATTTATTTTTTGAATAAAGGAAAATTCATATAGCCTAAAAAGTTGATTGTTTTTAACAAGCGAAGCGAAAAATGCAAAAAATATAACTTTCCATTTATAAAAAATCATAATTGCCTCTACTGTCACCCATTGAGGATGATGGTAGTGTTTTAATTTTTCCATAATTTAAGAAACCATTTGTTACTTGTTTGCTTTTGTATTTTCATTTAATTTGTTAATTATGCAAGATATTAAAAAAATATTTTAATAGAAGCTGTTTCTTTTTAAAAGACCTTTCCAACAATACCATACTCGACCTAGGTTGCTATTTAAAATTCCAAAGTTACTTCCGGTTTCGGGTACTTCCGGTTCGCTTTGGAAATTACGAATTACTCCAAAAGATTCCTTAGATGTTAATTTTTTTTTCTCATCACTGTACAACAAAGGGTTCTTGAAATAAAAAGTTGGTACGGGTGGTCTGGGAGACCCTGTATACGTACAATACATGATACAGGGTGTATCATAATATGTGGGACAAAATTTACTACTGGGTACAGGACATCAAAATAATGAAAAAATTACCGCAAATATGTTTTAAACATATATTCCTAGATAATTTCGAAGTGGTATATTCACTTTTAATAAAATATAAACGAAAATGAAATTAATTACAAACAAAAATATGATTAATTTTGGCCCACATATGATTAAGATACACCCTTTATAATTTTAATACTACTTTGTATTTAATTTGAAATATTTTTCATATTTTTTAAAATAACATAAAGAATAAAATATTTTTTCAAAATTGGCTTAACTTCGATAAATCTGCACATATATTTTGAAATTTGATTTTGAATATTGGTATCATATTGGCAATTCTTCAAGTACACAAGATTTAAAAGCAGATTTGGCACTAATTATATCAGATGAATCAAAAAGCATTAAAAATTGATGCGTTAATTAGTTTAATGTAAGTCAAAATTTCATTTACAATATTATAGCTAACTGTTTCAATTTTTAGCACATTTTTACAAAGTTTAAAAAAATGGTTTTAATGGGTATCGCACTACTTTAGGTTTTATAAATTGATTTTTATTTTTTTTTACAATTTTTACTACCACGCTTTGCAAATGAAGAGTAATTCAACCTGTTGTTGTACTGTTGTTCAATATATTCGCTTCTATTGTTATTATTTTCAATGACCTTTTCTTCCAGCAAGTTTTTGAAATTTTGTTAATTAATTTGATTATTAATTTATTCAATTTTAGTTTGAATTTTAAGAATGTACCTCTGAAGATGAATGTAATATTCGTTTTTACAATTTTTTCATTTGGCAAGTGAGGCTTTTTGTTTAACTAAAGACCATAAATGTTCGAATTTCAATATTTCAATAACAAAAAGCAAAAAAAAATTCATAATATTGGCAGTCTCCATGAAAATATATATTTTGAAATTTGATTTTAAAAATTGGCTTTTCTTCTAATAAACAACATTTCAAAACGAAGATTATTCCAAGATTACCACAATCAAAAAAAAACTTTTTTCACAAACATAACCTTCAACTTCAAATACAGGGTGATGATGAAGTTTGGAATAAAATTCGTAACTGCCGTATTTAATTTCTTTGAGAAAATCGCTCGGATAGGTCAATTTTAGTTTTTAAAATGCCATATTTTTGTATAAAAAAATATTAATGACGTCAATGGTGATTTAGAAATGACGTCGTCATCGATTTTTTAAATCGAAACCCCCACATTTTTTACTCAATTTTAGTAGATATTAATGTCACTTAAACTACCTATGATATAAAAAAGAATTAAATTTGTAAACAAATTTTTGAATAAAAACTCTTTCTACTTGAAAAAAGGAAATTTTTATATTAACGAAAAAGGTTTTATAAAAATAAATTAAAGTGAATTTCAAGTTACTAATAATAACAAAAGAAAGTAAATGTTTAAGTTTAAATAATTCGCATTGTAATGTGAATGTTAAATGTATTTAACAAAATTTATTAAATAAACTTGAAAAACAAATTTTTTGATTTCATTTAAATGTAAGGAAAGTTACAAAGAATAAAATTTCAAATTTACCATTTATTGAAATCAGCCAAAATAAATCTTATACAACATTCGAATCTTTCAAATTAATTTTCAGTTTACATTAAAAAATTTTTATACGAAAATTTGTTTACAAATGCAATTATTTCTCAGTTGGTCGAAAAAAATCGATTTTTTGATTTTTACATTTTCTTTTAGTATAATATCTAAAGAATGTTTTCTGCAAATTACAAAAGAATCGGAGAAAAATTAGCCGATTGTATAGGAAAACGTACCAATTATAGGTAAAAGTATGTACAATCATATTATAAAAATAAATTTCATATCACGTACAATTTTGCTAAAAAAATTGCAAAAAAATCATTTTTTGTCGTCTCCTTGAGTAGGTATAACCCCTTAAGTGACATATATGCCTATCAAAAACTAGTGAAAAAAGTGGGGGTTTCCATTTAAAAGAATCCATGATGGCGTCATTGCTAAATCACCAGTGACGACATTAATATTTTTTTATACCAAGAGATGGGATTTTAAAAACTAAAATTGACCTGTCCGAGCGATTTTCTCAAAAAAAATTAAATACGGCAGTTATGAATTATGTTCCAACCTCATCACCCTCATCACACTGTATATTAGGATTAATTTTATTGAACTTTCTTTAAAATGGCAAAAAGAAAAAATATTTTTGAAATGTCGGCCAAATCTCCATAAACCTATATATTTTAAAATTTTATTTTCAATATTGGCCCAATCATATCAAAAACAGTAACTTTTAATTGTAAAACTATATTGAGCCATTACAGGCAAAGTGATAAAAGGTAAAAACCATAAAATGCGCAACTTTTCTTCAATTTAACCGACCTCGTATCTCTACTTTAGAAGATGCCAACCTCGAGCATCGAAATAATTACCACCCTGTATAAACGTGTAATGTGTAGTATGTTCTACAAATTGAAATTTTCGGGCTATTTGTAATGGTTCTGTTTAATACATTTGTTCTATTACGGGCTCCCGTACTATAACATTTTAATTATGAAGTCATAACTTTCTTTTTTTTGAAAATTGAAAAGTTCTTTTTTCGTTTCTCGAAATTGATAAAAATTACCAAAACTCATTTTGAATAATAAAAATAATAATCCTTATAAAATATTATTTTTAAAAAACCAAGCGATCCGGCATTTTGCATTTAAAAAAGGGGTTATTTACAAAAATCCTTGAATAATTTTACAAATTACAATTTTATTTTGGAGTTTTTATTATTCACAATTAGTCTTTGATAGTATTTTGAAATCAATATACAGGGTGTGTATAAAATCATATCAATAGTCTATAATTTGGAGTATTCTTTGAATAATTACGAGCATAAAATGTTAATCCGAGAATGTTGGATTTCGTCCTTGTCCTTATAAGCCTTCAATTGCAGTTTAAAAGAAATTTATATCTCAAAAACTAGGGGAGGTAATTATAAAATTCATATGGCGGGTTTTTTCTAACGAGTTGGGGTTTAAAACGCGGGCCGCGTTTTAATCGACGAGTTAAAAAAGAGTTCTTTATACCATTTTTTCTATTTCGCACTTTTTGTACCAATTTTAACCCTTAACGAACGATAGCATTTTACTAGAACAATGACCAGTAGGTCGACGGATGCTTTATTTTAATATCTTCAGTCGCCTGTATGGGGGCATTCGATTTTTTTAGAATATTTGTAATGTCGCGCGTATGGCAATGTTAAATGTTGAGAAATTTTGGAACGTTTATATTGAACGTTGCCAAATTCCAAGTTGTGACGTCACAAATTTAAAAATGTCAAAATAAAAAAAAATCTGTTGCACTAATTAATAGGGGATTAGGTACATTTGAATCATATTACATCTATGGATAAAATAAAAATGATTGAAATATATTTTTCTTGAGAAAGGTAATTGGATTAAATATATTATAGGCGAGGTTTTGATGTTTTATTAACTTCCTGAAAGACTATACTGTATAGTACTAAACTTGACGAGGAATAAAATTGAAAAAGGTTGTGCCAAACCATGACTTGCAAAACTAAGCAGGATACAGAGACTGTTTCTAAACAAGTGCCGAATAATCTTGGAATGGGTTTTTGGACCAATTTTAAGACAAAAAGTAAGAATATTTTTTTGCGCTAAAATGCTCCATTTCGGAAATGCAGGGCATTGAAGATCAATAATTTTTTTCAATTTTTTAATATAAAATCTACATTTTAAATAATAATTGTCTCAAATTTTGCAGATACCTTACTATTGGCGGATGGATCCGTTTTCCCCTGGAATTTTTAAAATTTCGTAATCCTACAACGTCTTTCCCCTGTGCAATTAAATAATATTTATAATCCGATAACGTTCTTCCCCTGGCTGTGGTTTACGAAAATCTCCCTTAAAATATTTTTACAAATTAACGATCAAAATTTCGGTAAAAGTAAATGATTCTGTTAATTTAATATTTAGGTTTTATCAGGTTTTATGTAAATTTATATAAATGTATACCAGCTACGGGTTCGTTTTTTAATGGCTTGATTGATCGGATAAATAAAAAAGTTATTGGATTAATAAAAATACAATTTTATTATTATTGTATTAAATATATTAAAAAAATCAAAACTAAAAAAGTGAATGTAAATCAAAAGGAAGAATTGTAAAATGAATAAAATGGATCAATTGACAAAAAATAAATAAATAAATTTAATGTAGAAACATTATGGGTGTAAAGTTAACATAAACAAAATTTATAAAATAAAATAATATAGATCAACTCAAACTTGCAAGTACACTTTTGATTAATAAAAACAAATAAATACAATAATATGAACTAATACAATTTAATAAAAACTATTACAAAACAAACAAAAATAAAAAATGGCATAAAATAATAAAAACTATTGCAAAACAAAACATAATAAAAATTATAACAAAATACTACATACTATAAGAAATTAATAAGAACAAAAATAAAAACTGTAGAAATAAATTTATAAGTTTATAAACTGGCATTAAAATATGAAAAATAAAATTAGCAAAAACTTAAAAAAAATATAAGTTTGATAATGTTTATTTCATTTACATATATGAATATATATATAGGTATATATACTTATATATAGTTCATTTTACATAAATTTTTGAAATTTCTGTTAAAAAGGTGTTGATTTCTATTTCCCCTCTGTTCAATTTTTCAATATAAGAATTAATAACAGTATATTTCACTTTAAAATTGCTGTTAACTTTTCTTGCACTAACACTTTGCATTTTTACATATGTGTCTGTCTGAAATTGAACCAATCTTTCTATGAATGTATAGATGGTGGGATGGGCAGAATAAAACGAATTATTAAATTTCGCGTGGAATGATTCGCAATTGTTGGTGGTTCGTTCCAAGGTGGCAGAATTTTCTGCCCAAACTGATGGTGGATATGTAGCTTCTTCGGATATATATGTGTCGACCAAGTAATCTGCATACTTTCTAATTTTTTCATCATCAGGGATATTTTCCATTAGCGTATTAATAAATACATCACCAACGTTATGGGGGGAGAGAAATGTCAAAGAAAATGTTTTCCGAATCCAATTTCCTTCTTCACTTTCTTTATTGTTGTAACATTTTTGAAGTCCCAATTTTTTAATTTTTTTTATCCAGGATTGGTGCAGATGAAAGCGGCACCCGATAATAGTAGAAAGCGGCCAAATTTCTTCTACTGATTTTTGAATTGCCCTTTCATAATCAGAAACAACATATTCCGGTAAAAATTCAGTTGTTTACTTTTTCGAAAATAATCTTAACGTTTTGAAAAAGTTTGGAGTATGTCTTTGAGTCTTTACTTGGCAGTAAAGCAAAAACTAATGGTACATAGTTCCCATTTTTAATCGCATGGATTGTAAAAAACTGGCAAAAAAATTTTGTGCAATATGTGAAGGTACCGTCCATGTAAATTTTATTTACATTCGCTAGAAATTTTATATTCGATTCACAAGAAAATATTATAATATTGTTGATGTGATCATTTTCCATTAAAAAAAATTCGTTACGGTTCGTCCTTAAGTCCATAGTATCTATAATTTCATGTAATTCCTGAATTGTTGTGGGTAATTTAGTGGGGTAATGTTTTTTTCTTGTGGAGTATATCGCCTTACGAGCATTGTTTATATTTTGGGTTGTTATAGTTTCAGGAATCGACCCTAATGCATTTCTGATAATGTTGACAGGTTTCTCCGTAATATTTTCAGTTGCGAGTTTTTTACATGTATTTGAAAATATTTGGACATCAATAGCAGCTTGATTTTTGTCATGGTTATGATCACCATTTTTTCTTGATATTACATTGCTGCCTTTTAAAGTGTATAACTTGGCTCTACATTTTTTATTGATGCACCTCCATTTAATTTCACCTGTTTTCATAGTGCTGTCATGATAAAATTTAGCACTTTCAAGAACCAATAATGTTTTTCCGCGTTTACTATCGATAAATGTAGCTTGCATTTTGAAACGAGCACAAGTTCACTTTGCCGAGTAAAATATGACTAAACTAAAATAAGTAATTTCGAGGAATATTCAATAAGGGTTGAAGAACAATCCTAATCCTTTTCTACCTGCTCCGCAACTCCAGGGGAAAGACGTTGCCATGCTTGCAATAAAATTTTACAAACTGCACGTGCGACCAAAATTTCAGGGGAAAACGGATCCATCCCTATTGGCAGCCGCCTTGAGATGAATTACTAAATTTCAAAAAAAGTTAGGTTGAAGTTTTTCGAGTGAATTAACCCTTTCAACCCTGTTTAACTTTTTTGTACAACATCATAGTAATGAAAAAAATTAAGTATTTCCTTTTTTACACGTTTTTTTTAACTTCTTGTTCTCTTTAAACTTTTTGATAACTTGTTGCGTTTAGAAGTTATGAGATAAAATAAACCACTTCAAATTTCTAAATGTCTACAAAATTAAATAAAATGTTTTGAAGAATACAAGTTTAATTAAGAGTCTGAAAAAAAATTATGCAAAAAATGAAATTATGAAAAAAAAAGTTATGAAAAAAATGAGTAAATTTCAATGCCCTGCATTTCCGAAATGGAGCATTTTAGCGAAAAAAATTATTCATACGTTTTGTCTTAAAATTGGCCCAAAAACCCATTCCTAGCAGACTATTCGACACTTGTATAATTTTCAAAACTTGAAAATTTTGCTAAATATGTATTTTTAGCTCCAAAAAAATCGAATTCTTAAAAATAATAAAAATATAGTCAGCTAAGGTGTTAACATATTATGTATATTTTATGATTATTTTTTAATACCCACATAAATTAAAAAATGTAAATATAAACTTTTATTCATTAAATATTCTTTAATCCGGAAAAAGCTGTGTAGTACTACCCTTGACGAGGACTAAAAATGAAAAAGTTTGTGCCAAACCAAGACACACAGACTTGTAAAACTAAGCAGTATATAATTTTCAAAACTTGAAAATTTTGTTAAATATGTATTTTTAGCTACGAAAAATCGAATTCTCAAAAATAATAAAAATATAGTCAGCTAAGGTGTTAACATATGTATTATGTATATTTTATTATTATTTTTTAATATCCACATAAATTGAAAAATGTAATGTAAAATTTTAGTCGTTAATTGTTCTTTAATCCGAAAAAAGCTCAAAAAATTTACTTGTTAACTAATCAAAAACTTATACATAAACCAACTACTATTTACATATATAATAAATAGCACATCTATCTAATCATGTAAAAATATATCTTCTTTTATCACCTGGAAAATCAAAACGGAAGATAAAGTAACAACAATAATAACAAAAACCACACTATGAAAATAAACTCAAAAATTGGATTTAGAGCCGAATTAGAGGTTTAAAAGAAATAATTTTTAATAAAATATAGGTAATTTCAAAATGGCGTACATTACTCACCTAGCCTGATCTTCTCTGATAAGGCCCCACCCCTTTCATAAATCATGAAAAATGTTATTACATTGAACACTCCGAATTCGTCCCGAACGCATAAATTATTGGTGCAATCGATTTAGGAAAATGGGATATCAGTAGTGAATTTGTAAGAAGAAAGAAAAGACACTAATTCTAATTCATCGCTAAAATTCGTTAATTAAAGGTAATAAAATATAACTTAACTTCCACTTTTTTAAAAGCCAAGAAACTATAAATCGTTCTTCTTTTTATGGTTTATTGTGAATGTTTGGGTGATCACTATATTTTTTTCCATTTACATCAAAGATATAAGCAACTGTTAACATATCATCAGAGATATGGTACGATATGAGATTTAATAAAATTATCTAGTACCTAAGTTATCATTTTTTAAATTAGTTTTATGACAAGGAGGACAATTAAAAAAATTATTAAAACTAAAGCGAATAAATAATTTAAGAAATTTAATAACTGTTGTGAAATATTTTATTTTACACACCTAAAATATTATTTTATAAGGTTTTATAATTCAGTTCCATATTTCCCTTGTCTGGGTTGCATTATTTGCTTAAGTGATAACACCATTATCTTATCAGATTACACAGGTAAAATCCTAATAAGTTTCAACACTTTTTAAACGCGTTTTATTTAATAAAAACACCTTAAATTTAATTTAATATTTCACAATGTCACTTTTTTAAACAACTTCTTATGAGTAACCACTTACTAGAATTTTTTATTTTATATATTTTTTTATTATTAACACTTGTTTCTCGTTTTATTATATTAAATTAACAATTTTTTTGTTCAAAATATACGTACTTTAATTTACCTATATGCAAGATTATTAATTATTTTACTTTAATAACGAAATTTTATGTTTCTTTAGTTTAAAAATATCACGACTGATAGTAATCTAGAAATCTACCCTGGTATATACTGTACTAAAATAAGATAATATTGTTTGTTAGATAGGATAGAAAAAACAAAGATTATTATATCTTGTGTTAAATTTTAAATAAATTTTTTTGAACGCACGCCATTTTCAAAAATTAAGGCATTTTCTGTATTAAAGGTACATTTATTAAGATTTTAAAACGACTATTAATGAAAATTTTCAAACCATTTTCCATAATAAATTATTATTTAATATACATTGGGTTGATTTTCAAGAAATATTTCGATATAATAAGTTACATATTTCGTAATCAAATAAATGATTTTCATTTATATTTTGGTTTTTATTAATGAAAAAGAAAATAATTATTTTATAACCATCTAAATATAATATTTGGCTTACATATCTTTTGACCTAGATAAATTTTTTAAGTGCAATTAATTATTTGAGTTCTTAAAATACATTAGCTACTTTAATAATTTATAAAATCATTTTTTGCTTTTAGAGATAAGGTTTAAATAAATAAATACTTGCAAATAATACACAAGTCATACCAATATAAAATGTAAAAATAATTTTGTGGTAGATTTAAAAAAATATTTCCTAAATTTTCAACATTTTTGGCATTTATCTATAATTAGGTACTCAATTTTTTTAATTGATTTTAATTATGTTTTATTTTGTGAATGAGAGATTCTACATACCAAAACTGAAAATTTTTATTTTTTTTTATTTTTTAACCTTTAACAATGTTTATTTAAAAAATAACGTAGGTACCACGCTCAGCGGAAATTACATTTTCTTTTGTTTAACTGGATGTCTACGTGTCGAACACGTCATCACACTTCCGATTTTACAAAACCTTACAAACAAGTAAAGTGTAAAACGTTAAAAGTACCAAAACTGTAAACCGTATTTATTTTTTTTTAATTTGCACTAAATTTATGTAATAATTTTGATTATCAGAAAACCCAAACTTATTTATCAATTCATTTCCTGTCATTACCACAATAATTCAAACCACTTTTATGTTTTTCTTAAGATTGTTTATTAATGATTATAAATTTTTTCAATTTTTATTAATTTCTCCCAAATTTGAATATTAAAAATTCTTCTCTCATCACGTCCGCTTTGCCTCGTGCTTTAAACAAACAGACAAATATAAGACACTCACACATTCCAAACTTAAGTACACAAACGTAATAAAGGGATATAGGATGGAAGTAACAGTGACGTGAGTAATTGTTTAAGTTAAAGCTAAAAAAATGGTAACATATTTGCTCTATAAACGCCTCGCCTATTTTTTTCGTCAAAAAAATTCAGTCAAGTCAGAACCGCCAGAGTGATGAGATTGGAATTTGTTTTAGGTGAAGTGTTTAAAAGTTTGTTAGAAACTGGGTTTTGCTTTGGAATACAAATTAAAAATGACTTGTGTGGTAAGATTTTATAGAAAAACTAACAAAACGGTTATTTGATTTTTTTGAAACCTTGAGATTTGTTCATTCAATAATAGGCAAAGTTATTGAAAATATAATCGTCTAGTACACTGTGTTCGTTAGCTGTTTTTCTTTCTCCTATACCTATCACGAACGTACATTTTTGAACAAGTAAATTTATATTATGATCTTTAAAAATTATTATTGATAAAAAATATTCAAAAATAGCATATTTTCAGATTATAGACTTTTGAAAAAAATACATCGATTAAAAGTAAATCAACCAAAAAAATTTAAAAAAATAAGAAACAAATTATAAAATAATTAAAAGATAAAAGTTTTGTTAGCCAAAATACTATATTCAAAAAAATTTTTAATTTGACGACATTCTATTTTCTATTAATGCTTCTCTGTCTGCTCCCCAGAGGTAAAGAGAGTTGTAAATCCAAAGAAGAAATTTTGTAATTGCAACTAATTTTCAACTCTGAACTCTGTCTAAGCCACTTTGAAAGTGATGATACAATCTTCCTTATATTATAATTACTTTTGTAACCTTCAGTTGCAAGGAAAACCCACTAAGTCCAGATTACAAAAAAAAATTAAATTTGTTTTAATAAAATATATCTTATATTGAATTCCAACTGTTCTCACATAACTACCAAATTAAATTAAAAATATTTTGAATATGAACTAATTGAAATAATAATTTTTTTTCAAGGCCAAGTATAAGTTAAGGTATAAACGAAGAGTTTATAATTTCGTTTTTGGTTATTTTTAAACTTTTAACAACGCTCCAAAAGTTAAGTAAAATTTAAAGAAATTTTTGGAGAATCACCCGAATCGGAAATAATTCATGGTAAACGTTTGATGAATTCAATCACTTTAAATATGCCCCAATATAACTACCCTAAATTTTCTACATCCGCCGAGTTCAGCTTCAGCGGTTAGGTGGAAAAAAGTGATCCAAAATGGGAAGTTTTTCCAGAATAACTCAAAAATAAGGTCTCAAATCAAATAGAGTAGTTTTATTAAAAGTTATAGAGCTTGAAAGTGTGCATAAAATGAGTAATGAGTAGAAAAATTTCGGTATTTTTTCAAATATCGACACTTTCATTCAAAAATAGAGATATAAATCAACCTTCTAGGGCTTAAAAAGCTTTATGAATTACATACTAGGATGATGTATTTTGGTGAACTAGTATCATACTTGTTTTCATCAATATTGGGCCAGGCGCATAAAAAATGAACAATCGCTCTTGTATAAAATTTAATGATAAAATTGTTTTTTCTTAATATTTAATAATTAAAACTCTAATCCCCGTTTTCACCAACGATTCCTAAAACTTGGGCACTGCTTATAGTGCTAGTTGCAATGCCCAAGTTTTAGGAATCGTTTCAGAAAAGGTTTGGCATCTCAAAATTGATTATTTTTACATATATAAATAAGCCCGTTTTCACCAACGATTCCTAACTACTAGCACTATAAGCAATGCCTAAGTTTTAGGAATCGTTGGTGAAAACGGGCATAAATGTGTAAAAATAAGCAATTATTTTGAGATGCCAAACCTTTTCTTAAACTTATTTTTTAACTTATTATTCATTATACTTCATGTTTAAACTAGGAGGAGTGACAGGGAAGGACAACTTACACTAGAAAAGTTACTAGAAAATTAACCAAACAGGTTTTGACAGGAACTTTAGGTTATTTTGGCTTTTTAATGATAAAATATGTACACAAACATAATCAAATTTCCCATTTCTTTGTACTGAATACAAATGTATACTTGTAAATACATTAGTAATTCAATTTCTATGATTAATATTTTGAGGTTATATGTCAAAAATCATCCAAAATAATTATCCGGTGTAAATCTTGCTGACTTTTAACCATAGATAATATAGTTTATATTATTTATGCTTTTAACCAATTACGGACGTTAATTTTTGGCATTTTAGCGCGAGAAATTTAAATCGCTCCTCCTAGTTAAAAAATTAAGTATAGAATTTTAACATTTAACAATCCATTTTAAGTAAAAGCAAATGCTTACTTTTTATTTACCTGACCCATTGCTATTATTATTAATCAGCCTATGAAATAATATTTGCTTTAGTGACTTTAGTGTTGTTGACTTAAAGACGCATCTAAACATGAAAAGGGATAAATAGTATATGCATTGTTTCTTTAGGAGTAAAAGTTCTTTTACTCCGAATAAAACATGTTATTTTTTCTCAAACATAGAAATTTAAAAAGTAATATGCAAAAAATAATTTTAAAATTTAATTTAAATATGTCATTGTATGTCATCATGATGTTAATGTATATTGTGTTGCCCAATGGACCGAGTAGAAAATGCATTTCTACTCCTTGTACGAACATGACCATAGAGTGAACGAAGAAAAATGAAATATTATGGACTGTCAAGCATCACAGAAGGTTGTACTTTAAAGACGTTTGATGAAAAAATTATGGTACGACTATTGAATAAACGATTCATAATATTTGAATTCTTTTATTCATTACTAAATTTTTGATAGTATTCAACATGTTCGGACCGTGTGCGGGCCAATGGATCAATCACAAAGCTGCAGTATTGCCAACCCATTGTGTAATGAACAATGGATTAATTTCCTTAATCACTGGACAACCTATTTAGTAATGAGCAATAGATTATGGATAATTTTAACCACCGAATAAAATTTACATAGAAGAAATCAAGAAATTTCAAAATACGAAAAAAAGCTAAAAAAAATTTCATAAATTGTTGATTGTTGATACCTTGAATAGGTTAAGATTTCAGCTGGGTGCAAAATATATCGTGAAAACCAATATTAATTTGGCTTCATTACATCCAACGATGGAAGCAGGACTGCTTGAATATATTCCTGCAACTTGAAATTTGGATAGGTAACCAGATGAATCCATTCCGCTGGGGTTCGAAAACTATCGAATAGCTTAGTTACCACAAGCAACCGTCCACAGACGCTTTTAATGGCTATATCCTGCAAATATACTAAATCCTATAGAGATGCTTGTATTTGCAGAAAACTTGGAAAATATTGCTCATCGATATGTTCAAACACCAAAGGGAATTCACGCACTAACTCTCCATCATAAGCTGATGTTAGAGTCTATTACAGATGTCGATGATGACATTAATGAACAGATATTTCAGTTAACTGAAGAAGGTGATCCTGAAGAAATGGAAAGTGAACCAAAATTTTCATTAATAATACGTGAGCGATTCAAATAACTAAGTAGAGTTGGAGTTTGTAATTCATAATTAAATTTAAAAACTTGCTTAATAAAAGCTTTTATATACCACAACCTCGTTTTTTTTTCCATTTCCTTGGATAGACGTATGTTTTCAATATAGAAAAAAATCATTGCAACTTAAAAAAACTAGTACTGCTTCAACTACACCAAAATACATACAATTGGTATATTGGTAAACTTCAAGCTCAATAACTTTTATTTAAAGTATTTATTTGATTTGAAACCTTATTTTCAAATTATTCTGGAAAAACTGCCAAAACACCTCTTTTTGGCTAACTGTTTTCCACCTAGCCGCAAAAGCTTACCTTGATGTAAGGAGAAAACCTAGAATGATCATATTGGGGTAAAACTGAAATGGTTGAAATAATAAAATCTTTACCATGAATTATTAAATAATATAATTAGTGCTAGGTTGTGTTATCGAAAAGAAAATATTTGTAAATTATCTATTTATGAAAATAAAAATTTTAAGAAATTTGATGTTGTATCACATCCGGTATGCTATTTCCGGTAATACCGGATGTGATATTAATGAAAAATTTAGTGCATCAAATGTTTTCTTGAACCATACAACATACTCAAATTTCAAATTTTTATTTTCATAATTAAAGAAATTATAGAAGTGACCTAATGTTTCTTTTACACCCGGTATATTTGATGTAATGAATTTCTTATGGAAATACCTGGTTTCAATAATTTATCCATATGTTTCATAAACCTCTGAAAGCAAGCTTTAATAATACTCAATAAAATGGGTGGTAGGTATTTAATAATATTTAACCAACGAGTTGGTTAAAAGGGCCGATTAATAATCGAGAAATTTTAAAGCACGAGCGGAACGCGAGTGCCTTAATTTTCGAGATGATTAATCGCTTTTTAACCTACGAGTTGGTTACAATATTTTTTCGTTGATCGTGCATGTGATTCACTAGAAAAAACTATAATTTTTACAAGATTTTTCTAAATGACACAATTAAAAAATACGAACCCTATCGATCATAACCGAAGTCTAATTAAACGAACAGGGTTGTCTATTATCAGAGAGTTCTATAGTCAATTAATGATGACTTGATGTGTACATAACCTCACTTTTATAAAATAAATATAAAATGTATTCCCATACGAATTGTTTGAAGTGTATTTAAAATTAAAGGTATTAATTTTATTTATAATTGTAATTAGGTTAAAACAAATTAAATTAACTTTATATTCACAATTGTAGTATACTTCGTAGAAAATTTCGTTAGAAACGTCATCAACAGAGGGCACCTCCAAAATCATTCATTAAACAAAAATCATGCATTAATAGGGGTCATTAATGAATGATTTTTTATACATTAAAAATATCCTTAATAAAAGATCAACGAAAAAAAAACTTAAATGATTATTCCCTGACCTTCAACTTGCTGTTCAAGGTCATGATAATATTTCTAAAAAGTGCGTCCCTAAGAATCGTACAACTTTTATTTGAAACATTTTTCTTTAAAATGCTTAATTTCCAAAATAAAGCAGCGTTGCCGCACTTAATGTTTTGGAAATTTAAACCCTTGTAACTCTCAAACTATTTACTTTAGAAAAATAGAAAAATATGTTCCGTAAACCTCTGAAAGCAAGCTATAATAATATGCAATAAAAATGGATAGTTACTAACTAACCTGCTGGTTAAGGTCATGGCAATATTCCTTAACGGTGCGACACTAAGAATCGTAAAGCTATTTGATTTTTTTTCTCAAAAATGCTTCACTTAAAAAATAAATGGGCGTTGCAAACTTTTTGTATACTCTACATACACAAAAATAATCTATTTCCCCTTTCTTTGTATTGAATTCAAATTTATACATGTAAATATGTACATTATACGCATTACGCATATTTGTGACAAAAGTGTTACAACTGAAGAAAATGCATTGATTATCGCCTGACCTTCATCTTGCTGTTCAAGGTCACGGACAATATTTCCAGAATCGTACAACTTTTATTTGAAACATTTTTTTCAAAAATGCTCCATTTAAAAAATAAACGGGCGTTGCGTAACTTTTTGTACACCCTGTATGTTGGGTTTCCTATAAATGCATAAAGAAGGCGATATGCATTGTTTCGTTTTGCGTTGCTTTTTAAATGAGACGAAAATTAAATCAATTTTTTTCTTAGATGGAAGAACAAACTCCAAAAAGTGCTTCACCACAGGAGCAGGAAAGCGTTCAGCTGGAATCTCCTCCGATTAAAGAGGAGGTTGTCGAAAGCGAGGAAATTAAGGCGGAACCCACATCACAAGAATCAGAAACTAAACCAAGCGTAATAATGCGTCGTCAGGTAATCACATCTGCTGGAACAATAATAGAAAAAACCGAAGATCAAAAAGCTGTAGAACGAATTTCTCCCCCAACACCACTCGCACAAGGAACTCATGAACAAATCGAAAATTATGAAGAAGTTAGTCAGCCAGCGCAGCAAACCCATACAAATTATGCAGAAGAAGCTGCAATACTAACCACAGCAGGTGAATACCAAGGGGAAGAATATCAAGAACATGCCTATGCCACAGTTGAAATAACACATCCACAGCTATCACAAATGCAGTTACCCGAAGTTGCAGAAGTGGAGCCAGAAGAGATGAAAATTGTTGAATATACTAATTTAGACAGCGTTAATTCGCAGTACAGTTTTGCTGATCCACAATACATACAAAACTACCCTTATACAAACTATCCTCTTAAGTCAAGTAGATCAAATGAAGGATCTCCAAGTTCAGTTTTGTATAACGACCCAAAGTTATATCCAGTAGGTTTTTAAAATTAAATAACAATAAAAATAGTAAAATTTTTATAAATTTTAGGGCTATGATGTGCAGTGTGAAACCATGACTTTAGTTGGACCCAATGGTGTGCAATACCTTTATCCTTGTAATTCACAAAATGAAGTTTATGGATACCCTTCCACCAGCTCCATGGGTGCTCCTCATGAAGGAGTTTCTTACTCTTATAATCCAAAGTAAGCTAAATACTTACTATGCATTTTGCAAGTTAGTTTTCTAAAGAAATTATTTTTTACTTGTAGGTATTGCAAAATTTCTTATGTAAATCTGTTTTAGTTATCCAATGATGGAAGAGGTTTATGACCCTACTGTTCAAGAGATAGAGTCCAAACAATGTGTGAATTGTGGAAAAAATTTAGTTGCATCTCATTGGACTAGGGATCAATCTGGAAATACATTGTGCACTAATTGTGCTAATAACTGTCGACCTGCATTTCGAGGACCAATTAGATCGCAGAAAAAACAAACGAATGTAAGTAATTTTTGTATTTTTTAATGTTAAGGAAGCTTTAATTATTATTTAGGTTAATCCACGACGCAATGGGGTTCAATGTGCAAACTGTGGAACTTCTGTCACAACTCTTTGGCGTAGGAATAATTCTGGTGAACCTGTTTGTAACGCATGTGGTCTCTACTATAAATTACATCAGGTTAGTTAGGATTTTATAATATCTATTTTCTAAAAAAATTGTATACATTTTCTAGCTTATTTTTTATTTGAAAACTAAACTTTATAAATCGAAAAAAATCAGTACCCTGAAATTACTTTATTTTTAAGGTAAACCGACCCCCGACTATGAAGAAAGAGGGTATACAAACTCGTAAAAGAAAACCAAAAAATTCCAGTCAATCATCTCATATGGCTAATTATAATGGCAATGCAAATGTTAGCATTCCAAGAATGAGTAAGTTTTATTACCTTATATTTTACGCAAAGATCTTATTTTGATGTGTTCAAAGTGTTCAAAATATACAATTTTATATACAGGGTGTTTTATTGAAAACTTCAAATGTCGTTTATTTCATAAACAAAATTTTTTTCAAAAAATTAACCGAACACGCCGATTTTTGTTTTGAGGGGGGGGCGCATTATAAGACCGATTTAAGCACTCTCACGTTACTCCCTTAAGCGGGGGGCGTTAACCCCCTAATTTCTAAAATGGCAACAGGGGTTGAGTAATATATCATTTGAAAGCTGCTTTTAATTAGGATTCAACGGCATAAATTAAATTAAAATTGATCGATTCGTTTTAAAGAAAAACTCATTGCAATAAATAAATTAAAAAAATGTTAAATTAACCCAAAAATCTTTTTTCAATTAGCAAATTATTAGATACTGAATAAAAAATTGAAGCTAAGATGTCCCGTTTGGTTCTCGTGAATAATTTAATTTAAAATTTAAACGCAAAAGAATAATAAATAAATTTCTTTGTTATGTTATTCACATGATTTGACAGGTGTTTAAATCTAAATAAAATGTAATTTACAAATTGAAATAATTTAATTTAGTGTATTACAAGTTTTCGAATTAAATAGATTACACTAACTTTATTACCTCCTAACCATTCAAAATGGGTTATTCTAAGGATGATCGAGTTGAGATTATTATGCTATACGGTGAAGAAAGAAGATGTGCCCTTCGAGCAGCTACTCGTTTTAACAATCTTCATCCAGATAAAAATGTATCTGCAAGATATGTTTTAGCTTTGTTCAATAAATTTCGTGAAACGGGTTCAGAAGGAAATAAAAAAAGAACTGGCGGCCCCCAAAATGAAGTAGAAACGTTGACTTTACTAGGCGAAACATTTCTAAATCCGCACTTCTATAAGAAACTTATCTACATTAACAGGACTACAAAGTACCAAGGTTTGGAGAATTTTAAAAAATTTAAAATATCGCCCGTATAAATTTTCTTGTCGTCATCTTAAGTGAAGATGATTTTGATCGCCGAACAGAGTTTTGTGAAGTCTAATAGACTATCAAATACTTCAAACCAATTACAAAACATCACTTTAGTGATGAAGCAACATTTCATTTGAGGGGTGAAGTTAATAAACATAACTGTCGTTATTGGAGTACAGAAAATCCACATTGGATGCGAGAAGAGCACTGTCAGTATCCAGAAAAATTAAATGTGTGGCTTGGCATTTATGGGGACCATATTATAGGCCCAATATTTATTGATGGGAACTTAACAGGCGAAAAATATTTGGGTATGGTGCAAAATATTATCGAACCTACAATAAAATAGAAAATGATGATATGCTGGACGAAAATTTGATAATTTTTCAACAGGGTGGTGCTCCGCCACATTATACGTTACCAGTTCGTCAATATTTAAACAGAACCTTTCCTAGTTGGATTGGCCGTAGAGGTACTATTGAATGGCCAGCACGCTCACCTGACCTCACACCGCTGGATTTTTTCGTTTGGGGCTATTTAAAAAATAAGGTCTTCCAGAACCAATCTGATACTTTAGCAGACCTTCATCACAGGATCTTAAACGAATGTGGAAATATTACACCAGTAATGCTACAAAATGTTCGCGCAGAGTTTGAAGACCGTCTCTATTTCTGCTCGGAAAATTCCGGAAAACATTTCGAACATTTACTTTAATTGTCTATTTAAAAATAAAATTATTTTATAACTAAAAAAAAATTTATTGCATACTTTAAATTTGAGTATTACAATAGGTTTTTCTTTATTTTTTCTTTAAAACGAACCGATCAATTTTAAATTAATTTATACCGATGAATTCTAATTAAAAGCAGCTTTCAATTGATATATTACTCAACCCCTGTTGTCATTTAAGAAATTAGGGGGTTAACGCCCCCCGCTTAAGGGAGTGACGTGAGAGTGCTTAAATCGGTCTTATAATGGGTCCCCCTCAAAACAAAAATCGGTTAATTTTTTTAAAAAAATTTTGGTTATGAAATAAACGACATTTGAAGTTTTCAATGAAACACCCTGTTTTTACAATTTGGATAATTGAATAATTTTTATCATTTATTTTTATTTACTTTTTAATAAATAATCTTAGTTTTGATTTTATCTAAACATTTTTTAGTGTACCATAATGGAGGAGAAATAATGATGAATGATCCTCCGTATCAACCACAGGCATATGTAGTTTCTCAAAATAATCCCAATATGCGGCTACCCAACTTAAACAGGGGGTAATTATAAAGAAATCTGCTAGCAATATATGCAAATATTGATAAAAGATTCTAATAGTTACAGTTTATGTAAATATCTCAAATGTGAAATAATTACGTTTCTAGTCAAACTAAATCTAAAATATTTTAATTTACGAAAATGTTCAGTAAAATTCACCAATTAAACTAAAAAATAGGGGAGTGGAGAAAGCAGTTATTTATAAAGTATGATAAAATTAAAATTAAACACCAGCACCATTTAAAAAAATAATTCGAATTACATTTTTTGAACTATAAATTTTTTTCATCAAATGTCACTAAACTACAGCCTTCCATAATGCTTATTGACAGGCTAAAACATAATTTCTGTCTTCCTTGAGTCTATTGTCATTTTCATACATTTCCGACCTAAATCTGGTACAATTAGGTTACTTCGTATGTCCAAGGAGAAGAAGTTATTTTTTAGAAAAAGAACTTTTTATGGCGAGAATGTACGTTTGCAATTAAAAATTTTAAAATATTTTTTACATTATATTCATATATTTTTTTGGATTAAGTAGAAGTAACTTATATAATAAAATGAAACTGTGCTTAAAATTACTTGTTTTAGGATTATTTCTGCACCAATTGAGTCAGTACAAACATTAACACGAAATATTGCCGAGGAACAAACAACTGTGATCACATCAACTTCTCTTGCGAATAGAGTGAATTACGGGCACAACCCTGATCAACATGAAAATAATGGTCACGATGCTTAAATTACTATATTTTCCTGAGAAAATAATAAATTTATATTAGGTTATTTAAATAATTAAATATATTTCTTGCATATTGATTACAAAATTAAATTGTAAAAGTAAACTGTAGATTATAAATAAACTACTGAATTTTTAAAATTGCATTTAATGGTTTTTTGAAAAAGCTTTATTATTAAAAAAATATCAAAAAAATAATCTTTAGCTAACCTTTCAGAAATTCAAATAGTTTAATAAAAATCAAAAAAAGGATAATTCCTTAGATCTACCTTTATAGTGGCCAGGTTCAGATGATGGACGTCTGACCGAAACGATATTTTATTGTATAAATATGGGGGAGTTCGGGAATGAAGAATTTTATAAAAGAAACAACACGAATGAAGAGCAAGCAGCAATTACACAAGTTTGCAGAGTGATGGACGCTGCGTTTCGTGCTTATTAGCACTCATCAGCATCACATACTGCTCACTTAAGTCCTTTTCGTAAGGTGCAATGAAGAGGACTGCATTGCTGCTTGCTACACCCTGGATGCCGCGTAACTTATAAAGCACCAGTATGTAGTGAGCAGTATGTGATGCTGATGAGTGCTAATAAGCACGAAACGCAGCGTCCATCACTCTGCAAACTTTTGTAATTGCTGCTTGCTACACCTGGCCACTATAAAGGTAGATCTAAGGAATTATCCTTTTTTTGATTTTTATAATAATAATAATAACAATAATAATTAAGCATTTATTGGCCAAACAAGCATTTACATACCATTACAAAATATTCTAGTAAAAGAGAAATATAACTAATGTAAATACAAAAAAAAATGACCAAATGGATCATGGTCAGCGCATTGCATAAGGCAACTTTGCTGTTCTTCCCCAAGACCAACAGATATACATACATATAATAGTGTATACCATGTAATAATATAAATAATTCTAAAGGAAAAAAAGGAAATTTTGATAATAACAAAACTATTCACTTGAGTGAGAACATACTAAATAGTAGTAGTATAAAATTATTTGCAACAGATGCTATGATCATAACAATTTATAAGAAGGTGTCAATATCTTATGTTACATTTATAAATTACATTGTAATTTCATCAACATATTTTTCATGTAACGTTTAAAAGAATTCAAAGTCGGGTGGCCAAAGTCATAGGTGTTAGTAAGTTTCGCAATATTATAGGAGAAAGACTTTTTGAATAGTTCACTTTTGTGCATTGGAATTGTTATTAAGTTCTTCCTTCGCAAGTTCAGATGATGGACGTCTGACCGAAACGATATTTTATTGTATAAATATGGGGGAGTTCGGGAATGAAGAATTTTATAAAAGAAACAACACAAATGAAGAGTTCTACGATTTTCCATGTTTAGCCAATTTAAGTCCTTTAATTTAGTGGAAGTTCTGTCTCTTCTTCTAAGACCATATATAAGCCTAACACATGAGTTTTGTATCCGTTGAATCCTATTTATACATAATTTATCCAAACAAAATCCATATAGTGAGTCGCAATAGTTTAAGTTCGAAAGAACTAGAGCTTCACAAAGATTCTTTCTGTTATCTTAAAACAAATCTGTGCATGTAGATATTCTTCAAAGCAGCAAAGGCTCTACGTAGCAATAAAGTAGTGTTTTCACGAAATCGTATTTTGTTATCAATTATTACGCCAAGACTTTTTTCCTTATCACAACAGTTTATTCTGGAATCATTAATTTTCAGGTTTAAATTCTGTGCAACGATGTCTCTTTTAGTTGCAGGCCCAAATATGATGGCTTTAGTTTTATCAGAATTGATTTTTAAACAGTGCTTTTCTGAGTTTAAAACAATGTTATGTAGATCTATATTAATTAGAGTTTCGGCTTCTGTACCATTTTCGAGATCAAAAGAGTAATGCAATTGAGTGTCATCACAGTAAAGGTCAAAGGAACATGTTTTGAGAGTACTTTGCAAGTTATTGGTATATATTGCAAATAATAAAGGGCCTAAAATCGAGCCCTGGGGCACACCAGATGTTATAGATTCAAGTCCAGACATTTTATTTTTAATTACTACCCTTTGACATCTATTTGTAAGATAAGAGTGCATGAGGGTACATGATGAGGCATCAAATCCTATATAATGTAGAATGGAAATTAAAAGACTATGGTTGATGGTGTCAAAAGCCTTACTATAATCAAGTAATATTAACACGGTGAGTAAGTTTTTGTCAGTTGCGGTAATTAAATCATCCAAAATGTTAGTTAGAGCCGAGTTACAGCTATATCCTTGGCGAAAGCCTGATTGTACATCAGGAAGTATATAAAATTTGCTAACATGAGAAAGTATCTGTTTTTCTAAAATTTTTTCGATCACTTTAGATAGCGAAGGCAGTATACTAATAGGTCTTAGGTGTTGAACAGCGGTCGGATTGGATATTTTTGGAATGGGTGTTATTAGTGCCTCCTTCCAGCAATCGGGATAAGTGTTAGATGATATACATTCATTGATAATATGGGTAATGTATTCAAAGATAAACGGAAAACAGATTTTAAGCATTTTTATGTCAATGTGATCTGAGTCTCTCCGACAATTTCTTAATCTGGAGATTATTTCACTAATGTCATTCTCTGTAATTTCCTCGAACTTAAGAAGCTTATGGAAATTACACTTAACATTGTTGTTATAAAATTGTAGAGTTTCATTATCTGGCAGAGATTTGTTCATACAGCTTACAAAATATTTATTAATTTCATCCAATTGAGCAATATCTTCAGGAATTTGTTTTGCTTTAGTGTTGTGGACTCCAAGCCGCCTAAGCTCAGACCATAGAGTAGATTTATTTTGTTTATTATTGTTCATTTGATGTTCAATGTATGGCTTTTTTTTCGTTTCGTATTGCTTTGGTCGTTAAATTCCGTAGAGATTTATAATAAGTGAAGTGTGTTATCAAACCAAGATCTACATCATCGACTGCAACTTTGTTGTAAATCTAGACGAGTCCGGTCACACGGCAATCAATCAAGTAAAGGTATAGTCAACTTTGGCATCGGTCTTAATTGACATATATGCCAATAGATGTCTCACTTTTAATTTACTAAGTGGAATGGTGTCGCTGGTGCTTTATAAGTTACGCGGCATCCAGGGTGTAGCAAGCAGCAGAAGAGGACTCAAGTGAGCAGTATGTGATGCTGATGAGTGCTAATAAGCACGAAACGCAGCGTCCATCACTCTGCAAACTTGTGTAATTGCTGCTTGCTACACCTGGCCACTATAAAGGTAGATCTAAGGAATTATCCTTTTTTTGATTTTTATCAAACCAAGATCTACATCATCGATTGCAACTTTGTTGTTGTTGTCAAATAGTTTAGTTTCAATACAAAGTTACAAAACAATTTTTTATAAGTCATAAACTAAAAACACAAAACGTGCTTATAACCTGAAAATCTACGTAATAATTAAATTAAAACTATAAATATTTTATGATTCATCTCGTAAATAATAACACACATACAACTATAAAACAAAGATTAATCATTGATGTAATTTTAATGTATATAATTGACAATTTTTGCCTGAGGATGGCCTAATAATAAAGGACCGAAACATGTCGCAAATGTATATTTAAACCTTTTATTTTTTATATGGAAAGTATCTTGTACCCTCAACAATTTTTTATAAATTTATGGGAAGTAAAAAAATATAAGTACAAAGTCCTAAAAAATTATGAAATTCGTAAGTTTTTGTTCATAGTTTTTTGAAAATTAAAAAAAAAATCATATCGCGAGTACAACAAACATGAAAAACTACATATGGGGTACCAAAATAATCGTTATAAAACGTACTTTTAAAAAACCGAGTGACCCAGCATCTTTGTTTAAAAATTTATATCTCAAAAACTATTTGAATAACTTTACAAACTACAATTATATTTATGTAGGTACTTAGTTATTTGTATTATTTAGAAAGAGTTTTGGTAATTTTTATCAACTTCGGTAAAGAATTTTTTTAGATTTTTTAATTTTAAGAAAAAATTAAACAAGTATAAATACTAAGTTATCTAAAATTAATTTATAGTATAAACAAAATAAGTATCATTTAAAAAAATATGTTCATTTTCTTTCAGGTTAAACCGGAACTGACATTCAAAAAAATATTATACAAAAAATGTGTTTTTTGAAACATATAACATTATTAAATTTAAAATTTTTATTTTCATAAACAAAGAAAATATTGAGATGACCCATGTTTCCTTTACACTCGGTATAATATTATCGAAAATAGTAATTTTAGGAAAGTTGTGGTAAAAAATATTTAATAAAATATCCCCTTCTTGCAAAAACTCACCACCTAACTGTTTCCATCTATTGAATTTAACTAATTAGTTCAATTGAACCTATAGTACCTAGCTATAATCATATCTTTCGATTGTAAAAGTCACCAACTCCTAAAATGACATAAAATGTATTAAATATGTGAAAAAAATAAGCAAAATGCATATTTATAAATAATGAGTAATTATCTTAAAAACTATATTTTTTATATCTTCGAATTAAACTAAAAACATTTTTAGAAAATATGTGAAGTCTATAATACTTTTCATCTTTATTTAAATTTCACTGCTCATTAAATCTCGTCCACTTTGTTTTATTATTTTATTGGTCTTGTTTGGTCCAGAGTAAAATAATAATAATAAAGGACAGACTCGTCTGCAAGTGGAAGTGGATTTTGTTGTACAGAGCGAATGAGTTCCAGGAACTGACTGTCAAAGAACGTATGCGATTACCTTACCTTCTTATTTATCGACTTGAATTCACGATTTAAAAAACAAGAAAAGCTTTAAATTCTCCTATAATTTATTATTATTTTAAGTTTATAATAATTTTAAACTTTAAAATCCCTAAAAATATCATATTTTTTTTTATTTTGCGTCTATAAGAAAGCTATAAAAACAGTTCGTTTATAGCAATACGCACTGTTTTTAGTGTAAGGTGTCTTTACGTGGTTGGTAGCACTAAAGTTATTCATTTCAAAAATGGCAGTTGCCAAGTGATTTATAGGTTATTTGATGATTTGACAAACCTAACATTAGACTTGTTAAGTACCAGAAAAGTAACTTAAATTGAAAACTACAATATTTTATTTTAAATAGGTAAAAAGGATCAAAATAGAAAAAAATAGTATAAAAAAGTTTTATAAGTCGATACTAGCACTTATTCATTAAAATACTCTAATAATACTTTAAAATTGAACGCGTACTACAATACGCGATTTATGAAACTAGTTTTTTAATATTCTATTTTATAATTTGCTTCTGTGATATTTATACGATATTGCTTTCGGATTCGTAATGGGCCATAACCCATTCATTATAGTACCCATTTTCAAATTTGGTAGCATTGATGTATCAAATTTGTTGTACTGATTATCGTAAATATTTAATCAACTTAAACATTAAAGATTCAAATTTTAATGTTTTAAATAACGATATTAATGAAATAAAGAATTATAAAACTAATTTAAAATTGCTAAACTTTCAAATTAAAAATTAAAAATTAAATACATATGAAGAAATTTTTTATAATTTACCGAATTATAATGCTTATTTTAGTTCAAGAGAAAATAAAAAAAAGGTGGTGGGATAATTATTTATGTAAAGGAAGAAATAAATCAAAATTTTATTATTTCATTTACAAATGAAGATAATCTATCTTTAATAAAAATTAATATTACTCCATTTCACTCTACAGAAAAGATTGATATAATTACAATATATAAAACCTCAGAAACTTCATTAAAAAAATTTATAAATATTATTAAAAATCAATTTACATCAAAAAACAAAATTATTATCATTGGAGATTCAAATTTTAATGTTTTAAATAACAATAATGAAATAAAGAATTATAAAAATTAATTTAAAATTGCTAAAATTTCAAATTAAAAATACAAAATTCTTCACAAGAATTGGTAACATCAATCAAAAAAATTCTCTAATTCATCACTGTATAACAAATATAGACACTATGAATTTTATTTCTTCATCAATTGGAGGCAGTATTTCAGATCACAAAATTATGAATATATAATCGAAAATACTGATCAGATTATTGATGATTTAATATCTTTAAATTATGAAAATATTGAAAATTCTGATTGTATTAATAAAAAAGTTAAATTATTTATTACAAATATTCATGAAGTTATAAATAAAATTACGAAAACAAGGTATAAAATTAGAAAAAGACAACTTCCAAATAATGAATGGGTTACTGATGAACTAATAAAAATGATAAAAACAAGAGAAAAACTTTATAATAAATATGAAAACAATAAATCGAATCAAAGTTTAAAAACTCAATATAAAAAATTAAAAGAACAAAATAACACTTGTAAGAAGGAAACTTAAAAAAGAATATTATAATAATATATTTAATTTAAATATTGACAATCCAAAAAAAATTTGGGAAATTTACTTTAAATTAATAGTTAATGGAAAAATAATTACAAATTTAAATGATGTTTCCAATAAATTTAATATTTTTTTTACAAACATTGCAATGGAACTTAAATCAAAAGTACAAAATAAATCCATTTTTATAAATGACAATAAAAAATTAATGGCTAAATCATTTTTTTAAACCCTGTAACTTCAAATGATGTCGAAAAAATAATCAAAAATTTGCCTAAGAAAAATAGTAGTGGTCTTGATTTCACCAAAAACCATTAAAAAAATATATTTTCCTATCTAGACATTTTAACCTCTCTTATAAATGAATCGTTTGAAATTGGAATTTTTCCAGATATATTAAAAATTAGTGAAGTAAAACCGATAAATAAATCAGGAGATAAAACATCATCAGATAACTTTAGACCCATTGCAAATATTTCAACCATTCCAAAAATTTTAGAAAAAGCAGTGCAAAATCAATTATTAGATTTTTTAGAAATTAATAATTTTTTTTACAAAAAACAACATGGTTTCAGAAAAACTAATAATACCGAAGTAGGAGTTATGGATTCCATATATGAAATAAAAACCAATTTAGATTGTAAAAAAAATAGTTGCTTCTTTATCTTTAGATCTTAAAAAAAGCATTTGATACAATATCACATAAAATTATTTAAAAAAAATTAGAAAATTCTGGTGTAAGGGGTTATTCTCATTCATGGTTCAATTCATACTTACATAATTGAAAACAATTTACAACTATTAACAATACTTCTAGTCATACTTTGAAAATTAAAGAAGGTTTACCACAGGGTGCAATTTTATCTCCAATACTATTTTTAATTTATATAAATGACATGGAAAATTTAAATTTAAATGGTTCATTAACCCAATTTGCTGATGATGCCACTTTAAATTATTCTAGTATAAATTTAAAATACAGGAGCGTGTATTCAGCGACTGTGATGCAAAATTTAGATACGTCGTTAACGTTAAACACGTGATTAAAAAATATTTCTTCATAAGAAATGTTTTCTTAAATACGTGATTAACTTTAATGACGTCTCTAAAATTTTCATCACGGTCGCTGAATACATGCTAGGGTGTCCCGTAACTTATGCATAATAATGAAAGGGGTTATAGAGAACATCAAAACAAGCAACTTTTGTTAATAAACCCATGTCCGGAAATTAATCGTTAAGTATAATATTTACAAAAATTGTTCGAAATTTTACACCTTGTATTCGAATTATTCCATGCACAAGGTAGCACGATGGTCCATTCTAAATTTAGGATAAAGGATAAACACAAAGAGACACAAATAGAATGAAAAAAACATTTATTTGTAAATTTTATAGTTTTAGTGTCCTCTATAACCCCTTTCATTATTATGCATAAGTTATGGGACGCCCTGTATCTTCATAAATTAATGCAAGATGACTTGCACACAATCCAAAAATATTTAAACTCTAATGAACTAATATTAAATACAGAAAAAACAAATTATATAATTTATAATAAAAAAATAAATGATTTCTAAACACCTTTGAATTATTCAAATAAATCAATTATTGGAGAATTACAAAAAATTCAAATTAAAATTCAAAATCAAATCATTAAATCTTTATACATATAATCTACCATTTAGAACCTCATCTACATTTTTATATAACAAATTTAAATTTCCAAAAATTAAAGAAATAATTAACATTCAAACAATGACATTTATACATCAAATTTCACAGAAAAATTCAAAATCTAATATAGTTTTATTAAAAAATCACAATATTAATAAATACCGGGTGGAAATGAAAACCGGGTCACCTCTATAACTTTTTTATTTATGAATAGAAAAATTTGAAATTTGGCTATGTTCTATGGTTCAAAAAAACAAATTTTATGTGCATTTTTTATTTTCGAAATCACTTCCGGTTTCACCGGAAACACCATGAACTTTGTTTTTTTAAATGTAACATCCCATATTTTTATTCATGGCTTAAAATTCTTTTAAAAAAGAAGTTTTTTTGAGATATTAGTTTTTATTTTTTTTGTAAAAAAAATTTTTTTCAAAAAAAAAAAAAGGTTTTCGAAGTCGGTGAAAAGTACCAAAACTAATTCTAAATAATTCAAATACCTAAATAAAATTGTAATTTCAAAAAAAATTTAAGTGGTTTTTGAACTATTAATTTTTAAACTTAGTTAATGAAGATTTTATCAAATATCTCACTTTTTTTAAATGCAATGATGCCGGGTCATTCGACTTTTTAAAAAGAGGATTTTATAACGATTATTTTGGTACCCCATATGTAGGGGTATTATTTTGCATGTGCCTGTAAAATTATTTATTTCTTAAGTTGGAAAATACTAGCTATTAAGTATCTTTATTACAGGCACATGCAAAATAATACCCCTACATATGGGGTACCAAAATAATCGTTATAAAATCCTCTTTTTAAAAAGTCGAATGACCCGGCATCATTGCATTTAAAAAAAGTGAGATATTTGATAAAATCTTCATTAACTAAGTTTAAAAATTAATAGTTCAAAAACCACTTAAATGTTTTTTCAAATTACAATTTTATTTAGGTATTTGAATTATTTAGAATTAGTTTTGGTACTTTTCACCGACTTCGAAAACCTTTTTTTTATTTTGAAAAAAATTTTTTTTACAAAGAAAATAAAAACTAATATCTCAAAAATACTTCTTTTTTAAAAGAATTTTAAGCCATGAATAAAAATATGGGATGTTACATTTAAAAAAACAAAGTTCATGGTGTTTCCGGTGAAACCGGAAGTGATTTCGAAAATAAAAAATGCACATAAAATTTGTTTTTTTGAACCATAGAACATAGCCAAATTTCAAATTTTTCTATTCATAAATAAAAAAGTTATAGAGGTGACCCGGTTTTCATTTCCACCCGGTGTAATACCAAATCAAATCTAAATTTTCATGTTATAAACAGAAACACAAAAAGACACGGTAATATGAATCCAATATTAATCTGAATAAAATTATATAATAAATTACCAAATAATATTAAGAGTGAAAACAATATTAAAAAATTTAAAACAAAAATGGAACAATTTATATTAGAAAATGAAGATGTTTAAATTTATTATTGTATTGTTAAAATATTATTATTGTTTATTTATACGAATATAATGGTTATGTATATTTTTTTTCATAATTAGTTTATTTATTGTTATAATTTTATTTAATGTTTATTATTATTATGTTATTATTTTTTTGTAATTTTTATCTCTTGCGTGAGATTATTCATATAAGAATAATCTCGTTGAGATTTTTTGTTAATAAATAAATAAACTATAAATCTAACTGTCAAATCAGAATTTTCAAATTTGTTGTATAAACTTCTGTGAAGATGTCTTGAGATATATCAGAAATTATGTGCTTACTAGTTTTTTGCAATTTCCCGAATTTCTGATAGAACAAACTTTAATTTTTTACATCTGAATCTTAAATAAATAACATAAAATCTGAAAACTGAAACTTTAAACTAAAGTTTCACTCTCCGGGGTATAGGGAATCTTCCATATAAAAGGTTTGTCCCTAAGTTTCCCGGCAACCCTACGCGATGGAGCTGTTTTATTAGTTTTTGGTCAACTTTTTCTACAACTAATCAAGTATTGAAAAGTAAGAAAATCCAAATACTCAAGTTGGTACAACTGAAAATTTTAAAAGATAATCTAATGGCGCCCAAATATTATTTCTGAAAATTTATACAATATTTAATCGTAATCTACTCTCTTTTTTCAATTCAATTTTTCCAAATCAAGAAATTTAAACAAATAAACAGGGTGAGCTAAAATTATTGTGTTCAATTCAAAGGAGTACTTTTAGCATGATGTATACCTCGTGTTAAAATAATAGAATCTGATTTGGAGTGACCCATAAGCATCCCATAAGGCATAGAATCGAAACAATGCCGGCCCAAATGCAGTTGCGATTTCCCGAAATTATTCGAAATTCGTGCTTAGTTTTTGCAAAATCTACCAATTCAAGGCGGCCACAAGAAACTGTTACAGCTGATTTATAGTAATAGTCCAGGAGCCGACCGCACTAAAGTCTCCCTCTTAGAATATATATATTATTTTTGAAAATAATTCCCACTTTCGGGTTGCTGCCTCGGTTCCTGGCAAGTTTTGGGGTGGCAGCACATTTTTTATTGATTTGCTTAACACTTAACATTCTTCATCGACTGGCACAATTCTTGAGCTGAGTTTTATGAGGGATAAACAGTTAAAAAAAGTACCGGAAGTGGTCATTTTTAATACGTTGGTCAAGTTTCAACACATAAAAAAGATGGCACACTCTTGAGTACATAAAAAAACTACCGATTCAACAAAAACCCCGCAATATTCTACGAGGGAGACTTTAGTGCGGTCGGTTCTCCTACTATAATGAACGCTGTTGGAAACAATCACTATGGCACCCCCGAATCGGTTGCTACCACTGGCACATTTAATTCGAAGTGGTATAAAATAAGAGTTAACTACCTTTTCGTGGAGGCCTCAAAAACCTTAACAAAAATTAAAGGTAAGAATCAGCTTTACAAGAAAAATGAACTGTGCCAGCCTTCCAGTGGTTGCTATCCCTTGGCACAGTGGCTCAAACCCGCGCTTCCTGTGAGTGTTTTCCTGATGAACCGCTCGCAGTAAGGCGTGTCATAAGTCAAGTCATAAGTTTATTATCCAAATTTAAAATCCGAGACGCGTAGCGGCGAGTTTTTTAGTGGACGAGTGAGAATTTAAAGTTTATTTTATTTGATTTTTTGTTAGAAATTAATAATTTAAAACGAGTAGGAATTATTCTGCATCCTATCAAAAATTTTTAAGAAACAAAAAACATAGCAACTATTTGAAATCTTGAAATTTATTTTCGATTATTTAATACAACAAATTTGACACATCAATGCTACCAACTTCGTAAGCGGGTGCTATAGTTAGCGCGGTATGGCCCATTTTAACATCGCTAGCAGTTTCCTAAGAGCAATATTATAGAAGCAAATTATAAAAATATGTATTCAATAACTAATTAATATTTTTTTGTCTTTTCGTTCAAATAGCCAAAATGTAAAGTATAGAAAGTGTTTGTTGTTTATAAAATATTATAAACTACGATATTTATTAAAGAGGAAATATTAAATGTTCAAATATTTGATAAGATAATTTTACAAAATATTTAAATTTCTCGCTACTTGGTAAAAGTGTGGTAGAATTTTTAAGTCCAAAAATGTTGTATCGGAAATTAGTATATTGTTTTATTAGGAGTAAAAGAAGTACTGTTTGTGGCGACCATGTAGGTTAGGATAAAACAAGCTATTTTTCTTAAAACGTCGAAATTTTTAAAATAGTAATATAATAAATAATTTTAAAATTTGACATTCAATTTATATACCACACGCAATACAATATTAGTGTATATTGCCTAAAATTAATTTCTACTCCACCCTCTTATTTCTTGTCAGAGCAAAGTAGTAATTCCTACTCCTAGGCGGTACAAAGTGACCATAGAATCAACAAACATAAAAAGTGACATTTTAAAGCATGCCAACCGTCACAGAAGACTGTACTTTAATGAAGTTTGAAGAAAATAGTATATTGTTTTATTAGGAGCTAAAGTGACACTTTTCAGTGGCGAGTTCCCAAAGTTTGGAGGACGAGACGCGTATCGTCGAGTCCTCCAATTTTGCGAACGAGGTACTGAAAAGCACTTTAGCTCCGAATAAAACATGCTATTTTTTCTTCAAACGTCTATTTAAAATTAAAATAATTAATATTTTCACTTTACAGGCTTCCATGATTCAAATGATTTAAAAGATCAGGGTAGGCGGCGTAACCGTCAAAGGACGATCTTGTTCGATTATTTCCGATTTATTGGTGTGTACTTGACAATTCCATTAAATATATGTTTACATTTTCTAAGATAATGGTTGAAACAACCTAACCTCATTTTTTCAGCAATTCATTTTGCAAACATGATTTCTATTTTTATTCAAGATTTTGAAATATAAATTTAGAATTCTATTTTTTGCAAATCAAATTCAAATTATTTTGTTTAAATTCAACAGAATGAAAATTTTAAATTCAGTTGATTTGACATTTGGTATAAATATTTGACACATTTGAGCGGCAGAAAAAGTAACTTTTTCTGCCGCTCACGGCATGCAGAAAAAGTACTTTAACAGCCTAGGCGTAAAAATACATGTTTAACCTTTTGTATTGAAGCATATAGTGACATGTTTTACTGACGTTTGAAGAAAAGGGGAATTTAATATGTTTCTGTACATTTTATTATTAAAATGCCAAAATAACCTAAAGTTCCTGTCAAAATCTGTTTAGTTATTTTTCTAGTAACTTTTTGATGATATTTCAGGACTAAAGCAAAATATCTCGGATTTCTAAATAGATTCTAAAGGAGTTTGAAAAGGGGCAACTTTTTTCTAATTAAGCAACTTTGTATCTCTTTAGGTTCACAAGATCCCAATGGTGTGCACCGTAAGAGTGACCACACTGTATACTATAGGATTGATTTGACCAAAAAATCCGCAAACAGTGTCCCTCACCCCGCTTATTATCACCCTGGATTGAAAGGTTTGGATTCAACACTGGAATCCAAAGATAACCATACAATTTTCCACCGTTTGTAATTTCTGTGTCATGTGACCCTGAGTGGAGTGAAGTTATTGGAGAAGTTATTTAATTACTACTAGCTATTTCACTCCGCTAAGAGACAATTGACTATTGTGATTTCCAGCTACGATTTTATCTATGGCTATCAATAGAGAGCACCCTTCATGTAAACAGACATGGCAGAAGTGAGGTAGTGTCAGCCAAAAACAGTACAGACTACCGTTTATGTTGTAAATCCCATTATAATCACCTCACAGTCTAAGAAGTTTTCTCAAAAAGTAGTAAATTAATTTGGATTAAAACGAAGCGGAAATGGCGTCGATTACCTCACTGATAGGTTCACTTATTCGTCGCCAGAGGGGGAGCAAAAGAACTTTTACTTCCACTTCGCCCATACCCTTTGCATACTCGTGTAATTATCCTATAGGTATAAGAGCTTAATTTTCAGTAAATGTAGCCTCATAAAACAAAAATAAATTTGTATAATTTTACACCTGAAGGCTTCTTAATTTTTTGCTAAACACATAAATATACATACATTTTATATTTATGTATTTTATCATTCAAATGGATTTTAATGAAGTTTATAAATTGACAGCGAATTACACAAGTAATAAAGATAATTTCCATATAGAATTTATCTATAAAGTTAAAGAAGTTGTATAAATAAATAATGTCCTGTAATTTATCGCAATAAATTAAAAGCGGCGATTTATAAAATAATTTCAATATGAAAAAATGTTGATTTCGAACAGGAGAATCACATTAATATTTCGCGTACCTATATTTTACGGTGATTATTTTATAGTGTAGATTATTAGTGCAATTAATCAGCAGGGCCAGGGCGTTTCTTTGGAAACGAACCGCCTCCACAAAGAGGAGTAGTTCGGCGCGCCTTGTTTTTTTTTTATTATTGAGCGTTGAGCGAACGTTTTATTTACGGAGCTTTTACGCTGCAGACCGGAGCTTTTACCCGGCGCCATCTGCCTGCGACTGAATTTATTACGCCAGACCAGACACGACCTTTTATAGCTAATACAGACATTAGAATACTACACGCTTTGTAGATTAGTCAGGACATACTCCGAATAAGAGGACGAGCAGTTAAAAAAAGATGACAAAAAATTAACCACCGAGACACAAATTAAAATCAATAATTTAGATAAGAGCGAGCCTTTGGAGTAGATGACTTTTATCTACCAATAATGCATTTTCATCATTAGGACTTTTTAATTAGCTTTTTTTATTGTTTAAATTGGATTTAATTAAATATGATTTAATAACCATCATTTACTTTTAATGGTTACATTTTTTCTACGAGCAGAGTGATGGGTGTAGGTGTGTTAAGTGGATATTTAAAAATTTAATAATTACAAAATTTCTAAAGATTTTCTTTAAGAAATATTAATTTCTCATGATTTATGTAAATTTCAACTTCTTAGGTTATACTCCACAATTTTACTACATTTGTATTGTTAACTCTAGAATAGAAGGATTTACTTTTAAACAGTTCATAGGACCTTCTCTATTTTTGATTACCGCATTCTATACCCAAGTAACAGATCATGGGAAATATCCCTGTAAATTTTACCTAATTAAGGAAAATTTACGAAATATTGTCCAAAATAGCGACTTTAAAGACATTTCGTTGGGCATTAGTTAAGGCCTGGTAGACATTTTTACCAATAAGGCGAATACTAGGGAAAATTTACCATTATTTGACCTAATTTATTACTATTTGGTCATATTTATTCAAAGTTGAAAATAGGGAAATTCTAAAGTAAAATTTACCTAATTATTTTACCTAACGTCGCCTTTAAAGTAAAAATGTGCTGTTAGTCAAATTTATAGTAAAACTTACTGTAATTTGACTTTTACAATGAACTATTAGGGAAAAAATACCTCATAGTAAAATTTATGTAAATTTGGTTGCGTTTCCTATAATAGTAAAATTTCCTTATTGGTCAAAATTAGGGTTATTATAGTCAATAAATTTAAATTAATAACTTTGTGGTCAAACTTACTAGTTTGGAGGACTTTAAAGGCATAATTCTTTCTAGGCAATTTATGTAGTGATGGATGAAGAAAATATTACGTAATTTAGGATACTCTTTAATTCAAAGTTGTCCACAACTACTTGTTGATGTTTAATATAATATTTTTATAGTAACATTATGTATACCTTAAAATTGTAAGATTATTATTAAATTTAACGAGTTTGATGTATTCTGTCTCAAACGCTTGGCTGATTTATCATGATGGGAAGAACTTTTATAAAATCATATCGGATGTCTACAACATATTATTACTTATAAAAAATACTTCCAACTTCCAAGGGATACAAAGGGAAGTCAAATTGATTTCAAATCTACATTTATAATCTTGTCATTCTTCACAGAATTTAAATGAACCTTTAAATTTAAAAGAGGCCACTGCTACAAATTTTTAGGTTATATTTTCGGTTATATAGAAACTTCGCGTTTGATCTCAAACGTTCGTGCCCTATTCTAGCCTTCAAAGTCAAATTTACTTATTCAGTACAAAAATACTTCAACGTATTATTGACTTTGAGGTAAAAAGTTTCAATTTAGGGCAAAATTACTATAAAGTCAAATTTATAAGAATTTTTTACCAAGTTTCAAGGAAAAGTTACCTAATAGGCTAGAAAATAAGTAAAACTTCCCATTAGGTAAATTCTAGCAATGACGTCATATTTATTACTAATAAATTTTAGGTAAAGTAAATTTATCAAAGATTAATGATTATTTATACAGGGTGATGATAAAGTTTGGAACCTAATTCATAACTACCGTATTTAATTTTTTTGAGAAAATCGCTGGGACAGGTCAATTTTTATACCATCTCTTGGTATAATAAAAATATTAATGACGTCACTGGTGATTTAGCAATGACGTCATCATCGATTTTTTAAATGGAAACCCCTACTTTTTTCACGGGATTTTAATAGACATTTATGTCACTTAAACGATGATATAAAAAATTGCTGCATTTGTAAACAAATTTTCTTTTAAAATAAACTTAAAATTAATTTGTACTATTAAATTTGAAAAATTTGAATGTGGTATAAGATTTATTTTAGCCAATTTCAATAAATGGTAAATTTAAAATTTTATTTTTTGTAAATTGCCTTATATTTAAATGGAATCAAAAAAATAGTTTTTGAAGACTATTTATTAAATTTTGTCAAATACATTTAACATTTTACATTTGCATTAGAATGCGCATTATTTCAACATTTACTTTCTTTTGTTATTATTGGTAACTTTAAATTCATTTTAATTTATTTTTATAAAACTTTTTTCGTTAAAATAAAAATTTTTGAATTAAAAAGATTTTTTATTCAAAAATTTGTTTAAAAATTTAATTGTTTTTTATATCATTGTTTAAGTGACATGAATTTCTATCGATAATGAGTAAAAAAAGTAGGGGCTTCCATTTAAAAAAGTCGCTGATGACGTCGTTAATATTTTATTTTATATCAAGAGATGGTATTTTAAAAACTAAAATTGACCTGTCAGAGCGATTTTCTCAAAACAATTAAATACGGCAGTTATGAATAAAGTTCCAAACTTTATCATCACTCTGTATATTAAAATAAAGTTTTTTTAAATAAAAAGTTAATAAATCATACGATATTTCCTTAAATAAATATTTAAAAATTGAAATTACACATATAAAGATAAGACCAAAAAAGTCTAATCTAATTAATAACAAAAATTATTTTTACACAAAGATTTTTGAATGGGGAATTGTATTATTTCAAAGTAAAATCCATAAGTTTCACAGGATTTTTTTTATCGCAACCAAATTTGAAGCATGGGCGAGAAGTTTCAACAACACCCCGAACACTACATAATTTAATGCATAATAAATATTAGTAAACCATCATGGATACTTTAACTTATAATGGAATTCATGTTCCCAACATATTTCATTCTAAGAAATAAAAGTTGGTAGTCGTGAGCCAAAATCGTTGTAGAACATCTTTATTATTGAGGTTAGGAAATATTTGGGAAATACGTAGTAAATTTTACGTCGGCATTACGTAAATTTAACGTAATTAACTTAGGTAACTTCCTTATAGGTCGACAATTAGGGAAACATTTCGTCGAAACTATAGTCATTTTTCCCCCTTTATGTAAAGTTTTGTAATAACGACGTAATTCGTATAGGGCAAAACGACTTGATATACCTAAATTACGTAAATTTTACGTAAATTTTTCCAAAATTGTTGCTTGGGTATAGAGCACCGCATCTCATTTAAATTTCCAAATGAAAATTCTTATACAATTGGTAGTTAAATATTTGAAGTAAAATATCGATAAATGGGTTGTATTGTAATTCTAAATGTGAAATATAAAAATAATGTAGGGTGACATGTTTAACAGTGAATGAGTAGAACACAGTGAATGGGATGTACTTCAACTTAACAAATTTTAAAACCATACTAAAATATGTGAATATTTATTGCTAAGGGAACACTTCATCTGAGCAAAGGATAAATGACAGGTAGAACAGAAATCAGAAGAACAAATCCATTAAGTCGATTTTCCTAAACACAAAATTTGCTCAGAGAACGTATTGGCAATTCCAGCTACTAATAATAGATGGTGCAGTTCGTCCTCTGTGGCGAAAATTTGAAGTAAACTCTGTAGTAAAGTTTAAAATGTTTCAATATACAGGAAACATATTTACGTAATTACTTCTATTTGTAATTGTATTTAATCCGGTTTTAATTTAATTTGGTGTTATTTAAGTTTGTTTCTATTTTTGTGTCTTGTGTTGAAGTAATATTAAACTATTCTTCACTCAAATTTAGGAATATCTTTTATCTGGTAAATAAACATAAAAGTACCCATTTTCTTAAAAAAACTTTATGTGGGATGTAGCCACTTTTAATTTTTGAATTAAGATATTGAAATTAAAGAAATTCATTAACAAATCTATAAAAATTGTGTCCTAATCTGTCTTTTGGAGTCCTCGCGCCTTAATTTATTTGTAGGTAGATTGACGAGATAATTCCAAGACAAAACTGTAAAAGCCACTTTTCGATGGACTACACCGAAAAAGTTATTCGTCCCCAAAACTATTTTCGGTTTCACCCCGAAAGGCACCAAATTTTTGTGATATTCTGAAGAAGGCGCGTAGCCCCGAAAATTGTGTTTCTTGCAACGGATTTTAAAAATTGAAATGCTTTGAACACACAGGCACACCTTTTTCAATTTTTAAGTTCCCCATTCTTAACTTAATTACCCAAGCTTTTCTCCTGTCCATTTTTTCCACAATACCGAAACGATTTTCAATATTTACCATATTATTGTTGGGTACTGAATATTCGTGTAAGTGAATGTTTTGATTATTTTTAAGGTGGATACGGATACGACAGCCATAAACACTACAATTGGTGTTGCAAATTTTTCACATTGCAAATAAAGGTTGATAAACTACTTTATGTCTCTCTGAAAGTTAGAATTAAGGGTAAAATATGGGTAAAATGCGCGAAAAACACGAAAACATAAATCAGTGCCTGTCAGATTACTACAGAATTTAGTTGACATTTCCCCCAGCAGAGGACGTTTAGAATTCTAGAATCGTGAATACCCTTTAAAGAATATTTAATTAGTTTGCTCAAATAACGTACGGGTTTAAAAATAATATTTATTATAATTTGCGTCTATAATATATTGCTATTTCGAAACCGCTAGCGGTGTCGACTATAAGAAATACAACGTTAAAAAACTAAGATAGTATTTGTTAAAACAATACTTTTAAACTAATTTAAAGATTTTAGATGACATTTTAAACATTTAAAATGTTTAGACTTGATAAATTGTCTTGATAAGAAGTAAAATTCAAATTCTTAATTCCTGGATAAATGAAGTTGTTTTTTATTAATAAATGATATTTTTTGAGACATCTAAAAACGAAGTAGGGGTTTGTTGTATAACTTTTAGTAGTTCTGAATATACTTACTCTATTTTTTTCTTAAAGGCTCATAATATTTTTAACTTAATACCACAAAATAACTACAAAAGTGAAGAGAGTATGTTTCTAATGGATTTCTTGTAAGATTTTATAAAAAAATAAAATACCGTTATCAAAATTACAAAAAATGAAATAAACTATTAGTATAAGTTTAAATAATTCAGTATCATCATTATGCCAAAAAGTAGCATTCAAACATTATATCAATAGAAAGTTTGTAAAAATTGTCATCAATTGATGTTAAAATACGGAGTTATATATACTATTTGAAATACTGTAAAAATTCATTATTTAGTATTTATTTTTAAAGTATTTTGTATTTTAATATTTACAAGTAATAAAAGTATGTATTTGAAATACATTTTAGATTCAATCTTTACAAATTTAAAGAAATAGAAAAAGTGTTATGCGTGTTTATGATTTTGTTACTTGATTTTGGGTTCAGATGGAAGTTGGGTCTCAGTTGAACTTAGTATTAAACTAAAGTTAAATTAAAGAAATATTTTTTATTTTGTATTTCTAATAAAACAAGAAAGTATTTTCGCGCATACGCAAGAAAAGTGACACAACTGAAAACTAAATATCGTGTAAATTTTTAAATAATTTTGGTTGTAATACTTCTATTATTCCATCGGATTATAAAAGTAATCTTTGAATATACCATTTAAGCATTTAACATATAAAGAGTATTTTTGAGTAGTGCCGTTTTTCTTCCGGATAGACGACATCTCTTGTATAATATACCATAGGATATTCCATTTGAAAATTTCGTTTAATTGGTCAATTTGCGTTTCATGAGACACCTTCAGCTTTATCACAAATTTAAATTAGCTGTGAGCTAGATGATCTGAAAATCTTTTTTTATCTAAATTTCAACCCAAAATTGTCATTTGTTTTAGAGCAGTGATTTATCAAAAGTTTATCTTTTATTCGCTTAAATGGCAAATATCAGAAAAACGAGTGAAGATAGATCCATAAAAGGTTATATTTTTGATAGGGAAACAAAAAATTTCACAATAAACTGGGTGTTCCAATAAAAAAACTACTTTGATCCACCATCTTAGAATGAACACTCGGTATATTATTATTCTATCGATACCTTTTTTTTCATTATAGAGTACCTATTGTTATTACTTCCTCGCAGCGCGAGTACACCCTGTATATGATAGATGATATTAAACATAAGGGGCAACAGGTTTGAAAGTAAAGAGGTCAGAAATAAACAAAAGTATTAAAACAAAACGTAGATGTTTCAGATTTGCTCAAATAATCAATTGATAGAAATGTAATTACATTCTTACTTGTGGATCGGATTAGATTTTTTTTTACTTTTTTTTTAGTCTAACTTATAATTATTTATATGCAATTTTGCAAATACATAGTCTTAGACCTGGGACTTCTTGAGGCATTAATTAAAAACTGTCCAGAAGGCCAATATATTTAGCAGTAGCTTGTTTATGAGGGACAGGGTGTAGAAGTGTGGTTGAAATACGGACCGTACTCGATACTCGGGTGGTCCTAGGAACGAAATACAAAAATCATAAATTAATATAATTGAGGTCCTTACATATAATGGATTATCTTAACTTCTCTACACTTTACGATTTGTTTTTAAAATTTTGCACTATAGTACAAAATCATAATCATTTTATCAATAAATAGTTTTTACTTTCGTCAAACTAAGTTATAGGTGATAGATTTAAGTATTTAAAATTAAGTTGTAAACCTTTTTAAAAATCAATATTTATCAGTTATCAGTATGAAATATTTCATATAATTCTTGGAAAATTTTCTAAATCTTTTAAGTAAAGCACGGTTTAAAGAAAATCATTCTTGAGATAAAAAAAAACAGTAATAAATAGAACAAATAAATAACATAATACACCCAAAAATTAAATATCAAAACATTTTTTTCAAAGCATATAAGAATTAGTTACTATAAAAGATAAATTTAATCTAAAACTACTTTCTACAGAATAATTAATGTCCTAAGTCCCCATGGGTACATCTGATATTGCTTAAAAATTCCAGCTTCTCTACATAAAAATGTGTATCTAAAAACAAAATTTAAAATATTACTTTTCTAACCTTCAACTGAGCGAAATTGTCAATTAATTCTTCGTACTTTAAACTTTTTGCAATAGATATTTCTGTAGAAATTATCGCTAAATTTTAATAAGTTCCTGGCCCATCGAAAATCTTAAATATTTTTTTACAACCTTTAACTTGCTAAAATATCCTTTACATGAAGCTGAAGTAACAGGAATTTGTTAGGAAAATACGATAGGGAATTTATTTGGAAAGCTTCCCACATTATCAATATCGTGGATTATTTGCAGAATTTCGATTTTTTTGGCTGTCTTTGTGGAACGGTTATCATTATTGATTGAATACATGTATTTTTGTCTTCGAAATAGGTTATCTAGAACCTAATGTAATAATGTTAATTTATTAAATCTCCATAAGTTTGGTACATACTCCATAATAAATATGAGTGGAATGAACCTTATAATACCAAAAGTTTGCATATTTAATTTAGTATACTAAACTAACTGCATTATCAAATGCCAAATATATCACGTCAAGTTGTTTTCTGAAATATTTAAAACGGTCATAGTGTACCAACCTGCATTTTTATAACATCTTTAAAAAATTCTAGGACTTCCAAAATTTTAAAAAGAAAACCCTAAGTCACTTTTTCGAAAATTACACTACTGTCACTACTCAGAGGAGATGTGTTACCCCAGCCTAACTACTTTTAGCCTAACCAATGTTACATATACCAATCAAAGGCACTCATTGCATACTCAAGCGCTCCACCAAAAGAAATAGTTTTGCACCGCATCATGAAATTTCAGCGACTTCTGAAATATCGAATTAAAATATGTATATAGGGTGCTTAAAAAGTCGCGGACACGCTCCACGGTACATTGTTTGGAAACAATCGTTAAACAAGGATAAAATAATTAAAAAAATATTTCGATAGAAATTCCGAAGTTATTGGCATATTTTAAAGAAGTAAAGTTGGCAACATTATTTTCAAAGTAGACTTTGAAGATACCATTTATCTCTTAATAATTAATTCAAATTTTTGATAAGTTAAGATTACAATTTAATATAGGTGATAAAGTTGAAATTAACATGACATTTATTAAAAGTGCAAGAATTATTTAGTCAAAATATGGTTTATTTTATTATTAGTAATTTTTATTTAAAACAAATAAAAAAATTTAAATTTTAAGTAGACGTTCGAAGTTATTTTTATCAGAAGTCTGTAACGCCTAACCTAACGAGAACGGTGGACTGTTTACTGCATTACTATAGTTACAATTTTTGTCTCGTTTCCACATTATGTACGTTTTTCCTATGAACTAATATTCTTTTTGGACTCCTTAAAAAGTTACATCAATTTTAAAATTTCAAAATTTTAATGATTTTATTGGGACACCCAGTATAAATTTCATTTTAATTTGATTTTTTTTTATTTAAATCAAGTATTCTCTTGATTTTTTTCTTTATCTTTAAGCCAATCAAATAGATTAATTTCATCAAGAAACATTTAAATGGTCTACTTAGTTTAAAAATAGCCAATAATGTTTAAAGAAACAAAATGGCAAAGACAAAATCTAAACCATAATTGATTTATATAAAAAAATCACAAGAAATAAAATTATAGTGTATTTCACAAAAATCATAAAATTTACCAGTTTTATAATAGCTGTAACTTCTTAAGGAGTCGAAAAAAAACATTAGTTCATAGGAAATTTTTTGTTCAGAATGACATTTACTAGGTATCTAAAAATTTCTTTGAAAAGTGCTTACTAACTCTTCTTACTAACTTCTTCGAAAAACACAAATTAATTGAATGAAACACAATTTGTGTTTACAAAGAGTAAATCTACCATAAATGCTCGTTAACAAACATTTATAGTTCTCTTGATAAATATGAGTGTACTAACGGAGTATATTTTGATCTATCACGTGCATTTAACATGGTAGAACATGGTATCTTAATGGATAAAATTGCCAGTTATGGAATTGTTGGAAATGTCTATGATTTAATTACATCTTTTTTAACAGACAGAAAGCAAAAAGTTTAAATTCCTACCAACAAATGGTAATATTAATAAGCAAAAATACTTACCAGTAAGCCATAAAAGCTTTAAATTCTCAAGGGTTAATCTTAGGATCGTTTCTATTCATTATATTTGAGAACGACCAGGAACTCTCCTTTAGAAACATAAATAATCTACAAATATGTAAATATGCATATGATAGGAACTTCAATCATAATTGCTCATAAGTCCAGGGAAATTATTGAAGTGTCCAATCTTGCAATAGGTCTTTCTCCGATTTTTTAATTTTAGTTTTATTATAAAGATTGTGACGTCACAAATCCAAAATTTTAAATTAAAAAAATATATATTGATCCAATTAAAAAAATAATTAGCCTTTGTAATTATTTCCTAAAGGGCTATCCGTAACAAAAAAATTATTAAAATCCGTTTCACCTGGGAAAGGCCCAATCAGTCAATGCAGAAATAGTGTAATCCAAATGGTCATCTACCAAATGCAGATAAAACCACAGTTTTACGTTACCACAATCCCCACTCAAAGTGTCTAGACAACAATATCACGCTTGGTTTGAACAGTAAGAACCTCAGATTTAATGAAACTTTTAAATTTAGGATTAACGATATCTTCCACGCTTACATATTGATAACGTATGTGGAAAACTTCGAAGCAGCAGTTTTGAAATTCTATGTAAGAGGTAAAAGGTGGTAGACTCCTCATAGTTAAGCCACACAAGAAGTTATAGACGGTTATTAGTAAATTATATCATATATCAGCGGGCTCCCGGACTAAAACCTAATTTCTGAAAAATACAAAAAAATTATAAATTTTAGCGTCAGTCTTTACTTCAGAGGTGGAAGTCTGTAACCCTAACGAGTTGATCTCGGTTGTCAAATTTTCACGTTAGCTGAGTCGTTAGTTACTAGTTTTTGGTAGTCTATAACACCTGACGACTTACGAAACGGGACGAAATTACAACCGACAAGGCTTACAACGTTGCCGACATTATTTTACGAAATTTGTCTATAGTTTAGCAGTTTTTGAACGCATTTTGAATAAAACACACAAACTGATTTTGGCATGTAATTAATTGACGTAAAAAAATAACAAAGTTTAAAGTGGTATTTTAATAAAAACAATAAACTAGTGTACAGTCTTTGTAAATGCCTTGTTCCAGTTTTAAGCGTTCTGTTATTTGAATTTGTAGCTTTAATTGACATTTTTCATAGTACCTATAATTCTTCAATATGGTTAGGAAATAGAAATGCGCATCCAAAACCACATATCTATATGCTTCAGTTATGCTGTAGCACTTTGAGAAAGGTTGGAAAGTAATTTCTCGATTTCAACGATTTTTTCGGCGAAGGAACGATATAATTCAGGAAGAGGTCGATCTTCGGATTTTGCTATCACGTCCTTTTAGCGGTTATGGAGGAGGACAAACGTTGCACCTCTAGAACACTGGCTGAGAACTTAAATATCGATCATTTTATCTCTGTAAATTCGGCAAGATGTGGAAATTAACCGGATTTTCCCGCACAAGCTTATTCATACAATAACAAGGCCCAAAGAGTTCGAATTTTTACCGATTTGCTCCAGAAAAAAACGGCGAAACCGCGTAAAAAAGAATTAAGAAGAAGACATGAAAGTAGAGATAAGTCCTTTTGGCTGCATGGTAAAATTGTATTCTATCTACAATGTGATTAAGCTGCAATCTTCATTTGTATACCTAGATTAAATACTACATCGTAATTTCATCATGATTTTTTTGTAAATAAATTTACTATTTTTTCCATGGCATTTATATGCCTTTCTAGAAGTTTATAATTTTCTTTTAGTAATTTTTATTATTATTTATTTTCATTTACGTTAACAACGCTTCAAACACGGTTGCCTCCCCCCAAACGACTGAAACTCGTTATCAAAAACACGTTACTAACGAGATTTAAGCTTACAGACTACCATTTTTGTCAATCTCGGTTAGGAACAAAACTAATGACGTTAAAACAAACAAATAATGACGTGCTAACGTGAAAAGTCGAGACGTTAGCTGTTACAGACTTCCACCTCAGATATCAAATTTGAAATTTAAATACATGTCATGTAAACGTCAATACGTTTGACTTGATAATTTAGGTAGGACCCAAATTATCACGATAACCCAATGGCAAATGGACCAATCAGAACGTTTGTCAGCACAAAGGCATGAAATTACAAAAACAAATTATTCGACGAATGTGTTTTGCAGGATTTAGAGACCATTGCCGTCCACTCTTTCTAAATCTAAGTAATATTAAACAACAGTAAAACAAATCTTGTAAAAAATTTTTGCCCTAATTTTTTATATTATTCTTTATAGAATTACAAAACAATTTTAAAATTTTTTATTTTAAACCAGTGTAAATTATTAACATATAAATAAATATCTACTACTTTTAAACGTCTGTGTCCTGTATCGATAAAACGATATTGGCGATGAAACATGTCTTTGCAATGAAAATATAGTGTCGATGAAACTATAATCGATGAAATTCCATTGTCGAAGAAATGGTAATGTCGATGAAAAGGTAGTGTCGATGAATTCATCGACTCGGACATTTAATTGACATTGGCTTTTCATTGACGACAATTGACGACCTTTTTCATCGATACTACTTCTTCATCGACACAGACGTTTCATCGACATACGAATGAAATGGATTTTCGATGAAATTGCATTCTATTAAAAGGCTATGTCGATGAAGTGTATTGTCGATGAAACGGTATACAATAGAGATATTAATCAAGGTTGTCAAACTAGATACTCAAATAAAACTAGTGTAACGAAACACAACACTTATTCGATGTGTAAAAATTATCAAAATTATATGGGTACGTACCCTCTGAAGCAACCCACAATAATACTATTTTAAAAAACAAAATTAAAGATTATTTCATAGAACATCCATTTTATTCTCTTAAAGAATTTTTTGAATCTCCAGTTATTTTAAGAATCTGTAATCTGGTTAATGTACCATTTGTATATGACAACCAATGAAGTATTTGATTTGATTTGAAAATATTCTGTCTGTTTATGATGATATAAATAATAAATACCAACGAAAATGCTTCCCTACAGATATCGAATAGTATATTACGCAATGAGCTAGAAAGTGACGAATTTTGTGCGAGTGTGAAAATAGCCGAACGAGGCGCTAGCCGAGTGAGGATATTACACGAGCAACGAAATTCACTTTCTGCGAGTTGTGTACGCTACTTTTCCGACGACCACGGAGATTGTGCGACCATTATTAATATTTTGTAGTAACAACATAACATAACCTATGTTAAACGCAGCTGACATTGAAGTTATCGATTATTTTTAGTTAAATGTAAATAATAGTAGGTGGCGCTGTTTTGACGGAAGCAACTTATCGAAACGAATAAAAAATGTTCCTATTTTATTTAAAATTTACAGAAAAGTGAATTATATAATGATTTTAATAATAAAATTAGTCTTTCTGATCGTCAAAGAATTTATTTTTATTCCAACAGACACTAGCTTTTATTGAACTATTATTACCATGCAGGGTGCACTAAACGTTCTACACCATTTCCAGCTGTATTTCAGAAAACTGATTCTAATTTCGGAAATCATCAATTGTAATTCAGAAACTTGAATTGAATTTAAAAAATCATTGATTATATATATATTTTTTTTAGGTAGTACATAACTAACTAAGCAATAATAATAAGAAATTATATTTAAGTTTTAATGTAGAATTATGTATCCTAAAAGAAATAAATTTGATTTGATTTGATATTTCAAAAAATAAAATAATTTCACAAAGTATCAAATGTATTTCATAAAGCATCATTTCACTATAAGAATTCGTCAAATTAATTTCAGAAGGTATGAATTGTATTTCAGAAATAATCGATTTTATCTCAGAAAGAATTATTGTGTTTCATTCAAAGTAAATTTTGCCGAAGAACTTTTTATTACGTAAATATAATATTTTGTATGTATAAATAAAAATTTAAATTTTAAAATCAAGGCGAGTGAATGAGATTTGACAGTGAAACTTCTCACTCACATATACCCCTATTCTGTAACCACACGAAGCTAAATTCCCATGCGAAAAAAGAGTGGGAAAATGTCGATAATAAAGTGTAAGATAAAGACAGAACATAATTCTCTCGGTCGAGAAAGTTACAGAATAGGTATCATAGTAGTATTAGTAATAGTATATTCTCTTATCTATGTTCTCACTATACGCGATGTCGGAGATCAGATTCGACCTCTGGTGGTCATTTGTAAAGCTAGAAGGAGTTTTATAAATAAAAACCTATTTATGTATATAAATCCATTTTTTAGTCACAAAAACACACAGACTAACTATATGTAACATACGCTCGGATTCGTATATTAATTATTTTTCAGATGGAGTTATTAACTTTTCTATGCAAGTCCGAAAACTTGTTTTATGACCCATTTAATTAAAGCGTAAAAAAGAATAAAGCAGCTTTCAAGTCAAATTTTAATTGCAAATTTCATCATTAATATAAGTTACACACCCTCGGATTCGTATTTTAATTGTCTTTCAGATAGTGCTAAGGTGCTATTAGCTCTTTTATGCATTAGGGAAAAAATGAGTGTTTGTGTAAATTATTAATGCATACTCAATTTACTGAAAGGTTTTTACTTCTGAATGGTGAATAAATAATTATTTTTATGCATAAATTTATTATAAATTGACCTCTCAGTAGCAAAATCCTTTCAACAAATTGAAATTACCGAATAGTTTAATTTACTGATCACTTTTACAAGTAAATAACTCCCTGGTAAAACCACTGACCACTTTACTGGAAGGTGAATAAACCGGCCCCAAGTTTACTATTTAGTGGTATAGTTTTTATTTTGTAATGTTATTAAATTCCGTCTTAAAAGGAGATTCGAAAGTAAGCAGTTTTTTAATAAATTTCATTGTTTTGATGCTACTTTATTATGAATTTCTCCCTAATTAACTATGAATTTAGTATCGTTGTATCACTCTTGAAATGACCTTTGCGATCATATCCTTTTCAATAAATTTGGATGTAATTTGACAGAGAAATGAGCGTTTAAACTTATTGCCGGAAAAGTTGTTGCTAACTTAATCCTCCATTTTTTTACAAAATTTATTTCAAAACAGCGACATCTATACGTAGTCGAAATTTCCAATAAAGGAATAAATTGATACCATAGATAAAAATTGATACGTCAAAATATGTTTGTAATTGTGGACATTTTGCGTCATTTATTGAATCGTTGAATGCCCACGTGAAGTCATTACATTTTTTTAATGGAAACCCATAGTTTCTGGTGCCAATGGCATTTTCTTTTATGTGAAAGTTGGTTAAGTTTATTATCATTGGATAGTAAGTATCCTGGCCAGACTACCTGTAATTAATTTAATTATTACACTTTTACACTTTCCCTTTATTTGTTATTTTAAAAATATGGTACCAATCAATAGTACAAAAAAAGTAACAACCAAAAATTAGATTACCTATCTTTTGCTTAGTCCTACTACCTAATTGCTAGGTACAAGCAGGTGAGAATATGCATTACCAATCTGTTATTCAATAATTATATATCAAATTAAAGGAAATTTTAACACGGACAAGGTGATATTAGGTTGGCTCCTTGTCGCGCCTCACTCTTGTACACAAAAATTAATATTTTAAACCACAACAACTCTAAGTCTCAACCGCTTTTGCTTAGGCAACCTACTCCCATTGTGTTCGCGATAAAATTACCTTCATTTTGGTATAGAATTGAATGAAATAACATATAAGGGTAAAGTAGTAATGCATATTCTTGACATAGCCAGTAAGGGGAAAATTAACAATAATAATAATTAAATATTTTTTAATTGCGTATGGTGTGGCCAGGATATAGAGAACCTATGCCCAATTTGTTATTTTCTGGATTAACTTTTATAAAAAAACTCCCATTCAAATAACAGATTACGGTAGGTCGATCTAAGTCGGGATCTTGTACTATACTGCGTATACATGTATACTGCGTATATGTACATAAGTTTACACACTGTGTACAGTTGCTCCCAGCTGGAAGTAGGACAAAAGTAATCACGATCGCGTGTTCTTTGTCCTACTTCCAGCTGGGAGCTACTTTACCAATATGCGAAAACCTTTTTACATAACTCTTTCAAAATGTTAATACTAAATTTTAAAACATTTTCGGTTGTTCCAGTAAATTTTTGAAATTGGTTCATACGGCCCTATCCATGCAATCCTTCTCCCTTTCGGCAATTTATCATAAAATAAATTTTAAAAAATGTATAGATTGGACAAGGCGGAACATGTGATAAATTTGGTCCATATATTGACGAACCTACAACAAGAGCTTCCGCCCGATATACAATTGAGGAAATGGGAGAAACAATGAATTAGTGACATGTTAATTTAAAATCCAAAACTGTGATTAGGTCGATTGGTTAGTGAATTTTGCCGATGTTTTTATCGAAGAACTAAAATTTACCTAACGATTTCTGGAAAAAATAACCATTATAAAAAATGATAAGAGACCTTTTTTTATAAAAAAATTAAAGACTTTTATTTTTGGTGTAAGATATTACCATCATATAATTGAAATTACAAGAGTTATAGGCAAAAAAACTATTCAAGCTCATACATTTTTCTAAATAACGGACGACGCAAGCGCGGGAGACTTTTAATTGTTGTTCAGTAAAAATATTCTGAGGCCCCCTAAAATGTGTCAAAATTATAAATATAATTAACTAAATAAAAGTGTAAACATATACCCGGGTCACCTCTAGTGGTGGGATTCAAATAATTTAACAATCGGTTTGCTCTATCTACAAGGGGGGGATCCGCAGGCGAACATTTTTAAAAAATTTTAAGGTCAAGCATTTTTCTAACACTTTACAAACCCAACTCGGTGTTGCCATCTTCAAAAAATTACTGTGTATTACTCGATGAATGTATTTTGAAAATATTTATTAATAAAAAACGAGACAAAATTTTTTATCCCTTTCGCTCGAAGGAACACTGAAATTAGCGTCTCAAAAAACACAAAACGGAGCAGAAATACAGGGATTTTAATATATTTCATGACATATAACAAGGCAATTCAAACTTTTGGGGAGGATCTAAAACGAAGTTTTCTTTGAATTTTGGCTTTTTAAGTATGTAATTAATAAATTTAACAACCGGTTCGCCCGAACCAACAAAATTTTAAGAAATACCGAACCAGTGCGATCCGCTGAATCCATATAGATGAAGAACCCCGCCACTCACCTCTGTAACTTCCTTATTCCTGAAAATAAAAATTTGAAATTTGACTATTTTGTGTAGTTCAAGAAAACACATTTTATGCAATTAAAAAGATTTTAATATCATTTCCGGTTTTACCGGAATTGCATCAACTTATTTTTTTTTAATGTGAGTTAGTGACCATGAAAATTGCCGAAAATTAAAATTTATAAAAAAATATTAACTATATTATGTAAGTAATGACTACTTATAAAAATACTCTATATAAGTTTGGTGCCAAATGTCATCGAGAAAGCGTCCATGCACTAACTTCTATAGAGTAATTTTCGGCGCAAATTCGAACGTTTGCTCCAGGCGCCAAATTTCCTAATTGTGGCCCTGGTGGCTTATTCTTGTGCCGGTCGAGATCGTGTCGTCTACGAGACTACAAGGACATACTATTATTTTTGCATGTAAATGAAAAGGACAGAATGATGAATGCCGTCTACGACACGATCTCGACCGGTAAAAGAATAAGCCACCTGGTTGTGGCATCCCGAGGCTTCGTCGAGCCCAGGAGCGGATTTGTATACGGTCTAATAGGGCCCACACCTCCCTATCTTCTTGGGGCCGCCAAAAAGCAAAAGAAAAGTTTTTTTTAATTAAAAAATAAGTTCTTATCTTTCGGGAAAGGATCAGCTTTGTAGTACCCAGGGGCCCCTTTAAAATATTTTAGCCCAGGGTCCCCCAATAGCTAAATCCGCCTCTGGTCGAGGCGAGGCCTCGAGTCAGCGCCAAGTGCGTCTATTGATAAGTACATCACTGTTGTTGTTAATAAAATTTAAATGAACAACTGTACCTTTAGCTTGTTACTATTTTTTCACAATTGAGCCCTATTTTTGTCTAATTTACCTTGCTGCTTTTTAATTCAGGGAGGGTAGTAAGAAAAGCAATCATAAAATCCTTTTGGTGAGAATTCCAATGAGCACAATCTTGTATCATTTTTATTAATAATAAATAACGTCATAAACTTATTTGCGATTTCGGAGATCAGATACGACCTCTGCTGGTCATTTGTAAAACTAGAAGGAGTGTAATTAATAAAAACCTATTTATGAATGGGTACTTATCAATTATTTAGTCACAAAAACAAACGGGCTAACTATGTGTAACATACGCTTGTCTTCGTATTTTAATTATTTTTCAGATGGAGTTAATAACTTTTCTATATTAATATATTATAACTTTCGACGTTTGAAGCAAAAATAGCATGTTTTATTCGAAGTAAAAGAACTTTTTATGGCGAGCATGTAGGTTTGCGGAACGATCTCACTGCAAGTCCCGGGGAAACTTACTCCCAATAAAAGAATATACTATTTTTAGACTCCTTGAAAAGTTACAGCAATTTCAAGTTTTAATGGTTTTTGTGAGACATCCTGTATAAATTTCATATTATTTTGAAGTTTTTATTTAAATCAAGCCAATCAGATTAATTGATTTTATCGAGGGAAATTTAAAATGGTTCACCTCGTGATTCACTTCAAAAAAACAATTTGACAAAGATAAAATCCAAGTCATATTTGATTTAACCCTAAAACATGATAATAATTCCTAAAAGAGAATTTATTATGGTATTACCATAGAAAGAAACATCATAAACAATTGTCAAAATCTTCGTGTTTCAAGTTCCTTGGTTTAAATTCTCCCATTTTGTAAATATTTCTGGGCACTTTAAAAACGAGGATCAGATGATCATTGTATGATATTTATTTCTATGGAAATACCATAATAAAATCTCTTTCAAATATGAAAGAATTTCAATTTATCTTATTTTTGAATTTAAATAACTTTTAATTTTTTATAAATCACCCTGTATAGTGCCACTACTCGCAGAGTTTTACACTATAAACCTAAAAATATGGTAAAAGCATGCCATTTACACCAGTTTATTTTCATTCCATTATGTTTAAAGCCGTTTTGACACTAGAACTTTTGTTTCTTGATATTTAGCATATCCTCTGTACCTATTACATTGAAAATTTAAATTGTATTCTACAACGGATGTTTTGTTGTAAATGATGTAGAAGCTTATAAGAAATTTTGTAATCCTTACATTTTTATACATTGTGATTCTGGAAAAATTAGCTAAACTCCGGGAGTGTATTGAGAATTTTAACTAACTGTAGAGGGCGCTTTTAATGAGTTTATGTAGTACCTGTTTATTTATTTTCTCTGGATCGGTTGCAAGAATATTAATACAAATTTTAGGAATTAAGGTGCCCCCTACCTTAAATTTATTTGTTACGCCGCTGCAAAATTTTACTATTTTGTCTTGACTTTTAAAATCTTCATTCAATTTACCACAAAGAAGAACACTTGTTAAATTTTGATAGGAGTAATATCTTATATTTGTGTTTACGACAAATGTTTATAAGTGTAGACTTTTGTCTTATTTTTACTTGTAATATAAACACACGAAGCTGTGACCACCATTTTAGGAACACCTTGTATAATAATGCTTGTAATAATTTTTATGTTCATACTTTTGCCAACCAAGGGCGAGCAGAATCCTAAGAATCCCAATTCTACACCAAAATTTATAAAACGCTACAACTCGAAAATTATTAATAACAATTAATAACTATTGGATAAAAATATTTTGGTTTAATACTTAATACCTAATATTAATTTGTAGATTACACTCTCGGAATTTGGCTCGTGTCTCCTAATTCACCATGTATATCATTTACAAAAGTTTTCCTTCAAGTTGAAGGTCTTTGACTTTCTAACCACAAACTCTGTTTTTTTTAATGTAGATAGCAAGGATAGAACGATGAAAGTTGAATAAATGACAAAAACGGTTGTAGGTATACGATTTCGTCGACAATACACTTTCATCGACACGACCGTTTCATCGACACAGACGTTTCATCGACATGACTAATTTATCGACATAGACCTTTCATCGACATTACCTTTTCATCGATAAACCTTTTCTGCGACAAGGACGTTTCATCGACATTACTTTCGATAAAACCGTTGTCCATGAAAAAGCACTATGGATGCAATGGACTGTGGATGAAGTGGTAGCACGGCGACAAAAACATAGAATAATGAACGTCGTATTCGACAATATGTCGAGTGTTTCAAGATACTGTCCCGTGATTAATAAGGAATGAAAAAAGGTTAAGAAAGAATGATTTCTCTGGTAATGAATAATTTACATTTATTTATTATATTTTATTTTATAAAAATTTATAAAATAATTTTTTACTTTCTGCTGCATTTATGATTATTATGTAATATCTTTTAGGTAAAATCGTTCCATTTTCAGAATTGCAAACTTTTTAGGATCATTTTTTCCATTGTAATAGTCATCGTTTCTGATTTTCTCTCCATTGCAAAGAAAATCCATGAATAATTTTATTTCCTGACCCATTCGTATATTGTTCATATTCACCTGATTTTAATGACCTTTCCAGATGTAAATATTTTTTAAAGGTTTCTATTTCTCAATCTTGTGTCCATGGGAATTTTAATCGATTAATAAACACTTCATTTTAGAACCATTCAAAATACAAGATTTAATTTGTCTTTGTCTGCATTTTATCAGCGAAAAATGTCCATGTGCATATGCATATTCTTCGCTCATAGAATGCAATGATTGGGTTCTAACTGACTTGTGACTTGTATTTCCCTCCTACTCCAACAGCTTTCATTTTCGTGTTTCATACAAAAATTTTGAGATGTTTATTAATCTTCCTAAAATAAACTCGAGGTTGAGGTTTTTTCTTGGATATTGTTGCTTTTAATTAACTCAAGTTTGGTTGTCCCTTTGGTAATAACTATCGAATCAAAGTACATAGGAAAAATCGCTCCAGCTACGCTGTCGCGATTTTTTCATGACTTTGATTCTCTAGTCATTACTGGGATAACCAAACCTTCGTTTAAAAGCAACAATTTCCCCAAAAAGCTCAACCTCTTGTTTATTTACCCCCGAAAAACCGATACTTAAAAATTTAAGTGACACTTACGGGTTTAAGGTTTCAGGTAAGACAAGTGGCTTTTATAATTTTCCTTGACATGACAAAAGTAATTGCACTTAAAGCAAATTTTCACCTTTAGCTTTTCTTATCAATTTCAAAAAATGGGGAACCTTATTTATGCACTTTTTTAGACAAAAGACTTCAAGTAATCTCCGGAAATGTTTATTTCTATGATAAAACTTAAGAATGAAAATACTTAAAGAAGATTTTTTTTATTTCCAATTATTTATATTTGCTCAAGATACTTTTTTGAGACTGAAACTCATCTGAGCTTTTCTAATTAGGAAAAGGGTTTATTCTTCACTATTTTATTTTATAATTGGAAAACGAGATAAAAACTAATTTTCTCACCATTAACAGAAGCACTTAATTGGAAGGTTAAAGATGTGAATTGATAATAAAAACATTACTGGTTTTAAAATTTAATTGACTCCGTTAAAATAAATAAAATTTATATTTCTATGATAATAAGCATATGGTGACATTAGTGAACCAACACAACTACTGATGGAATCCTATGGTTTTTGTAACTTCCAACAACACATCGACATACCAAACTCTAGGAATGTGTTTCTAGACCTTATTTTCTCTAACGTGGACAATGTCTCTACATCTACTTTTGTGGACTTAATCTCTAACATTAGTGAACACCATTCGGCCTATGAAATTACTTTATTAAAATGATATAAGTGATGATCTTAATTACGTCGAATATGTCTTAGATTTTAAGAATGCTAACTACATGGCGATCAATGATTACATATGTTCAATTAACTGGAACCGAATGTTTCCAACTGAAAATGTAGATAATTGCAGTTTTATCATGTTCTGAACACAAAATCATACATATGCATGTTCCCTTAAGGAAAGTATTTACAAATAAGTATCTTAATGGTTTAATAGTGCTCTCATTAAACTTATCCAGAGGAAAAAAGCTGCACATGCTGTTTATAAATCCTCTGGCGAATATAGGGACTTTTTAAGTTTTAAATCCTTACGAACTGAATGTAAAAAACTTAGTGATAAATTACATATCTCCTATGTTACAGATATTGAAAAAAATATTTCAGTAAACACCAATAGCTTTTGGAAATATATTAATAATCTAAAGGAAACTAATAATTTGCCTAAATGTGGACGCTATAAAGAATTCTCTAGTAATAATACTTTAGACTCAGCTAACTTATTTGCGGACTTTTTTCAATCTGTCTACAACTGTAATCATAGGGATGCGCCCACTTTTTATTAAAAATATCAAGTTGATTACAACTCATTTCTTAATGTTGGTATCAATCAGGTATTCGATGAAATCAACTCTCTTAAAGATACTATGACTTGGGGCCCAGATGGTTTATGCAACTATTTTATTAAACGTTGCATCTTTACAATTTCGAGACCAATCCATCTACTATTTAACAGATCTATATTAGATGTGGAAACGAAGCTTCATTTGTCTCATTTTTAAAGCTGGAGATAGAAATGATGTTCAATGCTATAGGGGAGTTTCACTACAATCCACGTTTCCTAAAATCTTAGATAAAATTGTTGCAGCTCAACTTTCTTGGTTAAGTCGTCACATCATTGATATAAATCAACACGGTTTTATAGAAGGCCGTTCTACCGTAACAAATCTAGTAGCTTATCATACTTATATCACAAATGCCCTCGAACGCGATTTATACTGAATTTTCGAAGGCGTATGATCGCGTAAACCATAATATCTTAATTGCTAAACTTAGGGCCTTAGGTTTCAACATAAGTATTATAAATTGGATTGGTAGTTTCTTGAAGGATAGAGCACAACGCGTCAAATACCATTCGTCTATTTCTAAGGACATTTTTGTGCCTTCAGGGGTTCCCCAGGGAACTCACTGTGATCCAATTTTGTTCTAATTATTTATTAACGACATTGGTGAATACATAAGAAACTGTAATTACTTGTTATTCGCAGATGATTTAAAAATTTTTAAGACAGTAAATTCAATACATGATACTTATCACATTCAATCTGATATAAATAATATTTTAGCTTGGTGTCTGATCAACGATTTACATTTTAACTTTGATAAATGTTTTCATATGACATTTTGTCGATTGGAAGTATTGATCTCTTTTCAATTTAAAATTTTCGATAATAGAATTAAACCTGTGGAAAACATTAAAGATCTGGGTATAACCTTTGATAGAAAGCTTTCTTTTAATATACATATTTTTAATGTAACTGCCTCGGGATTCAGAATGTTGGGTTTGGTATCTCGTATTTGTAAGTTGAAACATTTAAAATGCTATATTGCTCTTTAGTACGCTCTAAGATTGAATATGCTTCTACGGTCTGGTCTCCATGCTATAATAATTTAAGCTTGAAATACCTAAGAGAGATATGGTATATAGCGATATCTTGTTGTCATTGCATCTCGATCCACTTTTGTTAACGGTTATTGAGATATACCAGAATTGTTGAAAATGATAAATTTTTGTTTTTAAAGTTTATGGGATATCCACAAGGAGTTTGGTCTTATTTAGACTAAATATACATTTAACAAATTATGGTTATAAGTTATAATAGCCCTATAGCAAGAATGGTTAGAATAGCTAATGCTATCAACAGTAACGTTCATTTCGATATGTTTTCATATAAGTCAATTTAAGCGTAATTTGGCGAATATAAGTATTGAGGACTATTTGTAAATATTTATTGCGCCACATTGTTATGAAAAATGTTACCTTTATTTTTGTTTTTTGGTTCATATTTCTTTTCTTGTATAGGTATCTACTTATAAAGTTATAGATGGTAATTTCTGCACTTTTACTGTTGAGTTAAGTTATTATTTTTACAACATGTAAAATTATTATAATAAAATTTATGTATAAAGGGAGGTCATTCCAGTTGATGGATTAATAAATAAAAATAAATACATAAAAATATTAAAATGGTTGAAAAGAAATCTATTTTCCTTTTTTTGAGTTTTGCAGAAGAAATTGGCTGAAAACCAGGCTTCATTAAGCCGTTTGATCCGTCTGTTGAAATATATTAGAATGCATCGGAATGAGAAAAATGCCGCCGAAGGGGTGCCCCAAGTGTCCCCACTTGCACCTCTAAAGGCGGAGCCGCGGCCCCGGCGCCTCAGGAGTTTCTCAGTCGCACTGCGCAAAGCCCCTCGACACACTGTTAGTTCTTTTCTTCGCTAATTACCAACAAACAAAACCTCCGCCGGTAAAACCCTAAAAAACCCTCATAATTACAGGGTTCGGTTTAGCCCCTTAGTGCGCCATACCGTTTGTGCTACTTAGTTTTTAACACTTTTGCTTTGTTATTAAGTGATTTAAGAGGCCTCTAGTGTAACTTAGCTACTGGGTTTTGTTTTCACACACAATAACAACTGGAGAAGAAACAGTTTATAGGTGTTTAATTGGAAGGTAAATATTGTTTAAACAAACCTTTACAAATTCATTAACAAAATACTTCTATGAAACAACTTCGTTTTATTAACAAAAAATTAACAAATTATTTTTTTGAATATACTTACTGACTGGATAAAATTACACCAAACTATTTGAAGAAACGTAAATTTAGTATTTACGAAAAATGTCATAAGTTTTTTTGAAGTCTCGCATAGGTACCAACATTTCTATCTGTTTGTATACTTTGGGCAGAACTAGATTGAGATAAAGTTACTCCTCTAGTAGTCTAGTCAGAACACTGATAAATTTAAAATCACTATAAATAGTACAATATCTTTTAAATCAATTACTTAATTACTGCTGATGTTAGGTAGAAGTTGAGGAGCTTTGAATCTTGAGAAAATTTCCTGGGAAACGTCTCTTATATTCCAAGGAAGTTTTTCTTGAACAACAGATTTTGATTACTACAAAGATTAATTATACTTATTTAATACAAAAATTACAGTCGTCGAAAATTTTGATTGCATTTCCTGATAAGTCTCATTACTTAAATATTTTCTTAATGACAGTAGATAAAGAAGATTTTATCTATGATGTGATTTTATTTTTAACTTTTATAATATATTTAATATAAAAATCGGACATTGACCAAAACCTTGCTCGAGGCTTTGTTGACGCTTTCACGAGGAACAAGGAACTTTACCCGCCGGATCATGATAAGTTCATTTTCCAACATTTGCCTATAAACTTTTATTATTGTTAAAATTGTAATGTATACAACATGGCAGTGTCAAAATAGACCCTTATTTTGTTTGCTCGTTTTTTGATGCTATTTTTTAATTTTCAATATTTTATTATATCATTATATTCATCTAGATTTTCTGAATGAAACACCAAAAAACTTTACTAGGGGTTTATTTTGACCCTGCAATTTAAATATCTACCAAAGTTTCATCAAAAACGTGGAGAAGATCCTTCAATCCAAAATCATGATCTTATAAAAATACTTGCTACTATTGATTTTTAAAAACATTAATGCAGATATTGAACCTCAAAACCGCTACTAAAAATAAGTATCTTTGAATTAGATTTTGTATAATTTTTTTGTTGATACTTGAAATTGCAAAATCATCAAATTTTGGTATCGATAACATTATCTATTGCTTCTTCTTTATAATTTTTTTCTAAATAGTGATTTTTTCGATGATTTATTCATTCCTTGGGTTTTGGGTTAGAGATTTGGATTTTTATGGCGTCATTGTAGAGTTATCTCGATATCTAAGGACACGAGATATAGATCTGAACACGTGTTCGGGACGCAATCTCCGAAAGGGTTACACGAAAACAGAGAGAAGCGATTGAGGTAAAAAAGCGGGCGAGAACGAGAGATAAAAGTCGAGCTTCTTTATTCATGAGCGCACAAATTCCCGGCTCATTGTTTTCGTGGCTTAATTATTTAAGTAAATCGTCACTTACCTACCAATCAAACCACCTCCTGAACGAACCTGGTGAACAAGGAGAACTTGTTATTGTAGTTTTAAATTTATTTGACCCAATTAACTTGTTTAATTTGGGTTTAAAATATATTTTTTCCATGTAGCTATTTCAAAAAATAAATACAGGGTCTAATAAAAGTCTTTCTATATTTTGTTGCTTTAATTGCCAACTATTTATTTAAATAGCATAAGCGAGAGCATAAGTATATAATTGCACTTTTTAAAAGAGCTATTTCTCTGTATTTGGCAATGCTATTTTCTAATAACAAATAATAAAAGATTTGAAAAAAATAAGGTTGTTGCATTTATTAATAACTAAAATCTCTTAACTTTGATTAAAATCATTGAACTAATAAGCATGAATAAATTTAAGGTGGGTTGTAGTATTGTAGGTAAAGCTCTACCACACTAAAACTAAAAAATGTTAGAAATACAATGGGAAATTTATTTGACGCTATTGACCAAAATAAGTTCAATTTTTCTTCTTTGCATATTCCTAAATTTTTTTTGTTCCATTAATGTTTAGAAAGACCTATTGCATTTTTTAAAATAATGTTTTTATTGTTGCACATTTTCTACAATTATTAAAATACGTTGTATATTTATTTCATAACTTCTAAACGGAAGAAAATTTTTTTAGGGATATCCAAAGAAGGAAACAATTGAATTTATATTGGACAGTGGCATCAAATACAAAAATATTGATGGGTAAAAAGGGTCGATCCCCCCCAAAAAAATGGCACACTATATATTGTTTTGAATTTCTGCAGTTGTTACGAGAGTTGTTAGTAGTATTTAATGACGATTGGAAAAGTGAGCTCTGTACAAACTTTCAGCAAATCTTATGTTAAAAGATTGAAAAAAAAATGAATGTTTGACACACTGTTTTTCGAAAATCAAGCAATTTGGCGAAAAATTTTATTCCAAATTTTTATCTTCAAATAGGTCAAAGAATCAGTTCCTGAAGTAAGGGACACATGTTTAAAAACACCCTGTATATCCACTAACCCATTTCTAAGCTTTAGCGCCACCCTGTATAATCATATCATGTATGCTTTAATTCTTTCTGTAAAATTTACAAGATAGAACCACTATCTATCTAGTTTTCAGTAAAAGTGGATTATGATCATTTTTCTCCGTCGCCTCTCATATGCATAGAAATTAGTAAAACGATTTTATGAGATATTTCAATAACTGTTCATTATATTTGTGTTGGAGAAATATTTACTGTAATTCCATAATATTCTTAGGCAACCACCAACAAAAAACAGAAAAAAAGTGTACTGAAAAAAACTATTAGGATTAAATAAATATTGATATTATGATTTTACTTACATTAATTCAAATCCTTGCAAATCATAAATATACCCAATCCAATTTTTTTCTTTCTATAAGAAAGCTATACATATAAGCACTCAAAACAATTCATTTATAGCCATCTTGGTTGCGTTTATAACAGTGGAAAGTATCTTTTCGAATTTGGTAGTAATAAAGTTTGTTGTTTGTTGATTTCAAAATGACGGTTGCCAAGCCAAATGCCAGAAAATTTACTAAAATTGAAACTACAATATTTATTTTAAACAAATAAAAAGGCGCAAAGCAGAAAAAATGTTACAAAAAACTCCTTTCATAAGTCGATAGTAGCATTAAAATACTTGCCGCTACGCGGATCGTATTTTAAAATTAAGCACATGCCACAATATGCGACTTATGAAACTCGTTTTATAATATAATATTACAAAAACGTTCTTTTGTATAATTTTACAAACTACAAAACTACAATATTTTGGGTCATGATTTTACATAGGTAGAGACTTTAAAGCTGCCAGAAGCTTATGTCCTTATGATATTATTTTTTTTATAAATACGTTAGTTTGCGTAATTTTGCATAATATATACAGGGTGTCTCACTTTTTTTCGAGCAAAATTTTTTTTAGATAGTAAATGTCATTATAAACAATAAATTTCCTATAAACTTAAATTTTTTTTGACTCCTTAAGAAGTTACAGCAATTTAAAAATTTCAACATTTTAACGATTTTTTGTGAAACCCTGTATAATTTTTCTTTCTTATCATCATATTTTTATTTAAAAGATTTATGGTTTGGTTTTTGTTTTTCCCAAACTTGCCATTTTGAATATTTTTGGCTGTTTTTAAAATAAGTGGACTCATCTGATTGGCTTACAGATAATGTCAATATTCAAAGCATACTTGATTTATATATAAAAAATTGAAATAAAATGAAATTTATACAGGGTGTTCCACAAGCAAAATGTGTTCAATTTAATTTATAAGATACATTTAATATACATGTCATTTAGAATATAATAAACAATTTAAATACATTCAATAATCCTGCAAGAACCTTAAAACTCATTTAGAGAGAACCCAAGAAAACGCATAACTTGAGAAGTTAGTTGGTGAAGTCAGGTTTGGAATTAAAGTACCGTAAAACGGGGTGTATAGGAACAGCGGGGTGAATCGAAACCAAACTTTATTCCTAAATATTTTTTCAAAATTCCTTCGTTTTTGAAATAAAACTGTTTTAAGTGAGACACCCTGTATAATAAATCTTATTTAATTACAAAACAAAAACGAAGGCATTTTGAAAAAATATTCAGGAATAAAGTTTCCTTTCGATTCACCCCGCTGTTCCTATACATCCCGTTTTACGGTATTCATTTAGGTTATAAAATACATTTTCAACAAGGAATTTTTTTAAACCAATTTTAAATTTCGTATAGCTTTTTATTCCTTGTAGTTCCATAGGAAGTGCATTGTATATACATATATCTTCCCGCACAATTTGTTGATTTTTTAAATTTCGATAAGGAATACTTTTTTAGGAATAGAAGATCCCCGTATCGTGTTGGTTTCGCCTACTTTCATATTTGATATTTGTATGTTTTCATATAAATCACGAAATTTTCATTAAAAGGCCTAATTTTATGATGTTTTTTAAATTCATATTTTTAGCTAAAAATTATAAAATTTACTTTTACTCCGAAAAGAAGGACCGGAGCGACATAAATGAGTACCTTCTTTGTAGAACATTGATCAAGGATTATTTTAGTACTTTTAAAGTTATCAAAAACGTAAATAAACAAAAGATATGATCAAAAAAAGTTGATGACCCCCCCCCCCCCCTCCTCCACATGTATCGCCCCTGAAAATATTTTTTAAACTTTTAAGGACCGAAAATGTGTATCCTTATGTGAAAATACTGTGGTCAAAATTTCAAATTAATATCTCTTATAATATTCATTTTATTTACAAAAAATATATTTTTTTTAAATTTTTGAAGTAGTATAACTTTTTGAGCAAGTATTTCCGGACAATACTTTAAAAGTCATAAATGCTTAGTTTCACTTCCTCTATCACCATAAAAAATTTGTCACAGTTATTCAGGGACACCCTGTGTATACCAATTACAGTAAGGAATTTAGAATTTCTAAAAGTGTTTCTGCACGATTCGCAATAATCTAGACTCTAGACCATAAATTATTCTTATTAGCTTTTCTTGAAGGATGAAAACTCTGTCTATCTATGTCAACTGACTGACCCCAGACTATGATATTATAGGTGATTGCTGAGTATGCAATGCTGTAAAGACCGTTAATAGTGTGCTCTGTGGCATGTAACCATGCTATTTGCACCTATTAATTATCATTTATATATGACGCACTTAAATTAATAATAACTGTTTTGTTGGCGTTATTAAGTAACCTATTTATTATGACACGACTTGGAAAAATCCGTGATAGTTCATTTTTATCCTTTGATTTTAAGATAATATTAGAATCATCAGCGTAAATAAAGACTTCATCTTCCTGAATGCAGTTAGGTAAATGATTAATACAGAATAGGCCCCAAGACGGAGCCCTGGCCCACCCCCAATATTTATGAAAATATCGTCAGATGTGGAATCCTTTATAGAGACTATAATTTTCCATACTTTAAATTGGATTGAATTAAATTGTTTGCCTTACCACGGATTCCTAGTAATTCTAATTTTTCAAGCAAAATTCTATTATCAATATAATCAAAAGCACTTGATACATTGAATAAGGTAATAACCATCGCCCAAGGCATCATGGATACACTGGACAAAGGATGGTGGCCGTCTCAGTCGATCTACCCGGCCAAAAAACGTGTTGATGTTTGGATTTTAGGTAAAATTGGTTAGAAAAGCTAATTAATCTATCCACTAATGCCTTCTCAAAGAGTTTCGAGAAGACACTTAAGATAGTTTGTGAGATGTCCTCAACATCACCTTTATTGAAAGGTTAAATCCATTTTACTCATAATTAAATAAATCGTAAAAATGTGATTACTTCTTATACCTTCAGCTTGGTTGTATGGTATTTGTTTTGCTTTTTCTATAGGGTTTAATATAGATACCTCAATTCTGAGTTCACCAATGATTTTAGCTCATATCAAAAATGCAGGGTCCGCCAAAAAAACGGAAACGCCTCAATATATTTTGATCCGTATTGAATTCAAAAAAAGAAGGTTAGACAAAAGAAAGTTTATTGAATTTAAACAAGATACCATTTAAACATATTTTTAATATACAGGGTGTTCGTTTTATTAGTGTCACGGCACCTTACTTTAGTTTTTTAAATGCAACATCCTGTATATTTTTATAGTTTTAAATTCTACGATTAAAATGAGTAAACTTTTGTAGAAATCATTTTTTTGTGAATCTCGTTCTTGACTTACAAGCAATTGTTTAATGTTAAGTTCAGCAATAAGGATAACGGAAGTATAACTTTTTATAAATATTAAAGAGTTATAACAAAAGTCAATCCTCTCCTTTAAGTTTAGGTAACATAAATTTAAAATTAATTTACTTGTACTTTTGCCTAAACAATTTTTTAAATTCAATAAATTAACCTAACGTAAAATTTTTTTAAATTAAAAATTAGTTTAAACAAAAGTACAAGTGAATTAATTTTAAATTTATGTTACTTTAACATTTTGCTTGTAAGTCGACAACAAAGAGTTTTATAAAAAAATTATTTCTACAAAAGTTTATTCAAATTAAACGTAAAATCCAAAAATATAAAAATATACAGTGTGTTGCATTTAAAAAACGAAAGTTAGGTGCCGTACCACTAATAAAACGAACACCGTATATATTAAAAATATGTTTAAATGGTAGCTTGTTTAAACTAAATAAACTCTTGTTTAAACTTTCTTTTTTAAATTCAATACGGTTCAAAAAATATTGAGGGGTTTCCATTTTTTTTGGCGGACCCTGTATACGAGATGTCTCAGTTTTCTCCTGCAATTTTTCTAGATAATAAATGTCATTCTGAACAAAAAATTTCCTATGAACTAATTTTTTTTCGACTCCTTAAGAAGTTACAGCAATTTTAAAATTTTAATGATTTTTTTGGTAAGCCAGGTAGATTAATTTTATGGGGAGAAATTGTATAAGGTCCCAACACTTAATTTAAAAACACCCACTAATGTTCAAAAAGGCAAGTTGGCAAAGGCAAAATTGAAACCATAATTGTTTTAAATAAAAAAATACAACAAAGAAAAAATATACAGGATGTTTTTATAATTTACCAATTTTAAAAATGCTGTACCTTCTTAAGGAGTCGAAAAAAATATTAGTTCATAGAAAATATTTTGTTCAGTATGACATTTATTATCTAAAAAAAATTGCTGGAAAAAAGTGTTTTCTGCATCATTTTGCTCAGTTCAGATAATTTTCAATTTGCGTATATCGTACATCTCAACTAATTTATTGTTTATTTAATACAGTAATTTCTTAAAGTAAGCAACTTACTTTGAGAAAGTTGCTTATTTGGTGAAGATAAAAACAAAAAAAATAAATTAATCGATAATTAAATATGTAGAAGATTATTACTAAAGGTATATTTATGCTTAAAGATTTAAGAGTTAAGATTTAAAATTTAAGATATACAGGGTGTCCCAGACCACCCGTACCTCTTTATTTCGAGAACCCTTTGTTGTACATTGATGAGAAAGCAAATTTTATCACCAAAGTGAACCTAAAGAATTTTTAGAGTAATTCGTAATTTCCAAAACAAACCGGAAGTACCCAAAATCGGAAGTAACTATGAAATTTTAATTGGTAATCTAGGTCGAGTATGGTATCTTTTAAAAGGAAACAATATTATTAAAATATTTTTCTAATATTTTGCATAATTAACAAATTAAACGAATAAAAATTATGCAAACAAGTGACCATTAAATTCTTAAATTCTTAAATTATGGAAAAATTAATAACTTTGTTAATTATGCAAAATATTAGAAAAATATTTTAATAAAATTGTTTCCTTTTAAAAGATCTTTCCAACAATACCATACTCGATCTAGGTTGCCATTTAAAATTCCAAAGTTACTTTCGGTTTATTTTGGAAATTAAGAATTACACCAAAAGATCCTTTAGGTTCACTTTGGTGGTAATTTCATTTCTTATCAATGTGCGACAAAGGGTTCTAGAAACAAAGAGGTGGTATGGGTGGTCTGGGACACCCTGTATGTTCATGTAGTATGTACTTTAAATAGAACCGTGTATGCACCAGATTCACGAGTTTGTGGCTTTCAAAGTTGGTATTTAAAGCACACACTTTATATCTAAAATGTTAAATCTAAAATTTTAAATCTTACGTATTAAATCTTTGAGCATAAAAGTCGCGAATACGCTCCACGCAACTTTGTTAAGAAGCACTTGTTAGAAGTGAAAATATTAAACAAAATCCTGCTAGCAGATTATTCAATATATGAGTGCTCAAAGTTGAAAATTTTATTTGTACATTTCTAGTTCAAAATTGCTATAGTGGATTTCATTTGAAGTGAACCTTTCCTGTTCAGCGAGCGGTTTTACCCGAGCGATTACTATTAAAACTAAATAATGTCGATTCATACACTACTGCTATTCGGATTAATTCAGAAACCTTCTAGACGACTGGTACATCATCACATACACCAATCATAATCTAGGTTAATCTAAATATTTCTTAAACATTGGTTTCTGCGCAGGGTTCTCTTCAGATGAAAACCACTCTAATAATAAAATGGTCTATATTTTCACTAATTAATTCTTGCACTTTTAAAAAATGTCATGTTAATTTCAACTTTATCACCTTTATTAGATTGTAATCGTAACTTACCAAAAATTTGCATTAAATACTAAGAGGTAAATACTATCTTCAAAGTCTACTTTGAAAACAATGTTGTCAAGTTTACTTCTTTAAAACATGCCAATAACTTCGGAATTTCTATCCAAATATTTTTTTAATTATTTTATCCTTGTTCATTGATTGCTTCCAAACAACGTACCGTGGTGCATGCCCGCAACTTTTTAAGCTTCCTGTATAAGTTAATTCATAAATTTTTCTTTTAAAATTTTTAATCTTATTTTTTTTTAAGAAAATTATATCATTTAGTGATTTATCCTCGGTATGTTCAATAATTGCACTAAAACATATTGCAGCAAATAATTTTTTTTTTCAGACAAAATGATCCAAAATTTTATTCAAGTGTATAATGTCCACAGAGTCAAATAAATGCTTGAAGCCATTTCGAATAACTTAATTCGAAACTAAATCATGCAAATCATAAACATTATAGTTATAGATCGTAAATTTATTTTCTTCAATTCCTCAACAACATCCTTACCTACCAGAGAATTTAATAACTCATCAATAAAATGTTTTCAATGATTTTATAATGCTTTGATCTAGTGGTTGAAGTATGGATGAAGAATACTGTTTTTCCGACCTAACAAGGTGGGAAAACATACAATGAAAATATGCATGAAGTGTTCTTAACGTGTTTTCATTCCAATGACAAGTGGCCTTATTCAGAAGAATGATAGCTTTTACACTTGTCACAAATTCTTCAAGAAAAACATTTTTTGAAGAGGTCTGACGAACTTTTGATTGCTAGCACTTTTAAACGTAAAATTCAAAACACCGTTTCAATCGAAATTATATTTCAATCTTTCACTCAAAAACCAACCATACAAAATTTTCTCAAGATTTATAATTTTCCTTGATGGGTTTGTACCCTTGATGGAGGAAGTTTATGGGATTGCATTGCACACAATTCGAGGTTTTCTTTGTTTTTAATTATCTTGGTAATGACACTGGTATACACACAATGCTCTGCGCAAATAGCAGAAGTTGGTATATTGAACTCTTTTTTCTTTAAAATTTCCATCATTTTTTTGGATTGAAAAGAAATTTGTCTTAATTCCTACTTTTCAACTATTTTGTTGCTTATATCAAGGGAAGCGAAAAAAAATTAGATGTCAAGTTCGAGGGTATCTTAGTTCAAAAGTTGCTCATTTCAGAGTTGCTTAGTTTGAGAAATTACTGAATTTGTTTATTGAGATTAGGAATATCTAGTGTGAACAACTAAGCGTATGAGCGAGTGGCTTTTGCAGCAGGTGCAGTTATGGGCAAGGGGAAAGTATTGCTTCAATTCAGTTCAAAATTAGAGTGCGTAAAAAAACACGCTAAAAGTCAACTGAGCAAGTATTCAATTGATTTGCTCAGATTTGATCGAGCAAAGAATGTAAAAAACACAACTCATATAAAACTAAGTCTAAACTAGAATCGTAATATTGGGTATTAGGGTCAGTATTATGATCCTAGTTTAATTTCCATAAAGAACAACCTGCAAAAATTAAATTACGGTTTATATAGTAAGTCTATGACGAATTGTAGAAATATGAACATATTTTTTATTATCAAATTCAGTATGCATTAAAAATTACTCAAGTTTCTTATAAAATATTTGACAGTTACTTTTTTAAAACATCTGCATTTTGTATAATTTTGTAATTTCTCATCCAAGAATCCAAAGTTCTAAAAAGTATTCTTCATTTATTGGTTTATTATACCATTCCATTTTGAAGTTAGATTATACTGGTTATGGTTTTGGGGTGTTGTAAAGTAGCAAAATCAAGTACATTTGTAGTTAACTTTATTAAAAGTCAATACCAACTATACACCAAACGACAGTTTGTTAAAGCAAGTTTACAAATATAACCTAAAACACATTTCAAGTAAAACCATGGTTTATCCTAAAAAAACTAGAATAGCAAAAAATAATTTTTTAAAAAAATATTTTAATTTTAACAAAGAAATAATTTTGCTATATTACCTTATCAAAATATTATGTATTTGTAAGATTATCTTTAGTAGTGTCATTTATAAGGTTTTATATTGAAAATGGTGATTCTGTTAACAAATTTACATTACATACAGCAAAATTTATTTAGGCTTATTAAATTTTATTGATACAACATAAAATTTACAGTCGACTGTCGGACCTAATATAACATTGTAATCTTAATGTAAGCAATGAAACTCGAATTATTACTCTATTTAAAGCATTAAATAAAATCCAGAGTTTAATTTATCGCATTTTTTTGGTGGCAAATTTAAGAAATGGGATTTTTTTGTATAGTTGTTTAGAAAATGTAGTATAAACCTACAACCTTTATTTGTATTAAACCTGCATTGTTAAATACATAAAAGTATGTTCTTTAAAAAAATAAAAGAAAGCATCTAATAAATTAAAAAACGTTTCTATTGTTACATCCTGTATAATGATAAATATACAGACTAGAAAACTATTACCCCACCACAAGTGAAATTCCATTTTTATTATATCAAAAGTTACCGAAAGTATAAAAAAAGATTGCAGGAAAATATTTTTTTTTTCGGATGAATTAAAAAGAAAAATGATCAAAATGTTTCCAAAAATATATATCAGGATAAGTACATAGTATTCTTATTTTTTAATTTTAATAAAACCTTTTTATACCCACCTTGATTTTTGGGCGAGGGTCGTAATAAAAGCGTGACTTAGTCCACGCCCTTCCTAATATAAATTAGTGGTCACTGCAACCTTAATTTTAATAAATGTCTTGAGGGGAAATATTGTTATTGCCGGATGACGTGACTAACAATAGTGTTACCTGTAAAAATGGCTGACACGCCATCTTTCTTCCGGCACAACTTTTTTTAGAAGTCGATAAATTTTTACGTGGTGTACATTCAGAAAAATAATTTCTTTTCTTGAATTATTACAACATTAAGTAATAAATGATATGATCAATCAAAAACTCTTGTAATTTTGCAAGTTAAATCAAGGTATTAAATTATAATAAAAACTAATTTATGTAAATATTTACTAATTTATAATACAGGGTGTCCGGAAAATGGCGGATAAACTCTTCTCTATATTTGTGGGGACCCTTCAGGGATAATTACATAAATCGCCTTAACCAATTGACCGAGATATAAAGGAGCAAAGTTGTTAGTTCAACTTTTTATTATTATGAATTTTGAAAAACCGTTAATTGTTCTATAAACGTTGATGTTTTTTTATGGTTTAGTAAAAAAAATGATTTTAAATGCTTTGTTAACTTTGTAATTAATTTTTTAAATTTGAAAATCGCCTGTATTTATATTTCTGAAATTAAATCTGGTAACAATGTTTATTTGTTTCCTAAATTAAATAATTTATCTAATAATCTGTCAATCCGACAATTTGATTTAGGCGACAAATTTTTACAGTTTATTTCAAAGTTTAGATTTATTTCGTTTTAATTAGTTCTTATTTTTTAAGTTTTAAGGTGAAAATTTTAAACTATGGATGGGCCTTTCCACAGTAAAATATTTTTCAATGAATTTTATACTATGCATAGCTCTTAAAAAACCTAATTGAATGGGCTGGTTTGTTTTTTAATTAGGGCACCAAAAAAATTTAAAGTAATTTATTTAGAAATTGTGTTCAAAAAAGCGGAAACGTTGGTGGTGTTCCCATCGTGTGTCCTCGTGTGCAGTCGTCTCTATCAACTCTACCAGCTCTAGAGTCTGTGATCGGTGATGACAGATTGCAAATATCAAATTTATTTCCTTGTTGGTTAGCTTGTGTAACCGTCATCTGTCAAAACAGAATTTATAGAGCTTTGCGGTGGATGATACGATTGGGGATACCAACAACGTTGCCGGACTAGAACTTTTGGACACTATGACGTCACGGATTCATAAATTCAATTTTTTAGCTCTTAAACAAAAGATATCAAAAAATTGATTGGATACTATTTTTTATTTTACCTTTATTTTTAAGACTAAATAAAAATTAAAAAATCGTGGAAAGGCCCATTATTGTAGAAAACGCTATTTAGTTTTTATATTGGAATAAAGATAAGTTATATTATTACACACATCGGTTAAACATATGTGAACGCAGAATAATCTGATAGTATTACTATTTTTTTATAAAATTTGTGTTTAGTGGAATGTTGACTTTTTCATCTACTATATTTTATACCCTTGATGTGGTTACTTTGAATAAAATTTATTTAGTTATGCCAAATTTGTGTCAAAGGCAAAGGTGTATTTGACATTATCTTTAAGTACAAATAGCTTATGTCAGCAATGTTGTCAAATTTACTTTTTAGTTCTTTAATAATAGTTGTTTCTTAACAAAATTTGACTGATTTGCTCGATCAAATCACTTTTTTCTCTTTTTAGTTCTATAAGAGAAAATTAGACAGAATCTGATTTGCTCAGATTCGCTAGAGCAAAGTTGGTAAAAAACACAACCAATATCTCAAAAACGAAGGTCGATAGGATTCTTTTACAATTTTTTAAGGGCCCCAAATAGCGTACTGGAGAAATTTTCGGGACACCCTGTATAATAATTATGAATGTCTTAAAAAAGGGTTAAGAATTCTTAGAAAAACAGTTAGTCTGACTTTGTTATAACATCAATATGATATAATTTTTGAAAGCTAAACGATTGTACCATTTAATAGAAGAGATGTTTTTGAAGCACCAAAGGCCATCTAAAAGTTATTTCTTCTATTTTGGAATAAAATTTTGATTAATTAAACAACCAACCAACATTTTTATAAAATTATCACAGCAAGTAATTTTATTTTTAAAGCTTATGAAAGTTTTATTTAAGAAAATTCAAAGCACGTACCTTACACGACTTTAAATTAAAGATTACGCGTTTTGGGGTCGATCGTGTTTGTACCCATAAGTATTTTTTTCAAGAAAACCCGTTTTGTTGTTTGAATTTTACATCAATTAAAGCTCTTGACGAAACTCAACATCATCTCAATTAATTTTTTTCTTTATAGATATTTTGCACAGTACATATCAATTACACGTTCAGTAATAAAATTATAAGAATTCAATCAAATAAATAGACGTTTCAACAACTAATACCATAAATGGATTAATATAATACTTTTATTTTAAGTACGTTACTTCATTTTTAAACTAGAAGGAGAGTTTTAAATTTACCGCTTACCGCGTTAAAATGATAAACGTTATCGTATATGATTGGTCAGATTCTGGTCAAAATTAAAGGCCTTTAATTAGAAACAAATAAGGTGAACAAGGGAATTGTACATTACAACCCATGTAACAAATTTAAATTTAAAGGCCTTTAAAGTTAAATTATTTGACCAGAATATGGTTACTGCACCGGATTATTTTGGATAATATTTAAAACATATCCTCAAAATATTTATCATCATCGTTTGTGTTTTTTTTTCCAAGTTTGCTCGAGCAGATCTGAGCAAATCATATTCTGTCTCATTTTATCCTATAGAACTAAAAAGAGAAGAAAGTGATTTGCTCAGATTTCCTCGAGAAAGTCAGAAATCAGTAAAATTGAAAAAAAAAACACAACTGTATTTGAATCACTAGTAGCACATTTACAACAACTGAGTCACAAATCTTAAAATCACGAAATTTTGGTTTAAGTATATATGCGCTAATTTAATTTTTGCTCCTTTTTATGCTGGAGCACAGCCTCATGTGATATATTCAATATTTTAATGATAAACTTCTAAAAGCCTGGGTTACTGCGTTTGAAAATGTTCACTATTTTGTAAGAAGAGCGGAACAAGTTAAATTGGAACTTGGCTGATTGGAAATATGTATCTACATTTTATTGAGATTTTCTACGACAGTGTCACAAGTTACATCATGGCAGCTAAAGATACAGTCACATGTCCAAACATTTAACGAAATCTTTCTTCAACATAGTCATATAATACCAATTTTGTTTTCGTTATTGCGAGAAAATGCATTTTCTTCAGTTGTAACACTTTTGTCGCAAATCCACGTAATGCGTAATCTACTTACATGTTTCAATTTGTATGCAATATAAAGAAATGGGGAAATTCATTATTTTTGTGTATGTACATACAAAGTGTACAAAAGTTCGCAAAATGCACATTTATTTTTTAAATGGAGCATTTTTGAGAAGAAAACTTCAATTAATAGCTTTACGATTCTTAGTGACTTAGGAATATTGTCATGACCTTAACCAACAGGTTAGTTAGTAACCATCCATTTTTATTACATATTATTATAGCTTGCTTTCAGAGGTTTATTGAACAAATGTTTTTATTTTTCTAAAGTAAATAGCTTGAAAGTTAAAGGGAAAGTTAGGCAACACTGCTTTTTTTTAAAATTAAGCATTTTACAGAAAAATGATTCAAGTAAAAGTTGTACGAATGGTAGTGATGAATTATTTAGGAATATTGCCATGACCTTGGCCAGAAGGTAGGAGGTCATGGGATAATCACTTAATTTTTAAACAACTTCGTTCAGTATTCAGGTGCATGTATACAACATTCAATAAAAAAACTTTACTGCTTTGGCTGCAATAAAAAAATTAAACATTGGAGGCTTATATGCATATGCTCAGGGATACATTTTTGGATATAGATAAATAGGATAATATCAACTTATTTTTAGGTATTTTGGAAAACCCTAAATTTCAGTATACAGAGTATTCCACATCACCCCTGCCACTCCTTTATTTCGAAGATGCTTTCTCACAAATGGGTGAAATAAACAATTTTATTCCCAAAGTGAACACAAAGAATCATTTGGTGTACTTTTTAACTTTCGGAGGAACTGAAATTTTAAATGGCAACATAGGTCGAGAATGGAATTATTTAATAGTTCTTTTCAAAACAAACAACTTTTATTAAAATGTTTTTAAAATATATAAAAATTTAAATTTAAAAAATCAAAATTGAAAAATAAAAAAAAATAATATAAAAAGTAAAATTTAGGGTTTGGTTTTTGGTTTTTGCTAGGCAACCTGAAGGTTGACATACCCAAAGAAAGCGACAATCATTTGAAAGTTTAAATTTAAAATTATTTAGGCGACCACTCCTCTAAAAAATTTTGATAACTAATAATCACAGAAATCGAAAATGATAAATGACAAGTTCCTAAGTGTCTACTTACTAAAACTAACATTCTGGAAATTACGAATACTGTAACAATTGCCCCAAAACTTTAGAAGAAGGAAATTGTACCATAAAATGAAAAAAAATCACTTGTTTGATTGGCGCCCAACTTTCAAATTCGTGATTAAATTGTACTCTTTTCTCACATGTGCTAAAAATAACTATTTTTCTTATAAATCCAATTTTTAATAATAGCAACAAATTAAAAAATGTAAAATAAAATGTTGAAAAAATCCAAAACATTTAAGTTTTGTGTATGTTTTAAAAGAATTAATTTTGCAATTAAAATGTTTCGAATTTTAGGTTGAAAGCGGTTCGCCGTAAAATTTGGTCTGTTTTATTTGTGGCCCGGTTGATAATATTTTATAAATTATTTGAGGACGAAACGAGCGAAGTCAATTAAGTACTAAGTGTATTTCTAGGTAACAAGAAGCGAATTCGCAATAAAGCGGTCCGGCGCCGAATGCACAGACATTTTCAGGTCCGGCTCTGCATCAAGTTACCAACATAAATCTGGATCCTGGGGACCGGCGCGTGCCGATTAAATTGACCGATTAAACAGATTATTTTCGCTCAAACCAGCCACAATTATTCAAATACATAAAATTATTAAATAGATTATTTATGGTTATTTTAGATTGCAAATTGTTGAGTGTGATTAATTGGGAGCATCCCAGGCTATTCCAGGTCGGTTGTAAATTTTTTAGAGGAGTGCGTTTTTTACTAATAGAGCATCGGCAGGGTTGTCCGCCCCATGACACGTGTGACAGAAGGCAGATGTCGTTTCTTCGTGAAAAATTGCACTCATCAATTATACGCCCATCTGCAGCCACACGAAAATACCTTCAGTCTTCACTATTACACACCACCCGAAAAACACTAAATGCTTTAATTGACAATTTGCCGTTTTTTAAGCAAAAATTTTAAATTCAAATAAATCCTTTTAAATATTTATTAAACAGACAATAAAATTAATATATGGGAGACTATCTTTTACATATCCCTAGATCCGAGACATATCCAAAAGTAAATACATATTTTAAAGTATTAAAAATAATTACTTACTTTAAATTTATTTTTAATTTCGCCAGTTGAGCATAATTTTTTGCAAATTCTTTAATAGGAGTAATATGTAATACTTTACATATGTCAATTATGGATAGTATTTAAACTACATAAACATAAAGGATAATATACAACATATTTGAACTCACCCTTCGTCGTACTAAGCGGGGTGCAAACGTAAAAGACCTTCAGCTTACCGTAGGAAATTTGGTGCTGATCGTACCCAGTATGCCCTTTAGGGTATTGCATGTGCTGATCAATTATCCGTAGATTTAAAAATTGTCTTCAGTAATTTTCGTAGTTACTGGACCTAAGGACCGATATAAGCCCTTAGAGCAAGCGCTGAACGTATGGCAGTTTTCTTTAAGAATCAAAAACATTCATTATGAAAACATTCCAGTGGAAAACCATCGACATACGCGCGGGTAGTGTGGTATAAGGGCTGAAATCGACTCTTACGTTTGTTAAAAAATAATCTTCATTCCTAGGTTCATTGTCTACGGAAACGACTGGAGTAATTTTCTAAAATCTACGGATAATTGATCAGCACATGCCGCATGTACAATATTCTAAAGCCGAGTACGATGTACTCCAAACGAATTATACAGGGTGTCCAGAAATTAAGCATCAAAATTTTAGGAACCGATTCTACATACACCTTGTATGTACAGTTGGTCCCAGCTGGAAGTAGGACAAAAGTAAACACGATCGTGTATTCTTTACAAGTAACTTAAGATAGTCGGCAAAAAGTGTAACTCCAATTTCACTGTGCCTCTTGGAAACGTGATGTGCGAATAAAAAAAAAATCCAACGAATGATAAGATGAACTATGGAATCGTTAAGCAGTACAAAAAATATTCGATATCAATTAACCGTTCGTCTTTTTTGTTTCTCGTAAGAAATCAAAATTTACATTGCAATGTCTCTATACCAAATTAAACATCGCATTCATTAAAATATTTTAAAAACCACATCGAAATTTTGAATCAACATCGAAACGCACAACACATAAATATTTAAAGTAAATCGTAAAACGTTTTAATGAATATTAGTATTGTTTAAGTTACTTGTACATACAGTGAGCGGCAAAATTATGGAATAAATTCAATAAAACTGAAACCATAGGTTTTTCAAAAAAAAGTTTCGAATAAAAGTTGTTTGGTTTAAAGGTATAATCACTAAACATATTTTTATTTTTTATTTAAAATTTGTTTTCAAGGTCATTTCAACGTCAACATTGTTTTTTTAAATGCAAACATATATTTTTTCTAAAAGAAATTTACAGCTCTTCAAAAAATAAACAACTTTTATCTAAATCATTTTTTTATACCATTCTTAGTTTTGAAATTATACCGAGTTTAACATTTTGGATCGTAAACTTTTATCCCATTGAAATCAAGTGTACTTTACCTTAAAATGTAATTATGTGATGACGTCATCATTTTGAAATAGCAACAACGTTTATTTGAAATTAGGATTTTAGACCGTAAATGTCTTAAAACATAACTATTTTGTCCGATTAAAGCCAAGTGGGACTTAAAATGTGAAAGAATCTACATTAGCATTACAAACAATAAACAAATAATACACTTTTGAAATTTTTTGAATGTTGTATAATGAATTTCAATCGTATTAAATTGATTGATTTTACAAAAGGCATGATTTTTGGCTCGACCAGCGTTTGCTTAAATTTAATAATATCATTTTTATTAATCGCCTTGCAATAACGTAAGCAAATAAAATAATGGCTCGCTTAAATGAAACTCAACGGATTGAAATTTTGATTCTCGTTGGATGCGGAGATAAGACCAGAACTCAGCAAGAGGTATGCACTATGTTTAATGCAAAGTATCCAGATAGACCTATCAGCCAATCCACGGTTAGTAAAATCGAGAAAAAATTTAGAGAAACTGGACATGTTAAACATATTCCAAATGCCGGGCGTCCTGCTAAACTTAGGGAAAATGTTAAAATTGATATTTTGTTAAGTATTGAGGAGAATCCTCATAGTAGTTCTCGACAAGTTGCAGCAGATAATAAAATCAGTCAGCGATCTGTATTACGTTTTTTAAAACGAGAAAAGTACCATCCTTATAAAATACAACTAGTCCAGGAGCTCAATGAAGATGATCCCGATCGCCGGATGCAATTTTGTGAAAATATGCAGGATTTATGTAACCGCAATCCACAATTCCTTCGCCAAATCGTTTTTTCGGACGAAGCCACTTTTTCCTTAAATGGCGTAGTGAATAAACAAAATTGCCGGTATTGGAGCAGAGAGAATCCTCATTGGATGAGTGAGGATCATACTCAATACCCTCAAAAACTTAACGTTTGGGCAGGCATAGTTGACAATCGAATAGTTGGCCCTTTTTTCTTTGAAGAATCACTCACGGGGCAGAGGTATCTAGAGTTTTTAAGAAATGATCTTGTACCTGCCCTAGCAAACATATTTCCGAATGAAAATGATCCTGACTTACCAAATCCTAACATCTGGTTTCAACAAGATGGTGCACCTCCACACTTTGCACGTCCAGTACGGGAGTTTTTAGACACCTAAGTAGGAAAGTTCCTGGGAGGTGGATTGGCAGACGAGGACCGATGGAATGGCCCCCAAGGTCCCCTGACCTAACACCCCTTGATTTTTTCTTGTGGGGATATTTAAAATCCAAAGTCTATCTAAACAAGCCACAAAATCTAGAGGATTTAAAAGATCGACTTAGGTACGAAATTCGTAGAATAAGTCCCGAAGTCATTCGCAATGTTCAAGAAGAATGTGGTCATCGGTTTGCCTATTGTCAAGAGGCCGGTGGATGGCAATTTGAACATCTGATTAAATAGAATTATGGGTTTGATATGAATTACATTATTTTTTTATTAACTGTATTTAGTTCAGTTTTTATTAGTATTAAAATGCTTTTTTAACATCCTTTAAGAAGCAGATAAAATGTTGTTGCTATTTCAAAATGATGACGTCATCACATAATTACATTTTAAGGTAAAGTACACTTGATTTCAATGGGATAAAAATTTACGATCCAAAATGTTAAACTCGGTATAACTTTAAAACTAAGAATGGTATAAAAAAATGATTTAGATAAAAGTTGCTTATTTTTGGAAGAGCTGTAAAGTTCTTTTAGAAAAAATATAGATTTGTATTTAAAAAAACAATGTTGACCTTGAAATGACCTTGAAAACAAATTTTAAATAAAAAATAAAAATATGTTTAGTGATTCTACCTTTAAACCAAACAACTTTTATTCAAAACTTTTTTTTGAAAAACCTATGGTTTCAGTTTTATTGAATTTATTCCATAATTTTGCCGCTCACTGTACAATTGGTTTCGAGTAATGCTTGTTTTAACTCACCAGTATTAAACTTATGTATAAGTTTGATGTGAATTATATTTAAAATTTTGTGTCTGGTGATGGGAATTTCCAGAAACATGTAATTAAATAAAGTTGGATCAAAGGAATACTCAATTATCTTATTTTGAATAAGTATCCAAATCTTCAAGCATCAATTATGTTGTTGAAATATAATTGATATATTTTGAAATACAATGGTTCCTGAAAAACAATTAATGATTCTGAATGATTTTGGGAAACAACTGGAAAAAGTGTAGAAGATATAATAAAATGTGCAATGTTTAATTTATAAAGGGCAGTGGTGTTGTACAAAAAACTTGGGAGAGTTTAAAAGGTCGACACCTCCGAAAAAACTTCACCTTGAAATTTGTTTTAAATTTTCATATTTTTATCTAAAGACGACGATCAAAAATAAATTCTAACCAAAATGTGAGCAAATTATCATAAAAAAACAGATGTTACGCTAAAAAAATGAAAATAAATTACTAAAGGACCTTATCGGATTTTGGGTAGATTTCCTCCAGCGACGAAACTTATACAAATATGAAAATACCACTCAAATATACAATTTTGAAGACATATTAAGCTTGATAGTGGATGTTCACGCCCAAATTACGGATTTGAAATTAATTAATTTTTGCACAATTAGACAACGATGTCATTGTTTTCTGACAAATGGTTGCCTATATCATATTTTTACTTTGAATTATCAACAATAATACAATAACAATTATACAATTAAATACATATTTATAAAGATTTCATTCTATATTTTTTTTAAGTATATATTATTGTCAAATATACGCATATTTTAATAATTAATTTTTTTAAATTAAACAATTATTCCATTGTTGCCGTTTTTTGCAATTTTTAAATATTTTAATAATTAAAGACTTTTCCAGTTTTCTGCAGCTCTAATATTTTTACTGTAAATTAAGTAGTAACGGTCCTAATAGTTGATTTGATATGATTTGTAATAATACAGGGGCAAATAAAAATAAAATCATTTTTACAGTAAATCTAAAGACTTTTTTGCACAATCAGGCAACATTGAACTTTTTACATGGTGAAATTAAACGTTAAAATTAAAATTTAAAATTGCATTTATTAATAGAATTTAAAACCGATATTTTAAAATTATTACCTTTCTTTTAATTTGAACGTAAATTAAAAATAAAGATTATTTATCTGACAGGAGTTTTGTCAAAATTTTAGCGTCCACTGTTGCAGAGATAAAAATAATTTTTTTAAATAATGTAAAATCTAATAAAACTGTTCATAGGGTATATTTTTTACAGAAATTAAGTACATAATTAATATTAGGAGTATATTAGTTAATTTTGATAGATTTAGTGTATTTTTATTTTTACCCAAAAACCCATATGAAAACGAATCGTCCTTTAACACGATGAATTTCAAAAGTCGAACACAAATTGGTCAAAAAATGAATTCTAAGGTTAGGGACACATGTTGATAAATACCCTCTATAATGTAGTGGATTTGTAACTATATTTTTTCGATTGGATACTATACATTCCCAATTGTATTTCAAAAAAGATAAATTCGATTTCAGAATAGTCCATTGTATTTCAGAATTGATTATTCAATTTCAGAAAGTATCAAATGTATTTCAGAATAATCAATTGTATTTCAGAAAAAAATAATTGTATTACAGAAAGCATGAATTGTATTTCAGAAAAGATCAATTGTAAAAATTTAAGGAAGTCAAGAGTTTTTAGGTGAGTGTGCACGTGAATCACAACAGCACATACAATTAATCAAAAATGTGCTTTGGCAATTTAACATTACACCAGAGACGATATTAGGCTTAGGTCGTTATCCACCAATGTTAAACTCCATTGAAATAATCTGTTCTAAGATTACATCAGTATTGTCAAAAGATAACTATGGCTCCTATAGTTAATTTAATTTCAGAAAGAATGATTTGTATCACAAATAGAATTATTTGTGTTTCATTTAATATAAATTTTTTCGCAGAAATTTTGGATTACCTAAATATACAGCTTTGTCTTCCTAAAGTAGCTACGTGATCGATTTTTGATTTCTGATTTCATCAATAATTAATTATTGTTTCTAAGTTAACCAACATTTGTTCCAGGAGAATTTCGAAGTTGTCTTTAATCAATACTGATTTAATCTTACAACAGATTATTTCAAATAGGTTAAACATTGGTGGATAAGGACCTAAGCCTAATATCGTTTCTGGTGTAATGTTATATTGCTAAACCAAAGCATATTTTTGATGAATTGTATATGCTGTTTCCTCAATATTTTACAATTGGTCTTTTCTAAAATTAAATTGAAATTTCTGAAATACAATTGATGCTATCTGAAATTGAATTGATCTTTTCTAAAATGCAATTGGTGAAGGTGTACTGTCCAGTGTTTAACCATTTACTTTTACATTATTAACCCCCGATATTATCAAAAATTTTAAAGATCATTTAATTTCGAGTTTAATTTGAAATGAGGTTTAATTTGACATATACCATAGTATTTTCTGGATTTTGGATAAGTTTAAATAATGTTTAACTGTAAAATCGGCTATATATGTATGTTAAATTATATCTCATTTAAAATTAAATGATCTTTAAATGTGTTTGATAATATAATTTCAAATATGTTTTACATTATTTTGATAATAAAATAAAAGAAAACGGAATCTAAAGATAGGCATGTATAGATAGTTGTCATGGTTACCGTACCTTGTAAAGCCTATTATTTGACCAAATTTACGGTATAAATTTCAAACAAAGATCCCTAGGTAATTTCGAAGTGAAATATTCACTTTCAAAATATAAATGAAATGAATTATAGACAAAAATATGATAAAGATACACCATATATTTAATTAACAAGTGCTTAATCGATTGAGACCACTCCCAAGTTTATAGGATCATTATTTACCGAGTTATGGCAGGTTTTTATAGCAAAAATATGAAAATTACTAATTACACAATTATTCAAGCAAAAAATATTTTATTATGTAAAAATATTACAAGTAAACTAAACAATGCGGAATTTTTAATAATAACATCATAATTCATAATGTGTCTTTAAATCACGATCGTTCGGATAGTTATTAGGATAATCCAACTCATCGAATTGATCATCTTCGGGATACGTTCTTGCAGTTAACGTTCTATCACTTAAGGTCTATTTATGCAGACACATTTGACATTTGAGAAATAAGAAGTAATACGTAACCTAAAAAATTAAGTTAAAATGCAAGCTTTCATTGGGCCATTTATGCACCACATTTAAGATTTAACATATTTTACGTAAACTGTGCGTTTTTGTGTGCATAAAAGGTTGAGTTAATATACGTGTGTTTCGGAGTTTACAAAATTGCATACATAAAACATAATAGCATGTATTCAGCCACCGTGATGAAAATTTTAGAGACGTCGTTAAAGTTAATCAGGTCTTTAAGAAAATATTTCTCGTGAAGAAATATTTTTTAATCACGTGTTTAACCTTAAAGACGTCTCTAAATTTTTCATCATGGGCGCTGAATACACGCTAATCTGTTCATCACCTGATGTTTATTTCAAACTTTATTCATAAATAATAAAAATTAAATGAAAGGTTTTTCCTAAAATGGATGATTCTACAAGTATTTTACAATTTTCTGACAGCGCATGACTATAACCCAACCAATAAGAACTCTCACTTCTTAAATCTTAATTTTCTTTAAATCTTAAATTAAATGTTAAATGATAAATGTTAAATTTGTCTGCAAAAATAGACCTTTAACAGCAACCTTATTCTTGGGCCGACTACATTTATCATTCTGTCCTTTTCATTTACATGAAAAAATAAGAGTCTGTTGTTTTAGTCTCGTCGACCACACGATGTGGTCGGGCCCAAGAATAAGCCTACAGTTCTAGCAGCTTACGATTCTAGCAGTTTACGGTTCTAGCAATTTCCGATTCTATCAATTTCCGATTCGACCACTTTACGGTTCCAGCAATTTACTTTCAAGCATTTTCTCATTCTAGCAGTTAAAGTTATATCAATTAACGCGTCCTCTTATTCGTCGCTAGAAGTGCCCATATTTTCCGGGAAAAAACTTAGCGCCCAGCTTAAGTCGAGCTTACGTTGCACCGTGGTTTTATTCACGACGTTTTGTCTAGATTCCGAATAGATTTGGTAATTTGCTGATTAAAAAATCAGCTGTTTAACTTTCAACTAGTTGCTTGGTATAGAAATACCAGTTTTGATAGTAGCGTTTATCGTTTCATTTAAAATTAGTGCTAAATCAAAGAGAATCCATTATTCCCAAGAAGACAGGCAATTTAGTTAAACTAAATATTTTCCAAAACTGCTGCTCCTCATCATAAAAATCAATATAACTTACTCGCACATTATATTGCTGGAGGAATTCCTTTGTTGGTAAATATATTTTCCAAATAATTTAATAAATCTACATTATACATATAATTTGAATCTACCATCTACCACATCTACAATATTAATATTTAAAAGTTCATGTTTGTTAGGAAGATTGGATTGCTTTAACAAGTTTTGGTTATGTTTTGATGCTTAAGAGCTTCTTCCTGGACACCCGCGATAAATTTTCCGTTGGAGATAATAACAAGGAATAGAAAATCCATTCCACTTTTCTGGAGCTTCTTTGCAAATTATGACCAAATAACTGATAATTAATGTGAATTCCTAGAGGGCGCGCGAGTTTGGGAGGAAAAATTATGAAAAATCATGAAATCGAGCATTAGTTCTACAGTCAAATCTCAAGTTTCCCTCGATAGATTTTCATTTTTTTTTTCAGATTTATAATCTAAATTGATTAGGCTACATCCTGTCAGAGAGTTACCTTCTGCAACCTAGCACAAAACTAATTAGAGGGGTCCAAAGTCTAATTAAAGGGTCTAATTTATTTTGTACCTTAGTACTTTTAGATTATTATATTTTTTGTACATTCTCCAATTTTTTTCCTTCTGGCAGGAATTAAAGAAATGACTTCTAAATCATCTACAAAAAAAATTATACAAAAATGTAGTTCGTACTAGCTTTTATGACTGCAGAACTAAACCACTATATTTTCCGTTTAGGAAATTGCTCTTAAGCGTTCAAAATCGACGACTTATGTACATGTTCTTGAGATCCAGCTTAAGATTTAGTTTGGTCTTAAGACATGGTGGAGAAACCGGTCGTAAGGTTTGTTATATGCGTTGTAATAGAGTGTTTCCATGATTAGTTTACAGATGTTTCATATTTCCTGTAAAGGGTGTTAAGATTTCCAGTGGCACTGAATCAACCCAAAAATTTAAATGAATCATAAAGCTGATAAATCCTTGAAAGTAAGACATTTTAGCCCTAGTTTGCGAATCTGACATCCGAGTTCGATTTATAAGATAAAAATAGTTTTTGATAATTAAATATTATCAAGAATATTATAACCAAGATTAAAAATTAAATTGTTATAATTTATTGTTCAAAAGTTTCGATTGTTGTTATCTTTTATGTGATTTAGCATATTTCTAGCAAATAAAACAATACACGCAAGAAAAATATTCGAAAGATAATATACATACATACAGGGTGAGTCAGAACATGTGGGACTCACATATACAGTGAGCAGTACAAGTTAAAAGAGAGTATAATAAATGTTCATATAAACTTCGGTTTCTAAGGGAGCTACAGCCATTTAAATTCGGTTTCAAATTGTATTTTTTCTTGTTTATTTCAAAACAAATGGAGGTAGATATTTTAAATTTGATGCTCTTATTCAATGTCGTTACAAGGTTTTGAAATTCTGTGAAAACTGTTTTTGCTACACCAAAAGATTTTTTAATATCTCTAATTTTCAAGAACTTTCTGATTAAAGGACTGAAAATTGTAATACAATGGGAAGGGGGGGGGGGGGGGGGATTTACTTTTGGCGCGCACTGCATATCATTTCAAAGCTTATAAAAGATCTGATAATTTAATCTTTTATTTTAAACTAGTAAAACTAATATGTCTTTCTATTGTTACTTTATTGACTTTCTTTCAATAACTGGTAGGCTAAACTCAAAATTAATTCATAGTTTTGCGTATTTTTTTAATCCTTTTGGTGTAAACTAATTAATTCTGCAAAAATTTTAAGTACACATTTTTAATATTAGATTAAAATCAATAAACTGAAATAACAAATTTACCAAAAATTCCGACGTTTTATTACCTTCACGAAGTGTGCATTCCAACATTTTTGAAGTGGTATATCAGGAAAACACTTTTAGTTATTCAAATTAAACCAAATTGTATATCCTTTTCACGGTTAATAGTAGTAAATAATATAAAATTACAATTTTGATTTTTCATTGTTTTTACTTAAAATGCTTGATTTGAGTTTTGTTTTGAAATAAAAGACAAAAATGCACAATTAGTAACGTAGTAATTATGGGTGCATTTTTATGATCATTTGGGAATGATTTTGGTTGGAAGGAAAGGAAAATAAAAAATATGAGTGAAATAAAATTTGGTCCCAAGAGACATTGATTTACCTGAATAAAGTGGTTTACTTGTAGTCCCCTTTAGCTTTGTGAATAATAATCGTATTTTATTACGCTCCGGTGAGAGTAGGACCATTAAGACTGGTACGTGTTGGTATCTTTTTCGGGCGCCACTTCCACTTTAAAAAGCCTTTTTGCCTTTTGCTCTTTCGTCGCACCGAATAAAAAAAGTGTAATAAAACAAAGACACAAGTTTCTCGTTAATCCGTCCACAAATTAATCAATCATAAAATCCTCTCCACCTTCAATTGATATATTTTCGAGAACTCACCTTCGAAGGTCGCTCCAAGGAACAATTATTGAGGCTCGATTTCACCTGTCAAAATGTTGGTAATTGCTTTACGACCCATTTCCTACACAACTATTTGACTTTTCTCAACTGCTTTTACCTGATTATTTGTATTTTAGATTGGGATGGTTTTCGAATCTTTCATGGGGTGTTTGTATGTTTCAATATTTGGAAAGGATGGCTTTGTTTTGGTGAGAGGTGTTTTTGTTTCTTTTTGGGTTTATTGGGCCATTTTAATAAAGGGGATCGGTATCGTGTAATGATTACTAATTGATACAATTCTTCGGAGCGCGATGACAGAACCGCGGCAGCGTGGAGCCGAACCCAGAAAGGGTTTCTATGTTACGTCGCGCCGATCTGCCTTTCACCTCTCCCCAACCCGTCCCCCGACAACGCTTTACATGTACCAGAGGACAGTCCCCAAGATGACTTAACTTTACCGACAAGATCATTGATTTCAATGAACCTTTCTTTCTCACCAATCACCAATATATGTATAAAATATCATATTCTAAGAAATTTATTCAAACATACACAATTTAATCATTCATTTACCTATTCCAGCATCGATCACGCAAATACCAAGATTTAATTAAAAGTTACTTGGAAATAATGGTAGATTTGCATAGAAACTGGTATAATTAAAGAAGTACTTTAGCGCGCGATATATATGTAAAAAATGTACAGTAAATTTGTTATTTTATTCACAACTACTCCTACTTACAAACTGGATACGCTGCTTTCTATCCTCTTATAACAACTTTAACATCGGAAAATACTTTTTGTTTTTTTCTCCAATTTCATTTTATACCATTATTTATTATGACGTGTCTTTCATTTTTTTCTTACTAGATGTACTATTAAAGCATCACCATTAGTTGGAAAAAAATTTGCTATTTAAATGTTAAATTTCACGAATTGCACCAATTGGTCACTTTGGCTAAATAAATTTGTTTTAAATGATAGTGTTTCCGTTGTAAATGAGGCGATCTTTGTTTGGGTGATTTTTTTTTGGGTGACGAGGAAAGCGTATCTAATCTGGCATCTATTTTAAAGTAAACAATGATCTGTCAATAGCTGGCGCCTGCGGTAAGAGATACCTGACACAGGTAACCCCCTGCAGAATCAATTACCACCGGAAGTAGCTTTTGACATGGGCTAATAGTAAAGTTTTAAGGCAACCACCCCTAAAGACCCCATTCATCCTGGCACTAAATAATTTTCGATTGGCTTGAAATTATTTAATAGGATAACTTATTTGTCTCTTGAGTCATCAGTCACAAGGACTTTCACATTCCTAGAATTTGGGAGCCTTTTAAAAGTAAAGGAAGAGGAGACATTTTTTTACGGTAAGAAATGTTTTATGCATTTTTATTTCAAAATTCCTTATTTATTCATCATAGAATTTACCACCTACTAAGTAGTTGCTTCAGAACTAAACTAGTAGGTCATAAATAGACATATTATGACTTAAAATGCAACTATCGACTGAATTTCAGATTTAACATAGGGTTCATTTACAAATACTAATATATTAATACCCGAAAATTTATTCTCTATATTTGCAGGTAAAAGAGTTTATTGAAATTTGTACAATTTTCTGCTTGTGCTCTATGAACGATGTCCCAAACACCGAAAAACTTTTTCGATTTTTTTTTCAGCTTTTCACAAAAAACTACTAAACAATGGATTTCTAAAAAAATAATACAGTACTTCATAAAAATTATGCGTTTTTTATTATTTTCATGATTTGGAAAAATCCCTAATAAACGTATTACAAAAATACTTAAAACAAAAATCGAACAAATAAGCTATTATTTTAGCTATACTATATTCTAATAAATAGAACCAATAAAAGGAAATTTGCTTTTACTTGTTTTTGACTTTACATCATCTCGGGCTTTTATTAGGGCAATAGTTGATATTAAGAACAATCCAAGTGATTCCGGTATGTGCTCTTCAACATGATCCAAAAAATTGTTGTGTTCCCCAATATGCTATAGCTAATTGTAGATGAACGTCCCATACCAATACACCAGATGAAATTGATGACGAAACAAAACTGAAAGATGGCGAAGGGCGAAGATATTCTATCAAACAATGATGATGAATTAGAAGGTCTTCTGGATGACTACCATTAATCGGATTTCTTCAGTTAGATTCTACTTCCAAATGCAGCAAACCTTATATCAAAGCTTTTTGTATTGTTTTTACTTTTTAATTGCATATTTACGTCACAATGTTAGTTTTTAATTTTAAATTTTAAATTCTTTGATTCCTCCAAATTTGTTCTTATTTCGCTAGCAGGAATGAAATAGTAGACAAAGTAAATCCAAAACACATTTGAAAAATGGGAAAAATGATTGTTATTTGAACTCGTATATCTTCCTAACGACTTGGCATAATTTCAAACGTGGTACTTTATACATAATACCGGCTGGAACGAAACACGGGTCACTTTTATAAATTTGAAATTTTACTATGTTGTATGATTCAAGAAAACACATTTTAGGCACTAAAAATTTTTCAATATAACTTCTGCTTTTACCGGAAGTAACATCAACTCTATTTTTTTAAATATAACACCAAATTGGTTTGCTCAAAATATGGAATTATTTTGTAAAAAGAGTATGTTTGTGATAAAGCTTTTAATTTTTTTTGAAATTTTGAAAAAAAATTTTTTTTCTCCAACCGAAGTTATAGAGGTGACCGTGTTTCGTTTCCACCCGGTATACTTTAATTTATAAAAAAGTAAAATTTTTCTAGAAATGCATCGTTTAGTATTAAAAAACAGGAATAAGTCCGAAGATTTATTGGTTTTTAGGGCTTCCTTCATAAAACACAAGCAGAAAATTGGTGCAAACTTCAATAAACTCGTTTTACATGCAAGTGAAGAGATCAAAACCATTTTCTCTTTGTAGGGTTAACCAAACAATATAGGACAGCAACAAAAAGAGGTTTTTTGCTATTTGAATAATTAAAAAAAAACAAGAAGACCGGTTTTCGAATTCCAATTTTCCACAAAAAACGGGTTTAGTCGGTTTTGCAATTTTTATAAAAAAAGTAGAATCAGTAAAAATATTTTAATATTAAAGTATATAAAATAATTGTTAAAAAGTTAATTTTTATCAGAAAATCGAACCGAAAACTGTAGACCGTAAACCGAAAATAAAGGAAATTATCAACCGAAGCGAAAAAAATTAAATTCTAAAACAGAAACTAAAACTGGAAAACGGTTAATTTAGATTGGAACAAAAGTAACGAATTACAGTATAAAATGTATTTTACATAATAATTTAATAACTTTTTCTTATAAATTTTCTTCAAATCCTATTTTCTTTGAAATAATTTTCAGTTTCTACAGTATACAGTATAAAACCATACCGGACCGAAATAGAACAGAAACTGTACCAGAGGTGGAAGTCTGTACAGCTATATGATAGTTTTCGTACAACGAAAAAATTGTTTGTTGACTAAGTTGCTTGGTAACAGATTTTCTATATCTCTTCCTTATCCACGTTTTGCATTCATTGAAAAAAGATAAAATCCGTCACCATAGCAACATATTCAACAATACGATATTTTCGTTGTACGAAAACTATCGTATAGCTTACAGACTTCCACCTCAGAACCGAACTTAAACTAAAACGAAATCGAAACGACATTAGAGACCAAATCGTAACTAACTAAATTTCCGTTCGATTCTTTGATTTTTTTAAAACTGGTTTTCTTAATTTAATAACCGGTTTTAGAATCTTACAAATTTAATTTAAAAACCGGGTTTTTAAAACCGTCAAACCCTAGTACTATTTATTAGAACATAGCTAAAATCATAGTTTATTTATTCAATTTTTGTTATAAATATTGTTGTAATAGTTTTATTATGAATTTTTCCAAATCATTAAAATAATAAAAAAATCCATAATTTTTATGAACTCTACTTGTTGGTCCTGTATGATTGTTTGATTTACACCACAAGAGAAAAACTGCAGTAAATGATGGACTTTGTGCTAAACGAAAATCAGTTTGAAAAATGCTTTGGTAGAAAAATGTTATGACCCAAAATGCAATTACTTTTTATTGGAGAAGAATAGTTTTATCCAGTTAATCTTTCAAGTGAGCAGTTTCCGCTCACTTAGTTTCAAGATGAAACTCAATTGTGAACTTCAGTTGACTGTCAGTTTGATTTCAACTGACCACGCTACATGTATTTAATTTCATTATTTCTAAAAAAAAGTTCAAAAATTTGTGTTAAGTGACAAGAACGTGGAACGTGTGATACTAAAATTTTTAGCTTATACCATTAGCAATATCTTTGGAACCACCCATTGGACAAACACAAAACTAAAGATGCAAGATAAAATGTTTTGAGTTCTATTAGAGATGGAAATTCCTATTCTTCAACTGATCTAAGAAACAAAATCAAGACCATTAGAAAAAAGAAAAATGTATTGAAAATAAAAATCATTGATCTGCAAATCAAAGTAAATCGGAAATTTACTTCTCAATTTAACTTGAAATTTTTAGGTCTAACGCTTTCTTGCAACACCTGCCTTATGTCCTACTAAAAATCTTAAAAGAATCCTTATTTGATTAAAGGCTCCATAATTTTGGATTTTAATAAATTTCAAAGTTGCAAAAACAAAAATCGTTAAGCATTTTTTCTAATTTTAAATAGCCAAAATTTGCCTAATTTCAACCGATTCTTCATCGTTAACTCCAACAATATTATCTTTAAGATAAGTCTTATCGTTTTTAGTAAATCATGCCCTGTTATCCTTATGACTTATTAATCAAAGCATGACTTAATTTTTGATTATAAATTCAACACTTTGGTCGCATGGAACAAAGAAGTCGGCTAGGAGGTAGGACTAAGGACTTCCCTTTATAATTGCTTTAACGGCAACTTATCAAAAGGCAGGTATTCTGCACTTTGTATCTTATCTGCGGTTCATTAGTTGCACTCATTATCTCCTTGGCATATGCCCGCTCTTAGCTGCAGCTTGAGCTAAGGCACCACTTGACTTATTCCTAAAGACAACACGGAATTAACACCAATAATTAAAATATTAAAAAAAATATATTTCCAAACAATTGGAAGCGTTTTGTTTATGATTTATGTTTAACACAGTAACGTGCACTTAAATATCGATATGATGTGTTGTAGCTAAATGTACGGGCCGAGTCGCTGATAACTTATCGTTTTAAGCTATTCCCACTGACACTAATTATTCCGATAAGTGCTATCACGTATTTCCGCGATAGAACTTATTACACGAAGCTATTTTTCACTATTTACAATACAAGCACGCTCTCAAGTTCATACCTAATGGGATAACAAATTGGTGCTCATTTTTTCACGTCAAAATTGTTAATAATGTCTAGGGTTAGCGTGGGTGTGCTTATACCTTATGCCTTATGATTATGCATGGAAAAGGTGTTTCGGTACGCACTTTCTGGGTGTGTCTGAGTATGTTGGTACCTGCATGACGTCATTGCTGTGATGGCTGATCTTGCTTGTTGATGAAGCTACCGGCTTCATTTAACTTGTCTTCCTTGTTTAATTTTATTGGAATCTTGTCACAACCGAGTTTTATTGCTAATTTATGCAACACTTCTGATCTTTATTAAGTAAAATCATTAAAGGCTATTAAGGAATTAGAAAAACCTCAATTCATTAAAAACAATTTTATTCAAAATTACTTAAATTAAAATACAGTATAATTTACTGGTAGCTCGGTTTACTAAAAAAATCATAACAGTTGTTTAATTATAAACTTAAAAGTCTAAATGATTCTTTAGGATAAAAACTTATAACAATGTCCCAAAAACTTTTATTACCTTTGAGGCGATTATCAGCAACTTTTACTATAAAAATTACTAAGACCGTCTTACGAAAAACCATCCCTTGGTCGCATTTTTAAATATATTTATAAATTTAAAAACAAATTGTTTAAATAATACATAAAACTAGACACGTACGGAAACAGAAATTACAAAAAAGTAGGTCTATAGTGGAGGAAATTTTTGGAATTTTTTTTTAATATTTTGGGATAAAATTAAGAACATCTAAATGTGATCCCAATTATTTTGACTTTCTATCGCTTTAAAGAGTTCAACACATATACCCTAAGAATTATTATTAAATTGAATCCGCTTGCCATTTGACAACATTCCAAAAACTCCTGAAAATTCAGATAAAAGTAAAGCTTAAGGATTTGAGTTAAAACCATCCTAAATTATTCGAAATAAATATCAGGACATATTACGTTTGCACGGTGTCCCACTTTTGTTCCTGCAAAAAATTTGTTACATAGTACTTTAAACCAATAACCGGTCAATGATTTTTTTAGTGAATTGATTTTTTTTTGAAATATTTATATTTTGAGTACCGGAGATCGGTTTGTGCAGTATTCCTTCAAGTCCAGAATACAATGATGTATTTATATGCATAAAAATGTACTGGTAAATTTTAAAATATGTGTTGATATCTGGAGATATTTAATGTTTTTTCCACAACTTTTGGAATTTGACTTGGCCGGTTATTGCACCAAGATCTTCAAATGTCACCCTGAACAAAAAAATTTCCTATGAACTAATATTTTTTCGACTCCTTATGAAGTTCCTAGTGACCGATTTAGGTTTTGGTGCTGGTAAGCTGGATACAATTTTCTGCACAGTCATAGAGCAATAAAGGATCTTTTACAGGACAGGGATTGTATAAAATACATATGTATTAATTTTTAAAACAGATAATTCGCCAAATTTTGCCACTGTATAAAAATTTGCCACTGTAAATTAAAATATTACAATTGTAATCTGGCCGCCCTCAAGTGATGGTATTGAAGTCGCATTTTCCCACAAGTAAGCGCTAGGCATATTATAGTTATGTTGTTGCGGAAATATAATTTTTCTTTTCTAATTTAATTTGGTTAAGATGACCACCATCAATTTTTATGTTTAACTCTCTTTATATTTTCAATTTTAAGAAAGTTAGTCTGTGATTTGGACCAACTGACCCCTATGCTGATTTGAAACTATCATCAGATTTATGATCTTAATTCACTTGTGACGAACAAGATTTTTTTCAACTACGTTTTGGTTGTAAATTCGACTCGAGCTAATTTCACAAGTTTTTATAATAATTTTTGAATACATTTACACTTTCTATATTAATTAGGAATTTGTTCTTCTCCTTAAATTTGAAATATTGAAGTAACTCATCTATTCAATTTATTAAATAGATCTGAATTGTTTCTCTGCTGTTGCAACATATGGTTGCGAAATTGAGTACTATGGTTTAATAAATTCGTAACAACTGAAATCCACGTTTGGTTTACTGAAGACTTTACCCACACCTCAAGTTCTAAATATGGATAAAGGAAATTTTTACTCATGAAGTAATTTCATTAAAAAAAGCTTTGCTACTTTGGCTGGAATTCAAAAAGATTTTTATAAAAATCAACTTTAGAGGATCATATTACTTCAAGGATGCATTTTTTATATAAATGAATTTAATCATATCGGATTGAATAGGATTGAAAAAGTAAGTTTTGATGGTGATTTGTGTAAGGTGTATAATATGAGAAAGTTAAGGCCATTTTAGACGGGCATATTTTGTTACCAAAATTTTGTTCCCAAATCGACTCAGATGCAACTGCATGTTGGCCTTTAAACAGTTACGGGAAGCCCTACGCGGAATGGGAAAATTTATAGCAGAAAATCTATCATATTATGAACAGTTTGTAACAGTAAAGGGTATTAAGTATTTTATCTGCTTGCATACCATGATGTCACCTTTACGTGTGTCAATCTGATTGACATAATGACGTTCTTTATCGGATTGAGACCCATAAAGGAAATCAGCATGGTAATTTCATTATAGGCGCCAATTCATAGAAAACACCCATAATGATTACTTTATGGTCTCCAAATTGATGACACTAAGCTGTAATAAATTTTAATTTATTTCAATTTTTTTATGATTTATGGAAGCAAACAGTTTTGTATGAAATTCGGATCGTAACCAATCATTATGGTTCACGTCGTGTTAGGACGAAATATTTAAATTTGCTTGAAAGTGAACAAAAGCGATAACTTTATAAAATAAAACATAATGCGTATCCCGAACGGTCTATTTCGTATCTTGATCTTCTTAATGAGTTTGGTATCATGTCTATAGCAGATAATATAATAGTTATTTATGTCATAAGGATCGTAACGTCAATCATTATGGTTCAAGTCGTGAATATTTGCAGGCGAGGCGAAGGCAAATTTAAATTTCACGTACATAAGTGACCACACAACTGCGTAGTATTCCAAACGACTAATTATGAATGCATTATATAAGGAGATAACAGTATCAATGGATCTAAAAGACCTAGAGTTTCTAATAATAAATCCTAGCATACGAGTTATCGTAACGAATGTTAATTTAGAGACAAGGCGCACTATATGAGTATGAAACACCTAGATCCCTGACTTCAGAGACACGTTTTATAGAGGTGCTGCTGATAGTGTAATCATGAGGCATGAATGTATTCTTTTTAGAGAATTACATTACGTAGCACTTATGTTAATATTCACTGTTTGACCATTATTTTGACACTAATTATATGAGAAGAGACTGTAGAAAAAAAGTAAAGCAGAAATAACAGAGCTTCAAGCATTGATCCTTGTAGTACACCAGAGTAAGGAGAAGAAACCTTATTGGTACTCAACAATTTCTGTTATAACTAATGTTACATAAACGCTCATTTGGTAAAGATTTAATTCCAGTTACGTAAATGGTGTTAGGAGATAGGAGAGGATATTTCTGTTAAGAAAAGTAGGGGTGCCATTTGAAAAAAAAGTTGATGATGCTTCTTATGGGTGGTCAAAGCCAATAATATTTTGAGGATGGAATTGTAATGCCAATTTGGTGCAATCAACTAACGGAGATATGGCCACTAAACTGAATTTTGGGACACCCTGTATAAAAGCTCTCAACGAGGAAGGTGAATGTTTTCTATTCATTTCTAGAAAATTTATGGATAAGGTAGTCAATTAATGATCTAAATTTACCAATTCTATCACAGAAATTAAGAGAAATGCTTGGAATACTTTTATTTTGATTGTGAAAAACTTTTTGGGAATTAACTAAGGTGATAATTAATCCTAGCAGCAAGATAAGATCACTTTGACCAGCTTGAATGTAAACGAGCATTAGGCTACATTTTCGAAACAAACAATTGGACCGTTTTCCTGAAACTTTCAGCGAAGAACAAGGTACAAGATGAACTATTCCAGCAGGATCTTCATGCTTTGGAACAGCGGAATCTTACAAAAGGTTTTTTCAGATTAAGTGTAAGTAAGTAAAATGTTCAGTAATTAAAAACGTTATTTAAAAAAAAACTCGGTCACATAGTAACTCAAAATCTTGAGCTTATTAAGAAATACCGTCTATATTTTTGACATTAGTGTGAAAAGTACGTTCAGAATAATTTATAAAATTCCATGAAACAGGAATGTTGTTGGGTGGCATTATTTGAGTTTGTAGTGTATTTGTAGAAAATCTTTTTGTTCTTGTTTGTATTTGTGGAACTTTTGGTTCCAACATTTAGCAAAGTCGAGGATTGGTAAAATTTTTACAAATTTAGCGTTTATTATTAATATGCATGTATAACAAATTTCATTAAAATATCTTCGTACCTTTAGCTGCAATTACAAAAATAATAAAAAAAATCAACTTTAATGGCTTATAGTTATAAATCTTTAAAGTTTAGTAATTCCTCAGGGGTGAATATGAAACTAACCAGGAGTGGATATGAATAAATAAGGTCATATGGACTTAGGTCTAAAGGCTACTATTTCCAATTAAGCGTTGGCCGAATTTTGCGACACCCTGTATATGATGATGTTAGAAATTTTTCCGACGACCATGGGCGCGTTCCAGTAATCAACACTAAAGTCCACGACGACCGCAAAATCGTTCTACATAAGAGCGCAATTTTTTCTTTCGTGCATCGATGGCGACCGCAAGAAGCTCACAACGACCGTATTTATTCGTGTGTTTCCGTGGTTTTTTGTTGAATGGTGACCTTTTGAGCTAGTGGAACGGGAAAATTTTGTGGTCGTGGGCTTTAGTGTTCATTACTGGAACGCGCCCCATATGAGAAAATCGTATATGTCATTCATATTAGTAGTTTAGAAAATCTTTCATTTCAACACTAGTGACTTTGACTTTCCATTTTGTAACTGTCAAATAGTTCTTGTAATTTTCGATAGAGGCGCTGCGAAGGAATTCCGAAAGCCCTCTCTTGGATTTTTTTGAACTTGCAAAAAAAGGATAGTTCAAATAAAAATTTATATTTAACCCCGCCAATATTACTAATTTTATTATTAAAATCATTGTATAATTCACTTTTCTGTAAATTTTAAATAAAATAGGAACATTTTTTATTCGTTTCGATAAGTTGCTTCCGTCAAAACAGCGCCACCTACAATTATTTACATTTAACTAAAAATAATCGATAACTTCAATGTCAGCTGCTGTTAACATAGGTTATGTTATTTTGTTACTACAAAATATTAATAATGGTCGCAAAATCTCCGTGGTCGTCGGAAAAATAGCGTACACAACTCGCAGAAAGTGAATTTCGTTGCTCGTGTAATATCCACACTCGGCTAGCGCCTCGTTCGGCTATTTTCACACTCGCACTAAATTCGTCACTTTCTAGCTCGTTGCGTAATATACTATTTCATTGTCCAAATTTACAAATTTACAAATTATTATGCCTTTTTACTAATATACTTTTACTAATACGGGGTGATGATCAAGTTTGGAACAAAATTCTTAACTGCCGTATTTAATTTTTTTGGGAAAATCGCTCGGACAGGTCAATTTTAGTTTTTAAAATGCCATCTCTTGGTATAAAGAAATTATTAATGTCGCTGATGATTTAGCAATGACGTCATCATCGATGTTTTTAAATGGTAACCCCCACTTGTTTTCCTCGTTTTTGATAGACATTGATATCATTTAAGAGATGATATAAAAAATGATTGCATTTGTAAACTTCGTATAATTTTTTTTTAATGTAAACTTAAAATTAATTTGTACTATTTTTGAGAGATTTGAATGTTAAATAAGATTTATTTTCAATGATTTCAATAAATGGTACATTTAAAATTTAATTCTTTGTAAATTTCCTTACATTTAAATGGAATAAAAAAAATTGTTTTTCCAGGTTTTTTTATTAAATTTTGTAGTAACTTTAAATTCATTTTAAATTTTTTCGTTAAAATAAAAATTTCCTTTTTTGAAGTAAAAAGATTTTTTACTCGAAAATTTGTTTAAAAATTTAATTGTTTTTTATGTCATCATTTAAGTGGCATGAATGTCTATCAAAAACGAGTAAAAAAGTGGGCTTCCATTTAAAATAATCGATGATGACGTCATTGCTAAATCACCAGTGACGTCATTTATATTTTGTTTTGCAAGAGATGGTATTTTACAACTAAAATTGACCTGTCCGAGCGATTTTCTCAAAAAAATTAAATACTGCAGAATTATATTCCAAACTTTATCATCACTCTGTATACATACCTACATATTGTTTCTTCAAACGTAAATAAAGTAAAATCTTCTATGACACTGTACGGGTTGGAAAAAGACATCTATGGTTATGTTATTCGACTACTTTGTACATTTCCACCTTAGATCGGGTTTACTTTTAATGCCTAGGCGAAAAAGGAGCTGTACTTTATATTTAAAGGAAAAGAAATGTTTGTGACCACATGCTTTCCACTAACGTCCGGTTTCTCCAGCATGTCTTGAGACGAAACTAAATCTTAAGCTGCGTCTCAAGACACAACTTCAGCTGACTATGTTGCACCACACCGAAATCTCGTCTTATTCGCGTCAAAAACTCGAATAGAGTCAAGCAACGCATTGCTCGACTTAAACTGAACTTGAATCTAAGCGGAGCTTGGTAAAGCTACATCTAAAGACATTTTGGAGAAACCGGACGTTAAAGTACTTCTCTTCCTCCTAATGAAACAATATACTTTCTGTGCTATGCGAGCATTATAATTTAGCAAGATGTTTTAAAATAGTTAATTTTAATGTTTTGATACTTATTTTACCGTTTCCAAAATTGTTTGTGGTGCATACTCGTGACAACAGTATTTTTAAATAATTAAAAGTTTTGCTAGAGCAAAGATGAATTTGTTTACATTCTTTTATAAAATAATTTTCTAACATTTCTAGTTTCAAGCGGAAGTCATAAGAAAGGCAGTGAATTGAAAATATACACTTGTTCTGCCCAATTAAAAATTATTAGATCATTTTCATTCCCATTAAAAATGAAATAACTATTAAAACATGATTAATAATAATAATTAAAAAAATGTATCCGAGAGATATTCTAAATGGTGCATATTTCAGGTCCCTTTTTAAGCCTTTTAAGCTGTTTTTTAGGTTAATATATTTATAGCTTAATTCTTGTGATAGCTAATGCCGCCGGCGCCTGGCCATTGTCACACGCTCTACTCCTCGGGTATCAAAGCAAAACCGCTCCAAGATTTTAAAGTCTAATGTACGAGTAGAAGGGCGGCTAATGTAACCCACACACTTAAAACTCATCATCCCACACAAACGAGTCACCAAAAAAAAACAACAGAAAAGTTCATCATCATGTTTAATTAAATTACATTATACGGATTTCTATTTTTGTAGCTGATTTAAATTATTGCCATCATTTAAGTTCCTGTAATATCATCTAGTAAGTTATTCGAAAAATCCACCCTTGCAAGAGCAATATTTTAACAAGACGAGAGGCTGTCAACGATCGTGTGCTCGTAATGCGAGCTCGTTGCATTCCTGGGGCAACATTAGGGCAAGAATAGACATCCCGGAATGTCACCCTTTTTAAATTAAGTCATTTTCAGCAAGGCGAATTTTCGAAAGCTTAATATTATCAGGAAAAATGTAACTACAACAACAACAAATGATACCATAATCGGCCGCGATAAAAACGCAAAGTGGAGATAATTTTCGAAAAGATAATAAGCTTTGTATGTATTGAATGGTGGCCCGATAAGTGTTATCCTCTATTTTGATAAGACCTACATAGACACGCTCCAACAAGTGGGCGATAAGCACCCGCAATGTTACTTATTCAATTGGGATCATCGCATGCAGGCAATTTCAATTTCTAATTTTATTTTTATGTATTAATTACTACAAGTAGAAAACCATTAAACTCTATCAATTTTTCTAATTGACTAAGACAACCTTTAGTTTCACTACATTCCACAATTAAAGTGTAAATTTTATACTCCTAAAATTAAGGAAAAGTACAATTTTAATTACATTTAAAAGTTGTGTTAAAAAAGGTGTAGGCATATTAAAAGTAAAATTGATTTAAAAAAATTCGATATTTTTTTAAGTTAATGAGTATATAAAAAAATAAAATTAAAATTTTGCCGTTTTAAAATTTTTAATGGAAATATTTTTTTATCACAGATATTTTAAATTACATTGTTTTAGTCATAAATTCAATTTCATAGAAAAAAATTAATTTGTTATTTGAAAATCATATACAACTATTTATTTAGATAATAGGCTTCAGTGATTAGTGTTAATATCAACAAAGTCCAGAAGGAAGTTTGAACGAAAATGTTGAATAAGGAAAATAATGCTTGAAGCGTATAATAAATCAAGATGCCAATCTTCACCACGTTTCGGTTTAATTGCCGTTTGCAGTGTCCGCCCAAGAGGCGTGCTACCGCAGCTTCGTCCACAACTTATCTTAGAAAATTTGCATAAATTTTAAGCAAACCTTATAAAAATAAACATTAACCAAAATATCCAACCGCAAATGGATCTCAAAATCAATTCCAATTGATTTACAACCTCCAACATCAAGCCTCCAATTATCAAACCCGTTTCAATTAATTACCTCTGTATTATGACTCCCGAGTAAGATTTTAATTAATTGGGAAGAATTTATGTAAATAATATAATTTATTAATTATTACTTTAATGAGTAATATTTGGTAAAGGTGTAGGGAGTTAGGATGGAAAGGTGTTGTAATAAGGGAGTCAGGTTTTCATATTATCAGGATTATCAGGAGTGCTTGTGTTATCCTAATGGATGCGATAGAGACATCAGAGTGCAACGACATCTGCCGTCTAGACCCATTTTACTGATTGAAACAATGAAGTTCCATTAATTTTTTAAGTCTCGCTTATCAAAAATGTATTCACCTAAAACAAAAACAAACAATAAAAATTATTAATGTTTTGTCACACCAGACACCAGCTTTCACCATAAAAAGATAGAAATTTTACAAATATCTTTGAAATTTATATAAATAACTTTCATCCAGAATAACGATTAATTTTTTATACATTGGGCAATTTATGAATTTATCCACAAAACTTTTGATAATACTAATATACATATATGTAGTTAATTACCATTAATAATGTACTACAATAAATGCTCTACATATTTAGTTTTTCATTTTGATTAAAAATTGTTATAATGCAAATTAACATCCTTCGAGACATCCTGTATGAATGTAAATTTCAACGAGCGAGAAAATGTTGGAATATTTTTTTATTAGGTTTAATTAATCGTATGAGATAAGTACAACAATTGAATTAAAAAGTAATCAAAGTATATTATTAGCAGCTTGCACTCTAATTTTCTGTTCAAAATGAATTCCTTCCAACTAATTAAAAGGCCATAAAGGATTATGTGGGGAATTGTTTTATATCTTTTGCTTATCTATTAGCCCAAGCCAGAATATAAGTAATAAATATGCTTAACTTTTAAAATAGAATTCTTTAGTATTTCTAATACATATTAAAAAAGTAGTTATGAGAATTATTTTTGGGTGGATATGAATTTTAAGTAAAAACAAATATAATTTTAATAAAAATACTATAAATTTCGACATCAAAATATAATTAAATTCATAATTCAAATGATTAAAATCCGGTAAAACTTTAAAAATATCTTGCTTGAAGGGTTCTTAAATTAAAACCCCAAAATTTGAGGTGTGTTACCCCAGCCTAACTCCTTTAACCTAACCAATGTTATACCAATCAAACGCACTCAAACAGAGCTCCAAAAGAAAGTTTTGCACCGCAACATGAAAAAATTTAGAGCCAAAAATTAAAATTAGGCTAAGTAACGTTACCCCAGCCTAACTTCTTTAAATTATTATTTTTTAAATCTTTAATTGTGGGCATCTTATGTATTTTTAAATGCACTCAATCGCTCTACCAAAATAAAGTCTTGCACCCTAACAGAAACAAAATACAGCGAAAATAAAAATTAGGCTAGGGTAACGTTACCACAACCTAACTTAAATTTTTGTTTTTTAAAATCTTAAATATACATGGTGGCGCACAATTCGACCTACAAAATCCATCCCTGAAGAGTTATAAGCCTCTAAAGTTGATTTTTTTTAAATATATTTTTAATGTCGGCTGAAGTAGCAAAAATTTTTAATGAAATTTTGTATACGTACATTTGAATAATGTACGCTGAATTGGTAAAAATTTGGCTAATCCTCGACTTTCGTAAATGGTGTTGGATGAGAGAAAAAAACTTATTTTTAGGTCTACTATCTCCAGTTAAGAGGATAGTCGGCAAAATGTGTAACTCCGATTTCTCTGTCACTTGGAAATGCGATGGGAGAATGAAACATATAACTGTGCGAAAGAGATGCCACTATAATTTTTGGCGATTATACGGAGGTTTTTTAAATAAACATTACTCTCATTAAGAGTTAAACGATTTTAATTTTGTAAATTAATCCTGAAAGTATGTTAAAGGGACTAGCCGATGATGTATTTAATTTTTAAAAATAGTTTCATAGCAAGGTTGTAAATTGAGCCTAAAAGTTGCATATTTTTGGGCCCAACCAAAAGGTGAAAATTAAAAAAAAATTAAAAACTAAAAACATCATCGGCTGAATTATGGAATCATTAAGCAGCATAAAAAAATTATTCGATTTCAATTAACTGTTCGTCATTCCTGTTTTTTTAAAGTAATCGAAATTTACATTGCCAAGTCCTATACCTAATTTTACCGACTATCTTCTTAAGCGTTGTCGGTCGCGACATCCTGTATGTATCTTACGAATTTTGAAACGCACTCAAACGCTCCACCGACATAAAGTTCTAGTCCAGGAGACGACCGCGCGAAAGTCTCCCTCATAATATACAGGGAGTTTTTTTTGTTGAATCAGTAGTTTTTTATGTAGTCAATAGTGTGCTTTTTTATGTGCTGGAACTTGACCGAAGTATTAAAAAAATTACCACTAACCGTACATCTTTTTGAACTGTTTGTCCCTCATAAGACATTGCAAATTGATAAAAAAATGTGCTACCACCCCCAAACCTGACAGGAACTGAGGCATCAACCCGAAAGTAAGAATGATTTTCAAAAATAGGCAACCACTTTTACTGAGGTTTCGTAAAAGTGGTTGCTTATTTTATTGGAACTAAAAGTTAATTCAAATCGCTAATATTTGCATCAATTAAAATAATACCACGTTCATTTGCAAGGTAAGTATGTTGCATAAAAAACGACTTCCCAGAATTTTCACCTAACATCCGTCATAAAACATAAAGGTGCTCTTTTTGTTAAATATTAAACATAGCTCAAACATTCATGAACTTGAAAAAACATGCTGCCATCGCTAGGATTGATAATAAACTTTTGAGCCGTTGATAAGTTGGGCACTCTCTCGGAACCCGTTTTTTATGCAAAACTATTTTTTTAAATCCTTTTATGTGTTTTATATGGAAAAATAAGACTCGAAGATAAAGTTTTAGCTTTTAATATTTTCTGGAACTTTTCAAATTAATTTTTTTGAAATGACATGTCAAGAGAATGAATCTGAAGTGGGATTTTGTTTCTATCTTGATATTTATCAAGCTTGATAAAACTCAAGAGGGGGGATATTCTCGAATCACAGGACACAACATCATATACGACATGACAAGGATAGACTCTTATTTTTGCATTTGAATGACAAGGATAGAATGATAAAAGTCGTGTCATGTGTAATTCGAGAATAGCCCCCTATTGAGTTTTATCAAGCTTGATAAATATCAAGATAGAAACAAAATCCCACCTCTGGCACCGATCTTATTTTAACTATTGACGATTTTGCCACAAGTAACATAATTTTGTTAAAACTGTCAAGATTTTAAAAGTTATTTTGACAATTTCCATCAAAATGCATTCGGATAACTATGTTTTCGTAGTAAAAATGGTGATTGGTGATTCAAATTAATTTTTGCCGCCAAAAATGACGTCACAAAAAGATGACAACTTAAGATAGGGAAATTGTGAGAAAGAGAGAGAAGTATAGCAACCATGTGTTATTTTTTTTTTGCATAGTAACCATTAACAAAACTAAATAAAATGTACATGATCCCCTTTCTTATAAATATCTCTTTGGGTTCCAGCATATTTTTTTTAAATATGTGCCCCTGGAAGAGAGTAGAAGTGGAACTAGCAAATTTTTTTCCACATTTCATCGTATTTCCACTTCTACACTTTCCCAGAATTTTATTTAGAAGAAAAATTAGGTAAAACTCTACTCTACCAAGTGTACATGACAATGTTGTAGCAACGGCCAACAGCTGATGCACCAGTTTTGGAATACCCTGCATAAGTGTATATGGTCTTCAGAATGAAAATGAAATTGACAATTCACAATTATTTATGGAAATAGATTGAAAAATATTTTTTGCACGACCGCTCCTAAAGTTGTCACTTTACAAATTCTAAACAATGCGAAAAGTTGCTTATTATAGAGTTTACCTGTCATAGAATTGTGCTATGTTGGTAATATATGCACGTATATAATCATCATAACTGTTCATGTTGGTTATATGCCATGCGTAAATAACCAACACAAAAAATGCTGCTTTCGTTCATACACTAATTTTTAGCTACTCACTACTGCTCTTAAATTATCCTAACCTGGCAACACTGTTACCCTCTTCATTTTAATCAATATCCTGCTCCAAATAAACAATAAACAAACAGTAAATATTGTTAATTATTTAAGATTTATGATTACTTTTACATTAAATTATGACATTTGTTTTTGTTTAAAGTTGCGATTGTGCAAAAAATGTTGTATGTAACTCGTGTAAAGTGAAGTTTTATGTCATTAGGTCGGGTTTAATCGAGATTCGCCTTCGGCTCATCTCGATACTTCCGCCCTTATGTCATAAAACTTCATTTTACACTCTCCTTACATAAATAACTATTTTCTTCAAAACACTATAAAGTACATTCTTCTGATATGCTTCACAGATTGTAACAATTCATTTTCTAATTAGTCTAGTCCTAGTCGTTCGCCATGTTCGTGTCAGCACCCAACACATCTTACATATCTGAGATAAATGGAGTATACTTTTTAAGGTGATATGGAGTCAAATGTTGAAAATCCGACGTTTTTACCTTTCATGATTTTTTTAAAAGTGTTTCGAATAGGAAAGTTAAAAAAATAAGAAAATACCAAACTAAATTTTTGTTATTTATGTATCTACAATTACATTTGTGTAATTTTGCAAGAAAAACTTCTATATTTATATTTTAATTATTGCAAAACTATAGATAAATGAAAAATAAAAATTGCACATAAAAGTGCAATTCTTACTTAAGTTCGGTATTTAATAATTTTTTTAAGTTTCCAATTTGAAACACTTTAAAAAAATTCAGGACAGATAAAAACATCGAATAAATTAAAGGACAACACAATTAAAAAAAAAATTGAACAAGATGCTCGTAGATGATTTGGAACGAATCGTAAATAAGTAAAACAACTTGATGATTCCTATGCTCCAACTTTATTATACGGTTAGATAACCATGTGTTGACCACTACAAGGGTTACATAACCATCCTTAACGCTACATGTTTCGATGCCAACTGCATCATCATCAGGCGAACAAATTAAAAAAGGTCACAGCAAATAGACTGTCAGTCTAGTCGTTCTCATGTGATGGTTAAAATAATCTAACTAGGTTTAATGCTTTTAATCTATTTTAATCATCGTTAATTTTATTAAATTTTATTAGATAGCTAGTTACGTAAAACCCCGATCAGTATTCTACCAAGTATATAAATACATTTTTTAAATTTGTAAAATCATCATGTCGACTTAAATAAATTGTCGACTTCTTCGTGAAATAAACCATGAAAAAGAAACGAAAGAAGGAAATCACTGGTCAGATACTCAAACGGCAGATGACAATATTTTTGTTTCGGGTAACCTTTATACTCAAAAAATTTTCACAATAATTGATTCCTACTTCGATACTCCTAAGTCACAGATAACTAGTCACTATTGTCGTTTTAACCAAAAAATTTTTATCTAGTCACAAACAACAAATTTTATCCTAGATTTTATATTTTAAATTTCAAGATTTTAAACTGTGATTGTCCTATGCAGTACTTATTTTTGTGATGTTTGTGATATAACGACAACTTTCTGTGATATTCGCTGTGATGATAACGACCTGTTTACAATTATCTTTATTTGCTGTGACCTTTTTTAATTTGTTCGCCTGATGATGATGCAGTTGGCATCGAAACCTGTAGCGTTAAGGATGGTTATGTAACCCTTGTAGTGGTCAACACATGGTTATCTAACCGTATAATAAAGTTGGAGCATAGGAATCATCAAGTTGTTTTACTTGTTTTACTTATTTTGACAACACAATTATTTGGACTGCTTCAATTAAATAGAAAAACTTGTTATTATTATTTTCTTTTAGTCCAACTTTATTATTTATACGTTTTGTATAAATTAACTTAAAAACTATTGATTTTGGGATAATTTTATCCCATCTTCAGGTTTTTAAAGAATCTTTATTGTCAAGATAATGTCATGTCATGTCACTATTATCTTGAAAATAAAGATTCTTTAAAAACCTGAAGATGGGATAAAATTATCCCGAAATCGATAGTTTTTAAGTTAATTTATACAAAACGTATAAATAATAAAGTTGGACTAAAAGAAAATAATAATAACAAGTTTTTCTATTTAAATAAAAACATCGGTTTTTCAACATTTGACTCGCTATCACCTTAATGTCTAGATGAAAAAATAGGTACTTTTCTGTGACCTCAAAGAAGCTCTTATAATATAATTATCGTTTTATTAATTATTATATTTAATAAATAGCATATTTTTTAAGTGCCTAAAATTTAAAAATCATATTTGCATTTATAAACAAAAGTTACTCAAATTTATTAAAAAACGTATTATACATATAAAAGAATTTTTAGTTAAATTAAATAATTTAAAATAAAACTAAAATTTAAAAGCCAGGGCTGATTATAACAATTACATAACTTACGAGTTTTATGATTTAAGTTTAAGTATTATTAAAAAATGAAATGCTATTGAAATATAAATATTTTTCTCTTGTTTCTCTCTTATCAAAAATGTATGCACCATATTTATAAGCGAAATCAAAGAAACTAGACCCGTCAGGGTGAGTTGTAGCTAAAACCAGTTTTAAACTAACAAGTATGACAGAAAATTCATGCAAAAAATGTCATACTTATACATACAGTTTAAGCTTAGTTTCAGCTAAATCCGAGTTTAAACTCTCTCATACAACCCACTCTCAACATCTTCAAATCCAAATGAAAATAATACTTATTCAGAGAAGGATTAAATATATAGACAAATTCGAGTCAAATTTTTTCGAAAATTATAAGCTTAAAATGTTTTTTTTGGCCGGGGCCCGGGCGAGAAGGACGCGCGCGGCCCGGAAAACCCGCGCGCAGTTATTCTTTCATTCCCATTAAGTAATGGCTTCATTACTCAACCGATTTTAGTTGAATAATGAACTATTTGTTTAATCAATATTAAAAATATGGTGATTTTTAATAAAATTGAAAAATTTCGACTACCAATTATTTTAATGTTAAGAATAAGCGTATTCGAATTAATTTGTAACATTTTTACTAAGTGAACTTTTATAAGATAAAATGTAAGTAAGAAATTGTTAAAAAATTACTTTTTGATGTTAAACAATATCATATTGTAAGTGAAACTTTGCCTTTCTCTTCTCATTGATAAAAAGCAAGCATTGGATGCGATAATGTTTGAATAAATAACTTTGACCATTTCTAGAGAAACGAAAACCAATTCAACACTTACGTATTAACATTTTAAGCTTATATTATAAGTTTCCAAAGAAATATAAATTATGGACACGAACTTATACACCCGCAGTCTATTTCTTTATAAGCGTTCTTTCGATTTAGTTTTTTAAAGAGGCTTATTGACCTTTTTTCATGTTGATAGGTAGTTGATCTTTACTGCAGCTGTATTTGTGACTTATCCTTCCTATGGTTCTAGTATGTACTTGATAGGAGGTGATAATGGGTATTTTGCCTCACATAGTGGTTGTGAATGTGAATTGTGTGGTCTTGCATTATATCTATGGAAATTGACATAAACTTATTTTTAATTTTATAGATTAATTTGTATGATTCTCCATTATTTCATTAATATTTGGTAAATTTTATCACATATTTCAGTGGTAGGAGTAAGAAACTTCATATTAAAGAGAACTTTATCAGACCATTTTGTAATTTAGCTTCATGGCAGTTCTGGACAATTATATGTAAATATATAATGTTCTTTAAATCTTTTGCCATTTCCCAATTCAGTTATTTTATCATAATCAGCAATTGACCTTTCTTTAAAACTTTAAAATAGGTAAATAACACTTTCATTCATTTAAGAACGCATTAAAGGAGCTCATTTCCATTTACAGTCAATCTTAAAATCCATTATTTACTAGGGTTTTGTGCAATTATGAAATCTTTAATTTGTAGGAAAATTTTATATTTCAATTCATTACAGAATAAAATATTAATTACAAAAACTTGTCTTTTGATTCTAAAGTCGAAAACAAGTGGATATCTTTAACACGTTAACTGCCATACGACGCGCCGGTCGTCGTACGCATTTCTGACTGAATGCGCCATACGACGACCGGTCGTCGTAATAACGCTTGTAGTTTCAGCAACATAAAGTCAATCTTTCTCTACATTTATTAGTGTTATATGTGAGCAGTTGCCACATATGAATGTTTATGATGTGAAAAACATCGACTGCTCGTCCTAGAAACCTATTACATTTCGAAAGAAAATGATAATTGTTTGAATATGTTTTCAATAGTAGGTAAATGTAAGTGAATGTTCAAAATGACAAAAACTTTGTAGAAAACTATTTTATTTACATATAAGTAATTAAACAAGTAAATTCTAAATTAAATTAAATTTATGGACCTTTCAATGATTTTTTATAAAACAATTGGCACACATTGGAGGTTTTTCCGGGCATTGTGAGCAGTATGTAATAACTCGAGGTGTTACACTTCCTTTATCTGCTTCACGGCTTCCATATTTTCGACGATTTTTAGAATAACAGCTGACACAACGTCTTCTGATTTTTCTATTTCGTTCATCGACTTCTCCATTTTCTTCTAATTTATGTTTTCTTGAATTATTTGTTATATTTTCGTCATTATCGTCGTCGACGTCAAGTAAACTTTCGACTAAATACTCCCTGAATTCAGTAATGGATAATTTCTTTTGAGATATCTTTTTATAGATAATATACGCATTTACCACAGAAGTACCAAAAATAAGTTCCATTGCAACTTTGTGATACCACTTCACAGATTTTCGTATTGCATTGGAGTAACTGGAGAATTGATCAGATAAATCAATACCTGCTTTTCCTGCATTGTAGTCTTGAACTATTTTCGGTTTAAAAATTTCTTCTTTTTTTCTATTGTTTTTACCTGTGGAGGTTATTTCTGTTGCATGTCTTGTAGACAACATAAGAACATCTCGTTTATCTTTCCATTTAACTACAACTATTCCTTTTTCATTATGCATTCCAATAATTTCGTTTTTGGAGAGGTTTTTGTTTACCACCTGTTTCGGAATGCGTTTTCTATTTTTTCTAAGTGTCCCTGTAAGATGTGTATTTCTGTTTAATAAATATTCTGCAAGTTCTACTGACGTGTAATAATTATCCGTAATAAATAAACGGCCTTCGTCAAGATAATTTTCTCCTAGCTTGAGAACAATATCAGTTGATAGTGAAACGTTTATTTGATTTTTTTCTTGCTTCCCTTGATAAATTTCTATTCCGTAGGTGTATCCAGTAATATCACAAATTTTGAACAATTTAATTCCATACTTATGTCGTTTATTTGGAATGTATTGACGGAATAATAAACGTCCTCTAAATGGAACTACTGTCTCATCCACACATAGACATTCGCCGGGTACATTATAATGTTGATAAAGGTCTTGAAGTTTGTTCCTGAGAATATTTATTTTATGTAGTCGATCGCCATGAGCTTCTTTGTTATTTGAAAAATGCCACATGGTTAATAATATTTCAAATCTGTTACGCGGCATTGTTTTTGGGGCAATACTATTCTTATATATTCGCTTTGTACTCCAATAATCACATAATTTTGGATATCTAACCAATCCCATCCATAAAAGAAGCCCAAAAAATTTTTTCATTTCCTGTGGACTGGAATCTTTCCATTGATTCAATCGACTACTTCTACTGACTATTTTTGTTGACAATAATTGTGCAGCATAAAGGTTAGTTTGATCCGTTATGTGTTCCATAATGTCTTGAGTTATAAATATTTCGTAATATTTTATCGGTTGGTCACTTGCAGTTAAATTTATATTTTTGATTCCTTCCTTGAACGTTTGTATAAAAACCGGCTGTTGTACAGACGAGTTACTGCCTATAGTTTTCCATTCATCATTTGAAGAAGTACAAAAATTATTGTCATTCGTTTCAACTAATTCATCTTCGATATTTAATAGTTGTTGATAAATGGATTCACTTAATTCCGATTCACTTTCACTTTCATTTTCAGAATAATTTGGATCTCCTTTCATATCATCACTATCAAAATCGTCTTCACTAGAATTATCACTATATGAACGAGTTGTTGAATTCTTACTAAAATTTGCCATTTTCGAATCACTACAGACGATAAACTCCAACAACCACTTTCAAAAATACAACTGGCGCTTTATTTAGAAAGAAATTATTTTTATAAGGAAATATTATAATATTGTTAAATATACAATAAAATAACACAATAAAATAATACAATAAAATAATAAATAAATACATACGACGACTGGTCGTCGTACGGCCTCCTAATAAATACTATTCATTATCAGGCCATACGACGGCCGGTCGTCGTTTATATATTTTTACTTATTTTATCTAAATTAAGTACTATAAAAAAGTCTCTGCATTCAAAATTTTAATTAAATAAAAAATGCCCAAGATATTTACTTTGGCTCTCAGCGTTCCACGATATCAATATATGGGCGGCAGTTAACGTGTTAAATCTATTTAAAAACGGTTTAAATTATTTATTTGTTCGAAAAATGGGGTTTCATATTTAAAAATAAATAAAAATAATAAAATATGGATATTAGATTCGAAAAATGAGTTTCTTCAGAACTTAATAATATCCATCTTGAAAATATTTTACTATAACTACGATTGGTATATACGGGGTGCTTAAAAAGTCGCGGACACGCTCCACGGCACGTTGTTTGGAAGCAATCGTTAAATATGGGTAAAATAATTAAAAAAATATTTGGATAGAAATTCCGAAGTTATTTGCATATTTTAAAGAAGTAAACTTGGCAACATTGTTTTTAAAGTAGACTTTGAAGATACCATTTACCTCTTAATATTTAATTCAAATTTTTGGTATGTTATGATAACAATCTAATAAAGGTGATAAAGTTGAAATTAACATGACATTTTTTAAAAGTGCAAGAATTAATTAGTCAAAATATAGACCATTTTATTATTAGTAATTTTTATTTAAAACAAATAAAAAAAATTAAATTTTAAGAAGATGTTCGAAGTTATTTTTATCAGATTAAAGTTTGAGGAAACGAAGAAATAATTGTAATATTTTTACATTCTTGCCATATGTAATTTTTGTCAATTTTATGATAAATTATAAATTTTAAAGTGCAAATATCTTTACATTCTCAACATAAATTAATATTTTTTGTTGATAAATGCGATAACAACACAATTATCTTTATGTTCTGTACTGCAAAGAGCAAAAATAATTAAACATGTACAAATAAAATTGTCAACTTTGAGCACTCATATCTTAATTAATCAGCCAGAAGGATTTTTTTGAATATTTTTCCTTATCTAACGAGTGCTTCTTAACAACGTAACGTGGAGCGTGTTCGCGACTTTTTGAGCACCCTGTATAGTAAAAATTTTAGTTCCATTTTTGAGAAAAATAAAATAAGAACAATATTTATTAATGATTTCTTGAGGCGACTTTAAAAAAATAAGACATTTTTTAATAGTTACAAATATTTAGATACCAATATTTTAGTGTTTTATTTAAAATTTATTATTACTTAATTATAAGAAGAGTACTGGGTTTTCGGCTTATCAGGACTATTTTGGTGAAATAAAAATTGTCACGTATAATGGTGACTGGTTTCGGTTATCTTTATTTAATCTTCTTCAGAGCTATCTATTTTGAGCACAAATTGACCAGTCTTGTTGGTCAATATGTAGTATTGGCTACGTTAACTGATGAATTGCTCATTAACTTGTACTCATTCATTTATGACGAGATATAAATAAAAATAATAATCACATCATACCTCTGAAGAAAGTTAAATATTAAAGATAACCGAAAGCGGTCAGCATTAGATGTAACATTTTTTATTTTACCCAAAAAGTCCTGATAAGCCGAGATTCCTGTATTTATTATTTAATTCCTGGACGACTTTACTTATCTTTTAATATACAGGGTGTCCCAATTTGAGTTACATTACATGGGTATCTTTGTTATTAATTAAGTTGCACATTCGATTAAATGGGCAATGTTTTGCAGTTTTTTATACTTATTCAGATACTGTTTAAAAAAATTAAAAATTTCTAGCCAATCCGAAGATAAACGGAAAAAACCGAAAATGCAATTTTTTTAAAAGGCGATTATTTCTACTCAATTATTATTATTTATTCCGATGATGTATGTGAAATATAAACAACTTTTTGGTCTAATTATCGGAACGTTATTATTTTCACTTTTTTGTGGTCATCATCAGTTTCTACAATATACAAAACGAAATTAAAAGAGATTTTTGGCAATTATTACAGCTAACAATTATTATCACATTTTCATTTGGACGTAATCTACATAATTTGGTCATAGAGAATTTGGTTAACATTAACAAGAAGATATAATAATTGTGGTTACCATCGATTATTTCGTTAACTACAAAAGTTTCGACAAACTTAAATATGTTAAAAAAAAATTAGATAATCGGTCTTCAAGATATCGATAGCAACTTTATTTTTTTTTAATGAGCGGCACATTGGATTTTTCAACAAGTAAATTGCATTTCTGTTTTTAACGATGTATTATAATGTATGTTGGGAGTAATAGACTACCAAATATTTGATATTATTTGTTTTCAAATGACTTTTTGATAGGTCTTCTTTACCTTCTTTACCCAACTCAAATTAAGACACCCTGTATTATTTATATTATGACACAAAACCTAGAGAGCTTTGCTGAGAAATTCACAATTTTCATATTTTAACAAATAACATTCCCTTTTTATCAATGATATACTTCGACTTGCTAATCACATTTTCGCCATTAGACACTAAATTTTAGAGCCTTTACTTTATGTAAAACCTACCTACGTTACTATTATTTTTCGAGTAGGAAATTAAATACAGGGTGAGCTAAAATAATTGTGGTCAATTCAAATTTGTTGTCTAAAAATTTGGGGAATTTGTTCGCTTAAAGTTCATAGTAACACAAAGTTATGTCAAATTATAATAAAGTGACTAGGCCACAAAAACGCAGAGGCGTAGATAGAATTTTTACCGTTGTCTCAATACTTCGGATTTTTGTATTTAGTTATTTTAAGTTTTCTAAAATAATTATTTTGGGTTAAATTTACTAGCTCAGTTTAACATCAGACGTTTTCAAGTAGATTGTACACAAATTTGGAAATTTAATACTTAAGATATACAGGGTGAAGCACAATTTAGTTTACCGGTCATATATCAGTTAATTGAAGAGATAAAAATCAAATCAAAAAAGCTGGGACACCTTGATAGCTTAAGTTTTTTTATTATTTGAGAATTACTGAGAGGTGAGAGGTAGTTTTTACTTTTTAGATAATTAAAGAAATTAGAAAAACTTTTTTAAAATAAATTTTGTGCTACTAACTGTGGTTGAAATATTAATTTTAAAAATGAACAAAATGACCTTCAAGATTAAAAAAATGGATGTGTGCCGTATCGGGTTACCCCTGTAGATAAAAGTGATACGTTTTTTAAACACTCCCCTGATAAAAATGTATGTCTGGTAGTCAATAAAGTCAAAACACGGTGGTTTTTTATAAAATAAAAAAGTATTACAAATTGTGATGATCTTTGATTGAACTATAACAATCGTTTACTCATGGGGACTTTACTATCTAAAATTATATCTGACTTTTGATAGCTTGTCTTGGTTTTTCCCCAGCAAAGTGTGGAATCAGTTTCGTTAATAAAATTATTAAATTATTAGTGATTTCGGGATTCTTTATTAATGTTAGTTTAATAGTTTAAATATTTGAAATATTTTTATAATTTTAATTTGATTGTTTCGAATGAATAATCTAGAAATTACCATGTGAAATTATTTCGAACATAAATACGCGATAATTTTAACAGGCGATAAGACGCTTACTGATAATGATTTTTTTTTCAGATGTCGCCTTGGCGCAAGCAGTGAAGAAAAAGTGGGTCTGTGGTACGCAAGTCGTCCTTAAGTCCCCACTTAAGTCTCCTTTTAAGTCAAGCGAACCCCCACCCCACCCTCTTGCAGGGATGTTTCACTCAACCCCAGGAACAGCGACGGGCTATTCAGACGGTAGATTATCTATGGATAGCGGTGGTGCGACTTCTTTTCATCACCAACATTTGCAACAATCGCCAGTGTACGTTCCTAGTAATCGCGCAACCATGCCTCAGTATCCTTCACCAGGAAGTCACTTCGCCGCCTCTCATCATCAGGCATCATCTTGGCACACGGCCGCCACCGCCACCGGGGGCTACGGAGACGTTTCAGGACATTCTACTCATAGTGCTCTAAGTGCGGGACAGTTTTACGCGCAGAACATGATGATGAATTCCGCCTGGAGGGCCTACGATGGCACTCATGCAGGAGGATTTCAAAGAACTTCGCCCTACGGTAATGAACTTATTATTATCTTCTTAATTACTCATCATATTATCTTATCCCTCCAATTATTTATTCCGCCTTTTGACTTATTATCGTTTTATCGTCCTTAACTTAACAGCTTCCTAATTTTACAAGATTTAATATCCAAATCCGTGCAAAAAAATAAATTACAAGCCTCAATTACGCAATTAATGACTTTAATTACGTAACTGCGTTAATGATGGTTTTAATTTTAATTTATTCTATATAGTTGTAAATTGAATTTAATTAATGGGAAACGCATATAAAACATATTTTTTACTTTAATACAATTAAAATGATGAAATAAAGATTTTGTTAATATAATCCATTAAAAAAAAACAAAAGTTAAAAAAATCACTTCATTTTTAAATAATTGCTATTTTTTATGTCTACTATATATATATATATATATAAAATGATGAAATATTGTGAAGGTTTATGTAATTAAATGCGTTTTGCAAATTATATTGTTCTTTAATAGAATTTTCGCAATTTTCTATCAATATAATATTACTCTAATATTTAAAAAAAAAATAAAATTCCACATATAGATTGAAGAAAAAATTAAAATAAATTATAAAAAACTGTTGTAAATACCATCACTGAAAATTAAATAAATGCTAAATTTAATTTAAAAAGAAAATTTATCTTTGGAACAACATTTTTAGTTATTATACAGGGTGTCCCTGAATCACTGTGACAATTTTTTTATGGTGATAGAGGATGTCAAACTAAGCATTTTTGACATAAAGTATTGTCCGGAAAAGCTTCCTTAAAAAGTTATACCATTTTAGCAATTTTCAAAAAAATATTTTTTTGTTAATAAAATAAATATTATAGCCCCCAGTATTATCAATAGACATTTAATTTTAAATGAGGTTTAAATTGACATATATAGTATTTTTATGAAGTTTGAATATATGTAGTTTAAATGACATGTCAAATTAAACCTCATTTAAAATTAAAGGTCTGTTGATAATACTGGGGGTCAGAGATTTTAATTACACATTTTCGATCAAAATATTTTCAGGTATGTTACATGTGGGGGGGGGGGGTCATCAACTTTTTTTGATCATTTCTTTTGTTTCTTTACGTTTTTGATAATTTTAAAAGTACTAAAATAATCCTTGATCAATTTTCTACAGAAAAGGTATTGTATGTCAGTCTGGTGCTTCATTTCGGAGTAAAAGTAGATTTTATAATTTTTAGCTAAAAATATGAATTTAAAAAACAATTTTAAAGTAGGTTAATTTACCTAAAATATCATGTACTAAATATGTGGGCTGCTCGATATTCAAGATGCATGTCTGCTAATTCCGCAATTGAAAATCTATGCATTTTTAATATTGCAATAATACGACTAACTATCAAACACTAATTAGAAAATATTAAAGGCTGCTTAGGACTTAGAATTTGCAAAATATTGTGGTAATCGCCTAATTTGATATTTGATGTTTTCAGATAAATCATGAAATTTTCATTAAAAAGCCTAATTTGATGACGTTTTTTAAATTCATATTTTTAGCTAAAAATTATAAAATCTACTTTTACTCCGAAATGAAGCACCGGAGCGACATAAAATAGGAGTACTTTTTCAGTAGAACATTGATCAAGGATTATTTTTGTACTTTTAAAATTATCAAACAAGTAAAGAAACAACAGATATGATCAAAAAAAGTTGATAATCCCCCCCCCACATGTAACGCCCCTGAAAATATTTTATATTTTATACATATTTATCCTTATGTGAAAAAACTGTGGCCAAAATTTCAAATTAATATCTCTTATAATATTTATTTTATTTACAAAAAAATATTTTTTTTGAAAATTTTTGAAGTGGTATAATTTTTTAAGGAAGCATTTCCGAACAATACCTTTTAAGTCAAAAATGTTTAGTTTCACTTCCTCTATCACCACGAAAAAAATCACAGATATTCAGGGACACCCTGTATAAATAACTTCGTATAGGTAATTTCAAAAAAATTGGTAAATTTTGGAACTCAGAATAGGAAGATAATATAACACAATGACTCATTTCATCCGATAAATAAGCTTATCCGAAGTCTTTATAACGGCTTAGGATATTGTTTTTCACTAAAATGAAAATAATGATTTTAGTTATAATTTGGACCATTTATTTTTTATAATAAGAAATCTTACTTATTTTTTATTTGCTTGCATATTATAATATATGTCACTACATGTGCGTTAATTTGTGTGACATAATGACGTTCTTTATCGAACTTAGTACCATAATTAATTCATTATGGCCCTAGGACCATAATCAGTTAATTATGGTACTCAAATGATGGTCCAAGGGCCACAATGATTTCTTTATGATACACAAATTAATATCAATAAGATTGTCAATAAATTATAATTTATTTCATTTTCGTTATGATATATGCACTCCCTTATAAACTATAAAAAGTAAAATATAGGGTCCGAAAAAAGTCCTGCGTAATGACTGTAACTTTTTCAATATTAGTTTGAGGTTTAGCTATCAAGTTTCAAATAATAATTGGAATATCCCTACTCCCTACTTTTTTATTAATGAACTTTTTTCGCCCCCTATATGTGTAGCAAGTACAAAAAAGGTATATAGTGCTTTGTCTTTTATAATTTAGTAGTATATTAAAAAAACGAGTTTCATAAGTCGCATATTATAGCACGCGTTCAATTTTAAAATGCGAGCCGCGTAGCGGTGAGTATTTTAAAGAACAAGTGCTACCATCGACTTATGAAACTAGTTTTTTATAATATTTTTTTCTATTTTGCTCCTTTGTATCTATTTAAAATAAAATATTAGTTTTCAATTTTAGAAAATTTTGTGGTAGTTGGCAACTCTAATGTCAGGTTTATCAAATCATCAAATAACCCAAAGCCTTCTTTATTTTCTATTGTTATACATAGACCGGACACCTGTCATTTTTTTGCGTATCACTGGCGACCATTTTAGAATTGACCTGTGTTTTTCTTTACTTTACAAATTACCAAATACAACATACAACTAATGCGATGGACTACGATACTATCGGTTAATTGAATGGTAAAAGTTAGCTCATTCGCAGATAAAATTTTCAAATAAAATCACCTATTTTAAGGTTATATCAAGCGTGTCCGGTCTATGTATAACGATAGAAAACATATAAGTCTTTGAAATAACCTGTAAATCGCTTGGCAACTGCCACTTTAAAATCAATAAACTTCAGTGCTACCAACTTCGAAAAATGAAATTTACTACTCAGTAACGCACCGATAGCAGTGCGGTACTGCCTAATAACGCAGTGACAGCACTGCGTTATTAGTTATTAGGCATAAGAACGATCCAAAATATAAAAAAGAAATATTTTACATTTATTGCTACTTTTTTAGTTTATAACTATTTAAAATTTTCTAAAAGATAAAGAAGAGAAGTTTCTTTTATATTTTAAACTTCACTTTTGATAAAATATGAAAAAATAACACTTTCTATTTTTCGAAATACGAGAATTATACAGAGTACAGAGTGACCTCAAGTGATTGTGGACAAGTTAAATTTCCAGTCGATATATTTGGGAAATTTGTTCGCTTCAAGTTCATAGTAACTTAAAATCATATCAAAATTATAACAAAGTAACTAGACTACACAAAAGCAGAGTAGTGGGTCGAATTTATATCGTTAGGCTAATTTTTCGAATTTTTGTATTTAGTTATTTTCTTTTGTTTCATAAACATTAGTTTTAATCAAGAATATTTTGCATAAATCTTTGTTTTTGATTATATATGACCTTGAAAATAAAATTCATAATTTTCTACATTTAACATTTGTTGTAAAATTTTTTTTAGTTTCACATATTAATATTAACAATTATTTAAAATTCTTTTGATTTGTAAAAATTGTCAAATGGTTGTGATTAAATATTGTATTCATTTTGAAAAAACTATTTGCTGCGTCATTGGATTACTAGGGTATTTTCTTTTTAAATTTTCAGTTGTACCAACATGTGTATTTCGTTGTCTACATATCAATTCACATTGATTTGAGCTCACCCTGTAAACTGGGTGATTTTTTTATCACCCATTAACAATAAAACAAGTAATAAATAAGTTTGGCAAATATTTTGTATGTAAAAGTCTTTATGTACCGGATGGAATAAAAGTTTCGCATAATTGCTGTAACTTTTTAATTTAAAAAGTTATGCAGGGTGTCTCACTTTTTTTCCAGCAAATTTTTTTTTAGATAGTAAAAGTCATTCTGAACAAAAATTTTCCTATGAACTATTATGTTTTTTCGACTCCTTAAAAAGTTATAGCAATTTTAAAATTTTCATGATTTTTGTGGAACACCCTGTATAATATTCTTTCTTATTATATTCTTTTTTTTAAATCAATTACTATTTGGATTTTTTCTTTGCTAAATTGGTTTTTTTGAACATTATTGGCTGTATTTAAAATAAGTGAACGACGAGGTTAAATTTTCCTCGGTAAAATTTGGCATCTTATTGGCTTAAAGATATACAAAATCCAAAGCATACTTGATTTAAATAAAAAAAAATTAAATTAAATAAAATTTATACAGGTTGTCCCACAAAAATCATTAAATTTTTGAAATTTTAAAGAGTCAAAAAAACATAACAGTTGATAGGAAATTTTTTGTTTAGAATGACATTTACAGTTTAAAAAAAAATTTGATGGAAAAAAAATGAGACCCTGTATACAATAGTTTTTCAGTTACTTTTAGATTTTGTAAATAGTATTAGTACCTCTATTTCGTTAAAAGTTAAAAAAATTTGTAAATTTTAATAATTGTTATAACTTCTTGAGAAGTCGAAAAAAATACTAGTCCATAAGGAATCATTTATTCGGAATGATAATTATAATTCAAATAATTTTTTACGATAAATGCAACACTTTTTTTAATTATTTATTTTCTTAATTTTATTTTTTAATATAAATAGCATGACCGAATACAGAGACATGTGCCTTTTTAAAATCTGCAAAGAAAACTTATATTGCTATTTAAAAACAATAGTTGATTGCTATAGCTTCAATACTTGTCCATATTTAAACAAGATTCTTCAAAATATGCAATAATTTTTATTTACTTTTTTTAACAATTTTTTTTTGTTTTTCGAATACATTCTAAACTATGGAAAATATTAAAAAAATATTTTAATACAAGTTATTTGTTTTTGAAAGACCTATCAAACTATAGGAAACTCGACCTATGTTGCCATTTAAAAAATTAAAGTTACCTCCGGCTCCGGATAGTTCCGGGTTGTTCCGGAAAAAAATAAGTTCACCAATCGATTCTTTAGGTTCACTTTGGTATTAAATTTTTTTATTTCGGCCATGTACGATAATGCGTTCTCGAGATAAATGGGTGGCACGGGTGGTCTGAACCACCCTGTATATAAACTAAAATGTCAAAATATGTACTAAAATTTACTGGAAAAGAGTTGTGTTTAACTTTTTTATGTAAATCTTTAAATTAAAAATTTACAGCTAAAATGTTCAAAATTGGCAAATTTGATTTTTATGTATTTATTTATTTTTGTTTTTTTACTTCATTTTTTATTCTTTTTTTTTAGATTTTTTCTTTTCTGGTTAGCAGAACATTTATACACAAAATATTTATATTAATTAACCGTAAACACTAAGGCTCGTTTCCACTATTGTTTCTGCTTAAAAGTGTTCCTTTATCCTTTACTAAGTGAAACTTAAAATTGAGTGATCTTGTATTTATATTTCAATGTTCCATTTAAGTTTTAAGTTATATATAGTTTTCAAAATGAAGATTTGTAATAAACTAGTAAAATTTACCTCTTTATCTAGTAATTTGTAATTTCTTGGTAATTAAATGTTAATTTCGTTTTTCTAAATTAGAAATTCTTTAAAGATTTTAGGGCCGTTTTCACCAGTGTTGCTTAACTTTTAAGTGACACTTAAAAGTGGCAGTTTGTTTTTTGCACCATTTTTTGGTAGGCCAGGGGTAGGCAAAACCTTATGAAATGTTGGCTTCAAAATCTATTATGATTGCTCTATTCCATCCATTTTAGTTGATTCCATCATTTGTTCATAGCTTGTTGAGTTTTCAGAATTTTTAATTTTTTAATAAATTGTTTTATTGTTTCAATGTGTCAAAAATCAACTAGATGCGTATTTAATGAAGGTTTTTGGTTAAAAAGGTTTGCCGCAGTGAGTTACATAGGGTTTAAAAAAGAAAGAAATGGTGATTAGCATGGTAGGAAATCCCTAAATGTGTAGTAGTCGGTCACAGTGAAATAAGAAATGCTTCAGTGAGATTTAAAAAAATTGATGGTTTTTAATATCAGTTTTTTTAGTATTAAATTATTTAAGTAATATCCAAAATTACAGCTGTTGAGAGGTGTTTTGGTTAAAATAAAAGATCGGAAATAAAACTTAGTTTGATTTCAATAGATATACAAATCTAGTAATATTAAAAACCCTAAAAATAATTACAAAGAATATTTGGTTGCCTAATTTTGGGATATCAGTCCTATTTGAATTCCCTGTACATGTTTAGCATAATATTTTTTTTCAAAATAATTACTAGATACTGATTAAATATAAATAATAGCTCAAGATAAAAATTTAACCATTTACCTTGAAAGAATTTGAATTATGATAAAAACTCGAACGCTTTGAAGAGTTAAAAATATTTTTATGGTCATCTGTTGTAGTAGATAAAAATATAGTCAAAGCAAAAGAACATGTTGTCTAATATGCATAGCTAGGAAATGTAGCTAATAACCTAATCTTATTTCGCTTGAAGTAATAATTCTGATTCGTTAGTATGAGAATTTTTTGATGAATGTTGTTAGATGTAAGAAGTAAGCGAGCTTTGAACGTGGTTGTAACGAAATAAATCCAGATCTTGCAGACGTTGTTGTTTATTTGACAGCAACGCACTTGCTTATTTAAAAGATGCATTAGAAGTAGGCTGATAAGAAGCATCAGCGTAAATCAAGTTGCTCAAAGCGGTTCCGACTCACGCTTCCTTCTTTACTTTACTTTACTTTACTGCCACGCCTCTTCACCTCCTGCAAAATCAAAAACTATTTCAATATAATATACACATAAGTGATCTACTTGAAATCATTAATCATATACTAAACACGTTTGTGAAAAATTATGAAAAATTGAACAAACATTTTGTTATTTTTGACGGATAATACTCGAATTTCGATTTTTTTTATATTTTGCTTGAGGTTTTAAACCTGTGATGATTGGAATACTTTTTTGTCAATACACAAAACATTTTCAAAATTTAGATTTTTAATTTTGGTTATCTTAAGTTAAAAATAGTTTTAAACTAACCCCTCTATTCTCTAAATTGTCGTTAATATAACGATAGTCGTTAGAAAAGTTTAAAACTTACAAAAGTATAGCTAAACATTATTACTTAATTGAATAATTGTGGGTTTTCTAAAAGAGTGAGTTTTTCTTAGAGAATAGCAAAAACTTCACCTTTAAAATAATGATTATTTATCGTTCAATATCGAGTCAAAGATGTAAATGAATTTATATTGGACTGTGGCACTAAATACAAAAAATAAGGGGGGTTCTGAAAAAAATTGCATCGTAATTTTTTTTCAACTTTTAACATCCTTTATTTCAAAAATAGAACAATTTGGTGAAAAATTATATTCTTTCATTTTATCTTCAAATAGGTCAGAGAATCTATTGTTGAAGTTAAGGACACATAATAATGAAAATTGACGATGATTTGGGATATTGTTTAATGTGGAGCGAATAATGATGATTCTAATCCCAACTATTACCATACGAAGAAATTAAAGACAGTAGTGCTACTAGTTTCGCCTTTATTAGGGAATCATTAGGCACTATAAGAAATTACAATTTTTAATTAGTTTTAAAAACAAGAAGAATGTTTAAAATATAAATCATACTTTCAAAATTTGTTTAGACACAAGACATTCGCAATTTATGACAGTGTCAAGTCATAAGTCATAGAGATAATATTCATAAAGATAAGTTTACATTGTTCAAATCCGAATAAACGAGCAAATAGGAAGATGAGGTTTATAACGTTAACAGGTGTTTGAGAAAATTGTCATGGTCAGATTCATTCAGATCCAATTGGAATTTGATCATGACAGTAGCACTACTGTTTTTTATTTCTTCGTATGGTAATAGTTGGGATTAGAATCATCATTATTTACTCCACATTAAATAATATCTCAAATCATAGTCAATTTTCATTATTATATGTCCTTTAGAAACATTCTGTGTAAGAATAAAAAGTAGAGGTAAAGGTGGTACCTAATATGGATTCCTATTGTGTTTTTTATAAAGTTCATGTATATTTTAAGCTAATTTTTGTCGTTTCTGAAATTGTCGGTTTAATATACCAATACCAATATTGCCAAAACAGGAGGAATATTTTTTTGAATTTCAAAAGAGGCAGCGAAGTTGGTGCGTTTAAAGATCTAATTGTAGACAGGGGTGGATCTAGAAAAAAATTGGGGGGTGGGTACTTTTTTCCAGAAAATGCCCTCATGACGAAGGCAAAATTTTTAAGGTTAATGTTTCTTATAGTGAGTTGAAAATATGTACTTAACTTTAAATTGTTTCTGTGGGTTTTGAAATCAAAATTAAACTTAAAACTAAAATTTAAAAAAAATCACAAAAATAAAACATTTATTCAATAAAATTTAAATTCAAATCAATAAATATACCTAATAACTAATAAATAACACATAAGTATATTATTATATAAATAAAAAAATACATATTGAAAATAAAACGATAGGCTCGTAATATTTTTGATTTTTTCACATTTATAATGAAAACTCATGTTTTCTATTTTTTATGAAACTGAATTTGTTTATAATTTCATCAACATCCCTATGAATATGCATTATTGTTAAACTTATAGGAAATACTTGTTTATTGCACATATTAAAAACAGAGTTAGGTACATTTTCTTTATTTTTCCAAAATTGAATCCAAACTTGTACTTCTGATGTTAGTAGTTTTTACATAATAGTAATATTATCTTTTTTGAGAAAATTTAATGTAGCTGACAATACTCCAAATGTCATTTTTAAGCTCAATATCAATTGTTTCTAATTTTGTTAGGCAATATGACACTTAACAAATAGATGTTCAAGGTTTCATTATTAAATCTACTGATAAGATCATTTAAAATATTATCACAAAGGGGAATAAAAACTGATATTTTAAAATAGTCTTCTACTGAGTTGGTTTCTAAGTTATTTCGATGAGTTTGTTTTCGACTTAATCGAGGTATTTTAAGGTCCAAGTTTAAAATTTGAGAAAACTTTTAAATTTCCTCAAAAATTGAGTGAAATGGAACATCTGCATTTTCACCTTTTTTCTGAATTGCTGAAATCGTATTTTTAATTGCAATTTCAGCTGATTGTGAGATTTTATCTAAGTTTTTATTTTGAAGGGCTCTACTTAGGGTAATTGTCATTCCCAAAATTTCAGAAAGATAGAAGAGCGAAAAAACAAATGTTGATGATACTATGCTCTCCCCCCCCCACCCTTGTATCCGCGCCTGATTGTAGATGTTGAGGATTTTGGTACAGTGTACAGTTGACAATTCTTGGACGTTTTCTCCGGCGAGCATCATTATTGTTTTCTTTCTATTGAACAGAAGCCAGAATTGTCATAAGATTTGCCGAAGCAGGTTTTTTTCTCTTTGACTTTTCGAATTCTGTTTTGGAATTGGTTGAATATATGCAGCAGAAAATATTTTCAAATGTAAAAACCTTTTACATGTTATAATATGGATCAACATTTGTTAAAAATATCATATCGCTTCTTTCAAATATAATTAAAAATTTGAGTCTGATTTTGAAATATTATTATCTAATTATTGTAGGTTAAGCGATAATATCAAAAAATAGCATAATATTATTGTCCAAAAAAATAATCACAAAACTCTTTCATCACTTACTTCTTACTTTGATGAAGGTTCGTAAATAGGATGAAACTATAGTTCTATATACGTCGAATAAATTCCTTTTCCAATCTAATATTGTACTTAACAATCGCCTCTCTGGAGTGTTAATTTCTGCCATCTCAAACAAACCCAATATCCGTATACAGAAAAGTTGCCTTGCTTACGGATTTTTACATATAAAAGAAAGCGAGCAAACTGTTTGTTTTTCTTTTGATAGTCAAGACGATTTCCATTTATTAGGTGGACAAACTATACGGTTACAATACAAAACGTGTGCATTTTTGACGATCTCTGAGTGTAAGGCGTGTTTGTTGTTGGAGTAAATTTTTCACCACATCTTTCGGGGCAAGAAAGCAACAGGTTCTCATTTTGTCACCTTTTCCTCTCATAGAATACATGGAAGGGCTATATTATAACAGAGTGGGAAAACTTATTTTCAAAACGCTTTAATTTAAATTTTTGTCAATTTTCAAGTTTGGCACTAATATGACGAAAAAACTGTTGGAAATAAAACTATTTATATTAGGATTAGTATTAAGTATTAGGCCAGGGATGGGCAATATTTTAATTCTAGGTTTCCTCTTATATCTACAGTTTCCTCTGAAACAAAATACTGCCAATCTAAGATTAGTAAATATCGGTTCGTGCTTCGTGCTCTATACCGAGGGGTGCACAAAAAATGGCCAACGATGTAACTTCGTTATTTCTTCTCCGATTTTAATAAGTGATATGTCAAATTAAATGGTTTCAAGAATACTACTATCAGATAATAAAATATTAATTTTATTTTTGAAAACATCAGAGGAGGAGGAGGCTACTTTTCTTTTTCAAATGGCAACATATTTTTTTCGATTGAAAAAAATCATTAACAAAAATAATCTAAACCAATTATATATCAATAATTTATTTTAAATTAATTTTTGTAATTTTTTTTTTATTATTTTTTTTTTAATTTAAATCAATTGTTTTTGAGTTTTGAGTTTTTTATTTTATTTTAATTCAATATTAATAATTTTTAATCTATTATTAATTTTTAAATTTATTAATAATAAATTAAAATACAAAATTTAATAAAATAAAAAACTGAATACACAAAAACAAAAAAAAAACAATTAAATTAAATTAAAAAAAAATTATAAAAAATTAATTGCTATAATTGGCTTAGATTATTTTTGTTAATGATTTTTTTTGAATCCAAAAAATATGTTGCCATTAGAAAAAGAAAAGTTGTCTCCTCTTCTTCTGATGTATTCAAAAATAAAATTAATCTTTTATTATCTGATAGTAATAGTCTTCGAATCATTTAATTTGATATATCACTTATTAAAATCGGATAAGAAATAACAAAGCTACATCGTTGGCTGTTTTTTGTGCACCCCTCTGTATAATTCATACTTGTATGATTTATTAACATTTAATTAATAATAGTTTTGGAAAAATTCGAATGAATGCTTAATACATAAATATCTATTTTTTGTTCTATTTTTGTTATTTATTGTTATAGATGCATCGATGGAGTTCCAATTTGGCGAAGGGCGCGAGTGCGTGAATTGCGGCGCAATTTCAACCCCTTTGTGGCGTCGCGACGGCACCGGCCATTATTTGTGCAACGCATGCGGCCTTTATCACAAAATGAACGGCATGAACCGTCCATTAATCAAACCCTCCAAGCGCATGGTACGTTAACTGCTGGCCGACTTAATTAGAATTGTAATGAAACGAATTTCTCTATTTTTAGACAGCGACTCGTCGTTTAGGGCTGTGCTGCACCAATTGCGGAACGAGAACGACGACGCTGTGGCGGCGCAACAACGACGGAGAGCCGGTCTGCAACGCATGCGGCTTGTATTTCAAGCTGCACGGTGTAAACAGACCTTTAGCTATGAGAAAAGACGGCATTCAGACGCGCAAAAGAAAGCCCAAGAAGCCCAATGGCGGAGAGAACGACTCCAATACGACAACGCCCACCGAAGGTAAGCCAATCAAACTCCAACTCCACATTTTATTGGCTTTTGTTTTTCATTATCATCGAGGGCTGCTGCTGCGTTATGTGCCCAATTTGCATACACGTTTTCTCCTTAACGACCTCCACTAACTTTATGGGAACCTGCTTCATGGAATTATGCATGCAAGCTACTCCTCAAGACAAAAAAATTCATTTAACTTTTTTTTCTTTTAACAATGACATTTTTTAATTTACGAAAATTTTAAAATTATTTTTAAAATTCTTTTCTAGATAATAAAGCAAGCGTTCATCATCAAATGAACGGCGATCAGTCGTCTTCGCACAACAACCACAGCACTACATCAGCGCACTCTGTCGACACCTCACCGAACCGAGCAACCACCAACGACCGTCCTTATCTTGGACAAACCTCTTTGATTCCTTCCACCAGCACAGCCAGCAACAGCAGCAACAGCGTCATCAAAAGCGAACCCTACGAATCGTACTCCTGCTTCCAGAACCAATCCTATCCGTACCAGCAGTTCTTCGGCTTCCACGGAGCTACAAACACCACGCCAGAAGTCGCCTACCATCATCAACACCACGTAACGGCCGCTGCCAAACTAATGGCCTCCACATAAACAACAAACCACAACTAACTAACAAATATACGTACTAAACTATATTAATAAATTACTAGCTATGTCCTCGTCTGTAAATAAAAAAAAACAATTTCCTAGTGAATCATTTGTATTTGAGTAAAGTAATCTTCATGCAAATCAAAAGAAAAAAAACATTAACGATTGCTTACATATCACTTTACTCATAATTTTCAGATTAATGGTTGTAAATTATGAATCTCTATTCAATCATTATTTGTTTTTATTTTTATTTGGTTCTTAACGTTCTACTCATTATTTAAAGCAAGACGGAAATTACTCGAGAAAAACAATGAAACAAATAGTGATTGATTCATTTTTATTTGGTGTCAGTGCAATATTTGTTAAGACGTGTATGTGCACCCTGTATATATTTATTTGATCGTGTATAATGAAAATGTATTTAATTAATTACCGCTGATGTACATACAACTTACCTATTTACTATGATGACTTTGAGCTAAAAATTAGGTACATCCTATACATGTATAATAATTATTATTATTTTGACCCGCAATATTTTAAATTACACTTCAAATTGTGATAAGTCTGTACTTTTAAACTTTTGAAGGCTGATTTTTTTCTTAGTTATTAGTTTTTTTTTAAGATTTCGTTTTTTATTTTAATTTTCAAGATTATCTTGGAATTTTAATGGTAATACCCGACAAACTATTCACCATAAAAATAACTTTAATAATAGTTTTGATATTTATAATATTATAATTTAATTAGTTTCAAAATAAACGATGTTTGATGTAAATTAATAAATTTTCGTCTTTTAATTAACACAATCCATAAAATTCATCAAAATACACTATTTCTAAAAAAAAACATGAATTTAATTGGTATTTACATAAAGAACTATCCATTATTGATATTAAATTCAATTAATTAAGGAAAACTAAATAATATTTTTTTATCCATTTCGATGTCTCTTCTTCTTTGTTTGAATTTTAATTATTAATTTTCTTTTGTTGAATGCGATTTCCAGAGGAAGCAAGTATTTAGGTATCATATGACATGATATAATATAATGGCCATTTTTCTTTGCACGCTCTCCAGTATCTTGCCTTATCATATAGAGGTTCTAGGTTGGTGCCCCATATATAATAGTGTTATGACAGGACGAGAAAAAGGTTAAAAAAATGAGCCCCAGAGGAGAATTTTTCTATTTTTTGGGTCTATCATATCTCACTTAACCATCGCGTATATCATTTTTTGCGAAACCGTTAGTGGTTTCGTAATGGGCCATAGCGCGTTCATTACAGCACCCGCTTACGAACTTGGTAGCATTGATCTGTCAAATTTGTAGTATTGATTATCGTAAATAAATTTCAATATTTAAAGTACTTGCTATGTTTTTTATGTCTCCTAAATTTTTTATAGGATACACAATAATTCCTCACTCCTTTTAAATTATTAATTTCCAACAAAAAATTAAATAATAATCTTTAAATTTAACTGTCAAATAAGGAAAGTAAAATATGTGGTATTAATTTTAGTGAGGATATGAAAAGATTTATCAAAAATTAAGGACTTACTATTTTTGGAATATCTGATAGGATACATAATAACTTATCACTAATTTTATACTATAAGCATGCTATAATAATTGACTTATGAAACTCGTTGCTTAATATACTAAAATGTAATTCAATTTAAAATTTTTACATCACATATTTGTATAACCTAACCTATCTAAATTTGCCGTTAGTATGGTTGCCTGCCTACAAATTAAACACTTTAAATTCTAAATCTGCGGTTATATTAAAAATTCAAAAACAAGTATAAAAATTAATTGATTTCTATGAAAAAGCTTCATTCCTAATTATACTTGAAATAAAATGATAAATCCAACATACGAAAATTAAGTTTTAATACAAATTTAAAAGTACCAATTGTCAAAGCAATAGTGGCGCCACCTCTTATATTTAAAGTTTAAAGCAAACTATTTCATAACGGAACCGGGTTTTGCTAGAAATCAGAACGAACGTACATTTTTTGGTTGCTATAGCATTCAACTGTCGTTCAGCGTTCAGGATATTCATATTAACAGGTGTGTAGACATAAAAGTTGGTGTACAAATATAGATTGGTAGCACAAAACAACCAAAACGATTAAATTGACAACAACTCCTACGCCTAATGACCTTTCTCCGTCCAGGTGAGTTCTCACATTTATTTGGCATTAATCAGCTCAAGGCTGTCGCCAACTTGGACTTTTCTACTTGTTGTGCAACTATTCTAATATGGTGGATCATATTTCTACTTCTTCCCATGTCTACCCATCTACCCCGAAGTATTTTATGCTCTGTTGGCTTGTTGGCTAGCAATTTTCATACCCATATTATTTGGACCTTTTTTGCAATACTATTTCTAGCTCGTTGTCTTCCATCCATATTTCAATTTTCCATGTTATGTAGCATCTACTATTATAGCTATATCTTCAACATATCTAATCAAAGTTGTATTTATTAGTTTAATCTTAGGACTTGATTATAATAAATGTTCCAGAATGTGGATCAAGAATAGACCCATAAGGTACCCTTCATGTCATAGTAAAGGATTTGTTATCTTACACTTGTATTACCATTTCGGTTAGATAGCAAGTAATAATCCATATTAAATAATTTCATATTTTTAATTCTTTCAACGCCGTCATAGTACCGTCTCATAAGACAAAATTGATTTTCTCTCTGAGAGGCCACCTTAACCATACGTTTCTATTTTTGTGCTCTCTTTCCTAATATGTTTTGATAATTCACTAAAATCGGTAATAGCTCAGGCGCCAGGACCTTTTTGAGGTGGGATAGATGCTGCGTGCCATAACCAAGTAATAATTTATAGGTACACAGGGAACCAGCTAGATTGGTAGCCAGATAAATAGGTATCCTAGTAATCAAGGGTATAGTTTCACAGGTGTATAGGTATCAAGGTGGACAAGTTGGAGTGTGAGTAGGCGAAATGGGACTAATTCTCCACACACGGGGTTACAGGTAAAGTAGGAAGTAACAGGTGGTGGACAGACAAGAGTGTGCGTAACCCGAATGGGAATAATCATATACACACGAAGTTACAGATAAAGTAAACAGGTAATAGGTGCTAGAAAGATTAAACCTAAACCACAAATAACCCTGCAGCTTCAAGAAATAAAGGATCAAAAAAACTATTTCGCAAACACCCTACTAACGTATGGAACAAACTAAGCGTGGACATCAACACCATACTAATGCAATAATGCTTGCCAAATGCAAGAAAGCCCCTGGGCCAGATATGATCCCACGGGAGGTAGCAAAGACTGTCGGTATGAATAACATAGAACCAATAACGTCCCTAATGAACACGTGCCTAAAGAAAGGCAATTTCCCGAAAATCTGGAAGATAGCCAAGCTACTTCTAATTCCAAAGACGACGAAAGATCCAAATTTCGCTACAACTTACACACCTATTTGTCTATTAGACTCTAATGAAAAAATCCTAGAAAGACTTATTAAAGGACGCCTAGAACAAGAACTTGAAAAAAAGAACATAATAAGCAACAATCAGTTCGGATTTAGGGTCGAGAAATCGACAATGGATGCGCTAACCAAAGTACTTGAAATCACAGAACAAATAAAAGAAAAGAGCTATAGACATTGGAAATTTGCGACGATGATAACTCAGCACCCTGGCCTAAAATAGTAAAAGCAATGAAAGAAGCAAATATAAGCCCATACCTGATAAATATCAACCAGTCATATCTATCTGAAAGATATATAAAAAGAGAAGACAACCAACAAACAAAGATCACTTGCGTGGTGCCCCAAGGCTCGGTCCTGGGACTCACACTATGAAACACATTCTATGACAAGGTGCTGAAAACACATGTTGGTCCAGAAGTAACTTCAATAGCCTATGCCGACGACTTGGCCTTAGTGATCACTGGGAAAATAAAGACCTTACTTGAAGCTCGTGCAGAATATGCCGTCCTTAAAATAACATCTATTTTGAAAGATCTGAGAATCAAAATAGCCGCGCAAAAAACCAAACTCCTTATACTAACAGGTAGAAGGAAACTCAGTGAAATGGACATAAGAGTTGGGCAAACCATCATCGCAAACTCACCCGCTATAAAAATACATGGCCGTACATATAGATAAGGATGCAAGAATGGTGACATACGTAAAAAATACCATTGATAAGGTAAACAATACAATAAGTGCTTATCCAGAATTATGCCAAACATAGGTGGCCTTACTGCACTGAATATAATCCTATATGGAGCCCTTGTATGGGAAAAAGCCCTTAATTATAACAACTATGACAACAAACTGGAAGCGAGCAACAGAAAATTGGCCACCCGAATAACATCAGCGTACCGAACAGCCCTCACGGCTGCAATACTAGACTTCGTAAAACTATAAAACTACAAGTAAAACAAAGGTCAGTGATATACAGAGATGGACCGGCCTCCAGAATGCAAGCAAAATCGGAAACAATGGAGCGATGGCAAGAACAGTGGGAGACCTACAAAGGTTGGGCAAAAGTCAGTCTTCATAAAGGATGTCCGAGCGTGAGTAGACAAAAAGTGGACTAACACAGACTACTACCTAACACAAGCGTTTACAGGACATGGGGTGTTCGGCACTTACTTAAAACGTATAGGCAAAGTCCACTAAGACACATGCTACTTCTGCGAAGAACAGGATACAGCCAAACACACGATTTTCCATTGCAGTAAGTGGGATGAACTACGAGCGCAAACAAACATAGAGTGTGGCATCACTATCGGAAAAAGGAAAAAACAATATACATGATAAAATCTGAGCAGGTTTGGAATCATATAACCAGAATAATCAGAACAATAATGAAAGAAAAAGAAACACATTAAAGAGAGACGACACAAACAACGACGCAAAGCAAAGTTAATCGTTAAGAATGGAGTAGCAACCAAAGGAAGACATATGGGGATGGTTAGTGATCAGTTTGGACGAAGTAATGCTTAATGGCGGTTCCACCTTTACTGGGAAAAGAAGCCCCTGTGTCAACACCTCGACGGAGAGTTTTTAGTCAGTAAGGGTCTGACATTCTGTCCATGAGGATTTTCTCCGAAAAAAAAGTGCGTAGGCCGAATGGGACTAATTCTCCACATACGGGGTTACGGGTAAAATAAGCAGGTAACCGATGGTGGACAGACAGGAGGGTGCGTAGGCTGAATGAGAATAATCCTCCACACACGAGGTTACGGGTAAAGTAACCTGGTAACTCACTATTTTTTAAATTTTGTAAATCTGAAATATCTATCTAATTTTAGCAGTTAGCGACCAAAAACATCCCTATGATTAAAATTTAAGAAAATGGGCCTATCTCCGATTTTTTAGTTTTTATTTCATTATAAAAATCAAGTCTAACTAAATACGTATATCCAATCAGTTTTTTTTATATAATTTCCATTATGGTCAAAAATTTAAATTTTATGTCGCTCTGACGTCACCTTTCCGAGATATTCATCTGGCAACATTGCAGTAAGTTCCTGTCGTCTCAACCCCCGCGAAGCTCCAGATTAAAATCCTAAAGGTTGGCATCATTATTAAAGGCAAAACCACAGTATAAATAACTACCAATAGCGACACTCTTCCGTGTCTATTCTAGTTCCATTTCTATGGTGCGTATCTGGTACCAATGAGTTTAGAACTGCAAATTACAAATGGTGACATTTTTCTATGATCAAAATAATTTTAAAACCATTGTCATTTGAATTTAAATACCGTAATGAATGAATGAATTGCTGAAAAATGTATATTATTTAATTTAAGCTTGTCAAAATCATTATAAACTTCAAGTTTAATCAAAACTTTGCAAATGTATGTTACATTTTTATGGTTAGAAAAAGTGACGTAAATTTAAATTTGCCGCGTGCGTATCTGAGTATACAAATATATATCATCAAGGTCACCAAAAATTGTCCCTTCAAATAACATGTAATTTGCATCAAGTGTCTCTACTGGTAGTTGCCTATACTGTGCCAAAACCACAGTATAGGCATCTACCAGTAGCGACACTTCATACAAAAAAACGGGATACGTTTTTGGTGACCTTGAAAACGTCAGCGTGTCTGGTACCATTGAGTTTAGAACGGCAAATGGATTTTTTAATTCTGTAGTTGACAAATAATAAATTGTTCACTTTAATTTTTTGAAGATACGGTAATTTATTTATGTCTAAGTTCATAGATAATGTTTGCAGTTTTAAATAAAAACAATTAATAGTTGAAACAAAGGTATTTAAACAGTATTTAAATTAAAATATGGCATTTATTTTACCATAGAGTCTCCATTGTAGTTCTAAACTCAATGGTACCAAATACTCTCAGATATTCAAGGTCACCAAAAACGCATCCCGTTTTTTATATCAAGTGTCGCTACTGGTAGTTGCCTATACTGTGCCAAAACCACAGTATAAATAACTACCAGGAGGCTTATTCTTGGGTCCGACCACATCGTGTGGTCGGCCACAAATCGTGAAATCTAGCCCACTTTTCGTGAATTGGTATTCTTGGGATGTCAACAACGGTATTTGTCATGTGTTTCCATGTCTATAAATAAATTAAATCACTAAATAAATATTATTTATTAAATTATTCATGAAGTAAGAAAAATTTCTTAAAACCTTATTTAATTTACTTTTCGCCATTGAACCTAATCCTTACTCGCTCCAGGAATGGAGTTTAATTCCTTGGCAATTTGTTACCATAAATTTTGAGCAATTTGGTATGTAAAAGTGTTGGAAAATTTTCCAACTCTCAATTCTTCATGGTCCTCCATAAAATCGATCAATGCCGACTTTTGATCTGGCGAAATATATATTTTCTTTTGTTTATCTGCCATATTAATAACTATGATTATAAATAACTAACAAAGAATTCGAAATACATCAAACAAATTGTACTTTGGACTGCTTTGGATTAGTTGGTTATTGTCAGTTGTCAGCTATTGTTGGTTATAAAATAGTTATATTTTTTGCTTATAGTGGGAACATTGACAGTTTTTATTGTTGGCGTCACTGAAATTACAATGATGTCAAATCACCCGACCACACTTCAATTCGCATATCTAGCTTGGCTGTCAAGAATAGGATTTAGTGCCATTTCTATGGTGCGTATCTGGTACCATTGAGTTTAGAACTGCAAATTACAAATGGTGACATTTCTCTATGATCAAAATAATTTTAAAGGCGTCGCCATTTGAATGTAAATACCGTAATTTATGTAATAATTGATGAAAACTGTATATTATTACATTTAAGCTTGTCAAAATCATTAAAAACAACAATTTTAATCAAAACTTTGCAAATGTATGTTACATTTTTATGGTTAGAAAAGGTGACGTAAATTTAAATTTGCCGCGTATACATATATATATCGTCAAGGTCACCAAAAATTGTCCCTTCAAATAACATGTAATTTGCATCAAGTGTCGCTACTGGTAATTGCCTATACTGTGCCAAAACTGTGCCAAAACACACCTGTCAAAATCAGTCAAACAACAGATGGCGGATCGTTCGAGTCAGTTCGGATCGTTCTCATTGGTTGTCTTCTCAACGTTAATATTCGGTTCAGATGCAACGTTGCCATCTAAATTACTCGGAAAAGTGACGTCACGACGATAGAAAATTTAAAATAAAAAAAAACGGTTGCACCAATAAGGTCTTACAGGCCTTGAAAAAACAGAGAGGGAAGGTCTCACATGCCCATCTCTCTCTGCGTTGCCAACCCCAAAAAAAAAAATAAATAATAAGAAAATATTACTTATTTCTGTATTTCAAACATACTAAAAATAATTAAATAAATTATTAAACAATATCTTATTGTTTTACAAATTTTATTTGCTTTAAATATTATTTTCGCATCACGTAAAATTTCTAGGTTGTGTAAACCAAAACAACAAACACAAACGCATAACCATGAATCATACTGGAATTAAATAAAATTTGTAAAACAATAAGAAATTGTACTAAATTCATTGCTTATATTCAAAGAGTACATGATTTATTTAATATGGTCAAAACTAATTTTTTAATTTATTGGCATTCATCATTCACTTTGTACGCAAATTTGGCAATATTTTTTTCTTTTATCAAATTAAATTATTATTTTTAGGAGAAACTTATAAATCTCAATTTGAAATTGATTATTCCCAATTTGAAATTGATTATTCTCAATTTGATATTGATTATTCTCAATTTGATATTGATAATTCTTAATTTGAAATTGATAACTCTCAATTTGAAGTTGAAACGGTATAGAACAGCGTTTTCCAAAGTGTGGGTCGCAGAAAAATACTGCTAGGTCGCGGCAAAAATTGTAAAAATTTTTGTGTATGAAATAAAGAAACAAATAACTTGATTTTTATTAAAAAATAAAAATAAAAGTAAAGTATTTTATATACGATTAGGTTAAAGGTGATTAAATAATAATAATAATAATAATAATAATAAATATATGTTTTTTTTTCATAAGGTGGGTCGCGAAAAAATTTTAAAACCTCGTACCGGGTCGCGATAAAAAAAGTTTAGGAAACGCTGGTATCTAATCTCCTAGATAAAAACGTGCGTTTTAAAGTTAAAGGTGGTATGTGGTATTTTCTTTATATTTGAAGGAGTACGTTCATGTTCCTTATTATTGGTATCTTCTTCAATTACATCGTAATTATTGTGATTATCTGATAAATTTATAACATTACAAGAAATATATTAGCAATTATAAAATTAAGAATGGATTGCAAGAAACAGCTCCCCAGTAGCACACAATATTCCACTTTTATATAACCATTATTGTACCAATATTTATTGTTGGCCCAATATATAAACGTATGATACTATATTGATTTGATATTGGTTAACCAATTTAAAAATATATTGGTATTTATACAGGGTGTCCCATTTTAATTAATCCAGCTGAATATCTTGAAAACGAAGCGATTTCCTTAAAAATGTTTCAGACAAAAATTGTAGCGATTCGAGGGGGACATTTAATAGTGCCGTGGGTTTTTAACAGTTATAGGGTTTTATGGGGGTTTTATGGAAAAACATTTTTTTACAAATGGGAACCCCCATTTTTTATTGTAGATTCGTAATCTATAAAAAATAATAAGAAACTTTTGGTTGAAACTTTTTTTTCTAAAATTTCAATTTTTCGCTATATTCACCAAAATGAACACAAATTTTGGGATTTTCGATACAATTTTACTAAAAAACTAAAGGTCTATAAGAAAACTCGCAAGAGTCAAAAAGTGCTTAAATTAAGGCAAGGATTAATAAAAAATATTATTTTACTTTATTAAAAAAAAATTAATTTAAAAAAAGGTTATTTTATTTTTGTTATTTTTTAAGAAAAATATTATTTTTTTTTACTCATAAAATTTAAAATAAAGTCAAAGGTAATTAATTAATACACTTAAAGATATTTGGATCTGTTCTTAAATTACGAGAGCTGGTCTAAATAAGATGTTCGAATATTCCTCCATTTTGTTCAACATTTCTCAACATTTCAGGAGTGATACTTCGAAAAGCGTCCGTAATTCGTATCATAATATCTTCTCTAGTTGTAGTTGGTCGTTCATAAACCTTATCTTTTATGTAACCCCATAAAAAATAATCCATTTTTGTAAGATCCGGAGATCTTGCTGGCCATTCGTGTACTTCACTACCAATTCCAATCCACATATTAGGGAATTGGTTATGTAAAAATGTTTTAACAATTCTGGCAGTGTGGGGTCTAGCTCCGTCCTGTTGAAACCACATTCGCTGTCTTAAATCTAGAGGTACATCTTCTAAAAGAGTAGGCATTTCGTTTTGAATTATATTCAAATAAACATGTTGGTTAAGATTTTCTTCATAAAAAATGGTTTCACAAGATACTCATCCACCAGCCCAAAAGTTTATAGACCAACGCCACTGTAATCTATGATCTATTTGCCAATGTGGATTATTTTCAGAATAATAATGAGCATTATGAAGATTTACTCCACCCATGTTGTCAAATTATGCTTCATCAGTAAAAAGTACGCGATTAAAAAAAGGGGATCTCTTCTAACTTGATTCGTAGCCCATATGCAAAAATTGTAGTCATCTTCTTTAATTTGTTGGGTTAAATGAACATGATATGGGTGTGATTTATGGTGTTTTAACATTCTCTTGACCCAAGATTTAGGAAGTCCATGAAGACGCTGAATTTTTCTTGTAGATGTATGTGGATCTTCATTTACGGAAGCTAATGCTATCAATAAGGGGAGCATCTTAGGACCAGTTTTACTACGTTTTCTTCTAAGAGAACCGTTTTCCGCTCTTTTCACGAGCCTTTGTATGATTTGGATGACGCAATTGTGGAAACCTCTCAGCCCAAAACTTTTATAATATTCACGATTTCTCTAGATGAATGAATAATCAGCCATTTTGTGAGAGACTGATATTAAATAATCACAGTGGCTTCAATAACAATGAGCTTCTACAAAAAATTAATCTTTCACAATATAACAATTATGTGCGAAACACAAAGTAGGCTGAAAATGAAATTCCTTTATTTTTAGAAGCCTTCTTCCTTAATTGAAAAATATTATTTAACATATTAAATTGCAAATAAAATTGAAAAACCGTTTCGATGCCTATTGTTTCCAACCTTTGACTTTATTTTAAATTTTATAAGTAAAAAAAAATAATATTTTTCTTAAAAAATAATAAAAATAAACTTTTTTTTAAATTTTATTTTTTTTTTAATAAAATAAAATAATATTTTTTATTAATCCTTGCCTTAATTTAAGCACTTTTTGTCTCTTACGATTTTTCTTATAAAGCTTTAGTTTTCTAGTAAAACTGTATCGAAAATCCCAAAATTTGTGTTCATTTTGGTGAATATAGTGAAAAATTGAAATTTAAAAAAAAAATTTTCATCCAAAACTTTCTTATTATTTTTCATAGATTACGAATCTGCAATAAAAAATGGGGGTTCCCATTTGAAAAAAAATGTTTTTCCATAAAACCCCATAACAATTAAAAACCCATGGCACTATTAAATATCCCCTCGAGTCGCTACAATTTTTGTCTGAAACATTTTTGAGGAAATCGCTTCGTTTTCAAGATATTCAGCTGGATTAATTAAAATGGGACACCCTGTATATTGACCCCAAATTGGTTCAATAATATTTTTTAATCTATTATTGTTTATCAGGTTGCATTTAATGGCCCAATATAGTGTTACAATTAAAAGTAAATACAGTTTTTGATATTGAAAACTGAAAACATAAAATAAAAAATTGAAGATTAGTTCCGTACAAAATCTGTTAAAAAGTCAATTAAAAAGATAAGAAATAAATGAAAATTATAAAATTAGCTGTTTTTTATTTCACCTACTATACAATTATTTTACTATTGAGTATTTTATTTATTAATACCTTCATAGCGATATTTTTTCGGGTAAAATCCATTTTATGAGGTGAATTGTTCTATATTCTTAGTTCCAAAATTATCACTAGATGGCGTTTCAAGTTCTACGCAGAGAAATCGGTACGTGTATAGTATAAATAGCGAAAAAACTTTTCCAACTGCATAGTTGGACTGGAATATTTGATGCGATGATGGGAGGAGTCCCATCAAACATTCCAGTCCAACAAAAATTAAAGAAATTATCAAAAATTTTAAAAATAAGAAATCCCCAGGCCCTAATAAAATAAATGCTAAACTTTTAAAACTTTTACCAAACCACATTATAGCTGACATTATAAATGCAGGCCTTCGACTCTTATACTTCCCCCGCTCTTGGAAACACGCACATATAATCGCAATACTGAAACCCGGTAAAGATCCGCAATTTTTCAAAACACAAAGAAACAATAATTAAACGTTCATACCAAGCCATGGGTAGACTCCACTGCCTCATAGGTAAAAAATCTAACATAACCATTAAAAAGAAATAATTTCCTTATGAATCTCTTATCAGACCTATTATGACTTACGCCAGCCCAGTCTGGCTTAAGGACAAAAACAATAATATTAAAAAACTCTCTCAACGCGAAAACGCTCCTTATTATGTCAAAAACACAACAATTAAAAAAGTCCTTAAAATTATTTCTATAGAAGAACATGTAGATAATCTTAATCAAAATTTCTTTTCCAAATTATAATTAATCTGTTCTTTCTAACATCTTTATAAACCTCACTCGGAGGGCTAATTTTTTCATAACAATTCTTTCCCAAAAGGCAACCATATATTGTTGTATGTCAGTATCCAAATATTGGCAGGCAATAGGTAAACTATATTGGGAGAAAAACGCATTTTTTTATCATTGTTCAAAAAGTACGCCCCTATCAAAGACTCTACATGAAAAACAAAAATTCTATATGAAAACTAAATTCAATTTGATTGGAACTAGGCATCGTTTTTGTTAAATTTTTGATTACAAATGCCCAAAAAACAATATTTACTAACGAAAACTACGCTTCTCAAACATTTCGCCGACTATCTTCTTAAGCGTCAATTGAAGTTTAAGCTTCAACTTTGCAACCGAACCTAATAATTCGCTTGGAAAGTCTAATTTAAAACCATCAAAATATCTACATTTGTAAAAGAGAAAGAAATATTTGTTTTCTCAATTTTAATCCCAATATTGGGACAACTCTTGCCAAGTTTTCGTTCGACCAAATTATCGCATACAAAAAAAAAGAAGCGAAGACCGTTAGAAACTGCGATAAGACTTTCGCATGCAATAAATTCTATACGACAACTAAAGTATACTTTCGCGAATACATTCAAGAATCGCATATTCTGATATTCTTAAACTACTCGACACGATCTCGTATACGACTTTCATCACTCTATCCTTGTCATTCAAGTGCAAAAATAAAAGTGTGTCCTTGTCATGTCGTATACCACATCGTTTCGAGTGATTCAAGAATCTAAAATATTTCCGGGTGGCCGCCAGTCAGTGTATAAAAAATTTCGACTTTCATTGTGCATGTACTATCTGCCATTAAAAATTATTAATATATTAAAAAATTAAAATATTAATTAAAAACTAAAAATAGCCGCACAAGTATGAAATAATTTGTAAATACAAACAAATCAGTACAGACAGCTACAATCAAAGTTGAGAAAATGGTTGTCACATTAAAAATGAACAAGGCTTAGGTAAAGAAAAATCCAAAATGACGTGTGTATTGTTTGTGGTCAAACGCCACGCGTTCTTTTGACCTGCTTGATGTGGTTCAAGTATACAAATAACAACGGCGCACCAGTTTGAAAGCTGAAAGCAACGTAAACACATTCAAGTGCTTTATTATTTTTGACACCCCATTATAAAGGGGAAAAATAATAAGGCGCTTAATGCAATAAGGGTTTATAAACATATATAAATGAGCAGGTAAACCAAGATGAAAATCATTTTTAATCGAGTTTTTGCCGTGTTCGCAACATTTTTCAAAATGGGTAAGTCTTTTTTAACACAACATTTCAAATGTATCTAACGTACGTCCTAAAAAATAAAAAAATAAGGAATCGTATCACACAATGTTTAGTGTAATTTAAATTTAAAAAACAGCATGAATACAAATTTTCGATTTTTGTGTTTCAAATTTTTCTAAAAGATCATAATTTTAATTTCTCAAATAAAAGTAAGTATCTAAAAATATTTAAAAAAATGAACCTGTCATAAAATCTTTTCATAAAATAATATCTTTATAAACCTTTTAAAATCTATAATTTTAATTGAATATACAGAGGGATGCATAAAAAACAGGCACTGAAGTAGCTAGTGACATTCCAAAAAAATCAATTATTTTAAAAACTGTATTATTGGCGAAAATTAATTTTTGGTAATCATTCGAAAAACAAAACTTACTTATTAGGCAGTTTCTGGGTAGCTAAAGTTGGAAATAATTCATGGTAAAAGGTTTTATTATTTCAAACACCACAATTTTGTCCCAATATGACTATTCTAGGTTTTCATCCAAGATCAGCTGTAGCGACCCAGTTTTCACAGTATAATTCGAAAAAAAACTTCAAATAATTTTCTAGGTTTAAATAGCTTCATAAATTAAGTATTAGGATGATATATTTTGTTGCAGTAGTATCATATTAGCTTCTATAAATATTGTTAATATTATTTATCAGCTTATGAAATAATATTTGCTTTAGTGTTGTCGATGCTACCGTTAAAGCGTATAATTCTGCTATTCTAATAAATAACTAGTTATTTTATGAAATATGAAATCCCTATCTACGGCAGTTAAATTATAGAATAGTTTTGTTGTTTTATACTTTAACTATAGTTATTACATGTATTACCTAGTTACTCTGTAAAATAACGTAGTAGCACAAAATAAAGTATGAAATAAATAGACAGTACGAAGATTATAACTTGAGGAATGATATAAGTTGATATAAATTGTCAAATAAAATAATTATTATTTTTTTAATAAAATAAACATACATTCTGGTAATAACATTTTACAAATGTAATAAAAAAGGTAAATAAGTAAGAATCTAAATGGCTTAGTAAAAAATGAGTTGGAAAAAAATTTCAAATAAAGTTGTTTGATTTAAAGGGGAAAAAAGTTTTTCCTACTTTTACGTCAAAAATCAAACTTTTCGCACTATTGACATAAATCAAAAATTGTTGGTTATGATTGAGTGAAATATATAACCCAAAAAATTATACATAGTAAGGTATATGTATAATACTTTACATGACTTTTTTGAGTTATACATATATCAAAGCGCTGCCAACCTAAGATAAGTAAATATTTGTTCGCGCTCTTAGTAACTCATACTTCTGTGGTTTATGACGTTTCTTCTTTCTCCAAATTCGAGTTAAAAGTGAGGTTAGGTGAAGTGTTGTTTATTTACTTCTTCAAATTTCATTAGTTTATAATAGGTAATTTTGGAAAAGTAGGAAAAATTTTGTATGCAACACGTGCGAAAAATGTATTAAGCATTCGTTTGAGTTATTTCGCGACTCGCGTTCGGCACGGCGCGAAAAATTCGAACTCATGCCTAATACATTATTTTTCGCACTTGTCACATAAATAACTATTTTTGTCAATGCCAAAAAAATTTTTTATAGAAACTTTTAAAATTAAGTCTGTTAAATAATAGTATCATAGATAAAATAGATAGCTAACTGGGATACAAAATTTTCGGACATCAAAAATAGCGCCACCTGAAAGGGTTCCCTCGCAACTTTGACGTTTAAACGGCGGGCAAAATTTAAATATTTTGTAAAATAAGCTTATTATTTTAATAGTATATTAAGCAACGAATTTCATAAGTCAAGTATTATTGCACGCGTCCAAGTTTAAAAAACGAGACGCGTAGCGGCGAGTTTTTTAATGGACGAGTGCAATAATTGACTTATGAACGAGTTGCTTATACTATTTTTTATAATTTGCGCAAAAATTAAATAAATTTGGAAATTATTCGAGGTACAAAGATTTCTTTATTTTTTTAGCAGTTGGTGACAATGATTTCTTATTGAATCGTTGTTATAACAACAGAAAACAGAAGTCTTGACAGTGACAGTTTAATTTAAGGTTTCAATTTTTAGATTTTAAGTTGCAGATTTTTAGTGTAAAACTAGTGATAAGTTATCGTGTATCCTACCAGATATTCTGAAAATAGCAAAAAATTGTAAGCCCTTAATTTTTGATAAATATTTTCATATCTTCACAAAAATTAAAACCACATATTTGACTTTCCTTATTTGACAGATAAATTTAAAGATTATTATTTAATTTTTTATTGGAAATTAATAATTTAAAAGGAGTTATTCTGTATTCTATAAAAAATTTAGGAGACATAAAAAACATAGCAAGTACTTTAAATCTTGAAATTTATTTACGATAATCAATAGCACAAATTTGACAGATCAATGCTACCAACTTCGTAAGCGGGTGCTATAATGATTGCGCTATGGCCCATTATGGTTTCGCTAGCGGTGTTTTAATAGTATATTATGCAACGAGTTTCATAAGTCAAATTTTATTGCACGCGTCCAAATTTAAAACACGAGCCGCAAAGCGGCGAGTGTTTTAAAGGACAAGTGCAATAAATGACTTATGAACGAGTTGCATACACTATTTTTTATATTTTGCGCCCTTTTTAAACAAAATAAATAAATTTCGATGTACAATTATTTTATTAATTTTCTATAAGTTGGTAACAGTTAACAGTTGGTAACAATTATTCATTTATTTTCAAATTGACAGCTTATTTGAAGTTTGAGTTTTTAATTGAATTTTTAAATAATACTACTTTAAATTATCCTAATAATTAAACATGGATGAAGAAATACCAAATACTCCTCCAGAAATTCGAGAAATAGCAGCAAGCACAATAAGCAATTTAATACCCGATAAGTCTCGACACTTGTATGAAAAACAGTACAATAAATTTGAAGAATGGTGTGATGAAAAAAATATTAAATGTGTATCTGAAAATGTTATGCTTGCATATTTTGAATTGCAACGCAAGAAATACAAATCGTCAACTTTGTGGACCGTTTATTCCATGTTAAAGGCTTCTTTAAATCTACACAAGAATATAGACATTTCAAAATTTAATAAATTACAAGGTCTATTGAAACGTACTTCAATAGGTTACTTGCCTAAAAAGTCAAATATTTTGGAAGAAGAGCATATTACGAAGTTTATTAAAGAGGCCGATGACAAGGTATATCTTGCTATGAAGGTACGAGTGATTTTTTTTGTATAATATTTTATTTTGTACGATTTTATATAAATTTTAGGTCATTCTAATAATCGGCTATAACGGTGCATGTCGAAGGCAGGAGTTAATAAATATTTCTATAGATGATATCGAATTTAAAACAGATTGCATAATAATTTCAATACCAAAAACAAAAAACTACGTCCCAAGAAAATTTATAATATCTGAAAACAATTGGGTTCAGTTAATTAAGAAATATGCAAGCCTGAGGCCAAAGAACGTCACCCATAAGCGATTTTTCCTAACCTTTAGAAATGGTTATTGCATTAATTCTCCAATCGGTATAAATATAATGGGAAAAGTATCCAGAAATATTGCGGCTTATCTCAAGTTGCCTAATCCGGAGTCATTTACGGGTCATTGTTTTCGAAGATCCAGTGCCACCCATTTGGCAAATCGCGGTGGTGACTTACTAATGCTGAAACGTCATGGAGGGTGGAAATCTTCTAGTGTTGCAGAGGGATACGTTGACGCTTCTCTACAAAACAAAATCAATGTGTCCAGACTGTTCATACCAACGGAGAATGAAATTACATTACCTGGGTGCTCTACCAATAATAGTTCTACTTCTTGTGAAAATAATACTACGGAACATAATATTAATATTGTATCTAATGACAATACTAATACCAATACCAATACAGCTTATCCAGGCCTTACGATTCATTCTAAAGACACTTCCAGTGTAATTATTAATTACAACGTATACAATAATTGTACCATTCAAAGCCACGATAAAAATTAAATGTAAACGTATTCCTAACATTGAATATATTGTTTATTTGCTTTTAAAACAAGACTCTTCATCTTGCGCTGCTATCTTGGTTCTTGGCAATTTGGCCACAACCAAAGTAGATAACCAGGTAAAAATTCACTATAACTGCCTACCTCCAATTTTTAATAATTAATAAAATAATACAATTACAAAAATGATTTCGATGTTCTTCTAATATGAAAAAGTCGAGCCAAAACTAGTATAAACCCTTAAATAAATAAGCGAGACATTCTTTAAGCAACGTTGACAATTTAAGGTTATCTTTGTGAGGTTTAGAGGTTATCTGTTTTTTGTTTGAAATATCAATGCTACCAACTTCGAAAAAATAAATAATGCGTGTTATAAAGCGGTAGATGTAGGCTATTTCAACACTGATTTGAGTGCTGAAAAGTACACATTATAGACGCAAAATATAAAAAAGGAATATTATAGTCGCAAATTATAAAAAATTTATTTAATATTTCCTTCTTAATAAATATTGTCGATTAGAATATTTAACAAAAAGTAAACATTTTTCTGCACTTTAACTTTTAGCTATTTGAACAAAAAGAAACAAATATAATTAAATGGTTAATATTTATTTAAGTTTCTGTACATGAGTACATTTTATGTATACTTACAAAATATTTAATATTTCAAAAATAAAATCATTTTGAGGTCTTGTGCTGGTGCTGTTTGAAGAGTTGCAAATCACTTGTTCAAGTTCCAAGTTAGAAATTATTCTTGGTAAAAATTTACTATTGATTATCAGGCCATAATTCTTAAAATTTTAACACAAAAACACACACCGAAAAGCCCAAAAATAAAAACGAAGTTAAAAATAGAAGTATGATGGTGACATTACTTCCAAAGCTTACTATAAAAATTATATTTTTTTTTAAATTAAGCAAAGTTAAGAAAATTAAAGAAACAATTCAAAAAATGTAATGGATTTTTTTACTTTTGAAAAATTGATTTATTTATCCAAATTTTTATTTATTTTATATTTTTTGATTAAGGGGAAACATAGAGGGGTAAGGATTTGTAAAAAAAGTTGCCTAAAAAACTAATCAAGCAGCGCCATCACGTAGGGGTCCTCGCGAACTTAGGGAAAAATTTTTAATATGGGAGATTCCCTACCCTGAATAGTATATTACGCAACGAGCTAGAAAGTGACGAATTTTGTGCGAGTGTGAAAATAGTCGAACGAGGCGCTAGCCGAGTGAGGATATTACACGAGCAACGAAATTCACTTTCTGCGAGTTGTGTACGCTATTTTTCCGACAACCACGGAGATTTTGCGACCATTATTAATATTTTGTAGTAACAACATAACATAACCTATGTTAACAGCAGCTGACATTGAAGTTATCGATTATTTTTAGTTAAATGTAAATAATTGTAGGTGGCGCTGTTTTGACGGAAGCAACTTATCGAAACGAATAAAAAATGTTCCTATTTTATTTAAAATTTACAGAAAAGTGAATTATATAATGATTTTAATAATAAAATTAGTAATATTGGCGGGGGTTAAATATAAATTTCTATTTGAACTATCCTTTTTTTCCAAGTTCAAAAAAATCCAAGAGAGGGCTTTCGGAATTCTTTCGCAGCGCCTCTATCGAAAATTACAAGAACTATTTGACAGTTACAAAACGGAAAGTCAAAGTAACTAGTGTTGAAATGAAAGATTTTCTAAACTACTAATATGAATGACATATACGATTATCTCATATGGTCGTCGGAAAAAATAGTTTTTTGAGTAGATTTTGAAACTGTTACATAGGTTTTTATTTAAAAAACCACTAAAATTAAAATGAACACACTGTCCTGGACTTCAGAACAACTCCCCTTTTAAACCTAATAACTTTTATTTGACACGCTTTTCTCTAAATCTCTTAGATTATCGAAATTTATTTATCTCAAGTTAAATGATTTGCTCTGTAATAATATAATTAAGAGAATAGTCAGGAAATGCGAGCGCATGATTTTGAAATTCGCTTGACATTTGCGGTTTTGCTCATTTTTTTTTCCATTGAAGCTTTTTTAAAATTTCTTTTTTTTTGGTACACAGAAGAGTCTTGTGGCTACCAATTTGTTCTTTTTGTGTTTTAGTATGTCAAACCAAATAGTCATACGGCAGCAATAAAACGGGCTCATTACAAAAACGTTCGCTTAGCGGCGTTTTAGATTTTTATAAAAAAACTACTTGAAATTATATACCATTTCCAACCCTAACAATAAAGGCCCTTTCACGTACAGTCGAAACGGAAGCTGCGAGACGCGCAGAAAACGCAGGGTCCATGTAATCAAATGCTGCGTTTTACGGATTGCTACGTGAACGCTCTAATTTGGTGTTCGGTCCGAGTGGAGCATATGCAATTTTGCAGCTTCACAACATTTTTAGTGATCCGAATGGTATTCACGCATATGCAGCAAATCCATTCGGATCGCTTTTCGGCCCAAACACTGTTCTCCGGGCTATCAATTGTTAATGCGTTGTCAACAAATGTTTTCATCATTAATGAAAGTACTGAATTTTTAATAGTTTCTGAATTCATCTTATTACTATAAATATCTTGCAATTAATAATAAATAAACTAAACACAAAAATAAAACAACTAACTGCTAAGGTTGTGCATCAGACAATTACAGTGCCCATTGCGCATGCCCGCATATCAAACTCCATTCGGAGCGCCTATAAACTTGCATATGCAGCATATGTTCCATTCGGAGTACACCCTTGATTACATTGAACCTGCGTTTTCTGCGCGTCTCGCAGCTTGCGTTTCGACTGTACGTGAAAGGGCCTTAAGTGAATGTATAAACAATGAGTTTATGGACTCGTTTTTTGTTTTAAGTATGTTTTTAAAATTTTTCCAACTCTCCAAAAATGTCTTAAAATTTTACTTACCCCCTTGTTCACTAACTCTTAACGACAAGTGAACGACTCGTTACTGAACGATAATCGTTATTTTAAAGGTTTCGCTATTCTCTAAAAAAAATTTCTCATTTATGAACGATACAATCGTTCAACTATTATCGTTCATCTATAGTTATTCAACGTCAAACTAGAAGTTATCGTTTGCTAACGTTTTGAAAATTTAATTCGATTTTTTTCTATAAACAAATGTAAATATAACACAATAATGGAACATGCACTTCTTTTATTAGCAGAAGAAGTACAAAGAAGGTAATTATATCTAAAATAAAATACTTTTACTATAAATAGAAATTTGAAAATGCAAATGAGGGATAATTCAAATCCTTTTGAATAACCAGAGAATATTTTTCGTCTACTGTATAGACTCCCCAGATATCTGTGTTTTCAATAATTTAATGAGATTCAACCGTATTTACAACCAACAAGGAGAAGAACGAAAATTCCACCGGTTATAAAATTTGTTACCGCTATGCATTTTTTTTCCCATGGCAGTTATCAAAAAAGTGTAGGAGTAGACTAGCAATGTGCATTATCTCAGGCTTCAGTGAGTAGATCTATATCTGAAGTAACAAATGTAATAAACGAGCACCTGGCGAATAACTATATTAAATTTCCCACTACTTTACAAAATATTACTAGAGTGAAACAGGGATTTTTCGAAAAGTATCAGTTTCCAGGAATAATTGGGTGCATCGATGGTACTCACATTGCAATAGTTCCTCCACCAGCTAATGATGCAAATTACCCAGGAAATTTATTTATAAATAGTAAATCGTTCCAGAATATAAACGTACAAATTATATGGGATATCCCCTCCAACCATTTCTTATGGTACCAATTTTAGGAGCTAATCCTGGTACACCGGAAGAACGCTATAATACACGACATATTAAATGAAGGTCGAAATATAAGAAATCATTTGATTGGCCAACATTTTGCATAATTTGATTAAAAAAATTCAACAATATTTTATATTTACACATTTATTTTAATCTACATTACATTAATCTAGATTAACTCCTGGGTATTTAATTTTAAATTTTAGTAATTTTAATTTCAGTTTTTTCTCCTCCACAGCAACAAGTTTTTCCAAGCTTTCTTCAATATTTCCCAATTTTCTGTTTACCTCACTTTCCCAATTCTCTTTATATTTCATGACTTCTGTCATAGATGCAATCGAACTTACGAGTGTTGAACCTGACCTAGTTCCCTAGTTGAAGTGTTCGTTTTTTTCGTACCAGATGTACAGACATTGCTGTTTAGCAAGACCGATTTCTTTAAAACTGGTGCTGATTTTTTACTTGAATCTGGAGTTACTGTTTTTTTTCATAGGACTTGGAATATCTTCTTGGCTTGTACTGGGTATTAAATAGGGAATATCATTATCAATTATGTCAATCTCTGTAATAAATAAATTTCGCATAGTTTTAAGATTTGTTATTTAAGGTAGATTTATGCAGACACAGTTAACACTTAATATTATGAATTTAATATTTAACCTACAAAATTAAGCATTAAACTCTTTGTTATATTTAAATTTTTAAATGTGGCACATAAACGGTCCCATTTAATACCACAGATTTAATTCTTAATTTTTTTTAGGTTAAATTTAAATTCTTAATATTAAGTGTTAAATGTGTCTGCATAAATCCAGCTTTATTGTACCAAAAAACTTATGGATATTTTACCTTTTTCATTTTCTGCATAATAAATGCTTGGTTCGCTTTCTAAATTAATGCCGAATTCTGGTGTTTCTGGAAATCCAGTGACCACAATTTTTTCCAATAATGATATTAATTTTTCCTCAAGTGCATTTAAGGGCTTCTCGGGGGGTCCTCCACCGGTGCAACATTCTGATGATTTTGCAAAATCCTGGCCTTTTTTTTAACTGCGCATTTCCAGTCCGTAAATACCTTATGGTTTTAATATATTACATTATGCATTACTTTAATATGAGATTTTATATGTTAAATAAAATATTATGCTTGTGTTTTTACTTTTTCCAACCCGTTGTTGATTTCTGTGGTCCTCCTGAGCTATTTAACTTGTTAGTTAAAGTTTTCCAGGAGTCTTCCAATATTTGAGGGTTTTGTGGTGAAAATTTATTTGTACGAAACGCAGGATTTTTCTCCATTTCCTCCAAATAGAGTTCATATTGCTGATATGTTGTTTTAATGCAGCGTACTTTTTTTTCCATTATTTTCAATATTCATTATAACTTCTATGTATGATTTTAAAAGCACTTTCAACTTTCTTGCAAAGAACTCACTCGTTTTTAAGTTTATAAACAATTAATTTAAATAAAATAATTACGCGATTTTAAAATTCTATGGGCCCTCTGGTGGCGAAAATAGGAACCTCTAAAGCCGATGAATACCTCCTTGATTATTCTCATTATAATATGTTATCGTTCTCAATTTTAGTTTGAAATAAAAAATCTCTTGATGTTTTGTTGCATATTAGGTACAAAATTGCAATTTAAACACAATTTGGCACTGACAATTATAACTAACAGCGCCCTCTAGCTACAATTCCTATTAAAAACGTTCGAATATCGTTACCCTTCGTTTAAAGGTCGACTTACGAACGAGCGGCGATAGAGAATACAATTTTAACGATTGTCGTTATATGGAACGTTAAAATTTTTCCTAACGATTATCGTTCGTGAACGACTCGTTAGTGAATAAGGGGGTTAATCCGGCATGTTCCAAAATTGATTATTCACGATTTCAGAATTCTAGATGCCCTCAAGTGGATCAGGTAAAAGTAAAAAAAAATACGTTTGAATTATATTCGCGGTTATAAAAAGCTAATAGTGCCCATTTTATTTCTTTTATGAATTAGAATAATTAAATAGGTAACTTTTGTTCCAATTAGAATTATAATGTGAAAAATTTTTACCTGTTTTCGATCAGCTGTTTATACCAAAACAGCACCCCCTACAGCTAAAAAATTCCCAATATTAAAAGAGAGAAAACTAAAATTGTTGACAATGTGAAGGGTTGCTTATATCGAAATTTTAATTTACTAGTTACTATATCGTATGTTCACTGTATTAGAAATTTTTTTCAAGAATCACATTTATACAGGGTGTACAAAAATGAAGCGACAAAATTTTAGGAGGCGATTCTAGAACTAGTTTTAAGAAAAAACTTCCTATAAACATATCTACCATTTCACTTCCTAAGGGAATTCCAATAAAGATGGCGTCAAACAAGAGGTTTATTGAAAGACTGTTCATTGTAGAAATTTTAAATTTGGTACGAATCTTGGTACAGTTCAGATATGATTTCATGATTTTTTTCAGATTTTTTGCAAGCTTTTAAACGGTAGTTATGGGGAGGGCTGGAGTTAACATTTTTGTTAACCTTTTTATGGTTAACTTAAATTGATTTTTTCCTCATAATATTGTTCCATTTTTAATGTATATGATACTCTTATACAAACTCGGTAGAGGGCATCGTTTTCGAGAAAATTAGGCTTAACCATCCATATTATTTAGATACCAATTTTAATTATTAAGTTACACCTTAAATATTAAAAGTACCAAAAAGTGTGATAATTTATCACTGACTTAATTTTTAAGTAGCTTTTCAAAACTAAAAAATAACTACATTCAATTAAGGGCGCGTTCCAGTAAACGACTTTGCGGTCGTCGTGGGCTTTAGTGTTCATTACTGGAACGCGCCCTAAGTAATTAAGTCGACTATTGCAGATAAAAACTAGCTAAATACTTCTTATGTAAAATAGCATTTTTAACAGCATGTGCAAGGTTAAATCAAATTTTCTCGAAAACGGTGCCTTCTACCGAGTTGGTAAAAGTATACCTTTTTATTAGAAATTAAAAATGGAACAATATTATGAGGAAAAAATAATTTTAAGTTAACCATAAAAAAGTTGACAAAAATGTTAACTCAAACCCTTCCCATAACTATCGTTTAAAAGCTTGCAACTTGCAAGAAATATGAAAAAATCATGAAATCATATTGTACCAAGATTTGTACCAAATTCAAATTCTTTAAAATGAACAGTCTTTAAGTAAACAAGCAAAAAAACCATTTTTTTGTCATCATATCTTTATTGGACTCTAGCTCTCTTAAGAAGCGAAATCGGATATATGTTTATAGGAAGTTTATTTCTTAGAATTAGTTGTAGAATCGCCTCCTAATGCTGCTTAATTTCTGGACACCCTATATACACCTAAGAAAAATAAAATAATACGTATAATACCCGCATGAGACCTGCACTATTTAGTGTGTTCAATGATATTAAAAAAGGCAGTTGCAGACGAAATTTCTGCGCATGAATCAACAATGACTAAGTTTAGTTTATGGGCTAAACAATGTATATATAATATATATTGCATGGGGTGAGTTTCTTTTATAATCGCTTGGAAACCTTTATGTTTGCCTGACATAACACTAACTCCATCATATGATTGAGGAAGAATTGGAATATCGGCCAAATTACTTTTATGGGGTAATTCTGAACAAAAATGTTAGCCGTAACATGGCTGTTAAATTTGACAGTCACCCTGATGTCAGAAAAAACGCTATTCTGTAAACTTTACTGTAACTTAACGGCGATGTAAAATAACATTCTACATCAATGTAATGTTATTATTTTGATCGATTATACATTAATGTAGTATTATTATTTTGATCGATGTTATTTTAACCATGAAAATTTTATTTTACATCGCCGTTAAGTTACAGTAAAATTTACAGAATAGCGTTTTATTTTTGACTTCCGGGTAGGGTGACTGTTACGGCTAACATTTTTGTTCAGAATCATCTCATTAGTTAAAAAGTCCAAAATTAGTTTAGCTAAACTTTTGGCATCTCTGGATTCGGAACAATTTATAAAACCCATAAATCTCTCTTCGACTTCCAAGTTCTTTACATACCTTATGGTAATTGTAAGCTGCTCTTCTTTGTAACATCTGACTTCATCCACCATTATTGAAAAAAATCCACATGCCTTAGTTTCTTCAACAATTTCCTCTAAGATAATTTCATTTTGAATTTTAGGGCTACTATAGCTCACGTGTTTTTTTAAATGGTTTGAAAAATTGTTGTCATATTTTGCAAGAAGTTGACTTATTTCCAAAGAATTGTCCATATTCTTCGAACTTAAATCCTCGCGGTGTCCTCTTAAAGGTAACCCCTGTCGAACTAAGCACATTATTATGTCAATAATTTTGGTTAGATAGTCTCTGCTTTGGATATCTTCCTCTTGATGTTGCATGAGTATTTGTTGATGGACGTTTCCAAGTGTAGTCGTTTTTTTAAAGGAAATATACATTTCGGCGCGCTGAGAATGATGGGATGATTAAGAGTGTTTCTCTAACACCTCTGACATCTTTTTCCAATTGCTAAATCCACTTCTGGTAAACTTTTCATTTTAAAAATTGTCTACAAACAAAGCAGTAAATTTTGTCTTCTTTGAGGCTGTATTCTATCCAACTATATTTTTAAAATAATTTGCTAAGCCAAGATTGTTTAGACTTTTTTCGGCGTTAAATACTTCAATTGTGGCAACAGCGTTCATTGTTGTTGTTGACGTTGATGGTATAGCATACGTTCTTTCAGCTTTTTGGCCCTCGTCCGAAGAGGCAAATTTTTCATCTAATAATATTGACCCAGAAGTTGTTGTTGATGGAACATCCTTCTCTTCAGGAGATTTTTAAAAAATGTTCTAATATCTCTGAACTTCTTTATTATTTGAGCTTAAAACAGATTTTGAATAGTTTCTATAAAATTGCGTTACTAAACATTTATTGACTTCAAGTTACTTGTATCATTACAAAAAATATAAGAGAGTTACTAATCTAAAATTTACACTTATATACAAAAATATAACGAGAGAAATAGTGGGGAACTGATTCTAACCAGGACTAAAATCTGGAATTTCCCTGAGCAATAAAATTAAAGGTTGCCAACTGTAGTCCTTTCCTACACGGCACGATGGACATAAAGTGAGTATTTCCCAGGAGTTTACAACCATAAATTGAATACAAAATACAAATAATAAAATGAATTACTAACTAACACTAAAACTAAATATTGCGTGCACACGCACTAAAGTCATTGAATGCTTAACAACGGCTTTGGTTCCATACATAAAAATCACCCTGTATAGCTGGCACATGAAATAGATAAGTTTGGTTCATTTGCGGTCAATTCATTCGCTAAATTGTATCCAAAAAAGTTCCTGTATAATACTCCTATCAAAAAACATCGAGAAAAACATTTTTGGTTCGACCCAAAATAAAAAAGTTATAGCCACATATTTTGAAAATCGTATTTTCTTGCTTTTCTTTGTTAACGAATTATTAATATACGAACAAATTTCTACTATGTTAATTTAATCGACTTTCTTTCACCAATAATAACAAAGTCACCTGACAGTCCCACGTCCCGTGAGACAGCCTGAATAATTAAACTATACTTACATATTAATAAATTCTGTAAGTAAATAGATACTCTGCACTGCTCTGCACAAGTCTATCCAACAAATCAGCTTACTCGTCATTCATTCCTAATAGCACGTGTTCACTTTATGAGGAAGAACACCTGCGAATTCGCGAGACCTGATCACATTTTATATCGAAATTCTTCTAATCACCAATCATATAATGTATGTATAATAAGATTTCACTAAAGTTAGGAGATACTCTTATGTTTTCATGAAACGGACAAGGACAGAAGATGAAAATGGTATACTACATCTTGTGGACCGTTTCAAGAGTAAGACCCCAGGTCTATTTTAGTTTTCTTCAGAGCATATTTTTTTTAAAAAATCAACCCTTACAAACTTTTAACCCCTAACGGGAGGTCGACAGTAACTTGGAAAAATGATTTTATTAGAGGCAACCAGTTATGCCCTACATTTGGTTACATAAAGTACTAACTTGCTTTACAAATTTTGAATAATTAATTTTCTTATTGTGTTAAAAATATGTTTTATTTAGAATAGCAAATCAACATACTACCAAAATGTTCTTAAAAATAATACTTACACGATTCTTTTGAATAGAATCGATCGAGATGGTGCAAGATTTATTTACTATGATTTATTTATTTGGATTGTTTTATCTTCATTTTTTACATTTTATTATTTAACGATGGAGTCTTTTAAGACTATGTACTTTTTATTGTAATTTGTTTAGTATAAGTATGTACTCTCATTATTTTATTGTAGTTTCTATGTACATACTTGATATATGACTGGTATAAAACATGTATTGATATAAAATATTTATATATTAAGTTTGAGAAAGAGTACCAAAAAGTTTTCATTTTTTCATAGAACCATGAACATACACACAAATCCTGGTGGCAGACTCAGTTTTAGTCATACGCAATCTCTTATAGAAACAGTATCTATCCATGATAGAACGTACTCGTATCTTTCCAAATACAAGATTTAATATATGATTTATAATTGAGTGTAAAAATCATACAAGTATTATACATTATATTTGGAACAAGAAAGTGTGAAGATTTTTTGTTTTTTGTTCTATGTATCTTCGAAACAATGTTATTTAAATTCAAAAATAAATAAAATTGAACTAATTTCTTATTTAACAGATTTTATTATGCCATTTCCATGGAAACAAACATCATATAATGGTCAAAATCGTCGTCAATCGTCGTTTTTAAAGTTACCTACCCAGAAATATAATACAATGGGAGATTTTTCACCAATTTCACCTCAAGAAATTGTGTTCGTATATGGACCATTGCATGATGTTTATTTTCATGGAAATACCATAATAAATTCTCTTTTAAATATTAAAGCAGTTCGATTTTTTTATATTTTTAAATTTAAATAACTTTGTTAGGAAAATAGAAAACAAATTCTTACACGCAATTATAAATCACCCTGTATTTTCTTCATTCCAGAATAAACGTTATAAAAAAATCCAAAAATACATAAGTAGGTACATCATCTTAATCTTAAAAGTTTATACAAATTGTGGATTAATATATTTTAACCAAAACTGTACATTTAGGACGTCCATCACCAACTCCTGCAAGCTGTTTAGTATGTGGTGATCGATCCTATGGAAAGCATTATGGTGTTTACTGCTGTGACGGTTGTTCCTGTTTTTTTAAGAGAAGCATTCGACGAAACATTTCGTATACTTGCATATGTAAGTAGTTAAAGTCCAAATATCGTGGCTTAAATTTTTTTCCGTTGACCGTTTGGTTAAGTTATCATTACTGCAATCAAAATGAATGAAAATCATAGAGTAATTACCTATATTCCTAAATTACATTTTATTACACAACTATTTTTAAAATTGATCCAAGAGGACCATATATTACAACACGATAGTTGCATTCCCCAACCCAACGATTTTTTAAATTATCAAGATAGCGCTGGTTAGTTATGTACGAACATTCCCCGACGCAAAAACTTTTAGCAGAAAAATAAAATGATAAATGACAGTAAACTCAAAATAAGAGATTTGGTGAACAATGTGGATTGTAAAATGTCAGTATCAAAACTTTAAAAATCATAGGTTAAAATTAAAGTTTTTTTAATAATATTGGTTTTTTTTAGTTTTACCGAGATGTGGTCAACGGAAAAGTGTTGTAACCAACTCGCGAGGTAAAGGTCGATCAAAAGCTCAACAGCATTAACGCGCGAGCATAAACGTATCACTTTTTAATCGCCCTTATTACCTCACTTGATGGTTAAATAACTATTAATGAACGATTTTCAATTATCTAAATTCAATGATGTCGAATGTATATATGAATAAATGTAAAATATATCCCATTGTAAATAAACTTTAAATTTTACAGCTGGTGATGGAATGTGCATTATTGATAAAGCACGGCGTAATTGGTGTCCTTACTGCAGATTAAAAAGATGTATATCTGTTAATATGAATACATCAGGTATAGTATAATATTTCAACTACTTCAAAAATTTTATTTCTTTAATTGCAGCTGTACAAGAAGAACGAGGTCCTAGAAAATCCAAAATAAAAAACTTACAAAAGATCAATTCTGAACATGAAATTGCCGCACAAATCCTTCTAATAACCATAAAAGATGCCAGAAACAGTCCAACTTTCGCAATGTTAACTAGATCTTCTCAAAATATTATTTTAACCAAACAGTGGGCTCCTCTTTTTATTTTAAAAGCCACATGGTCTGCTACTCCATGCGAACTTTCCATTCCAGGCTTACAAAATGTTACCCGAAAATTGCAGCGATTTCAGTTTAATAAATATGAGCAAGATATTTTGGAAAATCTTTTATTGAGTAGAGGAGATTTATTGGAAAGTTGTAACGAGATTGCTTTATTGGAAGTGTTGAGAGATAAATGTTTAGATAGTTTACATGTAAGTTACAAATCAAAGAGAATTTTTTTATTAATAAACTAATCCAAGATATTGTTTTTTATCTATTTTAGTTAACACATTGTTTTAATATAAAAAGAATTTTTATTCTTCTTTTGACGTTACCAATGCTTTATGTTCCTGATGCATCAGCAATTAATGCTTTCTTTCAACCAATTATAGGTGCAATTCCTATGGAAACAATAATTACTACAATTTAAATATACAATATACAATTTTAGGTCTAGTCACTAGTTAAAATAATCATTCCTGGCTTTATAGGCACTAAAGTACCATAAGAATAATCAGATATAGTCGTTTAGTCTAGAAAGTGTTTTAATAAAAATTTTGTTAAATACGTTTATTTTTTGTGATTATTATGAAAAAATATAAAATTTTTGGAAATAAATAGATTTTTACTAACATCTCTTTATTTATATTATTGCTATTATAATAATTTACAAATAAAAACAACATTTTAAAAATACAATGATTTGTGCATGATAAACTATTGTTCCATATTCATTTATTATATTATTATATTGTTACTTATATTCTTGAGGGAAGGGCCAACAAATTAATCACTAATTTAGAATGTATTGCTGGATATTGCTACAAAAAATGGGCGGAGCTATATAAAAAAGCTTACAGTTGGACCTACTATTCTCATTTTCAGATAAAAAATGGACCAAAATTTATAATAGATACAATCCTTATGATTAAAAGGATTATTTTTATAAATTATTCAAATAAAATAGATAGTTTTATAATTTGAACTTGAAAATGAAAATATGGCCCTTAATGTTAAGTACGAATTAATTTTTTTAATTTTTTTTTGAATTATAGGAGTGAGTCACTTGTTTGAGTTTGTGTACTCTTTATTACTCATTTCTTGAATTTTGTTTCTTATCAAAAATTAAGTCGAATTAACGATGATTTAAATTATAGTCAGGGAGTCTTTATTTCTACTATAAAAGCCAAAAACATATGGTTTTGAGAAAAAAATGTATACATCATAAATACTAAATTTTACTAAATAAGCAATATTTTTTAGGTAAATTTACGATATTCTCCAGAAGATATTTAAAGTAAAATTTAATTTTTAATTCATTATAAAATGTTGTACATATATGATTTAATCTTTTTTAAAATCAACGTTTAAAAAGACTTCATTCAAAACTTATAAAAAATATATATTTGTTTATTAGCTCTTCAAATTTTGGTTTTCGGATGGAAATGGCCATTAAGCAATTGATATACCTACTTTACATAAGCCTTAGTAACAAATTCAACATGAGAGTATTTTTTCATTCTCAAGCTCTTTCAAGACACTGGATACGATACAGCCACTAAAACGAAACAAAAGCTACTTACAAGATTAAGTGTCACGGCTTTGGATATGTGAGAAACCATTACTTCAAAGCGATTTAAAGTGAGGAATATAAATTGCTTGTAAACTTTGTCGGAAAATACTAGAAAGAGTGAATAATAACGTTGGGGTCAGAAAAATAGAAAAACAATGTATAAACTAACTTTATATTGTTTTTTAAAAAACCTGGTATTGGTTAGGACTTTATTTTAATTTTCTTAGTAGATAATTGATGATATATGAATTAGCAAAGGTGGAAATTATTTTACAAATTACAGAAGTAGGATCTTCAAAGTAGGTTAACACAATTTAATTAAGAATAGTAATTTTCATATTTTAACCACATGATCTAAACTGTTGAAATATTTTCCAATGACAAAAATAGTGTTCTATTACCCAAGTTTATAATCTCTTTGTACTTGCGGTTTTCAACAAAATGCTAATAAAATCATCATTTTATGGTCCTGGTTTTTATGAAAGCTTTTTTAAACCTTTGTAGTAGCTTATAATGATGATGTAAAATATTTAATCCTTCTCGTTTTAGTAAGTGATTAATTAATATGCCCTAAAAACCTCCGTAGTGAAATTTAAATGCACAACTAGATACTAAGTGAATTTAATATAAATAATCCCGAGTTACGTTAATTCCTTAATGACCATTACAGGCGGTATTTCCTTTGAATTCAGATGTTGATTTTAATTCTCATCCCACGAGATTTTACATTTAAATCTAAAAGTTGGAGCAGAATTTTACCTCAGATTTAAATCCTATGTAAAATTCTAGTATCTTTTTACTCCTACTAATCGAAAAATTACCGTTGATGCATTTTATTTGAATTATTTATGTAAATAATGATTAAGATTTTAGAAGAGAAATATACAGGGTGTTCCGAAAATGTCTACATCGCTTGAAAATTTCTGGCTATTTAAAACAAAAATTATAAAAGAGAATATATGTACATTTAATCAATGGAAAACTCCCTGAATATAATTAAAATTTTATTTTTGTTATATTGAGTTTAAATTGGAAATATATGAATAACAATTTTTCTGTTTTTCCTATTTTTCATCATAGTTGAGGTTAAAGTATTTAAAATTGAAATTAATACATTTATGGAGTCATTTTAACAAAAAGAAAATTTAATACATTAAAATTTAATCAGAATCAACACTTATTATTTTACCATTATTACTATCAATATTTTTGTATTTCATTATATAACTTTGTATTTTTAATAATAGGTCAAACGTATAAAACAAAAATTAGGGCATTTTAGTTAGTCATGATAATTTCAGTTCTTGATTTTAATTTAGAAAGGGGACGCTTTTTAATCACACTCAAGTTTTGATTATATTTGCACAGTTTCGCAAAATTTCAAATAATACAGGGTGTTTCTAAACAAGTGTCCCTAAATTTAGGAATTGTTTCTTTGATCTATTTGAAAATAAGAAGTAAGTATACACTAAAATGCTCTATTTTCGAAATACAGGGTGTAAAAAAATTTAATGAAATTTTGTACAAACTTCACTTTTGTCAATGGTCATAAAATACAACTACGAAAATTCAAAACAATTTTTAGGCTGCGATTTTTGTCGGTGGTATCGAACCTTTTATCCCCATATTTTTTTTGTATTTTGCGCCACTTCAATTTATTACTACTTTCGATATTCCTAAACCTTTTTCTTCCATTGCGTTTAGAAGTTATGAGACAAATTGTTTAATAATTGTTCAAAATTTGAAAGTATAAACATTTTATTTTCAAAAAATTAAATAATTCTTTCTAAAAGCAATGTATGTATTTAAAAAATTACCGAGACAAAAATGTTTTAGGAAATAAAAAATTGATCCTTGCATGGACCGTACGTCAAATAAAAAAATGGGGAAGGAATTAAAAAGGAGCCATTCCCCGAAGAAACTACACCCTACTATTTGATTTGAATTTTCGCAGCTTCATTCAATGGTGAATGCTGAGGTCTGTACGAAATTTCACCTAATTATCTATAAAAATATAGAAGCTATGTTAAATATTGAAAAAAAAATAAGAAACTATAACATCTTGTATTTCGAAAATAGAGCATTTTGTGGAAAAATTTTCCTTCCTTTATATCGTTAAATAGGTCAAAGAATCTATTCCTGGATACATGTTTAGAAACACACTGTATATTATGGTTTAAGTAGATAATCCTTATTTTTCTGATATTTTTGCCAAATAATTACTTTTCCTTCTTAAAAATTTGAAGTCACGTACGAAACTGAGCTAAGAATCTATAGAACAAATCCAGAAACTCTTTATTAAAATGTTATCTCGTCCTTCTAAATCTTTTAAAACTTCTAGTAAACACCATTTTAAATATCTGAAACCACAAATTTTAAATGATCTTAACGAAGCAATAAATTTATTTGCAACTTGGAAACTAAAATTTTTTGGACTTAAAAAGCTGTTTACTAAAGGTTCTAATATTTAATACTCAAGGCAAAGATATTTGTACATATACATACGATCAGTTATAAATTTTAACCTAAAACCATCTAAATCAGTACTTGTATACTAAATTATTCGAATAAATCAATTAATAAAAATAAACATTTACATCTTCTTTAATAATCATACTTTTTTCCTTTTGATTGTCTAAATTTTCTAAAACATATTTATTGTTTTATCACAAAATGAAAAGGATATTTGAGTCAGTTAAGGAAGGGGTAGTTGGGGTTTATAAATTTAAATACATTATTAAATAAGAAGCTGTTTTCTTCTTACTCTTCTTCCTTTTATACTTAGGTTTTAACATCACATTTGGGGTCAGTTGATCGAGGTCTTCAATGAATCAAGGAGTCTACTGATATTGAAAGTGAGCAGTGAAGTGTAGTCAGCGGTGTAGTTGCAGGTGTTAGTCTACGTGGTGTTTCGTCGATCTTTTCCAGATCGGCAGCCCCAGCTGAGTTCTGCTTACACAATTTTGGACTGAACTAAAAAAATCAAACAAAAGTTAACACCAAAATGATTTAGAGTAATTCATAATTATATTTGAGACTTCAAATCAAAATTTAAAAAACTTTTGTAAAAATTAGATGTTCAGTATTTGAAATTTCCTGAAACTATTTTTGCATCACATATTCGAAGTCTTGAACCTTTATTCCTCCTAATAAGAATATGCGCATTTATGAATCCATATTTGGTAAATGACAGAAATAATTACAAAAACGAAACGACTACAGATGAGAAACACTAATTCCACTAAGAAGTGCAATTTAGTACACGTTTAGTAAAAAAAGTAAAATTGATAATATAAGATACCAAGAAAACCTTGAGGTGTTAATTCGTTGAAGTTGATTAAATTTTGTAATCTCAAATCTTCCATCCCAGTAGCACAAACTTAGTAGTTGATTTATAATAGTTCTAAACTAATTTGATTAATTTAGGTGATTTTATGAAAGTTGTTTATACTTACACTTTGCGCAATTTCGTTTGCAACTTCCTCTGTGCGATCGAGACTAAATTGCCTCCTAAGTAACTTTCCAACTCTTTCTTTCGGACTTAAACATTTATAGTGATTATAAGGAGTGCTGAGATCTTCCTCTTCTATCCTTCGAGGTCTACTTCTAAATCCACACAAGGAGCTCGTTGATGCACCTAGTAAAGCTGCAGCAACTTCGCTTGCTGAAACAGGTGTGCCCAAAGATACTACAGGAGTTTCGCTTGATGTACTCTTTATCATTTGATGCAGCTGATAATCTCCCATCAACTCTTGGTTGCGAATTAAACTCGAAAACTTGGAGCATTCCATTGTTTTAATGAATGTTGGATCATGCGTTCCTTGTCTAAAATTATACGATAATTATTAATTTAAATAACTATATTTAGCATTAAATATACAGGGTGATGATAAAGTTTTGAACAAAATTCGTAACTGTCGAATATAACTTTAATGAGAAAACCGCTCGGACAAGTCAATTTAGTTTTTAAAATGTTAACGACATCACTGGTGATTTAGCAATTGCGCCATCATCGATTTTTTTTACTCGTTTTTGATAAAATTACATGTCATTTAAACGATGATATAAAAAAAATCATTTAAAAAAATTGATGATGACGTCATTGCAAAATCACCAGTGATGTCATTAATACTTTTTTTATACCAAGAGATGGCATTAAAAACTAAAATTGACCTGTCGGAGGTACTTTTTGGAATAAATAATTTTCTATTGGGTTAAATTATCGGTTTATTTTAAAAACTTTTACCACTTTCTTTGATTAAAAAATAAAATATAAATTTTTTAAAAAATTAATCCCGTTTTTGGTTATGTGGGTCTAAGAGCTAACTGATCGTTTACATGCAGTGTCATTTGTAGTGTTCATCACGAAAAAAAATCAAGAAAAACGATTTAAGATTGAAATGTTTTTTCGCGAATTAGTGTTTATTTTATTCTCCAAATCTATAAAAATTAGCAAAACAATTTTTTAATGATTAATGTAGAGAAGTTGTAAAGTTACATATTATATAAAACGTCCTGGTGGAGATAATACTTTCGAAAATGTTAATGAAAAGTACTACAAAAAAGTTACAAATTGAAAAATTTCAGAACTCAGAACTACACCTCTTCCAATTGTATTTCCGAAAAGATCAATTCAATTTCAGAAATTATCAATTGTAATTCAGAATAGTTAATTGTATTTCAAATAGCATCAACTGTATTTCAGAATAATCAATTTAATTTCAGAATAGTCAATTGTCTTTCAGAAAGCATAATTTGAAAATCAGAATCCGTCTATTTAATTTCAGAAAGTAACACTTGTAGACTTGTATTTCAGAAGTACTCGATTGCATTTCATCAGCTGCACGAGCACAGTCGCAACCAACAATTGTATTTTTCGCTTCATCAATAATTATTATTTTTCTAAGTAAACCAACATTTGCTCTATACTACTAGGAACCATAATAGGAGAATTCAGAAGTTGTCTTTTAACAATACTGCTTCAATCTGAGAACATATTATTTCAATTTTCAATTGGCTTTAATATTGGTGTACGACCTGCTTCATGATAAACTGGTACACAAAAGAAATTCTAAAGCAGCCAATAAGCAGACGCTTTCGTGCGGTTTGGAACATCCCCCACCTTTATCGGTGGTGAGATTAACCAGGCACTCCCCGACTTTGCGATTCAAATAACCTTACTTAGAATTTTACCTGATTAAGCTTTACTCACAACGCGATGCGCAATGGAAACACACAGCCAGGGATTGTCGGCCATTCCCACTTAACTACTGAATAGCGGTGGGTGAGACTAAGGGATGTTCAAGCCGCACGAAAGCTTCTTATTGGCGCTAACAGTTCTTTTGTGTACCAGTTTATCGTGAAGCAGGTTGTACAAGGACATAAAGGTTTGTTTTGCTAGCGACGTAAATTTTCCGTCGAGGATGACGAAATCGCTGAGCGGAATACTTTGCTTGTTAGCAACGTGCAGCAAAGTGGCAGCGTAAACGACACGTTGCTCGACGATTTCGTCGTCCGCGACGTAAAATTTACGTCGCTAGCAAAACACACCTTAAGCCTAATATTTTTACTGGTGTAATGTTAAACGTGCACAATCACCGCCAAAAACTCTTGGCATCATCAATTTTTTACAATTATTTTGAACCTCATCATATATCCAAAATTCTTTATTGGGGGCTGAGTTGGAAAATTAGGAAGACAAAAATATCTCTGAAATCGATCGGAATTGAATTGAATCAGATTGCATGAGATAAGGATTGTGTCTCTACATTCATAAAAGTTGTGAAACATCAAATATGGATAACATTTAATGAGGGGTATCATCAAGATGTAGATGTTGCAAATAAAGGAGAATCTATTTTTGGGTATTACTGTACAACATGTAAGACTGAAGCAATTACGCTTGGACTTGTGCGCATATGTATAATACCTACTTGGATTCACTCAATAAGAAGATAATGCACATTATCTCATATCATTTAAATTCTTGCGAAATGTACACAGGATGCAAGTATGGACATTAATCCATTAATTGAAATAATATATTCTCTTGGTTAACGAAGGTTAAAAAAGTTATCAAAGGAAAGAAAGGAACTTTTTGTTTTTATTTTAATTTTTTGTTCTATACACAAACGCACAACCACACACACTTTGAAATTTCCATATAGATATACATATTAGGTTAATGTACATGCATTCAATAGAATTGCAGAAAAGCTCATTCAAGATCTATTTTACGTATATTATTATTTTTTACCCTAGATTTGTGACCAAAAAGCGAGTTTGCGGATACCATGTTATGAACTATCGATTCGCCGGGGATAGATTCAAATCTATCGAAAGTTTCTAAAGTATCTATTGTTTCGTCATTTACAAAGGACTGGATTTTTGTGAAGTTGAAAATCCTCTTTCAGACGCTAGAGTAGTTGATGTATTTATGCTTAAATACCCTTGCTCAAGTTTTAAACTATTTCCTCTTATTCCAGATTTTTCGAAATTAGATCTATTATAGCATGGACCGAAATATGTACCTACTAGTTTTATAATCCTGGATAAAAAAGGTCGTAATTCCTGTATTCGGAATACCAGGAACTACCTGATTTAATACACCCCCTTCTTTGAACTGAATTTGAATTTAAATTAAATACAAGGTATTCTTAAATAAATTGCAAATTTAATTACAGGGTAGACCAACGAAAATGAAACGGTTGAGTTATAAAATTTAAAAAACGCTGAGAAAAGTTAACTTCAGTTTCTAAGCGGACATATCTTGCAATGGAACTGATGCAAAAATCCATTCATCCCTTTTCGCTATGGACACAACCCCTAAAATTATTATATTACCTCGAGTAAAATACAAAAAAAACAAAAGTTAAATTTTAAATATCTCAAAACAAACCAATTGATTTAACTTTTGTATTTAGAATGTTACTCGTGGTAAAAAGATCTTTCCAATGTGGTATTACTAAGCTTATCAAGTCAAAAAAAATATAAGGGGTAGTGTTCATTAAATCGCATAATTTTATTGATTTTGTTGGTAAAATAAAAGTTATTAACTTAATTAACCGGTTATGTCGAAAAATACTAGATGAAATATTAGTAGGACTATATTCTTTGTGGTTTATTTGTTATACGGTGGTTACATTAGTTTTTCTGTCTGCGTGGCTATGGATTAAAACATGTTCTTGAATCTTGTTGCCTACTACATAATGGAGAAATATTACCCAATTTTTATTATAATAAAAAAAAAATAAGTGTAAGCATTTGTTTACAGCTGAGGACTAAATAAATCATACTAAAAATGTAAATATGGTGAATGCGCCGGGTAAGATATTGTAAAAAATTTGTTTTAAATCAATGCAAAATTAAACATTATTTATGTTTGTATTTAATATACCTATCTCTAAAACGGTAATAATTCTTCGAAATTTTGACTTAAAAGTAAACCTTCGCATTATATTAGATGTTTCCACATATTTTTATATTATTTTTTTTTCTGTGGTGATCCTTTTTTATAGAAGTGAACTTCTGTAACAAAATCTATCTCTAAAAAGTTGCACTATCTCATTTTTAACAAAAATAAACTTTGTATTACCCATTGTTACCCTTTAAATCGTTGTGTAAATTTGGGAACAAACTGTATATCGATTTTTTGTAGAAATCATTTAAACTAATTTTTAAAAATCCCAATTAAAAATAATTTAAAATGTACACGAAATAAAACGCATTTATTTTACGAGAATTTAAACATGAACTTTGAGTATTTTCATTTTTACTACTCTAAACTTAGATGATTTAATTTTTTAACAACTTGACTTTAAAACTTTCAGATGAAATGTTTAAATCTTTTTATGTGTCCCATTTATTTTTACGTACCACCAGTAAGGATATGAGAAAATAAATCCTTCATAAGAAAATAAAATTTAAAGCAGAAACTGGGATATACAAAAATAAAGCAGTCTACATCATTTGTCCCTAGCAGCTTGTTTAACATGGTTCTATTTACGACGTAGCTTCAGAAACACTTTTGCGTATATACATAAAATGATGCATCACTTCAAAGAGCAGGTTATTATTGTAAATCTAGATATCAAACGCAATATGTGTCTAAACTTGACAAAATAACCATGCACGTCATCAATCTAAATTTAGGAAATACTGATAAATCACCTTAGCCAAATCCCACACACACCACCATTAGTGAAATTGAATGTTTCTTTATTTAAAGCATAAAAGAGAGAAACAGCTTTGAACACGTATATACCTATTAACATTGGTGCTGGAATGTAATTCGTCTTGGGCTGTATTAATTTTCACTTCGTTGTCGCTGGTGGAAGTAGTTCCATCTTCATTAGTCCCATCGCTCGTTTTACAAATGATCAAACTTTCATCCAACCTATAAATATAAACAAAATTAGATTTAGCTTCTCAGCACCTGAAAACGGTTATAATAACTCACCCGTGACTCTCCCTGTAATTCCCATCAAGAAAATTGTTTCCATTATTATTTTGAGAATACATGCAAAGATAATACTCACTCGATGGAAGGTGGATCGGGAAGTGGTTTGTCGAATCCCGCTTTTCCTAAAAGCCAGTAGGTGTGCATCGTGCCTTTGCCTTTAATTTCGGTGGGGCCGCGATATTCTAATTGATAGCCTCCTGCCTTTTCGAGCCTCTCCTTCGTTGCCTCTGACAAATGAATTCGCCAAGCGGAGCCTGTAAAGATAATTGTGATTTACTTGAAGATGATTTAATTAGAAACTCACCAGTCGACTCCATTCGTGAGGCGGTATTAACAGTATCTCCGAAAAGGCAATATCTTGGCATTGTAAGGCCTACAACTCCAGAACAACAAGGTCCTGAATGCAGGCCTATACGCAATCTCAAAGGCGTCCCTGGTAAGTGCCTGATGCGAAATCTTCCGCTCTGATGGAGTAAATCCAAGGCCATTGTGGCTATCTAAAATATAAATATAAAGGCTTAGTATTGTAAATGAAAATTTTTGGTTAGGTTGATATTACTTGCTCTGCGTGATCGGGGACACGAACCGGAAGACCTCCCACCACCATATAAGCGTCCCCTATAGTTTCCACTTTGTATACATTATAAGCGTTTATCGTCGCGTCAAAGCATGTATATAGATCGTTCAATAGATCAACCACTTGAAAAGGTGTAGAATGCGCTGATATTGTCGTAAAACCAACAATGTCGCTGAAGTAGATCGTCACTTCAGAAAATGCTTCCGGATCCACCGGCATTCCTAATTTTAACTTCTCAGCCACAGAACTTAAAAAATAATATAAATTAACACCATTCTATATTAAAACAAATTAAAAGTTTTCTATTTTTTCATTAGAACTAGGTTTTCAATACGCGATGACATATATGTTTTATTGGACGAAGTAATCGACAAATATAAAATTGGAGATATCTCTAATAGTTTTGCAGTATAAATACTAAAATGCCTTCGGTTATTCCAGATATAGGTCGAAATTTATTAAAGTATCCTAATAAACTTTAAGTAATTTTCCGTTTAAGAAATACCTAGTGCAAATATCAATTTATTATTTATTTCTAGAGACTACGAGTAAAACAAATAAAATAAAGCTCCAAGTTTACCCGGTAAGTTTCATGATATTACTCCTTTACTTAAACTATCGATAATTAATTTTAATGCATACTAGTTTTCTGATCACAAAAATGTATAATCTTAAGAAATAATTTTTCAACTTCTGACTCTAAAAATCAAAGCTTTTGTATTATTAAAAAAGCGGCGACACAAAAACATAAAAAGAAAACAAGTTTAAATTTTTGAATAATTAGGATTTTTAAATGTTCAGGTTTTTATTATCTATAAGAGAAATCAACCTCTTCATAAAAATTAAAAGTTGAGGAAAGTTTTTCAGACTTTTACTTGATAAATGGTTATATGAAACTTCAATATAGGATTAAAGATGTGAGAACTAGTAATTTCAAATAATATTTTCTAATTTTAAAGTAATTTTTCTTATAATAATATTTTGCACGTTAAAGTCAAGTTTCCTTCAGTATCAAATCTTTTTAAGGAAGGAAATATTAGGTTGTTAAGAAAGTTATTGCGGACTTCAACCATAATATAATTTCAAGTGCATATATTTTTCACAAACAAAACCGTATTAATGAAAGTTTCAACACTTGTCAACAACGTGGTACAAGTTTTTATGCCAATTGAACAAAACTCTGAGGTTCTGGAAGCGAAAAGTTCGTTGAATATTTTTTTTTGCATTGTCTTGGTGTTTGAAACATTTTCTCCTTAAGAATTGATCAGGATCTTAACAAAATCGTAGGTGAACGTTCTGGCGAGTTCTTGTGTTCTTGTGTTTCATGTCATGCCTTGTAATTTTAAGGCCCAGAAATTTGGTTGATCTTTTCCACTTGCTGAGGAAGAACGGCTTCTCGCCCACATGCATTTTTAATTTATAGTACTGTCTAAAAAATAGGGCCGCAATTGAAATGTTGCCTAGGACCCGTCTTTACTTTAGTTTGTACATGGTGCCACCTGAGGAAATGCGGCCACAAAATCGGGCACGCGGTCACAATGACGGGAATGCGGGAATGGTGTGCTTATACTACAAGTAAAAATAAGTCAAAAGTCTATATAAACATTTTTCCAAAACTTAACTGTTACCGAGATACAGGGTGTTGAAATTTCATTTTATTTTTACTTTTTATTTATTTTCTCTGGATCGGCTAAATGAAAATTAAGTAAGTACTTATCATAGCCAAGTGAGAGAATTCGGCCACAATGCAGGAATGCGGTGCCACTTGGGGGAATTCGGCTACAATGGCGAGAATGCGGTGCCACGCTTGGCAAGGCGACTACAATAGCGGGCACACGGTAATAATGGTAGGCACATCGCCACAATGGCGGCACACCGCCGCAATAGCGGTGCCACGTAAGTGAATTCGGCCACAATGGCAGGAATACGGTGCCACGTAAGGGAATGCGGCCACAATGGCAGGCACGCGGTCATAATGGCGATCACAATGGCTGGAATGCGGTGCCACGTGAGGCTATTTTATGAGACCTAACATGTTTCCCCCCTGACAGATTTTAAACTGAAAAATAAATTGAACAAGATCTTGGTATTAACGCGATTTCGATAAAAAATATAGTAGACTATTTTTAGTCTACTATAAGGTCTGTGGTATTGTACTGCTAGGTGGTACATATCTATTCTATATCTTGCGTTTTCATAGTACCCTAAAGTTAGGATTCCAATCCAAAAATTACGTTATTAAGGCTACTCTAAATTGATTACGAATATTAAGCAGTTCCCCAAATAAATAGTCGATTAGAATGAAATCGATTTGATTTTAAATTGCGTTTTTAACTTTAATAATTCGAGATTTTACAGTAGTTTTTACAGTTGATGCGAGGTTGGAAAGTACATACAATTCTATGCCTGATAAGAATTAAAATAATAGGCCTGAAACCTTAATTAATTTCTACCCGTCGCGTCAGCGTCGTTGAAACCTATTCGACATTTTTTGATTTAATAAAGGTTAGAGAAATCCAAACAGTGCTTTATATCCAAATATTATAATGTAAAATAACCCTGTTATTATATTTTTGCCATATTTAGTAATGAGTTGCTGAACTTGTATAATAAATACAATACATGGTGGTTAGTGGAATTGCATGCGAGTGCATGATTTATTACAATCGATAAGCAAAGATTGTATATTATGTAGGTCCAAAACTTATAAATCAATATCCAATAAACGATTCTCTACCTAGTAGTCCAATAGTCAAAACTACTTCCGGTCTCGCTACCAATCCTCATTAGGTTATACTTTTTTCTAGTTCTTAAGAGCAATTTCCTAAACGGAAAATATAGTGGTTTAGTTCTGCAGTCATAAAAGCTAGTACAAAGAACATTTTTGTATAATTTTTTTTATAGATGATTTAGAAGTCATATCTTTAATTCCTGCCAGAAGGAAAAAAAATTGGAGAATGTACAAAAAACAGTACCTTTACTTTGGACCCCTCTAAATAATTTTGTGCTAGATTGCAGAAGGTAACTCTCTGGCTGGATGTAGCCTAATCAATTTAGATTATAAATCTGAAAAAAAATTGAAAATCTAACGAGGGAAACTTGAGTTATGACTGCAGAACTAATGCTCGATTTCATGATTTTTCACAATTTTTTCTCCTAAACTCAGGCGCCCTCTAGGGATTCGCATTAATTATCGGTCATAATTTGCAAAGAAGCTCCAGAAAACTGGGATCGATTTTCTATTCCTTGTTTTTATCTCCAACGGAAAATTTATCGCGGGTGTCTAGGAAGATTCTCTTAATTTTCAGGACTTTCTAATTTCGATCTTTGTATATTGATTATGATTTTTCCAGCTTGCTGCTCTCATAAAATCTTAGCAATTACAACTTCAAACCCGTAGACATTGATTTATCTTCTAAAGGCGCGTACACATCAGAAGGTCAGGTGAGGTAATGCTTTTTCTGCGTCGCACCAAACATATAGGTATTGCCTCGGTTTGCGTACGTACGTGGTCAGCAGCCTTATTCTTGAACCAGTCGACACGATGTGGCCGACCACTTTTATCATTCTGTCCTTTTCATTTACATGAAAAAATAAGAGGACAGACTGATTAAAGTGGTCGGCCACAACGTGTCGACGGGTCAAGAATAAGGCTGCAGATGTGTACGCGCCGTATGTAGACATTTGAAAATGTAATAATTAGCAAAAGTCTTCAGTTAAAATTATTTCTTTAGTTTACTTTGTACAGTTTTTACCCGTTATAAATTTTACAAGAGCTAACTATAAATACAAAATATATTTCCGTTATATAGTTTTCAAAATGAGTATTCCAAGATATAGTTTAGTATACAATAATTTAATTTTAAGTTTAGGTATGAAGTTATTGAAATAACGTAGATGTATTAGTGATTTGAATCTTCTTTAGAAAATCGTTAATGGTTTAATCGATAGCCCAGATTTGATACAACAGATAAATTTTAGAATAACCAATCATAATACAAGAACAATCCAAACCTTTGCTTTAAATTTACGCGCTTCTAACAATGGTTCCAATATGCCTGTTGGAAGAAATATGTGCCTTGCTAATGTATACTGTCATAATTCAAGAATTTAATATATTTTCATTGTCGTTCTTAAGCTTTCCCAGTAATTTAAAAACATTAATGTATTAATCAATCTTTAAATTTATATATTGTAGACAGATGATAAAGTTTGGAACAAAATTCGTAACTGCCGTATTTAATTCGTTCGAACTTCGGATTTTAGTTTTTAAAATGCCATCTCTTTGTGTAGAAAAAGTATTAATGGCGTCACTGGTGATTCAGCAATGACGTCATCATCGATTTTTTTAAATGATTTTTTTAAGACATTCACGTCACTTAAACGATGATTTTAAAAAAAATATTACGTTTGTAATAAAAATTTTTTAATGAAAAACTGTTAATGTCAACTTAAAATTAATTTGTACTATTAAATTTGAAAGATTTGAATGTTGTATAAGATTTATTTTGACTGATTTCAATAAATGGTAAATAGTTTAAGTTTACCATTTTATTTTTTGTAAATTTTCTTACATTTAAATAGAATCGAAAGAATTTGTCTCTCAAGTTTATTGCGGTAAAAACAAAATTTATTCAAAAAATTGTTTATACATGTAATCAGTTTTTTATATCAAATTAGTCCGAGCGATTTTCTCAAAAAAATTAAAGACGGCAGTTACGGAGTCTGTTCCAAACTTTATCAACACCCTGTATACAGGGTGCCACGAAACTAGGGCCACCCCTGTAACTTCTTTATTTATGAAAACAAAAATTTGAAATTTTAGTATGTTATATGGCATAAGAAAACGCACTTATTAAACTAAAAAAACTTCAATTTTACTTCCGGTTTCACCGGAAATTACATCAACTTTCTTATTTTAAATGTAACACCCTATTTTTTGTACTTATTAAACATTGGTAAGTTTTAAGTATGATTGCGATAAAAAAAAAATTTCTGAACTTTCAACAAAAATTTTGATTTTTTTAAGTAAATTCTATTAAAACACTACTCTTAAATAATTTAAATAGATAAAATAAATTGTATGAAATTAATTCGGCAGTTTTTGAGAATTTTTAAAATCTTTAAAATGTTTTTTTTCAAATACAGTTGAACTTCCATAACTCGAACTACTATAACACGAAATTTTACATGAAAATTTTATTCTATATCTCAAATTTCTATAACTCGGATTTTTCTACATCTCGAAGAAATATTTGGAAATTTTGAGGTTGATTTACTTCCATAACTCGAATTTCATGACTTTATATTGTGTATTTATTCATTTCCCTAATATTCCTATTGTTTGCCACTTACAATAAGTACCTGCTTTAATTATCTTTAAGACCGATGTGCCATTAACAATGCGCGGCAAGTCATTACAACTCATGGCAATGAATCTTCGTGAAAACTCCAGCAGTTATAAAATGCAAGCGCATCATAAGTTAAAGAAATTAGTACATTTTTATTTAGTATTTTATTTAAAAGCACACGTTATAGTCGTGAAAATGAGTGATTGTAAAAGAAAGATGTCAGACAAAGTGAGGGTGATCAGTGAAATTGACAAAGGTGTGAAGAAGAAGAAGGATATTGCCGCAGATTTTGGGATTCCTCCAAGTACTCTTTCGACAATTATCAAAAGTCGTGAAAAAATCTTGGCCATAGCTGCAAATGGTGCAAGCAGTGAGCGGAAACGTATCAAAACCTGCACTTATGAAGATGACGACGAGCTGTTCTGGAATGTTTTAAAATGATTCGCGATAAAAACAGGAATTATTGGTTTACCCTGATTTCATCGCCAGTGTCGGTTGGCTCGATAAATTAAAAAAAAAGGCATAACATTATTCACAAAGTAATGAGCGGAGAAAATGCAAGTGTTAATAACCATGACTGTGAAGATTGGAGAAACAATATTTTACCAGAACTCATAAGGCCAAATAAAAAAAAAGAGATTTTTAATGCAGACGAAACTGGTTTATTTTTTAAATGCTTACCCGATAAAACACTAACATTTAAAACCGAAAAGAGTTTTGGTGGGAAGAATAGCAAGGAAAGAGTTACCGTCATGATCGGTGCCAACATGTGTGGTACCGAGAAACTAAAACCATTAGTTATTGGAAAATCAAAAAATCCAAGATGTTTCAAAGGGAAAATACTTTTACCCGTTACATACAGAAGTAATAAGAAAGCTTGGATGACAAGGGCTCTTTATGAAGAATGGCTTTTAAATTTGGATAAAAAATTTCATGCTCAAAAACGAAAAATCCTTTTGTTTATGGATAAGTTATCCATAAACAAAAGGATTTTTCGTTTTTGGACAGTGTCCAGCACATCCCAGAATAACCAAGACGCTTACATCTATTAATGTTGTTTTTCTTCCACCAAACATGACATCAAAGCTTCAACCCATGGACCAGGGAATTATTAATAATGTCAAATTACACTACCGTAAAAGAATACTTAAACAGATTCTAACTGCTCTAGAAGATGGAGATGAAACTAGTCAGATTACTCTATGGGACGCGCTAACAAATTTATCTAAAGCGCGCCGGGACAATGATCTAGAGCAGGCAACTATAAAAAATTGTTTTGCAAAGGCTGGTTTCAAGAAAGAAAGTGAAAATAATTGGAGTGGTGAAGATGATACGCCTTTATCACAAATAAAAACATTGTTTCAGTTGTACACGAAAAAAGTTGAGAGTAATGTGTCTTTGGATGAATATTTGGGTATAGATAATGATGTAATTGTGGCGGACTATCCAACGGATGCCGACATTTTAGAAAAAATCAGACAACAAGAAGAAGATGAAGAAGCTTCATCTTATGAGACAACAACAACAGTTCAAATTCCACATCCACCTTCCAATAAAGAAATGAGGAATATTCTTAAGAAGTGCAGCGAATATGTATATTCTAATGACAGAACAACGGATAATGTGCTTTACAAACTTTGGAAAACTTTGTAGATAATGAATTTTTTAATCTAACACAATCAAAAATTGCAGATTTTTTAAAAATTAATGTTTTGTGTAAGAATGTTGCGTCTATTTAGATTATACTTAGAATATTATATGTACATATTTATGTATACAATTTTTAAAAATAAATGTTTGTTTCTATAACTCGAATTTTCTATATCTCGAATTCCCTTGAAGATTTGAGTTAGGGAAGTTTGGCTGTATCTTTATTTTTTCAAATGGCATGATACTGAGGCCACCCCCTACTTCGATAGAGAATTTTTTTCCGATTACATTAATACCTAACATGTAGGTATAAACCTTAAGTCTACTTACTAATTTTTTTTAATCTTTTTATTTTATCAATTTATCAACTGCTGTTTATAAATAAGTAAATAAACTTAGGAATTCTAGTCTGTCTGTCATTATTTTTTTTTATAAATACGAGTTACAATGCACCTCGCCTAAACTTAAATATCTCAAAACATGATTTTTGAAGTTACTTTACCTATTTTCCCAAGTACCGCAAATTTCACCTTTATTAATGGCAAGTACCTTTAAAAATTTTAAAAAATTTATGTTTATGTATGATTACCTTGGCAACATTCTGTTGAGAAGCTGTTCAGTCTTTTTCTTCTCCATATCGAGCTGCTCAGTGCGCTCCTTAATAAGCTCCTCCAAATTATTCGAGTACTTCTCCAACATTTGAAACATGGTATCAACAATGTTGACCTTTCTCCCATGATTGAGCTTCTTGAATTGATCGTGCACGGCGTTAAAATCAGGACGCATATCGGCCTGTTCGGCCCAACACTGCCTCATTATGTTGATGGCCTCTGGCGGCGCCGCTCCCTTGCTCACCGAGGGACGTATTAGAGGCGGTGGTCTCTTCACTTTCTCTATTATCTCTTTATAAAACAAAGGGGAAAGTAAAATGTTTATCTTTCTGGGACAATATTGATTTATGTGTATCAGGTGGTTATTTCTTGTTTCTAGGACTAACCTTCGGGGGTAAGGGCTAGCATACAAAAAGGTTCGCCTCGAACGACTACTTCCTGCATTATAATTCCGAAGGAGTAGACGTCGCCAGGCTGGGTGCCCTTTCTTCGAACGCTGGTGTGCCGAAGAATTTCAGGAGCAGTCCATAGATGATCTACAACATTATTTTTAGTTAAAAGTAATAACCATGACGTATTTAATATAAAGTAACATGAAATTTATGTACTCTTCTGTAATAAGTCATTATTTTGTAGTATAATTTATAGAAAATTTGTTTAAATGTGTGTGCATAAGATCCTAATGAGATTAACGTTGGAAACGTATACGTGAGAGTAATATACAGACTTAAACTCGTATATAATTAAGCCGAATCCTCAAATGACGTCTTCAAGACGAATATAGGATTTCTATTCGAAATTCAGCGCACAAAAGCTTCCTTTTGGGATTATCTAATTACATTACAATAATTTATGCAAGAAATAATTTTTCTTTAACCATTTTGAAAGCAACTGAAAGATTTTTACGATTTTCATGAACTTAAAAATGAATATATATTCACTGATATTTACCTCTTGCTGTTTTCTGTTCTGGGTTAATCCCTTGCGCCTCGTAGAAAGCGGGAAGGCCATAATCGGTAACTTTTAAGACCCATCTTGCATCGATGACGCAATTTCGCGAAGTCAAAAAGCCGTGAACTCGAATAGGCGTCGAATGCAGATACTTCATTCCCTTTGAAACGAAAAGAAATTTAATCACGTTAATGCACTCAATGAAAGGGTTTTGTAAAGAGGAAAAGGATGCTTGAGGCATAAAACGAAAGTGAGCTATAATTACATTTTACGAAAAAATTAAACAATAATTACGACGTTTTATATTACCCATTTTAACAAAGGCCCAATGTAATTAATGATAATTAAAAGGTGAAAATAAAATAAATTAAAATCTTAGTTACTTTAATCATTAAAATTTATATGTATTTTGTAAATTGAATCAAGTCCCGAAATGCAGAAACGTTATCGTTATTGTTGGATTTCTCATCAAGTTGGAGTGAATCCAATCGTTTTGGACTATGCTTCGAAACACATTACACAACCAATTGAGATTTCGAAGGTATAAAAGTACTGCTTACATCCCAATCATAGTCTTAAATTGACGTTAAACTTTTTCCTTAAAGAAAATTGTACCTTCACTCGAGTAATCCTATGAAGCTGTCAGAAGGACTTATTGTAAAACCACGAGATTGAAGCATAAAGCTACTTCGAAACCAAAGAAGCTAAAATATTCTATTAAAATTATTGATATAAGCAGGAGTTTAAAATAAATATAAGCTATGAGTTTTTACGATAATGCATAATCAGAGCAAAAAGCTTCCAGTTGAATACACTTTTTAATTTTTCAATTTTCAAATCCATATCATTTGATTTTCAATTCGAAACTAATACCGATGCAATTAACACTAGCGAATAATAAAACGTTGGCAAAACCTTGGATTAAGTTTTGATTTGTTCCGCATGGCTAGAACCTATTGGGAGTTACCCCAATTTCGAACAAATTAAATATCAAAATTAGTGTCAATTATTCAGGAATTAATAAGAACCATTATGCTCGCCCTCTGGTGGAAAAAAATACAAACTATATGCAGTGATTGCAATTTTTGCTATAATTCTTTTTTAATAATTACTTAATTGAATACAAAAAAGAGTAAGCGCTTCTTCATTTGTTAATAATTTTTTTAAGTTTAGTTCAATAATTTGGAGAAAAATAAAACGTTATTTTTAGTTTTTTATAAATCAGTTAAGTATATTAAAACTTTCCACATTTTTTTGTAAAAATATGCAGATACAAACATTTTATTTTATTAACATTTTTAATAAAAACTAATATTTTAGTAAAATTTTCAATATTTTTTTTACATAAATCTTTTTAACTTATCGATAGAAGTATGACATCATATTTTACAATATTTTATTGATGCCCCAGGAGTGAGCTTCCTTTAAAAGCTTCTATGAAAAATTTACATCCGTCATTTCACGGTTATTTAACTTATGTTCATAATAAATAAAATATGGTGTACACGAGAAACCGGCTTTGAAAAATTTATTTAACCTGGTAACTAAATCTATACTCAGATCATAGATCATGCAAAATGATTTATGAAATGTAACCTCACATGTGTAGTTAAATTGAATATGCGCCAAGAGAACTATACAATATTTTATACGAAATTGAGTTTGTTGCACATACAGCAACAAAGGTGCATATATGTGGCTTTTATTTATATACTGCTTATAAATGAACATATGTATACTAATCATATGCTTATAGATTTATTAAAACTTATATATTTTTAATTCATATTTATTTATTTAGCTCAAAGAAAAAGTTTCAAAAATTAACTTTAAAAAACTAAAACATGCAATTATAAAATTTATTGAATAATAAAAATTCGTTGATTACTTCGAGTTTGTTTATTGTTTGTACAATTATATTTTCCTAGCAAAATCAATTTTTAGAAATATAACTGAAAGTAATTAAAAACTTTAAAGTTAAAAGTAGGTATAATCGATTTAAATGTTTAATGAACGTTGAATTTTTGAATTTAAATTAAATAACTTCGAACTTTTTAGAAGCAAAATTTTATTTTTTATATGAAATTTCTATTTTTCTTGTATGTATCTAGACTAATCTTTGTATATGCGCGTTGATTAAAAAATTTACAGAATGTTAACCTAATTTAAATTATATTATAAATGATGTTTTGTTAATAGACTTTATGTAATAAGTTAATAAAGTTGTGGAATATTAGTAAAAGTTGAGGAGAGATTTAAATACTTAGGTGTCTCACTTTTATACAGCAAAACAGTTTTTAGATACAAATTAAATGTCTTTCTAAATAGAAAAAAATCATGTGAAAAAACATACCATTAGTAAATAAGTCATTACCAGGTGTACAGTCGGTGTTCAAAGATATTTTAGATTTTAGATCTACATTGTTATTTAGTTACTAACTAAATTTGTGCTTCCGCTACAACATTGTTATTTAGTTACTAACTAAATAACCGGTTGATCTAAAATCTAAAATATCTTTGAACACCGACTGTACACCTGATAATGACTTGATCAAAGCTTCCATCTTTGATTGATAAGCATCTTAATTAAACTATTTATTCACCTAAACTTCAATTTATTGGACGCCCAATAAAAAAGAAAAGTTTTCATTAATGTGATTTAACGGATTTATTTTTTAAATACTACGTCTGAAGATGGTAAAGTGTTTACCGAAACATGTAGCGTAGCAAAAATTATCATATATAATATAACTAGTGAAATCGTGATTAGCGATAATCACGTTGGTTGCCACGAAACGTGTTGTCAAAAATTAATTCCACGAGTCGAAGACGAGTGGAATTAATTGACAACATGTTGAGTGGCAACCTATGTGATTATCATTTAATCACGATTTCACGAGTTATATTCATTAGATTATACCAAGAGATAATAAGTTTATATTCCTGTATTGTATCTCAAATAACAACTGTAGTGGTGAGCACATGCGCTAAGGCGCCGGTCTCTCGATCGGCGGACGCGGGTTCGAATCCCACCCGGGCATCTAATTTTTTTGAGATTATTGTTTATAATCAGAATCGATAATCAAAAACGATAATCAAAAACGATAATCACACGCCGGCGAGAGTGCTTACCGCTTAATAAGCAAGTTGGCGCATAGGACGTAAATACATTAGGAGTGGTATAATCTGTATGATATTGTTTTAATAAAGTTGGAAAATAAGGAATCATCACATTACCAGTTATTTAACACTTTTTCCAAATAATCGCTAAGCAACCCAACCCATTAGTGTTTTTTCGACTCCTTAAAAAGTTACAATAATGTTAAAATTGACACCCTGTATAAATTTATTTTATTTTGAACTTTCTATTTAATGAACTTTGGATTTTGTCTTTACTAAATTATTTTTATTAATCATTATTGAGTGTTTTTGTTTTATATTATACAGGGTGATTCAGACCACCCGTGCCACCCAAATATCTCGAGAACGCGTTATCGTATATGACTGAAATAAAAAAATTAATTACCAAAGTGAACTTAAACAATCCATTGGTGAACTTCTGTTTTTTCAGGAACAACACGGATTTTATAAATTTATAAACTCTTTCTACAAATTCCAATGTTTTACCAACTTTCAATATCATACTTTTCCATATTTCAACAAATTTCTTTTTTTAATTTACTTATTCTAATCGTTTTTTTGTTTTTCGAATAAATTCTAAAGTATGGAAAATATTAAAAAAATATTTTAATAAAAGTTGTTTGTTTTAAAAGACCTGTCAAACCATAATAAACTTGACCTAAAGTATTGGAAAAAAGTAGGGCAACATTTCTTTTTTTATAAAATTTTTAAAAATAGTGAAAATAATGTTTAATTTTAACACTCAGTATTTAGTATCGAATTTATAAAGTTTATTTTAATTTAAACTTCTTTGAAAATTTAAATATTTTTAAAGAATTTTTTCATTCACGCTTTATTGTTGGAAAAAAGTAGAGAAACGTATGCAACATTTTATTATAATACACAAAATAATGAAAAACTTTATTTCACATACTTAGTTTATGCTTATCCATCATGCCGCGAGGAATACAAATTTCAAAAGAAATTACAAATTTGATAATTAATGATTTTCATAAAAAAAGTGTCACAAGCTGATATTTCTAGAAAGTATTCGCTGCGTAGATGCATTATATCCAGAATTATAAAAAGGTATAATGAAAGTGGAACAGTAGAATTCAAAAAAGTCTAGACGGCCACGAAAAACAACATTACGTGAGGATCAAACCAAATTAAGGCCCAATTTGATAACAATCAGTTTTCAAATTTTACATCACGCACTGTCAGAAATAGACTAAGTGAGAATAATCTTATAGCTAGAAGACCAGCAACAAAACCTCTACTATCAAAGAAAAACAGACGTGCCCGAATTAAATTTGCTCAAAACCACATTAATTGGACTTTGGAAGATTGGAATAGCATAAAATTCAGTGACGAATCAAAGTTTAGCTTGATAAGTAGTGATGGAATCCAATATGTGAGACGTCCTGGGGGCAAAAGATGTTCGACATACAGTAAAACATGGTGGTGGGTCTGTAATAATTTGGGGGCGCTTCTCCGGTTTCGGAATGGGGCCCATTCATCGTATAAATGGCATAATGGATCGTTTTGTGTATAAAAATATTTTAGAGAACACTATGGTCCTATATTATGCTGATAGGACTCTCCCATTACGTCACTTCTTTCAGCAGGATAATGATCCGAAGCATACATCAAAATTTGTAAAACAATGGTTTGCGGAAGAAAAAAATTAATTTATTGAAATGGCCATCACAATCTCCGGATTTAAATCCAATTGAAAACCTTTGGAGTATTTTGGATAACAAAATTGGCTATAAAACTTACAAAAATTTGGACGAACTCTTTCCAGCGTTTCAAAATGCTTTGGATGAAGTAGATCCAATTTTAAAATCTTTTAAAATCAATGCCCAGAAGATGTGCTGATATACTTAAGGACAAAATATTAGTTTACAATTTAATTTTTGTATTTTTATATGAATAAATAATAAGTTTATAATTGTTGCTCTACTTTTTTCCAGCCTTATTACTAAATTATTTTACAAAACCTGCAATTTTTATTTTTATTTAATAAAAAAATTATGAAATAATGTAGATTTAAAGCATTCTTATTTTGAAATATTTAAGTTATTTATTACAGAATATTATAACCTACATATGTACTATGTATACAGGGTGAGGATAAAGTTCGGCAACGACCATTTATTTTTTAAATAAAGCATTTTTGAAAAAAATGTTTCAAATAAAAGTTTTACTATTCTTAAAGACGCATTCTTTAAGAATATTGCCATAACCTTGGCCAGTACGGTGAAGGTCAAGCGATACTCAACTTTTTTTTTTCAAATGACAACCTCAATTTTTTTTGCATAATATTATAGCTTCTTTGTAGAGGTTTACAGGCCATATTTTTTTAGATAAATAGTTTAGAAATTACAAGGGTTTAAATTTTCAATAAAAAGAGTTCGGCAACGTCCATTTATTTTCGAAATGCAGCGTTTTTGAAAAAAATGTTTCAAATAATATAAGATAGTGCGTCGCTATGAATCGTACAACTTTTATTTGAAACATATTTTTCAAAAACGCTGCATTTCGAATATAAATGGACGTTGTCGAACTCTTTTTATTGAAAATTTAAACCCTTGTAATTTCTAAACTATTTATCTAAAAAAAATAAAAAAATATGGCCTGTAAACCTCCACAAAGAAGCTATAATATTATGTAAAAAAAAATTTAGGTTGTCATTTGAAAAAAAAAAGTTGAGTATCGCTTGACCTTCACCGTACTGGCCAAGGTCATGGCAATATTCTTAAAGAATGCGTCTCTAAGAATAGTAAAACTTTTATTTGAAACATTTTTTTCAAAAATGTTTTATTTCAAAAATAAATGGTCGTTGCCGAACTTTATCCTCACCCTGTATATTAAGAAAATGAAAATGTTGCTCTACTTTTTTCCAATACAGTATGTTGCTATTTAAAAAATAAATGTAATCTCCGCTTGCGGATAGTTCCGGGTTGTTCCGGAAAAAAATAAGTTCACCAATGAATTGTTTAGATTCACTTTCGTAATTTATTTTTTTATTTCAGTTGTCGAGATAAATGGGTGGCACGGGTAGTCATCTGATACGCCCTGTATATTAGTACAAAAGAGTGCCCAACAAAAATTATAAAATAACTGTAACTTTTTAAGGAGTCGAATAAACATATAAGTTGATAGGATTTTTTTTTTCAGAATTAAATTTACTATACAGGGTGTCCCAATTTCAATTGCATTATACAGTGCGGTCATAAAGTAAATCCCCCCCCCCCTGCTAACTTTTGAACGGTTATGTTTTTAATTCTAAAAATTTGTCTACTGAGGAATCTAATTGCGAACTTGCTAATAAAGGTATTTTTGATTTTGTGGAACTTCCGGTTATACCGAAACTGGATGGCAACTTTCTTATTTTAAATGGAACACCCAGTATATTTTTGCGTTTTTGTGTTCTGCATAAAAATACTATTAAATTGACCTAGCATAGTGTGGTCTACGATTAATACTTTCGGAATTACGCCCATTTGAAAATCGCATTTTTATGCATCTTCATTTACACCAGAAGTTGGACCCAAGTGCACCAACTTCCTTATTTTAAATGATTTTTTTTGCAATTAAGTTAATAACATTAAATTTAAACAAAATTTTTATCCAAGAGATGTCCTGTAGATTTTATTACTGTCATGAGGTTGCAGGTGTTTATGTTAAACAGCAAAATTAACGAACTTACTATTAAACATAATTTTGTTTAAATTTCATATTATTAACTTAATTGCAAAATATTTCATTTAAAATAACGAAGTTGGGGCAGTTGGGTCCAACTTCCGGTGTAAATGAAGTTGCATAAAAATGCGATTTTCAAATGGACGTAATTCCGAAAGTATTAATCGTAGACCACACTATGCTAGATCAATTTAATGGTATTTTATGGAGAACACGAAAATGTAAAAATATACTGGGTGTTCCATTTAAAATAAGAAAGTTGCCATCCACTTCCGGTATAACCACAAGTTCCACGAAATCAAAAATAAATTTATTAGAAATTTCGCAATTAGATTCCTGGGTAGACACGTTTTCAGAATCAAAAACATAACCGTTCAAAAGTTAGCAGGGGGGGATTTACTTTCTGTCCGCACGGTATAGGTATCTTTGTTAAAGTCACAGATTCGGTTAAATGGGCATTGTTTAGCAGTTTTTTTTATACATATGCACTTGAAAAAAATTCAAAAATTTCAAGCCATTCAAAAAAAAATCGGAAAATTCAATTTTTTTATTATTTCATATTTTTGATTATTTCGTTAACTACAATAGTTATAAAAAGTGTTTCGGCTAAAAGTTATTCGATTCGTAAAGACGGATGTAAATATGTTTATTACAAAAATTTCACATACTAGGTTTTCACAATATCAATAGCAACTTTCATATTTTTAATGGACGCCATATTGAATTTTTCAACACTTAAATTGCATGTTTTTTTTTATTACATCGATGTATTATAATTCATGTTTGAAGTAATACACGGAATACGGAATACTTGATATTATTTGAATTAAATTAAGTAAGCTATGACTTTTTGACAGGACTTCTTTAAACAAATGACAATTCGAGCAGTCATTTTAGATTATTATATAGGATATAAGTCCAAAACTTGTCATAGTGTTCATTTAGTTAGTGGAAATGTTGCCATTTGTACATGATTAATCAATCACTAAAACTTAATTATTTTAACTTAATGTACAATAAACCGACATAATAATCTATGTTAATTAATTTAATTCAAATACTTCAACGTGTGTTACTTCAAACATGGATTGTAATACATTGTTGAAAGCAGAAAAAAATGGAATTTATTTATGGAAAAATCTAATATGATGCCCATTTATAAGAAAGTTGCTATTGATATCTTAAAAACCGAGGGTGTAATAAGTTTTCAAAAAATATATTCAGATTAGTCCTTACGAAACAAATAACTTTTATCCGAAACATATTTTTGTAACTTTTCTAGTTAATGAAATAATCGACTTTTTGAAAACTTGGATTTTTGTTTTTATAGAACAAAAACTATCAAAATCAGATAATATTTAAATTAAATCTAAGCCTTAAATATCAAGGTTTCAAAATAAATTAATGATAATTCTATTTTTAAATTATGCAGTTCATTTGTTTGTAAAATACTTTTTTTGAATTGGAAAAATAACGGAAAATTTAATTCTTATTTTTATTATCCATCCATGTGTTTTTAAGGCTAATACAGGTTGTGTATTTACATGTAGGTGGTTTAATTTATTTTAGAGCCCATTAAACGATTGAACAATTATTTAATCGAGATAATTACTCGAAATAATTTAAATAAATAAATTACCATCACACAAACTGGAAATTGATGGAAATTTGAATTTATATAATTAAGCCTGTTGCTACTTTTAATTTTATGGATGAATAATAAATATAAACATTGCAAAAATTTAAATTACTGAATAATAGATTTTCTGATTTAGAATATACATAAAATATAAATTAACTTGTTATTTTTTATAATTGAAAATGCGTAACAAAAATATTATTTTATAATTTCTGATAATTGCATTGTATTAATACACTTTTTTTACTGTTATTGTCATTTTTGTATGGGCTAGATTTACTGATTTAGTTATTTATTTATTTATTACAAACTTTTGAAGAATTTCGGTACAAACAACAAACATTAAAAATGCATTTTCTAAAAAGTTGGTTTCTAGAATAAAAATCCTGCCTTTATTTATTAACTTTTCGAATTATCAGCTTTTCACTTGCATTATTTAGGTGATGGATCGCACCAGACTATTTAATTTAATTATCTATACAGATTTCTTCTAAATTCCTTGAAAAGTATTTGTTTTAAGACGGACTGTTGTAATCAATAATAGATAATAATACTTTATCTATAAATTACAAAGAATATTAAATTGGAAGTTATTTATAAACTTTATACTTAAAGAATTCGGTTTAAACAATTTTTTTTAAGATGAGAACTTGACGATGATTTGGGAGAGTAATTACTAAAGGTTAAGGTGAATGATTCAACTCCCAAATTTTCAATAGAATTTTGAATTTTTTTATATTTTAAATAATTTAGCTTCTAATGAAAAATGGTAACTTTTCCTGGTACTTTCGAAATTTTAAATACATATGTTAAATTGTTCAACTTTTGATTTTTGTAAAAAAAGACATAAATCTATCTTTTAAAATACAGACAGGGTCTCCAAGCGCTGCGAAGAAGTGACATTCCTCTAAAATGAAAAAAAGATAACGATACAGTAGTATTAAGAAAGCAAAATAGAGAAAATTTGAAAAAAAAGTCATCAAAAGAGCTATTTTGTCTATTTTTTACTGTTTCTTTATTTGGATAAAATCTCCAAAGCCATTGATATGCGACCATTCAAACATTATATCAATAGAAATTGCCATAGATTGATGTTAAAATATACATATTTATGGTCCATTTGAGAATTTCTTGGTCAATTTGCGTTTCATGAGACACTCTGATAAAACCTTATCACAAATTTAAATTTGAGAGGATAGCTGTAAATTAGACGATATTGAAATTTTTTCACAAAATTTAAACCCAAAATTGTCATTAGTTTTAGAGCAGTGATTTTTCAAAAATTAATCTTTCATCGCTTAATTCCCAAATATCAGCAAAACGAGTAAAAATAAACCCATAAAATATGAGTATGACTATACAACTCACAAGTGATTATTTTTTGTGACAAGTAAAACGTCAAAAATATCAGCGCTTATTTTATGACGTTAATGTCAAATTTCAAAAGTTTGAAGTTGGCTGTCAAATTTTGCACAAAAAAGTGAAAAATATGCACTCTTGTTCAAATTACAAGTCGAATATTTTTCTTAACCCCAAATGACATTCGTGGTAATGACAGTGAAAAATATTCGACCACTCGTGATATTACATATGATTATTTTTTAATATCGATATTATTAAAATATGTCTATGGTCTGTATGTTTTTTAGCGCTGGGACACCCTGTATAAAACTTGTTTATTTTTACTATAAATAATTTTTATACAGGGTGAATCGGAAGGAGTGTGTGAAACTCCGGGAGTGTATTCTACACGTTAATATACAGGGTGTCCAGAAAATGGCGCCTAAGCTCTCCAGTACGTTTTTGGAGACCCTTCAGGTATCCTTAGAAAAATTGTTAAAAAATTCTATCGACCTTCCTTCTTAAGATATTAAGCAAAAACTAAAAGGTAAACTTGGCAACATAGCTTCCTCAAAACAGGTATTGTAATTAAAGGTAATATTAAGCATTGACATTATTTGACACACATCTGACAAAATTAAATAAATTTTATTCAAAGTACAACAAAAAACGAGTTACATTTGTCGAATCTGCAAAACGGTTTCATCTTCATTTTTAGTCGAAAAACAGGTAAAAATTTACTGATGCAGGATTTTATATTTGCAAGCTGCTCCGACAAGTGCTTTTTTGAATCCAATTTTAAAAAACTTCTGATTTTTATAATAATTGCTCGAAATTTTCACCTTGCACTTGTATGCAAATTTGTGCTCGTCGTCTAATATTTGCTTGAACTGCATGTAGCATTTGGGGAGTCACACTTTGAGCTGCATTTCGAATTCTGTTCAACAAATCTTCTACATTTTGGACGAGAGTACGATATACCAGAGCCCTTATGTGACCCCACAAAAAACAAGTCCAGAGGTGTAAGATCTGGACTTCTGGGTGGCCAACGTATAGGTCCGTTACGACCGATCCATCGTTGAGGATATTCCTCATCTAACCAAATTCTTACTGCGAAGGCAAAATGTGGAGGAGCACCATCTAAATGCATCCACATGTTCCTGGTTGCAGCTAGTGGAAGATTTTCAAGATGTTCCTCCAGCTCATTTGTCAAAAAATTTAAAAAATTGCTTCCATTCAGGCGTGGGGGTAAGATAATTGGTCCTATTAAATGATTTCCGAGTATTCCCGCCCATAAATTCACACTAAAACGATTTTGGTTGTTGGTTGGTTTTATAAGATGAGGATTTTCCAGGGCATAGTAATGTGAGTGAATCCGTCTCTTGAAAAATTTGCTTCATCGGTCCATAATTATACGGGAAGTATACGTAGCATCCAATTCTATTTGCTCTAACAACCAATTACAATAGTTTGTCCTAAGTGCAAAGTCAGTGGTTAATAAGGCTTGAACTTTATTGTAGTGATAGCCATGAAAGCCTTCTTCTATCAGAAAATTATTAATAGAAGATTTGGATACCCATACTTCATTGGAAATCCTCCGTGAGCAGCACGTTGGATCTTCTTCCAAAACCTTTAAAATTTGTTTCTAGATGTCAGGTGTAATTACATTTCGTGGACGTCCTCGATCTACACCTCCAGCTGGTGCTAACATATCCGTTTCTCCACTTCTTTGATCCAACCTTCGAATAACTTTGCAATCTGGATGTCTTCTTTGGGGATACCTCTCAGCATACATCCTTGAAGCTGCTAAAGCATTGTCCTGGCATTCACCCAACATTTTTAACATATCTGCGTATTCGCGATTCGTGTACATTTAAGGTGAACACGAAACCAAACAAGAAAAAACGAAAACTAAATGAACACGAAAGGACAACAACTTATTAAAACGAAACGACAAGAGATATTTAAGACTGAAGAATAAGAACGATTTAAAACGAAATTAATAAAACTGGAGCATTGACGAAGCAAAACTTCGAAAATCAGATGATGAAATTCGAATTATCAGCATAGATTGTCAGATTAATATCAGTGACAACTTGATTAATCATTTAATAAAAAGCAATTAATCATGTTGCCAGATTCATTTTTTGAAATAAATACATGTAATTTTTAATTTAAAAAATTAAATTGTAATGTTAATAAAACAGTATTTAAATTTAATTTATTGCAAATCTACCAAATAGAAGTCCACCTTCATAGCACAATTTGCAGTTTTCCGAAATTCACAATAATAAAGAAGTTGAATTCCCAACTTTAACTCTTCATATCTCGGTCAGTTGGTCAAGAGGATTTTTTTACTATTTTTCTGAGGATCCCTGAATGGTCCCCAACTACGCACTGGAGAGCTTGGGCGCCATTTTCTGGACACCCTGTATGGTAAAAATACCAAAATGTTGTTATCCAATTTTTATTAGTTTTAAAAATAAAAGGAGGCAATACTTGCATACTTGCAACTTGCATAACTCTTTTCTTGGACGATGGATTGGTCTTGGTGGTTTTAACTGGCCCTTGAACCTTCCACCGTTACATTATTGCTTTCAGAACTTGTAAAAAATTAAGGTTTATTTATATAGAAAATGTTGGTATTCGGTTTGCACTAATTAGACGTATTTTGAATGGCAAGAGTGTTCATAGAAGAACGCATAAATGTATACCTACAGGCACATGGGAATATTTTTCAAAATGATTTATAAATTATAAATAAGCTAAATGTTCTACTAAAACTATGCCGACTTAAGTTTTTAAAACACCATAACTCGAAAGCTAATAAAAATTGGATAACAACATTTTGAAGTTGGCTGTCAAATTTTGCACAAAAATGGAAAATGTCATGTCATTTGGGGTTAAAAACTCCCTTCCTGCTTGTTCTTGCTACGCAGTCGAGGAATTAAAACTTAAAACCAAATGACATTCGTGGTAATGACAGTGAAAAATATTCGACTCAAATTTGACCTCTGGTAATATTACAAATGAAAATAACCAGCCATTAAATTTACTCTGATCCTAAATATTAAGAATAAAAGAACTTAAGACCCAATGGCGTCCAGTACATTGTTATATTTGGCTATTAGTTCAGTACATGGAATTTATCATTCGTACATTACACTAGTTAAATAGGGTTGGTTCGTTTTAATCTTGTAACTAAACCATCATTATTCAGGGGCAGAGTAGGCTCACAATTTATGTGATTAAGGATTTGGTATATAAGGATTCATGTTTTCGAGCAAATCCGTACATACCATGGAGCATCAACGAAGGACTTTAATCTGGAAAGTTTGTACATATTTGTTTAATTAAGCCGTTAGCTCGCGACATTTTTCGTCTCCGATTTCATACAGCATGCCTTTTGGAGGAGAGAATATTTACCCTATAAGAACAAAGAAAAGCAGGTACTAAACCCCCGCACGCTGTCCGATCATATGGAAAATTGCATTTCCATTTTCACAAAAAAATTGGTGTTTTTCTCTGATTTAATATTGCTGCCCTTTTAGCAAAAGATAGTTAAAATAAATTTAAGTCTTGAAAATTAGAGGCATGCGATTCGCAAGGTCGCAAAGGGCTCAAAGGGTCATGTGATCTTGTAGTAAAAAAATATGATTTTTTGTGTTTTCATACTGCATGCCAATGAAAAGAATTAAAGTTTGTGTCATAAAACCCCCATAAAAAATTTGGCATGCGGCTCCCGTTGTCTCAACGGTCGAAAAATTATTAAAAGTTTTGTGAAAATTTTAAGCGATTTGACGTGATCTTAAACAACACCAAATTAAGTAAGTGTGAATTTTATAGTGTAAAATGTCCTAAATTTAAATGGCATGCATCGCTTAAAATTTTCACAAAACTTTTGATAATTTTTCGACCGTTGAGCCAACGGGGGCCGCATGCCAATTTTTTTATGGGGGTTTTATGACACAAACTTTAATTCTTTTCATTGGCATGCAGTATGAAAACACGAAAAATCAATTTTTTTTACTACAAGATCACATGACCGTTTGAGCCCTTTGCGACCGTGCGAATCGCATACCTACGATTTTCAAGACTTAAATTTATTTTAACTATATTTTGCTAAAAGGGCATGCAATATTCCATATGATCGAACAGCGTGTTGGGGCTTAGTACCCGCTTTTCTTTGTTCTTATAGGGTAAATATTCTTTCCTCCAAAAGGCATGCTGTATGAAATCGGAGACGAAAAATGTCGCGAGCTCCCGGTCTAAATATATGGTATGGCATTTCTTAGCGCATCCTTAAAGTTGTATGCCATAACCCATACTGGTTAAAAATATAAAAGTAAATCAATACTTTATTGCCATTTGTCTATATTTCATATTTAGTTCTTTTCATTTTTATAAACTCCATCCAGCGTATCTACGATCATAAATAGGTATTTGCCATTATTTTCATGTGGGATCATATTACTATTGATTGTGACTAATGAGTCCCTATTTTTGTTTCATTGGTGAAGATGTTGCCTCATTTAATTTGATTTTCCAGTTTTTAGTCCATTTAGTCACTGTGTTACAGGCATACTGAAGTTTTTTGGTAGATTTAATTTCATCTTCTACTGCCCGAATTCGAGTATCATCCGCAAAAGTAACAGTGATGGTGTCTTTTATCTATGGTTTGTTACTCATGTATATCAAATATAGTAACGGGCCTAGTACACTGTCCTGACGCAGCCGGGCGTATATTTCTTCTTCAGAATACTCTTCTTCCAGTTTTATTCTGAACACTCTATTAGAGACTTTAGAAATTCAAAACTATAATAAACCCTTATGCTCGCTTTCGCGACATCAAGTGTTGAGTACAGTAGTTTTTCTTCTGTAAGATATGACTACGTTTAAACCGTTACAGTTAAAGGGGTTTTGATCGGTACTCCCCAGTCGAAAGCAACGAAGTATTTATTCCGCTACAAGTTCTATCGAATTACTCAAACCAAGTTATAAACTAATGAGAAATATAAAATATGTAGAAAAGGATAAAATATATTTAAATAATGTGCTCTACTAAATTTTGTTCCGAAAATTAAATATTGAAACTAAGTAGATAATTGTTGCCAACGTTGGTAATATAATTCTCTAGTAACTGTCACTTCAGTTCAATCGCCGGCGCCGTTTGTTCCGTTAAATTTACACCGTTGCATCGAATTGTGCATTTCAATTACTGGATTGAGAGTACCATTGCACCTCTTTCAATAACTCGGGATAAGTATGTACTGAAAACCTTAGTTGTTATGTTTACCTTGAAATTCTGAAATTTAATTGGACCGCGCACCACATTTATGGAAATAATAGTACTTTTAAGATTTAGTAGACGGTAGACGGCGCCGGCGGTGAATACGAGCTAGAAAATACAAGTGCAGAGAATATCGCTCTTAATTTTATGTTCATACATAACTACATAAAATTATACATTTTCTCTTGTCATAATGCCAGAATTGATTATTGGTTTCTGGAAAGGAGTACATATATTGTCCGAGTTAAAATTTACTAAGATGCATATATTCTTGAAATGTGTTTTCATGTGCACAAAAAACGGCCAACGATGTAGCTTCGTTATTTCTTATCCGACTTTAATAAGTGATATGTCAAATAAATGGTTTAAAAAATACTACTATCAGATAACAAAAGAAGAATTTTATTTTTGAAAACATCAGAGGAGGAGGAGGCAACTTTTCTTTTCCAAATGGCAACATATTTTTTTCGATTCAAAAAATCATTAACAAAAATAATCTAAACCAATAGGGTCTTACAGGCCTTGAAAAAACAGAGAGGGAATGCTCTCACATGCCCATCTCTCTCTGCGTTGCCAACCCCAAAAAAATAAATAAATAATAAGAAAATATTGCTTATTTCTGTATTTCAAACATACTAAAAATAATTAAATAAATTATTAAACAATTTCTTATTGTTTTACAAATTTTATTTGCTTTAAATATTATTTTCGTATCACGTAAAATTTCTAGGTTATGTAAATCAAAACAATAAACAACAGAAAATATTGCTTATTACTATATTTCAAACATACTAAAAATAATTAAATAAATTATTAAACAATATCTTATTGTTTTACAAATTTTATTTGCTTTAAATATTATTTTCGCATCACGTAAAATTTCTAGGTTGTGTAAATCAAAACAACAAACACAAACGCATAACCATGAATCATACTGGAATTAAATAAAATTTGTAAAACAATAATAAATTGTTTAATAATTTATTTAATTATTTTTAGTATGTTTGAAATACAGAAATAAGCAATATTATCTGTTGTTTATTGTTTTGATTTACATAACCTAGAAATTTTATGTGATGCGAAAATAATATTTAAAGCAAATAAAATTTGTAAAACAATAAGAAATTGTTTAATAATTTATTTAATTATTTTTAGTATGTTTGAAATACAGAAATAAGCAATATTTTCTTATTATTTATTTATTTTTTTGGGGTTGGCAACGCAGAGAGAGATGGGCATGTGAGACCATTCCCTCTCTGTTTTTTCAAGGCCTGTAAGACCCTATTATACCAAAATTTTTTTTTAAATTAATTTTTCTAATTTTTTTTTCTTATTTTTTTTAAATTATTTTCTTATTTATAATTTTTTTTAATTTAATTCAATTGTTTTTTTTTGTTTTTTTGTTTTAGAGTTTTCAGTTTTTTATTTTTTTAATTTTTTTTTAAATTTATAATTAATAAATTAAAAAATTATTAATTATAAAGTAAAAAACAAAATTTAAGAAAATAAAAAATTGAAAACTCAAAAACAAAAAAAAAATTGAATTAAATTAAAAAAAATTAAAAATAATAAAATTTTTTTAAAAAAATAAGAAAAAAACATTTACAAAAATTAATTTAAAAAAAATTATTGGTATAATTGGTTTAGATTATTTTTGTTAATGATTTTTCTCAAGTGAAAAAAATATGTTTCCCTTTGAAAAAGAAAAGTTGCCTCCTCCTCCACCGATGTTTTCAAAAATAAAATTAATCTATAATATTATTATCTGATAGTACTATTCTTCAAACCATTTGGCCGTTTTTTGTGGACCCGTCTGTATTTATTAGCTTTTTGAAAAAATAATTTTTTGTTAACAAATAATTGAAAAAAATTATAATGGGGTCTGCTTGTAATTGTAGCTAAATAATAGAAAAAAAATATTTATGTTCAATGTTTAATAAAGTTGGAATAAATGAATAAAAACAATATTATGCGTACTACCCACTACCCAACGAACTATGTTACCAAATAAGTTTTAAAATAAAAATTCACGAACATTGTTCAAATATTTCTTTTAGAAATGTTAGCGAATAGTCAGTGTCCACTCCAAAAACGATCCAGTTTATATTGGAATTTATTTAATCAAGCTTATATCAGCTTCTAAAATAAATTAAATATTTAAAAATTTGATAATCATTTACAAAAATGAGTCGACGTTTCCGCAACAATTCTATATAAATTTTATTCAGGGTAATTTATAATTGTATGTAAAAAACGTATAAATATTCTACATAAAATTTGGAACAATTTAATGTTTAAAAAGAAAACCAATTTTAATTGTAACCGTTGAAACGTCTAAAAAATATGATAGAATTTATAACCGTATTAATTAAAAGCAGATAATAGTATATTATTCAACGAGCGAGTAATGATAGCCATTACTCACGAAGACCGAAATTGCGACACGAGCCGGTAGGCGAGTGTCGTAAAAGGTCTGAGTGAGTAATGGCTATTTAATCGCGAGTAGAATACTATACTTTATCTACGACGATTTTTCACTTTTAGATTCTCCTATCTATTATTGTCATTTTGCTGGCCGTTATTTTCATTAAACACCTATGTTTACTCTAGATTTTTGTTCTATGGCGTAAAATTGACGGCCCAATTTAACCTCTAAAATCACCTGACACCTAATTATATTGTTAATGTTTCTCCAATCCCTAAAGGCTCTGAATGCCATTTATAACTGTCTTTTGATTTATTTGGTAATAAATTTTGGGTTGTTGTTAGCGCAGTTTCTAGTATTTCTGGGGGTGTGCAACTTTCACTTTCTGAATCCATTTTATATACATATGATGTACTCACACTTTTTATTATTTTTGTAATTATATTTTTTAAGAAATATGTTTTTAATTTGCAATAAATAATTACTATTATTAATATAATATAATTGTAAATTCACTTTCTTTAAAGATTTTATATTTCAAATTGAAATTATTTTGACAGCGGCGCACGCAAGTGAAGGTGGCGCCGTCACATTCTACTCGTGTAACCTCGTTACCGGTCGGTTTTTAGCCAACTTCATCCCGGTTGTTATGATAAATGTTTTGAAAATGCTGTCTCGTGATTGGTTCCAGCTAGTGTGTTATGGAGAGACATTTGATTTAAATGGAGATATAACACACGGCTAAATTGTAATGATTGTAATTAATTAATAAGGAATGGGTACGTAATTAACATGTTATTCGATAGTCGTAGATAAAAAACATTTTAAAAATTCTGTTGTTCTCAACCTGTCCAAGAAACCATTGGCAAAATTGTAAGCCCGGTTCAGCTTCTTCATTTTATAGAGCATGAAACTTGAACAGGGATGATGTGGTAAGGATGTATCTATTCCTGTTAAGTAGGTACGCCAAACAAAATTCTGTGAAAGGTGAAATTGTAGTCAAATTAGCCGCGTACTTATTGTATATCCATTTCAGCATCGACTACAACTTCTTCCGATTCTACCAAATCTGGACGTAGTATAGCACCAGCTCCATTTTGCGGAGTATCACAATCTTCCTCAGTCTTCTGAAAGTTACAGTAAATACTTCGGACCATTATTTGATGTTTCGTTCAATGGAAATACGAAATGCCATAATAATAGTATAATAAAGAAAGAGTTTCATCACTTTTTGTATCAATTTTCAATTAAGATGTTGGAAAAATTTTTCGATTAGTTGGTAGCATGTTTATCATCACTGACGATTATTAATGTCATTCTTTCATGGCATTTTTAAAAATTTACCTTTTAAGCTAGCCTAGATGCTCAAAATCCGTCTAAGTAACTTTGAACATTCATATTTCAAAGGAATAATTCAATTTAACTTATTTATTAAGGTCCACAAATAGTTATTAAAAATTTATTATGCATTTCACTAGTTATTTTTGATTGACTTCTGCGTACTAGAAACTTTAAAAAACAAATTTACTACTTTTCTGAATATTATAGCACCGCTTTTAGTTCTACTACCCATAGCAACGAACCAAAATATAAAAATTATCTTTTAAACATAAAAGCGGTTTGATTTTTAATTATTTTTGAACTTTTTAAATTTTTCACACATTTTCGTTCCAAATATTAGAATATGTATACGACTTTTTACACTGAATTATAATTCTCCTTATACAGGGTGATTTATAATCCCAGCGGTGTGAGGAAATAAGATTACGTTAAAATGAAAAAAGATATCGACATGCGGTTTTTGACAGAATTTTAGGCGCACACTACAAATATTTAAAGAATATACCGGGTGCCCATTCCAAGATAGCGGTTTTGTTGACTTTTGTTAAGGATTTTTTTAAATTTGCCTAATATGTGTTTGAATTTTCTCTATTTTGATTTTTTAATAATGAGTTTTATTACAATAGTAGTTTTTGTTGTTTTACATCACAAATACAATCGAAACTCGCAATTGGCAATTATCAATTTTCGATTTGTAAGTCTCAGTATTCTTTAAAAATTTAACAATTGATATATTACCAAGGAAACCCTTATTTTGTTGAATTTTGTTTTTACACCCTTTTACCATTTATCATTTCTTCTTTAGAAAAGTTCATTATTTCGGTTTAGCTATTATCGAAAGTACAGAAAAGATAATATAATATTTTAATTAACATACAGGGTCCGCCAAGAAAATGGAAACACCTAAATATTTTTTGAACAATATTGAATTTAAAAAAAAAGTTAAAACAAAAGTTTATTTTATTTAAGCGATCTACCATTTAAACATATTTTTAATATACAGAGTATTCGTTTTATTAGTTATAAGACACCTAACTTTCGTTTTTTAAATGCAACACCCTGTATATTTCTATATTTTTGGATTCGATCGGTGTTTTTGAAGTACCTACTCATCTGTTTAGTTCAATACATAGGTTGAAAACGCTACATCGAGAGGCCGCATAGAATCATGAAATTGTGAATAGGGCATGAATAGGGTCGCATGGGTATGCATATTTTAAAACATTATTTTTTGTTAAGCAAAAAATAACATTTTTAAAGAAAATGCTTCAAATAAAAGCTTTGATTCTGAGTGACACATTTTTGAGAAAAATATTTCAAATAAAAGTTGTACGATTCCTAGTAATGAATTATTCAGGAATATTACAATTAAATTACCTGGGCACCAGGTTAAAGATCACGGGATAACAAATGGAGAAAATTTACAAATGGTTGATTTAAATGCTTTCGAGGGCACTTTCAAATCGCCCACAAATTTACCTAAACATTTTTCTAATGAATTTTAAAATTTAATTATTAACACTACATTATCGCAATAATTATACATTTAAGAAATATTATTGAACAAAAAATAAAAAAAATCTAAAAATATATATTATGTAATATAATGTACTTCTTACTTTAATAGCGAGTTTTCTCATATAAATGACATACATTATTGTAGGTGTAATAATAAAACTGACAGCGAAGAATAACATTCATTACTTACTTTATACTCTCTCACCTCTGGGGTATTAATCAATTCATTTGTGAAAATATAAATCCATTGGAACCATGAATAATAAATATGAAATTTAAATGCGCATTACAATAAATTTTGACATAAAATTTTTAATACAAGTTCTGTGCTTTAATTATATAACAACTTTAATTTATAATATTAGTCAAGTAAGTACAGTGAATTCAAATAAGATTGATGCTGAAACTATGAAACCAAACATACTCTGTAGTGATTTTAGAATGAATTTTGATTCAAATTTAAATCTGATCTGTCACTTTAACCAAAGCGTCCCAGAGGTGGAAGTTTGTAACTCTAACGAGTTGATCTCGATTCACTCGATATTTTATGTCTCTCTCTTACACACAAAAACCTCCATAATGTGGAAACGAGACAGAAACTGTAACCATAGTAATGCAGTAAAGAATCCAACGTTCTCGGTACGTTAGGAGTTACAAACTTCCACCTCTGAGCAGTTTCTATTCGGGTATTTTTTCAGGTTATTTCTCACTGTGTTGCAAATTTTATAAAAACAGTTCATTCAAAACGAAAATTAGTGCAGTTAAAATATTCGCGATGGTTTTTGCACCGGAGCACAACGCATTCATTCCAGTGTAGACAACTGTGGGAAACTTAGATTTCCTACCATGCAATGGCAACAGTATCAGTCATTTTTGAAGACCGTGTATTATACATTTTTATTTTACACTTATTTTATTATTATTTTATTTATTTTACATTTTATTTTTAAGGTATTAGGAAATGTTTGACCTTTAAAATATCAAAAAATTCACCATCCACTCGCTGATAAAGCCAGCTAAAAACTGGTGAACTGGCCGGTTCACACCGATTCAGTAGAACCGTTTCTTAAAATTGTATCGATTCAGATTAATTAGTTATTAAAATTTTTAATTATAACAAATTTAATTTTTAATTACTTAAAAAACAACTTAAGGGGGGTTTCCCTCCTAATCCCACCCACGCAAATGCCAAATCAAATTCTTTTGGAAATTGTTTTGCGAGAGTCTGATACACGAGCATTTAGTGAGAAGACGACTGTTCAGTATTTTTAATTAATCAATAAAATTAAATTACAATTTTTTGTTATTTATAAAGAGATTTTATTGGTATAATATTATCATAAAGAAGGCCGTTAACAAATTATAACTATTATATTTTCATTTTTTACCTTTTTTTAAATATGTATGTTTCTAAAATTTTAGTTTTTTTAGATATGTATTTCAAGTTGAAAAATGTTTTATTTATAAATACATTATATTACTTTATCATAAAATAATTATTGTTCATATTTTCTTAAGAAAATCTTCATAATTTTTTCAATGCATTCTTATAATATACATAATTATCCAAATATGTAATATATTATAAATCATCAAAATTACAATTATTTTAATTTTAATTATACATACAGTGCGCTTCAAAATTATGGAATAATATTAATAAAACTAAGACTGTTGATTTTTAAAAAAGTTTTTCATAAAAGTTCTTTAATTTAAAAGGGGAATTATTTTAATGTTTTTGTCTTAAACTCGTTTTCAAGTTCATTTTAAGGTCAACATTGTTTTTTTTAATACAAGCCCATATTTTTTAAGAGAATTTTATTATGAACTCTTAAATTATTACAAAGTTTATCATTTTAGACCTAAAAAGTTTTGAATAAAAGGGAACTAAGTACAGTTATTAAAAGACAAAATTAATTAATTACAAAAGGATGATTCAATTAGTTGCTTAAGGTGATACGGAGTCAAATGTTGAAAAACCGACGTTTTTACCTTTCATGATTTTTTTAAAAGTGTTTCGAATTGGAAAGTCAAAAAAATAAGAAAATACCAAACTAAATTAAGAATTTTACTTTCATTTATAATTTTTGTTATTTATGTATCTATAATTACATTTGTGTAATTTTGCAAGAAAAACTTCTATATTTATATTTTAATTTTTGCAAAACTATGCTCGTATAAATCTAAATAAATGAAAGATAAAAATTGCACTTTTATGTTTAAGTTCGGTATTTTTTTTAGTTTCCAATTTGAAACACTTTAAAAAAATTCAGGAAAGATAAAAACATCGGTTTTTCAACATTTGACTCGCTATCACCTTAAATCAGATGTTCGAAATGCCTTCCACGGGCCTCTTGATAATAGGCAAACCGATGATCACATGCTTCTTGAACATTTCGAGTAAGTCATGGACTAATTTGACTAATTTCGTCCTGAGCGATTTTTCAAATCCTGCATATTTTGTGGTTTATTTAAATACACCTTAGATTTTAAATATTTATGTATGGGGACCATTCTATCGGTCCTCGTCTACCAATCCACCTCCCGGGAAAGCATTTATCCAAAAACTCCCGAACAGGACGTGCAATATGCGGAATTGTGGAAACCTGATGTTATCATTCGGTAGGTAAAAGATCATTTCTTAAAAATTCGAGATACCTCTGATCCGTTGGAAATTCTTCAAAGATCCCCGTGAGGAATTTTTGAAAGAAGAAAGGCCCAATAATTCTATCCTCACTTATCCCAGCCCACGCGTTAAGTTTCTTAGGGTATTGAGTACGTACTTCACTCATCCAATGAGGATTGTTTTTGCTCCAATACCGGCAATTTTGTCCACCTCCCGGGAAAGCAGTTTCCGAATAGGACCTGCAAAGTGTGGACAAACCGGATGTTATCATATTCGGTAAGTTAGGAACATTTTCATTCGGGAAATTATCAACAAGGGTAGGTAAAAGATCGTTTCTTAAAAATTCGAGATACTTCTGACCCGTGAGAAATTCTTCAAAGAACAAAGGCCCAATTATTCTATCCTCAATTATCCCAGCCCACACGTTAAGATTCTTAGGGTATTGAGAATGTACCTCACTCAATACCGGCAATTTTGTCGATTCACTGATTTTCTTCGATACTTAAGAGCAATTTCCTCAACGGAAATATAGTGGTTTAGTTCTGCAGTCATAAAAGCTAGTACGAACAACATTTGTTTATAATTTTTTTTGTAGATGATTTAGAAGTCATTTCTTTAATTCCTGCCAGAAGGAAAAAAAATGGAGAATGTACAAAAAAAATATAATGATCTAAAAGTACCTTAACTTTGGACCCATCTAATTAATTTTGTGCTAGGTTGCAGAAGGTAACTTTCTGGCAGGATGTAGCCTAATCAATTTATAAATCTGAAAAAAAAATTGAAAATCTAACAAGGGAAACTTGAGTTATGACTGCAGAACTAATGCTCGATTTCATGATTTTTCACAATTTTTCTTCCCAAACTAGCGCGCCCTCTAGGGATTCGCATTAATTATCAGTGAATCGCTGATAATTTGCAAAGAAGCTCCAGAAAAGTGGGATGGATTTTCTATTCCTTGTTATTATCTCTAACGGAATATTTATCGCGGGTGTTTAGGAAGATGCTCTTAACAGACAATCAACATTAACATTTTCATCAATTTGAGGACGTCCAGAACTTACCATTTACCTTTTGTTTCACATGTCCAGTTTATCTGATTTTTTTCGAGATTTCGCTAAAACTTGATTGATGGATACTTCGCATTAAAAATTGTGCATACCTCTTGCTGAGATCTGATCTTATCTTAAAATTTTAATGCGCTGGGTTTCACTTAAATGAGCCACAGTTTTATTAAATAATGTATTTTGAAGAAACTGAGGAATTAAAACTAAAAAATTTTCTACTGCAGCAATGTGTCTGTATCCATGAAATGAATTTAATGAAATTGTTATTCATTTTTATTCAAGCGGTTTCTTGATTTCAATCCTAATAAAAAATGGTAAAGTTTAAGGTCTAAAATGTTAAACTTTGTAATAACTTAAAAAGTAAGAGTGGTATAAAAAATGATTTCGACAAAAGTTGTTTGTTCTTAATAGAGTAATAAAATTATTTTTAAAAAATTATGGGTTTGTTTTAAAATACAATATTGACCTTAAAATGACATTGAAAATGAATTTATAACAAAAAATAAAAATAAGTGTAATAATTCCTCTTTTAAATTAACAACTTTTATAAAAAACCTTTTTACGAAAAATCAAGAGTTTCAGTTTTATTAAATTTATTCCATTATTTTGCTGCGCACTGTAAACATAGTGTCTATAGAAGCAGGAAGAAGGTGATTCTTCGACTAATTTTAAGAAAAAAACTTTCCATATACGTATGTCCGATTTCACTTCCTAAGGGCGGTAATATTGGGTCTAAAAGTAGGTTTCTCGTCAATTATTTGAAAACAGATTGCAGTAGAGATTTGAAATTTGGTGTGAATCACAATAAACTGAAGATGGAATTTTACGATTTTTTCAGATTTTTTTGAACCCTCAGAAAGGGTAGTTTTAAGAGGGTGAAATTTAAAAATAGCGTTAACTTTTTTATGGTTAACATTTGTTTTAATAATATTTTTATACAGGGTGATTCAGACCACCCGTGCCACCCATTTATCTCGAGAACGCGTTATCGTACATGGCCGAAATAAAAAAAATTATTACGAAAGTGCACCTAAAGAAACCATTGGTGAACTTATTTTTTTCCGGAGCAACCCGGAACTATCCGGAACCGGAGGTAACTTTGATTTTTTAAATGGCAACATAGGTCGAGTTTGGTATGGTTTGATAGGTCTTTCAAAAACAAATAACTTTTATTAAAATATTTTTTTAATATTTTCCATAGTTTAGAATTTATTCGAAAAACAAAAAAAATTGTAAAAAAAGTAAATAAAAAAGTTGTTTATTTTGAAAAGACCTATCCAACCATACCAAAATCGACCTATGTTGCCATTTAAAAAACCAAAGTTACCACCGGTTCCGGATAGTTCCGGGTTGTTCCGGAAAAAATAAGTTCACCAATGGATTCTTTAGGTTCACTTTGGCAATAAATTTTTTTATTTCGGCCCTGTACGATAACGCGTTCTCGAGATAAATGGGTGGCACGGGTGGTCTGAATCACCCTGTATAATATATAAGTTGGATAAAGGAATTTTTAAATTTAATTTCACAACATTAAATATCTATCCAAATCTTCGCAAGATTTTATTTTATTTAATATTATTTTTTATTTAATTTTTAAACAAAAAGGTATTCTTATACCACCTCGATAGAATGCACCCTTTTCGAGAAAAATATACTTAACCATTCACATGCAGAGTTCCAATAATATTTAACAATAATTTCGCTAATTTCGATAATTTTTTTCTACAATACCCGACTTTTATTAGTAGTTACTTAATGAAATGTAGCTATTTTATTAGTTTGAATATTTTTTTTAATTATAGGGTTACTCGCCCTTTGTACTGACAATATTTCCAGGGCTGTTGCTCCTAGGGAAATATTATATTAAGATTTTCCTTAAAATCAGTTGTAGAATCTCCTTCTAAATTTGGCCGCTTAATTTCAGGCACCCTGTAAAGTGTATGTTGTAGTTTTTAATAAAAGTTTCAGTTTGAAAACTGTATAATATAGGAAATGTTTGTGTAATATTTGATATAAAGGCTACATTATCCTTCTAGCTATTATTGTTTTCCAACTTGAATTTTGTAGGCATTAATGTATAAAATATTCTGATAAATTTTTAGACGTGGCCTAAGAATTACAACGCCAAATAATCAATTTATTAATAATAAACAAATTACACAAACACAAAACTGATGTTTGTTAGTTTATTTTATAAAGTAAACAAACAATGTAACTTATACCGTAGTTCAAATTATATTAATAGGAAACAAAGCTAATATTTAAAAAAATATTGGTTGTATTCATTTCCAAGTTAGTGGAAGTAATAACCAAAAGATCCATGTACTTAATATGGGTCTTTTAGTTAATTCATTAATGCCGTCGGGGTCAATATCGACCCATTCGAGTTAAAACTTACTTAAAAGGCCCGTCTGCCATAATATTGTCTGGAATAATTTATTATTTCAAACTTGAAGGACAATGAAAAACGTTTTCACCAAAATGTCTTTCATTTTCAGCGTAGATAAGATTATTTATTAAATAACAGGTTTGTATTAAAAAAAAGAAGGAGACCTTGAAATGACCTTCAAAACACACCTACTTATAATAACAAACAAAAATTTGTATTATAATAATAATAATACGTTTATTACCCAACAGATATACATGCCCAGTGATAGGATAACATATTATACATATAATATAAAAAGTTAATACAAAATATATGTATAGAAAAAAAGCAAGAAGAATTACACATAAATATTATAATTATATTCAAATATCAAAAAAGTATACTATCTCCAATAAATAAATTCGAACTAAAGATATCACAATGTAGTTGGTTTTCATTGTAGTTTCTGCTTAATTTCCGAATTGGTGAGGTGTTATGATGATTCGTATTTGCCGTAGTGTATGTAAATGTCCTAGAATATCTAGCTCCTAAGCGAGCTGTGACCAGTTTTAGCTTGGTTAACATTTCGGTATCATCAATAAGGTTGTTTATAAGTTTGTATATTTTACTGTAAAAGCCCGAAATCCGGTAAATCCTAAGATTGACGCGTTAATCCTAGGATTTACAAATTTGTGTTGGTAAATGTACGAAATATTGTACCGTCGATAAAATTTCGGACTTTTACCAGGTCATAACGGTAAATCATAAGATTTACCACTTCGTGTTGGTAAATGTTAGGATTTTCCAGTCCGTGGTGATAATTCTTCCGTTTAGTTATATGCGCATGTGCTTGAACACATAACAGCTGATCCGTTAGTATACACGTAGTTTGTACGTAGTACGTAGCATATTGTAACTACATAGTGGCTAATGAAAAGCGTTTTTATGACAAAATGAATGATATTCTTGCTAACAAAACCGATAAAAATTTTTACATTACGCGTAATAAGTATTCGCGAAGTGAAGGAGGCTAATCTTGTTAGGTCTAAAAAATAAGTACACTATAGAAGATTAAAACGCTTTGATATTTTAAATATTGGTGGTGAGGAGAAGCTTATTATGCCGCTATTGCCAGGATGTAAGGATATTCTATATTATGTACCATATAAAGATATATTTTCGGTAATACATGAAGCCCATTTAGCTACGGGTCACGGAGATAGACAAGAACTATGAAGGAAGCGAACCGAAAGTACAAAAACATTACGGAAGAAGCGATAGTGCAATTTGCAATATCTGCACTTATGTGAGCCATGCCAAAAAAAATCAAGTATGCCGAAAAAAGGTTTAGTGGTTAAACCCATACTACACACAGAAATGAATTCCAGATGCCAAGTCGACCTTATCGACATGCAATCAAACCACGATAATGATTATAAATTTACCATGGTATATCAAGACCACCTTTCCAAATTTGTTGTCATGCGTCCTATTCGTTCCAAGCGCGCTGAAGAAATTTTATATAATCTTCTAGATATTTTTACACTATTTGGAGCTCCTAACATTCTTCATTCGGACAATGGGAGGGAATTTTCAAATGCCATAATAACTGAACTTTGTACAATGTGAAATGGTGTGAAGATTGTACATGGAAAACCGCGGCATAGCCAGTCGCAAGGGTCAGTAAAGCGTGCTAACCAAAATATCCAGAATATGATAACAACATGGATGGAAACGAATGGCAATAGAAAATGGTCTGAATCACTAAGATTTGTTCAAGCTATGAAAAATAACGCGTCTTGAAGGAATTAAGCGATCCCTCTATGAGGCCATGTTTGGTTGTCCAAAGAGGATGGGTCTATGCAATTCCAATATCCCATCACAAGTATTGCCAAATCTTAAAAGCGAGGAAGATCTTGAAAAAGCTCTTAATGAAGCTTATAATATTCAAGATGGTGATAATAACATACTAAATACATAGAATATAGAATATGGCTTTAAATTTTGACGAAAGAAACGATGTTATGTCCAGCGGTTTGGAAAACGACGGCGACGCCCCAAACTCCGATAGAAAGAACGATGTAGTATCCTGTGATGATGTCTCAAATTCTAATAAAAATATTGAAGTTGCGCCTAGCTGCTCAGAACCGAACTCAGAACCGAATGTAATAATTTCTGGAAATGAAGACAATGATAAGGAAAATGAATTAAATCTCAAAAGATCAAATATTAAGAGGCAAAGGGAACAGGCTCATAAGGCATTGGAGGATTAAGCAAAAAAAATGAAAATTGCATCGAACAAGAAATTTCCCGCTGCAACGCTGGGTCAAAATCCCAGAAGTAGATCGATCTAAAACATACCCACGAACTCTATTGGCTATTAAATAAGTGTTAGAGGAGCAGTGCGACAAATGTCTTTATCCGGTGGACAGGGCTTCCAAAGATTTAACTGTACTCGTAAGTGTTCCACCAAGCGTTGTTTATGTAGATCATCTAATAAATTATGCAATTCAAAATGTCACGCTAGTTTATCCTGTACTAACAAATAAGTTATTTTTGTTCGTCATTTTCAATACATTTATGTTTATTTCTACGCAATCTTTTTATATTTTTAGAATTAACTTTTACTTGATTTTATATTGAGTTAAAATAAATTATTTACTTTTTTAGTCGTTTTATATTTTCCTTTCAAATAAAAATATAAGTTTATATTAGCCGCTTTTGTAAACAAACCGTTACGTTAATTCACCTCTATCACCTATTAACCTTCTAATCCTAAAATTTGATTGGACCCCGCAGTGCTATTAAGGAAGTAATAATCCTTTTAAGACAAACAGTACAGCGGCGAATAGAGACCATATTCTTTAATAAATAGTAATAAACTTGCTTTTACCAATACGATACGAATACAATATCAGATTTACCAACACCAGCTGGTAAATCCTAAGATTAACCAACACGAAGTGGAAAATCCTAAGATTTACCGTTATGACCTGGAAAAAGTCCGAAATTTTATCGACGATACAATATTTCGTACATTTACCAACACAAATTGGTAAATCCTAGGATTAACGCGTCAATCTTAGGATTTAAAGGATTTCAGGGTTTTACAGTAACATATACAGTGCGGTCATAAAGTAAATCCCCCCCCCTGCTAACTTTTGAATGGTTATGTTTTTGATTCTGAAAACTTGTCAATCTAGGAATCTAATTGCGAACTTTCTATAAAGGTATTTTTGATTTCGTGGAACTTGTGGTTATACCGGAAGTGGATGGCAAATTTCTTATTTTAAATGGAACACCCAGTATATTCTTGCATTTTCGTGTTCTCTATAAAAATACCATTAAATTGACCTAGCATAGTGTGGTCTACGATTAATACTTTCTGAATTACTCCCATTTGAAAATCGCATTTTTATGCAACTTCATTTACACCAGAATTTGGACCCAAGTGCCCCAACTTCCTTATTTTAAATGATTTCTTTTGAAATTAAGTTAATAACATTAAATTTAAACAACATTTTTATCCAAGAGGATTCCTGTAGATTTTATTACTGTCAAGACATGGAAGGTGGTTATGTTAATCAGCAAAATTAACGAACTTACTATTAAACATAATTTAGTTTAAATTTAATATTATTAACTTAATTGCAAAATATTTCATTTAAACTAACGAAGTTGGGGCAGTTGGCTCCAACTTCCGGGGTAAATGAAGTTGCATAAAAATACGATTTTCAAATGGGCGTAATTCCGGAAGTATTAATCGTAGACCACACTATGCTAGGTCAATTTAATGGTATTTTTATACAGAACACGAAAATGCAAGAATTTACTGGGTGTTTCATTTAAAATAAGAAAGTTGCCATCCACTTTCGGTATAACCGGAAGTTCCACAAAATCAAAAATACCTTTATTAGAAAGTTCGGAATTAGATTCCTCAGTAGACTTTTCAGAATCAAAAACATAACCGTTCAAAAGTTAGCAGGGGGGGGGGGGGATTTACTTTATGACCGCACTGTACATAAACAGATGCTTTGAAGTTTCTGCTTACTGTGAACAGTTTTGTAGTTGAACTCATCCAGTAGGTTTTGATAGGTTACTGTGAAGTCAGGGTACTTTTGATAGGTGAAGAAGTACAAGTATTTCAGAAACCTTTTTTGAATGGACTCCAAGGTATTGATGTGGTTTGGCTGAAAAGGTGACCAAACTATACAACAGTATTCCAATTTTGAAAAGATGTAAGAATTAAATAGTGTACGTAAAGTATCAAGCGAAGAGAACAGTTTTTACTTTTGGCGCGCACTGTATAACATCAACTGGTGTTGGTGATCCATTGGTTTGTAGACGTTGATCTCATAGGAAGGAACATATGTTGAAAAGTAGACAGTTCAGACTGAAGTTTAAAAAGAATGTGTTCACTTACTATAGAGTCGAATAACTTCGAAAAATTACTAAGTATTGAAATTGGTCTGTAATTAGTAATAATATTTTTATTTCCACTTTTAAAAATTGGAGTTATTTTAACCTCTTTCCATTTTTCAGGAAACGTTGATGTTTTAAGAATCAAATTAAATAAAAAGCAGAGAGGCTTCGATAAAACCGGCGCCCAATCTTTTAGGTAAAAAGAAGGTATTTGATCAAGCCCCATTGTCAACTTTGAAGAAAGTTTTGTAGCATATTTTAGTATTTCATCTTCAGTCATGTAGAAATCACCCATATTCTTAGTTGGTTTTTTTTAAATATGAACTAAACCACCTTGACCACTATTTACACTGTAAAAATAATGAGCAAAATTGTTGACAATCGTTTGTGGGTCACTACTCGATTCTTCATTGTAATTCATTAAACCAGGAATAGTTGTTGTATTTTTAAGCGAATTTATGTATGTCCACATCATTTTAGGGTTGTTTTTTATTTCATTGTCAGCTTTATTTACGTAATCTTGCCTCGCATTCCTAATTAACTTTTTTAGCTCTTCTCTTCTTGCAGAAAAATTGTTTCTGTCGGAATCTCTTTTATGCTTTAAATATTTTTACGAAGTGTTTCCTTTCACTAGTAAACCAAGAGGGATGTTGCGAGGTAACTTGCTGTCTCTTTGATTTAGGAACGTGATTGAAAATAACTTGGAGTAGAGAACATCACAGGCGATATTAGAATCTTTACATAAGTATAAGTCATCCCACTCTAATTGGCATACGGATTCATACAGAGAAGAAAAATTAGCTTTTTTGAAATTATACATAATAGAGTTACTGTTGTATTTAGGAGATGCGTTAACTTGTGTAGATATGGAGATGCACAATGGTGGATGATACATATCAACTTTTACCAAATAATGGACAGCACGTTCTGATTTGCATGGTAGGTTAGAAGATGATATCACTAAGTCTAAAATTCTGTTATTTTGATTAATCACTCTACTGCTTAAATCATTAAAATAAAGAACATTTTGAAAAGTAATTAAATTTTCTGTAAGGTCCACTTCCCCTTAAATAAAGCTGTTATATTCGGGAATGTTAAAGTCACCCATAATGATTACATTTTTATCGTAAAGTTTATATTCCAATAGGTCGTATAAGTATTCAAATTGGTAGTGTGGTAGTGCTGGAGGACAGTAGACACAGACCAGGAAAAATACTCGTGATTTATTATAATTATTATGTTACCTCCTTCAAACCAAACAACTTTTATGAATAAAAATTTTTGAGGTAAAAATTTGTAATACTTTATGTGGGACACCCTGTATACTTCCAAAAGTCGACTCATTTAAAAAATTTAAATAAAGAAATCAGGCCAAATGACAATATGATTTTTATTTATCCCCAACAATTTTGCAAGGCTAAGAAAGAATATTTAATACTTTATAGGTATTTTTGACTCAACTCAAACGAGTCGCTATCCATCCCGTATGCATTAATGGGTTAACAGCATTATTAATTTGGAGGAGAATACGGCCCCACATGTTAAACACAAATAAACAAATTAAAGCCACACTACTAATAGCATAAACAATAACACCTTGTTGGAATTATAGAGTCAGCCATGCTTGTTTACAATTTACAATCATCAGTTGCAGTTAAAATTTCTGTCATGTGACTAGTAAAATTGAATTAAATTAAATAATAGCAAAATCATACTACATATTTAATTTAGATATTAATGCCCTCGGGCCTTCCATAAATTAAATAGAAAAATTTATATGAATAAAGTTTCAAAAACTCAAATTAAAAAATAAACTTTTTTATCGAATATTTAAAAAACTATTAAAAATTAAATCGAATAAATTTTATATTTTCGCTAGTCGCAATTTAATTCAGTTGTAAGCTTTTAAAAACCGTGAACATAAATTTTTTTAGTGTTATTTTTTGTAATAATTTTTACAAAAAATCATCGTGTTTTTATGTATTAAAGATGAAACTTTTAAAGTTAAAATCCCGAGTGAAAATTCAACTAAATTTTATTTAACTTGCTTGGATAAATGATAAAAGATTAATTTTGAAAAACGTTCGACTTCAAATCATTGAATCGTTAATTCGTAAATTTAATGCGATTAGAGAAAGCTACAATTTATCGTTAATAAAGTATAGAATTTTATTGGATATTGACTTTCGTGAACAATTCATTTATTTAGTGTAGGTTGACGTACAAAAATACACGAACGTTTAATCTATAGAATAAACACTTACATGTACATTATTAATTACCGTAAAATAGATTGCGCCTGTTTTCATTCAACCAAATTAAAAAATAAATAACTTTAGCATGGAATAAAATTGATACAATTCTAATTTTAAGTAAATATTAAATAATTTAGTGCTACTGATTGAATGAGTCGAAAACAATTATTTGCGATTAAGAAATTTAAAAAAGCAAACGATGACACGGTATTTCTTGGTATTCAATAAAATTTTGGGGAGCATGATACGCGCTATGCATAATGTATGACTCCCAGGGGAGAGGTTCTCTCCACGAAATGGATGTTTTATATCCAATTGACGTAACTCGACTCGCTCCACGTAACCAACACCTCGGTCACAAAATGAAACAAAAATTACGTTTTAAATTGGAAATAAATTCATGTTGAACCGGAGGGCTGGAGGACCGATTATTAATACTCGGACAATATTGGAATCGGAATTGAAATAAAAGCAGAAATAAAGCTTAAAATCAATATTCAGGTCGTGCTTGTAGAATCCTTCTACTCACCCGTACTAGATCTGTAAGTAGGCTTAGTCTGAAGGACCAGTCCAGTTTTATATCGTCCTGCTGAAGAACATCTTGTAAGGATCCTCGAGCACACCATTCGGAGACCAAGCAGGCCCTAGGCGGTTCAGCTAAGCACCCTATTAAAGGATTCAGATTTTCGTGGCGTAGCCCATGAAGCAACACGAGCAATTCCACAGCTTTTGCTTTGAGCTCAATGTTGCTTCCAGAGATGATGGGCTTCATTTGCACTAAATCACCCTGCAACATGTTATAACACTCTAAACACATATTTAAGTTTTCATTTCCACTAACAATGGTTTTAATTATCATTTCAAATGTAAAGTAGAGTAAAGGAAGTTTTTGCTCTTGAAATAATTGCTTTTTTAATTCTAAACATTTCACGCATTACTTTTTTATCTCGACTTACAAAAAAATCTCATAAATTCCACTCCCAAATTCGATCAAGTATTTAATATTAATTAGAATAAAGTTATTTTGATAATCCACTTATAACCAAGCTTAGTAGTTGGAATTAACTACTAAAAGACTCGCAAGATTTAGGACCGCAAAAGCAACCCCTAAAGACCAAACTTGGGAAACACGAAATATAAATTTTACCATACGTTATGCAATTAATTTTAAAATTTATTTTTTATATAAATTAGGGATCTACAATGATATTGGATTAATCAGATTTCTCAATGTTGTGGGTTTAATCTGGATTACTTTACAAAATATAAAAATAAACCTTTGTAAATAAGCTTTGTTATTCTACCACCGGTTTTTACAGGACAGGAATTTTGAGATAATCTTTTTTAAGCCAAAGTGTGAATGAATTTTAATTCAATTACATACTTTGATTCCTGAAATTTCTGGCTGTAATATAATATTTTAATTTGATTTTTTAGATTGATTTTTTGGATAAAAAATTACTTTATTATTAGCACTTTAAAGAAAGTAAAATCAATTTTATCATTATAAGCAACAAATTTCTGCTTTGTGATATTTGTATGTAATTTGGGAGACAAATTTTTTTTTAAATTTAAATCGTTTTGTTCCCGGCGAGGTTCCCGGCGCTTTCTCCACATCTTCCTCTGGAAGCATAATAACTCATGTAAATGCAAAATTCAGTTTTTTAGGTATACCGGGTGAAAACGAAGAATAAATTATTTCCATGATTTCCTTATTTATGACAGTAAAAATTTTAAATATGACTATGTTGTATGATTGCTTACAATATTTTTTGGTGATCGTGCATTTGAAACCGAACCCGAGTTATATCCATCATAACCTAAATCGAATTAAACGAACAGGGTTGTCTATAATCATAGAGTTCTATAGTCAATTACTGATGACTTGATGTGTACATAACCTCACTTTTATAAAATAAATAAAAAAAAATGTATTGGCGTACCAATTATTTCAAGTGTATTTAAAATTACATGTATTTATTTTATTTATAATTTTAATTAGGTTAAAACAAATTAAATTAACTTTATTATCACAATTGTCGTATACTTTGGAGAAAATTTCGTTAGAAATGTCATCAACAGAGGGCATCTCCAAAATCATGCATTAATAGGGGTCATTAATGAATGATTTTGTATACATTAAAAATATTTCTTAATAAAAACGACCAACGAAAAAAGATTTTTATTTTTTTTCGAAAATATCCGAAAAACGATAGGCAATTTTGGTTTTTAAACATGATTACATAAAATTAATTTCAAAAGCAATCTTAGGCAATAATACAAAAACATATCTCGCAATTTTTTGAAAATGTTTTTATGTTTGAAAAAAATTTAATTTTGAGTTGTTTTTTTTAATACTGATATAAATAATATTGTATTAATTTTTTTATTTTATTTAGATTTTTTGTGTACTTAACTTAATGGTAATTGGTGGTGTAATACACCAAGTTAATAAATGAGTAAAGAACGTTCAAAAAGACACACAAAAAGTAAAAGAAAAATTTAAAAAAATATTATCATTTGTAATAAAACATAAAGAAAAGTATGACCTAGACTACGATGGTATTAGCTGGATTTAAAGTTAAAATAAGCGTTCAAATTTACGAAATATGCCTTGCATTTCTTACAAAGGCATATTTTGTAAATAACATTGAGTCTTATAATTGCATAGTTTAAATAACAGTCAAGACTAGACTTCTAAAGGACGATTTTCTCAAAATTTAAATTATCAAATCAAAAAAAACTTCAAATTTAATGTCGTTTATTTCATAACCAAATTTTTTTTTCAAAAAATTAACCGAACACGCCGATTTTTCATTGAGGGGGACGCATTATAAGACCGATTTAAGCACTCTCACGTCATTCCCTTAAGCGGGAGGCGTTAACCCCCTAATTTCTTAAATGACAACAGGGATTGAGTAATATATCATTTGAAAGCTGCTTTTAATTAGAATTCAACGGTTTAAATTAAATTAAAATTGATCAATTCATTTTAAAGAAAAAAATTAAAAACTCATTGCAATAAATAAATTTAAAAAATGTTAAATTAACCCGAAAATTCTTTTTTTAATTAGCAAATTGTTAAATACTGAATAAAAAATTGAAGGTAAGATGTCTCGTTTGGTTCTCATGAATAATTTAATTTAAAATTTAAACGCAAAAGAACAATAAATATATTTCTTTGTTATGTTATCCACATGATTTGACAGGTGTATAAATCTAACTAAAATGTGATTTAAAAATTGCAATAATTTAATTTAGTGTATTACAAATTTTCAAATTAAATAGATTACACTAACTTTATTACCTCCTAACTATTCAAAATGGTTTATTCTAAGGATGATCGAGTTGAGATTATTATGCTATACGGTGAAGAAAGAAGATGTGCCCTTCGAGCAGCTACTCGTTTTAATAATCTTCATCTAGATAAAAATGTATCTGCAAGATATGTTTTAGATTTGTTCAATAAATTTCGTGAAACGGGTTCAGTAGGAACTAAAAAAAGAACTGGCGGCCCTCCAAATGAAGTAGAAAAGTTGACTGTAGTAGGTGAAACATCTCTAAATCTGCAAACTTCCATAAGAAACTTATCTACATTAACACGACTTCAAAGTACCGAGGTTTGGAGAATTTAAAAAAATTTAAAATATCGCCCGTATAAATTTTCTTGTCATCAAGAATTAAGTGAAGATGATTTTGATCGCCGAACAGAGTTTTGTGAAGTTATGTCTAATAGACTATCAAATACTCCAAACCAAGTACAAAACATCTGCTTTACTGATGAAGCAACATTTAATTTGAGGGGTGAAATTAACAAACATAACTGTCGTTATTGGAGTACAGAAAATCCACATTGGATGCGAGAAGAGCACTGTCAGTATCCAGAAAAATTAAATGTGTGGCTTGGCATTTATGGGGACCATATTATAGGCCCAATATTTATTGATGGCAACTTAACAGGCGAAAAATATTTAGATATGCTGCAAAATATTATCGAACCTACAATAACACATGTCTTAGAAAATGATGATATGCTGGACGAAAATTTGATAATTTTTCAACAGGATGGTGCTCCGCCACATTATACGTTACCAGTTCGTCAATATTTAAACAGTTCGATTGGCCGTAGAGGTACTATTGAATGGCTAGCACGCTCACCTGACCTCACACCGCTGGATTTTTTCGTTTGGGGCTATTTAAAAAATAAGGTCTTCCAGAACCAACATGATACTTTAGCAGGCATTCGTCAAAGGATCATAAACGAATGTAGAAATACTACACCAGTAATGCTACAAAATGTTCGCGCAGAGTTTGAAGACCGTCTCTATTTCTGCTTGGAAAATTCTGGAAAACATTTCGAACATTTACTTTAATTATCTATTTAAAAATAAAATTATTTTATAACTAAAAAAAATTTTTATTGCAAACTTTAAATTTGAGTATTACAATAGGTTTTTATTTTTTTTTCTTTAAAACGAATCGATCAATTTTAATTTAATTTATACCGTTGAATTCTAATTAAAAGCAGCTTTCAAATGATATATTACTCAACCCCTGTTACCATTTAAGAAATTAGGGGGTTAACGCCCCCTCTTAAAGGAGTGACGTGAGAGTGCTTAAATCGGTCTTATAATGCGTCCCCCTCAAAACAAAAAACGGCGTGTTCGGTTAATTTTTTGAAAAAAAATTTGGTTATGAAATAAACGACATTTGAAGTTTTCAATGAAACACCCTGTATGTATAGCTCAATACACATTCGTGTTGTTTGATAAATAAAAACAGGTAAAAATCCATGGAATTTTGTAGACTCCGTATCCTCTTAATATCCGATCATAGTATTTATTTATTTAATTACGGCCGACCCAATTACAAATTAAAACATAGTATGTACATATCCAGTGCAAATACAGAAGTGTGCCTTAAATCTCTACAGGGTACATGGAAATTTAACAGCGCTATAAGTTCATTACAGTCTATCGACGAATTCATGATTTTGTAAATAAAACTTACATCGTAAAAATATCTCCTTGCCGATAAATGTTGAAGATTAAGAGATACTATATCCTTTGAACCATTTAATTCGACATATTTATTAAAATCGGATAAAAAATAAAATAGCTGTATGTTTAAAATAGTATATTACCCAACGAGCTAGAAAGTTTTAAATTAAAAAAAAATCCAACTTTAATTAAAACTCATAATTTACAAAATAATATTCCTCTTTAAGTGTTCTTTAACATTTATGCAAATAATTGTTCGCTAAGATTTTTTAAAAATGTGATAAATTTTATAGAAAATTCCAGAAAAAAATTAAGAGCACACTTAAATTGTCAAAAAACAAAAAATATCGTGTATCCTTTAACTTAGTCTTAAGACTAAGTTAAAGGATACACGTTAACGCAAATATCAAAAAATGTACATATTTTTTGACTAATAAAACATTTTATCGACGACAATTGAATAATACCAGTACGTTTATTGTTTAGGGATGTAGTTAGCTAACTTCACCCCGTGAGCAATGAACAAAAAGCCACGGGCGGTAGCCAATCAAAAAGCTGTATTTCCGCATATTTTCTTTATCCACGGGGTGAAGTTAGCTATTAAAGCATTGATTTGCGTTGGTAGCTTCGCAACGGTTAGGGGTTAGGTTAAATTTATTTGACAAAAATAATTAAAACATAAAAATATATTGCAGAACAATAAAAAGTCGGCGATAAAGTATAGTATTCAACTCGCGGGTCGCGAGTATTCGCCATTATTCGCTCGCACTTACGGCACTCGGCTTTCGTCTCGTGCTGTAATTCGTCCTCGTGAATAATGGCTTGTCATACCCGCTCCCCGCTCGTTGAATAATATACAATTATTGTTTTATTTAAAGAAAATAATATTTTATTTAAAAAAAATGTTTTAACCATTTTTTAAGGGGAAATATTTTTATTTTGAAAGGAAAATAATAAAAAGGCTATTCTGGTGATTTGCGACAGTCCAAAAAAATTAAAGTTGAATAACAAAATTTTATCAAGGTATATTTTTTATGATTTAAATAATAATTTTATAGACTATCGTAAAGTACTAAAAAATAGCTTTCCAATGTTGATTTGCATATGTCATATGTTGCTATTTAAAAAAATGATGATGGCTGCCGTGTTAAAAATCCGAGCGATAATTATTTTTGGAAAAAAATTAGTTATCAAATAATAGACATTTGAAGTTTTCAATGAAACGCCCTGTATAATTATTAATGTAATAGACAAAATAAAAAAATATTCCGCTGTTTTAGCATCAAAAGTTAAGATTTTTTTAAAACTATTACGAATTTGGAGGTTTGAAAAGCTCAGAAATAACTAGGAAATAAAAAAAACGATTGTTTCAAGTATGTAGTCTATTTCGCGCTATTTTCTTTTTAAATAATTGGGGAAAAAACACGAATAATTAATAATTTTCCCCGGGGGGGGGGGGGTACTTTTCGGTTCTACAGGGAGGATTATATCCCCCCTTACCCGGGCATATACAGTCAACGTATTGATCAACTGAGCTACCGAGGACTCAAATTTTATAAACCTTTTTTATTATTTGATTAATGCAGAAGTTGTTACCTCAACTAACCTAATTTTTTTAGAAAAAAACTTTCTCGTTTACCAAATAGTCATTACTCCCTCAGGCCATTACGGCACTCACCTACCAACTCGTGTCGAAATTTTGGTCTTCGTGAGTAACGGTTATCATTACTGACCATACTACTTAAATTTTATATGTGTTTTCTTAAACTATAGAAGAAAATTGTGAATTTAGAAAAATTATTAATTTTATATTTGTCTTATTATTCTTCAAGAGATATGTATACTATAAATTTATACTATACATATGTATATTCTGTATAAGATTCATATTATATTTTAAAAAAATCGTTATTTAAAGTTACCTAAAATAGCAGCCTCGAGGGAAATACTTAATATTTTATGGTCAATTGTAAAAAATGGAAAAAATCAATCCCTTGTGCAAAATAAATTCTTGCCTTGAAATAGAACTTTGAATGTAAATAAAAATTAGTAGCTTAGCTAGGGCAGAAGCTCTATTCTTTGGAGAAATGAGAACGTAAAATCCGAAGGTAATCTTAACACTTGGATGGTTTTAAATGTTTAAGTAAAACATCTTTACTACCATAAAAGCTTCTGATATTATCAGCTTTATTCAAAGGTGTAGAAGAAGATTAATTGTTTAAAAAATCTAGAAAGATATTAACATTTTATGACTTCAAAATAATTAAATTTAAAACATGCAGTTACTTTCTGATTAAATGGCAAAACTGCGATTTATTATTTATATTTAAGTATAATTATTTGAAATGGTAAACATATTTGCCGTAAATTTATAATAAAAATTATAGGTCCATGAATTAAAAAAATATTTTTCTGGCTTTTATGTCAAAAAACTTGTTATATATTCTTGAATTTGTAGCTCTTAATTTTTTAAAATTATTCCCCAATAAACTGTTGCAGTAATTTCGTTTAATTTCAGGAAATTAGTAATAAAAATATCTATTAAAGGAAATAATATTTATAAAAGCCGTTTCATTGAAAAGCAGACTCAAATTTTTAAGTAATTAAATTATATTAATTTGATATTCTCTTAGTCGTGCTTTTCCATACATTAAGAAAGAAAAATATAACGAAAAAGCCCTCTTTATTAAATTATTCCCTTTTATACTTATGCCAGGTAATTTTTTATTGGGGTAACGGAAGATATCTCTTTTGTTTGTGTAGAGAGAGTAACCAGTTTTTATGTTAATTACATGGTTCTGAGGCGCCAACTTAAAATTATTATCAAGAACAGAGAAAAGAATATTGACTTTTTGTATGGAACAACCCTAATATTTTTTTGGGTAGTCATCTAAGAAACATAACAGTTTAAATTTATCATTTATCTCTATAAATATATAACATGAACATCTCATAACGTGAACGAGCTATTTAAATTTCTAAAATGTTAACAATCAATCACTGAAGTTGTCTAAAACGTGAACCTGGAGCTTTTTTAGCATGTACTATATTGCAATCTGTCGCTTATCGGAAACTCAAAAATACAAAGTTTTTAAAATTGCCATACTCCATTACAACGATGGGACTCTCAAAGTAGCACAGAAACGAAAATGAACTCCAATCTGTAGACAGGGTGATTCTAAACTTTCCCGCGTCCTCTTAAGGGCAGATTCCTCTCATGAAACTAAGAAGAAAAGATTAAATGAACATTTATACGATATCGCTTCATAAGGAAGCTACAGACTTTGAAAGGTGTTGTCAATCAAATATATGTTTATATAAACTTCTTATTTTCATCAGAGGAATCTGCCCTTAAGAGGACACAGAACAGTTTTTAATCACCCTGTGTAAGCATACAGGACTACAAGGACAGACTCTTATTTTTTCATGTAAATGAAAAGGACAGAATGATAAAAGTCGTAGGCGACATCGTATCGACTGGTTCCAGATAAGGCGGATGTGCTACTTTGGAAGTCCCATCGCTGTACGTTACCAAAGATTGTTTTTTTTTAAATATTAAAAAGGTTAATATTTTGGATGATGATTCTGTTGTTGGTCATAATTGTTTTAAAATTTTATAATAATATAGAGCAATATGCAGAGTACATATACTGTATTTAATATGTATTCATAATGTTTTGTAGTTTATACAGGGTGTATTCTAAATGATGCATTTTTAAGAAAAATGTTTCAAATCAAAGCTTTACGATTTTAGTGAAGCACTATTAAAGAAAATTGACATGACCTTGACCAGCAGGTTGAAGGTCACGTGATAATCAAGTAACTTTTTTCAAATAGCAACCACCTATTTTTATTGCGAATTATTATAGCTTACTTTCCGAGGTTTGTGGATCGGAAGACGCTTTACTTTACAAATTACAATTTTATTTAGGTATTTGTATTATTTAGAATTAGTTTCGGTTGTTTATATTAACTTCAGATAACGAGAAGATTTTGTTTTATTTTTTAAAGGAGGTTATCGAAATTTCACACGGCAATGAAACTTATATTTAGATCACATGAGAAAATTCGATTAAAAATATACAATCCTGTAAAATATTATGCTTTTCCATCCTTAGCAGCGCCAAAAAAATGCTATTGAAATTTTTGTGCAATTAGATAACAATTTCAGTGTTTTATGTCAATTATATAATTTTGGTTGCCTATGTCATCTGTTTATTTTGAATTATCTACGTTGAAACTTTATCTATGGTTGAAACTATAAAAATTATTTGCGGTCGTGGTCGTAGGCGTTAGTGTTCATAATTTGTTCCACGTCATACGTGACACCACGGATAGATACAAGCAATAAACTTCACAATGTTTATCAAAACTGCATGAACTATCAGAATCGGATAAATGATAATTGTTTTTCTGATAATATATTTTTATACAAGTGTGTTTCCAACGATTAAAGAGTTGAGAGCCATGTTGATCAATTCGTCATTACAGATTTGTAGGTTATGTTAGACACTCGCAGCTATTGGGAATTTCGACTACGGATAGATGGCGCTATTTTGACGTAAATTTGAAAAAAACATGGAGGAAAAAGTAATAAAAGATTTTTGCGCCGATTTAATTTTTATTGCTTTTAGTAACTGCGGCTAACTTGATCCAAAAGTTTTTTGTGTTTAAAAATTGTGTTTATCTTTTATTGACCAGTATGTGTTATTTCTTACTTGCATAATTGCTTAAGGGGTTAGGGCACTCTAGGATTAAAAAAAAAGAAATTTTAAAACAGGCACGGATCAACTTAAAATCGGTTGGAAAAGAAGCACAGGAGCAGGATATTAATGTGGAAGGCCAATTGTATGGTAGAGGCATCGGAAATTGAAGGTAGGTACATAAAAAAACTTTGAAAGCATATTTTTCGAAACCATATTTCTCGAATTGGCCGGACTCCTAACTCATACAATTCTTGACCTATTGACTTTAAAATTTAACTGTTTATTTAAAATTACATTCTCTATAGAAGTACGTAGGATTTTTTTAATATATTGATTTTTTGCAAAAACGGCGCCCTTCTGAAGTAAAAAATGCCATGAAAAATCGCTATAAAATTACCTATAACAAAAGATCTATTCAATATAATAAAAAAATCCTACGTACTTCTATAGAGAATATAATTTTGAATATACAGTTAAATTTTGAAGTCAATAGGTAAAGAATTGTATGAGTTAGGAGTCCGGCCGATTTGAGAAATGTTGTTTCGAAAAAAACGCTTTCAAAGTTTTTTTATGTACCTACCTTCAATCTGCGATGCCTGTACCATACAATTGGCCTTCCACATTAATATCCTGCTCCTGTACTTCTTTTCTAACCGATTTTAAGTTGATCTGTGACTGTTTTAAAATTTCAATATTTTTAAAATCCTAGAGTGACCTAACCCCTTTAGTACATTGTTTTGGGGTAAGTAATAAATTACAGCCTGTAAAAAATATTATTAATTTAATATAGTAATAATAAACCCAAGGAAACTGATTTATAACTGCACGGAAATAAATTTTACAAAAACAGGGTATGTCAACGTAGACCTTTTCTAGCTTCAGAAAATAACTCCCAGAGGGCGTATCCCAAGCCGAAATTCCCAATAGCCCAAAACATTCCACATAAGTTATCTATACCTCAACGTTTCGAGCTAGTGGAACGGAAAATTTTGCGGTGTTGCTGTTCCTAAGTGGAACGTACCCATAGGAAAACATGCATCACCCTATACTTTCTGACAAATAGGTTTTATTTTTTAAAGTTTTATTTAAATTATTTTTCCATCAAAGGACCTTATCGTTTTCCTATGTGTTTTTGGGCAAACATGAAAAATAAGTTAAACCTACAAAAATTAACTAAAATACCCCCAATATTAATAATATTTCCAATTTCTTCAATAAATATGAATTATAAATACATTTATGAGATTTTACATTATTTAAAAAAATATTTATTAACACGACAACAGCGGATTTTAAAATTCAAATTTTGACAAGTACTGTCAGATAAATTTTAATTACCTTTCATTTACGTTTAAATTGAAAGCAAATGACAGTTAAAACTAATAGGGTGTTTTCCTTGTGGAACCTATTTTATTAATCGAATACAATCGTCAAAAGGATTAACCTGATGGTAGATACAAATGACCTTTATTATAAGGCACTTTAAAACAATGGTTACTGTTACAAACAAGAAGTAATGCCCGGGCTATCAAATTCGTACGCGCTTTACAAAGGTATCTGGCGACTGACTCACTGTGACTCACACTGAATTGAAATGTTTCCCACATTGGGTGTTATTGTCATGCGCACACATTGCTTACGTGTGTACGTTTATTTATAAAAACAGCTAAAACCGGCGCGTACACATAGAAATAAATCCGGTACGCGCTCATGTAACATACTGAAATGAAACATTCTAGCAAAGGAGAAATAACTTGCCGAATGTCGTAAATAGTATCTTGCCTACTTGATAGGAGGTGATTAGAAGTGCCAGAGGGTGTGTCCTACAAAAATAGAAAGAATTTACAAGCCCTTTGCCACCACCGAGGTCCCTTATCGGTTCTACTTTTTACTAATAATTATTCTGCATTTCATTTGGACGTTTCGTTTTAGAGGTAATAATTTCAATGTTGCCTGATTGTGCAATAAAGTCTTACGATAACCTGTAAAAGATATTTTATTTTTAATTGACGCCGTAATATTACAAATCTTATTCCAACTATTAAAACTATAGCCATTGAATTTACAGTAAAAGTTTCAGAGCTCCAGGGAACTGGAAAAGTCATTTTTTATCAAATATTTTAAAAATTGCAAAAAAACGACAACTGTGTAAAAATTGTTTAATTGTAAAAAATATATTCTTAAATTATAAGTTTATTTGAATAAAATAAATACTTAAAAATTAATTTCTAATCAAGTCATAACAAATATGTACTTAATTGTATAATTTTTATACTATTAAAGTCAATAAATCATAGTAAATAAATGGCATAGGCAACCAAACTACTTTGCTTGTTAGAAACACCGAGGAAAACACCAGCATCGTTGTCTAATTGTGCAAAAATGAATTAATTTCAATTGCGTTTTTTGGCGAAAGCGGTCTCCTAACGAGCGAAATATTTTAAACTATTGTATATTTATTTCTTATTTATATGTGGCATAAGTTTCATTCTTGTACAAAATGCTCCCAAAACCCGATAAGGTCCTTTGCCGATTTGTGGTTATGTCGTAATTTTTTTATTAATTAATAATAACATTTATAATGTTTTAAATGTGTTGCCTATTTTGACGAATACAAATTTGTTTTCTTCTAAGAAGTAAATAATAGTAAAGCTGCAGTTGCCATATTAAAAATTTATTTTTGTAATGCAGTTACTTACATTATTTATCATCATTTTTATACATATAAAATTAAAGTAGAAAATATGAATTTGAAACATATACATTTTAGCTGGTAAGTTAATTTATAATTTGGTTTCTGCCCAAAATTCCTTATAAAAACGTCCTTTACCAGTTAAATTTTTGAATTTACATGAAAGCAAATATTTAAATCGTATTTTACAGTCATGTATCCAATAATGAGATATCAATAACAAAGTCCTTAACATATTCAAGTAAAAAGTTCACGAAACCTTTGAAATATTTTCTGCCGAAAACAACTTTTATCGATTTGCTTAAAATGCAAAACACTACATCATACCACAATTTACTTTACAGTCATAAACGAGCTTAATAAAAAATAAAAATTTAAATTTACATTTTGTTTATAATTAAGTTTATGAATTTACTAGCGTGCATAATTTAATAGGGGTATAAAAAAACCGCCTTTACTTTGAAATTCGCCATTTTATACTCTGATGTACAATAAAATCTCGTATTTAATAATTGTTTTATTGTTACATGTTTCGTGGCAGGCAATTGTATCAAAATTAAAGTTGTAATAAGCAAAATTTAATATTTTTTCAATATTGGAAAGGCAAAATTGTTAGTTAAACTACAAAAAAATATTTTTATTAGAAGTAAAAGAGGCAAACCTACATGCTCTCCACAAAAAGTTCTTTTAATCCGAATAAAACATGCTTTTTTTCTTCAAACGTAGAAATTTATTAAATAGTAATATAAAAAATTATTTTAAAATTCGACATTTAATTTACGTACGTAAAAAATGAGTATAAAACCCTTAAGAAACATAATAATTTACAAATAAAAGCAGCTAAACTTGCGTACAATAATAACTTAATAGTAAATGCCAATAATAAAAGCAAGGCGGCATGGGGTATTATAAAAAATATTAATGAAAGTAGTAAAACTCTGCAAACACGTGTTGTGGATGATAGTACCAATAATTCATACTCAAATGATGTTGATATCGCAAATGTTTTTAATAATTTCTTTATAGACGAAGTCAAAAAGCTGAATTTGATAAACTCAAATGCAGACAAAGATAACATTCACATGCCCTACCACCCTCATACCATGTATATTAAACCTACTACGGTGACAGAAGTGCTAAATATAATCGGTACAGTTAGTAAGAAGTCATCTAGTGGAATTGACTCTATACCTTGCAACTTATTGCAGGGTGTAGCGGAGTTTATTGCAGTTCCCCTGTGTGATATTATCAACAAGTCTTTTTCTGAAGGTACTTTCCCAACTAGATTAAAAATTGCTAAAGTTATACCAGTTTTTAAGAAAGATAATCCAACACTAATATCTAATTATAGACCCATTTCTATTCTTTCAGTATTTTCCAAAGTCCTGGAAAAGGCATTCTTGATAAGACTTAGTGAATTCCTAAATAAGCATAACCTTATATCAGAGTCACAATTCGGTTTTCGCGAAGGGCTCTCAACTACTGATGCCTTGCTTTCGGCTTTCGAAACTATCCTGAATGCTCTTGAACTACGTCATAAGGTTGTTAATGTGTGTTTCGACTTCTCGAAAGCCTTCGACACCGTGAATCATGAGTTACTCCTCGACAAACTAAACAATTATGGTATACGCGGCATAGCTCTGTGTTGGATAAAGAGCTTTTTAGATAATAGGTCACAGCGTGTCTCCTGGAATCAGACCCTGTCTAATATAAGAGCAGTTCCTATGGGTGTACCTCAAGGAAGCATTTTGGGTCCCGTCCTTTTTATTATCTATATTAATGATTTGTCTAGCTCATTAAAAATGGGTAAAACTGTTCAATATGCCGATGATATATGTTGTATCATTCATAACGAGTTGCGCGATGATTTATTAGATAACATTACAAATTGTATAAATGTCGTACAAAGTTGGGCTACGGGGAACCACCTTACCCTTAATACAAAAAAGACGATGTTGATCCATTTTTCTTTAGCGAAATCAAATGTTTGCACAAATGATGTGATAAATGCCTCAGAAGTTATTAAATTACTTGGCATTCATTTTGACACAAAATTAAATTTCTCAGCGCACTGTGATTATATTGCAAAGTTACTTAGTCGCACGTGTTATACGATTATTCGCCTACGTGATTTTGTTAGTCTTGATGTGCTAAAATTGTTATATTTTGGATATGTACAGTCCAGAATATACTATGGATTGCTATGTTGGGGTAATACCACTGCTGCTCAGATTGTATTTCTGGCACAAAAACGTATTTTGAGGTGTATGTTAAAAGTTAATTCACGAACTTCATGTCGACCATTATTTCGATCATTAAACATTCTTCCACTCCCGTGTCTATATATTATGCTTTGTTTACTTTATGCCAAAGCAAATAGTCATGATCTTTTAAGGGTATCAGAAGTTAATACAACACACAATACAAGATTTAGAAATATGAATCTGTTTGTACTGCCTCAGCATCGCACTCAGGTATATCATAATAATTTTAAGTATTTGTCAATTAAGCTCTATAACTTATTACCTAGGGAAACCAAATCAGCAAGTCAGTTTTCCTTTAAAAGAAATGTCTTTGAGTTATTGTTAAACGGGTGTTTTTACTCTGTTAATGAATTCATTGAATACTATGAAAAGTGGTGCAAGTTCTTTATTACAACGATTAGCCCAATAGTTTTAACATGCCATCACACCCTTAATATCATAAGTTCCTTTATGTTAGTTTATTAAGTATGGTTGTATATTTCTTGACTTATCCATATATCTGTATAGATCTTTTTTGGAAATAAATATATTATTATTATTATTTTTTTTTTTTTTTTTTTTTTTTTTTTTTTTTTCACAGGTGCTTCCTGGGGTTACATAGTTGACATTCGGGCAGAAGTTGCCAAGAACGCCAAACTTTAAACTTTAAGAATCTTCAGCAAGAAACGATCTTACGATACTGGTTGTTTGTAGTATTACAGCTTTCTGCATTGGTAAGTATATATTGTAAGAGACATTTATCTTCATCAATTCCTCCTTCAACGAGTTTGGTATTACACCCATTGCAGATATTATTACGGGTATGATCGTTACTCTATTCATGTTCCACATATCTTTTATTTCGTATCCCAACTCCCTATATCTATTCTTCTTCTCTTGGTATTTAGTTTCTAAATTACTGGTGTTCGGTATAGATATATCAATTAGAAATGTTTCTTTTGTCTTTTTATTGATTAATGTAATATCTGGTCGGTTGTGATTCAAGGTCACATCTGTTATTATTGCTCTGTCCCAGTATATTTTATATGTATCATTTTCTTCTACAGAGTTAGGTTTACATTTGTAGTAAGGTGTATTTGCTGGGTTAATAATACCACAGTTCTGCAGTATTTGTTGATGTAGTATGCAGGCAACTTGGTTATGCCTTTCGATATATCTGTTTGCAGCTAGCTGTGGACATCCAGATATTATATGTTCGATGTTTTCTGTGTAGCTTTTACATTTCCTACATTTATCCGTGTCAATGTTTTCCTTCAATATGTAGCGCCTGTGGTTTCGAGTTGCTACTTCTTGGTCCTGTATGCTTATCATAAACCCCTCTGTTTCAGGAAACAGTTTACCTTCTTTCAGCCATCCTACGGAAGCTTGGCTATCTACTCCATCTTCTTGGAGGCAGTTCCAATATCTACCATGAAGTTCTTTTGATGCCCAGGAGTCGGTCTTTATGCGGACAATTTCAGTGGAGGTTTGAGGTAAGTATTCATCATGTTTTAGATCTAATTGTGTTATGTTGTTATCGGCTGCGATTATTGTAGACATTATGCATTCATCTTTTCTCTCGTAAAAATGTTTTCTCATTTCAGCGATTTGGTTTTGGCACAGGATTTCAGCATCATGGAGCCCCCTGCCACCCGATGACCTAGGTAAGGATACTCTCTCCTTAGATGCCCTCGGATGATGCATGCGGAATTTGGTAAGTAAAACTCTGACGCGTCTATTTAAGTCTTCTAGATCTGTTTTAGACCACGAAATTACTCCAAATGAGTATGAGAGTGCACCAATTGCGTAAGTGTTGATCGCTTTTGTTATGTTTTTAGAGTTTAGTTTTGTTTTAAGAATTAATTTAAGTCTCTTCTCTAGATCATTTCTGAGAGTTTCCTTAATTTTGGTGTGTTTTATGTTAGAATTTTGAGCCATACCCAGATATTTATAGGTGTCTTCTCCTATTGAAGAGATTTGTAGGTTCTCATTTATTACAAGTTCCGGTGAGTCTTTCAGAATGCCCTTTTCCAGAGTTACAATTTTGCACTTGTTTAGACCAAATTTCATTCCAATGTCATCACTGATTTGGTGAATTAGTTTAAGGACAGTTTCAAGTTGTTTTCGCGTTGAGGTATATAATTTTAGGTCGTCCATATAAAGCAAGTGCGATAATTTTAGCGTGGTGTCTTTAGTCTTGATGTTAAAACCGTATCCTGTGTTTTTTAGGGTGTTTGACATGGGGTTCAAGGCCATGCAGAACCATAGAGCGCTAAGAGCATCACCCTGGAATATGCCACGTTTTATTTGAATTGCATTTGTTTCAGTGTACCTTTCTTCGTATTTTAAAAGTATTTTTGTTGACCATTGTTGCATCGTCATTGACAGGAATCTTGTAATTATTGGGTTGATGTTATATATCTCGAGGATTTTAATGAGCCATGAATGTGGAACGGAATCAAAAGCCTTTTGATAGTCGATGTATGCCATGTTTAGGTTCCTACTAGTTTTTCTGGCTTGTCCAAGTACTACAGCGTCTATTGTAAGCTGCTCTTTGCATCCTAATACATTCTGCTTACAACCTTTTTGTTCATCTGTGATGATATTATTGATTTCCAGATGTTGGTATATTTTCTTGCAAAGAATACTGGATAACGTTTTATATAATGTTGATAGGCACGTAATTGGCCGGTATTGAGATGGGTCAACAGTGTTACCTGCTTTGGGTATAAGGTAGGTTATTCCTTTGATTAAGAATTTGGGTATTGTTTCGGGGTGTCTTAAAATATTGTTAAATCCATCTGCTAAGAATTTGTGTGTGTTAGTTAATTTCTTTAGCCAGAAGTTCTGTACTTTATCAGCTCCCGGTGCCTTCCAATTTGATACGCCTTTAAGTGTGTTTGCTACATCATTCTCTGTTATATTAAGTTCATCCATTTGTGGGGTTTCTGTGTGTCTGCGTATTTCTTCTTCGATCCAAGGTGCTTTGTTATTATGCTGGAATTCTTTTCCCCATATATTATTCCAAAATTCCTCAATTACACTTTGTGTTGGTAGATGATTTTTGTTGGTTGCTCCCACACTATTTTCTAAGTTTCTGTAGAAGTTTCTTTGGTTATTTTCAAAGTCCCTATTTTGTTGAATTCGGTCTCTTTGCTCTCTGAATCTTCTCAGCCTTTTACTGTAAGCTAGTAATTTTTGTTTTAATGTGTCTAGATGTTCAATCACAAGGTGGCGGTGGCAATTTTCTTTTATAAGTACAGTCATTATTTTCGGAAGGTTTTTTAATAGGTTTTTATTTCTAACTCCATTGGCATATTGTTGAACCCTACCAATTTCTCTTCTTATGTTTTCTATCTTCTTAACAATTCTTTGTTCCCACATTGGTTGTTTTCTTCCCATTGACTTCTTTTCCTTTTGACCATTGATGACTAGTATAGAAGCCTTTGCAGCACAATAGATGAAGAGGTGTAATTTTTCAATATCTATGTTATTGTACATGAAGTCTTTTATGATCCCATTCATTGTTTCTACAGTTTTGAAAACACTGGGTTTATAGTAAAGTCTGGTGAGTGATGGTAGTTTCGATGGGTCCATTCCCTCAAATTGAGCTATGAGAGAAATAAAAGTTTCACGTAAAACTGGTTCTCGGTCTCGGTCTTGTGGTTCATTGTGTTCGGGCGCTCCATTCTCCTCTTGCTCGCTTTCATTGACTATGTCTGTCGAAGTGGAGGAGTTAGGGTCATCTAGGTTTAAATGTCCCTCCATCTCTTCTCTTACTTCGAGTCTTATCTGTTGGATTACTGGTTGAGGGAGAAGATTGTTGCGTAGAATAACTCGTTTTTGATCTGATAGTCGTTGTTCAGAGAGGTGTTTTAAATGTGGATATATTTTGATAAATTCGTCTCTAAGTTTACTTCTGTATGTTGTTAGGGTTGTTTCCAGATTCGTTACTTTTAAATAACAGCGCATTAGATCTCGGTTTATCTGATTAGTCCATTGCATGCGCTTTCTGGGTAAACCAGCTTTGGTGGATGCAACACTAGGTTGTTGCATAACACTGTGGGCTGGGGAGGAGCTTGGTGGTAGTTGTTCCTCATTATCGATAGATGGGGTAGCATTATCTTCGTTTTCGTTTTGTGCGCTAACTATTTCGGGTTCATCCCGACGAGGTCCGCGCAAACCTCGCCACTGGTTGTTCGCATAAGCGTGGGTCGCAGAACCAGCTCCACTACCACGGTCCTCCTCGGACAATCGCCTATTCCTCAAATTATATCTACTCATATTACATATGGATTTTTTTTCTTTTTAGGGAGGTTTTTACTACCCAGCGAGAAAAAAGGAAAGAACGCTGCGTGCAAATTCTTTCTCCGTACACGCACAGAGAGCCAGAGTGTAGACAGGCCTCATCTCATAGCTCGGGGAATGTGGCGTCGCTACTCGCCAACGGTCAGAAGGAGATGGATTGGTATACTGACCGCCCTGCATATTTATTATTATTATTATTATTTTTTTTTTTTTTTTTTTTTTTTTCATAGGTGCTTCCTGGGGTTACATAGTTGACATTCGGGCAGAAGTTGCCAAGAACGCCAAACTTTAAACTTTAAACTTATTATTATTATCTTAAATTCAGTGTGTAATTGTTGTCTGTATGTTGTCATATCGGTTTCGTTGTTAGTTATTTTGAAGTACAAGCGCATTAAATTTTTGTTTTCTTCAGTTTTCCATTTTTTTCGCTTCTTCTTCTCAGCTGCAGCGGGCTCGATACTTTGAGTATTAGCAACACTTGCAGCATGTTGGAGATCTTGCTGTTGTGCATCTCCTTCTTCATTTTCGATTCTTGTGGTTCCATGCAGCTCAAGGGTGCCACTCGCCTCATCACCTTGTGCAGCAGATCGTACATGGCGGCTCCGAACGGGGCCGATCTGAGACCCCGTACCGCCTCGGTTAGATTTACTTCTAGTATTCATAGCAATATTAATCACACCTTTAGGGTTGCTAACCCTTAAGGTAGTTAACTAAGGATTTCGCGGGGTCGTTACTTCCCGTCAGTTACCAACTGTCCCTGCAATAGCTCCTCGGATATTTACGGGGCCTCATCTCATAGCTCGGGTAATGTGGCGACGCTACTCGCCAACGGTCAGAATGAGATGGATTAGTAAACTGACCGCCCTGCATATTTATTTTTTTTTTTTTTTTTTTTTTTTTTTTTTTTTTTGCGAATGAGCGTAGCTCGCGAATACGCTCGTTCCTATGTGCAGAACAGCTACGTTCCTCAGAGAGGAATAGGCAACTATTCAGGGAAGTTGATTAAGTATTCGATCTTGACGATTCGTGGGCTCTAAGGATGTGGAGCGAGCCCAGTATTACGTGTTTCTGAATTTGAGTGGTAAGTATATAAGACTTTTCTTTGCAGACTTGAATTTTTTCCAGGTACCTCTTCAAGGATGGTTTCATGCCTCCAAGTACTCCGACTATAATAGGGATGAATGTGAATTTATACTCTGGGTAAGTATTCTTCAGTTCGAACATAAGGTCTCTGTATTTATTAATTTTTTCTTCTTATTCTTATTATTATTATTATTTTTTTTTTTTTTTTTTTTTTTTTTTTTTTTCAGGCGTTCATATTGCACATCTCGCGTATTGGTGTTACCCAACTATGCAATTGAACTAATACACCCTAGCTGCGACCGTTAGGTTGAGCAACTAAAGCAGGGACAGACACTTACTACTTAGGATGTAGGGTAAGTAGCTTCGTGCGCTCGAAGAGTCCGAAGAGTTCCTAGGATGACATATTTTTGCATTTCCGTAATTATATCTGTGACATTACTTTTAATTCTTTTTATTTTTTTCAGGTGATTCGCGGTGTTTGGATGGATCCCGCCTAGTACTAGTTATTATTATTATTATTTTTTTTTTTTTTTTTTTTTTTTTTTTTTTCTCATCAGGTAGATGTCATTAGCGTCGTTCTTCAGGCCGCGAGGCTCATCATCTCAACGTCCACTACTTCCATCTACCAAGAGTGTACGTCTCGTGACTACTCCTTTAGTAAACCAAAGGTAAGTAATCACACTCTAATGGTGTTATGTGCCCTTACTATGTTTAGCGAACCCAAAATTACCTCTTTTTGTATTTCTTGGACTAGAGAAGTTTCATGTCCGTTGCAATGTGGGATTCTCTTCAATTCTTCAACGAAGAATGGATGTATGCTTCCCATCGCACCTACAATTAGGACAACTAGCGATATCGTTAGTTCTGGGTAAGTACTTTTTAATTCGAAAATTAAGTCTGTGTATTTGCTAATTTTTTCCTTTGTTTTTAGTGATATATTAGCTTCTCCAGGGCATGAAAATTCTATTACAGTCATTGATTTCCTTACGTTGTCTATAAGGACCATGTCTGGTTTGTTTGCATTCAACTGTCTAGTGGTACTGAAAGGAAAATTCCAAAATATTTTGCAGTCTTTATTAGTTACAACAGACTCAATTTCGTTTGGTACATAATGTATGACTTTTTCTTCATCAATTTTATAGCTGTATCGAAGATGGAAGTACAAAACCCGTAATGCACGATCATGTCGTTTGATATATTTATTTGGAGCGTAAGAGGGGCAGGATGTTAAAATATGCATGATCGTTTCCTCATGAGTCTTACAAGCTCTACATCTTGTGTCTGAAATATTTATCTTCATAACATATTTTTGATAATGTCTGGTGTTTATGACTCCGTCTTGGCACGCTATGATAAAGCCTTCGGTTTCAGATTTAAGAGAGTTTGCACCTAGAAAACTGAATGTGTGCGGATTTGAAAGATCTCCTCTGTCAAGCTCTCTAAAATATACGCCATGCAGTGGTTTATTGATGTGTTGAGAAATGATTTCGTTGGTTTGCGCTTCTTGGACTTCATTGCTCAATTGGTAATGATTAAGATTTTTTAGGTCTTGGATGGAATTAATTGATGGTAAGTTTTGCTCTGTGATTATTTTTGATGCTTTGCCAAGTATAAATGCTCCGGCCCCATATTTTTCATGTTTTAGTGTTATCTTCAGTAGCGGATCATCGGTGGATAGGATTTTCTGGGCTGTTTGTAAGATGATGTTATGATGTGTTTGCTCCACATTTATTAGCCCTCTGCCTCCCTTTTTCCGGGGGATGTAGAGTCTTTGGATGGATGCTCTAGGATGGTGGCTACGATGTTTGGTAAGTATTGTCCTGGTTTTGATATCTAACTGTTTTATTTCAGCACTGGTCCATTTGATGACTCCAAAAGTATAGGTGAGTATGGGTAACGCTAGTACATTGGTTGCTGTTATTTTATTTTTTGATGTTAGTTCAGAACACCAAATTTTATTTACTAGATTAATGTATTTTTTTGTTGCAATCTCTTTAGTGAGCTTTGTGTTTTGAAGGTGTCTTTGCTCCACTCCCAAATACCTGTAAGATTCATCACGTTCCAGGTATCTAATGATACTACCATCTACCAAATTTATGTCTTCTTCATTTGCCGGTGTTCTTCCTCTTAGGATGTTAGCAGTAGCGCATTTATCGAGTCCGAATGACATTCCAATGTGATTAGTATAGTCACTAACAACTTGTAATGCCTTTTTCAGTTCAATCTTATTTTTTGCGTAAAGCTTTAAATCGTCCATGTAGAACAAGTGGGTGATTTTGTTTTCCCGTTGTGCAGGTGGTCCGCACATATATCCTGGCATTATGCGTAATCCTATTGAAAGCGGTAGAAGGCTAAGGCAAAAAAGTAGAGGACTTAACGAGTCACCTTGGAACACACCACGTTTATATTCTATATAATCAGTTGTCAGAGAGTTCTTACCCGTGTTTATGGTAAATTTCGTCTTCCATTTTTCCATTAGACTTCTGATACAATTGACATAATGATCCGGGACCTTAAGTATGTCTAGGATGATAGTTATAAGTTCATGTGAGGTGGTGTCATAGGCTTTCCTATAGTCGATCCATGCCATTGACATGTTTCGTTTAAATTGCGTGGCATCTTGGCAAACACATCTGTCAATCAGCAGATTTTCCTTGCATCCATTTATACCTCTCTTTGCTCCTCGCTGTTCATGTATTGAGTTCCAGACTGGACTAATGCCTTTGGTTATTTTTTCGTTGATTAATGAGGTAAGTAATTTGTACATTGTGTTGAGACACGTTATCGGTCTATAGTTACTGGCCAGCGATAGATTTCCCTTCTTAGGAATGAGTGTAGTGCGTCCTTCACATAGCCACGGTGGTATTTCCTTGTTATTTTGGATTATTTCGGAAAATTCTTTAAGTAGGTACTTATTTGAGGCAGCTAGGTGTTTCCAGTAGAAGTTTTGTATTTGATCTGGCCCAGCGGCGGAGAAGTTCTTCATCTTCTTAGATATTTCTATTAAATCTTCTTCTTTAACATCCGTGAACTCATTATTATTAAATCGTTCACAGTGTTTTCTGAAGAGATTCAGGCACTGGTCTTCAATTTGTATTTTATCTACTTTTCCGTAGATGTCTCTCCAGAATTCTTCCACATTCTCTAATGGTGGTGGTGTGAAGTTGTTGCTCTCTTGATCTTTAAATAGTTTTCCAGGGCAGTTTTTAAATGTTTCGTTTTCAATCATACATTTTTCTTGCTTCTTTACTTTCTTCCTGGCAGCTACCAAGGATCTGATTTTATCTTGATTAAGTTCTTTTCTTTCCTTCATGGTTGTTAATTTTATTGAGTGGTACTTAGCTCTGAACTTCTTAAGACAATCTTTAATTTTTGGTGTTAGTACTTTTTCTTTTTCCCTGTGCTGTATAAGACTATCAATGCGTGATGTTTCCTGTCTTATTTTTGTGATTTTAGAGCTCAGTTGTTCTATTCTTTTCTTCAACTTAAGGCTTCTTGGTGGAATTCTGATTTTTCTTGAAAATAGTAATATAACAGAGTAGACAGCACAGTTAATGTCCCATAGGGTATTATTTTCTTTTAGGCAGTCTTCAAGAAGTTTATTAGCTTTAGTTAGAACTTCAGGATCCATGGCTTTATGTTTATTTAAGGATTTCCTGGCATAGATGTTCATTAGCTTGACTTCGTTAACCAATTTCGTGAAGTTTTCTCTTTCTTCCTGTGTCAGGTCACCACTATTTGAGGCATCTATATTTGGTTGTATCTCAGGCATAATTACTTTTGTAGCCGATTTACTCTTCTGAATGTAGGATACTTGATCTCTCAAATGTTGTTCCGATATGTCATATTCGGGTTGCAGGCTAATCCACTTTTCATGAAGTCGTTTCATATATCCACGTCTGTTCGGTGAGCTTTGTTCGTACGCTTTCATTAGATCATTTCTCATTTCATTTGTCCATGTGATTTTTTGTTTAATATTAGTTGTTTTATTCAACGGCGGTAGTGGTTGTGGAACCGGTGGTAGTTGGGGTTCTGTATCATTTACATATTTTCTGAATAAGGCTGCATTGTCCCTTAATTTCTGTGCACCCATTGGATGTGCAGGGTGCCGTTCTCTCCATAAGCTTTCTAATCTCTTCATGTACCCACGACGTTTAGGGCTACTTAGTTGGTATAGGTTTATGAGGTCTGATTTAAGTTCGTCTGTCCATATAAAGGGTTGTGTGTTATTCACTTCGCCGCTTCCAACTGTATTACGACGTTCCTCCGAGGCTGGAACGTCCTGGTTGGCGGCTTTCATTTGTCTCGTAACCGGAACAATGATTAGGAATAACTAGGCAGTCAACCTAAGTACTTCCCGGCCAACTTCCGGTATTCCTATCAGGATTACCGTACAGTGCTCCTTCATGGGAGTTGGTCCGATTTGCACTTCCGTGCATGCGCACAGTTGCTCGGGAAAGTGGTGTCGCTACTCACCAAAGGTCACAGATGGTATGGACCTCCCTGCTTATTATTATTATTATTATTATTATTATTATTACGTCATGTTAGTGTATACTGGGTTGCCTAAAATGCATTTCAACTCCAACTTTCTAATCCGTGTAAATACAAAGTATACCCAATTGTACCCGATTTACTTTGGAAATACAGGAACATGACGATAGACTTAACGAACATAAAAAATGACTTCTCGCCCGGGCCCCGGCCAAAAAAAAAAGATTTTGGTCCAAGTTTTTTTGAGCTTTCAAAATTTAGCATTAAGAATTTTTGAAGAAAATTATTTATTATCAAAAAAAAAAATAAGCATATTTTCTTAAAAATACAATCTTTTATCGTGAATAGGCTAAAGGCTAGAATATTTTAGTCTGCTGTATATTTTTATTTGGATCGCATTTAAATGACCTATAAAAATTAATGAATGATCTATAGAAAATACTTGACATGATCTCTATAAAAGTAATATTTGATACATAGATAATTAAAAAATTATCTATAAAAAATAAGTTTATGATCTATGTAAAATCAACTATAAAAAATTGCTCATAATTTTTTTAAATTATTTGGGAAATGGTTGCGAATTTTGGAACTTTTTCTTCTTGTAATTGCATATTTAATATTGAAATAAATAACAATAAAAAATGTATTTAACCAGATATTCGCAAATGTAAGGAATAAGCCTAAAATTAGAAAAACTTAAGACACAAATTGTGCTAAGACTAAAGGCTAAAAAGAAAAATGCTTTAGACAATAATTTCTTCTTTTTTTTGCTGGATTCAGATTCAAATAAAAAAATATGGGTTTCCATTTGAATAAACTGAGTTAGGGTTAGAATGACCATGAAGAAGTCCTCCAGATGAAAACTAACTGTTCTCATTCTGTGGGCCCTTTAAGACCAAATAATTTTTATTTGAAACGTTTTTTTCTAAAACTCTTACATATGTAGATTATTTATAATATCCATAGATTGAAAATTACTTTTATAGATCAAAACATTTCCATAGGTAGATATAAAATATTTTTTTTCCAACGACCATATGAGAAGTACAGTAAAATTAACACAAAAACAGCCTGAATAAGGAAAAAATTGCGGAGTTAATGAAACCCGGCTTATTTGTAGCTTAAGGTGATATGGAGTCAAATGTTGAAAAAAACGACGTACTTATCTTTCATGAATTTTTTAAAGTGTTTCGAATTGGAAAGTCAAAAAAATAAAGAAATACCAAACTAAAATAAGAATTTTACATTAATTTGCAATTTTTGTTATTTATGTATACTATAATTGTGTAATTTTGCAAGAGAAACATCAATATTTATATTTTTATTTTTGCAAAACTACGCTTATATAAATCTAGATACATGAAAAACAAAAATTGTATATACAAGTACAAGTCTTACTTTAGTTCGGTATTTTAATATTTTTTTTTGTTTCCAATTCGAAACACTTTGAAAAATTTCGGGAAAGATAAAAACATCGATTTTTCAATAAATGACTCCCTATCACCTTAAATCATGTATATTTAGGACCTAAAGAGTCCCGAGTTGTGGGGTACCTGCTTCTGGAGTTATAGGTAGAGGAAGGGGGGAAAATTCTTTTTTCCAAATATCTCGGTTTCTATCAATCCTACGCTAAAATTATTTATTATCAATCTTGTAGAGCATAAAATTTCCTACAACTTTTGTTCGAAACTTTTTTTTGTAGGGTAAATTTATTTTTAGTTAAAGTAGCGCGAATGTTCTATACATAGAGATTTTGCTTATAGAATTTGAGAGGTTGATTAGACCGAAAAGCTTCAAAAATTGCGAGTTTTTTAAATGGGACATTAAAAAAATTATTTTTTCGAAATAATAATAATAATAATAATATCGCTCCATAATATCCAACCCCTATCAAAAGTTACGAATTTTTAAAGTCCGCGTCGAAAAAGCAAAAAAAACGAATTGCAAATTTAAAGGCCTCAATTTAATATAAAAAATGAAGATATCAAAAAAGGGCTAGGGTGGCCATAATAAAGCGTATCTACTTTTTAAATCAAAATCGCGCTATTTTTTGCACCAGCCGATCCTCAAATATAAGGGGTACAGTTTGAGCACTTTTGCGTCTCGGCGCCGGGGCGCCACACGGTTGCGCCTGGAGACTTAAAAATGGCCACGGCTATCCCCAGGATGTGAAAATAAAAGGAGCCAAATTTCGTCGCTTCCCTTTAAAACCGGACGGGGCTGCGATTGTTTAAAGTTGACGCCGGCGAAAACCGGAAAAAAAGTAAGAAAAATCGAAGGACTTTGGAAATTTTTTTCAGTGTTAGAGTGCTTTGAAAAATTTTAAATTTGAACCTCGCTTAGAATCCACATCCCTCTTCACGATATAACCGGAATTTTTAAAATCTCACGAAAAAAGCTACCCTTTTCGTGGCTCCGCGCAGAAAATTTCCGAAGTCGGGATAAAAATACAAAAGGGTTCGTATCTCCGCCCCCTTAATAGATAGGTCCGGGCGGATCAAAACCACCGTTTTCAGAATCGGGTCATCCATAACATACTAAAATTTGATGCGATTCGGGGTGAATTTCGGACACTGAGGGGATGAATTCGATTTTTCTTTCGGGGCGTAATAACTTTTTTCGGGGCTGTCCCATTGAAAAGGGACATTTAAGCTTTTATCTTAAAAATTTCTCAACTCTCTACGAAAAAAATACCTTCCCCGTTTCAAACCCTATTTTCTTTCATCTGTAGTATGTAGGTATAGGACATTCGCGCCACTTTAACAAAAAATTAGTTCAGCCTACTAAAAAAGTTTCGCACAAAGTTATAGGAAATTTTATGCTCTACAAGATTGATACTAAATAACTTATCTTAGGAGTGATAGAAACCGAAATATTGTGAAATATTCTCAGTCGGTTAGGGCCTCGTTCGGCTACACTCTCACAAAATTCGTCACTTTCTAGCTCGTTGCGTAATACATAGATGGAGCCATACGAAACGAAGAAAATGATGTGCCAGAACCATAGATAAAAGCCAGAACTAACAAACCATTTTTCAGTTGTCAGAATATGATAGTTTGCATTCAAAAATGTATTGAGTGCTGGTAAGAGGAAAGGGGTACTCAACACCATTGCCACGTTTATCAAAGTAAAATTTTAAAGAACTAGCTGCTGTTTAAATTTTTAGACTTAATTAAAAAGACGGAGAACTGTTTTAACACTTGGGATTCCATCAGATGCCATTTATAGCCTACTTGACAAACTATGCACCCCTTTTGAAAACCGTACAGCTTATTGGACAAGCTATGCTCAGGACTACTTCTCATAAGAATAACTTCAGAAGGTTTTAGTAAGTGAAATACCAGAGCCACCCTTTCAAAACTTTACCTAGTTTGTTTAGAATATGAACAGGTTTCACAAAATTAAAAAAGATACAGCCGTAATAGGTTTTCTCTTGGAGAACTTTTGCAAAAACTGGAAAAAAAAATTTCTATTTATTTTTGTTTCCATGGACATTTTTTTCAATATTTTAACAACTTTTTTTGTATAACTATAGTTATCAATAAGAAGAGGATGGTTTTACCTTTTCTAAATTACTACGCGCATTGTTACTATACGGGGTCCGCCAAAAAATGGAAACACCTCAATATTTTTTGATCCGTACAAAAAAAGTTTAGACAAAAGTTTATTAGATTTAAACAAGCTACCATTTAAACATATTTTAATATAGCGGGTGTTCGTTTTATTAGTGGTATGACACATAATATTCGTTTTTTAAACGCAACACCCTGTACATTTTTATATTTTTGGATTCTACGTTGAATTTGAGCAAACTTTTGTAGAAATAATTTTTTTATAAAAGTCATTGGTGTCGAGTTACAAGCAATTCTTTGATGTTAAATTCGGTCACAAAGGTAAGGTATTATTAACTTTTTATAAATATTTAAGAGTTCTAACAAAATCATTTTTTTTAAGTTTAAGCAACATACATTTAAAATTAATTCACTTATACTTTTGTTTAAATTGTATTTTAATTAAAAAATAGGTTCGAAAGGGATATCCTGTATAACGAACTATTAATTTTAATTACAAGTCATTAATTAAAGTCGACTTATGTAAACCGTTTCTTATTTGCAATTTATTCTTATAATGATGTGTGTACCTGAAGATACCCCCAATTAAGGGAAAACTGTCTATTGGCATTTAAGTTTCCTGGATATCATGTATGCTTGAATTTAGGTCAGATTTAACTAACAACCTAAGCATAAAATTGTGTAGCTAGTAATGCCTTTTATACAACAATAATTATAAGAAGGTTCAAAATTACCGGATACAAAATATATCAAATTTATACCTCTAGGTTCTGATAAGTTTGTCAGCATTTTAATTGCAATTACAAATTTTAATCAGTACCGACAAGTATAATTAAAATTTTTATACTAAACCATGGTTTTAATGTATAATAGCAGCCGTACAATGGCGGCAATTTCGTCTTGGTAGTATTTAAAAAAATGGATGTAACTACTACTACTATTATTTAAGCCCAAAACTGAGGAGTTGTTAGTTCAACTTGTGTTTACTTTCACAATATTGTTGTCTAGCGATAGTCTGAAAATTTGAGCGCTAGATTTTGAAATTCGCTTGATATTTGCGGTTTTGGACATATCTTTTTTTCCAGTCGAGCTTTTTAAAATTTCTTTTTTTGTTATATAGAAGAATCTTGTAGCTACCAATTTCTTCATTTTTTGTTTTTGTAAGTCAAACCAAATAGTCATACGGCAGCAGTGAAACAGTCTTTAAAAAAAAACCTTCGCTTGGCGATGTTTACAATGGCAGCAATAAATTAAGGTATAAACGAAAACATTGTATAATTGTTTTTTTTTTAATTTAAATTGTTTTTTTTAACTTTTTACAGCGGTCCAAAAGTTAGGTAAAATTTTAAGAAATTTTTGGAGCGCTGTAAAAAGTTTTAATAAAATTTAAATTAAAAAAACAATTATACGATTTCTTCGTTTACATCCTAACTTATTGCTGCCGTTGAAAGACAAATATTATTTCAAACAGTTTTAAATCTATATTGTAAACGCCGCTAAGCGAAGGTTTTTTTATAAAGAGCCCATTTTACTGCTGCCGTATGACTATTTGGTTTCACTTACAATAACCAAAAATGAAGAAATTGATAGCTACAAGATTCTTCTATATACCAAAAACAAGAAATTTTAAAAAAGCTCCACTGAAAAAAAAATTATGAGCAAAATCACAAATATCAAGCGAATTTCAAAATCAATCGCTCAAATTTGCCGACTATACTCTTAATGGACATCGTATCTTCACTAAGGATTTATCCTCTTCCAATCGTCATAACGATTATTGCCGTATAATGAAACGGTTTATAATTCAACACAAAACTAGTAATTCGTTATCGCCTGGGAAATATATTCTTCCATTTTTTTATAAAATACCCACTAAAATATTTAATAATTTTGTCGAGAAAACAAAATAATTTGGATTTTATTTGAGTCATAAATTTTATAATAATAAAAGCTTTGATACCAGAAGTAAACACTTGAAAGCAATTTCTTCCTTTATCTCCATAAACTACTTCACTCTAAAAATTTATACTCACGTTGTATCTGACCCGAGGGTCGATTATAAGTTGTTTTGCAAGACTGGGACTGGATCCTCCTCTAAGAGGTGTTCTGGCATTTCCTCCTGATCCTTGGAGTAGATCCGGCTTATCCACCTCCGGTCCGCCAAACTCCTGCAACTGTTGCAGCCAGCAACAAAGCATAGCTTCGATCCCTTCATCCACCTACAAAAAACAAAAGCTAGAAATTCAATAACTTAAGACGAGGATAAGAACACCGCAAAGTTAGTTCTCACCTAAGTGGTCACGTATAAGACGTAATAAAGCGACCCAGCGGGGGTTAAATGACCCTATAAAATTATTTTATACGTCTGCCATGCGGATGGAAAAATTTTCTCTCGAGAGATATTTGATAAAAATATTTCAAAGGGAAATATTGTCCTGACGACAATGCAGCAGGGTAATTCAAATAATTCCTTCTTGTTATACAGCGTAATTAGGAGTCACCAGGGAGAAATACGAGAAATATGAACCTATTTACATTCATGAATGCGCATTAAACTTTATAGGTTATTATTAAAAGTTTCTTTAGTTTACGCCAGTGTTATCCTGTTCGCTTACTTAAAGGGTAATACCTGCCTTCACATGTAACCACACAACAAATAACAAATATACATCTTCTCATGTATATTATAGCTTTTTTCCACCTGAAAATATTCACTTTGCGGTTTACACTTACAGTTGAATAGAAAAATATCATATTCCTATGTATAAGAGTCAAATTTATTCAGAAATTTCCTTTTTATAGGCAAGTATCTTTGTGAAAACTTACAGTGGTAACTTTTAAAATAAATTAAACCCTTACATCTTTTGAAAGTTTCTATCTTAAGATGTGATATGTTGAATTTGATAATAGTTTAAATTTTGATAAATTTTCCGGGGTTTCGTTATAAATTCACTTTTCATTTTCATAAATCAAAACCTACATTAATTTTAGTTAAAATTTTTATAACCACATAATTAATCAATAATTATTACACTTTATTTAAATAATATCTAAATGTAAATAATAAATGACTTTTTTTCAAAGGAAAAATGCTTTTTTATCACGTGTAGGAAACAATGTATTCATAATTTAAAAGGCAACACCATCGAACATAATAAATCACAATTTCACTCCCCAACATCGTTCTTCGACGTTTATTACAACTGCTTTTAACTTATTGCTTACATTTTTAAAAGTTGCTGCATAATTTGTTACGTAACCTCGAGTCAAGACTAATTTAATGGCTTAATTGCGCTCACAGGATTTTAATATGAGATTTAAATGAGTAGGATTACGCCCTTTTGTTTACACAATGTGTTGAATTTTCGTGTAATATTTAGAGACTTACGGAAAACGACTAAGATCACCGCTTCCTTTACCCGGTAAATTGATATTTTCATTTCCTTTAGGAAGGCTTCCATTTTAATTAATTTGGTAATTGAGTTTGTTGTCTGTGTGTATATCAAATATCAAAACTTCTGAAGTAATTGCAAAATATCGTACCCTGAATTAAAATTTTAGATTCAACAAAAAGTTTTTTTTTTATTTTAATACGGTAACATTTGTTTGTGTTTCATAAACATTAATGACATAAACCATTTATCTATTAACTTTACGTAGAACGTGATCAATCTTTAAAAGGTCGCACAGGCATACGTCTCCTAGCAATACCAAAAAGTGGTAGTAAATCGAAGGTATCATTAATTTTTAAGGAGACACAAAGTTTTTCTTTTTCAATTGTGTTTACTGCTTACGAAAATTTTGCTCGCAAACCCATGAAACTTTCAATAATCCCCCAAATCTTTACAACGCTATAAATTCTTTAAAAAAACTAAAATGCTCATTTATTTTTAAGTTCTTTATTAGTTCTTGTTTAAATCGTTTGTACGCCTTCCATCTTCTACATTATGATCAAACGTTTTATTCTTTCAAGGAGTAGGGCCCTCATACCCAACGAAAATGTTGCAAGTTGTACTTACGAGCTTAGGTGTGTGTCAAGATAGCGGAAAGAGTGGAACAAGGTGGAGTTCAAGTAACACTCGCTAATCTCTATAATCCCTAAATAAAGAAACAAGTTTACTACGAGAAAGAAAATGTATAAGAAATTTTACTTACAGGAGCTTACAAATGGACATTAAATTATCTGGCAATGTTTATTTTGTATGTCTACTTGTACATAATGTTGTAAACACGACTTTAAATTAAATAAATAATCTACTAAATAAAAATAAAATATAAGAATTTATTAGAAAAGTAATAAAAACTAATAATCAGCTTATTTTTTTAAGTAAAAAGGGTAAAAACATAAAAGTATAGAAGAGAACCTACGAATAAACATTTCGCAAATATTTTTAATGCCAGTGCGAAGTGCGGGGATTGCTTTTAATAAAAATTTAAAATAAATTACTTTAAACGTTACCTTCCAGTACAAATTCTATAGCAATTAAAAAAATTATGCCCTCTTATTTTTATTAAGAGAAGTCTTAAATACCCTAGAGGCAGACAGTTAAGTCCTTTTATAAAAGTGCATTTCATTTATATTAAATTCATTAAGAGGATACTTGGCTAAATGTGTAACTCCGCATTTCGCCCGCAAAAGTATTAAAAAATGGTGATTTTTGAAACCATTTGGTGAGATTACTAATTGAGCAAAATACTTTTTAATTGCATTAGAAAGAACGTTTATTGCACTGGCGTAGCCAAGGGGGGTGTATGGGTGTGTACACACCCCCCTTTTGAAATTTGATTTTTTTGATGCTGAGTAAAAATTTTTTTTTAATTAAAAAATTATTTTATTATTTTGGTCAGAATGAGTTGCAAATCCAATTAACATAAAACGACTGCATCAGCGTCGAGTGACAAGTGACAAACGTGCCTTTTATGGGAACACATGATACCACCACCACTAACCACTCTCATCTCGCTTGTGTCTCGCCTCTCGCTCTTACAGCTGTAAAGTAGTACGCGTAAGTCGTAAGCCAGTCGTGAGTAGCGTTTAGCGTTTTTGCAAGAAAAAACTATAAAATCAGTGTATATAGTAAAATATGAAATAAAATTGAGTCTGCTATTATCGTAAATGAAGCATCCTGCAGTAACGTTTCAGTACAGGTCTTTGGTGAATCAGAGGACTTGGAAAATGTAAATCACGTGAATATACGAAAAAATGACATCTGTAACTTTATCCATAACAACTTAAATGTTGCAGAAAAATATAGTACTATGAAGGATATTTGGGTTCCAGAAAATAATTTTAATTATCCTTCAACAAAAAACAAATCAAGAACTTCAAAATTTCAACCAACATGGTTTTCACGTTGGAATTGGTTAGCGTATTCGGCACTAATGGAAGGTGCCTTTTGTAAATATTGTGTAATATTTTCAAAAACTACAGCCGGTATGGGCGATCAAAAATTGGGACAATTAAACGTAATGCCATTTAGAAATTGGAATAAGGCTTCAGAAATTTTTAATAAAAATAGTAATTCTGATTATCACAAAAAGTCACTTTTAGAAGCGCAAAATGTAGTAGATATATTTGAATCCAAAAAGGAACCTATTAATCATTTGTTGGACCAACATAGGAGGGATGAAATCAACCAAAACAAACAAAGACTAATTCCTATAATAGAAACAATACTGTTGTGTGGTCGTCAAGGGTTGGCGTTAAGAGGTCATGGAGTTTTAAATTATAATGATTCTACAAAAAATGAAGGAAATTTTCGAGAAATTCTTAAGTTTTATACGAGGAGCAATGAAGAATACCGAAACAATGTTTTAAATGCACCCAAGAATGCTCAATTTACAAGTCCTCAATTGCAAAATGATATCATTTCATGCTGCAACAAAATTATTTTAAATAAAATTATTAAAAAAATTAATGACGCAAAATGTTTTACTGTACTTGCTGATGAAACTACGGACATCAGTGGAATAGAACAGTTTTCTCTTTGTGCAAGGTTTGTGGATACTCAAGAAATGAAAATCCAAGAAGTATTTCTTCAATTTTTGCCTGTGATGGATATGACTGGTGTTGGACTTGCCTCTTCTTTAATAACAGGATTGCGTGAAATGGGCTTGGATTTAAAATATTTACGTGGCCAAGGTTATGACGGAGCTGCGACAATGAGCGGAAAATTTAATGGTGTCCAAGCAGAGGTAAATAAACATTTTCCTACAGTAATTTATGTCCATTGTGCTGCACATAATCTGAATTTATCAATTTCAAGTTCATGTGAAATTGCACCCATTAGAAATTGTATGGGTATAATTGAAAATGTTTATAACTTTTTTAATACGCCAAAATGTTTTACAAACCATCATAAAAGAAAATTCACACGAATCCAAAAAAGTAAAACTGATTAGATTATGTCCAACGAGATGGGTTGAGCGTCATAACTCTGTGGAAGCTTTCTACGAGTTAAAAGAATTTGTTCTATTAGCACTTGATGATATTTCAAATTGGAATAACAAAGAAAGTTCTAGCACAGCAAATATTTTAGCCTGTAGCATTAAGCAAGCAGATTTTTGCATCTCGCTTATCGTACTCCAAAGATTATTCACATATACCTCTAAGCTATGCAAATCACTGCAAAGTATTAATATTGATCTAGTTGCTGCACTAGAATTTACCAAAAATATTGAAACGGAATTAAAACATATGACAAATACTGGCGACGAAGTATTCCAAGAAATTTTCCACGAAGTAGAGGAATTCGCTTCTAAAATGGGTTTTGAAATAAAAATGCCGAGAGTTACCAAAAGACAGACTAATCGATTTAATGTTACGGGTCAAAGTGCAATTGATTACTATCGTTTCTCGATCTTCAATCAATTTTTGGACAATATGATTATGCAGTTACATGAAAGGTTTTTGAAGCATAATGATGTTCTAAGTAGCTTTTCATGCCTCTTGCATGGAAATAATGATATAACTGAGTTGGAAAATATGGCAGCTTTTAAAAAACTTATCTCTTTTTACAAAGATGATATGGAGCCTAACGATAAACATATTATATCTGAATACCGTCTGTGGCTTAGACATTTAGAAAATATAAATACATCTTCAGTAAAAGATGCATTAACAATATTTTCTTTATGTGAACAGGATTTTTATCCGAATATTTTCAAACTTCTTCAGATTCTGGTTACTCTTCCAATTACGACATGTACCCCCGAGCGTTCGTTTTCTACATTAAAGAGGCTTAAAAGTTACTTGAGGAACTCAATAGGCAAAGAACGATTAAATGGATTGGCAATGCTAAATATACATCGTGAAATTGCAATTGATTGTAATGAAGTTTTACATCACTTAGCTAGTACCAAAAATCGCCGTTTTGTCATATAATTTTTTTATATTCGCTGTCTATATTTTTACGTATTATTTTGTGATCGACGTTTAGTTATTTATTTTTTTAAACACTATATTTTTATGTATTATTTTGTGATAAAAGAAAACTGTTTTAATTTTGTATTTTATGATTAACATTTACATACCTATTATAATATGTGTATGTACCTTTCTGTAACTTGTTATGGAGTTTTCAAGTTATTTTATATTTTGATATAAAAAAGAGTTTAAGTTTTGTTAAGGATTTTGATTTTTATTAAATTAAAGATGAATACATTTTTTGTGTGTATTTATTTTATTGCACCATTTACTAATTTTCCTTTCCTTTAGGTTTTATAAGGTTTAAGATTGTGATTTATTGGTTACACATCTATGTTTTTTTTACAAATTTATAATTATTATTGAATATATTTTTTATTTTATATGCGTTTTTAAGCGCAAGGTGTAAAGACCTTTTTGGCGCCTCAAAAAAATGAGGCCCCCAAAAAAAACAAATAAATGACGCCTCGAAAATGTTGAAACCATGATCAAGTCAAAATCCAACCAAAAGCAATAGACAACTACAAAGCAATAACTAAAGCAGTTGTCGAAAAAAAAAACAGAATTTCGTACCTACAGACCAAAGGAGGAGCGCAGCTTTAGGGTCGTACTAAAAAACATGCACTACTCTGCTGATTTGACAGAAATCAAAACAGAACTGGGGGAACAAGGTCATGCAGTGGTAAATATCTGGAATATCAAACACTTTAAAACTAAGCAACCACTACCCATGTTCTACATTGATCTCGAACAGGCTGAAAACAATAAAATAATATATGACTTAGAAAATCTTTTAAGGCATTAGGTGAAGTTCGAACCACCAAGACCAAAAAGAGAGATCCCACAATGCGCCAGATGCCAACGATGCGGCCATACAAAAAAATATTGCCATCACAGACCAAGATGTGTAAAATGCACTGGAGATCATGCAACACAAAATTGTCAAAGAAAAGAAACATCCGCAAATGTCAAATGTGTGCTATGCGTTGGAAACCATCCTGCAAACTTTAAGGGATGCAAAGTATATAAATAACTTCAAATGAAAAAGTACCCAGCCCTAAGGCAAAAACAAATCCCAATAACAACATCAAATTACACTAACGTTCATACAGTCACGCCAACCATCAGCTACGCTCAAGCTACTATAAACAAACCTCAAGAATTAATCACTAACAACTTACAAATAGAAAACAGATCACACTCACCTACCACAAGTGACATGTCAGAACTTAAATCTATGTTGAAGGGACTAATAGAACAAATGGGCACAACTTTAAACCTTCTAACAACAGTGCTTTCTAAACTAGCTTAATGATTATGCATCTTAAAATAGCACTCTGGAATGCAAATGGGCTAACAAAGCATTCACATGAAATAAAGGCATTCATTATTAATCATGATATTCATATAATGTTTATATCAGAAACACACTTTACAAATAAAAGCTACTGCAAAATCCCAAATTACCAAATTTATGACACTAAACATCCAGACGGTAATGCGCATGGTGGAACAGCCATAATAATAAAAACCAAAATTAAACACCACGAATTTAATAAGGTTAATAAAGACTATCTTCAAGCAACAAACACAGTAGTTAAAGACTCGCACAGCCCACTAAAAATCTGTGTATTGCTCACCACGTCACTCCATAAAAATAGAACAATTTGAACTTTATTTTAAACAACTTGGCACCTCATTGCAGGAGGTGATTACAACGCTAAGCACACATATTAGGGCTCAAGGTTGATTACACCAAAAGGCAGACAAATCTACATGACCATGAAAAGCACTGGCGAGTCTACGTACTGGCCAAGAGACAGGAAGAAAATCCCAGATTTAATTGACTTCTGTATAACAAAAGGTATTCCTAAAGAATATCAAAACGTATAATCCTGCCTTGATATTTAGCTCTGATCACTCACCAGTACTAATCGAAATTAGCACGCAATCCCTAATAAGAGAACCACCTCTACAATTAGGTAACAAACACACAAATTGGGATAATTTTAGGCAAACAATTGATCACAAATTGAACCTAAAGGTGCCTCTAAAGACATAGAGGAAGCAGTGGCAACATTTAATAAAATTATACAAGAAGCAGTGTGGCAATCAACACCTACTACAAGAAGAACGCAAATTAACCAAGAACTACCAATAATAATTAAAGAAAAAATTGCGCAAAAACGAAGGCTGAGAAGGATCTGGCAAACGAACAGATTACCACAAGATAAAACAAGACTAAATCAAGTCACTTTTCAACTCAAAGCCTTACTAAAGAACTATAAGAACAACGGAATTCAAAATTATCTCCGGGAACTAACAAATTCTGAAAACTCGGAGTACTCGCTATGGAAAGCCATACGTAAAATAAATCAACCACAAACATCCAACCCACCTATACTCAAAAACATAGGACTGTGGGCAAAAAGCGACAAGGAAAAAGCGCAAACATTCGCCGAACACCTAACTGAGATTTTTCAACCATATCCACCAGAAGACAATCATAACATCGAAAATGAAATCCTGCAATACCAACCAACTAGAACTACCGCCAGAAAATTTTACAGTAAGGCAGGTAAATAAGGTAATCAAATCGAACCTAAATCAGAAAAAAGCACCAGGATATGAACTTATTACAGGAAAAATACTCAAAGAACTGCCGAGAAAAGGAATTGTCTACCTAACCCAAATATACAATTCAATCTTATGAACAACACATTATCCCCTGGCTTGGAAAGTAGCTACAATTATTCTAATCCCTAAACTAGGGGAAAAGGCTGAGGACGTAAAATCCTACCGTCCTATAAGCCTACTTCCCATAATGTCAAAAGTCCTAGAAAAGCTTATACTGTCCAGACTAGAACCGCTCCTAACAGCAAGTAAGCTAATGCCATCCCATCAATTTGGGTTTAGACCACAACATGCAACCACAGAGCAAGTTCATAGGATATGCAAAGACATAAACCAAGCAATGGAGGACAAAAAATACTGCTCGCAGGTCTTCGATAAAGTATGGCATACTAGTCTCCTATATAAATTGAGAAAGGCCCTACCCGTAAATTACTTCCTTATTCTAAAATCTTCCCTTCAAGATCGGTTTTTTCTTGTAAAACATCAAAACGAGCATACGTCACTATTCCCAATAAATTCAGGTGTACCTCAAGGGAGCGTCCTTGGACCTGCATTATACCTGATATATACCGCAGACCTGCCCACGAACAATCAAGTCACCACAGCAACATATGCAGACGATACAGCAATACTATCAACACACCTAGACCCAAAGATGGCATCTCAGAAATTGCAAAATCACCTAGATAAACTACAAACTTGGTTTAGAAAATAGCGCATTCAAGCAAATGAAACAAAGTCAATCTATGTAACCTTCTCCAATCGAAAAGGTACCTGCCCACCAGTTTCACTAAATAACAAACAAATTCAACAAAAAGAAGATGTTAAATATTTAGGTATGCAACTGGATCATAAGCTGACCTGTAAAACACACATTTTCACAAAAAGAAAGCAACTTGGTATCAAACTACAGAATCTATACTGGCTTACTGGACACAAATCACAGCTCACAATTGCAAATAAGGCCCTAGTATACAAAACCATCTTGAAACCAATCTGGAGTTATGGGATCCAACTATGGGGAACGGCATCAGTCTCCAACATCGAGATTCTGGAAAGATTTCAATCCAAAGTCCTCCGTATGATTGGTATGTTCCAAATAACATCATCAGACACGACCTCCGAATACCAACTATTAAGGAAGAAATAGTTAATTCCGCTCAAAAATATGAAGAGAGACTACAACTACACCCTAATAAATTAGCAACCACCCTGATGAGGATACCAGCAAGACGTAGACTAAAACGCCGCACACCCAGTGACTTACCGTCAAGATTTTAAAGTAGTTACCCAAAATTAAATCAATTTTATATTATGTATAAAATCAGAATATAATAGAAAGCATTCATTGGACTGCTCTTTCCAAGTTAATTATTTGTTATCACAGCATTTACTTATTGTAATTTACTACAGATTGTAAATATATTGGGAAGTTAATACTAAAAAAAATTACCTATCTACTGGACTAGTTCTTTGTATCATTTCAATGATATAGTTTGAAATTAATTAATATTTATAAAGATGTGACCAAATTATTGCTTAGAAGTAAGCCATTTTTCAATACTTTTGCGGGCGAAATGCAGAGTTACGCCGAGTACGCATTTCACTGAGTATCCTCTTAAGAGCATCTTCCTAGACACCCGCCATAAATTTTCCGTTGGAGATAATAACAAGGAATAGAAAATCCATCCCACTTTTCTGGAGCTTCTTTGCAAATTATGACGAAATAACTGATAATTAATGCGGATCCCTAGAGGGCGCGCGAGTTTGGGAAGAAAAATTGTGAAAAATCATGAAATCGAGCATTAGTTCTGCAGCCATAACTCAAGTTTCCCTCGTTAGATTTTCAATTTTAATAATATAAAATAATTATATTTTAATTTTTACATTCTCTCTGTTTTCCTTCTGGCAAGAATTAAATAAAGGACTTCTAAATCGTCTACAAAAAAAATTATACAAAAATGTTGTTTGTACTAGCTTTTATGACTGCAGAACTAAACCACTATATTTTCCGTATAGGAAATTGCTGTTAAATAAATTTTAGTTATAAATTAAAATATTCATCCTATAGATTTACTTTATTAGTTATTTCTAGATGTCCTTTGCAAATTTTAAATTAAATTTTAAAAATATTTTTCTCTTTATTTAAGGTAACTTTATACTTCTAAACAATCCAAAAATTTTGTTAGTACAAAAAACATTTTCCGGGAGAAAAGTGAAGTTTTAAGTTATCAAGCAGTACAATCGCCCAAAGACTTTTTTACATGAATGATAAAAAATGAAGAATGAATCTTAACCATATCGGGTCGAGTAGTTCAAAAATAAAGCATCAGGAATGATTTTTATTATGTTTCATTGAAAAAGTTATCTAAGGAAAATATCAAGCAATTGCTAAGTTTTCCATAAAAATGTTCGTTTAAATGTACAAAGTTAAACTCAAAACATACTAAAAAGGCTACCTCAAAATATTTCTCATTGGTAATTGATTAATTAATTTAACTATAAATTGGAATTTAGTTGAAATCTATGTATTACTTATTATTGATATGAAAGGGACATATTATTGTAGCCAAGAAAAAAGATAAATAAAATAAATAAAAACAAAAATAAATTTATCAGTGGATTCTGTTCAAACCTGTAATGTAAGTTCTTACTTTAAATATCTGTACGGAAACTTTCCATTGCAATCCATAAAACAAATCTGACAGACATTTCCTGTGAGGACTTACTAAAAACTATTCAACAGACTTGCACCATTAATTTTAAAAAAGTAACAGAATAGCGGAAAAAAAAATTATATAGACTATTCAACTCACAAGTGATTATTTTTTGTGACAAGTAAAACGTCAAAAATATCAGCGATTATTTTATGACGTTAATGTCAAATTTGAATAAGTTTGAAGTTGGCTGTCAAATTTTGCACAAAAAAGTGAAAAAATGTTCGTTAAATATCCACTCTTGTTCAAATTATAAGTCGAATATTTTTCATACATTACCACGAATGTCATTTGGGGTTAAAAATTCCCCCAAAACTTAACCCCAAATGACATTCGTGGTAATGACAGTGAAAAATATACGACTTAAATTTTACCACTCGTGATATTACATATAAAAATGTTAGGATTTACTTTGAAATCTTATTGTTGGGCCAGCTCTTAAAGTAACTGGACGACAGCGAATTGAATAATCATATTTCTCAATTTAGCGCATTTAGAGGTGTTCAAAGAACTATTTTTCACAATATGAGGGGAACCGAGTCTAGGCTTCCTAGGTATTCTGAACGTATAGTCGTTTTCACAAACGATTCTTAAAACTTAGGCATTGATTCTAAAACCAGTTGCTAGATAAATAATATAAAAAATACCAAGCAACTAGCGCTATAAGCAATGTCTAAGTTTTAAGAATTGTTGGTGAAAACGGGTATTAGCGCCATGTCATTATTACCGCTATAAACTTTTGTTAACAGTCCAACTCACTACCAAAAACCTTTTAGGTGTATTGTGTTCAATAATGGATAACCTCTATTTCTAAATGACCGTTTGAGCCCATTGGGACCATGTGAAGCGCATGCCTATAATTTTCTAGATTTAAATTTATTTTAACTATCTTTTGCTAAAGGGGCATGCAATATTAAATCAGAGAAAAACACCAAATTTTTGTGAAAATGGAAATGCAACTTTCCTTATGATCGGAAAGTGTGCAGTACCCGCTTTTCTTTGTTCTTATTCTTATAGGGTAAATATTCTCTCCTCCAAAAAGCACGCTGTACGCTGTATGAAATCGGAGACTAAAAACTGTCGCGAGCTCCCGGTCTATAAGGATTTTTATGATCATAATGGTTTGAAGTTTGACTAGTGTCTTTAGTATCGGCTAAAATTGTATGTGTTTCAATTTATTGTACAAAAGATTCTAATATGTAAGACCATTGCATATACTCGATATTAATGGATTATTAGCATATTCCTTAATAGTGAATTTAATTATTAAAATTAAGACATTTTATTTCAAAACTATCAGTTTATGTCATAGATAACATAATATGTGTAGAATGCTAACTCAGGGCGCGTTCCAGTAATGAACGCTAAAGCTCACGACCACGACCGAAAAATTTTCCCATTCCACTAGCTCAAAAGGTCACCATTCAACAAACAACCACAGAAACCCACGAATAAATACGGTCGTTGTGAGCTTCTTGCGGTCGCCATCGATGCACGAAAGAAAAAATCGCGGTCTTATGTAGAACGATTTTGCGGTCGCCGTGGGCTTTAGTGTTCATTACTGGAACGCGCCCTCAATAGTACCTTTTGATAACGTAAAAGCGCCCTCTGGTTTTTTGGGGCCAATTTTAGACGCGGGGGAATTTTGAATCTGCAACTTTTATATTTGTATTTTGTAGTTTTATTATTTTATAAACATGTATCTTTAATTTGAAAGGGTTATTTTTAAATTTTCATACAAATTTATTAATTATTAATTATAATTAAAGATACATATTTACACAATATAACATAATAAACAAAATTTTATATTTAAACAATTTATTTAAAAATTAGAAATTGTATAGAGTTACATACAAACTGTAAATTAGTAAAACAGATTTAAAGAAGATTTTAGATGTTATAAAAGTAGAAGTATGATTTACTCAAAAATAAATTACAAAATATAAATTTTAAACTTTTACATCTTTGGAAAATCCAAGTCCATTCTCCTAGGATTATCTGGAAAACCTTACAATGTCTCACTTAGATGTTGCAAGGACAATTATAAAAACCCTGAACCCATTTTAAAAGTATTCTTGAAAATTAATAAAATATTTAAAAAATGTGAGATGTAAGCATAGGATGTAAGTAGAAAAAGTAAACATACCTAGATCTAGAATTAACAAAAATTTGCTGAAAATCCAACGGTAACAGTAACAAGACCCATTTCTCAAAAAAACATGAAACATTTTGAAAGCTAATGGGGTGATTCTGAACAAAAATGTTAGCCGTAACAGCGCTGTTAAATTTGACAGTCACCCCGATGTCAAATAATCGCTATTCTGTTAATTTTACTGTAACTTAACGGCTTCGTAAAATAACATTTTCGGTCTTAAAATACATTTTACGTCAATCTAATGTTATTATTTTGATCAATTATACATTAATGTAAAATTATTATTTTGATTGATGTTATTTTAACCCTGAAAATGTTATTTCACATCGCCGTTAAGTTACAATAACATTTACAGAATAGCGATTTTTTTGACATCGGGGTGACTGTCAAATTTAACAGCGATGTTACGGGTAACATTTTTGTTCAGAATTACCCCATAAGTATCACATAACTATCAATTCTGACAACTAAAAAATGATTCGCCAAGTTGATTTTTTCTTTAGGTTCATAAAGCGCCATCTATACTTTTGGGGCCAAGTTTTTTTGTGTTATCAAAATTTAGCATTGAGTTTACATTCTATATAAATTATATTATCTATGGTTTATGTTGAATCATGGTTGAATCTGTAGCTTATTACCGTGGAAATGACTAATTTTTTACCTTTTCCAAATAATTTTTTAAATTTATCCAAAAGCGGCACAATCTACGTAAAATTCATAATGGGAAACATAAAAATGGCGGCGATGTTTTGCTTCTAACCGTTTTTATTAGGGAGCTTCGACTTATTTTCTAGTCTACGATCACCAGTTAAGCAAAGTAGTTATAAGACACCTTGTACCGTGTATAATGTACGTATGTAAAATTTAACATGCGAGATTTTCAATATCTTTAAAAAAAATCGATCAATTTAATGGGGTGATTCTGAACAAAAATGTTAGCCATAACTGCGCTGTTAAATTTGACAGTCACCCTGATGTCAAAAAAAGTCGCAATTCTTTAAACTTTACTGTAACTTAACGTCGATGTAAAATAATATTTTTGATGTTAAAATAACATCGATCAAAATAATAATTTTAGGTTAATGTTTAATCGATCAAAATAATAACATTACATTGATGTACAATATATTTTGACACCGAAAATATTTCTTTACACCGCCGTTAAGGGCGCGTTCCAGTAATGAACACTAAAGCCCACGACCACCACCGCAAAATTTTCCCGTTTTACTAGCTCAAAAGGTCACCATTCAACAAACAACCACATAAATCCACGAATAAATACGGTCGTTGTGAGCTTCTTCCGGTCGCCATCGATGCACGAAAGAAAAAATCGCGGTCTTATGTAGAAAGACTTTGCGGTCGTCGTGGGCTTTAGTGTTCATTACTGGAACGCGCCGTAATATCACAAATCTTATTACAACTATTAAAACTATTGAAGTTACAGTAAAAAGTTTACAGAATCGCGTTTTTTTGACATCAGGGTGATTGTCAAATTTGGGTACATGACAACTCGGCACTTGACAACTCAGCACCGGACGACTCGGCAATTTCAAGTCGGCACCGGGACATTTCGGCACCGGAAACTCGGCACTGGATAAGTCGGCACCGGTCATCTCGGCACCGGATAAGTCAGCACTGGACATCTCGGCACCGGGACATCTCGGCACTGAGGAGGCCGGGACTCGCAGTAATAAAGGACCTTTTCGGGTTTTGGAAGCATTTTGTACAAGAATGAAACTTATGCCACACATAAATAAGAAATAAAAATACAATAGTGTAAAATATTTCGCTCTTTAGGAGACCGCTTTCGCCAAAAAACGCAATTGAAATTAATTAATTTTTGCACAATTAGACAACGATGCTGGTGTTTTCCTCGATGTTTCTAACATGCAAAGTAGTTTGGTTGCCAATCCCATATATTTACTATGATTTATTGACTTTAATAGTATAAAAATTATACAATTAAGTACATATTTGTTATGACTTGATTAGAAATTAGTTTTTAAGTATTTATTTTATTCAAATAAACTTATAATTTAAGAATATATTTTTTACAATTAAAAAATTTTTACACAGTTCTCGTTTTTTTGCAATTTTTAAAATATTTGATAAGAAATGACTTTTCCAGTTCCCTGGAGCTCTGAAACTTTTACTGTAAATTCAATAGTTTTAATAGTTGTAATATTACGGCGTCAATTAAAAATAAAATATCTTTTACAGGTTATCGTAAGACTTTATTGCACAATCAGGCAACATTGAAATTATTACTTCTCAAACGAAACGTCTAAATTAAATTCACAATAATTATTAGTAAAAAGTAGAACCGATAAGGGACCTCGGTGGCGGCAAAAGGGCTTGTAAATTCCATCTATTTTTGTAGGACACACCCTCTGGCACTTCTAAGCACCTCCTATCAAGTAGGCAAGATATTATTTACGACATTCGGCAAGTTATTTCTCCTTTGCTAGAATGTTTCATTCCAGTATGTTACATGAGCGCGTACCTCATTTCTTTTTATGTGTACGCGCCGATTTTAGCTGTTTTTATAAATAAACGTACGAACGCAAGCAATGTGTGCGCATGACAATAACACCCAATGTGGGAAACATTTCAATCCAGCGTGAGTCACAGTGAGTCAGTCGCTAGATACCTTTGTAAAGCGCGTACGAATTTGTTAGCCCGGGCATTACTTCTTGTTTGTAATGTAGTAAAGTAAAAAGTGCATTGTGCACTTATTATTAATTAGCATTAATTTATTAGACTAAGCAATTTTACAACTATTAATTGTGCCAACATGTAACTAAACAGGCAGTTCTAATTGATACGTTATGGTGAATAAATGATTGAAAACATATTTAAATCTTTAATTATCAAGAACCCTCACATGGCGATCCTGCCAGTGCCATAATGGTATTGAAAATATAAACCAGAAAAGTATTCAGTGAAAAGTTTAAATAAAAATAAAAGTAAAGTGTAAACCAAAGTGAAAAATACAAAACAACAATGGGTCAACAAAAATCTAAAGAAGTTATTATCGCACAAGCTGGAAATAGTGGTGGTATAACCAACGAAACGTCCTTCATTTCAACCATGTTAAAAGATATTTTTATCGTTATTTTGGTTATCCTATGTGCCATCTTATTAATTGTCTACGGAATGAAGAGGTGCAAAAGAACATTGGAAAAGAAGATAAGAAAAGAGATCTCCAGGAGTACCGAGAACGTTTAGGATGTCATGAGCGATTCAAGTGTTTTCCAAGAAATTTTAGAAGATCTCCAAGTTTTCCATAGAAATTTGAATAAAGACAGCATCAAAAGAAGAAAATGCGCTAGAATAATAAGTAGTAAGTTTAAGAAACTAAATAAATTAGAAAATGAATTTTTAGAAGTAAGAAAATTATTTAATACTAATAAACATGATATAGTTGTAATAAAAGAAGTTAAGTTAATTGTAGAAAACATAATTAAACATATTGAATATATTAAAGAAATTCTAAATGATAGGTTAAGTCAAATAAGTACCGAAAAACTTGAATTAGGTAATAACGATAATATTTTTGATTCTGATTCAGACACTGATTCAAATTTATCGGTAAAAATGGGTGAAAAATTCGATTTGCGAACAGCAGCAAGCCTGCTCCCCATTATGGACGGAAATGAAAATACAACAAAAATGTTAATAGATGCTATTGAGTTATACGATCAGCTTTTAGATGCTGAAGGTAAAAAGTTGTTGACAATCTATATTTTAAAGACTAGAATCTCACAAAATGCTAAAATTAGGTTAAAATCAACATATGAAAGTAATGCCCTGCTATTAGTAGATTTAAAAACTCATTTTTTAACAAAGAAATCTGCGTCTGCAATTTCCACACAGCTAAATTCTGTTAAACAATCAAATAAAAGTATTGATGATTTTGGTAAAACAGTTGAAGAATTATTTGTTAACTTAACAATTTCGCAAGCCGATGGTAATAATGCTGCCATAGAAATTTTACAACAGGTCAACGAAAAAATTGCAATAAATGCGTTTGCAAATGGGTTGCAAAACAGCGAACTCAGAACTATAATAAAGGCTAGAAATTATTCAAAATTAAATGAAGCAATTCGTGGCGCTAAAGATGAGGAATTACCGAAAAGGGACGATCATCGAGTTTTTAATATTAGAGGCAACAATCGTTACAATACATCTAGAGGGTATTCGAACCGCGGAAATAGGCGAGGTCAATTTTCCCCAAATGCTTCTGCAACTTATAATAATAGATTTTATAACAATAGGTTTAATAATAATACCAATAGAGGTAGAGGATTTAACAGAGGTGTACCAAATAATCGGGGACGCGGAAATATAAATCATAGAGGTCAAAATTCCAGAAACAATCCGCGAACTTATTTTATTAATGACAATAATACACAGGAAAATAACGTAGATCCTCAAAACAGTTTAGGTGACGATATGTTTTTTCGTCCCCCCCAATAATGTTAAGTCAGTAATTTTAAATATTAATGGTCCGAATTTTGTACGAATGAATGATGGTGAGAATGAATTTTTATTTTTACTGGACACAGGAGCGTCCGTAAGTGTAGTGTTTTCTGATTGCATTAGCAAAAATCAAAAAGTAAATTATGCAAATAATATTAAAATAAATGGTATATCTGGGTCAACGACATCCCTAGGTTCAGTAACACTTTGCTTAGGTATTAAATGTACAAGTATGAATGTGAATCATGAGTTTTTGCTGATAAATCGTTTTGAAAGTGGTATGCATGGAATTATAGGATCAGACTTTTTAAATAAATATTTAGCTATTATTGATTTTGAAAAATATGAATTATCATTAAATTTAGATTCTAATACTATCAAAATACCAATTGAGTCAAAACACCGATTTTATACAACTTTGCCGCCGCGCTGCGAAGTTATTAAATACTGCAAGGTTGACAAAGTAGAAGATATTGTAATTACTTCCGAAGAAATTGCCGAAGGTATATTTGTAGCGGGAGGAATAGCTACTCCAAAAAATGATAAAATACCAATAAAAATTCTTAACGTTCGAGACGAAGAAGTTACTTTAAAAAATTTTAGGCCAAAAATAGAAAGTCTTCAAAATTTTCAAATTTTAGAATTTAATAAAAACAATTATTCATCTGTCAATAGGGTGGATAAGGTTTTAAATTTACTAAAAACAGAACATCTAAATAAAGACGAAAAATATTCATTGCAAAGGGTCTGTGCAAAATATTCAGATGTTTTCCAATTAGAGGATGACCCACTAACTGTTACAAATATTTACAAACAAAAGATTCAATTGCAAAAATCTGCTACTCCAGTTTACGTAAAACCATATCGCTTACCGCACGCGCAAAAGGAAGAAATTCATAAACAAGTTGAAAAAATGCTACGCGATGATGTAATTGAAGAAGCTCGGTCTAAATGGTCAGCACCAGTTTTAATTGTTCCGAAAAAAGCTGACAATAGCGGAAATAAGAAATGGCGAGCTGTAATTGATTATAGGCTTTTGAACAGACAAATTGAAGATGATAAATTTCCATTGCCATGTATTACTGAAATCCTAGATTCATTATCGGGTGCAATTTATTTTTCACATCTTGATTTATCCCAGGGGTACTATCAAATCGAACTAGAACCAGAAAGTCGCCCTTGTACAGCATTCACAACGGAACGTGGTCAGTATCAATTAAAAAGGCTTCCAATGGGACTCAAAATCAGTCCTAGTGCTTTTTCTCGAGCTATGACTATTGCTATGTCAGGTTTAAATTACGAAAACTGTTTCGTATATTTGGATGATTTAATTGTATTTGGCAACAATTTAATAAATCACAATCAAAATTTAACCAAAATTTTTCAGAGATTGAGGAATGTAAATTTGAAATTAAATCCCAATAAATGTGACTTTTTAAAGAAAGAAATTTTGTATTTAGGTCATGTTATTTCAGCAAATGGCGTTTCTCCAGATCCTGATAAATTACGGGCAATACAACAATATCCAGTTCCAAAAGATGCAAATGAAACGAAAAGATTTGTTGCATTTGTTAACTATTACCGAAAATATATTCAAAATTTTTCAAAAATTGCCCAACCCCTAAATAATTTATCTAGAAAGGGAATAACATTTAACTGGACTGAAGAATGCCAACAAGCTTTTGAAATTTTAAAACAAAAATTGATTGAACCACCTGTATTGCAATATCCAAATTTTTCTCCAGAAAATAACTTTATTTTAAAAACCGACGCTTCAGGTTTTGCAATAGGAGCAGTTTTATCTAATATTGACGATAAACCGGTGGCATATGCAAGTAGATCATTAAATAAAGCAGAGAAAAATTACTGCACCATAGAAAAAGAGCTTTTGGCCATTGTATGGGCTGTAAAACATTTTAGGCCTTACCTTTACGGTAGAAAATTTACAATTTTTACAGACCACAGACCGTTAATTTATTTATTTGGTATGTCTAATCCATCTAGTAGACTTACAAAATTTCGATTGGTTTTAGAAGAGTACGATTTTACCATTAAATACATTAAAGGCAAGGAAAATGTTACCGCCGATGCATTATCACGTGTAGAAATTTCTTCTAACGAATTAAAGAACATGAATTCGGAAATTTGTCAAACAATACTTGCTGTAACTCGAGCACAAAGTAAAAGTAATCAGGAAAATTTAAAGGTCGATTTTAATAATATTCAAAGCAAAAGGATTGATCACCCTGGTGTGGTTGAACTATTAAAACGTCCAGAAAATTCCACTGAATTACGATTTGTTTCAAAAATTGACTTTGAAGAAATAAATAGAAATAATTTCAATAAAGAAAAAATATATTACGATAAAAGTAATAAAATTATTTACATAATGCAAGAAAACCGATCAACGTTAGCATTAGGTGCATCGTTGAGGTCCTTAGCAGAAATATGTAATAAAGATAATATTCGCGAATTGGTAATTATAAAAAATAATGAGTGCGCACAAATTCTTAATAAAATTGCAAAGGAACTTAAAAAATTAAATATAAAAATTTCTATAATTAAAAATAAGATAAATATCACTGATAATGACACTAAACAATTAATTTTAAACGATTTTCACATGTTACCTACCGGGGGTCATGCTGGAATTAATCGTATGACTAACAATATTAAGAAATATTACTTTTGGTCAGGTCTTCATAAAGACGTTGAAAAATTTATTAAAAACTGTGATGACTGCCAACGTTATAAACACTCAAAACCAAATATCCAACCAATGAAAATAACGACAACAGCATCATCAGCTTTTCAAAAAGTTTATTTAGATATTGTAGGTCCTTTGGAACCTGATTTGTTAGAAAATAAGTATATTCTTACTCTACAATGCGAACTAAGTAAGTATGTTGAAGCTTATCCCTTAATTAATAAGGAAGCTAAGACAGTCGCAAAAGCATTTGTAGAAAATTTTATTCTTCGTTACGGTATTCCAAATGAAATTGTTTCGGATCGCGGTACTGAATTTTTAGCTGCTACATTTTCAGAAACTTGTAAAATATTACAAATTAAACAATTAGCATCAACTGCATATCATCATGAAACACTCGGGTCTTTAGAAAATTCACATAAACATTTAGGGGCATATTTGAGAATCCAAATAGCAAAACATCCAGGTACATGGAGTTCTTGGATACCATACTGGTGTTTTTCTTACAATAATGCTGTTCATACGGAAACGTGTTATACTCCTTATGAGTTAGTTTTCGGCAAAACATGTAATATGCCTTCAAATATTTTAAATACAATAGATCCTTTATATAATTTCGATAATTACCCATTAGAATTAAAATATCGATTGCAACAAGCATCTACTGATGCAAGAAACAACTTAATAGCATCTAAAATAAAAAGAAAAGAAATTTACGATCAAAAATCGAATTGTAAACTAATTGTATTTAATGTAGGTGATAAGATTATGCTTAAGAATAATGCGGGTAATAAAACTGAGGCCTTGTATACAGGTCCATATGTAGTGTTAGAAGATAAGATGCAAAATGTGGTGATTAAACTAGACAAAAAACAAGTGGAAGTTCATAAAAACAGAGTGAAACTATATACTAAGTAGTGAGCGCTTAATAGTGAATATGTGTTATTAAAGTGTAGAATTAGGTAAAATTGGTAAAATGTAGAACAATCTGCTTAGAAAAAAAAAAAGACAAATTATGTTTGATTTTTTTTTCTCGCTCCCTTAGGAGGTGTAGTAAAGTAAAAAGTGCATTGTGCACTTATTATTAATTAGCATTAATTTATTAGACTAAGCAATTTTACAACTATTAATTGTGCCAACATGTAACTAAACAGGCAGTTCTAATTGATACGTTATGGTGAATAAATGATTGAAAACATATTTAAATCTTTAATTATCAAGAACCCTCACAGTAACAGTAACCATTGTTCTAAAGTGCCTTATAATAAAGGTCATTTGTATCTACCATCAGGTTAATCCTTTTGGAGATTGTATTCTATTATTAACATAGGTTCCACAAGGAAAACACCCTATTAGTTTTAACTGTCATTTGCTTTCAATTTAAACGTAAATGAAAGGTTATTAAAATTTATCTGACAGTACTTGTCAAAATTTGAATTTTAAAATCCGGTGTTGTCGTGTTAATAAATATTTTTTTAAATAATGTAAAATCTCATAAAGGTATTTATAATTCATATTTATTTAAAGTAGCTATCGTCCACAAACTTGTAGAAATATAAGTTGTTGGCTGTTAGGACCAATAAAAATACAGTTTTACATTAAACTTTATTTTACAGCGACGTTTCGACCTGTTTTAGGTCTTTTTCAAGCTTAATATTGGTCCTAACAGCCAACAACTTATATTTATAATTCATATTTATTGAAGAAGTTGGAAATATTATTAATATTGGGGGTATTTTAGTTAATTTTTGTAGGTTTAACTTATTTTCCATGTTTGCCCAAAAACACATAGGAAAACGATAAGGTCCTTTGTTTCACTTGCCTTTTTATGATTTTAAATGTGACTTTAATCATAGATACCTACAGTTTAGAATGTGGATGGCAGCAGGAATTTTGGTTCAAACCAAGACGATACATTTTGTTCTGTCTCCTTCTAACAATAATAAAATCAGTTTAACAACGCTGTTATGGCTAACATTTTTTGTTTAGAATTACCCCATTAATTTTGTTTTTTTTTATGTTAGTCGGAGTAAAAAGATCTTTTCATGACGGTTACATGAAAAAATCGCACATGAAAAAAGCGCACGCGAGAAATGCGCACAGAAAAAAACGCACGGCCATAAATGCGCACAAGAAAAAAGCGCACACAGAAAATAGCGCACACGGAAATAAGCACACATGGAAAAAAGCGCACACAGAAAAAAGCGCTCGCGGAAATAAGCGCAGACAGAAAAAAGCGCACAAAGGAAAAATCGCACATTGAAAAATGCGCACACGGAAAAAAGCGCATTTCACATGGAATAATGACTATAAAACTTATGCTTGTATAACTAAACATTTTTGACGATTTATGTTGAAATGTATTATTATAATATAATGAGCATTAAATAACTGTCATTTTATAATTTGAACTACACCAGCCCTGTCCAACTTCTCTTAGCCAGCGGGCCCTTTTTTCTTTAGCAAATATTTCGGGGGCCCAAAAGGATAGGTAAACGAAAAGTCAGTTCATGTCAATTCAAAAATTATTTTATTTATACGATAGTTCTGCCAGTTGGACGGCGCCGAACTACACTATTGTACCGGAACAGCATTGTGCATTCCTGAACACACATCTTAAGTAATATATTCCAAATTTTAAGTAATTTCGATAATTTGAGAAGTACGTAAAATTCAAGCAACTCGCCTCTTGTATTTCATTGTAAAATTATTGCTACATCAGATTTATATTTCTTTAATGTAAATTAAATGCGTTGCGGTAATTAAAAAACGCGAGCGCTTCGTTGAATACGAAACGCCAAATGGCATTGTAAACCTATGAGTCAACAAAATTTAAAATAATATGTTTTAGACGGACATGTGTGCGCATTTTTCAGAGTGCGTTTTTTTGGAAGTGCGCTTATTTCCATGGGCGCTTTTTTCCGTGTGCGCCTTTTTCTGTATGCGCTTTTTTCTTGATGCGCTTTTTTCCGTGTGCGCATTTATGACCGTGCGCTTTTTTCTGTGCGTATTTATGGTGTGCGCTTATTTCGTGTGCGCTCTTTTCTGGTCACCGTCTTGAAGCATTGGTTCGATAAGGATATTGTTGCATCATAAATTGACCAAATTGTAAATCTAAAATAACAACTGGAACATATTGCATTAAGAAGAATCTAAAAGAATAAGCCTAATTTAAAAATAAAATCTAAAAAGACCTTTGCTAGAAATTACTATTATAGAAATTCCAAAATATCTAAAACTTAAGATTTTAATGTAAACATCTTGAAGTAAACTATTGTACATCTACAAACTTGATTATTTTATAATTTGTTTAAAAATATCGAGAAAAATATTCGTTTTGATACTTCACTTTAAGAATAAATTGTGATTTTAAAATTACTGTATTGAAATGTCCAATGACAATACATAAAATTACTTATTAGGGGGCGCTTTGTTTTAAAATTTCATATCTGATTGACTCCCCACTTGTGTACGCTGTCTCATTGCTACACATTGCTAGCAAAGTATTCCGCTCGGCGATTTCATCGTCCTCGACGGAATTTTCCGTCGATAGCAAAACGCACCTTTAGTCCTTACGAAACGTAGGTAAACATTTCTGAATCAAGGCTGTCTGTCATATTGTGTATAAGAATTTCAAGTAGAAGATTCGTATACCTAATACGATCGTCTAACGTCTAATACCCGTTTTCATCAAAGATTCCTAAAATGACTGTTGAAACATAAAGACCTGTATTTCGTGGTTAATGCATAATAATAAAGCACCCTCTCATCTATTGGATTTTTCTTCCTACTCACTGCATAATTTATAATTATGTACAGAGCTTCCCTCGTTTTCACTATTTTCATACCCATTCTGACAAAAAAAAATTATTCCCCAGGGCAATTTGAGCTACTTTTCATCTATGCGGCTCAAGATTGACTATTGGCACAATTTTGACGTTTATAAAACCAGTTTTTTTACTCTCTCACTCGTAAAACAACAATGTACGTACTTATAATGGCAAAAATTATTATTTTTAACAGACTTTTTCGTCTGATGTTTATGCAAACTTTTGTCTTAAAAAGTTTATACTACTGAAAAATTGAAAATGTTTAAAGTTTGATCTTTAAGAAAGCATTGGGTAAGATAAATTATAAATTAAAATTTCCTTTGCGTCGCCTTTTTCATAAAACGAGAAGTACAATTACGTTTTAACTGGGGAAAGTTATTTTTAAATTTAATTTTTTTAAATTATTTTCTATGTAAAGCTTGTGGCTTACATTTTTTAAGGGATTAATTTGGTGAAAATCTGTTAGATTTTCAAGCGAACCAACGATGAAATTTATGTACGTATAAAATTTTTATGAATTTATATTTTTTGACAATGCAGGAAAATGTCGTTAGTTCGAAATGCTGTTATATTTCTTAAACTATTTGGTCAATTTAAATGAAAAAAATTGTAAAGTATAACTAATTAATGCCACATTGGCTTCAAGTTATAATATAAAATCCACTTTTTTCTTAATATTTTCGTTCTTATCTTTGAAATAAGACCTATGTATGAAGTTAACACTTTTTTTATATCCGTAAAACTTTAAAGTAAACTTTATTAACAACTAAAAAAAATCACCCCCCATATTATCAAACAGGTTTAAGGGTTATTTAATTTTAAACGAGATTTAATTTGGCATACCGGGTGGAAATGAAAACCGGGTCACCTCTATAACTTTTTTATTTATGAATAGAAAAATTTGAGATTTCGCTATCTTCTATGGTTCAAAAAAACAAATTTTATGTGCATTTTTTATTTTCGAAATCACTTCCGGTTTCACCGGAAACACCATGAACTTTGTTTTTTTAAATGTAACATCCCATATTTTTATTCATGGCTTAAAATACTTTTAAAAAAGAAGTATTTTTGAGATATTAGTTTTTATCTTTTGCGAAAAAAAAATTAAATTTTCAAAAAAAAAAAGGTTTTTGAAGGCGGTGAAAATTACCAAAACTAATTCTAAATAATTCAAATACATAAAATAAATAATCGTTATAAAATCCTCTTTTTAAAAAGTCGAATGACCCGGCATCATTGCATTTAAAAAAAGTGAGATATTTGATAAAATCTTCATTAACTAATATAATTAATTAATAGTTCAAAAACCACTTAAATTTTTTTTCAAATTACAATTTTATTTAGGTATTTGAATTATTTAGAATTAGTTTTGGTACTTTTCACCGACTTCGAAAACCTTTTTGTTTTTTTTGAAAAAATATTTTTATACAAAAAAAATAAAAACTAATATCTCAAAAATACTTCTTTTTTAAAAGTATTTTAAGCCATGAATAAAAATATGGGATGTTACATTTAAAAAAACAAAGTTCATGGTGTTTCCGGTGAAACCAGAAGTGATTTCGAAAATAAAAAATGCACATAAAATTTGTTTTTTTGAACCATAGAACATAGCCAAATTTCAAATTTTTTTATTCATAAATAAAAAAGTTATCGAGGTGACCCGGTTTTCATTTCCACCCGGTATATGTATAGCCTATTTTCAGCTAAACGTCATATAAACTATATTCAAACTTCATGAAAATACTTTTTGTATATGTTAAATTAAACCTTATTTAAAATTAAATGACCGTTAAAAATGTTGCTAATATTAGTCATCAGTGTTCTATATCTTTACTTTAGGCTTCAGGAGCAGGCCTGGTTAGAAAAATACCCTGTGCGAGTTATTTCAAGTAGAAGATCATAAATTTTATTTATAAAAGATTTGCATTTGTGGAGAAATTCAAGAGAACGATTTTTTATCCTTATTTATTAATTTTGATCAAAATAAAATAATTTTTTTTGAATAAAAAAATGATTTAGTTTACTAAAAATAAAGTAATTTAGGTCATTACTGCTTAAACCTGAATTTACAAGTTATAATTTGGAAATCCATTTGTAAAGTTGAACCTGTAGCTTGTTACATATGGTTTTAAATAAACCTTAAAATAAAAAATTATATTGTATTTTTATTATATTTATTATTATGTTTGTATTTTTCTGTCATCAAATCCCATTTATAATGTCAACATTGTTTGACGAAAACGTTCTGGCTTATTAAATATCTTATAAATAGAGTGAGTTTTTTTATTTTAATATTAAATATAAATTAAACCTTAATGTTGCCGGGTAAGCATGGGCAATGTGCCTATGCACCGATTTTTTCAGAGATGGCTTATTAACTAACATTAAGTTTCCTCAAATTTTGGTTTCGAAATGTACATGGTCTTTTTAAAAAAAATAATATTGATTTTTTGAAAAAATAAATTTTCTCGGTAATAGTTGTTGGAAATTTTCCTGGAATGAAATATATTATAGAGATGCTAAATACTTATAAGTGGTATTTTACGATTTTTGGTTTACAGGAAAATAAAAAAAAATTCAAAATATAAATTCAAAAATAAAAAAAATATTTTATACTAGGGGGACAATCACCATTTTTTTGTCAAATATTCCTCATATGTACTTCTATAATATGGATTAATCTCAAAATTGTCCGTTGGGTATAACATAATAATATTTATAAGTCTTGAAAATTTTCTGAATTAAAATCATTTATACAGGGTGTCCCGGAATAACTGTGACAATTTTTTTATGGTGATAGAGGAAGTGAAACTAAGCATTTTTGACTTATAAAGTATTGTCCGGAAATGCTTCCTTAAAAAGTTACACCACTTCAAAAATATTCAAAAAAAATATTTTTTTGTAAATAAAATAAATATTATAAGAGATATTAATTTGAAATTTTGGCCATAGTTTTTTCACATAAGGATACACATTTTCGGCCATTAAAAGTTTAAAAAAATATTTTCAGGGGTGTTACATGTGGCGGGGTCATCAATTTTTTTGATTATATCTTTTGTTTCTTACGTTTTTGATAATTTTAAAAGTACTAAAATAATCCATGATCAATGTTCTACAGAAAAGGTACTCTTATTGTATGTCGCTCCGGTGCTTCATTTCGGAGTAAAAGTAGATTTTATAATTTTTAGCTAAAAATATGAATTTAAAATACATCATCAAATTAGGCTTCTTAATGAAAATTACGTGATTTATCTGAAAACATACAAATATCAAAGTAGGCGGATTACCATAATAATTTGTTAATTCTCAGTTCTAAGCAGCCTTTAATATTTTCTAATTAGTGTTTGATAGTTTGTCGTATTATTGCAATATTAAAAATGCTTAGATTTTCAAATGCGGAATCACCAGTCATGCATCTTGCATAAGGAGCAGCCCACTTATTTAGTACATTATATTTTAGGTAAATTTAGCCTACTTTGAAGTTGTTTTTAAATTCATATTTTCAGCTAAAAATTATAAAATCTACTTTTACTCCAAAATTTAGCACCGGGCGACATACAATAATAGAACCTTTTCTGTAGAAGTTGATCAAGGATTATTTTAGTACTTTTAAAATTATCAAAAACTTAAAGAAACAAAAGATATGATCAAAAACAGGTGATGACCCCCCCCCCCACATGTAACGCCCCTGAAAATATATTTAACCTTTTATTGGCCAAAAATGTGTATCCTTGAGTGAAAAAACTGTGGCCAAAATTTCAAATTAATATCTCTTATAATATTTATTTTATTTACAAAAAAATATTTTTTTTTGTGGAAGTGGTATAACTTTTTAAGGAAGCATTTCCAGGCAATACTTTATAAGTAAAAAATGCTTAGTTTCACTTCCTCTATCACCATAAAAAAATTGTCACAATTATTCCGGGACATCCTGTATAAATGATTTTAATTCAGAAAATTTTCAAGACCAAACTTTTCTAAAAATTAATACCCAATGGACAATTTTAAGATTCATACAAGTTATAGAAATGGTGATTGTCCCCCTAGTATAATAGTATATTGTTTTATTAGGAGCTAAAGTGACACTTTTCAGTGGCGAGTTCGCAAAGTTATGCGAACGAGCTACTGAAAAGCACTTTAGCTCCGAATAAAACATGCTATTTTTCTTCAAACGTCTATTTAAAATTAAAATAATAAATAATTTCACTTTACATGCTTGCATGATTCAAATGATTTAAAAGATCAGGGTAGGCGGCGTAAACGTCAAAGGACGATCTTGTTCCATTATTTTTTTATTGGTGTGTACTTGACAATTCCATTAAAAATGTTTACATTTTCTATGGTAATAGTTGAAACAACATAACCTCATTTTTTCAGCAATTCATTTTGCAAACATGATTTCTATTTTTATTCACGATTTTGAAATATACAGGGTGTCCCGTTCGTGGTAGCCAAAACTTCAGGGTTAGAAAGTAGAAGAAATTTCATCGTAAAAAAACGAAAAAAGTGTGGGTCTAACTATTATAGTTTTGGAGTTACAGCTCTTTTAATTTTAAGTTACCAATTTTTCCCACACATCACTAAATCAGTAATAACAACTTAAAAAATGTGTGTAAAAATCTACAGAAATTATCACTAGAAAGCTAAAACCACCCTCTTTCAACTAGTAATAACAAAACAACATAAATTGTTGACAGAATGTTAAATAATAATTCACAAAAAGAAAATAATTAGAAAAAAAATAAAAAATTTGTCGTTTTTTTACAATTTTTTAAAATAAAGCCAAGTAAGGGGGTGTTTTTTTTCTAACATCTAAAACTACATTATTATCCCTACAAATCATGAAAATTTTGAGTTCCTAGGCATTTTCCTTCAAACACTAAATTAATGTCAAATTTACTCCTTCACTCCTACTACACAGATAGTCGTTTGCCAAGGACTGCTCACGCCTAGGTTTAAATTCTGCTTCAAAATTAATCTTTAACTTTGGATATTTTTTCCAATAGGATTTAAGTTAAAATAAAATGTGTTTGTTTTAGTTTACCTTTTATTATTGGAAAATTAAAAATCAAAACAAAAAAGTTAACTAATAATGTTGTTAATAACCTACTTAATTAATTAAATTTTCAAAGTAACCTCCATCATTTTGCAGGCAAATATCGGCACGTGAACCTACTGAGTCAGTCGTACGTTTTAACATTCCTGGATTAGCCCTAATTTCATCCGCGGCATTGTTAATGCGGTCTAATAGTTCTTGCCGGGTATTTACTTTTAAAAAATCAAGTGGGGTAAGGTCCGGGGATCTGGGTGGATATGAAACTGGACCACCTCGTCCTATCCAAGGATGAAAGTGACGATCCAAAAAACGTCGTACATCAATTGCAAAATGTGCTGGACAGCCATCAAGTTGCAAGCACATGTTTTGTCTGGTAGCAAGTGGCAGGTCATCTAATAAATCCACAAATTCATTTTGTAGAAATTGGAGGAATGATTGACCATTTAGTCTTGCAGGTAACTCAATTGGGCCAATCAACTTATCATCAATAATTGCTGCCCACACATTAATTGAGAACTGTTGCTGAAATTTCGCAGGTCGAACGTTGTGCGGACTTTCTCTAGCCCAGGTGTGAAAATTTGCAAAATTTGTAATTCCCGCACGGGTGAATGTTGCCTCGTCGGTCCACATAATTTTTCCTAAAAAATTGGGTGTATGTCGTATTTTTCTTCTCAACCATGAGCAAAAAACTGCACGTCCGCGAAAGTCCAGTTCATGGAGATCTTGTACTTTACGGAAATGGTATGGATGAAGCCTTTCCTTACGCAGTATTCTCCAAATTGAACTTCGGGATAAACCCAACCGTAATGAAATCTTGCGAATGCTGATGCTGGGATCTCGAAAAATTGCATCTAAAACGTTTTCCTCATTTTCAGGTGAAATAAACCTCAAAGGTGGTCGTTTTAAATGTTTTTGGATCCCATATTCGCAAAGTCTCCGGTGAATGCTAATAAATGTCCGATGATCAGGCGTTTCTCTTGTCGGAAATCTTCTCCGGTATTCGCGAACAGAAGCTAAAGCAATTCCGTTACAAAATCCATAAATGAAATGGATGTCCGCAATGTGAGCGTTGCTGAATGCCATTAGAAAGACACCAGAAGTGGTAGCAACTAGTAACAATAACGAAACTACGGTGGTACTGCTTACTCAGTTCTCAATAAGTCAAAAATACAATTCTTTTTTTATTTTTTCAAAGCCTACTATTGTTCGCACTCTTTGCATAAAACTATCCGCTTTAAACCTCATTTTACTACGACACACGTGTACAGAAACGACGAGAAATTCAATTAAATTAGTAAATTTGACATTAATTAGTGTTTGAAAGAAAATGCCTTGGAACTCAAAATTTTCATGATTTGTAGGGATAATAATGTAGTTTTAGATGTTAGAAAAAAAACACCCCCTTACTTGACTTTATTTTAAAAAATTGTAAAAAAACGACAAATTTTTATTTTTTTTTAATTATTTTCTTTTTGTGAATTATTATTTAACATTCTGTCAACAATTTATGTTGATTTGTTATTACTAGTTGAAAGAGGGTGGTTTTAGGTTTCTAGTGATATTTTTTGTAGATTTTTACACACATTTTTTAAGTTGTTATTACTGATTTAGTGATGTGTGGAAAAAATTGGTAACTTAAAATTAAAAGAGCTGTAACTCCAAAACTATAATAGTTATACCCACACTTTTTTCGTTTTTTTACGACGAAATTTCTTCTACTTTCTAACCCTGAAGTTTTGGCTACCACGAACGGGACACCCTGTATATTTAGAATTCTATTTTTTTATTAAAATAAGATATTTTTTGCAAATCAAATTCAAATTATTTTGCTTAAATTCAACAGAATGAAAATTTTAAATTCAATTGATTTGACATTTGGTATAAATATTTGACACATTTGAGCCGCAGAAAAAGTACTTTAACAGCCTAGGCATTAAAATACATGTTTAACCTTTTGTATTGAAGCATATAATGACATGTTTTACAGACGTTTGAAGAAAAAATATATTTTTTATTTTTGAATTTTTATTTTTTTATATTTTCCTGTAAACCAAAAATCGTAAAAAAATACCACTTACAAGTATTTAGCATCTCTATAATATATTTCATTCCAGGAAAATTTCCAACAACTACTACCCAGAAAATTTATTTTTTCAAAATATCAATAATATTTTTTTAAAGAAGACCATGTACATTTCGAAGCCAAAATGTGAGGAAATGTAATTTTACTTAATAAGGCATCTCTGAAAAAAAATGAGCAAAATCGGTGCATAGGCACATTGCACATGCTTACCCGGCTACAGCCTTTAAACATAATCAACATTTTATAATAATTCTAAAAGAACCTACATGTACAGGGTGAGCTAAAATGATTGTGGTCAATTCAAATTTCCCGCCTAAAAATCTGGGGAATTTGTTTGCTTCAAGTTCATAGTAACACAAAATCATGTCAAAATCAAAACAAAGTAACTAGACTTCACAAAAGCAGAGGCGTAGGTGTAATTTTTACTGAGTATCAAAACATCTTTAATTTTTAATCTCACTACCGATAAAGGTGGGGCGTGATTAAGGAATGTTCCAAGCTGCGGGGAAGCGTCTGCTTATTGGCTGCCTTAGCATTTCTTTTGTGTACCAGATTATCGTGAAGCAGCTTGTACATTTGAAAAGTTATAGCATTTTCACGTTAGACATGTAAAACTTGTTTTTACCGGTAACATGGGTTAAAAAGGGTTTTAAGCCGTAATTTTGTTAAAAATTATAATATAAATAAATACAACCAATACAATGGTTCCCTACTAAATAATAATTGATCGGTTATAGACTATTTTTCAAAAATTACTTGTTTTCAAAATAACCTGGGTGGGAACTAAAAGTATTTTGAAAAAAGACTGAAATCGGCCAATCTTTATTTGGTGGGGAACCAAAGAATGGATGTAATTAATTAGGAGCTTTAAAATGATGTATCACTCGACTTCTATTGCAATTTATCATTTATGAAGGGGTAGTTTCCCTGCATAATGGGGTGCGCGGTTCTCCTTTGCGTTACTATAAAAATTGGTTCCCCACCAAATAAAATTTGACCGGTTTCAGGGTTTTAAAAAAAATATATTTGTTTTCAAAATAACCTGTTTGGAATCTCTTAGTTAGGCCACCCTGTATGTATAATTACAAAAGTGACAGTATAGCAATTTGTTATCTTACCCTTCGACTGTCAGCGATTTGAGGAAACACAAAATCTGTAGCCGTAAGCAAAACTTTGTACGGTCCCTTAGTTACACGATTTTTTAACAAATGATATCTCGCAATAGCTGCCACCCCAAAGAGTACAAAAATGGAAAGACAGGAGCACACGAGTATTAACACGAAACTCAACACGCGTGCTAATTCCGAATCACAACCATCACAGTCATCCTTATCCAGATGCTTCACCACCCACTCATCCAAATTATCCTGATTTTTAATCACTTGATAACTAAAATTTCCCCTACGCACGACCAAAAGTGTCCGTAAACTCTCGTCCTCTTTCATGTCGACAAGGGCAAATTCGTCCCGCACCGGCTCCCCTTGTAAGTACTGCCCTATCTTCATACCCACCAAACTCTCCAAGCTGGAATTTAAATTTGCAACTTCGGTAAAAATCAATATGTACTTCTTGGTTATTTGCGTTATTCTCTCCGTAAAGTTGAGGTCGGTGATTTGATTAGAACCGTTCCGAAGGGTGGTGTTGTTGTTTTCATTAAATGCGAAAGTCCAAGATGGTAGACTAGATATGTCCATCAGCAGTGTTAGGGTGTTTTGATCCTGGGCTAACCTCATATTGTCAAGGCTTTCTAATAATGTACGACCAGCGGAGTTACTTGGAGCACAAACAATCACAGCTGAAAAATAGAATTTTTTATTACTCGGTAATAACTTTCAAGATGGTACAAATACCAAAATCACTTCCTTGCTTGCGGCCATATCTTTAATTGCATAAACGTTTTTCGTTTATTTTACTGGCAAAAACCCAAGTTTTTTTAACTATTCAATGGTGTGAGTAAGTTATATACGTTAAACTGGTGTTTATTGACTAATGATTATAATTTTAACTGGTATTTAAACTTAAAATAATATAACCTTTAATTCTTGTTGAAGTTAATGAATTGAAGCTTTGATTTGGGATAAATACATTAATCCAGAGCACTCACGATAACATCTGTCTTCGAGTGGGATTTAAGCATTACTGTCTATCTTCCACATCAGTAAGTCTGTTGAAGTCAGAAAATTATATGAAACTACCACATGTATCGAAACATATTTGAATGATTGATTGACTTTGTATCAAAACACAAAGGTTACAGACTTGTCGCCTCAAGACTTGATGTATGTATAATATAATTTAACTTAACTTAACCTAAACTAAAACCAACTCAATATTTATAGCTCGTTATAAGTGATTACGTATTTGTAATTGGGATATAGGTATAAATTAAATTAGATAACGGGAAGCTTCAATTTAAAGTGCTAATGTACTTTGGGAATTTTATATTATGTATGTATAAGAAGCTGGTTATTTTATTGTAACAACAATCGTTCAAATTATCCTGCTTTTAAGTGATTTTTTTGTAAAATTTTACTTGTTTAATACATATTTATATGTAATCAAATTCTGGAACTAAAAATGTCGACAGTAAAAAGGATAAAGGCTGGTTAAAATCCAATTTATACTTCAATTATTATTTTAAATTGATGTAAAAGAGATTATACCATTCAATACTCTTCTTTTGTAGATATAATTCATGGTTATGCAAAGAAGCATCGCTTACCTCGGCAATGAGTGCTCCGCAATCCCCTCAATTTATATTCAATTTGTTCAGGCGATGAATTTTCTGAAATCATCACGTAAAATCGAGGAATAATTTTCATCTCCCTTAATTTGATTGACAGGGACTGTGCCAAAGAAGGCCACCATCCAGCACCTACAATTAAAAAAATAACATCTTTATTATAATAACGTTTATTCATGTATTTACTTTAGTAATTTTCATATTCATTCTTTAATTTTTATCATGGAAATAAGAGGTAATATTTAAAGAAAAATAAATATTAAAAATGCTTTATGTTTCTTCCGCTCAAGGTAATTAAACATAAATATTATATTTGTATAATTATTGTTACTTCAAGATCAAGAAACAGAAGAACCAACAATGGTTTAAGTTATATAAATAATATAAATGAGATGCATAAAGCAAGAAAATTATAAAATATATACAAGGTGATTTTTAAGTATGGAACCAAAGCCGCCATGAATAAATTGCTGCAAAAAAAAATTGAAATTTTGTGGGATCAAATGGGGCCTTGATACAAAATGCCTCGGATTTTTGACACGGCAGTCATGTCATGCAATACATGATTGGAAAGCTAATTTTTAGTAGTTTACGAAAGATAACAAAATTATTATTTAAATTATAAAAAATGTACATTAATAAAATTTTGTTTTCCAACTTTAACTTTTTTGGCTGTCGCAAATTATAAAAATAGCCTTTTTGTTATTTTCCTTTCAAAATAAAAATATTTTAGCCTTCAAAACAGGATTAAAACATTTTTTGACTGCTAAAACATTAGATTGTTTCATTTAAATAAAATATTGTTTTATTTAAAAAAATGTTTTATTAGCCCTTTTTTGAAGGCAAAATATTTTTATTTTAAAAGGATAATAATAAAAAAGCTATTTTTTGTAATTTGCGACAGTCCAAAAAAGTTAAAGTTGGAAAATAAAATTTTATCAATGTTTATTTTTTATGATTAAAATAATAATTTTATGAACTGTCTCGTACTAAGTACTAAAATTAGCTTTCAAATGATGTATTGCATGACATATGTTGCCATTTAAAAAAATTCAAGATGGGTGCGGTGTCAAAAATTCGAGAAATAAAAAATTTATTTTTTAAACTTAAAATGTACCAAGGCCTCATTTGATTCCAAAAAATTTCAATTTTTTTATCCAGCCATTTGGGCATGGCGGCTTTGGTTCAATACATAAAAATCACCCTGTATACTTTTCCTTTAAGAAGATAGTCGCAAAATGTTTGAAAAGCGTACTTTTCACTAGTAAAAATTGATTTTTGGACATTTGTAATAAAAAATTTAACAAAACGATGCCTAGTGTTATTCAAATTAAATTTAGTTTTCATATAGAATTTTTGTTTTTCATCTTTAGTCTATGATAGGGGCGTACTTTTAGTAAAATGATAAAAAAATGCGTTTTTATCATTGTACCAAACAAAAACAAAAATAAATTTCCTACCATGCCATGTCAACAGTATCAATCATTTTTGCTTGATATACGTATACTATTTTAGTCAATTTTTTTAATATTATTTTACATCTGTTGTATTTTTAAGTACTTTAAACATTAACATAAAAATCACATACAATGGGAAATGTGAACACTTTAGATTACACTACTGCTGTAGAAGGACATTCATCCACAAAGTCTAGAATCATTAGTAGATTTACACTCAATTAAATTCTTTGATAATATTGAAAATACAAGATGAGTTGTGAGGAGTGCGTCAAACTTTAGGAGTGTATTCTACATGCCAATACATTGTGAAAAGACCAAAATCTTGTTATCTAATTGTTATTAGTTTTTAATTTATTTCATTTTTCTTCAAAGTTCTTATAGTTTTTTTATTAGACCTGCAGCATTTAAAATACGTCGGATTAGTACATCCCAAACTCCAACTATTTATTTATAAATCCTAATTTTTAAGAACTTCTTCAAGCAAAAATCTGACGATTGAAGATCTAAGGACCTCAAGAAAAGAGTTATGCAAGTATTGCAACAGTAATTTTTAAAACTCTATATAACTCGTAAACTAATAACAATTGGATAACAACATTTTCCTTTTCTCACCCTCCATATCACCATTTCTAGGAACTTCACTCACAAAGAAAGATGCAAATATACAGGGTGTAAGCAAATGTATGCAAAAAAGATCAGGAGGCGATTCCTTGGCTAAATCTAAAGTAAAGAAAAACATGTTCCATTTTTGATGAAGAAGGTGTCAAAATTTCTTCATTTTTTCCTGTTTTTTAGCAACCTTTCATGCAAGTTTTTTGAAATTTGGAGGAAACTCTAGTTTAAATTTGTAATGAGATAAAATTAGTATCCAGAGTAAAAAATACAGGATTGTACATTTTAGGGGATAGGTACTCCTTTTACATAAGGAATCGCCTCCTGATTTTTTTGCATACTATAGTATCGTACATGAATCAATTTCGACTGCACTAAAATTCACTTATTATTTTTCAATCGAACATTTGACATAAGGTCGTACACGAATAAACTACGAACGATTCGAAAATAACCCCCATTTAGTGAGCGTTATGTAAACTAGCAGTTCCACTGCTCTTAAATGTAGTCTCATCTGTCAGTTAAATTTTGTAATTGAAATTTTTGATTTTTTTCGACAACCATTAATAAAGTAGAGAGATGTAGAAATATATCCGCTAGCGCATGCATGCATTTACATATACAGGGTGGTCCTGCGAAAACTTCACAAGCACGGTTTTCGGTATTTAACCTGAGTTTTTGGAAAAACGCTCCGACAGGTCGATTTTTGTTTCAAGGGGGAACGATTTTTACCTAATTACCCATTGCCCACTTTCAACCCTTAACTGGGAGTTGATATCAACTTAATAATTTCAAACGGCAATAGGGGTCAAAATGCATAAAAATAAAAAGTACAAGGAACCGGCTTTACAACAGTGCCGTTATTTTTTAAATCGGTGCCTAACTCGCAGAGAAAATTACATTCAAATTTTTATTAGTTAATTAATGTAAATGAACCTATCAAGTCTGTTTTTCAGTATTCCTGTTCACTTTTTGGAAAAACTGTTAAACAGGTGGATTTTTGTTTTTAGGATGACAGATTTTCTAATTACCCCCCCCCCCGAGCGTTTTTTCAAAAACTCAGGTTAAATACCGAAAACCGGGTTTGTGAAGTTTTCCTTGGACCACCCTGTATATACTGTAACTATAAATAGGTAGTCAACTGTGTGTACATAAAGTATAAATTGAAAAATTAAAATTAAATTAATATACAGTATAAACAGCTCAATTATTTAAACTTACAGCAGTTATAAATGACCAATTACCAATTACGGATACAAACAGTACTTACTAGGAAGTAAAATTACTCCCAAATTAAAAATAATGCAGGTGCACACTCTAAAAATATTTGAATAATATACCCGGGGTCCATTCTAAGATAGCGGACCAAAGTTACTTTTTTTTAATAAATCACCCAGTATATTGTGATTGTGACATTTTTGGATTCCTTATCAATAAATAATCATACTTCATATAACCTTTTTATGGGTCTATCATCACTCGTTTTGCTGATATTTTCCATTTAAGCCAAAACAAAATCCAGTATTGAATAATCACTACTCGAAAAGAAATCACAATTTTGAGCTAAAATTACGACAAAAGAACCTCAATATCGTCTATTTGTGGCCCGTCTTTTGTTTGTTGCCATAAAGAATTGTAATCAATTAGCGAATATTAACCGTATGCTTGAATAGTAGGAAAATATTACAAAAGATAAGCTGCTAAACTAAAGTTGGGATTATCAAAATTATTGGATTTATTTAACATAAAAATTATAATAGATGTTCAAAATTCAGTACAATTTGTTCACGACAAACATTAATGTGTCGATTCTGTCCAAAACCACAAGTCCTTACTAAACGTATACCTATGAGCTATGAAGTATCTACGGAAACGGTCCATTACAACCCATATAATAAACCGTACACATTTATCCTGTTATCTGTAATAGTTTACGGTTTTGCACAGAATTTTTGACAAGTGAGCCATCTTGATTTTTTTTTAAGTGGCAACATATATCATGCAATACATCATTGGAAAGCTAATTTTTAGTACTGTAGAACAGCCTATAAAACTATTATTGAAATCATGAAAAATAAACATTGATAAAATTTTGTTATCCAACTTTAATTTTTTATAGTTTATAGTCCGGGAGTCTCCCTCATATAACATATTTTTCTGTTGAATCGGTAGTTTTTTATGTACTCAAGAGTGTACTATCTTTTTAGGTGCTTAAACATGCCCGAAGAATTAAAAAATGACCACTACCGGTACCTTTTTTTAACGGTTTGTCCCTCATAAAACATAGCATTTGTGACAGTCGATAAAGGGTGTTAACCAAATTGATAAAAAATGTGCTGCCACCCCCCAAATCTGACAGGAACCGAGACAGCAACTTGAAATTTGGAATAATTTAAAAAAATTGGCCACCACTTTTACGAGACGTCAGTAAAAGTGGTTGCCTATTTTTGAAAATTATTCCAACTTACAAGACGTCAGGAAAAGTGGTTGACTATTTTTGAAAATGATTCCCACTTTCGGTTTGCTGGCTCGGCTCCTATCAAATGTTTTATGTTTTATGAGGGACGACAAATAGTTCGAAAACAGGTACCGAAAGTGGTCATTTTTTAATACTTCGGTCAAGTTTCAGCACATAAAAAATATGACACACTCTTGAAGCCACAAGATTTTACTGTCAAAAAAAAGAAAATTTAAAATTGCATTGGACGAGAAACTGTTACGATCATAAAAATAAGTATCAACCGAATTATCCTCTTCAATATTTTATTTTGATATCAAAACTGCGCTATTATTTTCGAGATTTTATAATGTTGCCCAGAAAGCCCTTTTACCACAGGTTGGTAACATAACGAGCGTTCATAAAATATAATTCACGTCGATGGTTTCGTAAACTTTAATGCTCATGTAAAATTTCGCAACTTCGAGCCCTTATATTGTTACTACCAACATATATTTTAATGTTGGATTAGAAATGATGATTTTGATCAAAGGTAACATTTCTTGCTTGAAGTAATAATGAATTATGTAGCATATGCAGACTTTACACATGAAAAAGCACCTCTTTCTAAGTAAAACACTCAGGATTGTCGATTTTTGCGGTCGGAGCATTCATATTTAATGGCGAAGGTAATTGCATGCGGCAACCACGTCATTTTATCATTGAAACATAAAAGAGTCGCTTTTTTAATAAAAAAGACAATTGCTTTCAATGATGGAACCTGCATGCTTAAATATACATATTTGATTTCCATTTTGGAAATACCGTATTTGTAAATTACTCCAAAGAAATTTAATGACCCGAAATAATCTTGCACATATAAATTGTTTACTATCAAAGCTAATATAATTGAGTATTAAATTTAGTGTAAGTAAAAGTATTTTTGATATCAGAGAGCATTATAGCAGTTTCTTCCAAGAATAAAGGAGTAGAGACAATAAAAATTATATCTATTATCCAACCCAACTGCTGGGGTTATTACGGCTTAGATATAATTTATAAGTACTATAGGTCTAAGAACATGAAGGGTTAGGACGCGTGAAAATGATTCATCGATCGGCCTGGTGGAAAGAATCAAGGAAAAATGTGCACACGAAAGCTTAAGAGAATACTTAAACTACTGCATGAAGATTTGCATGAATGAAACGAATCTTTTGTTCTATTGCGTTCTATTCCACTGCAAATGTAGGACCAAATCATAAGTGCAAGCGAGAGAAAAATGTTATTTATAAAAAGTTGAACCTCACTTCCATCGCATGATTACGCAACCATCTATCTGATCAAATCGATAATTCTCTTCCCAATAATAATTATTACCACAATTATCACTTAATATTGAAGTTTACTAAATACCCAAAGAGGCTAAAGCAGAATATCAATTAATTATTATAAATTTAGATTTGAATCGTTCGGTTTCGTCTCTGCGACAGCTTCTATATGTCACTTTAAACTTTAGACAAAGATGAAATGTACATGATACGTGATTACAAGTGATAAATGGACACATGAGATGAGACAAAGCCTAAAGCAATGTTAATTTGATGCTATTTAGCATTGTTCCCTGATTCAGTTTACATCCAATTCTAACGTACTGTTAATTCTCTAAAATAGATTATGCCTAATATTTATTAAATTTCTCAACATAAAAATCCTATCATTTTAAAGCGAAAATTCCTGTACGTAAAATGTAGGAATTATTACTGTAGTAGACTAAAAGTAAGCTAAAATATAGGGTGTCCCAAAACGTACCAGAACTCATTTAGAGTTTAAAAGTCCATATATGCTTATGTCCTAAATGGGCAAGAAATCGTTCCGTTCTTGCCTATTATTTGATGAAATTTTATAAAATTCGTTAAATTAATATTTTAGCCATCTGCGACGTGCGGCTTTGTGTATCGAATACAATGAAGATAATTTTAACATTTTTCTAGTAAATTTAATAGTATTAAAAGATGTATTAAATAAAACTTTCTTTAATGAAATTAGTTGAATTAAAATTTTAGCCACATTAATGTTTATATGGACTTTTCTAAATGAGTTATGGAATTAATCCTTGAAATATTTCAGGTTAGTTTAGGGCACCCAGTATATGGATATACATATAATAAATATAGAAAAATTTTAGAAATCAATAGATGCTCTACAAGACTACTTGAGGGTTTTGTAATGTTTAAAAATTCATCAAGGTTGTATGGACACATACAAGTTAGCAATTTTTATGGATGTTTTAAATATTTTATGCTTAGTCCTGTATATTATAACCCTCGAGTAAAAGTTCGCTATTTATTTTAAAAACAGAGGACGTTTCAGATATTACATATGTCCTTTTTCAAAAAAAACTAAAAAACAGAAAAAAATTACAGTACAATATTAAAATATATAAGTCTAAAACAACTAAAAAAAATTACTTACTCCTCTGCTAGGATAATTAAAAGATACATTGAACTAAAACCAGCGTGATTTCTTTATGTGAATAACACTGTCTGTCTTACTTTAGCTTAGGCCAGTATATTTTCATGAAATGAGATTATAATACTTTACCCCAGCATGCAAGGGTGATTTTAAGTGCGAACTTAAATTAAAATAGTAGTTATTATATTAGAAGTTTGCACAGGTAAATGCCGTAATCTATTAGGATATTGCATTTTCTGAAGATTCTCTACATTATGTTAAAAACGGTAACTCTAATATTATCCAAAAATTAGTTTTCGGCAAAGTTATATCTTATGGACACTAGAACTGGAGCCCCAAACTAATAGATCGATTCTGTGCAATATTCTAAGGGAAGTCCGTAAGGTTTGTTGTATGGGTTGTAATTGACGGTTTCCATTGTTACCTGATAGATACGTTTCGTAAGGGCTTACGGGCTTGCACAGAATCGACACATGTGGGATGGAAAAAGATAAAGCGGCCTTTCCAAGACCATAATAACCAACTGAGAGTTCTCTTAGATCCTAAGTAGGAGTCCTCTTAGATCCCTGAATTGCTTAAGCTTTGATATGGCAATTTAGTTTGTAACACAAATGATGTAGACGTGGGGAAATTTAGGTTTTTATTTAAACTAATTCCTACATATTATCTCATCCGAGACTTTTAGCTGAAGGACGCCGAAGTTTAATGTCAAATTCACCTAGCTAGCGATTGCATGTGAGGAATTCTAAACAATGTGTGTTCACTTGGTATGTACAATTAACCTCCCCTTGATTCCGAAATAATTTAATTTTGGGACACCCGTTCTTTAAACATAAAAAAGCTCACTTAAAAACCAGAAAACTGCATGCAAATTTCATAAAATATCCTTTTAGTCCATAGAAGTTCATGAATATTTGTACTAAAATCCTGTCAATTCGCTAGAAATTCCCTTGAAACTGTCTAAAAACAAGCAAATAATTAAAAATTATACAAATATTTACTAAGCTATATTGGATAAACATGAAGCTTTACCTAAAATATTATTTTTATAAAAAAACTTTTAAATTTGATGAAAATTATTTAAAATCAAAATTAATCTGTAACTTTAGACTACCTAGTTTTTAAAATTTGATCAAAATTTCCTTTAAATCAAAACATATTTTTTTGATTTTTATGCTTATTAGTTTGTAAAATTCACTCATACACAGTTATTTTAAGTATATAAGTTTGTAGATTCACCTATTTCCTCAAAATTTAAAAAATTTTATAAAAAACCACTGAAAATACTGGAAATTTTCTTAAAATTAGGTCAAAACATAAAAATAGCTCAAAGTTTACTTTAAATTCGAGAAAATTCCTGCAATTTTAAACTAAAAACTTGGAAAAGGCTTGATGAAAATACCAGATACTCTCAGATATTCAAGGTCACCAAAAACGCATCCCGTTTTTTATATGAAGTGTCGCTACTGGTAGTTGCCTATACTGTGGATAGACCGGACACATGTAAATTTTTTGTGTATCACTGGCTGCCATTTTAAAGTGTCAGTTTTGGCGGTAAATTTGAAATACTGAATCACATAACCTATAATACTCATAAAAACTTGTCAAATTCGATTTTTATTTGATCATAGAACATAGAACATAGAACATAGAACACCAATAAATTAGAAAATATAGCTAATGGACACTTTTAAATGGCCGCCGTAGTTCACGCTGATACACTTCGGTGGCGCAGGTTTCTATTATAAAATAGCTATGTTTTTCTTTATTTTACAAATTTCCAGATAGAACATACAACTAATGCGATGGATTACTATAACTTCGGTATATAACAAGTAAAGGTGGGAAATAAAAAACACCTATTTTTTCGAAATGTTAAGAGTGTCTGGTCTATGTATAACAAAAAAACATAGAAGTCTTTGGGGCAATCATTTTCAACATTTGACATTTGTTGTTAAATGGGGTGATTCTTAACAAAATGTTAGCCGTAACAGTGCTGTTAAATTTGACAGTCACCCTACCCTTATGTCAAAAATAAAACGCTATTCTGTAAACTTTACTGTAACTTAACGGTTAAAATATAACATTTTCGGTATTAAGGCAACATCGATCAAAATAATAATAATACATAATGCTACAGCACGCGTTTAATTTTAAAATACGAACCGAGTAGCGGCGAGTATTTCAATAAACAAGTGCTACTATCGACTTATGAAACGATTTTTTTATACTATTTATTTCTATTTTGCGCCTTATTATCTATTTAAAATAAAATATTCTAGTTTTCAATTTTAGTAAATTTTCTGGTAGTTGGCAACTCTAATTTCAGCTTTGTCAAATCATCAAATAACCTGTAAATCGCTTGGCAACTGCCACTTTAAAATCAATAAAATTCAGTGCTACCAACTTCGAAAATAGTATATTAAAAAACGAGTTTCATAAGTCGCATATTGTAGCACGCGTTCAATTTCAAAATACGAGTCGCGTAGCGACGAGTATTTTAATGAACAAGTGCTACTATCGACTTATGAAACGAGTTTTTTATACTATTTTTTTCTATTTTGCGCCTTTTTATCTATTTAAAATAAAATATTATAGTTTTCAATTTTAGTAACTTTTTTGGTAGTTGGCAACTCTAATGTCAGGTTTGTCAAATCATCAAATAACCTGTAAATCGCTTGGCAACTGCCACATTAAAATCAATAAACTTCAGTGCTACCAACTTCGAAAAATAAAATTTACTACTCAGTAACGCATCGATAGTAGTGCGGTACTGGCTAGTAACGCACTGCTGTCAGTGTGTTACTAGCGACTAGTAACGCACCAAAATAGAAAAATAATTTTACTACTCAGCAAAGCACCGATAGTAGTGCCACAGTATAGGCAACTACCAGTAGCGACACTTCATGCTATTAATGGGCCAACAACTACCAAAAAAGTTACTAAAATTGAAAACTATAATATTTATTTTAATTAGATAAAAAAGCGCAAAATAGAAAAAATAGTATAAAGTATAAAAAACTTGTTCATTAAAATACTCGTCGCTACGCGACTCGTATTTTAAAATTGAACGCGTGCTACAATATGCGACTTATGAACTCGTTTTTTAATATACTATTTACATTGCCGTTAAGTTACAGTAAAGTTTACAGAATAGCGTTTTTCTGACATCAGGGTGACTGGCAAAAATATCGACGTTATTGCTAACATTTTTTGTTCAGAATTACCCCATTATAGAGCTAATTCTACGTTTTTTATTTTCCAAAACATGAGACAAATAAATATCTAACAAATTAAAAAGCTCAGAGAAAAATGGTTTTTAAAAAAAACGTGTCAAATAAAAATTGTTAGGTTTAAATGGGGAATATTAATTTTTTCGTCAAGCGTCAAAAATTTATTTTATAGAAATTGAATTGAATTTCATAATTTACAATTAATTTTATCCATTTAAATTATTTTTCGTTGATCGTTTATTAAGGAGTATTTTTAATGTATATAGAATCATTCATTAATAACCCCTATTAATGCATAGTTTTTGTTTTATGAATGATTTTGGAGGTGCCCTCTGTTGATGACATTTCTATCGAAATTTTCTACGAAGTATACGACAATTGTGAATTTAAAGTTAATTTAATTTGTTTTAACCTAATTAAAATTATAAATTAAATAAATACATGTAATTTTAAATACACTTCAAATAATTAGTACGCCAATACATTTTATATTTATTTTATAAAAGTGAGGTTATGTACACATCAAGTCATCAGTAATGGACTATAGAACTCTTTGATAATAGATTCGTTTAATTCGACTTCGGTTATGATCGATCGGGTTCGTATTTTTTAATGGTCAAAAGTTTTGTAAAAATGATAATTGTTTTCTAGTTAATCAAATGCACGATCAACGAAAAATATTGTAACCAACTCTCGAAAATTAACGCACTTGCATTCCTGGTGTGAATCATAATACATTGAATATGTAATTTTATGATTTTTTTGAGATTTTTCGAACCCCTCGAAAGTGTTCTTTTAAGGAGGGTTAAATTTAAAAATAGCTTTAACTTTTTAATGGTTAACATAACCTATTATTTTTATTTGAACTGTCCTTTTTTACAAGTTTAAAAAAATGCAAGAGAGGGCTTTCGGAATTCTTTGGCAGCGCCTCTATCAACAATTACAAGAAGTATTTCAGAGTCACAAAACACAAAACCAAAGTCACTAGTGTAGCAATGATAGATTTTCTAAACCACTAATATGAATGACATATACGATTTTCTCATATGGTCGTCGGAAAACGATTTTTTTGATATCATGCATCAATTATCAAATTAAACTTTATAGCGATGTTACGGGTAATATTTTTTTTCAGAATGACCCCATTGAATGCTTAAACTAAATCTAACCTAACATAACTTAAACACAAAGGCATGCAGTTGTGCAACCTTTACAAGAGTTCTTTTTCTGATGATAATTTCCTTAGCACTTTTACAATAAAATCCTACATATTTTAATAGATTCTGATTACAGGCTTCTATCTTTAAAATATTACGAATCTATAAAAAAAACATCATAAAATATTAATAATCTCCTGATAGGTACATAAAAAGTAACTTGGGTTCCTTATTAAAAAGTAAACATAATATAAATTTTAAAGACTCCATTCTCTTCATTCCAGTATTTGAAGTTATTAAACTTTTAAGGTAAACACGTAAAAGTTTTTTGTTTTAAATCGAATCAAACTTCTGTCTTCCTCACCCGACCCTTCTTGGAAACAATTCATTCCGGCTCCCTAAAAGACGAAGAAGTGGAAAAAATTCTGAAAGGTTACTCCTGCTCATACTCAACTTTTAGCGCGTCTCTTCAAGTCTAACAAAAGTTTATTAAAATAATCTGTCTTTTCCAACAAAAGGGATTAGTGTGTAAAAAGGGCCCTTCTAATTTTCTTCAAAAGGAGATTATTTTTTGTTCAATATTTGGTGTTGATTTATTATTAATGATGTCATAATTATTTTATTTTCATATACTTAATAAATCAAATTAATTCCAAGATTTATGGCCAACAACCGAACTTAATTAAGAAAGAGCAAAAAAGGAAGTTTTAAATTAACGCTCCGTTGCTCTACACGTAAAACCCGAGGGCAACAGAATTATCATAAAAAAACCTGCACAGGTATCATATTTATTCTTGCTTATTAAATTAACACGCATTTTTTATGTTAAAAGCTGTTTTATGGCTAAATGTCGCACGGGAGCGATTTTCCGCATTTTACGTTGGTAAATTTACAAATGCTTTTAGCCTCTAATTTGTGGGTATTAAATATCCGCCAATACAAATATTTTAATTAAATAATACAATTTAAACTCAGCTAATATTAAATAAAGTGACGTTCTACATGTTTTGGTTCAAAAATGTTAAATGCGTTACAAATAATTTAAAAATCAGATAAAATGATTGCGCACGAACAGCGTTTTCATAGAAAAACAATAAACAATATTGTTTGATTTTTTAGTGTAAACGAGCTTGATAAAAGAATAGGAACGGGAATAAACAAAATCATTTAAAAAAGTTGCATCAAGTTTTTTTAATGGACTACGTTCAATTGGGTACGTTTATTATTATTACTGCTTTGGGAATTTCATAAATTTTTAATAAAATGATTAAATCATGCACGTTATTAAAATAATCTAGGGTTTTAGTCATAATAATTTACCTACAACAAACCGTATTTTGCATGTTTTACAAGCTTTAAATATTAATTCTTTGCTTTTTAAGTTTTATATTATTCATGATGTTGAAATTTCATTAGCCTTACCCTTATTATAAAGGATCAAGTATTAAGGCTTGTCAAAAGTAAACCAAATCATTATTTATCTTTTGATTTTAATAAATTAAGACGTTCCAAAACGATTAATTTTTAATTAACTATAATTGTTTGAAAAATTTACATTAAGCTAATTAATTACTCGGAAGTATAAGCATCTTATAGAATTTTTTAAAGCAATTAAGTTGTTTACACTAAATTAATTTTAATATAATAGATAGTTAAAAATATCAATCAGTTAAAAACTAGTTTCATTTAATTTAACCATGTGTGTATAAGTGTGATTCACTTGGTTATTAATTAGAAAGAGTGCTGCACATATTGTTTTGTATCTGAGCACCTATGTAAAAAATAAAACTCTAATTTAAATATTCATAAATAAATATGAAGTGTTTTTATTATGTATGTTAATATACATTTATAATGACGTAAAAAACCCTTTGCCCTTGTTAATTTATCTATAATTATTAAATACTGGCATGAAATGTGAGTAATAAAGTTTCAATTTAGCAACAATAAATGGAAATTAAATCTGAAATATAATATTAATCAAAAAGTCATATAAAATGGAAATGATAATAAAACCTATATTCCATTTGTCATATTTAGAGGTATTAGTGAAACTAGTATATAATAAAAGATTGTTTTTGTTTGATTCCCATATGTGATAAAGTTGGTTAACTGCTGTCATAAATAATCCTCTACTAAATTGATCGATTTATAATTAAATCTTCTTTTTTGCAAAAATAAAATTTTTTATTGGAATATAAAACTACAACTTTCGAGTAAAAATTTTATCATCACCTCAAAATATACAGTGTTAGTCATAGTTCCGGAACGATCAAATATTTTTGTTATCATTAAAGCGATTTTAAAATTTGATATAAGAATAATAATACCAAGACTATCAAATTTTATTTACGGTTTAGCTAAAAAAACAAAAAACATTTTAATTTATGATGAAGGCGCCGGGCAAAACAATAATAAGAATTTATTAAAAGTAATTACATGCTTTCTGTAGAAAATTAATAAAGTAACATGATAAAAGTCTTTGTGGAAATTAGTAAAAGATGATTCATAAAACAAATAAATGGAATAAATTAAATATTCGATCTCAGACTTCGTAAACAGAATGAATAAAATTAAATTGGAACGCTGATTCTGCGCACCTCCTGCACTAAAATATTATTAGTTAAAAGGTAGAAAAACGAACAGCTTATACGAAAACCTTTATTACTTGATGACAAATTTACCAACGTTCTGAAAGTTGTTTGCTGTCTTCTTCAGGGCTACAATTTTTTTATATAAGACATGGAGTTATTACATGTTGACAAAACATAATTAATAAATTTAATAAAACAAACATTTAATTAAAATATTTCCTAAAATAACAATTTTATATATAAAAAAGACCTATAAAAGTAAAACTTAAAAAACAAAAACCTAAAGTTAACCTATAGTTTTAAAAATCCTTGTAATCATTATTAGAATTCTCTCTAGTATTTATATTAAACGTTAATTAAAACTACCTTATTGTATTAGATCACCATCGTAAAGTGATTTACTTACCATGTCCCTTATTTTTTCACGAAACTGATTTCAAGAATATGGCCTCAGGTATCAATAATTAATGAAATGGTTAAAAGTTTTGAATATGTATCGTCTCATTTAGTAATCTATTGCTGTAATTAGACTCATGATACAAAATGTTGTATTTTTCAAAATTAAAGTCGAAACTCAAAATTGAAGTTGGTGAAATGGTGCGAACTTAAACCTATTAATAAGACAATAAATAGAAACCTAAATGAAAAAAGTATAAAGTTTTGAAGAAAAAAATCGTTAATTTCTAAAATAGGAAAATTAATTTCAAAAAGAACTGGAGAAGGACGACCTACTGAATATCTTCGCCAAGGAATTGGAATCGTAATTCAAAGAGGCAATGCTTGTTCTGTATTTAATTCCATTCCTAAATCCAGAGGATTAGATGAAAATTTTTATTCTGTAAGTATAAATAGATCGAAAACAAAGGAAATCCAGTCCTTAAATCATTATTTAAAGATAAAGAAGATCAGAAATATTAAAGAAAAAAACAAAATTAATACAGATGTTGTTGCTTCATTTGAAATTGAAAGATGTATTCAAATGGCAAAATATAAATATAATTGATGAAAATATAGAAACTAAGTTAAACGAAAATGATGTCATATCTGATAAAAATTCATGGACTAAAAAATAAACTATTAAAAAAAGTAGAAGTCTGGAAATCAAATTATAAGATGGGTGAAACTCTTGCAATCTACAAACTTGAATATAAAATTACTAGTTTCCAACCAAGAGGTTTAATTAATTAAAATAATTATTGCTTTATATATTCGATTCTTATTACTTGCCCTCCATTTTATATCTTATTTTTGACTTTAAGTGAAACCACCACTCCCAAGATAATTGGAATTATACAGTGTTAATTGATAACGTGATTCAATTTATTAAACAATGTTTTACTGCCTCAGATACCTAGATTTAATCTTCATTCGGTTACAAAAAAGATTTTATCTGTTAATTGTACTAGACCTTTTGACATGTTGGAACTAATAAGATTGGTTAAAAACGTTGAAAAACCTTTAGAAAAAGATGATAATGGATTTGATAGTAATAGTCGGCTTCATTGATTTGAGTAAATAATTAAATCAATGAAGATGTGTTACAAGAGGAACTGAAATTATTCATACTCCTCTATTAGTGAGTTATTTTCGATTAAGACTTCATAAAGGTAGAGATCAAATTACTAATAAAATTCAACTTTTTTTCACTTAAAACTGAATATTGAAAATGTCAATACTGTTAAAGATGCTCTTGAATTATTAGTATGTAAAAATCAGTTAGAAATTTTTCGAAATTGAAAAATAGAAGAGGATGTTGAAACATGGCAAGAACTCACCAGGTGACCAGGTATTTATTATTTGAAAAAATGCATCATAATAATTATTTTTCCGACGACCATATGAGAAAATCGTATATGTCATTCATATTAGTAGTTTAGAAAATCTTTCATTTCAACTTTAGTGCTTTGACTTTCTGTGTTGTAACTCTGAAATAGTTCTTGTAATTTTCGATAGAGGCGCTGCGAAGGAATTCCGAAAGCCCTCTCTTGGATTTCTTTGAACTTGCAAAAAAAGGATAGTTCAAATAAAAAAATATATTTAACCCCGCCAATATTACTAATTTTATTATTAAAATCATTATATAATTCACTTTTCTGTAAATTTTAAATAAAATAGGAACATTTTTTATTCGTTTCGATAAGTTGCTTCCGTCAAAACAGCGCCACCTACAATTATTTATATTTAACTAAAAATAATCGATAACTTCAATGTCAGCTGCTGTTAACATAGGTTATGTTATGTTGTTACTACAAAATATTAATAATGGTCGCAAAACAACTCGCAGAAAGTGAATTTCGTTGCTCGTGTAATATCCTCACTCGGCTAGCGCCTCGTCCGGCTATTTTCACACTCGCACAAAATTCGTCACTTTCTAGCTCGTTGCGTAATATACTATTATGGTGATCCTTATAGGCCAAAGTAGCATTGCTTTCCATTTTTTTTCATTTAAATTGACCTAATAGTTTATGAACTATGGTACCATTTTGAATTAACTACATTTTCTGTGGAAAGAAAATTGGTTTTTTTGTTGACGAGACAACGTTGGGAATTTAATTATTTTTATTTAATTTAAAATTACCTACAATAATAATTACCCGTCATAATTTTCAATTTAAAAAAATAAATTGTAAATAATACGATTTCATTTTACTTTATTACTTCACGACTAAAGAGAACTCAAACTTTACAGGACAACCAGACTTTTCAATTTGATGCCAAAAAAGGTGAATTCCCAAATTTGTCACTTCATTGCTCGGTCAATTAGTCTTTTTTAACTATTTTTCTGAAGATATACCTGAAGGGTCTCCAACAACATACTGGAGAGCTCTTGTGCCATTTTCGAGCACCCTGTATATGTTTGCAAAATTAGAAAAGAAAAGATTAGGTTAGGTTAACCTGGGTTTTTTTTGAAAAAATTTCGGGATCTAAAAAAAATCGTCCAATTTCGAGCTTTCATCAATAAGTTTGCCCTCCCCAAGATAAAATCGGTCGGGTCGCATAAACTCTTGCTTTTATTTTCCACCTGTATTATGTATAAGGTCGGTAGTTTCCAGACTTTATTGAAAAAAAAACTCGATAAAACATTTTTGACCATGAAATATACGCCAACTTTCAGAGTTGGGTTAGGCTGTGCCTAAAATCTCCTGCACAAAGGCGTCTCATACCCTATACACTATTGAGAAACTATCAGTTGTGCTCATTGTGCACTTAAAATTTTAAGCTTTGTAGATGCACTAAGATAATTAAGCATTTGGAATTTCTATTTAATCTTAAAATTGATACAAAATTATTATCATCTAATAATAATTACCAAACAATAGAAACACAATATAAATATTGTTTGCAGTGATTTATCATCATGGTAAAGAAGCTTCTAAAGGTCTATTGATCGGTATATTTACCGGAGGTCCACGAAACTAGGACCACACCTGTAATTTCTTTATTTATGTAAATAAAAATTTGAAATTTTACTATGTTATATGGCATAAGAAAACGCATTTATAGAACTAGAAATAATTCTATATCAACTTTCTTATTTTAAAGGTAACACTCTATTTTTTGTATTTATTATTTGGTAACTTCTAAGTATGTTTGGATTTTTTTGGTATTTTTTTTTAATAAAATGTATTAAAACTGAGTAGTTTTAAATAATTTAAATAGGTAAAATAAATTGTAAATTATGAAATTCATTAGGCCGATTTTGAGAAATTAATTTTTATAATTTAAAAAATGCGTTTTTTGCAAAAATTATTATTTTTTCAAATGGTATGATAGTGGGGTAAATCTTTCCATCGAAATTTTCATAAAAGAAATTATAATTTAAAAAAGATGACGAAAACAGTAAACCGAGTAACCAGTACGTAAGTACGTTGTAGGGTACGCTTTAGATTCCTTTATAAGATAGTAGCAGAAGTTACCCGGCGTTGCTCGGGAGTAATTATCCCAAAAAAAATTAAAAATTAGCAAAATAAAACCGTTATATTTCTAATTTAATTTAGAAAATTATTGGATTCTACAGTGCGGACATAAAGAAAAATCCCCCACCCCCCCCCCCCCGGTAACTTTTGAACGGTTATGGTTTCGATTCTTAAAATTTGTCCACTAAAGTATTTAATTGCGAACTTTCTAACAAAGGTATTTTTGATTTTGTGGAACTTCCGGTTATACCGGAAGTGGATGGCAACTTTCTTATTTTAAATGGAACACAAAGTATATTTTTGCATTTTCGTGTTCTCCATAAAAATACCATTAAATTGACTTAGCGTAGTGTGCTCTACTATTAATACTTTCGGAATTACGCCCATTTGAAAATCACATTTTTATGGAGCCAACTGCCCCAACTTCCTTATTTTAAATGATTTTCTTTTGCAATAAGTTAATAACATGAAATTTAAACAAAATTATGTTTAACCTTAACTTCGTTAATTTTCCACTTCCGGTGTAAATGAAGTTGCATAAAAATGCGAATTTTCGAATGGGCGTAATTCCGAAAGTATTAATCGGAGACCACACTATGCTAGGTCAATTTAATGGTATTTTTATGGAGAACACGAAAATGCAAAAATGTACTAGGTGTTCCAATTAAAATAAGAAAGTTGCCATCCATCCACTTCCGGTATGACCGGAAGTTCCACAAAATCAAAAATACCTTTATTAGCAAGTTCGCAATTAGATTCCTCAATAGACAAATTTTCAGAATCAAAAACATAACCATTCAAAAGTTAGCAGGGGGGGGGGGGGATTTACTTTATGTCCGCACTGTATATTAACGTCAGTTATAAGGCTACTTAATGGTTCAAAGAGTTGTTCAAATGGAGGAAATTACACCTTTTCCTTACTACTGCACTTGGTAAGTGGTGTCTCGTCCTTCCACTTAAGGTTTCGTAATCTTCATAGCGATATGTGAATCATAGCAAAACCCAGTATTCTTTTTTTACCAAGAAAGTACACTTCCTTCGCTCAACGATGTTATAACACACACATTTTGTTTGAGCTTTTTTGGGTTGAGTTCTTCTAGTACTAAGTACAATCAAAAAATCGAGCTCAACGTTTTATTTTTTTGTTTGACATTTTCCAGCAGCAGAAGAAATTTTCAGCCCAAGAGAACTTTTCAATTAAATTATTCTCGATTTTAGGAAAGGGCTCTCCCCCTGACGGTGAATTTGTAAAACTTGTGAAATAATTTTTTTTATAAAATAAAATTGAATTCTGTGTTAAAACTAAGGATACTTAAAGATTCATGGACTTTTTCAAATGGAGGTAATAGCACCTTTTCCTTATTACATGATAGGTGCCTTTTCCTTCCACTTAAGAGCACTGACAAACAACGTTCATGAGACCAATTTTTATAGTATAAAATCGTCTTCATATGCTCTATGTGCATCATAGCAAAACAAACAATTTTTCTTTATTAACCAAGAAAGTGCCCTTCTTTCAATTCTTCTTTCGTTGAAATTATCATAACGTGCAGCAACTCTTATATTAACCTCCGAATATTTTTGAATGTATTTTTGAACAGTAGTTGCATTGACCTCTGGATGTTTTTGGGTATATTTTTGAATGGCTGCTCTATTAATCTTCGGATTTGTTAGTGTATATTTTCCAACGCCAACTCTATGAGGCTCTTGGTGTCCATCACCTCTCATTGGAATTACACTTTGAGGTAGTTGTTCACCGTTTATTGTAATATTCTCCATAGCAAGTAGGTAACTTTAGTGACGTTAGTGAAGTAATTGAAGTAGGTAGCTCATATACATATTACATTAAAATTCAACACCCAGAGGGGGTGTTCGAAAAAATCCTTTCTTAGTGGGGGGGGGGGGTGTGGTATCTAAGATATTTCCCTACAAAATTTCAAGTTCCTATCTGCTGTGGTTTAGGCTCTGCGTTAATAGATCAGTCAGTGAGTGAGGACAATTTATTTTATACAGGGTGTCCTTGAATAACTGTGACAATTTTTTTATGGTGATAAGGGAAGTGAAACTAAGCATTTTTGATGCTTCCTTAAAAAGTTATACCACTTCAACAAGTTTCAAAAAAATATTTGTTTGTACTGTTACATTAAGACAAAAGTAATGGCAAAAGGTGACCAGGAGAAGTAATCACCTCTAAAATTTTATTAATCTCCATTCAGCCGATCCAGAGAAAATAAATAAAAACTAAAACTAAAAAGAAATTTCAACACCCTGTATCACGGTAACAGTTGAGTTTTGGACAAATGCTTATATGGACTTTTTGACTTATTTTTACTTGTAGTATAAGCACACGAAACTGTGACCACCATTTTAGAAACACACTGTACACATGTATACATAGATTAATAAAAAGCTAAAAAGTAAATTTGGTAACATTTATACCTGAAATCGGGTTTAAATATAATGTTAGATAAACCTTTGAATTTGACATTATCTAACACAAATCTGACATAGTTAAGAAGTTTCTATTTGCAGTAAGCATTAGAAGGGCATACAACATAATTTTAAGAAATACACGAAAATATCATTTTATGCTTAACGAAGTACCTACTTTATCACTTAAGCATTAAAAAGTATACGCGATTTACGTCGGAAATAAATAAAGTGGTACGAACATGATCACATAGATTCAAACTAACAAAAAATGACTTGTCACAGCCTATAAAGCGTCACCCAAAAGACTGATGTATACAGGGTGTTTACGGTTCACCCGTTAATCCTTAAAGAGGATACTAGAGGGAAAATAAGTAGAATGACAAAAAATCATCTTAGTAAAACTTTCTATATAAGAGAGTTACAGCCGTATGAAGATACTGCCAAAAAGTGTGGTTTTACGATACTATTTCCAAACGGTTTACATTACACTTTTCATATTTGGTACAGATCTTTATAAACTTCAGATCTATTATTATCATTTGTTTTTTAGATTTTTTGGTAGCCTCTAATGGGTAATCTTCAATGGGATGAAGATAAACATTGCCGAACTTTGTAGGGGTTAAATATCAAAGCTTTATTCTTTTAAAATAATATTCTTTACTGTATTTTATACAAAAAAGATCCTCTTATTCTAACTCGCTAGCATGCACCGTTTACCCAAAAAAGCGCAATTAAGATACATTTGCTAGCGACATTCGCGGACGACGGAAACGTCGAGCTTAGCAACGCTGCTAGTTTGCTGCATGTTGCTAAGCAAAGTATACCGATTAGCGTTTTGGTCGTCCGCGAAGGAAAATTTTAATACGATTTTTGGGTACACGGTGTATCCTAGCGAGTTAGAATAAGAGGACTTTTTTTGTCTAAAATAAAGTAAAGAATATTATTTTGTAAGAAGAAAGCTTTGATATTTAACCTCTGCAAAGTTTAGACAATGTTTATCTTCCACCCTACTCAAAATAACCCTTTAGAGGCTACCAAAAATCTAAAAAAATGATAATAATAGATCTAAACTTTATAAAGATCTGTACCAAATTTGAATAGTATAATGTAAACCGTTTGGAAATAGTAGCGTAAAAATATACTTTTTGGCAGCATCTTTAAAGAGCTGTAACTCTCCTATAAAGAAAGTTTTACTAAGATGATTTTCGTTATTCTACTTATATTCACCTCTTCAAAGATTAACGGGTGAACCGTAAACACCTTGTATATACTTTATTGACGTTTGAAGGAAATAGTTTTTCTTACACCAAAAGAGTGAGTGGTATAATCCCGACTATGCATAATAGTATAATAGATGACTTTCTTTAATCCTGCTGAAAAGTAAAAAAAAATAACTATTTTATAATTATAAAAAGTAAAACTCAGGAGAAAATTAAATAAACTTTTAAAATTTATTGTTTAATGTATAGTTTATAGGTTGGGATTTAAGACTGCTTATTCAATTGAATTCAACTTTCTAAACACCGGAAACTGGGTGCATGTACAACTTTGATTTATATATTTCATAGAAAAGGTAAATTTGACATAATCCTGGGAGTAAAGTAGTAAATGACAACTAGAAAGTGACATAAAGGGAAGTAAAGTAAAATTGACATAAAGAGTAGTAATAGTTCTTAATACCACATACTATAAAGTAAAGTGAATCATTTTTAGGAAGTGTTAAAAATTATTTTATGAAATTTATGTCTTTTCTAAGTTAGCCATTTTGTCTTTTAGTAAAAAATATACTTTCTCTGTATAAAAACGTATTTAATTTAAATTATAAAAGTCTAAAATGTAATTAAAAATTCCTTAAAATTTAATATTTTAGAATAATTTGCTGAAAGTATTTTAAGACGAGACTCTAAACAGACTTTAAATATTTCTTCCTTCTAGGACAAATGTTTTTGGAGCGCTTTCTTTTATTTCTTTTCAAACAAGGCGTATGGAAAATGTGAAGACTTTCGAAAGATAATCGATGTAGGACTTCCAATTGAGATTACTACAAAAGTAGTATTATTTTATAAATATTTTTATCTTTTATTGCCACGATTTTGCCTTGAAATAATTCTAATGCAGAATTTAAATGAAATTGTGTGCAAAAAGAATAATCTTTTTTGTTAATTTTAACGGATAACTCGTTATTTTAACACATATATAATTTACCTTTCGTGAATTAATGAAACATAAACATTTAAGGATGACTTAATTATACAAATTAGTATTTGTGCCTGCAAACTATTTATTTAATTTCCGACAATATGTATAATATAAAATTATAATTATTAAGTTGGTTAAAAATTGTTTTGTGGCTTCAAAGAACAATACTCTAGAATTATTCATATTTATAAATTGTTTTCAGAATTGTAGCGACACAAAGTTTCCTTTATAATGTAGGAAATAACAATTTCGCTAACAGATGTTGTAAGTGGACATGGAAATAAAGGCTGAATACGTTACCAGGGAAATCAGCAGTTTTTCCGGAGCGTAGCGCAGCGCGTAAAAATAAGGACGACGAGGTGGAAATCTTTACGAGAGAAGGGGAATGATTACGGCTTGACGGCGCAGATAACAATTGCCGAATCGCTCCTGTGCTTTTCCAAAAAGGTCGGGAATAACAAGCATCTTTTCTCTATCGTGTTATCCCACCCGATCAGGCATTCTACTTACAGTAAAATCAATTCGAAAATAATTGAACGCATCACTATAATAGGAGAAATTAATTATACGAATATAAAATTGTATTATGTTCACTAAAAAGCATTTCAAGCTCGTTATGAATATTTATAAAGCCTAATAAGAAACGCGAGTTTCGTGAAAAGCCACGTTACATTTAATAATGCAAGCGTTTAATAGAAGCTGGGAATTGTAAAATTTCTTACAAATCGATTCACACAATATAAAGTAGTCTAACAAAAAAATGATGTACAATAAGTATTGACTTACTTGTAGATATAATGGCGATCGATTTCCATTTCATATGAGTGACCATCTTGGCGAAAGCGCCGGACACAATTGATATAGAAGTTCCGTAATGTGTCCTTTCTTCTTCATCATCATTATCTTCCTGCAAAAAGATAGAGGAACTTCAAAAAAGTATTAATTAAAATTGTTTAGTTGACAATTAAAGTTTCGTTAAAATTAGTTAGCAGCTGGTGTCTAGTTAAAGTAAGACTCTAAACCTCGGAATTAGCAGTGATGCCAGGCCAAACTTTGCACAAACAACGCAGGGATGTGTTAATTGCTTTCTACTTGCGGCGACCCGCGATTATTTCGATTGTTAGATTAAATAATTAATTAATAATTAATTTAAATTAACAATAGCTACGTTACTGTAACTTTAACAATTTAAAGTTATATGGAATAACAATAGTCATGTGTATAAAGTCACAATAAGGGTGAAATAAACTGCTTTACTGCAATTTCATAAAATCTCTAACCCAAATATAGGTTCTGAACTGCACAAAATGGAAATTAACATTAAACGTAAATTAATTATTTCAAAGCGAAAATTTCCGTCAGTTTGGTCCATATTAAATTAATTAATTATTTTATATACAGGGTTGCCCAACTAAAAGCTCTCACCTAGGTTATTTTGAAAACGGGTAATATTTAAAAAAAAAACAGAAATCGATAAATTTTTATTTTGTGGAGACGAATGGGATGTTAAGAGGAAAAGCGAAAATGTGAAATTTCAGTTATTTCATGATATTTCATGATATTTAGGGAATGATGCAAAATATCCCTGATTTCTAAGATTTCTAAAAGGATTCGAAAAGAGCTTGAAATAGGGAAACTTTTTTTTAGTTTAAGTAACCCCTCGGGTTTCCAAGATCCCAATGGTGTGCACTGTAAAATTCACCACCCTGTATAACGGGTAAAAATTTTATCAATACTTTCAGTTTTACAAAAAATAACATCAAAATTTTTTATTTCTTAGTATTTTTTTCGAAGCAGTTTTTAAATAAATTATGTTAGGTAAATTAAAATATCAGCGAAATTATTATTGAAATTTTATCAAAAAATAAAAAACACTAACTCAATAATTTCAAGCAATGAGAAAATGTTTCTTGTATTTACTAAGGTATTTTACTTCATTTTTGTTTGAATATTGCTTGAAAACGTCCAAACTGTTTGTATTTTTAAAAGCAATTTTAAAGGTGAGTGAAACCAAGCGAATATCATTTTGTATATTTCTGGTGGAAATCCATGTTTCCAAAGTTCGTTTAGAATATATTGATTTTCATAGCTTATTTATCTAATGAAATTTCAATGAATTCAATTGAATAGTTGAATTAAATGGGAACGCAACCAATAAATTCATAAATAAAATAATTCCAGAAGAGATATGAAACTTTAAATGTCATACTGCTTTGATAATATTTAATTGCTTCGTTCATAAGAGATTAAATGTGAACTATAAATACAATGAGAGAAAATTTAAATACTAAATATAATAAGTAATAAATTTTAATTTGCGGTGAATAATATTTTTAAATTATTTTAGTAATTAGAAGTACTATTTATTTGCAGGCTAAGTAAGTTTGATTAGAAGTGCAAAATAACAAGTGCGCTTGAAAAAAATGCAGGTATAACCTAAGTCATTTCCATGGTTTTCATAGCTGTTCTTTCCTGGCAGATGGCTTATATCTCAATTGTGTAGGATCAGATTTGGTCATTGGTCATCACCCTCTTATTTAAGCTTAGAGTCGTTAAATCAAATATATGCAGTTGTGGCGACTTTAGTGACCTCCATCACTTATTTTTGTTCTGTTAACCTTTATTTTTTCCTTATATTGTATAATAATTTTATTGATTTGGGTCATTCTGCATCTCTGTGTATTTCCACAATCCTTTATAATGCTGAATCTTCCATTTTTCCTGAGGTCTTTAATTTCTTGAGTGTGTCTAAGCCGTGTTTATAGATTTCCCTATTGCTTACTTAATTATTTCTTAACTAATGCATAATTATTCTTGTGAGTGGTCAACAGGGTTTCGTGCCAAAGACCAAGAAAGAGCGCACTAGGAAAAAAAGAACCTAAGTTATACCTTTAAACGCAAACTTTTGTGAGGGCAAATTCTAAAGTTAAACCACTTCACAATTTTTCAAAAAAATATTTTTTTGTAAATAAAATAAATATTATAAGAGATATTATTTTGAAATTTTGGCCACAGTTTTTTCACATAAGTATACACATTTTCGGCCAATAAAAGTTAGCAATTAATATAACTAAAACAGTTGGGATTGATTTATTTTTCTAGTGATATTAGTTTTATTAGATTCAGCGACCAAAAAGCATAAAGTTCTGCAGAGTTCTCATAAATGCTAACTTTTCATAGGGGGTGGACCTTTCTTTAAAAACATAGTTGCACACTCCAAATTTCTCTGGACTCTTTACTTTCTGGTTTATATAATAGTCAAAAAGACCTGTAGAAAAATTTCAAGAATGGAACAATTTTTTATCCTAAGTCCCTATTTTACCTTTAATATACGCATATTTTGAAAATCGCATTTTCTTGTTATTTGCCAGATGCATATGCTACGCGAAACTCAAAGGCCTTGTCATTATTAATATTCCATAAAATCTGTTCAATTAACCACCAATAATAACAAGGTGTTGCATAACCCGTGAGACACCCTGTATAATTTTACACAAAATTTTAATTTTAAAAATGTGGGTGTATAGTGCCAACCCTCTCTATTGGTTTAATACGAAATGTCATCTTTTATTTTTAAGTATTTTCCCTAAAATGAATTAATTATACATACATACAGAAAATATCAAAAATAAGAGTGATTTCCTAATCGGCAAATATAGTTGTTTACGGGAGCAAGCAGATACGCTAGTGCAAAAAACATTTTTATATATTTAAAAGATTGTTCTTACAATAAGAGCATCTTCCTAGACACCTGCGATAAATTTTCCGATAGAGATAATAACAAGGAATAGAAAATCCATCCCACTTTTCTGGAGCTTCTTTGCAAATTATGACCAAATATCTGATAATTAATGCGAATCCCTAAAGGGCGCGCGAGTTTGGGAGGTTATTACTCCAGTTTCCCTCGTTAGAATTTCATTTTTTTTTTTAGATTTATAATCTAAATTGATTAGACTACATCCTGCCAGAGAGTTACTTTCTGCAACCTAGAACAAAATTAATTAAAGGGGTCCAAATTTAAGGTACTTTTAGATCATTATATTATTTTTTGTACATTCTCCATTTTTTTTTCTTCTGGGAAAAATTAAAGAAATAACTTCTAAATCATCTACAAAACAATTATACAAAAATGTTGTTCGTACTAGCTTTTATAACTGCAGAACTAAACCACTATATTTTCCGTTTAGAAAATTGCTCTTAATGGGGTTTCAGAATCAAGTTAGGTCATTAATCATTCATTTAATAGCCAACGTTTTGAAACTTCATTGTTTCATCTTCAGGGCACTAAACTATTTGATCAGATTAGTTAAATTTTTTAAGTACATGATGATTTTCATTTAATTCAATATAAATTTTTTAAATATTTAATCAATTCGCACATTTGTAACAACAGAGTCACAAGTAAAATCGTGATATTTAGGTTTATGCTAATCTAATTTTTGCTAGCTTTTTACCATTTGTTTTAGCGAAACTGTTCCTGATATAATTTTTTTTCATCATATGAGTATATACAGGGTGAATCAGACCAGCCTTTTATCTCGAAAACAGTTTGTCGCACATAGTTAGAATAAAAATTTTAATTACCAAAGTGAACCCAAAGAAACCATTGGTGCACTTATTATTTTCCGGAACAATCCGGAAGTGTCTAATATCGGAAGTTTCTTTGAAATTTCAAATGTCAACATAGGTCGAGTATGGTATTGTTTGAAAGGTCTTTCAAAAACAAACACCTTTTAGTAAAATATTTTTGTAATATCATGCAAACTTAACAAATTAAACGAAAAAAAATATACAAAAAAGTGACCATTGGTCTCTTAAATTATGAAAAAATTTAATCGTTACCATCATCCGTAAATGGGTAAGAAAGAGTTTTTTTTAAATAGAAAGTCTTTTTGCATTTATCTATTTTAATTATTTGAATTAAGGAAAATACATAACCTAGAAAAGTTGATTATTTTAACAAGCGAAGCAAAAATGCAAAAAATACAAGTTTCTATTTAAAAAATCGTAATTGCCTCTACCCTTATCCATTGAAGATGATGGTAGTGTTTTAATTTTTCCATAATTTAAGAAACTATTTTAATAAAAGTTGTTTATTTTTAAAACACCATATACCATACTCGACCTATGTTGCCATTTGAAATTTCAAAGTAAGGTAATATAGTAATCTTGATCTTCATCGACAAACCATTTATTCGACAAGGACATTTCATCGACACTACTTTTTCATCGACATTATCTTTCCATCGAAATTATCTTTCCATCGACAACCATATTATCGACACTACTTTAAATCTTTTCTTCAACAAGGACGTTTCATCGACATTACTTTTTCATCGACACAGACGTATCATCGACATTACCTTTTCATCGATAGCCGTTTCATCGACACTATCTTTTGATCGACTAACAATATCATCGACATTACCAATTCTTCGACAATGTCGTTTCATCGACCACAGTCGATATTGGCGATGACATATGTCTTTGCGATAAAAAGGTAGTGTCGATGATCATGAGGTTGATGAAACGACATTGTGGAAGAATCGGTGAAACGGAATTTCACTCTTTCTGAAACTAATTTGACAAATTCGGATTTTCAAATGATGTTTTCTAAAATACAATTGATGCTATCTGAAATTAAATCGGTTTTTCTGAAATACAATTCACGTTATTGAAATACAACTAGAAAAGTTGAAGTACTTTATTTAAGTTTCAAGTTGCTGGAAACTAAAATTGAATCGTATTAATTAAATTAACCACATTTTAAATTATTATTGAAACATCCTGTATATTTAGAGTGGCTCTTTTCATATATTGATACAAACGAGCGAATGAGATGCTGAGAAATGCATGCCTCACCTATTTGTATGCATACATAATTTCAACCTGAAACGTATTTTAATAAAAGCACGTCCATCACGTAATTTATGCAACCCAAATCAGTGCATGTTCTTTTAAAATTGGAGGCGTGAATTAGGTTGCGTAAGCCTGATAAACATGCATTTATTATAAAGACTCGCCTTTTAAAATTATTTTTTGAAAAATGTCCTTTTAGGATGAGTTAGCTATTTAGCAAATAAATATTTTTTAATTACTTTTTTTTGGAAAATTCCTGGGCTGCCTCGCTCTTGTATATGAAAATTATGTAAAAATAAATTACACGTAAAACGAAAAATATGCTGAACATTAATCAATAACTCCGTGCAATTTAAAACATCGTAGGCTCTTTAGGTATTCAACCTCTGGCAATTTTTATTAGCACAAAATTCGACAGAGAAACAAGGTTACGCGTTACGTCGAAAGATCGCTTTTAATTGATAAAAGTTGGAGAGTTTCCCTCCAAAGTATGCGGAATAAACTTTCGGCTTGCAACATATTGCCAATAATTTACAAACAAAATGTAACCCAACACCTACCTTGGGACAGTTCCAAGCCGCAATCGACACATTCTGGAATTTGTGCAGGTAATCAAGTGGGCGGCACAAACTTGGCTCGAATGAACCGATGATGGGAGAGTCAGATTTCAAGAGGATTTGCAGTAGTTTCGAATTATCGCCACAAATGTCTGTAATTTTATAAAATAATTATTACCTAAATTTATTAATAATAAAGGGCATACCTTTGATAGGTAATATTTTTAAACTCCTATTGAGGGGTGTCATGATTTCTTGTAGATTAAGAGGATGGTAGCAGAGTTCTGAAAGTAGCAAAAGAGGCGGGGAAGGGGCGCAGATTTGGATTAACCCCAGAAGTAGCACCAGCAATCCTGACATGACACCCTGTTTAAGCCCCCATATTGGCACTGGGTGCCACAGCAACTTTCAAGTTCCTAAATTCATATTGGTTTTATCCACCTTTATTTCTTTTACAATCCATTTTTCTGTAAAAAATATAACTTTAAACATAAATCTACCTCAAATAAAGGATAAATAATTAAGTACATTGTTTATAAAGTATATTTTAAAAAATTAGAATCGATACGTTTTCTAAACTAATTTACGTCTCAGAAATTGTAGGTACTAAAGGTTCAAATTTACACACTGTAAGATAGTATAATACCTATATTAAGTCCTTTCTAAAATTTTCCCATAAATTTAAAGTTAATCTTCTTTTAAATTGGAGAAACTTTTAACCTTAACCTTTGCTTGTTGTTAACTTACGAGCAACTCTAAGAAAAGGTCTCTAAAAACAAACCAAGTGCAAAAGTTTATGTATCGTTACTATAAAGACTGCAATAAAAGCAAATAAATTGAAATATTTTAGGACTTAACGAGGGTGGCATACGATCGATAACAATGACCTACCAAAGTTTGTTGGAAGGAGAAGATAATTCTTCCTGCTGAAACTAAACAAAACTGGAGTAAATTCATTCATAAGTTTATTATTATTGGAATTACTTTATTCGCGTGCTTATATTTTAAAAATAAATTTGTAATTAAAATACCAATTTTGTTTTGACATAAATACGTTTATACATTTATAATGAACAACTCGTATTTGGATGTTGCTTTTGTAACAATTTACACAATAACCCTGGAGCGGGAGAAGTATAATCTGATTAAATTTTGCCCCGTTTCCTAGCGAACTATTTATTACACCGATGAATTGTTTTTTAAAGCTATAATTTTCCAATTAAAATCGATGAGTTTAATGAGATGTCATTGGTTTTGGCGAAAATCGGTACACTTTTAAAACTCATGTTTTATTTAAATACGTCTCATCCATTATTCAGGTCTTGATATTAGTTGACTGAAAGGAAAAAATTTAAGAGATTTATTTAATGATTGGATGTTGATATAAATATCAATTTATTACGGATTTAAATGGTAGTATTTTATTTATTTTGCAAAATTATTTTAAACTTTAACACAACTTCACATAATTTTAACAAACTATTGCTGCAATTTCATGTCCGTGATTCTTCTGAGTTTAGTAATCCTATGGTCGTAGTTTGTGGGATCAAATTGTGACTTGGGTTAGGATTTAGTTTAAAATCCTGGGAATAAAACGTGACATGTAATGACATTAAAGATAACTTTAGGTGGTGGTCTGTTTTCTCAAGATTTCCACAAGATAGCAAACTCGATAGAGTTTAATACTGGATGTTCCGAGCTTTTAGTCTTCAAGAAATAAAAAAATTAAACATAAGTCACCGAGGTAACGCGCTTTGCACTGACCTACTTGTGACGTCATTTTTGAGGGAAAACTTAATTTTATCCCCAATAATTTTGTATTTATGTCGTTATATTCCAAATCTATTAGGAATTAATAAAAAATTGATATTTTGTATTTTGTTAACGTTTTCATGCAGTCGGGTAAGAACAGACCGATTTTACCAAATTCGGGTTTTGAAACTATGTATGTAATTTCGTATATAAATACTTAACATTTTGGGGATCAAAGTATTGCACAGTTATTACTTTCATAAAATAGAACGGTAAATTTTTATAGGAAAATTGTAAAATATGTCAAGTACGTCCTAGCACTTAACCTGAAACTGGGGCAAGTGCGTTAAATAATTTAAAATGATTTGAAGCCTTATTTTTATGCTAGAGGGTAAGAACATAATTAAAAATGTTTTTTAACGCATTATATGTTGTGTTGTATTCCTCATGAGATCTATCTCGATGGTTTCATATCAACAAATGTGCCTTTCTGAATGTTACTTATATTAGAAAAAATATAGGCCGTTTACCATCTTACCCCTTTTTATCTTAATCAAAAATTCAAAAAACATGTAATTTATTTTCAATCCAATCAATCAATTTGTTTATATTATAATTTTAATTAGTTATATGGCATATAATAATAATTAGTGGTTCCACATCATTTAATATCTAAATCAGTGGGCATTGAAATAAATATTAAATAAAAATTGATTACAGTTTAATTATAAATAATTTCATTCTCCTATATCATCAAAACTGATGTGATAAATAAATTTAAAACTTTAAAATTAAATAAAAACTGTAAAAGCTAAAAGCATGAACTAATTACACCATTTGCGAAATTAATGAATTATTGAAACTTACAAATAAATTATATTTTATTTGCATATATTAAATAAATAGCGAAATAAAAAATGTAATTGTATAATGCATATAGAACGGTTCAAAAGGCCGACAAGGATAAATTACCGAAACACAATAGGTCGAACCACAAAAGGGCAACCTAAACCAAAGATCGGCGCAGAAGAAGACCCAAACGTTCATCGACAATCGTTACATCTACACTATCTTTTCATCGAAAAATATTTCCTTCGACAAAGATGTTTCGTCGACATTACTTTTTCATAGATAACGACGTTTCATCGACAACCGTTTCAACGATACTACTGTTTCATCAACAATCTTTCTTTCGACAAGGACGTTTTATCGACATTACCATTTCATCGACTACGGTTTCATCAACATTGCCTTTTTATCGACAAGACCGCTTCATGGACGAAGACATATTTCATCGCCAATCTTGTTTTATCGACACAGACATATTTAGAACGTTAGGTAAAATGTGAAAACGACATATGACGAATATGTATTTTTAAATAGATAAGAAAAAATGAGTTCCTCATTCGCCGTTTTCATGTTTTGCCAAATAAACTGAAGAATAATAGTTATTTAACCAACGAGTTTATTACAATATTTTTTCGTTGATCGTGCATTTGATTAACTTAGAAATGTCACCATTAAAAAATACGAACCCGATCGATCATAACCGAAGTCGAATTAAACGAATAGGGTTGTCTATTATCAGAGAGTTCTATAGTCATTTAATGATGACTTGATGTGTACATAACCTCACATTTATAAAATAAATATAAAATGTATTGGTGTACCGATTATTTTGAAGTGTATTTAAAATTATATGTATTTATTTAATTTATAATTTTAATTAGGTTAAAACAAATTAAATTAACTTTATATTCACAATTGTCGTATACTTCGTAGAAAATTTCGTTAGAAACGTCATCAACAGAGGGCACCTCCAAAATCATTTATTAAACAAAAATCATGCATTAATAGGGGTCATTATTGAATGATTTTGTATACATTAAAAATACTCTTTAATAAACGATCAACGAAAAAGAATATTATACAACAATGAAATAAATCGGTTTTGCCGTAATTTTTTAAACTATTATAGTGTCGATGAACCAACCTTGTCCATAAAAATCCATTAAAAAACCTCTCGATGCAGTGGTAGTGTCAATAAAACGGTTGTCAATGAAAAGGTAATTTATGAAACGTCTGTGTGGATGAAACGGTCATGTCCATAAAACGGACGGTCGATGAAATTGCATTCGATGATAAGACTACGTCGATGAAAATGCATTGTCTATGAAACGGTATACAACCAGCTCATGTCGCCTTGTTGTATTTCGGCTTATTTTTTATCACCCTGTTGTTTGTGTAGGTTTTTGGTAAAAATACGCCATTTATCGTTCAGCTTTTTTCTCTCAGACTTTTGTACAAATAATTAATATCTAATACGAAATATAATTCATATTTGCCGAATTAAGCTCCGGTTGCACAGCTTAAGCGACACTTGAACTAAAAAATTGACAGTTTTCCATTGTTTTTCTCTCATTTTTTCGTTTAAGTGTCACTGAAGCTTATACTTTATCTGTGAAACTGGACCTTCATGTTTTAGATAACATTTTAAAAAACTATTATGATGATTTATCCGTAAGTTGTCGTCTACTTCTTTTTATATTTATATGGGTACTTTTTGGACCACCCTATATGCATTTTTACTATTTAAAAATTTTCCAAAAAACTCTAATTTTTTAAATACATATATAAAAATATTTTTTCATCTTTATATGAAGTAAATTTAAAATAAATAAGCTTGTATTACAATATAGTCCATTCTAAACAAATCTTTTAAATTTAAATTACTTAGGTTCAGCATGTTTATGACCTTAATGAAATATTCATTTGTTAAAATCTAATAATAGAGTACAAGAATATAAAGGTATATTCACGTGGATGCATACGTCATATTTTATTGATTAAAACGATTTATAAATTACATTCGCAGTTTGATTATACAAGGTCCGGTAAAAGTAACGGAACAGCGGTGTAGTTTTTGATTGTTTGAATATTTTTCTTCAAAAATTTGCATACTTATACGGTATTACAAAAACTACATTCTAAGATGGCTTAGAACTTTTCCATCTTTTGCAGCTCCTATTGAGTTTCACCTAAGGGAATAAAGAAAGAAAAATATTCCTGCAAACCCGTGGTTTGATAATAGTTATTTATGCACCTAGGTAGTAAAGTGACGATGTTTTGTTTCCCGAGGCAAAGCCGAGGGAAACAATCAGAGGAGGGATTGAATTCACTTTACTACCTCAGTGCATATAGAATTTTTTGCACTTTTTTAATAGGTAAAAGTTTCCACAATAATTTAATTATATGGCTATCGCTGTGACTAATATCGGTTGTCATCGGACGGCGACGGGTATTTTTATTCGCCCGTCATAATGATTTATACAGCAACTTTCATAAAATATAGATAATTGTAGATTAATATTATAATTATTGTAATTGATTTTATAAATTTAAAACAATAATAATTAACTTCACAATACATAAAGTAGGTAAGTTTTGATGCAGGAATAAAGTTTACCAAGTTTAAAATATTTTGCCACATTTACAGATCTAACTAATTGATTGAATCGATTCTGTGTACACTTTTAGTTTTAGTCTCTATCAATAAGGACTAAACTAGCTCATTATATATAGAAAGTACAAAAAAATTTATTTAGGCTTAAATGTCTAAAAATTGTTGTCACCTTTTGCGCCAAAATGTTCAAAATTCGACTAATCACCGCTTGGGTTTCTACGAAATTGAAGAAGGCCGATAATTTCAGCATTAAATTTAAAAAATAAATAGTTAATTTTTGCACAGTAAGAAAATTTGTTATTTAATTTCATTAATTTATTTAATGAGCAGTAGTAACAACTTTCAGTTAAAGCCAAATTAATTATTTTTATTAGCTTATAAAGCTTCAATATTGCGTATAATTCGATGCCATTTAATAAATTATTACGTTGCCAAAAAAATTTTGGATAGCAAAAGGTGAGATAAACATTCTTAGATACTTAATCCTTTTTCCATTCCCTTTAAAATGCGCCAAAACTCGATATGGGTTTCAATTTATAGGGTATTTCTTTCCACAAGACACCCCAATGGGATGGGAAAGTTCTAAACGATCTCAGAATGTATAATAGTTTTTGTAATACCGTATAATATGCACATTTTTGAAAATAAAATATTCATGCAATCAAAAAATACGCTGCTGTTCCGTTACTTTTGCCGGACCCTGTATAATCAAACTACTAGTGTAATTTATAAATCTTTTTAATCAATAAAATATGACATATGCATTCACGTGAATATTCCATTATGTGGTTGTACTCTATTATTAGATTTTAAAGGTTGATAGCATTCCAAAATGTGTTTTCTAAATTAGTTGCATAATTCTAAGGTACACTTCAATTATTCTAGCTACTAGATGTCTAATCAAAACATATTCTTTTTTACAATAGTGAACAAAAATATCAGTGGCGTAACCAGGAATTTCGGTCAGCAGGGTACAGGTTCTAAAAAGGCGCCCAAGTGGGGCTAACGATTTGGATTCAAAATTCATAATACTGACTATAATTATTCAAATTTACAGATATAAAGTTTTTTCTTAAATACCAACAATTTTCAAAACTTTATAATTTTTATATTAGCAAATAAATTACAAAAAAAAAGTTCCAAAGCAGGTAACTAATATTATTTATAATGTTATTATAAAAAAATATTTTTTTTTGTACAAATCACAAAAAATGGTAGAAACCTTAATATTTTGTTTACATTTTATTTAACCATTTTTTTGATTAGTAAAAAGAATATAGAATTTTCTTATAATAACACATTACAAATAATAGGTATTAGTTACCTGCGTTAGAGCATTATTTTATAAATTATGTATTTGCTAATATAAAAATTATAAAGAAAAGAACGGTTTGTTTCCATCAGAGAAGAGCATTTGATATTGAACCGTCTTAAGTAAATTTAGTATTTTTATGAAATAAATTATTTTTGTTTTAACTTTTGGATACTTTCCAAAAACGTTCATCCAGTACCCGGTATTTCTTTGAAAAAGGCAATACCGAATTGCAGGGCTCTGTTAAGAAAATTCTGCGCCCGGGGCAAAACCTGAATCTGGCGCCCACCTCACAATTTTTTTCAATTCGGCTGCCCCCTTAAGTCGGCCCCGCCGAATTGTGTTTCTAAAGTGTCAAGAAGATGCTCGACCTTACCCCTCTGCACGCCAACATCAAAAACTCTTAATTCTGCAATTCTAGATTTTCCTTAAAATAACGTCTCTCCTACTTCCTAAAAACCAATTGATAACAACACAACAGAAATCGTTGATAAAATGTGAAAAAAACACGCAAAGAAAAATTATTAATTTTTCAGTTATTTCAAAATTTTCACCAAGATAAAATCCATCTATAACATTTAAATATTTTTTATTTTCTTTCTTTCGTATTTATTTATGAGAAAAAAATCAGCATTTCGAAATTTTGACCCTGAACTTTCGAAATAAAACATAAAATATCCAAAAAATTGCAAAGAACGCGGTTCAACCTGGGCACCTGGGACCTCTGCCCATTTCAAAAAATTTACGTTTTTCTTTCGTAACAACAAAGAGGAATAGTAACATTGAAATAAACTAAACTAAATTTTGAATTTAGGGATGAGCGCCTCCCGTCTGGACAATTTTTAACAGATTTTTGATTTTAAAAACTCTCTACTTTAAACTGAGACCACCCATAGAAAGGACTATTGAAAAAAACAATGAAAATTTTGAAAATAACAATGAAAAGTAATTTTTTAAGATGATTGCATTTAAAACAAGTCATAACGCACCTCCTCTAAAAGCTTTTAAGGTCCATTTTATGACAAAAAAAGAAACACTGTGCTATCTCTCTTCGTTTTCGAGTTAATATTACTGAAAATTTTACTAAAATAAGTAAAATCTTCGATTTGAGCTCTAAAATTTTTTACTTTTCACTGAATAATTAATATCTTCGTAGCTATTAATATCACGAGGACGTTTAATAGCTAAAAATTCGCACCGATACCACCCCTCGAATTTTCGGTTGAAAATTGCGTCGTCCACGACCGTACTTTTGTCAAGCCCATTATTAAGTGGACCGGGGGGACAATGGATTGGGGTGGTCTGGTTTTGTTGTTAAAAAGACAAAAAAAAATTAATTTTTCTTCAAACGTCAGTAAAACATGTTATTATATGCTTCAATACAAAAGGTTAAACATGTATTTTAATGCCTAGGCTGTTAAAGTACTTTTTCTGCCGCTCAAATGTGTCAAATATTTATACCAAATGTCAAATCAATTGAATTTAAAATTTTCATTCTGTTGAATTTAAGCAAAATAATTTGAATTTGATTTGCAAAAAACACCTTATTTTAATAAAAAAATAGAATTCTAAATTTATATTTCAAAATCGTGAATAAAAATAGAAATCATGTTTGCAAAATAAATTGCTGAAAAAATGAGGTTATGTTGTTTCAACCATTATCATAGAAAATGTAAACATATTTAATGGAATTGTCAAGTACACACCAATAAATCGGAAATAATCGAACAAGATCGTCCTTTGACGTTTACGCCGCCTACCTTGATCTTTTAAATCTTTAAAATATTAATTATTTTAATTTTAAATAGACGTTTGAAGAAAAAATAGCATGTTTTATTCGGAGCTAAAGTGCTTTTCAGTACCTCCTCCGCAAAATTGGAGGACTCGACGCTACGCGTCTCGTCCTCCAAACTTTGCGAACTCGCCACTGAAAAGTGTCACTTTAGCTCCTAATAAAACAATATACTATTTTTTTTGAAATTACCTAATAAATTACATATCTTAAAAAAACAAATTAAATATTTCCTTTATTTAGAAACAAAAATGAATTCATATAAAACAAAATATTCTTTGGTAAAAATCACAAAATATCGATAGTAAAATAAAACAAACATTTTAAAGTAGAGGTTACAACTTATAACTCTAAAAAATATATACCTACATATTAGGAATAATAAAAATTTTATAACAATATAAGTCTTCTTTGCATTTTTTTCTAGCGCATATATTTATAATTTCTTCTATCAAATTATCCTGTAACTCATCTGGCCCTTTAATTGAAATTTTCATAAGACCTTGTAAACTTTCTTGCCCCAATCTGATTCTCAATTTGGTCATAAGTTTGTTCATTGTACTAAATGAACGTTCTGCACTGGCAGTAGAAACCGGTATGCATCCAAGTTTAATGCACAAAGTTTTTAGCTCTATGTAGCCTATATTAGATCTTAAAACTTAAAATTGTGTTTAAAAAAACCCTTTTATTTTTTTTTTTTGGTAAGTTTCTGATTCTGAACCGATTACATATTTAAAGGATCTAATGTCGTTCCATAAAGGTTCAAAATTTAAATCCAACAAGGTTGATAACGTCTCACATTCTTCTTCATTTATTTTTGAAAGGCTTCAACTGATTCAAATTTTGAAGTACTTTGAATCAGTAGTAAAGCTTTATCATTAAATCGCAGATTCATTTGAATAATCATCGTATCAATGAACTTACTCGCGGTTTTAAAATTTTTATGAGGATTTTCAGATTCATTTATAGGTCGATATTTTTTTAAGACTTTCGATCATTAACCTGTAGTTTTTCCAAATAATATTTTCATCATTTTTTTCTAGACAATCTTTCCTTATATTTTCCATGTTTAATGGACCCACTTATGAGAGTGGGCAAAGATGGTAGTATACAGAGATTTATTAAAAAGTTGCTTTGTTCCATTTCGAGTAATATGCCTCCTACTGTCGACGCAAGATCACCACCTTCTTTATGTAAATGTTCACATGTCATCATAATGGATCCATAACAACGTTTAACCACGTTTATGGATCTAAAGTTGCTCAACCAACGAATCTCATTGGTTTTAGGAATTTTTAGTAGTGGTTCTTCTAGAATGGCTTGCACGTCATGTAGTGTTTTTTCACGTTTGGAAGATTTGTGAAAAAGTTTATAGATATCTTTAATGACATGAGAAACTCGTTTAATTATTGAAAATTTATTTCGAGCACTAGTTAAAGCAAAAGATAATAGATGCGCTCTGCAATGTATATACGGAATTTCACGTCCTGATAATCTCTTATTTACTCCAGAAATGTGTCCAGAATATGTAGCTGCTCCATCAAATGAACAGGAAACTAAATATTTTAATTCGATATTTCGCTTTTGTAATGCAGACAAAATTGTTGGAATTATAGATACTGCGTCTGTATTTTATAGTTTAATTAATCTTAGGAACATTTCCGTAATATCAACTGTATCTACAAAACGTATCAAAATAGTTAGTTCTGTAATATTTTTAATATTTGTTGACTCGTCGGCCATTAAAGAACAGAATTGATTTTTTATCACAATTTCTGAATCGCGTTTGTCCAGTGCTTCTCCAATGCAAGATAGAAATTCTGATCCAGTGGCGCTGCTGATATACCTATGTAGATTGCCACTTCTTTGCATGAGTTCTGCGTTATTTTTCATAAATTGTTCACATAACTTACAAACCACCGCGACGATCACCATCATAATAAAGCCATATATATTGTGATTCCCATGTTTTATTGTATTCCAAAGAGCGTTTCTGGGTTTTAATTAAGTTAACAACTGCGGATTCATTTTGTACAATTTTGGTGTTATTGCTGCCTAAGACATATTTTATCACCAAGCAGATTTTTATGTTCACTTTCCGCTTTCTCCTGAATATCATTTCCTTGTTTATCGAAAAAAACCACTTTTGTGAACCAAAACATTTTCTTCTTTCTTTATATCTGGACAGTTACCGACATTTAAAGTTTCTTTATCTTTTGTTTCCTTTTGGAAAAAAAGACGTGATTAGTTTTTGTAATTTACGACGAAAACGTCAAAAGAAGAAGACGTACTACGCTCAGGACTACTTCTAACTTCTAACGGATGTAACATCAGAAACCTTAAGTAAGTGAAGGAAAAAAGCTACGGTTACAAAATATTCCCGGGTTTATTAATAATATGAAGAAGTTTCAGAAAACGTCTTCGTTTTTCTATTTTTTTTTTTTGTAAAATAGATAAACCTCCACTTCATTCGTTTGTTCAAGCACGAACAGAACACCCAGTATTATGGAATTACAGGGTATCAGATTTTTGAGGATCAAGATAGGGGTCTTGCCAATTTAAGAGAGAAGAAAACTTGCCTAGTTTTGTGCTGATTGATTACCTGCAAATAATTTGACTTGCTTTTTTAGTTTTCGAAATATCGCAAAAAAAATAAAATTATCATTTTGGTTTTTATTTGTTTATACGAAAACTAATTAATTTTGCTATTTTTAACGAATACATTTTGTTAAGTCATTCTTCAACTATTATATAATTCTATTACATTTTCTCTATCACTTAGAAACCAAAAAAAAAATAATTCGGTAAAGTACCGAAAACTTTGCATTGCGGAATATTATAGCACAATTTTTAGTTCTTTACTAGCCAGAGGCCATAGAAAATAGAAAAGACATTTTAAATTTCAAAGGGCTTTTTTTAATTAATTAGTTGTGCAAAACTCTTGTGTTGAAATTAATATAACAAGTCTAATCCTTAATAATTACAACATTTGGATATTAATTTAATGAAAATCAAATGCCATTTAATTATAAAGAGAGTAGAAATGTAGCAAGTACCAATATACACGCAAAGAAAATCAAGTTTACCAAAGCTAAAAATGGATAAATTTAATATAACATTTCATTAAAACGTATTACATTTTAGTAAAATTAATTAAAACTAAAATAATGAAATTAATTAAAACTTCGTGCTTTAAAACTAAGCATGTCAAATGAAGCAAGCCTTTATAATTGATTGCTCTTAAACATTTTTACCTGCAACAAAACAAAATGAGAGAGCAAATAGCGCTTAAAAGCTTTTAAAAATCAATTTAAACTTAATTGTTTTTCAAGTCAAGTTGATGTTGCAAATTTGCGTCATATTTTAAACTTCTTTAACGGAATAAACGTTCAAACATAAATATTACATAATTATATACATCCTTTATCCTGTACACAAACAAATCCGTATATTTTACGGCAAAACTTAAAACTAAATTATCTTTTACCTTTCCTTAGAAAATCAAATATACCAGATGTATCAGTAAAAAGTTCAAATGGAATAACTTTATATGAAAACTGGCAATTGCTAATGAAAAAGTTAATTTCTTAAAAACTTCAAATGGAGAAACTTTATATAAAAGCTAACAATTGCTAATGAAAAAGTTATGTTCTTTGATTGATTATACAGGTCGTCCAATAACAATTGCAACAAACTGAAGAGTGTTGCAAGGGACACCAAAAACGATTTCGTCTTCCGCAACCGCTAACAAAACGCACCTTAAATCAAATTTTAGTTTTGGTATAAAGAATTACAGGCAGTTATACTTGATTTCAGAATGTTATTTGATGTAGTATTGTTATGTTATCTACGTAAAAAAAGGATATTAATAAAAATGTGTATAAAATAAACTTTATTGTTTATGTACAAAATAAAACGCACTTGATCACTTAATAGAGACATCCATGACTTTGGTATAAAGGCTTTCTTTGTATAAGCATTCATTTTTATTTTTGAATTTAATCTCCTAAAATGCCTTATTTGGGGGTTGATCCTAAAAACCATTGAAGCTGTTACAAATGTCTTACTGTAGATTTAAATATTATATTATAATTTTACTAATTAATTTTATATTATAAATCTTTACATGCTGCATATTTCGCCTGATGACGAGGATTATAGCATGAAACTTGTACAGATTTGTTACGTACGTTAATTAACGGTGGCTGAAAGGAATAATTATTTTATTATTCGAAAAATAATATTCAAGTCATGAATGATGTAGATGTAATTAAATATCAGGTTAATGAAAACTTACATTATCGCAATTATTATTTTTTTATGTTTTATAGTATCGATATAAAATCTCGTAAAACTTGAAGCCTTTGGGGTTTTATCCATAATTTATCCATGTTTTATTACCTATATTTTGCTTTAAAAAGGAGATTTTAAAATTTTAAAGAAAGCACTTGTAAATTGATTTTCCTTATTTTAGATTAATTTGAACATAAATTCGATAAAATAAATAATTGACGATTGACGTGAAAAGTAGGTCAGTCCAAAGTACGTAATCTAGGTGTCAAGTGAAAGTCATGTGGCAACTATGACAACGTGATGGCAAATAACCTACTTCTGACGACATCCCATTAGTTCAGCACATAGATAAAATAGATGGCTATCTGGGATACAAAATTTTCGGACAGTAAAACTAGCGCCATCGTGTAGATTTCCCCCGCAGTTTTGACCAGTAGCAGGAAATTTAAATAATTTGTAATTTAATCTTCAAACATTTAAACATTTATTTAATGTTTCCTCCTTGTCAATTAAGGTAGTTTACAATATTTAATAAGAAGCAAACATTTTTCTGCTCTTTATCTTTTAGCTGTTTCAACGAAAAGAAAAAATATATGTATAATTAAATGGTTAATATTTATTTATGTTTCTAACTTTTTACTATTTAACATATCTACATCTTATGGATACTTATAAAATTTTTAAGAGGTATTTAATTTGAAAAATAAAATAGCCACTGGTAATGTTTGCACAGTTAAAATGTAGTTGGTAGTTGGGATACTTTCTTTTTACATCAGTTGCAGGTCACTTTTGTACAAGTTGTAAATAGTTCCTTGAATATCAGGCCATAATACTTAAAATTTTAACACAAAAACACATTGACATTGAAGTAACTTGAATATTTTTAGTTAAATGTACCTAATTGTAGGTGCCGCTGTTTTGAGGAAGCAACTGATCGAAACGAACACAAATTGTACCTATTGTACGTAAGTAAGATTACTCTAAAATGAAAAAAGTTATCGACATGCGGTTTTCGATAGAATATACAATACTTTTAAGTTAAGCGCACATTTTCAAAATATTTTAAGAATATACCGGGGGTCCTTCCAAGATGACGGACTTGGTCCTGTCATGTCCGGTCATGTTTTTTTAAATGGAACACCGAGTATAATGTGACATTTTTGAATTCCTTATCAAAAAATAATTATACTTGTATAAACTTTTATGGGTCTATCTTCACTCGTTTTGCTGATCTTTGCCATTTAAGCCAGAAATAGACCAATTTTTGTAAAATCACTGCTCTAAGACAGATCCACATTTTCGGTTGAAATATTCTCAAAAAAATTTCCATATCGTCTGTAGTTATAACTTCATGTGAAATTATGATAATTTTTTATCAAGCAAATTGGACAATTAAACGAAACTTTCAAATACAACACCCTATATATTTTGACATTATTCCATAACATTTTTTACAAGCTTTCTACTGGTTGTATGGTCGCATGTCAATGGTTTAGGAGATATTAATATCCAAACTGATAAACAGTGAAAAATAGACAAAGTAGCGCTATTGATTAATTTTGTTGAAGATTTTTTTTTAATTTGCCTAATATTTATTTCTGTCTTTCTCTATTCTGTTTTTTTATAATGTTGTTTTATTACAATAGTAGTTTTTGTTGTTTTACAATAAAAATAACATCTAAACTTTTTCAATTATCAATTTTGTCTCAGTAAGCTTTAAAAATTTAGCAACTTTGATATTACCAAGGAAGCCCTTATTTTGTTGACTTTTGTTTCAATGCCCTTTTTTGTACTTTTGGTAATAACTAAACCGAAATAGTGAACTGTTCTAAAGAAGAAATGGTAAATATGATGTAAGCGCTTGGTGAAGCTGAAAACTGAAAGAAATACGCTTCTGGCTATCAGAAAAGAGTGTAAAAACAAAATTCAACAAAATAGGGGTTTCTTTGGTAACATCAGTAGTTAAATTTTCAAAATATACTGAGATTTAGAAAACCAAAATTAATAATTGCAAATTTCGATTTTATTTGTGTTGTAAAGCAACAAAAACTACTATTGTAATAAAACAACATAATAAAAAAGTAAAATAGAGAAAGACACAAATAAGTATGGGAAAAATTAAAAAAAAAATCCTCAAAAAAATTCATCTCCTAAACCAGGGGTTGGCAACCTTTTGTGGACGGCGGGCTATTTAAAAAAATAAAAATTATAAGCGGGCCGCATGATCATATGTTTTGTTCATTTGATGTTATTTGTATATAGTTTCAATAGATTTTTTGGCCTTGGCCTTGGCGGGCCGCATGAAACCTTATAGCGGGCCACATGTTGCTGACCACTGTCCTAAACCATTGATAAGCAACCTTACAAACATTGTATCAATAGAAAGCATATAAAAAATGCCAACGATTGATGTTAAAATATACAGGGTGTTTCATTTGAAAATTTTGTTTAATTGTTCAATTTGCGTTTCATAAGGCACCCTGATAAAAAATTATCACAAACTAAAATTTGACATGACAGTTGTAAACTAAGCGATGTTGAAAAATTCTTCAGAAAATTTCAACACAAAATGTTCATCTGTTTTAGAGCAGTGATTTTTCAAAAATGGATCTTTTTTTGGGTTAAATGGTAAATATGTATCAGCAAAATGAGTGATCCATAAAAAGTTTATACAAGGTATAAATATTTTTTGATAAGGAATCCAAAAATGTCATAATATACTGGGTGTTCCATTTAAAAAACATAACTTTGGTCTGCTATCTTGGAATGGACACCCGGTATATATCTAAAATAAATTTTAAAATGTGCGCTTAAAGGTATAGTTATTCTATCGAAAACTGCATGTCGATATATTTTTTCATTTTAGACTAATGTTACTTCCTCGCAGCGCTGGGACACCCTGTATATATAATTATTTTAATAATTAAACAAGTAATATCAGCAGAGTAAAATATAATTTTTTGTTTGACCTGTCCTTATTATGCAAGTTCAAAAAAATCCATGTGAGGGCTTTTGGAATTTCTTTGTAGCGCTTCTATCGAAAATTATAAGAAGTACTCAGAATTACAAAATAGAAGCCCAAACTCTTTGGTGTTGAAATTTGAAATGATAAATTTTCTAAACTACTACATATATGAATGACACATACGATTTTCTTACATGGTAATCCGAAAAAGTTTTTTAAGTTGAAAAATCGAATTAATCGATGTAAAAAAATTGTACACATATTCAACATAATATTTCTAACAAAAAAGTGTTAAGAATATTTTTTCTATCTATTTTCCTAACAAAGTTGTTTAAGTTCAAAAATAAGAAAAATCGAACTGCTTTTATATTTAAAAGAGAATTTATTATGGTATTTCCATGGAAACAAACATCATGCAATAGTCCTTGGTGTAAAATCTTGCATTATGTATAAATATTTCTGGGTAAGGAATTTTAAAAACGACTATTTTGGCCATTGTATGTTGTTTGTTTCCATGAAAATGTCATAATAAATTCTCTTTTAAATATGAAAGCAGTTCGATTTTTCTTATTTTTGAACTTAAACAACTTTATTAGGAAGATAGATAGAAAAAATATTCTTAACACTTTTTTGTTAGAAATATTATGTTGAACATGTGTACATTTTTTTACATTATAAATCACCCTGTATGTTATCATTATCCTAATCCCTTGAATTTTTTCCTTCCAGGGTCTTAGCAGACATAAATTAAGCATATCCTTATTATTAAGTCTATGACTTTGGACCTTAATTGAATAAATTGGAGGAATAGATTTAAAGGATTAATTTTTAGTTAATTACCTGGAGGAAACGTAATGTAGCCGTATTTTATTTTAATAATCTCCAACGATTCGATAGGGGGTTTCTGTTTTTTTCAAGGCTACAAATTTTAAAAAAGAAATAAACATGGTCCTACCACTAAACTGTTATTTACTTTAATTATACAGGGTGTCCAGAAATTAAGCGGCAAAACTTTAGGAGGCGATTCTTCAACTAATTTTAAGAAAAAAATTCTTATAATAGTATATTGTTTTATTGGGAGTAAAAAAGTAGTTTTTGTGGCAAGCATGTAGGTTTGCGGATACATACGAGCCACACTCCGAATAAAACGTGCTATTTTTTCTTGAAATCGGAAATTATGATATAGTAATATAAAAAATAATTATAAAATTTGATATTTTAATTTACATTCAATACACAATACAATGTCAGTGTATATTTGGTGGCCTAAAATTCAATTCTACTCCGCCTTTCTATTTCTTGTCAATGCAAAGTATGCCCGATTGTAACCGATTTACTTCGGAAATGCACGAATATGAATTTGGAGTTAAGGAACATAAAAATTACTTGTTAAACTCCGTCAAGCGTCGCATAAGGCTGTAGTTTAATGACGTTCGAAGAAAAACATGCATACCTATGTCCGATTTCGCTTTCTAAGGGAGCTTCTTGAAAATGGATTGTAGTCGAGATTTTAAATTTTGGTATGAATTCACTGAATATATAATTTCATGATTTTTTTCAGATTTTCTTCAACCCTCCAATGGGTAGTTTTAAGGAGGGTTAAGTTTAAAAATAGCGTTAACTTTTTTATGGACAACATAACAAAATATTTGTTTTCTTAATATTATTCCTTAGGTAATTTTGGACAAAAAATGTACTCTTATACCAATTCGATAGAATGCACACTTTTCAAGAAAAATACACTTAAACATTAACATGCATTTTAACATACAATAACTTCGCTACTTTTGTTCAACAATACTAGACATAAATTATTAGTCACTTAATGAAATTTAAAATTTAGGGTTAATCGTCCTTTGTAGGCGAAATCGAACATATAGGAAGTTTTTTTCTTGAAATTAGTTGTAGAATCGCCTCATAAAATTTTGCCGCTTAATTTCTGGACACCCTGTATATTAAAATGAAGGTAATTTTATCGCGAACACAATGGTGTTAGGTTGCCTAAGTAAGTAAAAGTACTCCAAACTTATTTTGACAATCTTCATTAAAATGCATTAGGGTAACTATGGTTTCATGGTAAAAATGACAAATATCAAATTTCTTCTTTGGTTATTAATAACTTAAAAAATATTATGAATAGATTTTTTTAAATATTTTTTAAGTACTCTACAGAGGGTCCCTGTAAATGTAGCGAGAGCTTATGCACGAGTTTTGGGACACCCTGTATAACCCAGTTTGTCGGAAACAAGTTGGTTAATTTTCCAGTGACTCAAGATCTAAATCGTAAAAGACATAGAGAATTTTAGATAAGTTTATAGTATGGAAATAGAATAGCCTTGAGACTTTTCAAAAATAACAAATTAGAAATAGTGTGTAGCGTGTAGTGTGTATTCCTTCCATAAGCCCCACACCAACGATTTTCACTTAACAATAGAATAGTTCATAACATAAAATAAACTAATAAAGTAAGAGATAACTTTAAAAACTTTAAAAAATAAGACCTTCTACCGTAATAGGACTAAACTTAAAAATTTCGATAACCCATGTTTGATACAATAATTGACCAATGCTAATTAGAATTGATACTGCCGATAACGATATGACTCATAATACGCCTCCTTGGGGTATATTTTTAATTTATTGATGGTTGACCTTTATTTTTAGAAGAAAAACTACAACACGTTTGGATCGTGGGTTTTTAAATATAACTAGAAATTATCCTTTTTTATAGTATAATCCCAAGTAACAATTTAGGTCAAAATTACGTAAACTTTACGTAAATTTTACGTAAAGGGGGAAAATTGACTGTAGTTACGATGTAAAATTTTCGACCTATAAGGAAGTTACTTATAAGTTAATTCCGTTAAATTTACGTAATGCCGATGTAAAATTTACTACATATTTTCCAAATATTTCCTAACCTCAATAATAAAGATGTTCTACAACGATTTTGGCTCAAGACTACCAACTTTAATTTCTTAGAATGAAATATGAATTCCATTATAAGTTAAAGTATCCAAGATGGTTTACTAATATTTATTATGGATTATATTATGTAGTGTTCGGGGTGTTGTTGAAACTACTCGCCTATGCTTCAAATTTCGTTGCGATAAAAAAATTCTGTGAAACTTATGGATTTTACTTTGAAATAATACAACTCCCCATTCAAAAATCTTTGTTTAAAAATAACTTTTGTTATTAATTAGATTAGACTTTTTTTGCTCTTAGCTTTATATGTATAATTTTAATTTTTAAATATTTATTTAAAGAACTCTCGTATGATTTATTAACTTTTTATTTAAAAAACTTTATTTTGATATATAAATAATCATTAATTTTTGTTAAATTTATACTTTAACTAAAAATAATTTATTAGTAATAAATATGGCATCATTGCTAAAATTTACCTAATAGTAAATTTTACTAATTTTTTAGCCTATTAGGTAACTTTTCCTCGAAACTTGGTAAAATATTCTTATAAATTTGACTTTATAGTAATTTTGCCCTAAAGTGAAACTTTTTACCTCAAAGTTAATAATACTTTAAAATATTTTTGTCCTGAATAAGTAAATTTGACTTTGAAGGCGAGAATAGGGCGCGAACGTTTGAGATCAAACGCGAAGTTCCTATAACATAAAAATATAACCTAAAAATTTGTAGCAGTGGCCTTTTTTAAATTTAAAGGTTCATTTAAAATTTATGAAGAATACCAAGATTATAAATGTAGATTTGGAATTAATTTGATTTTCTTTTGTATCCCCTAGTAGTATTTTTTATAAGTAATAATATGTTTAGATATCCGATATGATTTTATGAAAGTTCTTCCCATCATGATAAATCAGCTATGCATTTGAGACAGAATACATTAAACTCGTTAGATTTAATAATAATTTTACAATTTTAAGGTATACATAATGTTACTATAAAAATATTATATTAAAAATCAACAAGTAGTTGTGGACAACTTTGAATTAAAAATTGTCCTACATTACGTAATTTTTTCTTCATCCACCATTACATAAACTTAGAAAGAATCATGCCTTTAAAGTCCTCCAAACCAGTAAATTTGACCACAAAGTTATTAATTTAACTTTATTGACTATAATAACCTTAATTTCGACCAATAAGGAAATTTTACTATTATAGGAAAGGCAACCAAATTTACTAAAATTTTACTATGAAGTATTTTTTCTCTAATAGTCATTGTACAAGTCAAATTACAGTAAGTTTTACTATAAATTTGACTAACAGGATATTTTTACTTTAAAGGCGACGTTAGGTAATAGTATATTACGCAACGAGCTAGAAAGTGACGAATTTTGTGCGAGTGTGAAAATAGCCGAACGAGGCGCTAGCCGAGTGAGGATATTACACGAGCAACGAAATTCACTTTCTGCGAGTTGTGTACGCTATTTTTCCGACGACCACGGAGATTTTGCGACCATTATTAATATTTTGTAGTAACAACATAACATAACGTTAACAGCAGCTGACATTGAAGTTATCGATTATTTTTAGTTAAATGTAAATAATTGTAGGTGGCGCTGTTTTGACGGAAGCAACTTATAGAAACGAATAAAAAATATTCTTATTTTATTTAAAATTTACACAAAAGTTAACTATATAATGATTTTAATAATAAAATATGTAATATTAGCGGGGTTAAATATAAATTTTTATTTGAACTATCCTCTTTTTGCAAGTTCAAAAAAATCCAAGAGAGGGCTTTCGGAATTCCTTCGCAGCGCCTCTATCGAAAATTACAAGAACTATTTGACAGTTACAACATGGAAACTTAAAGTCACTAGTGTTGAAATGAATGATTTTCTAAACTACTAATATGAATGACATATACGATTTTCTCATATGGTCGTCGGAAAAATAATTAGGTAAATTTTATTTTATAATTACCCTATTTTCAATTTTATAGAAATATGACCAATTAGTAATAAATTAGGTCAAATAATGGTAAATTTTCTCTAGTATTCGCTTTATTGGTAAATATGTCTACCAGGTAAAAATGCCTTAACTTAACTAATGCCCAACGAACTGCCTTTAAACTCGTTATTTTGGGCAATATTACGTAAATTTTCATTAATTAGGTAAAATTTACTTATTTCCCATGATCTGTTACTTGGGATTGTTTCGAAAAAGAGTTGCCAAAAAGCCATTTTTTTTTCAAAGAAAAATTTCTTGGTGTTGCTAGGCCACATTTGACTTGGATCGTAAATGATTGTAAAAAAGTAATTTTTAGTAATAAATCCAAGTTTAATTTGTTTTATAGTGATGGAATTAAGTATGTACGTCATCCAGTAAACAGAAGACTAAACCCAAAATCACAAAATCGACTATCAAGCGTGGAGAAGGTTTCCTGATAGAATGGGGCTGCTCTTCTGGATTTTGGGGCAATGGGTGATATGAATAAAAATGAGTATATACTTTATGCTCAAAATTTTGAAGTATATACTCCGAGTCGTAAGAATAAAAATCCAGAGCAGATGCTCAGTGTGAGCAAGTACTCTTATATACAATTTTGTATGAGTATTTACTCATATTTCATATGAATAAAGTAAGGTGTATACTTCAATGACATGAGTATCTACTCCATTTGATTTGAGTGTGCTGTATAGCAGACTCAGTTGAATTTTTAAATCGAGTGATGGCGGAGTTCATGTTTAATTTGCGATCCCAAAAATATTATAAGCCCAGAAGAATTACTTGTGACCGTGACTACAAAGTTTTATATAGATTTTCCAAGGAAAATGTAGAGTGGATAGCAAACCATTTTTTGGGCGAGGAGTCAGAGGAGAGAAAAGGTGGCGCGTTATCTAATTTGGATAAACTGAGAGTGTTTTTAAGATATGTGGGAGATCCCGGCTTTCAAGCAAGAGTAGGTGAAGATGTTGGGATTCATCAAACTTCTGTCTCTAAAATTTTAAGAACGGTTATAACTAAAATTCTTCAAAAAAGTGGTCATTGGGTAAAATTTCCACAAAATGCTGAAGATATAATGCGAGCCAAAGAAAATTGGCACAGACGTTATAATTTTCCTAGCTGTTTGGGTGTTATCGATTGTACTCATATTAGAATAAAAAAACCATCGGTTCATGGTGATGAATATCTTCATGGCCAGGGTCTGTTCATGATTTTAGAATTTGGTCAAACTCAGAGATTTTTAAGGCAGCGAGAGATAATTTTGGTAACAACCAAGCACTACTTTTAGGAGATGAAGGATATGGGACAGCGCCTTGGCTAATTGTAACATTCAAAGTAAATAAGAGCAGCTACTCAATTTAAAGGAGCATATGCTTTTTCAAGCTTACTCACTTTTATTTATACGAAATGGAGTATAAACTCGCACTTTATGCTCATGCTCATGAGTAGATACTTCCGAGTATAAACTCATTTTTATTCATATCACCCAATGTGTCAAATATTATGATGTCCTATGCAAATGAAGAAATGCTTCTTTAGTACTTTTTTTACTACTCCAAACACAAATCCAAGCTTATGTGTCGGTGATTCAATTGTGAAAATATTCACTTACTTTTACCACTCTGGTCATTTCAATCTTCTGATCTAAACCCTGTAGAGAGTTTGGGATCATGTTGACTGTTGATACGTCATAAACCGGATAAAAACTTTGTAGATCTTTTTTTTTTTTTAAACGAAAAAATGTAGATCTGTTTAGTGATAGAGTGATTTAGAAAATGGTTGGGCAGAGATAACACAACTCACATTTGGCAGTTTACTTGAGTCTATTCTGAAAAGATATGATTAACATGACATGTTGAGTGTTGAGAAACTCCTAATTAAATATTATTATTACAAGTCAATTTAGGTTTCAGTGTAATAATGAATAAAGTTATTCTATTTTTTTCCAAAAAAAATTACAGTTTTTTTATAAAACCTTGATGCATGGTACAATGATTAAATAAATTGGTGATAGTAATTGTTTTTAAAGTACTTTAAATCAAACCTGGATTTTCTTTTGTTGTTGGTTTTATTTTGATGTATTTATTAAAATAATGGAGTACATAAAAATGGAAAACACATAAATTATGATATCAATAAAAGCCATAATGGAGTTGATATTCAGCACACCTCCCGCATGATAAGCCTTTATTAAGCTACCTGCATCAGGAAATCTTTATATATTTTATAGTGTCAGCAATCGTTTGTTACAAAATTTTATCTTTTGTGCAAGGAAATTGCTTTTTATTAATACAAAAAATATTTACAGCGAATAAGTAGTAAATTTCATTTCAGATATGACTTTAACTCGTACATTTTTTTATCGGTTATGCTCAATCGATCTGGAAAAACTAGAAAATTGTTTTATGATAGGTACATGGGTATTTTTTGCATATACGAAATTATTTATGGGAAAAGTGTTTTGTTTGAAAATACCTTAAATTTGAAAGGAAAAGTATAAAAAAACTTGTTTTCGTTTCATTAAAACTAAGGTCATGGCATAACGCAAATATCTCCTTTCGCATAGGGCGGCCGTAGGTAATCTCATTAATCTTATCACCGGAGCACATTCACAAATTTTAATTTAATTACAGGACGATAAGTTAAAAATAGTGAATTTAACTTATGTCGTAAAGACGTGCCTCACACAATTTGTGGAGAGACATATTTCAAAATTTAAGTGTAATTTTTATTTATTTCAAAATAAATCAATAAATTTTCGACTTTAATTCAATTTAAAGTGGCTTTAAAAAAGAGTTAATAAAAAGAACAAAATAACTGTTTAAAAATCTTTATTATCAAAGGGTAATGCTTGTTAATAGCGCTAATTTTACAGCATTTTAAACTGTAAAATACAAATTTACAACGATATTACATTAAAAGTTGGAATAAAATTGTTGAAATAAAATCCTTGATAATTAAATCATTATATTTTTATAATTAAAAACCACAATAATTAATCTAAAAAATAACAGCTTCTTTTTAATTTGTGTAATTGATTCTATAATTTTGAAGCAATTTAATTTAAAATAAACTTACTTTATTTCTTTCATGAATATTGTGTGATTTAAAGAAATTATGTCCCAAATTGAGAGTTTAAGTCACATGTAAAACGAGCGTGTGTATGGAGGGTCGCGACGCCGTGCAACCCGAAAAGCGTCCCGGTCGTGACTGGGGATGTTTTCGCCTCGTGCCTCGCGCCAGACGCCTGGACCAACCCGATCGATCGCTCTTTTCCATCTGCGATCATCGGAACATCGCACACAACCAGACTTGCAAAAAAATCTTTCCAAACATTCCCAATTTCCAAATTTCAATTAATTACTTTTGCTCCTTAAGGATTTAGCGAGATATCTAATTCAACTGTTCCGGATGCTGTTAATTAATAAATAGAAACAAAATGTTAGCGCTCAAATGTGGGGGTGAAAGGATGCGGATTAATAAATATTGTTCTTGATTCTTATTTACTATTAGGGTAGGGATTTCCTTTCAACAAGTGCGTGGCAAAATTCCGTTATTTATCTCGGATTTTAACCCAGGATTAAATGGATTAACATTGATGAAGTACAAGAGTTGTTCTATAATTTCATAAACTAACTTTCAATATAATAATCACAATCTTTCCTCTATTACTAATTACAATCTTCAGATTGAAGAATTTCTCGCCAAATTTCTTGGAGAACTTGAAAAATTCTTGTTACTGCAAAAATTTCCCCAACTGCTCCTACACATGGAAGGACAATTGGATACCTATCTACTGTTCAGACTGGTAACTACTTTGCACCAAAACGAGATTTTTCCCCTCATATCGATTCCGGCCCTAATCATAATTGAACCTCCTCTGTAAGTAAGTAAGAACAAGTCGACCTAATGGCATCTGGTTTGCAGGAATGTGTTTCTTTTTTCATTTTCTTTTATGCAATTAAAAAAAAGCGGAGCAGTTCTCCCCACGTGACTCCCCCAAAAGATGGGCAAGTTCTATACCATCTCAGAATATAGTTTTTATGATACTATACAAGTATGTAAATTTTTGAAAAATATATTCACGCAATCAAAACTTTTGGCGAAACCTGTATAACATTTATAAAGGTTTGTTCCTCGGGAAGGAACAGTTCCATCACATGTACTATGCATGTACTGCACCACGACAACAAAATATCCTGTTCAAGTCAATGTTACTGTAACATAACATTTACAGAACATGTTCTTTTAACTGTTAATAATTGTTATATGTATAACGTTTACAGAACAATCGTTAGTTTACATCATGTTACAATTAATTTGGCATGTGCTCAAGTATGACACGCCGCACGCCGGATGAAGGAACACCATTTTGACTTGTGCTTGTGCATCGCAGGTGCTCTAACGTTATGATAATTCACTCCATGTTCAGAATTTACTTTAATCTTATCGTACAACCTTAGTTCCATACTGAATGTGTTCCTGAAGATGAAGTGTGACACTTCGAAATGCATTGAATAAATATATAAACTTGGTAACTTGTTTTGATTTCGTATGGTACCTTATTGTGATTCACCATACTATTAGATCTTTCCTTTTGTGTTTACTGGGATGTCGTCGTATACAAGTCTAGTCATGGATGTTATTTAAACTGTGCAATTATAAAACTTAATGTTATTTATAAAATTTGGTTGTAGTTTGAAATAATTGCCATGCATATTTCGTAAATTTTGAACCCGCATTTTAACTGTAAAAGCAGCAAATACCATCGTAGTCTAGGTGATACAAATTTTAAAATATAACAGAAATGAAGATTTTTTATTGGTACTTTCAACCTAATTATGTGGGATGTACTTTGGGTCAAGATTTCTTCCCCAAATTCAAGAAGAAGCTCAAAATATACGTTTACTATCGGAGCGCGGTTCTACTTAGACTACCAATCATCTTATAATGTCAATTCTTGTGTTGAATTCAAATTATACAGGGTGTCCAGAAATTAAGCGGCCAAACTTTAGGAGGCGATTCTACAACTAATTTTAAGAAAAAAACTTGCTATAAACATGTGTCCGATTTCGCTTCCTAAGAGAGCTACAGCCCTTTAACTATTGTCACTAAAACTAGGTTTTTTGTCATTTATTTGAAAACGGTTTGTAATAAAGATTTGAAATTTGGTGTGATAACTAATACGCTTAAGATCTAATTTCCAATTTTTTTTTCAGTTTTATAAAAGATATTAACATCAAACATCACTGGAGCTATAAAAACCTAGATAATCGAAAAAACCGATTTTTGTGACTTTTGACCAAACTAACGACGCAGACACAAGATTTTATGAGACTTTTGAGACAGCTTTTAGAACACCAAAATGAAGGTGTATACGAGTTTCCAGGTTATTATCTCTCATGCCGAGATGAATCGCTAATTTGACTGAGCTATTTCTGAAGCCCACGCATATTTTCATGACCCAGTATTTTACAAAATTAAATATTTTACTTTTCTATACATGTGGTATGAATATCAACGGTGGACACGATCCTCCCAGAGAATGATAAGGTCCTTTCCATGGTGACCTTATTTGTTTCTAATTAAGGGCTTTATATTTGACCAGAATATGCCTACAAATTTACCAACTATCCTCTTAAGAGTCATTTTTTGAGTATGCTAAATAGGGTACCACGTCCTCATAAATAACTCATACTACTAATATTTTTGTACCAAATTTTGGTAGCATTAAAAAATATTTATAATAACCAATTTATCACAAAAGAAATTAAAAATATTAACAGTAAGTGTATTTTTTAAGACCCTTAAAGTGCTCCTAATTTACAGTTAATTTTCTCAAAAACCAATCCAAGTATGAAGTTAAGCTCGTGATACATAGATAAGGCATAAAATATGAACCGATTGGTACCATAAACATTCCAAAGAAAAATTTCTTTAAGGCGATCGGGAGTCAAATGTAGAGCTCCGGTTCTGAAATTTTGCCTATGTCAGGAAACGAGAGCTATGCGTGCGGAATATTTTACTTGGGATAGCGTGATTTTAGTAGGGAGGTATTCATGCGAATAAATCAAAATGTATACGATATTTCCGGACGGAGGGAGAAATAAAATTTAATTATTATTCAAAAAACTCAACGATATTTAGTTTCAGTTTCTTTGGCAACAAATATACAGATTAGTGTAGGAATACTCTGATATACCAGGTGTTAACTAGACAGTGGTCACCATAGATAAAATAGATAGCTAACTGGGATACAAAATTTTCGGACATCAAAAATAGCGCCATCTGAAAGGGTTCCCCCGCAACTTTGACGTTTAAACAGCGGGAAAATTTAAATATTTTGTAAAATAAGCTTATCATTTTAAAATTTATTTAATATTTCCTTTTTAATAAATATTGTCATTTAGAATATTTAATAAAAAGTAAACATTTTTCTGCACTTTAACTTTTTGCTATTTGAACAAAAAGAAACAAATATAATTAAATGGTTTATTTATGTTTCTGTACATGGGTACATTTTAAAATAATAATAATTTTGAGGTCTTGTGCTGGTGCTGTTTGAAGAGTTCAAAGGTACTTGGAATATTTTATTTTTACAACAGTTGCAAATCACTTGTTCAAGTGTCAAGTTAGAAATTATTCTTGGTAAAAATTCACTATTGATTGTATATCAGGCCATAATACTTAAAATTTTAACACAAAAACACACACCGAAAAGCCCAAAAGTAAAAACGAATAAGTTAAAAATAGAAAATTATAATTTTTTTAAATTATTCAAAGTTAAGAAAATTAAAGAAACAATTCAAAAAATGTAATTGTTTTTACTTTTGAAAAATTGATTTATTTATCCAAATTTTTATTTATTTTATATTTTTTGATTAAGGGGAAGCATAAAAGGGTAATAAATCAGCGCCATCACGTAGGAGTCCTCGCGAACTTAGGGAAAAAACTTTTAATATGGGAGATTCCCTACCCTGATGGTCACCTCTATCCTCTATAATTTATATATAAAAATGAAAATTCTAAATTTTCTATGTTGTTGTATACAGTGCGGACATAAAGTAAATCCCCCCTGCTAACTTTTGAACAGTAATGTTTTTGATTCTGAAAATTTGTCTATTGAGGAATCTAATTGCGAACTTTCTAACAAAAGTATTTTTGATTTTGTGGAACTTCCGGTTATATTCTTGCATTTTCGTGTTCTCCAAAAAAATTCCATTAAATTGACCTAGCATAATGTGATCTACGATTAATACCTTCGGAATTACGCCCATTTGAAAATCGCATTTTTGTGCAACTTCATTTACACGAGAAGTTGGACCCAAGTGTAGCGAAAGCTATTTTTTAAATATTTTTATGATCTAGTTTGTTTTGAAGAATTAATTGTCAGATTGATTAATAAAAACTGTGAAAACTTAAACTGCAATTTTACTTTCGTTTTATCTTAGCAGAGCGTGGTTTCTAACTTACTAACTTACTAACTAACTACTTTTTTTGAAAATTGAAAAGGAGAATAAAGAAAAATGTTTAATAACTACAAACTTAAAGAATATGAAATAACTAAAGGGATGTTAAATGACTTATTAAATAAGATTAAAAAGAAATTATTGGATGAATCTTTTGTTGAAGAAGTGCATGTAGAAGAACAACTTAACTTACTAAAGAAATTCTCACAGAGATTTATAGAGATAAAAGAAAACTTATATTCAGATATGAAAAAACCATCAAATGATAGCTCCACAATAGATCAAGATATATACAAATACTTAGAAGAAGAATTAAAAGAACAAATTAGCTTACTTTTTAATGTTGATCTCAAAAGTTCCAAACTAGAGAGTTATTTAAAACGATTAGTAAATAATTCCGTACAACTATCACAAAAAAATAGTTATGAAGAATTATCTGAACGTTTATTAACAAAAACTAATGTTAATTTACCTAAACTATCGATACCTGTATTTAATGGTGATATCTTAAAATTTTCCGAATTTTGGGATAGTTTTGAGTCTGCTGTACATTTAAATCAAACTTTAAAACCTATTGATAAATTCAATTATCTAAAGGCACAACTTAGTTATGAAGCTGAAAAATGTATTGCTGGTATTGAACTTACTAATATAAATTATGAAATAGCAATTCAACTTTTAAAAGAAAGATTTGGAAATACTAGAATAATAATTAATAGCCATTACATGGAGTTAAAAAATTTACAAGTAGCATCAATGAGTATCGCAAGTTTTAGAAATAATTATGATTCGATTGAAAAACATTTAAGGTCACTTCAAACTTTAAATGAAGAAATAACTCATAATAATTTTGTTTCATTGATTATGTCCAAGTTTCCAAAACCCATTTTATTAAAAATAGAAGAAAATATTGATACAAGAATTATCACTACACGTTAATTAAGAGATGTTTTAGAAGAGATAATATCAGCAAGAGAAAGAGTAGAACATCAATTAAGTGATTTACAACCAACGACATCTTTAAAACATTTTTATCATAATTTTACTACAGAAGCATTAGTTTCATTTGAAAAAAAATGTAAATATTGCAATGGAATTCATTGGAGTGATGAATGTTTAAAATATGCTACAGTGGATTCAAGAAAAGAAAAAATTAAAGGTAACCGTTTTTAGTATATTATTCAACGAGCGAGTAAAGATAGCAATTACTCACGAAGACCGAAATTGCGACACGAGCCGGCAGGCGAGTGTCGTAAAAGGTCTGAGTGAGTAATGGCTATTTAATCGCGAGTAGAATACTATACTTTATCTACGACGATTTTTCACTTTTAGATTCCTATCTATTATTGTCATTTTGCTGGCCGTTATTTTCATTAAACACCTATGTTTACTCTAGATTTTTGTTCTATGGCGTAAAATTGACAGCCCAATTTAACCTCTAAAATCACCTGACACCTAATTATATTTCTTATATTTTTAATGTTTCTCCAATCCATAAAGGCTCTGTATGCCATATTATACCTGTCTTTTGATTTATTTGGTAATAAATTTTGGGTTGTTGTTAGCGCAGTTTCTGGTATTTCTGGAGGTGTGCAACTTTCACTTTCTGAATCCACTCACGCTTTTTATTATTTTTGTAATTATATTTTTTAAGAAATATGTTTTTAATTTGCAATAAATAATTACTTTTATTAATATAATGTAATTGTAAATTCACTTTGATTCACTTTCTTTAAAAAATTTATATTTCAAATTGAAATTATTTTGACAGCGGCGCACGCAAGTGAAGATGGCGCCGTCACATTCTATTCGTGTAACCTCGTTACCGGTCGGTTTTTAGCCAACTTCAGCCCGTTTGTTATGATAAATGTTTTGAAAATGCTGTCTCGTGATTGGTTCCAGCTAGTGTGTTATGGAGAGACATTTGATTTAAATGGAGATATAACACACGGCTAAATTGTAATGATTGTCATTAATTAATAAGAAATGGGTACGTAATTAACATGTTATTCAATAGTCGTAGATAAAATTGTTTACAACCTAATCACATGGTAAAAGATTGTAATATAACTAAACCTTGTATATATTGTAAAAAATCAAAAAATCATCATCGAAGTTTATGTTTACAACGAAATAATAATAAACGAAATACAGATACAGCGAGTATAAATAAAATTGAAAATCATCAGAATATTCTTTTGTCAATTAATGATACAATTATTATGCAAACAGCTACTGTAACTGTAAAAAATTTAAATAATTCCGATAATTGTAAAAATATTAGATTACTACTTGATAGTGGTAGTCAAAGAACTTATATTACTGTGCAATTAGCAAAAAACTTGAAACTTCAATATTTTGAAAAACAGATTTTATCAATATTGGTCTTTGGTTCTACAAGACCAAAAATATTTTCAACTCATATGGTTCAAATCGGAATAACTTTAAAAAATAATGAATTATTTAATATATCGGCCTATGTAGTACCTTATATTGTGAAATCTTTTCAAAATATTAATAATATAGATCAAATAAAAGAATTGTGTCCTCAATTAAACTTTGCTGATGATACTAAAAAAACAGTATTCTCTGAGAATATTGATTTATTAATAGGAAATGAATATTATTTTAATATAATGAATATCAGAAAAATAAAACTTAACGAAGGTTTATATTTATTGGATTCTAAATTAGGATGGATTTTAAGCGGGAGACTAGAAAATCAATATGATGTTAATGATAATGGTTTGAACTTTTTAACTTTCGAAAATAATTTTGTAATAAATTACAAACAATTTGAAAAACCCGATAAACCTTTTATGAATGAAGAGGTTTTTGATATTAAGAATTTTTGGAATTTAGAATTGATCGGTATTAAGGAAAGTCCATTTACAACAGAAGATGATCGAGCTATAGAAATATTTAATAATAATATTACTTTTCACAATAATAGATATTTACCCCCTTATTCACTAACTCTTAACGACAAGTGAACAACTCGTTACTGAACGATAATCGTTATTTTAAAGGTTTCGCTATTCTCTAAATTTTTTTTCTCGTTTATGAACGATACAATCGTTCAACTGTTATCGTTCATCTATCGTTATTCAATGTCAGACTGGAAGTTATCGTTTGCTAACGTTTTGAAAATTTAAATCGATTTTTTTCTATAAACAAATATAAATATAACACAATAATGGAATATACACTTCTTTTATTAGCAGAAGAAGTACAAAGAAGGTAATAATATCTAAAAAAATACTTTTACTATAAATAGGTAGTAATTAAAGATTAAGTTTATTTCTTTTTGTGGCTTTACCTTAAATTAAAAAAATTTAATATTTTCTTTAGAGAAGAATCTAGAAATTTGAAAAGGCAAATGAGGGATAATTCAAATCCTTTTGAATTACCAGAGAATATTTTTCGTCCACTGTATAGACGACTCCCCAGATATCTGTGTTTTCAATTATTTAATGAGATTCAACCTTATTTACAACCAACAAAAAGAAAAACGAAAATTCCACCTGTTATAAAATTTGTTACCGCTATGCATTTTTTTGCCCATGGCAGTTATCAAAAAAGTGCAGAAATAGACTACCAATGTGAATTATCTCAGGCTTCAGTGAGTAGATCTATATCTGAAGTAACAAATGTAATAAACAAGCACCTGGCGAATAACTATATTAAATTTCCCACTACTTTACAAAATATTACTAGAGTGAAACAGGGATTTTTCGAAAAGTATCAGTTTTCAGGAATAATTGGGTGCATCGATGGTACTCACATTGCAAAAGTTCCTCCACCAGCTAATGATGCAAATTACCCAGGAAATTTATTTATTAATAGAAAATCGTTCTACAATATAAACGTACAAATTATGTGATTCTGATTTAAAAATTTTGAATATGAATCCACGATACCCTGGATCAGTTCATGATTCGGCAATTTGGATGATGAGTGAGATTAACACATTCCTCGGTAATAAAATGGAGGATTTTTCTCCAATTCATCCAAATAGAGTTCATACTGCTGATACGTTGTTTTAATACAGCGTACTTTTTTTCGATTTTTTTCAATATTCATTATAACTTCTATCTATGATTTTAACAGCACTTTCAACATATTTGCAAGAAACTCACTCGTTTTTAAGTTTATAAACAACGCTTAATCAGATTAATTTCAATAAAATAATTACGCGATTTTAAAATTATGTGCGCCCCCTGGTGGCGAAAATAGGAACCTCTAAAGCCGATGAATACCTTTTTGATTATACTCATTATAATATGTTATCGTTTTCAATTTTAGTTTGAAATAAAAAAATCTCTTGATGTTTTGTTGCATATTAGGTATAAAACTGCAATTTAAACACACAATTTGGCACTGACAATTATAACTAACAGCGCCCTCTAGCTACTATTCTTATTAAAACCGTTCGAATATCGTAACCTTTCGTTTAAAGGTCGACTTACGAACGAGCGGCGATAGAGAATACAATTTTAACGATTTTCGTTATACGAAACGTTAAAATTTTTCCTAACGATTATTTCAATTTAGTGAATAAGGGGATTTGTCTCGTGGCCTTGGAAAGAATTTCCACCAATTTTACCACTAAATTAATTATAATCTAACACTGGGAAGACTAAAATCAAATTATGAACGTCTATTAAAATCAAAAAATTTATTAGAAAAATATGATAACATAATTCAAGAACAGACTAATAATAATATCGAATGGAAGTTTATTCCTGAATTATCTCCTTGGATGGGGGGATTATATGAAAGATTGATAAGAATTATAAAATCTTCCTTCATAAAAACACTTGGAAAGATTAGTTTAACTCTAACACAATTACAAACATTTACATCAGAAGTTGAAAGTGTTATAAATTCTAGACCACTTGTTTACGTAGGAAGTGATTGAAGAAACTTTAACACCTGCTCATTTTTTAAATATTAAGGGAAACTACGGAATCTCTATAGATGACAATTTAGATTGGGATGAGTTTCAAATAAAGGAAACCAATTCAGCAGAAAATTTATTAATGCTATGGAAAAAAGGACAAAATTATTTAAATCAATTTTGGAATATATGGAAAACGCAATATCTTTTGTCTTTAAGAGAACGTTGTCAAATGCAATAAGCAAGGCCGAGTTCTTGCTCAGAAAGTAAATTATGAAATTGATAAGGATGAAACTGGGAGTCCTCAAATAGTTGCTATTAAAAATGATAAAGAAGAGGTATTTATGGACACTGATACAAATAAACAGAAGTCTCAAAGACAAGCTGCAAAAGAAGCAAGAATAAAGTTTCAAAAAATGTTATAATATTTTATTTATTGTTTCTGTGGAGTGTAGCGAAAGCTATTTTTTAAATATTTTTATGATCTAGTTTGTTTTGAAGAATTGATTGTCAGATTGATTAATAAAAACTGTGAAAACTTAAACTGCAATTTTACTTTCGTTTTACCAAGTGCCCTAACTTCCCTATTTTAAATGATTTTTTTTGCAATTACGTTAATAACATTAAATTTAAACAAAATTTTTATCCAAGAAATTTCCTGTAGATTTTATGACTGTCAAGACGTGGAAGGTGGTTATGTTAATCAGCAAAATTAACGAACTTACTATTAAATATAATTTAGTTTAAATTTAATATTATTAACTTAATTGCATAATATTTCATTTAAAATAACGAAATTGGGGCAGTTGGATCCAACTTTCGGTGTAAATGAAGTTGCATAAAATAGTATATTACGCAACGAGCTAGAAAGTGATGAATTTTGTGCGAGTGTGAAAATAGCCGAGTGAAGATATTACACGAGTAACTAAATTCACTTTCTGCGAGTTGTGTCCGCTATTTTTCCGACGACCACGGAGATTTTGCGACCATTATTAATATTTTGTAGTAACAACATAACAAAACCTATGTTAACAACAGCTGACATTGAAGTTATCGATTATTTTTAGTTAAATGTAAATAATTGTAGGTGGCGCTGTTTTGACGGAAGCAACTTATCGAAACGAATAAAAAATGTTCCTATTTTATTTAAAATTTACAGAAAAGTGAATTATATAATGATTTTAATAATAAAATTATAAATATTGGCGGGGTTAAATATAATTTTTATTTGAACTATCCTTTTTTTGCAAGTTCAAAAAAAAACAAGAGAGGGCTTTCGGAATTCCTTCGCAGCGCCTCTATCGAAAATTACAAGAACTATTTGACAGTTACAAAATGGAAAGTCAAAGTCACTAGTGTTGAAATGAAAGATTTTCTAAACTAGTAATATGAATGACCTATACGATTTTCTCATATGGTCGTCGGAAAAAGGTATTTTTGATTTTGTGGAACTTCCGGTTATACCGAAAGTGGATGGCAACTTTCTTATTTTAAATGGAACACCCAGTATATTCTTGCATTTTCGTGTTCTCCAAAAAAATACCATTAAATTGACCTAGCATAATGTGGTCTACGATTAATACCTTCGGAATTACGCCCATTTGAAAATAGCATTTTTGTGCAACTTCATTTACACCAGAAGTTGGACCCAAGTGCCCTAACTTCCCTATTTTAAATGATTTTTTTGCAATTAAGTTAATAACACAAAATTTTTATCCAAGAGATTTCCTGTAGATTTTATGACTGTCAAGACGTGGAAGGTGGTTATGTTAATCAGCAAAATTAACGAACTTACTATTAAATATAATTTTGTTTAAATTTAATATTATTAACTTAATTGCATAATATTTCATTTAAAATAACGAAGTTGGGGCAGTTGGATCCAACTTCCGGTGTAAATAAAGTTGCATAAAAATACGATTTTCAAATGGGCGTATTTCCGAAAGTATTAATCGTAGACCACACTATGCTAGGTCAATTTAATAGTATTTTTATGGAGAACACGAAAATGGAAAAATATACTGGGTGTTCCATTTAAAATAAGAAAGTTGCCATCCACTTCGGTATAACCGGAAGTTCCACAAAATAAAAAATACCTTTATTAGAAACGTCGCAATTATATTCCTAGATAGACAAATTTTTAGAATCAAAAACATAACTGTTAAAAAGTTAGCAGGGGGGGATTTACTTTATGTCCGCACGGCATGGTTCAAGTAAACACATTTTATGCACGAAATTCACTTTCAATAATTCAAAAATGTTTAAAAAATTGCTTGAATAATTTTACAAATTACACTTTTCCATGGATATTTGTAATACTTAGAAGGAGTTTTGGTAGTTTTAACAATTTAAAAATTTAAAAAGATAAATAAACTTATTGTCATTTTAAATTATGAACAAATAAAATGGGGTGATACGTTGAAAATAAATAAAGTTGATGTCACTTTCGGTAAAACCGGAAGTAAAATTGAGAAAAAAAATGGTTTTCTTGAACCATACAACACAGTCTAGTTTTGGGATACCTTACTTAGATCTATTCGAGACACTATAGATATAAATAAACCATCTGATTTTATCAAGTAAAAGAGCATCTGTCTATTTTTTTGTACTATAGTTGTATTTCTTCATTTTCTCAAAAATCATACCTTTCGGAGACCATATTAATAAAAAAAGCAATACAACTTTTTTTAAATAAACAGCTGCCCCTGGACCTGGTAATAATATGAGTGATTTCTCTTTAAAATTAAATCTAACTTTTCATCTAGGTCGGCAAATTTAATTTTTTTGGTGGTAATGGCTTCTTGGGGTGTCATATTTTGTGCTGTATAGGGACATTTTACTTCAATTATAGCGTCCTCGTCTAAAATGCCATCCGGACTTGCAGCTAAATATGGATAGTCTTCGTGAACGAATAAACCTAGTTGGTGTACCTTTTTACCTACGACTCCTTAAAATTTTGTAATGGATTTAGGTTCATTAATAATGAACCTGGTATTGATAATGAATCATTTTCAATACCATAATTTGTGTATTTATTGCCAAAAAAATTAGGAACTAAGAGACTTTTTAAGACCTTAGATCGATCTGTTTTTACACGGAGTTTACAAATTTGTCCAAAGTTGGACGCTGTTAGTCTTTTTCTCCTTTCTTCCATCCATTGAGGATTGCTACTTTGGCCCACAGTAAGTGCGGGAATTTCTTTAATATTTTGTTTTAATTTTAATAAAAAGGTTTCTTTCCTCAAAACGTAGTCTTCAGCATTAATTTCCAAAACTTTATCAGCTGCGCAGACCCGTAATCGTTTTGATTTTCGTTTGTTATACCTTTGATTCATTGTTTGAGTTACGTATTTTTTAGTATGTTTACCAGGGCTTCTGGAAGTTATTGCTTTGTGTATTAAATTAATGTAATTGCCCTCACTATTTAAAGAAATGGTTGCCAAATGATATCTAGTAACTATAAGAACCTCGTGAAGTATAGTTTATTCTTTTTCCACCAACAACTATAGAATTGAAATATTCAGCGTTCAGCCCAGTTATTAGTTTTGTTTAAAATTAAACTTTTTGCGTGGAATTTTAACCTGCTAATTGGCGCACAAATATCATCATAGTATATTGATACTACATGTTTTCATATTTTCTATTAACTTATAATCAACCGTATCCTTTTCACAAAAGTGACTAGAACAGTTTTCATGATTTCCAAAAATATGATAGGGAATATTATCTAAATCTTTTTTTTAAAGTGCAACTTTTTGTCCAGTTTCATAATTTTGTTTGTTGTGGTACTTGACGGCACACACAACACCGGAACGAAATCGTAAAATTTTTTTTAAAGGAGGTAATTAGAATAGTCCGAGTAAAATAGCAAAGTCAATAATATAATCCAAATTCTAGCAAAAAAAAGTCCAATAAATTCGAAGAGTAATCAAAAGGCAAAAGCAAAGGTCTCGTCAGCAGCAGTGGATAAAAACAATATAAAGCGCAAGAAAAATAATGGCAGTAGACTGGCAGTAGGCACGAAGACTAAAAAAAAGTAAAAAGAAATTTGTCTTGTGTTTTCCTATCCCGATTATAAAATCACGATCAGCACAGGGAATGATAAGGAACACCTGCACTTCCACTAGAACTTCATTAGAAATTATTTCACCGTCAAACTGCTCCAAATCGTCGTCTGATCGTCTTATTTCGCCACAGCAATTCTACGGGCACGTCTTTAGAGATTTTTTAAAATTTCAAAAAATATTGATTAAATAAAATCTAATTCTACTATTTACTTTGAGAATTATTTAATAAAAAAATTATTAACTCAAAAAATGTGCTTCAAAGAAGATTTTTGCGTTATTTATTATTTTTTTGCCATTTGCAAATATAAATATAAAATTCAAGCCAAAGTCGTTCGTAATATATGAATCGTTCTTTCATATGCAATTTAATTTTTTTAATTTGCTCCACTCATATTGTCCATTCACGTTAAGAACAAGATTTCCAACCTAACATGACACGAATCAAGTGTGCGACGCTGAATTTTCCCACTGCTGCTAGGAACTTATGGTGGGAGGCCCTCCACTCTCGCGAAGCACGCAGCAGTGAAAAGTTGTTCGCTCTTCCGCCGTAGGAGAACGATAGGTCTCCCCCATTACTCAATTCAGCCGTACCTCCTAAAATTCAACGACGTACGTTTATTAAGTTGGCCTCTGTAGGACTATTAAAATTCGATACCTTAAATAAGCACGTATCGCGTGTATTAGTTCCAAATACGTTCTCTCCTTATTTGACGAGGTTTTAAATATAAAAGAGAGTGAGCGAAACTGCTAGCTTGTCTACACCGCACCTATTTTCCCGGAGAATAAACTATAATCGATTAGTGTGGTTTTCAAAACTACGCGAAATTGATACGCTTTATTTGACTCCCTATCGCCTTAATTAGTTATTCGTGAAGTACGAAACGTTGTTTTTGAACAAAAGTTGCCCAATTTAAACGCAGCAACAAAAAAAAACTCATAAACATAAATAATATGTACAATACTTTTCAATTATTATGTAAAACTGTGCATATTGTTGTTATTATTTATTTAAATTGAGTATTGGGAATTTTTAGATTCCACTCGCCCTCTGGGGGAAAATATGAACTTCGATATTCGGCACTTACGTTTTCGATTTATGCATTGGTGCATGCTTTTTGGAGATTTACTGAAGCTTTAAATGATAAATCTATTTGTGTTTTGTTGAATACGTAGTTATAAGGTACAAGAATGCATTTTAAACACAATTCTTGAAAATGACAAGTGCCGAATATCCTCCATTTATAGCGCCATCTATACGTAGTTAAAATTCCCAATTTAGTTTTTAAATCTTAAGCTCTTTTGTAACACTCTGTATAATATAAATGCTTAATGGCGTCTAATGTCAAATGTCAAGTTAAATCGAGCGTTGTGAAGTTATCCACGTTTTAGTTAGCCACGAATTCCGAATGAAGCCGAAGTCGGGCGCGGCGTTGCCGCATCTCCCGCTATTACCCGCAAGTACTTTATCCACTTTTATGATACTATAATTCTATAATCGATCATCATTAATTAACATAACAATTAAATATAAAGTTTTTAATAAATCTAATGTGATTATTTCAACCTAATACCTAAAAATTATATTCTTAAGCAACGATTTCCGATAGTAGGTGAATGAGTTAGGCACGGATTTAGTTTCGCGGAAATTACAGAATTATTAAGAAAAACTTTGAAAAAAAAATTACACCTTCGTATGTAGATAGGAAATATCTATTTGGCGTGAGTTGAAAATTTTCAAAAATATCAAGTTTTACCCCCACTTGGAGAGAAAAACCACCTCCAAAAAACGTTTTTTCGGGTTTTTTCATTTGTTTTTTGAAATTTTTCAAAAAAATTTTTGTGCCCTTTCTTTTCGTTAAGAAACTGCACATAATGAGAATTTTTTTTATTTCAAAATTTTGAAAACGACCGAGTTGGGATTAGCCACGGTTTTAGTTTCGCGGAAATTACAGGATTATTAGGAAAAATTTTGAAAAAAAAATTACACCGTCGTATGTAGATAGAAAATATCTATTTGGCGTGAGTTGAAAATTTTCAAAAATATCAAGTTTTACCCCCACTTGGAGCGAAAAACCACCTCCAAAAAACGTTTTTTCCGGTTTTTTCATTTGTTTTTTGAAATTTTTCAAAAAAAAATTTTTGTGCCCTTTCTTTTCGGGAAGAAGCTGCATATAATGAGATTTTTTTTTATTTCATAATTTTGAAAACGACCGAGTTGAGATTAGCCACGATTTTAGTTTCGCGGAAATTACAGGATTATTAGGAAAAATTTTGAAAAAAAAATTACACCGTCGTATGTAGATAGAAAATATCTATTTGGCGTGAGTTGAAAATTTTCAAAAATATCAAGTTTTACCCCCACTTGGAGCGAAAAACCACCTCCAAAAAACGTTTTTTCGGGTTTTTTCATTTGTTTTTTGAAATTTTTCAAAAAAATTTTTGTGCCCTTTCTTTTCGTTAAGAAACTGCACATAATGAGAATTTTTTTTATTTCAAAATTTTGAAAACGACCGAGTTGGGATTAGCCACGGTTTTAGTTTCGCGGAAATTACAGGATTATTAGGAAAAATTTTGAAAAAAAAATTACACCGTCGTATGTAGATAGGAAATATCTATTTGGCGTGAGTTGGAAATTTTCAAAAATATCAAGTTTTACCCCCACTTGGAGCGAAAAACCACCTCCAAAAAACGTTTTTTCGGGTTTTTTCATTTGTTTTTTGAAATTTTTCAAAAAAAAATTTTTGTGCCCTTTCTTTTCGGGAAGAAGCTGCATATAATGAGATTTTTTTTTATTTCATAATTTTGAAAACGACCGAGTTGAGATTAGCCACGATTTTAGTTTCGCGGAAATTACAGGATTATTAGGAAAAATTTTGAAAAAAAAATTACACCGTCGTATGTAGATAGAAAATATCTATTTGGCGTGAGTTGAAAATTTTCAAAAATATCAAGTTTTACCCCCACTTGGAGCGAAAAACCACCTCCAAAAAACGTTTTTTCCGGTTTTTTCATTTGTTTTTTGAAATTTTTCAAAAAAATTTTTGTGCCCTTTCTTTTCGGGAAGAAGCTGCATATAATGAGATTTTTTTTTTATTTCAAAATTTTGAAAACGACCGAGTTGGGATTAGCCACGGTTTTAGTTTCGCGGAAATTACAGGATTATTAGGAAAAATTTTGAAAAAAAAATTACACCGTCGTATGTAGATAGGAAATATCTATTTGGCGTGAGTTGGAAATTTTCAAAAATATCAAGTTTTACCCCCACTTGGAGCGAAAAACCACCTCCAAAAAACGTTTTTTCGGGTTTTTTCATTTGTTTTTTGAAATTTTTCAAAAAAAAATTTTTGTGCCCTTTCTTTTCGTTAAGAAACTGCACATAATGAGATTTTTTTTTATTTCAAAATTTTGAAAACGACCGAGTTGGGATTAGCCACGGTTTTAGTTTCGCGGAAATTACAGGATTATTAGGAAAAATTTTGAAAAAAAAATTACACCGTCGTATGTAGATAGGAAATATCTATTTGGCGTGAGTTGAAAATTTTCAAAAATATCAAGTTTTAATCCCTTTTAAAGCGAAAAACGCTATGAAAGAGCGCTATGTAGGTCAAGGTCGTCCACGATTTACAACAAAGCGCTGAGTTCAACGACCGCCTGGGCCACGATTTTAGTTTCGCGGAAATTACAGGCTTATTAGGAAAAATTTTGAAAAAAAAATTACACCGTCGTATGTAGATAGAAAATATCTATTTGGCGTGAGTTGAAAATTTTCAAAAATATCAAGTTTTACCCCCACTTGGAGCGAAAAACCACCTCCAAAAAACGTTTTTTCCGGTTTTTTCATTTGTTTTTTGAAATTTATCAAAAAAATTTTTGTGCCCTTTCTTTTCGTTAAGAAACTGCACATAATGAGAGTTTTTTTTATTTCAAAATTTTGAAAACGACCGAGTTGGGATTAGCCACGGTTTTAGTTTCGCGGAAATTACAGGATTATTAGGAAAAATTTTGAAAAAAAAATTACACCGTCGTATGTAGATAGAAAATATCTATTTGGCGTGAGTTGAAAATTTTCAAAAATATCAAGTTTTACCCCCACTTGGAGCGAAAAACCACCTCCAAAAAACGTTTTTTCCGGTTTTTTCATTTGTTTTTTGAAATTTATCAAAAAAATTTTTGTGCCCTTTCTTTTCGTTAAGAAACTGCACATAATGAGAGTTTTTTTTATTTCAAAATTTTGAAAACGACCGAGTTGGGATTAGCCACGGTTTTAGTTTCGCGGAAATTACAGGCTTATTAGGAAAAATTTTGAAAAAAAAATTACACCGTCGTATGTAGATAGAAAATATCTATTTGGCGTGAGTTGAAAATTTTCAAAAATATCAAGTTTTACCCCCACTTGGAGCGAAAAACCACCTACAAAAAACGTTTTTTCCGGTTTTTTCATTTGTTTTTTGAAATTTATCAAAAAAATTTTCGTGCCCTTTCTTTTCGTTAAGAAACTGCACATAATGAGAGTTTTTTTTATTTCAAAATTTTGAAAACGACCGAGTTGGGATTAGCCACGGTTTTAGTTTCGCGGAAATTACAGGAATATTAGGAAAAATTTTGAAAAAAAAATTACACCGTCGTATGTAGATAGAAAATATCTATTTGGCGTGAGTTGAAAATTTTCAAAAATATCAAGTTTTACCCCCACTTGGAGAGAAAAACCACCTCCAAAAAACGTTTTTTCGGGTTTTTTCATTTGTTTTTTGAAATTTATCAAAAAAATTTTTGTGCCCTTTCTTTTCGGGAAGAAGCTGCATATAATGAGATTTTTTTTATTTCAAAATTTTGAAAACGACCGAGTTGAGATTAGCCACGATTTTAGTTTCGCGGAAATTACAGGATTATTAAGAAAATTTTTGAAAAAAAAATTACACCGTCGTATGTAAATAGGAAATATCTATTTGGCGTGAGTTGGAAATTTTCAAAAATATCAAGTTTTACCCCCACTTGGAGAGAAAAACCACCTACAAAAAACGTTTTTTCGGGTTTTTTCATTTGTTTTTTGAAATTTTTCAAAAAAATTTTTGTGACAAGTTTCATCTTTAAATGTTCGAGATGAAAATGAATTGGTAGATTTTTATTTTTATGGTTTAGAACACGAAGATTTTTTACAATCTGTTAAAGTAATACCATTAAATGTAACAATATTTAGTGAAGAACAATTAGATTTTTTAAAAAATCCTAATCATTCGTTGTTATATTTTGATGCAACGGGCGGTGTAGTTCGAGGTCCCAGTAAGCAAAAGTTAAAAAAAATTTTATATTATGCTGGAGTAGTTGTTTTACCGAACAAAAGAATTGTTCCTGTCCTCGAAATGATATCAAGTACGCACGATACAACTACAATACATAATTTCTTAAAAGATTTTAAAAATTATTTTACAAAAAAGTTTAGGTGGCCTCCAGTTAAAGGGGTGGTTACTGATTTCAGTTATGCAAGTATGCATGCCCTTGCGCAGGCATTTAACGATTTAAAATTGATCGATTATATCAATGAATGTTTTAGTGTTGTAAAAAATTTAAAACAAAAGGATAAAACACTTATTACCCTTCATTTGTGTTGTGCTCATTTTCTTCACAATGTTTCTAAACACATAAACATTTCATATAAAAATTGTAAAAACACAATTGTTAAAGTTAAAAGTACGTTAATGGACGCACTAGCGCTCGCTATTGAGCTTACAAATATAAATGAAATTGAGCACTGGTTCAAATGTATTTCAAATATTTTATTGTTAAAAACTAAAACTAAAACGTTTTATGAAAGTTTTGATTCTTTGTTAATATTGCGCAATAATAAAAATATGAAAAATTCTTCATTATTAGAGTCAAATGAAAATGTTGATGATTTAAATGATGATGATGATGATGTTGATAACTCGCCTTTAGCTCTATTCGAGCAAAGCTTATTTTACCAACATTTCAGTCATATTCATAATTTGCAAGATTTTGATTCTAAAAATGGAGTTGAAATAAATGAGTATTACTGTGAAGATTTCTTTAAAAACATTTTACAAAAGTACATGCCTTAGTATTAATAATCAAACTGATTTCAAACCAACTAGCTTGGTGCTTGAAAAATGTCATTATAAAGGAACAGCATGGTTTTGTTGAGGGACTCTCTACAGTTTCAAATCTGGTGTTGTACGAAGACTTCATTTCTAATGCTTTGGAAAATGGCGAAGAAGTAGATTCTATCTATATGGACTTCTCGAAGGCGTTCGACAAAGTCGATCATGAATTGCTGTTAAGGAAAATTGAAGCTATCGGATTTCCGGTTTCTGTGCAAAATTGGATTTCCAGCTACCTTGGGAATCGAGTGCAAAGAGTTCGCATTAATAATGAAGTTTCGGATCCAGTGTTTGTGACTTCGGGTGTACCTCAAGGTTCACATTGTGGACCCATTTTATTTTTATTGTTCATAAATGATATAGGTGACCATATACAAGATGTGAAATTTCTTCTTTTTGCGGATGACATTAAGATTTTTAAGTCAATACAATCTTCTGCTGATGTCACTTCCATTCAAAATTCTGTTAACAATATTTATAATTGGTGTTGTGACAATAAGCTTCCGCTAAACATAAATAAATGTAATTATTTAAAATTTAGTCGTAAGGCTAGGTCGTTTGAAAGGCATTATTGTATTAATAGCAATATAATTAATCAGGTTCACGAAATAAAGGATTTAGGGGTTATTTTTAATTGTAAATTAACTTTTCAAACACATATAATAAAGACTGTGAACGACTCGCTGAAAACTTTGGGATTCATTTCCAGAATCTGTAAAGATTTTAAAATTGATACTTTTCGATTACTTTATATGCAATTTGTTCGTTCAAAATTGGAATATGCCTCTACAATATGGTCACCTTTTTACAAAAATATGAATTTACATATAGAAAAGGTCCAAAAAAGTTTATTTATTTAGTTGGTTTTAGAGAAGGTTTGCCTAGAAATGAAATAGTGTATGAAAACATGTTGGAATCGCTCAATATTAAATCACTTGAAGTACGCCGAATAATAACTGATCTTAACTTTCTTTACAAAATAATTCATTTTCATATTAAATCTCCTGATATTTTGCAATTATTAAATTTTTATGTCAAGCCGGAAGGTTGTTACACTAGACAAAACCACATCTTTAGATTACAATTAGCAAAAACAAACTACCGATTCAATAGTGTTCTTCCACGTTTAACAAAAATTGCTAATGTGTTAGCAAATCAAACAAATTTCGATTTATTTTTGACATCGTTCAGTGATTTTAAAAATTGTATTAATGCGATATCATTTTCAGGGCTTTTATTGATATAATTTGTTATTTGTTTTAGATCTTCTTGTTTTTTCTCAAATTTTTTGTAAGTTATGTTATTGGATTCATTATTATATTAGTTTAGGTTAACAAAATGTATTTAATTTATATTTAATTTATGTAAAGGGTGAAAATTCCCGTCAATAAAGTTATTATTATTATTATTATTATAATCCTGTAATTTCCGCGAAACTAAAATCGTGGCTAATCTCAACTCGGTCGTTTTCAAAATTTTGAAATAAAAAAAAATCTCATTATATGCAGCTTCTTCCCGAAAAGAAAGGACACAAAAATTTTTTTGATAAATTTCAAAAAACAAATGAAAAAACTGGAAAAAACGTTTTTTTGAGGTGGTTTTTCGCTCCAAGTGGGGGTAAAACTTGATATTTTTGAAAATTTCCAACTCACGCCAAATAGATATTTCCTATTTACATACGACGGTGTAATTTTTTTTTCAAAAATTTTCTTAATAATCCTGTAATTTCCGCGAAACTAAAATCGTGGCTAATCTCAACTCGGTCGTTTTCAAAATTATGAAATAAAAAAAAAATCTCATTATATGCAGCTTCTTCCCGAAAAGAAAGGGCACAAAAAGGACCTTATCGGGTTTTGGGAGAATTTTGTACAAGAATGAAACTTATGCCACATATAAATAAGAAATAAATATACAATAGTGTAAAATATTTCGCTCTTTAGGAGACCGCTTTCGCCAAAAAACGCAATTGAAATTAATTAATTTTTGCACAATTAGACAACGATGCTGGTGTTTTCCTCGATGTTTCTAACATACAAAGTAGTTTGGTTGCCTATGCCATTTATTTACTATGATTTATTGACTTTAATAGTATAAAAATTATACAATTAAATACATATTTGTTATGACTTGATTAGAAATTAATTTTTAAGTATTTATTTTATTCAAATAAACTTATAATTTAAGAATATATTTTTTACAATTAAACAATTTTTACACAGTTGTCGTTTTTTTGCAATTTTTAAAATATTTGATAAAAAATGACTTTTCCAGTTCCCTGGAGCTCTGAAACTTTTACTGTAAATTCAATGACTATAGTTTTAATAGTTGTAATAAGATTTGTAATATTACGGCGTCAATTAAAAATAAAATATCTTTTACAGGTTATCGTAAGACTTTATTGCACAATCAGGCAACATTGAAATTATTACCTCTCAAACGAAACGTCCAAATTAAATGCACAATAATTATTAGTAAATAGTAGAACCGATAAGGGACCTCGGTGGCGGCAAAGGGCTTGTAAATTCCTTCTATTTTTGTAGGACACACCTCTGGCACTTCTAAGGACATCCTATCAAGTAGGCAAGATACTATTTACGACATTCGGCAAGTTATTTCTCCTTTGCTAGAATGTTTCATTCCAGTATGTTATATGAGCGCGTACCGGATTTCTTTTTATGGTTTTAGCTGTTTTTATAAATAAACGTACAAACGCAAACAATGTGTGCGCATGACAATAACACCCAATGTGGGAAGCATTTCAATCCAGTGTGAGTCACAGTGAGTCAGTCGCCAGATACCTTCGTAAAGCGCGTACGAATTTGTTAGCCCGGGCATTACTTCTTGTTTGTAACAGTAACCATTGTTCTAAAGTGCCTTATAATAAAGGTCATTTGTATCTACCATCAGGTTAATCCTTTTGGCGATTGTATTCGATTATTAACATAGGTTCCACAAGGAAAATACTCTATTAGTTTTAACTGTCATTTGCTTTCAATTTAAACGTAAATGAAAGGTAATTAAAATTTATCTGACAGTACTTGTCAAAATTTGAATTTTAAAATCCGCTGTTGTCGTGTTAATAAATATTTTTTTAAATAATGTAAAATCTCATAAATGCATTTATAATTCATATTTATTGAAGAAATTGGAAATATAATTAATATTGGGGGTATTTTAGTTAATTTTTGTAGGTTTAACTTATTTTTCATGTTTGCCCAAAAACACATAGGAAAACGATAAGGTCCTTTTTTTGAAAAATTTCAAAAAACAAATGAAAAAACCCGAAAAAACGTTTTTTGGAGGTGGTTTTTCGCTCCAAGTGGGGGTAAAACTTGATATTTTTGAAAATTTTCAACTCACGCCAAATAGATATTTCCTATCTACATACGACGGTGTAATTTTTTTTTCAAAATTTTTCTTAATAAGCCTGTAATTTCCGCGAAACTAAAATCGTGGCCCAGGCGGTCGTTGAACTCAGCGCTTTGTTGTAAATCGTGGACGACCTTGACCTACATAGCGCTCTTTCATAGCGTTTTTCGCTTTAAAAGGGATTAAAACTTGATATTTTTGAAAATTTTCAACTCACGCCAAATAGATATTTCCTATCTACATACGACGGTGTAATTTTTTTTTCAAAATTTTTCCTAATAATCCTGTAATTTCCGCGAAACTAAAACCGTGGCTAATCCCAACTCGGTCGTTTTCAAAATTTTGAAATAAAAAAAAATCTCATTATGTGCAGTTTCTTAACGAAAAGAAAGGGCACAAAAATTTTTTTGAAAAATTTCAAAAAACAAATGAAAAAACCCGAAAAAACGTTTTTTGGAGGTGGTTTTTCTCTCCAAGTGGGGGTAAAACTTGATATTTTTGAAAATTTTCAACTCACGCCAAATAGATATTTTCTATCTACATACGACGGTGTAATTTTTTTTTCAAAATTTTTCCTAATAATCCTGTAATTTCCGCGAAACTAAAACCGTGGCTAATCCCAACTCGGTCGTTTTCAAAATTTTGAAATAAAAAAAAATCTCATTATGTGCAGTTTCTTAACGAAAAGAAAGGGCACAAAAATTTTTTTGAAAAATTTCAAAAAACAAATGAAAAAACCCGAAAAAACGTTTTTTGGAGGTGGTTTTTCTCTCCAAGTGGGGGTAAAACTTGATATTTTTGAAAATTTTCAACTCACGCCAAATAGATATTTTCTATCTACATACGACGGTGTAATTTTTTTTTCAAAATTTTTCCTAATAATTCTGTAATTTCCGCGAAACTAAAATCGTGGCTAATCTCAACTCGGTCGTTTTCAAAATTATGAAATAAAAAAAAATCTCATTATATGCAGCTTCTTCCCGAAAAGAAAGGGCACAAAAATTTTTTTGAAAAATTTCAAAAAACAAATGAAAAAACCCGAAAAAACGTTTTTTGGAGGTGGTTTTTCGCTCCAAGTGGGGGTAAAACTTGATATTTTTGAAAATTTTCAACTCACGCCAAATAGATATTTCCTATCTACATACGAAGGTGTAATTTTTTTTTCAAAGTTTTTCTTAATAATTCTGTAATTTCCGCGAAACTAAATCCGTGCCTAACTCATTCACCTACTATCGGAAATCGTTGCTTAAGAATATAATTTTTAGGTATTAGGTTGAAATAATCACATTAGATTTATTAAAAACTTTATATTTAATTGTTATGTTAATTAATGATGATCGATTATAGAATTATAGTATCATAATAGTGGATAAAGTACGTGCGGGTAATAGCGGGAGATGCGGCAACGCCGCGCCCGACTTCGGCTTCATTCGGAATTCGTGGCTAACTAAAACGTGGATAACTTCACAACGCTGTTAAATCGGGTGTAAGTAAGGTTATCTTATGTTTGAAATTTTATTCGGCTTTTTGGTGCTTTACCGTGTCCGTAAGATTAAGACAAATTGTCGAATATTTATAATTGCATGAAAATTATAGTTTAAAACATTAAGTAAAAGTTCAAAGTCACTTAAATAATAAGTTAAACCGCCTAGAATAATATTGAAAAAATACAAAACTGCCGTGCAAGAATTTTGCTAACCTGTGCAATAAATTTCATGTTTGGAACTGTTTTATGAATTACCTATTATGTCTGATTGGTAAGTATTAAATTATTTAACAAATGAAATACTACTTGTACAATCCCCAGTTTTTAAGTTTTTGGAGTATTTTGTAAAATATCCTTGTTACTGAGTTCATACCTGATACTTAAGAGCTGTTCTTATTTCACTGTATCAAACAAATTCTAAATTTTGTCAATTAACATTTTAAGGTACATACAAACATTGTAAATATCTTTAGTTCACATTCACAGCTTATATACAAAGTTTCCCAAAGGTCCCGGGACGGAGCTATAACTTTTGAACGAGTGAAAATAAATAAATGAAAATTTGGGTATATCTACAGAGTAATAAAAACTATATTACAAGATGGTTCACAACTTTCTTGCACTTTGGGGGTGTTCTGGGGGATGGCCACCCCAACATTTTTAAATAGCAACCCCTATTGAGTATCACCTCATTTTAAAGGTAATGAAAAGGACTTTAAATTGGTGTCCAAAATTTTGAAATCGGATCAGCACATCACAAGTTGTAACTAAAAATGTCAGACCTGAACTTCAATTTTGGGGTACAATTTGCCCCCTAGAAATCGGTATAAATTAGTATAACATATTCCTGAGACCAAAATTGAATTTTTTAGCCCATATTATCTCTATTCAAAAACAGTTTGGTAAGGCGCTATTGAAACTCAAAGATAACAAAATTTGCAGATTTTTATCATTCGATTGCACTTCATTGTATCATTTTTGGATAAATCATCCCATTTTCGTCTGAGGAATATGTTAAGGTAAGTGTACTAGTCCTCGACACTGTCCTAGTATTGGACAAGCCCGTGAGATTTTTCGAAATGCTAAGGAATCTATAAAATAATTGAATAGGTTTAGCGATATCTCTTAAGAAATGTTAAAATTTAAAATAGGGAAACTGTTTTACCCCACCTTCTTGTGTAGGGTTGCCAGACGTCCCGGTTTTCAGGGATTCTCCCGGTTTGGAAGCTCAAATCCCGGTGTCCCGATAAGAGGCGTCAGGATCGCCATTGTCCCGGTTTTCAAAAACCATTAAAAATTCCAACCTAACGACGTTTTTTGGCTCGTAGCTCGCACGTCCACTCCCACTCCACGAGTACCGTATACCTAACAATGTTAAAACTATGTTAGAAACAAGTGAAGAAAATGGAACAATTACAAAAAAAGAAATTAATAATTTCCACGGAGAAGTATCCAATTTTTATGAAACTCTGACCCAATATTTAAAAAAATGGATGTTACCGCTTGAGAAATATTCGGTATTTTCCTGGATGGAATTTAAAAAAATACCTGAGTGGCCAGACCTTGAAAAATCTATTGAATATATGAAAAATAAAAATATTATTATTAACGACACATTTCTATTCAATCAAATAAGTGTTGTTAAAACCACTGTGTAAACTGAAGTTTTATCTTCAGATTGGGATAAGAAAATTGCATCAGAAAAATGGGCAATTATTTTTTCTAAAATTGAAACTGAGTACACTGAACAGTACATGGACTTGTATACAATGTGTCAGTACATCTTTTCTATACCTGGCCATAATGCCAATGTAGAAAGAATATTTTCTCTAATGGCGATTCAATGGTCAGACGAAAGGAAACGTCTTTCTGATCATACTGTAGAAAGTATTCAGCAATGTTTGGAAAATTATAATTTCAATAATTGTTGTGAAATGTACGATTTTTTAATTAACAACAAAGCTTTATTAAACAAAGGAATATCAAGTCTAAAGTATGAGAAGAAGCAACCCAATAATTTTTTTCAATTTTAGTTTTGAGAATTTCTGTATTTTAATTTTTTTTAATACTCCTATATTATCTTCTGTGATTTTTTTAATTAGTGAGAATTTTGACTTTTAAGTTCCTATTTTTTATTTGATATATTTTTATACAAAATAAATAATATGGAAGTGTAAAAGTCTCCTGAAGTTTGGTGATCCATGAGTGTAGACAGGTAAAAGGGTAAAGTCTTATTCGAAGAAAGTATAAGTTTTTAATAAATTTGTAACAATCTTCATTGTTTGGTTCAATAAGACTTTACCCTTTTACCCGTCTACACTCATAAATAATATGTATTAATGAGATCTTTTTTTTATTTCACGACCTTGAAAATTAAACAAAAAATGCTGACCCTACCCACAAACTTAATAACCCTCGACCTTCGGTGTTCTGACGTTTCCCAAAATATAACATAAAAAAAGTATGGTCTTGAGTACCACCATGTGACAAGTGACCATGTGTTCCGGTTATTGTGTTCACAAATCTGGCAACCTTATTCTTGTGTGATTCTTTGTGTTGACTTCAATGGACAGTGTGCCTTGTGTCTATGAATCGTGCACTTCTGTAGTAAGATATAAGTTAAGCAACTCTAGAATTTAAACTTTTGATATCAAGCTCAAATTTTCGTATAAAGTTACGAGGAAACTTCTTCAATGTTTATCTTAGTTTAGTGTATAATTTGCAACTACAAATTTTCATATTTTAGTTATAAATTATTAATTACATTATTGTCAAATACTGGTACATTTAATTTAACTAAATCCCCAATCTTTGACACCAGTGTCCATAACTGGATCAAACGTGATGGCGTATTCCAATGGATTTTAAATAAGTTATTGAATTGCTGTATTTATTTTCTTGTATTGTTTATATTAGATAATGTGATATCTTCTATTAGAGTAGTCTTTGACAATCATTAAAGTAAATTATTTACATTAAAATTTAGTATTTTTATGTTGGTCAAATTTTGGGACATATTGATATCAAATACTGGTGTAAATTGGACCAGTATTTGATATCATTGTGTCCCAAAATTTGACCAACATAAAAATACTAAATTTTAATGTAAATAATTTACTTTAATGATTGTCACAGACTACTCCAATAGAAGATATCACATTATCTATTGCATACAATACAAGAAAATAAATACAGCAGTTCAATAATTTATTTAAAATCCATTGGAACATGCCATCGCGTTTGAACCAGTTATGGACACTGGTCTCAAAGATTGGGGATTTAGTTAAATAGAATGTACCAGTGTTTGACAACAATGGAATTAATAATTTATAACTAAAATATGAAATTTTTTTGTTGCAAATTATACATTAAGCTAAGATAAACATTGAAGAAGTTTCCTTGTTACTTTAACGCAAATTTCCAGATGGAAGTCTAACTTTCAGGAGTGATTCTAATTGCATTCCCAAAAATAACCCTATAACTAATCAGCAACCCAATAAAAAATTTTTACCTAATTCCTCTACAGTAATAAATAGCAAGGAAAATGATGAACAGTCTTGATAATGCTAATAAAAATTACAAGGAAAATTTTACCAAGCAAATTAATGAAAAACTGGGTTATGATAATGGAATACCAAAGAAATTTTTACTAGAGAAATTAATGAAAAACTGGGTTGTGATAATGATAATGAAAATATTGAAGAAAAATTTACAAAGGGTCAGTAAATGTTCTCAAAGAAATGATACCATCATTATTTAAAAGATCTGGTCAAAGGAGTCTCAAAATAATTCCAAGATTAAGAAACCGAAATTTAAAATACCAGCAGTAGTAACATCAAAGGAATGGCAGTTGTATCATACGAAAAAAGAAGAAAAAATAACAAACGAAATGAAATTTAAAGAAGAAAGAAAAAGAAAACGAGAAGATAAGGGTAGCCTTATCTTCTCTTACTGCAGAGTAAAGAAATAAAAGTGCAATTTTAGAAGCTATAGGTGAACCAATTCAAATGAACAAAACAAGATTTTTTAATGTACCTGAACTACTGAAGTATTCTTAAACAAATATTTTTTTGATTTATTTTTGTTTTCAAATTGAATTTATTTTTTATTGTTTTGCATCTACTTAAGTATTTAATAAAGTTATGTTTTTTCCGTGTTTTTTCATTAATTTCAATTTTCCTTATTGTCAATTATTGGTTCAAACAAGCGTCAAACACTGGGTACATGACAATTTTATGGTATCAAATACTAGGACATAAACTGATTAATCAAAAAATTATTAAAATAAAAAATCTAGCTTCATATTAAAATAAAACTAGAATTATTATTGAAGCAATTTAGTTTACTTACAAAATAAAATAATAATACTAATAAAAAAATGAAATCTTGTCTAATTTGAGGCTTCTAAGTCCGATACACCTCTAAAGTGTCAAAGACTGGTACACTTACCTTATATCAATTTTTACAGACTTATAGGGGACAAATTTACCCCAAAATTGTAGTTCTGGTCTGACATTTTTAGTTATAACTTGTGATGTGCTGATCCGATTTCAAAATTTTGCACACCAATTTAAAGTCCTTTTCATTACCTTTAAAATGAGGTGAAACTCAATAGGGGTTGCTATTTAAAAATGTTGGGGTGGCCATCCCCTAGGACACCCCCAAAGTGCAACAAAGTTGTGAACCATCTCGTAATATAGTTTTTATTACTCTGTAGGTATACCCAAATTTTCATTTCTTTTTTTACACTCGTTCAAAAGTTATAGGTCCGTCCCGGGACTTTTGGGAAGCCCAGTATATAATAATGTCCTGTGATGTTTAAAATATAGGCGATAGTCAATAAATCTAACCGCTATCCATTTATTCTAAATCTTTAAAAACCATCTAATATACTCATTTCTTTATTCTGACTGTATTAGGTAGAAAATATTAAAATTCATTACTATTCCTTTATTTTTAGTGTTGATGCTTTATTAAGTGGTGAAGATGATGCGGGAGATTACGATTTAGAGGCAGAAGATGAAGATAAATTACTTGAAGATGATGACGAAAAGGTCTTTAGTAACTCTGTAAATGACGATTTAGTTTTGGATATTAACACAGATGAAGCCATACAAGATGACGGTATGCATTTATTTGTTAAATTTATCATATACCAGGTGTACCGTTCTTGGCAGCTCAGGCACTTTAAAGAAATTATTCCTAGAAAGTTAAAACCATCCACTTTCAATGGGTATCAAAAGTATTATAGAAAGTGTAGATAAAATGTAGACCCCTAGTTTCTTCGTTTTTTTGTCGTTTAAATTTGCTCTAACACTGAAGTTTGGTGAACCAAGTTGATTTTAAAAACCGGTATTGACAAGCATTGACTTGCATTTTTTTTTTTTTTTAATTTTTTTTAGTGTATATAAGAAATTTATTTCCCAAAAATTGATATTTGTTACATAAAGTTTCCATTAAAGGTACAAAGTATTATTATAAAATATATATATGTGAGCATTTGTGTAGAAAAAGAAATAAATATATAACAATTCTAAATAAATAAATAAATGTACTTAGTTCTTTATGTAAAAAACAGTCCAGTTGCAGTACAAATTTGTCATAAGTCCTGTACAAGCACTGCACCATATATTACATACAAATCCGCTTATAATTATAACTATGTATGTGGAAGTATGCACAAGAGAGAAAATAAGAGAAAAGAAAAAAATTACAAATTTACGAAAAGAGACACCAATCAGAAACACTTATATTTATAGCCAATCAATACCCAATTGAATAGTTTCAAAAATGTTTATGATCCATAATTTTAATTGTTTTATATGCTTTACATTACTATTACTATTTGATAAAATATTTACAAATTTACAAAAAGAGACACCAATCAGAGACACTAACATTTATATTTACAGCCAATCAATACCCAATTGAATAGTTTCAAAAAATTTTATGATCCATATTTTTAATTGTTTTATATGCTTTACATTACTATTACTATTTGATAAAATATTTAGCAATCTTGGGCCAACATGAGTAAAGTGGTGTTGAATGATTGTCAAGTTAGTGCTATGTATTTGAAAGTTCTTTCTAACATTAGCTTTTGTTGTGTAGCCATGATTGACATGTTCTAATTTGTTACTATTTTTTAACATGAATCTCATAACAGAGGTTACATATAATTGTCTAACAGTGAGTAAATCAGAATCTTTAAAGAGTTGTTTAGTTGAAAATAATTTATTTTTGAATAACATTACTTTAATAATATATTTATGAACGATATTTAGTGGACGAATAGCATTCTTATATGCACCACCCCATGCAGTTATACCATAGCTTAAAATAGACTCTATTAGTGCATAATACACCATTTTTAATAAGTTTTGTTTGAGAATACATCTTAGTGAATAAAACTTGTACACCAACTTCCTAATTTTTTTCGTTAAATATATAAGGTGTTCATTCCATTTTAGAAACCTGTCTATATACACCCCAAGATATTTTGTACTCAACTTCATTTTTATTGACAAATCACAATCACAGACAGCAAAATCTTTACATCCATTATTATGGATTTTTATTTCACCCTCCCCTGGCAAATCTTTAGCCTTTAATGTAAAGGCAAGAAAATGCGACTTCTGGTCATTTAATGTTAATAAATTATGGCTTAGCCAAGAAATTACAGCCTGTATGGAATGCTCAGCTTTTTTCATAGTTATATTCCAAGATTAGCCAGAGAATAGTAAAACTGTGTCATCAGCATAAGACACTATATCACCACCTGTGTTTAAATCTTTGATATCATTAACATATATATTGAAAAGTATGGGACCTAACACAGACCCTTGGGGTACACCAGATTCTATGATACTTTCTTTTCTATAGATTTCATTAATTTTCACTCTTTGTGTTCTTTTTTCAATATAAGATTTTAATAATGATAAGGGAATACCTTTAATACCTGCCGAATCTAGTTTTTTCATTAAAATTTTATGTGATATTTAAAAGTGTTGCAGCTTAAATTTTTTATAAATTTTGTCTTTTTGGGTTTAGGGAAAGCAACAAAATTGTATGCTTGTGCAAAATTTAGAAAAAACAAAAAGGGATAACAATTTTTATGCTTGTGTGACTCACCCTCACCATGTTGATACTTTTTTTCGACGGGATGTAAAACTTAATGTCATTTAGAAAAATATTTTGCATATAAGTCTTTAAACAAGAAAGGTGTGAGGCGAATAAGAAAAATAATTTCTTAATTAACTCTCTAGTTCCTAAAACCGCCTTGAGGCGGACGATATAAAATCTTATGTAGAATTTCCGTGTATTGAAATGTTGGCGCAATACCCGTTCTTGCCTGTAGACGATTGTTTACAAAACAAATAAAACTGGGTCCTCTGACTATCAGGTACAGTTTCAGTTAAATTTTAATACAAATTTAGTATTAGTGACCTTAAAGTAGCCTACTGTAATTTTATTAGAAAGATAAAAATTTGGGCATTAGAGGGTTAATTTCATGCTTAGTATTAATTTTATAATTATAAAATAAAAAAATAGCTTTCAGCATTTTCTTTTCGTCGGCCATTTTTCATTCGGCCTTTTGTCCAGGTCGGCGTTGGACAATTGTTTAATTCGGCCGTTGCTCATATGCAAAATATTTTTCCAAATGACATAGTACATTGAGTTTTGCATCCCACTTTTTTCCCACAAAAAATTTTTAGATACATGTCTTTCTAATATATTTTTGGCTTTACAGCTTGTATATTTTGAGCTTCTTCAATTTGCGGAAAAAATCTTGACCCGCAGTAGCTGCTTTTATAGTTTAAATGTGCGTTCAAAACTTGCGAAATTTGCCTTGCATTTTTTTCAAACTACAACAATCAGCAATATTTTGTAAATAACATTAAGTTTTATAGTTGTATAGTTTAAATAACTAGGCTAGATTTCTATAGGAAAATTTTTTCAAGTCCACAAAATAAGTACTACCTCTGTCCCAAATTATGGTAAACATTTCTTCAAAATCCTTTGATTATTGAAATTTAAAGAAGTTGTCTTTGCTCATACAAAAGTTGGCATTTTGTTCCTGTTAATTGAAAAAATACAAAAATAGCTGAAAACCAAAATCATTGAGAAGAAAATATGGAAGATATAATCAATGAAAATAGTGTAGTGTGTATAAGAAGAGACCAAATAACTAACAAAATAACTTGTAATCATCAGCGTAATGGAATTTTACAGTTTTTACTACAACATAAAGTAGAGAAAAAATTTTAGTGAAGATGCTCTTCCAAACTAGCCTGAAATTTAGTTTCAATGTATAATTTATTATTAACTATAATTACATATTAAGTTAAATGTGAGTTTCAATAAAATTTATCAAAGAAACATTAATTCCTGTGTATACCATAATTTGAGCTCGAATTTGGGACAGTTGGAGTATAAAATAGGCCATATTTTACATATTTTTAACCTATTTTTTGACCATTTTGTATATTAAATATTAAAAAACTGTCCCCAAACTTTCTATATTTTTTCCATTTTTATTTTGATATTTCATATTTTTATCTTGTTACGACTGTAATAACTAGAGTGGGTTTCAAATTTAATGAAATTATTATAAAAAATAAAGAAGTTATACTCAAAAAATGGAAAAAATATAGAAAGTTTGACACCCCATAATTAAAAAATAGAGCACTTTTGAGAAAAATTTTATTCTTTACTTTTATCTTAGAATTGTTCAAGGAATCGCCTGGTGATTTTTTCGCATATATTTAGAAATACCCTGTATAGCTCAATACATATTCGCAGTTTGATAAATAAATATCCATATCCTCTCAATCAATTATATTTCCAAAAGTAGTTTCTTTTGTTTTGTCTTTATCGGTTTATAAAAAAACAATAAGCAAACAATTTTTATGAAGTAAAGATAGAGAGATAGATAAAGTAGATAAAACAACAAAAGTTGAAAAAAGCTATAAGGCTACTCATACACTGGCGTTTTTTGAGCGGGGCGGGTCGGGTCGTTTTTTTTCCGCCGCAAAAGTGTTGACGTGCCAGAGGCATCACGTGAAGTTAAATCACAAATGGACGGTGTTCCGTCTCATACATTTTTGGAGCGGTTTTCGTCCGCTAGTGTACGAGCACTGGTAAGAAAGCGTGTGTTGAAACATTTTTGAGAAAATTTTTGAAAATTCAGCATGAGCGGGCAAGAGCGTTTCGCCCGCTCTAACCCGCCGAGGCCCGCTCCAGTGTACGAGTTCCGATAAGAAATAATGTGTTGAAACGTTTCCGCGCCGACCCGCTCCGCTCAAAAAACGCTTGTGTATGAGCAGGCTTAGTATTAGAAAAAATATTATGACTAATAATACAAAGGTTAAGAATTTAACTGTTTACACAATTTAACCAAATTAGTAAAACAACACTGGTGTCTTATTCCAAGAAAATTGTTAAATCATCAAATGTGTTTATTTAATTATAATTTTATTCAACTTAGCATTGATAAGAATTTTATTACGTCTCTTTAATTTATTGCAATACCCAGAATATGGTACTTAATCAAACAATTAACCGATAAAAAGTTGATAATTAATTAATAATTATTCATATGATCGACTATGAAAAATATTAATTTTAGTTTTTATATTGTAATTATGTAATTTATACATAATACTCTCTTCCAAATGTTCCCATACCATTTATTTTATATTGTGTTTCCACTCAACTAAAAATTTTATCGCTGCGCTCATTTTATTGCAATACCCAGAATATGATACCTTATCAAACAATTAGTCGATAAACAATTCATAATTAGGATTAGAATAGAATCGTTTATTTCCTGTTTGACTATACAGGTGGTCCATTATTAATTTCTTATCAAATCTATTTCCAACAACTGATTTATTGTATTCTTACATAATATCTATTAATGTTATTGTTTTAGCTCTTGAAGAAGACGAGGACACAGAAACTCCTCAACGTGATAAATTTATAACAGAACGTAAATATATTACTACAGAGACCTCAACAATAAATGCACCTCCTCAAAACGAATTTAGAAATCAAAATAATTTTCGTGGTAAATTTAAACGACAAGGTCCAAGAGGTGCTTTTAATAATCGTGGCAATCATAATTTTCGTGGCAACAACCGAGGGAACAATCGAGGACAGTACTTTAGACCTCAGGGAGACAGAGCTAAAAAAGTGTACATCAATCCCAGCTTTTCTAGAAGACCTAACGGTAATATAACATGAATGTAAAAACATTTTGGGTCCATTAGATTATTTTTAAACTTTCAATTTTCTAGATAGTCGCTAAAATGTTTGTAAAGAGTACTTTTTGCTAGTATAAATTGATTTTTGGGCTTTTGTAACTAAAAATTTAATAACAACACAATTGTTTAGCCTTCAAATTGACTTATTTTTTATGAACGCGTTTCTAGATAAGCAATTATAGCTATTACTCACACCCATGAGTTTTGACTCAAATTTTATACAAGCTTTCTTATTATTTAATGAATGCAGATGTTGTTACGTAAAATAATCTAATTTTTTTAGAAAAACATTTTTACGTTTACCAAATAATTATAGAAAACATAGTATTCTACTCACGAGTAAATAGCCATTACTCACTCAGGCCTGTTACGACACTCGGCTGCCGGCTCGTGTCGCAATTTCGGCCTTAGTAAGTAATGGATATCATTACACGCTCGTTGATTAATATGCTATTTTCAAATAGAATTTTTGTTTTTCATTTGTATTGAATTATAATTTTAAAAAATGTTAAAAACGCATTTTTTAAAAACTACACCCCTATTATAAATTATACATGAAAACCAAATTTCTATATGAAAAATAAATTCAATTTGAAGGGCAAACAGTTCTGCTTTTGTTAAATATTTTATTGCAAATGCCCCAAAATCAATTATTACTAGCAAAAATTAAGCTTTTCATAGATTTTGCCAACTATCTTCTTAAGGGTATACATAACTCAAAAAATAAGGAGATTGAATAAACCTTGATTTATTTTAGTAAAAAAAAAAACGTATACTTAAATGATAACAAAAAATTAAAAGATGATATTTTTCAGTATGGGCTCAAAAACCGGTAATGGCTATTAAACCTTGGTCGCTAAATTCAAACGAACCTCAACAACAATCTCATAATGCTCCAATGCTGGATATGACCCAGGTACACTTAAATTATTTACAAATATGAATTAAATTTTGTTTGTTTCAAATTAAATTACTACTAGTATTATTTTTTAGGGATTTCAACGACAACCTGTCCATCACCGGTTAGGTTTTAATAATGAAACATTCCAACCTCAGCAACCTCCACTATTTCAAGGACATAATGTTTACGTTCAGCAACCTCCTGTACAGAGACCACCAAATATGCAGGATATTCAATATAATATTAATCCTTTAATGCCACCTCCTCCAATCCAGCAACCTGTTTACGAATCGCCGCCACCTTTACAATTCAATGACAATACTGCATCTCCTGTCCACAACCTCATGCAACCACAGTATCAGTCACCTCCAAATTATCAGTCACCTCCACCATATCAACCACAATTTGAATCCCCGCCAACGAATTATCATAACCAATTTAAACCTCCACCAAGTTTCCAACCTATATTCGAGCCACCACCCCCAATGAATTTCCAACAAACATTTATATCAAATAACTATGAAAACCAACTCGAAAGTTATCGTAGTTTTGATCCTCCGTTACGTCAAGTATTTAATCAGGTATCCCATGGGTATGACAACCACCCTTACAATAAACCACCTGATATAAAAACAAATTCTCAATCAAATAATATGGATAATTTCATCAAGGGAAGTCCTAAAGGAAAGAAGATTGGTAGGAATAATCAACTGATTAATAATTTTCCAAAGAGAACTTTTGAAAATACCAATTTACAAGTTGTTAAGACTGTTGATAAATCCACAGAAATTATACAGGTTAGTATTAAAACAGCTTTCCCGGTAACCACTCTTAGTAGTTCAGAGTAGCTCAGAACTACTATTATTTATTATTACCTATTATTATTTATTAATATAAGGCAAAAACCTTTAATACAAAAATATGTAAACTTAAACCTAAATAATGCAAAAAGTTAACAATAGATAGTAAAATAATTTCGAAAAACAAATAAATACTAAGCCAATCTTAATAAATACATACACAATAATCAGTAGACAAGCACAAGATAATACAGACATGGAATTAATCTAGGGATATTTGTCATATTGGGTCCTGGGGGCCTTTATCGTAATTTTATTTTATGAAATAAATATTAATAATAATGTTTTTAAATAAATTTTATTTTATTTAACATAAACCAAAAGAAATTGTCAAAAATTAATATCTATAACCTAAGAACTATACAAGGACAAAAAATGAAAATCCAAGAAAAAATATATTAGCCTTAAAAAAGTAAACCTAATAATCAGTATGCCCTCCTCGATTATTAATCACAGCTTGGCATCTTCTTTGCATAGTCAGAATGAGAGTATTTAACTCAGGTTGAGGAATTTCTTGCCAAATTTCTTGGAGAGCTTCAAACAGTTGCCGGCGGTTTTGAAAACCATCAGCCCTACTTCTAAGTCTTCTTTTAAGAATATCCCATGCGTGTTCAATCGGGTTTAGATCAGGGGATTGAGCAGGCCATGGTAGAACTTCGATTGAATTGACTCACAAGAATTCATGTACGGTCGCTGCAACATGTGGACATGCATTAAGATAAAATTTTCTCCAACTGCTCCTGCATATGGAAGGATAATTGGTTCAAGAATATTCCTTATATACCTATCACTGTTGAGGCTGTTCTCCACCAAAACGAGATCGGTTCTTCCCCCGATACTGATTCCGGCCCAAATCATGATAGAACCACCTCTGTAAGAATGCACATTCTGCAATCTTGCCCTATTGCCAGGAGTTCTCCACACTCTAACACGTCTTGAATCTGGATAAAGCCCAAATCGCGACTCGTCAGAAAATATAATATTACTCCATTGATTATTTTTATTTATTTAAAAAAAAAAAAAAAAAAAAAATTATTATCCCACAAAACATATTCCTCAGCCCAAGTTAAACGAGCTCCGCGATTTCCACGTGTTAATGGTGGGCACCTCAATGGTCTCCTGGATCTTAAGTTATCTTCGTGTAATCTGTTAATGATAGTCCTGGGTGTCACCTGAACTCCATGAACCTCTTGAAGCTGCATTTGTAAATGTCGGGCGGTAATCGTACGGTTCCTTCTCGTAGATAATTGCACAAAACGATCCCGATTTTCTGTGGTACAGCGATTTCGTCCTGTATGCCTCACGGATACAAAGTCGCGAAATTTCGCTTTGAGTAGTGCCCAATGCACGCGCAATATCAACTTGACGCAAGCCGGCCTCAAGCATTCCAATAGCTCTTAACATTTGGTCTCTTGATAAATGTTGTCTCTCCATGATAACGTACAGCAATAATGGCAGTGGAAAAGAATAGCAACAACTTCAACGGCACGTTAAAACACCAAACTCAAATTCAGTTTACGTTTATTTATGCATTTTTTGGTCGGATAAATAAAAAACACAAAAGAACAATAAAAATCTACAACAGCTGCTCAATTTTATTGCGATGCGGTTATTTATTTTAAGTTATTTTATTTAAAAAAAGTCAAAATGGATGTGATTTAAGCCCAATACGATGAATATCCCTACATTTTTTCCAGGTGTGTACATCTAGGTACAAAGACACAAAACCGATTTATTATCTATTTATTTATTATCTTAGTTATTTATACTGTGCTATTGTTATAACCATAGAATACATAAAAGTCTTTGCATTTTCAAATTATTTTAACCTTTATTTGTAAATATTATGACTGTTAGGTGAGAAGACAGGGGAATGCACCAACCTTGCCAGGTCGCCTATTCCAAACTATGACCTCACAAAATTTAAATTTTCTACCGTTTGTGTAAATGACATATAAAAGTAATTAAATATTAAGATTTAGTCGCACTTCGTCTATTTAATGAAACAAAAATTAAAAAATCGGGGAAAGGCCATTATTACCTTATGGTAACTTTTTAAGCAAATAATTTTTTTCGACTTTTCCATCCACTTGTTGTCTTAAGTTTGGAAGGATCTTATCGTTCTTTGGGAGGATCGTGTTCCAATGTTGATATTCATACCACATGTATAGAAAAGTAAAATATTTAATTTTGTAAAATACAGGGCCATGAAAATTTGTGTGTGCTTCAGAAAAGCTTTTTGAAGTTGTGAATTTTTAACACCGTTTTGCACAATTTGACAACAATGTCGGGATTAACTAACAACTAACATTGCATTTCTTTTATTGCATTAATGCAATGTTAGTTGCCGATATCTAAATATTTTAATTTTCTGATGTTAATAATGTATTAATTATGTATTTAATTACATATTTATAAATATTTTATTTTAATTATTTAGCGTATAGTTTTATCAAATTAATAAGTAAATTATTTATTTATTGCAGAATTGCCATTTTTTCTTCAATTTTTACAAAAACTTGAATAAAACATTTGGAGCATTGCATAAGATTATATTTCTATTACATGATAAAATGGTATTAGTATTATAGTTTACGAAAGTTTTATTGATATCCATTCACTAGAACATCTTGAAATTAAAATGTTACGATTTTTACACTACATTTTGGATTTTCTAAAACATTGGCAATATTGGATAATTTTTCACCTATGTGTCACAAATAAATCCATTAATTTGCAAACTTATTATTTAATTATAAACATAAATATAATATATCCAAGCGCAGCTAATTATTTTTAATAAAAAATTCAATTTTTTGGAAATGAAAATAAAATTATCGTCAATTTTTGCAAGCGATTCCGGGCTCTGCGTTGCGTTAAGAGGATATGGAGTCTACAAAATTATATGGGTTTTTCCCTGTTTTTATAGACACAAACTACGCGAATCTGTATTGAGCTATACAGGGTGTTTCGTAAGTAGGGTATAAATCATCACGGGAACCTTAAAAAAAATCGTTATATAGAAAATTCGCTATATAGAAATTCGTAATTTTGATATAAAAAATTTGTTATTTACTTTATAGCTCTTTATTTTACCTAAAAATATGAAAGGGCGTTGTTTTTAATGCGCATGTTTTACAAAAACTAAATTTGCTCCAAGTCGGAGGTATAACTTATAAGTAAACCAGACTCGACAAATCTCGGAATTTGCGTTCATTTCTAAAAATTCTAATTACCTACCTGATTTTCTATTATTCTTTACACTAATCTAATATAAAATTATCCGAAATTTTTAAAATTAGCCATCCAATGACCAAAATTTATGAAAGATTCTAATATTTATGTAAAAAAATTCGTTATAGGTAAACTTTAATACGTTATAAGGAGTAAAAAATACATTAAAAACGCCTTCAAGGTGAAGATTCTCAAAAAAAATTCGTTATATAGAGAAATTCGTTATATGGAAGTTCGTTATAGGGAAGTTCAACTGTACTTTTTTAAGAAGAAAAGTTCATATGAATATATCCAATATTCATTCATAAAAAAGATTTTTGCCATACAGTTTAATTATTTAACAGCATCTTCTAAACAAAATTGAAGGTGATATTTTAGATTTAAAATATTATAGTTCGTTTTGGTAAGTTAGATTTTAATTTCATTTCTCCCCAAATTCCCATATGAAAACGATAAGGTCCTTTTTATGTGCTTTCAACTTGTTTTTGTCCCTATTTAACTAAATGTGGATTTTTTAAATAATTAAAGAAAGTATACTCATATTATTTAAAATTTAAATTGAGAATCTATCTTGCAATACCTGGTAAATAAGTTTATACTTTCGAAACTAGCTGCCGAGCAAATTTTGAAAATGCTGAATCTGTGTAACTGAGTAACCTAAGTTTAATTTACAGGCAGCAAAGATGGCAGAAGAAGACGAGGAAACACGTTTGTATCGTGAAAGAATCGAGAAACAAAAGCAGTTACGTGAAAAGTTGTTAGCTCAGAAGGAGGAACGTCGAAAAAAAGCAGCAATGAAACAGAAAGCTGAGGAGGAACTAAAAGTTGTAAAAACTCCTGCGGAACTACTTGAAGAAGAAAAGAGTTTGTTATTAACACCTGAGATAAAAACGGTAAAAAAACCAGGTGCTAGCGCTCTAAATCAATCGGAATTTTTAAATACACGCAAGGTATTCGCTAAAGATAGCTCATTGCCGCAATCTACAATCGTTCTAATTAAAGATTTGGCGGCTGGTACAACTGAAGTTAAATTGCGCAAATTATGCGCGGGAATGGGGGATATTCAGGTAAGAACGTGTTTGTAGTATTTGAAGGAATTCGTTTGGATATTCGGTTTTTGTGTTATGAATTTTTTTTATTTTTTAAAGTATTGTACTTTTCATATTATAAAGAGATAATTTTATTTTAAATACAGTATTTCGAATTTTTAATGAGGCTTTTTCTACTGATTACTCTTCTCCAAGTTGATATAGTTTTAATTTGTTAAGAATTTTTATCCCTTTCGGTGCCTATGACATAATTTAGACAAAACTATAGTTAGCACAAGTTAATTCCTCTCCATTTTTTAAAAGAATATGAAATGGGGCATATTCTGAGATGAGGGATAAATAATTACCAGTAACTTGCAAATAATCTAACTTTGAATTGAATGAAAACCATTATGATGATACAGTGTAACATTTATTTTAATTTGTTAATACAAATTTGATATTTTTTGTAAAAAATTTATAAAATGTCCTATACTGTGTGCAGATGTTTAAACCCACTTGATCTCGAGGATTTTTTTTTAAATTTTCTCAATATTTCAATGGTTTTTCTTGTTATAAATAAAAAAATATAAATCGGTTTTTATTTAAATTTTTTATTGAAAAGATTATTTAGTATGGTAACCCCGAAAACAAACTTTTTCAACGCACAATGTCACATTGCATTTTTGACACATCCATATAGATCTTGAGTGACATACATAATCTGCAATCCAGTTGTTTAGTTCTTCCACCCCTTTTCTCATGTTTCATCACTATACTTTATTTTTTAACTAGGAGGAGTGAGTGACAGGAAAGCCCAACTTACATTATAAAAGTTACTAAAAAAATAACAAAACAGGTTTTAACAGGAACTTTAAGTTATTTTGGATTTTTAATGATAAAATATGGACAGAAACATAATTAAATTCCCTATTTCTTTGTGCACTGAATAGAAATTTATACATGTAAATACATTAGTACTTAATTAAAATTTTATGATTAATATTTTGAGGTTATATATCAAAAATCATCCAAAATAATTATCCGGTGTAAATGTTGCTGACTTTTAACCAATCAAAACGTTAATTTTTGGCATTTTAGTGCGGGAAATTTAAATCACTCCTTTTAGTTAATTATATGATTAAACGAACTTACCTTGGTAAGTGAAGTTCTGATCATAATTGTATGATATCCCTATCTCGAAGAGTTTACTATGTAGTATCTAGTCTGGATACGATTTCTTTACACCATTCGTAGCGAGTGAGATGAAAAATACCCAGCAGCGCCACACCACTAGCAATGCGCCAGCGCGCGTAACTATTTCATTCGTTTAGAGTAGGTACATCCGTAATCTATTATTTTGGGAAGAAATTATTTATAATTTGGGATAAGGGTGGGAGTAAACTCTTCGAGATAGGGATATCATACAATTATGATCAGAACTTCACTTACCAAGGTAAGTTCGTTTAATCATATAATTGTATTTCAATCCCTATCTCTCGAGTTTACTATGTAGATGTTTAAAGCAGATTACGGATATAAAAATAAAGTATCTTTATTCAAAACTATATTAAACTTTGTCATAGATACAAACATTATGGAGAAAAAAGTATAAATCCTTATTATAATACAAAATAAAACAGAAAATTATAATTCTAACATTATAAAATGAACAATTAAGGAAAAAACAAAAGGATATAATATATTTAGTGAATTATAGCTTTAGCAAAAACGTCATGATCTGTAAGATCCAAATTATAAAATCTAGCAAATGTCTCTGAATTTTTGGACCAACCGGCTGTTTTCCTTATGGTTTCAATATTAATACCTCCTCTTTTTAAAGCAGATGTACTAGCATGACGGGTACTGTATCCACTAAAAATTGAGGTATTTATTCCACCTTTATTTAAAATATATTTAGTCCAACGACTTAGAGTTTGAGACGTTACCGGCTTAAACGGTTTCTTTAGAGAAATGAATAAAAAACTAATATTTAGTCTAAACTTTCTTGTTCGTTCTAAATAGTCCACCAACGTCTTGGCCGGGCAGACTTTACTATTCTCGAAAAAAGGTAATACCAATTTTGGTTGTCTTTTGTTTGGGCCCGAGGTCTTAATTAAATCGTCAATTCTTATTATTATTTCTTTTCCGTTTATACTTATATTTTCCAATTTAATTAACGCGAAAGTCTGCATACGGTGCCCTGTTGTTATTGCTATTAAAAATATTAATTTGGAACTCAAATCTTTAATATTTAATTTAGAATTTTCTGGTCTTTCGTTAATGTATCTTAGCATTACATCTGGATCCCAAATAGAATCATATTTCGCCATAGGAGGACGTAACCTTGATACACCTTTTAAAAACCTTTTAATTTTAAAATCTTCGCCTACCTCAGGTCCCAATAAAAAAGAGAGTGAAGCTCTTAAACAGTTAATATATGAGTATGATTTTCCATTGTCAAATTCTAAAGATAGAAACCTTAGAACACAATCAGTTGAGTATTCATAAAAATTTATTTTATTTAAGATTGAATAATCCCACCATCTTCTTAGTCCGTTTTCATATTGTTTTTGCGAAGCCCGTGATAATGAGGCAATGACAATATTAAAAGATTCCTTTGGAAAATTCCTTAACGTTAACGCTTCCCTGACAACTGTGCCGAAACCAGGGAAAGGCTGCTCCACCTGGAGTGGGGTTTTCCGCTGGAAGAAATAAGTAAATCTTTACTAGGTTTGAAAACTATTGGACCCTTCTTTATTAAAGAGATAAATAATGGCCACCAAGGCTGTGTAGGCCAGTTTGGTACAACCACAATACCTTCCGACCCTTCTTCAGATATCTTTCTTAAAACTTTTAAAATTATAGAAAAAGGAGGAAACGCGTAAAAGTACGAGGATTTCCAGTTCATAGTCAACGCGTCCACCCAGTAAGAAAACGGGTCTTGGTGCCAAGAAACATACTTCTTACACTTTGTGTTTATCCTAGAAGCGAATAAATCTATATCTGGAGAACCGAATTCTGTGGTAATTTGTTTAAAGGCGTACTCTGCTAAACCGAATTCGGTCTCCTTTTCCCCAATCCTAGACTGTATATCCGCCTCTACATTATCTCCTGAAGGGATGTAACTTGCGAAAATAAATATCTTACGCTTCTCACACCAAGACCAGACATCTTTAGCAATTTTATTTAAACTTGGGTATTTTGTGCCCCCAAATTTATTGATATAAGCAACTGCTGTTGTGTTATCTATTTTAAGAAGTACCTCGCAGTCAAATAATTTATCTGCGAAACATTTTAAACCGAAAAAAGCGGCCAGCAATTCTAAATAATTAATATGGAGATCTCTTTCAGAATTATTCCAAAAACCGTGAGTTCTCTCACCTTTGCAATAAGCTCCCCAACCACTTTTTGACGCGTCAGAATAAATTGTTAAAGCATAATTATATGACCTAACAGGGTTGGGATTTAAGCAATTTGATTTCCACCAATTTAAATCTTCAACCAACGAATCTGGGAACGTCATATTTGCATCAAAGTTTCCTGAATTTAACTTTAACTCAAGAAATTTAATCCTTTCGAAAGATTTAAAATGAGCCCAACCAAATCTCACAGCCGGGCAACACGAAACCAAAGTGCCTACAAGGCCAGCGAAATCTCTGATTTTGATATGGTCCCCAACCTTAAATTGCTTAATCAAATCCTGGACTTTATGAATTTTTTCCTTCGGTAAACTGATATCTAAATTGATTGAATTAAAATTGAAGCCTAAAAAAGTACAAAATGTCGTTGGGGTTAATATGCTCTTTTTATAATTTATGGTGAAACCTAAAGATTCCAATAAAAGTATTGTCTGAGTAATATTATTTAAACATTCTGTATCAGAACGACCAAAGAGAATAAAATCATCTAAATAAACTATTGAGGAAAAACCCCTTTTCCTTAGATGTGCTACTACTGGCTTTAAAAGTTTGGTAAAAATATATGGAGCGCAGCTCAACCCAAAAGGGAGGCATGTGAATTCAAACAAATTCTTTTCAAATTGAAAGCGCAGGTATTTTCTATCTCGTCTATTAATAGATATAGAATAATATGCGTCTTTTAAATCAATTTTGGCCATAAATATACCCCTCTCTAATAATCCTACAACCGACCTCCAATCTTCCATTTTAAAATGGTCTACCTCAACATATTTGTTGAAATTTTTAAGATTTAAAATAAACCTAGACGATCCATCGGACTTAGGTACTAAGAAAGTTGAAGATATAAATTGGCCTATGACTGGCTCGCAAGACGTAATTGCTCCACAATCTCGTAAATTGTTAATATGATTCTTACATTCCTTCTTCTCTTTGACTGACCAAACTCTTTCTTTTGGTACAAACGTTTGATTAGGCAAACGACTACAAATTGGAATCCTATAACCACGAACGCATGATGAAATAAAAGGGTCGGAAGTAATGTTTTTCCAATTATTAAAGAAAAAACTAACACGTCCTGCGGAATGACTTACATTGTTAATACAATCTATGGTCTTTGGGCCCGATTGAAATTGGATTGGTTGTTGAGACGTGGACGCCATTGAGAATTCCTCTTGTTGGCCTCCCTCCAATTTTGCCTTTGGTTTTTCCCACCTGTGTAATGTTGCCGAGGTTTGTACTTGTATACAGGTGGGGCCTTCAAGTTTTTTGGCTCCTTTTGTTTAGGGAATTGGAAACCCGACCTTTGTTTGTTAATAATCAACTCCCTCGACACTTTTGATATGTTCTGGGCCGCTTTAATGTCTTCCTCTAGGTTATGGCCAAAAAGGAATTTGTCTATAGGGGCGGCATTAAGTGTGTCCTTCAACGATTCTTTTATATTCACACGTAATAAGGAACGCCTCACTAGGCTTTGGTCATATTGAATACTAGATAAGATTCTGACCGCGTCATTTAAAGAATCAATTAATTTTATTTGCGATTTATCATTGCATTCAATGAGTTTTGACAGGCACGTACTTGTAGCTGATAAGGCAGCCGAAATTTTTTGTTGTGATAAAATCAACCTGTTGTCCTTATGAATTTGAGCCTCCGATAAACCAGATTTAATGGACGGATTTAAAACCGGAGGCTCGAACATGCTACAGTTTTCCGGAATTTCGTGTTTATTAATCATTAAGGAAATATCCTCTGATTTAATTCCGGTTTTTAGAATAAACTCTAAATTATTAGCCAGTTTTTGGTGAATTGGCGGTCCATAATTAATTCTTTGGGTACCATCGTCGCCCAAAATCTTTAAAATTTCGTTATCCGTGCCTGCGTCATTTGTTTGCGCATTAGAATTAAAAGAAATGTTTTGCAGAACCTGAATTTTTGACGCGCCTGTACTAGGATCGTCGTTTTCTTTGTCCTCCAGTTGGTGCAGCGGGCTACGCATTTGCAACGCAGTTAACACACACCTCGGAATATGGTCCCCTGTCTCCTCCCCTTCCAACGCCGAACTTCCTGAATACAGCGACTCTGGCTCGAACAAAGATACCGGGGGTGACGGTGTTACAATATCTCTTGCATCATGCCCAATCGGCGTGCCTACATTGTTAAATAAAACAATGTATTAGCATATGAATTTATTGATATAGTTAGTGTATATTTACACTTGTCGTTAGGTGTAATAATTGTGTATATTTACACAAAAAATAGCTAGGTATATTTACCTCACCTTACTCAATAAATAAACGGGTATAATTACCCATTTAAATTAGAATATATTCCAATTTTTTAAATATAAAAGTTTATTAACTAATATATAAGGACCCTCTTAATCTGAAGTTTAATCTGAAATTAAAAACTTCGTTATGAAACTTAAAACTTACTTGATGTCGATCTATTATCGTCGACGTCGATTTCACGTTCCCTTTTACACTTCTTTTTAAGTTTCTTTAACTTCTTTTCTAAATCCTTAATGTCATCTAAATATTTCCTTTTATTTGATCTACCCATCTTACTTTGGACTTTTAACTCGCTCACGTTTGTGTCCTTACTCTCGTATACACCAAACAAGAATGAAATAGTTACGCGCGCTGGCGCATTGCTAGTGGTGTGGCGCTGCTGGGTATTTTTCATCTCACTCGCTACGAATGGTGTAAAGAAATCGTATCCAGACTAGATACTACATAGTAAACTCGAGAGATAGGGATTGAAATACAATGAAGTATAGTTGCGTTAATTTAGTGTACACTATTGAGTACACCGGTACCAAATGAGTTAATGATGTGTCCCCTTTTGCCTTTCATTATTTCAAGGTCAATTTAATTTCTTTTGCACTAAAATATTTGTTTTGTCAATAATACTGAATAGCAACTTTTTAGGTCTTTCAAGAAAAACTTTACAATAATAAAATCATTGGAAATTATTATACTGTTAAATCAATTCATAAATATGTTATTATTCTTCGAAATTTATAAATAAATTAGAGTTAGATTTACGAATTATTCTATTTGAAGTTACTGGTAAATTTACCTTACATAAAATATAAAAACTGCAAAACAAATTAAACAATAGTTGAATAGTTATTAGTTATTTTCTGGCTTATAACATAACAAATTATGTTTTGCTTCTGAAATCAATTTTAAAAGACAAAAATTCTGTGATGAAAATATTTAGAGACATCATTAACATATTTATATTTCTTATGAAGATATATTTTATAATAACGACTTTAACGTTAAAGACGACTCTAAATTTTTCATCCCAGTCGCTGAATACAGGCTAATATCCTTTAAAAATGACAAAGTAACTAAGTTCGCATTTTGCCATTCCAGTAACACAATCGACCACAAAATGTACTATTGCATTGTTCAGAGTTTCTTTAGGGATTATGTCGATTTTGAGTTGAAAACTTAAAATACTGCTCTTTTCCAAATTTAATGACCATAACTTTCATTTAGAAATTGTTTTTCATGTATAATGTATCTGCAGATGTTACACTTATTTAAATGTTAAAAATTGTGTATTAAAAAAGTATTCTTACGTAAATTTGGTATAGAACGTTTTCAAATTTCAATAAATTAACATTTCTTTTAATACTATTGCTTGTTTTATAATTAATACAAAATTTAGAGCTTTTAACATTTGCATTATTATATTAGCTAATCATTCCATACAATACGAATACGGGGTACGCCGCAGGCCACTCTACATAACTAACATGTTATCCATAAGTCGATTCTACCCCATCTAATGGTGGCTGGGTAAAACGTAAAAAGATGTGAAATTCAGTACAAAAACGGACAAATTATATCAATCAAACTAAACAACAAAATAAATTTATTATCTTACAAAATTTATCTAAAAAATGTAAGGTATTTTCTTGATATGAAAGCTCACAAAAAAGCTTTAATCCTTTTAACGGCCGGTATTATTTTAACATTTGTACTATGTTCCTGAATTTAAACTGTTTGTACTTTATATGTCAAATTAAACCTCATTGAAAATTAAATGGCATTTAAACATTTTGATAATGAAAATTTATGGGTCAAAAGTGTATGTATTGATTACACTATTAATTCTCTATAATTTTCAAAACGTTTTTTTAGAATTGTAGAGAAAGTAGCTTCTGGACCAACCACCTTGTTAACCAATCAATTTTTTAATGTTTTCTAAAGTTCCAATAAAAGAAACATGAAAATAATCTTATTCGTTAAAAAACACTAAATATGAGATACTCAAATTTTTTTATAAAATTTAAAATAGTGTTTCTGGCTTGTTTATTTATTGAAAACACAAACTAAGAGTTATCAATTTAAATTTTGTTTGTTTAATTTAAATTTGTTTAAAATTTTGAAAATTAGTTTGATTTTAGTAAGTTCACTGGACCATAAAATTGAAAATTTCAGGAATACCACTAATCCTATCAAAATTTAACAGGTGTACTTTTTTATGATAAATTAAATAAAGATTTTAAAAATCCAAAAAAGATCGTAAAATTTTGCATTGGTGTACCGAATAAATTCAAGAAATGGGACCTTGACCTGTTTCTACGCCACTGGATTGTCAAACTAAGACAAAAGTAATGGCCAAAGGTGGCTATCCAGTAATAGCCTCTAAAATTTTATTAATTTTTATTCAGCCTATCCAGAGAAAATATATAAAAAGTAAAACTAAAAAGAAATTTCAACACCCTGTATCTCAGTAACAGTTGAGTTTTGGACAAATGCTTTTATGGACTTTTTGTCTTATTTTTTACTTCTAGTATAAGCACACAAAGCTGTGACCACCATTTTAGAAACACCCTGTATAGTTTATTATTTCATTTTCACAATTTTTCATGAATTTTCTTTAAATGATGTATAAAAGAATGTCCACCTCTTAGATAATATGATTTGCAAGAAAATCCACTTTTATTCATTATCATTATTATTCATTGCTTCATTTAATCAATAAATTACAACATGCCTAGATGAAATTAATATATTTTTGAAAATTTGTGACTAATTGTTTTATATTTGCTTGTAGAGCCTGCAAAGTTTAATTTGTTTTGCATTTTTAAAAAGAAATTACTTAATGCACATAATTTGTTGATACCTCGACCAATGTGATATGAAAGACTGAAAGTATTAAGTGTAGTAAGATATCCAATCTTTTCTCAATTCAATAATCTTGAATAAGGTTAATATTCAAAAATCATGTATTAAATTAAACTAAAATTTGTGTGCCACAATTTTTATTTGTATTGTAAAATTTACATTGCATTTTTGCAAAATAAAACTTCCTTATCTTGGAACATTTATTCTTACAGTGGAAGAGATTTTTTGATTTTTTGCTAGTTTTTAAATATTCACCGCCGTGACAATCAAATTAAATAAAATTCCAATTTATTTGATACTATTACAATCGTTCAATGTAGTATCTTGTATAGAAAAAAAAAACAAAGTACTAATTAAATATTTTTCTGAGTACTTCGAATATAGAACAGAATATTAAAATTGATGTAAGTTAGATTTACAACAAGGCTCTAACAGGTGAAAAACTTGGTTAATTTCAAGTTTAAATTCTTAATTAAAATGAATCATACTTCTATTCGACCTGTAAAAAGTTGCAAGATGGAATCACTATTTCATTTTCAAGAAAAAATCATTCACATTAGTTGTTCTCATTACTCTTAATTTAAACTTCTGATTACATCACAAAAGTTAATTTATGGTAAAACTTTGATGCATGGTCCATAAAATTTCAGTATTGCTAATTTATCGCTGTGATTCCAGGTAGGAAATTTAGAAAAACGAATTTTGTTTTCAAAACCATTTATGAATATATAAACTTAAAACCATCTACACTTTTAGTTTAAAGACCATAAAAATATGTAAAGTAAAATATGTAAGTACCATAAGTGCGATAACATTTAGTTAATATTTTTAAACAAGGTTCTAGAAAATAAAGTTAATATTAGGAAAATAATGGTCAATGTGTAAACGTTATCATCTTAATGGTGCATTTAGTAGAATGATGAATGTGGGACTGTGGGAGTGATTTTTATTAATTTAGTATTTACCAGCAATGTTTTTTATGTATGAAAGTTAGTTGCATAAAGTTTAAATCAATTTCAACTGTTACACTGATTTAAGTAAAATCTGGTTTTAGTAAAATAAATTAGGTTTATTCAACTATAAATTTGAAAATTATTTCAATATTTAACACTATCTCTTTCCACAGTAATACTAAATGTTCTAAGTTTTCCCAGAAAATGCAATATCTGATCTAAATCATCTGTTCAAAGAAAACCGACAAAGATTTGTATATAAACGCTTACGTAACTCAACGTTGTGATATTTTAAATTACTATTCTTACGGGAATAGTTAATGTATTGCCATTTGCCTAACCAAAAATTAATTAGATAATGTTTTATTTTTTATAAATACATATTTTATACTATGTACTTAACTGCTACAAGCTATTAAAAAAAAAAAAAATTCTATAAAATGTTAATAATATTTACTTTAATATTTTTATGTAGAAATTAGATTTAAAACATCAAATATAAATGTTATGTTTTAAAATTTGTAATTTTATATGATGAATACTGTTTAAAAATTATTGTTTTTATTATCATATTTTATAGCCCTTTGTTCCTGTGCAAATTTAACAGCAAAATTATATAATGAATTTATTTTTAAAATTTCCCCATTTGCTATATCAAATTATTGTTGGTAATCTAAAAAATAGTTTCTATAAAATACACTGCAGGAAGAAGTGTGAGAATAGTTTATACATACATATAATTGTTCTTTTTCTTATTCGTGTACAGTGGACTTCATTTTAATGATAATCTTTGGAGGATGACTAAGTGATTACATTATAATCACAATATTTCTTAAATAATACTTTTTTTAACGCTTTACGTCTACTAATACTGGGAGTAACTTTTATAAATTTCCATTGATCTTTTTTCCATTAATGGAATTTATAAATTAAAGAGGCTGAGTAAAAGTTATTTTCAAAAAGTGGTATTGTAGATATTTAGGGAATCTTCAAGTGTAATTTCCTGATATTTTCTGAAGTGTCCTAAGTTTCAAGTGTTTAGATAAGTGTTTTGAAAACTCAATTCTGTGCCCTATTTTATTATTTCTTTTTTTGACTTTAGTTTATGTTAAAGAAGTTTTTTACTATTGTAATTTTTTCTGAAATAGCTGCCACCACCCATTAAAAGTAAAATTAATCGAAAACTAATAAAACTTCGATTTGGACGTTTTCGTTTTTTTACTTTTATTACCGTGTATAACATACCCCCAGAGTTTGACACATTCCTCCCGATTCACTCTGTATGTAATATTAATACTCCTGACCTTGACATACACTAGTTTTCTATAAAATATTTCATCATTGAGATAATTTTAAGTTGACATTTTGTAAACATTTTAGTGCTTTTTTAATCTTCAAATTTTGAGGATTGGATTTTTTTGAATGCCAAATCTTTTCAATTAACTGAACACAAAATAATTTTTAACTTGCCAAAAATATTTCTCGTACAGTGTGAAAGGTTGACCAACTTCATCATTATAAATCAGTTACTGAAAATTCTGGATAAGTTGTTAGTAACGTAAAATATTTTCAAGTTTATTTTTTTAAGAAAAGATATAGGTTTAAAATGTTTATAAAGATTCGCATTTGTATTAGGATATTAGCCGAATGTTCTCGGAGTTTTCCTGATTGTTATTCGGTTAATTCCATTAGCCACAAAAAAAATAAAATTCAAGAGTTATTTAGTACTTAGATTCTATTGAATCATTTGTAATTTTGTTGCTAAATCTGCAAACAAGGGTCCTTTCTCTACGAAATAATATTGTTGTTTACCACTGCGTGTATTTTCAGAAATGCGAATTATCACCAAAGGAGCGACAAGCAACAATTCAATTTAAAAGTGTTGCATCCGCTCATGCTTTCTTTAAGAGATATCATCGACATATGTTAGATCTATCTATGATACAAGTTAAATTAGTTGAATGAACAATGCCAAATCAAGATTAGTTCAAAAATATGTATTGTTAAGTATCTAGTATTTCCTGAATACAAAACTAACTGATAACTATGTAAATTAAGGCATTACTCCTAATTTGTTTATAAATGTTATGGTTTAGTTTAAACCTATAATTAAAATAATAATGAAATTTTGAAGTCGAATAATTTTTTATTTGTACTAAATAATTCATAAATTTTGGTTATTATAGCTTGTAAGTTCTATATATTTTTTATGTTCCATGCAACTTTATTGTAATAGTAATAAAATATTCAATACACAAATTTAGAATCAAAAAATTAAGTTTAAATAATAATTTTTACTAAGAATTACCAACTTATGTTGAATATTCAATTTCGTTAAATCTACAGAAAATCCAAAAATTATTTGATTAATAATATAATCGTCAAATTTCTAATCTAGAACATTGTGTTTTATCAAAATAGTCTGCTTATACACCCTTTTTTTAATTTTATGTACGTACAAATACAGGGTTTTGTATTTTCTGATATCTCATTTCAATCAATTTTTAGTACCTGGTTAGTAACAGTAGCATGTATTCAGCGACCGTGATGAAAATTTTAGAGCTGTCGTTAAAGTTAATCACGTCTTTAAGAAAACATTTCTTATGAAAAAATATTTTTTAATCACGTGTTTAACGTTAACGACGTCTCTAAATTTTTAATCGCGGTCGCTGAATATACGCTAGAATATCTAAATAATCTTCCCCCTATTCTCCTTTTTTTTTACTTAATTATGGTGTAAACTATATTTTATTATACAGTTAAATTTTTGTATCCAAATATTTTTTGCTGATGATTTTCCTACTTCTTTTTGTGATTTATTTTGAAATTACCGAATTGAAAAGTTTTGTTTAAAAAAGTAGGAGTAGTATTTTCTTTACTTACACTAATTCACAACCGCTAATAGTGAAACTTTTAATTATTTGTTAATTTTATGTTTTTTATACATAAGTATTTATATATTTTATGAAGTTTAGCCATACTATTATTCTCAATGGAATTAATTTTTTTTTATGACCAGTGTATTTAATATTTTATTGTCTAGTAAGTAGTTATGTAATTTTTTAAAATGTATTTTATATCTATATTCTATATTGTGCTATTTTCATTTAAAAGTAGGTATGTACTTACCTACAATTATAAAATGTATTTTATATTTGACATTATATTGCAATACTTTTATTATTGTTTGGTTTTTTTAATCCCCATAATCTTTGTCATATTCGAATTAATTATAAATAAAAATATATTTTTATCAAAACTAAAATTACAAAAGCGTTTGGGAATCCGTAACGAATCGGAACAATAGAGTAGTAACCAATACCAAAAAAATAAGGAACAATTTTACCACATCAAATGTTTAGATTTTAAGCGGTGTTTATATTAGGCGTGAGGCCACGCTTAAATTTTTCAAGCGTGAAAATTTGGCGTTTTTGCACATGTTTCACGACTGTATCTGTCGTTTTCATACGGCTTATTTCCACGTCTTTATTCAAACATTTTAATGTAAACACTAAGGTGTTTGAAGCGTTTTACACACTTGGGCTAAGGATACAATAAATATTTAAAATTTTTACCAAACCTAAATGTGTGAATAGATGCATTTAAAAAAATGTTTTTGTTTAAAATCGGTTAAATAGTTTTTTTGCAAAAAATTCGCAAAGTTTTGCTACAAATACGGCCTTGGACTTTCAACCAAAAATTATAATTTTTACGGAATTTGTTGAGGGAGGTGAAGGTGCGAATTTTAAAGTGATTTTTTTGTAATAAAGCGGACCTTGAAAGCTTTCAGAGAAGGTGTATTACCTAGGGGTGAAATAGAATTTACGGGGATGATTAGACCGAAAAGCGTCAAAAATTACACTTTTTTAATTGGGATCTTACAAAAATGTTGCGTTATTTTTTTCGAAATTCAAAAACCCTATGCGTGGGCGGTTTGGGTTCGAGAAGCACATTCGACTGAACTTTTAAAATTGAAAATCAATTAAAAAATGGCCCGACGGGAGCCACTCATCCCTAAATTCAAAATTTCGACTTAATTTAGGCATAACTTCCGAACCCCTTCTAAAGTAAAAATTTCCTACGCGCTACCGGATGTAGAAATTATTCTTTTATAAGGCAGTGTCGAAAAATTTAATCATTTTTGGAAACTGTGGGCCAGGGTGGTAGAAACCTCAAGGTGGTGTGGAATAGTATATTACGCAACGAGCTAGAAAGTGACGAATTTTGTGCAAGTGTGAAAATAGCCGAACAAGTCGCTAGCCGAATGAGGATATCACACGGGCACGAAATTCACTTTCTTGCGAGTTGCGTACGCTATTAATATTAGTAATTTACAGGGTGATGATAAAGTTTGGAACCTTATTCATAACCGCCGTATTTAATTGTTTTGAGAAAATCGCTCGGACAGAGGTGAATTTTAGTTTTTAAAATGCCATCTCTTGAATTAAAAAATATATTAATGACGTCACTGGTGCTTTAACAATGAAGTCATCAGCGATTTTTTTAAATGGAAGCCCCCACTTTTTTTACTCATTATCGATAGAAATTCATGTCACTTACACTTAAACAATGATATAAAAAACAATTAAATTTTTAAACAAATTTTTGAATAAAAAATCTTTTTAATTCAAAAAAGGAAATTTTTATTTTAACGAAAAAGGTTTTATAAAAATATATTAAAATGAATTTGAAGTTACCAATAATTACAAAAGAAAGTAAATGATTAAATAATGCGCATTCTAATGCAAATGTTAAATGTATTTAACAAAATTTAATAAATAGTCTTGAAAAACTAGTTTTTTGATTCCATTTAAATGTTAGGAAATTTACAAAAATTAAATTTTAAATTTACTATTTATTGAAATCGTCCAAAATAAATCTTCTACAACATTCAAATTTTTCAAATTTAATAGTACAAATTAATTTTAAGTTTATATTAAAAAATTTTTAAACGAAAATTTGTTTACAAATGCAACAATTTTCTTATATCATCGTTTAAGTGACATAAATGTCTATCAAAAACCAGTGAAAAAAGTGGGGGTTTCTATTTAAGAAAATCGATGATGACGTCATTGCTAAATCACCAGTGACGTCATTAATATTTTTATTATACCAAGAGATGGGATTTTAAAAACTAAAATTGACCTGTCCGAGCGATTTTCTCAAAAAAATTAAATACGGCAGTTATGAATTAGGTTCCAAACTTTATCATCACCCTGTATATTCGGAGTAACAACTCAAAAGTCATAACATAACCTATTTTTATACCGTTCGAACAAGGTTCGCATACGCGCTTATGTCAAAAGTTGAATGAAATGAAAAAAAAGGGCATTTTGGTGTATACGAACTTGGTTCGTATCCGAACATTTTCGATCGAAGCATATCGAGTGGGTAGACCCCACACGAACTTCAAGTTCGTACACGAAATTGACTCTAAAGCAGCCTACAGACGATGCGTCGAACGTAGTCCAACGTTGGCTGAATGTATGTTTGCCGTATCGTGTGGAGGTCGGCGCATCACGAATGCACGAATGTTGGGACTCGTGTTGGCGTTTGTGCAGGTTCGCCTCTGTGGCGATAAATCTAACACACATCAAAGGACTAGACGAATGTTGGCCCAAATGCGCGAATGCATTCGTAATTCCCTCCAGACGATGCACCTAGACTTGTAATGATTTGTACAGAATTTTGTATTTGTTTAAGCAATATTTTATTACCAATTACCATTTTAGAATGGACCAATGAGTTGCCTTTTGGTACTGGAACTTGCACTATAATCTATACTCTATATAATCTTGATTACGTTGGTGCAAAGTTCGCTAAAACTACCAACGCCAATGTTGGACGCATCGTGTGAGGGGCAAACGTGAATGTCTATCAAAAACGAGTAGAAAACTGGGAGTTTTGATTTAAAAAATCGATGATGACGTCATTCTAAATCAGTGACGTCATTAATATTGTTTGTACCAAGAGCATTTTAAAAACTAAAATTGACCTGTCCGAGCAGTTTTCCCAAAAAAATGAAATACGGTTACGGCAGTTACGAATTTTGTTCCAAACTTCACCATCACCCTGTATATTTAAACAGTATACCAGGTGATTCATTTAACCTGGATATGGAATATCTTGAAAAATACGCAAAGCACAGAAAAATTTGCCAAATCTCTGAGGGACGCATATGTTAGTACTAAATTACTTCCACACCCACTGGGGGCAGGGCCGGCGGCAAATTTGAATCTTAAATTCGAACACCTATTTTTATCGCAGATTGCGATTCAACGTCAAAAGCTACGGACGATTTGTCCGAAAAAAATATTTTCTTTTCGCGACAGATGGCGCTGTAATCACAAAAAATTGAACAGACATCAAAGGGAGATAATCAAATATTGTTAATTGTTGGAAAACATATTTACACTTGTTAATTACCATTAATATCGACTGGAGACGGCGAGGCAGAATTGCAATTGCAGAAATAACCTTCCTAAAAAGTTTACTAGCTCTCGGTCTATATTAAGTAACTGCCTCGCTCTTATCCATATCACATGCAGATGCTACCCATAAGTGGGAGCGAGGGAAAAATCACATCCGTGGAAGAAATGGGATATGCCGGAATTTTGATAATTTTGCTTTACTAGTAAAGCATTTAAATTTTACCTGGTTGTCTGGTTGTCTGGTAGGTACCGAACTTATTCTTTATATCCACTTCCATATTTTTCTATTTTTTTTTTTGCCCGGTGGTAATCTAAGTGGTATTTTTATATTTTTGTTGGTGTTAAAAACAAAGCCAAATTCATCAGCAGTACATTTTTATAAATTTTTGTTCACAAAATTGTATACTTGTATAAAATTTGCACATAAAAATGCTCATATGCGAATCCGATAGATTCGAAGAGAAAGTTTCCTATGAATTGAATAAAAATATTCCTTTTTAGAATGCTTTTAGTTTAAAACAACACTGAAATTATTTACAAAAAAAATATATAAAACAAAAAAGGCAAATTATTTGCTTTAAATTTTATTTTTATGTAAACTTAATAGAAAAAACAGTATTAAACATAACCATTAGAAATTTCCAAAATCTTAATTTGTAGAACATGTAGATCGGAAAAATTGATTCGTCAGACAATATGTGCATTTTGGTGAGTAACAACTAACATCTAGTAACTCTTCACTACAGTAGTAAGAAAAATAGTTAGGAATTTATGACATCATCAAGCTTAACTATTAAAGTATCGCCAGAACGTACTGGGTACTGGTTACTTTATTATTTTAACTATTCAAACTCCCTTTTGTCATTTATACAACAGAAATTTATAAAACAAAAGAATAAAAAGTGGCGTAAGCTTGGAGGCACAAAAATGCAGAGGTAATTTAACAGAAATAAACACCGAGAAGGATGGATTGTATATGTTACGGGCAAAGTCCGCTAGGCGGACAGTGCCTATATATTGCTCAAGCATTGTCAACATTGCCCACCTTTGCTGGACAATGTCAGTGAAGATCTTATCTTGCTGAGTTGGCCCGATTTAAAGTGGTCATTGTCAACACTGCCATTTATTCATGGACAAAGGGCAAAGCTGTATATTTCAGGATTATTATTTCGGAAAACGTGAGAATGGGTAAAGGGGGTTGTTTTAAGTACGATTTATAATTTTATTCATTGTAACATAACTAACTAATGTCTTATTTATTACTTATTTTGACATGGCAGTCAACTATGACATTTAGAATTACATAAAATATCTGATTTCTTACATTTACAGCGACTTGTTGCACACTTACTTTTGCAATTACAGTTAATAAAATTCATTCATTTCATAAGGTGGCACATCCTCTTTTGCCAGAAATATTTCTTCTAATATAACTTCCAAATTGATTTCGAGTATACAAAGACGATAAAATACCATTCTTGGTACCGATCTTATATAACCTGTGATCTCCAATAAAAAACTTATATCTGGAAGATTTGGATAATAATTAACAAATTACCTATATCGTTTCTTAAGTCACCTTTATTGCGATCAACACTTGACAATGGAATAGTTACAGATGTTCCGACTTCACAAGGAGGAAATTTATTTTCACTTTGACGTAACATTTATTTTGCTTGTTTTTCGATTTCATCAATACCTTTCGTTTTATTACACATAAGATCGTTTTTGGTGGTACAATTTAGGCATAAAAGGTTTAGGCCTTCATCTCGAGATTCACCGCAAAAAAATTGTATAGGCAGAAGACATTCTGTACAGAAACTTATGCCGTCTTCACCTTTACTTTTCTCACAAATGGTACACAGAACTACTGATGAAGTCGTATTTTGAGAATGACCACTTTTTGGATCGCCAACTTGTATATTTTCTTTAACTTTTTCGCCAATAGGCAGCCCTTGTATATCTTTAAGGAAGTTCTCAGGTAAACAGGCAGTATCAATAGAACACAGAACTACTGATGAAGTCATATTTTGAGAAAAACCACATTTTGGATCGGCACCTCGTATATTTTCGTGCATTTCTTCGGAAATAGGCTGACCTTGTATATCTTTATGGGAGGTCTCAGGTAAACGGGCAGTATTAAAAATTTCTGTAGAATTAATTACATTTTCTAAATCTTCTTCTGTGGTACAAATACTAAGCAGGCATCCTTCTCCTGCGTCCCCTTCCAGGTTCAAACAGGAATTCACTTTGTACAGAAAGATATGGCAGTGTTGACAATACCCACTTTAAATCGGACCAACTCAGCAATGATAAGATCTTCACTGACATTGCCCAGCAAAGGTGGGAAATGTAGACAATGCTTGGGCAAACAAATTGTTTGGAAAATCTACAATTTTAAATCATCTTGCACCATCTGGCATTTGGGTTAAATTACTTAAACGAAAAAAAAACCACGGAAAATAGTCGCCATACATGTTGGCTGGGTACAAATGACTAGACTCGAATTTGGAAATGACATATGGTATTATACAAAATCATCGATATTTCGGACTAAAACGCACAGTTTTTTAGCAAACTAAATTGTATGGCGATCACATTACCTAATGTTTTAGACGAAAATCTATGAAATTATCAAATTGCCAGACCACCCAATAAAATTATATAAATGGTCAAAAAAGCGGCAAAAAAGGAACTTTAGACTAACCTGTAACGCCTGTATCTGCCCAAAATGGATTAGTTTCCGTATTTTTCTGTTTAAGTAATTTAAACTAAATGCCAGATGGTGCTGGATGATTTAAAATTGTGGATTTTCAAAGAATTTTCTTCGGGAAATTTTAAAACCTCTGGCCAGCGAAATTGTCTGGCGAATCAATTTTTGCGATTTGGAAAATTAAGATTTTGGGGGGTTTGTAGTGGTTCTGTATTCTGTTTAATACACTTTTTTATAGTATTGGCTTCCGGACTATAAATGATGTATTCTAGTCTTCTATTCGATTCGCATAAGAGCAACATTTTTGTGTAAATCTGATTCAAGAATACTATTTTGAAAAAATCTTATGAAAACGTAGTACTAAAAAATTACCATTCTTTTTAACATGTATGGTCACTTAAAATATGACTTACAATCAAGCAAAAAATCTCAAAAAAAAAATCATGGAAGTGGCTAAAGTGTAAATTTGGAGATGTGCAAAATATAAACGATGTAAAGAATTACCACCAGAAATTTTAAAATATAAATGTGAAACACTCAGCATAATATAAGAGTAATAGTTTTCAAAATATTTTATAAAAAATCAACAATTTCAGAATAAAGTTTTGGTATCAAATAGACTATTCGATAGTGCTTTTAAAAATCAGCTAGAAACATCCCTTCACCTCTAAAATCAAAATTTAGAGTAATTTCCAAACTCCTTCAAATATAAAAATTGGGTAAGGTTTTTGTACAAAATACTGGTTGGACAAGGAAACTCTTTCAACCTTTTTTAGAGGTAATTTTATGAAAAACGTACCAAACAACAGAATTAAATAGAAAATTTCTAGGCAAATTTAGAGGACTTGCCACCAAAAAGAAAAAGAATACGAACAATTACCTATTACCCTGATTTTTTCTATACATATAGGAAATATTTTTTTACTTTTTAAGTGTATAATCAATTATTTGGTGTGATTTCCCACTATTGTTAAAGCTGATTGATTTCTTTTGTAAGTTTTTCGTTTAATAGTGAGCTGCATAATCAAGAACATTTTAATTAATAATGAAATCCAAATAATTAGGTAATAAGTAACTACACCTAATTAAATAATATCCTGAACAACACTCCTGATTGATTCTCAATTAAAATCTAATTATATTTTCATGTTCTAATTTGTAATGATAATAAATTTCTCTACGTCAGATTCCCGGTATTGCAATAATTGAAAACATTTGGTAAAATATTGAGCAAACGCTTTACATCTTATCACCTCGACATAAAAATAAATAACAAAATCAATCTGGTATCAGTTTATTTAATTCGTTATAAAATCAAAAGCAAATATGCAGTGATTAATTACAACTGCCACTTCAGTTTTTTTACACAAATATTAATACTTAAGTAAGATGTGCACGGGTATGTTTGCTTAACATTATCAACTTATATATCAATCACAAAACTCATTTACCTAGCACAAACATTAAATAGAGGTAACAATAGTCTATCTGGAATAAGTAAATTAGTATTTTGTAGTAATTTAGTATTAATTTACTAGTGTTGACGCTTAAAATGAGTAATAAGGGTGTGTTTATTAAATTTGTTTTAATAGATCGAGGTATTTGTTTTATTATAAATAAACTATTTTAGTTAATGAAGCACCTCAACCTCCAAATAAACTTGGATTATGTGTGGCGGAATTTATGGGGACTGCCCTTCTTTTATTTTTGGGCTGCATGGGGTGCATAACGGAATATGAGGGTATGAAAGTCCCACATTACATGCCTGCCATAACTTTTGGACTTACTGTTATGTTAGTCATACAGGTACCATAATTTTAAAAATCATTTTAAAGTCAATTTTGTAATGGTTTTGTAGCGATTTGATGTATCAATAGATAACCCTATTAAGTGTTTAGTAACAGGTTAAGTGAATATTTTAGTTTTGTTCCAACAACGAGTTCTGACCGTCACGAAACCGTAAACTAACTGCTAGAATCGAGTTAGTGCGCTTGTGCTAACTCCTTACCGACCAAAGGTTAACTACTTCTAAGCCTAAGTTTGGTTACAAATTTATATTTTAATTTAGCAGCAAGGGCGTACCCAGGAAATAATCTAAAGGGGGGCAGCTCATCATATTGGTTTTGAGGAAGTAGGTCAGACGGTATTTTAAGGAAAATCTAGAATTGCAGAAATATGAGTATTTGATATTGGGGGTGCAGGAGGTTTAGGGGGGTTGCCGCTCTAATCTACTGCCTCAGGCAAAATTTTAAGAAATTTTCAAGGTCAAACATCTTCCTCACATTTTAGAAATACAACTAGGTATTGCCTGAACTTTTTTTGAAAATATCCAAAAGTTAAAACAACAATAATTTATTTCATAAAATACTGAATTTCTAATGTCTAAGATTTATGATTTACGGTTTAAGACCTAAGATCTAAAATTTAAGATTTATCATTTCTTAACCCTCTAATGCCCAAATTTTTTTCTTTCTAATAAAATTACAGTAGGCTACTTTAAGGTCACTAATACTAAATTTGTATTAAAATTTAACTGAAACTGTACCTGGTAGTCTGAGAACTACCAGATTTATTTGTTTTGTAAACAATCATCTACAGGCAAGGACGAAGGACGGGTATTGCGCCAAAATTTCAATACACGGAAATTCTACATAAGATTTTATATAGCCGGCCTCAAGGAGGTTTTAGGAACTAGAGGGTTAAGGTCAATTTATGCTCAAAGATTTAAAAATTAAGATTTATGATTTAAGATTTTAAATTAAATCTCTGAGCATAAATAGACTTTAAAGGCCATTTTAGACTAGCACATATTGGTAAGCAAATTGTTTCGATAATCGACTCGGAACGTGTTTGCGCAATGTGCAGTAGAATCTGAAGGTTTATTTATGCTCAAAGATTCAAGACTAAAAATTTATAATTTAAGAATTTGGAAAATTATAGGTTTTATACACCTGGTATTAAGAAATGGTAAATCATAAAAATTAAATAAATAAAATCTTAGGTCTTAAATCTAAATATTTAAATCAGAAACTTATAGGCAGATTCTTGTCAAAAATAAAGGCCTTAAACTAGAAACAAATGGAAATTGTTCATTTTACAACCCATATAACAAATTTAAATTTAAAGACCTTTAAACTTAAATGCTTTGACCAGAATCTAGGTATTAATTCGGAAATCTTAAACTTTGAGCATATCATGTACAAGATTTTGGAACCAAAATCTGCTAGTCTAAAATGGCCTTAAGAGTATATTTTAGCTCAGATATTTAAGACTTAAGATTTGAGATTTGTCATTTCTTAAAAACGGGTTCATAAATCCTATAATTTTCTAAATCATAAATCTTAAGTCCTAAAACATTGAGCATAAATAGACCTTTAAAAGCGGGTGTATAAATCGTATATATTTTCTAAAAGTCTTTAGTCTTAAATTCTTGAGCATAAACCTTTATTTGATAATGCACAAAATTAAAATTAGCTAGAGCTGAAAGGCGGAGGGACCTTAAGTTAAGCATGATTCCTTACAGAATAAAACTCAAAACTTTTGAAAAACTGCGGGATGCGAAGATCATAGCGTTTATTTTTTATTCTACGGGGTCTTCTAGGGGGCGCAGCCCCTTGTTTAGCAATTTGGTTATGGTTTCGTGACGGTCAGAACTCGTTGTTGGAACAAAGCTTTTTTACCTTGTTTACACGTTTAGTGTCGAGTCACGCTAAAAATTAGAAATTTACAACATAGGCGACAGAAACATTAGTACAAATACCGTAAAAATGGGAATACGTAAAAATTTAAACGATATTTTATGTGGTGGTGTGGTTTCAAAAAATATTTTTCGAAAAATGTCACTATTTTAGAAACCAATTAAAACCAATATAAAGAGTAGGAATAAATTGCTATTTAATAAGTGATTTTTAATTTCATGTTAAAGATTTTTGGACATATCTCGGGTTCCCATTTGAATCCTGCAGTAACCCTAGCTGCTGTTTTATTGGGTTACATGGAAGTAGCAATGGCTCCGATCTATTTGGTAGGTCAGTTTACTGGAGCTGTCTTGGGTTTTGGATTGCTGAAGGTCAGTAAACTTAAAAAGTACGTAAGTACCTAATAAATATTTTTTCAATCCTAATATTTTTACAGTTTCTTGTGCCCTACGAATATACATCCACTGTAGTTTTCGACGCAGTGTCCAATTCAACGAGTAGAAGATTGGGATTGTGCACTACCGCACTTCATCCCAAAGTTGGAGCTTTGCAAGTGAGTAATATAATGTCTTAAGAGCATTCATGTGTAAATTTTTTTATAAAAAAATAATTAAAATGAAAACAAAAACCAACTTTAAACAACTAAGAATTAATGTAACTTATTTTTCGACCGAATAAAAATTAATATATGTAAAAATAAATTTAAAAAATGAGAAATTGTTTTTTAATTTTTGGTTAGGCGTGAATGCCCTTAAGGAGCACCATATAATTTTTTTGTAATATTGTAATTCCTTATTATTTTACTTTCTAAATATATGTATTTGTAGGTTACCTTTGATTTTAAAACAGCCCTAAGATATTGTCATTTTAAGTGGTTTTTAAAACTACAGGATAAAATGTATACTCAAAATTGAAATAGAAAATAATAATACAATTAAAAACAGTTTTGTGCATTAATTATTATAAATATATTTAATTTCCAGGGCCTTTCTTTGGAAATCATAGTAACAATGATATTGATTTTGACCTGCTGTGCCATTTGGGATAAAAGAAATTCTGGAAATCAGGACTCGACACCTTTACGTTTCGGATTTATTATCGCTTGTATTGGTCTTGTAGCTGTAAGTACAATTATATTTAAGATAATGTAAATATTATACAAAAAAATTAGGGACCATTTTCAGGAGCCAGCATGAACACTGCCAGAAGCTTCGCTCCTGCACTTTTTAATAACGATTGGAGTAACCATTGGGTAAGATTACTTCATCCTAACTACTTTAAATAATGATAATATATTTGAATTAAAAAATATCAACAGAGTGATGGAAGATAAATAAATTCAAATTTTATTACTATTTGAATATAAAAACTATACCTACATACATAAAAGAAATCTATATAAAACACATCAAAATGTAAGCGAATCCAGTTTTTATTATTTTCATAAATTTTAATACCTCTTTGAGACTTAGATATTTTTTACAAAAAGTGGCATTTTAAATTACATATAAATAGTATATTGTTTTATTAGGAGTAAAAGAAGTACTTTTTGTGGCGATCATGTAGGTTTGCGGGACGAGCTTTGCTAGACGAGCTTAGCGAGTCCCGCGAATACATGCGAGCCACAAAAAGTTCTTTTACTCCGAATAAAACATGCTATTTTTTCTTCAAACGTCGAGATTTTTAAAATAGTAATAAAATAATAATAATTTTAAAATATGACATTTAATTTACATACAACACACAATATAATTTTAGTGTATATTGGGTTGCCTGAAATTCATTTCTACTTTTTTAAAATTATATTTTAATATTAATTATAATAAATATTGTTTAATTTCAATACGACATGTATATTGGGTTGCGGAATAAGCGGAGTAGAAATTTAATTTCTACTCCTAGGTAGTACAAAGTGACCATAGAATCAACGAACATTAAAAGTGACATTTTAAAGACTGTCAAACGTCAAAGAAGACAGTACTTTAATGACGTTTGAAGAAAAACAATATTTATTTCGTATTTCAAGTCTCTACAGCACAATTGCCTAAACTTTCTAGAAATATTTCCAATTTTACCAAAAATAAACACATTTATTTTTGATAGATTTTTAAATGATTTTTATTAATTTTAGATTTACTGGATTGGACCAACTATTGGTGCTGTGATTGGGGTATATTTTTACAAATATATGTACGGTATATCCTCAACTCCACCCAAGAATACTCGGGATGATGTTGAATTAGAAAAGATCAATTCTACAGATTAGCATATTCTACTACCTATTTCTAAAAGCAGTACAAATAATAATTATGGCTTATATTAATATCATAGTTGATTCTGACCACTAAAATAGAATAGTTTTTATGATTGTATATATTTATTTTTAAGACGTGTTTGCTAGATTATTTTCGAAGTTATTTTTATCAGATTAAAGTTCCAGGAAACCAAGAATTGTAATTGTAATATTTTTACATTAGTAAATAGTAAATTACTACGTTTCCATCGAGGATTGAATCGGCTTTGAATTCTTGATTCTACTAGAAAACTGGATGGAAACGCGCAATTTATCGTTTCGATATCGTACTCGGCCTCAAGGTCGATACTGCTTTTTCTGGAATCGTATCTATTTTGAGCTGAAAAATATCTAATGGAAACGCTTCGAAGGCTTGAATTTGGACTGGGTCATGCGCAAAAGAATAATCTCCTCGCCGCGATGTATTATCATCTATGCTTTTATATTCATAACCCTAAAAATGTGGTCTCTCCAAAACGCCACCGAATGCCGGTATTGAAAGTAATTTAGATATTTTTTAAATCCTCATGATGGAAACACATAAGTATTTAAATTTCTGATATTTTAAAACCCGATTCAATCCCTGATGGAAACGTAGTAATTGTTACCTTATGTCATTTTTGTCAATTTTATGATTAATTATAAATTTTAAAATGCAATAACAATACAAGTATCTTTATGTTCTGTACTATAAAGAGCAAAAATAACTAAAAATGTACAAATAAAATTTTTAACTTTGAGCACTCATATCTAGAAGAATTTTTTTGAATATTTTTCCCTTGTGTAACGAGTGCTTAACAACGTAGCGTGGAGCGTGTCCGCGACTTTTTAAGTGCCCTGTATATTATACAGTGCGGACATAAAGTAAATCCACCTAACTTTTGAACTGTTATGTTTTTGATTCTGAAAATTTGTCTACGGAGGAATCTAATTGCGAACTTTCTAATAAAGGTATTTTTGATTTTGTGGAACTTCCGTTTATACCGGAAGTGGATGGCAACTTTCTTATTTTATATGGAACACCCGGTATATTTTTGCGTTTTCGTGTTCTCCATAAAAATACAATTAAATTGATCTAGCTTAGTGTGGTCTGCGGTCTACGATTAATACTTTCGGAATTACGTCCATTTGAAAATCGCATTTTTATGCAACTTCATTTACATCGGAAGTTGGACCCAACTGCTCCAACTTCCTTATTTTAAATGATTTTTTTTCAGTTAAGTTACTAAAATTAAATTTAAACGAAATTATGTTTAACCGTATGTTGTATGTTCGTTAATTTTCCTGATTCACATAACCACCTTCCAGTAATAAAATCTACAGGAAAACATATTTTTTTTTAAATTTAACTTAATTGCAAAAAAAATATTTAAAATAAGGAAGTTGCGGCAGTTGAGACCAACTTCCGGTGTAAATAAAGTTGCATAAAAATGGTCAACTGAATGGTATTTTTATGGAGTACTCGAAAAATATGCTGGGTGTTCCATTTAAAATAAAAAAGTTGCCATCCACTTCCGGTATAACCGGAAGTTCCATAAAATCAAAAATACCTTTATTAGAAAGTTCGCAATTAAATACTTTTATAGACCAATTTTCAGAATCGAAAACATAACTTTTCAAAAGTTAGCAGGGGGGATTTACTTTATGTCCGCACTGTATGTATACATACTTTTGGACTTAATAATTTAATTTTTGAAAAGATCGTCCTATAGAACACTAATTTTGAATGTTATTTAAACTATGCAATTATAAAATTGAATTTTATTTACAAAATATGGCTGCAGTTTGAAAAAAAAATTAATGGCAAATTTCGTAAATTTTGAACGCGCATTTTAACAGTAAAAGCAGCGAATACCATCGTAGTCTAGGCGATATAAATTTTAAAATATAGAAATGAAGATTTTTATTGATACTTTCTGCCTGATCATGTGGAGTGAACTGTGGGGATTTTTTCAAAAAAGAAAACGCTCAAAATATACATTTACTATCGGAGCGCGGTTCTACTTGGACTCGCAAGGCTTAGCAAAAGTACCATCCTTAATAAGGTAGTTTTTTTTAAATCTTTCATTGGACTAAAATGTGTGCACTATGTTTAGAACCACAGTTAACGACCTTCATACAAATAAAGTTATATGGTTCTAATTTGAGGTAATCAACTTATTCAACTATGTATTTCCACGTTATTACGGAACATCCTGTATATATTTTTATTTTTTCAGTGTTAGTAATGGTCGATAATTTTTCACAAGTGCAATTTGTCTTTACTTCTTATATTGAGTGTGTCAAATCGAACAATAATTATGAAAATTGTAGTTTCACCATTTATAGAGAAAAATGTTCATTAATAACTCCAATTTACCATAATCTGGTATGGCCAATGATTTTTCTAGAATTTTTAAAGCCTCGATCATATGGAGGCTTATATGTATATGGTGATTCCGGAGGGGTGCGTCAAACTTCAGGAGTGTATTCTACACGTCAATACAAGGTAAAAAAGACAAAATGTTATTATCCAATTTGTATTAGTTTTCAAGTTCGAGAGAACGTATCGAGATTGGTCTCAAGGTGCTGTCCATTTAAGATCATTCCCCAATGGAGATAGTTGTCGGAGACTCGAAAGTGACTTTAGTCTCGAGACCAGGTAAATTCCGTGTCGACTTGAGACCAGAAAAATTCCCTGTCGACTTGAGATTCAACAATACGCAGTCCGCTGATTGACTCCGTCGGAAATTTATACATTTTTAATTTTATTTCTGAATATGGATTCACGTCAGGCTCTAGCTTTTCTAGTTGCTTTTAAAATTGTGCAAAAACTAAAAGTAAAAAAAAAGTGTTGGATAAGAAAATGGGTGGATCGAAGACATGAATTGGGAGTTTGTTCAACACTCGTAAATGAGATCCACAAAAATTTATGTTCCTCATAAAGTTGAATTAATTGGCAAACTTCCGCATCTGTCCTCTCTCGTACGCTCATTTTTATAAACACATAATATTCATATTGAAAAAGTCTCGACATGTGACTTTTCCAACCAAACCAGAAAAGTGGAGACTTGTTCACGAGAGCAGAAATTAACATGTACACTTGCGACATGTGCAGTATCAGAGATCAGCACGGACTTGTCTCAGAGAGAGGTGTCAGGCCCGTATACATTTGTGAGTTTACTATCAAGTGGACACTACTCTTTAGGTATAGCACCACATTTAGTTTATTTTTAATTCATAGAACATTTTGAAAGATATCCCCACGTTTTTATAGTTTTTTTTTATTAGAGCTGCAGTGTTCAAAATACATCGAATTAGTACATCCCGAACTCCAACCCTTTCTTAAAAAAATAAGGTTTATGAATTTTTAACGAGTTATTCAAGCAAAAATCTAATGATTGAAGCTCTGAGGACCTTGAGGGCAAGTTTAAACCACCGTAACCAATCCATGGTCCAAGAAGAGAATTATGTAAGTATGGCCAACTGTATCTTTTAAAACGCTATAACTCGAAAACTAATAAAAATTGAATAACAATGTTTTCGTTTTTTTTTTATCTTGTATTAATGTGTAGATACACTACTCGAGTTTGACGCAGTCCTCCCGACTCACCCTGTATTTTAAATATTCCAAAGGTAATTTTCTGCAAAAATTGTTCATATTTGTATATTTGGTTGCATACAAATGAATAAAATCGTTCGCTTATAATTTTATCATTTCTTTTTATAATCACAAATTTGTTCTATTTCAAAATTAGACCTTTATTATGTGTACGTTATGACGTAGAAAGAAACAAATAGTAAAAACACTTGAAATTTCAAATATTAAGGTTTGAAATAATGAACTTTGGTAAAAGATAAATTTATTTTACTTAAAGTGATTTTTTAAAGAACTTGTATTTTCAAGTTTGTAAAACCACCTTCATAATTTTGAGGTCATATTTCTATAATTTTATAAAAAACATTTTTAAATAATAAAAAACTTTGTGTTAAAAGTTTTAAATGACTACAAAACGCAAATTAAAAAAAATAACTTGATGTAATTTTTATTATTTTATTTTTGATTTTGGGTAATTTATAAAATTAACTTTCAATTTAAAAGTTCGAACTTCGAAATATGTAGTTCCAAACGTATGAACATTAAGCAAAAGTTCAAAAAAAGTTCTATACCTTTTCTACTTCAAATTGAGGCTAATCAATTTTAAATTGAGACTTAATGATTATTAACAATTTGAAATTGATTATTTTCAATTTGAAATTGATTATTCTCAGTTTGATATTGATTATTCTCAACTTGAAATTGATTAGTCTCAATTGGAAGTTGAAAAGTTCAGGAGAAGTTCGGATAGGTCGGGGGTCGGGATTTGAAAAAAGTTCAAGAAAAAAATGTGAAGAAACCAGTTTAAACCACGAATTAAAATTCGTCTCTCTCTCTCTATGGTAGGTTTCTTGGTCGTACGTTTGGTTGCCTAATTTATGAAAAGTCTATTTCTCAGTTTTTAGATTTATTTTTGCTAAAATGTTTACCCAAAATATTATTAAATAAAACCATGGATAAAACACAAGTAGACGTATCCTTTTTTTTATTTTTAATGTTTTGTTTAAATATTGTTTTTTCAAAAGAAAACACTCCAAAAAGCCTCTATTATTTTACTTGTGAATATTATTTTATAATTTTAAAAATTTGTTTAAAAATGTTGTTGCTACTTTACGGGACTTATTTCGGGGTTTTGCCGATTTACAAAAAAATAAAAATTTTAAAAATAAAGTTAAAAACAAAAAAAGATAATAATAATTGTATAAACATAATAAAAAAATAAAAAAAAACAAATAATTTCGTTTGATTATTGTACATAACAATTAAAAAATATTACAAAATATAATGAAAAAAATATAAAAAAATGGTGATTTTTTTATATTTGATGTATCATTGGCTTAAATTATTTTTTACTCACAAGAAATTGAAAACAAAAGAATACTTTGTTTTTGTTTTATTTTTCCACTTTTTATGATTTGTACAAAAAAATAGAAACAATTTTTATCATATTATATTACTCACATTAATAGCTTTGCAAAGAAAAGAACGGTTTGTTTACATCGGAAAAACGCATTTGGTATTGAGGCGTCTTAAAATCGGATAAGAAATAACAATGTCCATCCTGAGAGGACAAGTCTTCAAATAACTAAACTTCTATTTCAAGACTCACCCTCTCACGATGGATTTAGATTACCAACCGCTGCGAAATTTTCGTTTTAAAAAGAAATATAATCTATGGCAAAAAGAAAAATAATAAAAAAGCAAATAAATGAACTAGGTTTTAGTTTTTTAAAAAAGGTTCAATTTCAATGTCGGACTGTGATCCTTGCCGATTGCTTGTGGAGGCCCCTAACAGTTGGCTTTCAGTTATTCCAAACGGCTGGTTGTCGATTCCTCTAAGTTTACACACCCTCTCATAATTACATTATAATTATCCTAATCCCTTGAATTTTTTCCTCGCAAGGACTTACCAGGTATATATTAGACATATCCTTATTACTAAGTCGATAAGATTCACTTTCGCATTTGCGTTGCCAGGAATCAAACTACGAATTTATGGACCCCAATTATTCCTTTGAGGAATAGATTTAAAGGATTTATTTTTAGTTGCCTCGAGGAAATGCAAAGTAGCCCTCCAAACAATATCTAATCTTCTAGAATTTAACAATTATTTTTACTGTAACAAAGATTTTACGTTTAAAATTTCGCAATGTATAACAGAGATGTTTGAATTTTATTTTTCTTAAGTTTCAAAATTATATATTTGGTTGCACGTACTACTAAACACAAAAGTCAGTTAAATTCAGTGTATATTTTGATATTTTTAATTTTTGCATACATTTCTCGATTTTGTTGCTAGAGCAACTAACTATTATTTTTTAGTATGCTTCCATTTTTTACTTGGGCGCCTTTTTCTGTTGGCGAATATTAAAATGATATATGTATATCAAAATTTGATAAATATCCGCTATGATATTTTCGTTTATATTTCATTTTCCCTGTTTTCTTTAAAGAATTTGAGGTTAAATTGGAAATATTATTTACGTTTTGGCTAATAACTTCTATATTTTTGAAAATTATTGTAGTATTTCTTGGTTTTTGGGTTTACGTCAAATTAATATTAAAACTAGTCCCAAAAGACAAATATAAAAATGTTAATTTTAACAAGATTTATTTATAGCAAATTTTGCTTGATATTTATCATGCTATATATCATGCTATTTATAAAAAAACAATAAATACCCGCTATTTATGCATCATTAATAATAAATAAAAAAATTGAAGAAAAATTGAGAGTGTCCCACTTATTAACATGCAAAAAATTATTCGGATTATAATTCTGAACAAATTATGAATTATGCACTAGTATTTGTTTACTCTTTAAGAAGTTATAGCAATATGGCGTAGAAATAAATAAAATTTTCATATTGTTGTAACGTGGGGATTCGAGAAAGGATGGGAAAGTTTTTATTCAGAATGATATTTACCAACCAAAATTTTTTTTGTGGGTTAAAAAAAGGGACACCCTTAATTATTTTCCAAAATTTTTATATTTTTTATTAAGATATTAAATATTAAGTAGCACTGCCAAATATAGAAAGATCTTTTAAAAAGTGCAAATAAAAGCTACTATTTTAATATTTTTTTAACAATACTTAAATATTTTCCCATATTTTCAACAAAGGAACGATCTTGAATAATTAAAAAAAATCTTCTGCGGTGCATTTTCCAATTTTAAAACTTGGAATTACAGTTTAACCCACGAAGAGCATATACTAAAGACTTTTTATAAACAATATGTTAATTAGGTTAAGTTATGTACAATATTGTGCACATTTGTATATTAAACGGGGAGTAATATTTTAATTGATTCTAACTGAAAAACAACAAGTTTTATAAAATGATTTCTACAAAAGTTTAATCGTAGAATCCAAAAATATAAGTCTAAGCCTGGATACTTATTTTACATTTTATTGTCTTATCTCCAGTCGTTCTAATAAGATGGTCAATCAAAATAAAGCTTTTCCGACGACCATATGAGAAAATATGTCATTTATATTAGTGGTTTAGAAAATCTATCATTGCTACACTTAGTGACTTTGGTTTTCTATTTTGTAACTCTGAAATACTTCTTGTAATTTTCGATAGAGGCGCTGCGAACGAATTCCGAAAGTCCTCTTTTGGATTTATTTGAGCTTGCCAAAAAAAGGACAGTTCAAATAAAAATTTATATTTAACCCAGCTAATATTTCAATTATTGAATAATCCATTATATAGTTATTTGTATTAATAAATTTATTATAAATAAATAAAGGTGTATCTGTATACAAATAACGTTTTTATAAATTAACAAGCTAGCGCACTTTCGAATTAAGACTAATTCATCGTCAGGCAAAAAAGTTTAAAAAGACAATATTGTCAATCAATTTTTTGATTAACGGTCATATTTTTAAACTTTTTTGCCTGACGATGAATTAGTCTTAATTCGAAAGTGCGCTAGCTTGTTAATTTATAAAAACGTTATTTGTATACAGATACAGCTAATATTACTTATTTTATTATTAAAATATAATAACTTTTGTGTAAATTTTAAATAAAATAGGAACATTTTTTATTCATTTCGATCAGTTACTTCCTTCAAAACAGCGCCACCTACAATTAGGTACATTTTACTACAAATAATTGATAACTTCAATGTCAGTTGATGTGAACACAGGTTATGTTATGACTTTTTAGGGCGCGTTCCAGTAATGAACACTAAAGCCCACGACCACGACCGCAACATTTTCCCGTTCCACTAGCTCAAAAGGTCACCATTCAACAAACAACCACGGAAACCCATAAATAAATTCGGTCGTTGTGAGCTTCTTGCGGTCGCCATCGATGGACGAAAGAAAAAATCGCGGTCTTATGTAGAACGATTTTGCGGTCGTCGTGGGCTTTAGTGTTCATTACTGGAACGCGCCCCTAGTTGTTACTACAAAAAATTAAAAATGGTCGCAAAATATCCGTGGTTGTCGGAAAAGTAGCTCGTGTAATATCCTCAGTCGGTTAGCGCCTCGTTCGGCTATTTTCACACTCGCACAAAATTCGTCACTTTCTAGCTCGTTGCGTAATATACTATTTTAAAATGCTTTGCGCAGTTTTGTAGGTTTAAGAATTATTTCAAAATAATTATTTATAATGATTCAGCTACATTAAAGAAACTTTCTTAGGTTCGACTCAAGTTAAAACTTCATCTAGGTCGAACATTATCAAGTTCGAACTTCAACGAGTGCGAACTTCATCGAGTTCAAATTTTTATTATTGTATCGAGCTATAAAGAATGGGTTCGAACAGTTCGAAGTTTTTATGTTTTAGAGTTCGAACTAAGTCCGAAATTTGAGTTGGAACTTCAAAATGTTCGGGTTCGGTAATCAGCACAAGTTTGTGCGACGAGGGCGTAACGTAGTAGGGCGAGTTCTACAATTCATACACATTTTTGTTACTGTCAGTCACCCACTTTTAACACTAGGGCGAAAAAGTGACACCTTTAACGCCTGACATGAGCGTCAAAATAGCGACTCTTAACTTTTATCACTTTTGTAGAAAAATAATTTTTGTGTTATGTATAAATTGTGAACGGTTACGAAAGGACCTTATCGGATTTTGGGTAGATTTCCTCCAGCGACGAAACTTATACTAATATGTAAATACCACTCAAATATACAATTTTGAAGACATATTAAGTTTGATAGTGGCTGTTCACAGCCAAATAACGGATTTGAAATTAATTAATTTTTGCACAATTAGACCACGATTTGATTGTTTTCTAGCAAATAGTTGCCTATGTCATATTTTTACATTGTATTATCAACAATAATACAATAACAATTCAACAATTAAATACATATTTATAAATATTTCATTGTATATTTATTTTTAAGTATACATATATTTTTGTCAAATATACGCATATTTTAATAATTTATTTTTTTAAATTAAACAATTATTCCTTTAAGTACTTGGATCAAAAGTCCACATACTTCTAATTATTCCATTGTTGCCGTTTTTTGCAATTTTCATTGTTTTTAATAATTAAGGACTTTTCCAGTTTCCTGGAGCTATAATATTTTTACTGTAAATTAAGTAGTAACGGTCCTAATAGTTTTTATAAGATTTGTAATAATACGGGGCCTCATAAAAATAAAATAATTTTACAGCAAATCTTAAGGGCAGGTTGCACAGTTGAAGCTTAAGTTTGAATCGACACTTAAACTAAAAAATTGACAGATTTCCTATTGTATTTCTGTCATATTTTAAATTTAAGTGTCATTTGAAGCTTAAGCTTCAACTGTGCAACCGGGCCTAAGACTTTTATGCACAATCATGCAACATTTTACCCCCTGAAACTAAACGTTAAAATTTAAATTTAAAATCGCATTTATTAATAGAATTTAAAACCGATATTTTAAAATTGTTACCTTTATTTAAAATTAAACATAAATTAAAAATAAAGATTATTTATCTGACAGTGGTTTAGTCAAAACTCCTCAAAATTTGAATTTTAGCGTCCACTGTTGCATTGATAAAAATACTTTTTTAAAATAATGTAAAATCTAATAAAACCGTTTATAAGGTATATTTTTAAACAAATTAAGTATATAATTAATATTAGGAGTATATTAGTTCATTTTAATAGGTTTAGTGTATTTTTATTTTTACCCAAAAAACGATAACGTCCTTTATTCCATCTTTACGCCTGAAAAAATATTATGTAATAGCACCATATGTATAATTTCATACTTCTTCGAGTTACAGATTCAAATTTATATAAAAATATCACTATTTTTAATGAATGCTATTTTGGGTTAGGAAACTTCCAAAAGTTTTGTTGAAAATTAAAAAAAATTATAAATTGTAAATTGATAATTTGATAATATCTACTGCTAATTATTTTTAATTGTTTTAATATGTACCATATTACTAATTATTTAATTTTGTTGCAATTTTTATTTTTGAAACACGAATATAATACCCATTTAAACAAAATCTATGAAAATCTTTGTTTGCTAATTAGTAACGAAAAAAAATAAATGAATTATAATTATTTTTATCGCAATTAAATCGTTTTTATTTATCGTAACAATTATTATCATCCTCATATTTTATACCGTTTAAAACGGAGCTTTAAATTAAAATAAACGTGAAGAAACGAATAGTCACGCTATTTCAGCAACCTTATTGTTTATTATTAATTCGAATTTTGCACGATACATCCTTTCACCCCCCTAATCAATGATATGTTAATGAAACACTATTATTAGAAGTCAGTTGCATAAAATTACAATGTACTTAGTACTTATGTGGTAACCCAAAACTTTCAAGGCTAATAAGTTTAACGAAATTAAAAACACAAACGTTCTGAAAAATGTGCATGTTGTTTTATTTATAAGAAGTTCTCAAGAGCCGGGAATGCGGATAAATTCTAGTTCATGGAGTGTTTTGATAGGAAATTTTGACATATGAAAATTTTATTATTAACCCTGTTTGTAGATATACAGGGTGTCTCACTTTTTTTCCAGCAAATTTTTTTTTAGATAGTAAATGTCATTCTGAACAAAAATTTTCCTATGAACTATTAAGCTTTTTCGACTCCTTAAAAAGTTAAAGGAATTTTAAAATTGATAAATTTTCATGATTTTTGTGGAACAGCCTGTAAATATTTAAGGGACTATTTAAGAAACTTTTTTCACATTTTTGCCAAAAATTTCACAGCCAACTTCAAACTTATTGAAATTTTACATAAACTTCACAAAATAATAGCTGAGATTTTTAACATTTTACTTGTCATAAAAAATAATCACTTGTGAGTTGAATAGTCATATGTAATATCACGAGTGGTTAAATTTAAGTCGAATATTTTTCACTGTCATTACCACGAATGTCATTTGGGTTAAGTTTTGGACGAATTTTTAACCCCAAATGACATGAGTGGTAATGTATGAAAAATATTCGACTTATAATTTGAACAAGAGTGCATATTTAAGGGACTATTTAACGAACATTTTTCACTTTCTTATGCAAAATTTGACAGCCAACTTCAAACTTATTGAACTTTGACATAAACGTCATGAAATAATCGCTGATATTTTTGACGTTTTACTTGTCACAAAAAATAATCACTTGTGAGTTGAATAGTCATATGTAATATCACGAGTCAAGTCGAATATTTTTCACTGCCATCACCACGAGTGTCATTTGGGTTTAAGTTTCAATTTTTAACCCTAAATGACATGAGTGGTAATGTATGAAAGATATTCGGCTTATAATTTGAACAAGAGTGCATATTTAAGGGACTATTTAACGAATATTTTTCGCTGTTTTGTGCAAAATTTGACTGCCATCTTCAAACTTATTGAAATTTGACTATAACGTCACAAAATAATCGCTGATATTTTTGACGTTTTTCTTGTCACAAAAAATTATCACTTGTGAGTTAAATGGTCAAAACTATTCTCTATAAATTTTTAAGTAAATTTAGACCTCGTTTTTGTTCTTTGTTATCATTAGTTTAAATTGGCCAGTGTTGGAATGGCCCCTCGCCGGTGGCCCTCTCCGATGACCTTTTAGTGGTCCCTATCAAAATACCTCTGAAAGTTTGCAATGTATAACGAAGATGTTAGAATTTTAGTATTATTCATTACTTATATCATTTATTTTCTAAAGAAATAAAATTTAATTATAAAAATGGAAATTTTGGCTTTGTTTAGTTCAAGAAAACACATTTAAGGTAACTTTCAATATCACTTCCGTTTAAATTTTATTACGATTTTTTTATTCATAGTTTAAATTAATTTTTAAAATTAAAAATAAAAATTAAAATTTTTAGTTTTAATTTTTAAAATTGCTTGGGACTTTCTTTACTTCATCCGAAGTTCATAAAAACTACAGAAAATCATTCATATTAATACAAATAGCATAGATTTTCTGGAAATAGGTAAATTGGAAAAAAATATAATGATCTAAAAGTACCTTAACTTTGGACCCCTCTAATTAATTTTGTGTTAGGTTGCAGAAACTAACTCTCTGGCAGGATGTAGCCTAATTAATTTGGATTATAAATCTGAAAAAAAAATGAAAATCTAACGAGGGAAACTTGAGTTATGACTGCAGAACTAAAGCTCGATTTCATGATTTTTCACAATTTTTCATCCCAAACTCGCGCGCCCTCTAGGTATTCGCCTTAATTATCAGTTATTTGGTCTTAATTTGCAAAGAAGCTTTAGAAAAGTGGGATTGATTGTCTATTCCCTGTTATTATCTCAAACGGAAAACTTATCGCGGGTGTCTAGGAAGATGCTCTTAAATATTTACTCTTGTTCTAATTATAAGTCATTTGAGGTCAAAAAGATCATTCCAAAAATACAACACTTGACCCAAAGTTACTTTCGATTCCGGGTAGTTCCGGTTCGTTCCGGAAAATTAAAGTTATACTTTACCGTGCGAACGGAAGGTATTTTTGATTTTGTGGAACTTCCGGTATAACCGGAAGTTCCACAAAATCAAAAATACCGTTACTAGAAAGTTTGCAATTAGATTCCTCAGTAGACGAATTTTCAGAATCAAAAACATAACCGTTTAAAAGTTAGCAGGGGGGGATTTACTTTATGTCTGCACTGTATATTCACTTTGGTAATATTTATTTTATTCCAGTTATATTTGATAAAGCGTGGTCTGGGACACCCTCTATTTGATTATTTTGGTATCGCATAAACAGGGTGTCCTAGACTGCCCGTACCACCCCTTTATTTCGACAACCTTTGTTACGATTATGTACGCATTGATGATAAAAAAATGTTTACCACCAAAGTGAATTTAAAGAATCTTTTGGTGTAATGCGTAATTTCCAGAACAAATTCGAAGTAGCTGAAACCGAAAGTAACTATGATATTTTCAATGGCAACCTAGGTCGAGTATTATTGGAAAGGTTTTTTTAAAAAGAAACAAATTTTATTAAAATATTTTTTAAATCTTGCATAATGGGCCTATCCCAGTTGAAACGAATTTTTGATTATTTTTATTTTACAGATAGCTGTTTAAAAGCTACTTATAAATACCAATTCTTTTTTCCAATTGGTGCAGCCGTTTTTTTTTTATTTTAATTTTTCTATCGTCGTGACGTCACTTTTCCGAGTAATTTAGGTGGCACCGTTACACCTGAACCGAATATTAACGATGAGATGACAACCAATGAGAACAATCCGAACTGACTCGAACAATCCGCCATCTGTTATTTGTATTTTGGCTTAAACAATTATGCCAACCTAAAATCAATGCAATGCTGCCAGATGTAAATATCGGATGGGTGACGTCAGAGCAACATAACATTAAAATTTTTGGCCGTGATCGAAAATGTATAAAAAAACTGATTGAATATATGTATTTAGTTAGACTTGATCTTTATAATGAAATAAAAATTAATAAATGCAGGATTGACCCATTAACAAATTATAAGAAAAAAAGAATATGGAAATAATTGACAAATAAGAGGACTCCCAAATTATGGAAAAATTAAAACATTACCATCATCCGCAATGGGCGAGGGAGAATTTTTAAATGGAAATTCTTTATTTTGCATTTCGCTTCATTCTCATTAGTTAAAAATAATCACCCTTTTTTATTTTTTTTGGTTAATATCGTGGGCTAGCAAGGAAAAGGCACTAAGTGACTAAGTAAAAAATTGGATTTGCGAAATTTGAATTTCAAAGGTTGATAGTATTCGAAAAAGTGTTTTTTTAAATTAGTTGCATAGTTCTAAGGTACTCTCCAATTAATCTAGAATCTATTAATCTAGATTCTAGATGACTAATTAAAATCAATTCTTTGTTACAATAGTAGATATTAAACCAGCAAAATATATTATCTATTTTTGACTTAGTGCCTTTTGCTTGTTAACCCACGATATTTAAATATAACCTACAAAAACTTGATTATTTTTAACGAAATGAAAGTTTCCAGTAAAAAAATTAATTTTTCCATAATTTAAGAGACCAATGGTCACTTGTTTGCATATATTTTTTCGTTTAGTTTGTTAATTTTGCAAGATATTAAAAAAGAGTTTAAAAAAACATATTTATTCTTAAAAGTCCTGTCCAACAATACCACACTCGACCGATCATTTACAATTTGAAAGTTACTTCTGGTATCGGATACTTCGGGCTTGTTTTGGAAAATACAAATTACCAAAAAATTCTTTAGATTCGCTTTGGTAATCAAAGTTTTTTTCTGGGACACCCGGTATAGAATCAAATCATTTTGCATATGCCTGTTTGTGATACTTTTCATACTTTTCAAAGAAAATATCATAAACATTCTTTTTTTCTAAAAACTATGAACAAATAAGGGAGGTGTTACTTCTGAAAAAATTTAGATTGATGTTATTTGCGTTAAAAATTCATGCTTAAATATCTATGGTTTTTGAGTTTGTCTTGCGGATAAATTAATTATTAACGAAGCATTTGATGTAAACTGCAAATAAAACGAAAAATACTTCAAGCGTATACTTTTTGAATAAGCTTGAGATAACTAATTCATTTTGAAATTTTGTGATTTACGATGTGAAATAAATAAAAATTCTAAACAATAAAAAATAAATCAGTAAAAAATGAAGCCATAAAATCCTGGAAATAAAAACCTTTTAATTATCTAAGTAATTAAAATGGTGCGGGAAATGCGCGTTTTGTTCCCTTGAAAAACGTTTTGAAGGTTGGGAAGATTTGTATCGATCAGCAAATTTTATCTAACATCACGATTAAAGCCCAAGAGAAATTTATTATACCTTTTTTCGTTCACCTTCGATTGATTTAATTAAAATCTTATCACAAGTGATCGTTTTTAGCATATAATTAGCTGAAAACACGCATAACTTAATTAAATTATAACACGTAAATTCGAAAGAAACCCAGACAATTTTTTAAATACAAAAGTTTAGTTGCAACTTTATTAACTTATAATAGGTTAGTGGGATGAATGAATTTTTAATATTATATCAATTGTCTTTTATTTATTCACAAGATAAAAATTTATTTTCTTATCACAGAAATTTTGATTTTTATTCTAATTTTTGAATAAAAATATTTATTATTAATATAAAAAACTCATTTACTTCAAAATTAAAAAAAAAATACTTTTTTTTGAATTACATATTCATTTGAAATGATTTTTCTATCAACATTTTTAATCGATTTGTTTATTTTCTTTATAACTTTTCTACTGATATATTTTTTGCTTAATATTTGGTGTGTAATTATTTGTTTATATCTAAAAAAGTAACCCAAAAACGATCAATTTTGTTGAATTTCTTCAAGTTACGTGTGGAAATCGCTATGAATTGTAATTAGCGCTTTTCGATGGGTGTATAAGTGGAGGAGCTCATTTTAGTTCGTGCCTTCTTCAAAATTACAAGCAGAAAATCTGCAAGAAATTTGTATACGAATGCAGAAACACGCGATCTCTTAATAAATTTCCCACAAAGGTGTTTTTAAACAAAATTGTAACAGTGGCCAAATACATAACCTGAGTTTATAAAATCATTATTTTTAAACAACAATTTTTGGTAAGTTTTTTTTTAAATGTACATTTAATATTTTTTTATTTCCTTAAATTTCAACTATACCTTTAAGGGTTATCAAGGCATTATTTTGTATATCTTGATTTAAAGGAGTAGTTATATTTCACGAGAAGAGAGTTTAACATTGTATATGTATAACATTTTAACCTATTTTTCAAATAGATGTCAAAATATAGAGTTCAGTTAAAAATGATTTACTATCTCCAATAAAAAAAATAAACAATAAATTTTAATATTAGGGACAAGAAATGGAAATGACTTTAAATGGCATTTCTTAGTGAATATCTGAAATTCTGAAATATAAAATATTGAGTTCTTTCAAAAATTTCCAATTATTATAGCTTGTTAAAATCTTAAACAGTGATTTGTAAACCATTTAAAATATAATAATTAGTAATTATGTGTTTTAATTAAAGACAAATAAAACGGAATTAACTTTTCCTGTCGGACTTGTTTTACACAACAAAGCAAATTATGCAACAAATTTTAATAATGAAACCAATTTAGATAAAAATGTTTATTAAGATTTGTGTTTAATAATTTTTTTGTTTTTACATCCAATAAAAATGCATCATACTTCATCTAACATTTACTTTGGATGAGTTTTTCATTAAATTGAAAACAAAAAGTTAACTAATAATCGTTTTTGTGTCCTTTCAGCTTATTTAACCGCAACGTAAGTTTTTGTATTACCTATTTTTATGTAAAATGTACAATATTTATTAAGTTGTGAACTAATTTTTAATGTTGGTGGTGGTATTGGTGATATTTTATTTTTTGGAAGTGTTTAATTAAATCTTTCAAAATTACGACCAGTATAGTTTTTAATATGGACAAGCAGAATGGGGGGCGAGTTTCGGTATCAGTTTTTCCTGCCTTCCGGAACTTAAACAACGATCCTGTGAAAATTGAAAATGCCACCCATGTCCAAATTGTTGATCCTGGAAAAGGAGTAGGTAAGTAAATTTTAGTTTGATAAGACAACAAATATATTTTGAATGCCCATCTTACATTATTTTTACAATATTATTATGATAGTTCAAGAAGTAACATGTAATAAAATTAATTCTAATAAGCACTTAAAAAAGTTATTATAAGAGGTATTACTTTGAAAGTTTGGCAATTGTTTTCTTACATCAGTGCGCATATTCTAGTCCAGTGCCTATTAGAATTATTTTTTTTAAAGGGCATTTGTCACGCCTAATTTGTATTTTTTTAAGAAATTACAAATTTCAGCACCCGACCTAGTGGAATAATACCGCATTTACAAGGGACATAAGTCAATACACCTTTTCTGATGATATATTAGTAGGGATATTATTTTAGTAGAGTTAAAATCTCCAAAAATTTAGAGGGAAAATTATTAGATTTAAAATAATGGTAGTCACCTCCGGAAAATTATTAAGCTCTTTAAATGGACTAGAATATGCGCACTAATGTCAGAAAACAATTGCCAAATTTTCAAAGTACAGTAAAACCTCTATTAATGGGCACCTCTTCTATTATGCGGCCAATTCTCTGAAAATATACTGAACTAATGCTTAAAACGGTCACCTCTCAATGTGACGACCATAACTTTTTAAGAGGACATGGTGTCTACAAAATTAAATGGGTTTTTGCCTGTTTTTATCTATCAAACTACGCGAATATGTATTGAACTGTATATAACACTACCATCATCCTCAATGGGTAAGGGTAGAGGCAATTATGATTTTTTAAATGGAAACATGTATTTTTTGCTTCGCTTGTTAAAAATAATCAACTTTTTTTGATTATGTATTTACCTTAATTCAAAATATTAAAAAAAGTTGATTATTTTTAACTAATAAAGCTATAAACGCAAAAAAGAGTTTCAATTTAAAAAAAATCTATCTCTTGCCCATTTGCGGATGATGGTAACGATTTAATTTTTCCATAATTTAAGAGACCAATCAATGGTCACTTGTTTGCATATTTTTTTTTCGTTTATTTTTTTAATTATGCAAGATATTACAAAAATATTTTAATAAAAGTTGTTTCTTTTTAAAAGAACTTTCAAACGATACCATACTCGACCTATGTTGCCTTTTAAAAATCGTAAGTTACTTCCGGTTCCGGGTACTTCCGGATTGTTCCGGAAAAAAATAAGTGCACCAATGGATTCTTCGGGTTTGCTTTGGTAATAATTTTTTTTATTTCAGCCTTGTACGACAAGGCGTTCTCAAATTAAAAGGGGTGGACGGGTGGTCTGAGACACCCTGTATACATATTTTTAGACTATACCTTCATAGTTTAGATGAAACTAATTTTAAAATTAACAGAAATGAAGATTTTTATTGGTACTTTCAGCCTAAATATGTGGGATGTACTGTGGCTCAAGATTTCTTCCCAAAATTCAAGAAGAAGCTCAAAATATGTACACGTTAACTGTCGGACGGGGTTGTTTAGACTCCCCATCCTCCATTTCTGCGCCCCTTTTTGAGTTGAAATATCTCTCCAACAGTATTTCGAGGCCCACGTATACAGGGTGTCCCATTTTAATCTTGTCAGAAGAATTTCTCGAAACGAGTACATGAGACAAAAAAAGTTTCGGAATAAAAGTTTGATGGTTTGGAGGGGGACATTCGATGCTGTAACAAATTTCACCCCCAAACCCCCCAGGTGATGGATAAGGGGGCGACTTTAAAATCTTAAATGGAACCCCCTATTTTTTATTACAGATTCGAAAAGAGCATCAAAAACTATGTAGGTTTTATCCGGGAACTTTTTTTATTCGCAACAGGTGGCGCTGTAATCGCTAAAACTTGTTTTTTTCGTGAAACGTAAGGTTAAGGTTTTGATGGCAATTTACAATTACAAAAATATAATGATCGCTTCAAATGAACTCTTTTTTAACCCTTTGGAGGCGGCGTATCAAACAAAGTTTGATTACTACACCAAAAACGAAGTAAATTAAATTATTTTATTAATTAAATTAATTAAGTTATTAATTAAATTAATTAATTAATTAGGTACTTCAGTCAAGTATTATTCAAACAAATCTTCTTAGTCTAGAGTTTCTTGTGACTATTCATTTTAAGAATTTTGGGTTTTTTGTTTAGTAATCAAACTTTGTTCGATACCCCGCCTCCAAATGGTTAAAAAGGAGTTCATTTGAAGTGATCATGTAAATTGCCATCAAAACTTTAATCTTACGTTTACTTAAATTTTACCACTCGTGATATTACATATGATAATTTTTTATTATTTTTACATGAGTGCTGACGTCAAATGTGCTTTTTTTAATTTCAAAAGTTTTTCATCTGTGTTTTTTAACCCAAATTTATAATTCGAAGAGGGTCAAGGAAAATAGAAACGAATACAATTATTTAAGAATACATGGATTTCAAGAAAATATTTACTATAGAAGAAACTAACCCCATTATTCTCTAACGAGTCGTTCACGAATGAATTTTGTTTTGTGGATTTGCTTCCTTATTTTTAAAGTTATAATATATAAATTCGGCAACGCCGCACCGATTTTTTTTTAAATAACCACAAACTTTTATTTGAAACATTTTTCTTAGGAATGGTTACTTTCAATATAAATCGGCGCGGCGTTGCCGAACTTACATATTAAAAATTTAAACAATGGACCTTTCCACGATTTTTGTCTTAAAGATAAAGTTAAAATAAAAAATAATATCCAATCAATTTTTTGATATCTTTTGTTTAAGAGCTAAAATATTGAATTTATGAATCCGTGACGTCATAATGTTAAAAAGTTCTAGTCCGCCAACGTTTTTGGTATCCCCTATCGTCTCGTCCACCGCAAAGCTCTATAAACTCTGTTTTGACAGGCCCAATTTAAAACTTTAAGTATCGAAAATTTAAACTTTTATAACTTTCAAACTATTTACATTAAAAAAATGAAAAACTATGTCTCAGAAACCTCTTTAATAGTATGGAATAAAAATGGGTGGTTGCTGTTTAAAAAAAGTAAAGTGATTATCGCTTGACCTTCAACTTGCTGGTCAAGATCATGGAAATATTTCTAAATATTGCGTCACTAAGAATCGTACAACTTTTATTTAAAACATTTTTCTCAAAAATGCTTGGTTTCAGAGGTGGAAGTCTATAACAACTAACGTCTCGACTTTTCACGTTAGCGCGTCATTATTTGTTTGTTTTGACGTCATTAGTTTCGTTCCTAACCGAGATTAACAAAAATGGTAGTCTGTAAGCTTAAATCTCGTTAGTAACGTGTTTTTGATAACGAGTTTCAGTCGTTTGGGGGGAGGCAACCGTGTTTGAAGCGTTGTTAACGTAAATGAAAATAAATAATAATAAAAATTACTAAAAGAAAATTATAAACTTCTAGAAAGGCATATAAATGCCATGGAAAAATTAGTAAATTTATTTACAAAAAAATCATGATGAAATTACGATGTAGTATTTAATCTAGGTATACAATTGAAGATTGCAGCTTAATCACATTGTAGATAGAATACAATTTTACCATGCAGCCAAAACGACTTATCTCTACTTTCATGTCTTCTTCTTAATTCTTTTTTACGCGGTTTCACCGTTTTTTTCTGGAGCAAATCGGTAAAAATTCGAACTCTTTGGGCCTTGTTATTGTATGAATAAGCTTGTGCGGGAAAATCCGGTTAATTTCCACATCTTGCCGAATTTACAGAGATAAAATGATCGATATTTAAGTTCTCAGCCAGTGTTCTAGAGGTGCAACGTCTGTCCTCCTCCGTAACCGCTAGAAGGACGTAGATAGCAAAATCCGAAGATCGACCTCTTCCTGACTTATATCGTTCCTCTCCGAAAAAATCGTTGAAATCGAGAAATTACTTGCCACCCTTTCTCAAAGTGCTACAGCATAACTGAAGCATATAGATATGTGGTTTTGGATGCGCATTTCTATTTCCTAACCATATTGAAGAATTATAGGTACTATGAAAAATGTCAATTTAGCTACAAATTCAAATAACAGAACGCTTAAAACTGGAACAAGGCATTTACAAAGACTATACACTAGTTTATTGTTTTTATTAAAAAGAAAACTTTAAACTTTATTTTTTTACGTCAATTAATTACATTCCAAAAACAGTTTGTGTTTTTTATTCAAAATGCTTTCAAAAACTGCTAAACCATAGACAAATTTCGTAAAATAATGTCGGCAACGTTGTAAGCCTTGTCGGTTGTAATTTCGTCCCGTTTCGTAAGTCGTTAGGTGTTATAGACTACCAAAAACTAGTAACTAACGACTCAGCTAATGTGAAAATTTGACAACCGAGATCAACTCGTTAGGGTTACAGACTTCCACCTCTGGTATAAAGGGGCGTTGCCCAAGTTTTTGTACACTCTGTATAAGGACCCTATTTTCACTCATAAATACATCCTCCAGACCAGAGGACGTAGCGTAGGTGTGATTGTTGGACTACCTCTATTTAAAATGGGTGTTTGATCTAATTTTAGAAAAATTACAAAAAAGACAGTTTACTATCCTATTTTATTTAAAGAAATCTAGAAAGGAATAAACACCATACACCATGTTAACTTGCGGCGATTAGGAGTAATTGTAAACAAAAAAATCTTATTGGTCGATTGAGGCAAACAGGAGGTAATATCTTTTGAGTACAACTGAAACAAGTTGATGGCACCAAACGAAAGAGTTTTTATTTTGAATCATAGTAATACATGTACTCGAAACTCCCCCAAAATGGAATTACCTCCTTTTTGCAGTAGACCCTTCAATTGGAAACATTTGGTTTTTTCAGAATACCTTTTGAGTATATTTAAGTTAAAAATTTGAGAAATTTGTCTTTTTTTGCCAATGAAATTGCGATGAAAAAAATTCTTGAATGTAATTGGTGACTTTTATAGTTTTTTGGGCGCTGATTACTGAAAAAATAATGAAAAACTTCTTTCATATACACTTTTCTCACAAAAACATATCTAGTTTTTACAAATTTTTTCAATTTCACCAACTTACTGATGTTAAATGTAACACCCTAGTTCTTCGTACATATTATTAAAGATTGGAAGGTTTAAAATATGTTGGTGAGAAGATTTTTTTTTTTGAAAAAACATTTTAGTAAACTTGAGGTTCATCTAATTAGGGGGTGGTCCTACTAACATACCGTTTAAAAGAATTTGCAAAAAACGCTGTTTGAAAATTATAAAAATTAATTTCTCAAAAACGGCAAAATGAATTTCATAAATTATAATTTGTTTTATGTAGTTGCATTATTTAAAAGTAGATTTAGTAGGTGTTATAATTTTTTTTTAAATTTTATTATTCAACTTTAATTTTAGACTGTCGCAAATTACAAACAAATTAAATATAAATTTATTTAAAAAATGTTTTAGCCCTTTTTTGAAGGCAAAATTTTGAAAGGAAAATAAAACAGGCTATTTTTTATAACTTGCGACATTTCAAAAAGTTAAAGACGGATAACAACAGTTTATCAATGTATATTTTTTATGATTTAAATAATAATTTTATAGACTGCCGTAAAGTACTAAAAATCACTAAAAATTAGCTTTCTAATGATGTATTGCATGACATATGTCATATGTTGCCTTTTAAAAAAATTCTAGATGGCTGCCGTGTCAAAAATCCGGGTATCGAAATATGCGGCCCTCGTCCTTCGACCTATCGCATCATAATTTGCGGCCCGCATCATAATTTTAGGGCGATTCCAAACTCCGCCAATAATCAGGTAAAGGGATTAACGATTAGGTAAAGTCCGCCAGACATAAACTTTCGACCGCAAAGGGTGTAAAGAAAAGTCCCCCACACTGCTACCTGAAAGGATGAAAATAATGATCCATATTTGAGAAAATAAATTATTATTTATTTACTAAATTTAATTTTTATAGAAAATTTTAGGGATTCCGTTAGGTTATTGTTTTTTAAAATACACTCTGTGGTGGTCGGGTTAGGTTAGGTTTGGGGAGCGTTAGTTACGTTATAATGCGGATTTAAATGTAAGGAAATTTACAAAAAATATAATTTTAAATTTACCACTTATTGAAATCGGCCAAAATAAATCTCATACAACATTCAAATTTTTCAAATTTAATAGTACCTACATATTAATTTTAAGTTTATATTAAAAAATTTTTAAACGAAAATTTGTTTACAAATGCAACATTTTTTTAATATCATCGTTTAAGTGACTTAAATGTCTATCAAAAACCAGTGAAAAAAGTAGGGGTTTCCATTTAAAAAAATCGATGATGACGTCATTGCTAAATCACCAGTGACGTGATTAATATTTTTATTATACCAAGAGATGGGATTTTATAAACTAAAAGTGACCTGTCCGAGTGATTTTCGCAAAACAATTAAATACGGCAGTTATGAATTAGGTTCCAAACTTTATCATCACCCTGTATAATATAGGTATGTATAAGGAAAAGATTCAAAGAATAACATTAAAATACAGTGAGTTTAAAGTAACGCATAGAAGGTAAAATTAGGTATAGGACTTTCCAATGAAAATTTCGATTTCGTATTTCGTATTTCGTATTTATCAAATAAAAGACAAACGGTTAATTGAAATCGAATAATCTAAAAAAAATAATTGTATTAATTATTTTTTAAATTATATTGGAAATAAAATGTCAATATAAACAGGAGGTTCAATTATTGGCATCTCTCTCGTACAGTTATATGCAGTGGTGGGATTCAGCCGGTTCGCACCGGTTCGGTAGAACCGTTTGTTAAATTTTTGTTGGATCGGGCGAACCGGTTGTTAAAATCTTTTTGCCGGTTCGGGAGAACCGGTTGTTAAAATGTTTTTGTCGGTTCGGGCGAACCGACAAAAATCCAAAAACTAAAAGTATAAAAAAAAGCAGGGGACATGGGACATAGTAAAAACTATTGGAGTTAGCTCAGCAGAAGCAGAACGGGGATTTTCAAAAATGAACATAATATGCTAAGAAAAAAGAAGTCGCCTAACTGTAGAAAATATTTAATGACTTATTAATTAGTCTTATCGGCCTACCTTTAAAGGAATGGGATCCAAGTCCGGTAGCAAAAAGATGGTTAAAAAGTGGTAATCACACAGCTGAAATGATCCTAGGATAAAAAAAACGTTTATTTAAAAGGATGATTATTTTATTTTATACTTTCATACAAAAAATTTACTGTAGTTGTTTATACAGGGTGATGATAAAGTTTGGAACCTAATTCATAACTCCCGTATTTAATTTTTTTGAGAAAATCGCTCGGACAGGTCAATTTTAGTTGTTAAAATCCCATCTCTTGGTATAATAAAAATATTAATAACGTCATCATCAATTTTTTTAAATGGAAACCCCCACTTTTTTCAATGGTTTTTGATAGACTTTTATGTCACTTAAACGATGATATAAAAAAATTGTTGCATTTGTAAACAAATGTTCGTTTAAAAATTTTTTTAATATAAACTTAAAATTAATTTGTACTAGTAAATTTGAAAAATTTGAATGTTGTATAAGATTTATTTTGGCCGATTTCAATAAATGGTAAATTTAAAATTTTATTTTTTGTAAATTTCCTTACATTTAAATGGAATCAAAAAATTAGTTTTTCAAGACTATTTATTAAATTTTGTTAAATACATTTAACATTTTACATTTGCATTAGAATGTGCATTTTTTAAACATTTACTTTCTTTTGTTATTATTGGTAACTCCAAATTGATTTTAATTTATTTTTATAAAACCTTTTTCGATAAAATAAAAATTTCCTTGTTTGAATTAAAAAGAGTTTTTATTCAAAAATTTGTTTAAAAATTTAATTATTTTTTATATCATTGTTTAAGTGACATGAATTTCTATCGATAATGAGTAAAAAAAGTGGGGGCTTCCATTTAAAAAAATTGCTGATGACGTCATTGTTAAAGCACCAGTGACGTCATTAATATTTTTTTTATATCAAGAGATGGCATTTTAAAAACTAAAATTGACCTGTGCGAGCGATTTTCTCAAAACAATTAAATACGGCAGTTATGAATAAGGTTCCAAACTTTATCATCACCCTGTATATGTTAAATATATCTTTATTTTGTTTTTCCATATTTTAATAATTTTTTTGAGCAACTACCAACTAATTTTTTTTTTAAGAATACATTACCGGTTCTGATGTAAAACACTCTTAGTAAGAAATTATTTTATGCTATAAAAACTATATCAACCCATTTAATACTTATTTGGTAACGTATTTCTTCAGTGTACAGTTGTTTCAAACTATTTCAAAAGTTAAATCTTATGAATTCACATCTTAGCAAATAGATTTTTTGTGGTTAAAATCATAAATTATGCATTTTCCCTTTTTATCCACAACGATCTTTACAATTAAAATAGAAGACTCATTATGAGAAAGAATGTCTAAAATTTTCTCCTTTATGCCGGTTTTCTACCACACACAAAGTAGAAACAAAACAATATCATATCGAACCATCTTTTACTTGTGTTTTATTTATTTTTCGTGTTCCAAGTTCCACTCGATAAGGGCAACTTCATTTGGTGATTTGTGGATGTGATTTCATTATGTTCTTTCAGTGAAAATAGAGTTTTAGATTGGTTTACGCTTTGTTTTTGATATCCGCGTTTTTAAATTTAGAGGCATAGTTGTTCAGTCCGGCATTAGAAGTAAGAGGTAAATGTCAAGACTTTCAACTTAAATAATTTAAAGTATTTTTTTAAACGTCAATAAAGTACAGCCTTGTTGAGTCTCTGGTCATGTTCATACCACTTCGTACATTTCTAAAGTAGAGCGTAGATCGAGTATAGTTTTTGATGTCTAGGCGAAAAAGTACTTATTGCCTAGAAACTTCCAAATTAGTCCAAACAAATTTCCGCATTCTAAAAGCGTAACCTTTAAAATAACCAATTTATTACAAAATAATGAAGAAAATCATAATACCAACATCGTCGAATGGTCGGACGTAATAATGAGACCTTTGCGAGGAAACAATGAATAGCAAATATCAGCTATTAATAAAATCACCTTAAAATAAGAACAGGTTGCCATTTAAACTTGAAACGGTAAGGCCGTGTGTTGTGTTTAGGTTTAGGATGCAGTAGCAGTAGCGCATCAAGAAGAATCCTATCATCAGGAATCCTTCGATTAGAATTTCTGTTTTCATTAGCGTTTCCGCGCGTTTCAATTCAAACTGTATGTGTGTTGGAGACTTATTTTAATCGAGTCCGAGTGTCCAGAGTTCACTCGGTTGGAACACAAGACGCAAAGTGGCCGTTGAAATTTTTGGTTCACAAAACTAAAAAAAAAATCATCTTTTCCCTCTTCCTTAAGGATAATTACAAAAAATGGGTATGTTATAAAATTTTTGCCAAAATTATTACATTTTAATTATAATCATGATGAAATAGGAAATGCAAGGTAAAATTGTTTGTTCACAAACACGCATGTTTAATTAACTAAATGCGATATTAATAATTTATAAAAGTGCCATTATTAAAACCTGTTTATGCTATCAGATTTTTTAAATTCAATATTGAAAGGTTTACTTTGCGTAGGAAATAACGGTAAGTATGTTTAAAAATGTATATAAATCATTTATTTCATTTTTTTTGACTGTTACTTAAATAATTTTTAAACTCAATACATCAACGAGAGGTAATAAAATTGTAATTATTTTATAGGAAAAATTTACTAGCTCTTAAAATTAAAGTAAAATATAAAAATTAATTAAAATTAAATATACGTACAACTTATCATAACACTTTTTGTTGTTGAGCAAAGATAAATCTTTAAACTCAATACATCAACAAAAGGTAATAAAATTATGATTATTTTATAAGAAAAAATTATTAGCTCTTTAAATTAACGTAAAATAAAAAAAATAATTAAAATTCAATATACGTATAACTTATCATAACACTTTTTGTTGTTGAGCAAAGATAAGAAAAAATATAGCAATTAAAAATATTTATTATGCTGTGTGTGTGGGATAAGTTTATATATCAATCGCCTTTAGCAAAATTGGAAAAAAAAGAAACTCCAGGTACCTTGCAGCAGTACCTAGATTTTTGATAACTTTTTTCATCTAGGTTTCTAATCACAAATTAAAAAAAAATCTTATATTCTATCGTGTAACAATTAATTTAAATAAATATTAAAATCTTTAAAATATTTTTATAAATTGTTTAATAATAGTGAGCTTATACATAATAAGTTGATAATGTTAATTTATTTAAATAATTATTATTGCACGTTTATCAAAATGCTCCTAATTTATTTGGTTTAAATGATGAAATTTTATTTTGACATCCGGCTATTAATAGTTTTGTTAATCATGTGCGATAAATTGGATGAAAATACGTTAAAGCAGGCCGCGGACATTTCTCATTAGTTCAATAAAATTATCTTTGGAGGAGATCGTGTTAATAAGACTCAATTTCTTAATAAAATTGTATAATTTTATAATGTGATTATAATTAACTTAAATTTAATTTTCATTCTCACTTTTCATGAACTTACGCCTTAATTTAAATCAATGAAAATAATTCTTTGTATCTCCTAATCTACTATTGAATACGGGTAGATACTTTCTTTATAATCTAAATTTAATTAAATTGATTTTTTTATTATTTATTGGCAATGTTTCAAAAAAGACATTAAGCTTTCAATTTAATTAAGTAAAAGCATTTAATTTAAACAACGCATTTGCCATTTATTATTTATTTATGTATGTTTACGCTATATAATCGGTATATTTAATTATTTTAAATAAAAAAAGGATAAAATTTAAAAGATTACTTAAAAGTAATTTTTTTATAAATTCGTTGTTATGATGGCAGGATTTCAATAAAATTGTTACTACAATGCTTTAATTCTAAATTCATTCATAAAAATAATTTATCTATCATTTTTCTATTTTAACTATTTACTTTAAATTGGGGAATATTATAATTGCACTTTAAAGAAATGTCATTAACTTTGGACAAACAAACTATAAAATGATTAATTTGCACTTTGTATAAGGATGGCAATAAAATAACTACTTTAAAATAACAGGTGTTAACTTTCAAAACATATTTTTAAACTTAATACTTAATAAATTGAAGGGTTTGCACTTTTTATAAGGTATATACAGGGTGATCTAAAATGATTGTGGTTTGATATGTAGGTAACCAAATACGCAGGTTGGTACAACTGAAATCGTAAAAAGAAATTCTCCTAGTAATCCAATGACGTAGCAAATTTTTTTTCCAAAATCTCTAATTTCACAGCAAATGTCAAATATTGAAAAAGTTTTTCTTCATTTTCGAGACAGATGCTAACATAAAACAAAGATTTACGCAAATTAATTTTGATAAAAACTGACATTTATGAAATAGAAGGCACTATAACAAAATTCAAAAATCTGAAGTTTTGACATAACGATAAAAACTACACCTACGCCTCTGCTTTTGTGAAGTCTATACTTTATTTTTTAACTAGGAGGAGTGACAGGAAACGACAACTTACACTATAAAAGTTACTAGAAAAATAACTAAACAGATTTTGATAGGAACTTTAGGTTATTTTGGCTTTTTAATGATAATATATATACAGAAACATAATTAAATTCCCCATTTCTTTGCACTGAATATAAATTTATACATGTAAATACATTAGTAATTCAAATTTTATAATTAATATTTTGAGGTTATATGTCAAAATTCATTCACAACAATATCCGGTGTAAATCTTGCTGACTTTTAACCAATCAGGGACGTTAATTTTTGGCATTTTAGCGCGTGAAATTTAAATCGCTCCTCCTAGTTAAAAAATCAAGTATAGTAACTTTGTTTTGATTTTGACATGATTTTGTGTTATTATGAACTTGAAGCAAACAAATTCCCCAGATTTTTAAGCGGGAAATTTGAATTGACCACAATCATTTTAGCTCACCCTGTATTTAGGTTATTAGGTTTTCTGTAAAAAATCACAGGGTGATTATTCTCGAATCACACGACACGATGTCGTATACGACATGACAAGGACAGACATTTTTTCATTTGAATGACAAGTTGATAACCTGTTGCAGTTAGCTTCTTAATTGTATAAAAGAGACGTTCACAAATAATATTCTGAGTTAACTGATAAAAATGGTATTTATTTTAAAGAAAATAAATATTCACATTACGACTGTATGACAACAATAAACATAAACATTACTGTAACAAGGTAACTATCAAACACATGGATTACATGATTTATATGTAACTTTAACACTCTCCCTAAATCAATAATCCATTAAACAAAATTGAACATTCCCAAATCGGTTCTTAAATCTTCAAATCTTCTTTTCGAAAGAGGTTTTGTAAAAATATCAGCAATCTGCAAATCACTCGAAACGTTATTCACATCTAGTTCCTTTTCTTCAAATTTTTCTCGAATAAACTTGTATCTTACATCAATATGTTTCGAACGATTATGAAATTCCGGATTTTTAATAAGTCTAATAGCACTTTGATTGTCTATATTCAGTATAGGAACTTTATTCATAACACTAATTTCTTCATACAATCGTTTAAGCCAAACTATCTCCTTTGCAGCTTCACTAGCAGCTACAAACTCTGCTTCCGTAGTTGACAATGCTACACTTTTTTGTTTTTTACTTGACCACACTACTGCTCCTCCACTATATTTAAATACCATGCCTGAGGTAGATTTTCGTGTACATTTATCACCAGCATAATCGGCATCACAATATGATTCCAAAATTCCTTTATTAAGATTTACTTGGTATAAAATTCCCATGTTAATTGTACCTTTGATATATTTGAAAAGTCTTTTCAACATATTCCAATGCTTCATTTTTGGATTATCCAAAACTTGTGATAATAAACTTATGCCATAAGTTATATCTGGTCGTGTTACTACAGATAAATACATTAAACTACCAATTGCCTCTCTGTAAGGTAAATTTTCTTCTAACTTCTTATCAGATTCATCATCCAATTGGCCTTTTTCAATAGGAGTACAAACAGAATTAGCATCAAGCATATTAAATTTCATTAAAATCTTTTCAGTATATGCTTGTTGACTAATAAAAATTGATCCATCTTCATACTTAAAAATTTGCATACCCAGAAAATATTCTGCTAGTTCATTTTTTACTTCAAATTGATCCTCAAGTAATTTAATAAAATCACTTAAATACTGTTGCTGTTTTGCTACAACTAATCCATCATCAACATATAAAGCAATCATAATATTTTTATTTTCTCCAATAAATAAACAAGAATCCGAATTACTTTCTTCTAGATTACATATTTTTAAAAAATCTTTAAATTTTTTATTCCAGCATCTAGGTGCTTGTTTTAACTCGTAGAGACTTTTTAACAATTTGCATACTTTATTACTATTGTCAGCATATCCTTCAGGCTGTTCCATATATATTTCTTCATCAAGTTCACCATAAAGAAATGCAGTTTTAATATCAAATTTTCCCAAATATAGATTTTCATTAGCAGCTACACTCAGTAGTGCTCTTATTGTATCCCAGCGAACCACCGGACTAAAAGTTTCAGAAAAATCAATACCTGGCTTTTGAGAAAATCCTTTTATCACCAATCGAGCTTTAAATCTGTCTATAGTTCCATTAAATTTTCTTTTAATTCGAAACACCCAACGGTTTGGAATTGCCTTTCGTCCTTCTGGCAAATTCACCAGTTCCCAAGTGTTATTCTTTTTTAAAGATGTAAGTTCTTCTTCCATGGCTTTCTTCCATTCATTCCAATATCTTGAATTCTTAACATCATTAAATGTTATTGGTTCTTCATTCTGTACCATCATAATATAATCTTGATATTTCATAGGTTGTCTAATTTTACGCCTATTACTATTATATTCTGTATCAGTTTCTTTAATTCCATCATCAGTAATATTGGAGACATTTCCGTTATCTATTTCATTTTCTGATTCTTCATTACTTGTCTCATTATTATTCTCAATCATTGCAATATTTTTCGTATCTTCAGTATCCTTTACATCCTCGAAAATAACATTAGAGTTAAATTCCTTTTTGAAAATAACATCCCTAGATAAAATTATCTTGTTTTCTTCATAATTCCAGATCCTAAAGCCATCCTTATTTCCACAATATCCAACCAGAAAACCCTTTCTTGCCTTTTTATCAAACTTTCTTCTTTTTTGTTTTGGTGTATGAACAAAACTTTGTGTACCGAAGATATGTATGTGGTCTATAGATGCTTTCTTATTAAACCATAGTTCAAATGGTGTTTTATTTTTAATTGGAGTAGGGCCAGAACGATTTATTACATACGCCGCTGTATTTATCGCTTCTGCCCATAAATGTTCCGGTAGATTTTTCCCATGTAACATAGTTCTTGCTGCTTCAACTAATGTTCTGTTTTCTTGCTCAGCCGCACCATTTTGTTCTGGAGAATATGGCATTGTTATGCGATGATAGATTCCAAAAGATTTTGTAATCTTATGAATGCTTTCATTTTTAAACTCTTTTCCGCCATCAGTCAATAATTCCTTTACAAAATGTCCTGCATGTTTACATTCAGCAAGAAATTCCTCCAATTTATTTTTAACTTCTGATTTTTCTTTCATGAAATAAACAAATCTCATCTTTGAAAAATCGTCTTTAAAAACTACAAAATATCGACTACCACCTAAAGAATCTTGTGGCATTGGTCCACAAACATCAGCATTAATTAATTCTCCAGGTTTAGTTGCTCGATCTTTTCGATTTCGAAAACTTTTACGATGCATTTTACCATACATACATGCATCACACAAATTGTTATCCATTTTTACTTCAATATTTCTAGATTTTAAAAAATCATATACATGACGTTTGTTTTGATGTACAAGACGTTCATGCCAAATTTGAAGTTCGTGGTTAGAAACGGCTTTATATGCATTCAATGCAGGCAAAATTTCAGTTTGTAATTCATACAATCCATTGCAATTTCGTTTCCCTACAGCCACAGTATTACCAAATTTATTTTTAAAATACCTGCATTTTTCATTTGCAATCTCAATTAAACCATTATCCAATGCTGATCCAGATGAAAATAAATTTTGATGACATTCAGGTACATACCATACATTTTTTAAATATCCAGGTATTAATTTGTCACCCACTATCATATTCAATGTTCATATATACATATCGTATACGACATCGATTCGAGAATAACCCCTTATTTTGAATTTTATTTTAAAAAATCTTACCTTATGTTAGGTTTCGTTAGGTTATGGGAATGTATGTACTTGCGTTTCAAAGTGCTTGTCCATCGTTTCTATAGCGTAAATCTTTTGTTTAAGCGTATGATAATTATTTAGTATTTTTCAATTAAAACTAATTATATTAAAGTTTGGTTAACTTAAAAAATGTGAATGATTTTTTAAAGTGCGTTACATCATTCTGAAGTGATTATCTTTTTATAGACGTTAAAAACTTTTATTTAAAATTATTACATATTTTTGTCAAATTTATTTAATGTTAATGCTGTTTATTCAAATTGAAAGTTTAAAAGTTTATAAAGTTTTCTTTCTTTTTTACAAAGCTATTTTATCTATTTTTAAGTTAAATTAGATGTAACCCCTTTAAATTCCGTGTTTCTTCTGAAATTAACGAAAAATTGAATATAAAAAATCCATAAATTATTAAAAATTTGTTTCAGCAATAATTTACTTAGTTTTTTTAAATTATAAAGACCAAATTTATTATCCACAAATTCATGTTGTTTATCATATAAAATCTTCCTCGATTTTTTTTTGGTTTTCATTTAAAAAAATGGTCTCTTCATTATGAATAAATCCCTAACCACTTTTTTAGTCCACACTTTTAAAGATTTGTATCTTCCCTATAAATCGGGAATTATTCCCTGTATAAATGTTCTAAAACAGGAGTACTTTAAGTAGGGTGTTTATTTTTTTAATTTAGTAAAAACATATTATTTTTTGTAATCAAATCATGTGAGGATAATAGCAATAAAAGTAATTCCAGGACAAACAAAAATCTCATTTATTTTATAATTGATGATTAGAGATTAGAGATCACGAAGGTTACAGTTAAACAGCCTCCTTATCATTAATATGAAAATATTTAAACTTATTATATAGCTGTGGTCTTGGTCTAATTATTATTTCATAATTTGTAAATGCGACCATTCACCGCAACTAAAACAAAAAATATGATGTCTTATTTTTAAGTCTTCCTATTTTTGTTTTCTATTTTTGCGCAGAATTGCCAAAGAGTTGCACGTTTCGTTTCAATGGGGTTATTTTCGGTAGCGCCGCCGCCGTGTTAAATTTGTTGTCCGTGCGTAATCAAACAACTCAAGTTATGAATAAGAGATTTTTATTATATAAATTATTACAACAATTTAATAGATTCTAATTTTAGAAGAGGTATAAATAAAAATATCATTGGGAAGAAATCAACTTACGTCTTGAAAATTTTATACAATTTGATTACATTTTCAACACAATTAATAAAAATTTAGTAAACTCTTTTTAGATTGGATTTAAAATTTCTTCAATTATTATTGTTAAAAATATCTTTACAAATTAGAATTTTGCGCAGATTTTTTCGTTTTTAAGTTTCGGAACATTCTTTGTTTTATATAAATAATACAGGGTGTTCCATAAATGGAGCAAGAATTCTCCAGTAGTATTTGGAGACACTTCAGGGATTCCTAAAAAAATTGTTAAAAAAATCCTCTTGACCAATTGACCGAGACATATCTCAGTCGAAGGTCGAAATTTGGAATTTAACTTATTTATACTTATGAATTTTGAAAAACCACAAGTTGTAAAGTTATTAAAACACGATTTAATTTTAATTTATTACTAAGGAACTCAAGAGTAAACTTTACATGATAACGAGTGGTTTTTCAAAATTAATAAATAAAGAAGTTGAATTACAAACTTTGAACAGCCATGTCTCGGTCAATTGGTGACGAGGATTTTTTAACTATTTTTCTGGGTATTCGGTATTCCTGAAGGATCCCCAACAACGTACTGGAGAGCTTATCCCCCATTTTTTGGATACCCTGTATTATAATATATACATTAGCAAATAATATAATTTTTTATTATTTTTTTTTAAATCAAGCACCCTTCCTTGAGCACCAACAAACCCCTAACAAAAAAATTAATTATTCCAATTTTGATTTTTTTAATATTATTGTAATTTATTATTTTCTAACTTGAGTTACTTATTTATGTAATAAGAAAATGAATTTTAGTTTTGTTTGGAAATTAAAAATAAAATAAATTTTGCAAGTAATTTGAATTGAGTAATTGATGCAATTATAATCATAAATGTTTGACCACGAATCAACATTTCCTAGGAAAGGTGGTTGATTTCGAAATTCTACTCAAACAATATAATCGTTAACAATTTTATTAAGTTTACTTTTCACCGCAGCTACTATTAAAAACAGCTATAAAAAATAACATTTTAAAATTAGTTTTTATCTGAAAGATTAAATATAAAAATGTTTATACTTAGTCCGATTTGACGAAGAGTTAAAATATTGTTAAAAAGTCACGTTATGGTTTTAAAAAAATTTTACCTGAAATTTAAAAAGCGAATTTAAACTAAGTTAATCGCCAGCTTGAATATTTACAAAGAAAATGTACAAATTATATCTAGAAATAAAAATATTTATCTGTTTTTAAGCTTTATTAAGACACTTTTTATAAAACCAAAAACATATTTGATAAGTATTATAGTATTGCATTTTGAACAAGTGTGATTTCCTGTTTATTTTTGGCTTCACTTGTTTGATGCAACATATCTTCAATACTTCAAATTAATATAATATCAATAATTATTAAAAGTATTAATCAACTTTGAATTTTCTAAAATTCCTGATTTGATCCCATTTTTTTTTCAAAATACAAATAAATAATTTTTTTTCAAAGTTTACCTTTCCTAACTCGAGTACAAAAATATAATTCGGAATTTTTTAGATATTATTTAGTTATTAGGTACTTTTTTCCGTCTACAGAGTATCCCGTAATTACATGTGGACAGACATAGTAGAATGAGTTTATCACCTCAAGATGCCAAGTTCTTCCAACCCTTTGCCCAAAAATGCTGCAGAAGGTTCACTTTTCAAAAAATAAAAAGACACATAACTTTTTATTTTATGAAATTACTGTAATCGATAAAAAATCAGCATTGGCGCATAATTTTAAGTTGTATTATTGTTTTGCCACTTTCTATTTATTAACTACCGGTTTACCTAAAGTTTAAGTTTTGCCACAACGTTTTCTGTTGTCACTAGTTTTTTGAGCGTGGTATTGTCAGCGTAGTATTGTCAGTATGGTATTGTCAGCGTGGTATTGTCAATGTGGTATTTAATTTTCACTTATTAGTATTCTCTTTAAAATTTTTAAATGTTAATGTTGGCTTACTTGAATTATTAATGAAAAATATTTTACTTTAAAGAGTTTAAACTCACATGTATTTTCTGTCATACTTGTCAGTTTAAAACTGGTTTTAACTAAAACTTTTTAGTGCAACCCACCCTAGAAGTGGTTTTAGCTAAAACCAAGGTTAAACTGACAAGTATGATGTTTTTTGTATGTATTTTCTGTCGGATTTGTCAATTTAAAACTGGGCAAATATTTTTACCCAAAAACAACGTTTCATACCGCGCTATTTTACTGTAACGTAGGAGTACTTTAATGGCCTTAAAACATGCACTTACTGTTATCGTTTTTTAATTCTTTCAACTTAATTTGATTACGATAAAGGTTTTTAAATGCTGTCAAAATTTGGTACAAAACTATAAAGTACTTTATGAGTTATATTTGCGAGCGTTTCATCCCATTTAATATACTGCGAAAGTGACTCTTAAGATTATCTTTAAAACTATTGGGTTTATCTGTTATAAACAAGGATACCTTTTTCAAAGTAAATTATCTGTTTTATACTTATTTTCTACAACAAAAAAATTATGGTAAGTGGTAGTAAATAAATCAGAAATTGCAAAACCACAATAACAACATGTTGAAAGAGTAAAGAACTTAAAATTGGCCCCATGTCACCCATGCTACTATGTCTCTCCACCTATTTGCGGGATACCCTGTATTTTTTTAACATATTTACCTGCTCCTAAATCGTAATTATTTGTAATTACGAGATGCGCAAAAATTCATATAATTATTAGGAGCATTCGCATGGAACGTTTCTCTATTTTACTGTTTTAGTATTTTATATGTTTTATTTTTCCTGGGAATTTTGTTTTTCTTGAATATACTTACTATGTTTTTCTTAAATTTCATCTCATGATATACCGGAAGCCATAAATTTTAAATTGCATCACAATAGTAATTTAATAAATTTACATAAATGACTGATCATTGAACTAAATTCTTATAAATAATTCCTTAAATATTACTGAAAATTGGTTTTAAGCAATTTTTTGAAAATTCAAGGTTATGTATCTCACATATTATAAAAAGTATGTGCCATTACTTTTTTTATTTTCTTTAGTTTCCAACTACGTTAGATAAACCACCTATAACAAATTAGTAGATAGATATGTAGGAAAATTATAATTAAAAAATTATTTATACCTTATCTGTTTTTTTAAACATTTCTTTGTTATTGAGCTTTCTTTGTTTGAATTTTTATAATAATGCAACATAAAAACTCGAAATTCTTGAGTAGATTCCAAACATTCAACAAAAACCTTAAATCATTTTTATGGGCTCTTAATTTTATTGCGGTATTTAAACATATGTCTTAATGCTTGAACAAATAGGCTTTGGCAGTTATAAGGTTAACTCGTAATTTATAAACCAGTGAAATTTCCAACTTTACCACAAAAGCACTTGTGACAGTAATTAAAACTATTACTATTGTTAATTGAAAAAAAATGAGTTTATTATAAATTTATGTGATAATAAGAGTTATAAGACTTTAAAATAATGTTAATTAAAACTATTGAAGATTTATTTCAAAATTTCAGAAATAAACAGGAAGAGGCGGATACAAGCGGTAAAATAAATATAAATATAAATAATATTTAAATGTTATGGCATTATTTGAACAAATAAGAACATTTTAAGAAATTTCGTTATTTTAATTAATTTTGTATAAAAATTCTTTATTTTTCCCATTTTTAACGTTTAAGTTTTTATGACTATTCAACTAACACATTTTTGTTACAAATGTTGGCAGTCATATTTTGTACAGGGTGAGCTAAAATGATTGTGGTTTGATATGTAGGCAACCAAATACACAGGTTGGTACAACTGAAATCTTAAAAAGAAAATCTCCTAGTAATCAAATGTAGCAACATTTTTTTCCAAAATATCTAATTTCACAGCAAATGTCAAATATTGAAAATGTTTTTCTTCATTTTCGAGGCAGATGCTAACACAAAACAAAGATTTACGCAAATTAATTTTGATAAAAACTGACGTTTATGAAATAGAATGCTCGATTTCATGATTGTTTACAATTTTTTCCACCAAGCTCGCGCGCCCTCCAGGGATTCGCATTAGGAAGATGCTCTTAACGCTTTTGTGACTGTTCGTTGATTAAATCAGAAACAAAAACTATATTTACATTAAGATTTTTTCGCTATAATTACGAGTTTGCAATGGTTCCTAACGTTTATGGATTTGAAAGTGAAAAATATTTTTGAATTTTTTTGGAATTAATTAAACTTATAATTTCTTTGCCTGATGGTGGGGATTACCCGAAACATTACCATCAAAATTATTGGTAATAAAAAAATAATAAAGGTGGATATAGAATTTTCCTGTGTTAATTTTTGTATGAACGATCCAAATCTTCAATCAGTTCATCTATTTCTCAATTTTGTCGTTGTTCCCATATAAATATTTGGCTTATCCCAAAAAGACAAAAATTGTATACAATACACGGTAGGATGTGTATAATTACGTGTCAATATTTTATATGGCGCATTATTTGGAAAATTCTAAGGTAGAAAAGTTAATACGTAAATTTCGAATCCGTCTTCAATTGGAAACAAAAGGTCATCAAAGTTGAAAATTTTTGGTAATAAAAATGTAATTTATTCAGGGCATATCGCAATACCAAATACCAAAAAGTATTGTTTTAACAATTTCCTAATTACATTTTATCAAATAAAAATAACCATATCTACAATAAATGAGTTTTCTTATGGTTTTAAAATCGTTTTAATGGATTAAAAATAATTTTGATGCCCTATGTTTATTTAAGAAATTGTTTTTTTTTATATTTTCTGCCCTCATCTTTGAGATGTTGACATTTGTAAATATCATTATGATTTATGATATTATGATACAAAACCCTTGTGAATTTTATATTAATAACAATTAATGGAACGATCAACCGAATTTTGAAATAAATCGCTTATAGTTTTACTGATTAACTGTTTAAATGATTTTTTATTAATGTTTTTCGTGTTCCTTTTAGGTAAACGATTGGCAGTTGATAAGATAACCTTGTTGCGAAGAGCTGTGATCTTCTGTTCCGAATTTTTGGGTACCTACATACTAGTTTTCTTAGGATGTATGGGCTGTATGTCAAAAATCACTGCTGGAGGAGACATACCTCATGAGCAAATCTCTTTTACTTTTGGTCTAGCAGTCATGGTAGCAGTCCAGGTAATGAATTGTTTTATAAACAATGTTTTTATTTATCTATTATTATTATTTTTCTATAATCTTTGTTAGTTTTTTTCCTACATTTTAAAAGCGGAAAATTTCTATTAAGGGGTGGAATGCAGACAAATTTTAGTTAATGAAGTGTTTTCATAGGAACATTTTGACATGAAAATTTTATTACTGAGTCTGTTTGTACAAATTAGTTGGGCATTAAATATTAAATCATATAATTATCAAAAAAATAAAAAAAAAATTATATGGTCAAAGTTACAAAATGATCAAAATAAAAAAATGAAATCCATGTAATACTATTCTACTTAGATGTTAATTTACATATATGTATTTTCAAAAAAAAAATATTTTTATTTTTTTTTAACTTACATGATTCCATATCCACATAGTATCTACAGGGTGTCCCATTTTAATTAATCCAGCTGAATATCTTGAAAACGAAGCGATTTCCTTAAAAATGTTTCAGACAAAAATTGTAGCGACTCGAGGGGGACATTTAATAGTGCCATGGGTTTTTATTTGTTATGGGGTTTTATGGGGGTTTTATGGGAAAACATTTTTTTTTCAAATGGGAACCCCCATTTTTTATTGTAGATTCGTAATCTATGGAAAATAATAAGAAAGTTTTGATTAATACTTTTTTTTCTAAAATTTCAATTTTTCTCTATATTCACCAAAATGAACACAAATTTTGGGATTTTCGATACAGTTTTACTAAAAAACTAAAGGTCTATGAGAAAACTCGCTGGAGTCAAAAAGTGCTAAAATTAAGGCAAGGATTAATAAAAAATATTATTTTACTTTATTAAAAAAAATAAATTTAAAAAAAGTTTATTTTATTTTTATTATTTTTTAAGAAAAATAATATTTTTTTTTTACTTATAAAATTTAAAATAAAGTCAAAGGTAATTAATTAATACACTTAAAGATATTTGGATCTGTTCTTAAATTACGAGAGCTGGTCTAAATAAGATGTTCGAATATTCCTCCATTTTGTCCAATACACATGTTTACTCGTGTGCGAAAAGCCAATGATACATTTCTCAACATTTCAGGAGCGATACTTCGAAAAGCGTCCGTAATTCGTATCATAATATCCTCTCTAGTTGTAGTTGGTTGTTCATAAACCTTATCAAAAGATAAGGTTTATGAACATAAAAATGTAACCCCATAAAAAATAATCCATTTTTGTAAGATCCGGAGAGCTTGCTGGCCATTCGTGTACTTCACTACCAATTCCAATCCACATATTAGGGAATTGGTTATGTAAAAAGGTTTTTACAATTCTAACAGTGTGGGGGGTCTAGCTCCGTCCTGTTGAAACCACATTCGTTGTCTTAAATCTAGAGGTACATCTTCTAAAAGAGTAGGCATTTCGTTTTGAATTATATTCAAATAAACATGTTGGTTAAGATTTTCTTCATAAAAAAATGGCCCCACAAGATACTCATCCACTATTCCAGCCCAAACGTTTATAGACCAACGCCACTGTAATCTATGATCTCTTTGCCAATGTGGATTATTTTCAGAATAATAATGAGCATTATTAAGATTTACTCCACCCATGTTGTCAAATTTTGCTTCATCAGTAAAAAGTACGCGATTAAAAAAACGGGGATCTCTTCTAACTTGATTCGTAGCCCATATGCAAAAACTAAGTCGGCGGATGTAGTCATCTTGTTTAATTTGTTGGGTTAAATAAACATGATATGGGTGTGATGGTGTTTTAAAATTCTGTTGGCACAAGATTTAGGAAGTCCACGAAGACGCTGAATTTTTCTTGTAGATGTATGTGGATCTTCATTTACGGAGGCTAATGCTATCAATGAGGGGAGCATCTTAGGACCAGTTTTACTACATTTTCTTCTAAGAGCTTATAGAACCGTTTTCCGCTCTTTTCACGAGCCTCCTAATATTTGTATGATTTGGATGACGCAATTATGGAAACCTCTCAGCATAAAGACGTGCTGCGTGCCGATAGTTATCATGGCATTCGCCCAAAACTTTTATAATATTCACGATTTCTCTAGGTGAATAATCAGCCATTTTATGAGAGACTGATTTTTAAATAATCACAGTGGCTTAAATAACAATGAGCTTCTACAAAAAACTAATGTGTCACAATATAACAATTATGTGCGAAACACAAAGTAGGCTGAAAATGAAATTCCTTTATTTTTAGAAGCCTTCTTCCTTAATTTAAAAATATTATTTAACATATTAAATTGCAAATAAAATTGAAAAACCGTTTTGACACCTATTGTTTCCAACCTTTGACTTTATTTTAAATTTTATAACTAAAAAAAATAATATTTTTCTTAAAAAATAATAAATATAAAATAAACTTTTTTTTAAATTTATTTTTTTTTTAATAAAATAAAATAATATTTTTTATTAATCCTTGCCTTAATTTAAGCACTTTTTGTCTCTTACTATTTTTCTTATAAAGCTTTAGTTTTCTAGTATGGAAAATCCCAAAATTTGTGTTCAGTTTGGTGAATATAGCGAAAAATTGAAATTTTAGAAAAAAAAAGTTTCATTCAAAACTTTCTTATTATTTTCCATAGATTACGAATCTACAATAAAAAATGGGGGTTCCCATTTGAAAAAAATGTTTTTCCATAAAACCCCATAACAATTAAAAACCCATGGCACTATTAAATGTCTCCCTCGAGCCGCTACAATTTTTGTCTGAAACATTTTTGAGGAAATCGCTTCGTTTTCAAGATATTCAGCTGGATTAATTAAAAGGGACACCCTGTATAAACAGAGCGAACATAAAATTTTTGCACGTCAAAATTTTTGTATAAAATCACCTCATAAACTAAACAAAATTAGCCTTAAACTTTTTGGGAATATTAATTTACTAATATGTTTAAATAATGTACCTATTGTTTTATTAGGAGATGAAGTTTGCATGTATTCGCTGAATTCGTCTCACGATCTCACGAATATGCTCACTACAAAAAGTTCTTTTACACTGATTAAAATATGCTATTTCTTCTTCAAACGTTTATATTCCTTAACTCTATGGTCATATATTGCACTGAGAAGGATTAGAAAGGCGGAGTAGAAATACATTTTACTCAACCCAATATACACTGACATTGTATTGTGTATTGCATGTAAATTAAATGTCAAATTTTAAAATTATTACTATTTTATAACTTTCAACGTTTGAAGAAAAAATAGCATGTTTTATTCGGAGTAAAAGAACATTTTGTGGCTGGCATGTATCCGCGGGACTCGCAGAGCTCGTCCCGCAAACCTACATGCTCGCTACAAAAAGTACTTCTTTTATTCCTAATAAAACAATACAATACTATTTTCTTCAAACGTCAGTAAAGTACAGTCTTCTGTGACGTTTGACAGGCTTTAAAATGTCACTTTTTATGTTCGTTGATTCTATGGTCAGTTTATACTGCCTAGGAGTAGAAATTACCACTTTGCACTGACAAGGAATAAAAGGGCGGAGTAGAAATGAATTTTAAGCAACCCAATATACACTAACATTATATTGTGTGTTGTATGTAAATTAAATGTAAAATTTTAAAATTATTTATTATATTGTATATTATATCCGCGGGACTCGCAAAGCTCGTCCCGCAAACCTACATGCTCGGCACAAAAAGTATTTCTTTTACTCCTAATGAAGCAATATACTATTTTCTTAAAACGCCAAATTTTATGAAATGCTAATTATACTAAAATAAAATATAAAAACAATATTTAAATGGATTACAGATGTTCTTATACACCATGTATGGTTTAATATTCCAAAAAATTGTATAATATTTATCAAAACATAAACATAATTATGTAAAGATAACTAATTCACACAAACAACTTGTAAATAAGATAATAATCCCACCTCGATATTTATTTGTTTTTTTTTTGATATGTTTACATTTTTATTGGTAGATACTTAACTTCAACAAAACAACGTTTTTCAACTTTCAAGGTGCCCAGTGCCCACACACCAAAATTTTTTTAATAACATGTTGATAGAAAAATATGTTCGTAGCAAAAATTAAATTAAGCCTATGTAATTAAATATTGCTGTCCGCATGTCAGAATGTCAGAAATAATGAAACAATCTAAATAATTTAAAAAACATGCGGCTTCTAAATGTTTTTGACATAGGCATGAATGTTGACAACATTTTTTCTGCTAACTTGTTTGGCTACCAAGATATTATTTCCACATATACAACTGAACTAAGGGAATTGATTAAAAGTCAAAGAAAAGCTTAGATATTCGTACTGATAAATTAGAATAGGACTAATGATTCTAATGAATAATACCTTGATTAGCGATTAAACCCTATATTGGGTACTAATCTTTAATACTTCTTTCTAGTGTTTTGGGCACGTATCAGGATCTCATATTAACCCTGCCGTTACAGTGGCTTCAACTATACTAGGCTATACCCAACCTATGCTGGTACCAATTTATCTACTAGGACAATTCATTGGGGCAATTGCTGGATTTGCAACTCTTATGGTAAAAATATAGCACATTATACTTACCTAATTCGTTAAAACTGTAGATTCTGGTAAATTTGGGTAAAAAATTAAGAAACTATAACTAATATAAGTATAAGTTCGGATTTGAATCATCTTTCGCAATATCGTTAAACTTAATCCCATATCATTGTCAATTTTTACTTATCTCAAGAAACTATAAGTTTATCAACTTATGGTAGATATTAGCATTTTTATTGAATTAATCTTTTTTATTTTAGCTTTTAACACCGGCAAAATTCTTTGGAAACGACCTTGATAACGGGGTTAAATCTGTTGGAGTTTGCTCTCCTGGTGTTCACCCCGAATTGAACGCATTTCAAGGTGCAGCTGTTGAGTTCATAGCCACTTCAATTTTAATTTTGGTTTGCTGTGCCGTTTGGGATCGCAAAAATACAGATAAACATGACTCTCTTTCAATACGTTTCGGCCTCACAATTGCAGTTCTCGCAATGGCTGCCGTGAGTACTTATTTTTTTATTATTTGAACATATTGGATACTTCAATTGCGTGACCCTTTCTGTCGCTTTAATAGTGTGTATACCATTCATTTTGTCACTAATTTAAAGCAGAAAAAATAAATAACGGGTAGATTGGTTCTTATTTTCACCACCACTAGAGAAACACCAAAGTATTAAAATTTCGATTTTTATGAAATTATATGTTATTCTAGGGACCTTATTCTGGAGCTAACATGAATCCTGCCAGGAGTTTCGCCCCAGCTTTACTTAATGGAGACTGGAAAGACCACTGGGTAAGTAAATACATTCTTTGAAGAGTAAAAATTTAATACAAATGTTCGATATATCAAAATTATGATCAAAATTCAATACTTATTATGTGATAAACTTGGTCATATGTGAACCTTCAAACCAGAATTTAGTAAAAGCAATTTTATATGAAAGGAATAATATTTAAATTTAATTACTTGTTAGGTCTATTGGGTGGGACCTCTAGCTGCTGGTGTTATACCAACTGTGGTCTACAAATACCTCTTCCAAACTCCACCACCAGAAGATGAAATGGCTGAAGGACTACCTCTAAATTAAGATTTATAGAAAGGAATAAACAAAGTAAGACTTAAGACATCACAAAATAATCCCACTTTTGTATATAAAACAAAACCAGAGCATCGTTATCATGAATAGTTTTTAGGTACAAATAGTAAAAAATTCAAAAAAAATATAGTCAAAACACGAAAGCAAGCAAAACTAGTTGGAATTTTATTGATTCTACAAATTATTTTTATGTTAATTATACAGAGTGAGCTAAAATGATTGGGGTCAATTCAAATTTTCCGCCAAAAAATCTGGGGAATTTGTTTGTTTCAAGTTCATAGTAACACAAAATCATGTCAAAATTATAAGAAAGTAACTAGCTACAAAAAAGCAGAGGCGTAGGTCGATTTTTTACTGTTGTGTCAAAACTTCGGATTTTTGTATTTTGTTATTGTGCCCTTCTGTTTCATAAACAACAGTTTTTATCAAGACTAATTTGCGTAATTCTTTGTTTTGTGTTAGCATCTGCCTCGAAAATGAAAGTCATAATTTTCAACATTTGACATTTGTTGTAAAATTCGAGACCCAATATTCTACGTTTTTTATTTTCAAAACACAAAACCTTAATAAAAATTTAAATTTGTATATTTATTTAGAATTCTTGATTTGTTATGAATATTATATTCATTTTGAAAAACATATTTGCTACGCCATTGGATTACTAGGGGGTTTTCTTTTTAAATTTGTAGTTGTACCAACTGGCATATTTGGTTGCCTACATATTAAACCGCAATCATTTTAGCTCACCCTGTACTTTTATGAATGTGTACCGTGTTTATAACAAATTTACTATTTGTATTTCAAGTAAACGCCTTTTGTTCTGAAAAAATGGTAACGCTGATACGGTTAAAGTGACAACAAACTTTTCCCTGGTTTTGTGTTTTGACCATAGATTAATTTTATTGACGTTGTATACAAGAATATATTAAGTTTTAAAAATATATTTTATGAAAAATTTATAAATATGTGTTTTTTTATAAATTTAAAACTATTCGAATTGCCAAGGCCTTTTCCTTAAAAGGAAATGATATATTACTGCAGCCAAGGCACCTCCAAAGTTTGGACCAACCCAATAAATCTAAAAATAAACGTTTAAATAGTTAGTGCTTAAAAGTGTTACAGTTCTTTATATTATAATATTTATACCAAGGTGCTTTACATTTTTTTTCTATGACTATTGAATAATGGGTACTTTATGAACGCGTTTCTAGATAAGCGCAATGATAGCTATTATTCACACCCGTGAGTTTTGGTTACCGGTAACGGTGAGAGTTGACTCGTTAGATATTTTATGTCTCTCTCTTACACATAAAAACGTTCATACGGTGGAAATGAGACAAAAACTGTAACCATGGTAATGTAGTAAACAGTCCACCGTTCTCGTTACGTTAGGCATTACAGACTTCCACCTCGGGATTCGAACCCGAGGTGGGATTCTGTAAGGCCCGCCGCATACTGAAACCGACGAAATAGTTTGATACGATTCATTTATTTCGGACGATGACTAGGGGGATAATTTTATATGATTTTATACACAAATTCCTGGACAGGCGTAGCGTCGGATGCAACATGTTGAGACAACTCGAGGCGGAATGTTTCGCCGCTCTGTCACTCGAGTCAAACGTAAATATAGTCAAACATAAATCTCTAGGGTTCTTTTCTTCCAATAAAAACAAATGGTAATATAGCACAACAGGATCAATGCATTCCATACTGCAAAGAATTTTATTTTTGTAATGGATGTGCTAAATACGTCCCGCGACAATTGTCTTCCGACAATTACTACGTTTCCATCAGGGATTGAATCGGGTTTTAAAATATCAGAACTTTAAATACTTGTGTGTTTCCATCATGAGGATTTAAAATATATCTAAATTACTTTCAATACCGTCATTAGGTGATTAGGTGGCGTTTTGGCCAGACCACGTTTTTAGGGTTATGAATATAAAACCAGAGATAATACCTATAATGCATCGCGGCGAGGAGATTATTCATTTGCGCATGATCCAGTCCAAATTCAAGCCTTCGAAGCGTTTCCATTAGATATGTTTCGGCTCAAACCAGATACGATCCCAGAAAAAGCAGTATCGACCTTGAGACCGAGTATGATATCGATACGGTAATTGCGCGTTTCCATCCAGTTTTCAAGTAGAATCAAGAATTCAAATCCGATTCAATTCCCGATGGAAACGTAGTAATTATGTCTCGCGACAGCTTCGGTCAAAAATTCCCGCCTGCCGACATTTTGCCTCGAGACATTTTGTCTCTGGCTGTTTCGTCGGTTGCAGTGTGCGGCGGGCCTTAGGTCTAACGTATCGAAAACGGTAGATTGTTTACATCATTGCTATGGTTACGATTTTTTTCTTGCTTCCACGTTATGACTATTATGGTGTGTAAGACGAAGACAGAAAATATCTAACGAATCAATTCACCACCGATATGAATTTGTTGATTTACAGAATTCCATCTCCGGGACCTTTGGATCCACAGTCGACGTATCAATCAACTGATCTACCGATGACTCAAATTTTATACAAGCTTTTTTATTATTTAATAAATGATGACGTTGGTATGTCAAATAACCTAATTTTTTAGAAACATATTTTTGCGTTTACGAAATAGTCATAGAAAAAGTACAGTATTCAACACGCAAGTAAATATACCGGCTCGTGTCGCAATTTCGGCCTTCGTGAGTAATGGCTATCATTACTCCCTCGTTGAATAATATACTATTATAATTGAATACAATTTTATCCATTGTATTTTATAGGTACCCTTGTAAAGGGTGAATAGTGGAAATATCTCTAAAAGTTAGAGTTTTAGAAGTAAAATATTTATTTGAAAGAAGTCACTAATCACTAAGCATAGTTATTTTTTATCTGGAGCAGTTTTTTTAATGGAAACATATATTTTTAATGGATTCTGATTCTAGCGAGAAAATAATTATTGTACTATTTTACGTTAATTAAAATTTTATTGTTTTATTTAGTAGAATTAGAATCAATTAATAAAAATGTAGACAGTTTCATGAAGTCCTCCTTTCAAAGTTAACAATTTTACTTGAATCAAACTCTTACTTTTGGAGATATTTCCACTCTTAAAGTTAAAAGGACCACCATGAATAAACATAATATTTTTGAGAGTTTTCGTGAATATTTTTTATACTTTCTTTAGTAAAATCTTACCCAGTGGTTTTTGAATTTTCCTCTAAAAACTAATGGTGCCAAGGTTAAAGCTGAATTGGTGCTTAAATATGTGTAACCCTGTGTTACAAACGCCATTCCCATTATAATAAATCCTATTTTTAGAGGAGCTGTATCGTAATGATTGTGACTTCTGTTATCCCATAAAACGCAATACGCCATAACAAGAAACGCGGTCATTATAAATTCAACAAACATCGCCTGAAATTAAAAGTTGATTTTGTATTTTTAATATCAATTTACTGAATGGATACATGATACAATACCGACCTGGACTTCAGTTAGTACTACAGTTCCTGTAGGGCAAGTTGGTTTAACCGGATAATTATCAAAAACTAAAACCTGAAAAAAAAATTTTCTTTAAATGAATTATAGTGTCCTATACTTGAATAGTGTAAGAGCGAACAAGAAAAGTTTGTTTATAAAGAAAATGTATAATATGTGACGTCACACCACATCTGCCTGCATTTGCAACGTTATAGTTATCGTGCAAAAAACTTGACTTATTATCATTAAATTAATAATTGGTGTTTGCGCTTGTTTTAATTTTATCTACAAATTCTAGGTGGTATAGAAATGTCACACTTTTATAACATCAGAGAATGGTCAAAACTCGTCCATTGTATTACGATACTCAAATATGTACCTCTAAAAGTCCAACTCCAACAATTGCTCCTATAAATTGAGAAATAATGTAGAAAGGTATTAAAATATACTGAATTTTCTTCATGATTGCAGCGCCGATGGTTACAGCTGGATTAAAATGACCTCCTGAAATATGACCGAACATCTAAAAAAATCGAAATAATGTTAGTTACTTAGTTGATTTTAAAACTTGTTTGGTATTTTATTTTACCTGTAAAGCAATAATATATCCAAATCCTACACCCAAAAGTGAACACATTATCAAACCACTTACAAACATTACAGTAGCAGTACCAATAAATTCGCAAAAACTTATTTGCATCGCTTGCTTTGTATTAAGTTTTGTTCCTAAAATATTATTATTAAACAGGGTTATCCAAAAAATGCTCTAGACGGTAAAATTTCATTTATTTCTGGGTTATGATTGAAAAAAAATGAGCAATTTAAATGAAGATATTTTTTAAAACCTATTAATAATTAAATTTCATTAAAAAATAAGTAAACAAAATTTAAATCTCTTTTTGTATTTTTTGTTGATATTTTAAAACATGCTCCATAAAGATACAAAAATAAGAGTTTTTCATTTCTTTTTTACAAATACAGATATTGAGTACTCACCACTCAATTTTTGATTATTAGGTCCATAATTGGTAAAATTTTCCATCCTAGAAGTAACATCAATATTTGTAGTATGATGTTGGTTGTTATAATTATTACTGTAAACATTTAAACTTCGCTCTCTTAGCGAAGTTACATTCCTTTGATGCTCCATACTTTTGTAGTTAAAATATGCCTGTATAAAACTAAACAACAACTGGATTAATCAGCTTACATTGTTACGCTATTGAATAATCGAAGGATCAATTGAATCACTTATCAATACAAAATCTTATCTATTATACGTTTATTTGGATAGGTACTAAAATTTATTGTGTATCATAAATGGCTAGTGGATTAGAGATTACAGTGACATAATGAAAAAATAACAAACCGTATTTGTTTTACGTGTACGATGATTAATACTAGGATTAATGAAAATAAACATTATGTGTCACTTATTATTATTTATATTTTTTTAGTTTAAATCTTCAATGCTAGATATTGCATTATCAGCGTTTGTTTAGAAAAATTTTGAAAAATTTGAACTTTCCGAAGAGATTTAAAAACTAAGCTCGGTTTTGCGCATTAGGTACTATATAGATATATAGAAGGTTATTTAAAATGTTGAAATTTCGATATTATCTGAATACGTCTTAAATGATATGAGCCCAAACCATTAGATACACGCATGTAGTATTTTATAGAATTGTACCTAATTTGAATTAAAAATATTATCAAAAGGATAATATCACAAGTAGTTAGAATTTTATCGACACCCTCTTGAGCGCGTTATGGCCCATTTCGACACCGCTACTCAAATACTATTTGAAATACTTTTATTTGAAATACTACCCAACTGTGGGGGTTACAAACTTCAAAGTTTTTAACTCTCAAAATTTTTACGTTTTTGCTTATATTTTTAGTTTATTTAAAAATAGTCCCGGAGCCAGCCGACATATGGTATAATTTACTAATAACCGTCTATAACTTGTGTGGCTTAATTATGATGAGTCTGCCACCTTTTTCCTCTACGAAAATTTTCGTTCTCTTTCCATTTTTTCCAAAAATTGTGCATTTGGCGTTGTATTGAAAATGTATGCATAACATTTTTTTTTCAAATTGTAGTTGTAAGATAAAAATGTTGGGGCGATAAGCGGGTCTACAAATATTATTTAATAAAATTATTTAAAATACAATGGTCACATTGTCCGACAAAATTTCGTTTCCAATTATGCGCCCAACGCTTTGAAATCGATGGTTTCTTGATAACCTATTTATTTAGTAATAACAATTTAATTTGTTTTTTCTTTCTTTTGAAATAAACTATAAAACATGGTGAGTTAGTACAAATTTCGGAAAAAATAGAAAGAGAATGAAAATTTTCGTTTAGTGTAGTGGACCGGAGGGTGAATAGAAAACACTTTCGGCCCGTCTACTATATTTTATTAAAATTTCCTAACTTAAACTAACTGGCAAATAAGGCTTTACTTTTTTAATTATATGCAAAACTAAGAACGGTTTATAATAATACAGCCCGACTCGACTACTCGATCTTACGTCTTCTTCTTCTTCTATCTTCTATCAAAGTGCTTTAAGTGTCTTTTCTTAGTGTCTGATCAAAGTGTCTTCTTCAAAGTCTTGGAGTCGAATCTCATTTCTCCATCGATCTAACCTCGGGAATATTGATAAATCCAGGGTAGGAGTAAAATGATTGGAAAAACCCCAAGTACCTGTCTTTACTTGGGCGCCTGTTTAATGAGATTTCCTGGTATTCCCGGGATTAAATATTTATGAGTATTGTTACTTAAATCTAAATGTGTACAAATATTAATTATTCTAATGAAATGAAATATGCATAAACTTCCTAAATTCTTACATTATTATTTATTCTAAGAATACCTAATTTAACTAAACTAAATCTATTTATGTATATATAGCATGTAGTATGCACATATGTAATATGGGGATACTACATCCATCGCCCCTAAAAATGAAATTTTTGTAATGCAAAAATTTGACTATCCTATGGATATTGCGTTTTCTTTTTGTTTTCCACTTAGTTTAACATTAACATTTAAATAAACTTTTGCACAAAATTCGCGCACATCACTTCAAACATTTGGTTGGGTTTCTCTAATGTTCCAATCGGTGGTCTTGATGAAGTTGTAATGGAATCTTCTTCAGGATATCGTTGTCTTGTCGTTGAAAAGATGTTTCCTTTTGTATTTTCTCCAAATTTTTTCTCCAAGATGATGAATTTTGTTGGAAATAATGTGTAGTCGATCTATCAATATTTTGCACCTTTTGCTCAAGGTTATACTATTTATATATCTTTAATCTAGGTGTTACTAGGGTGATCGACATTTTGAGTATTAATAAATTATTAAACGATTGTAATAAATTTGGAAAAATATATAATTTAAAAAGTAGGTTTACATTATAATTCTGCTTTATGTCTTTTCTTTCTAAAGTGTTTATACGATTTTATTTTTTTAAGCATTTTTATAAAATTTTCTAAATAATTGTGACTACTGTTATATTTATTTGTGATTGATTTTGATGGTTTTAGAATTGAATTTTTCTTTGCATCATTAGGAATTTTAATGTTTAAATTATTATTTATATTAATATTTTTGCTTTTGAATTTGATATTTTGTGAATTGAAATTTATTTTGAATTTAACTTTGTCTTTTAAACCATTCTCTTTTTTATTATCTTTAGTTTCAGATCGTATCTTTTTATTTTTTACTCTTACAAAATTTATAATGCATTGTTTCTTATTAATTATATCATTATTGTTAAATCTTTTGGCAATATTTATAATACCACTATATTTAATCTTTTTGTTTTCAACAAATAGCTTTTTATTATTTTTATTTAAATTATTAGATGTCTTTACTGATTTTTTCGGTTCTAATTTTTTGACATTTTTTGTATAATTTTCTACAGTGTTTTTATTTATATCTACTACTTTATCGTTTTCATGTAATAATTTTAAATATCTTTTAATAATATCTGTGTCAATTTCCTCATTTTGGATCTCTGTGGGAGGTGGTATGTAATGATTTTCTTTAAAATTTATTTCCAGTAATTTATTTGTTAGATCTTCTTGAAGCCTCTCTTTAATGATTTCGTTTTCAGATTTTATAATTTCTTGACTAGTTATATTTTTGAAATTATTTGAAACATTTTCAGAATCGGTACGTATATTTTGATTTAAACAGTAATTATAAATTTCATTGGAATTTTGACTATTACGATTTTGATTATTTTGCTCATAGTTCCTATTTAGATTTTGGCTAGAATTTTGATTCTGCTTGAAATTTTGATTATAATTTTGATTATAATTTTTTGTTTTAAACCAACAATCTCTTTCATTATGATTTCTACGATTACAATACCTACATTTTTTGTTCATTTGTTCCAGAAAATTGACCGGAACAGTTTTATAAAGATTTATTAGCTGTGATTCAACTATTTTTGCTGTTTTAATTAGCTCATTTAGATCATCAAAAATTTTTCCTAACAGTGAATCCGCTATTTTTTTATTGAATAGATTGTTTCTAAAAGTATTATGTACAAAATCTTTAATAATTTCTTTTACTGTGATTTTTTCGTTGATATCTATATCACTTAAAAATGAATTATAAATTAAACTAAATTTGTTACTATAAGATTTTACATCTTCATTTGCACTTTGTTTACAACTAAATATCTTATATTGAAATTCTTCTAAAGTTATTTTAATTTTATATTTACTAATTAGGTTTTCTTTAATTTTTGACCAATTATATTGTTTCGTTAATACTAATTCTCTTTCTTCTGAAAGTTTTAAATTGACTAAAAGAGTTAAAAATATTTCTTTATCAAAGTCGTTTAAATGTGATAACATAATTTCGCATACATCGCAAAAACTATCTAATTCATTTTTACTAAAATTTGGTATTTTATCTAAATATAAAAATATTTTGTCCATATTTGGTTGTGCTTCAACTTTGTTTGAAGACATGTTTCTAAAATATTTAAATTTAAGTTTATTTTTTTTTTTGAGTCTTGGTTTAAATTTTCTTAACAATTTTTCTATTATTTAAAACAATTTCATTTTATTTACTTATTTAATAATACTAATATATTTATTTATTTTCCTCACGCTTGTTGTGGGTTCTCTACTTTTTGTAGATTTGTTTTTTCACTTTGATTTTATTTAGTTAGTTATTCCAGTTTTTATGTAAATATGTATATAATGATTTATTTTTTCGAGCCTGTACTTTATCTTTATCAAGAAATACAATTTTAGGTTATTTGATTTCCCTATTGTGGGTTTATTCACTCTACTTTTGTGTAGGTGTAAAAATAATAAAATTAATAAATGTCGGTATGTCGACCAATTCCCCAGATAATAGACTAAAAATACTTATAGCAAAAACCTCAAACTGCAGACGCAAAAAGTAATCATTAAATCGACTTACATGTACTCCATCGATGTCCTCTGTCCAATTGATGCCGTCGGCCGATTTGGTTTCTTGGATGTCGAAATCGCTGACCAATTGATGCCGGTGATGGCCTATTTGGCAACTCAGGATACTTCGGGAATGAAAGCCTCTTCAAAGAATTTCTGCGTCCAAAAGCCACGTGTTCTTCGGAGTTGTTTGCGTAGACCGCTGCCACCAATTAATATGTAGTGGTGGTTTTCTTTAAAATTGATATTTTACCAATTTCGATGTTTTTTTTAAACTAATACTTGGCAAATAGACTTTACTTTTTTTTATTTTGCAAAAATTAAGAACGGTTTATAATAATACAGCCCGACTCGACTACTCGATCTTACGTCTTCTTCTTCTTCTATCTTCTATCAAAGTGCTTTAAGTGTCTTTTCTTAGTGTCTGATCAAAGTGTCTTCTTCAAAGTCTTGGAGTCGAATCTCATTTCTCCATCGATCTAACCTCGGGAATATTGATAAATCCAGGGTAGGAGTAAAATGATTGGAAAAACCCCAAGTACCTGTCTTTACTTGGGCGCCTGTTTAATGAGATTTCCTGGTATTCCCGGGATTAAATATTTATGAGTATTGTTACTTAAATCTAAATGTGTACAAATATTAATTATTCTAATGAAATGAAATATGCATAAACTTCCTAAATTCTTACATTATTATTTATTCTAAGAATACCTAATTTAACTAAACTAAATCTATTTATGTATATATAGCATGTAGTATGCACATATGTAATATGGGGATACTACATTAGGAAAAAGGTGGTAGACTCACATAATTAAGATACACAAGAAGTTAGAGACGGTTATTAGTAAATTATATCATATTCGGCTGGCTCCCGTACTAAAACGTTTAATATTTGAAAAAAAACACAAAAATTTTGACAGTTAAAACATTTCAAGGTTGAAACACTCTCAAATGTAATTATACAAAGGAGTGCACTACAAAAAGAAAACTGTAAAATGTTTTTGACTGATTTGTCTTCATCTATCTAACACCATTTATAAAAGTCGAGGACTAGAGGTGAGTACTTCTCATAACTAGCCACTTTTGGCTATTATCTTTATCTAAAAACAATCTAATGACGTAGACACGGGTCAAGATGCCCCCTTTTTTGAATTTATTAGGTACGCCACTGCAAAATTTTACAATTTTATTTAAATTTTTAAAATCTTCATTCAATTAACCACAAAAAAGTACACCTATTAAATTTTGATAGGATAAGAGGTATTTCAGTAATCTTCAAAATTTTCAAAATTTGAAACAATATAACATCAAATAAGGAATATTGAAATTAAAAACTCTTAGTATAACATTTTGTCGGTATTTTAAATAAAAAGACATGTCAGAAACACCCATTTTTAAATTTTAGAAAAATGCTCAACATGGTCCCACTTATTCATTTTTTGTGAAATTTAAAATTGTGTTTCTGGCTTGTTCATTTATTTAAAAGACCAACTAAGAGTCTTACTAAGAGTTATCAATTTAAATTTTGTTTCTTTAATGTAAATTTGTTTAAAATTTTGAAAATTAGTTTAATTTGGGTAAGTTCACTGGACTATAAAATTGAAAATTTCAGAAATACCACTAATCCTATCAACATTTAACAGGTGTACTCTTTTATGGTAAATTAAATGAAGATGTTAAAAATTCAAACAAGATCGTAAAGTTTTACATTGACCTACAAAAAAAATTTAAAAAAAACCTTGACAAAAGTAATGGCCAAAGGTGTGGCTATCCAAGAGAAGTAATCACCCCTAAAATTTTATTAATATTCATTCAGCAGATCACAGGGGCGGATTTACCAATAGGCTAGATAGGTTGAAGCCTACGGCGGCAAATTTATGACGGCGGCAAATTTTCAATTTTTTAAAATGTGGCAATAAAGTATGTTATTAAAACTATTTTTAGTGTTTTTTTTTAGGCGGTAAAATATGTTAGCCTACCGGCGGCAGAAACCTGAATCCCCCTCTGGCAGATCCCGAGAAAATAAATGAAAATAAAATTAAAAAGAAATTTCAACACCCTGTATCTCGGTAACAGTTGAGTCTTTGACAAATGTTTATATGGAGTTTTTGGTCTTATTTTTACTTGTAGTATAAGCAAACGAAGCCGTGACCACCATTTTAGAAACACCCTGTATATAACAAAGATATTTAGGTGAAGAAAAACAGCTTAATCGAACCAATTTTTTTCTCTGATGCACTTTATTAAATAAATGCCGACATTTCGACGGTTTTCGCCGTCTTTTTCAAGGCTACAAAATTATTACACATTAGAACAGTAGGTTCACAAAAAAACAATAGTTGACATAGTGTAAAAAACAAATTGCATTAAAACAAAACGTTTTTTAAATTTAAAAATTAAAATTTCAATTGACAAATTATCTTAAAGTACTATTACATAATTAAATAGTGTTTTCCGTTCGTAAAGAGTAATAATAGGTGATACTAATGTTGATTAAAAAAAACCATCGGTAAAAAATAAAGAAGTTCGTTTCTTACCTATGGTTTTGTTTTAAAATCAACATTAGTATCACCTATTAGTAGGTACTATTACTATAAAATTACCTATAAGTAAATTGCACAAGATGCTTCACAGAAAACTGGTACATAAAAGAAATGCTAGCGCCATTCTCACTTAACTACTGAATAGCGGTGGGGGAGACTAAGGTATACTCAAGCCGCACGAAAGCTTCTAATTGGCGCTAGCATTTCTTTTACGTACCAGTTTTCGGCGAAGCATGTTGCACATCAACGTGATGTTATACAGATGTTCATGATATATACAAAGATATTTATTTTATAAAACTGTTTTATACTATGAACAAATAAATAAGGTGTAATTTTAAAAAACAGCGCGGTAATCTCTCCGTATCGGCAATTGCCTCCGAATTACACACAACATTTTTCTACAACATACAAAGTAAAGAAATCTATTTATTAATTTCAAAAGCGACCAACCTCACTTTTCATAGATGTACAAAAAAAATTATGGAGATGACTCTTGTTTCGTTTAAACGCGGTATAACTGCGTATGTTACCTAAACCAATTTACCACTCGGTTTGATAGTCCTGTCATTTGGAAGTAAAAAAAGGGGTTACCTGGAATGTTTTCCGGGAGTTTTGAAAATTTGTAATTTTATAGATTTCGATGTGCTCTTTCCGAATTTCAACTTTGCAACTATGGCACCTAAAAGCAGTTTTATGAAAATACCTCCTTTCCGGCTCATTTTACGTTAAAAACAATTATATTCAAAATTAAACTAGAGAACATTTCCTACAATTTATATCATAACTTTTTTTTCGTAAAATCAATAGTTTTGGAGTACGAGGTCCGTAAAGTGTACTTCAAAACGTGCTTTGGCAAAAACCCCATTTCTTAACGATTTTCAATTTAAAAACTTTAGTCAAATGTGGTCCTTGAACCCAAATCGCCTACACATAGGGTTTTTTGAATTTCGAAAGATGAACGTAAAATTTTGGTAAGATCTTATTTAAAAAATTCTATTTCTCACCTATTTTATACACCTTCTCTGAAAGCTTTTAAGGTCCGCCTTATGACAAAAAAATAATCACTTCGCTATCTTTATCGTTCTCGAGTTGACTGAAAATGTACCCAAAATTACCCTCTGAAATATTTCCACTTATCAAAAAATAAATACTATCTTCGAAACACCACCGAGATGTTTAAATTCGCACCGTCACCACTCCTAATAAATTCCCGCAAAAATTATCACTTTAGGTTGAAAATTGCGCCGTCCAGGGCCGTCTTTGTACCAAAACTTTGCGATTTTTTTTTTCAAAAAAACTATTTAACCGATTTAATTCAAAAATGCGTCTATTCACAGTATTTACGTTCGGTAAAAATTTAAAATATTTATTGTATCCTCTACCACGATAAAAAGGACGCGCCGCTTACTCTACCTCAATGTGGTGCGGAAATAGTATATTAAAAAACGAGTTTGATAAGTCGCATATTGTAGCACGCGTTCAATTTTAAAATACGAGTCGCGTAGCGACGAGTATTTTAATGAACAAGTGCTACTATCGACTTATGAAACGAGTTTTTTTATACTATTTTTTCTATTTTGCGCCTTTTTATCTATTTAAAATAAAATATTATAGTTTTCAATTTTAGTAACTTTTCTGGTAGTTGGCAACTCTAATGTCAGGTTTGTCAAATCATCAAATAACCTGTAAATCGCTTGGCAACTGGCACATTAAAATCAATAAACTTCAGTGCTACCAACTTCAAAAAATAAAATTTACTACTCAGTAACGCACCGATAGCAGTGCGGTACTGGCTAGTAACGCACTGCTGTCAGTGTGTTACTAGCGACTAGTAACGCACCAAAATAGAAAAAAAAGTTTTTTGACCAAAAGGCGTGTTGAAGTTCAGTTTGCGGCGCTCGTACTCCAAAACTTTTGATTTTACTAAAAAAAAAGGTTATTACATAAATTGTAGGAAATTTTCTTTAGATTAATTATTAAGAGCATCTTCCTAGACGCTCGCGATAAATTTTCCGTTGGGGATAATAACAAGGAATTGAAAATCTATCCCATTTTTCTGGAGCTTCTTTGCAAATTTGCAATAATTGCTGGTAATTATCAGCAAATAACTGATAATTAATGCGAATCCCTAGAGGGCGCGCGAGTTTGGGAGGAAAAATTGTAAAAAATCATGACATCGAGCATTAGTTCTGCAGTCATAATTCAAGTTTCCCTCGTTATATTTTCAATTTTTTTTTCAGATTTATAATCTAAATTGATTAGGCTACATCCTGCCAGAGAGTTACCTTTTGCAACCTAACACAAAATTAATTAGAGGGGTCCAAAGTTAAGGTACATTTAGATCATTATATTTTTTTGTACATTTTCCAATTTTTTTTCCTTCTGGCAAAAATTAAAGAAAGAAAATTAAGTAAATTTTCTTCCAGCCATTTATTAAATATTTTTAAATCCTCATTAATTAATTTTTCTAAATCTTTTGGTTTATTTCCAGAATAAAGAATTTAATAATTGTGAATATGGTAAAATGCGTCGGAAAGGAGATGTTGTCAAAAAACTGCTTTTAGGCCCCATTGTTCAATATGGCGGCGCGAGTGGCAAAGTTGAAATTCGGAAAGAGCACAATGAAATCTATAAAATTACAAATTTTGAAAACTCCCGGAAACCATTCCAAATAAAACTACCAAATGACTGAACTATGATGGATTTTATATTTTAAGTATTGTGAATTTTAGGAGATAGCTCTCCTCCTATTGGCTAATTTGTAAAACTGTGAAGCCAGTATAAAACGGCGCCAATTATTGGTAGTTATAAAATTCTCAATAGTTACACAAGCCACATATTGGTTAAATCATTGAAAACATCGTCACTAAATTAAAATGAATTATGATTTTGGAAAATATCTTGTAACTTGTAACTGAATTTTAGGTCTACCTCTGTTGGTGAATTTGTGAAACTGTCAAGCCAGTATAAAACGGGCGCAATATATTGGTAGTTAAAATTCCCTATGGTTCTAAAATGAAGATAAGTAAATTAGTACCTATTTTTAAAAGAAGAACGCTTTAGTTAAAATACGGAAGGGGAAATAAATTCTTTGTGGCTCCATCTAGTAAGAAAATTCCAAAAATTCCTACTGTGATTTCTAAGTTGCCTATAATAAAACCAAATTTTAATAAATTTAATTAACCATATACACAAATCTTTTTTATTTTAAGGACAATAAATCGTAAATTAGTTAAAATAAATACTTAATAACTTAAGTTAAACATTTAAAGCTAGGAATAATAAAACTTTTATAAAAGTTTAAATAATTATTAATTTTATCTCAATATTATATTTTTTATATTATCTCCCTTTAATTTTTAAGTTTTGTGATTATTAAAATAATGAATGGTCCTGCCATCTAGCGTTATATGTCTAAACTTTTATTGGGGAATACATTGGGTTGCCTGTAATAAATTACCGCTCAGTTTAGTGAAAAACAGGGTGCGAAAAAAGTCCTGAATAATCGCTGTTTTTTTAATATTGATTAGATCAAAAAATATTTCATATAATTATTGTAAGGTTAAGTGGTAAAGAAAAACAGAATCACATTTTCTATCTACATTTTTTTTTTCAACTGGTAAACCTTGTATAACATACTTTGTGTAAATCTCGGATATGGATTGCAACGGGAGCTTCAGTTTAAATTAAGACGTTACTTTTGATTCTGACTCCATCTTAAAGTCATCAACAATATTATAAGTACATATAAATTCATATATTGTTTTAGTGATAGAAGCAGGTAGAATGAATTAATTATTTTGAACCCAGATCAGAGATTTATGGTACACACTAAAAAACTCATAAAAGTAAAGTTTTTATTAAAATATTAAATTTTATTTCGTTTTAAGTTAATAAATATCTAAAGAAATCGATTCTTTACTTTTTTTAACAAGCAATTTTTTGATAGCTTTTGCTGAAGATTAATAATTTAAATTTTTTATTTCTTTAAGTCATTTTTTGATATTTCTAAGCTGTTAACACAGACTATAGAGTTTTGCGGCGGTAGATACGATGGGGAAACCAGCCTCGTTGTCTAGAACGTTGGAAAAATAACGTCAGAAATTCAAAATAATTAATTTAAATTTTTCTGGTCCACTAATTAAATAATAAACTAGCACAATAAAGTAGGCTTTTTAAAACAATAACATAAAATTGAATAAAAACAACTGTGGAATGGAATTATCCATTTGGAAGAGCGTCAGGCAATGAAAATATAGGAAGTATTTTTTTCATCTTTTGAAAAATTTCTCCAAGATAAGACCCATTACAGTTGTGTTTTTTTAATTTTCTGAAACTTGTGCATATTCTTAACAGACTAGGGAAACCGTTGCTCTATTCCTTTACGATGGCAACAGACTGTTCTCAAAACACTTCTTGTAGGAGTAACTTCAGATGGTTTAGTAAGTGAAGAATTTCAAATCAGGATTTGTTGTAAATATGAAGAACTTAAAAAACACAGTCTTATCTTGTGAAAATAAGTCAAAAAGTGAAAAAGAAAATATTTTTTTCCATGACTATTGAATAAATGATTCATTACATTTGATGAATGAAATTCATTACTAAATTTTAGACATTATTCAACATGCTCGGACCGTGTGCGGACCATTGGACCAATCACAAAGCTGCAGTATTACCAACCCATTGGGTAATAAGCAATGGATTATGGGTAATTTCATAAATCACTGAGGTTACTCTTAGATAATGAGCAATGGTTTATGGGTAATTTCAAACACAGAATAAAATTTACATAGAAGAAATCAAAACATGTCAAAAATACGTAAAATAACCTCAAAAAATTTGCATAAAAGCACCGTGAAATATAAGAAGTTCATGGAAAAATACAGTATTCTACTCGCCAGAAAATAGCCATTATTCACTCGGACCCAGTGAAGAATGACTATCATTTCTCGCTCGTTGAATAATATACTATTATTTAATTTAATTTTGTTTACGATTTTTTAATAAACATTTCTTTATTACTGATGTTATCAATTGAACTCTTTCAATGGTGATTTTTTTTTAATTCTACGTACCTACATTGCTTAAAAAGTAATTAGCTATTTTATCATTTTTGATAAAAATTGATGACGAGAAATTTAAATCATTGTAGCTCCATAACTGAAAAAGACTAACTAGTCTCTAATCCTGAAGTTTTGTGAATTACGAACGGAGCACCCTTTATAACGTTAAAATGATAGGCTAAATTATTACTTTTAAGTTTTTAAATAAAGTTACGTAGTTATGGAAATACTAGGTAATATTGCAGCGTTAAGGGTTATGAATTTCGAAACTCTTTAATATTTTTTCTTGGAAAATTGGATTGTTCAAAAAAATAATAAGTTGACGATAATAATTTAATAATGGAACAAATAAGAAATTATAGAAAAACCTTTCTTCCTTAATAAGTTTTTTGAAGATATAGCGTATTTCGATGAAAACACAAAAATTCAAAAAAATTTGGAGCCAATGGTAGCTTGAAAGCTCGAATTTTCATTTTGCAAAATCATATTTAAGCTTTTTTAAAGAAATTTAACAAAACAGTATTGTAAGAAAACTAAAAGCTAGATACTAATATTATTACACCTCGTAGGCCGTTGGCGATATCAAATACAGCTTGCAAGTTATAATTAACTTTTCAAGTTTTAAGATTTGGAACAAAAATACTGAGATTCTCGAATGTATGCGACAAATTATCATGCGATTTTTACAGAAATAGTGTGCACTTTTTCTGACAAAATTATATTAATTTGATAAAAACATGTTCATCGATATCGCAAGGGAGATCGAATACGACTAATATCGAAAAAAAAAACGAGTGAATAGGCATATGTAGAAACAGAAACAGTTTCCACAGAAAGGTAAAAAAAAAGTGGTGACAGAAAAAGTGTGCGATAATTTGTAGCATACATTCGAGAATCGCAGTCCAGGAGTGTAATTTTCTTTTCTGTCCCGGATAAACGTCGTTTCCGTCAAACGGTATTTTTTTACAAAAACAGTTTCTTCTTATCACCATTTAGGTGGTATGAAGGTCTAAAAAATAATAAAAAAAAGTGTAAGTTTTCATTGGAAAACAGCGATGATTGATGACCTTTCGCATTCTTCACAATTCAAGAAATGGCAATGGATCGTGTTAGACTTTTCTAAAAGCGTTTTCTTAAATTTTTTCAATAATAGTATGTTCCAACTTTTATAATATAATCACTTATTGCAGACTATAAAATTTATAAAAATTCAGCCCGTGAACCGTTAACTGTTGTACATGCCAAAATCAAAAGATAGTACATACAACATACATACAGGCTGTTTACGGTTCACCCGTTAACTTTTGAAGAGTCGATTCTAGAAGTGAAAATAAGCCGATTGACAAAAAATACTAAGTAAAACTTTCTTTGTAAGGGAGTTAAAGCCCTTTGAAGGTGCTGTTAAAATGTGAGTTTTTTCGCATTTTTTTTCCAAACAGTCCAAACAGTTTACATTAAATTTTTTAAATTTTGTATAAATCCCTAGATTTATACAAAATTGTCCTAACAAGGACTTCAAAAATATGCCGGTGAATGGCTACACAGAGCGAGACTTTGTGTTCAACATCAGTGTGACAATTTCGAACAATTTTTATAATTTTGTTTTGTTTTTTTTTTGTGTAAACGATCCATCATATCGAGTTAGAATAAGAGTATCTTTTTGTTTAAAATTACATAAAGAATAACATTAAGAACATTTGAGATTTAACCCTTGCAAAGTTTAGACAATTTTTATCTTCAACACCTGTCAAAAATACCCTTTAGAAGCAACCAAAAAATCTCAAAAATCTCTTTTTTTGGCAGCATCTTCAAAGGGTCGTAACTTCCTTACAAATACAGTTTTACTAGGATGATTTTTTGTCAATCGATATATAGGACTTTGGAATGTAAATTTCGATTTCTGAAAAGAAACAGAAAAGGCGAACGGTTAATTGAAATCGAATAATTTTTTTGTATTGCTTAACAATTTTATGGTTCATCTCATGAATTTTTTAGTTTCTTTTTATTTTCACTTTTTGGTTGTTTTGAAAACGTCCAAAAATAAGCAACTTTTAGACTCAATTTACAACTTTATTATGAAACTATTTTAAAAAATTTAAAAAGTCATGAGATAGTCTCTTTAATTTACTTTCAAGATTAATTTTCAACATTCAATGTGATTAATTCTTAATTAAGTTGTGTTTCTTTTCCAAGACGCCCGTGTAATCGTAGGTTCAATTATTGGCATCTCTATCGCACAGTTATATTTTTCATACGCACATCGCATTTCCAAGAAACAGAGAAATTGGAGTTACACATTTTGCTGATTTTTCTCTTAACGGGTGAACCGTAAGTAAATATCATGTACCTGTACATCACAACCATAATCATTATAATTATATAATTTTTAATATTAATGGTGTGTTTATAATTTCTACTCTTCATATTAATTCAAAATTGTCAAACTTTAATTTACATATTTAAGTATAAATTTTTAATTCATAACTGTCACATTTTTACACCAAAAAATATCAAATAAAAAAGAATTTCCATCACGAGCCACTTATACTTTAATTACACCTCACTTAATAATTCAATCACCAAAAACTGTCTTAATGTAACATTTATTCCTCCCACAAACTTCCATCCTGTTCTTCATTAAGTGCTTCACGTCAAATTAAAACTTGTTGCAGGGTCCACCTTGATGACCAAAGCGCAAATACAGTCTTAAAATTAAATTATAAGCAATAATTTACAAACTTAATTAAACCTCGTTTTCACAAGAAAAAAATTAATCGTCTTGAAATGCCATAAAACGCTTCCAACGTTAAAACTTCGCGTAAAAGCTAGGCTGACATGTGTCATAACGTGATTTCAGGTAGTGACCCTAATGTAGGTGGGCGTGTGTGCCCTTTTTTAACTTTTCTGCGCTCTAATCGTAAATCTAGACAAGCTCGACCAGGAATTTTAAAACTAATATCTCTTAGGAAATTTTTTTCAACAAAAGAATCGAAAGGTACTTAAGTAACCCAATTTCACAAATTTATGTTCACAAGTAAAAAGTATTCACTATCTAATTAAAAGTTTTCTTTTTATTTTAGTTTGGAAAAACTTTATACAAAATAGTAAATTTATTATCATTGCACTTGTTGGTCCATCAGAATAATTGCTAAAAATTATAGGAAATCTTAAATATGGATGATCTGAATAAATTTTTAGATCTAGTTGAAATTTTTGAAAAAAACATTTCTTTGATTTAATTTTAATGTTATTATTAAAGTGGTTGAATTTGAAATAATATGTAATGTATTGTACTTAATATTAAGTAAGTAAAATAAATTTATAATTAATTAATTCGTCAAGCACTTAAGTGGTAACCGTTGAAAGCACACAAACTCAACCTCTAGGTTAAATGAAGCGTTAAACTTCGACCACCATGTGTGTCTATTTACTCATTTTATGTACCAAATTACATCAACCTAATTGATTAATTTAGTTCCACTCGATAAATCTGACCAAACGTTCCAAATCCACACTACAACGTTCGTCCTCAAATTACAAAATTCGCTCTTAATTTGATTAGATTCGAGCTGTCGCAAAAAAGGAGCTGGGGCCCTCCTGAAAACTCTTAAACGAATGGCCTTTTACATGACAACGCTAGTTGATTAATGTTGAACTAACAGGGACCAGGTAAACGCGACGAGCACAGAAAAATTAACTGCCAAACGGCGATAAATCAAACAAAAACTGAAAGTTTTCAGGATTTATCGGTCATCTTGGCAGCTCCTCCACCCACAATGTGTTTACTTTTGTTCCATCACGTCGCTCCGATCCGCTAGGAATGTTACGGCATTTTTATAGCGCCGCCTTTTATAAAAAACAGAAATATCCATTATTCGATTTCATTTGGATTTAGATATATCACCTAGGGAAGAAGAAATCGTAGAGGAACATTTTTCACGCAGTAAACTACGTGGCTTTACAGAAACTTTGATTTGTTTAACTAATATCTTTAGAATTTGACCAATTGACAGGCCTAAAATTATTGACAATTAATTTAAGGTGCACCATTAGTGTGACCGTCCAAAAAGAAGGTAATTTTCGGGAGTTTTTTTAAAAGAAAACTTTTGCAACGATTTGTTTTGAAATTTTTAGGCTATATTTACACGTTTTACTAGTAATCATAAAATAGAAATCAAAGAAAAATCTTTAATATTCTCCTATAGTTATTGGGTATCTCTCCAGCGACCAAAAAAATAAGTTGCCCCACTGCTGCACAAATTGCGGATTTCCAGAGCGTGATATCAAAAAAAAAGAGTGGAAGATATATCTTATACAATCAGTCAAACTAAAAAAAAATATTTAAATTTAAGAAGATGGCGGGGTTTTGAAAAAAAAATTAAATTTCGTTCAGAAACATAATGATTTTTGGCTTGCCAAAATTAAAATTTTTATGCAATCAAAAAATTGGAGTCATTGTAGTAATTTAGTACAAAAAATATAAAAAAAATTAAATCGATCGGATGATTTATTTTCAAGTTAGAACTGCAGCAAATTTGAAAAATGTAGTTTAAAGATAAAAGTAGTGATTTTATTGTTATAAATCAATAAATATCAAAAGGTTGTAGCTGAAAAACTATTTCTGATTAGTTTGTTTTTTAAATGTATAAACAAGTGGAAAATGCAAAAATAAAAAAAACGATTTTTTGAAAATTTTACACTAGTGGTGCCCCTTAATATTCAAAAAACATGACGATTTAAGAGCCACTAAGTATGGCAACGCTGCAAGAAACAGGAAAATTAGATGTCGATCTTAGTCGAAATGTTCAAATTTATATTGATTTTTACAGACTCCATAGATGAAATGTAGACCACAAATCTGCCAACATTCTTATTATTAACACATTATTTTCACATTGTCCTTGGCCAGAATTCAAACTAGGGACATCCAAATCGCATGATTGGTGTGATAACCGCTACACTATCTAGGACCCATTTTAAGGCAAAATTGAACAACATTGGAAAGTGGGTCCTAAGTAGTCAAATGGGTATTACACCAAACATGCGATTTGGAGGTCCCAGAGGTGGGATTCTGTAATACTCGTATGTCACCTGTACTACGTGTCATAAGGGTATAAGATACACAATTATTTTCGTAAACGGGAAATAGTATATTACGCAACGAGCTAGAAAGTGACGAATTTTGTGCGAGTGTGAAAATAGCCGAACGAGGCGCTAGCCGAGTGAGGATATTACACGAGCAACGAAATTCACTTTCTGCGAGTTGTGTACGCTATTTTTCCGACGACAACGGAGATTTTGCGATCACTATTAATATTTTGTTGAAACAACATAACCTATGTTAACAGCAGCTGACATTGAAGTTATTGATTATTTTTAGGTATATGTAAATAATTGTAGGTGGCGCTGTTTTGACGGAAGCAACTTATCGAAACGAATAAAAAATGTTCCTATTTTATTTAAAATTTACAGAAAAGTGAATTATATAATGATTTTAATAATAAAATTAGTAATATTGGCGGGGTTAAATATAAATTTTTATTTGAACTATCCTTTTTTTGCAAGTTCAAAAAAATCCAAGAGAGGGCTTTCGGAATTCCTTCGCAGCGCCTCTATCGAAAATTACAAGAACTATTTGACAGTTACAACATGGAAACTTAAAGTCACTAGTGTTGAAATGAACGATTTTCTAAACTACTAATATGAATGACATATAAGATTTTCTCATATGGTCGTCGGAAAAATAATTTGTTTGGTAAGTTGCCGTGGTGACGGGTTTTGTGCCATTTCAACTTATATAAAATGTACATAAGGAAGAGAGATAGAAAATCTATCACCAAACTTATGGGGTGATTCTGAACAAAAATGTTAGCCGTAACAGGGCTGTTAAATTTAACAGTCACCCTAATGTCAAAAAAAAACGCTATTTTGTAAACTTTGCTGTAACTTAACGGCGATATAAAATAACATTTTCGGCGTTAAAATGCAATGTACATCATTGTAATGTTATTTTGATCGATTATACATTAATATAATATTATTATTTTGATGGATGTTATTTTAACATCGAAAATGTTATTTTACGTAGCCGTTAAGTTACAGTAAAATTTATAGAATAGTATTTTTTTGACATCAAGGTGACTGTCAAAATTAACATTTTTTATTCAGAATTACCCCATTAGTCAACAAACGATTTTTTCCTTACACAAAAACAATCTTACAGAATTCCACCTCAGAGGTGGAATTGTCTAACCTAACAAATTTATATTGGTCGTGAATTGATTTGTTGGATATTTTCTGTTTCTTTCTTGCACATAACAATGGTCATAACCTGGAAGGGAGACAAAAATTGTAACCATAGTAATGGAGTAAACAATCTACCATTTTCAGTACGTTAAACCTTACAGAATTCTATCTCAGGAGCAAACCTATAATTCTTCATATTAACAAACTCTTTTTGTGATTTTTACCATTAAAATTAAGTTACTTTGATTTAAATGTAAGCAGGATGCATTTATTCACCAAAGGTTCCATTTTCGTAATGTATGTGAATTATTGTTTCTTCATTTTTTACAATTTTATTTTATCAAAACTACACAAAACTTTGTTATTTTAAATGAAACACCCTGTATTTTTTTTATATTTCGATATAATATCTTTTATCCTGAATATGTCTTTTTGTCTATTTGAGATAAAAGTACCAAACCTGATATTGTATCAGTTTTGATACTTTTATCTCTAATAGATAAAAACGTATTAAATAAAATTAAAAGATCTATCGAAGTATAAAGCATATGCAGGGTATTCCATATGAAATAAGAAAGTTTGGTGTATTTTGGACAACAGCCCCAGTAGCACAACAATATTGGTAAAATCATGGCTTTCAATATTGGCTGGAGATGGATTTGTTCAGATGGAATTATGTAAAATCCAATATTGGCAACCCAATATTGGCAAAAAACGAAGCCCCAATATTTGTTTACGTTTATTCTCCCAATATAGTTTACCTATTGCCTGCCAATATTTTGATACTGACATAGACCATATATGGTCGCCTTTATTGTACCAATAAACTTTCGCCAGTGAACGCCGTTATGGGTTAATGGTTTTGTATGTTATTCTCAATAAACATATGTATTTCATTTCTGCTTATTGTTTTAACCAAATAAGAGGGTATAAAAATAAGCAATTTGCTAAATTATTTAGACAAATAGCAAATACCTAGAAGAACCTAAAAATCCTTAATAGATAATTTTCAGCATTCTACACTGTTAGATCCTAATCGTGCATCGCATGGCTCGCTATTTATACTATACAATGATATAATTCTCTGCGTAGAACTTGAAACGCCATCTAGTGATCACTTTGGAACTAAGAATACAGAACAATTCAAATCATAAAAATGAAAGGTATTAATAAATAAAACACGCAATAGTAAAATAATTGCATGGAAGGTGAAATAAAAAACGGCTAATTTTATAATTTTCACTTATTTCTTATATTTTTAAGTAACTTTTTAATAGATTTTGTACGGAACTAATCTTAAATTTTATATTTTATTCATTATATTGCAGTTTTTTTTATTAAATATCAAAATTCAAACCAATCTTGAAGTATTATTATTGAACCAATTTGTGGTCAATATATAAATACCAATATATTTTTAAATTGGTTAACCAATATCAAACCAATATAGTATCATACGTTTATATATTGGGCCAACATTAAAAATTTGGTAAAATAATGGTTATATAAAGGTGGAATATTGTGTGCTACTGGGGTTATATTGGTCCATTAAAGGCAAATGGATAAAACATATGATAAAAAATATTGAACCAATCTAATCCCAATATATTTTACTATTATTTTATTACTCCTGTTGTTTTACAATACAAATTAAATCGAAATTCGCAATTATAAATTTTTAAAATAGAAAAAATTGAAATTTTTTTGTCAAAATTTAAACCCAAAATAATCATTTATTTTGGAGCAATAATTTCTCAAAAATTGATCTTTTTTCGCTTGACTGGCAAATATCTGCAAATCGAGTGAAGATAGACCTATAGAATGTTATACAAAGTATGATAATTTTCTGATAAGGAATCCAAAAATATACTAGGCGTTCCATTTAAAAAAATTTATTTTTGGTCCATCTTGGAATGTGCACTTAAAAGTATTGTACATTCTGGCTAAAACCGCATGTTGATATGTTTTTCATTTTAGAGTAATGTTACTTCCTCGCACCCTGTATATTATAAAACTTGAAGAAGTAATGTGTTTATGTAAAAAATAGTTGATTTTCTTTTATCTTTTTTGGCATGTTAAAAAAATGAGAAAAAAATGAATAATCTTCGACGCCCTTTAGTTAGATAGAATTTTTACTTTTTACCTTTAAATTGGTGAAAATAACAACTGAAGCTTAGATGCACCCGGTATATGTACAATGCAGATGTTGAATCTATTTGGGGACACCCTGTATAATAAATTATTTTATTTATTCCAATTAAATATTTTTAGGGTCGGTATATTCACCTTCCAGTAAAGTGTTCAGTAGTGTTACTAGGAAGTTATTTACATGTAAAAGTGATAAGTGATTCAATTTATAATATATTTGTAAATAAAAATAACCATTTATTCACCTCCCAGTAATGAAAACCTTTCGGTAAATTGAGTACATTGAATAGTTAAATTTACTGAACACTTTTACATGTAAATACCTCCCTAGTAACACTAATGAACAGTTTACTGGAAGGTGAATAAACCGGCCATTAAAGTAATATTTCTGATACCAGTATAATTTTTGCTGAAACCGTTTCGTATTGTATTTAAAGGATCGCCCCCTGGTGTAGGCCAAGAAAAAATGATGTTTGCCCAGCAGGGATAACTAGTTGTAAGACCAAACACCACAAAAGTGAACGTTACCACCTCTGTTCTAATAAATCATAGTTTACGATTTTTATAATAAATCAACGCTATTTATTAAATTGATCATTAATTTTAAAAAAGGAGCAGTGAAGAAATATGATTTTAAAAATTAAAGTCGCCTTTATTCTTTATAAGACAAATCATCTAACTTTTTAACAAGCAATATTATTTATTGAAAAAAATATTACTTTAAAAGCTCCGTTTTTAAATAATTTAATAAATTTTACGCTTGCATGCATTGTATGCAAAAATCTGTGTGATTTCAACAGATGCACAACTAAAAAATATTAACGATTTTTTTATAAATATCAACAGTTTAAATTACAAAGTTTGCCGGAATAAATAAAATACATATACAGGGTGTACAAAAAGTTCGGCAACGACCTTTAATTTTTGAAATGAAGCAGTTTTGAGAAAAATGTTTCAAATGAAAACTTTACTATTGTTAGTGACGCATTATTTCGAAATATTACTATGACCTTGAGCACCAGGTTGAAGGTCACACGATAGTCACTTAACTTTTTTAAATTGCAACCAGCCATTTTTATTGCATATTATTATAGCTTGGTTTATGGTTTATGGATCATATTTATTTTATTTTATTTAAGTTAATAGGTTGGAAGTTAAGGCGCATTTTAGCGAGCAGCAAGTAGCAACTACCCCAGTAGCACAACATTATTGGTAAAATCATGGCTTTCAATATTGGCTGGAGATGCTTTTGTTCAGATGGAATTATGTGAAATCCAATATTGGCAACCCAATATTGGCAAAAAACGAGGGCCCAATATTTGTTTACCTTTATTCTCCCAATATAGTTTACCTATTGCCTGCCAATATTTGGATACTGATATACAATCATATATGGTCGCCTTTATTGTACCAATATACTTTCGCCAATGAACGCCGTTATGGGTTAATGGTTTGTATTTTATTCTCAATATACATATGTATTTCTACGTATTGTTTTAACCAAATAAGAGAGCTTATAAAAATAAGCAATTTGCTAAATTATTTAAACAAATAGCAAATAGAATAGAAGAACCTAAAAATCCTTAATATGTAATTTTCAGCATTCTACACTATTAGATCCTAATCTTGCATTGCATAAAGCGGTCAGGATTTGTGTTGCAATCAAAACCTGGCTCGCTATTTATACTATACACTGATGTATTCTCTGCGTAGAACTTGAAACGCCATCTAGTGATCATTTTGAAACTAAGAATACAGAACAATTCACCTCATAAAAATGGATTTTACACAAAAAATATCGCTATGAAAGGTATTAATAAATAAAACACTCAATAGTAAAATAATTACTTGGAAGGTGAAAAAAAAAAACGGCTATTTTTATAATTTTCACTTATTTTTTATCTTTTTAATTAACTTTTTAACAGATTTTGTACTAATCTCTAATTTTATATTTTACTCATTATATTGCAGTTTTTTTATTAAATATAAAAATTCAAACTAATCTTGAATTATTATTAGTGGACCAATTTGGGCTCAATATATAAATATCAATATATTTTTAAATTGGTTAACCAACATGTAACCAATATAGTATCATACGTTTATATATTGGGCCAACATTAAATATTGGTCCAATAATGGTTTTATAAAGGTGGAATATTGTGTGCTACTGACATTATATTGGTCCATTAAAGGCAAATGGATAAAACATATGATAAAAAATATTGAACCAATCAAATCCCAATATATTTTACTATTATTTTAATACTCCTATATATTGTATATATTTTAAATTAAAATTTCACCTCTATTATCAGTTATGCTCGTACATAACCTTTTAACTTCCATTTAATTCATTTAATTGAAGTTTGTTTAAAAACAATAAGCATACAAGACAAGTATTAATTAGATCTCCAAAAACTATTTTAAAAATTTTATTTTAATGGCATTATATTGGTATTTCTTTAAATAAACAACGATTCAATACAAACATTAGTTTAATATTGGCCCAATCATGATAAAACGATATATTTTTTAAATTGATAAACTATATTGGGCCATTAAAGGTAAATAGATAAAACATATTATGATAAAAAAATCATTTTGAACTAATCTAGGCCCAATATATTTTACTATTATTTTATTTTATATTGTATGTATATATATTTTAAATTAAAATTTCACCTATCATCAGTTTATGCTCGTACATACCCTTTTAACATCCAAATAATAAAAGTATCCAAGAAAAAATATTTTTACAGTATTATGAATAAAAAATCACCAAAAATTATTATAATGTATTTTCAAATTTGATTTTAAATAATGGTATCATATTGGTGATATTGGTATTTCTTTAAATAAACAACGTTTTAAAACAAACATTTTATTGAAGTTTTTTTTTAAATGTTAAAGAAAACATATTTTTACTATATTGGATAAATCTCGAAAAACCTATATATTTTAAAACTTGATTTTAAATAATGGTATCATATTGCCATTTCTTTAAATAAACAACGTTTTAAAACAAACATTTTATTGATTTTTTTTTTTAATATTAAAGAAAACATATTTTTACTATATTGGTTAAATCTCGAACAACCTATATATTTTGAAACTTGATTTTAAATAATGGTATCATATTGGCATTACTTTAAAAAACAACGTTTAAAATCAAACATTTCTTGAATATTGGCCCAATCATGATAAAACAATATATTTTTTTAATTGATATATTATATTGGCCCATTAAAGGTAAATCGATAAAAGATATTATGAGTAAAAATAATATTGACTAGGCCCAACATATAAATACCTATATATAATTAAGTTGGTTAAACAATATGTAACCAATATAGTATAATATGTTTATATATTGGGCCAATATAAAATATTGGTACAATAATGGTTAAATGTAGGTTTAATATTGTGTGCTACTGGGGTAGTAACAACTCTTCACTACAGTAGTAAGGTTTAGTTAGGAATTTATGACATCATCAACTTTAACTATTAAAATATCGCCAAAACGTTGTGGTTACTGGTAAGTGTATTATTGTAAATATTAAAAGTACTTTTACCATTTATACAACAGAAATTTATAAAACAATAGAATTAAAATTGGCTTGAGCATGGACAAGGGTGGATATACATATATAACTACCTCCTTTACGTGGTTATGAATTTCTTAACTCCCTTTACTGTTAACGTAACTACAGGTCAATTTTGCTCGCGAGGCGAGAATATGATAGTTCCTGTCATTTGATAACTAACTCTTTACATTTTTAGTCCACAAAGGGCGCCTTTATTTTTGAAATTTTGGAATTTACAATAATTTACCATCAAAATAGGTGGTTAAACCTCTTGACCTTTCACTTGTATCTTAAGGTCTTGGTGATATTCCTAAATAATGTGTTACAAAGAATCGTACAACTTTCATTTGAAACATTTTTCTCAAAAATGGGCACGACCGAACTGTCCCCCATAGCACTAAAATTTACCTGGCCACCAAAAAGGTTAGAACCGAATTGTCTCCCGTCAAGGTCAGGTACATCTTATCCTAAAAGGATTAGGGATTAATATATCCAAGTAATCGAAGGGAACTAAATTTTTTAACACTATTACCTCAGCAAATTACAATGTGTATTTTAAAAACCTTTTCCGCATCAAAACGTATCAAACCCTACCCAAACCTAACCTAACCCGACCATCACAGAGTGTATTTTAAAAAACAATAACCTAACCCAATCACCTGAAATTACGGGATATTGTAAATAAATCACAAACTTAACTATTGACTAAACTTTGTTTTATATTCCGGTAATAATGTGGTGGACTTTTCCTTACCTCTTTGCGGTCAAAATTTTATGTCTGACGGACTTTACCGCATCGTTAATACCTTTACCTGATTATTGCTGGAGTTTGGAATCGTCCGAAATCCGGTCCATGGCGGGAGACAATCCGGTCCCTTTTTAAAACTACCTGAAATTACGGGAGACAGTTCGACTCGTCCCATAGAAATGGGTGGTTGGTATTAAAAAAAAATAAGTAATTATCGCGTGACCTTCAACCTGCTGGTCAAGGTTATGGCAATTTATTCTTAAACGATACATCACTAAGGCCCGATTACCTAGTTGAACCTTAAGCTTCAAGCAACACTTAAACAAAAAAATTGGCAGACTTCCCATTGTATTTCTGTCAATCTTTTAGTTTAAGTACCACTTCTAGCTTAAGCTTCAACTGTGCAACCGGGCCTAAGAATCGTTCAACTTTTATTTGAAACATTTTTTTCAAAATTGATTATTTTCAAAAATAAATGGGCGTTACCAAACTTTTTGTACACTTTGTGTGTTTAACTACATTTATTGCAGTAAATGACTGATTTCTACAATACCTTTAATTTTAACTATTTTTAAAATTATTTTGTTGTTTACGACTTTTTAAGAGCAAAAAGCAAAAATGGAAAAATGGAAAAAACTTTTTAATTTTTTATTTTTAAACTTATAACTTTATAAATTGCAATAATTTTTGGAATATTTTAAAAATTATCTGGATTTATTAATAGTTGCCTATTTTTTAAAATTAAATAAACTTTATTTATTTCAATTAATATGTAAACAATATACAGGGTGAGTTTAAAGTAACACATAAAAATCATAACTACCTTATTTTTTGGATATTTTAAAAACTGTAAAAGTTGTGTCACATTGTTTTTAAAAAACTTCATTTTGAACTCAACATAAAATTTTTTTCGGTTCGCATGTCGTCACTATGACGTTATCAATTTTTTTTAATTGATATGGTTTTCATATCATAAAACAATACCATATTAAGAGTGTTTTACAACGGTACCAAACAGTTTATACTAATACCATCTAGATGTTATTAAAAAAATTATTAAAATTCACCTTAAAGGATAGTTGAAAGTAACGCATAAAATTTATAACTACCTTATTTTTTGGAATTTAAAAAATTGTAAAAGAGGTGTCGCACTTTATCAATTGCAATAATTTTTGGATTATTTTAAAAATTATTAATTGCCAACATATAAGAAACAATCGTTTGAAATAGGTAATAAAAATTCAAAAAATAATAAAAAAAATTTGAAATTTTTTGCTGTTTGAAAAAGTGACCTAATTTACCTTCTCTTAACAACAATCCACATTGTTCACCAAATCTCTTATTTTGATTTTGAATAAAAAAAATCACAAAAAATTTTCAATTATTTCTATTTTTTATTAAGTAAGTATTTACCTATAACGGAAAGTTTTTATACTTTAGATGCAAAACTTTTTTCAAAATATTTTACTTTTACCTTTATCCTACGATTGAAGTTATTTGGCTTTATAAATATTTTTTTATTTTAGACCTGAAAACTAAAATCTAGCAAATTGGAACAAAAATTATAAAAACGGAAACGACATCATTTTTAATTTTTTAATGAAGAAAATTATTTGGAACGCCAGCTTTACGAGTCATTTTAAATATTTATAGTTAGGTAGTATTTTTAATAAAAATAAAAATTATCTATTATGAAATTTTAATTTTTCGAAAATTCATATCAATATCGTTGTATATTTTCAAATTTCTTATTAACAAAAAGAAACTTGCCTGTTAGTAATTATACAATAATATCAAACACTAAATAAAGTGTGTTTCACACTCGCCATTTAAAATTTCAATGCATCTTCCGGTTTCGGGTACTTCCGATTTTTCTTAAATTACGAGTTAAACTAGAACATTCCTTAGTTTGATTTTGCTAGTCAAATTCTTTTTCCCAGCAACGAACCATAAAGCATTTACGAAATAAATATATAGTGCGGGTTGTCTAGGACACACTGTATAACAACTAAAAAATTTAGTAAATAAATGGAAAATTTACAGTGACATTACTTAATCAAATCAATATTAAAAAAGTTATAGTCATTACGCAGGACTTTTCCCGCACCCTGTATTTTAAAGGGGGTTAAACTTAACTGTAAAAGACAATTTTAAATAGCGTATAGTTTATACAGGGTGTCCCGAAATTAAGCGGCCAAACTTTGGGAGGCGATTCAACAACTAATTTTAAGAAAAAAACTTCCTATAAACATGTGTCCGATTTTGCTTCCTAAGGGAGCTACAGCCCTTTAACTACTGTGACTAAAACTAGGTTTTTTGTCATTTTTTTGAAAGCGGTTGGTAATAAAGATTTGAAATTTGGTGTGAAGATTTTTTTGAAAACTTTCAAGAAATCTGAAAAAAATTGAGAAAGTATATCTTAAACGTATTAGTCTTTACACCAAATTTCAAATCTTTATTACAAACCGTTTTCAAATAACTGACAAGAAACCTAGTTTTAGTCACAATATTTAAAGGGCTGTTGCTCCCTTAGGAAGGGAAATCGGACACATGTTTATAGGAAGTTTTTTTCTTAAAATTAGTTGTAGAATCGCCTCCTAAAGTTTAGCCGCTTAATTTCGGGACACCCTGTATACGAGAATACACAGGGTGTATCCTAATATATGGGTCAAAATTGATCATATTTTTGTTTTTGATTAATTTCAGTTGTATTTTATGTAAAGTGAATATTCCACTTCAAAATTATCTTGGAATCTGCATTGTTTTAAACACAAACTTACCATTTAAAATGAAGCTAAATAATCAGGAATTAATCATGGAAGGAGTTAAGTGTAAAAAGCACTGTACAAAATTAAGATACTCTACTAGGATATGTTCTGAAATAAATGACCACAAACCTCTATTTTGTCAATACCTTTGAAGAACTGCAGCTCCGTCCTCTACCCACCAATAAATTTTGTCCCACATAAAATGATGCACCCTGTATTTTTACTTTATTGAAAATCTTAATTCTTCTATTATTTTCAAAAATGTATTACAAAGTGTACTTTTTATTGTTTCTTATTATAAAAAGTAAATTTAAAAATATCGCAATATACAGGGTGGCATAGAACTCGCGCGTAAGTTCTCACTACTTTTTTGGGGACCCTTCAGGGATACCTGGAAAAATAGTTTAAAAAATCCATTTTTCTATTTTGCGTCTATAAGAAAGCTATAAATACTGTTTTAAATGCGTTTATTCGCGATTTTAGGAAAGAACTCTGTATTCATACATAGAAACATGTAGTGGGTCAACAGCGCCCTCTATTGGTAGTTAAAATTCCCAATAGCAGTGGAATGCATCTTTTAGAAGTTGGTAGCATCAGTACACTTCAGAATGTGTTGATTTTAAAACGACAGTTTCCAAGTGATTTGTAGGTCATGTGATGATTTGACGAACCCATAGGACGAATCTGACATTAGAGTTGCCAACTGCCAGAATAGTTACTAAAATTTAAAACTACAATATCTTGTTTTAAATAGCGAAACAGCGCAAAATAGAATGCTTGCTACAATATGCGACTTATGAAACTCTTTTTTTAATATACTATTGACCAATTAACCGAGATATGAAGAGATAAAGTTGACAATTTGACTTCTTTATTTACATGAATTTGGAAAAATCGCTTGTAATTACGTAAAGTTTGGCTTCTTTTTAGTTGATTAATAATAAATAAACTTCAAACTTTACAGTTTATTTTTTTAAATTGAAAATCATGATAGGTAATTTTAATTTTAAAAAACAAATTTTAAGTTTATTTATTACTAAACAAATTAAAAGCCAACCTTTACATGTTACATGACAACAAGCGATTTTTCCAAATTCGTGTAAATAAAGAAGTTAAATTCCCAACTTTGTCTGTTCATATCTCAGTTAATTGGCCAAGAGGATTTTTTAAACTTACTTATTTACCAGTTCTGGGACACCCTGTATAATAACATTTAATCGAAATAAAATTTTATTGAAATTGCTAAAATTGCTAAAATTGGAAATGCTGTTGAAAAAAATTTATTAAGACTAGGGAATTTTGTTTAATTTATGGATTTTTCATGGAAAAATTTTGACGAACAAAAATTATATTTTCGCTATGTTTGTAGATAATATGTGGGTATCGAATCATATTATTAAAAAAAAGCTTAAAAATAAAAAAAATAAAAAAATTGAAAAAGTAAATTGTACATAGATTTCACTTTTTTATTTTGATCATTGTGTAACCAAATACATATAAAATCTTCAATTTTTTTATTTTTATTTTTTGAAAATTATAAGATTCGATACCCACCTACTACCTACAAACAGGGACAATAATATTCATATGTCAAAACACTTCATAAACTAAAATTTATCCGCATTCTTGAAGTCCTTATAACATAGTAAAATTCAAATATTTATTCTTCTAATTAACGAAAATATGAAGGAGACCTATGATCCAAGTTTGGCTTCCACCCGGTATTAATTAGGAAAACACTTTTATTCAGGTAAAATTTACAAAATATGAAAAAATATTCAACTTTTAATTTGATATTTAATGTAATATAGATGATAAGTTTACTAATTGTGTAATTTAAATTATGTGTATTTAAATTATTTTCTAAAAATTTGTGTTGTATATTTTTTTGTATTTAAATAAAAGTGAGCGACATTTTTCCATTTTAAAAAAAGTGATGCGTTCTATTAATAAACGTTTGTAATGTTATGAGTGAGCATTATTTTTAAGCGAAAAAGTGTCAATAGATAAAAATCTATTTTGCAATTCAAATTGGAGGCATAGAAAACAATACGGTTATAAATAATTTATCGTATGTTAAATTTCTGTCACCTACTTTTTATCACCGCTGATAAATAATTTCAATTTTTTGACGCTGATAGCGACTTACCTTACGACTAAGTTTCTCATTTTATTTAAGGTATAATTTTTTATCGACTTAATTATTTTTATATTACAAACTATTAAACATACAAATTTACATAATATGTATGAGTTTTTTGTAATCTTCCATTGGAAATAAAACAAGAAAATATTAAATTATCTAAAAAATTTCTTTGCCTAGTAAAGATTGCTCAGAAATAATAACAATTTTCTCAAATAGCTCAGGTTAAAGTTGTGTTGAAATTTATACCCCACGTTTTGGTCTAAAACCTAAAAAATAAAATTAAAAAAGGAAATTTAAAAAACCAAAAAATACAAAGAAATAAGAAAAAACAACGAACGCTATTGCAGTTCTTTTTTTCTCCAAACAAAAGTTAGAATTTTAAGTCACATAAATTGTGGATGTTGATCTACTATAAAAAATAAAACTTTGGCAGTATTACCGGATTCTTAGGATTTGTAGCCGTTTCGGTTTCTGTAAAATATTTTTTTAGTTTATTTTTTTAGTGGTTTTAATACAACAGTAAAATTTAAAATTAAAATTTATGCAACTTTCAATTATACATTTTTTTAAATCGAAATATTTTAATATCACTATATAATTATTTTTTTTATAATATCCTAAGAATAACAATAAAATTAATAACAAAAATAAAGTTAATAACAGAAAGCGATTCAACTTGGCGATTTTCTCCGCTTATGCCCCCCTGGGGCTGCTTTAGGGTGCCTTCGTTGGCCCCCCGCAGGGCTCCAACCTCAGCAATAAGACTGTGATTAATTACAACGCATTCCAGTACTTCACTAAACACACATCATCACTCCTCACTGCCATCAAATCATTGCAACTTGTTACCAAAAACTACACCTATATTATTTAACTAAACCATAACATATTATCAATCCAATCATCAAAATCTAAAATTAGTTTTTTAAATGTTATTAAAACAAATCGAATATGAGATCTATAATTATAAGAAAAACTTAATGAATTAAATTTTTTTAAATTTTTCGTACGATTTAATAGAACGTATAAAACATAAGGAAATAAGTCACAATATCTAAAAGCAATTTAAAAATAATTTGTTTTTAGTGCATAAAACAAATTTATGATTAAATAACGATTTAAACTGACAGGTGATGGAAATAATGTAAAATAATTTAGAAGCAATGTTTTTATTAGCTGAATTTTTTATTCTTATTTTTTCCCTATGTAGCTTTTAAATCGCTCCCATTCATATCCTCTTTATTACTTGCGAAGGAAAATAAGTGGGTTATTAAGGGAGCAATGCTATTAACATAAATCAACTTTTGTAATTCAATATAACCCACCTGTCGAAGAAGTTACGAGCCAATCAATCACCAAAACAGACCCGTACAGACACCAACTAAATTAACAACAGCGAAATTAATTTAAAAAATTCTTAGTGCTGAAGTACTTTTATGTCCCTAGGACTAAATGAAGTTTGCATTTTTTTATAATGCTTTTATTTTTTTATTTAATTGATTTTAGTGAATCTTTATTATTTTGTATTATACAAGGTGGGCCAACTAAAAAATAGACTAGTTTTTAATTAGCTCAGTCAGGTCAAATTTATTTTCAACCCATAGTACTATGAAGTTATTACAATTTGTTTATGCCAAATACCAATTACGTACTATTAATGTAAAATTACCAACTTCTTTTAAAAATATTAAAAATTTAAGAATTTTTTGATGCTACCTTTACAGACAATATTACATTTCCATTCAAATAGACTAGAGTATCAATTTTAACGATAACTATTCCAACTTTGCAGTAATACACTAAGATGTAAAGTTGCTCCCAGGAAATAGGACAAAGAATTCGCGATCGTGATTACTTTAGTCCTACTTCCCGCTGGGACCAACTGTACCTCAATGATTTTTCCACATTTATAGAGGAACACTAATGTAGTTTTTTATGCGGATGATACGACATTAGTGATTAACCGTGGAAATAAACGTGATTATCGATAATTGAACCAAGTGTCAGTTTTAAAAGTAATACACTGGTTTCTGTAAAATCGCCTTATTTTAATAATACATATGTACAACATGCTTTACCGAAAACTGGTACACAAAAGAAATCCTGGCGCCAATAAGTGGCGCTAGCATTTCTTTTGTATACCAGTTATCGGTGAAGCATGTTGTACCTATATAAATTACAAATTACTATGGCCACCATCAAGAAAATGTACTTCCAAAAAATTTATGTTCAAATTTTCTGACGAATCTACAATTTTCTGCAAACCGAAAGGTTCTATAATCAGTATTTTTTGTGCTAATAAAATCAAATTTCTCTTATGGTATATTGGTATGGCAAAGAAGGAATTTAATCTAGAGAATTATAAAATTGTTTTGTAAATCTCAAAGTATTAACCTTACCTAGCTTATTTATTTTGGAAAACATACTAATATTCTGGAAACACACGAAATAAATAAAAAAACCTCAGACCACTTTCCATTCCGTTCCATTCTTTTATTTTGAAAACGCTTTGTAAAGTGTGACTGGAATAAAAAATTATCCCCTAAAGTGGTTATAAACAATCTATCTATTGGTATAATTTTAATTTTCTGGAACTAACCGGAGAACTTTGAAATTATAAAAGGAAACATGCCTCGAGTTTGGTATTTTTGGAAAGGTCTTTTAAAAAGAAAACTTTTATTAAAATATTTATTTAATAAGATATATTTAATTCTTGCTATGATTTGGCTTTTTAAAATTCAACAGAATTTTTTTTGAAGATTCTTTAAATCCAACTTTATTAAAGTTGGATAATAAAGTTATAATAAAGTTGGATTTAAAGAATCTTCAAAAAAAATTGAATTTATTTAATATTTTAAATATTTATAAAGGTAAACGATTCAAATTAAATTCAAATTTATTATCCATTCACTACTTATTACCGGTAAGTAGGTTATATTTTCTTATAAATCTTGCAGACCAGAACCTCTAACCTCATTTCCAGAGATAGAATATCCTATATGAGAATAATTCAAGCAAAATTACTTATAATATAAGTTTTCTGGAAAATTTTCAAATAATTTCCATGTAAACTCCGCACATAATAATGGTAAAACTGTAATAGTTAATTAAAAACAGTTTTTTTTTTATTTTCAAAGTATTGCCCTTTAAGCTAACATTTCTTGCCGAGATTTTTTACCTATTTTTTTAATAAGATAAATATTTCTCATTAAACATTTCTAAAATTAGATGTTTTTAAACTTATTGTAAATTTTTAAACATTTATTAAAACGACAAAATCTCGTAGAGTATTTTATAGTATTCATCTTCATAAAATTTAGAAACGAATTTTAAATTTCGTAATTTGGATATTTAAATCTTGTGCCGAGAAGACAGTAATTTTTTCTATCAAAAGTGTCTGAAATGAGATGCCACCTGCCAAGAATTTAAAAATAATATACCGGGTGTCGACGAAACAATGTGGATTGTTCTTAAAATTGTTATCGTTTATCCTTGTAAAATTTCATAATATTAAAAAGAAATATTTTAATAAAAGTTGTCTCTTTTTCAAATACTTCACCAAAAATAACACACTTTGTAAAAAATTGAAGAAGATGAGTAAACGCCTTTTTTGTGCTTTGAGATTTTGTTGGTATTAGTAAGTATACTAGTTATTATAGCATTTTTTGTGACACCGATGTGAAGTTAGCAATAGCTTTTCCAGCAATAAGTTTTGTCTGTCAAATTGTATCCAAATTAATTGAAAAGGGTATTATCGAAAAGATCATTTCAAGAGCGATACAACGGTACCAAAGTTAGTCCGTCTATAATTAGTGAGAAATTTATAATAAAGTAACATCAAAACATTGAAATTTATTAAAATGCAATCCGTTTTGTAAAATATGAAACGAAGAGTTGCTATTTGTATAGAAAATCAAGGAAATCATTTTCAACATTTGTTGTAATAAATAAAGATGTTTTCTTCAATAAGAACTTGGCAAATGATGATCTGAAACTAATCCATTTTTTATTTTGTAATTTCTAACCTTCAAAGTAGTTTTAGGTTATAATTTAATTATGTAAATAAATTTTACAAATACAGATTGTTTATGGCAAATGTTTTATTTTTTCAGTTTATTATTTTTTAATAAATATTTTGTTACTATTATTCAAAATAAATTATTATTGAAAAAGTTATTTTTCTAAGGACGCCACTGTTAAAAGGCAAAGCCAGCCAACTGTAGTATCTTAAGATTTGCTAGTCTGACGATCAGTCATTAATGAAAGCCCTGCATAATAAAATTTTACGCAACGAGCTAGAAAGTGACGAATTTTGTGTGAGTGTGAAAATAGCCGAACAAGGTGCTAGCCTAGTGAGGATATCACACGAGCACAAAATTCACTTTCTTGGGAGTTGCGTACGCTATATTTCCGACGACCACGAAGATTTTGCGACTATTAATAATATTTTGTAGTAACATCTCAAAAGGCATAAATTAACCTTTGATGACATCAGTTGACATTAAAAGTACTCGAATATTTTTAGTTAAATGTACCTAATTGTAGATGGCGCTGTTTTGACGTAAGCAACTGGTCGAAACGAACAAAAAATTTTCCTATTTTATTTAAAATTTACACAAAAGTTAATTATATGTATAATGATTTTAATAATATAACAAGTAAAATCAGTGGGGTTAAATATAAATTTTTGTTTGATCTGTCCTTATTTTGTAAGTTCAAAAAAATCCAAGAGAGAGTTTTCGGAATTCCTTTGCAGTGCCTCTTTCGAAAATTACAAGAAGTATTTCAGAGTTACAAAACAGAAAACCAAAGTCACTAGTGTAGCAATGATAGATTTTCTAAACCACTAATATGAATGACGTATACGATTTTCTCATATGGTCGTCGGAAATAGTATATTAAAAAACGAGTTTCATAAGTCGCATATTGTAGCACGTGTTCAATTTTAAAATACGAGCCGCGTAGTGGCGAGTATTTTAATGAACAGGTGCTACTATCGACTTATGAAACGAGTTTTTTATACTAATTTTTCTATTTTGCGCCTTTTTATCTATTTAAAATAAAATATTATAGTTTTTAATGATAGTAAATTTTCTGGTAGTTGGCAATTCTAATGTCAGGTTTGTCAAAACATCAAATAACCTGTAAATCGCTTGGCAACTGCCACTATAAAATCAACAAACTTCAGTCCTACCAACTTCGAAAAATAAATTTTACCACTCAGGGCGCGTTCAGTAATGAACACTAAAGCCCACGACGACCGCAAAATCGTTCTACATAAGACCGCGATTTTTTCTTTAGTGCATCGATGACGACCGCAAGAAGCTCACAACGACCGTATTTATTCGTGGGTTTCTGTGGTTGTTTGTTGAATGGTGACCTTTTGAGCTAGTGGAACGGGAAAATTTTGCGGTCGGGGTCGTGGGTTTTAGTGTTCATTACTGGAACGCGCCCTCAGTAACGCACCGATAATAATTATGTCAGTGCGTTACTAGCTATAGTAACGAACCAAAATAGAAAAAAGTTATTTACACCATCTGAAAGATAATTAAAACAAAAATCTGAATGTTTGTTACTCATAGTTGGTCCGTGAACTTTTGTGACTAAAAAATTAATTATTAGTACCAACACGTAATTAGGTTTTTATCTATTACTTCCCTTCTAGCTTTTCAACTGATCACTAGAGATATGTTCTCTCGAAAAGGAGGATATGGGTCCATTAGTGATGAGTGTTATGTAAATTAACAGTTTCATTGCTCTCAAATGTCGTCTCATCAATCAATAAAATCATCAGGTACTGCAGTGTACTGCAGTTGCTGGGGCTACTGTGTCAATCCCACCAATTACATGAAAAGTATTGTAACCATCGCCTGTTCGATTATTGAAATCTGCGTTGTGGAAATCGAACTGAAAAAATCCTTCTTGCTTTATTTTGATTTCTGATTTTATAGCTAATGATATTTCAAAAGAAACTGCGTCCTGGTATGACCTGCAAAACCCCAGCGAATTCATTATTTCGAACAACTTCCTGGATCCACTCTTCTTGTAAATGAATGCTGCATGCTGGCAGTCCAACTTGTACATTCGATAAAAAAATTTAGGCGATGATACTGTTAGAAAGTGCGTTGCCCTTAATTTTCCACTTTTGCGTATTCTCCTTTTTTGTATTTACAATGACAGTTTCCAAAAAATAGTTGAGAGTTTCAGCTTCACTCTTTTCCAGGAACTTGTTGGGTAGAGAATACTCGTTGGTGTCATACACTCTTGACTTCATATCTTCGCAAATAATTTGTGCTGTTGCTTTAACCACTCAAAGCCTCTCTTCTCGCTCAGATTTGCATGTTTGCTGATATACCATACGCCAGTCAATATTTTCTTACCTACATTCTTGAAACACACAACTTTTTAGTTATGATTGCTTGTGAGCACTATACCGTCTCCATATTTCTCAATTAGATGAACCATCACCGTATTTACTTTAGGTTTTAGAGAACTGGCTCGTCATCCCTATTTTCAAGGTAATCGTTTTCAGGCCCCTTTTAACCATTGGGCTAAACGGGCTCCAGCCCATAGGAGCCAGACTACCTTTGGGGTATTTCCATAGTTTATGGAATATGGATATTTAAGGTTTGCAAAATAGTCAGGGCCGGATCTAGGATGGGGCAGGTGGGGTAGTTCGCCTCGGGTTATAAGAGAAGCGGCGCCAAAAGAAGGCATCTATTTTAATCCATATGAGGGAAATTTTGATGTTTTCTGCAAATTTCAATTATTATTATATAATTCATTTTTTTTATAATGGGCGCAAGTTAGGGCCGAATTTAGGACTGTACCACCGGTGCGCACGCACTAGGGGCCAATCTTTATGAGGCGCCAAAATCTCAACGAAATTTCGCATATTTTTAGTAGGTCAAAATTAAGTTATAAGAGCGCCAAATGAAAACTGATTTTAATGTTAAAATACTTAAATAGTCGTTTAAAAATGTTATATTTGAAGAGTTGGAAATTTCCCGATAAACATCAACATTTTTTAACAAAAAAGGGATCTATTTTCAGTTCATATTTCTTTTGTTAACTAGTCTGTGAATAAAATGATTTTTTCCGACGACCATATGAGCAAATCGTATATGTCATTCATATTAGGGCGCGTTCCAGTAATGAACACTAAAGCCCACGACCACGACCGCAAAATTTTCCCGTTCCACTAGCTCAAAAGGTCACCATTCAACAAACAACCAGCACGGAAACCCACGAATAAATACGGTCGTTGTGAGCTTCTTGCGGTCGCCATCGATGGACGAAAGAAAAAATCGCGGTCTTATGTACAACGATTTTGTGGGCTTTAGTGTTCATTACTGGAACGCGCCCTTAGTAGTTTAAAAAATCTTTCATTTCAACACTAGTGACTTTGACTTTCTGTTTTGTAGCTTTCAGTTCTGTTCTTGTAATTTTCGATAGAGGCGCTGCGAAGGAATTCCGAAAGCCCTCTCTTGGATTTTTTTGAACTTGCAAAAAAAGGATAGTTCAAATAAAAATTTATATTTAACCCCGCCAATATTACTAATTTTATTATTAAAATCATTACATAATTCACTTTTCTGTAAATTTTAAATAAAATAGGAACATTTTTTTCTATTTTGGTGCGTTACTAGTCGCTAGTAACACAATGACAGCAGTGCGTTACTAGCCAGTACCGCACTGTTATCGGTGCGTTACTGAGTAGTAAATTTTATTTTTCGAAGTTGGTAGCACTGAAGTTTATTGATTTTAATGTGGCAGTTGCCAAGCGATTTACAGGTTATTTGATGATTTGACAATAGTGATATTAGAGTTGCCAACTACCAGAAAAGTTACTAAAATTGAAAACTATAATATTTTATTTTAAATAGATAAAAAGGCGCAAAATAGAAAAAATAGTATAAAAAACTCGTTTCATAAGTCGATAGTAGCACTTGTTCATTAAAATACGCGTCGCTACGCGACTCGTATTTTAAAATTGAACGCGTCCTACAATATGCGACTTATGAAACTCGTTTTTTAATATACTATTATTCGTTTCGATAAGTTGCTTCCGTCAAAACAGCGCCACCTACAATTATTTACATTTAACTAAAAATAATCGATAACTTCAATGTCAGCTGCTGTTAACATAGGTTATGTTATGTTGTTACTACAAAATATTAATAATGGTCGCAAAATCTCCGTGGTCGTCGGAAAAATAGCGTACACAACTCGCAGAAAGTGAATTTCGTTGCTCGTGTAATATCCTCACTCGGCTAGCGCCTCGTTCGGCTATTTTCACACTCGCACAAAATTCGTCACTTTCTACCTCGTTCCGTAATATACTATTTCCGACGACCATATGAGAAAATCATATACATATGTCATTTATATTAGTTTTATATTTTTTAACTCTGAAATACTTCTTGTAATTTTCGATAGAGGCGCTGTGAAGGAATTCCGAAAGCTCTCTCTTGGATTTTTTTGAACTTGCAAAAAAAGGACAGTTCAAATAAAAATTTATATTTAACCCTGCTAATATTACTTATTTTATTATTAAAATCATTATATAATTAAATTTTGTTTAAATTTTAAATAAAATAGGAACATTTTTTATTCGTTTCGATCAGTTGCTTCCGTCAAAACAGCGCCACCTACAATTAGGTACATTTAACTAAAAATAATCGATAACTTCAATGTCAGCTGATGCCAACACAGGTTATGTTATGACTTTTTAGTTGTTGCCACAAAATATTAATAATGGTCGCAAAATCTCCATGGTAGTCGGAAAAATAGCGTACGCAACACGCAAGAAAGTAAATTTCGTGCTCGTGTAATATCCTCACTTGGCTAGCGCCTTGTTCGGCTATTTTCACACTAGTTCAAAACTCACCACTTTCTAGCTCGTTGCGTATTATACTATTTTTACAGAACTTTATTATTGTATTTAATATTTAATACGAAGAGAGGATTTTCTACGTTCTACAGGCTCCCCTTGAAAGTTGGCAGGGCGCATATTTTTAACTGATTATTAGAAACCAGAGAATCCTGAGATAAAGCTGATTATTTTTATATAGACGCCAAAAATTATCTTTGCCTCCCCGGCAAGGAAATAAACTTTTACTGTGTCATATTTTTTTATCCCATGGCGCCAAAAAGTCTTAAAACGGCCCTGAATGTTTTGCATGTCTCTGTTGACTTTCTAGACAAATGGACCACGTTTCTTTGATTCTGAGACCCTCGGCCGTCCATAAAGATCCTTAAAGCATTTGTCGTGGTACTAAGTATCATTATCATCATTACGAGATCTTTCTGTTCAAAACTTTGATTTTCAGACCATTGTGACACACACTGTACACAGTATTGCGCTCATGGACTCCAGTGTCGCTGATGCGGCAATAAACTCGTCTGAAATGTCTAGTCCACACAGATGAGATGACAATTGATGAGATTGAAACTTAAACTAAGGGGCTGATGTCCATAGTACTTGAAAAGAGGAAGCACCTTGTTACTGAACCTTCTTCAAGTAAGCACGTATGATTTTCTATACTTTTCATGAACCTTCGATGTTTTCTCCCTTGGGAAAATCCCCTTTCCAATCTTCCTCTTTGTACTTGCCCTGATACAATACACTGACTTTTAACATTAAAGTCTAAAGGATTAATACAAAACAAACACAGCCACATCTCTCCAAACTCACGTTGGATATAAACTAAATAAGAAACGAACAGTAAAAAAACCGAAAATAATTGAGGAGTCTATTTTCCAGACGTCCAGAACTCCAACAAATAGGTTAAAACGAACCTATCTCGAAAATTCTAAGCTTGGGGTACATTTTTACCTCTCTTAGTGCGACGAAGGTTAAAAACATTTTTATAAAAATTGTGTCTATTTAGAACACCTTTCCAATAATACCACACTCGATCCATATTGGCACTTAAAATATCAAAGTTATTTACGGATCGTTCCGGAAAATAGAAAACGTCGGTGATATAATTTTTTACCCCAGTCACATTCAAGCAAACGAAACGGGTGGTCTGAGACACCCTGTATATCCTTATTTTCATAGTTTAAAAAAGTCTTGCTATTCCTCCAGAGTTTTCATAAGTACATTTAAAAGTTACTCATAATCATAAGTACATTTAAAAAAACAGATAATAAAGAAAGCTTTTTTGTAAAAAATGGTGTATAATGATAAGAACTCGGTAAAAATACGTAAAGAAAATAAAATTTTAAAAAAAATGTAAATATTGTAAATATTATGATTTGTCATGTTTACTAAACATTTATAAATATTCATTTTAAGCAAAGTAAGTAAAAATGGACAATACATTAAGTGTATATTTCGGCTTCTTTCTTTATTCTTTGGACAACACAATAAACAATGGCTTTTTGTACAACGTAGATTTCCACGAAATATATAAATCCTCGCATCGGGGACTTATCTGATTCACCCCTGCGACTTGGCCGAAGACAAAACAAAAAAGAAGGAAAAATTCACACAAAATATGACCATATTTCGTTAAGCACACACGTCCGGGCATAAAAATCCCTTTTATATGAGGTCCGTGAAGAAAATGGTGCAGGTGGACGGACGGTAAGCTCTTGGCGCGATTGACAAGCGTTGAAAATTTCAACCGACCCCATGACATCGATTAAAAAGATTACAACTGCTTCCTTTATTTTTCGATGAAATTCGAAGATACGGCACGATATTACAGATAGTTGATTCCGAAAAATTCGGTAGCTTTAATGCAAATTTATTCAAAATCAAAGGTGAACTTTTAAAGAGAAAGGTTTACTGTGTGAATTTTTAAAGGGAGTCTTTTTTGTGATTTTAAATCTGGACGTTATTATAATTAATGTGAGTCTGCTTTTGTTTTTTGATAGTTTGATTTGGATGATTTGGCAGGTTGCGAGGCGCGTTCTGAATATTAATCCCACATTTGCAGTTTAATGTGAGTTTTATAAAGCAAAAATCACGGTTCTATATGGGCCGATCTGGTCGTCTCGCCTCATACATAATCCTCGATGGTGGCTGGCTATTTTTTCTGGTTTGTTTTCAGGAATTCACAAGTGTATTGTGGCGAGCGGATGCAGCCAGAGTAAAAAGTTGACATGTCGATATTGTGCACGCGGAGAAAAGTCGTGATATTCCTAATATGGGACGATTTGTGACGCGGGGCGCTTCTGTTCGCTACCGTTTTGCCTGTCATTGCACATGCCATTGTCTATTTACAGCTTCGCCAATGCAAACTCGCCCAGATAAAGACATTCCTACACTTTTATTCTTCAAACAATCACCAATCGAATTAAACCAATGAAACTTAAAATGAATACCTATTTCCTAAAAAAAACCATGGTAGTAGTTAGTAGTTACTAAATTTCCATCCTAGACAGGATCGATTATTTAAAAGCTTGTTAACATATGTTATTAACATAAACACGAGGCAGTTTCGCCGAAAACATTGTGTTGACATTTAGAAAAAAGATGTCCGAGATAAGACGAGCCCACATTTCAAAAAAGTTTAAACGTGACAGTAGGTAGCTACCCTCACCTTTTGTTTTCAAAAGGGGTTGCAATTTGTCACGCTTTCAAATATTCCAAACGCGCACTCTACTAAAATATTAAACCCGACAAAAAAGTAGCAGTGTTAATAGTAACGTGCAACAAAATCTTGATCAAAACCTTCCAGGAATAAAGAAAAACTTCACACGTGCAAGAGTTGAAATATTTAGTAGGAATTATCGGATGATCTTTGATTGATTTCTAAATGGACGTAAAAAATCGCAACGGATATCATATTTCATTTGGGACCAACAAAGGCAACACCCTCGACGGTTTATTCCCGATATTACCAGTTAATATAAGCCATTAAATCTGCCCCACCACGCGCCACAATACATCTCAAATGAGCTTACTTCCGTTTCGACGGCGTCGAGCCAGCGTTTCCTAAAGTCATCTTCCTTTTGGCCATTGTGCAGAACTAAAAAACCGATGATGATGTATCAATAATCTCCTACGAATGATAAAAAGAGGAACGTAATATGGCAGGGATGTTTGGCCCATTTAGTTGCACCCTTATTTATTTCTCTTTTCTCATACTCATACTCTAAATTGCTTATATAAACAACTTTATAAAAGACTTAACAGTAATTTAATACAATGTTTATCATGTATGTTTCATCAACTTTAACTTCTATCTAAAATTTATATCAAATAGGAATGATATTGCATCATGTAAATTAATGATTAGAAAATTGGTGGTGCAGCAGAAATTTTGTTTCGTGTACAATATAAAATAGCAAAATGATTAAGTAAATAGTAACTTTGTTTATTCACTAGACAATAGTGAATTTTATTTCCAAAAAATTTAATCAAAGTCAAGGTTTGTGATGTGTTTCTGGTATTATCATGATTCTAGCAACTATCAATATTTTTGGAATTTCTCAGGATTATGACTAGTTCTGGCAACAGATTCGACCACTCCATATCGACTAATTTAATTTTCGCAATGATTGTTTAATCGCGACTTTCGACTGGTCACGATATTCGATAATTCGCGACATTCGACTAGCTACGACTTTCGACTAGTCGCAGCTTTCAACTGCGATCGTATAGTCAGTCATCTTTTTTATAATAATTAAATTTCGATAGTCGCGACTTTCGACTAATGCGAAATAGTCGACTAGTATTCTAGCAAAATAAGAAAATTTGTGTTTTAGTCCGAAATATCGATACTTTTAAGGAAAAACAATTTTTGGTTTTGTTGCGGAATTTTTTTTTATTTTCTGTTTGTTAGTACATCCAGGAAACGTTTCTACATCGAGATCATCATTAGTCCTATAAAGGAAGAACTTATACAATAAATAATTAGAAACGAAAAAATTAACAGTTAAAACTTTCTTTACATTTTGTAGTTTCTCTCATCGATGCTTTTGTATAATTACCTAATTCTATAAGCTCTAGAGTCATTTGTACCCACCTAATTTGTATGGCGACTATTTTCCGTTGGGATTTAAAATTGTAGATTTTTCAAGCATTATCTTTACCATTAGCCAGCGAATTTGTCAATTTTTGCGATGTTTTACAAATTAACATTTTAGGCGCTTCTAGTGATTCTGTTTAATACACTTTTTTCTATTACTGGCTCCCGGACTAATTGCTTTCTATAATGAATAGGTTTTAGCCTGCCATATGAAAGCTGATGCCATTTTAAGAAAAAAATTTTTAGAAGAGCTGATTTTTCTGTATTTAGTAATGTTATTTTTTAATAAAAAATTAAAATCTTTAAAAAATTATGGGTATATTTTTTACTTTTTTTAAAGACCTGTTTTTCGTCCATGTTCAATTTAAGATTTGAGGTTAGGATTGTAGAAGATAAACTACGATTTTCAATTCTGCCGACTAATTTCGAATTTTAATTAAAGTCTTTTTCAGAGCAACAAAAATTTTTAACATCAGTTACATACATTAATGGAAATTTTAAAAATTACACTAAAATTAAAGAAATAATACATAAGCTTTTTGTTTTTCTGACCTACCTTATTTTGAGTTCGTACTTTTTATTGGTTAATATCAATAAAGTTGTTTGGTATATATTCTACCAGCACTAACATGGTTTAATGTTATTTTAAATGAATTTCTTAACTTGACTTTATTAAAAATAGTTATTGTATTCAATTTTAGCCATTTTATTCTATAAAATATCCTTGCCGAAAGAACATTCTAAACATTCTTTGGTAAATTTTTATAAAAAATAATGTGGTATGAACACAAAAACACAATAAGGTGTACAAGAGATATTTAGAAATAATGTTACTAGTTCACATTTCTTAAGGCGCGTTATCACAAATCAAGTTTAATTGACCGAATATATTTGATCAACAAAAGTTGAATATGACTTAAATCAATTACTGTTCACACGTTTCAATAGAAACTCAGTTATAAAATGGCATTGAAACCTTTTCTACGTGAGGTTCTTCAATTTTTATTTGCAAACCAATTAGTGCTATCTATCCATTGTTCTAATGGTCTTGAGTTTGTTATTTAGATCACTAGTGGCAAGACCAGTAATTTCCAACTCATTGAGAATAGAACCCAAAGCATTCTCTATTTCTCCATTTGTGTATTTGTCTAATCGGTTGTACCAAAGACAATTGTGCTTAAAAATTTTAGCATCACACTTTCCCAACACTTTTTTTTAGAAATTGAGAACTTAAATACACGTTGCTTGACCAAATCAAACTTAATAGTCAATTGAAGTTTATACGTTTCAACTTGAGTTTCAACTTGAGTTTCAACTTGAGTTTCAACTTGAAAGCATATGGGCGGAGAGAAACTTTCCTTGGTGCACTAAAAAGTTGATCAACTTCATTGAAACAAAGGTTCTCACAATCTTTTGTTGATCAACTATAACTAAAATGATTGTGGTCAATTCAAATTTCACTCCTAAAAATCTTGAGAATTTGTTCGCTATTAATAGTAACACAAAATAATATTAAAATTATAAAAAAATGCTACACAAAAGCTGAGCCGTTGTGTTAATACTTCGGATTTTTGTATTTAGAGGTGGGATATTGTTTCTACGGCGGATTCTAAAACTCGCCAAAACGTCATCATTCAGGGGAAGAGAACAATGTAAATAATAACGAATTGGCGGAAAATGATGACGATTTGGAGAGTTCATAAAACTCGCCAACAAATAAAATCCGGCCTCAGTTCTTCTACCTCCTGTTTCATAAACATCAGTTTTTTATAAAGACTACTTTGCGTAAATCTTTATTTTAGGTTATCACTTTCAACATTTGACATTTGTTAGAAAAATAGAGAGCTATTTCTACGTTTTTTCTTTTCAAAAACACAAAACCTATAAATAACTTAAATTTGTATATTTGTTTAGAATTCTTTATTTCTTGTGATTATTATTCTCATTTTGAAAAAAATATTTGCTACGCCATTGGATTAACTGCGTATTTGGTTATATAAATAATGTGTAGGTAGTAAATTTAAAAGTTCTATTAAAAACTGTTTTTAAGTGAACAAGGTAAAGTCATACTCCTTGTATGGTTTTTCAAAAAAAAGTAACTTCTATCAGAAATAATATTTTTATATCAAACTTTTCTCTTAAAATAAGTTAAAGATTCATCTTCCATAGTTTTTGAATGAGCAAAAATGTTATCAATGCTATAAATAGGAACGTTTATGGATACCAGATAGCGTTTAGTTAGAACGCCATAAAAAAATATTATTCTTAGAGACAATATAAAAATGCACTACAGTGATCTATATATTCCTGTAAAATATAATTTTAAAGTGAAAACAGTAATTTCTGTTGTCCTAATACTAAACAACCTCGAAGAAAATTGCAAAAAAATACCAACTAAAGATGTAGAATCTACATTGTAGATCGTCAGTCAGACAAGAACGTTTCACCGATACTCCTTTTTCATCGACACGTACATTTCATTTTTTTCGACATTACCTTTTATCGTCTCTACTTCATCGAAAAACCTTTCATCCCACAAGTACGATTCGTGAATACGTTTTTCATGAATGAACTTTAAACTTCGACAAGACTGTTTCATCGAAACTACGTTTCGGCATTACCATTTTTGAACAATATGGTTTATCGATAGACTGTTCATTTACTCAAGGTTCATCGAAAAAATATGGACATGGACGTTTAATCGACATTACCTTTTTATGAAATATAATTTCATCGATACTACGATCTCATCGATAGACCATTTTTTCGACAAATATGTTTCATCGGCAACACTAGTTTTTTTTTTGAAAAATTTGGTTCATCTACACAGTTGTTCATTAACAAATCTCTACTTCGGCAAGAACGATTTATCGACACCACTTTTTAATTGACATTTCATCGATATTTAAATTTTTTACCAAAAACAGTTTCATCTATTGACCATTTCATTGACAAATGTCTTTCATGGACACTACCTTTTCATCGAAAAAGGTATTTAACTGGCATCACCGTTACATAAAAAACAGTTTCATCGACAGTTTTCATGGATAGACCATTTCTTCGATAAATGTCGCGGTACTTTTTTATCGATACAGACGATACATTGATTTTGTTTTGATCAAGATCCGTTTTATCGACTAAACCATTTTATCGACAGTGCTTTTTCATTGACAGAATTTTTCTTCGACAAAACATCGATTATACAACATATATCCCATTGAATTTTTAGTCAATAGAAAATCGAAATTCCCTTATTATTCAAGTGATCAAGTATTGGACTTGCAATTTTTTGAAATTAACAAAACTACAGGTTGGCTACTTAAAACAAATTTATTATAAAAACTTTCATTCCTTATGATTACAGTCACGTTCGATAACATTCGCGTTTAAATTTCCTACACTTCATTTTTACACTAGGAGGAGCGATTTAAATTTCCCAATAAAATGCGAAAATAGTATATTAAAAAACGAGTTTCATAAGTCGAATATTGTAGCACGCGTTCAATTTTAAAATACGAGCCGCGTAGAGGTGAGTATTTTAATGAACAAGTGCTACTATCGCCTTATGAAATGAGTTTTTTGTACTATTTTTTCTATTTTGTGCCTTTTTATCCATTTAAAATAGAATATTGCAGTTTTCAATTTTAGTAAATTAAAATTTTGATCGAAGTAGTATGCAAATTTATTTATTTAGTTTTGTTTAAGAAAATTTTTTAAATCTAAACTATTTTAACTTAACCTAATCTAACTGTACCTAACTGTAAATTACAAATTTTGTTAAAAAACTAAATAAATAATTTTGCATAATACATACTTCGATCAATATTTTAATTTTTATATTCACAAAATGTACTTAAAATACTAAGTGTAGCATATCACTATTTCTAGAATAAATTGTAGATGCAATATCAATTATAAAAAATAGGGTGTCTCATTAAAGAAAAAAAAATGAAGATGGCATCTTAAGAGTGGTAAATACCAATATTTTTTTAGAATGAAATTATGAAGTATAAGTGTTGCCGTTCAAAGCACTTTTTGATTTATACATTTATCTCTTCAAATAACTGAGATATTTCCTGGGAAGTAAAATCTGGGCCACCTTGTATATCCTCAAAAAATTATCATCACATTTGAATTACTGATGAATTTACATGTATAAATTTGTATTAAATTTAAAGAAATGAGGAATTTAATTATGTTCCTCTAAATATTTTGTCTTTAAAAAGCCAAAATAATCTAAAATTCCTGATAAAACTTATTTATTTTAAAAATGAAGTATAGGTATGGTAAAATTTAATCTCATGAAATATGATAATACCATTTCTTTGAAAATATATGTTCATTGACAGTCTTTTCATCGACTTAATTTTTATCGACAGACCTCCACTTCTTCAAAGACGTTTGTTTCATCGACACTACCATTTAATCCACAAAGATATTTCATTGACATTACCTTTTTATGGATACACATATTTCAGTGACTTTTCATCGACAACCGTTTTATCGACGTATAATAAATTTATAATAGGTCTATCCTTGATAATAGCTTTTTCAGTCATTTTTATTTCATAAGTAGCTAATTGAGTCATTTTCATTTCATACGTAGCTAATTGAGAGCTTATATTATAGTGCTAATTCATTTCTTAATTAGTTAAGCCAAAACATAAAAAACAAGTTTTTTAAAATCGCGACTTCATACTTTCAGTTAGCCTTTGGCAATGTTAGGGGTATAGATCTTTTTATTGAACAATGAAATCTGCCTACTTTAAACAAGTAAGAGAATTTAATTGCATTATTTTCATAGATATTCATATGTAATATCACGAGTGGTCAAATTTGAGTCGAATATTTTTCACTGTCATTACCACGATTGTCATTTGGGGTTAAGTTTTAACCCCAAATGACATGAGTGGTAATATATGAAAAATATTCGACTTATAATTTGAACAAGAGTGAATATTTAAGGGACTATTTAACGAACATTTTCCACTTTTTTTGTGCAAAATTTCACAGGCAACTTCAAACTTTTTGAAATTTGACATTAGTCATACGAATTTAAACAGTTGTGAGAATATGTGGTTTGCATTTGCATAGTTCATTGGTTTAAAATGATTTGCGGGATGGTAAGAGGTAATGTAAAATCACCAATGGCCCTACTGTTTATAGTTATAACCTTAATAAAATAGATAACAAAATATTAATTATAAATATTATTAATGTTGGTCTCGGAGTCTGCTTCTTTTTCTCATTGCAAAATTTTTTAATGTTAAAGAAAGTATGGTTTAAAACTCCATCTCTTACTATAGTTTCGAAGAAGTTGACAAATTTTTGGTAACCAAAGAAGCCATTCGAAATTGCTTATAGCTTCGTTCCAATGTGTTATGTACTATGCACTCTCTATTTACGTATTATGATTGTTAAGCATGGAAAATTACGTTTTATAATGAGTACCGAAATGACGGTACATTGCACGATTCGAGATTTCTGTTGAAACACATTTTATCTATGACCAAGCACTTTATCATCACAGTTTTTTCAAGTTGTTGGAATGAACCTATAACGTTTAGTTGAACAAAAACTTTTTAATTGAAGAAATTTTTTTTCAATCCATGCACATGGATTTGTTTAGCCTGCGTTGATTGTTGAGATGGTAATAAATTATAGGAAAGTTTATTAGTAGTGCTAAAGATTAAGTTCTGAAAGGAGACTTTGATGGGGTTAGTATAGGGCACGTGCAGCAAGTCATGTGGAAAACTGCAAACAAAGTCACGTGCTGTATTTGACAGTATTCGATGATTGCGCAAATGCCTATTTGATTAGAGTTATCCAAACGAACGCCTCCTGCCTTTGATTTGATATTTGATATAAGTATGAGGTAGGAGTATAAATATTATTAGGCGTTTCAAGATTAATTGTAATTTTATAAAAGTGCAAGAAACATAAACAAGATGAATGATGGAATGCGACAAAGTTGAAACGAGAGCATAGTTAATCCAATTACGATTGCCGGTGCCGCTGCATTCACGTAAAGGCTTTTGGATTTATGGACTCATGTTTAACACAGGAGGTCGCCTAATGGCCATCTCATTTGCTTGAAAATAAAACGAGCTGATCCTGACAGAGTGGCTCATTTGGTCTTCTCGTGAAGAGGACGCGCACCGTCCATTACGACAACCACGACAAGATAAATAAATGAATTTATCAAAGTGATTTTTGTCTTGATTTTAATAAATCTCGTCCTCTTAATCACGCCCCGAGCATGCACCACGATAAAAACAGGGCACGAATTGTTTCCACATCACGTGTCCTTACAAAACGATGGCATTTAGGCCATAATTCACATAGCAAAACGCGAATTCAAATCTATAGATGGCACTCGGTCGAGCGGAAACAATTCAAGTTAAAGCACACGTGGCGCTATCATTAGCAGGCGTGAGAACAATTGATGAGCGTTCGCGGACATTCAAAAAACGGTGCTGCCGATATTTCAACAACCGAAGCGGAGGGGTTGTTCCTGATTTATAGTTTCGATGTGGGGACATGTATGTATGATCTTGCACCAGTCGAGAGTTGGGGCAAATATTTGCGCAAATTTCGCGCAAAAATTTTTCCGAAGCGCGAGCATTATTTTGGATCGCACTTGGCGAACAAGTCGAGCATAAAGAAAGACGCCATCTGGAGTATGCGATGGCTCTCGAAGCGCGATCTGACTTGCAGATGAGTGATTCACACTTCTGACGAGGCCTTCCGCCCCATTGAGTCCGCGAGGGGTGGACAGAAATTGATGGATGTCTGCTGTCAATACTCGGCCAGACCATCCAAACTTTTCATTCAACCACTATCAATATTTTGATGGATTCGACTCTAAGCCTTTTCCCGTAAGAAAATATCTATTCTAAACTCAAACTTAATAGTCCATATAAATGCACTCTTTAATACTTTTATCACAACAATGTCGATCAAAATTCACCTTTACTCTCTAATCTAAAAAGATGTGTATGCCTGTAAATAATTTATATTTAAAAATTTTAACCTACAAAATATTCTACACATTAATATTATGGGTCGGTTTAGTGGAAAATTAACTTTTGCTAATTTTATTACAAAGAAAGTCAAAATTAAGATTTAATGATGCAGGAACAAAATAGTGCGTTCCCAAGTATAAAATAAAGTAATTAACCCAACAACATGAGAGAACCAATTACAGGGCAATATAACAAATTTAAATTAAAACATGATTTACAAAAACAAATAGACACATAAGAGACAAAAAATATACTTGAGAATAGAACAAAATAAAGTAAATATTTGAAAATCGTCAATGACTCTTAAACATCGTGGTATTTACGAAACATTTTATATAATGGCGAACATTTAAGGTAATTTGTATTAGGCCTCGTAAAATAGAACGAGCGTGTATTTCTAGAAGATAACCGAGGCACAGTAAAGTTAACAAAAAGAAGAGAGACCATATCATCAATAAAATCATGATCCAACTTAAATAAATCATAGAAAAAATCTTGTCCTAGAAATCATAATTAATAACTAAATGATCCGGGTACACACTATATTTCCGAAAGTCTTAAGGTGCGTTTTGCTAGCAACGAAAATTTGAGTGGAACACTTTGCTTAGCAAATGAGCAGCTTAGCTAACAAGTTGCTAAAGGCGAATTTACACTTTACACTCTGGAGGATCATCGTGGATGATTAATCTTTTCATCTTCATTTCATCCAAAGTGAGTCTCAACATTGACAGTTAAGAGAATAGACCGGATTCCAATTTTTGATAAAACTTTATGATTAATCCTTGATAAAACGTGTAAATAAACGTTTCACAGAAAATGAACAGTGGATAGTGGTTTAAAGATATTGTAGCAGAAGTATAGCTTAGTATTTGTGGTTTTAGAAAAATGATATTTCGTTGGAAAGGTGACTAAACACTGCCCTTGTTCGAAGTTTATAAATATTGTGAGTGTTTATGGAACAATAAACATGAAACCTGTCATAAACTTAAGTTGTGTGAATTAAATTTGCCGGGGTTAACAATGCCGGATATAAAGTCAAAAATAAAAACAATTCGTTCTACATACTCTTCTGAATTGGCAAAAATTGAATATTCTGGTGTTGGACAGGATGGTTTATATGTACCTCGTTTATTTTGGTTTAAAGAAGCAGACGACGAGCTTAATCTTGGGCCGGTCGAGATCGTATTGTCGACCACTTTCATGATTGTGTCCTTTTCATTCACATGAAAAAATAAGAGTCTGCCCTTCTAGTCTCGTCGACGACACGATCTCGACCGGCCCAAGAATAAACCCGCAGGTTGTACTCCTAAACAAAACTCGTGAAATACAACAGTATGTATAATTTTCTAGAAATTACTGGTTTTTATTTGTTGTTGTTTTTCAGCCAATTACGCAAACTACAAGTTTTTTACAATTTGCTCTTTTGTATGAATGCTTAAGAGCAATTTCCTAAACCGAAAATATAGTAGTTTAGTTCTGCAATCATAAAAGCTAGTACGAACAACATTTTTGTATAATTTTTTTTGTAGATGATTTAGAAGTCATTTCTTTAATTCCTGCCAGAAGGGAAAAAAATTGGAGGATGTACAAAAAAATATAATTATCTAAACGTACCTTAATTTTGGACCCCTCTAATTAATTTTGTGCTAGGTTGCAGAAGGTAACTCTCTGGTAGGATGTAGCGTAATCAATTTAGATTATAAATCTGAAAAAATTGAAAATCTAACGGGGGAAACTTGAGTTATGACTGCAGAACTAATGCTCGATTTCATGATTTTTCACAATTTTTCCTCCCAAACTCGCGCGCCCTCTAGGGATTCGCATTAATTATCAGTTATTTGGTCATAATTTGCAAAGAAGCTCCAGAAAAGTGGGATGGACTTTCTATTCGTTGTTGTTACCTCCAACGGAAAATTTATCGCGGGTGTCTAGGAAGATGCTCTTAATGGAGTTGGTTTCTCAAAAATAAGAAACCGGGCCACTTAAATTCCAAAACTATTCTCAACAACCCTTCGGACTCTCGAAAGCCTATAGTTGAAAATTAGTTTTGATCTACCTACTGCTGCTAATTTTGGATCGGGTTTTAGAATATTAAGTCATAATGGGAAAGGATCGTCTACGACAAACAAATCAAAAGAAACTTATGGTATTGTTTTAGACTTCTAACAAGAAACCGAGAAGCAAACTTGATGAAACTTCTCAAGAACTTGATGTCGGACTTAATGAGAGCCAGGAGATAGTAAATATGGATGAAAAATCTGCACAAACTATAATCGATAAGAATAATGATAAAAATTCGCCACTACATCATCTACAAATTGAAATATCGCCTCTTTAACGAGCTCTTGTTTGTCAAGAAAAAGTTGTTATTACGCAAGAACGTTTGTCGCAACTTATTTCACCCAACAGCAAATCAGTCTGCAGCCCACTCAGTAACATTCAGTATCACCAGAAGTTACCCATTACCTTACATCCTTCTCTACACCATTTTTGAATTTAGTAATATTTCATATCGCTCTGTAAATACATCAACACCATCACCGATTTCAAATTTTCCCCAAAGTTCTAGTTACCAGGAAGATATCAATGTATTGATTTATTTATTTACAACATGGGTGGACTAGGGAAATATAAAGATAATGTAAATGATTATATTGAATGATAGTAATAATTATTATTTGCAATACATTATTGTGTTTTGTTTTCTTATCTGAACATCAATGATATACTGCAAGGTGGTACTCTATAAAGAGCACAAAGGCTGCCAAAACAGATGCTTGTTGCAAGGTAACGCAGGGTGATCTGTTGTTTAAATTTTACTGGTAAAGATGTTCTTAAAAAGGTATCGGTCTTCTGCATTAGAGGACTAATTTCTTCACTAGAAAATCAAATTGTTCTTCATTAATTCTAAAAAGTTTCCGATATGTCTCTTGATCTTCAAGAGCTAGTTCAACTCTTGTTGCGTGGAGGCTCCAAAATGATCTCTTCGCTGAATCCGCGACCTTGCCCACAACAACGTTTTCGTCATCTTCTTTTGTTTTCCAAAATCTCTTACGACACTTATTATTTCAATTCCAACACTCACTAATTCAGTCACTGAAATTTTGAACTGGTTAAGCGAGAATCAAAAACTGTGAAACGTGTAAATTTCTTTTCTTTCGATGTTCAATTTGAGACGGTTTCTTTGGCACGATCGAATTACTCCTTCGAGATCTTCTTGAAGCACAGCGTAATCATAGCACGAAGAATTTTAACATCAGCATAAAAAACTGACTTTAACTGCACACTTAGGTCATTGATAAATATCATAAAAAGCAGAGGTCCAAGGTTGGAACCTCGAGGGACTACACCAGTAGCCACAAATCCATTTGACTCCGAGCTCAAAACCTGTGACAGCAACCACCTGAGTGCTATTCGATAAGTACGATGGTATAACAGTAACAATGTAATCAGTTATCAGGTAAGCCACATTCCCGAAGATTATCGAGCAGAATATCATGAGGTAATTGATCGATTTTAGATATATCTGTGTTAATCACATCAATTTGCTCCTGTTTACTCATATTTACAAAGACATTCTGAGATAAATTTAATAGGTTACTTGACGTAGAAGAATTAGGAAAAACACGTGTTGGGAGATAGATGAAGTCACTCACGATGGTTTCAAATCCTTGAAGAAATTACTAAGTATCGCAATTGGACGGTAATACAGCACAGAAGTACCATATTTCAGGAAAAGAGACTTACCCATACTAAAAGATGCCCTTACTTTTTTAAGTTGTTTTAGGACTGTTTCCTTGCCAAGGTGAAAATCACCCATGAATAGAATCCGATGAGAACTTGCATTAGCAAATGTATTAACAATTTCCTGAGGTTCACTTGAAGTTATTCCATCATAATGCATCTCACCAGGAATCTTAGTGGCATTCTTAATATTATTAACAAATGACCAAAAGGTACTGGGATGGTTGTTAATGTCCCTTTCCGCGCCTTTAATATATTTTAATCATCCACTTAAGAGAAGATCTCTCTAACATAAAACTACTTCCTTTTTGGATTTTAGGACCTTAGTCCTAGCAGCATTTGCCTTTATTTTTACCAATATTTGCTTTTTGAACCAAAGAGGATTCCTGAAACGGCTAATGTTTTCCACACGTTTCGAGGACACAAAAGAATTATTCTGACACAATAGCAAACCTTCAAACGAAATTTTAAAGGACCCGCCCGCATATTAAGACGTATCTATTTTTTTCAAATTTCGTGTAATCTCGTGTTTTTGAACGCTCGGTATTGGGTCAAAACATTTCTTTTGTGTCCTCTAAATCTTTGCACGTGATTGTACTTAGCAAATAGTTCGTATACCTTGTTATAATACATTTCACAAGCGACATCCACATCAGAACAGTCTAAACATCATCTATATCTTTGTAAGGTGATGACACAAGTTTTGTAATTTATGAAATCTCCTTTGAAGCACATTTATTAATGGAAAAAGTAAAAAGTGATTTTATTCGTCAATAAAATTTATTAGAATGGGATATTCGTTCATTTATCGTTGTGTGATGCAATAGTGCGGCCTATTTGAGCCCTATCCAAACACAAAACTAATACCGAGACCGACGTAATCCAAAAACATAAAGTCTAAAATAAACAACCATCAAACGGTTATATTAGTAAAAAATGGAAGGTCCAACAGCGTTTACGGCATTGTTTATGGGGTTCTCCCGACGGGCGGCCTTCTTCGGCCCTCGGTCCTCGTGGCTGCCAGCGCCCCATCTCCAGCTTCATCTCCCCAGGACCTCCACAGCTCCTCTCTTTGTTTGCTAGCTCTCCGACATCCGAAATTGTGGAATTTAACGCAATCGTCGCTTAAAAAAACAATCGACGCCTACCAACAATAATCGTTTAATCGATATATTCGCTCGAACGAAAAGAAGAAAAAATAAATGGTCGAGGATCCAAGAATTCAGGATCCATAAATCATCAGAAGGAGCGCGCTGTGCAACGTGTTCTTCCCTTTCAAGAGTGGAAATATAAATGTGATATTAAATCAATCCGATTTCACACCGTTGTCTGTATTTGTTGTACGAGTGTTGTAATAAATAATCGATTTAATGAATTCAGCCTCTTAAACAAGACCGAGTTACGGACCTAACTTAATTTTAAAAAATGGTTCAATAAATATACAATGATATTTAGAACCGCTAACCGCTAGCATTTATAAATGGCCATAAAGGGTGTAATAAATATTTTAATACTATTTGATACCGTAATCCACTTTAAATTTCATGACATGAAAGACACATACGTAAATGCAAATTCTTCCAACGCTAATACGCTTAACAGTGAAGCCAATTTTTAGTAAAAAGTAAGAAATATCTTTCAACCTATTTTAAATAGGTACCCAGTATATTTTTAAAAAGTTATTAAAATCTTGATCAGGTAAGATTAATAAACGTGTAGTGATTTTTATAGACTAGAGTGATTAAATTAATGAACGTTGACAAAGGTGGAGGCCGTTGTCCTTAAGAAAGCCTCCAAGTAAGAAATACAATGAATAAATCATAAGTGATCCTTATAATTTACATAAAGAACATATACATAATTACACGTGTATTACATATGTCGTGATAAAAGGCACGTGGTACGTATTTATAAAGCGACTGTGGTGCGGTGTGTTCCAACGCAATTAAGTTGCAATTAACTTTTATTATGTTATTAAAATTTTAAAGCACCAATTTAACACTTAACGATATTATTATTTTCAAAGGCAAACGCCATAAATCGTAAGGATTAGATTTGGAGAATTCTTCGTGTGGTCAAAGTTTTTGCCATCCCCATTGTCCGTCAACGGGCAAGAATCGCATTCCTACACTTTTATATGAATCCAAACACGTGCGCTCCTGTAAAATATATTTGCAAGAGTCACAGTGGAAACCATTGTTTCTAGTTTTTTGTCTTCCGGACCGAATTTATCTGATTCCATTCGCGGAAACAATGGCTCTGCTTTATAAATTGTATAAAGAAGAAGAAAATGAATTATTTATTGAATTATTATTATTATTAAGAATTTAATAATCCCGCATCTAAGTTTATATGTAATTGGCTGGGAATGAAGTGGGCACGTCGTTTTTCATTCCGAATGCATGAACAATCGCGCTTGTTTAATAATAGAATGTTTTGATACATTAAGACTGACCCTCGGATTTTCTGTTTTGTCGCATGGGGAACTAATGGTGAATGCGCGTGCCTCATTTGTTAACGCTTCCGTTGCGTTCGTTCCGTTAAGCCCTTTCACAATTGCAAATGTATTGGATTTACTGTCAGCCTATAAAATACGTGCGAATCGCATCATTTTTTATTACCACTCAGCTATTTTTAAAAACAAAAACAATAATAGGTAATAAAATACACATATTAATACTTACCTACAATGAAACTTCTAAAGTCCTACATGACTAAAAAATACCTTTCAGGCAATCATGATGGATAACCATAATCATAATGGTATAGTGGTATAATTAACATTTAATATGTCAAATGATGTAATACATTAGTTTTTAACACTACATTATTTAAATAAACTGAACATTTTACGCCAACAATTGAATCCAGTTTGAGGTGCTTTTTTGGTCCTTAATATTTTTTTAAATTAGAAGCTAAAAATATATAGGGGTTCTTCAGGGTATATCAAAACTCGGTTATCTTAAGCGGCGTTCTATTGATTCAAGTTTAGTTGATCGATAATAGTTGATCAATAAAAGTAGAACGGAAACTATAGTGAGAGCTTTTTTCCAATGGTTGATCAATTTTTTAGTAGTCAAAGTTTATCGTTCAAGTGAGGAGTCTCCGTTCACCTGCTTCCAAGTTATATTCAACTTTTATTGATCAACTAATATAATCGGTCAATTAAACCTGAATCAATGCAAAAAATCAATTAAACCTGAAACATGAGAACGCATCTTTAGGAGGTATGAAGTCAGTTATATGAGGACAAAGTTGTGTATTTTTATGCTGGCTGTTAATCTTAAAAGAAACTTCATCTTATGCCATTTTTAAGTTTTTGAAATATCGGTAAAGACCAAAAATTACGATTTTTGATCTATTAACTGGTCTGGGTTCATATCACAGTATAGGCAACTACCAATAGGACTCTTCATATAATAAACAGGATGCGTTTTTGGTGACCTTGAAAATGACTGCGCATCTGTTTAGAATGGCAAATTGATTTTTGAATTCTGTAGTTGACTTACATTATTAAATTTTTGGGACGTTTTCTTGTAATTTTGTTTAAATGTGATTTTATTGAAAACCCTTATTTTCTATGGTATTTTTGTTTTTTGTCAATCTTTTAAATTAATGGTACAAATCTGTGCAAAACTATTTAGTCATATGTATTTTATTTAAGTGTTTTTATGAGTATTTACCTATATGTTTATATGAGTTTATATGAGTTAGGATTTACTTAAATACATACCTATTGTATATTTATACAGTGAGCGGCCAAATTATGGAATAAATTCAATAAAACTGAAACCATAGGTTTTTCAAAAAAAAGTTTTGAATAAAAGTTGTTTGTTTAAAGGTAGAATCACTAAACATATTTTTATTTTTTATTTAAAATTTGTTTTCAAGGTCATTTTAAGGTCAACATTGTTTTTTTAAATGCAAACCTATATTTTTTCTAAAAGAAATTTACAGCTCTTCAAAAAATAAGCAACTTTTATCTAAATCCTTTTTTTATACCATTCTTAGTTTTAAAGTTATACCGAGTTTAACATTTTGGATCGTAAATTTTTATCCCATTGAAAACAAGTGTACTTTACCTTAAAATGTAATTATGTGATGACGTCATCATTTTGAAATAGCAACAACATTTTTTCTGCTTCTTAAAGGATGTTAAAAAAGCATTTTAATACTAATAAAAACTGAACTAAATACAGTTAATAAAAAAATAATGTAATTCATATCAAACCCATAATTCTATTTAATCAGATGTTCAAATTGCCATCCACCGGCCTCTTGACAATAGGCAAACCGATGACCACATTCTTCTTGAACATTGCGAATGACTTCGGGACTTATTCTACGAATTTCGTACCTAAGTCGATCTTTTAAATCCTCTAGATTTAGTGGCTTGTTTAGATAGACTTTGGATTTTAAATATCCCCACAAGAAAAAATCAAGGGGTGCTAGGTCAGGGGACCTTGGGGGCCATTCCATCGGTCCTCGTCTGCCAATCCACCTCCCAGGAAAGTATCTTGTTGAAACCCGATGTTAGGATTTGGTACGTCAGGATCATTTTCATTCGGAAATATGTTTGCTAGGGCAGGTACAAGATCATTTCTTAAAAACTCTAGATACCTGCCTCGTGAGTGATTCTTCAAAGAAAAAAGGGCCAATTATTCGATTGTCAACTATGCCTGCCCAAACGTTAAGTTTTTGAGGGTATTGAGTATGATCCTCACTCATCCAATGAGGATTCTCTCTGCTCCAATACCGGCAATTTTGTTTATTCACTACGCCATTTAAGGAAAAAGTGGCTTCGTCCGAAAAAACGATTTGGCGAAGGAATTGTGGATTGCGGTTACATAAATCCTGCATATTTTCACAAAATTGCATCCGGCGATCGGGATCATCTTCATTGAGCTCCTGGACTAGTTGTATTTTATAAGGATGGTACTTTTCTCGTTTTAAAAAACGTAATACAGATCGCTGACTGATTTCATTATCTGCTGCAACTTGTCGAGAACTACTATGAGGATTCTCCTCAATACTTAACAAAATATCAATTTTAACATTTTCCCTAAGTTTAGCAGGACGCCCGGCATTTGGTAACGAGAATCAAAATTTCAATCCGTTGAGTTTCATTTAAGCGAGCCATTATTCTATTTGCTTACGTTATTGCAAGGCGATTAATAAAAATGATATTATTAAATTTAAGCAAACGCTGGTCGAGCCAAAAATCATACCTTTTGTAAAATCAATCAATTTAATACGATTGAAATTCATTATACAACATTCAAAAAATTTCAAAAGTGTATTATTTGTTTATTGTTTGTAATGCTAATGTAGATTCTTTCACATTTTAAGTCCCACTTGGCTTTAATCGGACAAAATAGTTATGTTTAAGACATTTACGATCTAAAATGCTAAATTCAAATAAACTTTGTTGCTATTTCAAAATGATGACGTCATCACATAATTACATTTTAAGGTAAAGTACACTTGATTTCAATGGGATAAAAGTTTACGATCCAAAATGTTAAACTCGGTATAACTTCAAAACTAAGAATGGTATAAAAAATGATTTAGATAAAAGTTGTTTATTTTTTGAAGAGCTGTAAATTCCTTTTAGAAAAAATATAGGTTTGCATTTAAAAAAACAATGTTGACCTTGAAATGACGTTGAAAACAAATTTTAAATAAAAAATAAAAATATGTTTAGTGATTATACCTTTAAACCAAACAACTTTTATTCGAAACTTTTTTTTGAAAAACCTATGGTTTCAGTTTTATTGAATTTATTCCATAATTTTGCAGCTCACTGTATATGTAATTATTTTACACGGTGTCCCAATAGTAAGTGATCTGTTTCGACCCTGAACCCTGACTATTGTGTTTTCTTGATGAAATTTTGTCTACCTTCTAAGATTTTTTTCCAATCACTTCTTTTTGCGACACCTTGTATACCTATATTTTTTTGAAAACGCTTCTTTGAATTTAGGTGAAAGAAGTGCGAAAGTTTATGAAACATGTAATTTGAAGTATTTATAAGACATTTATTTTAAATATATTTCATTATAATGTTTAGGAAGTATTTAATTTGAAACGTTTTTATCACTATTCATCTAATGCTGTTTAGCTAGGACCTAGGAAACATTCAAAAGACATTACAGAAATGTAATGTTGTTTAGTGGGCCCTATGTGCTTCTTTTTTCGCTATTTTTTTAATTTAACTCAAGTATATTTTGGATTTTATTTACATCTAATTGATTTTGTTGATTATTTTTAAAACTAACAGAGACCTTCTAAACCTGCATTCGAATTAATATATCTGGATGAAATTTAAAGATAAAATCCAAAACTTACCTGTTTCTAATAATAATAAAAAAATTAAGACCAAATAAAAAAAGGTATATGTATACAGAGCTCTCACAAAATCATTAAAATTTTGAACTTATAAAATAGCTGTACTTAAATTAGTTGATAGGAATTTTTTTCCTGAATGACATTTACTATTTAAAAAAATTGATTAAAAAACTGGGACACTCTGTATAATTGCCTATCGCCCCCCTTAGAATTTTACTCTAGATCCGCTACTGCTTTTGGCTATTCCCTTTAAGTACAAGAACGGTTTTTTACACTTTCATATAGGGTGAATATTCATCAAACGTAGGACTCTGGTCTACTTTCTTCACCGCCACTATTGATGGTCACTTTGGATGAAATGAAGATGAAAAGACAATACTGTGGATGTGGATGAATCCCTGCAGTGATCATTCAGAGTGTACGGTATAAATTGGTCGTTGGACTTGAGTTTCGTTCATCAATACAAGTGGTTCCCAAAGTATAATCAGAATTCTAAAAAAATGAACATGACACTATTTCAAAAATTAAAAAAAATGCATAGGTTAGCTTATATTATTTTTACATCCTATTATAATTTATAAATCTGTTGTAAGAATACCCATATTTCTGTTTTTAATTATGACAGAAATGAATGACTGAAATTGATTTACAAGTCCCCTCTCAGATAAGTATATAAAATCTGGACTAGGGACCTTGTGGAACTGATAAGGTATAACAATTTCGACTTCTAGCTCGAATATTTTTGTCATTCAATGAAAAGTCTCACATCCGTCCACCCATTTATTTTCAGGGTTTGCTACGGTTCTTGGTGTTTTATTGCACAATAAGGGTTAGGAAGTTACTAATTTACTTTATGGATAACAATACTTTTCCTGATCATCGAACTTTTATTATCTCGGTTAAAGAAATCAACACCCATAATATTATTTTTTATCGCAGTTTACTGAACGAAACTATTTGGTAAAATTGTAGATTAAGGTCCGTTTTCATCAACGATTCTTAAAATATAATTAAATACAATAAAAAAATACCTAGCAACTAGCGCTATAAGTAATGCCCAAGTTTTAAAATTCGTTGGTGAAAACGGGCATAGGTGTTTATAGACGATAGACTATTTTACCACTGAGGTCATAAATATTCCTAAGACTTAGGGCCCTTTTATTTTAGACGTGCTACAACTGCGCAATGTTCAGTTGCATCTGAGTCGATTTGGAAACAAATATTTGGTAACAAATTGTGCCCGCCTAAAACGGCCTTAATACGCGTCTTCACAAAAAATTTAAAATCTTTACTACAAACCGTTTTCAAATGAATGACAAAAACCTAGTTTGATTCACAATATTTCAAGGGCTGTAGCTCCCCTAGGAAGCGACCTCGGATATATGTACAGGGTGATGATAAAGTTTGGAACCTTATTCATAACTGCCGTATTTAATTGTTTTGAGAAAATCGCTCGGACAAGTCGATTTTAGTTTTTAAAATGCCATCTCTTGATATAAAAAAAAATTAATGACGTCACTGGTGCTTTAACAATGACGTCATCAGCGATTTTTTTAAATGGAAGCCCCCACTTTTTTTACCCTCTATCGATAGAAATTCATGTCACTTAAACAATGATATAAAAAACAATTCAATTTTTAAACAAATTTTTAAATAAAAAATATTTTTAATTCAAAAAAGGAAATTTTTATTTTAACGAAAAAGGTTTTATAAAACTAAATTAAAATGAATTTGAAGTTACCAAAGTTACAAAAGAAAGTAAATGTTTAAATAATGCGCATTCTAATGCAAATGTAAAATGTTACATGTATTTAACAAAATTTAATAAATAGTCTTGAAAAACTAATTTTTTGATTCCATTTAAATGTAAGGAAATTTACAAAAAATAAAATTTTAAATTTACCATTTATTGAAATCGGCCAAAATAAATCTTATACAACATTCAAATTTTTCAAATTTAATAGTACAAATTAATTTTAAGTTTATATTAAAATATTTTTAAACGAAAATTTGTTTACAAATGCAACATTTTTTTTATATCATCGCTTAAGTGACATAAATGTCTATCAAAAACCAGTGAAAAAAGTGGGGGTTTCCATTTAAAAAAATCGAAGATGACGTCATTGCTAAATCACCAGTGACGTCATTAATATTTTTATTATACCAAGAGATGGGATTTTAAAAACTAAAGTTGACCTGTCCGAGCGATTTTCTAAAAAAAAATAAATACGGCAGTTATGAATTAGGTTCCAAACTTGTATATAAAAATGTTCATATGTAATATCACGAATGGTCAAATTTTAGTAGAATATTTTTCACTATTATTACCACGAATGTCATTTGGGGTTAAGTTTTAACCCCAAATGACAAGAGTGGTAATTTATGAAAAATATTCGACTTATAATTTGAACAAGGGTGCATATATTTAAGGGACTATTTAACGAACATTTTTCACTTTTTTGTGCAACATTTGACAGCCAACTTCAAACTTATTGAAATTTGACATTAACGTCACAAAATAATCGCTGATATTTTTGACGTTTTATTGTCATAAAAAATAATCACTTGTGAGTTGAATAGTCATTGAAACTTTATTTCTTAAAATTAATCGTAGAATCGCCTTCAAATTTTTTTCGCATCAATTTAGTTAAACCCTGTAGATGCCAATTAGGTAAGTAATAGCCTTGTGTAATAGCATTCCACATTTCACTCATTGAATCCAGAAAGGTGATAGCCAACTCAAAAAATAAGTTTTCGAATAAATCACCTTAACGTGATGAGTATGTCATTCAAGAACAAAATAATAAGGGACTTCATTTAGAATTGTGCTTGATAGGAATAAATAAAACAGGCATTTTAGAAATATGTTTTTCTTGTTAACAAACAATCTGGTCATTGGTCATGTCATTAAAATTAAAAAGTAACTTTTGCAATTCTCTGTTGAATTTTCCATACGGTTACTATTAATAACGAATTCGTTTTAATTTTTTACAAGTTTTACTTATAATGTTTTTTATTTCTAATGATCAGCTTTAGGATTTCGTTTTAATCTAGAAAAGCAAGTCAATCGGTATATTAAAAACAATAAACAGCTAAATTGTAGAAGTAGGTTGTTTTAATACTCAAATTATAGGTTATAGTTATAATGTTAAATGATTGCTGTTCCCGTCCTAAAAATTTAGTCAAAGGAAATATGTTGGTGTAGTAAAATGATAATTTTTTTATAAGCTGTGATAATTTTTGTTTTGAAGTCGAAAAGCTTTAATTCGAAGTTAATTTCCATGTATTTCTGGTAATAACAGTTCATTTAATGTAGGCAACAGCGTCCGGCGTCGTCTGGGTGGTTCATCGTTCATCTAGACTGGTGCGCCCTAAAATTTTGCCCTTTATAATTTGAATTTTGTAAAACTGTGATTTAGTCGAATCGTGGGAAGTGAAGGACCAAAATCGAAACCATAACTAAATGGAATTAAAAAACGTTTATGTGGCTAGGAATTATTATATTAGGCAATGCCAGGTGACTTTTCGCATTTGCCGCCGCACGATATTTAACGTCCATTATAACCATAAACATTTCAGCATTATGCGTGCAAAGTGGAGTTATGTTTTGGTTAGTATTTAATATAAAGGGGTAATAATTCGTCGTTGATTCGGTGTTCGGTGCGTCGTAAATTAGCAAAGATAGGCGCGAGGCGGCAAATTGCGTTTGCAACGGCCACTCAATAAATTTCTCTTCTTATGCTATGCCTACCAACAGCAGTGAATTATATCATTTCGTTCGCTACCTGTTTTACCGCCATCAATTACTTTGTGCGAATCATTTGCATATATCGAAAATGCAAGTGAGAGCCAATTCATGCAAAATGAGAATATACATAATTGATGCTCTTGAGGAAATTTATTGTTCGATTAATTTATTTATAAACTCATTTATTATCGAAATTTTAATTCCTTTCAAAATTGATCCAATTTCAAAACACTTTTTTGGTCATGCATATTATTTTCACACCTTTTAGGTCAATGAGCTAACATAAATCATACAACGTGTTCGATTTTAAATAAACTCTTGTAAAAATTGTATCATATAAAAGGACCATGTCGACTTTATATGTATGGGGTTTTGGACTCAACCATAAACTATGGTTCTATGTCCTGTGGGCCCAACCTACACACAGTAGCTGTCTTCTTTTCAGAGGTGGGTAGTATTTCAAATAAAAGTAATAGAAACAGTATTTGAAATACTTTTAGTATTTTTTATTTCAAACACTTTCCTAAAAAGTATTTTGTATTTCGTTTTGGTTTTAAGTTTTAAGTTTTTAAAATCAAACTTTTGTATTATACATCTTTTTAATTCTATAGGAGAAAGTCAGATAGAATATGATTTGCTAGAGAATAGTTGCTAAAAAGAACACAACCAGTAAGCATAATATCCATATAATGTATAAACATATGTCCGATATAGCTTCCTAGGGGAGCTACAGCCCTTCAAAGGTGGTGTCAAAAAGAAGGTTTTTGCAAGTTTATTTGAAAACGCTTTGTACCAGAAACTTCAAATTTTGTGTGAACCATAAAACACTTTAGATATGTTTTCATGAATTTTCTGATTTTTTTTGCAGGTGTTTAAAGGCTAGTTTTTGACAGGGTGGGTAATAAGAACAGTTTAGCATTAATGTGTTCTATATTTTGATATTATCGTCAATATTTATTTTCTTGGTATTATCTTCTATTTCGTCATCCAACGTATCTTCCAAATCAGGAAGGTTATTTCTATCCTTTAGAAACATTCGATATTTTCTTACAATATTTCCATTTTCTTAACCAAATAAGAACGAGGGTTCTTGTGTTTTTCAAAAAATTTTCCTTTAGTCAAAATTTTTATTTTAGAACCTTTATCGTAATAAAATTTTGGTTATCTGCATTAGTTTTTTACTGTCTTTTTTATTTTTCGTTGAAGGTAGAAGGTAGAAGGTAATCTGTAGTACAAGGAATTTTGTCTGTTAAAGCCCCCCCAATAATAATTATGCAGGTGAAAATACTATAGTTATAGTTTGAACAATCCTATAACGAGGATGATGGATGAGTGCAATGAGTCTCTTAAGGACCTTAATTTGTTCGGAAACGCTTATATCTTTCAAATCTAAATGCATCAAAATTTATTGTAATTATTAGTGATTTCAGATTTTCGTTTTGATTTTCGGTCTACATACAGTCTTACGTTGTATTTATTACTTTGAATGATAGTTGATTACTATTAACAGTTCTTTTATTTGTACTAATATCATATAAATTGTATTTAATTTAGGAATATTACTTATAAAAAATATTTTTGAATTAAAGGCTAATGCCGTTCAAATAAATAAATAAATACTAGTCCTATATTGAAGAAATGCTGAACTAATATCAGTATTTTTTTAAACTTCTTTTGCAATAGGATAAGCCTTTTCTGAGAATCCATTCTTTGGATACAATGGACTATGGAGTTGAAGTAATTATTTCTATATCCAATCCCCTTGCAAATTATCTAAATTAATAACTATCATAAGGCATATTATGAGCAACTATTACTTCCGGTATGCCTTGGAGTGACAATATTTCCATTAATTCCTTTTGCTATTTTTTCAGATAATTTGTATAATTCTAACCATTTTGAATACGAATCGATTACTACAATATATTTATAATTTACCCAAGTAAGTATATCTGAATTAATTCTCTTCCAAGATCTTTCAGAAATTTTATGAGGTAATAAACGCTCCATTTCTTTTGATCTTTGATACCTATTACGCAACTCTCATTTAATGATTAACTTTTCAATCTCACGTGTCATACCAAGTCAAATACAATGATTTTCTAGCTCTATATTTACTTTTTTCAATTCCCCCAATGTCCAACATGTATTAAATTTAAAATTTTGTTACGTAACACTTTTGGAATAACCAATTTATCTCCTGCAAACAATAATCCATCTATAATTTTGAATTCATGTCTTATTGCTTCATACATTATTAATTCTTCAAGTAATTTTGTAACTCAATATTCTTTTCGAGTGATATTACTGGTCTTATTATAACATTATGAATTATGTAGTATTCTTCTTTATCTTCTTCATTTACAATACCATGTATTTGATTTTGGGAAATTTCTCTTTATTAAACCTTACTCCACAATCTTTTGCACGTTTAAACATTGCTTCTTTCATCATGTTCCTCTTCTGAATTACCAGAAACAATGATATCGTCAAAATATACTGTTACACATGATAAATCACCAAATATTTCTTGTGTCTTGTTCTGTAAACTTCAGGTGCTGAAGACATACCAAATGGAAGTCGTTCAAATTTATATTTACTAAATGGAGTATTAAAGGCACACAGTTCAGTTATAACATAAACCAATTTAATTTGCCAAAAAATGTTCACCCAATTTCATTATTCAAATAAAGCAACGTTCTACTGTTAATTTTTTTAACTAGTAAGAGAACCTCATTAATACAATAAAGTCAAAGTCTTGGATCGAAAACAATCTTTCGATTTTGATTCAAGAGCATTAGACGATAGTGATTACTCTTGTCTAACTGATGTAAATAATGCCCAATTAAATTCATTTTCCGACGACCATATGAGAAAATCTTATATGTCATTCATATTAGTGGTTTAGAAAATCTATCATTCCTACACTAGTGACTTTGGTTCAATTAGGTTTTCTGTTTTGTATCTCTGAAATATTTCTTGTAATTTTCAATAGAGGCGCTACAAAGGAATTCCGAAAGCGGATTTTTTTGAACTTGCAAAATAAGGACAGATCAAACAAAAATTTATATTTAACCCGGCATCAGCATATAAAGTAATATCAATTACTTGTATTATTATTAAAACCATTATATAATATATTGTATATATATATTGTATATATATTGTATATATATTGTATATATATTGTATATACATATATATATACAAGGTGTCCCTTTATTTTACCGACAACGTTTAACTGAAGATTCCTCACCTCAAAATAAGTCGATATGACCCTACTTATCTATTACCAAAAGTGAACCCCTGAGGAGTTATAAGCTTTTGAAGTTGAACTAAAAAAATACATTTTTCTTTATTGCATCCAAACCAATGAAGATTTTATGACGAAATTTGGTGTACTTGAGTTTTTATAAGAAACGCGCACTTTGTAAAAAATTAGACAAAATTTAACATCTGCAAAGGGTTTAAATGGAAGAGGATGGGTATAAACTTCATTATAAGTTTTTAGTCTCTTAAGATATTAACATTAAAGTTACTAATTCCCATTTAATCATTAAATTGTAAGATTTTTTGTCTCTTATGTCTTCCAAATAAATTATGCCGTTCTTGCAGAAAATGAGAAAAATAAAACTAGTGCAAAACAGCAAAGTTAGGCAACACAAAGTACTTTTTCCTATTGTTTCAATATTAAGTCGCCCTTTGAAACCAAAACCATAGTAAGAACATTGATGTCATAATAGATAATACAGTAACTTTCAATTTATAAAAATTACTTATAAAATGGATGCAATCTATTCATTTAATGAATATGCCGACATGCACCTAGTATTCGGTGAATGTCACAGTAATGGTAGAGCTGCTGCTAAAAGATATGCTGAGAAGTATCCAAATCGTCAAACTCCTCATCATACAACATTTGCTAACTTAGATCGTCGTTTGCGTGAATATGGTTAACTGGAAACTGATCGTAGAAATGTAGGGCGCCCACGAACAATAAGAACAGTAGAGGCAGAAGAACAAATATTGGGATGTGTAGAGGAGAATCGCAGAGTAAGTGTAAGAGAGATTTCTACGCAATTACAAATTCAAAAAAATGCCGTATACAGAACACTTCAAGAACAGTTACTTCATCCATACCATTTTCGCAAAGTTCAAGAATTGCTGCCGATTGATTTGAACAATAGATTGTTATTTTGCCAATGGTTCAAACGCAAATACGACCAAAATCCAAATATGGCCAGAATAATTTTGTTTACTGACGAATCTTGCTTCTCAAGAAGCGGAATGATTAATTTGCATAATTTGCATAGCTGGTCGGATGAAAATCCCCATGAGAAAATTGTAGCCAATTATCAAAGCCAGTTTTCCATCAACCTGTGGGCAGGTATAATCGACAATCATATTATAGGGCCATTTGAATTACCACCAAGACTGAATGGTGTGTCGTATTTAGATTTTCTAAGAAATAATCTTACTGGACTACTAGAAGAAGTACCTCTTGCCATCAGAGCACAGATGTGGTTTATGCAAGACGGAGCGCCCCCCTCATTTTTCAATAAATGTGAGAAATTATTTAAATAAAAAATTTCCTCGCCGATGGATTGGTCGGGATGCTGATGCTCCAGTCACTTGCCCACCGCGATCACCGGATCTAAATCCTCTAGATTTTTCTTTTTGGGGTTGTTTAAAAGATACAGTTTACAGTACTTCAGTCGAAAGCAGAGAAGATCTTTGGGTACGAATCGTCAACGCAACCAATGAGATACGTGAAATCTCAAACGTCTTTGAATCTATTCGATTTTCATGTTTGCACCGTATTAATTCTTGTATTCATTCAGAGGGCACTCACGTTGAACATGCACCTAATTTATTACAATAATTTTTTTAATAAAACTGTTAAATCAATTCTTCTTCATTTTGTTTTATTTTAAATTAATACCGTTTAAACTGGTAAACTAACAATACATTAGATATTCTCCAAAAAATTAAAATTTAAGTTTATGCAACTTCACTTAGATAATGTGAAGTTATTAATTAAATTAGTCTTTCACCGAATTTCTTTTTTACATTTTTCGTAGGAACGGCATTTTTTTTTGGGGGACATAAGAGACAAAAAATCTTACAATTGAATGATTAAATGGGAATTGGTAACTTTAATATTAATATCTTAAGAGACTAAAAACTTATAAGGAGGTTTATGCCCATCCTCTTCAATTTAAACCCTTTGCAGATGTTGAATTTTGTCTAATTTTTTACAAAGTGCGCGTTTCTTATAAAAACTCAAGTACGCCAAATTTCGTCATAAAATCTTCATTGGTTTGGACGCAATAAAGGAAAATGTATTTTTTTAGTTCAACTTCAAAAGCTTATAACTCCTCAGGGGTTCAGGGTTCACTTTTGGTAATAGATAAATAGGGTCATATCGACTTATTTTGAGGTGAGGAATCTTCAGTTCACCTTGTATATATATATATATATATATATATATATATATATGTATATATATATATATTATATATACCATTGTATAATTAACATTTGTGTAAATTTTAAATAAAATAGGAAAAATTGTTATTCGTTTCGACCAGTTGCTTCCGTCAAAACAGCGCCACCTACAAGTAGGTACATTTAACTAAAAATAATCGATAACTTCAATGTCACCTGATGTCATGAAAGGTTATATTATGACTTTTGAGATGTTACTACAAAATATTAATAATGATCGCAAAATCTTCGGCTATTTTTACACTGGCACAAAATTCGTCACTTTCTAGCTCGTTGCGTAATATACTATATTAATTCTCTGGAAAATGCATTTTCTAGCAGAGAGCTGTAACCTGTAAATTTTTCGTTTAGAAGTACATATATTGGACATATATGAGTTAAACAAGAGGAATATTCAAATGTTCATGGTACTACAACTTCAAACTTTCTGGGTAGAGTTAATCCAAATTTTGTGGTTATCCTGGTAGATTGTATATACCTATCAATACAAGGACTAAGAGACTATCAATCACACAGAATGAGATAGTTGAAACCTGTTTTTAGGGCCGGTCCTCAGACCTTTTAATAATTTAAACTTCATTAACTAAATAGTCTATTCAAAACAATTTTGCACTACGAAATACTTTCAGATTAGTAACAATGCTTGGATGGGTTATAGGTTATAGAACTATTATCTGACATATTGCAAAACAAATATAGTATTCTGAGAAACTTCACCCCTAATAAATATGAGGTGCAATTCTGTAAGATTTAACGTACCGAAGGTGGAAGTCTGTAAGCTATACGATACTTTTCGTACAACGAAAAAAATCGTTTGTTTACTAAGTTGCTTGGTGACCGATTTTCTATCACCCTTCCTTATGCACGTTTTGTATTTGTTGAAAGAAGACAAAATGCGTTACCTTAGCAACATATTCAACAAACGATTTTTTCGTTGTACGAAAACAATCGTATAGCTTACAGACTTCCACCTCGAGAACGATAGATTGTTTACTTCATTTCTATGGATACGATTTTCGTGTCGCTTCCACGTTATGACTTTTGTAGTGTTTAAGTGGGAGATAGAAAATATCTAACGAATCAATTCACCACCGATATCAATTTGTTGTCTTATAGAATTCCACCTATGATACGGAGTTCGACACGAACACGATACGAAATTTTTCAAAATTATATTTTTAGTGAATTTATGATAAAAAATAAATACTTGTTTTCAAATTAAAGTTTCTAGTTCCTAATCGTCATTAATTATAGATGTATTCCAAGAACTGCAATTTTATCAGGAGACGATATTCAAGATCTGACCCTTGGAACATATGAAATCAAGTTAGCATATACTTACACGTCTTCCGTCTTCCCACGTGTTCTGTAGATTACAAGATGTAATTGAAAGGAAATGTTTTGTTTCTATCAATACTAACTACTAACCTAAATGGACTTGAATCCATTAATGGATGAGCATGCATGTGCAAATCTGGAGCTAATACGGTGTTGGGAATGTGTGTACATATAGCTTCCGTAATATGGTTTCTTGGTTTGTGCACGACAACAACCGAATATGATGTATCCTTCCAAGGAACTGTTGGAGAATATAATGAACGTACCTGGTTTGCTTTTATAAAATATACAGGGTGTCCCGTTCGTGATTCACCAAACGTCAAGGTTAGAAAGTTGGGCAAATTTTATCAAGAAAAAACCATAAAAGTAGGGTTCTATCTTTTATGGTTTGAAAGTTACAGGAGTTTGACTTTGTCATCGCCCGTTTTTGCCAGAAATCAGTAAATGATCAATAGTTGCTTAATAATCAATTTTTATAAGCAAAAGTTAAATTTTGATGGCTTTTGAAACAGTTGTGTTATTAAATAATAACAAAAATGAAGGCACACCTCAATAGTAACTAACTGTGCTTAGAATCAATTCTCATAGGAGTAAGTTTAGAAAGCTCTAGTGAGTACAAAAAAAGAGTTAGGGTTTCAAAATTTTTCATAATTTCTAGAGAATTTAACGAATTTTTAGAAAATTAAAAAAAACGAAGCTCTTAATAGGTCATATCTTGGAGAAAATCTTCAAAAACTGCTAAAAAAATAATTTTTTATGGATTTTTTTTCTTTTCGATTTTTTATTAATACTTGATAAACGAATTGTGTTTTATCATTGTTACCAATGGAAATAGGATACTTTCAGCTTTAAAAGTGTATTTTTTTAAAATCTTTTTACTAAGTTTTTAAGCAGCTATTGATCATTTACTGATTTCTGGCAAAAACGGGCGATGCGAAATTCAAACCCCTGTAACTTTCAAACCATAAAAGATAGACCCCTACTTTTTTGGTTTTTTCTTGATAAAATTTGCTCTAATTTCTAACCTTGACGTTTGGTGAACCACGAACGGGACACCCTATATATGTATGTAATATTAGTCTCTTAGAGGCTAGTGGATTGTGTCTTTAGGGAAACCACTTTAAAAAACACACCCCGCGTCCTACCTTAGTGGTGGTGTAGAAATGAGTACATTTACATATTGTATATATTTGAAAATTTAACAATAAGAAATAAACCAAAACACTTATGGTGCAATTCCTAGAAAATCTATAAGCCCTTGCAGGAAATATCTGTAAGGTAACCAAGGAAACCGTCCATTACAACCCAAATAACAAACCCTTCAGATTTTTCCTGTAAGAACTTACAGATTTACCCAGAATTGCACCATTAGTTTTATTAGTGCAACTGCAATAGCAAGGAGAGCTTTTTGTTATAAAATACTTTAATAAACCTTGAACTAAAAAGATAGGTTAAGTTTGATATACATATTATTTTTTAATTGATAATTGTTACAGTATTGCCATTTTGAATATTAATTTGTTTAAATAATAACCTTTAAAACATAAATATCTCAAAAAGTGTTTTTTTTTCAAAGATAAAACTTTGGGAAATTCATTAGTTTATGTTAAATTGTGCAAATGGAGAATATTGCGAATGAAATTGATTTAAGGTTTCATTCCAATTTTTTTAAGAAATAACCAATATTACAAAAATTTCAAATGACAAAAATGACAAATTTCTTTGAAAAAAAGTGCAATAAACCAAATTGCCTCCGAAAAAAGAAACAATTGGCAACACAATAAAGCTGCACCCTTTCCGTGTCTAGAAGCATTATGCAAATGTTGTCGGGTAACATTAGGAACTGACTATAAACATGTAAAAACAAAAGACCATCGCACATCGCACCGACTAAAGCCAACAGGCGGCACTTAATTCTCCCAGATATTTTCCCAAAATATGGGTCATGATTTAACCGATATTTACTGGGCGACTATTATATGCAAAACCGTCTTCTTCTTTTTGCAAATATTATCAGCACGAAGGGCTCATTTTTTAAATGTTGCAGGAAGTTTACGTGTTGGACGACGATTAATTTTACGGTCGATTCCGCGAAGTGCCAACGATTTCAATATGCGAAGAATGCTGTAATTTTATGATGCAAGGTTTGTTTTTTGATTCGTTTCGTTTTATAAAGTCACGACCAATTTTTGTTGGTCTTTTTTTGGGGAGTCGAGTATTTATAATTCATCATAGGTTGAAGTGATGGTGTGTTATAATTAGTGAAAATAATTGTTGTGAGGGAGATTCCGTTTGCAATAATTCAGAGGCAGCAGATGCTCCAGATAAAGTGGCAAACAACCCTTTCCTTTGCGATGGAAGAATAATTCACAGGCACTTGAGGCAGTCTAGTCTAATGCCAGTTATTATCGTATCTAACGTGGTAATTATTTTTGGCGAAATTTATCGCTATCACCCACCCACACTGGACGCACGCACGCACTTACCGGCGATGATTTAAAATCGAAGAAGTTAATTATTACGTTCCTTAGTGTTGCTTTTTGATTTCGCCTTAGTGGCCCGAGGAGAAAAAGTCACCTGCCTCCCTCGTAATAATAATAGCTGGCAGGAATGGGGCATATATTAGCCTAGAGATACATAATTAAAAGAAAGGAGGGTGAAGGGGAGAGTTTTCTGGTTGCGGTGAAGAAGAGTCGAGCCTTGGGCGCAGCATCCCGTGACCGATATTTAACATTTAACGGACCATCATCGTCCACCTCACGAAAGTACGTTTATTGGGTGCATCATCGAAATTTAATTGCTCACGAATGCAGACAGTATGCACTTTATTAAAATAAGAACAAAAACTACTCACCCAAGCTGTTCTTAATTCAATTGTTTATTTCTGCGAAATTTTTACCTACCTGCTATCAAATTTATTTTCAGGTTAATCTCTTTTAACATCCTACACGATTATAAAAAGTACCTATAGAACAAATCATAATATAACTACTTCTAACTTTACTCAGTTTTGCACAACTGCATTCGAAAATTTTACCACTCTTTATTTTTAAACTCGTTGATCGTGGAAGTGTTAATATATTTGATACAAATTACTTCTCCTTATAAGTGTTCCTTTACTAACTGAATTTAAAAATAAGTGATCCTTTAGTTACCATTCACTTTTAACCTTTTCACTCCCAGTGGTCACAATTTTAAACATTAAATTTACATTATTTTTATGGGAAATTCAATTTTTTTTTGTATAAAATTAAGATATTTAGAATTTGTATCAGTAGTCAAACAATTTGTTTTCCAAAGTTATACTTAAATTAAAGAAAGAATATGTTTACAACACTGTAATCTAGGGAAATTTCATTAAAATCCCCAAATAGACTGAATAACCTAATGTTCATCACCGTAAGACCCCAATTCCCAATACTTTAGAAATACTTTAGTAAACTAGACCCAATGCGTTTGGCAAGAGTCCATTGTGTGGCAAAGATGATCTAATATCACACAAATGTGTTTTTAAAATGTTTGGACATTGCATATCTATATTTAGACCTAGACCTAGAAGAGGTGGGAGTTGGCCCAAATTGTGCCGCGGGCGAATTTTGTTAAGGTTTTCAAGGTAATGCATTTTCAGTGAGAGACCCCGTCCGTAATTTTTATGTCAAATACAAAATTTTATTATTTATTTATTTTTTAAGTGATTGCCTACATCAAAAACAAAAAATAACTTAAATTGTTAATTACAGATAGATACAGGGTGAGCTAAAATGATTCTGGTCAATTCAAATTTCCCGCCTAAAAATTTGGGGAATTTGTTTACTTCAAGTTCATAGAAACACAAAATCAAAACAAAGTAACTAGACTTCACAAAAGCAGAAGCGTAATTTTTACCGTTGTGTCAAAACTTCAGATTTTAGAATTTCGTTATTGTGCCTTTTATTTCATAATCGTCAGTTTTTATCAAAATTAATTTGCGTAAATCTTTGTTTTGTGTTAGCATTTGCCTCGAAAACGAAGAAAAACATTTTCAATATTTGACAATTGCTGTGAAATTAGAGATTTTGGAAAAAAAATTTGCTACGCCATTGGATTACTAGGAGATTTTCTTTTTGAAGATTTCAGTTGTACCAACGTGTGTATTTGGTTGCCTACATATCAAACCACAATCATTTTAGCTCACTGTATTATGTGTAGATTATATCAAGAAATAAGTTAGTCAATAAAACAGAACGGAGAGCAAATTATAAACAATTAGTTGTCGATGGACGAAACGTAGCGACTACGTTATGAGTGCAGGTGGAAATTTTCTCTAATTTACCCATTTCACCCGTTATCGTGTAGATCGCTACGTACCCAACACCAGTGAGTATAGTATAATTCTTAATTTAGAATTCCCACTGCACATTTTGTGTCCAGCTGCACGTTTGTATAAGGCCTGTTTCTAATGTAATCCAAAAGAATTAACTACATAGTAAAATGTACGTTAGGAGATTTGACATTTAATTTTTAAAGAAACAACCAACATATGAGTACCTTTTCAGCACATATTTCCAAGATTGCAAACATTAAAGGTTCCTACAACCCTAGTGTTCTGGATTGCGATCAAACGAAATGCATACCTGCGATCAAATCATGAAAACACTTGAAAATGAACATGATGAAATCCCAGGATCTTTTTATAGTAGGTATATTAAAAAATGTGTTTCATAAGTGGCTTATTGTAACACGCCTACATTTTCAAAGTAGAAGTCGTGTAGCGGCGAGTACTTTAATGAACAAGTGCTACTGGGTGTATGTACTCCCAATGGAGCATATGCTGTATATGCAGTATATGACATGATCCGAATGGAACTTATCGTACATAAAAGCGGGTCCTGCAAAATCCTGCTGCTGGATATCGTGCCTCACCTCCATGGGTAGAGGGCAATGGGCACTGTATTTCTTTGGTTCACAACCTTAACAGTTAGTTGTTTAATTTTTGTAATCAGTTTATTTATTATCATTTACAAAGTACAGTGAATTCAAAAAAGAATGAAACCGCAACTATGCAACCAAACATACTCTGTAGTGATTTTAGACTTGCTAAGTTGGTGAACCTGTTAATTTTCATTAATATTTAAATCGGATCTGTCACTTTAACCAAAACTAAATTAAAATTAACTGAAATAAAAATAAATTTATAAAAATTAAAATTAACCCTAGTTTGCTTTATTAGAAACGCCATTGAAGTATTAATTTTTAATTTCAGTGTAGCCAACTGTGGGAAACTTAGGTTTCCTACCTTGCAATGTCAATGGTTTCAATGTTATTTGAATTCATTGTATTTATCGTAATATATATGTGGAATACAGAAACATTTAAAAATTCAGTACTTTTATTAATGAGGAGGACATTTGTTTACAACGCATTGATAATTGACAGTCGGGAGAAGAGTGTTTGAGCCGAAAAGCGATCCGAATGGACTTGCTGCATATGCACGAATACCATTCGGATCACCAAACATATTGTGATCCTGCAAAATTGCATATGCACCATTCGGAGCACAACCACTATCGAGTTTTTATACTATTTAAACTTCAGTGCTACCAACCTCGAAAAGATAAATTCCAGGGCTCTAAACTTTTATACCTTTCTTATAGACGCGTAGCGGCAAGTATTTTAATCAACAAGTGCAAACATAAACTTATAAAATGAGTATTTTTATAATGTATTTTCTACTTTGAGACTTTTTACCTATTTAAAATAAAATATTGTAGTTTTCGATTTTAGTAACTTTTCTGGTAGTTGGTAACTTTAATGTCAATTTTCTCAAATCGTCAATTAACCTATAAATCGCTTGGCAACTGCCATTTTGAACTCAACAAACTTTGGTGATACCAACTTCGAAAAGATACAGTGCGTTTATAGCTATAAACGAACTGTTTTAAGTGCTTTTAAGGCTCTGTATAGACAGAACGCCACCGCGAACGGGTCTGTTTGTGAGAGCTTTACTTAAATTTTGGAAAATACTTTGATTTATGGTCATCTAAGAGTGTGCAAACGGAGAATGTTGAGGGTGAATATTGAATAGGTCTTGTAAAATTTAGTTTTGGATAATATTATTCGATTTTTATGATTATAGGAGTTAGGACTGACACCTTAAGTGTATTGATAACAGATAATTATTGATATGACTATAATTATTTCGTAATAAGTTTTTTGTATGAATGTGGGCGATTTGGAGGTGAAGGAGTGGGCCTGGGTGATGAAGGTGCGGCGGGAATGCAATTGTCGTAATTGCAATACAATAGTCGGGTGCGACACCTGAGATGAGGACCAATGAAGATTGTCGCGAGCCACCCACCTGATTGCCTTTGAGAGTGTTGGAGCCGATTGGTGGCCGGAGGAGAGATAGCGCCTAATGGCCGCGGGATCGGAGGCTGGTCGTCCACTACACTTTGACCAATGCCAATCCCAATCATTTTTACGCTTCACCGATTGTCATTTTATTCCTCGCCTTGGCTAGCACTTTACTAGATTACTTCTTTTATTGCCAAATACAACAATAAAAATCCTTTTACTTTTTCAACACCACTTATACAGGGTGGACCATTTAACTAGAGACAAATAAATATCTAACAAACTAAAAAGCTTAGAAAAAAATGTGTCATATAGAAAGTGTTGGGTTTAAATGGGGGAAAATAAAGAAAATACTAATTTTTTCGTTTTTTTTATAAAAATTTTTGTATTTTAAATTGTGTCAAATAAAAAAATGATTTATGTAAAAGTTGTTTGTTTTTTTGAGTAGTGCTAAAAAATTATAGGTTTCCATTTGAAAAAATCAAGTTGGCCTTAAAATTACCTTTCTAATGACCGAGACATAAAAAAAGTTGTTTCGCAGATATTTAGTTGTCTCAGGTTAAATAGTTCACCCTGTAGATTTAATTGAAATTACTTTGGGTCAACTAAACTTGATTTCCAAAAAAATAATCTACAATTTTTCTTTTATTTTTTCAAATATTATATTTTTTATGTAGTTTTAAAGGGTATTTATATTAATCGGAAGATGGCGCTCAAATTTGATAAGTAAAAGAAAACCCCACGTGGACACACTAGAAAACATAATTAATAATGAATAATATTTATAACTAATAAAGCAGACCAGTGCGATAATTCTTACGAAAGGGTCAACACTCTTTAGCTACATCAATGAAAATTGAAAAGAAATCATTACATAAGTAGAAAATATTGGTGGCATATTTTATTAAAATTGGACATTTATAAATGAGGCACTGAAAACCAATGTAATGTAAGTCAAATTAATGTCATTTTAAGAAACGAGGTGTTCTACTACAAAAACTATATCTGTTATTATTATTTGTTAAGCTTATGCTGCCACCTGTGAGGATAAATATGAGCCATATTTAGCTCATATTAATCACATTTCATAGGAAAATTTTGCCATATGAAAATTTTATTACTGAACCTGTTTGTAGATATTAGGTGAGTATCGAATCATAATTTTGAAAAAAAAAATAAAAAAAACTGAAGATCAAAGTTACAAAAATGATCAAAATAAAAAAGCGAAATCCATGTAAATAATAGTATCTACTCTGATGTTCATTTATATACAGGGTGCCCCAAAATTCAACCGACAACGATTAACTGGAGATAGTAGACCTAAAAATAAGTTGATATGACCAGCAGTCTCCAAAGTTGATTTTTTAAAATAATTTTTTTTGAAATTTTGTATACGTAAATTTGAATAATAAATGCACAATCTGTAAAACCTTGGCTTATCCTCGACTTTTGTAAATAGTGTTAGATGGAAGAGCAAGAAGGCATAAAACCGTCAAAAACTTTTTAGATATTTAAAAATTTTATTTGAAACTTATTTGCTTTAATAGAGATATTCAAGTGTAAGATTTTTTATCCCTTATCATTTTGGCGTAGGTTGTGCCGCTTTTGAATAAATTTAAAAAAATAATTTGGAAAACGGTAAGAATTTAGTCGTTTCCATGGTAACAAGCTACAGTTTCAACATAAACTGATAACTTTGAAAAAAGGTCTTAATTTTGATAATTAAATTCACGTTTAAGGAATATGGTAATAAGCCATTAATCGAGTAAAAGTAATGGGTTTTTGGAACTTTAAAAAAGTATTTTATTAAAAATGTATGTTGAGTGGCCAACTTAGTTACCTTTTTTTTTTAATTTACTATCTCCAGTTAATCGTTGTCGGTCGAATTTTGGGACACCCTGTACAGTTAAATAAGTTTTTTAATTTTTTTATTTTTAAGATTTTTTTTTAAGTTAGGTATACATATGAATCGATACCAACATAATATCTATAAACAAAGCGATTTTTTTTCCAGTGGAGCTTTTTAATAATTCCTTCTTTTGGAGATACAGAAGAGTTTTGTTTGGCGGCGCTTTCCACCCTGATAAATGCTAATTAAAATAATATATTTTTCTCACGACCATTGAATAATACGAATATTATTCGTTAGTTTTCTGAAAAGTAATGTTATACTTTATCAACATACCCTATCGTTCCGCCACGGTTTTGCTTACCAACACGCATTTTGGACCAATCAGAAAGCTGCATTTTAATTCCGATATGGTATTTTAGTTAACCTTGCTATATGGACGTTTTGAATAATATACTATTTCCAATGCTAGCAATAAGGAAAGGTATAAATGAAGAGTTCGATTTTTCGTTTTTTGTATTAAGTATATTTTTAAACTTTTTATAGCGCTCTAAAAAATTCTTAAAATTTTACCTAATTTTAAGTCTGTAACATGAAAGAAATTTAAAATGTCAGAGACGGTTCGATTTTCAAAGATTTATAATTTATGTGATAATATGGCGAACGTCATCACAATTTTTTTAATGCAAACTCACAATTTTAGGTAAACAATTTAAAAGATGGTCTAAACACAAGTTTGTTTTTTCAAATCTTCGGAACAAGAGAAGATAAGTCAATAAAATTTTAAATGGGTACTTAAGTACCCTTTCGTTTACTGAACATTGTGGGTTTCCATTTAAAAAAATTGTGATGACGTTAGGTTGGCATTTTACGATGACGTCACATAAATTTTAAATCTCACAAAATATCCACAATTACAAACATAATTTGACGTGTCAAGCCGTTTTTTTTAATATCGAACCGTCTCTAAAATCTTGCTTTTATTCCATGTTACAGATTCACCCTGTATATGAAATACAATAATTAATTATACATGTATTTTTCGTATACAAACCTTATTTGTTTTCACTTCAATTACATTTTAAGAAATTTCTTAAACAATCTTTATTGAAAAAGTTTAAAATCAAATTCAAACTATAATTATGGTTGAGTAAAAATTCATTATCCTAATGTTATATTATTTTTTTACTAATAGGAAACTATAAGTTCTCCTACAAAATCAATCAACTATAACATTTTGAATATAATTTTGCCCTGCTTAAGAAATGATAGACAAGATGTTCCATTTTACCTTGCCTCACTAAATAACTATTGAAAAACCAATTTAATGAAAAATGTCGAAATTGGTTGATTATTAATTAATTTCTCAAACTAAGCAAACCTGAACTATTTTTGTTTCATCTCTTTAAATAGAAGGAATTTCTTTTTTCTTGTGAAGAAATCGAAATTTAAAGAAAAGGCCAACATATCAAAAAATATATCCACTGCAAGAAATATGTTGATTAAACAAAACTTATTATACAGGGTGTCCCATAACTACACATGCATTTTTATAAAAAAATTTACCAATACTGGATTACCGAAAATAATCTTAGATGGTACTAGAGAACATAACACTCGAAAACTTTTTAGGTATTGTACATTTTAATTTAAAATTTGTTTCTTATGTAAATAAATTCAAGAGAAAGATTTTTTGTCGTTTATAAATTTTGTGATTGATGTACCATTTTCGAAAAGAATTTAGAAAAATGACTTAATTTCAATTGCTTTAAAAACTGTATCCTTGGTAACAACTTCAACTTTTCAACTGGATTTTTCTTATTTTTAAAATTTAAATTCACGTTTAATGAGTATGCTAATATGTATTTAATATGGAGAAGACGCAATGGTAATTTTTGGGCTTTAAATAAAAATTTTATTAAAAATGTATATTGAAACTTATGTACCATTTATTAAATTATTTTTTTAATGTTATTCAAAAACTGCACATCCTACACAAAATTTATAAGATAAAAAAAATTCTCTTGAAGTTTTCTACAAAAGAAAAAAAAATAAATAAAATTTTCGAATACCTAAAAAGTTCTTAAGTGTTGTGTGTCGTTTGGTACCATCTAAAACCATTTCTGGTAATCGAGGATTGGTAAAAATTTTACAAATTGGCGTTTTTATAAAAATGCATGCGCACAAAATTTCATTACAAAATATTTAGTACTTTGGTCGCAATTTAAAAAATATGTTTTTATAAAATTTTATAAATAAATAGGGCCAAGTCGACTTCTTTTCAGGTCTACTATAGCCAGTTAAGCGTTTTCGGTGTAATTATGGGACACCCTCTATATTTATATCTTGGCCAAATAAGTTATAGGGAGTTATTCTCGAATCACACAACACAATATGCTATACGACATGGCAAAGACAGACTCTTGTTTTTGCATTTGAATGACAAGGATAGAATGATAAAACTCGTATACGACATCGGACATCGTGTCGTGTGATTCTAGAATTAATCCCCAGATCAACTCTTTGTTTCAGATGAATGCTTAGTTTGAGGTATTATCGCATTTAAAAAACTACACCTTATATTTTTATCAACTTCTTCAAATAATGATCTATCTTTTAAAATCTCCATTTAATACGATCATGAAAATATAGTATATGAAAGAACGAAATTCATTTTGAAATGACTTTTTTATATGTATTTTATAATAAAATAAGCATTTTCAATTTTAGAAAGTTTTGTGGTAGTTTTATATTTTAAATAATAAATAAGAAAAATTAAGTAAGTACTTATTATTTAAATAATTTCGTCTAACAACATTATACAGGGTGCCCCTGAACTTATTCACATTTACGTACCAAACTTTATGTGGCGATAGAAGGAGAGAAACTAAGCATTTCTAAAATATTGTCTGGAAATGCTTCCTTAAGAAGTTATACCACTATGAATTTTTTCAAAAAATACAGGGTGTCCAGTAGTAACGTGGACAGACATAGTAGAACGGGTTTATCACCTCAAATTAAGATGGCAAGTACTTCTAACACTTTGCTCAAAAATGCTTCAGTACAGCCAGTTCACTTTACAAAAAATAAAAACCCACATAATTTTTCTCTCTGTGTAGGTAAGTCGATAAAAATCGCCATAGGGGACAAGTTTTAAGTTCTTTATAATATGGTATGTAGTTTTGGCATTTGGCATTCATTTAATACCAGTTAACCTAAACTTAGGATTCAAGTTTTACCATAACTTTTTTTGGTGTCACTTTTTTTGCAATTTTAATAAATCTGATAGGTTTAAAGATAATCTCAATTAAAGATTCACAACTTAAAGTAAAATTTATTTTTAATGTTAAATCAAGTGGGCCGAAATTAACATTTAAAATTTTTAAAGAAATTAATTTTTTTACAAATCGATCATACAATTGCGTATTTGTATTTTCTAATCATCTTCTAAAATCAGACATAGTTTTAATATTAGTATTTGTGGAATAGCCTTATTGATTTAACAATAAAAGCATAATTTTATTTTAAAATTTTAACTGAGGTTATCTCGAAAACGATTGGTTTTAGCGATTATAAACAAGTATACCTTTTTCATAGTTTTATAGGTATATTACATAAGAAAATCAGTTAAAATTAAAAAAAGGCAACAGAAAAAGTTGTGGTAAATCTTAGATTCTAAGTTTAGGTAAACTAATAGTAAATGAATGAGAAATTGCAAAACAAGTACACCATATCATAAAGCACTAAAAATTAGCACCCCATAGAGGTTTTTATAGAGATATTTTCATAGGAAGAAAAGTTATGTGGGTTTTTATTTTTTGAAAAGTGAACTTTAATTGGTTATAACTTTGCAAGGAAGCATTTTTAGGCAAAGTGTTAGAGCTACTTGTCATCTTAATTTCATGTGATAAACACGTTCTGCTATGTCTGTCCACGATATTATGGGACACCCTGTATACCGGGTGGAAATGAAACTAGGGCCACCCCTGGCATTTCTTTATTTATGGAAATAAAAAATTAAAATTTTAGTATATTATATGATCTAAGAAAACAAATTTTATGGATCGAATAAATTTTTAATTTTACTTCCGGTTTATCAGGAAATGGCATCCACTTTCTTATTTTAAATATAACCCCCTGATTTTTTCTACGGAAAATCAAACATTGGTTAATTTTAAGTATGTTTATGACAAAAAAATATTTTTTTTCAAATAAATTGATGTTAAATTAATTCGATAAAAAATTAATTACAGGTATAAATTTGAAATTAATACATACATATGGGATATCACAGTAACCGGAAAAAACCCTCTATTTAATTAGGGTGTGGCCTTTATATCATCCCATTTAAAAAAGTAAAGATATTTCCAAAAAACGCTTCTTGAAAATTAAAAAAAATAATATCTCAAAAACGGTGAAATAAATTTTATAAATTATAATTTATTTTACGTATTTGTATTATTTAAAAATAGTTTTTGTAGGTTTTACTCAAATTTTTTACCCAAAAAAAATTCAACATTTTTTCTTAAAGTTTTGGAAAAAAATTTTTTTGGTCATAAACATACTTAAAACTAACCAATGTATGATTTTACGTAGAAAAAATCAGGGGGTTAAATTTAAAATAAGAAAGTGGGTGCCATTTCATGATAAACCGGAAGTAAAATGAAAGATTTATTCGATCCATAAAATTTGTTTTCTTAGATCATATAAGGTACTAAAATTCTAATTTTTTATTTTCATAAATAAAGAAATGCCAGGGGTGGCCCTAGTTTCATTTCCACCCGGTATGTGTTATTAATAATTATTACAAGAGATATTAATCTGATTTTTTTGTGAAAGTTTTATCTTATGATGATACACATTTAAGTAATAAGAGTTTTAAAAATATTTTCTGGGAGGTTAAATTCGGAGGAATCACCAATTTTTTTTTGATCATATTATTTTTATCTTATTGTAAATATTATTTTTTCTTTAAGTTTTTAATTATTGTCAAAGTATTCTTATAGTAAAGTCGATACAATTCCTAATAGGTGAAAATAAAATAAGATTGAAACCATTGACATTGCAAGGTAGGAAACCTAAGTTTCCCACAGTTGGCTACACTGAAATGAATGCGTTATGCTCCTGTGAAAAAACCATCGCGAAAATTTTAACTGCACTAATTTTAGTTTTGAAAAGCATTGTTTTTTAAAAAATTTGCAAAACACTGAGAAATTACTTCAAAAAATACCCGAAGAAAAACTGCTGAGAGACGCTTTAGTTAAAGTGACAGATGAGATTTAAATATGAATGAAAATTAACAGGTACTGCAACTTAGCAAGTCTAAAATCACTACAGAGTATCTTTGGTTGCATAGTTGCGGTTTCAGTCTTTTTTGAATTCACTGTATAACTCGTGGTAATTATAAATATTCATATATTTTTAGAAATCCTAAGTTATGTTAATCCCAATAATAGAAAATGCGTCGTTGAGATTAAAATTCGTGCATTTCTAAAAAAATTTGATAATATTCTTCCCACTTGTGATATTTCCCTTGAAAATATAAATTTAGCAAACAAACATCAAAGTGCTTAAGAAGATAGTCGGTGAAATTAGGTATAGGATTTTGCAATGTAAATTTCGATTTCTTAAAAGAAACAGAAAAGACGAACGGTTAATTGAAATCGAATAATTTTTTTGTACTGCTTAACGATTCTATGCTTCATTTAATGACTTTTTAAGTTTTTTAGTTTTTTTTAATTATCACGTTTTGGTTGTTAAAAGCGTCCAAAAATTTTTAGACTCAATTTACAACCTTATTATGAAACTATTTTAAAAAAATTAAAAAGTTATGAGAGTCTCTTTAATTTACTTTCAATATTAATTTACAAAATTTAATTTGAATAATTCTAAATTAAGTTGTGTTTCTTTTCCAAAACGCCCGTGTAATCGTAGGTTCAATTATTGGCATCTCTTTCGCACAGTTATATGTTTCATACGCACATCGCATTTCCATGGAACAGAGGAATTGGAGCTACACATTTTGCCGACTATCCTCTTAAAATTATTGCAGCCAAGTTCCATTACCATTCTTCAGAAATTTTTTAAAGTGGAATAACTTTTTGAGGATTGAGGAAGCAATATTTAAAAATGCTTAGCCTAATTCCCTGTATCACCCCAAAAGAATTGGCACAGTTATTTAGGGACACCCTGTAAATAAGGGAAGCTGGACAAAAGACTGTTATAAGACCGAATCGGAAAAAATATCCGACACGGACAATAAGCCGAAATAAAAAAGGCAAACGATAAAATACGAATAGGACAAAAAGCAGAATGATGAAAATTTTGAGATTTCAGGTTATAGGTTTGTTCTCTTTTTTTATTTCGGCTTTTTATCATTAAATTGTACAATTTTTCTTCACTTGGCTTTTCGACCAAGACGATCTTCCTCTTGGTGCCTATTGCTGAACTAATGGAATGACGTTAGAAGTGGGTTAGCTTCCAACATATTGTCATGCTGACACATGGCTTTCAGTTGTCGACCTGTGACGTCATTTTCGCAGGAATAATTAATTTGAATCGTCAATTATAATTCTATTACTTGTATTACGAGTGTCTTGAATATTGAGCTTTAAGCTTGTTAAATTTTTTTCGGTAAAGATTTTGAATATTTGAATGATAAAAGTTGTGCGAGGGCTAAGTGAATTAAATATTAATAAAAGTTTGGGAACAATGATCGTACGAATTGAGCACGTCCTCTTCCTCTTGAAAAGGTGTCGCGTGGGTCGTGTCCATCCCCTTAATGACACGGTGCGGAAGACGTATGCATGGGTGTCGGGTGAGGCTCATTGTAGTCTGGCTGGAATCATGGAACACCAGAAAATCTCTTCTGCAAGTCATCGAAAGCATTTTGGCCGCGTGGGCCGCTCCGTCATTCACTAATCGATGATCCGAGGGTGATTAATGGAATCACTCTTTTCTATAGCGTCACGTACGATAAATGATTGCCTTGTGATTTGATGTGAGCACTCCAAACTCCGGATATAGATATGTACATCTCAAACGAAACCTTCCAAAAACTGCGTAATCATACTTCCAACATTTTCAGAAATCAGAATCTCGCTCGAAAGCAAACAAAAGGCATCGGGCATCGCATAAAAATATCAGGTTGTTTTGTTTGAGCTCTTCGTTCTCTTCTTGAAGAGGTGATCTTGCGTGGGCGCTTTCAATTACTCCGACGAGATCTGTACACAATATAACAGGGCGGGGTCAACAGGTGAAAACCTATAATTACAACTCTGTGTGTTCCTTTTATTATTACTACATATTTTTCTTAATAATAATGATAATAATAAATTACTTTTTTATTTTGCTTAATGTTATAAAACTTAGCAACAGCTGTGAGTCCATTAAATCAAGATTTAACATCACAAAACGTCAAATTAACGTCAGCAGTTACGTCTAGACTGACTAAATATACCCTTTAAAAGGAAAAGGCTAAACGATCATTAGGGACGTTCTTACGCTTTTTCCCAAAAGAGATGGCTGCATTAAAAATTAAATAAATCGCGTGCTTTTTAGATCGTTTGTTTTTTACTCCTATATTGTTTAAAATGTGATGTTGTAGAGCAATAAGGGACGTAAAGTCGAGCGACGCTCAACAGAAAATTATATTTCATTATGCAATTAAAGTATCATCTATTGAAAGGCCGGCAACGGTCATTTTCCTTTCCTTTTTTCTTCCTGCCTAAGGACGCGTTAAGTAAGACATGGTGGCTTTTAATACACTTTATGGTCTTTTAAAAGCCATCATTAGCGAAAGCCCTTTCTGACAAAGTAGAAAATTAAGGGGTCATCTCTTCTTTTTATTATGAGAACGTTTAACACAGAATAACGACACTTTTAATATGATAACTGTTTCAACCTAAACCATTATTTTCAATTAAATAATTTTTTTCGTTGATCGTTTACTAATCATCATTTTTAAAAACAATAATATGTACAAAATCATTCTCATTAATGACCCCTATTAATGAATGATTTTAGAGGCGCCCTCTGTTGATGACAAGTCTAACGAAATTTTCTACGAAGTATGCGAATATTTTGAATATTAACAGTGAGTATAGATATACTCACTGATATTAATTTAATTTAATTTGTTTATACCTAAATTATAAAGAAGTTATCTATGTGAAAAGTGCGAAATATAATGTATTAGGCATGCGTTCGAATATTTCGATTTAAACCGAAGGCGAAACTCGAATATATGCCAAATACATTTTTCGCACGTGTTGCATACGCATACAAAATTTTTCCTACGTTTCCAAAACTATTATAAATTAATGAAATAATTATTAATAATTCTAAATGTCAAATATGTAGAGCACTTATCTTAGGTTGGAAGATTCCAATTCCACTTTTAAAATACTATTGGCTTTGGCCCTCTTTAAGAAACCATCATCAACTTACCTATCTTTATTGACATTTGACGATTCAAATACAAAGAAAATTCTCACAATAAACATTTAGGTACATTCTGCTATCAAAAGTAGTAAAAATAACATACTATCGTATTCAGTATAAAGTTGGGATCCCATTTCTGTTTATAAAAGTAGAGGGTGCCATTTGAAAAAAAAATGTTGATATTGGCTTCTTAAGGGTGATCAAAGCCAATAATGATTTAAGGTAGGAATTGGAATGCCAATATGATCTCATTAAAAACTTTTGTTAATTCGATTTATTATCTCTTCAACTAACGGAGATATGGCCTGTAAACTGTAATCATAACCATCAACTTTTCACGTATGACAATAGTGTGAAAAGTCTGATTTTTGACGTAAAAGTAGGATATAGTATATTACGCAACGAGCTAGAAAGTGACGAATTTTGTGTGAGTGTGAATATAGCCGACGAGGCGCCAGCCGAGTGAGAATAGCACACGAGCACAAAATTCACTTTCTTGTGAGTTGCGTACGCTATTTTTCCGACGACCACGAAGATTTTGCGACAATTATCCATATTTTGTAGTAACGTCTTAAAAGTCATAACATAACCTTTGATGACAACAGTTGACATTGAAGTTACTCGAATATTTTTAGTTAAATGTCAACGTTTGAAAGAAATCACTTTTAAAAAGTAAATGTAAAGAATGGTTCATTTATATGATGATAAAGATTACCTGATAAAATTGATTTTTCTTAGTTTTAAAAAAAATTGAAATCTCTAAATGGATCACCCAACATGTATTTTTGATTATGTTAGACGTTTATTTAAGGCCACTGTTTTTTGTAGCTCTGAAGATGGAATAAACATTTTCTGAAACCAGTTAGCAGGTTGAAAAGTTTTATTTGAAAAATCCTTATCACGTAATTTTAAAACTTAAATTATTATTGTGGTACACCCCGTTTATGTTAACTTCATGTTAATTTCTTGTTCATTTTTTGTTATTTTAATTTTATATTTAAATCAAGTGTACTTAGGGATTTGTTCTTTATATTAATCCAATCACATTGATTGATTTTATCGTGGTTCATTTAGTTTAAAAACAGCCAATAATTTTCAAAAAAGTAATTCCGAAAATGTAATCCAACACCTAAAAGTTGAGTTTTTGCAAGATCTTGGAAAATCTAAAAAAAGGATTGGCTTTTGTTAGAACTGCTATTTATAAAAAATGTATCAATAATAAAATGAACACCCTGTATATTCAAAATATGTTTAAATAGCAGCTTGTTTAAATTGAATTAATTCAATACGGTTCAAAAATTATTTACGTGTTTCCATTTTTCGGGGGGACCCTCTGTATATGTTCAAAGAATATCGTTTGAATATATTAGAGTTCACAAAATGGGTTTAGGTTCCTATTATAAACACTAGTAAATCATGGGTACCAAGTTTGGTATGTAAAAACTGTGTTGAATGTTTGCGTTTGTGGGTCACTAAGAAGAGGGGTTTGTTGTTTCAGATATCAATCTCCAATTTGATCAACAAATCATCACAATGATTGTTATTTATGTGCGGTGAATATTAATGATAAGCCGTAAAAACCGTTCAAATTGGGTTTATCCAAACTTGCCATCTCTCAGTAGATCAGCACCACGATCATCAACAAGTCACCAAAGTGATTAGAAAATCAAATCATTGATTTTGAGAGTGAAGACAATAGCCATACAGTAGCTCACACCTTGAAAGTGACCTCAGAGTTCCTAGGTTATTTAATCAAAAGGAACATCATGATATAGATTTTTAACTCATCAAAATGTCTCAAATATGTTCTAATACACGGTGCTTCACGGTAATCTGGTACACAAAAGAAATGCTAAGGGCCAGTTGCACAGTTGAAGCAAAAGCTTAAAGCGACACTTAAACTAAAAAATTCACAGATTTCCCATTGTATTTCTATCATATTTTTAGTTTAAGTGTCACTTGAAGCTTAAGCTTGAACTGTGCAACCGGGCCTAAGACGGCCAATAAGAAGACGCTTTCGTGCGGCTTAGAACATCCCTTAATCTCGCACCGCCTTTACTCGGTGGTGAGATTAACCAGGCACTCCCCGGCTTTGCGATTCAAACAACTTTACTTAGAATACTGCCTAATTAAGCTTTATTCACAATGTGATGCGAGTTGCAAACGCACAGCCAGGGATTGTCCAGCCATTCCTACTTAACTACTGAATAGCGGTGGGCGAGACTAAGGGATATTCAAGCCGCACCAAAGGTTCTAATTGGCGCTCACATTTCTTTTGTGTACCAGATAAACGTAAAGCACCTTGTACAATAAGGGAAATAAGTCTATTGCACATTTACCCAAATAGAAGAAGGAATATCCGAATATATTTTCAGTCATGGATAAAATAAAGTACGACGAATATAAGTGTTTTATTTGTGTGAATCTAAAAATGGTCAATTCTTTATTGGGTCAAAATATCTGATACTCTACTCATGTGACAGCAGACAGCAGAGCAGAAGTTCAGTATTGGACAAAGAAAGAAGTTTCTAAGGAATGATCTGGTTCCAGAGATTTTAAATGTTAAACATTATATGCAAAATACCGTATAATATTACCTCCTCTATACATTAAACTAGGAATAATCAAAATTATGTAAAAGGACGGTGAATGTTTCCTATACATTTCTAGAAAATTTCCAAATTTATGCAAAGAAAAGTTGAATGCCCTTATTTTTGTCGGCCCGCAGATCAGGAAGTTAATAAATGATCCAAATTTTACCAGTTCAATAACAGAAGTTGTGAAAATTTTGTTTGTATTGCAAAAAACTTTTTCGGAAATAAAAAAAGGTCACAACTATTCCTAGCACGTTGAGGAGATGTATCACTTCCATCAGCTTTTATGCAACATGAACATCCTTCACAATTATTTCAGCGAGGAACAAGGTAAACGATTCCACCAGGATTTTAGGACTCTAGAAGAGCAGTACCAGGGTCTACTGTAAAGGCGCGTCCTCATCTGAGCACGTACGCGAACGAGGCAAGCCGAGGCAATGGTTTTTCTCCTATCTGTTTGGTGAGACATGGTGAGACACAGAAATATATAGGAGAAAAAGCATTGCCTCGGTTTGCCGCATTTGCGTACGTGCTCAGATGTCGACGCGCCATTAGAGTGATACTCGGGGTTCTACTACACAAGATAATCTTACAAAAAGATTTTTTTTCAGATTAAGTGTATTTAATAAGTGAACTTAATAAAATGTTCAATGATTAAAACCCGCATTTAAAAACAACACGCTCGTATTGTATCTCAAAAACTTGAGTTTATTAAGAAAAACTGACTAGATTTTTGACATTATAGCGTAAAAAGTACGTTCAGAATCCATTATGAGCGTTGTTTATATAAAAATGCGAGCGTTTTATTACGAAATTTGTTTAATTTTTGTTCGGACTTTGTCCAGTTGAAGACATTTTTTGAGATTTTTGTTCATTTTCATGATTTTTAAGTAAGTATGTTGTTTTCTTCAAATTTTTGAAATTTGGCATTTAGTAATTTTTTAATTTCAATTAATTTTTAAACATTTTTCAATAAACTATTGGAATCTTTTATTAATCTATTAATCTTACTTCGTTCTTTCAAAATTTCTCCAAATTGAACACTTAGATTTTTTATTCATTTTGGTCGTTTTTTAATTTGGCCTTTTATCGACATCGACTTTTTTTATCAGACATTTTTCTTTTGAGCGTTTGTCCAAAATTTTCCAGTTTTCAATCAAGCTTTTATCTGCATTCTATTAGAACCTGTGGTTGGTATTAGGCCTTTTTTCTTTTTTGGATTATGTTAAAGCATCTTATCCAATTCTTCATTCAACCTTTTCTTTTTAAAAATTTCTTATCAGTTGTAATGTACGATTCATGTTTTGAGTTTTGGAGAGATTTGGTAATATTAAATTAGATTAAATAGGAGGGCGATTAGCTGTGATTGAGCCTTACCGAACTGCAGTCAATATGATTTTTTGTTCAACCCTTACTCTTCGTGTGGAATTAGTGACTTCCAGCCAAAGTGATCAAATCTGATGCGACCTATTGCGTCGCACTCGCAGATGATGTGTTCCGAAGTTTGTTGAGATGATACCTCATCGGAGATTGTCCAATTAAAAGACATGTGATGAGCATTAGTTCGTTCCTGCTTTTGTCGAGAAGCTTCCTGGCCTTTTTTGGCGAGTAGTCAATGAATTTCTTCTCATGTTTTGACATTTTACTATACCTTTCCCACTGTAGGATATCCTCCCGTAAATGTGTCTTGCTTATCCCACAGAATGGTTTATGATCAGTCGGTGTAGGATTTAAGACCGATCTTGCCAACTTATTAGCAATTTCATTGCCTTCTATGTATACCCCGGTGCCGTAGCACCAACACAAGGACAAGTTTTTTTCCTTTAGCTTCGGGAATTCCCGATTAGAGTTTCTTTGGTTGGAATCCCCATGTTTTTCGAGGAGATTGAAATTGTCCATATGACAGCCGTAGCTTTGGAAATGGTTTTTTCAACAAGTGCGGTGTTTGTGGGCTTAATTTTCTCAGTCTTGTAAATGTTGCTGAAGATATTAGGGCATTTTGTATCAGAGGTGGGATTTTGTTTCAATCTTGATATGTATCAGGCTTGATAAAACTCAATAGAGGGTTATTCTCGAATCACACGACACAACATCGTATACGACATGACAAGAACAGACTCTTTTTTTTGCATTTGAATGACAAGGATAGAATGATAAAAATCATTTGCATTTCCAAGTGGATCGTAGCCATTCCGGCTCTTAAGATGATTATATATAACGGTGAACTACAACATGATAATATTACTCACCTAACCTAACCTAACCCAACCCAACTTAATGTTACTCGGCTCTGTAAACACATACTAAAAAGCTTCATACAATAAAACCATTGAAACTTTTATCAGATCATTGATATTAGAGTCAATTTAGAAATAATGTTTGTGGTCGAAAATGGGGAAGAGTAAGGTGCAAATTTTTAATTAATAAAATTATAGTTTAATTAGATTAAAGGATTGTGTTGGAGGAGAATGGTGGAAATGTGTTTAGGGATGGCAATTGAATTATCCCACGGTTCAGCCGTACGACACTCTTGCGGTGTGCCGTCAGAAGTTCGTGCAGGAGGAAAAGCGGCCACATCTTGGCCGTGGTCGCCATCTGCAACGCAAATCAGCTGCTAGCTGCTACATTAAACATCAGTTCGCGCCGCCGTGTTACGCGGATATTTATATTTACATACCCCGATATCATTAGTCCTTGTCGGAATTACCATTCGGCTCGCTGTCACTGAAGGATGATTTTTGTGCTTTATTAAAATTAGAATCACTTTAAACGACATGAAGCCTCATTTATTAATTAAATTACTGCATTGGACGATTCGTTTTGCATTTAAGCAATAACTATCTTTTCGGCGTTGAAATTATTGCAAATAGGGAACGTCTTAACGAGTGGCGCCGCCATTATTAGCCTTCTCCTGACCGGTCTTGTGTAGATATTCCTGTTTTTGTATTAACTAGCTGTCATGCGTCCGGAGACAAGACGTGAATCGCAATTTAAAAAACGTCCGATGGAATTCCTATTTATATTTTTTCATCTCCACCAATGCCAACAACCAACATCCACTCCAAAAAAATCAATTTGACAACACATGTATTAAATTCAATTCAATTTTCTCTCATTAATTAGAATCTTCCATGGTGATATTAAAAATTAAAAAATGCAAAAGCGTGCCAGGTCCTCATGCATGCATAACTGGAACGTCTGATGCACTTATCGAAATTTAAATATTTGAAAAGGGATTAGCAATTCATGGCGGGCTTGACGGATTGCGCGTTTTGCAGTCGCGTTATTACCGGCCTAATTTCGTTTTGTCTCCGTAGGATCATGAATAATGATAACATTAAACGTTCCATGGCATTTTCTTTACTTTTTTTGGAAGAGGTAGTCGCGATTTAATGCACGCGATATGCGAAGCGGTTTCTTTGAGACAGTCTCTAATGATATGCAAGGCTCGGGCATCAATTTTTATTGGGGGCCTCTTTTCGGAGCGGTCGGATTACAATGCTCAATGAAAGCAAAAGAGGACGACGGCCGCTACTTTTACTCACTTTACTTGCGGATTATAAATGTAAATATGTAATCTTTTTACTTTTTACAAGCCCAACTTGTAATTTTTAATTAGCCTGTCCGCTGTTTTGATCTCCATGCCAACCCAACACTATAATTTACACCAAAAATGTAAATACTTTGTTACTAAACAATGATTTTTCATTTTGTTGAACAAACATATTTCACAATCATTTTCAATCAAAATTAAAACTAACATGTTCACTTTTCACATAGGGTTGAAATCTTCAAATCCTAACCTACTTTTAATAAAAACATGTCGAGTAGCAATTCCATCTGGTCCTCTCCATATCGATAATCCAAAAAACTAAAAGAATTTCGCAGTCCCTGGAATTGACAAATTAAGTATGGATTGGTGGAAAGTGATAATTGAAACGCAATTTCAAATGGCGGCACTGTTTACCAACCGAATTATGAACAACGTTAATATTCCTCGTTGGCTTGCAGAGAGTAAAACGCCAAAGAATGGTAATCTAAGCGAACATAAGAACTACATGCTATAACTTGCCTTAACACCCAATATAAAACATTTACTTTGACCTTATTTGAGCAAATCCAAATCACCATAGTCCACTGTGGAGTGATGTATACGAACAGAGGGGTCCGAAGCGTGGATCAATTGGGTGCAAAAACAACTTTTTTATAGAAAGATGCATAACACAAGGTGCAAGGCTTAGACAAACGAAACTTATCCTTGATATGGACTACAAAAAAGCATATGTTCTACCTAGCGACCTCGCATATAGTTATCCTAGAAATTAAAGCTCTTCATGTTAACAGTGAACTACTAAAATGTTTGGAAAAACTAATGGGAATTTGGCAAACAAGATTTATTGTTTACTGTAAAACTTAGTCCATAACACCCGACATATAGGAGAGGTGTGTTAATAATAATAATGTTTTATTTACGGCATCACACCAATGAACATACAGATTAATAAACATGTAGATGTTAAGAACAACATGAAGCAATAATATTAAATACAAATAATTTTAAAAAGTGTATCATACATACAACAATTATTTAGGAAACTTAGACAAGTAATACACCTTCTCATAAATTGTAAATTATTGATCTTAATTTCATTTTAAATACATCAAAGCTAATGTTGAAAACATCCAAATCGCCACAGTAATTATTAAATAATCTCGGTAAAGGGAGAGATTCCTTTCAATTTTGTATTAGTCTTCTGCCACTCTCCATTATTCTTAGAAAATAAAATGGTTATTTATATGGGTCTCCTAATAATCGGAATATGAGGGCAACGCATCTATTTTATAGGAATAATCTTAAGATTTGTGCCCAAAATAAGAATTCACTAAAAGAATGCGCTAAATCAGTCCATAGTTACTCAAAATGTATGGTAATGGAATTCGGGCTGGAGAAATGCTCTACAGTACACATAAATAGTGGAAAGGTTGGATCCGAGGACAGGTATATAGAATTGGTGAATGGCTCTGTAATAAACAACTTAAAAATAGATGAGAATGAGAACTGTAGTTCCTGGGTATCGAGCAACAACAGAGCAACAACAGAGATAATCAGAAGGAATCCCTAAAATATAAATCAAACTTGAAAGAAATCTGGCAATCGGAGTTAACAGGAACGAAATAGCAAGGGTTACTAACATGAGCAGTTCCAATCCTATCATTTACATTTGAAATTCTGAAATGGAATAATAATGAACTACAGGATCTTGACAGGAAAACTAGGAAGGTTCTCTTCGAAAATAGGAATTTGCACAACAAGCATCTACCTAAGTAGATCTCAAAGGGGGCGTGAACTACTAACAAATCCACAAAGCTACAGATCCATTACTTAATATTGCAAAGCAACACGAACTAATAAATAACGCCTGCTTTTTAAAAACTGCAGTAATGTTAGACTTAAGAATAACAGTCGACTGCATGGAAGACCTAGAGACCACTACATCAAAATATGTTGAAAAACTACAAATGTTTAAACTAAAAGATGAACATATTTCCTAACCTTTGCATGCAGTATTATATAGACACCTGAAAAAAGAAGAATTATCAAAAGATGATGTGCCTTTCTAAAGTGAAACGGCCTCTGATCTGTAAGAGTTTATAATTTCATATCAGGGCGGAGTATTTAACACATTAAACCTACAGAAAAATGTGTTTCGATTGGGAATTACGGACAATAGATGCAGGGCTTGTAAATAAGAAGAAGAAACTGTTATGCACATCCTATATATGCAGTTGCAGCAAGTATGCCCCAAATCTTTATATCAACAGAAATAACGATGCTGCGAGAACAGTTTATTACCATTTAAGATTCAAATATGGATTTGAGGAAGTCAAACAGAGTTCGTATATTCCTGTAGAAGAAGAAGCTGTTTCCCATTCCATATCAGCAACCTACTTGCAGCTGAAAAACCTGATATGGTTTTACTAGATCACAAAAGGAGAAAAAATAATTGTTATAGAGTTTTCATGTACAGGCGAAACTAATGTATACAAAAAGCTAGAAGAGAAAAATAAATAAATATAAAGACCTTTTGATATAATTAGCAAATACTTACCCGGAGTGTACTATAGAACAAGCTTAAGCATCATGGGAGGATTATCTAATACCATCTTAAATGAACTGAGAAACATTCCTGAAACAATCAAAGGCGTTAAAAATCTATGTGCAGTGATTTAGAAATAGGTATTTTTGGGATCCGTGTATATTTTACGGGCGCATAACGTCAGGTTCGGTTAAGTTACTTAAAAAGGCCTTATACATTATCAAACATTTTGCACAAACAAATTTGCGCAACATCTTGTTGCACGAACAAAATTTTACCGCCATAATTCCTTATTTTTGGTAGAGACCATTATAATCCATAAGCAGATGTTGTTAAACTCCACTTGTTATGATTGATTTGTGATTGTTGTGAGAAGAGCAAACAATGAACTAGAAATATTTATAATTTATAACCATCAAACATCAAACCCGTACATATTGTATGTATATTGTATCAAACATATTGCGCAACAGAGCGTTGCGCAAATTATTTCAAACATGTTTGAATCTACACCACAATTAATAACTCAAACATCGCCATAGACTGTCAACATGTTTGCACAACACCCTCTGTTGCGCAAATTGTTTGATAGTGTACGGGGCATTTAACGGTCATAGACTGGAGACCATATAGTGTCAATTGGTGCTATTGGTATGTTTGTGTTTAGTTAGACAAAGAAAATTTGTTGACTTAGTTACACGAGTATCTTAAAATATGATTATTTTAACATCATATAAATCTAATAAGGTTTTGACGTTAGAACTAATGCTAGTATTACTTTTAAAATTGATATTAGAAAATTAATACTTTTACAAATATTGTTTCAAATAACATGAATTGATGCTATTTTTATTGTACAAACAAATATTCCTGGGGAATCCTAAAGAATTAGTACGAAGTTTTAAATAGTTAATTTTTAATTTTTATTTTAGACTTATGAGTTTTTCAGAAATAAAAGCTACAGCTATGGTAATTTGGTAAAAATTTTACTCTGTAAATTAATTAATCTTAACCACAAAAATGTCTAGATGAAGTGTTGAAAAAAGTAAATTGAGTCACGTTTAAAAGTTTAATTAAAATAATTTTTTAAAAGAAATGTCATCGTTTTTAAGTTAGCCGATGATCTAATAATGTTAATAATTAAATGAACAAAAACAAATTGTGTGTCGTGTAGTACACAAATCGCGTGCTTGTAATTGACGGAAAGAATTTAGCAGGAATTTTAAACGTCCTCTCTTCGTGTCATTTTGGTTGTGCAAAAAGGTAAATAGTTGTGTGCAGGCTCGTCGAGCTCTAATCCACTTACCACCAAATTAATAGCGTTTCCATTTAATCCGAGCCCCATCTTTTTTGTGTCTCAAATGTATCATCAAATTATAAGTTTCGTATTTTTTCGGACGGATTCTTGGCCGGTATAAATAATATAAAGACGGGGTACGGTTTATGATGGTTGCGGCTACACGTGCCTCGGGTAATTGCCTGAATTCCTTACATAGTCGCCACCTCTTACCGCGGTCACCCAATATTAAAATTACAAACTTGGAATAGAGAGATACCAGATTCAGATAAGAAGATGTTTTGGGTTTTAATTTGGGCACTGTTGGCACGGTGTACGTCCTCAGGCGCCGTTTTTAAAGCATTAGGACGAGACACCTCGTCTTTAACCCTTCGGCACTAATTTTATGTGGATTACATCAAGTGGGCAGTTAAGATTCTTTTTCACCAAATTTCTAGCCGCTTTTAAGCAAAATTGATTGTATCAATTGACACGGTAGTCCATTTTTCATGGTTATAAATATAGTCTAGTGCAATGTCTTTTCAAAACTGCAAATTATTTTAATATGAAATTTAAAATAATTTAAGCCAATATTGTAAAATCTCTGATTATGGTAACATAATCAGAGACTTTACTTCAGTAATAATCATAAAAAAATTTCCCATTCGGGATTCAGCTAAAATTGGGGTTAAAAGCTAGAAAAAAAGACAATAATCAAACATCAAACGTGTAAAATTAATAGGTGTCAGTGTTTTAGCTTTTTAAGCTTTATTATTTTTCTAGATTTTTTGATTATCGCAAAGCAAAATACTTACGTAGATTTTTTTAAATTTTTTGTTCAATTATTCAACCATTTTAAATATGAGCTTGCGAAAAAAATCAAGAATTTCAGTTAACTTAAGCAGTTTTTAGCAGAACCGTAATAAATAGAAAATCCAAAAGTAGAGCAGCTGCTATCCATGTCTGTATACATGCATCAAATAAATGGATAGCCTAAAATTATTCCTCTTTTAAAGAGCCTATAAAAAATAAAAATCTATTTTTGGCTTGCAAGAAAAATGGTAAACTTCAAAATGAAAAAAATTTCTATTAGTTCGACTAATTTTTGGATAAATATAAAATCTTCTAAAAGTTGATATGAGAAATCACCAAGTTTTTCCAATATTAGGAAAATAAAACTCTTTCGAAATTGTAAACTGTTTTTTATAGAAATTTTGAAGAATATAAAAAATAAAATTAAAACAATATATTTTCTTTCAATTTCAAATTACCCCTTTTTAAATAATCTAAACTTGTAAGGTATTAAGAAAATAAATAGGCTTAAAGGTTTTAAGGATTCACAGACTTATAATTATTAGTCATTAAGAGGATACTCGGTGAAATGTGTAACTCCGCATTTCGCCCGCAAAAGTATTGAAAAATTGTGATTTTTCAAACCATTTGGTGAGATTACTAATTGAGCAAAATGAAAAATTTTAATTGCATTTGAAAGAAAGTTTATTGTGTTAGTACGATAGAAGACGCTTTTCTATTTATTTACTCAAAATTTTGCAAAAAAAGGTCTAAAAAATTGCATATTTTTGCACATTTCAAGATTTTTTTTTACAATTTTGAGTAAAAAAATAGAAAATTTCTAATGGAAAGTGGTTTAGTTCTGCAGTCATAAAAGCTAGTATTTTTGTATATTTTTTTGTAGTTGATTTAGAAGTCATTTCTTTAATTTTTGCCAGAAGGAAAAAAAATAGGAGAATGTACAAAAAAAATATAATGATCTAAAAGTACCTTAACTTTGGACCCCTATAATTAATTTTGTGCTAGGTTGCATAAGGGAACTCTCTGGCAGGATGTAGCCTAATCAATTTAGATTATAAATCTGAAAAAAAATTGAAAATCTAACGAGGGAAACTTAAGTTATGACTGCAGAACTAATGCTCGATTTCATGATTTTTTACAAATTTTTCCTCCCAAACTGGCGCGCCCTCTGGGGATTCGCATTAATTATCAGTTATTTGGTCATAATTTGCAAAGAAGCTCCAGAAAAGTGGGATGGATTTTCTATTCCTTGTTATTATCTCCAAAGGAAAATTTATCGCGGGTGTCTAGGAAGATGCTCTTAAGAAGATAGTCGGCGAAATGTTTGAAAAGCGTACTTTTCGCTAGTAAAAATTGATTTTTGGGCATTTGTAATCAAAAATTTAACAAAAACGATGCCTAGTACCCTTCAAATTAAATTTAGTTTTCATATAGAATTTTTGTTTTTCATGTAGAGTCTATGAAAGGGCCATACTTTTTGAACAATTATAAAAACGCATTTTTTATCATTGTTCAAAAAGTACGACCCTATCATACACTCTACATGAAAAACAAAAATTCTATATGAAAATTAAATTTAATTTGATTGGCACTAGGCATCGTTTTTGTTAAATTTTTGATTACAAATGCCCAAAAAACAATGTTTACTAGCGCAAAGTACGCTTTTCAAACATTTCGTCGAGTATCTTCTTAACATTTTTATATCATGTAATATTAGTAAAACTACGAATTTTCCTCAATAATATTTGAATAACAAAAAGTATTTGTATTTTAACCCGGGGCGAAACGGGGTACCGGGGTAGAACGGGAAAGTGGTGGGGTGCTCGCTACAGGCGACGGAAACACGCGAGGTTCGCGCACAACGGTCGTTTCAACGGACTGCGCAAAACGGAGTGGCTGCTCTCTGCTCTAAGTGTCAGAGTGCACTTAATTTGGATTTTACTGAAGGTTGGAGAAAAAGCTTACAAATTCTAATTTTTGCTCTGCGACACCAAGCTATTATACTATACACTATTCTTTCTTCGGAATGTCCGTATTCCGCCCCTGATAATACAATCAAATCAAATAAAATTGATACGGCAACCAAACAAACTCTGTAGTGATTTTAGACGTGCTAAGTTGGTTAACCTGTTAATTTTAATTCAAATTTAGATCTGATCTACCACTTAAACCAAAGCGTCTCTCAGCAGTTTTTCTTCGGAAATTTTTTAAGTTATTTCTCAGTGTGTTGCAAATTTTATAAAAAAACAGTTTTTTTCAAAACTAAAATTAGTGTAGTTAAAATTTTCGCGATGGGGTTTTCACCGGAGTACAAAGTGTTCATTTCAGTGTAACAGTATCAATCATTTTTGAAGATTATGTATTTCTCTTATTAATAGACACTTTTTATTTCATCTGTAGATGGTGTGCCCATATATCAGAAAAACTATCCGGCAGTCCTGGTTTAGGGATGATATGTACCAAGCTGTTGATACGGTCGTCATTAGAGAAGTGGGATACGTGGCATTTCTATGAAAATGGGCACGGCACACTTAGCGTGAGATGATCTAGACAGTGATGATGATGATGACAGTGTTTCCATTTGTGAACTGTGGCCTGTGCCAATAATTATAACCCTCATTGTGCCCCAGGATCATTTCCATTTTTTAAAGACACTAATTTTTAATAGTCTAATCATAAATTTTGATAAGTTTGGCTTTTAGTTTCTTTGTAGAGAAATAAGTAAATAAACGTACAAGTTGACAAATAATGGTGATATTTCTTTCAAAATCTCTCAAATTGCAATCAAAGCTTAGTTGGGGTAACTAAGGGTTCCTCTACTTATAATAACAACTCAAAATAATAGTTTATATGTGGTTGCAAAAGGAATTATAATAAGTTAAATCATATATCAATCAATGTACATTGTAATGTGCGTCAGGTCTAATGGGGGTAAAGAAGGAAGAAAAAAAAATGTATTCTCGAAATCAACAAAATGAGAATTAATAATAAAATATGACTTCACAAGCTCTCAGTAAAATTGGTTAATTTTGACTTCAAAATTCTCATCTTCATCTCTAGTAATCTTTAGTAAATAATTTACACGAAAATCGAAAAATTATCAAAATTCTTGTTTATTTAAAAAAAAAATTCATGTTTTCGTAAAATGTTAAATAGTAATTATTAAAATATTTAGTGGTTAGCAAGAATTGCTGGATACCAGTTTTGAGAATTATATAAGTTGGACTCTAGGAACTAGGTTTAGGTTCTTGCTCTTACTATATTAACCGAAACGCTACCCCTTTGTTTCTAACCATTCCTGAATTCTGGCCTGTTAAAAAGAAAATATCAACTTAAAAATCACCCTGGACACATACCTTCACTAAACCTTTAGTGTATTTATTTGATAGATCGGTCAAGGAGTAGCATTTTCCAAACTTATGGTATGCATTGAATCTTCTATACCTAAACTATTCAAGTGTCTACTTACTCATCAATTATAATTTATATTTAAAAAGTGGTAAAATCAAAGACGTTGGAGACACACAATGTCAAAGCGTTTTTGGCACTCATTTGTGTTCCTCATTTCTTCTCACTTACACTTATTTATACATTAAATCCTCTTTATCATGCAATTTGTGTTCCTGTTAAACCCATTGGACTTAGTTTACGGGTCGTTTTCTAAAGCACTGTGGGCTTATCAGCATTGTGTTTCTAGAGATAGATTAGGTTATAACGTCATTGGTAACCACATTATTGTGGATAAGCAACATGACTTTGTATCAGGTAGATCCATCACATTTAATCTGCTTGTTTGCTAAGTTACATATTAGATGCTTTGGAGAGTCGTTTCAAGGTTCAATATACACCGCTTTTCCAAGACATTTTTCTAGTAAATCAAATCGACAATTGAATCTTCTAGTTTGAAAGCCCGACAACTCCATTTTACTGAAATGTTGGGAGATCGCAAAAAACTGCTTCATTATATTTGATTTGGTACCAAAACCAAAATAAATTGGATTTGTCGATTTCGAAACTAACACCATATTTGAATGATGTTTTTCAAATGGTTTTGATGGGTTTTCCAATGTACAAATATTATTTTACCGTAGCGGACAAAAACGCTTATCTGAATATGTACTAATTTTTTCTACTCCCTACCAAATACAGGTCACGTAATGATATAACAAGCTGAAGCATTAAATGAAATTTAACGCATACCATCCGCACATCCGTGCATTATGGAAATCAGTTTGGCCAACTTTCCTTAAATTCATAATGTAATTACAAATTAAAACCTAAAATAACTTAAAATTTCCTAAAATTTGTAATTCTTAGCAAGTAAGAAATATAAAATTAACCATAATAAACGGAAAGATTGAAAAATATTGTAAAAAATCAAAACTTCATACAAGATGCGTGATTTAGGTATTATCTTTGAGTCAAATCATTTTTGAGTTAACAACCTATATGTACAATCGCGCGCAAAGATATCGAGTACACAAAATAAATATTCTGCTTAAGTCATGGCAAACACGAGATCACACGAAATTTACGAAGACCTGGGCAGCATCTTAAGTTGTATTCGTTTCTTTGAAAATTCGTGTGATCTCGTGTCTGCGAACGCTTACTATTGTGTCAGAATATTCCGTTTGTGTCCTCGATATCTCTGCGCGTGATTGTATACACTTACCGTTCATATCTACAAAACCGTTAATAAAAATTTCCCGAACGACGGCTGGTTGCTATGGCAACGAAAAAATTCACGTTCGTTCTGGTTTCTAACAGAACCCGGTTCCGTTATGATATATTTAGCCTAAGATACAAGAGGTGGCGCCACAACTCCTTTGACAATTTGCACTTCTAAAATTGTATAAAAACTTAACTTGCTGCATTTATCATTTTATTTTAAGTATCATTAGAAATGAACCTTTTTCAGAAAAATCAATTAACTTTGTCACTTGGTTTTCAATTTTTAATATAACCACATACTAAACATTTAAAGAGTGTTCAATTTCTAGGTAGGCAACCATACTAACGGTAAATTTAGTTAGGTTAGGTCATAGAAATATGCGATGTGAAAATTTTAAATTGGATTACATTTAATACTTTTTCTGTAGCGCAAAAAATGATATACGATACACGGTCGTTTAGTGTGACAGGTCTCGAAAATAACCTAACCTAACCCTTTTCTGGTCCTACCACAGCTACTTGACTTTGCATCGTAATATACTATATTTTAATTGTCACATACACTCAACAGTAAATCGCGCTAAAAATTCTAGGATTCAGTTGTATACCGTTTCATCCAAAATACACTTTCATCGAAATAGCCTTTTCATCCAATGCAATTTCATCGACAGTCCGTTTCATCGACACGACCGTTTCATCGACATGGCCAATTCATCGACACGCACGTTCCATGGATTTTACCTTTCTTCAACAATCATTTCGTCGATAATACTTTTTCATCCACTTTGCATTTATTCAACAACCATTTCGTCGATACTACTTTTTCATCGACAAACCTTTTCTTCAACAAGGACCTTTCATCGACACTAATTTTTCATCGACCTTACTTTTCATCGACAACCGTTTCATCGACGTTACCTTTTAATCGACAAACCTTTTCTTCGACAAGGACGTTTCATCGACACTACTCTTTTGTCGACACAGACGTTACATCGACAAACGTTTCATCAATACTACACTTTCATCGACATTAACATTACTTCGACAATGTCGTATCATCCACTACAGTTTCATCGATACTAGCTTCTTATTGGAAATGTATAATAATAATAAAAGGTAGGGTCGATGAATCGGTTGACGATGAAAAGGTAATGTCACCTTATCAATTTGATAACATAAATATATAAAGCTAGATTAAAACGGGTACCAGGTCACTTCGGCTAGAACTAAGTGTAATCTGTTTTTATGGTCAGAACTTGGTTATATCCTATTGCAGTTTTAGTTTTAGCTGATTGCGCCTGCCTCCAAGTCATTAAAAATAGGTTACGTCTAGTTCTAGCCGGTAAGAAACCTAGTTGTGTTTTGTCTTTTAGCCGTATCATGTAGATACATATGTATTAGATAGATGTAAAAAACAATGCTTGAATCCACCATATTTATGTAATTTTTAACTTTAAATTCTCTCAAGCTGCAAACTCGTTCTCGATTTGTAAATACTTATTACCTGCCTTGTAGTATAAATAGTAATTACGTATTACTAGCTATGTAAATGATAAAGTTATCTTGTTTCATCTGTTTCCTGTGTCAAAACTTTTCTTTGAAGAAGAGCGTCTGGAAGTAAATTGTATCCAGTAGCTGTACAGTAAAGTGATTTGAGAAAGATTCTAAGCATAGATAAGAACGTAACTACTAACACCCATTGAGTCAATTATGAATATATTTAAGAAGATTTAAGTTAAGTAGTGTGTATTGGTAATTGAAAATAAGACACACACGTGATGATTTACGTTACAGTTTTGCAATTAAAGGTGTCCCAAAATAATTTATGGCTAGTAGCAAGATGGGTCTTTTATTGCAAGCAAGCGTGATTTATTTCGATTTATGTGCGAGTTAATAAATCCATAAAGGTGATACAATTAAGCAAACAAATTCAATTAAATTTGCAGTTTTTGTTGGAGGATGAAGGGTACAATTTGGCGGAGATGTAATGATGGTGCTGGACGGCGATGGCGAAGCAGCAGCAAATCAATCAATACCCGCAGCCCCGATATTACTTTATCGAAGAGTCGGAGGATGTTGTCCTGGGGCCAAGTCCGTCTGCTCGCCTCTGTAATAAGCATGTGGCAGGGCCAGACGGCCTCGCGGCTTACTTCTACTTCTTGCACTCCTCCTAAAGGACCTGAGGGCGCGTTCAGCGCTCAGATTCCGCGCTATCTTACCGTTATCGCTATCTTTATACGCTACCCACCATCATATCCTCACATAAACCATCTTATAAGGCCCTCGAATAAATTCAAACGTATACTTTATGCGTGCGTCGTTCTTCATCTTCTTCTTCTTCTTCTTGTCCGAGCTACCTGTTTTTCTATATACCGACCGAGCACATCCAATTACCAAGATCTCATCTATCTTTAACGCTCTATAAAGGTACATTCTATTTAACAAAGGCCATCAGCGAAAAAGGCAACATGAAAACTATTAGCGGACAAATAATCGTACTTGAGTAAAAATCACCTTTAACATATTCAACCTACGTTTTTCTTCTTCGCCTTTTTCATCCAGTCACAGTGTTACAACCTTACGATATCTTATCCTCAACGGGTATCAGATTACAACTAACATTGCTAACACTAATTTTTCAATAATTATTTTTATATTTACTTGATATTTTTTGTTTTTATGCAAACGAAAAGCAAAATTTGATCGGCGACAATTATTTACATAATATTATATTTTTAATTACCAAAGTTTTTGATACTACTTTAATAAAAACTTTTACAAAGAACAAAGATTCTTATATTATCAAAGGTTTAGTAAATGAAAAGTTAATTTTTTCCACCTTGAGTTAAGACAACCAAGCAGCATCGCCTTGGGGGGCATAATCTGAGTGGTCCCTCAGGAGGATACACCCAGGTGTGTAAACCACTTTTTTAAAACAAGTTCTTTGCGTTTACTTAAAAATTAAACGTTTTTTAAACAAAATTAAAATATGTACTATAATAATTCTCATACAAAATATTTTGTACAAATAATACCAAGCAATTTTCTAGGGATTTCAATACCACATACCACTACAAATAATATAAGAATTTTATAAAGAAATAAAATACTCATAATTTCCAATTAAATTAAGTTTTTGTTCTTTAATTCCCCGTTTAGATATATTGCGTATTCGACGTGAACAATATGGGCGACAACAGAAAAGATGCCTTTTATGATCCCTTGGACGTCATCGTTTTCTGCTCGAATAAGGGTAAGTTTGAAATCAGGAAAAAAAAATTGTAGAAAAATTGATTAGACTAACCCCCAGTATTATCAAACACGTTAAACGGTCATTTAATTTTAAATGAGATTTAATTTGACATATATAGCCTATTTTGCAGCTAAACGTCATTTAAACTATATCCAAATTTCCAGAAAATACTATATATGTCAAATTAAACCTCATTTAAAATTAAATATTTAAAATTTTTGATAATATCGGGGGTAAAATAGCTAAATACATTACTAAAATTATATTTCTTTCTTAAATTATAAAATGGACAAAGGACTAAATGGAATTTATATTAGTCCGGAAGTCAGCAATCGAAAAAGGTGTACTTAATAGAAACATTACAATTCCACGGAATCTTAATTATTATAGAATTCTCCAGAGAAATTCACTTATAGTAGGACCAGCCAGCAAACAGGAATTCCAACCTAACATTGTATCATATCACGCTGCATTTTCGTACCCATGCTGGAGGGTTGTAGTTTGTAGTTAGGACTACTATTAATAGCTGAACGGTTGTATAAGGGTCTACTACTACTCTCCAGCACAAGTAGGAAAATTCGGCATCGTTGGTTTGGTTCAATGTCAGTTAGGTTGGAATTTCTGATTACTATATTACTGGTTTTAATATTTCCCAAAAATGTAGAATCTTGTAATTACCTTAAACTATCTGACGTTTGTTTTAAATTACTTAAGTATCTTATTTTATTTTTGATATTTGATATTTGATGGTTGATACATTTAGATATATATATTAATATTTGTAAATATTAATATACATAATATTCATTGTAATGAAGTAAAACTTTTGGAAATGAATGGATATTTTTGTAATAGCCAGGTAAAAAATGATGCAATTTTTTTTACAAAATTTCTATTAACAAAAATATAAATTTGCAAATTTCAATTTTTTTTATAGTTGTGAATAATACAATAAACTAAAATAATCCATGACTAACATCATTTTTTTTTAATTTAAATTGTGTTGACCATCAATAAAATTTCATCGATTTTTAACAAGAGCACCTTTTTTGTTTAGAATAAAATGGGAAATATATTAATTTTAAAAATAAATCACAAAATAGTTATGACCATTTTAACCCCAATCCTCCTTAAATCTACCCTTTCAAAACATGAAAAAAAACAAAACCTACTTATTGACTACACTTTGAAAAGGCTGTAGCCTGTAGCTCCCTTATGAAGCGAGATCAGGCATATGTTTATATGTATAAATCTGATCTCAAGACGATGCGGAATAGTTTTGAATCACCTTGTATAATAACCAAAAATGCTAAGAGGTAGTTTGGTTAAAAGAACAAATCAGAATTGAAGTTTGGTTGCATTTCTACATGTATACAAACTTAGTAATTTGTAAGACTAAAAACCCCAAGAATTACTACGCAGTATATTTAGTTGTCTAGTTTCGGTAACAGTCTTATTTGAATTATCTAGAGACTTGTTTTGTCTTTGTATGTACAGAGAAAAGAACAAATAAATTTCTCCAATTTTGTATTTTTAAAATTACCGGAAAATTTATCTCAATTTTGAAAACCCAACTCAAAAAGTTTAGATTAAATAACTTTTTATTTTGGGAAAAATACAAATACACGAAGGGTTTGTTTATTTACCTTCCAGTATAGTGTTCAGTAGTGTTACTAAGGAGTTATTTACTTGTAAAAGTGATCAGTAAATTAAATTCAATATTCTCAATTTACTAATTTTTTTTACTACTGGGAGGTGAATAAATAGTATAGATATATTATAAATTTACCTCTCAGTAGGCGAAAACCTTTCAGCCAATTGAGATTATCGAATAGTTTAATTTACTGATCACTTTTACATGTAAATAACTCCCTGGTAACTAGTAACACTACTGAACACTTTACTGGAAGGCGAATAAGCCGGCCCTAAACTTATCAAAATGAACTAATACACTCCTAATACACGGTCTTCAAAAATGATTGATACTGTTGACATTGCATGGTAGGAAACCTTAGTTTCCCTCAGTTGGCTACACTGAAATAAATACATACGTTGTGTTCCGGTTGAAAAACCATCGCGAATATTTTAACTGCGGTAATGTTAGTTTTGAAAAAGACTGTTTTTGATAAAATTTGCAACACACTGAGAAATAACTTAAAAAAATATCCGAAGAAAAACTGGCGAGAGACGCTTTCGTTAAAGTGACAGATCAGATTTAAATTTGAATTAAAATTAAAATTACAGGTATAACAACTTAGCAAGTATAAAATCACCTTAGAGTATGTTTAGTTTGTATGTACAGTTTTTTTAATTCACTATATTAATTAATAAATTAATAGCGGAGGCACTGCCTAATTTTTAATGTATTGTTGTTAATAATTTAAACTAAAAATATGACGTAGGCAACCAAATTAACATTATTTGATGGAAAACACTGACATCGTTGTCTGATTGTGCAAAAATTATTTAATTTCAAGAGCGTTTTTTTGGTCGAAAACAGCCACTACAGGATCTAATCTATCTTTGAATTTTCGAACCTATGCTAGGAAATTGTAGTAGTAGAAGATCCTACTAAAACCCCCAAGACAGTAGGACAACCCTCCAGCATGAATAGTACAACATCGTCGCTGATTGGATTCAATGTCGGTTAGGTTTGAATTCCTGTTTCCTGGCCAGTCCTTCTATATAAAGCTTAATATTTCCACAAAATGATATATTTGAGTTGCATTTACTTATAGTATAATTTTCATCGTTGGAGGAAATCTACCCAAAATCCGATAAGGTTCTTTGGAATATTGTTCTTGAAAAACTATCGTGTTTTTTCTTAAAAGAAATTGGTGATGCTTTTAAAAAATCCCAAAATTAAGTTACTTAAAAAGTTAAAAACTTGTGAAGGCATTTGATGTAACTTAAAATGTTAGAAACTTTTAATACATTTTTTGCATCCATTTAAAGCCTGACCATTGGGAAAAACTTTAGGTCTCAATAAAAGAAAACGAAAATATTAAATAAAGTTAAGTATACATTTTCAATTGTGTTTAACCTTTCACGAACAGTTCTTAAAAATATAATAATTTCTTACTTATTCTTTAAAAAATAAAATTATTATTTTGAAATCTTTAGTTACTAAAATTTACGTTTTACTATCAAATTTATAAAATTAAAAACCAATCTACCAATCAAAATGTCAAACGACGCAAATAGTTTTACTCAAAATTCTGGGTTCTTGGATAAATTTACGTTCACGTTCAAAATTGCAGAAAACATTTGACCATATGCACTTTATTACTTGTGCATTTTCAATTAAATATAAAAATATTTTCAATTTTTTTGGATAAAAACGGCATTTCTACAAATATCTTCCGAAAATCGACCTTTTTAGTGTAGGTCACCAGTCACCAAATAATTAAACATATTAAATTGATTGTTTTATAATTAATAGTTCCTTCAACCGAGAATATCATTGTGGATATTACTAACAATTTTATTAAATCACTTTACACGACTTAATTTCGAGTTGTCACAATCAGAACAAATACGAAGGCGAGTTTTACCGATCATAGCCGATGTTGCGATAAATGAACCTTAAAATGTCTATTATTACGGAGCTCTGAGGTGGAAGTCTGTAACCCTAACGAGTTGATCTCGGTTGTCAAATTTTCACGTTAGCTGAGTCGTTAGTTACTAGTTTTTGGTAGTCTATAACACCTGACGACTTACGAAACGGGACGAAATTACAACCGACAAGGCTTACAACGTTGCCGACATTATTTTACGAAATTTGTCTATGGTTTAGCAGTTTTTGAACGCATTTTGAATAAAACACACAAACTGATTTTGGCATGTAATTAATTGACGTAAAAAAATAACAAAGTTTAAAGTGGCATTTTAATAAAAACAATAAACTAGTGTACAGTCTTTGTAAATGCCTTGTTCCAGTTTTAAGCGTTCTGTTATTTGAATTTGTAGCTTTAATTGACATTTTTCATAGTACCTATAATTCTTCAATATGGTTAGGAAATAGAAATGCGCATCCAAAACCACATATCTATATGCTTCAGTTATGCTGTAGCACTTTGAGAAAGGTTGGAAAGTAATTTCTCGATTTCAACGATTTTTTCGGCGAAGGAACGATATAAGTCAGGAAGAGGTCGAACTTCGGATTTTGCTATCACGTCCTTTTAGCGGTTATGGAGGAGGACAAACGTTGCACCTCTAGAACACTGGCTGAGAACTTAAATATCGATCATTTTATCTCTGTAAATTCGGCAAGATGTGGAAATTAACCGGATTTTCCCGCACAAGCTTATTCATACAATAACAAGGCCCAAAGAGTTCGAATTTTTACCGATTTGCTCCAGAAAAAAACGGCGAAACCGCGTAAAAAAGAATTAAGAAGAAGACATGAAAGTCCTTTTGGCTGCATGGTAAAATTGTATTCTATCTACAATGTGATTAAGCTGCAATCTTCATTTGTATACCTAGATTAAATACTACATCGTAATTTCATCATGATTTTTTTGTAATAAATTTACTAATTTTTCTATGGCATTTATATGCCTTTCTAGAAGTTTATAATTTTCTTTTAGTAATTTTTATTATTATTTATTTTCATTTACGTTAACAACGCTTCAAACACGGTTGCCTCTCCCCAAACGACTGAAACTCGTTATCAAAAACACGTTACTAACGAGATTTAAGCTTACAGACTACCATTTTTGTCAATCTCGGTTAGGAACGAAACTAATGACGTCAAAACAAACAAATAATGACGTGCTAACGTGAAAAGTCGAGACGTTAGCTGTTACAGACTTCCACCTCAGTAGCGAAGGTACCTACTAATCTTACACAGGGTATCTCTAAAAGGTCTGTACTATATAATATCTTTGATATCAAAGTAAAATAATTTAACCAAACTTGTCTCTATTCAAGAGTGCTACAGACCATCAAAGTTCTTGGAAAAATTTCGATTTTACTAAATTACTAAAAATATATGAAATCATACAAGAAAAAGGTCTCAGATGGGTCTGTGGTATCGTTAGAGTACAGATCTTTTAGAGACAACCTGCATAACCTCAGAAATCTTTTATAAAATAGATATAAAACTTATTAGGGCCGATTGCACTATTGTCACAATGGAAAATCTGTCACTTAAGGTTTAAGGATTAGTGGTGCAAAAGTAAGTATACTTAATACTTATATACAAATACTTATTTAGAAGCACCAAAGAAGAAAAACCACATAAATGACTAGATTTTTCGCTAGTTAAAGTCTTCGATTTTTGGATAATCTAATTAATGAATTGAGGTTTTGATTGCCTATAATAAAGTTTACTGATATTTAAACCTTTGGCAGTCCACTTTGAATAATCTTATCACACCATTAAACATTTAAGATACAACGCTTAGGAATATTAATCAAGATTTTTTTAGAGCTTGCCAGGACCCGAACCTTTAATGCCGCTATGATTTTATTATAATGGCATGATAGGTAATAGGTATCATGGTGTGACTGGTGAATATTTTAGTTAGCTTCGAGAACATTCATCTATTTTGTGGAGAATTTCCTTATAATCATAATGACCGAAGTTGTTTTTTTCAATCGGCAGAATATGTAAACACGTGCTATTTATTATACATTTCTGCCTGTGTAAAAAGCGCGCCCACTGACGGAGTAATCGAATATGGGTAGTGTAAAAACATAAGAGTCGGAATGTCGAATAAAAGAAGAAGGAACTTAAAATCGAGGATAGTTTGCAGGATAAATTGTGTATACTTCTTTTGTATATTTCAGTAAAAGGTTATATGAAGTTTTGCGCTAAAATTAAACTTTTAGATATGAACTTATTTGAATGAAAGAATGGAAGTGGAGGAAAATTGGTGGTAGGATGAAGGTATTTGATGTGGGAATATTTGTTTTGAATGAACCGATAAGAATGAACGAAATGCATGAATGAAAATAGTCTGATGGGTTTTTGCTTAGAATTTTAAAGAAATAAATCGATAAAATAAAATCAATCATTTAATTACAAATGAAGGCGAGTCGCTTAAATAAAATTATGGCCATACAATGCAGTCGTCGCGTACGTGAAACAATTTAACAGATGCCGTAATGATATCGTACGTGTAGAGATCGAGGCAAATAAGTAATTAAAGCAGTAAGAAATCAATGTGCGGGCTACCTGGCAATAAATAAATAAAAGAAGATATGAATATTCAACGAATGTCCCGCGTACTGTTATTTATATTTATAGGGAATGGTGAATGGTGAATTGGCGAGCCGACTGCGACCGGACGACGGACGCTCTTTTCTTTTTTCTGCGGCCCGGCAACGAGAAGAGAGCCACTGTCATACGCGCCCGTCGAACATAATTTATCTGTCTGTACTGCCACAATGGGCAGTCCAGCCTTTGAATTCTTAGCCCCAAATTCCGATTCAAACATATGTTTAAAAAATATTTTATACGAATACCGGCCACTTTTTATAAGCCATCCCGGCAGCTGTCTTCCACTCTGATTCTAAAATCATGTCCTCCGAATCAACACACGCACGCAATTTCACCCACAAAAAAAACTATATCCACCTTTTTAACATCTCCTCCAAGCTCATAACTTACAAGCTTAACTGCCAACAAAAAATGTGCAAACTTACTATTTTACCAACGTTACCAGTATCGTACCCTGCGGTACACCAGTTAAGGCACGGTGTGGATGTTTACAAAAAGGCAAGTCGTGTAATTTTAAAAATTTCTACACCCCACGTGCAAAAGGAAGAAAAAGCAAGAAAAGCACGGTAGCTATTGGTCATCACCGATAAATAAGAAGAGTTAACAATGCCAAGTAGAGAGTTTGGAGCATAGATCGTGAGGTGAGGCAGTAGACCATGTCTTTGCGGCATGTGAAAACAATCGGGACTCACGTATTCATATTCAAAGCACATCAGGTCACATGGAGAGACCGTTCGGACGATATAAATCGTCTGCGTGAACGGTAGCATCTCGAGAACAATTGTTCTTGCTTACTGTTTTACTACAAACTCGTTTTATTTATCTCCAACGCCAAATTTCTTCGATTAATTCGTTTGGAGCGGCACGGCCGATTTAAATAACGCCGCGAAGCGTTTTTGCGGCAACAAGTGCGGAATGCAAATAATAACCCTGACTGACTCTTCTGAAGGAGAAGAGAGCAGAGGACGAACGCACCCAATAATTATAAGATGTTGTCAGGGCGTCACCAACTGCTTCTGTTCACCACTGTACAGAACTCGCTTCTATGCTTTGGGTCGCAAGGCTCAAAATAGCAGCTTGCTTCTTTCGCCGACAAGAAACGTGCGTGGGTCTATAATATAATTTACTATCCATCTCGTATAATGGCTAGATAATTACTGGATGTTCATCTCAACGATCTCCGGTAGCTGGACATTGTAATACTGTAACTATACTTTGATAAAAGATGATTGTTATTTATTACAAAGGCATTTTAATTATGGTCGTCTCGCTTAACCGATAAGTTACCTCCAACATTCTTACCAAAAAATTTAAATACATCCTACAAATCCATACCTTCAATTTTCTATTACGAAGGTATGCAATATTTTAGAAAGGGCTACTCTAATAGCTCCCCTTTTTTCATTTTCTCAAAGACCACCTCTAAGATCATTCGAAATGTCAAAAAACTAGGAGGTTATTACAGTTCCGTTAAGTACCCAAATTACATCCTAATACTACGATACAATACTAACAACTTTTCGGAAAAAAAAAACATAATATTCTATAAAAATCTCACTTTCCGTAAATGTTGATCTTCATCGCCAGTTTTTACTGGAATTTAAGTTACTTTGCAATTTTACAGAGTAAATAAAAATTTCAAAACTTTTAAAGTTGAAAAATTTGGTTTGCAAATGTTTGTAAGTAACCTACAGATATTTCGAAAAAGTGAATAATTTGATTACAAAAATCGTTTTTTTATTTAAATCACATAATGCCTTCAAAGTAATTTTTAAGCGTTTTTTTTAAATTTTAATTTAGTTTTCTCCTGAGAATATCATTTACATTTTTTGCGAAATGACATTTATATACATAACAAAAAAAGCAGCAATTAGGCAAATGTAGAGTTTTTTAGATAAAAAAATGAAAATAAAAAGTAAATTACACTTAACCTTAACAGTATTACGATTTGCAAGGTAATTGGATTAATCGATGCTTGTTAATTCCCAAAGTATTTATGAATAATTATAAATTAATAACAGTGTACCTTAGTAAAGAATTTTACGCCCCTTATTATTTATAATTTACTCAACAAATGTAGGAATTAATCAATATTGCATTACTACATAATATTGAAAGTCGTTAAAGGTTACTAAAATTACAAAAAAAGTAATAGTTAATCATAGAACACTAATACATAAATTGGATAAATTGTAAATTTACAAATTAAATTTTAGTTATTTAAGAATAATATTTGAGGAGGAGACAGTCTAAATGCATTAGCCTAAATTCATTTCTTCATAAGAAATATTTCTTTAAAGACGTGATTAACTTTAACGACGTATCTAAAAATTTTAATCACGGTCGCTGAATACAGGCTATTAAGTCCATTTTTTAATTATTTAGTTAGGGTGTCGGTTGTCCGACCCTAACTAAACATAACCTTAAAAGTTTGGTAATAAATATAAATTTAGAACAATTTTAAGGTTTTGTTTATTTAGTTACAAATGTTAAATTTACTTTACTTTTGGGAAAAAGTACAAAAAATAAGAACTATATACAGAGTGTCTCACTTATTTTCCAGCAAAAATTTTTTTAGATAGTAAATGTCATTCTGAACAAAGAATTTCTTATGAACTAATATTTTTTTTCGACTCCTTAAGAAGTTACCTACAGCAATTTTAAAATTTCAAAATTTTTATGATTTTCTGGGACACCCTGTATAAATTTCATTTTATTTGAATTTTTTAAATTTAAATCAAGTGTGCTTTAGATTTTGAGATTATCTGTAAGCCAATCAGATAGGTTAGTTTTCTTGACAGAAATTTTAAATTGGTCCACTTAATTTAAAAACAGCCAATAATGTTCAGAAAGGCAAGTTGGGAAAGACAATATCCAAACCATAAATCTTTTAAATATAAACATGATGATAAGAAGAAAAATTATACAGGGTGTCACAAAAGTCATTAAAATGTTGGAATTTTAAAATTGCTGTAACTTCTTAAGGAGTCGAAAAAAATATTAGTTCAAAGGAAATTTTTTGTTCACAATGACATTTACTATCTAAATAAAATTTTTGCTGGAAAAAGAGTGACACCCTGTATACGTATATGTATAATATTTAGACTGTCAACTGAAAATTGTTACAGGATGTCTATAAAAGGTCTGTACAAAAGGATGCCGCATACTCCTGAGATTAAAATAACCAAACTTATCTAAATCTAAAAATGCTTCGTTAAGTTGCTATAGACTATAGACCATCAAAGTTCTTGAAAATATTTAGATTTTTTTTTAAATTAAAATCTGGTAGGTATATTAATTTATTCAGAAAATATTTTATTTGTGTCTAAACGCTAAACAGTATAATTATTTCGAATTCTAGCCTATTGTTCGCCCTCTGGTGGCAAACAAATTAACCTATCAATGAGGTACTCGATGTAATTATTCCGCTTGGCTACATAATATGTTTCAAATGCATATTATGAGTTTAAATCCAAATTAATTTAATAGTTTTTGTGAGGCGATTATAATATATAAGATATGCAACATAAATTGTAAATTTTTGGGCTGACACCACCTCACTTTCGCCAAGGGTAGCTTATCTCGCATATAAAAAGTTTTTACCTTAAGTTTCCCGGGGAATCTACGAGATGGCGCTGTTTTATTACTTTTTTAGGCAACTTTATTTACAATCCTCTATACTTCTCCTTAATCAAAAAAATATAATAGGTATGGCATAGATAAAATGTTTGTAATTGGCTCCTATTTTTGGACTTTTCGGTGTGTGTTTTTGTGTTAAACTAACAACTAACAGTCAAACACTAACATAAAATGAGAATTTCCCGTCTAAAAATCTGGGGAATTTGTTTGCTTCAAGTTCATAGTAACACAAAATCATGTCAAAATCAACACAAAGTAACTAGACATCACAAAAGCGGAGGTGTAGGTGTAATTTTTACCGTTATTTCGTTATTGTGCCTTCTATTTTATAAATCTTTTTTTGGTGTTAGCATCTAGGTCGAAAATAAAGAAAAACATTTTCAATATTTGACATTTGCTGTGAAATTAGAGATTTTGGAAAAAAATTTTGCTTCGCCGTTGAATTAATAGAAGATTTTCTTTTTAAGAGTTCGGTTGTACCAACCTGTGTATTTGGTTGCCTACATATCAAAACTCAATCATTTTAGCTCACCCTGTATGTTAAACAGTAAATAGGCAGAAAAATAAATAAATATTAACCATTTAATTAAATTTTTTTCTTTTCGTTAAAACAGCTAAATGATAAAGAGGAGAAAATGTTTGCTCCTCATTAAGTATTGTAAACTACAATATTTAACAAAGAGGGAACATTAAATAAATGTTTAAATATTTGAGAATTAATTAAATTTCCAACTACTTGTCAAAAGTGCAGAGGGAATCTACGCGATGGCGCTATTTTTACGGTCCGAAAATTTTGTATTCGCGATTTCGGAATTCCGGTCGCCCTCTGGTGAAATTTTTTAAACTACTGAAGTGAGGTAACGTCAAAAAGAAAAAAAAATACGTTTAAATTATACATTAACGCTTATAAAAAGCGAAAATTACCAATTACCTATTTTATTAGTTTCGTAATCTAAAATCAATCATGGGGTATTATAATATGTAAATTATAAACAAAATAAATAAATTTATGCCTCACTTGGATCAGATGTTTCTGTCAAAACAGCGCCCCCTACAGGTAATCCAAATCGCGAATACCAGATAGGCATCTATTTTATCTATGAGCATAAACTCACCTTTAGTTCAAATTTTCGCCACTGAGGGTGGACATCTATTAGTAGTTAAAATTGCCAATATTGTTTTATGAGGAATAAAAGAAATACTTTTTGTGGTTCGCGGGACGAGTCATTAAAAGTTCTTTTACTCCAAATAAAATACACTATTCTTTCTTCAAACTTTTAAATTTTTAAATAATAATGTAAAAAAATAATTTTCGAGTGTGATGACATACCTGATATAATGGTCATATTGTCAATGTCATAGATAAAGTCAATGGGTGCGTTCAGCGAATGCAACTGTTGAGAGAGTTGGCATAAGCAATTCGCTGAGCGTATACTTATTCTCAGCAGCTTTATAACTCACTAATCGGAAAAAATAGTGATGGTTCCTGTCAACGATCAGCGTGAGTTCTAAAGTTGTGATATTAACTAATATTGGGAATTTTAAGAACCAGCTCGCCCTCTGGTTGCAAAAATATGAACTTCTATATTCGGTACTTACTTTTTCTATTTAATGCATTGGTACATGTTTTTTATCTTTGTTGAAGCTTTAAATAATAAATCTATTTGCGTTTTGTTAAATATGTAGTTATAAGGTAAAATAATGCATTTTAAAAACAATTTTTGACACTGACAAGTACCGACTATCCTCCACTTATAGCGCCATCTATACGTAGTTAAAATTGCCAATATTATTAAATAATGTAACTGATAATGGACATAAATTCTTCTATGTTCTTATGGGACATTCCAAAATGATCTAAATTACTTAAATTTTAATTAATTACAATATTTTGCAGATATCCTTCATTATAGACTGGATCATTGCGGATTGGAACATTATTATTTTCAGGACCATGTTTAATAATAACTTTTGCACTCCATGATTTACATCAACGTCGTCTAGAAAGTAGTCCATCATCATAATTTCGCTGAACGCACCCAATGTATATTGGATTGCCAAATAGGCTAAGCAAAGACTTCTATGTTTTTTGTTGTTATAATATAGATGTTATAACAATAGAAAACATAAATATAGAAAACTTTGGGAAAAAGTGATAGACTAAAAACGCCAAAAACGCGTCGTTAATGTTGAAATAAACAAAATGACATCTTAAATGTAAAAAGAACGTTTATATCATCGTGATAAAATAAAAAATGTTCTGATTAATAATTTAACAATTTTCAATTAAAATTTATTAATAATTGATTATGTACATTAGAATCATCTCCCTTAGATCTATGAATAAAATTAATTTCAAAAAATTAATTGTGAATTTACCTATTTGTATGATAAAACTATACGCTAAATAATTAAAATAAAATATTTATAAATATGTAATTAAATACATAATTAATACATTATTAACATCAGGAAATTAAAATATTTTGATGAGGTCGGCAACTAACATTGCATTAATCCCGACATGGTTGTCGAATTGTGCAAAATGGTGTTAAAAATTCACAACTTTAAAAGCCTTTTCTGAAGACCACGCATATTTTCATGACCCAACATTTTACAAAATTAAATATTCTATACATGTGGTATGAATATTAACTTTGGAACACGATCTTCCCAGAGAACGATAACCTCCATTCAGGAAAATTTGGTTTTTTATCACAAACATACTAGGAACTTACCAGTGTTTAATATTAAGTACAAAAAAGGGTGTTACATTTAAAATAAGAAAGTTGATGTTCCGGAAATCCTGGAAGTGAAATTGAAAATTCTTTTAGTTCAATAAAAGCGTTTTCTTTTGCCATATAACATAGTAATATTTCAAAGTTTTATTTTTTAAATAAAAAAATTAAAGGTGGCGGCCTTAGTTTCGTGGACACCCGGTATACATTGATGAAAAAAGCATTATAACCAAAGTGAACCTAAAGAATATTTTGGTGTAACTCGTAATTTCAAAAACACCGGGAAGTATATGAAACCAGAAGTAACTGTTAAGTTATCCTGTATGTCATTTTTTAATCTTACAAACAAAACTATGAAACTTTACAATTATCTCCTGGTGGCGAGCAAAAAATAGTTTGTATACTCAATTGACCAAAATCAATAAGTGGGCTAATTGTTTTATAAAATTTGAAAATTGTTTAATTAATTTAGTTAAAATTTAAAATATTGATTATTTATTATTATTTATTAATAATATCTTAATATATTTAAAAAGAAAATTTAAAAAATCTTTGGAAGATAAATGTTTATGATTTATGATTAAAAACACATCAAGTAACATTTTTGGGCGAATTTACGTAAAATTTACGTGTAATAGGTATTCGAAGTAATTGTGTTCAAATCAAATTATTTCCTTACGACCTAAAATGTAAGTAAATTTTACGTATTTGGGGAAAAAATTAAAGTGTAAAGCACAAATGTGTTGAGTTGTTTAGTTTAAAAGAAGTCTGAGAATGGGTAGAATTATTTTTCATCTGGAGGACTTGTTCGTGGTTCTTCTAACCTCAAGATTTTCTAAATGGCAATCCACATTTTTTAATAAAAAATTGAATCTCGAAAAAACAATAACATTTTGTCTGAAGCATTTTTCTTTTTACAGATTTTTTTATAAGTTTTGTATTATAGTTGTGATATTTTTTAAACTTTTTTTCTAAAGTTATAAGTTATTTTTTGTTGAAAATTAAAAACATATGTAAAATTGTCTTCATGCGAAATTGATAAAATTTACTAAAACTTATTTAAAATAATACTAATAACTTTTTTGAGGGGCAAATAAAATTTAATTTATATATTATGTATGTAATTTAGAATGAGTGTTGGTTGCTTTTTGAATGAAGAAAGTAGTTTTTTATTTTTTCAATTTTCAAAAAAAATTTAAAAAATTATCATAAACTTATTTTTTAACCTATGAACTGAAAATGAGATGTTACATTTAAAAAAAAAGTTAATGCTGGCTAATCAAAAAAAAATAATAATTTATTGAATCATTCAACCTTTTTATTAATTTAAAGGTTGTTACTTCGGCAAAAAATTTTTTAGATAGTAAATTCTGAACAAAAAATTTCCTATGAACTGATATTTTTTGAACTCCTTAAGAAGTTACAGCAATTTTAAAATTCTCATGTTTTCTTTGAAAGTCCGTCTATAATTTTCGTTCTTATTATCAATTTTTTATTTATATCACTAAATTTATATAGGGTGTCCCAAAATATTATTATAAATTTGAGATTTTAAAATTGCCCTGTAGAATTAACTACATAATTATTATTTTTGCATGTGTTCCGAAAATTCTAGTAAATATAGATTTGATTTGTTAATTGTTTACTAGTTCATAGTTATTTATTTGTAATATCCTTAAATCAGTAAAAATAATTAAATTTCAATATTTGTTATTTTAATTTTTTTGATTTGGATATTAATTAATTTAAAAAAAATAAATTATATTCTAAAAAATGGAATTTATGCAATTTATTTAAGATTCCTATTTTCTTTGAAATTATTATTGATTTTAAAAGCATTTGAAATTTGAACGTCTGTAAATCTGCAAGTAGGGCGTTAGAAACTCACAGTTAGTTCGAACTAACGCTACTAGATGCCATCGCATGTCTTGTCTAATGAATAAAACAGTTGAATATATCGCTGAAATGTAAAATGTATAAAGAGTGCCTACATTTGTTTTAAATTAAAATAAGCAATCTTTTGCTAGTTATCAATGAGTTTTAAAAAATCAAATTTATAGTATTTAGTATTTCTCACCTAATAGCATTAAAATAAATTAAAAATTAAATCGTAAATATTTAAAATTTAAATTAGGTGAATTATTTTACCTTACTAATGCGTTTTTTGCTGCATTATTATAAAATTATTCGAAAACATTTATTTGAATTAAAAGTGCTATAATTAAAAATAAGAATGCAAATTTGAAATTGCCAGTTCTTATTACTTTTAAAATGCTTTTAATGCTGATAATTAGTTACAAACACTTAAATTTTAATAATACATTTATCATTTATTTATTTACAATATAAGTATTTTGTATTTTGCTTTCATTTTAATAAATTTAAATTTAATTCGTTGCTTGTGTTTGTTTCGATTTAAATAATATTAAGGTTCTTAATATTTTTGGAAGATATTTTGTGAGTTGTAATGTAATAAGTACACGAGTTATTCGTAATTACAAGAAATTAGCAATTTAAATTTTTAAATCGTTGTAAATATAAATTCATAAAATCATATGGAGGGAACAATTCGGAATTTAAACAAAACGATTGCTTTTTAAAGCATTTTTAAAAATTTTGTTGATATAAATATTTTTAAATAAAACATGAGTTTAAATAGAAAAAAAGAAATTTGTTAGCAAAATATAAATAATTCATTTCCTTATATAAATGTCAACATTTTCGCAAAGTTTGGAAATTATGTTTATGAATATTTTTCTAGGACTCATTCATTCCTTAAAATTTTCTAAAAATTTTTGGAACCTATTTTTTAATGCTTTTACCAATTTTCCTAAACTTTTTTTTTATAAAGGAATTTCTTTTTGGAGTGAAATTTTAGAAATGAATAAAGGTACTTGATTTTATTATTTAATAAAATTGCTCATTTTTCACAGTTGGTCGTTGTATAGGTTTTTTAAAAAAGAGAAGAGAGAGAATGTACAGTATAAAGAGTCGGCCAGGGCCAGAACAATGGGTAAAGATCGCAGTGAAAGAGACAAATCGGTGAATATAGGAGGTTATCTATCTATTGAGCTTTGTGAAGAGGTTCTTCGGCCAGATAAGGGGTAAAGGGTCACACGGCATGGCACGGCAGGGGTGTCTTGTGTAGTCACATTGTAAACAGCCACACTCTACAGTCTAACTCAACTGCTGGATGTTCAAGCCCCATCACGATAAAAAGACACCAACAACACCTAAGATCCAATTTTCAAATAACGAACAAATTTCACAAATTGTACAAGAACAAGTGAAAAATTATCAAATGTTATGGTATTTTCATGAAATTAACAAAAATAATACTACCTTAGCAAAATTTTAATATTGAATTTGGGAAGAAATTTAATGTAAAATGAAAGAAACCGGCGACAACAATGTTGAGGTAAAGTGAAACGGTTGAAAATAAGATTAGGTGAATCTGTTCGTAAACAGTCTTGTAATCCTGAGCTACTTAAGACCAGCAAATTACACACCTTATCCCATTTAGTAATGCGTTTATTGCTTTACCACTGGGAAAAACCAAAACATGTCTAGAGACAAGGAGACCTCCTGGTAATAAAATGAATAAAGTTGTCTTATTTTACCTGAGATGGCTCGGACACCTCGGTCAGGTCACCCGCCTGGAAAACGCAATTATCCCATTGTAAAAGCAAATCCCCGAAATCTCCTAAAAGGATAATCTGCGCAAAATTAAGGGCGTTTTTAATTACCTTTACGTTTTACCGAGAAAGGGGGGGCCAACAACTGACGAACTGACAATTGAGAAGCAAGACATTTGGAGCGCGAAACTAAACTTCCCAAAAATATTTGAAACGAGAAGATGGAGTTAATTATAAACTTACGCGCGTCGCCTTTTTGCTTAATTGCCATAAAAACTACAACGGAAAATTTGGGAGGTAATTAGATGCGCGCAGTGCTCGCCTCTTTCTATTTTTTTTCGGCAATTAAATGCTCACAATGATAATTAGGAGGTTAATATAGATAATTAATTAGCTGAAAAAATTGTACGTAAACCAACAAGGGATTAACTTTTATTTATCCAACTGTTTAATTTATTACAAACATTAGCTAAAAAAAATCAGCTATTATTATTACATAAATGCACTGCAATTTTCAAGTTTTGTTTTAATATTTCTTAAAACTTGTGTTGCAGCTTTAATATTTTTATTATTATTGTAGTAGGTACATTATGGTGAAGAGAGCAGCTTAAATTTACAATATGAGACAGATGTTTTATTGCTCAGGTGTGATGATCAGGATACGGTGTCCTGTGACATGTCCTAATATTCGTATCCTTCTTCCTTTCGTTTCGTTACGCCCTCGCCGACACCGGCTCAGGTAGCACTTCTTTACTTTTTTACCCTTCCGATAAAAATAATACGAATATCAAGTTTAAAATTGTTCAAAATACCCATCAAAAGAAAAAAATACTAGATTTTCAGATAATATTTACATTTTTTCTTATTTGGTGTATTTGTTTTCCATCTCAAAATTCTTTCATTTCATGAAAGGATATTTAATTGTTAACAAAAATAAACTTATTTATTTCAATTCATTACACTACAGAGGCCGGATTTTGTTTTGTTGGCGAGTTTTATGAACTCGCCAAAACGTCATCATTTTCCGCCAATTCGTCATTATTTACATTGTTCTCTTCACCTGAATGATGACGTTTTGGCGAGTTTTAGAATCCGCCGTAGAAACAAAATCCCACCTCAGAAGTCTGTTCTTCAAAAGGAATATAAATTAGGTTAGGTATAGAAATCATAATTAGTGACTTTAGTAATTATAAACTATACATATTTTTTCCTGAAATTAAAAAAGTTTCAGCAAAGGAAAATTATTAAAGAGAGACAATTTTTTTCATGGGAAAATTATATCCTTTCTTTAAATAGGTAGGTATATAATATTAAAAAATTCACAGTTTCGTTTTTATTTTAATTTTTTTTACCAATATACATTGAATTTTGAATATTTTTACGTAATAAACGTTTTTTTTAATTTAATGAAGATATTTTTAACAAAAGTAAAAAATTCTTAACATTTTTATTTTTTATACTAATTAAATTAAAATTTTGTAGGAATGTTGGGACACCCTGTATATTAAAAATATTTTGCCAAACAACTTACATTACTGAGTTTTACATATTGTGAAAACAAAAATATCAACTTTAAAATCACCCTGTATACTAGGTTACTATAAAAACTCAAAATCAGTGAAATATAGTTTTAACCAGTGAAAGTGAATAAAGATGTTTTTTAAAACTGATTTTAGCTAGTTATAATACGAACTAACTAAATATATTTTTAAAAACAAGAATAAATAAAAATTTTAACATTATTTTAAGTTTTAGCTGAGAGCTTCAGTTAAGATCAGTATTACTTAATCATTTATTTTTTTGAATTATTACTTTCTTATGTCTAAAATAGTTCTAATATATTTATTATTAGGAATCAGGTAAAACTAGTTTTGATCGAAATCCTTAGTTAAAACGTGAAATAATGTTGAAGAGTTAGTTTATTCGGTTTTTGATTTACTAGTTAAAACTAGTTTTAAGAAACGCCTTTAGTTCATTGTGATTTTGATTAATTAAAGCTAGTTTTTAATGACTTGAAGTTGTTGGTAGGAAATAGTTTAAGCTCAGTTTTAATTTTTTGTGCAATTTTAAATTTTTGTTTGAATTTTTGACTTATTTATTAAAGCTAATAGTTTTTACGTTTTTTGTTAAGTCATTGAAATATTTTTTTTTATTTTGCGTATTTATAAAATGTGTATACAGGGTGTCTCACTTTTTCCAGCAAGAAATTTTTTTAGACAGTAAAAGTCATTCTAAACAAAAACATTTCTATGAACTTCTAATGAATTTTTTTCGATTTGAGAAATTACAGTAATTTAAAAACTAGTAACTTTTTATGATTTTTGTGAAATACACTGTATTATACAGAAGGCTGCTTCTTTATTTTTTATCCGATTTTAATGAGTGATGTGTCAAATTAAATGGTTTGAAGAATACTACTATCAGATGATAAAGGAATAATTTTATTTTTGAAGACGTCAGAGAAGTAGGAGGCAACTTTTTTTTCAAATAGCAACATATTTTTTCGATTGAAAAAAATCATTAACAAAAATAATTTAAACCAATTATACTAATTTTTTTTTTAATTAATTTTTTAAATTTGTTTTTCTTATTTTTTATTATTACATATTAATTTTTTAAATTTAATTCAATTGTTTTTTTTGTTTTAGAGTTTCCAGTTTTTTATTTTTTTAAATGTTGTTTTTTAATTTATTAATAATAAATTAAAAAATTATTAATAAATTAAAAATTATTAATAATAAAGTAATAAACAAAATTTAAAAAAATAAAAAACTGGAAACTCTGAAACTCTGAAACAAAAAAAAACAATTGAACTAAATTAAAAAAAATTAATAATAATAAAAAAATTTAAAAAAAATAAGAAAAAAAAATTTACAAAAATTAATTAAAAAAAAATTATTGGTATAATTGGTTTAGATTATTTTTGTTAATGATTTTTCTCAATCGAATAAAATATGTTGTCATTTGAAAAAGAAAAATTGCCTCCTCCTCCTCCTCTGATGTTTTCAAAATTAATCTTTTATTTTATGTGATAGTAGTATTCTTGAAACCATTTAATTTGACAAATCACATATTAAAATCGGAAAAGAAACTACATCGTTGGCCGTTTTTTGTGCACCCCTCGGTATATTTTGTTATTTTTAAATTGAGTGGAACATTTAAAACTTTTCTTGATGAAATTATTCTGATTTGATTGTCTTAAAGATAAAGTCATAATTTTTAAAATTACTGTAACTTTTTAAGGGGTCGAAAAAACATAGCAGTTGATAGGAAAATTTTTGTTCAGAATGATATTTATTAGTAGAGTAAGAAAAATGTGGAATAAACTAATTAATTAGTATTACTGTGTTTATTTTCATATTTATGCTGTTGAAAAACTCAACTAATTTTTAAGAAGAATGAATAATGTTACAATATCATCGAAGTTTGTTGATTTGAAAATGGTAGTTGCTAAGCAATTTGTAGGTTATATCGTGATTTGACAAATATCACATCAGAGTTCCTAACTACCAGAAAATTTATTAAAGTTTATTAGGTTAAAAAGAGCAAAGTAAAAAAAATAGTTTAGAAAATTCGTTATATTAGTCGGTATTAGCACTTGTTTGTTAAAATATTCGTTGCTACTCGGCTCGTATTTTAAAATTGAACGCGTGCTATAAGCTATAATATGCGACTTATGAAACTCGTTTTTTTAAATATATTATGTACTATTAAATGTTCGCAATTCAAGAACATTAAATAATGTTCTTTTATTTTAATTAAAAAAAAATTTAGAAAATCAAGTTTAAATAAAATAAAAAAATATTCTTTTGTTATTTTATGCCAACTTGATTTTCTAAATAAAAATTTAATATTTTTTTCAATTTTTTTTTATTAAATTAAAAGAACAATGTGTTATATCATTTAAATTGTATTTTTTTTTTCTCTATCCAATGGTATAAAAATCAAATATCGCACCCATAAGAAAATCAAAAGTTGTTTTAAAATAAATGAAATTTAGTTAACTTAAATTTTTTTTCTTAAGGTCAATTGATGTATGTAACACTGCCAAATTGCAATCGAAAAAGTTAAGTGATTACAAAAATATTGAAGGAAAACGAAAATGCGAAGTTTCAGATTTTTCATGAAATTTCAGGACTAGAGCAAGATATCTCGGATTTTTAAATAGATTCTAAAGGAGTTTCAAAAGGGGCAACTTTTTTATAATTTAAGCAACTTTGTAACTCTTTAGATTCACAAGATCCTAATGGTGTGGACCGTAAGAGTGACCACCTTGTATACCTATAAATTAATAAAGTATTTATTATTAAATTTTAAGTTTTATTTAGTAAAAGAATATTTTTAAGGATTTGTGGTGCAAATAATGATATAATTATATGTATTTTAGTGTATTTTTATTTTTATACCATGAGTATTTATTTAATGTTATATAAAACTTGAATTATTAATAAAAAATTAAAACTTTTCGTTTGTTTTTGTTTATTTGGTGAAAACCCTAGTTACATGTTTTATTGTCATTACATAAAAATATTTTTAATTTTAATATTCAGGGTAATCGCAAATACTTTTTAAATTATTTTTAATTTTTAAATAAAATTAAAATATTATATTGAAGAGCGAGTTTTTGCTGAAACGAGTTTTTAAAAACAAGTAATCTAGTTTTTATATTGATTTTAAATTTGAATTAATGTCAAAAAATATGTTAGTTTTGGAGTAGTTGGTAGCACTGATGTTTTATTATTGTCATTATTTTACTTGATTTTATTGGAGATTTTTAAATTCTAGACGCCCTCTCATGGAATTTTATGAACTACGCGAAAGGAGTAAAAGTAAAAAAGAAATTAAATTTAAATTATGTCCTATTGCTGATAAAAGGTTAATATGGTTTATGAGCTAAAATATTTATTTAAAATATAAATAAAATAGGATTTTTTTTTATTCCTTTCGATCAGTTGTATTTGTCAAAACAGCGCCCTCTACAAGTAGATAAAATTTCCAATAATTTATTTTTTACTCTTTAAAATTAATTTAAAGTAATTTTAAACATTAACAATTTAAGAGTATTATTTAATTAATACTATTTTTTGAGAGTAAGAAGTAATTTTTAAAAGTATGTTAAAATTTTATTTATTTTATATTGACATTTATGTACTCTGGGCCCGCTCTAGGCGGCGGACAATCCGGATATTTGTCCGGGGCGGCAAATCTCATGGACGGCATTTTGGTTATGGATGCAATAAAATTTTGAAAAGTTAAATACGCAACTAATCGGACTTACTTATTTGGCTAAAATTGAGAATAATATTAATTATAATCTATTAAAAGTGGTTTCTTTTTTATTATCATATTTTTTATTTAAATCAAGTATGCTTTGCTTTTTTAATTGTGTAAGTTAGTTTTACAGTACAAAAGCACCAGAAACACCACAAATTTTGGGAATTTTAAATTATTTTATCTTTTGATTCATAAAATATCTACACCAATAAAATATATCAAAAAGATTAAAACATATACTAAAAAACTAATTAAACTTTGCAAACCGTCCTATCTTTTATAGTCAAATGAATTTAGTTTAAAAAATAAAAATTTGAAATTTAAATTAAAAAAAATTGTACATATTATTAAACATTGAGTTTGTGCCAAAAGAATTTTTTTTCAAAACTTAAAAAAAATCTTTTAACCTTTTTTTGGTAAAATATTATTGAATGATTTTTAAAAGTGGAATAAAATTGATAAATTTTATGTTTTATATTTAATTCAAAACATGCCTTAGAGTATCTTTTTTAAAATAAATTTTGAAAAAAAGCTAAAATAAATTGTAGTTTACTTGGGGTTTGTTTAAAAAAAATAATAAAATATGTGCAAATTTTACTTCGCAAAGACAAAAATTGCAAAAAATTATAGCCAGAAGATTTTACATTGTAACCCGAAAAGAAAATTTAAAAAATCTTTGGAAGATAAATGTTTATGATTTATGATTAAAAACACAAGTCTCAAATTCATAAAAAAATGTTAGAAATACAATAATCTGTTATTTAAAAAAATTAAATGTCACTTAGTGATTTTAGGAGTAGTTAGCGACCAGTAGACAAAGTCCAAAGCACGCTTGATTTATATAAAAAAATAATAAAGGAAATTATACAGGATTTCCATAAAAATCATAAAAAATTACTGTATTACTGCAATTTTTAAAGGAATTTTTAGTTCAAAATGATATTATTATTTAATATTATGTAAAGATTTCTTTTAAAAAAAAGTGTCACACCATGTTTATTTTTTTACATCTGTTTATTTTTTGTTAATGGGAATTATGATATTTTTAAAATTATATGTTTAAGGGGCGGCAATTTGTATTTTTGTTCGGGGCGTCGTAAACGCTAGAGAGGGTCCTGATGTACTACCAACTTTGAAAAAATAAATGTTATTATTCAGTATTTTACTGACTATTCAACTCACAAGTGATTATTTTTTGTGACAAGTAAAACGTCAAAAATATCAGCGATTGTTTTGTGACGTAAATGTCAAATTTCAATAAGTTTGAAGTTGGCTGTCAAATGTTGTATAAAAAAGTGAAAAATGTTCGTTAAATAGTCTTTTAAATATGCACTCTTGTTCAAATTATAAGTCGAATATTTTTCATACATTACCACTCTTGTCATTTGGGGTTAAAAATTAAAACTTAACCCCAAATGACATTCGTGGTAATGACTGTGAAAAATAATCGACTTAAATTTGATTATTATAATCAGGGTGTCTAAAAACTTTAAAATGCAAAATTAGCTGATATTTCCATGAATTTCAGATAACTTATTTTTTTAAATTCTAGATTGATGTTTTATCCAATATGTGTTAAAGAAAAGAAAAAAGAATATTTTTGAAATTCTTACAAATACCTTGTTTAATCTGACTAGCTTCAACAAGAAAAAAAATGTTTCTAAGGTAAACATTTGAAAATTTTCAAACTAACCTAACTTACATGAACACGTCGCGGTGGGCGCATCGGTAATAAAATTATAAGAAAAAAATGAAAAAATAATCGAAATATTAAGAAAAATTATAAATTTTCAGGTTTGAAAAAAAATCACTGACATTTTCCTGATTTTTTCAGATGTTTCAAAATCCCTGAGAAATTCAGGTTTTCTCTGTTTTCTAGGTATAATATTCTTTATTTTTAAACTTGGGCGAAAAAATGGTTTTGTTTTTAATTTTATAAACGATTTGATTTGGAATAAATTGTAATGAATTAAAAGAAGAAGACTGTGATGTAAATGGAAGTATATTTTTGTTTTAAAAAATGTAGGTAGTTTGAATGCGGTTTATAGAATTTAGGAGGCAAAGTATAATTTGGGTGTAATTGTGTCAGGAGAGCAGCGTGGCCGAGGTTTGCTCGCGACGACGACGACGGAATATTATAAATGTACCCTCTGCGGAATGTTTAGGATTGCATACATATGTATTAGGCTGCAAGTGCTAATGCCCTATTGTATTGCAAATTCCATGTTAATTTGTCGGTGCGGCGCGCGCTCCGGCAACAGGTGAGGAACAGAGCGAACCTCCTGCGGATCATCGCGTTGCCTGCGCCCGATGCCCGATTTTTTCGCCAATTTGACGGGCGCTGTGTGTGTTTTTTTGTGCGACGGCATCGCACATCGCTGGCGTAACGTACGTAGCTATCGCAATGGTGGACGTGAGACAAGTGCGCGACCACCGTGCGCTGCTCGCGTTGCTTAGCTACCGCGGGCCGCTTCGTCGAGTGTAAACACTTCCCCTCCCCGAGTGGGGAGCTCTCGCCCTCGCTATCGGACCAGTGCGGTGCGCGCGCTCCCTGACGTCACGTTGCGTTCGCGAGTAGCGCACCACCAATGACTCGCGCACCCCCACCGCTCGCTCCACAACGCACCAAGGAGGGGGAAAGTGTCCGAGTAAGAGCGCGCCAGCCGCCAGCGAAGCCAGCGCTTCCACTAGTATATGCAGAGACGCCGTGCGTGATAGTGATATGCATAACGCATGAGAGCAGCGTGCCAAGTGTGTAGTAGATATTATCATGTATTGTGGTGTATTATAATAGTAATAATAATAAGTAATCACGGAAAAGGCACACAATTGTGACGGCACGATTTGGCGCCCTCACCGGGGCCCTCATATGGCGGCAACCACGTATTTATCGGCGAGTAGTGCGGTCACGGCTTCCGATCTAGACGGCGGTGTAGGAATTATGAACATAGTCGGCGGTTATCACACCAGCGCCTCGCCGAGGTCCGCTGCCGACGCCAGCGAGATGAAGTACCTGCCCCAGCACCACCATCACCACCACCACCAGATGGCGAGTTCGCCGTCGCCGAGCGGACACGCAGCGGTCTCGCTCTCGGCCGCCAACCCCTGGGTGAGCCTGCAACCGGGCGCAGACCCCTGGGCCGCCTCCATGGCCGGCATGCACCACGCTCACCACCACCACCCCCATCAGGATGTTAAACCGCTTAGCCAGCAGGCGGACATGATGCACCACCGGCAGCAGCAGCAGCAGAGCATGGGGTCGCCGCACGCGTGGCACGCGCCCGTCTCCTCGGCACATTACAACCCCGGAGGTGCGGGCTCACCTCTGCAACAGTACCACGCCGCCATGAACGGCATGCTCGCCCACCACCAGTCCGCGCCTCAGCTGCACCACCCGCTGCACAGGGACATGCAGAGTCCGCACCACCCGCAGCATCCCGACAGAGACGTGGTGAGCGGCGGCGAGGACGAAACCCCGACGAGCGACGACCTCGAGGCCTTCGCCAAGCAGTTCAAGCAGCGCCGCATCAAGTTGGGCTTCACGCAGGCCGACGTCGGCCTCGCCCTCGGCACCCTCTACGGAAACGTCTTCTCGCAGACGACCATCTGCAGGTTCGAAGCGCTGCAGCTCAGTTTTAAAAACATGTGCAAGTTGAAACCTCTCCTGCAAAAGTGGCTCGAGGAAGCGGACTCGACGACGGGGTCGCCCACCTCGATCGATAAAATTGCGGCACAGGGCAGAAAGAGGAAAAAGCGGACGAGCATCGAGGTGTCGGTGAAGGGCGCCCTCGAGCAGCACTTCCACAAGCAGCCCAAGCCGTCGGCGCAGGAAATCACCGCCCTCGCCGACAGCCTGCAGCTGGAAAAAGAAGTGGTGCGAGTGTGGTTCTGCAACAGGAGGCAGAAGGAAAAGAGGATGACGCCGCCGAACACGCTCGGGGGCGACATGATGGACGGCATGCCCCCGGGAGGCCACGGCATGCACCCCGGCTACGGCCACCACCCCGACATGCACGGCTCCCCCATGGGCCAACACTCGCATTCGCACAGTCCGCCGATGTTGTCTCCCCAGGGCATGGGCCACCAGCTCACGGCCCACTAGCATCCAGCCCATTGGGCCTCCTTGCTCCACCACAGCGACAACGGCTAGCCCAAGTTGCCACTCGCTCCTTTTAGTAGTGAAGAAAAAATCATCAACACGAAACAAACGCCATAGATAAAACAAATTAAACAAATTCAAACGCTACCTCAGAGAAAAGGATTGCAACGATGGATGGATGGATGGATGGAAAACTTTTCCTTCCTCAAGGAGGCCCAACGATTAATTAAACGTTTAATTTAGTCCCGCGCCGGGGGGCGTCAGTGTACCTTAAAACTTTGTAAAAAATTGTAAATAAGAAGAGTGATATTTAGACGCTGACAAGCGCAAGTGTAATATAATAATTAGAAGCTACTTCTTGTACATAAAACAAAAAAGACACACAAATGAAACTGTTGCAGTAGCAATGTCGTGATTTATACTAAAATAAGCTAAAAATGAATAAGTACACCGGGACGGTTTTCAAGGAAATAGAATTTACAAAGTAAGTTTATTATGATGTATAGAATGTCCGTATATAATACCTATTCATTCATTCAACTCGAAGATGATAAAGAAGAAGAAGAAGAAAAGACAAAAATCTTTTAATTTCTTGTTATGCCTGAGAATCTTTCATTTTCTTCTTTCTGTTTTTTACTTTTTACTTTTTGGGTTAAACGTGTTGTGCAGTTGGGATGAATTTTTTTGTTTTTCTTTTCAATTTGAAGCGATATTTTTATTTATCAGCTCCTAAGCAAGTTGACGTTTTTGCAAATGATTAATTTATGTTATTTTTTATCAAGATTTAAAATTTTTGGACAATCCGTACTGTTTCCTGGTTCACGTTTATTCAACGTTTTTTGGTCATAGAATTGATGATATGTGTATATATTTATTATTATATTAATATTAATTATATATCGTTGTACGGTGTGACAAAAATTAAATCGAAAATGTTTTTAAAATATTAAACGTCTTATTATTTCAAACACCACACCCTTCTTCTATTTTTATAACTTTTAATCAAATCCATGTGATACAAAATACAAGTGCACAAGTGTTTATTTCTTTTTATACTAAAAATACAGGGTGAGTCCAATTTTTATTATTACCTTTATTATTAAAGTTGCAACAAAAATGTCAAAATAAAAATCAAAATTAGTTTTAATTGTAAAAAACAGAGTAGACATTTTTAAAAGTAATTTTCTATTCAAAAAAATATTTTTTATTTCAATATTTGTTAATTCTTTATCATCTTACAAAATTAAAAAAAAAACTTAAAAATTTTTATTACAAGTTTTATAAAAATATCCCAACTTATTTTTCTTAAATATCAAATATAATAATAATTAAACAAATTATATTTCGTCAACTCAAAATTTTAACTTGCACAATTTTTTAAAATTTAAAATTAAATTTTAATACCATTATATTTTATATTGCTTTCATCACTAAAACAAACAAATAACGCATCATGTTTTTTTTTCTAAAAAATTTCAACAAATAAAAAAATTGATACAACAATATTAGTATCTACCTAATTACATTTAATTAGATACTTAATTTAAATTAAACAATAAAAAGTTAAATCATTTATGAACCAATTATTTGTTTTTCAAGAAAAAATCAGAATCATAAAAGACATGTAAAGTAGAAAATATACATTTAAAAATACAAATAGATAAAATAATTATTTAGAAGAAAAAATCAGTACATCTTTATCCAAAACATTTTTTTAGCCATATAAACCATTTTTAAAATATACCAAACACAAAATGAAAATATAGCATATTTTATGACATTTCATCAAATAACAAATCATCTTATAATTAAAATTTAATATGATAAAAAAATCCACTTGTATTTTCATTTATTTATATAAAAAATATAAAATTATTAAAGAAATATAAATGTAGATAAGAAATTCCATCAATTAAAAAAAAATTTCAGCAAAATGATTCAATTCTAAAATCATAGATGGCATACCATGATTATAATGCTGAATTCAGAAACGTCATTCTAATGCGAAACTATCCCAAGTCAAAAAACACTTTTTTCAAGAAGACCTACTTTATTCATATGTTAAAACTAGGCTTTCTAAAAAAATTATTAAAATTAGTTTATTGAAATTTAAAAATTAAAATTAAAAAAAATTCATAAATCACACACTTAAATAATTTTTTATATGGGGTACTACAAAAAAATGGCCGAATGTTAACAGTATATTTTTTAAAGAAATCCCTTTGGGATTACAAAAATTATTTAGTCAGAAATTACAAAATTTTTAATTCAAAAAGATATAAAACATGTTATTTCCTCACTGACAAATGTAATTTTGTAAATTACCTACTTCTTCAAGTATAATATAAGATAAAAAATAATAAAAATATATAATAAAATTAAAGCAAATAGAATTTTAAAACATTTTTTTAACAATTAAATTTGATGATATTTTTCCTTCACTCTGTATAAGAAATTTATTTGCACACATGCTATTTGCAAAACAACATAATACTTTATCATTAAAACTGAATATTGTGTAGTTATTTATATTTTTATCGTTCAACTCCTAATTTTGCCACATGAATAAATAAATAGCACTCAAAATATGACACGTATGATATTATCTGGATTTATGTAAGGTATATAACAGCGTTTCCCAAAGCACCGGGTCGCGGAAAAATTCTGCTGGGTCGCGGCAAAAATTGTAAAAATGTTTGTGTATGAAATAAACAAACAAATAACTTGATTTCTATTAAAAAGTAAAATTTGTTTTGTAACTAAATGTTTTTTTTATAAAGTGGGTCTCGAAAAATTTTAAAACCTCATACCGGGCCGCGGTCAAAAAAGTTTGAGAAACGCTGGTATATAAAATCCGAGATAAAATCTAAAATAATATATTTTAAATTTTGCAAGAAATTTTTATTATTAAAAAAAAAATTAAAAAATTGTTCAAAATATAAAATCTAAAATCATTACAAATACAAACAGGTGTCACTTAATTTCACATTTGCTAAATTAAAATTGAATTTTTACCTCTTCATGATGAACACCTTGACGCGTGAAGGGTCTGTATTCCAAAATTACCAATTAACATCATCCCATGTTATAAAAAATCGATCAAACCTTAACTTACATAATCTTATAGATTTTTTTTAGTTATGATTTTTATCGTTTAATATTAATAATGAAAAATTTTGAAGCTGAAAAAGCATTTCTATACTTACTGTAATAAAAAATAAATACAAAAATGCAATGGACTATAAACGATTAAATCATTTATATTTACATTTAAAAGTTGGAAAATGTCCATTATTTGTACAATATACAAAATTAAATATCTACAGGGGGTCTCACTTTTTTCCAGCAAATTTTTTTTTAAATAGTAAATGTCATTCTAAACAAAAAATTTCCTATGAACTAATATTTTTTTTCGACTCCTTAAGAAGTTACAGCAATTTTAAAATTTCAACATTTTAACGATTTTTTGTAAAACCCTGTATAAATTTCATTTTATTTCAATTTTTTAAATTTAAATCAAGTATGATTTGGATTTTGACCTCAATTTTAACATTATCTGTAAGCCAATCAGATAGGTTAATTTTGTTGTCAGAAATTTTAAATGAGTCCACTTATTTTAATAGCAGCCAATAATGTTCAAAAAGGCAAGTTGGAAAATACAAAATCCAAACCACAAATCATTTAAATAAAAACATGATGATAAAAAAGAAAAATTATACAAAGTTTCACAAAATATCGTTAAAATATTTAAATTGCTGTAACTTCTTAAGAAGTCGAAAAAATATTAGTTTATAGGAAACTTTTTGTTTACAATGACGTTTACTATTTAAAAAAAATTTCTGCTGAAAAAAAATAAAAAACACCCTGTATATTAAACCTGAAAATAAGTCGATTTCGGCCTATTATTATCTACATCCAGTTTTTTACCATATTTAATAAATCATTCATACTCTTTGAATGTAATCAATGAATTGGTACAATAATAAGCAACAGCGACTTTTCTCTAAGTATTTTCCTGTATAATATTTCCAACGGTTACCTATTGAATACTAGGTTTGTACAATATTTGCCCTATTCTTACAATTACCAAGTATACTAAAATATGCTTACTTAAAACCTTAGGCAATTGCCTTTATTGCCTATATGGTAACGCGCCACTGAATAGAACTACATTTTGAATTCATTTGCATTCATACACTATGTAAACTACTTCTTATTAAAAATTTGTTCTATCTTCAAATTAAAATCTTCTTTTTAAGTGAAATCGATTATTCTCAATTTGAAATTGATTAGTCTCAATTTGAAATACAAAAGATATAGTTTTCACATCAATACCATTTCAAATAAATGACGACAATACTAGTTTTAAACATAATATTTAAAGAATGTAGCTTAAAATCGCTATCTAAAGCTTGTCTACTTTATTTTAGAACACCCTGTATATAGAGTGTCCCACTTTTTTTCCAGCAATTTTTTTTTAGATAGTAAATGTCATTCTGAACAAAAATGTTCCTATGAACTATTATGTTTTTTCCGACTTCTTAAAGTTACAGCAATTTTAAAATTGCTAAATTTCATGATTTTTCTGGAACACCCTGTATAATATTCTTTCATATTATATTTTTTTTATTAAATCAATTATTATTTTTTCTTTGCCTAATTGGTTTTTTTCAACATTACTTTAAATTTCCCTCAATAAAATTTAGCATCTTATTAGCTTAAAAATATACAAAATACAAAACATACTTGATTTAAATAAAAAAAATTAAAATTAAAGAAAATTTATACAGGATGTTCCACAAAAATCGTTAAATTTTTTAAAGAATCAAAAAACATAATAATTCATAAAAAAAAATTTATTCAAAATGACATTTACTATATAAAAAAATTTTTACTTGAAAAAAAGTGGGACACCCTGTATTAGTAAATAATAGGCTAGAGCCAAATCTACTGATTTTTAAGTGTAAGTTAAGCGTTGTCGATGTATTTACGGGACACCCTGTACAATATTTATTTATACATATTTATGTGTCGAAGAATTATTTTTTAATCATGCAAGCAAGTATTGTTTATTTTTTAAATAATTTCATGTGTATTTTTACAAAAAAATTGGAGGCTCTAAACTCGGCTCTAAATTACTTCAGCCCAAGGCCCCGAAAAGCATTTATCCGGCGCTCGTAAAGCATATTAATCAAAAAAACCAAAATCTGTTTTTACATAAATATCCTTTCTAAACATTTAAAACAATGTCAGGATGATATTTAATTTCTCTAATTTTTCTAAAATAATATCCCAAAGTATCAAAAATTTAATAAATTTCAAAACCGAGTTCAAAACACTATAATCGATTCAGTTTAAAGATAAAATGACTGACAGTGTCACATGGAGAAACGAATTTGATTGGTCATTCTATTTCTCAGAAGCGTATTCAGAAATTTTATCCTGTGATTGTCAATTTGACAGAATATTAAATCCATAATAGAAGAAAAATTAATTATTTAAAAATGTCGAGCACTAATACCAACAAATACATTGAAAATTTAGCATTTAGCCTTTTTAAGAAAAAACTTAAAAGATATCATCTGAGCACCCCCATATTGGTAGCTAAATATGGTCCTGTAGAAGATGACATTAGCCAAAATTTGTTTGTCAATCACTCTATCTTTAAACGGAATGGAGTATAGTATTACGTTTATGTTCTATACAGGGTGTCCCAAAACTCGCACATTATCAGAGCTGGAAATTTGTAACTCCTAACGTACCGAGAACGTTAGATTGTTTATTGCATTACTGTGGTTACAATTTTTGTCTCGTTTCCACATTATGGACGATTTTGTGTGTAAGAGAGAGCCATAAAATATTTAACGAGTCAACTCTCAACCGAGATCAACTCGATAGAGTTACAAACTTCCACCTCAGAAACCCTTGATAGAATACCGAAAAAAAATATATCAAAAAATCCATCTATGTGTATTCAATGACACAAAGTTAACATTTTAAAATAAAAAATTCTCTAAAACCATCACAAATAAAAGTACTTTTTGAACAGAATTATAAATTTTGCCATACAAATGAAATAGTCAATAAAATATCTAAATTTAATAAGTATTTATTTTTCAAGCTAATTTCTTGAAATGACATCAAAATAATAGAACCAATCTTTTTCTAACTAATAACAAATCTGCTAAAACTTACATTTTTTTCTTAAAACTGTCAAAGTTTGATGTTATTTTACCTATGACGTTATAACCTATAATTTTCTAGACACACAGCGCACATAAGATAAACTCTTTTTGACAAAAACTCCAATTGTGCGACAAAGAGGGTGTAATGTATAAATGTGAGCTAGTGAGAAGGAATGAAGAAATGCTGCAAAAAATGACATTGTGGATTTATATTTCCAACGTCTGTGTATTTTGCAATCTCTACCAAAAAAAAAGTAAAATAACTATTGTTTGATAGTAAAAATTACAATTAATACACTACACACGTCCTAAATGTGCTGCATGTGTTGCCAAATTGTCCATTTCTTTAAATTTTTTAAAATATTTTTTGGGTAATCTAAGGTCCCTGACAATTTAGCGGAAGCTTATACACGAATTTTGAGAGATCTTGTATAAACTCTATAAAAATAAAAATAAGTTAAAAACGCCCAATTTTAATTCTGCAAAGACAAACATTGCACAAAATTACATATTACGATTTTACTAAAAAAATTCATTTTAAAATACTGTAGAAGAAATTTTTTTATGAACCAAAACACAAGTTTCAAACAAATCCTTTCAAAACTTCAATTTTATATTATCTGAAATTACTTTATTTTGTATTTTGCTTTGGAGGTTCCATTTGAAAATAAAAATAAATCAGAAAATGTTCATAACTTATACACTTAATCCTGTATAATCAAAAATTTTATTTTAAATAATATAAATTATTCACTTTTAAATAATAATCCTAAGAAAAAAATAAAATCGATGAAAATTAAAAATAAAAATTTTGCAAAATATTATTGTTTGCTTTAAGAAAAGGTTTTATTATATTTTTTTAATTAATAACAGTTACAAATGAAACACGCAAATTAAGGAAAATTATGTGATAATCATTCAATTTTCATGACAATCTTCTTATTAGAAAAGTTAAAGTTACAACAAAAAATTATAAATGAAAAATATTTCTTCATAAGAAATATTCCATTAAAGGCGTGATTAACTTTAACGACGTCTCTAAAATTTTCATCATGGTCGCAGAATATATGCTAAAGTGTCTAAGATAATGAATAAATACTATCCTGACCTTTTTAAAATTAAAAAACCCAACATAGTATATCTTTTTAAATTTTACTGATAAAAATTTATTCAGACTATATGCACGTATAGTTAGGCTCATCACTGACTGACTCTGTAAAACTATATCGAAATATTGAAACATCGACATCGAAATATCCTAATATCAAAATATTGAAAAATCATAATCAACAGGTGCATTAGGTACCTTATAACTACCTAGTAATCTGAATATAGTTTGGCTGCCGAATAAATGAATGTCATATGGACTACCGAAAGAAAAGCGAACAGATTTGCTCACTTTCTTTTGCATGTAAAAATCCGTAAACAAGGCTACTGTTTTTTTATACGGATTTTAGATTACCAAAAACAAGACACGTTCGGAAAAATTAACAATCCAGAGAGGCAACTGTTACGTGTCATGTTAGGTTGGAAAAAGAATTTATTCAGTGCATGTACTATAATAAGCATATACATGGATAGCAAAACAATTTTTACACCCTGTACATTATAAAAATATTAAAAAAATAGCTGTTTGTATTACCTTTAACCTTACCTTTAGCAAAATCAAAAAGGTAAGTATAAAAAAACAATATTCCTATTCAAATTAATAAGAAAAATGCCTTAATAAATTAACAAAAAACATATATTTATTCTTGTCATCCAAATATACAATAAAAGTTGACGAAATTGGGAAATTATTTATTATTATCTTTATTTATAAAACTTCATATAAGTTAAAAAATCCAGATAAAATTTTGATTATAATCGAATTTTATAACCTAACGCTTAAGAGCCATTTCCTATAAGGTAAATATAGTGGTTTAGTTCTGCAGTCATAAAAGCTAGTACGAACAACATTTTTGTATAATTTTTTTGTACATGATTTAGAAGTCATTTCTTTAATTCCTGCCAGAAGGAAAAAAAAATGGAAAATGTACAAAAAAAATATAATGATCTAAAAGTACCTTAACTTTGGACCCCTCTAATTAAATTTGTGCTAGGTTGCAGAAGGTAACTCTCTGGCAAGATGTAGCCTAATCAATTTAGATTATAAATCTGAAAAAAAATTGAAAATCTAACGAGGAAACTTGAGTTATGACTGCAGAACTAATGCTCGATTTCATGATTTTTTTACAATTTTTCATCCCAAACTCGCGCGCCCTCTAGGGATTCGCATTAATTATCAGTTATTTGGTCATAATTTGCAAAGAAGCTCCAGAAAAGTGGGATGAATTTTTTATACCTTGTTATTATCTCCAACGGAAAATTTATCGCGGGTATCTAGGAAGATACTCTTAAAGAATACTTTGGTAGTTGCATAGAAATGTAGTAAAATTATTTAAAATTATAAAATTTGTGGAACTGTAAACCGCAAGTAGAAGTTAACACCAAGAAATTTTTTGATTATAAACTTTTATAGTTTTCCTTTCAATTATTGCTACTCATAATATCATTTATTCAAAAGAAAAAAAACAAGTTTATAAAAATACGCAAACATAAATTACTTGGATCAAAATTTTCCATTGTCTAGTATTTTTCGCTATCAACAGACGTACATTTAACAACATGATAGGTAAATAATTTTAAATATGACTAATATAACTATGAGAAATTTTAAATACGTAAATAGGTACATTTATTCTTTACTAGCAAAATCTTTTCAAGTTAATTTCTAAAACAAACAAGAGTTAAATATTTATTTTTAATTTATACTTAAATTTTTGCGTTTACAACTCATGTTTATTTTTAAATCACTCTTGATTTTAAATAAGTTGTATAGTAGGTAGTAATTTAAAACATATTTTTAATGTAAATAAGGCAGGATTAAATATTTATTTAAAATTATTTAAATTGCAAGAATTATTTAGCTCTGATTAAAATTATTTCATTCAGTTTTATTTAAATTTGTTTTTTCGAAATTTTAAACTCCTTTTTTAATGTATGGAAATTATTTTATTTCTGATACATTTATTTAAAAAAAATCAAACTTCCGTATTTTCCTAATCAATTTTCATTTATTTCATGAATTTTAAATACATAAAAATTGAATGATTTTTTTTTATTCATTTTGTTAAAAAATACAGGGTGAAATGATAAAAGTAAAAATTGCATTTCCATTACAAAATTCACATACAAAACTTATGGTGCATATCCTTACGTGAAAAATGTGTAAGGCTTGTTAAATGGATTGTAATGGACTGTTTCCATGGTTACCTTCCAGATGTCTCCTGTAAGGGCTTAAATATTTGCACAAAATCGAATTATTATATCTGTACACTCTTCTTCTGTTTTTTTTTAACGTGTTCAGAAACATTTATTAAAGATTTATTATGCATTTGACTACTCATTTTTTATTGACAAATTAATATTTCTTAAGTATCTATCTTTTTTAAAATTAAAATACTACTCCAAGAAATCTAATTTATAAATATTGTGAATATACAGGGTATCCCGTTCGTAATTCACCAAACGTCAAGGTTAGAAAGTTGAGCAAATTTCATCAAGAAAAAACCAAAAAAGTAGGGGTCTATCTTTTATGATTTGAAAGTTACAGGAGTTTGACTTTGGCATCGTCCGTTTTTGCCAGAAATCAGTAAATGATCAATAGTTGCTTAATAATCAATTTTGATAAGCAAAAGTTAAATTTTGATGGCTTTTGAAACAGTTGTATTATTAAATAATAACAAAAACGAAGGCGCACCTCAATTGTAACTATGTTTAGAATCAATTCTCATAGGAGTAAGTTTAGAAGGCTCTAGTGAGTGCATAAAAAGAGTTAGGGTTTCAAAATTTCTAGGGAATTTAACGAATTTTTAGAAAATTAAAAAAACACGCCCTTCGAGATAATCTTCAAAAACTGCTAAAAAACAATTTTTTATGGATTTTTTTCTTTTCGATTTTTTTTAATACTTGATAAACGAATTGTGTTTTATCATTGTTACCAATGGAAAGAGGATACTTTCACCTTTAAAATTATATTTTTTTTAAAACTTTTTACTAACTTTTTAAGCAGCTATTGATCATTTACTGATTTCTCGCATGCCAAATTCAAACCCCCGTAATTTTCAAACCATAAAAGATAGATCCCTACTTTTTTGGTTTTTTTTCTTGATATTTGCTCTACTTTCTAACCTTGACGTTTGCTGAACCATGACCGGGACACCCTGTATTTCATCAGGATTTTCCATTATTAGAATATTAGAAAGATCAAAAATGTTTTTTAAAATACATCTAATTGCTATACAGGGCGTCTCACCTTTTTTGCAGCAAAAAATTTTTTAGATTGTAAATGTCATTGTGAAAATAATTTCCTATAAACTAATATTTTTTTTCGACACCTTAAGAAGTTAGAGCAATCTAAAAATTTCAACATTTTAACGATTTTTTGTGAAACCCTGTATAATTTTTCTTTCTTATTATCATGTTTTTATTTAAAAGATTTATGGTTTGGATTTTGTCTTTCGCAACTTGCCTTTTTGAACATTATTGGACTCTTTTAAAATTTCTGACAAGAAAATTAACCTATCTGTGTTGACTTACAGATAATGTAAAAATCCAAAGCATACTTGATTTAAATTTAAATAAAATGAAATTTATACAGGGTGTCCCAAAAAATAATTAATATTTTGAAATTGCTGTAACTTCTTAAGAAGTCGAAAAAAAAAATATTTGTTCATACGAAATTTTTTGTTCAGAATGACATTTAATATTTTAAAATTTTTGCTGGAAAAAAGTAAGCACCCTGTATATTTCTGGTATAAAATTTTGGCATTCAAACGTTAGCAGCTTCTAAGAAAATTATTGAAATTTAAAATTTGAATTTTTGATTTTAAACTGTAATTTACTGATTACATATACCAAAGTTTTATATTTTTGGAAAGGGTTTTAAATTGTTAACAAAAATGTGTAAAATTAAAATCTTACTTTTGAGTTAAATTTAGTCCAGAAGTTTTCAATTTTTCAGAAAAAATAAAATTTCTTGTCTAGCACAACAAGTTTTTGAGATATTATTAGTTGAATATTTAAGGAAAAAACCATAACTTTTATGACAAATAATTATTTTTTAAAATAATGTCTTGATAGAATCTCCATATTTATTAGGTACAGTACCAAAATTGTCGGCTAAAGATTTTAATCGTTGTGGAAGAAATTAATTTTTGAGAATATATTGCCGCTTGAATAAATTATAGTTTTTATTAACAAACTCATATCCCAGACTATTTAAAAAAAAACAGATCATCGGTCTGGGTCAATTTCACCGAAATATAACCGATTATAGACAAATAATAAGAAAAAATAATTGCATTAATTGAGGATTTTTTAAATTAGAATAATTTGAAAAGCTGATCGTTTTGCTTGAGGTAATTTTGTTTTAGACCAGTGTATTTAAATAATAAATTCTTAAAACAAACTTTAAATTCACTAATTATACTGTTTTTTGAATAGGCCTTAGCTAATAATTTATAATTCTAGTCAAAAAAAGATTTAGTTTGTTATCACTTTTCGTTTTGAGTTCTGAACAAAAATGAGACGTTTTAGAAGAAGGATGATTTCTAGTTCTAGAAAAATATACGGGGTGCAAATTAAATTAAGTAATTAAATTAAATATTGAAAATTGCAATGACCGTTACTGCCTTCATTTTATTCGTAGATGAAATAATTTTTGTTTCCTCTCAATTCCCAATTATAAACGCATATGTTTCTAACCACTAACCATTAATGGAAAATTCAAGAAAATCTCATATGAAATTAACACTTGCCTTTTCAATTGTATAATATTATTTCAATTTGATACTCACACCTATATTTTTGTGGTAAAATACAAATAAATAAATCCAAATAATTCAAGGAAAAATAAAAAAATGTAATTTGGTATGATTTTTACGTAGGTAGTATTATTTTTCAATAATAGAGGTACAGTTACGGACACCCTGACCTGGCAGACATTACACACCAATTTAAATAGTTTGCAACCTACAAAAACCTTTTGTTTTGTCTCACAGCTTAAGTCCTTGAAAATTACATTTTTCATAATAACGTATAATTTCGTATTGTTTTCTTAAAACGCATTGAAAATGCAAATAAAATGTTTTCCAAAAAACCATGAGAAAAAATTCGTTTCAAAAAAGTATATATGTGTAAGTAACGTAGCTGTTGAAAAATAATTTATACAGTATTTGTTCTCTTCAAAAATAAAGTAAATAAAAAAAAAACTAATTGTTCATTAATTAGTTATTGCATTTCAGTATATGATAAATTATACTTTAATTAGAAGTAAGTAAATAATTCCAAGCACTCTAAACAGAAATGGAAACAATGAATTAAAAGGCCGAAAGGTACAATTTTATCCAGTTTTAAATTGCTGTAAATACTTAACAAAATGGCGCTAATCAGCAATAAATTTGTCCATTGTAAAACAAACAACATTGCTCGAATGACTATTATCATTTTTATTGCATTGACTGAGTTTATTTATAGTTTTCAGAAAATTAAATTCTTCGTCATTTTTATCGCTGCTTCGACTTTAATTACTGTATAAATGTTTGATTTTGAAATAACTTAAATATTATCTAATAGTTAATTAATAAACAAATGGAAACGATGTTGATGTTTTCTTTATTTTGTAAGGTATATTTTCGGAGCAAAGTAGACTAAAATTTTTTAAATAAAATGTAATATATATTTTCAAATCGAAGAAGAAAGAATCAAACGCATGTGGTATTTGGCATATTTTGAACAATTGCGAACACGGCCCGAATGAGAGGCCCATGACCATCTAAAGCTAAAGCGAAAAGAAGAAAGCCATTGAATGCCAACATTAGTTTGAATGAGCTCTCATGTTACAAAAGCGAGTAACTCCGTTATATTTATATTAAACTTGCATGTAATAAAGGCGCGCATTTGAATGTCAACTCTGTAAAGCAACAAAAGAAGTTGCGGCCCACCATTCAACGAAAACGTCATTCTTGCAACAGAAAGGCGAAAAGCGTTGCCAAATAATCCACCATTAGGAGAAATAAAGTAGGTAATAATTAGAAAAGCACCTGCGGCCGTTGATTTTTAGAAAATTCTTGTCCTCGAAACCGTGAGGATGGAGACTCCTGAGTCCGAGACGAAGCCAAGAGGAAAAGAGGAATATTTATAGTTAAACTCGGCCCTCGCCGTTCATAAACGATAAATAACTTAAAATATGTGACGGAGATTTTTTTTCAGTTAGGACGGTCACCGAAAAAGGAAAAGAGGCACGTAATATACGCGATAGAACCTGTTTTTGAAATTGGTTATATCTTGACATGTTGGAGGAATTTTTAATTGCTTCAAATAATCCCCGCAATGAATGGACGAATTTTCCTAATTAAACAACTTTGATCTGATTTATTCTCTCTCCTTTGATAATAATTTCTCTTATTGTGGTGCGCTTATAAAGCGTAACAACAGTTTGGTGCATGTGGGTTTTATTATAAGGGCATTAAGCGATTCCTTCAATCGTTAATAATCGAAACATTTTATCGTTTTACATACATATAAGGGTACGCTAATGATCGACTTCTTTTTGTCTCTACATATTAATAATAAGTACATTGCGCAAAGAAGGCGCTCGCTGCTCAGATGTGGAAACTCGATATTCCTATTAAATAAAAGTGAAAAATATAATTTGTTGCATAAATTTCGTCCTTGCGCGCTTTTTAAGTGTGTGGAAATGTTCGTTGCGAACGATGTTATGGCTCGTTATTTAGGAAAGAATGCAGCCACTAAAATAATCAACCTGTCCAATTAATTTTACCACGAATAAATTGGGTTTATGTCTTTTTCGATGCTAAAATTTTAAACGGAATACTTTTCAATCAGCCAAACAAATAAATCAGGTAATTATTTAAAGCGTTAAATGCGTTTTATTTCATGTTAATAAATAAATTATGAATTTTATGCGCTACAACAAAGTGCAACAATATATTTTATACATTTTATAATTAATTATACTATAAATTTTATATCAATGAATTTATAATAAATTTAATTTCCCAATTCAACTTTTATTACATTATTTTATTAAATGCTTCAAATTTATTATCAAAATGTAAAAGGATGCAATGACACAAACATTTCAATTATAATATTTATATACTATTTACAAGGCCTGCTAAAAATCTTCATTAAATAATTAAAGTGTCATGCTGAAATTATGACCATTAAAATTCGCTTGCAAAAGTATATTCTTCACCAACGATTATTATTATAGCTAATAAAAATAGAAATTAATCATACAATGTTTTTTCTCTGCTCACCAAAAATATGTTTCCTATTTATTTTGATTCATTTATACATAGTGATATTTTTGAATCTAGCCGGGGGATTATTCTCGAATCACACGACACAATATCGTATGCGACCTGACGAGGACAGACTCTGCGATTCTCGAATGTATGTGTATGAAATATACTATCCAATGTCGAATATCTAATTAAAAAATTTGGTAAATTTTTAATTGTAAAATACGCGGAAATAAGTAAAGGGTTATTTGAAGGAAAATATAGTAGTGCACAATTAAGAGTTTGTTAAATCGTCGTGAGGGGGGTAAGGGGGGGGCACGCAAAATTTTTAAAAATTGTCAAGGGCAAGCATTGTCCAGAAACTTGAGAAACACATTGGATTTTTCAAAAAAATATCCGGTATTGTATGAATGTTTTTAAAAAATACCCAAAAGTTTAAAATATTAAAAAAAGAAAACTTATTAATGGTCATGGAAAATTATTTTTTTTTGTAAACTAAAAATTAGAAATTAAAATACCCACTTGGTTACGCAATCAACACTTTTTTTAACCTTTATTTTTTTTCACAAACAGACTGTGCAGCTTTTTAGCTTGTTTAAAATAAAATAACCCTTCAAATAAGTTCATCAAAGAAATGCATTTTCCAGGGGGGGGGGGGGGGGCGGGTGGGGTTAACTTCGGGCGGCTATGCATACATTCGAGAATCGCAGTTCCGGCAGTTTTTGCATATATTTTCTGACATTCTCTCAGTTTGAACATGGTTTTTAAAAACTTTCTCGGTAAAAGCTACATTTTTAAAAAATTTTGTTGAAACCAAGATTGATAATGGATACTTACCTTCAATCTAACTGCCTTAAAATATCACTAAAAATCGATTTATTACATTTATTAGAACAAAAAAATTTTAAAATTATACAACCACAAGCTCTTTAAAACAGAAAAAAATGTCATCCTGGAAATAATTGGTTCACTATTATGTAGATCCAAAGAATCATCCTTTATTTTTTTATAAAATTAAATCAACATCAACGCTTTGTTTTGTAATTATTCAGTTACCGTTATGGGCAAAAAGAAATTATTTTACTTATAAAATAATAGACGCATTAAATTTTAGAAAAACTAAAATTTGATGATTAATAAATTTATAGTTTAAATAATAAATAACTTCCTCTTGGAGAAAAGAAGAAACTTACCTCAAAATATTCGTCAAATTCTAATTGAAAGTTTGGGGTTGAAAAATTTCAAGTTTATTCTATCGTTTCATTATTTAAACAAGTTCAAATTTTATGTTAAGTTAAAAGTTTAACAATGATCTAGAGTTAATATTATTAATATTTAAAGATCTTTAATCCTAAATAATTAAAACATTGCCTAGCTTTTCTATTACCAAATCCTGTAGTATCCTCAAAAAAGGTAGGTATACCAATATTACAAAAAATTAATACAGGTGAAAACTACTTCCAAATAACCAATAAACGTTCGATTTTTGAAGAGATGCTTCCAGCTTCAAAATTTTGGGAAACAAAAGGTAAGTGAATATTTTATCTCTCATAAAATAAGAAAAGAATAAAGAAACTTGGTGGGTACATTTAAAAATTCTAAAAAACACCCACTATTTAAAAATACAATTAAAAATTTCTGCTCAAATGATATTTATATTATAACTCTCCAAGTTTTTCGATGTTTACTGTTTACCAAAATATGAAATCAGATCTAGGAAATTGTGAGTTAGTAAGAATCACAACAAAAGTAAAACAACTAAAACATTTTTTAAAATATGTTGTTTAATGAATGTAAAAAAGTGCAAAAAATATCTATCCTAACCCTCGCCATCACAAAAGAGAAAGTTTTTTAGTGTAACTATTTTAAATGACAATATGTAGCTAAAATCTTTTAGGTTTTGTCTTTTTAAAAATATTTTGGAAATTATATTATTCTCTTTGGTAATTTCTGTAAATAATAATTAATAAATGTTTTAATTGTTATTTTGATATGAAAAAGAACATGGTCCTTTCTAAAATAGGTCCCGATTGACCCATTTTTTATGTCTATACATATAAAAATTTTATATTGGTTTGACGAAGGTTATAAGTTAAGTTAAAAGTAATCTTATTCTAAATATTTTTCAAAAATTTAAACGTTTTCTGAAGATTCATCGTGAAGATGATGTCATTTATTACACAAAAAATAGTTGACATTACATTTTTTTATTTTTTTTTAATAACTATAAGTTTCTATGGAATTATCAAAATTTTGAAAAACACATTTTATTAAAAGAAACAACGTGGACGATGTAGTAGGTGAAAAAACTCATAAATGCAAAAATCAAACATGTAGGAAAACAAAGAAAAAGTTGCACACTCGATACTGGTGTACTAGTACCAGTTTGTACATATTAATTTTACTTATCATCGAACGCCCTATTTCCTATTTCTCCAACACGTCTTTATACGCATCTTTACCAAGTTCAGCTTAAGTCGAGTTTGCTTGCACCATGGTTTTATTCACGACGTCTTTGGTTGGGGTTGGGATGAACACGTGGTAATTATTTTAAAAGTAATATTTATAGTTTAATTTAAAATGAGAAAGAGATCACATTATTCCCAAAAAGAAAGGTAAAATCAAAATAATTTATTATTACATTATTCACATAATTTAAATCTACCTCATCCACAATATCAACATATTAAAAATTCATGTTTGCTGGACAGTTTAAATTAAATTTTGATGCCTAAGCGCTCAAAATCGACTTATATCTGCTTAACGCAAATAAGACTTGATTTCGCAACCGATGCAGCTTAAGATTTAGTTTGGTCTCAAGACATGGTGAAGAAACTGGAAGTAAAACGTTCTTATTAAGTTATCAATATACAGGGTGATTCTTTACCTCTGTGAAAAACGTTGCCATATGAAAGTTGAAGCTATTTTATGAAAAAAAATATCCTACCGATTCATTTTAGTTTTCCAGTTATGAGGGTGGGGAGTTTTAATTAATTTAAAAAAAAAAACGTATTAGTTCTGAAAATAATGTTTGCTTTAGTAATGAAAAAAATTGAAATTGTTTGTTACACTTTCACATTATTTTAAGTAGTTTTAAATAAAAATGTATAAATTTAAGACTGTAAAGTATGTAGATACAATTTTTGTATATTGGGTTTTGTAATGGAAACCCAACTTTATATTTCCACTTTTTTCTAAAAATTAATTAAATTCTATAACTTCAAACTGGATATATGTTCATAGGGTATTTTTTTCTCAAATTGGTATCAGCTTTCCTATGGCAAAATTTGCCACTGACCCATGTATTAGGAAAAGAAAAACTAACACCAGTACCAATTTTTTCTTCTTTTCTCCCACAAATTTTTTTTAACAATTTTATAAATTTCTATATTACTAAATGCATCTAAGTAACTTTCGCAAAGAAGTCTAAAAATTATTCATTTAAAAAAGCTTTAAAAAAAGTTGAACATTCCAGTTGTTGGATGATAGTTTATCTTTCTCTTTAAAAATATGTGTAATTAATTGTATATTGTAACCTATTTATAAAATATAATTTGTTTATAATTTTTGTATTGTTTTAAATATTCATCTCATTAATCATCTTGCAAAATAGTATGAGAACTGGTAGTGTTAAAAATATACTTTATTTTAATATTTTATATACATACCAAGCTATTTTATAATTACTTAAATTTTAACTCAACCACTTCGAGCTTTACTCTTTTAAAAATTTAAACTGTGTTCTAGTTGTCTTTTATTTTAAACGTTTTTGTATGACACAAAATACAAATCATACAGTGCCGGATTAAGGACCTTTGATGCCCTAAGCCCTATCTTGGAAAAGTTTATAAAATGTTTATTTGGCAATACTCAATTGTTATACCATATACAGGGTGTCCCTGAATAACTGTGACAAATTTTTTGTGGTGATAGAGGAAGTGAAACTAAGAATTTTTGACTTATAAAATGTTCTACAGAAAAGGTACTCTTATTGTATGTCGGTCCGGTGCTTCATTTCGGAGTAAAACTAGATTTTATATTTTTTAGCTAAAAATATGAATTTAAAAAACGAACTTCAAAGTATTTACTTAAAATATTATGTACTAAATATGTGGGCTGCTCCATATGCAAGATGCATGTCTGTTAATTTCGCATTTGAAAATCTATGCATTTTTAATATTGCAATAATACGACTAACTATTAAACACTAATTAGCAAATATAATGGCTCTTTAGAACTTAGAATTAACAAAATATTGTGGTTATTCGCCTACTTTGATATTTGATTTTTGTATGTTTTCAGATAAATCACGAAATTTTTATTAAAAAGCCAAATTTAATGTTGTTTTTTAAATTCATATTTTTTGCTAAAAATTATAAACTCTACTTTTACTCCGAAATGAAGCACCGGACCGACATACAATAAGAGTACCTTTTCTGTAGAACATTGATCAAGGATTATTTTAGTACTTTCAAAATTATCAAAAACGTAAAGAAACGAAAGAAAGTTGATGACCCCCCCCCCATATGCAACGCCCCTGAAAATATTTTTTAAACTTTTATTGGCCGAAAATGTGTATCTTTATGAGAAAAAACTCTTGCCAAAATTTCAAATTAATATCTCTTATAATATTTATTTTATTTACAAAAAAATATTTTTTTTGAAAATTTTTGAAGTAGTATAACTTTTTAAGGAAGCATTTCCGTACATTACTTTATAAATCAAAAATGCTTAGTTTCACTTCCTCTATCACCACAAAAAAATTGTCACAGTTATTCAGGGATACCCTGTATAATCCGCTTAAAGTTCCTTTTTTCCTCAACTCTAAATATAGGGTATTTCTGAATATACAGGGTGATTCAGACCATCCGTGCCACCCATTTATATCGAGATCGCGTTATCGTACATGGCTGAAATAAAAAAATTTATCACCAAAGTGAACCTAAAGAATCCATTGGTGAACTTATTTTTTTCGGAACAACCCGGAACTATCCTGAACCGGAGGTAACTTTGATTTTTTAAATGTCAAGATAGGTCAAGTTTTATAGATCTTTTAAAGAAAACTAACTTCTACTTAAATATTTTTTTAATAATTTGTATATTTACATTTTTATAGGAAAAAAATAAGAAAAAATGTTGAAATTAAAACTTTGGTATCGCAATCACATTCTAAGTAACGAAAAAAAAATCGTTATTTTATTTTATTTTATTTATAAAAAAGAAGCAAATGTGCTTTCACATCATGTTAACCGAGAATTAAAGAAAAAAATTACGCAAACATTTGAAAGTTAAAATAAATCGTAGTGCCCAAGTGTCAAAATGGTTTTTACAAATCTCGAAGGTTTCGATATATTAATGATTTTGGGTGAATACCATCAAAATTTTCGAGGAGAACGACTCTAATTTCAACATTTTTTCTTATTTTTTTCCTATAAAAATGTAAATATGCAAATTTTTTAAAAAATATTTAAGTAAAAGTTAGTTCTTCTTAAACGTTCTATCAAACAATACCAAACTCGACCTATGTTGCCATTCAAAAAATCAAAGTTACTTGGTTCCGGATAGTTCCGGGTTGTTCCGAAAAATTATAAAGCGGATATTCGTGTAAGACATAAGACTGGAAATATCTAAATTATTAGAAAAAAATAACGAATTAAACATTATTTAATTATTTCAAGTTTGATACTTTATTTCGTATTTCGATTATTTAACAAAATTTTAATTTCAACACTTTTTGTTTTTTCATATAAAATTGAAAATATGCAAATTATTAAAAAAATATTTAAGTAAAAGTTATTTATTTTTAAAAGATCTATCAAACAATACCAAACTCGACCTATGTTGCCATTTAAACAATCAAAGTTACCTTCGGTTCCGGATAGTTCCGGGTTGTTCCGGAAAATAATATGTTCACCAACGGATTGTTTAGGTTCACTTTGATAAAAAAATTGTTTATTTCAGCCATGTAAGATAACGCGTTCTCGAGATAAATGGGTGGCACGGGTGGTCTGAATCACCCTGTATATGTATTATATACAAAAGAAATGATCAAGGAATTGCCTTCTGATTTTTTTCACAGATATTTAGGAAGACCCCGTAAAAGAACCATGAAGTCTCACGAGACATGGGCACCTTTGTTATCATTGGAAATAAAAAGTCATCTCTTAAGAGTATATGGAGTCTACCAAATTATATGCGTTTTTCTCTGTTTTTATATTTCAAACTACGCGAATATTTATTGAGCTATATACAAAATAAGAATATCATATGAAAGTGGAACCTCGGTTTAAGACTTGTGTGCGGCAGTTTTTTAATTTATTATATCCAAAATGGCAAAAAAAATCATTAAAAATACGTAAAATTTGGCCTATTTTAAACTTATTTTTTGGACTTAATAATTTAATTTTTCACAAAGTCGTCGTTTGGAAGTCTAGCTACGAATTTTATTTAAGCTATGCAATTATAAAACTTAATGTTATTTACAAAATATGGTTGTAGTTTGAAATAATTGCAAGGCATATTTCGTAAATTTTGAACGCGCATTTTAACTGTAAAAGCAGCAAATACCTTCGTAGTCTAGGTGATACAAATTTTAAAATATAACAGAAATGAAGATTTTTATTGGTACTTTTACCCTAATTATGTGGGATGTACTTTGGGTCAAAATTTCTTCCCCAAATTCAAGAAGAAGCTCAAAATATACGTTTACTATCGGAGCGCGGTTCTACTTAGACTCCCAATCCTTAAATCTTTTTATTTTTTTGTAATATTACATATTATTATATACCAAATTACTGATTCCAAGTACGTGTAAATTCAATGTGGTTTCTCACACGACTCGGCTGTGCTTTACAAAAACTCCAAGAAATTACGAAAATACTTGCAAAAATAGTCTTAAAACCCTAAGCCCAGTCTTAGTGGGCCTTATGGTTAATCCTCCACTGAAATCATCCATTAAAAACATTTCTATATTTTCCTTTAAAATGTATAGTTATCATTATATTAATGCAAGTCGTCCAACAGGAAGCAATTCTGGAAATACTTTTGTTCTAAGATGATGCCTGGTTCCTGGTCCTTGTTTCTTTCTGATGGCTAAAACTTAGTTTATACAAATTATTAAAGTCATAAATTTAGCACCAATACCTATACGAAAAAATCTTAAAAACATGAATGGGTTTATTTCGTTCCGCTGTACGTTTTGCTAATAAGATTTGAATGTGCGATTTTATAAAATTGTGGAATTGTTTTTTTGGTTAATCATTTTTTATGGTAGTAGGGCAACCAGGGGGATGCATGAGTAATAACAGTAGTACAGAAATCTTTACCAAAATGTTAAGGGGACATGTTTTGTTATTTGAAACAAAACTATTACAATTACAAATCATGAAAAGTCTGACTCCGTGTTTTTTCCTTATTGAAAAATTATCCAAAAAATAATTAAAATAGTTAATTTGGGAATGATTGTGAAGAAAAAGAACTAAAAACTCAAAATTATCTTGATTTGTAGGGTTAATACTGCACTTATATGTAGAAGATAGAAGACAAAAACATTCTTAATTGACTTTTTTTAGAAATAACCTAAACACTGGATTAAATTTTGTTTTCTTAACGTTTTTTTCATTAATTTCTGTATACTATTATTACTACTATTGAAGAGGGTGGTTTTAGTTTTAAGGTGATAGTTTTTTTAAAACTGTAGCAAAAATGGCTTACATAAAATTTCAAAATATAGACCCCTACTTTTTTAGTTTTTTTGATGATGAAGATTTATGCATTTTCATACCCTGAAGTTTCATCCCTCACTGATGGGTCAGGGTGTATGTACATATTATAATATCTACAGTTTCATGGAAAAGGGGCGGAGCCAATGTTAAAATTTTATCGGAATAACAAAAATCCTCTGAAAATTTAGTATTAAAAAGATTTTCGCACAATGATATTCAATGCATAAACCTATGTATACCCAATTTTATCCAAAGACGTAGTAAGTATTTACTTCAAAATTTCTATCAAAAAGGTTAAAAACGATTTCCATGCATCAAAATTCCTGGTTGCGCTACTGTCTCTATTTATGGAAAGAAGAATAATTTTTTTATCAAAATCTACAGGGTGTCCCATGATATATGGGACCCACTTTTTATCAATTTTTTTGCTTTCTTTGAAAGGGTAGATTCGGGGGGAGTTGTTCCCCATTTAATTCTTAATAAAAAAGGTACTCTTATTTAAAGTCGGTAGAATGCGTCCTTTTTGAAGAAAATGCATTTTATTATTTTATTGATGGTCAACACAATTTAAATTTAAAAAAATCATGTTAGCCATGGATTATTTTATTTTATTGTATTACCCAAAACTGTTTAAGAAATTGAAAAAATCACGAAAACGTATGCCAACTATTATGATTCATATCAAATCTATAAATTTGTACTTCAATTTGTTTTGGAATAAACAGAAAAAAAAACTACTTTTTAACAACACCTTTAAAGAGCTGTAGCTCCCTTATGAGGCGAAATTGGACATAAGTTTATATGAACTTTTCTTATTCTTTTGACATCTACTACCCACCCTAGAAGTGGGTCCCACATATTATGGGACACCCTCTACATAATTAAAGGTGCATTATAAAATATTACATTATAGATTATAAGAAAATTGTGTCCTTGAATTAATTAAATACATTTTTCTTAAATACGTTGCTAAGATAAGAAGTTTTTTCTTAAGCTTACAAACTATAAATAATGTTTTTAGAAAGAAAAGTTGTAATTTTTCCTTGAATTGTTGTATCATGGGCTTTTTCGTACGTATTATCAGCAACATGAAAAAAAATAATTATAGGAAAAGTATTTTTAGAATTCTAAAAAGAAACTGGCGGCACGATTTCGTAACCCAGTGGTTAATAAAAATAAATCCATTTCAATTAATATGAAAAGACAATGAAACTTTTAATTATATTTACTTCTCTAATACGTTTCAAACACACCCAATTGAATTGGAAGATTATATTTAATTATAGATAGGTGTTAATTGCAGCAAAGGTTAATTAATCATAGCCTGCGATTGATTTTCAGTCACGTACATACGTGCATTATTGAAAATAACATTATGTAATAATAATTAGTAATAATAACAGCATCGCAAACGCAATTATTAAATAAAATAGTTATGTATGGTCACTAATTAATAGCGGAATAAAAATCGCATGCCCAATTATATGAGGATTAAAATAATGAAAAATAATCTCCTTCCTATATTCCTCCGGAAAGCTTTGCTGGCTAACGGAACAAAGCGGTGAGTTGTTTGCTATCATAATAAAATGACCATTGGAAATAATTTAATTAGATGAAGGAAGAGAGAATATCGTGCGTTACACTACAACGACTCTATTATTTCTATTTATCAAGGATCTAAATAAGCGTGGAGGACACAGCAATCCACTAATTACTTTGCGTGTGCGTATCCAATCTGGAAAAATTCAATATACATAGAGCTTTGGCTTTGGAAGAAAATTCAACCTTAATAAGTTTATAAAAATACATTTTATAGCTGTTTCACGAGAATTTACCCCACATAAAATACAACTTAACTTAATGATTAGAGTCACGATTTAAAAAAATCCTACAGCGTGATAATTATAATATCAGATGATAATCAGTTATTATTCACTATTCGCTAGGATAAACCGTGCAAACTTATTCAGGTGATTCAGTTTTTGAGTCTTGTTTTTATTTATTTATCTAGGAAAGAAGATAAAAATTATTTATTAACCAATATAGTAATTATAGATAATTATATAATCCAATTAATAATTAAACCTGAAATAACTCTAAAATTATACCAATTAAAGAACCTGCCGGTAATTATTAATATTTCTAATCTAATTAATTTAAATTAATTAGGCATTCTTTCGGGTTTAAAGTTAAATTGGTTCGGAATCGCGCTTGGAGCTAAATTATTCGAGCCAAATTCACAGCGAAAGTCGTCGCGAGTGAAAATAATTAAATTAACACTTTTGACCTGAACCTGCGACCACCAGCAAAGAAGATTCCGTTTTTCTCTGATTATAAACACATTCTAAACACTTACTTCCTTGAGAGTGTGGTAAAGATAAAGTCAAATCTACAACACTCCGTATTAGGGACGAACATTTAAAAAATATTTATGGCTAATAAATTATTATAAGCAGATAATTTATTCGAAATTCATAATTGTGTTTATCCACGACTCGTATTATTATTATAATTATTAGAGACAAATGCAATAATTTCGTACCGAATTTGATTTGAAGTCAATGATTTAATAACAATATTTAAGTTCCACAGGTATCCATAATGGGATCAAAACTTGTTATTAATAAAATTCCTTTTTAATTTATATTTTTAGCATATATAATCTCATAACCTTTCAAAATTGGGATAGATTTTGTTATTCTTTTGACATTCATTACTTTTCTGATAATAAAAACCAATGACGTATAACATATTTATTTATGCAAAAAGTGATAATCGATAAAGCGTTCGATTGCACAAAAAACAAAAGTAATTGCCAATTACAATAATTAGTGCACTATTGATTTTTTAACTTATATTACATACTTGAAAAATATTATTACCCTTTACTATACCCAAATTTTATCCTAGAACTAGATAGTTTTATTTAGATTCGATCGATTCCTTTTCGGGCTGCTTTCTTTAAAATATCGAATTGGTTTTATGTTTAAAAAACGCAAATTTTTGATATGAATTTGAAGGATTTTTGAATCAATTTAATAAAAGGCGAGCAAGATTTGAACAAGACCTTGCAACATTTCTTGTAATGCTTCATCCATTCCGCGATTTCCCTGATAAACCTTTCGCCATCAATTAAGTGAGTGCAACATTTTTTGTTTATTTTAAATAATCAAGCAAAGCAGTCGTATAAATCATTATTAACACAACAAAAACGAGTTTTCGGCCACATTTTTTGATATTGATTTGCGACGACGGTAATGAGTTTTCGTTTTTTTCAAGTATGCTAATATATCAAGCCGTTGTCAGCCAAGGCTGCAAATGTAATAATTAATTGGAGCAATACATGCGACTTTTAATTAACTACACACTACTTGCCAGAAAAATCCTTAATAAGTTTTTTTTTATTTTAAAAAGAAAAATAAAGGAACTCTATTAGGTCATTGCACCATCAATCATTTAAAAAAATGATTCAATAACGAAAATTTTATTTAATTTTTGCAAAAAAAGTAGTTTTCTATGTATGTGTATTTGTTGTTTGAAATGTTTTTAACCTGTGAGTGATTGAGATTGGGGCATTGTTTATCATTTTTAAATTTTAATATTTACACATGCGGACGTCAAAGTGAATTTTAATCGGCGCACTAAAATCAATATTGACACAAACTTTTTGTAGTTGTGTTATTGTACATTTTTCGGTGTCCGTGTTTGCATTTATAAAAATATACACAAACAGGGCAGTTGCAGCAGGGCGCAACACGTGCGGGGTGCACTTTATGCAAATACTTTTTTTTATTTTATTACAAAATAAAACCGATATGTGTTCTCTATGGCCAGCAAAACTTGATTCTTTTAATTTTAACAATGCGTGATTTTTTATTTCGACAGAGTCAAGATAAAATGATAGCAATTACGATTTAAAAAGAATTTAATTTCATTTTTTTATTGATTAAAAATTACTGGAAACTTACAATAATATTCATTAAAAAATTAAAAGAATAATTAAAATTTGGTCTTACTAAAACATAACTTACCCAAATTATGAAAATATGTACAAAAAATCCAGTAGCATTACCAGAAAAATAATTGAAAATAAAAATAACCATTTAACTCACAAGTGATTATTTTCTGTGACGTTTATGTCAAATTGCAGAAAGTATGAAGTTGTCTGTCAAATTTTCCTTAAAAAGGTGAAATATGTTAGTTAAATAGTACCTGAAATATTTACTCTTGGTCAAATTATAAGTTGAATATTTTTCATACAATATCACTCATGTCATTTGGGGTTAAAAATTCCCTGACATTCGTGGTAATTACAGTGAAAAATATTTGACTTAAATTTGACCATTCGTGATATTACATAATATGATTTTTTTTTTAAATCATCCTATGCAACGATTACGATAAGTAAAAACAAAAATAATTACATAAATTTGAAAGTCAAAAAATTATAATGATTAAATAAGAATAATCATAATATGTTAAAATTATATAAAAAAGTAGGAATTGGTAATAATTTCCTTTTTCAGGTCAATTTTTTGAAAAGATAAAAATTCTAAGATTCTAATATTTTTACGTTTCCAAATAAAATTTTTAACGGACGATTAATTCTACTGTCATTTTTGCAAAATCTAAGTACATACTTATAATTCATGAATTTTAATAATTATAAGACAAAAATATAGAAACATCAATATGAAACACCCTCTATACTAATATACAGGGTGGTGATTATTTCTATTCTCACCATGGGTATCTCTTTAAATGTGGATGAGATACGAGGTCGGTTAAAGTAAAAAAAAGTTGCGTATTTTTAGGATCATTAAAAAGGTAAAAGAAAATTTAAGATATTTAAACTCATTGCAAAGCTATGCTTAAATGTGATTTTAGAAAATAATTTATATTTTCCAAACTAGTGCTGCTACATGAAGGAAATTTGGTATCTTTAAATTGTTGACTATTCAGAGTTAAATGACGTCAAAATTTTTTTTTGGCCTTCTAGATTCGAAGCCGCGATATTTAACTTTTTTATTTCTTATAACCGACATATTGGATAATAAAAAATATTACATTTTCGGATTGCTAAATAACATTAATATGTTTCTTTGGAAAATTTGTTAAATTTGAAAATTTGTATAAAAAACAAATGTAATCAATGTTTTATGGACACTTTCAATGGTTACTATAAGAATATCTTTAGTTTAGCATACAGATATCAATTTTTGTTATTCGTTATGATTTTATTGTAATTTATTATTTTTTAATTGTAATTTAAAACATTTATTACAAGTATAATATGTACATAAGTAACTATTTTTTCGATCGTCAATTTATTTCTAAGAGGAACTACACAATCTTTAAAATTCAGAAAAATGCAGGGTCTATCATTTTTTTCCAGCATTTTTTTTAAGTTACAAAAATTTTAAATTTGGTAAATTTTCATGATTTTTGTAAAGCACCCTGTAGTTTCTCTTTATAATTATCAATTTTTTATTGTTTTTGCCAACTGACCTTTTTGAACAGTATTGACTGTTTTTAAACTAAGTGGATCTTTTTAAAATTTCCCTCGATAAAATCAATTAATCTGATTGACTTGAAGATAAACACAAAATCCAAAGAATACTTGATTTAAATAAAAAATTCTAAATAAAATGATATTTATTCAAAAAAATATTAAAATTTTCAAATTTTAAAGTTGCTTTAACTAAAAAGTCCATAAAAATGGAGTCAAAAAACATTTTGTTGAGAATGACTTTTACTAACTAATACAATCTTTGCTGAAAGAAAAGTGAAACGCCCTGTATAAGAAATGAACATTTAAAAAAGGATTTATGTTGTCATTAAAAAAAATAATTACTTACATATCTCGTTTTGGGCAAACTTTTAAATTTGAAAAGAATTATTATAAAAAAAATTCATATATGTACCATTTTTGTGTTTAAAATTTTTAAAACTATGAATGTACTATATTTGATCATGAAAATGTAACACTAAGGGCCAGTTGTTCAATTTAAATTTTAAAGTTCAGCTTAAGTAAACCCTTGGTTTATTCTAATATTTCCTTTTTAATTTTTTTATTAACAAAAAGATTCTTTAAAAACTAGACGAATATTTTCGTTATGGACCATTTAAAAAATGTTTTTGGTTAATAAAAAATTACAAGGAATAGTTTAGACTAAATGACGACTTAGTTAATTGTAAGCTGAATTTATACCTCTATTGAACAACAGGCCATAAGTGTTTTAATATACTTTTTATTGAAATTTTCAAGTTTTTGCTATTTATTTAAAAAAATATTGTGATAATATAGTAGGATGAGTTTATCACCTCAAATTATGATAACAAGTTGCTCCGAAAATATTCCCTTGTAAAGTTACAAACAGTTCACTTAAATAAATAAAATGCATATAATTTTTTTTTCTATAAAGAAAACAATAATTTATAAGAAAACTATGTAGTTCCAATTGCAAAAATATGGTCAAATTTAAATGTTATGACCTTGTAATAAAAGAATGAGAAATGGCTAAAGAACAATACAATATTTAAAAGAGCTTTTAATTAGACCCTTATGACTTTTATCGAATTACCATAATAGAAAGAAAGTTATTTGAGTTTTATTTTTTGTAGGAAAGTAGATTTAAGCAAAATGTTACAGGAACTTAATTTGAGGTGATAAATTCATTCTACCATATACATATGTGCACGGTATTATGGGACACCCCGTATAATAGGGTTTGGCGGAAGGTATTAAACCTGCATTTTTATCATTTTTTTGAACTTTAAATTTTTGTTTAATTTTAATGTAGTTATGTGTTACAGATACCTGTTTTAGATATTTTTTATTTGTACCATTTGTAGATAAAGAAAAAAATATTCAAATTAAATACTTCATTAAATGTCTTTTAATATGTAAAAAAATTAGGACGTATTGTTTTTTTCTAGATGTACTTTTCAATTGTTTTTTGAACTTTTAAGTTTTGTATTTGGTTATTATCATTATTCCTCTATATTTTTTATTTAGAATTTAAAATTTAGTTTTGTTATATTTTTGCCTGACATATAAGTACCTATTAAAATGATAAACACCTATATTTGTTCTGAAAAAAAAACTAAAAGAACTCAAAAAACTAATTCACGACATTCTAATTTCTATACGCTACAAGGTTCTTGAAAATTGATCCAAAATAAATAAACCAATACTACAATTATTAAAAAAAATTGAACTGTAGCCCCAGTTTACACAGGGTGTCTCACTTTTTTTCCAGAAAAAATTTTTTTAGATAGTAAATGTCATTCTGACCAAAAATTTTCCTATTAACTATTATGTTTTTTCGACTCCTTAAAAAGTTACAGCAATTTTAAAAGTTCATAAATTTAATTATTTTTGTGGGATACCCTGTATAAATTTAATTTAATTTAAATTTTTTTATTTAAACCAAGTATGATTGGATTTTGAATAGCTTTAAGCCAATAAAATGCTAACTTTTACCGAGGGAAATTTAACCTCGTCGTTTACTTATTTTAAAAAAATCCAATTTGGCAAAGAATAAATCCAAATAATAATTGATTTAAATAAAAATAATATAATAAGAAAAAATATTATACAGGGCGTTCCACAAAAATCATAAAAATTTATCAATTTTAAAATTGTTGTAACTTTTTAAGGAGTCGAAAAAACATAATAGTTCATAGGAAATTTTTTGATCAGAATGACATTTACTATCTAAAAAAAATTTTGCTGGAAAAAAAGGTCACTCTGTATAGAGGAAAGGTTAATTTATAACAATTGGCATTAATGCTAAAGAAAAAAGTTTCGATGTTTCTTTCTAATTCAAATAAACATGTATATTATTTTTATTTTATCAACAAAAGTGGAGTTGAAATAGAGCCGGTAAGATTTTTGAAATATTTTGAAAATTAGATTGGTTTTTGTAAATTCACTGTGCCATAAAATTTAAAATTACAGAAATACCACTAATCCTATCTAAATTTAACAGACGTACTTTTTTATGGTAAAATGATTGAAGATTTTAAAAATCAAATGAAATTGTAAAATTTAAAAAAGGGGGGGGGGGGCAAATGTGGCTACCCATGCGATGTACTCTCCCCAAAAAAATTTTGGGGAGTGTAATTTTGATTTTGAATTCAAAATATTATGAAGATTAAACGCTACCTTAGCAACGTAGAGTAAGCATTGTTCAATAGGAAACAATTTCGCGTTCTTGGACTGGAAACGTTTTATTCCCCGATCGCAAAGAAAACATGTCAAAATTGGAATAAGTTTTAAATGTACATTTTAGTTTATCACATTTGATAGATTAGTGTTGCAGTTTCTGATAAGGTTTTTCTGGAGCCCCAAGTCTTTTTTGGCGTGTTTTTTCTTTGATTTTCTTGAGAATTTCTGGAGTATCAATCTGGGATGTGTTAATTGAAAGCGTGTAAGGTTTGACTTTTGTTTTCATTTAATGATTTTCCGAAGGTGCAGGTGGTATGTGGAAGGTGAAACTGTTTGCGGTGCCTGAGGTTGGAATCGTGTCGATTTTCGCCTGTCGATGATGGTGCGTGGCATTAGAAATCCAGCAGAAATAAACGCTTTAATACCCGTATCCTTGAGCCCGTGGAATACAATATGACGTGTCGCCCGGTTTGTGTGTACACTCTATTCGACCGGCCATTGTTATTCAAAAGCGAGCGTAACATTTCACGCTCTATGACACCGGCGGCCATTTTCACCGCCTAGCCCGATACCTTATCGCATGCTAGTGGTAGCACCACTGCCATTGTTTTATCACGGCCCGTTTACAACTTATCATCTACCTACCAAACGCGAAATGGAAAATGTGTAAAAGAAAACAAACACTTTCGATCAATTATTGGTGATATCGAATACTCCACTAATAAACTAATAACACCGGTACGCTGCGTCTTCTACATCGATTCTAAAATAAAACACTTGTAGTTGGCTTTTAACAGCCCACTTAACTATTTTTAATGTGACAGTTTTTATTCCATTCGTTGCGGTAATTTTCCAGGTGCACCTTAATCACCCTCCACGATCGGGTCAGGTGGTATGTAAGTGGTTGTTTATGGTATTGTCTGAAACACTCAATTGCGGTTTAAATTATCGACGATATTAAAAAAAAGTAATTTCTCGATTGTATTGTTAATAATACAGTTATTGGAGTAAATGGAGTTTTTAGTTAGTGACAATGGGTCAGGAAGATCATCTCTAAATCTAAGCAATCTGTGGGATCTCATAAGTCATCATAATGCTATAACATTGTATTGAATAAGGAGGCTTAAGAGATGGGATCGGTAGCTGTGATGCGAATGGAGATAGCTCCGCCATCGGCTACCGCATTGTGTTCAACATCTTCACGACTCGCTACTACCTCCAGGTCGAACGCGGTCAATACACACACAATTCAATCCCTCTTATTATTATTATCATTATTACCTACCAACTACCGACCAAGGCATAAATTCCTCACGACGCGAAATTTTATTAATTCCCGATAGGCATCTTAAAAACAAGCCAACTCAAATGGACAACTCGATTAACGACGATTTTCAACTTAAAGACCTGCCACTTTATCAATGAAAGCATCAAAAGCAGCTAAGTAGCCTTCATTTGTCTCTAACGTCCATCACGGATTGTTTTTCTTTTCGATACAAAGGCAATCAATAAAGCGGACCACTTTAATTACGTTCCTGGTTTGTTTGTATTAAGGCAGGTGGTCTTCATCCTTCACAGCGCAAGATTTTAAGTAGCACGCCCAGATATTTTGTTAATCACCAATTTCAAAATGCACCCAATTAATACACTCAATTGAGATTTATAAAATCATTTCACACCGAAACTTAAAATAGCACGAAAACTATTTGCGCTATTGTAATCATATTGTTTTAAATAAAAGCAATAAATAATAAATCCTTTCGACTTAATTGCAAAAACAGTAGTTGCAATTCGGAAAATTTCCCACAGTCATGATAAAATGAAATTTTCTCGACGAAACAATGCGCGTTATTTAAAAACAAAATAATTAAATGCCATAATATGTTTGAAAAATTTTGCAGTGATTGTACATAAATGGAGTTGGCACGAGCCACCATAAATGGTATTTTATAGGTGTAGTTAGTAGTTAGCACCCCTGGACTGGAGACTGCACCTCTCCACAATCCACAATCGACAAAAAGAGCGGCGCTTTGTATATCCACATATAAATTCAGTTACGAGTTACGTCTTACCATTCATGGATACGAATTCAAGCTAATGTTTCAACTATCAACAATTTATATTACACCTTTAGGAATTTTTTATTATGGAAATTTTCAATGTTTTCTTACTAACTATTATGAAATTAAGTACTTCTCAAATTTAAAAAAAAAATAAAAAAATGCGACCTTAGAATTTCTGGGTAGGAATTACCAACACTAGTGTTTGGTACTTACTTCAAAGCAAAAACTTATAAAGTGATACAAAACAATGAATTTGAATTCGTCATAATTTTCGGCATTGTGATTATTACCACCTTCCGTGTGCACTTCAACATAAGATTTTAGCAAGTCTAATGCTTCTTTTGGTAAGTGATTAAACTTCTTTTCCGAAATTCTCTTACTTGTAATTATAGGTAGAGTCAGAATTTATAAAAGCTTTTTTTTAAACAGCCGAGTAAAATTCTTAATTTACAATTTATTTTACGTATTTTAATTATTTGTAATGGATTTCATTTAAAAAAATCCCCCCAAAAAATACAAAATTTTCTTGGAAAGTTGAAGAACAAAGTTTTTTTTGCCACAATCCTACTTAGAACTTACCAGTACCAGTCAAACTTCCTTAATCTTCAAGGGACTTAAAAACATTCGAGATATAGAAAATTCGAGTTATAGAAACAAACATTTATTTTTAAAAATTGTATACATAAATATGTACATATAATATTCTAAGTATAATCAAAATAGACGCAACATTCTTACACAAAACATTAATTATTGAAAAAATCTGTAATTTTTGATTGTGTTAGATTAAAAAAAATCATTATCTACAAAGTTTTCCAAAGTTTGTAAAGCGTGATACACATTATCCGTTGTTCTTGAGCTGTTGTAGTTGTATCATCAGATGAAGCATCTTCATCTTCTTGTTGTTGTCTGATTTTGTCTAAAATGTCGGCATCCGTTGGATAGTGCGCCACAATTACATCATTATCTATAGCCAAATATTCATCAAAAGACACATTACTCTCAACTTTTTTCGTGTACAATTGAAACAATGTTTTCATTTGTGATAAAGGCGTATCATCTTCATCACTCCAATTATTTTAACTTTCTTTCTTGAAACCAGCCTTTGCAAAACAATTTTTTATAGTTGCCTGCTGTAGATCATTGTCCCACGCTTTAGATAAATTTGTTAGTGCGTCCCATAGAGTAATCTGACTAGTTTCATCTCCATCTTGTAGAGCAATTAGAATCTGTTTAAGTATTCTTTAGTGTAATTTGACATTATTAATAATTCCCTGGTCCATGGGTTGAAGCTTTGATATCATGTTTTGTGGAAGAAAAACAACATTAATAGATGTAAGCGACTTGGTTATCCTGGGATGTGCTGGACACTTATCCACAAAACAAAAGGATTTTACGTTTTTGAGCATGAAATTTTTTATCCAAATTCAAAAGCCATTCTTCATAAAGAGCCCTTGTCATCCAAGCTTTCTTATTACTTCTGTATGTAACGGTCGTTTCCGTTCACTGCTTGCACCATTTGCAGCTATGGCCAAGATTTTTTCACGACTTTTGATAATTGTCGAAAGAGTACTTGGAGGAATCCCAAAATCTGCGGCAATATCCTTCTTCTTCTTCACACCTTTGTCAATGTCACTGATCACTGATCACCCTCACTTTGTCTGACAACGATAGCGCATTCATCTTTCTTTTTTTGCAATCACTCATTTTCACGACCATACCTTGAATAAAATACTAAATGAAAATGTACTAATTTCTTTAACTTATGGTACGCTTGCATTTTATAACTGCTGGAGTTTCCACGAAGACTCATTGTAATGACTTGCCGCGCATTGTTAATGGCACATCGGTCTTAAAGATAATTAGAGCAGGTACTTATTGTAAGTGGCAAACAATAGGAATATTAGGGAAATGAATAAATACACAATATCAAGGCATGAACTTCGAGTTATGGAAGTTAATCAACCTCAAAATTTTCAAATATTTCTTCTAGATGTAGAAAAATTCGAGTAATAGAAATTCGAGATATTGAATAATAAAAAATTGTTACTTGGGTATCCAAAACAAAGTTGTATATGCCAAATTATGCAAAATTTTGAAAAATATGCACAAATTTCAAAAACTCCATAAAATATGCAAAATATGCAATTTGCATAAAACAGGTCTTTGGTAATATACCTAAACTTTAACATAATTCGATGTAGGATTTTAAAAACGTCATTTTATTAAACTAATGCCCGTTTTCACCAACGATTCCTAAAACTTAGGCATTGCTTATAGCGGTAGTTGCTAGGTATAAGCAATGCCTAAATTTTAGGAATCTTTGGTGAAAACGGGCATTAGAATAAACAATTTAGATTATATGTAAATCTGAAAAAAAAATTAAAATCTAACGAGCAAACTTGAGATTTGACTGTAGAACTAATGTTCGATTTCATGATTTTTCACAATTTTTCCTCCCGAACTCGCGCGCCCTCTAGGGATTCGCATTAATTATCAGATATTTGGTCATAATTTGCAAAGAAGCTCCTTCTATTCCTTGTAATTATCTCCAACGGAAAATTTATAAACCATTAACTTAAGAGTGTGTATTTCAAGATTTTATTTTTCTTTCTCTGCCAACTTTTCTGCCTCACCGTGCCAATAGTACAAAAAGTACTGAATTAGCAATTTCAGTTTATTTTCAAACTATGGAATAAGGTACACGATTTTGATGTAATTGACAAGGATAAGACGAAGAAAACCGAATATAGAATGAGAATATATTTGTTTATATAAAAATGAAAATGCGGATTTTATGACAACCTGGAAATAGTTTGTTCAGTTTTTAGTTCAAGTTGGAATTTTCGACACCTTTAGTCGATCAAATCGTTTCTTGATGTGTTTTATTCCTTGTAGAGATTACTTGAACGTTGAACGCACCGAATACTTGGAGTTTACAAGATGCCATAAGGCGTTGGTTCGAATTTTATGGTCAGTACCATTTTTGGAAGCATTTAGTAGCTTTTTTATGACAATGCTTATTATTAGTAGTTTTGGAACTGTTTTAGTAAAGGAGAATTTAATGTTTGAGTGTTGGTTGTGGCAGGCAGAGCAAAGGCATTGTCTTGGAAAACAATGAGGATTGAAGGTCTCGGAAAGCGAAAATTTAAAGAATTACACGAAACGAGCGTGCGAAGTAATTGTTCGGATTAGAGCGTGTTGGATGAGGAATGCTGTCGTCGCCGAAGAGGAGAAGAAGGAGCACAAGTTGAGGTGCCACTGAACACTAAAGACAGAATGGCGTGGGCGTATTCTGGGGGCCGCTCCCGGCGCCAAATCTACTACACACGCACGCAACCACCGGGATTATGTTGTTCGAGTTCTGGAAACCTACGCTCATTAGTTCCGCTTTTCTGCACCTATCAGCACCGCCACGTAAACTTCTTCTACCCAACTAACAACGTTTCATTCCGACTTATTCCTGAGTTGCATGCGAGCCAAACGCGAAAAACGCACAACTTCTTGGGAAAGTCGCTTGAGGTGGAAATAATGTAATAGGAAGGCCATGGAAATTCGTTTTACGATTACGGCCGTTGATTAACGTCGATGATGAGTCGTGTATGTTTGTGTGGAGTGACGTCTGGTGAAGTAATTGGATTTTATAGACAATGAACACACATAAATAGCACGAGCATGACTAAAGTGCCAATACCGTGGCCGCAGAATGAGTTTTAATTGTTGGAAAATTGCGCCGTATTTTCTTCCTGCAGTTTCTAAACAAATACAAGAAATACATTACAACAATCATTAGAAAAACACTCAAGCTTAAGCATATAATTACTATTTTATTTTAAATTTCCACAACTTCCACACCCAATTTGCCACACGACTTTAAATCCTACATTTTCTTTTTTCATAAATTTAAATACATAATACAATATAAACATACATTGAAATACATGCAAGGTGTTTCAGAAGTATAAACCAATTGCTACTTTAACTTTAAAAAATTACAAGAAAACAAAAATAAAATTTCTTCAGTTTATTACGAATGCCATTTAGAAATATAAAAAAAAGGTTCCACAAAACATGTAGGATAGGTAGGGGCAATCGTCCACAATTTTGGATCTTAAATTCTTGTAGACAGGAGTTATTTGATTTTAGTAGGTTTCTGGTAAGGAACCTAAAGATTAGGATCTAACACATCATTCTATAACGACTGCAAATATTATTTAGGGAGATATAAACCTTTTTCGCAAATATGATTTTGCGGAGATTTACTCCAATTCAGAAAATAGTAGAAAAAAATAAGGATTCTATTAAAATAAATCATAAAATGAAGATACCTATAATACTACCGAGTCATTTTTTTACTATCCTGCTTGGTTTTCTTGACAAATAAAGAGTAAAATCAATCAAATTGAATGAGAAACTTATCATTTTATGAGACCTAGCATTGGGATTTAATAGTTTTAGGACAATGCATTTTTTGTCAACGAAGGCAGAAGCCAGAGGAAAAATATGGAATTTCTGAAAAATTGTGAGAATTAGGATATCGCTTTAAAAAATACATTCGTATCCTCCAAGACTACGAGGAAGGAGTTACCCACATAAAGATGGAAAGAGCCCTTGGATTTACCACGAACTTTGAAGATGTGCGATGGCGAAGTCATTTAATGACTGCGAACCTGAGTCGTAATTGTCTTCTTCAAAGTTTTCTGACTCATCTTCTTCGTTAACCTCACTCCCAATAAACAGAAACTCAATATTATATTCTGAAATGCGTAAGAAATCAGTATTCTTCTTCGATTTTTTTGACTTTTTTTAGTAGGTTGCTGCGTGTTTTCTTCGCCTTCAAAATCAGAGTAGTGCAGAGAATTGCCCCAAAACAGCGCGAAGACTTGCCCTGATTCTTAATGGAATAATGACGCTGCTCGATCCATTGTAAACTATAACCAAAAGAAAACCTGGAAGTAAAGCCGTAATTTCTAAGAAAAGTCAATAATTTGAGCAGATGTTACCATTAGTCCAAAATATTAAAGGAAAGTGATGAAAATTTGTAAAACATCATTTCCCGTGTGATCTGTCTCCCCGAAGTCTGGAAGAGGCAGTGGAGGTTGTAAAACAACCTGATGTGGTGAGTAATGGTTTATTAATTTCGTCGATCGATGGCAATGCGGACAATTGCCAAAAACAACCATAGTTATTAGACCATAACAAATAATCTCGTCTATAGTCGATCAAACACCATAGTTAGAATGCATGTACGGCTTCATGTACTTCAAGTACTTAACTTTATTCGAATCAGTGCTACAGCCATCATTATCCTGAATTTATGGAGACACCTAAATGTAATATTAAAACAATGCTCCTTGCCACAAACATCCACATCCATATGCCATTTTACACAAAACAGTAGTGTTTCATTGGATCGGGCTGTATAGTCACCAGATCTCAATTCAATTGAGTACCTTAGGAAAATGCTAAAGCGTAAGATCCATATATGTATATAAAACTTCAATAAACTAAAGATGTCTTACAAGGGTGGGAAATCTAGCTATATTAAAATCATAGATGAGGATCAACAACATATAAATTCTTTTTTAAGATTTTTTATTTGTCAATATTATGAATCATGAGTCAATATTCCATTCAAAATACTTGAATTAATAGAGTTTTATATGTGATGCCTAATAATTTTGGCCAAAGATGTAAATAGATATGCAGGGTGTTGATTATTTCGATGCTCATTTTTTGGAGGACGTCGATTAACTCGGAACAGTCAACAATTTAAAGGTTCCAAATTTCATTGATGTAGCAGTAATGGTTTGGAAAATATTTATTATTTTATATTATTTTCTAAAATCACATTTTTAGTTTTTTTGCCAAAACTTTGCAATGAGTTTAAATTAAATATACTAAATTTTCTTTCAGATTTTGAATGGCTTTAAAAATGTGCAACTTTTCTTTCATTTAACTGACCTCGCATCTTCTTCACTTTAAAAGATACGAATAATGGTGGGCATCGAAATAATCACCACCCTATGTAAGTATAAATTAAATTTGAATTAGAAGTACCAGCAAAAATCCTAAGAAGTAATCTCTGCACTATTTATTTGTTTTTAAGCCTCACTACAATTTAAAAGATTAAAAAGAATCGTAACTAATAAAAAAAATTATTCCTACCTAATATAAGGGTTTGCTACAAAATAGAGGGAACTCCATCTTAGAGGCGTTCGGAATTATATAAAAATATTTAGTTTTAATTGTACTAAAAATTAGTCCCGTTACTCTCCTTTCAGTTACTTCCTTTTTCCTTCAAATGACGAATGTAGTTTGTTACTAGTAAGGTCTTACAACACTTATAAGCTGCGGAGTATTTTCAATTGTCTCTTGTGTTTTTGGTTCCTTGTTCTATTAAACTTAATATGGTAAAATGTATATTTTTGTAATATCTTTTTCCTAAAAGTGAACATAAATTTGGTAATAAAAAGAAGTAACTCCAAGATTCACCCATATGCCAGGTCCTGTGGAAGAGTATTTTTCGACGACTATTGAATAATCGATTCATTACGTTTAAAGTTTTTGAAAAGTAATGAAAATCATTACTAAGTTTTTGACCTTTTTCAACATGCTCGGACCGTGTGCGGATCAATCACAACCTATTTGGTAATGAGCAATGGACAGTGGGTAATTTCATTAATAACTGGGTAACCTATTAGGGAAAGGACCAATAGTTTATGGGTAATTTTAACCACAGAATAAAATTTACTTAGAAGAAACCAAGAAATGTCAAAAATACAGAAAATAACCTCAACAAATTTGCATAAAAGCGCCGTAAAATAAAAACGTCATGGAAAAAGAATAGTATTATACTCGCAAGAAAATAGCCATTTTAATACGAGAATACCAGAAAATTATCTTTAGAATTAAAGATATTATTTAAAAAAAATGAAGAAACTTTTACACCCTGTGTTTCAAATGGAGCATTTTAGCGAAAAATTTTATTCTTAGTTTTAATCTTCAAATAGGTCACATAATCTCTTCCTGAAGTTAGGGACACGTGTTTAAAAACATCCTGTAAAACAGGGGAAATTATCGGTAAATGACTTCTGCATAATTTTGTAAAAATGTTTTTTAAAATTTTATTTTTCTTATATAAAAGTTTTTAGCAAGTGCAAAATTTAATATAAGTGTACCGCATTTTTAAAATAAAAATAAGGTATTAAATTATAAAGGTATCAATTAAAATTTTATTTTTAACATTTCACTCAAAGTTTTTTTTTGTGATAAAAATTGAAAAAGTCTTTGGTTAATATTGTCACAAGGCCAAATGCTTTATTTTACTCATTTTAATATTAAAACATTGAGATTTTTGTAATATTCCTAATCAATCTCTAAATTTCATATTAGGTATTTTACCCTTTAATTTTTTTTTTTTTGGAAAATCGATTTTTAAACTTTCTGATAGAACATTTGAACTACTACTTCTCTTGATAAAAATGCCTATACTTTGGTTTATGCACTGAATATCAGTGTGCAAAAATATTTTTACATATACCCATGTCAAATACTAAATATTTTACTATTCCAATGAAATCCTCGATTTTATATGAAGGTGTATAATATAATAATATTCGCTTCTAAAATATATTTTTTCACGTCAAAACACGAAAGAAATTATCTTTTAAAATTATATGGCAATATGGAAATATTCAAAAACTTTGTTTAATTTTGTAGTACTTTTTTTGTTTTAAAACTAACGAAAAGAATTTCAATCAATTTCAAAGATTGTCTGAGAAAATATTTGAGTGAATAATTCTAAAATAGTACTAAGAGGTGGCCGAAATTATGCAAATTCAAAATAAATTTTATTCAAATAGCAATTTTAAGTGCAACAAACGCATGCACGCAATTTTTCCCCGGAATGCAAAATATCCGAAGCAGCATAATTTCAATACGAATTTTAAATTAAAATCGCTACCGTCTGAGAATTCGTCTGCTGAAAGTACTTCGGGCGCATTAGAATTTGTACGAAAATTCAACTTGTCGCTTGTCAATCATTTTTCGGCAAGAAATTTTAGTTTACCGCACGATTTTTTATAAATTGCGAGGAATACTTTTGTAATTACTGCCGGTTTAATTTTATAATAATGAAAAATGCGCCTGCAGTAGGTATTAGAAATAATTTATAATACATTTAAATTTTTAAAATGTGTTTTAAATTGCTAATTTTAAATACTTGAATTGTTTACTAAAAATCGCTTCCAGTTAAAAACTTCTTATTTTCATTTTTTTAACCATTTACTATAAATACTTGCACGTGTACCCACTTTCAAATTACACACATAATCATTTTAAAAATAATTTTTTGTACCAAGTGGTTAGTTTAAGTAGGTAAGTATCTAGATTTTTTATCATTAATATTAATATAAAAAATAATTTAAAATATTTTTAAAATAAATGTAGTTCTAGGTAAATTTATGAAAGTTGGTGGTTGCATAATATAACTTAGGTAAGTAGCTTATTTTAATTTTGAGTCTTGTAGATATTTTGATATTAATTTAATCCGTATTAATTGATTTGAAACACTCAACGACTCAACAAAAACGCATTATCAATAATATTTTAAAATCCATTAAAATGCATATGAAACCTTTCATGCGCGTCATTTTAATGAAAACGTTAGTTAGACTTTAATTACCCGTCAGCGTTTTAATTACAGACAAACCAATTTATTAGGAAGTGTCACCTATATGTCGCCAATATTTAATTACTATGTTTTAGCAAGCAACTTATGTAAAATGTCGACGGTTTTATAACTCGTATGTATATTCATATTTAAATAAATACATAAAATTCAGACTCGAGAACAGCTTTTTTCAAGGCGCTGAATTTATTTTTGGGCGAGAAGTAATTACTGTTTATCAGTTCGTTTTTTCTTATCAACACCAATAAGGTGGCGATAAAAATATGAAATATAATGATCTGAATAAATTTAGATTACACATGGCTTGGTGACTTCACGAAATTGCAATTTTAAAAAATAGTTAACAGAGATAGTAAGTTTTGATTGCAACGGTTGAGGTGTGTTCTTTTAATTAATCAATTTACGTTGGGCCGTTCTATTTTCACGGTACTAATGACACATTGCGGCGACTTTTTCTTGTAATTCTCGTTTCTTCCCCTTGGCTTAGATGAGCGGCGAGATATAGGTTAATTAATGAGCCGTGTGGATGGTAATAACGGACGCCCCGTGACGGGGTAGACAGGTGTGCTGCAGCACCTTGCCATTTAATGGTGTGCACTTGCCGCGCGACGAGACGATGACCGATCACTTTTCGATAAGAAGAAACAAGAAACAAACCCACCACGGAACGGACACACTATGACTTCACCGTGACCGACAAATTGCACAACGACACACCCCAATTTGTTACGCATACCCGCAAAAAACATACCATCAAATTTAAAAAAAAATAATTTTTTTAAGTTTTTTACAATTTTTTATAGGTAGGTATACCCTATCAATATGTTAAAACTAAAATATCTTCAATTTATTATCTACTACTAAACCACATTAACAGCCCAAAGGAATAAAATGTAAGGTACCCAAATCCAAATTTGATATTGAAATTTTATAAAATTGTATAACACCCATCTACCAATCGGCCATAGTGGTAGGTGGTAGAGATAGGATGCATAAAGAATTCAAAACACATTATAAAAATTAACCCTTCCAAGCCCAGATAAAGACGTTTTTAAATTTATATGAACCTTGTCCAAAATAATACAAAAACAGCGAAAAAAGAATTGTTGTTAAGCCAATAATGTCACCTCATTTCAATAGCAGATGCCAAGTCGGTTAAATGGATTACCAATATCAACCAGTAGGCCAGTAAAATTAGACCCTATGATGACTGGTGAAAATAAATGTTGGACGGTCAACGCGAGCTTATGCGGTGACATAAAGAAAATCAAGAAAATTTTAGGATTGTTTCAGTTACTCCAAAACGGTGGAACCTAAGAAAACTTGGATATTATAAGAATTAAAGAGAAAGAGCATTAAGTTCTGCATAGGACGAGTACAGAACACTTTAAATTATGTACAGTGTACAGTGGTATGGTAAGAATTGCCGGTCAAAAATCTACGTTTTACTATCTTTGCCAACAAATCAATTATAGTGACTTATAAAGGTTTATAATATTGGAAAGGCTATTCTAAATAAAAAACTTTTAAAATAAAAGATCTATACTAACAAATTCTGCGTTTAGCGAGTATCGAATATTTAAAATCCGGTCAAGTAAATCCAGAGAAATTTTAATTTTCGATTTTTCATTATACGGACAGCAGTATGTGTGTGGAGTAGCAGTTAAGAGATCAGGTATACTCAAACTTATTGAGTAAGAAATACTAAGACAACAAATGCTTGTCAATCTGGATTCAATATAGAAGTGGAAGTTTATAACGCGTCACATATTGTAAATTGGTGAGTTTCTATGGTAACGATTTTCGTCTCTTTAACTTAGGAACGTATGGCCTGTATCTAGTGTAAGTAGGAGCGTGATAGAAAATATCTAACGAGTCAACTCTCAACCGAGATCAATAGGAAACATAAAGGATCAAACTTTGATCAACTTGTTGATATCTAACAGAATTGTGTTATATTTTCGGAAGACACATCAGGAATTTGTGAAAAAACAAAGAGAAAAGCCAAAAGCAGTACGAGATAGTCAACAACAAATGGAAATTTTAATTTTCAAGTACTCATCAATGCAGCTCAACAGAAAAATGGCAATATTGTGCTTCATTACTTGCCTTGTAATTAATCTTGTGGCAGCAAACACCAGGTACCAATAGTCTTGTTGTCTTAAATCGCTAGTGTCAAAATTATATAGAAGAAAATAAAATGAATATGAATGCCAGTTCACACTACCTGAAATTATCAAGGATTTAAAACACTTCTAGCTTGTCGCAGTAATAAATTGTGGTAACGAGATAACCGAGACTAACAAAAGTAATATAATTAGGAAATGCATATGTTTCCCAAACACTGGATACCAAATTTTAACGAATTATTAATATGATACCAAGAAAGCAAACGCCTTCGAATGATAAGAGCAGCTCTGAACAACTGGGAGATTCATTCATTTCCATTCCTGGATTTCATAGAGAAAAAATTTGATAATGTTATTATTTTTCTTTTGTAATTTTATTTCTTGATGGTGCTATTCTATAGGACGTAATTAAAGTTTCCTCGGTTGCCTTAAAGATATTATATGAACGAATTTTATTAATGAGATTTTAATTCGGAATACCAATGTTATGTAAGTTATTGGAAATGTAGAATTGTTACGGGCAAGAACCTTTTCCGCATCTTTTGAGGGTATGACGAAAAATCGAAAATTTTTAACATTTTCTTTAAGGTGCACCCCTATAGTGTACTTTTTATATAAAAACTTTTATATACAAAATTTTGCCAACCGAGTTAATTTATTGAGTTTTAGAGTAGAAGAAAAAAAGCAAACCAAAAGGTCTGTAAAATACATAGTTACTACTTACATGACTGATAATGGAACTACCAAACAGACCGTGTGGTCCACTTTGTACAATTTATGATGAATCATTCCGATATCAAAAGACTGTTACACCGCAAGATATACTTTAATCAAAAAGTAATATGACAAAAGAGTCTCCTTTACTGAATCAAACAGACATCACGGAGAAATCTGCATCAATTGTTTTCAACCACCATCTCCGATCCAACCTTTGACCTCTCAGGAAATTTGGCACATTCTAGAATATGTCACCAAGAAATCTGAAACATAATTAGTTCACTTCTGTTAGTTCACATTCGAGATTGGAGGGAAATGCGTAGTTGAAACTGAATGTAAAGTTGTTTGCTTCAAAGAAACACTAGGTGCAGATTCCTGCAATGAATGCAAAATGTTTGATGTTTGTACATGTCATTTGTGGTGAAATTAAGTCCAACGATGAAGAAGGCTTTTGAAATAATATATTGTGCAAAATCTGTAAATACAACCTGGAGAAAAAATAACGAGAAGAAGCCAAGGGAAGATTAAAAAACAAGCAAAGAAGATGTTTGCAGTATCTGATGTTAATCAGCCAACGGCTGATGGAGGTGTCATTGTAGGAAATAAAGTACCTGAAGTAGATAAACCTAAGACTAATTCCCGTTCGATTTTGGCGGAGGGTGATATATACAAAATGGGTAAAAACGGAGATCTTGAAATAATTATATGCCAAATCCCAATTTTTTGTAAAGAAAATTTTTTTCAAATAAGATGTACCTAATGAAGAAATTTATTTACGTCAAACAATCTCTTGGTACCGGACGGGGGTTTAGAAAATGTAAATGTAAATCTAATTAGTGAAATAACTTAACAAAAAATGACTATTTTTCAAATGTCACGAGTATGATAAATAAATAAATAAAAGTTTATTTAAACAGATGATAATTACTTTCCCTAATATGTATATGTCACTACATATTTAAGTTTAAGTTTTCCATTTTATCCAATGATTATTCTAAAGATTATATTATAGTATTGAATAATAAAAATCCTAACCAATGTTTATTAATACTAAGACTAAGAATATTTTCTTCACATTACCGAGGGTTAAGTTGGTATTCTGCGGATTTCTAAGATATCTTCAGATTAACTAGGTAATGTGTAAATATAAATAATGTTTCCTCACTTTAATTTGTCTGTTTAGGTAATCCGCAGAGTACCTAGATAATTTGGACTTTGCCGGCGTTATGTACATTATCGGTAACAATTATACTCTTGAATCCTTTGTTTCAAGAGAATGTACTTCATTGTCCAATATAAATAGGAAAACTGTGCAAGTGTCAAAATTTTACTTTTTCTGAAACTATACATATAAAAAATAAAACAACATCTTCTTTGATATTTCATTGAAAGGAACTCTTAATTATGAGCTTACACCACTTTTTGTAGATTTGAGAATAAGTAGAAGAAAGTAGTGCTGTACAAACTTTATAGTTCGAATTTTCCATTCAAAACTTCGAAATAGTTCGAACTGTTCGAATATTAAGTAAAGGTTCGGAAAAAGTTCGAGTTCGCAAAAAGTTCGGGTTCACAAGAGGTTTGGCTTCGGAAAATGTTTGATTTCGAAAAAAAAATTGAGGGTCGTTTGGCAACTAGAATATAAGAAATACTTAAATTCAAAATTTGGCAGAAACGCAATGGAAAATCTGTCACTTAAAAATTCTAAGAATTAGTAGAGCAATAGGCCCTGAGTTGAAACCAGTTAAAACTATATAAATACACCGCATTCTGGCTAAGCACATCTTATAGGTATTTGGAAAAACCATAGCCCAATTCGCATGAGCATAATATTATGTGAATCGTGGTTTGATGGCTAGTGAGGGTGAGGAGAAGGCCTTTATAATGGATATGCTTAATTTTTTAATTATCAAGTTTTAAAACGTAAATGGAAGAGCCCATCTTTTCTTTTAAATTTGGATCTACAAACTTCTAAATCCAACGATACCTCATACCTCATAAGTGACATTTTCTTTCAATAATTTTTTTACAACAATATTTAATAAATTTTATGAACAAATTAATAATCAAATATCACTACAATAAATGGGCAAGCCGATCTGTAAAATATTATGTTCAAAATGTATCTGTGAAATTTCATCCCGATTGGTCGATTCATTAATATGCTACAGAGCATGAACTATTTGTTGTTTTGCAAAGATTTGAGCACGATAGAGAAGGATGCGACCGGTATGTGTAGTCTTAAATTGAAAGAAAACTATAAGTTATGGGGTAATTTTTTTGTACCAAAGAAAATTTATAATATTTAAAAGCATTGCAAACTACCAAAAAACTAAAAAATACGATTTTAGAAATTAATTTACATTTTCCAAACTATTATTCCTACATGAATGAAATTTGGTACCTTTAAACTGTTGACTATTCTGAGTTAAATGATATCAAGAAATTTTTTTGCCTTCTTAGATCTGAAGCCGCGATATTCACCTTTTTTATTTCTTATGGCCGCTATATTGGATTTTTACCTCATCAGCTAATAAAAAATAGTACATTTTCAGATTAACAATATCTTCTTTCAGAAAATGTTTTAAACTTGAAAAATTCTATAAAAAATAAATGAACGCAACGTTTCCATGGTTACCATAAAAATATCTCATCATTTATCTAATAATAAAAATTATTAAACAAATGAATGCAGGGACGGATTTACAGTAGTGGAAAAAAGTATGGAAACTTGTAATTATTTCCCAAATGTCCCTGTTTACTTACACTTTTTCTTTTAAAAATGTTTATTTACAATAAAAACAAGAGTTTTCGGGTTTTATTTCTTGAAATTGTGTTCCAGAAATTTTATTTTTGTCGCATTCAAGTTTTATGTGGAAAAAAGTACGGAAACTTATTTCTTTTTAAATTTAAATCGCTTTATTTTACATACTTTGTTCAAAACAGTCACATTAGTTAAATACGTATTTGCTTTAAAATGCCCAAAAAAGTCGTTATTTTTCTAAAGATTTTAATCAAAAAATAATTGTCTTCTAACAACTAGTAAAAGACAAGATGAAAATGAAAAATCATTAAATATTACCAAAGTTGCTGGGGTATTACAGTGAAATACCCCACACGTAAGTTGGAAAAAACTTAGAAAATTATCGCCAGGATGAATAAAATTATCAAGAGGATATTCGACAAACGACAAAAGATCTCCGTAAAGCGGCGAGGTAAATTCAAGAGGAGTTTTTGGACCAATTCAACATTCCGCTAACTTCTAAAATCATCAGAAATGACTTTATAGCTATAAATTTAAAAGAACGTGTTGTTGTAAAAAATCTCATTAATGTCCAAGAAAAATACAAGATCCCGAAGGGAATTTGCCAGATAGCATTTGACATGGACCATGAAAGGGCGGAATACAGTAAGTTTCTGTTATTTGGTTCAGATGGTATAAGTATATTTGGCGACCCATAAACCAAAACTACAACATAAGATACCAAATGTCGACCATTTAGTATGGTGGTGAGACTATTATTGTATGAGGTTGTTTTTCTCGATATGGGGTTGTACCAATTACGCAAGCAGAAGACAAAATGAATCATTTTCGCTATAGAAACATTTTAGAAAGCCAAATGTTACTATTTTTTCTGAAGAAATACCACTGGAGTGTAAATTTCAGCAGGATAATGATCCAAATAACTCTGCCAAATTAATGAAATAATGGTTTTCCCAAAAAAATTTCACGATTTCCAGATCGAAACCCCATCGAACATCTTTGGGGTATTTTAGATTTTCTCATCCCATAAAGAAAAATAAAAAATAAAGAACATTTATACGAAATAATTAAAGAAGAATGGAATCAAATTCCTCTGGATACACTACGTAAATTAGAAGATTCAATACCCAAAAGATGTAAAGATGTCAAGTCTTATTAGGTTTATATTTTTGATGAAGTTATTGCATCTAATTGGTTATTTACATAATTTATATATCCAACATGGGTGTATTCAATCATAATAATTCTATTTTATACTACAAAGACATATTCAACATGATTACACGATACTGGCTAATATCTTTAAGTATGTATTTGTAAAGTTTCCATACTTTTCTCCACCACTGTATATACGTTCTAATAGGGCAGCAGCCCCCCTCTCTTATAGGGGTCCCCAAAAAGCTATATTGCAATTTTTTTAAAATTAAAAAATAAGTGGTAATATTACGGTAATTTTATAGCAATTTTTGCCCAGGGCTCCCAAGTGCTAAATCCGGAGTACGCGGAGTAGCAAAAATATGGAATTACTAAATATACAGTCTGTATACTGAAATAAAGAAGGCAAAAATTAAAAACGCGGTTACTTCAACATTTTCTGGCCTGGGAAAATTAAATCTCTTCAAGCATCCTTTATTTTGTTAATATATTTTGAAGCTCATTCTTAACATTTTCAATCAAAATTCTGTACTTACATACCTATCTAGTCTCGTCAGTTTTCGAGGTTTGCCGTTTATTAGTTCACTGTACTTACAAAATTCTAAAATGGGTGCTCCATGTAACATGAATATTGGAAATATCTCCTAAAAAAAACTAAATGTGTAGTTTCTTAAGAATGTGGGTTTTCAGTCAACGAAATTGAATTGAAATTGGAATAACCTTTTAGTTGTGGATATATTTTCACTCTTTATGCTAAATGGAGCACCTGTATTTATCTGGTTAAACAATAAGTTCGTTAGCAAGGTAAGGTACAACCGAAGCCTTGTTTTTGTACTTAGAAGTGTTGGTAGATTAGCTATTAGCCCAAAAAGTAGAATTATTTTTACAGAATTTTTCTGTGGCAAAAAGAACACATGTGTTTTGCAAAATCCATAATTAAACGATATTCAATTTAATTATAGTAAATTATTTGGTGTAAGTTCTCGAAAAGACCCATTAACTTATATTATCTATAATTAACTGGTTTATATTGGCTTCACAGGTCCATTTAAATATGAATAGATATAATTGAGTGCAACTTTTTGTTAGAAGTAATAATTCGAAGACTTTTTTGTGTTGTTTTCATTTCTTATCAAAGTTTTTTTTGTAAAGCTACGGAACGAAATTCTTGTCAGTCGGTTTTTATTAAATAACACGAAACGAATGTGATGTAGGTTCGATGTGCTTGTATATGTGTCTTTTTTCTTTTGGAGTTAGTAGTGAATTTTTCCCGCCGATGTGTCGGACCATTGTGTCAGATAATGCGGGTTCAGACATATGAAAGACACTCCACTACGGCGAGCACACACACACATACGTACACATATAAGCATCCTAAAATACACACAGGTAAGAAGAAGGTTCACGTGGATGGATACACATGTGGCATGTTAGGAAGACGGACTAAAACCTCCATCCCCTGGTTGCGTCGTATCAGACGACACCATCTCTTCAAAAAATGAATCTCCAGCCCATCTCGGAATGCACGTACTCGCTTTGTTACTCAGCGAACACCTAACCCACCCAGGAAGTACTTTCATTCACAGAGGATGAGATGTGTAATGAAAGTGTTCGGATGCGACGGATTTCAATTCAAAAAGAGGTGCTGATAATAATAAGCTTAAGGTGATAGCGTCGTAATACTTGTTACTCGCACGCCCTTTTATATAAAATTATTGAGATGTAAAAAGTATGCACTAGAAAATTGTTTTTATGGTTTTGAAATCATTAATTATAAGCCGTCTAAAGGATCTGTCATCGTTAGCACTAACAGCTGCTAAATTTAACGTATTTATTTACTTGATGGACAAGCGTGAAGTAGCCGATTATTTGGCAATATTGGCTAAATTTACGCCGAAATTGCTAAATAGAAAAGGCTTGGATTTGATAAATCGATTCCTTAATCACCACATTTATTTTAAAAAACACTTCTTAAAACAAATAACCTTATTTTAAATTACAGTTTTTAATTTTTACTCGTAATTGAAAATGAAACTTCAAGGTGAAATGATGGGATGAATATACCTATGCAACAAGAACTCATCTATCTTGAAACTTGTGTTTGTGTAGTGGACCACACCGCTTTTGTAGAACGAAGGTTCAGAAGAGTGTTGATCACCCCGTTTCTTTTTTCAAAGGGATGTTACTCTTACCCTGTAACTCGAGAAAGCCATTATTATTAGATGATAGTACATGGGAAAAAATCTAAGAGTAAAAGTTACAAAATGATGCGTTATCGAATTTTTTATTTTACGTTTATCGGCGTCGTCTAATTTGGTTTGATTAATTTATGTTGAACATAATAATAATGACAGAAGAAATATAAAAATAAAATTAAAAAGTTTTTAATTCAACCATAATAAACTTCAAAATTTAAAATAATTAATTTGGTAAAATTTTTAAAAGGGTTTAAAGTATAATAGATGCAATTCTTGGTAGTATATAAAAGGTTTATTAAGTTAATAAATATATAATTGCATATTAAAGATATTTTATGAGTGCTAATAATATTTTAATAGTTTATTTTGAGGTGTAAATAAATTTTTGCTTTGGGTTCGTGTCTTGATTGGTAATTGATTGTTCCTTATTACAGCTGGAATATGACGATGTATTAAAGGATATAAAAAGCAAATCGCGTTTAAGAACATATCTTTCAGTGGGCTCCGCCTTCCTCTTACTTTACGAGCAACAATTAGCCATTAAATGCACTATAAAAGTATAATTTAAGAAAATTACATCACAAGTTTCGTATAAATAACGCACGAAATGTCCAAAGAGAGCCGTCAAAGAGCATAATAGCTGTATATGGAGGAGCCCAGTGTACCAAACCGTTACTCACCATGGGCTATTTCTTCCAAACCATCTTATAGACCCACTAATTTCTTGTACAATAGGCTATCTTACCAAACTAGTCCGTTTAATATTATAATAAAAAGCGCGCCCGGGGTTTTAATATTTTAGGCCCAAATTCACCCATCTCGGCGCCCAGAATCCATGAAACCATGAAAAGAGTTTCTCTTTCCAAATTTTGGAAACGTTATTTTGAGCAAGTCTCGTGTTAATAATCGATGGTGACCCGTCCACCGTGGGGTCAGGTCGTTTTTGTCGCCGACTCGTGAAAACGGCCGCTTCGACATGGTGACCCTCGGCGTTGACCTCGTCCACCTATCCTTTGACAATTCGGGCCCGTTTTCTCCTCTCTAACTGTATCTCGTTAGGAAACATCTCTGAATTCCTTAGGCGAATTTATGAAGACAGTCTCGAGTGGTCCAAACATCTCGCATGGCAGAAATTTAGAAACGCCGATAAAAATTTTTTGAATTTAAATCGCAACATAAATCGATGTTATCAGCATCTCAGCGGCTAAATTTACAAAAAAAATCTATTGCTTTTATGAGCTTTTTTACTTTTTTTTTTACTTTGCTAAAAACATTAAAAAATTGCTACAAGTAATAATTTTTAACAAAATGTCAATTCATAAAAGATTGTGATTTTCATGGACAATAACTTTTTAGTTATCATGTACATAAATAAAGATTTATTATGACGGAGATGTGGTAGTTAAGATAATTGAAGATTAATTTTAATTCACTTGTCCCAATTTAATGTGAACTTTAAAAATATTTTATTTCTTTTTATTAGGTTTTAATATAATCTTCTTTTTTGGTAAGAGTATGTATGGGGTATTATTTTTCAGTTTCGGTGTGTATAGTTTGGTGGTTTGTTCTTAAATTAAGAAGCAGCGTTTGTAAAGATGCGCTTTCTTTTCAGTCGTAGGGCTTCACCCTAAATATATGGAGCGTAAATGATCCAGAATCTGTGTTATGGTCGGATTCCCGTATAAAGAAATCGGTTGAATCAAACTGACCTACAAGATCCCACCTAGATCTTTATATCGATGGGGGACGGCGGACAATGGGCCTCATCCGACACGAGATGACCGTTGGTGTGCTGGTCCAGTCTGGAGGACCAGTATGTCAGGTATTTTAGACCAAAGTGGCGAGATTTGCTACATTTCCGACCGTTAGATTAAACAGGAAAAATAACCCTAGACGAAAGAAAGCAGTTTCCTCTTTCTATTTTTCTCTCGCGAAGACGTGACGGTTGATAACAATGCGGGGCAATTATAATAAACGGGAAAGTAATTTACAACACAATACTACTGCTTTGAGGTTTTGATATACGGCTATGGAAATATAAAACTAACTCATTGTTTCTTAATTTTTTGAATTTAATTAAAAATACCAAATTTCCAAAAAAAATTACTTTACTACAATATTTCTCTATATCTTAATACGGGATCCGCCAAAAATATGGAAATACCACAATATTTTTTGAGTGGTATTGAATTAAAAAATAAAGTTTAGACAAATGTTTATTCAATTTAAACAAGCTACCATGTAATCATGTTTTTAATATACAGGGTGTTCGTTTTATTACTGATACGGCACCTAACTTTCTTTTTTAAATACAACACCCTGTATATTTTTGAATTCTACGATTAATTTGAGTAAACTTTTGTAGAAATCATTTTTTTATAAAACTCTTAGTTGTTGAGTTATTATACAAGCAATTCTTAAATGTTAACTTCGGCAATAAGGATAAAATATAATCATTATATAAAACTTACAAATATTACAAAAAAATAAGAAAATAAAAATAGGTAAATAACCTAATTAACCTGTTTGGGTCCTTAATCTATTTCAAAAACATTGTTAAAAATTTATACTTTACAAAAATAATACACCTAATACAAAAAAATAAGGTATTAAATTCTTAAATTTTTTATCGACTGCCTTGGAAATTGGAAAAACTACTACATACACAGAGAGAAAGATATTAGTAAAAATGTTTCAAGATAATTCCACAAACTTATAAAAAATAAGATTCTTTCTTAAATTTAACTAAAATAATATCCAAACTAATTAGTTCTTTGTTTTATTTTACTACCTTCTTTGAACTCAATTGTCTAGATTTTAGATGTTTTGCTTGTTTAAATAATCATATAAGAGTAACAGTCAGTTTTCCAGGATTTTGAAAAAGAGATTATTTATTTTCATGACAACCAAACCTAGTAATTTTATGTATTCATTAGAGTTTTTAAGATTTTATGTAAACTATGATTATTATTTTTTTTTTTTAATGTAAGTAATTGTAATATTTTATTTTTAATATCTAAGTTTATACAACAGAATTATAAAAATTTCAATCACAAGCCAAAAGTTTATCAAAAACAAAAAAAAAAATAAATTTCGAAAATGCAAAAAATATACAGATCTATGTTAGGTATTTAAAAAACAAAATTTGGTAGCTTTATGTACTTATAAAAGAAAAATAATTGAACAAATTATCTTCAGAAATACAGGGTCTCCAGAAAATGGCGTATAAGCCCTCCAGTTCGTTGTAAGCGCAGTGATTATTAAAAAATGGATCTTTTTTTCGCTTAAATGGCAAATATAAACAAAAGTCATCTTGGAATGGACACCTGGTATTATGAAAATGTTTTTTGAGCGTCCACCTAAAAGTATTGTATATTCTATGGAAAACCGCATGTTGATATCTATTTTCATTTTAGAGTAATGTTACTTCCTCGCAGAGCTGGGACACCCTGTATATAGGGTGTCCTATTATATTAATCCAGTTGAATATCTTGAAAATTAAGCGATTTCCGTAAAAATGTATCTGAGAAAAGTTGTAGTGACTCGAGAGGGTTTCAATAGTAAACGTTTTATTGAGTTTTATGGGGAAACATTTTTTTTTTCGAATGGGAACCTATAATATTTGTTGTAAATTCGTAATCTATGACATTTTCTACCTTTTTTAGTTATGGAGCTGCAGCAGTTTGAATTTTAGGTCACCAACAATCACAAAATCGCTAATTACTTTTCAACCAAAACGCGTAAAATTAAAAGAAAATTATCAAAAATTTTCCAAGATAAGATTTTTTAATTTTCTGGAAGTTCTTCATATTTACAATAAATCGGGGAAAAATTTGACACCATAGCTCTTTTCCTTCTCTTACTAAAGCCTTCTGAAGTTACTCCTAAAAGAAGTATTCTGAGCACAGTCTGTTACCATGGTCGGGTGGACTGGAGTGAAACTGTTATGAAATATTTGGCAATCCAGGTATCCCTTCTAGCCTAATTGACAAATTATGATACATATATCCTACAGCCTATTTATCAAATTAAGGACTACTTCTGATAGAAGTAACTTCAGAAGGTTTTACTGAGTGAAGGAAACGAGCTACGGTTTAATTTTTTCCCCTGGTTTGTTGAGAATATGAAGAAGTTTCAGAAAATTAAAAAAAAAACGCAATCGTAATGAGTCTTATTATCCAGGAGAAAATTAAAAAAAAAACTGAAAGAAATGAAGTTTATTTTTTCTCTTTTTAACAATTCTTTTTGTATTACTGTTATTAACTATTGAAAGAGGTTGGTTTTAGCTTTTTAATGATTTTTTGATCCCTACACATATTGATTAAGATGTAATTAGCAATTTTCTGATTTGTGATAAAAATCGGTGACCTAAACTTCAAAAACCTATAGCTCTAAAACTAAAATAGCTAGATTCTCACAGTTTATTTTTTGTCGATTAAATTTGGTCTAGTTTCTAACCCCGGCGTTTGGTGAACCATGAAAGGAACACCCTGTATAATAATAAAAATAAGAATTGTATTTTTAAATCTAAAATAAAATTTAATGATTTTTATAATCTATGCCTTAATTTAAGCACTTATTGCTTCTTGCGATTTTTTTAAAACAGTTTAGTTTTCTAGTAAAACTGAAAGGAAATCCCAGAATATCAGTTTATTTAAGTTTGGCGAATAACATGAAAAATTAAAATTTTGTAATAAACGTTTCAACCAAAAGATGCATATATTTTTTAAGAAAATGTTAAATTATTTTTTTTAATTTTAATATGGGTTCCCATTTGATATTTGAAAAAAGATGTTTCCCCATAAAATCTTAAGGCGCTACAATTTTTGTCAGCAACATTTCTAAAGAAATCGCATAGTTTTCAAGATATTCTGTTTAAGACAAAATTTTTACCAAAATAAAAAACTTACAAATAAATATACTTTTTAAATTTAAAATAACAAACAATGTCAGATTGTGTCTAAAAGTGTTCTATTTCTAGGAAGATTCGATAAATGTTTGATGATAATGGTATTGATATTTAGAAATAGAAGTGGATTACATGAAAGTCTACAAAATTAAATGGGTTTTTACCTGTTTTTTTAATCAAATAGGGCTATCTACTTAACTAAATACAAAATTGCAATATCATGTGAAAGTTTAATAGTTATATAGGACAGATTTTTAATTTTTTATTCTGAAAATGGCCATAAAAATGGCTAATTATATACGTAAAATATAGCCAATTTTTAACTTATTTTTTGGAGTTAACATTTTTTTTTTAAATTGCCGAATAGAAGTCTAGGCTTGTATATTATTTAAACGATGCAACTATAAACTGATTGTTGTTTACAAAATTTGGCTGTAGTTTAATAAAATGCGAGGCATATTTCATAAATTTTGAACATGTATTTTGATTGTAAAAGCAGCTAATGCCTTCCAAGTGTACACGATATAAATGGTAAAATGTAACAGAAATGAAGATTTATTATATTAGTAATTTCGGCCTGATTATGTGGTGGGTACTCTAGGTCAATATTTATTCCCCAAAGTTATAATGGGCTTAATATATACGTTCTCTAAAGAAAAAATATATTTATTTTTTAAAATTTCTAATGAAGCAATAATATTTTTTAATAGAATGATAAAAAAATCCTGATTAGTGTGTAAGTAAGTAGTTATGTTGTTTTGCTAAACGTGTTTATAATGTTATTTTAAAAAATCGCTTTTAAGCGCTTCATTTAATCGCAATCCCAGTAAATGTTGGGCAGCAATTTTTTATCTGCAAGTCTTGTTTGTATCCTTGAGTATAATGCTTTTAAAAAAATAATAGCGACCAATTTATTTAACGAAATGCTTCGGGAGTCTGCCCTTTGAAGAAGAAAACAAGCGCTCGGTGACTTACCTGATCGTGAGATACCTGAAATCTTTTTTATGGGTTATTGGGTCAAAAATAACGTTTGCTATAACGACTGGGGTTAGATGGGTGAGAGAGTCGACCCCCCTCGGCGAAAAAGATGCTTCATAAACAAGACAAAACGAAAAATGGTATTAATTATTTTATTAATTTGTTTGTGGAATTAACAATAGGAACTAGCAATTCGTGAACATATGGAGCATCAACTTTTGTTCATTTGTGAATAAAAGTGGACCGCACGAGGCTTACACTTTGGATTTAATTTGGTTTATGGGTAAATCCCTGGATTAGTTTTGTTGTTAACGCACATGTCGTGGTCGCATAAAAATTCGTGCTGAATTTCTTCTTGGGGTGAAAAATGGCATTTCATGGGCTCTGTTTGTTTTTTTAAACCTCATCCATCATAAAATTCGATACATCATTTAATCGCCCTTGTTGCAATAGTAACACGAGGCTATTCGCCTTTTGTTATACGAAAAATCAGAAATACACCCAGGACCCAAAAATATTTTTTAGTTCACAATATTATTTAATCTTACAACATCAACATTTATAAATATGAAAATTATTAAAGTACTTTTGTAACTTTTATTAAAACAATATTTAAGATCCTTAATTAGAAGTCATACATATACCGGGTGTAAACGAAAAATCTTCGTATTATACAGGGCGATGATAAAGTTAGAAACAAAATTCGTAACTGCTGTTGGAAAAGTTAGACCATATATTTTCAATAATTTAAATACATATTTTCTGTTTTTTATATCTTTCTGAATTTTACCTGAATGGATTTTTTATAATATCAAATTAACTCTCGAAATTTTGATTTATTTAAATATTTAAAAAAATTTTGAAAAATAAATCAAGATTTCGAGAGATAATTTGGTATTATAAAACAATCCATTCAGTAGAAATTCAGAAAGATATAAAAAACAGAAAATATTTAAAATGTAGAAAATATATGGTATAATTTTCCAAAATATTTCAAAAAAATTCGAATTTAAGCATATGATTTTTAATAAGAATTACGTGTATTAAAGTATGAGGTTATATAAAATAGTGTATCTATAAAAGTTTCGTTGTAAACTGTAAAATCCCAGTGAATGAAAGAGGGGGGCATCCACATCCAGACAGGGGCCGGCAAGAACAAAGGGCTCGGTATCGGCCCGGTGTCAACTCCAAGTTCACGAAACGCAGTTTGGAGACCGGTATATTTATCACATCATCTAATGTTTACTGGACCTTTTTGCTGTATCATTATATTACATATAAAACCACAAAATACTAAAATTTGTCCAAAATTGTTTTGAATTATGGGGGATGAGGGGATTAGTATTTAATAAGTTAATGTAATTCAACACCTTATACCTGCAACACCTGAAAATCCTCAATTGCTTTAAATTATGCAGGCGAGGTGCAATACCTAAAACTCGAGAAAAAAGGGCACGTGCGGACGAACCACACAAACTCAAACACACGGGCATTAAATTTAAATTACAATGAAATTTTGTGGTCGTCGCCGTTTCGAATGATTTGGAGATGATTTCGGCGCGCAAATGAATCATCACAAAAGGGAGAAAGCTCATGCCCATTTTTTCATTTTATTTATTTACATTTCAATTAGTTGCAAAGCTTCCTTAAATTTCGTTATTTACATTTCAATTAGTTGTCATTCTTTCGGACCATTTTTCTGTCACAGCCTTTACGAAAAAATAAATAAAGTTGGACTTATCCCTGCGAACATTTACATAATATTAATGTTGTTGCAGACTTTTTTCACGCTGAATGTCATTAAGCACGCACCATTAATTCCATTAGAATGTTGGTAAACGGATTGGATTTCCTTAAAAAATTTACCTATGGGTTATTAATTGGCGTGAAGGCTGAAGAATGCAACACTTGCAAATAGTTTGATTAATTAAGTACGCAGAAGTCTATTTATAGAGATTTGTACAAATTTAGATCAGGGTAAGGTGAAATTTAGGAAAATTTAAGATTTCTACATGTTTAAAATTTTCTAACTTAAGTTTCAGATTTTTTTATTTGAAATGTATAATCTATACGAAAATCTAAAGAAAGTAATTCTGTTTTTTATCAAATTTCAGTCGTGAAAATTCGCAATGCAGTTGGGTTTAAAGTTTCAAGTGACAAATGTATTATAGGGACTTTCTTTATCCTTATTTTTGTGATTCGTAGCAGCTTTAACTGTTAACTTGGTTCACCAGCGCCGATCGCAAATTTTTCATAGACACTATCAGGTTTTTTACCGACCGAAGGGAAAAATTTACACGTCTAAGTGTGTGAGTCGAGCGGGAAGTTTTAATTTTGCAAAGATGTGGATTTTTATTCTGTTTTTCCCTTCCTTTGCGAGTGTTAAAGTTGATATAAAGTCTTTGGCCATTTTTGGAGGTAATTTTGTTCAATATTCAAGAAACGAAAACCAAACGTATCCTTATTTGTGCCTCACATTCGCCTTAGTGTACGAAAAATCTTTTCATTCTTCTCGATTAATCCAGTGGCGTCAGGATTTTGTTCTCAAAACTTAAAAAAGGATTATAATCGACCTTTAAAAATCGCTATACATGGTGATTTGGCCTCACACCGACGAAATTACCTCAAAACTTTTGTTTTTCTATCTCGCTTGAGGTAAATGGTCAATAAAAGTCAATAAACTAAAATTAGCCAAAAAAATTTTCAGCAAAATTTCATACCACCTACAACTACTACCATTTTAACAAATCATGCTTATTTTAGATAAAGCTTTTTAATTTAAAGAAAGTAGAAGATTCGTATTAAAATCTTATATCATCCCGGAGTCTGGAGTTTCGGTATCAAAAACTTTTTTTATCTTTGTGGGATACACTCAAAAATTTTAAGAAAGCAGCAAAAAAGAGTACTTCGTAAAATTGGGCGAATTAAATATAAAGAAAAACAAAAAGTAATAACGTATTTTTTCTGGTACAAAACGGTTAAAAAACGTATAATTTTCTTTTTCTATGACTATTGTATAAAGGATACTTTATGAACGCGTTTCTAGATAAGCAAAGGAATCTATTACTTACACCCGTGAGTTTTGGTTACTGGTAACCAAAACGTCAGTGATCGGGATTCGAACCCGTGACGTTTAGGTCCACAGTCGACACATCAATCAACTGAGCTACTGATGACTCAAAATTTACACAAGCGTTTTTATTATTTTATGAATGCTGACGTTGTTACGTCAAAAATATTTTTGCGTTTACCAAATAGTCATAGAAAAAGTATAGTATTGTATTCGCGAGCCATTACTCACGAAGGCCGAAATTGCTACACGAGCCGCTAGGCGAGTGTCGTAACAGGCTATCATTACTCGCTCGTTGAATAATATACGTACTATTTTTGCTTTACGTGCTTTTATTATATTTTGGGGGGATTTTTAAAAAAATGGTAACAAAATTAGAACAAAAAAGGAAATGAAACGTTTTTGTTTTAACCTCATTCTACTAAATAACCTCAGTAAAAATATGTTATTACTTTTTGTTTTTTCTTTACATTTAATTCGCCCAATCCTTAATTTATGTTTTCTTTTGAGTAGCCAAACTTTTTATGGGATAATCGAATCAGAAAATACAATTGATTGTTATTATTCGAAATTTCTTGAAATTCGCAGCGTAGAGTTTTATTGCCGGTTCGATCACTAATTAAATCCTAACGAACAAGCAATGTGACATATACACCCGAATTCCGAATTAAATTATCTATCTTCGGGTGTAATTAACTTTTTTATGCAACGAGTACAGAAAATTCTATTCACGTTTAAACATAAATTTTTACAGAAAAATAACATAAAAAGTAAGTTTTTTGTGGTTTTTTGATTAAATCGAAACGAACAAGCGAAACCACATACACCATGTTAATCTACAGGGAAAATGCTTTCTTTTGAGTGGTCAAACTTTTTTATGGAATAATCAAATCAGAAAATACAATTGATTGTTATTATTCGAAATTTCTTGAAATTCGCAGCGTAGAGTTTTATTGCCGGTTCGATTGCTAAATAAATCCTAGCGAACAAGCAAAGTGACATATACAACTGGATTCAGAATTAAATTATCTATTTTCGGGTATAATTATCTTTGTTATGCAACATGTGCAGAAAATTCTATTCACGTTTAAACATAAATTTTTATAGAAAAATCCCATACAAAGTAAGTCTTTTTGCATTTTTTTGATTGAATCGAACGGAACAAGTAAAACCACCTACACCATGTTAATCTACAGGAAAAATACTTTGTTTTGAGTTGTCAAACTTTTTTATGGGATAATCGAATCAGAAAATACAATTGATTGTTTTTATTCAAAATTTCTTGAAATTCGCAGCGTAGAGTTTTATTGCCGGTTCGATTGCTAATTAAATCCTAACGAACACGCAAAGTGACATATACACCTGCATTTAGAATTAAATTATCTATCTTTGGGTATAATTAACTTTGTTATGCACTGTGTGCAGAAAAGTCTATTCACGTTTAAACATAACTTTTTATTGAAAAATATCATAAAAAGTAAGTTCGTTGCGTTATTTTGATTAAATCGAAACGAACAAGCAAAACCACTTACACCACGTTAATCTATAGAAAAAATCCTTTAATTTTAGTGGTCAAACTTTATTCTGACTTAATTTTTATTTTCAATGAATTTTTAGGTAGGGTTTTTGTTTTTACCCTGATTATTAGGTAAATCGGAACGAACAAGCAAAGTCAATTATACCTGTGCAATCCTCTTGAATGTAGCTTTCAAATGATGTACAGTTGCTCCCAGCTGGAAGTAGGACCAAAGTAATCACGATCGCGTATTCTTTGTACTACTTCCAGCTGGGAGCAACTTTACAGTCAAACTTCCCTAACTCAAATCTTCAAGGGACTTTAAAAAAATCGAGATATAGAAAATTCGAGATAAAAAATTATGTATTTCGCAAACAAAACACATTACAAACAAAATTCGACTTATGGAAAAATTCGACTTATAGAAGTTCGAGTTATGGAAGTTCGACTGTACATAGTTTTTTCTAATTTGAATAGAATATAGAATGTAAGTTATTTAAGAAAAGCCTCTTGTGGAGAATACATGTAAAATTTCTATTGCTGGAAGTTTTATTGCTAACATCTCACCGGTACCACTTTGTCCATTTAATTGACTTTCTATCTCCAATAATAACAAAGATACCCATACACTGCATCGTTCCTTGGGCACCCTCTGTACACATAACATCATGGTACATGCAGATAGCCCATTAAAATTATTATTCCTTGCAAGAGAAAATAGATATTGTTGATTTTGCTGCAGCTACATGGTTTTGACTTTGATAGTTTACATATTTTAGGTAGCTAAATCCAATGGTGAACTCAGAACTCGGAATTTAATTATCTGTTTAAAATCGTATAGAAAAAGCATACCAAAAACTACACAACCAAGCAAACAAAGTACAAGACGTAAGAAAATTTTTGAGATTTACTCTATTACGAATAAAAGGGATTTAACACGTTTTGCATGTTTGCTCCTCATTTATCGTATTTATTATTTTTTTCGTGTTTCGCACCAATTTCAACTTTTTTACTTGATTGATGATTCACTTGTTTCTTTTTAGTCCTCGGAATCATTAGTAGTTTCCAAAATCATACTAATTCTGTTATTTATGTATTTGGGTAGATGTTATGATGGTCGTTCACCCCAAACACAAAATGGTGTTTTTACTAATGTAAATTGATTTTAAAAATAAATGCATTTTAATATTTTGTAGGTAAGTGAAAAACTCGACTAGAAAATAATTGAGCACCAAATTTATACCGGGTGGAAATGAAAACCGGGTCACCTCGATAACTTTTTTATTTATGAATAAAAAAATTTGAAATTTGGCTATGTTCTATGGTTCAAAAAAACAAATTTTATGTGCATTTTTTATTTTCGAAATCATTTCCGGTTTCACCGGAAACACCATGAACTTTGTTTTTTTAAATGTAACATCCCATATTTTTATTTATGGCTTAAAATACTTTTAAAAAAGAAGTATTTTTGAGATATAAGTTTTTATTTTTTGCGAAAAAAAAAATTTAAAAAAAAAAAAAAGGTTTTCGAAGTCGGTGAAAAGTACCAAAACTAATTCTAAATAATTCAAATACCTAAATAAAATTGTAATTTGAAAAAAAATTTAAGTGGTTTTTGAACTATTAATTTTTAAATTTAGTTAATGAAGATTTTATCAAATATCTCACTTTTTTTAAATTCAATGATGCCGGGTCATTCGACTTTTTAAAAAGAGGATTTTATAACGATTATTTATTTTATGTATTTGAATTATTTAGAATTAGTTTTGGTAATTTTCACCGACTTCGAAAACCTTTTTTTTTTTTTTTTTAATTTTTTTTTTCGCAAAGAATAAAAACTTATATCTCAAAAATACTTCTTTTTTAAAAGTATTTTAAGCCATGAATAAAAATATGGGATGTTACATTTAAAAAAACAAAGTTCATGGTGTTTCCGGTGAAATCGGAAGCGATTTCGAAAATAAAAAATGCAAATTTTCAAATTTTTCTATTCATAAATAAAAAAGTTATAGAGGTGACCCGGTTTTCATTTCCACCCGGTATACAGTCGAACTTCCATAACTCGAGTTTGTAATGTGTTTGTAAAAATATTTTTAACTTTATAAATAAATAAATAAATAATTTCTATATCTCGAATTTTTTTTAAAGTCCCTTGAAGAGTTAGGGAAGTTTGACTGTACTTAAGAAAACATATTTTTCTTTTCATCTCCTTCACCGATTTTAAAACCATAAAGATTAACTTAAACACCATTCGTTCTGATTTAATTTTTTGGTTTGTAATGACACAAAAATGATCAAAATCTTGAAAAAGCTGGTTTTATACAGTTTCGTTTAGAAATTTCGTAAAATTCTTAATGTCTATACTTGTTACGAAAATAACTAAAAACGAATATTAAAAATAATAATAAACATTCCACTCTAAAATCAATGATGCTCAAAAATTATACCTACAGGGTGTCATTCTGGGAAAAACATTTCCTATAAGCTAATAATCTTTTGACAAATTTCAAATGTTATTGGTTCTTACATAAAATTACTTTAAATTTTTTCTACTCTTTTTTTCAAAGTGACAGACACATAATAAAATTCAAAAAGATAATAATTTGGTAATGATAAACTTTAAAGCAGACTTAATTTAAATAAAAAATCGAGGAAAAGGTGGTAATATGGACCCTCACTTTGTTTTTTGTAAAGTGCATCAAGTGCATTTTAAGAGCATCTTCCTAGACGCCCGCGATAAATTTTCCGTTGGAGATAATAACAAGGAATAGAAAATCCATCCCACTTTTCTGGAGCTTCTTTGCAAATTATTCACAAATAACTGACAATTAATGCGAATCCATAGAGGGCGCGCGAGTTTGGGAGGAATAATTGTGATAAATCATGAAATCGAGCATTAGTAGCCCAGAAAAAACTCAAGTTTGCTTCGTTAGATTTTCAATTTTTTTTCAGATTTATAATCTTAATTAATTAGGCTACAACTTAACCGATAGTCACCTTCTGCAACCTAACACAAAATTAATTAGAGGGGTCCAAAGTTAAGGTACTTTTAGGTCAATATATTTTTTTTTGTAGATTCTCCAATTTTTTTTCCTTCCCCTGGGAGGTATAGAAATGACTTCTAAATCGTCTACAAAAAAAATTATACAAAAATCTTTTTCGTACTAGCCTATTTTTCTGGGGTACTAAACCACTATATTTTCTGTTTAGGAAGATGCTCTTAAGTTAATTCATCCCTGTTTAGAAATTTTGTTCTATTATGCTAATCAGAGATTGCCACAAAAGAAGGAGAAGTTTTTCGAATATTTACAGTAACCTCCATAGTGCCATTAACAAAAAAATTCAAGCCGAGAAACCAAAGGGGTCCATAATACCTGCAAGATCCATATTACCTTTTCCTCTACGAGGTGCTTTACTTTTTAGTGCAAAATTCAACATTTTAAAATTTTAAAATGGATACAACTTCTGCAGATTTTGAACAAACTATAAAGGAATTTTTTTGTTCATAATGATATTTTCTTGCTAAAATTTTTAGGGAAAAAAGTGGGACATGCTTTACTAAAATTGGTATTAGGGGGGCCCTTATTTTTGATTGATTTATGAGTCATTTATTAAAACAATACCAATTGTCGATATTAGTTGATAAAAGGCAATGTTTATCAATTATTTAAGACGTAAAAACCGGTTTTTAATTTCCGCGAATATTATCGAATCTTTTGATTTCCATATCATTTGAAGAAATTAAAAAAATCGCCTTCCAATAGAATTATCATACAAATAAAAAAAATATTTTCCTATTTTCTAAAAAATTTACATAGACAATCCAAAAATACACAGGGGGTGCTAAAGTTTGGAAACGGGTTATTATTTTTCGTGTTTATGCCCGTTTGCGCAGTTGAATTTACGTTTCAAGTGACTAAAAAGGACAAAAATACTGTGGGAAATATGTAAATTTTTTAGTTTAAGTGTCACTTAAAGATTAAGTTCTTATTTGATTTAAAAATTTAATTTTAATTAAAAAAAAAGAATCTAGAAATCTAAAAAATAAAATAGTGATATCTTTCAATAACTTTAATGTTTTGTAAAATTGCCAAAAAAATTAAATCAAAATTATTCAGAAACTTTAGAAACAATAAAATAAACAAAAATTAAATTTTTTGGAAAATTGTTAATTCCAAATGGTTGGTATACAGAGGTGTACACAAAAAACGGTAAACGATGTAGCTTCCTTATTTTTTATCTGATTGAAATAAGTGATGCATCACATTAAATAGTTGAAAAAATACTATAATTGGATATTAAAATATTTCATTTTTCTGAAAGCATCCGAGAAACGGTAGTCAACTTTTGATTTTTAAATGACAACATAAAAAAAAATAATTCCCAGTGTAATTTTAGCCAATAAAACGAATACATTAAAAAAAATTAGATTTTAATTTTTTTTTTAGTTTTTTATAAATATTGCTGGAAAATATGGAAAAAATGATGCATCGAATTAATTAATACCTGCCTTGATTTACTCATTTTTATATGAATTTATTTTAATGAGTAAAGAAAGAAATTATAAAAATATTATTAAAAGAAAAATTATTTCTTTTTAATATTTGTAAAAAGAAACTTAAAGAAATATGTTTTTAAGTTTTTTTTAATGCAATATTAATTTGCGTTTTTTTTCTATATTATTTTCTTTTAAGTTTTTTAAAATAATAACACTTTAATAATAACTCAATAAAATGAATTCTTAAAAAAATATGCGTATTTTTTTCCAAATTTATTAACAGTATATTTATTAAAAAAATAAAAATAAATTAAAAAAATATATTTAAAAAAGAAATTAAAAATGTATTCGTTTTATTGACTGAAATTTCACTTATTTTTTTTTGACTCATGTTGCCATTTGAAAATCAAAAGTGACCTACCGTTTCCAGGATGTTTTCAGAAAAAATAAAAATCTTTTAATATCTAATTATAGTATTTTTTCAACCGTTTAATTTGATATGTCACTTATTTAAATCGGATAAAAAATGAAATAAATCGTTGGCCGTTTTTTGTACACATGTATGTATATGAATATTTTTATCAAATTACGAAGGAAATTATTAACGTATTAATTACATATTTTAATTTTAATATTTCAAATTAAATTATTTAAAGTTTGCAAATCAAATGTGTAAGTAGGTATTTTTTTCAAAATTTTTTTTATATATTTTGATAAATCATTGCTTTGTGGCAATTTTACAAAACATTAGAGCTGTTGAAAGGTTTTACAATTTTATTTTTTAGTTTTATGGCCTCTTCCTTTAAAAATTGAAATTACATTCTTTAAATTAAATCGTCGGTTTAGACCGCATTAGTGCAGAACTATACTAATAAGTCAAGAAATATTTTTTTCGCGGGAAGGTATTTTTTATTTTATTTATAGATATTATGTTAAAATTTAGTGATATCTTGAAAATCTTAAAAATAGGATTTCTATTCAGATTGGTATATTTTATTGAATTTAAAAGTTTGGATGTTTCTGCATTAAAAGCATATTATTTTGAACTGTAAATCGGCATCATCCCATTTTGTAAATTTTGACTTAGGATAGTTCTGCATTAGACCGACGAAATGTATATTTTTTCAAAAAAATGTTATTTATGGTACCAATTATTTTATATCATCGCTTTAATCCTTGAAGAAAAATTGGGGGTTGCCATTTAAAAAAATGATGATGACATTACTAAGTTAACGTTTCTGACATATTCAATAATGTTTTGACATGAAAAGATGCAATTTTTAAAATAAAGTTCGACCTGTTTGAGCAATTTTCTAAAAAAGAAATAAAGGTAAAAAATATTGACCGGTTTCTAAACTTTAGCACCTCCATGTATGTATACGATCATTGTTATATATTAGCAGAATTTTTTATTAAAATTAGTAAAGTTCCGTTCCTTTTCTCTTGATTTATTTAAACCTAGTTTTATTTAGTTTCCGAAAATTTATGTTTTTTATTCTATTCGTTTTTTTATCCTTTACACCAATATGGCACGATGTTGAAGTATTTTTAAAATAGCAACATATTATTCCGCACCCAAAACATTTTTATTCATATAATTTCCAAGGTCGTGAAAAATTTAACCATTGTTTTTTCTTGCACAACCACTTTCTTCAATCGATTTGTAAACTTTTATTACATTATGGAATTTCTGCAATGGAGGTAATGGTTTTAAATTATTTTCGAAGATAAAAATGATTTTTCTTCTATTCATATTTTGTTTTTCTTGAATTTATGTGTTTAGTTTTGAAAGTTCATACGAAGAAATAAAGGTTCATGGGATGATTTCGTTATTATATTGCAATAAAATTGGTCACATTTAATAATAATTAAATTTCAAAATATTGATTCCTTTCACTTAAAGTTATAGTTCATGGGTGTATCAAAGAGGTTCGAGGGTTTATGGAATAAGAACATGCTTGCGAAATATAATTTTTGATCAGAAATGGCAACATAATTGTAGAAAATAAATTACATGGTTAAACACAGGATAACGACAAATCAAAAAATACAATTGTAATTTGTAGGTATAGTTTTTGATGTTGTAGGTAGGTCGAGTCAGGAGGCAGGAGGCAGATATATAATTTTCGTAGAAGCACACCCTAAAATATTGAAGTGTTGATAAAATAAATAAAAAGCCGCGGCAATTGTGGCGGGCCCACGCCAACTAGTACACCCGCATGCCACCTACTCAACGGTAAATCAACAACGGAATTGGGATATTTTATTTATTACCGTCGCCGATCCCATCCTTAATAAACTCGTATACTCGTCTGGGATTTTCCTGCTCCTGCAGCAAACAAAACTTGAGCGATTCTGGTATTTATATGTGCACTTGTTGCGTCTCGCAAAGCCGTCTACAAATTGGGTAAAAAGGTGACTCGACATCCAAGTCACGAGGTGTCAAACAGCAGGCATTGTTAATTTCTAAATGGTCACTGTCTTTAAAAGTCGCTGATCATTTCGAGTTAGACTTGCGTAAATGGTAACCTCCATATAAAGCGCAATTACGCAAATAAATCCTGACCCTTCGGCGCAACTTTAAACTTTCTGACGCCTCAAACGTAAGCGAAAAGTACAAGTTTTGGTTTAAAGAAGATGTGCTGGGGCTGTTCATTCATGCTCGGCCTGCTCATGCATATGGATTAAATACGCCGAGTGCCGACGAAGAGTAGTAATGTTATTCATATATTCACTAATATGCGATATTGATTTCATTATGGTAATCTCAGATCATTATCTTGACACCACTGTGTTTGTCTTTATACAAATGTTGCGGTAATGGACGCGCCTGACGGACAAGTTCAATTAATTTTTAACAGCTACCAGAAGTGCACTCTCATTTTTTACGTCACAATAGCGCCTAATAAATATTTATGCATTTACTCACTGCATGTTAAGCTTTTAATAAGTATTGGAAGATGATAAAAATCAAGAGGTGAAAAAGAGCGGGGGTTGCTTTTCAACCTTTCCAACAATTTGATACGATTTTAAAGTTCCGGACTTTCGAATACAAAGACTATTGTATTCAGGACCCTTCCAACTTCGTTTTACACTGGAAATGATTCATTCGGTATTAATACTGACTGAATTTTTCATTGTAAACTTTTAATGTTAAAAACCACTGTTTGTAACACTAAGGTTACAAGAAAAAACACTAAATTATACACGTATATACAATAATTTGAAAAATAACACCATTATATCAATAATAGGTAATGTGCAGAGCTATTTTACACATTAAATACCATGCCGTAATACGATTAGTACATCTGCTATATTTTAACTACAATATTTGCTGCTTTCAATATTAAATTGGAGGAGGTTTTGCGTTGTAGATTATATAAAAAATAATAAAAAACTATTACATATGCTTTGTTCCAACAACGAGTTCTGACCGTCACGAAACCGCAACCAAACTAATAGAATCAAGTTAATGCGCTTGCGCTAACTTCTTACCGCCCAAAGAATAACTTCTTCTAAAGCTAAGTTTGGTTAAAAATTTATATTTTTATTTATTTTTAATTCAGCAATTTGGTTACGGTTTCGTGACCGTCAGAACTCGTTGTTGGAACAAAGCTATAGTTATGTAGCTGTAGGCTGTAGTTAAACAAATTAATTTAAAAATTAGTTAAGGTAGGAAGTAGGAGGCAAATATGACTGTAGGTTTTTTTATTTACGTCTAGTCTACTACAACAAAGCATTACATGAATAACAGCATACCTAACAAGTTTTAAACTTTCCAATATTATTGAATAAAAAAGTATCTTCTTTTAGTTATAATTACTAGACAAAAATTAAAATAAATTTTACAACGTACTACAACACCTAGAAGGCGTAGATTTAAAAAGTACTTTAGTTAAAATATTTTCACAAAATTTGAAAAAAAGCTTACAGAAATTTTACTTCTTTACAATGTTTTAATTTTAGAAAACATAAAATACACGAACAAACAGTGTTTTGAAGAAAATTAGTCTTATCTTAAAAAATAACTAAAATTTCTAAACACTTTTTGGAAAAAATAGCGCGTTTCTTAGAAATTTTTAGTTATTTTTTTCGTTTATCTAAGAATTTTGTAAGCTAAGGTCGAATTGCACGACTACTGACAGATTTTCTATTGTATTTTTAACAATTTTTGAATTTGTGTCAATTGGGGGTTTCAGAAAAAGTGAAGCAACTGCACCTAAGATGGCAGGAAGCTTCTATACTAAGTTGATAAGGAGATTTACGCCAAAAGAAGGCTATTTACGATTTTGAGCACAATGAGTCTTTTTTAAGAACTTCTTTCGACATAAAAATTTATCTTTATTAAAGTGCTATTAAAACTAAAAAAATCATTTTTTGACGATATGATATTATATTCTGTATGCATAGATCTTTTTGGTATAATTAAAATATTATATTATAAGTTGATTGCTGCTATTATTAAAAAAATGGAATTTGTCGCTTGGTTCCTTTACGAATAACGTCATCCATATACAGGGTGTCCCAGAACTCGCGCATAAACTCTCGCTACTTTGTTGAGAATCTTTCAGGATACCTGGAACAATAGTTAAAATATCCTCTTGTCCAATTAACCGAGATATGAAGAGTCAACGTTCTAAGACACCCTATATAAATAGCTTATTAATCAAATTGTTCCCTCCGTCCGAAAATATGGTATACATTTTGAAAAATTATTTCTAAATATGTGAATTACAAAAAATAAAGAAATTGAACATAAATATTATGCAATATTTATACAGGGTGTCCCATTTGACGTTGGATGGGATTCCTTGTTATTATTGGAGATAGAAAGTGTAAATGGACAAAGTAGTGCATTTTTGTATGTCCAATAATAATTCTTTGACAAAACAGTTGAATTTTGCATCGTTTCGGTGCCATATTGAAAAAACCAAAAACTGGCATTTTCAAAATATGACTGTAACTTCTTTATTTATACCAAAAAACTTAGATAACAACATAGAGGCAGTTTTTTTATCAAAAATTCAATAAGCTAATCAGATTTTTTCTTAAGTCACTGGATTCCCAGGAAATAATCCAAACTTTGTTTTTTCTTATTTTGGCCATATTGGAATTACACATATTTGGAATCAGTGTTTTTTTCTGAGAATTTTGATATACCACATGTCACATTTAATTAATATTTTACGTAAAATAGGACAATTAATAAGGCTTATAAAGGATTTCATGGAGTGGTCGAAACTTATTACCATAGCAAAGCATAAAAAAATGAAAAGTTGTAAACTGTCAATACCTTGGTGTTAACTTCGAACTTTTTGTTTTTTTTCTTGTTCACATTTGTATAAGTTTATTTATTTTGGACATTGAAAATAATAGTTATTTATGCACCTAGGTAGTAAAGTGACTGATTTTAATCCCGACGATGTTTTGTTTCCCGAGGCAAAGCCGAGGGAAACAATCAGAGGAGGGATTAAAATCAGTCACTTTACTACCTCGGTGCATATAGAATTTTTTGCACTTTTTTAATAGGTAAAAGTTTCCACAATAGTTTAATTATATGGCTATCGCTGTGACTAATATCGGTTGTCATCGGACGGCGACGGGTATTTTTATTCGCCCGTCATAATGATTTATACAGCAACTTTCATAAAATATAGATAATTGTAGATTAATATTATAATTATTGTAATTGATTTTATAAATTTAAAAAAATAATAATTAACTTCACAATAAATAAAGTAGGTAAGTTTTGATGCAGGAATAAAGTTTACCAAGTTTAAAAGATTTTGCCACATTTACAGATCTAACTAATTGATTGAATCGATTCTGTGTACACTTAAAACACCTTTAAATTTAAAATTTAGTATCAATCTATAAAATAATAAACCGTACATAATACAATCCCCGACCCCAGAATAAAAATCAAGTACCGTTCCAAACCAAACCAAATAAATTTATTAGAGGTTAGAATTCACTCAATATATTGGTGGTGTTTAGACTAGACTGAAGTTTGCAACGATTGTGATTTCGCGGCAAATTCAGACAAATTACAAGATTATGACTAATTTTAATTTTTAATGACAAGTTACGTGAGCGGGAGTAAAGTGATGACAAATGACGTGGGCGGGAGTAAAGTAATGACAAGACAGGGAGTAAAGTAAAATTTGACAAGAGACAGGAAATGTGACGTTTTAGTCTCTATCAATAAGGACTAAACTAGCTCATTATATATAGAAAGTGCAAAAAACAAATTATCTCACAAATACATAATATGTATTGGACATACCTACAAATATGAACTACTGTGTCCATTTAACTGACTTTCTATCTCCAATAATAACAAAGATATCCGTATAGTCCAAAGTCAAATAGGACACCCTGTAGATTTAAAAGTCGCTTATTGTTCAAAAATATAATGATACCTGGTGTTGTTAGAAAATGCCGAATTTTGATGAAAGTTGTGTTGAAAGTTGAAAAGTTGAATTTATTTTCGGACAACAAAAGATGCTGATGAAGATTTTATTTAAAATTTGAAAAGTTTAATACGCATAGGTAATATGAAAATAAGTATAAAAGCTCCACCAGACAGAAATTTGTAAAGAAAACCGGAATTGCCAATCGAATTTAGTAACTCGGAAATTTGGCACGCAAACACGTAAATAGAATTTTGATTTATTGCTTTTTATTTTGCATAAATTTTCTGCGGAAATTTGCTCCAACCAACTCAACATACCAAATATGGACCCAAACCGACAGAATCAAATTACCACTTTTAAAAGATGGCATAGTATATGGTAAAAAAAAATTTAATTGCTTATTTCCTAAATGTTTATTTTTATTTTCAATATATGCCTGTAACGTATTTAGGATCTCTTTTGTGAATGTCGAATTTCTCGATTTGAAAAATTTGGAGATCCCAGGTTCAAATCCTGACCAAGAACATTTCTTTATTAATTTCTTTGCTTGATTGTAAGTAATAATTGTTTCTACTGGTAAACGTCGTTTTGCGCTGGTTCGATTTATGGCGATTCACAATTGCCAGTGTGGGATTTTCCAAGTTTCCGAGTTAGTTTTCGTTTTGTTTTTAAGATAAACAAAAAGATCTGACTATATTTTTTATTTTATTATAAAATTAAAAGAATATTCAATTTGTAGTTTCATTATGGGCGACAATAGTGATTCAGAACCCAAACATTGTGCGAAAAAAGCACGAAAAATGTGTGTTCATTTTACGCCGGTGTCTTTCGGAATGGAACCCCGGCGTAAAACAATGTTTACCTGTATTTAAATTAAAATTCTCAACCATTTCCAAGTTAAACTAAGTCTTTTTCTATGCATTCTTTAAAAATACCAGTAGTTAAATGATAACACTAACAAAACCATGTTGACTCACCTATTTAAAAAATATACAGGTTAAGTCTTTAACATGGAATAATTTCAAAAAGTTAGAGACGGTTGGATTTGAAAAAAACAAACGGCGTGACACGTTAAATTATGTTTGTAATTTCGAACATTTTGCGTCATTTAAAATTTATGTCACCTCATGGTAAAAAAACCCTCTAACCCACCTGGTGTTAACACATTTTTTTTAAATGGAAACCAACAATGTTAAGTAAACATTTTGAAAGGACTTGTGTACCCATGCAAAATTTTAAGGACTTATCTATCCTTGTTCCGAAGATATGATTAATCAAAACACCAAATTCTCAATTTTCGATTTACTATATCTTCCTAACGAGTAGAGATAAGTCAAGATAATTTTGTATGGATAAACAGGTTTAGACGTCCTTTATTGATTTAAAAGTTATGAGTTACAAGTTGTAAAAATTGAAAAAAAAATCGTTCAGATAGCTTAAATAGAATACTTTGATGTTTATTATGTTCGTAATAGTATTTATTTATACAGGGTGTTCCAGCGCTGCGAGGAAGTAATATTAATACTTTAAAATGAAAAAAAAAATAACGACATTTTGTTTTCGACAGAATATACAATACTATTGGGCGCACACTATAAATATTTTAAAATTTTTAAAAATATACCGGGTCTCCATCCCATGATGGCGAAGTTACATTTTTTTAAATGGAATATCAAGTATATTATGACATTTTTCGATTCCTTATCAAAATATAATCATACTTTGTATAACCTTTTACGAAAAAATATCCATTTTTGAAAAATCAAATGACAAGTTTGGGTTAAAATGTTGACAAAAACTTTTCGAAATCGTCTAGTTAACAGCTATCATGTAAAATTTAAATATTTAACAGGTAGCCTCATAAAACGCAAATTGACCAATTAAATGAAACAGGATCACCCTTTAAATTTTAACATCAATCGATGGCATTTTTTACAAGCTTTCTATTGATATATTGTTTGTATGGTCGCATGTTAATGGTTTAGGAGATATTAATATTAGTATATTATATATTGATACTCCATATTTTTTAAGTTTCAGAAAATACTAATATTTAATGATCATCATAAATATTGAAAAGAAAGTTATAAAAACCGAAATTAGTAAACAAATCTTTAAAATGTCAGATAGAGCAAGATTTTTTATTTATCGAAGATCGATTTTTAATTTATTGCAACGTTCTGGTATAAATTTATAAAATATAGAACACATGTAAAAAATAAACATAACATCAACTTCATAAGTTAATCAATTAATTATAAATGAAAGTGGTACATAGTTTGCATTTTATTTAAATCAAACTTCGCAACAAAATTTACCGCGCGATTTAACAGGATTAACTTCGAAAGTTTCTAAAACTGCACTTACATTTTCAAATTTTAATATTATAAAATAATATATTAATACAGGGTGATTTATTTCTGCAAAAGTTCGAGTTGATTATTTTAGAAAATTGTTTGATAAAAAAAATACAATGCAAATTTTTTATTACTATTATATATTTTTTTAAATCGATTTTTTTAATATATTTGAAGACTTTAGTGCAGTAACTGGTTAAGTTCATTTCTTTGGCAATTCAAAATTTTAAGAATCGCCAATCCATTGGTGTAGTAATCTTTTTTTCTTTGCGTTTTTAATAACTTTAAAAGTAGTATAATAATCCTTGATGTTCTACAGAAAAAGTACTCTTTTTGTAAGTGCTTCGTTTTGGAGTAAAAGTAGATTTTATAATTTTTAGCTGAAAAAATTTATTTAACAAACAACATCCGAGTGGGCCAATTGTGTACAATGTTAACGATTTTATTTGTTATTTGTTATAAGAATATTAAACACATTATTACAAAAACGGCTCGAAGTTATTACCGCCTTGTTCTAATAGAATTAATGACATTTTTTGGCCAAATTTCAAAGTTGTATAACTTTTTAGAGAAGCGTTTCCGGACAATACTTTGTAATTAAAAAATGCTTAGTTTTACTCCCTCTATCATTCCAAAAAATTGGAGCAGTTATTTAGGGACACCCTGTATAGTTGAAAAATGAAAAAATAAAATACCGGTCCAAATTTATAAACATAATTTTTATTATAACCTTTTGGTTTTACTAACACATCTGTACCACTAATTGTAAGTATGTGTTTTTATCATTTTTCTACAACTTTTAAAATTAGGGCTTGACCGGTTATTGCAACACATCTGTACCACTAATTGTAAGTATGTGTTTTTATCATTTTTCTACAACTTTTAAAATTAGGGCTTGACCGGTTATTGCACTAAGGTCTCCAAATATACGAAAAGAGAAAAAACATTGGTTCCCAAAAGTGTGTCGTTTATTCCAAATAATCTATGAATCAAAGGTAAAGTAGTAAAAATGGGTTAATTAGCATTTCCTTGTGAGATGTCGACCTTAGTATAAATGAATGTGCTGATAAAATAAAGATAAGCCTCAAAAGAGATTGCAACACTGTGGCCTAAGCACAAGGTTTAAAAATTTGAAAATCAGAGCAAACAAATCCACCTTGATTGAAACGCAAAAATTAAAAAGGCGTTATTCAATTTAAAAATTAAATGATATAAAGAAAGGGGTGATGGTTAAGTGGCCCCCAAAAGGGTGTTGTGCTGTGGGTGTAATGAGGCTTGAAGTATCGTCATTGACGGTGGTCGGCGGTGTGGAAAACGACGTCTCACTTCAGGCTCGCTATTTTCGGGGACTCCTCCATCCTTATTTATCCGATATTAGCATACGTCGGTCTGCAGGGCCCCAGGACCCCTTTTTGCCTGCCGGCACCTCCTGAATAATACAAATTAGCCATCGGTGTCCATTTGTCGCAATTGTTGGTGTTTATTCTGGTGAGCGGTGCCGGTTTGATGAATCCGTCACGCTACAACGGCCAGGGCTTTATTTCAAATTAGGACCGCCAGTGTTTGCTGATGTAAGTAGCTTCGATTAGTGGGGGCGAAGGGATTTTATCAAACTTTCTGTTTGTTCAATGAAACTAGCGAAAACACAATAATAAAACATATACATTTTCCAAATACTTGATTTTCAAAGAAAAAAATACTAACGAATAATTACAAATTAACCACCAAAAAATGAATGATAAAATTTGGCTTCTAATTATTATGAAGAAAAGTAAAACCCCAATTCTTGCAAATAATAGGGTAATGCCAAAGTTTGTCATCGACTTTTAAAACTCTTCAAATTTAAGCCCGTGCCGACAATAATCCCCATAAAACAGGAAAGTTTGGTTAGGGTGAGATCAAAATTGCGTCGTTTTGGGTAAAAAAAGGGGTTTAATAAGGGGATAAGTGGAGGGCTTATAGTTTGATATACAATTACGACAAGGTCGCGTGCTTGCAAGCTGATTTATACTGACGGTTCTTTTCAGCCTTCACGTAAGAAGAAATATTAATTTGTTTTATTATTTACGGCCGTAGCGTTTAATGATGAAATCATGGTAATTAATTAAGAACACTTTAATATTTTTAAAGTTGGGTAGCGTATTTTTTAATTAATATAAATTATAACAAGATCCTAAGGTCGTTTATTGCAGGTGAGGTGGTTGATTTATGCTTAATAATTTTTAATATTATTATTTATTAATATTAGAAGCATTAAATAGGAATTATTGTTTAATTTTAGCTTTAAAAACTAAAAGGTAAATTATTTAATTAAAATCAGTACGCGTTTTAATGGTGAAATTATTATGTATCGTTGAATTTGCATTATTCATTACGCAACTCTAATTAACACCTCAATTATAAATAATTGTGGAGTTTATCTGGATGCTTAATAAAGAGATATTTCCAGGTAAAAATAAACACTATTTTCTTGATAATATAAAAATATTACCAGGTAATAAAAATATTTGTGTGTTTTCCATGGATTGCAATTACTGGTAATAAGCGAGGTAAACACGATACGGAATAAATCAAAGTGAAATGCGATGCGAAGATTCTGATCTATCGAGGTCAATACAAAAAATCATTTTATTTATTCGCACGAAATGAAGTGGCGAGATTTGGGCATTCGGGGGTCATTTTTTCAAGAGTAATACGACTCGTGCCCGATGGCCCAAACAGCTGCGGTCTCGTTTGTTTCCTCTTTTATAGCGAAATTATTTCCCTCTTTGCGGGATTTTTGGTTCCGCCAGTGCGAAATAAATCTCCAGGATTTACAACAACGACAAATTTAATTCCCTCCGCCATTATCGGCGTTCGCACCTCCTTTTTCCTAAGCGCACCTACAAACTTTTCCATGTTTTCAACTTTCCTCCCAAATGTAATGATTTATTTTAAAAGTTGAGTTTTATTAAAAGGGAAATTAAAAATAATTTTATTAATCCTCCCTCCTTCCAAAATCGTAATGAATTAACTTTTTCCATATTTTCAGGCTCCTCAAGAGATTTGAAAGATTTCATCATGGCTTTCTTATTAGGTCCTTCCAAGAAGAATTTAGAAAACAAAGAATCATCAATAAAATTTTAGTTAGTAGTTACGTAGTAAGTAATTGTATGTATGCATATAGGATGTCCCAGGAGTATTACTCTAAAATGAAAAAAAAATATATCGACATGCGGTTATCGACAGAATATGGTTCCATAACTACACCGACAACGCTTAACTGGTGATAATCGACATGAAAATAAGTCAATTTTCTCTTGAATGTCTCTAAAAAAGCAAATAATATTTTACCAAGATTTTTGAATACCTACAAAGTTCTTAAGTGTTTTATGTCCTCTGGTACCATATAAGACCATTTCCAGTAATCGAGGATTAATAAAATTTTTACCAAATGAGCGTTTCTTTTTTTAATAAAAATGCATGTATACAAAATTTCATTAGAAAATTTTTAGTACTGTGGCTGCAGTAGAATAAAATAATATAGTACGCAACGAGCTAGAAAGTGACGAATTTTGTGCGAGTTTGAAATTAGCCGAGTGAGGATAGTACACGAGCTACGAAATTCACTTTTTCCGAGTTGCGTACGCTATTTTTTCTATTTTGGTGCGTTACTAGTCGCTAATAACAAACTGACAGCAGTGCGTTACTAGCCAGTACCGCACTGTTATCGGTGCGGTACTGAGTAGTAAATTTTATTTTTTCGAAGTTGGTAGAACGCAAATGTCAACACATGCTAGAAATAAAATCAATAAATTCTTAACCTCAAAAAACAATTTAATTTATAGTATGCCCATTAATTGTACAACTATTGTAATTATAAATATTTACAGTTACATTAGAAGTATCTTGAGCACTTCAGTTAACTCCTGGTAAATTATGAGTGGACACAAAATTTTGTTGAAAAGTATTGGCTTCCGTAACAACAGTGTTATTTTTGTTTGAAGCAACATCGCCTACATCTTGGTTTAAATTATTTTTCTGAGAAACACCACAACATTCATTGGAGCTATTACCTTTCTGAGTTGCAAAAATTTGAGATAATTCAATTTTTTTCTTTAAAGAATCACCAATATATCCCTCCGCTACTGCAGAAGACTTCCATCCTCCATGGCGTTTTATAGTTAATAAATCTCCGCCACGATTCGCCAAGTGTGTTACACTAGATCGTCGAAAGCAATGCCCTGTATAAAGTTCTGGGTTTGGCAATTTAAGAAAAGCTGCGATATCTTTAGATATTTTGCCCATGATATTGATACCAATCGGGCTATTAATGCAGCGACCATTACGATATGTTAAGAAAAATCGTTTAGTGGAAATTGTCTCTGAGCGAAGGTTAGCGTATTTCTTGATTAAATCGATACTCTCTTTATGTGATATCGCAAATATTCTTGGTACATTGTTTTTTGTTTTAGGTACTGTAATGATAATAGACTCCGGTTTATATTCAATGTCGTCTATAGACATATTGGTTAATTCCTCCCGTCTACAGGCACCATTGTAGCCGATTATCAAGACAACCTTAAATCAATACTGTTATTTATATTTACAAGATATACAAATTAAAATTTAGACTTACTTTCATTGCAAGGTACACATTATCATCTGCTTCTTTTATAAATTTAATAATATCGTCTTCTTGCAAAATTTTGGATTTTTTTGGTACATATCCGTCAGAAGTACGTTTTAATAAAGCCTTTAATTTACAGAATTTTGAAATATCCACATTCTTATGAATACTCAAGCAGGACCTCAACTGCGAATAAGTTGACCATAATGTAGAAGATTTATATTTCTTACGCTGTATTTCAAAATATGCAAGTAAAACGTTTTCTGAAATTGTGTTTATTTTATTTTCATGGCACCATTGATTAAATTTTTCAAACTTCTTTTCATATTTTAGTCGAGACTTGCTTGGAAGTAAATTAACAACTGTATTTTCAGCAATTGCCCTAATTTCTGGTGGGGTACTTGTAATTAAATCTTCTTTTATTTCTAAATCACTCATTTTAACTTAGGAAAATTGTGGAGAGCAAGTTTTAAACTAAATTAAATGACATTTATAAAACGTCAGTGCTGCCAACTGTGTTACCAACTACCCCAAAACTTCCTAAAGCTTTGGATGTTGATTTTAGATTTAAAATGATATAAAAAGTGCAAAATAGAAAAAATAGTATAAAGAACTCGTGTCATAAGGCTTATTTCTAACTCGTCGATTAAAACGCTCCCCGCTTCGCGGCTTGCGTTTTAAACTTCGACTCGTTAATGGATTTTTTTCGATGAATGGATTTTTGCGTCATCTCTATTTCAAAATATACCCCCCTCGAAAACAAAGTTGACCTGTCCGAGCGTTTATGCAAATTTTTTTATTTGGTATTTTAAAATTCAACCTTTTCATTTTCTTTGGGCCACCCTGTATAATGATTTTAATAATAAAATAAATAATATTAGCGCGGTTAAATATAAATTTTTATTTGACCTGTCCTTTTTTTGCAAGTTCAAAAAATCCAAGAGAGGGCTTTCAGAATTCTTTCGCAGCTCCTCTATCGAAAATTACAAGAAGTACTCAGAATTACAAAACTGAAACCCAAACTCACTAGCGTTGAAATGATAGATTTTCTAAACTGCTAATACGAATAACATATACTATACGATTTTCTCATATGATCGTCGGAAAATATTTTTTTAAATGTGAACTTCAGAAGCTTATACAGTGAATTCAAAAAAGACTGAAACCGCAACTATGCAATCAAACATACTCTGTAGTGATTTTAGACTTGCTAAGTTGGTGTACCTGTTATTTTTCATTCAAATTTATATCTGATCCTTCACTTTAACCAAAGCGTCTCAGAAGTTTTTCTTCGGGTATTTTTCAAGTCATTTCTCAGTGTGTTGCAAGTTTTATAAAAAACAGTGTTTTTCAAAATTAAAGTTAGTGCAGTTAAAATATTCGCGATGGATTCTTCACCGGAGCACATTTCAGTGTAGCCAACTGTGGGAAACTTAGGTTTCCTACCTTGCAATGTCAATGGTTTCATCTTATTTGAAATCACTGTATCTTCTTAGTGCTGATTTTTGAATATGGATAAATAGGTCCAAATGGACTCATTTTCAGGTCAACTATCACCAGTTGTCAGTGTTGTCCGTGTAGTTACGGGACACCCTATATTATACTTTTAGGCGCACACTCCTACGTTTTTTTTAAATGGAACACCCAGTATATTATGATATTCTTGAATGCCTTATCAAAAAATAATCATACTTGTACTTTGTACATCCTTTTATGGATCTATCTTCACTCGTTTTGCTGATATTTGCCATTTAATCGAGAAAATGATCCATTTTTAAAGAAAGATGACAATTTTGGGTTGAAATTTTTACAAAAAAAATTTCAAAATCGTCTAGTTATTTAGAAGCTTTCTATTGATTTAGTGTTTCTATACTCGAATGTTAATGGTTTAGGTAATGTTAATATCCAAACAGAGAAACAGTGACAAATCTGTCTATTCAGAAAGGTCCGAGCCGGTCTTTTGTTTCTGACCATAAATATAGTAATCAGTCGAAGAATTAGCAAATATTAACGGTATCCTTGAAAAATAGCGAAATCTTACAAATTTAAACTGCTAAACTGAAGATAGGATTTAGTGATCAAAACTATTGGATTTATTTAACCCTTTAGTACCTGCCTTACTTTCTGAGAGACCGGGCTAAAAAACACTATTTTAGTTATACTTGTAGTAGTCACCCAATACATTTTAAAAAGATAAGCTGTTAAACCAAAGTAAGGATTCATTGATCAAAAATATTAGATTTATTTAACATAAAAATTATAGTTTTGTTCAATAATCTGCCTATTTTGCTCACAACAAACATTAATTCTATGTTCTTAACAAATTAACATCTGACATTATTGAAAATATTTGGTGTGATGGTTACCTATTATTCCTTCACAAACATTTAAGGACCAATTATTTAGATTATCAAAGGGACAAAGTGGAAAAAACACAAACTCATACCGTAAAAACTTTTTGGAGATTTGTGTGTTTCAACATGCTTCTAAACTTATCTCTGCTTTGTGGAAACAACAAGTTGGTATCTTCTTGGTGATTGCAAGTAAATAAATAGAACAAGAACAGTTTTGTTCATAAACTCATCAGGAGTGAACAAAAAATGATGAACGTAATTTCTCTTTTCTCTGTACCAGAGGGAAAGAAGAAACTTCAGGAAATTAAAGAAATCCGGAACGGGTCAGTCTTTTAAGGAAAAAATTTGGGCACATCGCTCTGAATTTTATAACCCCAGACCCCACAAACCTTTCTTTAAACCTCAGACCACTGTAGAAACCAACCGAAGAATAAAATACCTTCCTACCAAACCGTAATGGTAGTTTTTCGACTTCAACTCGATTGAAAGCCAGAAGCTTTCTGCTCAGTAAAAATAGAGTTTTGAGTGTCATAAGTCCATTGATTTTGATGGTTGTTTCATCACTAAACATAATTTTGTTTTTTAAAATAACATCCACCGTCATCATGTTTTGTATCAAAACAAAAAATTCCACTCTCTTCTCGAAGTTATTACCCTACAGTGTTTGGTGCAATACAATATCATATGGATAAAACTGATATGTATTTTCAAAATTCGGTTGACTGAAGATTTTGAAACATTAATCTGGTTTTTGTTTTAATCGACGGACTTTCTTCAACCGTCAATAAAACATCGAAAACAGAATTGGGGCTAATACTCAATAGTTTTTTATTGTACAACATACACCCCGAATTTTCAAAGCACTCCATCAAATTCCTCATTGCTTCAGTTCTTGGCATTTGGATAACGTGCTTTATAAATTCTGCTAGCCGAAGAGGATCTCTTTCTGCTTCACCAAGCGCATACACCATATTTAATTTTTCTTTAGAGAAGTTTATTATTTCGGTTTAGCTATTATCCAGAAAAGAAAAAAACGAAATTCAACAATACAAGAGTTTCCTTGGTAACAGAAATTGTTAAATTCTGAAAGTGTACTGAGACCTAAGGGTACATTTAGCCTGCAGCCTCACTGCTCGCTGCTTGCATATCGCCAAAGATTCTCGCATGTAACACAAACCTATTAATTTGTATTGGTGTATTTATGCTGCAGCTGGACTAATCGCCAGAATTTGCCCTTTAATCTGTACAACATCGATTATCGCCAAACGTCTTCAAATCAGCGAAGTGATTGGCTTTTTGAGGCTCGCACACACTATCTGTATCATATAGTACTGTACTGTTTCATTCGAAAAGCAAACGCCCTATGGAACATAGACAACAAAATCTACTATTGTGATAAAACAGCAAAATAGAGAAAGACACAATCAAATGTTAATTAATATCTCCTAACCTATTAACATGCGACCATACAAATATTATATAAATAGAAACTTGTAAAAGTTGCATTGGATTGATGTTAAAATATACAGGGTGCTTCATTTAAAAATTTCCTTTAATTGGTCAACTTGTCTTTCATGGAGCACCCTGATAAAAGTTTATCAAAAATTTAAACTTGACATTTCAGCCCAAAATTGTCATTTGTTTATCTATAAAAGATTATACAAAGCATGATTATTTTTGATAATGATTTCAACAATGTTTAATATACTGGGTGTCACATTTAAAAAACGTAGCTTTGATTGGCCATCTCGGAGTGGAGATCCGGTATATTATTAAAATATTTATAGAGTGTGCGCCTAATTGTATTGTATATTCTGTGGAAAACCCCTTGTCTATCTTTTTTATTTTAGAGTAGTGTTACGTCCTCGCAGTGCTCGGACACCCTGTATATTTGAGGTAAAATATAAAAAAAACTGAACGTGCTAATTTTAAGTTTACCACAAATGAATAAATTATGTAATAGAATAAATGTATTAATATAATAATAAAAGCTTGATAGAAGCGTACATTAATAATCCCATACCTGTACCATTTCGACATATTTTAGTACTCAGCATTTAATGGATTTAATTAATTAAGAGTAATTAGCGTTTGTATATGGAAAGTAAATTTAAAATGTTAAAAGCGTTATGATTTGGCGCAAAATATTTATATAAACGCGAGCATCTAATTCTGGTTGGAATTTTAATTTTAAAACTCTGCACATGCATAAAAGCTTGAGGGTAGCCAATCTGCATGATTATCAATTCGCAATCATTATGGAACGCCATTTTCGAAAATGATGTGTGTGTATGTGTGTGTGTGTGTAAATATTTAGCAGCGTTTAATAAACAATCCGACATATCATTTGAATAAAGTTATGAACTGTGAAAATGCAGAGCGGGGATGAATATGTATTATCACATTATAAATCGGCATTAAAATTAATTAATCTAATGTAAAACAAATGCACATCATTCAGATTCATGACAGGTGATAAATGCGTTAAATTAAAGTAAAAATAGGAGCGGAACTGCATGGCCTTATTATAATCGGGAGTTTTATGATTTGAAATTTTAGTTTCGAGTTTTGTCTCAATAACTTTTCAAATGTAGAAGTAAACAAACGCCAACATGTCGCGCGGCGTGTCCTGGGAGTGCCAAGGTCTGATCAAGGCAGTCAACAATGTTATTAAACGTTTTTCGTTAACGGCTCTTGGAAAAATTACGAAATTGCCTGTTTTAATGAGATTAGCGTTGACAGCGAGCGTAGGACTTCTTCACTATCTAGATCTGGGTCGTGAGTGTTTCGTTTTTATTAGAAAAGCCAAGACACCAAAAAAATTATCTACACCCAAAAAACACATTTTAACTATTTTTCTTATAGTAATAACATCGATCAACCTGAAAAAGATTAAAGCTGATACACAAGAATCATTTGTTCTGCTTAGTTTAAACCGTTATTTTACTTGATATTTCAATTACATAACCAGATCCTACAAAAATACAATCTTGTAAACCATAAATTCGTAATAATATGGTTTAGGTTAAAAATATTTCCATTTCACCCTAAATACTAAGTTTATAATACCTGATATTTAATAAACAAGTCCACATGAATACACATTTACCATTTTAACTTATTTAAAACAATATTACTCATTTTTGTTTACCAAGGAAGCATGGATGCTAAAAAGGATAGTCGCCAAATCTTAATGCTTGATTTTGAATATTATTCTACCCGATCTTTTTTGTAGTATACTAAAATGCCATGTACCTTTATTTAAAACCAACAAAACATACAGAACCATAGCTTTTTAATCTATCAAAATTTAACAAAGAGCACTTAGATTTACTGATAGTCCACTTAATTTTTCAAAACAATTATATATTTAAAACTTTTTAAGAGACTTGTGAATTTCAGCACATTTTAATATTTATTGGATTTTTTTTAGATTCTAATATATTTTTTTTTATTAAAAAGTTTAAACCTACCACAAATTGATTTAAATTAATCTTTAGATCCTCGTTAAGCAAACTAAAAAAATAATTCACGATGTTCAGTTTTATAACCACTGAAAGCCAATATTTTGACATTATTAAAGATTTTACAATGATTCTAGTTGCATTTTTAAATTTTCAGTTTTTGGAGAGCTGAAAGATTAAAAATATACTTAAAACATAAAACGAATGCAACAGCTCTTTGTTTATACCTTAACTTGTTGTTTGGATTGGGAAATAAATATTATTTCAATTAGATTTTTAGAATTTTCGTAAGAGCCGTTAAGCGAACGTTTTTTGTCAAACGTCCGTTTTAGTGCTGAGACAAAAAAAGAAGAAATTGGCAACCCAAAATTCATCTGTGTATCAAAAAACAAAATTTTAAAAAAGCTCCAAAACTCATCTGTGTATCAAAAAAATAAATTTTAAAAAAGTTCCACTGTAAAAAAAGTTGTGTCCAAAACGAAAATATCAAGCGAATTTCAAAATCAACCGCTCAAATTTGCCGAATATCGCCTTAATAAGTTTTTGTTAATATTTATGGTTTATTTAAGAAAACGCTTCCATAGCCTAATTAAAAAGATCATCAAGCTTCCAGTAAAATTTCCAAGAATGCGATGACTTTGGATCAGCGCGTAGTTTCGATTATTTATAAATTTAGATACCATACAAGTTTAAGCAACCACAATAGGTTTTTCATAATTTTTACGAAAGTTAGTGGAAGCTCAAAAACATCTTTAATCAGGCTATGGAAGCGTTTTTCTTGAAAAAAAACATAATAGCTAGAAATATAAGCATAAACGTAAAAATTTTGACAGTTAATACCTTTAAAACAAATCTATAAAATCTTTACAATATCAAGAGAATGAATAGTTTAGACAATATTCTATTTATTTTTCGCTAGATTCAGAATCAATTAAAATATACAGGGTGTCCCAGCGCTGCGAGGAAGTAACATTACTCTGAAATGAAAAAAGATATCGACATGCGGTTTTCGATAGAAAATACAATACCTTTAAGCGCACATTTTAAAAATATTTTAGTAATATACCAGGTGTCCATTCCAAGATGGCGGACCAAAGTTTTGTTTTTTTAAATGGAACACCCAGTATATTATGACATTTTTGGATTCCTTATCAAAAAATAGTTATACTATGTATAAACTCTTATGGGTCTATCTACACTCGTTTTGCTGATATTTGCCATTTAAGCCAAAAAAGATCAATTTTTGAAAAATCACTGCTCTAAGACAGATGAACATTTTGGGTTGAAATTTTGTCAAAAATTTTTCAACATTGTCTAGTCTACAACTATCATGTCAAATTTAAGTTTGTGATAATTTTTTATTAGGGTGTCTTATGAAACGCAAATTGAATAATTAAAGAAATTTTCAAATGGAACACCCTGTATATTTTAACATCTAACAAGCTTTCTATTGATATAACGTTTGTATGGTCGCTTATCAATGGTTCAGGAGAGATTAATATCCAAACTGAGAAACAGTGAAAAATAGACAAAGAAGCACTCCTGATGAATTTTTTTGAAATTTTTTTTTAATTTGCCTAAAACTTATTTGTTTTTTTCTCTATTTTGCTTTTTTAATAATGTTATATTGCAATAGCAGTTTTTGTTGTTTTACAACAGAAATAAAATCGAAAATTGCAATTTTGGTTTTCTAAATCTCAGTATGTTTTGAAAATTTAACAACTGATGTTACCAAGAAAACCTCTTTTGTTGAATTTCGTTTTTACGCTCTCTTCTGGTAGCTGGAGTCGGATTTCTTTCAACTTCACCAAGCGCTTACAGCATATTTGCCATTTCTTCTTTAGAAGATTCACTATTTCGGTTTAGTTATTATCAAAAATACAAAAAAGTCGTTAAAATAAAATTCAACAAAATAAGGGTTTCCTTGATAACATCAGTTGCTAAATCTTTAAAGCACACTTTTTTCATTATAGAGCAATGTTACTTCCTCGCAGCGCTGGGACACCCTGTATATAGGTTTCTATTAAAAAATGCCGAGTTGACGTTAGAATACCCATCAACCATGAATAACTTCCGGGTAAAAAACTTCTTTCAAAATAAACAATTGTTTTTACCAAAATTCTTACTTTTGGTGATATTTGCACAATTCAAATTTATTCAGGTTTAATGGACCACCCTGTATTTTGATTTAAATTTAACTTGTTATACTTTCCAGTATTTTACATAACTTTTGGAAAAAATCATGCATCATTCATCATTTTTGAGGTTTGGTACAGTTCCAAAATATTAATTATGAAAGGATTATTTAAAAATGAGGTGTGATCGCAATTGAATATTTAATTAATTTTTTATGTTCAGGTCATCAATTCTTTTAGAAATCATGTATGTTCCAAGAATTTTCTTGTGTTTGCAAACCTTTAGGACAACTTGGACTTGGCAGTTCCAGTTTTATCAATTATTATATATCAGTTTTTGCGAAAAATCGGTGCTTTCAACGCACTTCTTTACATCTAAGGTGAATATATAGTTATGTGACTTTCATTGTATTAATTGAGAAAGAAAATAGGCATTTCTAAAAATTTAGAAACTTTATAATTATAAGTAAGACAAAAATTTATTTAAGAAGGTAACTTTGAAAATAATAAAAAAATGGGTTCTTTGAGGCTTGCCTTTCCAGTTTCTTGATCAAACCTATTTTTGTTTAAAATATATAAATAAGAAAGAGTAAGATAAGACAAGAAGTGTTGTTACAAGTTTTAATGAAGCATTTTCTTTAAAATTCAAATAATAGTTTTTTCGAATTAGTGTAAATTACTGTCTGTTTGTGTCTGCTTGTGAAAAGACGAAAAAAACATCCAAACTTTTTTGAAAACAAAAAGATCTTTTATAGTATAATACAAAATTAGGAGAATTTTAAGCATATTAACAACTAACACGTATTTTTTACTGATAAGTTTAGGAACTTGTAACTTTTATTTGAAAGTGTAGCTGAAAAAGATTAAAATAATTTAATAAATTTAATAAAATGTTGTAAAAAGTTATTAATGATTCATTTATTTTTCGATTTATGTTTTCTTCCTTTGTAAATATAAAAAAAAAATACTTGATGATTCCTAAGCTCCCAGTTTATTAACGGCTAAATAGCCCAAAATTAACGCGACATGTTTCGATGCTAACAAGATATCATTTTATGACACCAAAACAGTTTCTTAGATGTGTAGTTTATAATTTTTAATAAGATTTTTTTTCGCAATTTTCAGTAGATACAAATGAATGTCAAATATTTAATCATTTTTTCCTAGCATATCGTGATTTTCAAGAATTTTCTTGCTTTCTAATTACTACCTTGACACATTGTCACTTTTTTAGGTATTAATTTGGGTTTGCAAAAATGCTGGCTAACTTGGACTTTTCCGTTTACTAAATTATCATATTCCAGTTGCTAGCTTTTCGTAGAAATATAGTCCTTTACATTTTGGCGAAAAGGTTAACTGAAAATAATTATTTGGCATTTTCAACATACTATTTTCGTTATATGAAAAGATATTTTTAATTAACTTATGAGTCAATCTATTAACTTACTATTAGTCAAGTGTAGCTAAGTGGCCTTCTTTGTATTAAATGTATTAATTCTTTGAAAAAGTAAGTTTTTTCATTACATTAAAAAAAGATTTGAACGTACTCGAGCTATACATTAAGACGCGATAAGCAATATTTTTGCAAACGTTTTTATTATTTTGAAATTCTATTTTAAATCAGTGGAAATTCTGTTATATATTCGGTATTAGCTAAAACCAGCATTAAACTAACAAGTATAGTCCATTTCATTAATAGATCACCATTTCAGCAGGAAATCTTACTCAAATATAGACAGTATTTTAAATTGTGTCTTCGTCTATGTGTGAAATCCACGAGTGATAGTTTTTGCATATATTTTCTGTTATACTTGTCAATTTAAATCTGGTTTTAACTCAAACTTTTTTGTGTAACTCAACCTAGCTGTTATTTTTACAGCAGACCCATTTTGAAAGTGGGATGAGACAATAAAAGTTTTATGAACACCTAAAAAAATTTAAAAACAAAAACAATTTTAGGGTATAAAAATTTTCAAAAGTATTGGATGAATTTTAAGCATATTGAGAAATAATTTTGAATGTTAGATTTAGTAACTATATCATTTGAAATACAATTTGAAAATAATTAAACATTTTTAAGCTAAAAAGAATATAAATGTAACTCAAAAGGTGTCTTAGAAAATGTTCTTATTTTCGCCCTGAAAGGTTTTCATGGCGCGTTCTTAAAAAGTTAAAAATTTTAGTAGTAATTTTGGATTTGGGGGGTGTTTGTTGGTGGTTTCGGACTTTGATACATTCTAGACATCAATTGCGTTTTTCAGACCTTGAAAGAATAGAGATACCTTACACTTTCGGCATATCCCTCTTACTCTGCTGTAGGCAGCCGATTAAGTGCTGACAATGTGTCAATCATGCAACCTAAAAGCCTTGTATATACATATAATATACAGGGTGTTTCCAAATATATGCGAAGAAATTCTACAGGCGATTCATTGACCAATTCTAAGATAAAAGTAAAGAATAAAAATTTTCTCAAAAGTGTTCTATTTTTTAGTTATGAGGTGTCAAACTTTCTATATTTTTTTCATTTTTTGAGTATAACTTCTTTATTTTTTAAGATAATTTGATAAAATTTGAAATACACTCTACTTATTATAGTCGTAACAAGATAAAAATATCAAATATCGAAATAAAATACAGGGGGATGTATTTTGGGTGTATAGAGCCCATTTTTATGCCATAACTTTTTTGTTCTTCCCCACTTAACATTTTAAATAAGATATTCTAATTCCTTGCTTTTTTCTGAAAATTTTCGATCTCTTTAATTTTTTCACAGCTGTTACGGTTTAGAAGTTATTTAAACACATGTACGAAGTTGTATGCCAATTTTCCATTAAACAGGGGTGGCTTTTTTAGAAAAAATAAATACCAGAGACTTCCTAGAAGACTATTTGACCAATTTTAAAATGAAAACCAAGAATAAATATTTTCTCTAAAATGCTTCGTTTTTAATTTAAAACATTTCAAAAAATTTCAGAGCTTTCAAAAAATTTGAAAAAAATTGAGAAATTATATCTTAAACGTATTAGTCTTCACACCAAATTTCAAATCTTTATTACAAACCGTTTTCAAATAAATGACAAAAAACTAGTTTTAGTCACAATAGTTAAGAGGATAGTCTGCGAAATGTTTGAAATGCGTACTCCTCGCTAGTAAAAATTTATTTTTTGGTGTTTGTAATAAAAAATTTAACAAAAACGCTCTTGTTTTGCCTTGAAATTGAATTTATTTATCATATAGAATTTTTTTTGATGTATATAGTCTGTTATAAGGGAGTAATTTTGAAAAAATGATAAAAAATGCGTTTTTGTTAAATTTTTTATTACAAACACCAAAAAATCAATTTTTACTAGCGAGAAGTACGCATTTCAAACATTTCGCAGACTATCCTCTTAAAGGGCTCCCTTACGAAGCGAAATCGGACACATGTTTATAGGAACTTTTTTTCTTAAAATTAGTTGTAGAATCGCTTCCTAAAGTTTGGCCGCTTAATTTCTGGACATCCTGTATATACCATAAACAAATAATACAAAAAAAAATCTACAAAAAAATGTTCAAGACAAAAAGCGGGACTTTTTTAAAATTCCGCGTGACGTGGGAGAAATGTTAAAAAATCGGGACTGTCCCGCCAAAATCGGGACGTCTGGCCACCTTACCAATATAAAATAATGGGTGTTTATGGTATATACAGGATGTCCAGAAATTAAGCGGCCAAACTTTAGGAGGCGATTCTACAACTAATTTTAAGAATAAAACTTCCTATAAACATGTGTCCGATTTCGCTTCCTAAGGGAGCCCTTTAACAAATAGTCAAATTTGGTTTTGTTTCTTGATGATAATGTTGTTTTTAATAACTGTTTTCTTTGTTTGAATGAAATTTCAGGAAAATTTTTGAATAACCCTAAATAAAAATCTAGCCACCTTATATATTAGCCCAAAAGGACTTATGTCGTACCTTTTATTTAGAAATATGAATAGATACAAATCATTTATTTGCCAAAACTAGGATTTGAACTCCTCCTGTATACAGGGTGTCCCATAAGTGGATGATCAAATAAAGTGAGCTGACAGAGAAGGTGATTTCCAATAAATACAGGGTGTCCCACTTGTTTTCCAGAAAAAAATTTTTGATACTAAATGTCAATCTGAACAAAAAGTTTCCTATGAATTAATATTTCTTTCGACACCTTAAGACGTTACAGCAATTTTAAATTTGATAAATTTTTACGATTTTTGTAAAACACCCTGTATAATTTTTTTTCTTATCATCTTTATTTAAATCAATTTTGCTGAAAAAAAAGTACTGTGTATCCACATTTGTAATAAAATTGTTAATGGTTCAAGAGTTATTTAATTTCTTGTATTTTTGCAGAAATCGCCGACTGCGCTTACTTTAAAAATAACTAAGAAAATTCTATGAGTTGTTAGGTTATTTTTATTTTGTGTTGCGGTCCGTGGAGGATTCACCTTTCCAGCAAAATCATTTTCACGAACCCTATCATCTTCTATCAATTAAAAAAAAGATTTACTTATAGTCTAAGAGCTAGTGAACTTTTTGGGAAGATTATTTCTGCAGTAAAATAACATATTTTATAATGTTGTATGAACAACACATGCAACGAAATTGCAATTCTGCCTCGCCGTCTCCAGTCGTTATTAGGGGTAATTAACACTTAAAGTTGTAAAAAGAAGTACAAATTCAAGTAATTTCTGCAGAGTTGAAATTTTGACAGATTGTCTATTATACCATTTCAAGATTGTATCCAAAACAGAACAAAATTTCAGTCGAAACCCAAGGCAGAACGTCATAATAATAAAATGAGAAGTTGTTCTTTAATTTTTAGGCAACCAAATTTACATTCACGTGTAAATATGTTTTCCAACAATTAAAAATATTTGATTTTCCCTTTATTTTTTTATTTATTAATATTAATAAATATATTTATTATTTATTAAGATTTAATTCATAATCAGATGTTCATATTAATCCCAAAAATTATATTTTTAAAGATTAATAGACACCAATGAAAATACGAGATTTGATTTGTCTTGTCCGATAATATGACGTTTATACTTGACCAAAAGTTTGAGTTTTAAAAAAGTGCGATCTTTTAATTCTTTAATTCTCCAAATTGAGAAATTTTTAGGTTTTTAGATACTTTTTCGAATTAATTGCGTGTTTACTTTTTTGGTTATTTGCATAAGATAAGTAAAATTTTTATTTGGTTTTTACAAGAAATTTTCTAAAAAAAGAATAAACTGTTATTTTTTTTATTTTAAGTATAATATTTTATCCTAATAAATCTAACAGGATAACCAATTAATTAAAAATTAAATAAAATCTTTCACTTCATAAAATTGAAAAAAAAACTTATATACACCATAAATTTTAAGATGCCCAATTCAAATAAACCAACACTTCTTTACATACCTATACAAACCTAATTAAGTTTTACGAGACGAATTGATTTACGCTGTTTGTAATGAAAAAGCTACTTAACATAAATATTGCATAATTATTAAATTGGTAATAAGGCACCAATTAAATTTTACTATTATATTTACAGTGATCGTAAACGGGTAATTAATCGGTTATTAATTTCAACGTGTTTTATGCAGTTGTTGAATGCTGGCGTTTTAATACGTAAGAAAAAATATTATAAACGGAAATGTACGGGTCGTCGCTATGTCCAAGTTACATGCAGGCATCATGAACTTCCGCTTTAAGACCCTAAGTGAATACTAATTGACAAGAACGCTCTAAGGTCTTATCTGGAAGGTTTTTTATTTTTATTATTTTTTATGTGAATGGAATAATAAAAGTTGGGATAAAAATGAAGGTGAGCATAGGTTACGACAAGGCTTCGAATTTTTGTTTACTTCTGCTATCGCAATTTGAAAGTAATGAAACACCTACTCGCTAAAATTTCACATCATCGCATAAGACAATGATTTAATGCTCGGTTAGAGGATTCCTTCACGCGTACGCGCCCATTTTATCTTTACGGCTTATAGCGAGACGATAAAAAGGCGAAGCGCTCAAGAAACAAAATCCCTGGACAGGTGGCCTAACGGAAAATTATCAATAAACTAAACAGGTGGAGAAGTGCCTAGCCCAACTATCCACAGCATCCACAAGAGTGATGATTCGTGGGATAAGCTGCACTCTTTGCTTTTTTACGCGATCTTATCTTCTCACACACGCGGATATTTGCTCAAGGAATGTCGCGATCATCTTGAATTTTTTACAGACAGGTGCAAAGCCACTGTATATTTGCTCAAACAAAATTCCACGTACACAAAGAAGTGAAGTCTGTGTTAATTTTCACACTCGCAGTCGTGTTTGTTCGTGTACACAGTTTCGACAAACATACTCGACTGTTTTGCCCGTAAAAAGGCTTTTGTTTGATTTCTCTGATTTATTGGTTTTAGGGAAGTGGATGGTTTTAAAATCGTTAAATTGCCGAAAGACTTTTGCTTTTCAAATCTATAAATCCAATACATACTAAGGATATTCGATTTTCCAAGAATCTTTTTAAATTTTCATTAAAGTATCTCTACTACTTACTACTATGACATCGTCCCCTTCCAGCAAAAAGTCACTAACTTACTTTTTGGATTAAATGTAACTAATTTGTACTTAGTACCTAGCTTTTATCATGTCTCTCGATTGTAAAAGTCTCTAAATCCAGAAAAGACCAAAGATGTAATAAATATGTGAACAAAATAGGTATAATAATTCGAATTTATAAATTGCAAATCTAATTTCGGGTTTAATCAGTTCAATAGTAACAAAATCTTAGTTAATTTTTCCAGGAAGGGGACGATATTAGCCGCTTATTTCCATATCTATAATAATTAAAATGAAGTGCAGGAAATTGCTATTAATGAGTAGTTATTAAAATTTTAGGATCTAATATAAGATTTTTGTTAAAATTTTCAATATGACATCTAGCTATTGAATCCTCACTACTATAATTACGACTGTTAATAGAGCCATAAAAAAGTTTTAAGCGCTTTGTAACAATGAGTCAATTATAAACTAATTAAAACATTAATAATGTTTATATTGGTATTCAGTAAGCAATTAAATAACAAGCTTTTAAAATATTATTATTAATAATTTAAATAGGTGATTAATATTACAGAAGCTAGGGTATGATTTGAATGTAAAATCTGTATAAATTAGTGAATCCGATTATAAAACAGCTCGTTTTGAATTAAATAAAATCGAACCCAAATTACAAATCTTGCACAAAATGACCGTGCAAATTATTTTAATTACACCTGCAATTTGTTTGATTTATTAATAAATTATATAAAACGCTGACACGTTTTGTAATAAAAAATTAGTTGTGCAAAAGAGAACGAATTAGCTTAAAATTATTTATAAAACGCAGATAAATGGATAATAATTAGCACTTGGCGCGGCGCACTTGATCAAGGTCTCCTTGGCATTGGTACCACGTGATAGGAAACTCCAGCTAGATGGTGACATTTGCAAAAGAGAAAAAAAATAAGCACATGGATTTCGTAACCAGCGTCGTTTTTTATGTTACGCTTATTAACATTTCAAGCGAGATATCTATCAGCTCTCAACTCTCAGCGCACTTGTGGACACTTGATTTTTTCTTTCTAATTGACCTGTTTCTTCTGGTCCGTCAACCATTAATCCGATTTCGACGCTATAAAAACTCTGGAGTACGCGGCGTGCTCGTAAAATGTATCGATATTAGAGATGTAGCCGAGTTTTATTACTTTTTTACTGCCGAATTATTACTGACAAAATGTACGCCTTGACGGGTTTTATCATTAAGAAGACGTTTGCTTTTTGGTTTTCATTGGACTCACTTCAGAAGGTTTGCGTAATATCATGGAAACATGCTAATTTTGTGATTTATTTGTTTTGATTCATGTATTTATTAATAGATGACATTTGTTTATAAATAGATTTTAAATTTGTCGAATCACTTTAACAAGAAGCCTTTTTAAGTGGTTTTGGTTAAACCATACGAAATCTGATGACAAATTTGTTTCATCATAAAATGTAGTCATCTCTCCTTTTGACATTGTATTTTCATATTCCAATTTGTGCTAATCCTTTGGAGTCAATTTTACAAAAAGAACCAATATTAAGAAAAGTTACAGTGTCTTCGAGATTTTGGGAAAAGCTTTGCATTTATGCCACTTTATGTTTAAAACGTTTGTTTCTCCCCGGGCGAATTAAAGAATCTCTAGAGGTTCTCCTGTGAGTTCTGCCGGAGAAAAAGAATCAGAATTAATTGGATTTTGTTAAAATGAGAAACACCGGTTTTTACATTGCAAATTTCCTTTCTTTAGGAACGTAGAAATTTCGGATTTATGTGTATCGAACTTTTTGACAGAAATTTTTATACAATAACAATCTCCTAATATTTTATAGCTTGCACATATCTCTTGGTATCCCAAAAGTCTTTTTTCCAACTCTCCACACATCTAAATGAAAAAATCCTGATAAAATTGATTTTATGTGGAATTGTATCCACTACCATTAAAAATGCAGTTTTCAATTTAAATCCAAATTGATATCTCTTTATTTGATTTTATATCGACTTCAAAAAGTCAAAATTGTGCTGTGACTTTGTTTGGTGGAAACGGTTATTGAAAATTGAAAGGTGACTCTCTGATATTTAGGGTATTTTTAAAATTCTTTGAAGATCGCTTTTATAACACTAAAAGATCACGTGTTGAGTTTTTTAATTTCAGAAAAAAATATAAAAAATGTGATTGGTTGTTGAAGCGTTATGCCGGTTTTGGTGCGCTGTAAAAGTGTCGAAATGTAAACGTGTCGAACTGCAAATCCATAAAAATGTCGACCGTAGAAACTTCAAACGCAAAAAATGTAGAAACCCAAAAATGTCGAATCGTAAAAATGACTCAACGCAAAAATGTCGAATCGGCTATCCGTAAACTCATATAACGTAAAAATGTCGAAACGCAAAATTGTCGAACGCAAAAAAGACGAAACGCAAAAATGTAAAATCGGTGATACGTCATCGGCATCAAATTTTATAACAAATTGCCACCTACACTAAGAGAATTGAATTTAGAACAATTAAAAGCAATTGTTAAAAAAGACTTCTATTCGTTTAATGAATTTCTTTCAGATGATTTTCTTGTTTTAATCTCTAATATTAAGTTTTATATCCATGAAATTGTATATTAATGATATTAATTATTGTATGGAGAGTGTAAAATAGTATGTTTCTTTGGCACAATAAAGTTTATTATTATTATTACGCAAGTTCGCATTTATCAAGTATTTTTTAATAATTAGTTTTAATTTTTCTAAATTAAATTATTTTAGTGTAGGTGGAATTGTGATGCTGATGACGTGTAGCCGATTCGACGTTTTTACGTTTCGACATTTTTGCGTTTCGACGAATTTGCGTTTCGACTTATTTACGTTTCGATAAGTTTGCGTTCTACGAGTTTACGGATCGCCGACTCGACATTTTTGCGTTTCGACATATTTGGGTTCGACGTTTTTTCGGATTTGCGATTCGAGGATTTTGCGTTTCGACACGTTTGCGTTTCGGCAATTTAGTGCGTCACCCCGGTTTTCCAACAAACGGACAAAGTGGAAAACAGAAACTCATATCGAAAAAAACAAAACTGCAATTTTCTTCACTGTTTCTCCATTTCAAGTCAATTGAAAATGACTGGAAACACAAACAGAACTGAAACAATATTCTGCACAGTAGAAATCGAGTTTTGGATTTGTTTAAGTTTGGTTTTTCGTGATAATGAATTCAAAACTCGACTAGGTACCATACAACAAGTAATTACGATTCACCACACTGCTAATTTTCTTCTTCATTTAGAAAACAGTAGAAAGGACAAAAAATTTGATAAAAGTGAAAAAAATTAAGAAAAAAAATATCTTCCTCGGCAACTTTAGTAAAATTGATTACACCATATCCATAGTTTATTTAAAAGCTTTTGGTTTTCTTTTTTATTAGATTTGATATGTTTTTTAGTTTTGTTATAATAGCAGAAAATGTGCCAAAAACTTGTCAATGGTAGATTTTTTTATCCAAGTAGGAATATTGCCAACCACATTAAAATTACACACTTATAGAAATATTTAAAGTTCTATAAACAAAATAAAAAATTAAGTTATAATAAGAAACCTATTTTAAATTGATTTATATTTATCCAAGGACAATTTGTTGAGTTTAATGAAACTTGCTTCACAACCTGCAGGAAAGTAAAAATAATTATTAATTAATCATTTTGGGAAAACTATTTTGAAAATTAAAACTCATGTTAGCTTGAAATTTGCAAGAAAACTACTTAAAAAAATTTCGGATTTCTAAAAATTCGGTAATCTGGACGGATACTCTACACAAAATCTATACAGTTATGTATAATTAACAAAATAAACAAAGAAATACATTTTTGTTTGTACTTCAAACTTAAAAATTCTTGAAATTCAGTTGCAAACAATTATAAAAATAATAAAAAATTTATATAAACTTCATTTTTTATGTAAAACCCATACAATTAAATTTAAGGCAGGGGCCCTGGACTGCAGTCTTATTAAGACACAAGCATCCACTAAACCGACCGAATTTAGAATTATGCGCTGTTTGCTGTTATTCGAAACCTAATTAAAAATTTTCTAATAAAATTTTATATCATGATAGGCCCCTGCTGGCCTTTACCCACGTGTATTAGACTCAATTCATAAGTGAAAGCGGGGTTAAACATCGGCTGTTATAAAATTCTTAATGAATGGAAGTACTGAATACTTAAAATTTAGGTACTTACGTCTGGTTTCGCTAGCATGTCTTGAGACCAAACTAAATCTTAAGCTGCGTCTCAAGACGGTTATGCGGATGCACCACGCCAAAATCTCATTTTATTTGCGTCAAGCAGAGTTTATACATAAGTCGTCGATTCTAAACGTTTAAGCATCAAAACATAACCTAAACTCGTTAAAGCAAGCATATCGGTTTAGCAAACGAAATTGGAAAATGAAAGACGTCTTTAGTAAAGCCATAGTGCAACGCAAGCTCTACTTAAACTGAGTTTGAACCTTAGCTTGGTGAAGCTGCATCTCAAGACAAGTTGGAGAAAACGGTCGTTAATGTACTGAATACTGAAGTATTTTGAATTCTTTAGTACTGATACATAATACTTTAATGCCCGTTTTCACCAACAATTCCTTAACTTAGGCATTGCTTATATGCTAGGTATTGCCAAGTTGCTAGGTATTTTTTTATTAAATGATTAAAAATACCTAGCAACTAGGCTATACCTAGCATATAAGCAATACCTAAGTTTAGAAATCGTTGGTGAAAGCGGGCATAAGTATTTTACTAAAGTACTTACCTAGTACTGATTACTAAAATACATTTCTTGAATACTTTGCCCAGCTTTGATAACAAATAATATTCCAATGTCCAGTATTCGGTGTTCAGTTTATTTCACCTAAGGCTTAAGAAAGAAATGGCAACATCGTTGTTTGGTCTTTTTTTATGGAAGTAGTCAACTGCCTCCCATTTATCGAATTTAGACCTCTCTCATCGTTATGAGTAAGACTTGGAAAAAAGACCGATTAGCTATGATCTGGAATACTAAGTCTTAAAATATCAGAAAATGAGAAGAAGTCATGTAAGTCGACACCTCTTATAAATTTCTTTATTTGTCTTATAGTGATTTAGCTGGTTGTTTTTAAGGGGGAACATCTTAATAAAACTAAGAGTGACTAAAAATTGCACATTAAAACGGCACGAGCAAGGCGATCCCAATCGGGCACGGCATGTAAGTAAATAATATATGGCCGATTATCATAATTTTAGAGCCTCGCGCCGACTGCGCTAACTGCTCTTAATTTACGAGCTACAAACGGCAGAACTCATTCCTGCCGGTGCGACAAATTTATTTTATTCTTCACAAACACGAAGCGCAAGCTGAGTATACATACTATACTAGATATCTTGAAATACTTAAAAGATTATAAGTTGTCGATAATTGCGAAGTAGCTAAAATAAATTAATAACCTCACCTATTGAATCAGCCTTGACCTTTTGGACGCGCTCGTCTTGACTCTTGACGACGCGACCCACTGAACTATGGTCAAGAGCCGCGCGCGCGGTGCTAATGGGCCAAATAAAAAATATCTTCGTTTCGTACATTACTAATAAATATCTTCAGCCGTGACTGTTTTATTGCATGACAAAACTCGACTTGATATATGATAATCGCCGTAAAACAGCGTTTCCTTTTTTCCAAACCAAACACTCACTGTTATTGGGACAAGACTTCTTACATTCGTAAATAAATCAAGCGCTTAGAAATTTTCAGGAGAAAAGTTTCGATTCGACCCGTACGACCTGTGCGTCAGTTGTAAAATTGCCGATTTGATTGGTAATTGATCAATTAAAAGAGTGATGTAATTCGTAATAAAACGCTGAGAGCACGTCGGGAATTTTCGCCGCAAAATGTTTTTTATAGGTGAGCACTGAGCACGTGTAACAATTTTATCCACGGGATAACAATGTAAATCAACTATTGATAAATCAAAAATACATTAAATTTTGATTTAACCCAATTTTTATTTTATAAAATGTCTATATTTATCATTTTATAAAAAAATACTTGATAAAAAGTATATATTATTTTTAAGAGGTAGTATTATAAGATAAAAGGAATTCTATTAAAAATATTTATTGCGGTTTATAGAGGAGTCTTCAAATGTATGACAATTTCAGGGAAACAAGAACTTTTTTAAAATTTTTGCTGAGTAATAAGAGTTAAGCTTATCATTTTTCAAAGAATACGTCACGTAAATTGTAGACATAAATTTATACTCACTCTGTATAATAGCGAAAAGTATCGTGGCTTAAAAACAGTTTTAAAAACTGGGATGGTAACAAATACTTTAAAAAATGAGCAATAACTTTTACGTCTGGTGTCTCCAGCATGTCTTGAGACAAAACTGAAACTTAAGCTGCGTCTCAAGACGCAACTTCAGCATACACGGCAACACCACGCACCACGCCAAAATCTCATCTTATTCGCGTCCCGCATAGTGTATACATAAGTCGTCGATTTTGAGTGCTTAAACATCAAAACATAACCTAAACTCGTTAAACAGTTTAGCTAATACGAATTTGGAAAATGAAAGACGTTTTGAATAAAGCTATGGTGCTTTACTTAAACTTAGCTTGAATCTGAGCTTGGTGAAGCTGCGCCTCAAGACATGTTGGAGAAACCGGGCGTTAAGTTTTGCCTGCGCTACATGTGGACGTAAAAAAAGTGCGAATTGTGCGAAATCATAGTTACTAGTTACTTAGATGGCTTATACAGGGTGTCCCAGGAGGAAGTGGAAAAAATTAGAAGGTGATAGTGACTATTTTAGGTAAAAAAGTTTCAAGAAACATGTATCCGATTCTCAATAGTTACGGAAATACAAATGTTTCAATGTTCATAATAGATTTTCGAAAATGCCACCTCCTGCTTCAACACAATTTGTAGGTCTTGTAATAACATTACTTCGCGTTCCTGGATGAGAGCTACACAATTTCTAATTCATCTCTTGTATTCATTTTTTCAGCCATTCCCAGAGACAAAACTCTAAAGGTATTCAGTCTGAGGACCCAGGTGGCCAAGCAATCAGACCAAACAGACCGAAAAGATTAATTTAGAAATAGTGTTACATCACGAGTAGATTCCCAGAAGCTTTTCGTCATGTTGGAAAGCCTAATTAGAAATCATGCTACACAACACATTTACTGAGAAGCATTTTTGAAAATTTGTTTAGATTGTGGCATCTGGATTAGTTTCAGACCATCAATATGAATTATGAGTATTATTGATACCGCCGAGATTAAAAGTAGCTTCATCAGTAAACAGTATAAATGGGATCATTCGACGATTACCAATCATCTACCGACAAAATTTCAATCGTCTAATTTCATCCCCTGCTTGAAGGTATTGAACTCGACAAAAATGATACGGATAAAAGCCGTGTACACGCAATGTTCTCCATACTGTTGCGCGGGGAATACCGATGCCTGCAGAAATTCTTCGTGAGCTATTTACTACCAAGTGAATAATGATGTTATATTCTTCACTAATATTTAAGTTCTTTGGACGTTTAGAAAAAGTACGTCTACTGGGTACTGCACCATTTAATTAAAAACACGAAAAAGTACAGTTCCTGGCACCCTGGAATTAGGAAATCATCTACGATATTCTGTACAAGCAGCAAGAGAACTTACATTGGAAAACCCATAAATAAATCGGCATATATTCAGCATGAAAGTATGCGGCACTATTAAAATTACTTAAGTAAAATTTCGAAGAACTTTTTGGGTGACTTACTTGATAAACAAATTCAAAACTAAGCCACCTATTCTTCATCCACTCATCTTTTATAGCACCTAAATAATAAATAAATGGAATAAATAGGTCATTAAAATTTACTCTTGACGAAAATATTGAAACATCTCCGTAATTGAGATTCGAACAGATGTTTATTTGATCTCATTTACTTAAAATATACCATACTGCCACCTCTTAAATTTTTATCGATTACTTCTGGGACACTCTGTATAAAATCGAAATTAATAAATTCGCCTTTTATTGATAAACAATCGTAGGTATCTTATTTTTTTAGTGAAGGTAATAAATGTTTCATTTTTTCTATAAACTGATGGATTTAGCAATTTTGTAGTAACTGGTCATAAAGTAAAGTAAGTAAAGTTTATCTCATTTTTAAGATGTTTACAAGAATAAAAATAAGCACTTTTGATAAATTGAACTGACGTTGCTAATCCAAAAATCAACAGTAATGGAGATTCCGTTTCAGGACTAGAAAATTAAATACAAACTCGGTGGTTTAAATTTGTTTTGTGTTAATTGAGTAATTGTATGGTTTTCATATGAAGGTTTTAAGTAAATAGGAATAAATTCAGTTTATCAGTGATTTTGGACTGGAGTGAAGTGGCCTGTAAATATTTTTCCGCGTGCAGTCTTCGGGGATGCAAATGAGGCGCTTTGTGAGCAAACCAGAAACCATTGATCACTTTATTTATCACGGGCCCCATTCACTTGCAAATCAGTCGGTACGCGGTAGCATCTTGAAAGGAAACCAGACAGACAAGACATCTTCGCAAAGGCCAAAGGGGGGAAAAGGACGCTCCGCAGTTCGAACGCGCGCTCAATTTTTTTCTTCTTTCACAAAACTGAATGTGTGTCATATTGTGCAAGAGATAATCTATCGCCTTACGGCTCACCATGTGTGTTTTTTTAACGAAAGGACAAATGATGTTTGTATAGAGGACAGAGCTGAAGACAGGACATTTTTTCGTGGACCACCTGCCCCCTGATCTTTCTTGCGCTTTTCAAGCATTGTCAAGAACAAAACTTTGTTTTCATGCACTTTATTCCGCGAATTTTTAATGGCCTTTGGTTCTATAGAGCGCAGAATTTAATCGGTCGGCGTTCCATCACCGGCCCGTGTTCCTTTCGAGAATGCAGGCACATGAATGAAACAATAACAATCCTTTCGGCCAATAAACATTAAAATTGCGCGTTTATGTTTTAATAACGCGACCATTAGCGTTTATTGTGGTGTGCTGTGCACCCATACAAACACGCATATTCTCCTATCTACATAAACAGGTAAAAGAACCGCATGACAAAGCGCCGTACTTAAAAACGCTATTGATATTTATAAGCCGAGACTCCATATAAAATAGTCAATACAGATCGATGAAAGATTCGAACGTGTGCTCGAATATATTAGTCGGCATGAAAGTCAAATTCGAAATTTTAAGCTCCCTCCCTTCTTCTTTCCAACAATTGTTATGAATGGGACAACCCGAGGGTTCTCTCAACCCCTTTCTTTTCTTTATTATTCTTTACAACACGTAAACAAACATCAAATTTAAAACTTATTTTAATCATAAATTTAATCCACTTCATTCATTCTTATACTTAAACTAGCTATTCTTTAATTTAATCTCAATTATATACTGGGTGATTCATTCAAAACTTAAATTTTTGTTTCTTCTTTAATTATACCAATCGAGTCAATGAAGAAAATTACGTTCTAAATATATTTTTTAATCTTCTTGATGAAAAAGTTATCAAAATCTACTAGGCGGAACCTGAAAATAACTCTTGCCATATGGGTAATTTAGGAGTGCAAAAGGCTCATAATGTAATCAAGTAGAGACTAGAGTATCCAGTATGATAATGGCCGTTAGAACGTTCTTATCCATCATGGTATACCACTGCAAAAAGTTTATACTGATTTTCCATTGGTTGGTAATTATTTTTAGATGACAATGATATGTATCAATTTTAAGATCAATTGGGTATTTCAATTATCTTATTAAATATAAATATAAATGTTTAACTTTTTCACTTGTTTTAGAACTTCTAACATTTTTTAGTTGGTTGGTAAAAAATGGTTACATGTGGTCAGTAATTTGATCCCACTATATGAAGTCTAGATCTAAAATATTCTCCAAATAAATCAATAACAGGAGTATGAATAGATTCAATTTCTCTTGTAATGCTTAATCTTTATTATTTAGCTAAAATATGCAATTGTTCTTCTCTTGAGTTCTAAAATTCTAATGGGGCGTTTCCTCGGGGGTTTCAAAGTTTTTAACTGTCAAAATTTTTACGTTTTTGCTAATATTTCTAGTTTTTAGAATTTATTTTTAAAAACCCTAATCTTTTTAATCAGCGTATTTTTCAATAAACCATGAAAACTAGAAATATCATCAAAAACGGAAAAATTTTGACAGTTAAAAACTTTGAAGTTTGAACCCCCCATTTGCGCGCCAGCTGAAGGTCATTTTGCTTACTTTTAACACTAAATCAATCACGTGAATAAAAATTAGCTTTGCTGTTGTTGGTGATCAAGAATCCCAATTCTTTCTAAAGACTATTAAACGTCATTACGTAATTTCATTAATTCCAAAATTTCATCATTAAGTCCAAAATCCATTTAGAAGACGTCCTTAAAATTCTTCTGCATCTTGAACTCCAAATAAATCACTACATATTTCATTCGAAATTTTATACATCCTATATGGTTTAAAAGATCTAATTGAAACAAATTATTCCTTTTTCTTTAGAAATGAAAGAAGATTTACCGTTTTAAAAAAATTTAATCATCTTATAAATTAACTGTGTATATATATTTCCTATAATTGTCTTTGGGAGCGAACTTCATTTAAAATCAAAAACAAATTATAAAATTGATGGCAAGCATGAAGAATCGAGTTTATGTTAGTTTATGTAGCAATAATTACTTCTATTAAATAGTTACAAGCTTCAATTGAAGGAACAAAATTTGCATTGGAATTAAAATTTCTTTTACTTTTTTGATCTTATTTATATTTAAAGAATAAATGATTTCATGGAAATTACGTTTATGGGACTCTCATTCAGAGGTAGCAATAATACTTTTTTGTTTTATTTGAAATACTTTCTATAAAATACTACACCAAAAAAGTATTTGAAATACTTCTATATTATTTGAAATACAAACGAAATATCGAGATATTTGTTCTAATGAACTCATTACTCGTTTAATTAAGTTTTCCACTAATTTCAACTGAACCCAAAATAAAATAACAAAATTATAAACAAACATAACACAAAATTATATTTCTCTATTTCTTTAGATTTATAAAGATTGAATTTAAAAAGTATTTCAGCCTTGTTGCTAAAGTATTTCAAATAGTTTTATTACTTGAAAATACAAAATACTTTTTAAATACCTACTATCTGATGGTTTCCAAAAAACCTTTGGTACAAATGTATGCCATTCATTCTTATATCCAACATTTATAAAAACATTTTTATATTCTAAGAGGTCTGTACAAAATGATGAAACATAGTCCTGAGACCAAAATAACACGATTTTACCAAACTTATCTCTATCCAAAAGTGATTTGTTGGGAAAGTAGAGACCATCAAAGTTCTTAATACAGGGTGAGTCGGTAGGAGTGCGTCAAACTTCGGGAGTGTATTCTACACATCATAACAAGGTAAAAAAACCAAAATGTTATCCAAAATTTATTAGTTTTCAAGTTATGGTGTTTTAAAAATTTAAGTAGACTTAGGTATAACAGCACATTTAGCTTACTCTCTTCTATGAACAATAGCTATTACTCTTCCAAGTTCTTATAGTTTTGTTTTATTACAGCTGCAGCCTTAAAAATATGTCGAATTAGTACATCCTGAACTCCAACTTTTTGTTTACAAACCATAATTTTCAACCAGTTTTTTAAGCAAAAATCTAATGATTGAAGGTCTGAGGACCTTGTGGGTAATTTAAAATCAACGCGACCAATCCATGGTCCAAGAAAATAGTTTTGCAAGTATTGCCAACTTTAATTTTTAAAATGCTATAACTCTAAAAATAGGATAATAACATTTTCGTTTTTTTACCTTATATTAATGTATAGATTACACTCCCCGAGTTTAACGCACTCGTGAAAATCGTTTTGAATGATTGGGATAAAATTTGAAGTGTTAACATGTTATTTAAAAAGGTATATCTTGTTAATAGTACGTCATCTATATACAAAAGATCTCGTATTTTTTTAATGGCTTTACAAAAGAGAATAAAACTGTATTCGTAGTTAAACAGTCCAATTATAAATATATTTTGTCTCTTATACAATTTTTCTGTCTTAATTTATAAAGAAAAATAATTCCTCTTTAATACACAACATAACCTCAATTGTTTTTCAAAATTTTAAGCTCTTTCAATTGTTCTCTCTAATTCTTTAAACATTTTACAAAATATTTAATAATTTAATTTAAAAATACTTCAATATTGATTTAGAAATTTGACCTATAAATATTGGAATATTATGTTAGAGGAGATCACAAACGTAATCTACTTTTGTTGATATTTTATAGCTATTGTTAAATTGTTACAACAGTAACAACAAAAAAAAATTAAAAGTCTATAAAGCTGAATATAACAATAAATATACGGTTCTTTATTTCTCTTGAAAAAGAAAGAAAGTGTGCATATGTCACATTAACTTAGTCAGATGGTCAAATAAATTATGATCTGTTTATTTAGTTGTATCAAATGTACGACTAATAATTATTATACAGGGTGGTCCATTTAGGCTAAACAGTAGAAATATTTCCAAAAGTTCTTACTTTATAAAATAATGTTTTGAGTAAAAAATGTTTGGTTTGAAAGGATCTAGAAAATGAGTATATTTACTTTTTATCCGAATGACTTCTTCGTGGTTATTCTAACTACAACTCAGTCTTTTTAAATGGAAACTTATATTTTTTAATAGAATCTGAATCTAGTAAGTAAAAAAAATAATATCCTTTCAAACTAAACATTTTTTTCTAAAACTCTTACTTTTAAAGATATTTCCACTCTTCAGAATAAATGAACCTCCCTTTTTAAATTAAAATATATTATTCCAAACATTAAAATGTATATTGGTATTTTTGTATAAATTAACAGATCATAAAATGTACCTATTTGTAAGTTACACCTATGTCCTATAGTTTCCTTCTTGTATTGGAGTCCTTTATTAAATAAAAAATTAATTCACTGAATTATAAATTACTTGGTTTTCTACAATAAAGATAGTTTAATCGAAACTTGCTTCAGTACCGAAGTTTTGAATTTAAAGTGAATACCTATTACTCGTAATTTTATTTTCATCGAAAGAAAATTTTTAATTTATACCATTTTCTAGCATAAAAATTTTGTGTATCTATTAAAAATATAAGAACTTCTTGTTTCCTGGTAACCTCTTTCAAAAATATGATCAAAAGTCTATTTCCCGGCAATTATTTTAAAGTAACTAAACTAAATAACCACTTATCCATGTAACTAAGTACATAGTCACTTAATTTTTGTAACTTATTTTAAGGAATATAATAATGAATTCCTCAATTGTTGCCGAATACGGATCAAATAATAGCAGCAATATGAAAAATATTCCAAAGAAAAAAGTCGTAGGTACCGTACGAAATCATTATTTCATCATACAACTGGATTTTTTTATTTGGAAAAAAATAAATAAATTTATAAACAGACCATTACTCTTTATAACATTTTGAATGTACCATAGGAGATTTATAATGACCCAAAAAGTAGAATTTTATTTAACTCCTTCAATTATTGTATGTACTATAGGAAAAACATGTTTATTTTTTCTTTTATATAAATAAAAGTAAATTATCTGAAAATTGCCTTTGAACAGATAATAACTACTTTTAACAAAGCTTACTGCTATTAATGATAATAATTAACCTTTGTTTATAGGTAAAATATTGTAACTACTTTATTCTATTTTTACAAATGTATAAACTTTACAAAACATTGATATCAATGACGTGATTTTATTGTTTTTTGAAAATATGTTCCAAGAAAATTATAAATAATATACTTTTATAAGAAGTATCAATATAGTAGTATTATTTAGTCGCATAATTTTTAATTTTTGTAAGTAAAAGTTTTTAGTTAAAACATATGTTAGGAATAGTTTTTATTTGAATATATTCAGGATGATTCCTTAGGTCTGCGACAAAATATGCCATATGAAAACTCATGCCATTTAAAAAAAACGTTTTCTGAACAGCGTGCTACCACTTTTTCATCGACATGACCATTACGACCGTTTCATCGACACGACCAATTCCTCGACACAGACGTTTCATCGACATTACCTTTTCATCGATACTACGATTTCAACGACATTACTTTTCATTGACACAGACGTTCATCGACATCACCGTATTTAAAATATTTTAGAATGTTCGCAAACATGTGAAAATGGTTAATGAAGGATCTGCTGCAAAAAGGAGGTAAGTCTATTCTGGGGGAGTTTGGAGATCTATGGTTTGGAGTTACATGTAATACTATGTGTCAAAATGAAAACTCTTTCCTTTGGTGCCATCAACTTAGCTAGTGTTAGTTGTACTCAAGAGATCTCTTGTTAAACGCCTTGGAGTTCCCTCGTTTTTGCCTCAAACGACCAATAAGGTTTGTTTTTTGAGGTGTACTTTCTTTAAATAAAATATGATAAAAAGATATTTTTTGTGTATTTTTTTTCTTCTAAAATTTGATGAAACATCGATTGTTTAAAAAAATGAGGTAACTCCAACAATCACATCTATGCTACGTCCTCGGGAAAATGTATTTATGAGTGAGTAATAATTTAACGAATTTAATAACAAAAAATATTACCAAATTATAGCGCTATTCTTGTATTAATTAACACGATGAAGAGGTAGTGTCGCTGAAAAGATAATGTTGATGAAAGTCTGTATAGATGAAACATCCTTGTCGAAGAAACGGGCTCTCGATGAAATTGCATTAAATGAAAAGGCGATGTCGATGAAAGTGTATTGTCGATGAACCGGTATACAACCTACTATCCTTATGAACATATGTCTGATTTAATTTAGGTTTGGAGTTATGGTTTAAAGTTTTAATAGAATTTATTAATTCTAACAAAAAAGATGAAATTAGGCATGGATATCAGGACTAAACATAGAACTAAAAAGGATGGAAGGAGCAAACATCAGAGACCTTGAAACTAGGATTCCATAAGATTTCGCCCACCTCTGGCCTACTAATCCTAATATAAAAAAAAATTACCGACTTTTACATATTATTTAGTACCTACCTTCATCACATCAGAACACATTATGTCATAAATAAGAAATAAATAAATTTGGTGTAATACCAAACTTGTAAATTGACGAAAACTTAAATAAAAACGTTTTGAAAACGGTTTTGCCTACCCTGTTATGTTGGCTTTATTAAAACAATGAATGATATCAGATATGCTCGTTCCATGCACATTAATTCAATAGGACTTGTGATGTTTGTATATGTCTTGCAATGTGTTGAGTACTAAATTTTGGATCATCTACGAAAGAATTAACAATATTTTCTTCGTTTTCGATTTCGATTTACTTCTTGAGAACGAAAAGCCATTTGAGATGCAGGATTGCCTGTTTCTCTTATGGTGCAATTCTGTACACATCTTTAAGCCCTTACAGGAAATATCTGTAGGGTAACCATGGAAACCATCCATTACAAGCCATATAACAAACCTTACAGATTTTTCCTGTAAGGACATACAGATTTGCACGGAATTGCTCCATTAGTCTTCGAAATGATGAACGAAATACGATACGGAATGCTTGATGTCTATTTGGATATTTGTGTTGATATTCTCGTTTCTCGTGCTGCATGTCTAGCGTTTCCATTACAAAACCCATGTACAGAAATTATATCTGCATACTATTCAGTCGTAAATTGATAGATTTTTATTCAAAATGTTATTTAATTTTTTTTTTCTTTTTTCATTATTAAAGAAAACGTTGTTTAGTACTGATTTCCATGGCTAACTTGATCTTTTTTTGTTAAAATTGATTAAATTCTATTAAAATTTTAAACCTCCATAACTCCACAATTAAAATGAATCGGACGTAGATCATAGGATACTCAAAATGGCATAAACTTTCACATGGAAAAGTTGGTCGCAGAGCTAAGGTATCACCCTGTATATAACATTCAGTAGTGAGTTTTTGATAAAAAATTGTTTATATAATAATTAAATATTTTGATTAAATTAAAATTCCGTTTGAAACTACTTGTTTAAAGTTTAAACTGGAAAAATTATTCGGGCGTAAATTAAAAATCAGCGCGAGATGCGAGAAAAAAGTTAGCATTAAAAAGCATTCATAACGATATAAAGTCGCGTATTTTTATTTAACTTTTTGTAAAAGCACGGCATTTTTATTTAAATTGGAAATTTATAAGTTTTAAATGGGTAGCTCACACTCGGGAGAATTTCGGCAGGCAAAAATGTAACGGGAATTAGATTTAATAAAACAAAAGTCATATTTAATTTGCATATAAAATACAAAACTTTTGATAACCCGCGCTCGTTCAGAAGATAATCCAATTTAATATTTTACGGAGCTATATTGGATAATAATCTAGATTTACTCAGTCGTACGGAAATCATTAACAATCCTAGCGGAGGAGTCGCAGCTCTAAGCTCAACCCCATTCACCCCATCATAACAATAATACGTCCTTGCTAATTTTTAACGACCTCAACATTATTATATTTTAAATGAAAAACAAGGTCGTTAACACTTTTTATTATTCATTTTTTTATTTTCTGATATTTTTATCAGGGCTGCTGATAAAACCGAGCTAATTTTAATATTTTTAAGGACGTTAACAACTATCTTTACCAAGGAGTATGTACAAAACATGAAATTTTCGAAAGTTGGACCGAAAATTCGCCTCTTTTCTAATGAACCTACATCGATTTATTCCGCGTAATGGCATAAAGAAACCAACAATTGTTGATAATTGGGTGTAAGTTATGCGTGATCACGTCCTTGCAGGTTAAGAGGGGGTGGCCATAATGCAACTGCACGTAGGCCTTTATTGTGGGACCACTTCCTGTATTATACGTAGAGAATGTCCCGCGCTTTCGCACCTGCCACAAAAGATAACCTCGACTTCATATACCATATAAATCTACAACTTTACAACTATTTTATTAAGATATAAAAGTTTGAATTTTTTTCTCCATTTGTAAATCACAACTTTTAGCTCTCGTTACCTTTTCACTCATTACCTGCAATGTATAATGTAAAGTACACCTAATTACAGTTGGTTTTCAGAAAATACATTCAAGACCATAAAAACAATTACATTCAGGTGGTTTTCTATTTTTTAAGAATATAACTTACTTTTCTTTACCACAGGTTACTAATCAATATAAAAATTTCAGTTTTCTAAAGCTTGAATGATTTTGTACTAAATTGTATTGTTTTAATAAGATTACTTCTAGTTAATAAGGTCCTGTATGAATTTCGATATTAAATCCAATCAATCAAAGGGTATTTGCAGCAGATATCCTTCCGATCGGAGAATGGTTAGGAATCGCTGTGAACGTTAGCGCAGGATTTTTGGGGACGTTCAGAACAGCTTCTGTATATAATAACATTTGGGGTAAGCGTAATCCCAAAAACAAACACGCTGTTAAGCTGCAACGCATCAGCCCACAACCCCTCTAACTATAACCAAAACCAAAATGAATCCACACCGTGTTTGCGAAATTTATTAAACCTGAATTATTTGCACTGAGGGACTAGAATTATTAAATATTTTAATAAGAAAAGTATTACTAAATAAACATTCATCCTATTTAGTGTAAGAAGCTGGTAGTTATCTTTAATAAAAATGGGAAATTAAGATTTAAAAAAATTGATGAAAAAACCTTATTAGTACACTATGATTCAAATAAACCTCTGATTTTGGCTGCAGATGCATCGCAATATGGTTTAGGAGCTGTTTTAATGCACAAATTGAATGATAATACTGAAGTTCCAATTGCATATGCTACGTTCAATAAAGCACAGACACAAATTTCATCAATATTTACATGTAAGAAAATTTGAGTTATTAACTGATCATAACGCATTACAAACAATTTTTAATCCATCCAAAGGATTATTACAAATCACCCATCAAAGAATTTTAAACTGCAATACAGTTGAATGTATATAATTTTGATATTAATTTTAGAAAAACTTCAGACAATGTTAATGCAGATGTTTTAGCAAGATTGCCAATGGGTTTTAAATTTGATGCAAAAATTGATAATATCTAAAAAGAAATTCGTTACTGTTTTAGATATAACAATTGAAAACGTCCCTTTGGATTATCAAATGATTGCTGAATACACTAAAAAAGATGATAATTCAAGAAATATTTTATCTTATGTAAACACAGATTGGCCAAAACAACAGAACGAGTGTGCTTGAGATAAAAATGATTATAAATAATATCAGTAATCAAACGATTAATTTGTAATATGTCATTGAATATACACAAATATTAAACGCATGTCAGAACCAATGTTGATGATTTAAACAACATTCGGCTAGTAATATTTATTTACATAGACTTAATCAACATGTTATTTCCTACAACTACAACGTCACACACGAATGTCTTTACTATGTGTTTCTAGGCATCTGGATGTTATTAAAACATGTTGCAGCAAGAATAATATTTTATACATGTATTAAAAATAATAAACTGAAAAAGTTGGCAGCAAAATGTTATTAACAGTTCTTAATAGAATTGTAACATGTTGATAGAAAATGTGGCCAACAAATGTTGATAATAAATCCTATCAATATTTCTGCGCCTTAAATTTTAAATTTGGCTTTAACATCAGAAATAACATCAGACATTTATACGCCTTGGTTAAAACCAAAGAAGAGACTTGCTTCTTTAAATTCCTTAATAGAAAAATTGTGGAGTTTAATTGTTTTTGAAGATCCTTGCTCCTTTCAGATTCCATGTAAGTTTATGATCAATACCTAAGAATTTTGTGAATATAAATAACATTATCTTTAATTAAGAACAGAAAATTGCTATTAAACCATTCCTTGGCCGCCGATAACGATTCTTGTTTGAGTATTTCTACTTAGTTATTGTTTTAACGTCAGCATATTGCATTACTGTACGATGTGAAGAGCCTTTATAAAATTTAATTTTTAATGAGCACAAATCACTTTGAAAAACAAAACTACTCCCACATCGATTTAAATCGAAGCGACCGAATTGGGCATTCTCTTTTTAGACAATTTCATTTGAATACAAGAGTTTTAACCCTTCCGGAAAATCCAGTGGCATCAGGTTCTTTAGTTAAGGTTAGACTTGACCACAGGAACCAAATCACTATAGAAAACTGCATGCCTTACCATGACCAATCCATTAGAGCCCGTAACAGATTCCATGATCCGTCAAAATAGCCCCGAAAACCTAGCTCCCAGATAAAACAATATTTCAAATAATTTTAATTAGTCAGATAGATGACGTCCCGATGTTAAATTCACAAGGATTTTGATGGTATGGGGACAAAAAACAAGCAACGCAACTCTATTACTTCTTTTATTCTGCGACTAGTTAGAATAAAAAACAGTAATAGAGTTGCTTGTTTTTTGTCCCCATACCATCAAAATCCTTGTGAATTTTAATTAGAATCGGTGAATTTTAATTGCGACAAATTGCAAGTCGATGAATTTTCAATTTGGTGAGTTGGTGAAATGCTGATACATATTACCAAGAAATAATTTTGTCGGGGAAATTTTGTCAGGGTTAATTTTTGAGGATTTTGTTGTAGAAATCGTAAAAAAAAACATTTTGCATGAAATTTTAGTATCGTAATCTTAAAATTCCTTTAAAATGTGAATTCTTGATCACTAATTCGATGCCTCAAAACCTTACACTTTTAATTGGTCAGGGTCGACAAAATAGAATTTTGTAGAAAGATGAAAGGGTGCGAGGCTACATAAAAAGATTACTTGTAATTCTAAAAACTTATGTCTTCGTTCAGTTAAAAACTACATTTTTAGTTTTAGTTGGGTTTTGGTTCATTCGGCGCACCGAGTACGCTTCACCCTTGTACAAAATTTTATTTTTTCGAGCCCGTCCAAAAATATCAGTTTGAGGTTTTGAGATATCGAATCAGTGATTTAAAAAGGATTTTAATATTTAAAACTATACGAAAAAGCACACTAAGCCTTTACTCGCCATCCTCCATTTGTTACAGACTTTATGTCAAATTGGGACCATCTATACGTAGTTGTAATTCCCAAAAGATATTAGCAAATATTTTAAGTTAAGAGCATTTTTAAATAGAGAAGTATTTAATATTGAATTTTACAGAACTAGCTATGGTCAAAATAGTTCTTTAACTAGAATTTGTAGCCTTGCTAATACTCTAAGCAGAAACGGCAAGTATGATGATCCATTTACACTTGCAACTAACAATAGCTTACAACGCCAGTATTGACGGTAAATTAAATACTGGTTTCAATTTTTTAGTATTTGCTATTATTTGCGATTGCATATTATGTAAACATTGTAAGTATTTACACATTTTTTCGAAAAGGTTTAGGTTCATTTTTGGTTAGGTTATGATATATTTTTCTTTTTTTCCTATACATAATGTTATTAGGTTTCAATTTGTACTTATTTCGAAGTCAAATATATATATTTTTTGTATTTAAAGGTATTACCGTATAATAAATAATATAAAATAGGCAATCTGAAGAAAACAAGTCAAAAAAATTAAAATTCTAAATCAAGAAGAAATTTATAAATTCCTAATAAAATAATCCTAAAATTCAAAAATTCAAAAATCAGCACAAGGTGAATGCAATTTGTTTATTAAACTAAGAAAAAGTAAATTTGACGCAAAGGGGAGTAAAAGTACCATTTTACTCCCTCTTACAAAAGAGTAAATTAGGTCATTATCGTAAAAAGTGCAAAAAAATTATATCTGTCTTCTACGAAAAAAAAAATATTGTGAGCTGATAAGTTAAAATAAAAAGTTTGATATTTAGAAACTTTATTTAAAAATTTGTAGAAATTTCTACGTTAATTTTGGAAAAATAACTTGGTTATGATCGACATGCTTTATGGCTTTAAATTTATACGAGCTTTTTTATCGACAAAGTGAAGAAATAACTTACTGCATGAAGATGATTGGTTTGGCATTTTCTAGTTATCTTTCGTAAGGAGAGCCAATTTCCATGTGTTGGAGTAGATTTGGACACCAATAAAATCTTTTATGATAAAGCAGATTTGGACGCTGGTCATTTTTACGATAAAAATATACCAATAACTTGCATAGTACTCTCAAAACATGTTCCTTTGACCTTTACTGTGATGACACTCAATTGCATTACTCTTTTGATCTTGAAAATGCTACAGAAGCCGAAACTCTAATTAATATAGATCTACATAACATTGTTTTAAACTCAGAAAAGCACTGTTTAAAAATTAATTCTGATAAAACTAAAGCCATCATATTTGGGCCTGCAACTAAAAGAGACATCATTGCATAGAATTTAAACCTGAAAATTAATGATTCCAGAATAAACTGTTGTGATAAGGAAAAAAGTCTTGGCGTAATAATTGATAAAAAAATACGATTTCGTGAAAACACTACTTTGTTGCTACGTAGAGCCTTTGCTGCTTTGAAGAATATCTACATGCACAGATTTGTTTTAAGTCCGGATAACAGAAAGAATCTTTGTGAAGCTCTAGTTCTTTTGAACTTAAACTATTGCGACTCACTATATGGATTTTGTTTGGATAAATTAGTATAAATAGGATTCAACGGATACAAAACTCATGTGTTAGGCTTATATATGGTCTTAGAAGAAGAGACAGAACTTCCACTAAATTAAAGGACTTAAATTGGCTAAACATGGAAAATCGTAGAACTCTTCATTCGTGTTGTTTCTTTTATAAAATTCTTCATTCCCGAACTCCCCCATATTTATACAATAAAATATCGTTTCGGTCAGACGTCCATCATCTGAACTTGCGAAGGAAGAACTTAATAACAATTCCAATGCACAAAAGTGAACTATTGAAAAGGTCTTTCTCCTATAATATTGCGAAACTTACTAACACCTATGACTTTGGCCACCCGACTTTAAATTCTTTTAAACGTTACATGAATATGTTGATGAAATCTCAGTGAGTTACAATGTAATTTGTAAATGTAATATAAGATATTGACACCTTCTTATAAATTGTTATGATCATTGTACCTGTTGCAAATAATTGTATACTACTACTATTTAGTATGTTCTCACTCAAGTGAATAGTTTTGTTATTATCAAAATTTCCTTTTTTTTCCTTTAGAATTATTTATATTATTACATGGTATACAATATTATATGTATATCTGTTGGTCTTGGGGAAGAACAGCAAAGTTACCTTGTGCAATGCGCTGACCATGATCCATTTGGTATTTTTTTTTTGTATTTACATTAGTTATATTTCTCTTTTACTAGAATATTTTGTAATGGTATGTAAATGCTTGTTTGGCCAATAAATGCTTAATTATAATTATTATTATTATTAAAAGGGTAGGTGCATTTGGACGCCAATAAAATATAATGGTAGTTAGATTTTCTGCCTGCTACCAGCCATTAATAAGCGTCCAATTCTACCTTCAATTCAAGACAAGGATGAAATAACTACTCCAACCTTCTAACGAACATAAAATTCATGTATGAGATTAAATTCTGTACAAAAATTTTTTTTGCCAATATGTTTCCAAAAATCTTCCTTCTTTTTATAATAGGATACCAACAAGTGTTAAATTTGTATCCCATGAAGACATTAAATTATTAATAGCGTCATTGCTTAATTTCAAGTCCTTTGACGCTTTCACAAGTAGGTTTGTTTTAAAGTATTAATTGGTTTTCGTCAATAAAATAGGAGATGCTTGTTTAGCTTTCTATACTTTTGTTGTAGTAGTAAAAGTTATTATTTTTGGATTTATGTTTATTATGGTTATGTAAATTATATTCTTAAAGTAGTTCTGCTAAACATTTACAGTACTAGCCGAAAGGTATTGTAACGAGGCATTTGTCGTAAAAAAATAGTTTAGTTACGGAGAAAAACTGGTTGAAAAGTACTTTTATTAAAATGAATTGGATGCAAATTTAATGTTTTAATTAAGTTAGTAAAAATAATTATAAAGCAATGATATACATACGTATCAGCAATAGCTAAAATCAATCATTAATATAATTTGTATAATTAGTCAAATTATGAGAAACTAATGATCGACTATTTATTTTTTAATGTTAATATAAAAGGTAAGTCTCCTCTTAAAAGAATGTTAATAGAAACAAACATTTTTAATGGAAATAAGTAATAACATATAATTTATGGCGTGGCGTATTATTAAATATGAATTCATAAATAAGTTTTAAATATTAATCGCCTTATTCGATCAAAATACATATGTAAAAATTAGTTATAAGTTAACTGATCTACGGCAACATTAAAATGGAATTATACATAATCGACACATTTAAATTATAATGTATTGAAATGAAAATGCCACCGTTTAAATGTTAATATTACACATTTAATTGCCGTTTAAGTTCTGAATAGATTAGTGTTTATGTTTATGAAAGATGTATTTGCTACTTCTACTTTGCTTAATTTGTCGCATTTTTTATACCCAACTAAGTAATTATTTCACACCTTTTGATAGCAAGTTTATTATTGTAATTTTATTACATAACATCATTATGCAAAGAACTGAATATTCAACTCATTAAAAACTTAACGATTTAATTAGATTACATTTTGATCAAGAAACTTACAAAAACAAATAAAATGAAAGGAATTTTAATTTTTTATTCATACGTTTTATTTCATAAATTAAGATATTAAAGGGCTGGTTTTGCTTTCAATTGCAATAATTTTTATCTCGCAAATTAAGTGGGATGCTAGTGATTTTTTTCGTGAGGTGACCATTTCGATCGGTTTATTAAAATAACGGCAGTAAAGTGAATATCTTATGACCGCAACAGCAGCAGGGGCTCAATCTAAGAAAATTATGGAAATGTCTTTTAATGCTGTAATAGATGTAAGCCTGCGAGGGTCGGCCTTTCGAGTTGTTGCACTTAATTTTGGTGTAAATAACGCACTTTATTAACTTTTTACTTGTTAACTTCGAAATCTGTAATTAAAGTCTTTTTAATGGCTTCAAGCTTTTAAGATGGGTTGAATTGCTTTCTCCAAAATTACCCTCGATTTTAGGATGTTCATAAATAAGTGTAATTATCTTTTTTGTGGTATTGAGAAAATAATATAAAAATTTCCTTAAACAACCTTAATAAAGAATCTCGCTTAATATTTAATTGATATTTTTAATACTTTTGTAAATAATTTTATATAAGTAAAATATTTAAATTTTGCCACCACGTTAGAACTATGGAATAAGTTTTATGATTTTTTTCAGACATTTTTGTGTTAAAAAAAATAATTAGGACATTATTTTTTAAGTTCGCTATTTTATTTGCAATGATAAGGATTTTAAGTTTTTTATTTGCAAGGCAAATTGGATAAGTAATATTTTTGTGTTATCTTTATTTTTGTTCACTCCTGATTGTTTTCTAAAAACTTAAATAATTTGTCTACACTATATGCATAAACAAAAATAAAATAAAAATTTTGATTTAAATAGGTAAATTGAGTATTCATAATTTTTTTCTTCGCAATTTGTGGTCTACATTTCATTTAATTATTTCCTTATTACGTATCACTTTAAAAATAATTACAATATGAATAATAAAATATGGGACGTAAAGAAACCGCAAAAGCTTTATTTTCCTTGGGCCAAAGGAGGAAAAGAAAGCAAAGCAAGGGTCGACAGATGCTCTGGGATGATTGTAAAAGAATCCCAACCGCAAAGTAATAAAGTGGCTATTAAAAGTTGCGTGGGTGTCGTTTCGCGCCGTCGGGGGTGACCTCGAGTGATCAAACATCACCCTAGACCATTCACACTGGTCACATCACCATTAGCTAGACCAAAACATACTTATCGGACATACATTGTCCTCGACGCCCCCATCCACGTTTCTTTTCACAAACTGTTGCTTCAAATGTGCTATTTATTGGACAATGATATCCGACACTGGGAAACATGCAACAAGATCTCATGAAAAGATTTTAACGATAGTTTCATTAACTTTACATGAGTACCAAATGAAATTTTTAAGAAACTTTTGTAAAATAGCTTGCAACAGCTCAAAAACTCATCTAGCTAAGAATTTTTGCATAAAACTTATCATCTATGAATTTATTGAAAAATGTGGTGCAGCACCGACTCAAGTACAAATATCCTTTATTATATAAAAGTCTTCTTAGCTTCTCTTCTTTATAACTGGAACAAGGTATTTACAAAGAATACATTAGTTTAAAATTCTTACTAAAAAGAACTCATTTAACTTTATTTCTACGTCAATTTATTAAATGCCCTAATCGGTTTATATGTTTTAGTCAGAATGCGTTCAAAAATTACTAAAAGCCATAGAAACACGAAACATTTCGTAAAATAATGACGGCAAAGTTGCAAGGCTCGTCGGTTGCAATTTAGTTCCGTTTCGTAAGTCGGTAGGAGTTACAAACTACTAAAAAATCGTAACTTACGACTCATCTAACGTAAACAAGGGACAACCGAGATCAACCTGTTAGGGTACAGACTTCCACCTTTGGTTGGTGTTCGTGCACCATCGTGCTCCATCTACATTTCCCAAAGCATGATGTCAGGATATTTTTGTTCGTCGTCTGTTCCTTCGGAGAAGTTCTGACATGATTTTCCACCACAGAATCTGCAAAGATCAGAGCATGTCCAGGTCCCAGTTTACCTTTTCTTGTATTTGTACGACAGAAATTTGAAGAAAGCTTGCGGATTTGACCCGCTTGTCTTGGTGATTAGGGTTACTGGCTTCTCGTCCAACCTCAATCACTCGCCTCGTTCTCCATCCCCAATCACGTCTACTTCTAGTGATAGGTACGGTATGAATAGTATTTGGCAGCATCTTCTGGTCGGAGCGTATGAACCAAATTGGCATTTGCTTTGGCTGATGTCTTTACGAAGAGGATATACCGTAGACCGTGTAGAGTGCTTTGTAATCATAGCCTCTATAAAGAGCTAAGATACACTTCTCTGTTCCAGTGACTGGCATCTGGCTACAGGAAAACATAAGCTGGATTCAACAATTGGGTATTCTTTTGTAGAACGGAGCGTTTATGGAGCACAAATTGAAACGTCGACGTCGGGTTGATGTCGCATCCATTAATTGCGTGTAAAAAAAGTTCGAATCCTTGGGTGTATTCCAATTCTCCTCGATTGAATGAAGTGTTGCAAAACTGGACGCAATGTGAGTTACTTCTGCCACTTTTCTGTAAGTAATAAACGTTATCAATGCTTTAACCGAACCGAAGCCCTTGAGAAGAACCAGTAGGTCAGTACATCCTCTCCAATTATCAGTACTCGTTAAAATTGTTATCATCCACAAAATAGTATGAGTTGAATATTTTTAGCTTCTAGGACCAATACCTACAGTTTCACATTAAAATTTATGTTCTAACAAATTTCGAGTAGGTTCTCAATCTTCTGAGGTTCTCTTGGTCTCAATCCCCCGATTTTAAAATTCTAAATATAGACAGCAACCAATGTGAAGGTCAAAATTTGGCTTATTTGCCCCCAACAGAAGATCCCGCTGAACACTATGCCTACCATACCTGCAGATGTGGTTGGAGGAGGAGAAACAAACGAATGATTGGGGTTGGACGAGAAACCAGCCAGCCATCCTCAAAATGCTGTTATGCAAATATAAGAAATGGTGCACTGGGATCTGCATATGTAAGAAAGCCGGGCTAAAGTACTCTATTCTGTGCAGATACTGTGATGGAGAATCATGTCAGAACTTCCCTGTCATCAACAATGATGACGAACATGACGACTTCGACGATCCACAGACATCATTCTTTGGGAATACAGATGGACCACACACCTATGGAATACGAAAACTTGGAACCAGAGGTGGAAGTTTGTAACTGTAACGTACCGACATGACTCGGTTATAGGTCATTATTTTTATTTGATATCACGTCATCGATTACGTTCACAACCGACATCGAAAAAATTGGTAGTTTGTAAGATTTAATCTCATTAGTAATGTGATTTTCATAACGACATTGAGGCAGTTGGGGGAAGGCAACCGAGATAGAAATGGGAAGGTAAAACTAACGTCGAAATTTGATTAAAACAATATCAAGTCTATTAATTTTAGCGAATATTGCCGAGTCAATTAAATAAGTAAATACTTAAACTACCAAAAAAGGACGAAATGGGACGAACAATTCGTTAGAAGTGTAAGAGCTTAACAATTTTTTGATAGTAGGGTGCTGAAGATAATACCATCCAGTTTTGTGGAGATTCCCTCAGTACCACCTACGTAGAATCGTATAATTACGAGGAGGTGGTCTGTATAAAAGATTTTTTAAAACTCTTTGCAAAAAATGAAACCAAATGTACTTAGTTTTATGTCTGTACAAAATGGTACCATGCATTTTGCATCCAGACACAAAAGTTAATTAAAGATTATGCTTTGGATTAAAATTCGAAACTCCATAGAGAGTAAAAATTAGGGTAAATTTACTTCAAGAAACCACCATACCAAAGTCAAAAATTTAACTAAAATTAACCCACCATTTTTTTATTTGATTAACAGAAAAAAAAATGTAAAAAGTTAAAAAAAAACTGACTATTCAAGATCTTATTATTTCGACAGTGTATTTAGGGCCTGTATTATGTTGGTCAATTGGTTCTTTCTCTAAGGCCAGACGCCCACCAATGTGGCCCGAAGTGACGTGGCAATAAAATGATAAATGGCATCTCCAAAAGAGTTTATAACAAATACAATAGCGCGAACTAAAGTCACGCAGTGAGGTGCCACTGGAAAAATGCCACCCCACTGCCTCACCACCCTACGAGCGTCACAGTACCAGTTGTAAAGCATTTCAAAAATGCCACTCGCCACACCACCTCAGTGCACGCCCGTTTTAAAACGTTTTTCAAAATAATTTTCGAGCCATATTTTATTAATCAGAATTTATCACCACAGTAAAAACAATTAAACACACGACAAATTCTAGCTTATATGTTTATGATTAGTAGTCTGGTAGCATTCGAAAATCATCACAAATACGGAAAACCATAGAGAAAATCATTAAAATAATGACGGCAACATTGCAACGGTTCTCGTTTGCAATTTCGTCCCGTTTCATAACTCGGTATGTGGTATAAATTACCAAAAACATGTAACTAACGAAATCGTGCTAACCTTAAAAATGACAACCGCCTCAAATCGGTAAGGTTATAAACTTCCACCTCTGGACCCTCCAAGAAATTAAAACCTTGATATTACTTAGTTTTCATTCCTTTTAAATGGATAGTTTTGTTCTTTTAAATACCCACAAATCGTCACGGAAAGTAGCTTTTCGCAGATAAGGAGAAAAGTATTAGGTTTGTATTTAATTTAAAGCTAATTATTTTTTTTAAAAATTATTCCCTAGTTTTCTTGTAGGACGGGTAGTTTAGGCAATATTTGACTCGGAACACGACCAAAACTTAAATTGTTCACTTCTTGGGATTCTCGGGATTTATGAGACGTATAGATATGTTGTGCTCACATTGTTGCAAATTTATATAGTTTAAAAAAGGTATTTAAAAAAGGTTTTATATGGTAAAAATTGAAAAAGGCCGAAAATTTAGCACGTCTTACTAAGCTAAAAACTTGAATTCACACTACCGGTTCTGATTCTAACAACATACTAAAAATTAGAACTACAATATTTTTTGGAATTTTAGTGTCTAAAATAACTTACCCACTTAAAAAAAACGAAGAAATCTATTGGTCCTACAAGTTATTTATCATTTCGTTTTTAAAAAAAGACAATTGGAAATTATAAGGGAATAAATACTTCATACACTTTATCTTCAGACTTAATGAATCAACACTGCAGAAACCTTAAATCTTGTGAAGAATTAAATGTAAGCGAAAACAAAAACACGCTTCGTTCTTAAGTAAATCATCCGCGAACATGGTTATGAAAATTGAAACGTAAAAAGGGGCAATAAGAGGCTTGAAATGTAACACGACGCGCCCGAATTAATAAAATTAATAAATTGTTGCTATTTAGCTCCAGTTCGGTTCTTGTGAACAAGCCTTACAATATCAATGGGAAAAATTCGAGGCGGACTTCCCGCTGTGCCAGCCATTTTTACGCAGTTGTATTTCACTTTATGTGCATCTCATCCTGTTATATATGGACGCCTGCTAATTTATTCTTCCATATTTGTTCCATGATAATTGAGATGTGATTTGTGCGATTGTGAATCACTTCGGATTAGTCATTCGATTTTAAACACTTTTGGTCTTGTCTACAATTCCTGCAAGAATGTTTGTTACTAAAAATTACCATACTGTTATTTTAAAGATATCAGAAAAATCCAAGTGTAATCTGAAAAAACGAAAAACAAAATTTTTTGGACTATACCTTTTGGATCCATAATTTAGCTGCCCCAATGGTGGAGCAAATAACATTTCTAATAAAAACTTAATAATCCTTCATTCTTCCTAAGGTTCTTCATAAAATTGATCTACTGCAACGATTTCCACATGCTACCAACAAATTTTGGAATAAAAAATATAAAAATATTAATGTAGTGTATTAATAATTTCAAAGTGTGATAGGTATGAAAAGGCAGGTCGAGCTAAATACAATAATTTATTCGTCACAATGTAGGTACCGTCTCGTGGGCCCGAAATTAGTGAGCATGATGACAGACTAATAATTAGCATACAATGGCTGTGGGGGCCTTCCTCGAGGAGAGCAGGCACGGGGTGTAACCCCGTGACAGGATGGACCACAAACCCGTCAAATATTGTTTAATGCATTCTGACACACCTCCTTTAATCGCCGAATCCTTCGGACAAAGTTTCAAGCAGCATAAATAAAACGCCTAAGGACGATGATAAGGCAAAACACGAGGTGATAAACAAGAAATAAAATCGTAAAAAATTAACACTTTTCTTTAAATATTCATGATTTAGATAATACTTTGAAGATAATTATTCTAATAAGCACGAAATTTGATTACAAATATTCAAATTTTGTTAAAAAATGATGACATAAGGAATGGAACATATTTTTTTTAGTTGCACTTTTATTAATGTGGCTTTAAACTCATATATCTTAATAATGAAATAATGATAAATATATTATATAAATAAAGGTCGAGGTTGCTGTAGAATTAATTGCAATGATAAAATTGTTACTTGTTACATTAGTACCGTAGGTGGTAGGTAGAATTATCTTGGACAAATCGAGACGTGATTAAATGATAAATTTTTACAATGCTGCGCCTAATACAATAAAATAAAACGAGAACTCTTTTATTCTTGGCAATTTTAAGGCGTATATCACGAATGAGTGTAAAGTATGCAAGGAGTGTCCATCACGTATGAGGTGACATTGTAGGAGGTTTGCGTTCGCTGAGGTTGCGCATTTTAAGTACACGTGTAATTTTTTTCGCCAACCAAAAAAAAACAATTTCTAAAACTCTCTCCAAAGTCTCCAAAATTTAGTATGTAGATAAGGTTTCAATATTTTTACCTTTTGGTTTATTTATACATTAAAATTTTATAAGTGTACAGGTTGTACGTTGTACCTGAAACTAAGTCCACCCTGTCATTTCTAAAAAAACTTAGTTATTTCAAACAGAACATCGACCAATCAGTATATTTCAATAGATCTCTTTCTACTGAATACATTGGTTTGTTACCTTTATTTCTAATGGGTAAAGGCTAACTTTTTATGTACTAAAGATAAAGGTACCAACCCTGATCTTGACATATTCAGGAGAATAAGATCTATCGAAATATAAAACAATATAGGTACAGAATATGAAATAAAAAAGGTTGTGGTAGTTAGGTGAAATTAGCGAACACTCTGTGTAAGTATATACAGGTTGATGATAAAGTTTTGAACAAAACTCGTAACTGACGTATTTAATTTTTTTGAGAAAATTGCTTGGACAGATCAATTGTAGTTTTTAAATTGCCATCTGTTGATATAGAAAAATACAAATGATGTCACTGGTGAGCAATGACGTAATCATCGATTTTCTTAAATGAAAACATCCACTTTTTTACTCGATTGCCATGTCACCTAAACAATGATATAACAAAATTATTACATTTATAAGCAAATTTTTGAACAAAATAATGTTTTTACTTCAATAAACTCGAAAAACATATTCTTTTGATTCTATTTAAATGTAAGAAAATTAACAAAGAATTACATTTTAAACTTAAACTATTTACTTATTTATTTATTGAAATCAGTCAAAATAAATCCTATGCAAATTATTCAAATATTTGAAATTTAATTTGAAGTTGACAGTAACAATTTTTTATTAAAAAATTTGTTTAGAAATGTAATCAAGTTTTTATATCATCGTTTAAGTGACATGAATGTCTTTCAAAAACTAGTAAAAAAGTGGGGCTTTTCATTTAAAACAAATCGATGATGACGTCAATGCTAAATCACCACTGACGTGATTAATATTTTTTCTATACCAAGAGGTGGCAAAACTAAAATTGACCTGTACGAGCGATTTTCTCAAAAAATTAAATACGGCAGTTACAAATTTTGTTCTAAACTTTATCATCACCCTGTATAAGTTTAACCCTTTCTACTCCAGCCTAAGGACTCATACAGTATACCAAATACCCCATATAGTATATAAAAACCCGAAAAGCGGTAAATCCTAGAATTGACGCGTCAAACCTAGATTTACCAATTTGATGTGGTAAATGTGCGAAAAGTTTGTTTTTTACAAAATTTCGTACATTTACAAGGCACTCGAATCATTTTATACAAAATCGCTCAAATACGCAAAACATGCATATCGCTACAACACCGAAAGTGGATTTAAAGTTCATATTTTAAAAGTTGCATTTTCGGTGGCAACGGAGTGCGAAGGTGTTTTGAATAAACCTGTACCTGTATACAGGGTGCTCAAAAAGTCGCGAACACGCGGAATATTCAAGATATGAGTGCTTAAAGTTAAAAATTTTATTTGTACATTTTTAGTTATTTTTGCTCTTTATAGTACTGAAAATAAAGATAATTATGTTTTTATTGGATTTCTGAATAAAAAAATATTAACTTATGTTGAGAATGTAAATATATTTGCATTTTCAAATTTATAATTTATCATAAAATTAACAAAAATGATATATGGCAACAATGTAAAAATATAACAATCATTTCTTCGTTTCCTGTAACTTTAATCTGATAAAATTAACTTCGAACATCTACTTAAAATTTGATTTTGTTTTATTTGTTTTAAATAAAAATTACTAATAATAAAATGGTCTATATTTTGACTAATTAATTCTTGCACTTTTAAAAATTGTCATGGCAATTGCAACTTTATCACCTTTATTAGATGTAATCATAACTTACTAAAAATTTTAATTAAACATTAAGTCTATTTGGAAAACAATGTTGTCAAGTTTACTTCTTTAAAATAAGCCAATATAAAATTAGTTCTTATGTAACTAGACTTTAGGATTTAAGTTTAATATTTAGAAATTTCAGACAATAATAAGTCAGTAATAATATCAATTTTATAAATGTTAACTTTCTGATTTAATTTAAGCTTTTGTAAATATAATAAATTTCTAAATTATGAATAAAAATCGTTTCCACATACTATAACATTTAAAAGTTTATTACAATAAAACTTTAACGTCAGCCTATTTTTTTCGTAAACACAATTATTTGTAAATAAAATTTAAATTCTGAGTATAATATTACAGATATGTTATTTCTTTAAAATAAATTTTTTTTATAAAACGTTAATACTTAGTGGTAGGAACTAATCATAGGGGTAATTTGAAAATAGGTACATATTATTTACATAAAAAACATTTAAATTTAGTTAATAATATTTTTACAAATATATTTGGATTTTAGGATTTTTGCATGAATATATTTCCATAACCGTTTTGATTGAAAATCACTTTTTAAACATAAAGTAGTTATTTGAACTTTTTGTATAATTTTGAGTTGTCAAGTTGATCCGGGTTTCACAGATCTTACACAGCCTAAATCTTATAAAATAAAAAAAATAACATTTTAAAGATTTTAATTAAATATAATTTATGTAATTTTGCATATAAAAAATTGTTTTCATTAAGAAAAACTTAACTGTGAAAATTATTCTTTTTCAATACATATTAATAAAAATTAAAACTACCATAAATTAAGTTGTAATATAGTTATTGAAATTTGCATCAATTAAATAATGCCCGTTGAAAAGTCACGACAATAAATTGGATGAAAATCAAAATTTATAAAACATTTAAAAAATACTTACTAAAAATTCGTAACTTATTTAACCATATCGCCATTTGCCTTTAATAAAAACATAAGGCGTATTCATTTCAGCATAATATTATGTGAATCGTGGTATGATGTTATGATGATTAGTGGATGGTAAGTGTTTTTTGACTTCTGACATCATCTGACACACCATTCCCACTTAATATACACGGAGCATGCTGGTTAGTGGTTTGACATACCACGATCACTTGCAATTTCAAGCGAAAATGAATAGTATTTTTCTTTTAAATGTATTTAATAAAACGGCTAAATTTGGCCTAAAAGAAATAAAGACATTTTTAGTAAAATCAGCTTTGATTGAGGAAATTTAGTTTAAATCCGAGATTTTTTTACGTATCCTTAGGGACAGCTATTTCTGAAAAATTTGCAGATTGGTTTTTAAAATAATATGTGCCAAAGTATAAAACACGCACTTTCGAATAAAGTTTTTGAAAAATCATATTTTTTTCATAGATTTATTTAGGATATTGAATTTTACGGAAAAGACAAGATTCGTTTGTATTTCCTAAAAACCTCGTAATGTTTCAATGTAAGCCCTTCGATTATACAGTGTGTATCAAAAGTAACGCATAAATCTAACCTTTCAATTTATTTTCATGTCTTCCTATATTTTGTTGCTATAGAAACCAAATATTTTTTAAATAGCATTAGTATCAGTTTCAGTTGCACTTTTTAATAGAGTGAATTTTTCAGTATATTTGTTAAAAGTGACCCGATAAAATAGGTAGGTTAGGTTACAAGCCACAATTATTAATTTTCTCTTAATTCACGCACACACACGAAAATATTTTAACTTTAGTCAAACTAAACTCATAAAATTTGATTAGGGAGTATCCGATGTTTTTTTTAGATGCGGTTGACCGTAGATTTTGAAACATCAGTCCGGGGGGATACATCTCTTAAACTAATGGACGGATTTTCTTTAACCATGAATAAAACATCCAGAACAGAATTCTGGCTATTATTTTGTTTAGTCAATAGTTTTTTTTATTGTACAACACAATGCCCGAATTTTCAAAATGCTCCACCAATTTTATCATTAGGGTTTCCCTGGTAACATCACTCGTTAAATTGTCAAAGCATACTGAGATTTAGAAAACCAATATAGATAATTGTGAGTTTGGATGCTTAGATTTTCTTTGCTATGTAAAACATAAAAAAACTACTATTGTGATAAAACAGCATTATTAAAGAAGCACAATTAAGAAAGACATAAACAAATGTTAGGCAAATTTGAAATCTTCAACAAAAGTTATCAAAGGCGCTATTTTGTCTATTTTTCACATATCAGCAAAACGAGTTTGTAAGGAATCCAAAAATGTCATAATATACTTCAAAAACAACTTTGGCCCGACATCTTGAAATGGACACCCGGTATATTATTAAAATACACTGCTCAACAATTGATAGGAGTCAAGGCAAATTCTCTTAATAGTTTTGGCTAAAATGAAGTATATTTTAAAATTTGTTGCCAAATTTACATAATTTAAAATAATCTTTCTCCAAAAAAGTTTTTTTTTGGGTTGTTTCTTTCGACATTATCGAAAGCCTTAGAATTCAACAATGGGTAAAATTGTTACTATAGGTTAAGTTTTGGTTAAATTATATTCAAAAACAAGTATTGGGATAATTTCCAGAATTAATTTTAATTTAATATATACAGGGTGTCCCATTTGACGTTGGACTCTATGGGTATCTTTGTTATTATAGGAGATAGAAAGTCGGTTAATTGGAGAAAATAGTGCATATTTGTATGTTCAATAATAATTCGTTGTCAAAACAGTAGAATTCTTATTGGACTACTTTGTCCATTTCACCGACTTTCTATATCCTATAATAACAAAGATACCCATAGAGTCCTACTTCAAATGGGACACCCTGTATAATTGTTCATTTTAGAGTAATGTAACTTCCTCCCAGCGTTTATGGCTACAATTTTCTTCAAAAGTGAAGTGGAGAGTCGAACCATAGATGGAAGTCTGTAAGCTATACGATCGTTTTTGAATATGTTGCCATTGTGACGGATTTTATCTTTTTTCAACAAATACAAAACGTGTATAAGGAAGAGATATAGAAAATCTGTCACCAAGAAAATTAGTCAACAAACGATTATTTCGTTGTACAAAAACTATCATATAGCTTATAGACTACCAGCTCATACCTTAATTTTGAGGTTGTAGGACTTCAGTAACATTCGAGTTTTGTTCTGTGAAGCAAAATCTTTTTTTATTTTCTGGATAATTTTCAGAAATTGGTATTTTTTGAAGTAATAATTTATATGAAAGTTTAAGCTTGATATTTTTAGTTTAAAGTTATCGATACAGAAGAATTCAGAAATTTGTAAGTTACTCACTTTTTGGTCTATTCACCTAGTAGTAACTTGTACATATTGTTACTTGTGAAAGTAGGAATGTGAAATAAGTAAGAAAATTTAGTATCAGCCATTTAAGTTTAAAGTGGTGTTGGTTATGGTTATTGTTAGTATTATTATGACCAATTCCATTATTTGTGTTGATCATTGAGGTGGGTCTTGTGGGAATCATTCCATAATGAAAGCCATGTAGCTGCAGCGTCTAGAAAGGATATTAATGCTTGGAAGCTTTGCACTCAATCATATCTTTAAATGATCTTTACAAAAGTTATGTGCTGTTTCTCCTACTTTTATAAAACGTATATTTTTCATAAGGAAAAGGATTTTTTTATAGATTTTATAACAGTAATTTTTATGTCATTGTTTTTTTTAATTTTGTTATAGATAATAAGTAAGTAACAAGCTGATCTTAGGTTTTTTAATTAGAAATAATGTTAAGGTTACATAAAGAAAAGATAAAAAAGTGACTGTTAAAGGTAGTGCATGCCCTCGCGGGACACTCGGACACCAAACACGTCTGTTATTATTAAATCTTACCTTCCATGCGTCGTTTTAATTTCTTATTGCTCCGCAACCTTTTTATAATTGTTGCATTATTTCTGAACTTTACTCAAGCGTATGCTTATCTCGTCAGAGCCAAAACCTCAAGGGGACAGCCAAATAATCTTGAGCTGGAGGAAGTTGAAAGTTGGTTGTTCGAGCCGGAGCGGAGCGGGCAAGAGTGACTGTTTTTATTCGCGCATCAATCATCCCTGCAATTTTCGGAACATTTTTCGAAATTAGTTTGCATTGCGCTCGCGTATAATTATTACGGCTGCAATAAAACGGAGATTACGGCGCATATTCACGATTCCGGGCGCGCTCTTCTTGATAGCCCATCCCCGGAGCATTCGCCTCCGATCCCGGAATCCAGCGATCACGCACGTACGATTTAAAGTAGGGATATTCAGAGCGCGCTTAAAATATCCAGTTTAATCTTCGATTTATAAATTGCTGCAAAAAATTGAGTTCAAATAAATTGTGACGTAATGCGTGTTTAATTAATAATTCCGGGGTGTAGGTGTTTGGAGCCTTGACGCGAGGTGATCGCGGTTATCAGTCATCCATACTAATACATTTTGCGGGTATCCAAAAGCTACCAACTGGCCTTGAGCGCACGCGGAAGAAACGCCAAGCCATAAATAAACTATCACCAGGTTACACAACCATTTAGATATTTATGATGCAGACATTGGATTACAACTTGAGAACGAACCATGCACACTTGAAATCCTCTCCTTTTCTTTTTCTTTACCATTTTCATCTTATACCCAAGAAATTTTAATTATTTTTCCATCTAAACCTAATACGTTGTTTACACGCTTTAATGGCACAAATAAAATTTTATTATAGCGATATTCGCTAATGGAACATCAATCGCTTGTTATTGGCAAGGTGAAATTGAAATTGAATTGCGATGAGTTTAACCGTGTTAAAAATTAATAATCTTACTCGTAAAAAATTAAAGCATTAGGAACAAGGATAACTCCTTTCTTAGTTTTTATAAGTCATTAACACAAAACCTACGAATTTCTAAAGTATTTAAATATCTATTTTCCAAAGAACTCGTCCTACATCAATTTTCCGAAATGCAGAGTAAATTAGATTATATAGAAGGGCGATTGGCTGCAAATGAGCCTTACCGAACTGCGACCATTTTGATCTTTTGTTCAACCCTTACTCTAGTGGAGTCATGGGATATCTAAATGCTTAATAAAGCTGATTAGATCCTTAAGAGGCATAGCCTTGACTTCGTCTATAATTAGAGTTGTCCAGCCAAAGTGATCAAATCTAGTGCGAGCTAATGTGCTCTGAAGTTTCATCTTCTAGGCCACAGAATCTGCAAGTTTTAATTTCTGACTTTCCCATTATGTTGAGATGATACCTCAATGGGCAGTGTCCAATTAAAAGGCCTGTAATGAGTCTCAGTTCGTTCCTGCTTAGGTTGAGAAGCTTTGTGGCTTTCTTGGGCGAGTATTGAATTTCTTGGCCTGTCTTGAACCCGGAGTATGACTCCATTATACTATCCCTTTCCCGCCGTATGATCTCCTTCCGTAGATGTGTCTTGTTCAGCCCACAGAACGGTTCTGGACCACTCGATGTAAGGTTTGAGGCTGATCTCGCTAACTCATCAGCAATTTCGTTGCCTTCTATTCCCCGGTGCTCTGGCACCTAGATTAGGACAAGCTTGTTTCCTTCTGCCAGTTGCTTCAGGGATAGTCGACATTCCCAGGCCAATTTGGACTCAAGGGTGTGGGCTTTTAAACCCCGAAGCATTGCCTGACTGTCGGTCAATATGTATATTTATGCACCTTTGAGTCTCCGTCGTAAGCACTTCTGGGCACATAATTCCACAGCCAGAGTTTCTGCCTGCGTAATGGTTCGGGAAGTTCCCAAGGCCATGGAAACCTTACATATGGGTCCATATATGCCTATACTTGTTCCTATATTGGATTTGGATCCGTCCGTGAACCATAAGGATGCCTTGGGATCCAAGTGATTTAACGTGTGTTTTATCATTTGGCGGTCTTGGACAACCACTGCAAATGGAGTTTCAAAGTCAAAACTTCTCGGCATTATATCCAATGGTTTAGTTATGAAGTTTGGTTCCAGAGATTCTAGAATCTTCAAGTGGCCTTGCAGGTTTTCACTTTTAAGGTTTTTGTTTTGGGAAATTCTTAAGGCAGCTAGCAGGCCCTCTTTCCGTACCTGCAGATGCAGTGGAGAAAGGTCCAGCTTAGCCCCTGTGATTCCCAAGCATACTAACTGCTGCAGTTTCTGCACCTTGTTTTGCGTGGTAGTTTCTTTCGTTTTCGTCCACCACACCAATGAGGCATATGTGACGATGGGTCTCACCACCGTGGTGTATAACCAGTAGGTCATCTTTGGTTGGAGTCCCCATGTTTTTCCAAAGAGTTTGCGGCATGTCCATATGGCAGCCGTAGCTTTGGAAATGCTTTTGTCGAGGTATGGATTCCAAGACAACTTACTATCTAAGAGAACTCTGAGATATTTTGTCTCATTGGAAAAGTCGATTTTTTGTCGATTTAGTTTAGGCGTTTGTAGGTTTAGTTTCCTCCGGCTCGGAAATGGAATGATGATGGTCTTACTTGGGTGAACGTTTAGTTCTTCCTCTTTGCACCAGTTGCTGATTCTATTTAAGGCATTTTGCATCAGGGCCGATAAGGTCCCTTCATGTATACCTTTTATAATGACTATTAAGTCGTCTGCATATCCGAGCGCATCGTGGCCGTTGCTGTTCAGCCTTTCCAGAAGGTCGTCCATGACGATGGACCACAACATGGGTGATAATACTCCCCATTGGGGACAACCCTTTGCCGTGGCCACCGACACTTCGGCGTTACCCAGAGAGGACGTAACAACCCGGCTCTTCAGTATCTCTTCAATCCATCTTATGGTGGAGGGGTCGATACATTTCTTTGCGAAATGTAAATAAAGATTTATAATTCTAGGATTTTAAAGCGTTCAATATTTTGTTAGGAAAGACAAATGTATTATATGCATGAAAATCAAATTTGGAACAAAAGCCCAAGTACAAAACTTATTGACACAAAACCCACGTGTTATCGGAGAGGCAAAAAAAACAAAATCGATCTATGAATGTTGGATGTATCTTATAACAGACGAAATTATTAATAAAATTGTTTCTTATACGAATCCTTGTATTCATGATGTACAAATAAATTACCAACGTGAAAGAGATGCACAGCCTACCGATAGAATTGAGGTAAAAGTTATCATAGACCTTTTGTACTTAGAAGTAATCGACATAAATTGGAAGTATGGAGCGCAGATGGTTTTATGATATTAAAATCTGATTTCGGCGTAGTTGCCGTCATCCGAAGTGAACGTCAGAAATTTAGAAAAAAAAAATATCTAAAAACACAGTCATTTTGTAGAAGTAAACTAAATTTTTAATATTTTGGTAAAACACTTTATTGGCCAATAACCAAATATTGATGAAATGAAGATTAATGACTCATTCAGTCATTCAACAAAATTTCACAACAATATTCAAGTGTTTTATCAAAATTTAAAAAATTTAACACCATTTACGAAAGTCGAATATTTGTTAAATTTTTATCAAAAAATACGTTTACTATTAAAATGCAAGAATACAAAATTTCATTAAAAAAGCTGTGGTACTTTGGCTTTAATTCAAAAAAATGTTTTTTTTTAAATCAATGTTTATAACTCTTCAATGGTGGATATTTTATATAAATGAATTTGGTCATATCGACTTAAATTTGAAATAAAACCGAAAATGATTTTTTTGAAAAAGTCGAATATTTCGTTAACTGGAAGAGTTACAAAAAAATGTTTCGGATAAAAGTTATTCGTTTCGTTAACACGAGTTTGAACGTATTTAAATATCTTTTTTAATAAGGTTTAGTGATTTATCAATTGGTCAAATGCTCATACAATAAATGAACAATTCCACATGTTTTGTTTTTAAACCCCGCAAAATGTCGGGAATTTTTTTGTACTCAGGATTGTATTTAATTAAAAGATATGAAAAATCTTTTTTCTATTATCAAAAAACTGAGTTACCCATCCTTAGCATTAAAATAATGGGTCATTTGTAAAAACTCTCTAAGAAAGAAAAAAATATCAAAAACATTATTTTATAAAATCAGTTTTAAACAATGAATAAAATATAAGATGTTACATGATTCTTCTTATTAAGCCAGATCCTGAGAGAACCATAACCATTTCTAAACTGCATTTGAGCTAATTTTCAAAACAGTAAATAAATTTTATATTGACAAAAAACTCGTTCACGTGATGAAACTATTATCAAAAAAGTACTTACCTGACTTTTTAAAATATGTCACAAACAAAGGATAAAAGATCTACGAAGTAGCTTTTAGCTTGGAGGATAATTTTACCAATTTTGTTTCTATGAAACAAATTATTAATCAAAAATTGTGTCTTTGTAGTACTAAAATCAGTAGCATAATTTATCAAAATTTAATTTATGCTTTGCTCCTTCTTTCAGTTTTAAACTATTTATCTTTAAAGATATTTTTAAAACTTAAATGTGAATTTTTCACATTAGGGCAAAAAGGATAAAAAAGAATATAAAAATTTTGACAAAGAGTGAAATATTTCGGATTTAAATATAAAAATTAAACTGATAAAGGTTTAATTCAATCAGATAAAATTTATAATTTAAATCATTTATATGCATTCTAATTTAATCTTAAAACTAAAAGTAAATAATATTTTAGTAAAAAAAAAGAAGCAATTGTTCGAATAACAAAATTATTGCGAATATTGTTTGGAATATTAAAATTATGCTTGGATTAAGTTTGAAGTAAATAATTAAACTAGAATGAAACTAGGAATTCATTACATCCAACTTTCCATTAATTGCGACATGTTTCTTTGTATTAGAGCATCATCACATTAGCCATTTAAAACCCGAAAATTTTTACCAAGAAAACCACATTTATAATCCGGTCAATTACATTTTTTCCAATGCATTGCTAAGAGGACTGATAAGTAAAATTTATATATTTCTTTATCTTCATTTTTTAAAACTGTTTCCTTTTTGAAAAGAAAGTTTTGAACAAAAAAGGCAGTTTATATTATAACCATTTTATAAATGAATATTTAAACAATTAGGTTTTTGTATAATTTCTTTTAATTAAAGCGAATTAATTTTAATTATAAATAATTATTAACAAGTAGGTATAATTAAAAGCAATATTATTATTATTGTCATTAAAATAGACTAGTGCTAGGTATTATCTAAATTTCTCTAGTTTTTTTAAAAGAATTAATTTCAATCTAAACCACACAAGTAGATCAATCACTATAAGTATAAACATATAAGTGTTTTCTTATATAATATTTTATACGTGTATTTAAAGTAAAGTGAAAGTAAATTATTCATAATTAATTGCATATTTTTAATTCCTTTTTGTGCGATTTTAGATAAATATTTTCTTAACTAATAATAATAGCTTATTTTTCAATAATCTAAAAATAAATTATGACTAATGCTTAATTTAAATAGGAATTTTTCTAAAGTTTTTTAAATTTTCTTAGAGAAAGTATTAAGTTTTGTATTTTTTTCCAAAAAATAATTTTAGCATTATAAATTTTACTTTTAAAAGTGACAAGTGCTATAAACATAAAAAAAAATCTTTTAGCACATTTCAAAAAGATACGTTCAACATTTTTTGAAGTTTTTATAAGAAACTTTAATGCTTATTATTAAAAACAAAATATATTGTTAACACTTTTTTTCTTAACGCATTCACAATAAAAATTTATAGTACATATCAATTAAGAGTGCAATAAACTTTAAGTATAAATTAATTAAATTATTAACGGTATTTAAATTCTGTTTATAGTTTACACTTGTTGATTATTTTGGGGACTATAAATTTTTAATTTGCCCAATAAATTTAAAATTTCACCAATTAATTGCTCCTATTTTTTACGTTAAAAAGTAAAACTCGCTCATTACTATTCAAAAAAGGTTCGTTGCAAAAAAATCGTTACACATCAATCCTCTTTAATATTTTAAGGTATCGGCCAATATAAACCCTTTAGCGATATTTGTTGAGCCCCCGAACGCAAATTTCCAAAAAAATCCCACGAAACGCAGCTTCGATAGGTGCAATTACAACAGACCAAGTTAATATTGCGTGTGTTGTATCGAAAAGGTGTGTAATACCTGGTTGATCCCCTGTACCTAATCTACATTTTACCATAAGCACATGACCCTTTCGTATTCAAATAAACCCAAGAAATCGAATATGTTTAATGGACTATCATCGGTGATTCTTATGAAAAATTGCCATCCGATCGTCCTTTATTTAGCTTAGTTCTTAAGGGTTGTAAAGGTGCTTCGATTAGGGTAGTTCCGGCATGCACGGGTTGACCTGCAATGGAAAAAGGTTCGTCTTCCGCATCCCTCGAGCGTGGAAGGGTTGCGTATTTAGAATAGGTGTCCCTTACTCTTAATATTCAAGCAGGTAGTTTCGCATAAATTCGCATACATTAAGCAGGTAGAACGGAGGAAAAAATAATAATAACTTCCTACTACCTCTTCCGTACCTCTTTATATTTTCAACAAAGCATTGCGAAATGTAGCACTTTCAGCTTTAATCGTTACTGAATTTTTATGATGGAACGATTAGGAACCGCAAGTGCTTCAGTTTGGAAGAATCCCAGGATAAGTTTTGCATATAAGCATGGGGTCTTCCGAAGGGACTACGATTCGAACGTTAGCTATTATGCATATGATGTTTACCTGCGCGATTTTTCTATTACCGATGACCTTTTTAGGAAGATGCAAATGCTAAACCCTAAAATACGCAACTTATTTAAATAACCCATTCAGGCAAGGGTTTTTTCTCACAGATATGCTGGACCGTTTTTTTTCAATCATGCATCAAGCCCACGGTAACGTTTTTTTCTCGCAGATTATAACGGATGATTTAGGGATAAACTTTTTAATCAACAAGCTTGTCTATTAAAATGCCACGCTTGTAAATAATGACGACAGGAATAAATATGTGAATATGTTTTTTTGGTATTTAGTAAGTGTCCTTCTGGCGCGGAGGCATTTTTACCATATCCCACTTTGATTATGCAAGGTCGACTAACAGGCTCATAAACATATCAAGAGTTAGTGGATGTTACCAACAGTAAACATCGACGCACGTGGAAATAAACTAAGCGAGGAAAAAACTTATCTCGTAATAAAATGTCAAAACAAGACAAGGAGTAAATGCCATTAGGCCTCTCTTAATATTTTTTTACGTCGTAAATTAGGAAAATTATTAAATGAAATCGATGATATTAAATAGCGAGTTTATTCAAATTTTATACGTCTTGTTGAAATTTACGGAAAATATGTAGACAGTTTTCTAAAGTTGAACTTGTCAACATTATTTTTAATAAAATTCCAACACTAGAGAATTTATTCCAAATTAAAAACCTAATCAAAAATTAGAAAAGATGTAATAATCTGGAAAGTTTTCGTAATGTGGTTTAAGACGTGCGATGTGGGTTTATAGTAGGCCGAAATGATAACTAATAGGGAAGCAAATAATCTGAGAAGTAATCTCAGAACACATGATGAGATAGTGAATGTTGTATGAAGCCCATTTCTCGGTGCGTGCTTAAACCATTTCGGTAGGTCTCCGACGGGGGCACTAAGGAAGCCCTTAATGCGGCTTTAATGCATTCCAGAATTACACCGTGGAAATTAACAGTTTCCTCCATTTAAATCCGAATATTTTAACCGGGTCACAATTAAATCCGCTTTAAAATTGGAATTTGTGGGAGCGCAACGGGGATGCAGTTGGGTTCAATGGTTGAATTTATTTTTTCTCGACTTTTTGTTTAAATCATAATAAATAACTTTAATTGAGATACGTCGCGGCTGTGTAACCGCACTTAAACCATGCCGCAAGGGATAAATTCAGCAATCTCGGCCTCAAATTGGACTAAATCGTTTTATTGTTTTATATACTGCGCCATCTGCCGTCAGCCTGAGGCGAGCGTGACCTGTACGTGCCGACTGAATTAGTTTTTGTTTGCGTACTCTTTAATTTTCATTATTTTTATTATTATCATTATTAAATTTCCATTTAAAATCCGTAAGGATTAAGTCGCGCGTTAAGTAAAAGTTGTTTAAGTGAACGCGTAGTACTCGCAGCAGGTTTATCAATACCAAGTTCGTTAAACTAATTTATGGCACAGTCTCTATCAAGGCCCGGTCCTGATTAAGCCCGCTATTGAGCAATTTTGACAAGAATGTTTCTATTTATTGCCCCATAATCGAGATACCACAACACACCTGTATAGACAAATATGTCCTGCACTTAAAAAACTGATTCTAGCCTTTCAACTTGATTCCCATTTAAATTTAATTTAATCATCTTTAGATACCAGAAATGAAAATTACCTTTTTTTAATAATTTTTATAGATAAAAACCACATTTTACTATCGTCATTGAAAATATAAACCTAAGAGCACTACTTCATTAATTATATGATTTGGCCAAATGTATCGTTTTCAGTTCACCCATTGGTGTTTCTTAGTTTTTTTTTGTAATATAAATAAATATACGCTTTGTTATTGCGCTCATACACTAGCACTAGTAACTACACCAAGTCAGAGTTTAGTCCTCTTCAATCTTCTTACTATATTCCTGTTATCAACGAGTTGGATGGTTTCAATACTTTTGTGTTCATGTAACCTTTTTTCCTGCTTCGGGGAAAAAAATTCTAAATTTCTATGTAGATCGTTGTTTCCCATATTCCATGGAGCATCAACGATAATAGTATTTTATTTTGGAACCTCTGTATTATATCCAAGTTAATTTTTGTGCAACCTCATAATTAGATGCCATAAATCCACACTCGTTTCAGTAGTTGCTTATAAAGCAAAAGTTTAGTATGAATTAACAAAGAGGAAATTCTTCCAATTAGCCAATACATTTTTTATATCTCAATTCCAATTCATGTCGTCTCTTTTTGACATGTGTTTCCACCTTAGTTTGTTATCTAGAGCCATACCAAGATATTTTCCTATATTTACATACGGCACAACACGGTTATTTATCATAACCGGAGTATTGGCGAATTCTCCATACTTCAACTTGGGCTAGGACTAACTATAACGCGGAAACAACCCTCATTGGTGTTTGCAACTAAAACTGTGGCAGTATCATCCTTGACCATTGCTAATGTATTATTTTCTTGCTGTTGGAAATCAGATGTATACAATAGGACTGGTCCCATGACACTTCCTTAAGGTACTTCTGACTGTATTTCCGTCACTTTCCAGTAAGCAACTACGTGTTTAATTCTGAAGAATTTTTCCGATAAGTAGGAAACCAATATTTTTGAAAATAATTTTGGTTTCTCTTCTTAATTTTTATGTGATAAGCTTTAGTCCTGCGGTGATCTAGTCTGTTGCCAGTTTCTTCTCAATTTTCTCTTTAAAACACATAATCAATGTTTTAACACATTTTAGATAAACTGATAAATTTTTAAGAGTTAATAGTAATAATCTAGAATATTGTTCTGTAGTAATATGGTCCCTATCTTATACCAAGTTTAAAGAACTCATTGAAAAAGCCAAAAATTTTGCAACACTTGAACATATTAAAACGAATTCAGCACTTTATCTCTTTAAAATTGTTCATAACCTAATAATTGATGATAGTAATATAGTCAAGTCAATTTAATTTTATACAGACAAAAACTATAATTATGCGCGAATATCGAATATCCCCTACAGTTTTTAGATACACTTTGGACAGGCCATCATTCCAATTCTTTATTATTATCTAGATTTAGGAAGTTTAAAATACCGCAGACCGCAGATATCTTTGTTAGGAATACACGGTGTTCCATGGTGGACGAAATCTCTAGTGCCTTGTGTGGGACCATCTAGTGATACTTATAAAGATTATAAAAAATATCATTCCCGAGATATTAACAAAAAACTAAAAGGTAAATTTGGCAACATTTGTATGTAACTTGTTCTGCATTATTACCAATATCTCATCTGTATTCCAGATTACAGTAAACATTTTTATCCATCTGACACTAATTGAATACTCGTATCAATAAGGTACTTTAAAATCATAATTTCAATCTTTAATCTCATAATAAGAGAATCAGGGTTGATTTATGATTGTTTAATTAATACCTTTTTAAGCACCGTTGCCATATTCATTTATTAAAGCTGATATTCAACTTTTCAAACAGAAAGTTAACTCAGCTCGATTTAAATTTAATTTACTACACCAATGAAAGTGCTGAGTCTTAATAGAAAATTTACAATTTTAGAAAATTTATAATAATAAAGAAGTTAAACATTAAGTTTGAATTCTTCATAATCTTTCAAAAAATAACGGATTGTTTTACTGTTTTCTAAGGAATCCAGAAGGGGACCTAAGAAACTATTGAAGAGATTTTCCGACATTTATGAGATAACCCGTATAAATAAATTTAGAAACTTTACTTCTTTCACATTTTTGTTAATAAATAAATTATCTGTATAAGGTGACCCAAGATTCAGTTTACAGGCTATTAGGCAGATTCTGGTTAAAATTAAATGCCTTTAATTAGATACAAATAATGTAACCATGGAAATTGTCCATTACAACCCATATAACAATTTTAAATTTAAAAGCTTTTAAGCTTAAATGATTTGACCAGAATCTGGGTATTATTCTCAGTTAGTTGAAGAGATAAAAAATCAACAAAAGTTTTTAATGTAATCAAATTGGCATTTCAATTCCGTTCTTAAGATATTTTTGCCCTGGACCACATTTAAGAAGCCATCATCAACTTTTTTTCAAATGACACTAAATGAATACAAATGCTTTTGATATTTTGAAGCTTGTGTACAATGTACAGGAATAAATTTTGAACACTTAATATAATTTATTTTAGTACTCGTTTTATAATAAAATAAAAAATAAGCTTAGTTTTATACCATTTTTTTAAATGAATAACAAATTGTCGTATTCAAAATAAAGTTGAGATCCGATTTCTGTTAACAAAAGTAGGGGGTGCCATTTTATGAGTGGAACTAAAATGCCAATTTGATGGCATTAAAAACTCTTTTTGATTTGATTTTATACCTCTTCAACTAATGGAGATATGGCCTGTATATTGAATCATTCTTTATAGCGTTTTTAAGTCAAAATTTTCACTATAATTGGATGTATTGTAGCCCCAAGGAAGAACAAAACCCCTCGTCGAAACGTTGGTAAATTTTAAAAAGATTTTCAATAAAGTTATTCGAAATACACTGGCAAATTTATTCTCCAAAAAAATTGAACGAGGAATTTTCAAATTTCACAAAAAATATATTGAATTTGTTTGAATTTTTAGATAATATGAGAAATACATCCCAAAATCGCTAAATTCACAAGACTATATTTTTTTTTACTTTTACTGTTATACTCGCCTATCAAAGAATTAAAAACGAAAATTGTAAAATTTATTGATATTTTATGAACCGTTAGGGAGTAAAAGGTTAATGGACCTGTTTACCTACCTACTATAATATAAATTTTAGGCGATTTATTTTTATTCATTTTTTACTTGAAATATTTTAATTTGTAAAAGTCCACTGTATGTTGCCAATTCCAATTCATTTACAAATTAACTAAGAAGGAGAACCACGTTTTAGATGTGCTTAAACTCTATTAGCCAATTTTTGGAATAAATATGTATTACGGGAATTTCTCAAACTAAGCAACCTTGAAATAAGCAATGTTTGTTTCATTTCCCTTTAAATAATCAACAAATGGATTAAAATGAAGAAATTTTCTTTTTCTGGTGAAGAAATTGGAAATTTTAAAGAAAATAGGTTTACATATCAACATATACATAATATGAATTCTCTGTGAAGAATATTTTGAATATTAAATACAATTAGCTTTTTTGTGTCCCTCAAATAAGCAACTTTTTGAAGTAAGATCCAGTTTTAGTTTCAGGTCAGGTGTTTGGTTTCCAAAATGACTGTATAATGATATTTGTAAAGTTCCCAAAGTCCTTAAATTAATACCACATATTCCTAAGCCCATAATTATATGATTACACCAAACTTTTGTAAAAGATAAAAAAGCACCTTCGATGAAACTGTTTTTCCAATTTTTCGGTAAAGTTTTCATGGTATATATTAGGTATAAGACTGATGAAAATGGAAGGAATGTTAAAATTTGGCCGAATATGTTAGTTAACCTAACCCAACTAATCGTTTATTTGGTAATAAAAAAAATTATTCCTGCTATTATTAGCTTAAGTGCCACTTGAAGTTTAAATGAAACCTATGCAAACGAGCTATAGAGGTATAAATATTAAAAACACCAACCAAACTTTTGAAAAGAAGCGAAAGAACATTAATGGTGCACTTCGTGCAAAACTGTAAAAATGAGTATATACTGAAGTAACAACTAGCCATTAACAATTAACCACTAACAATTACTAATGAGCCAAGTTGAGAATTTTCAACTAAAAGTTACTAGTGATTAGTGAATCAAGAAGTACGCATGCTTGATCTTTACAGTAGACAGTTTAATTTTTTTTCCTTTGGTAATAAGTATAATAATCTCATATAAAAATCATATAATGGATAGTGAAATTTTTAATGGAAGTGATGAGGAATTGGTGAAACTTATTCAACGTTCTCATTTTATGTTAGTGGTTAATACTTAGTGATAATTGGTAATTATTACTGGTTAGTTGTTAGTTGACTCAGCTTAAGTTCTTACAGGATAATATATGAAAGGTAACCATGGATACCGTCCATTACAACTCATAGAACAAACTTTACATATATTTCCTGTAAGGACTTACAGACTGACACAGATTTGCACCATAAATTTCCTTAAAATTCACAATGAAAAATGTATTTATTATCAGGAGTAATGATTTGGACTAAAAACAACAATTGAGGAGCAAACATGCATTCACTTTCAGTACATTATGATTTTTTGGAATATTTCATGTAGGAGCTAAATCCATTGGTGAATTCAGAATTGAGTTATCTGTATTAAATCCTATAGAAAAAGCATACCAAAAACTATACAACCAAAGTATAAGAAGTAATAACATTTTTGCGATTTACTCAATTATGAATAAAAGGGATTTGCCAGTTTGTTCTACAATATATAATATTAAGACATTCATACTATTTTAGGCTTTAAAATTTCATAATTAGAATTGATTTTAAGGATGTTGTTTTTTGTTATTATACCTTTAAGTTTATCTCCTCTAGAAAGGGTAAAATTTTAATTGGTTCTTTTTTTAACGATCCAATAACACACGGCCTCTCTTTTTTTCGTCTTCGAACTTAAATTTTCTCAATCAGACGGACAGCTCGAGATTTACGGTTGTGGTTATCCTTTTACCTAGTTACCACTGCCGGAAGACACATATGCTTGCCCACACATACCAAACCCTAACCATCCTCTCCTCTTCGGACACGCCGAGAAGACTGGCCGACTGCACATACAACACACACAAACACGTCAAACCAAAAAAATGTTGGTCTTTTTTCTGTTTCTTCTCCACACGGCTCGGAGGTGTGCGCGCTATTTTACGATCCTCTCGGTTGTTTATAAAACTTTTAACGATTTTAAAACGCCGAAGCGTCCCATCTTAAAATCGTTATGTAAGCGTGTGTGCGTACCATTTTATTGCTACGGCCCAGCTGAAAAAGACTGGAATTATGTTTATGTTCATAGGCTTTCCTACTAAAGCGATTTTTGAAATTTCACAAAATCGCTGCAAAATTGCGACTTTTCAGTAATTGAAACTAAAATTATAATCCATATACCTAGTACCTAGTATATACATGGAAGTGGATACATGTAGAAACCCTGTAGGTGTATGTGGGGTTGAAGTAAGCGAGAGAGTTAAAAGAATGAACCCATTGAAACGCCCGATAGGAATATTGGAGGGTGTGAGCAAGGGTAGATTGCGAGTCTGAAAGATCTCGTTAGTATTTATCTGTCCCAGAGGAGGTCGGCGTCACACCCGCGCTTTAACCATTACCGCGGTGCGATAGCTCCAAAACTACGCTGCTCCATCATTTACTCTTATCAGCGCCAAGCTTCTTGATTAATTTTAATTATTTCCACTGCGAGGGGAAGCGAATTATTATTAATCAAAAACTTATCATAAAGACGCGTGTGTTACGACATTACCACCAATTAACGCATCAAATCAAACCAACGTCTTCTTAAATTTCAAACATTACGACGTTTTTATGGCGCTCATATAAAAATTACTTCATTTATTAAAATGATTTAATAATGAAAACATTGCAAGCATTAAAACGAAACGTTTTTCATTTATTAATACACAATAAAATGTTTAACCACTTAACTATAATTTACAACCAATATTACCATAATTGAATTTTATTATTCAATTTAAAGCTTCAATAAAAAATAATTATTTAATTATGAATATATTTTAGAGCACCAATAAAACGAAACAATTCGGATGTGAGTGAGGTGTCGCTCTATGAATGCGTGTAAACGTTTGTTTATTATCTCAGTTATTAGTTATACTAAAACAGTTTCGTGGGGTTTTTGAAAATCGTACTTCCCAAGACGTGATCGAAATTTCCTTTGGTGAAGTTGTTTAGGAGGAAAAAGTAGAATTTTTGAAATTTTTTTTTAAACGCTAGGTATAAATTTGTACGATATACAGGGTGTTGAAAAAAAAAGTTAATTTTTTTGATTTTTTGAAAACGCGTCGTGCAATTTTTGAAATTCTTTTTCCATTCTCTTCTACAAACCTATCCGCTACTTTTTTTATTCTTTACATTTTTTTCTCCGTCGCCCCCAATTTTTACAGGACCGGATTTAAATTTTTTTGAAAAAACGGGACTTGCAAATTGGGGGAAACCGGCTAAAATCAGGAAAAGATCGCACAGACCGACGGCAATCAGTTTCGAGGTCCCAATTCAGTTTCGGAGTCCTTAACGGAGAGTTTTTTTCAAATTTCCCCCTCCAAGTCGAGTTATCGATTTCTTTTGTTTTTCGATTTTTTTCAATTTTCTCGAAAACGCGTCGAACGATTTTTACCAAATTTTCTACGAAAACACTTCCCGACGCCACCTTTTTGATTTTTATAAAAATTTTGAAAAAAAAATTTTTTTCGCTCCGTACGCCAATTTTCAAAAAAATTTTTTTTACAAAAACTTTAGGTCAAAATTAAAAAAAACAAGTTTCGATGATTTTGCCCAAACCGGTACCAAATTTTAGCCCAAGGAATTCTGCGTCCAACGTATATAGTGGGATAGTCCCCTCGCCCCCCTTTTAAGAGCACCAGAGGCGTCCGAATGAAATTTTGCAACTTTTTTTTTTCGTTTTTTGTCGATAAAATTTTTATTTTTCAATTTTTTTCATTTTTCTCTTCGGATTCTTTAAGAGAATCACAAACTGCATCGAATAAAATTTTTTTTCGTTAAAAAATTCTCACAGGGACGGATTCAGGGTCAAAACAAAAAAATCGACTTTTTTTCGGACGACGCGCGCACATAAATTAAAGAACTCCTCCGAAGCCGAACATAACATCAAAAATCGCTACGCGTGGCGGCAAGCTCAAGTGTTTGGAGACGGTGAGTATCTATTTGCGATTTCGATATTTTAAAAATTGGCCAAATGCGAGCCGACTCAAATTTTTTCCGATTTTAATTTTCAAACTTTTGACTTTAGGCCAAAATCTAAAAATGTAGGTATCCGACGATTTCGCCCGAACCGGTACCAAATTTTAGCTCGCGGATTTTTGATTCAAACGTATATAGTGGCATATCTTACACGCCCCCCTTTTAAGAGCACCAGAGGCGTCCGAATGAAATTCTACCACTTTTTTTTTTCGTTTTTTGATGATAAAATTTTTATTTTTCAATTTTTTTTTATTTTCTCTTCGGATTCTTAAAGAGAATCACAAACTGCATCGAATAAAGTTTTTTTTCGTTAAAAAATTCCCACAGGGACGGATTCAGGGTCAAAACAAAAAAATCGACTTTTTTTCGGACGACGCGCGCACATAAATTAAAGAACTCCTCCGAAGCCGCACATAAGCTTAAAAATCGCTACGCGTGGCGGCAAGCTGACGTGTGTAGAGACGGTGAGTATCTATTTGCGATTTCGATATTTTAAAAATTGGCCAAATGCGAGCCGACTCAAATTTTTTCCGATTTGAATTTTTAAACTTTTGACTTTAGGCCAAAATCTAAAAATGTTGGTATCCGGCGATTTCGCCCGAACCGGTACTAAATTTTAGCCCGCGAAACGCTGTTTCTAACGTATATAGTGGCATAGCTGACCCCCCCCCTATATAAGGAAACCAGGGGCGCCCGAATGAAATTCTACCACTTTTTTTTTTCGTTTTTTGTCGATAAAATTTTTATTTTTCAATTTTTTTTAATTTTCTCTTCGGATTCTTTAAGAGAATCACAAACTGCATCGAATAAAATTTTTTTTCGTTAAAAAATTCCCACAGGGACGGATTCAGGGTCAAAACAAAAAAATCGACTTTTTTTCGGACGACGCGCGTACATAAATTAAAGAACTCCTCCGAAGCCAAACATAACATTAAAAATCGCTACGCGTGGCGGCAAGCGGACGTGTTTGGAGACGGTGAGTATCTATTTGCGATGTCGATATCTTAAAAATTGACCAAATCCGAGTCACATCAAAATGGTCGATTTTTGCATAATTTTTTTACTTTTTGTGGTGTAAAATTTTTTTTGGGGGGGTGTAGGGGGCAACCGACCCCCCCAACTTTATTCGTTTTTTATTATCTTTCATTTGAGGGGTCGATCTTAAAAATATTCGAAAAATTTTTTTTTTAATATTTTTAAGGCTGTGGGCTTAAATTTTTTTATGGAATTCGGTTTTTATTTTTTTACTACAAAACTATGAACGTTAGCGATTTGAAATTTTTACCAAAGGTAAACACCATAAATCGGCGCAATTTAAAAGATATTCGGTTAAAATTGGTTAATTAGTTTTTTTACAAAAAAATCGCAAAGTTTTTGTAAAATTTTACTACAAATACGGCCCTGGACGACGGAATTTTCAACAGACAATAATAATTTTAACACAATTTGGTGGGGCAGGTGACGGGGCAAATTTTAAGCTATTAACCGTCCTCCTGGATTGAATAATTTTGAAAATAATAATTTTTTTATGAAAGGTAAAAAATTTCAGAGCAAATTTTTTTATAAATTTTAATAAATTTTATAATTTTTCTAAAATTCATAAAATTAATAATTTTAATAAATTTCATAAAATTCATAAAATTCATAATTTTCATAATTTTCAACATATGCACTATTTTCAACATTTTCACTATTTTCAACACTTTCACTATACTGAAAATAAAAGTAATCTAGACGTGTAACGCCCCTTTTTTCTTCAGACATACTATTCCATTTACATAGAGAGTCTCTGAGACATACTATTGCACTTATATAGAGGATTCCTGAGACATACTATTCCTGGGACATAGAGGGTGCCTGGGGCATACTATTCCTTGGACATAGAGGGTGCCTGGGGCATACTATTCCTGGGACATGGGAGGTGCCTGGGGCATACTATTCCTTGGACATAGAGGGTGCCTGGGGCATACTATTCCTGGGACATAGAGGGTGCCTGGGGCATACTATTCCTGGGACATAGGAGGTGCCTGGGGCATACTATTCCTTGGACATAGAGGGTTCCACGGACATAGAGGGTTCCAGGGGCATACTATTCCTGGGACATAGAGGGTTCCAGGGGCATACTATTCCTGGGACATAGAGGGTGCCTGGGGCATACTATTCCTGGGACATAGGAGGTGCCTGGGACATACTATTCCTTGGACATAGAGGGTTCCACGGACATAGAGGGTTCCAGGGGCATACTATTCCTGGGACATAGAGGGTTCCAGGGGCATACTATTCCTGGGACATAGAGGGTTCCATGGGCATACTATTCCTGAGGCATACTATTTCATATATGGTCATTTACTTGTTAGTTATACTAAAGCTATTTCGTGTGGTTTTTGAAAATCGCACTTGCCGAAACGTCAAATTATCGACATTTCGCACACTTTTTCAAAACGAAAAAGTAGATTTTTTGAAATTTTTTTTGAATCGCTAGGTATAAATTTGTACGATATACAGGGTGTTGAAAAAAAAAGTTAATTTTTTGGATTTTTTGAAAACGCGTCGTGCGATTTTTGAAATTCTTTTTCCCTTCTCTTCTACAAACCTATCCGCTTCTTTTTTTATTCTTTACATTTTTTCCTCCGGGGCGCCAAATTTTTACAGGATCGGATTTAAATTTTTTTGAAAAAACGGGACTTGCAAATTGGGGGAAACCGGCTAAAATCAGGAAACGATCGCACAGACCGACGGCAATCGGTTTCGAGGTCCCAATTCAGTTTCGGAGTCCTTAACGGAGAGTTTTTTTCAAATTTCCCCCTCCAAGTCGAGTTATCGATTTCTTTTGTTTTTCGATTTTTTTCAATTTTCTCGAAAACGCTTCGACCGATTTTTACGAAATTTTCTACGAAAACACTTCCCGACGCCACCTTTTTGATTTTTATAAAAATTTTGAAAAAAAAATTTTTTTCGCTCCGTACGCCAATTTTCAAAAAATTTTTTTTTACAAAAACTTTAAGCCAAAATCTAAAAAAGTTGGTATCCGCCGATTTCGCCCGAACCGGTATTAAATTTTAGCCCGCGAAACGCTGTTTCTAACGTATATAGTGGCATAGCTGACCCCCCCCCCATATAAGGGAACCAGAGGCGTCCGAATGAAATTTTGCAACTTTTTTTTTTCGTTTTTTGTCGATAAAATTTTTATTTTTTATTTTTTTTTAATTTTCTCTTCGGATTCTTATAGAGAATCACAAACTGCACCGAATAAAGTTTTTTTTCGTTAAAAAATTCTTACAGGGACGGATTCAGCGTCAAAACAAAAAAATCGACTTTTTTTCGGACGACGCGCGCACATAAATTAAAGAACTCCTCCGAAGCCGAACATAACATCAAAAATCGCTACGCGTGGCGGCAAGCTCAAGTGTTTGGAGACGGTGAGTATCTATTTGCGATTTCGATATTTTAAAAATTGGCCAAATGCGAGCCGAATCAAATTTTTTCCGATTTGAATTTTCAAACTTTTGACTTTAGGCCAAAATCTAAAAATGTAGGTATCCGACGATTTCGCCCGAACCGGTACCAAATTTTAGCCAGCGGATTTTTGATTCAAACGTATATAGTGGCATATCTTACACGCCCCCCTTTTAAGAGCACCAGAGGCGTCCGAATGAAATTCTACCACTTTTTTTTTTCGTTTTTTGATGATAAAATTTTTATTTTTCAATTTTTTTTTATTTTCTCTTCGGATTCTTAAAGAGAATCACAAACTGCATCGAATAAAATTTTTTTTCGTTAAAAAATTCCCACAGGGACGGATTCAGGGTCAAAACAAAAAAATAGACTTTTTTTCGGACGACGCGCGCACATAAATTAAAGAACTCCTCCGAAGCCGCACATAAGCTTAAAAATCGCTACGCGTGGCGGCAAGCTGACGTGTGTGGAGACGGTGAGTATCTATTTGCGATTTCGATATTTTAAAAATTGGCCAAATGCGAGCCGACTCAAATTTTTTCCGATTTGAATTTTTAAACTTTTGACTTTAGGCCAAAATCTAAAAATGTTGGTATCCGGCGATTTCGCCCGAACCGGTACTAAATTTTAGCCCGCGAAACGCTGTTTCTAACGTATATAGTGGCATAGCTGACCCCCCCCCTATATAAGGAAACCAGGGGCGCCCGAATGAAATTCTACCACTTTTTTTTTTCGTTTTTTGTCGATAAAATTTTTATTTTTCAATTTTTTTTAATTTTCTCTTCGGAATCTTAAAGACGACGACAAACTACACCGAATAAAATTTTTTTTCGTTAAAAAATTACCACAGGGACGGATTCAGGGTCAAAACAAAAAAATCGACTTTTTCCGGACAACGCGCGCACATAAATTAAAGAACTCCTCCGAAGCCAAACATAACATTAAAAATCGCTACGCGTGGCGGCAAGCGGACGTGTTTGGAGACGGTGAGTATCTATTTGCGATGTCGATATCTTCAAAATTGACCAAATGCGAGTCACATCAAAATGGTCGATTTTTGCATAATTTTTTTACTTTTTGTGGTGTAAAATTTTTTTTGGGGGGGTGTAGGGGGCAACCGACCCCCCCAACTTTATTCGTTTTTTATTATCTTTCATTTGAGGGGTCGATCTTAAAAATATTCGAAAAATTTTTTTTTTAAATTTTTTATGGAATTCGGTTTTTATTTTTTTATTACAAAACTATGAACGTTAGCGATTTGAAATTTTTACCAAAGGTAAACACCATAAATCGGCGCAATTTAAAAGATATTCGGTTAAAATTGGTTAATTAGTTTTTTTGCAAAAAAATCGCAAAGTTTTTGTAAAATTTTACTACAAATACGGCCCTGGACGACGGAATTTTCAACAGACAATAATAATTTTAACACAATTTGGTGGGGCAGGTGACGGGGCAAATTTTAAGCTATTAACCGTCCTCCTGGATTGAATAATTTTGAAAATATTAATTTTTTTATGAAAGGTAAAAAATTTGAGAGCAAATTTTTTTATAAATTTTAATAAATTTTATAATTTTTCTAAAATTCATAAAATTAATAATTTTAATAAATTTCATAAAATTCATAATATTCATAATTTGCATAATTTTCATAATTTTTATAATTTTCATAATTTTCAACATATGCACTATTTTCAACATTTTCACAATTTTCAACACTTTCACTATACTGAAAATAAAAGTAACCTAGACGTGTAACGCCCCTTTTTTTCTTCAGACATACTATTCCATTTACATAGAGAGTCTCTGAGACATACTATTGCACTTACATAGAGGATTCCTGAGACATACTATTCCTGGGACATAGAGGGTGCCTGGGGCATACTATTCCTGGGACATAGAGGGTTCCAGGGGCATACTATTCCTGGGACATACAGGGTGCCTGGGGCATACTATTCCTGGGACATAGAGGGTGCCTGGGGCATACTATTCCTGGGACATAGGAGGTGCCTGGGGCATACTATTCCTTGGACATAGAGGGTGCCTGGGGCATACTATTCCTGGGACATAGAGGGTGCCTGGGGCATACTATTCCTGGGACATAGAGGGTGCCTGGGGCATACTATTCCTGGGACATAGGAGGTGCCTGGGGCATACTATTCCTTGGACATAGAGGGTTCCAGGGGCATACTATTCCTGGGACATAGAGGGTTCCAGGGGCATACTATTCCTGGGACATAGAGGGTTCCATTGGCATACTATTCCTGTTGCATACTATTCTATTATATGGTCATTTGCTTGTTAGTTATACTAAAGCTATTTCGTGGGGTTTTTGAAAATCGCACTTGCCGTCATTTGAGCAAAATTTCCTTTGGTGAAGTTGTTTAGGAGGAAAAAGTAGAATTTTTGAAATTTTTTTTGAATCGCTAGGTATAAATTTGTACGATATACAGGGTGTTGAAAAAAAAAGTTAATTTTTTTAATTTTTTGAAAACGCGTCGTGCGATTTTTGAAATTCTTTTTCCATTCTCTTCTACAAACCTATCCGCTTCTTTTTTTATTCTTTACATTTTTTCCTCCGTCGCCCCCAATTTTTACAGGATCGGATTTAAATTTTTTTGAAAAAACGGGACTTGCAAATTGGGGGAAACCGGCTAAAATCAGGAAACGATCGCACAGACCGACGGCAATCAGTTTCCAGGTCCCAATTCAGTTTCGGAGTGACTGACGGAGAGTTTTTTTCAAATTTCCCCCTCCAAGTCGAGTTATCGATTTCTTTTGTTTTTCGATTTTTTTCAATTTTCTCCAAAACGCGTCCAACGATTTTTACGAAATTTTCTACGAAAACACTTCCCGACGCCACCTTTTTGATTTTTATAAAAATTTTGAAAAAAAAAATTTTTTCGCTCCGTACGCCAATTTTCAAAAATTTTTTTTTTACAAAAACTTTAGGCCAAAATCTAAAAATGTAGGTATCCGACGATTTCCCCCGAACCGGCATCAAATTTTAGCTCGCGGATTTCTCATTCAAACGTATATAGTGGCATATCTTACACGCCCCCCTTTTAAGAGCACCAGAGGCGTCCGAATGAAAATTTGCAACTTTTTTTTTTCGTTTTTTGTCGATAAAATTTTTATTTTTCAATTTTTTTCATATTTCTCTTCGGATTCTTTAAGACAATCACAAACTGCATCGAATAAAATTTTTTTTCGTTAAAAAATTCCCACAGGGACGGATTCAGGGTCAAAACAAAAAAAACGACTTTTTTTCGGACGACGCGCGCACATAAATTAAAGAACTCCTCCGAAGCCGCACATAAGCTTAAAAATCGCTACGCGTGGCGGCAAGCTGACGTGTTTGGAGACGGTGAGTATCTATTTGCGATTTCGATATTTTAAAAATTGACCAAATGCGAGCCGAATCAAATTTTTTCCGATTTTGATTTTTCAATTTTTCACTTTAGGTCAAAATTAAAAAAAACAAGTTTCGATGATTTTGCCCAAACCGGTACCAAATTTTAGCCCAAGGAATTCTGCGTCTAACGTATATAGTGGGATATCCCCCTACCCCCCCTTTTAAGAGCACCAGAGGCGTCCGAATGAAATCCTACCACTTTTTTTTTTCGTTTTTTGTCGATAAAATTTTTGTTTTTTAATTTTTTTTAATTTTCTCTTCGGATTCTTTTAGAGAATCATAAACTGTACCGAATAAAATTTTTTTTCGTTAAAAAATTCCCACAGGGACGGATATAGGGTCAAAACAAAAAAATCGACTTTTTTTCGGACGAAGCGCGCACATAAATTAAAGAACTCCTCCGAAGCCGAACGTAACATCAAAAATCGCTACGCGTGGCGGCGAGCTCAAGTGTTTCGAGGTTTTGAGTATCTATTTGCGATTTCGATATTTTAAAAATTGGCCAAATGCGAACCGACTCAAATTTTTTCCGATTTGGATTTTCAAACTTTTGACTTTAGGTCAAAATTAAAAAAAACAAGTTTCGATGATTTTGCCCAAACCGGTACCAAAATTTAGCCCAAGGAATTCTGCGTCTAACGTATATAGTGGCATATCCCCCTACCCCCCCTTTTAAGAGCACCAGAGACGTCCGAATGAATTTTTCCAACTTTTTTTTTTCGTTTTTTGTCGATAAAATTTTTATTTTTTAATTTTTTTCAATTTTCTCTTCGGATTCTTATAGAGAATCACAAACTGTACCGAGTAAAATTTTTTTTCGTTAAAAAATTCCCACAGGGACGGATTCAGGGTCAAAACAAAAAAATTGACTTTTTTTCGGACGACGCGCGCACATAAATTAAAGAACTCCTCCGAAGCCGAACGTAACATTAAAAATCGCTACGCGTGGAGGCAAGCTCAAGTGTTTCGAGGTTTTGAGTATCTATTTGCGATGTCGATATCTTAAAAATTGACCAAATGCGAGTCACATCAAAATGGTCGATTTTTGCATAATTTTTTTACTTTTTGTAGTGTAAAATTTTTTTTGGGGGGGTGTAGGGGGCAACCGACCCCCCCAACTTTATTCGTTTTTTATTATCTTCCATTTGAGGGGTCGATCTTAAAAATATTCGAAAAATTTTTTTTTAAATATTTTTAAGGCTGTGGGCTTAAAATTTTTTATGGAATTCGGTTTTTATTTTTTTACTACAAAACTATGAACGTTAGCGATTTGAAATTTTTACCAAAGGTAAACACCATAAATCGGCGCAATTTAAAAGATATTCGGTTAAAATTGGTTAATTAGTTTTTTTGCAAAAAAATCGCAAAGTTTTTGTAAAATTTTACTACAAATACGGCCCTGGACGACGGAATTTTCAACAGACAATAATAATTTTAACACAATTTAGTGGGGCAGGTGACGGGGCAAATTTTAAGCTATTAACCGTCCTCCTGGATTGAATAATTTTGAAAATATTAATTTTTTTATGAAAGGTAAAAAATTTCAGAGCAAATTTTTTTATAAATTTTAATAAATTTTATAATTTTTCTAAAATTCATAAAATTAATAATTTTAATAAATTTCATAAAATTCATAATATTCATAATTTGCATAATTTTCATAATTTTCATAATTTTTATAATTTTCATAATTTTCATAATTTTCAACATATGCACTATTTTCAACATTTTCACAATTTTCAACACTTTCACTATACTGAAAATAAAAGTAACCTAGACGTGTAACGCCCCTTTTTTTCTTCAGACATACTATTCCATTTACATAGAGAGTCTCTGAGACATACTATTGCACTTACATAAAGGATTCCTGAGACATACTATTCCTGGGACATAGAGGGTGCCTGGGGCATACTATTCCTGGGACATAGAGGGTGCCTGGGGCATACTATTCCTGGGACATAGAGGGTGCCTGGGGCATACTATTCCTGGGATATAGAGGGTGCCTGGGGCATACTATTCCTGGGACATAGGAGGTGCCTGGGGCATACTATTCCTTGGACATAGAGGGTGCCTGGGGCATACTATTCCTGGGACATAGAGGGTTCCAGGGGCATACTATTCCTGGGACATAGAGGGTGCCTGGGGCATACTATTCCTGGGACATAGAGGATGCCTGGGGCATACTATTCCTGGGACATAGAGGGTGCCTGGGGCATACTATTCCTGGGACATAGAGGGTGCCTGGGGCATACTATTCCTGGGACATAGAGGGTGGCTGGGGCATACTATTCCTGGGACATAGGAGGTGCCTGGGGCATACTATTCCTTGGACATAGAGGGTTCCACGGACATAGAGGGTTCCAGGGGCATACTATTCCTGGGACATAGAGGGTTCCAGGGGCATACTATTCCTGGGACATAGAGGGTTCCATTGGCATACTATTCCTGTTGCATACTATTCTATTATATGGTCATTTGCTTGTCTCAGTTATACTAAAGCTATTTCGAGTACTTTTTGAAATTCGCACTTTGGATGACGTCATCAAACTGACATTTCGCACACTTTTTCAAAACGAAAAAGTAGATTTTTTGAGATTTTTTCTCGATCGCTAGGTATAAATTTGACCGATATACGGGGTGTTGAAAAAAAAAGTTTATTTTTACAATTTCTTGAAAACGTTACATCCGATTTTCGAAATTTTTTCTCCTTTCGGTTCTACTCGAAAATCGGCAACTTTTTTGATTTCTCACCTTTTTCGCTCCGGGGCGCCGTTTTCTTACGGGACCGGATCCGAGATTTTTTCAAAAAACGGGCCCCATTTCATCGGGGGAAGTTCTTAAAAATCAGGAGATTTTTTTAGAAATTTGCCCTGCGGCAGGTCGCGTTCGCAATTGAACAAAGGGTTGCGTGACGTGGGTTTTTTTTAAATTTCCCCCTCCAAGTCGAGTTATCGACTTCTTTTGTTTTTCGATTTTTTTCAATTTTCTCGAAAACGCGTCGACCGATTTTTACGAAATTTTCTACAAAAATACTTCCCTTGGCCGCCTTTTTGATTTTTATAAACATTTTGAAAAAAAAAATTTTTTCGCTCCGCACCGTAATTTTCAAGTTTTCAAAATGACCAAATTTCAAGTTTCGACTTTGAGCGAAAATGAAAAATATGTGCCCTCGGATATCGACATTTCGGCATGTTCCGTCGATTTCAGCGTTAAAATCTCTTTCGAACCTATATGGCGCCATTAGCGGCCCAAGCAGTCTCGGGTGTCAAATAAGGCCCCGCGTCCGAACCTACGACTTTTTTTTTTCGTTTTTCGTTAATAAAATAAAAGTCTTTCAAAATTTTTCAATTTTCTCTTCGGATTCTTAAAGAGGACGACGAACCGGATCGAATAACATTTTTTTTCGTTTAAAAATTTCCACAGGGACGGATTCAGGGTCAAAACAAAAAAAGCGATTTTTTTTCGGACGACGCGCGCACATAAATTAAAGAACTCCTCCGAAGCCGCGCATAACCTTAAAAATCGCTACACGTAGCGGCAAGCGTACAAGTTCCGGCTTCCGGAATAACTATATACGATGACGATCTCTTGAAAATTGACCGAATGCGAGCCGATTCAAAATTTTCCATTTTTTCGAGGTTTTTCCGGAATATTTTTTTTATTTTTCATTTTAGAAAAATAAAAATGAACGGAAAATATTCAGCAGAAAGTTCTCGATGCGAGGCAATTAAATTTTTTCAAAAATTCGCGCGTCGCACTTAAAAATCGAAAATTTAAGTTTCTATAAAATTTCACTAAAACGACGCGCTTTCCGAAACCTTCGCCCGTAAATTAAAGAACTCCTCCGAAGCCGCTCAAAATCTCAAAAATCGCTACGCGTGACGGCAAAGGGCCGACTTTAGCGACCCGGAATAACTATATTTCGTGACGATAGATTAAGATTTGACTTTACACGAGTCACATCAAAATGGTCGATTTTTGCATAATTTTTTTACTTTTTGTGGTGTAAAATTTTTTTGGGGGGGTGCAGGGGGCAACCAACCCCCCAACTTTATCCGATTTTTATTATCTTTCATTTGCGGGGTCGATCTTAAAAATATTCGAAAAAAATTTTTTTTAATATTTTTAAGGCTTCAGGCTTGAAATTTTTTATGGAAATCGGTTTTTATTTTTTTACTACAAAACTATGAACGTTAGCGATTTGAAATTTTTACCAAAGGTAAACACCGTAAATCGGCGCAATTTAAAAGATATACGGTTAAAATTGGTTGATTAGTTTTTTTGCAAAAAAATCGCAAAGTTTTTGTAAAATTTTACTACAAATACGGCCCTGGACGACGGAATTTTCAACAGACAATAATAATTTCAACACAATTTGGTGGGGCAGGGGACGGGGCAAATTTTAAGCTATTAACCGTCCTGCTGGATTGAATAGTTTCGAAAATATTAATTTTTTTGTGAAATGTAAAAAATTTCAGAGCAAATTTTTTATAAATTTTCCTAAAATTCATAAAATAAATAATTTTAATAAAATTCATAAAATCATTAAAATTCATAATTTTCATAATTTTCAACATTTTCACTATTTTCAACATTTTCACTATTTTCAACATTTTCACTATTTTCATCACTTTCACCATAATGAATATAAAAGTAACCTAGACGTGTAACGCCCCTTTTTTTCTTGAGACATACTATTCCATTTACATAGAGAGTTTCTGAGACATACTTTTCCACTTACATAGAGGATTCCTGAGACATACTATTCCTGGGATATAGAGGGTGCCTGGGGCATACTATTCCTGGAACATAGAGGGTGTCTGGGACATAGAGGGTTCCAGGGACATATAGGGTTCCTGGGGCATACTATTCCTGGGACATAGAGTGTTCCTGGGACGTAGATGGTACCTGGGGCATACTATTCCTGGGACATAGAGGGTTCTAGGGGCATACTATTCCTGGGACATAGAGGGTTCCAGGGGCATACTATTCCTGGGACATAGAGGGTTCCAGGGGCATACTATTCCTGAGGCATACTATTCCACATATGGTCAGTTGCTAGTCTGGATAACTAAAATTATTTAAATTGCAAACAATTTACGTGCTGTGGCATGTAATTATGTTACTAAACAAATGTCGCTGCGACATTCATCCGCGGCTTTTATTCAATTTGCCATTTGATAGTGCACTTACATTTATTATCACTTTTTAGTATTAACAGTTACCTTTAGGTACAATAATCGACGGTTGTAAACGCATTTTATGGGATAAAGCCGCGCTATATTGATTAAAGACGTCATAAATTTCTAATGTGCTGTCTGATTTACGATACAAAAGACGCCCAAGTGATATACACCAAAAATAAAACAATAACTATAAAATTATCGATTATATTAAATTTTTATCTGATTGCATACTAAAATGTCATCTTTACCAATTTGAGTGACATAATGACGTTCTTCATCGGAGTGAATACCATAATAATTGCCCAAGGCAAGGACCATACTATAACTATGGTACTCAAGTTGATGTCAGTAAAAATCTCAATAAACCAATCATAATGGTCATATTTAGCTATATACCTTGGTTGCTAAACTTCAGTGTACCTTAATGATGACGTTAAGAACCTTATTACATAAATAACTATTTTTAAAACAAATCCATTTTTTTAATTTAACTTCGCAAAGAAAATCTTTGCTAAAAGATAGTTTGATCTACTGTTAGTTATCAGATTACATTTTTATACTGAAAACTGAAAGACACTTAAAATACTTGGAATGTTTTTAATGAAAGTTAGTAACTAAAAGTAGAACAAACTATCTTCTCAATAACTAATTATATTATTCAACGAGCGGGAAATGATAGCCCAATAGGTTGACCATTGCAGCTTTGTGATTTGTCCGCACATGCTTCGAGCTTGATGAATAATGTCAAAAATTTAGTAATGATTTTTATTTTCAAAATGATATATTGCAAGTGATTTGATCAAGTAATTATGATCTTCAATTATTAAATAAATTTTATAACCCGATCGCTGCTTCTTCAAATTTTAAATTTTATAAAAAAAATTTTTTGTACCTGTTCTTACCATTGCCAGAAATTTTCTCCTTGTATTCTCAAAATGTGCAAAATAAGTTCAATTATATATTCTGAAGATAAAACGGTGTGTTCTTCAAATGCTAAAAGTTTGAATTTTTCAAGACGTTTTTCGATTATTTCTTAGAAAATCCCACTTCAGAAGATGTTTTTTATCTTCTGAAACCAAAATACTATTCACTTACCAAAGCGCCTAAAAATAAAATTTGGCGTCTGTAAGAAGGCTATATACGCACTCAAAACAGTTCGTTTATAGCTATAAACGCACTGTTTTGAGTGCGTTTATAGCAGAGGAATGTATCTTTTCGAAGTTGATAGCACTAAAGTTTGTTGATTTTAAAATGGCAGTTGCCAAGTGATTTAGAGGTTATTTGATGATTTGTACAAACTTGACATTAGAATTGCCAACTACCAGAAAATTTACTAAAATTGGAAACTACAATATTTTATTTTAAATAAGTAAAAAAGCATGAAATAGAAAAAAATAGTATAAAAAAACTCGTTTCATAAGTCGATAGTAATACATGTTCATTAAAATTGAAAATTGAACGCGTTTTTAACTTAGAATTTATTGAAAATTCATCCTAAAAAATGATGATTTGGTAAGTGAAGAAAATGAACCAATAACTTAAAATTCTTTTGATTTGTAGGTTTATTTAGAAATAATTGAAAAACTGACAAAAATAGTATATTATTTATTACTAATAGGTTGGCAATACTGCGGCTTTGTGATTGGCCAGTACACGGTCCGAGCATATTGAATAACGTAAAAAATTTAGTAATGAATTAAACTACTAGTCGAAAAATTCAATTGTAAGGTATCGTTTATTCAATATCAATAGTCGTGGAAAAATATTGTTATTTAACTTTTTTCTTTGATTTTCTGTATTATTATATAAACATAAAAATAAAATCATCCTCTTCAATGGTAATAACAGTAATTTATAACTAGTACTAGTTAAAGAATATGCAAACGATGATGTAGATTTAAGATTGAAATAATCGAACGAAAGGATAATTCCTTTGATCTACCTTTTTCTTTTTAATGGCAACGTGTAGCAAGCAGAAAATTCACAAGCTTGCAGAGTGATGGATGGTTATAGTTTTATAGTGATGTTCTTTTAAAATCTATCAAAAATGGCTGGCATAAAATGTAAAACGCGCAATCTCGAAAACTAAAAATATAGGTCCCTACAGTTTTAGTTTTTTGACGATGAAATTTGATGTATTTTACTACCCTGAAGTTTAAACATTGAAATTGTAATTTGTAAAAACTTTTTATTTTGATAAGCAGACAGGGCCGTAGGCAGCTATGGGCCAGGGCAGGCAATGCCTGCTCTGGAAAACAAAATGCCCGCCCTGAAAAATTTTCGACTGTCTAAAGCTTTTCAGGTACAGGTAACTGTGATATTTTAAAAACCTAAATTTTTAAAAAATTTAAAAACCTATTTTTAACTAACCTAAACTATGTATGTATGTATGTATGTATACAGGGTGTCCCAATTTGAGTTGCATTACATGGGTAACTTTGTTATTAATAAAGTTACAAATTCGATTAAATGGGCAATGTTTTTCAGTTTTTTATAATTATCCAGATGTCTTTTAAAAATATAAAAAATTCCGAGCCATCCCGAAGAAAAAACCGAAAAATGCAATTTTTGAAAAAGTTGTTTATTTCATTAACTAGAAAAGATACAAAAAATATTTCGCTTAAAACTTATTTGTTTCGTAATGACGAATGTAAATATGTTTATTACAAATATATCACCAAAACGGTTTTCAAGATATCAATAACAACTTTATTATTTTTAATGGACGCCATATTGATTTTTTGAACAGTTAAATTGCATTTTTTTCTGATTAGAACGATGTATTTACTCCATGTTTGAAGTAATACGGAATATTTGATATAATTTGAATTAAATTATGTAAGCTATATGACTTTTTGACAGGACTTCTTTAAACAAATGACAATTCAAGCTGTCATTTTAGATTTTTGTATAGGATATAAGTCCAAAACATATCATATTGTTCATTTAGTTAGGGGAAATGTTTCCATTTGTAAATGATTAATCAATGTATCAATGACTAAAACTTATTAATTCTAACTTGATGTACAAAAAACCAATATAATAATGATAATTGATTATTTTAGAAAACCATCTAAATGAGTATAAAAAACTGAAAAACATTGCTCATTTAACCAAATCTGTAACTTTATTAATAACAAAGATGCCCATGCAATGCAACTCAAATTGGGACAGCCTGTATACAGGGTCTTCCAGACCACCGTACCACCTCTTTATTTCGAGAACCCATTGTCGTATATCATGATAAAATTAATTAATTTTAAACGTTCTACAAAAGTGACCCTAAAGAATATTTTGGTATATTTCGTAATTTCCAAAACAAACAGGAAGTAACCGAAACCGGAAGTAACTTTAAAATTTTAAATGGCAACCTTGGTCGAGTATGGTATTGTTGGATAGGTCTTTTAAAAAGAAACAACTTCTATCAAAATATTTTTTAATATCTTGCATAAATAACAAACTAGATGAAAAAAATATGCAAATAAGTGACAAGTGGTATCTTAAATTATGGAAAAAATAAAACATTACCATCATCCGCAAAGTCTTTTTTTCGCTTCATTCGTCAAAAATATTCAACTTTTTTTAAATTTCTATGATTACTATTTAAAGGGAAATACATAACCTAAAGAAAATTGATTATTTTTAACGAACGAAACGAAAAATGTAAAAAATACATGTTAAATGGTTAAAAGATCATAGTTTCCTCTGCCCACGCCCATTGAGGATGATGGTCGCGTTTCAATTTTTCCACAATTTAAGAAACAATTTGTCACTTTTGTTTGCATTTATTTCGAATGATATATTTTTTTATATTTTGAAGTGATATTTTTTTTATTTTGAAGTTATTTTTAATAAATAAAAAATGTTTGCCCGCCTAAAGATTTTTCATGCCCGCCCTAACATTTGGTTCTGGCTACGGCCCTGTAAGCAGAGCTTAAATTAGATTGCCTTTTTAATAAAATACTAGATACAATAGTATATTAAAAAATCAGTTTCATTAGTCGCATATTGTACAGGGTGAGCTAAAATGATTGTGGTTTGATATGAAATCTTAAAAAAAAAATCTCCTAGTAATCAAATGGCGTAGCAATTTTTTTTCCAAAATCTCTAATTTCACAGCAACTGTCAAATATTGAAAATGTTTTTCTTCATTTTCGAGGCAGATGAAAACACAAAACAAAGATTTACCCAAATTAATTTTGATAAAAACTGACGTTTATAAAATAGAAGTCACAGTAATGAAATTCAAATATCTGAAGTTTAAACACATCGGTAAAAATTACACCTACGCCTCTGCTTTTGTGAAGTCCAGTTACTTTGTTTTGATTTTGATATGATTTTGTGTTACTATGAACTTGAGGCAAACAAATTCACCAGAATTTTAGGTGGGAAATTTGAATTGACCACAATCATTTTAATTTAATTTTAATTTGGTTACTATCGACTTATCAAACGAGTTTTTTATACTATTTTTCTATTTTGCACCTTTTTAACTATTTAAAATAAAATATTATAGTTTTAAATTTTATGGGCTGATTCTGAACAAAAATGTTAGCCGTAACAGCGCTGTTAAAATTGACAGTCGTCCTGATGTCAAAAAAAACGCTATTCTGTAAACTTTTTTGTAACTTATCGCCGATGTAAAATAACATTTTCGGTGTTAAAATAATATCTACCAAAATAATAATATTACATTAACATACCGGGTGGAAATGAAAACCGGGTCACCTCTATAACTTTTTTATTTATAAATAGAAAAATTTGAAATTTGGCTATGTTCTATGGTTCAAAAAAACAAATTTTATGTGCATATTTTATTTTCGAAATCACTTCCGGTTTCACCGAAAACACCATGAACTTTGTTTTTTTAAATGTAACATCCCATATTTTTATTCATGGCTTAAAATACTTTTAAAAAAGAAGTATTTTTGAGATATTAGTTTTTATTTTTTGCGAAAAAAAAATTTTGTTAAAAAAAAAGGTTTTCGAAGTCGGTGAAAATTACCAAAACTAATTCTAAATAATTCAAATATATAAAATAAATAATCGTTATAAAATCTTCTTTTAAAAAGTCGAATGACCCGGCATCATTGCATTTAAAAAAAGTGAGATATTTGATAAAATCTTCATTAACTAAGTTTAAAAATTAATAGTTCAAAAACCACTTAAATTTTTTTTCAAATTACAATTTTATTTAGGTATTTGAATTATTTAGAATTAGTTTTGGTACTTTTCACCGACTTCGAAAACCTATTTTTTTTTTTTGAAAAAAAATTTTTTTACCAAAAAAATAAAAAGTAATATCTCAAAAATACTTCTTTTTTAAAAGTATTTTAAGCCATGAATAAAAATATGAGATGTTACATTTAAAAAAACAAAGTTCATGGTGTTTCCGGTGAAACCAGAAGTGATTTCGAAAATAAAAAATGCACATAAAATTTGTTTTTTTGAACCATAGAACATAGCCAAATTTCAAATTTTTTTATTCATAAATAAAAAGTTACCGAGGTGACCCGGTTTTCATTTCCACCCGGTATAGTCGATCAAAATAATATATTATATTGATGTACAATGTATTTTATCACCGAAAATGTTATTTTAGATAGCCGTTAAGTTACAGTAAAGTTTACAGAATAGCGTTTTTTTGACATCAGTGTGAATGTCAAACTTAACATGTTACGGCTAACATTTTTTGTTCAGAATTACCCCATTAGTAAATTTTCTGGTAGTTGGCAACTCCATTGTCAGGTTTATCAAATCATCAAATAACCTATAAATCGCTTGGCAATTGACACTTTAAAATCATGAACTTCAGTGCTACCTACTTCGAAAAATAAATTTGTCAGTGCGTTACTAGCCATAGTAACGAACCAAAATAGAAAAAAAAATGTTATGCAACAACTTCAAAAAGTATATATTTGTACGCGTCGTAAATATTGTACAACGAGACGGTACATTAAAAGTGGAAAATAAAATTTGAGCTGTGTAAAACGTACTTTCAGCTTGTCTTGATTAAATTATTGGAAATGCAACTGTCAGTAATTGTGGTTATTTTCAAATGCAAAAATTTTCCTTATTGTAAAACTTTAGTTGTATTTGCTATAATATTCATTTTAGTTCCTTTATTTATGAACGTCATTTTAAAAATAATTTCATACAAAATTTGATATTGTCAATTTTGATCGCTTTCAGATTCTTAAATTAGGTTAAAATAATCCACTAGTTCTTATGTTTATTTGTTCATGTCCTATTTATTCATAATACAATCATTAATGTTAAAATCCTAATAAATCAAGACTTTTCTTAGATTTTTCAAAACTTACTAATAGGGACTTTTTAAAAAACCGTTACAAACATAAAACATTTGCAACTTTCATATTGATAGGAGTTTAAATTCGTCCTGGTAACTTTATTTATTAATTAAAAAGAAAACGCAACTAAATCTTAATGTTTTTTTTCAATAAAATGAGTTTTAAAAATTAGGCAATTTTACTTTAATTTAATTTAGAAAAAATGCGTTATTATTGCTTTTCCAAAAATAAGTGCAATTTTAAAACAAACATTTTGTACGCATATTTCTCTTTTAATACGCCAATATTTTTTTTAAATGTGCCTGCAACGAATATTTTGCCAACTATCTTCTCTTATATTGGTAGTCCAATGGATTCCAACGGTTGGTGATTCCTTAATCCTGTTTCTCACGCACGCTAATGATTTTTTCGCAATTTTTGTGTCTGTTTGAGGTCGGGATTCGGACCATCCACCCCAAGTAATCTGGTTACTCTTGAGGTCAGCTGTCGCTATTTGATTAGACCTGTATTGTGCGCTTGCACTAAACGGATCAAACAGAATCTACGTTGTGTGCGAATTTAGGGTCGCTCTCAGCACATAACATACACAAATAATATTTACATGTTTAACATCGCCAATAACAAATAACAGCAATTTAATTATTTAATGCTCGCTATAATAAATGCGAAAAAAATGGGCGCACCTATTTAATAAAACCTGTCACAACAGCGACTTTAAATAACTAATCAATTACCTCACCGCGGTAATTTTATTTCCACGCGCTTCAAAAACAATAAAATAAATTGAAATTAACGCGATTAAAAGAATTGTGGAAACTTTTTTGTGGGCTGTGATAAATCATGACCTGACGTCATTGGCGTGCATATGACATTTCAATCCGTGTTTGTTGCACATACATACACACATATCTACAACGGTCATCACTTATTATAAATAATGTTTGTGCGTGTGCGTTGGCAAACTTGCCAATTTATCTTTTTTGAACAAACTCGCATCATGATAAAGCACAAAAGACTATTTGTCTTCCTGGCCGTTCGCAAAATACATCATTAATCAAGAAAACCTTTTCGGTTATCAAATTTCAACCATTTTCTTTTTTGATTTTATTAAATACGAATTAAATTTATTATGTTATGCGCAGTAAATCACAATTTCACCAAGATAACATATGGTATACCACGGGAATTCATGGTGGAATAAAAAAACAAATGTGTGAGTTTATAAATTTTGTTGAGTCCATCTTGAAGTGATAACCAATTGATGAGGTACCAAATTGGTGCTAATAAAGTTCGGCATAAATTAATATTTTAGTGTGAGACATGGTAAGCGCAAATGAAGAAATAAGAAGAAATTTGCATAATCATAAAACAGTACCATACGGCAAGGTCGTGCGCGCGTTCCTCTCAAGTGTTCTCCTCAGAGGTGCGATAATGATCAATTCATGAATGGACGATTCATAAGTGCCCCACTCGCGCCTGCATATTTAAATTCAATTATAATAAATTAGCCTCCGAATGCGCGTCCGAAACTGCAAATTAGGAAGGTCGTAGAGTGAACTGTACAAAGTCAAAGCGTGCTCCTCGTCTGCGTATTATAATGGTTCTTTAATAGTTGGCATATATTAACACTGCGTTGCGGCACGCTTATGCTAAACTATGGTAATAAGTGTTTTCTGTGGATTAATAGCCGGCCGAACTGAATTAAGGATGAGATACACACACATATATGAGCAACTCACACACGTTCATTCATTCATTCATTTTTACGCGCCCCACTAAAAAATATGCTAATGCTAGCCCGATGGGTACTACACTAATCATTATTCACATTTAAACCAGAGCCAATGAAGGTGCTATTATTATTTTAATTACCACTTAATGTATTTTTGTATTATGCTAAAAGTCATCGTGACTTTTATATTTGCTCACCACAACCGCACCAGCAAAACAATGTTTTGAATGTTTTTTTTTCAATTGCTAACAATTGAACTGCGGTAAAAATACTTACCAACAATAATTGAAATTATTCAAAATACCAAAATGGGCTTATATTATGTAGGTAAATTAAACAGGATATTTCGAACGTAAATTATCATTAGATTTTGCAATAGGTGATGTAAAATTTAGGTGATGTATCTTTGGATTTACCTTGCTCCTTGTCCTTGAAAGATCGTAAACTATTTCACCTATCATTAGCAATAGCACATCATTTAAAAATTTGGTTCCAGTTTAATTACATACATGTATATGCGCTTGACCTTAACATAGTTATTCAAGTTTAAAACCTGATCACACGTTTTACTCACACGAACTTATAATACCTTGGTATATGTACATTTTTTTGATTTTGTTTTAATTTTAATAGCACTTCTAGGTTTTTCAGAAAATTGTTCAAAATTTAATAAAAATCATTATACGAGCATTTACCGTCAATAGACTTGTAATTTATAACAACTTAAATTAAATTAAGTTAAGTTAAATTTCAGTAGTCAAGATTAAGATACACGTTAAAAATTTAAAAATCATAAAAAAGTCAGACTAAAAATTTTTATCTTTAAAACTTTTTTAAGGTATTAGGTATCTACTAAATACTCGTTTTGTTAAAATCTTATTTTTACGCCATGAAATACGAGACAAATGAATGAATATCAAGTTAACGTTTATTTTTACAAACAGATTTAACATTTAAGAAATAATACATAACCTAAAATAGTTTAAGAAATTAAAGTAATTTGGTGTGTTTATTGTTTATGGACCATATCCAAGATTTAACATTTAGCATTTAAGAAGAGTTTGTTAATTTCAACTCTTAACGCCTATTTATGCAGATGGTTTTAAGCATAATACATATCGACAGAAGACATAATGACATAAGAAATAAGTTTTAAAAATATGTAGGATTTGAGCACTTGATTTTAAGAATTAAAAAATCGATTAACTGTGCACATTAGAGACTGCATACTTTTTGGTCTATTCATTTTCGCGCATGCGCAAATGAAGCAAGTTTTCAGAAATAATACATAAGAAATAAATACATAACATATACCGGGTGGAAATGAAAACCGGGTCACCTCTATAACTTTTTTATTTATGAATAGAAAAATTTGAAATTTGGCTATGTTCTATGGTTCAAAAAAACAAATTTTATTTGCATTTTTTATTTTCGAAATCACTTCCGGTTTCACCGGAAACACCATGAACTTTGTTTTTTTAAATGTAACATCCCATATTTTTATTCATGGCTTAAAATACTTTTAAAAAAGAAGTATTTCTGAGATATTACTTTTTATTTTTTGCGAAAAAAAAAAGGTTTTCGAAGTCGGTGAAAATTACCAAAACTAATTCTAAATAATTCAAATACATAAATAAAATTGTAATTTGAAAAAAAATTTAAGTGGTCTTTGAACTATTAATTTTTAAACTTAGTTAATGAAGATTTTATCAAATATCTTTATTACAGGCAAAGTATCTTTATTAATATCTCAAAAATACTTCTTTTTTAAAAGTATTTTAAGCCATGAATAAAAATATGGGATGTTATATTTAAAAAAACAAAGTTCATGGTGTTTCCGGTGAAACCGGAAGTGATTTCGAAAATAAAAAATGCACATAAAATTTGTTTTTTTGAACCATAGAACATAGCCAAATTTCAATTTTTTTTATTCATAAATAAAAAAGTTATCGATGTGCCCGGTTTTCATTTCCACCCGGTATAACCCAATTTAATGTTATTATGTCATATGCGTTTCTTATAAAATTGAAGGGCTCGGTGCAAAAACCAGGTAACTTCAAGTTTTAACGAAACCGTGTACTGCCAATTTTGTTCACGCTCGATCCGAAATCTGAACAAAAGTTCAAATTGGAGTTGCGTGGTTTTGCACCGAGCCTTTCAATCTTTGTATAAATGCTCTAATTTAAAACCACACTTGTATTTTATAACTTAAGTGTCTTATGCCTGAAAACCGGCTTCCTAAATAGACCTTTGGGAAAATGTAACATTTATGCACTACGTTTTTAGAATTTTTGAAACGATTAACTGTGCACTTCAGTGAGTGCAAGTTATTTAAAATTTGATCATATTCATTTTAACGCATGCAGTTGAAGCAAGTTTTAAGATAATAGATATAAATATAACCCAAGTAAAGGTCTTTTTGTGGAGATGGTTTTAAACATATGTCATATCGACAGAAGACCAAATAAGCCAGTTTTAAGAAATAAGACAAAAGATGTAAATATAACCAACTTTAATGTCCCAAAGTCTAAAGTCATACGATATATGTCTTAAAATTGGTGCATAAATGCTCCAATTTAAAACCACACATTTTATATATCTTAAATCTCAATTAAACACTTACGTCATTATATCTTTTGCTTAAAAACCGTCTGCATAAGTACGTATATAGAATATTTGTTTACTTAAACCGCGCACGCCTTAAAAGCTCAAACAAAATAAAGAACAAGTAAGTCATCAGAATAAAAATGAATGGAAAGAATCATGTGTTTTCTGTTTTTTAGGTTAGGTTAGGTAAGGTTAAGTCTTAAAAGTGGGAGCATTTAAATTAAATGTTAAATGTATCTGGTATCTGTATAAATATAACTTTATTTTGAACATAATGGAAGCTGATTTTTTTTATTATTTGGTGGCTTACCTTAGAAAAATAAAATTCGTTTCTCCAAATGTTGTAGAATCTACCTACACTCGCAATAACCTACTTAATAGGTTTTAATTTGTTTAAATTTTTTTGATTTAAAAGCACCGACTAAGCTGTAAAACTTTCAAATTTGAGACATTGTAAACTAAAAATACCAAATACCTGTGTTTACTTGTTATATTATGTATGCAAAACAACGAAATTTATCGGTTTTATTTTATTTTATTTTTTTTAAGTTTGGGAAATGTACCGTAGTAAGTTTAGGATTTCTAATATGGTGAAGTTGTTTTTAGTTTTTTTGGCCATATGTATTTTAATAGCCTTGTCTTTCTAATACATCACGCTTCTTTAGAAATAGATAATAATTATTTCATAATTAACAATTTTCAAAAATCTAGAGCGGGTCTTAACAATTTATATGAAAAAAATTAACATATTCTATGAATGCTCCTGATAACAAGTTTGAACAAAATGTTTTTTAGACTATCGTGTCGTGAAAAATTTTATTATGGTACAATTTTCAATTAATTCACGGTAAAAGGTAGTAAAATTTTAAAAATCTAAATGTTATCAGTTTATCCATGAAGTACCTTTTGTGGCCAGCATGTAGGTTTGCAGGACGAGCTTCGTGAATCCCGCGGATATATGCGAGCCACAAAAAGTTCATTTACTTCGAATAAAACAACCTATTTTTTCTTCAAACGTCGAAAATTTTAAAATAGTAATGTATTAAATAATTTTAAAATTTGACATTTAATTTACATACAACACACAATACAATGTTACTGTATATTGGGTTGCCCAAAATTCATTATTGGGTTGCGGAATAAGCGGAGTAGAAATTTAATTTCTACTCCTAGGCAGTACAAAGTGACCATAGAATCAACGAACATAAAAAGTGACATTTTAACGCCAGTCAAATGTCACAGAAGACTGTACTTTAATGACGTTTGAAGATAAATAAATTATTAATATTGTATATTTTCAAAAAGAAACTGGTTTGAAAATCAATTTGATCAATTTATTTGCATCTTTGCATCAATACCCCCCCCCCCCCCTAAATATTTTACTTTTTTCTGCACTAATTTTATTAGGAAGTTTTTAAAATTCACCTATTTGGCATCGATTAAAAGATCCTATGATTAACAATCTAGGTCTGCTAAATTATTCACAGGATTCCTAGGATACAATTTTCATAAAATCGTGGATCAGCCGCCAAAAAGTTCCAAATACATATTTCTGAAACACTTAAGAGCATTCCTTCCTTAACATTGTAAAAGCTATTTACTTTTATTCAGTTTGTGGTTTGTGGGCGGCGGAAAGGGGCGGCAAGATATGCATTGTTTTTATAATTTTTTGTATTATTATAGGGTTTTAGTTCTAAAAGGATATAACTTATTTTGAGGAAAACTATTTTGAACACACGGTTTAGGAAAGAATGCTATTAAGTCGTTTTAGATTTTTTACCAATTCATTAATGATTTTTTGGATACGTTTACACTTTTACCATGTTACCTTTTTATGCACCAAATTAATGTTTAACACCATCTTCAAATCAGTTTCCTATAGTAAATTACTAATTTGCAATTAAAAATTAAAACTTTTGGTGCACGACCTACGAAGTAGCGTAGCTACGAATTTTGGCCCCATGAGCAAATAGTAGCCAGAGGCCTCAGGCGTTTCGTGAGCTTCTCGGGTGTAAAGGCCATTTTCGGGCATATTTTGTTACCAAAATTTTGTTCCCAAATCGAGTTAGATGCAACTGCACATTGTGAAATACCAAATACGACTCAACTCATTATGACACAATTTTTGTACCTAGTTTTACATTTTCGAAAAGACCCCCAATTGTTTGTTAGCGGACAACTTTCGCTTACACTTATCAAATGGTAGCTACTCCACTGGACCTATGATATTATCTATTCTATCCCTATTAGACTTATCTACTGCTGCGTACATTCATATAATGAAATATAAATTCCTCTCTTTTATACAAACTGTATTTGCCCGGTTATGTTACATATTCAATAATTTCGAAGTGACTTTAGGCTACCAGGTATACTCAGGTATACTGATGTACCTACACATCTACAGGGTGAGCTAAATTGATTGTGGTTTGATATGTAGGCAACCAAATAAGCAGGTCGGTTCAACTAAAAACAGAAAATTCCCTAGTTTTCCAATGGTGTAGCAAATATTTATTTTCCAAAAGGAATCCAATAATCATAACAAATCCAGAATTCTAAAAAATATACAAATTTAAGTTATTTATAAGTTCTGTGTTTTTGAAAATAAAAAACGTAAAATTAGGTGTTTTTAGGCGGGAAAATTTGAATTGATCACAATAATTTTAGCTCACCATCTATTATTATTTTATTTCTTAATGATTTCAACCAGTCGTACATATTTGACTAAATTTTAATTTCATGTTCTTTATTTTAATTAGTATGGGATAATTTACAGAAAACATTTTAAATAATGGTCGAATACCAATTTTATTTTTTTATATAATAGTTTTTTGTCTTTGTGTATTCGCCGCTGTCTACTAAATTAAACGCATATTTATTTCCATGACCCAATCAGATTTCAGGATTCCAAGATTAACGAGTAAAGTAAATGACAAGCGGCGATTGCGGGCAATAAACTGCGTAATTAACTTATATTGAAGCTGTGAAATTATGCAAAAAGTAGTACATTAATTTCGTAATTAACGAGCAAAAAAATATTTTATGATTTTTTTTTCGATTGATTGAAATATTCAAGATGAATCCAGGAAATTTAGTTTTGTTTTTATTAGCCAAGGACTAGTTGCTTGTAAACTAATAAAACAAAAAGTTGATGGTTAAAGTAATCAGGTGCTAATCTGAATTTATTCTCAGCGTAATTATCATTAAAATAAATGAAATCCTGATTTATCCCACGTCTTCGCGTCTTAACGTCAGATGGCCGATCATGCCTTTGCGTTACAGGTGAAGCTGTAAGACTTTTTAACGACAATCTCGATGTTTAATGATGTATATATTATTAACGGTTTCCAGTGATCGATTGCCCGGATAGATATATCAATTACTCGGACGTGTGTGACATCGGAGACATCTTTCGGATGATTGTGCCTAATTAACATGTGTGTGATCCGAAAGACCTGCAGGCAGCTTCTTACGAAATTACAACCTTCACTCTATTATTTAAAAAAAATCTCTCAATCACGTGTATAGTATCAGATTTTAGACAGAAGTAGAAAAATAACTGTTTTATTTTAAATCATTGTATAACCAAATTTAGGAAAATCAGTATTTCCTTCAATTCCTATGAACAATGGTTACCCTATATTTTCAAGCAAATGCACTAGATCGAATAGTAACAATTACAATTAGTAACATGTGTCAATAAGTGTTCAGTGCATAATTTCTAACAATAGATGTACTCATAGAGAAAGATATTTTCTAATTTTATTCGCAGTACTGATATCGAGTCGTATGGAGAATAAGAAAATAATTATTGATATAATTAAAATTAGAATGTCTTCTTCTGACGATATATTTGATGGTGATAATATAAACTTAATTTTATTGCTGGTGAGATTATCTCTTACTCAGAAATGTTATTAAAATTCCAAATACCAAACATAAAAAATATGCAGCAGCTATTGAAAAACTATTTAATTAAGACAAATGGAAGAATTTTTGGGGAAAATACTGATACTTCAAAATTATTTAAAAAATTAATTATATGAAAATAAGGTTTAAAATAAAACTAATGTAAAGAAAAACGGAATTTAAAGATCTAATTGTTGGATTGGGAAAAGTTATGTTTGTAGCAATGCAATGTAAAACAAATCCAACAATAACTCAAATTCCAGGTAAGCTTAATCGTGTAGGAAAATTCGTAATCATTTGTGCCTAAGTAATTTCATATTTTTTTTTAATTTCGCATTTTTGAATCCTGCACATTAAGTGTACCAGCAGTTTAGGTTGTTCTACTACTCTGAAAAAAATCTTAATTATAAAAATACGAAACTAGACGGTTGACAAACCAAGAGATGGTTTACTAATATTGGAGATAGGAGCAGTTAAATACTACCAGACTTCAAGGTGAATATTTAAGACAGAAATTTATCATATTTTTAGCTAAAAATTATAAAATCTACTTTTACTCCGAAATGAAGCACCAAGAGTACCAATTCTGTAGAACATTGATCAAGGATTATTTAAGTACTTTTAAAATTATCAAAAACGTAGAGAAACAAAAGATAGGATCAAAAAAAGTTGATGACCCCCCACATGTAACGCCCCTGAAAATCTCTTTTAAACTTTTATTGGCCGAAAATGTGTATCTTTATGTGAAAAAACTGTGGTCAAAATTTCAAATTATCTCTTATAATATTTATTTTATATGCTTTGAAAAAAAATTTTTGAAAATTTTTGAAGTGGTATAACTTTTTAAGGAAGCATTTCCGGATAATACTTTACAAGTCAAAAATGCTTAGTTTCACTTCCTCTATCACCACAAAAAATTTGTCACAGTTATTCAGGGCAGGGATACCCTGTTTATAAAACTTATATACAAACGTTTTTTGGTAAATTTTAGGACATATTTTGGCAATTTTAGTTTTTGTATAACTTTCTCTGTTTTGTTACTAGAGCAACCAAGTATTGTTTTTTAAACTGTATTAGTATGTTTACTTTGTACCTTTTAAAATAGCTCATTTTTCTGTATTTGACCATGCTATTTGATAATAAAATTTTGAAAAAAATAAGTCGTTTTTATTAACTCTCAAATATTTTTTTAGATAGTAAATGTCATTCTGAAGAAAAAGGTTTCTATGGACGTTTTCTTTTTTTGATTCCTTAAAACGTTACAAGAGTTTGAAAATCTTATTAATTTTTACGTCATATTGCCTAACTTCATTAGGAGTCAAAGAAAAATACTAGTTCATAAGAAAATGATATTTACCTTTAAAGGTGTTTTTCTTCAAACGTCATTAAAGTACAGTCTTCTGTGACGTTTGACAGGCTTTAAAATGTCACTTTTTATGTTCGTTGATTCTATGGTCACTTTGCTGCCTAGGAGTAGAAATTAAATTTCTACTCCGCTTATTCCGCAACCCAATATACATGTCGTATTGAAATTGAACAATGTTATTATAATTAACATTAAATTATAATTTTAAAAAAATAGAAATGAATTTTAGGCAACCCAATATACACTAACATTGTATTGTGTGTTGTATGTAAATTAAATGTCAAATTTTAAAATTATTTTATATATTACTATTTTAAAAATTTCGACGTTTGAAGAAAAAATAGTATGTTTTATTCGGAGTAAAATAACTTTTTGTAGCTCGCATGTATCCGCGGGACTCGCAAAGCTCGTCCCGCAAACCTACATGCTCGCCACAAAAAGTACTTCTTTTACTCCTAATAAAACAATATACTATTTTGATTTTGTGGAACTTCCGGTTATACCTAACTAACTTTTGAAGGGTTATGTTTCGATTCTGAAAATTTGTCTACGAAAATATTTAATTGCGAACTTTCTAATAAAGGTATTTTTGATTTTGTGGAACTTCCGGTTATATCGGAAGTGGATGGCAACTTTCTTATTTTAAATGGAACACCCAGTATATTTTTGCATTTTCGTGTTCTCCATGAAAATACCATTAAATTGACCTAGTGTGGTCTACGACAAATACTTTCGGAATGATGCCCATTTGAAAATCGCATTTTTATGCAACTTCATTTACACCGGAAGTTGGACCCAGCTGCCCCAGTTAAGTTAATAACATTAAGTTTAAAGAAAATTATGTTTAACCGTAAGTTTGTGAATTTTGCTGATTAACATAACCACCTTTTACGTCTTGGCAGTAATAAAATCTACAGGACAAAAACTCATTTGAAATAAGGAAGTTTGGGCACTTGGGTCCTACTTCTGGTGTAAATGAAGTTGCATAAAAATGCGATTTTCAAATGGGCGTAATTTTGAAAGTATTATTCGTAGATCACACTACGTTAGGTCAATTTAATGGTATTTTAATGGAGTACACGAAAATGCAAAAATATACTGGGTGTTCCATTTAAAATAAAAAAGTTACCCTCCACTTCCGGTATAACCGGAAGTTCCACAAAATCAAAAATACCTTTCTTAGAAAGTTCGCAATTAAATATTTTCGTAGACAAATTTTTAGAATCGAAAACATAACCGTTCAAAAGTTAGCAGGGGGGGGGGGGGGGATTTACTTTATGTCTGCACTATATAATAGCATTGCCGAAAACAGAAAAATGCGCTCTTTTAAAATTTGCAAGGAAAACATAATAATGCTATTTAAAAACAGTAGTTGGTTGCTCTAGCAACAAAATGGACGAAGATGTAGAAAGACTAAAAATGCCAAAACATGCACTGAAATTAACTGAAAAAGTTTTGTATTTACCTTGTTTATGTAACTCTTTAAGTTAAAAAGTTACAGCTTACAGCTATTATGCGTTACTTTTGTTACACCCTGTATATCTTCTAAGAAATCTTCAACATTGTGTAAATCGAAATGTTCTTCTATCTGCTTTTTTTGGACTAATTCAATCTAACATATATTATGGCGTGGGGTAATTCTGTCATCAGACACAGACTGTTGAATCTTCGGTTTACAAAGAAGGGCTATAAGAATAGTTGCGAATCTAACTTATAGAAAAGATGGCAGATTGGCTTTTATAAATGTAAAATTGTTAGCCTTACCTAGAATTTTTATTTTAGAAAGCTTATTATAGATAAAGAAAAATCCTGAAAACTCATAACTCTTTGCATAAACACAATATACAAAGACCATATTTATCCAGAATTTCTTAGATTGAAAAAATCATGCAATTCGGTTAATTACTATTCTATAAAATTTTATAACGTTATACGTCAGAATATCACAGAACTATCTATAAATAAATTTAAAATTGCTATAAAAGAAACAAGTTTTCTATAGCTGGAACGAATTTCTAAATTATGATTTTGAACATAATTGTAAATATTAATGCATGCCTACTCGATTTTATATTGTATTTTTATTGTTGTTTATTCGTGTTCGTAAATTATTAAAATAAATGAAAATTGGTAGCTTCTTCGGACAATACTTATTAAAAAACAATTATTAAAATGCCAACCTTTTGATGCTGGTTAGCTTCTTTATCTTGACATTGGCTAAAAATTATTAAATACATTATACAGGGTGATTTATAAGCGATTCGAAATTCAACTGTTTTGTCAACGACATTGGACATACAAAAATGTACTACTTTGTCCATTTAACCGACTTCCTATCTCCAATAATAACAAAGATACCCATAGAGTCCAACGTCAAATGGTACACCCTGTATATTGGAATAAAAAGGTTATGCTTCTATTTATTCATACGTCCCGATAGGTTTCTACTTTTGTGAGTGAAGGTTACGATATCACCAACTTCCTGGTAGAATCTCGCAGAAAAACAATAGGGACAAATTATTTAGCAATAAAAAAAGGTTTAAAAGAGTATTTTAGTAATTATTTTAATGGTTAAAAAATTGAGATTTAATGAATAAGGTGTTAAAGAAGTGATAGTAATCGCAATAAAAATGTTTAAAATCCGTGGGATTAACAAAAGCATTGTTATTTGCGCTGTTAAATTAATTAAATTGTTTAAAGCGATGGGCGAGATGGTAAAGTGCGAATAAATTAAAATGCATTGTTGGTGCGTTCTTCTAATTTTTGCTCGAGGTTCGCCTGCGACGCGGCCATATTAGGCCGGACGAATGGGATTTACGGCCGGGCGAAACAATACGGCCCACATTAATTAAAAGGCGGCGTAATTATCGCCAACAAACGCTTCATTAAATTGTTTGTAGAAAGGTGGTACGAGGCGGAATTACTATGACTAACCATGAAGTGACGAAATGCTGGGGCTATTCGCTAAAAATTTTCTAGTAAATACATCATCGTTATCTCCGTTCAATCCTTTGATCCTTCCAGGATAGGTGGACTGGGTTCGGATGCTGGTCACGTCTCCTACAAAAGGCGGCAGCAGCTCGATCATCCCTCACACTGGGATATTACCAGCTACAAACTCTCCTGCATTACGCGATGAAAACACCACGTTTAAATAAAAGTCTGTAGCTTGATGAAATGCACTATAGGTCACATTAATCCTTACCTGTATTTAGTGCGAATCCAGGTGCGAGATTATGCAGCCAAGGAAGCTTAAGAAGCGCCATCTGCACTCAATCTTCAAAAGTATTTTTTTTTCTTTTCAAGTTTTGTGTTGATTAACATTGGTGGTGTTATGTGAGGTATAAGACAGGCAACATGACTTATGGGTGCATATTCTGTATAATAATTACATCTGGCCCATGGCATATCTCAGGCGGTACAAGGGACCGCATTTGTAACTGACAGCACCTCGCGGCTCTGCGGGTCTGCGGCTTGTCGACCCACCCCTAAAGGGCGGAAGAGACATCACCACGCACCGTGTTGCGGATGATAGAACACCCCGTTTGCAAGCCGAACTCAACTCCATAGTTTCGTCCTTAAGAAAATAATTAAGTGGAAAAATTTTGCGTCAGGCATTAACAGTTGCTGCTTTGTGTCAACATGCGGGTCATACTCTTAATAAATGGGAAATTTATTCCAAGAAATGCAGAATTTACTAAAATAAGTAAGAAAATTACAAATGCACCTGCACTACAAGAAATAACCGTAATAGACTTAATTAACCATTAATACAGTTTTTACTTCAATGCTACTATTGAAATAATGTGATAAACAATTTAATTTTGTTGAGTTGTATGTGGTAAAAATTTGGGTTTTAGATAAAAGGCCCTCACGAAAATCCATAAAGCCGTACCCGTTTAGCCATTGTTGGTCTTCCACGGTTATCTTCTCACGTCTTTTTTAAGTTTCCGGTTGCCACCATTATTCCCATATATGTTATAAAATATATATTTTTATCAGACCAAAATAATCTTCCACACGTATATTTTACCTAGTTCGAATAAATTAGTTTCACTCACGTGATTTCAATGCTTTAAAAAAATTGTTTAAAATTATTGCGCGTAAATAACCATTATTAATAAATTATTACCTTCCTATTTATTTACAGATTATTTAAACATTATATTATTAATTAAAACTTGTTTGATTTAAGATGGCTTAATTACTTTTATGTTTGTATGAATGATCAATGAAAGTAATTTGGTTCATAAAAACTATAGACACCTAATAAAATTATATTTTAATTATCTTTATTAATTTTTTTCTCAAATACTTTCGGAAAGGAAAAAGTCATTAAATGAATGAGTTTTGAAAAATAAAAAAAAACAATAAAAATGAAAAACAGTGATTTTAAATTAGGTCATTAATTTAAATAACGGGAAATATTTTTGGAAAATTTCTCAAAAGAAATTTGGAAAAATATTTTATATTTTAATAATTTTTTGAAGCCTTAGGTACAGTACTAATGCTGTACGAACTTCAAGTTTTCATAAGTTCGAACTTCAATAGTTATTAGAAACTTTCCAACATTAAACAAAAGTTCGAAAAAAGTTCCAGTTCCCAATTGATCGTGTTTGGAAAAAGTTTTGTTCGGAAAAAGTTCGGGTTCGAAAAAAGTTTGTAATCAGAAGAAGTTCGTGTTTGGAAAAGTTCGATTTCGAATAGAGTTCGGGTTTAATTTGTGCAAATTTTTACAAAACTAAAAGATTATTTTTCGTAAATCTGGAAATTTTTACTGATCAAAACGTTCAATACCTTGCAATTTGTATAAACATCTCTTCTACAGAAAAAAATTGGAATACTACCTATATTAGGATTGGTTTAATAGACGGGGTGTCCAGAAATTAAGCATCAAAATTTTATGAGGCTACTCTGCAACTAATTTTAAGATAAAAAGTTTTTAGAAGTCCGATTTCACTTCTTATAAGACCTACTGCTCTTGAAATATTGTGATGAAAAGTAGGGTTTTTATTATTTATGTGAAAACGGATTGCAGTCAATGGCGCAAACAGAAATTTTGATTGGGGCATGCAAGATTCAAATTTAATATTTTTTTAATTTTCTTTCCAAATACATTATATTAATTACATTACATACAATAATACAGGGTGTCCCAGCGCTACGAGGAAGTAAGATATTTTAATAATATACCGGGTGTCAGTTCCAAGATGGCGGACCAAAGTTATGATTTTTTAAATGGAACACCCAGTATATTATGAAATTTTTGGATTCCTTATCAAAAAAATAATCATACTGTTTATAACCTTTCATGAGTCTGTCTTCCCACATTTTGCTGATATTTGCAATTTGAACGAAAAAATGATCAATTTTCCAAAAATCGCTGCTTTAAAACAATACCTAGACAATTTTAAATTAAAATTGTGACAAAATATTTTCCATATCGTCTAGTTTACAGCTATTATGTCAAATTTAAATTTGTTATAAGCTTTTATCAGGGTGCCTCATAAAACGCAACTTGACCAATTAAACGAAATTTTCAAATGGAACACCCTGTATATTTTAACGTCAATCGATGGCATTTTTTACAAGCTTTCCGTTGATATCATGTTTATATGGTCGCATGTAATGGTTTAGAAGATGTCCAAATAAAGAAACAGTGAAAAATAGACAAAATAGCGCTTTTGATAACTTTTGTTGAAGATATTTTCTCTAATTTGCCTAATATTTGTTTGTGCTTTTCTCCATTTTGCTATTTTAATATTGCTGTTTTATTACGATAAGAGTTTTTGTTGTTTTACAACACAAATAAAATCGATCTCGCAAATAGCGATTTTGGTTTTCCAAGTTTCAGTATGCTTTGAAAATTTAACAATTGAAGTTACCAAGGAAATTACCAAGGAAATTTTGTTTTTACGCTCTTTTCTATACTTTTGGTAATAGCTACTCGATTTCATTTAGCTTCACCAAACGCTTACACCATATTTACCATTTCATTATTTAGGTTCAGCTATTATCGAAAGTACAGAAAAAAGGGTAAATACGAAATTCAACAAAATATAGGTTTTCTTGGTAATATCAGTTGTTAAAGTTTCAGAGCATACACTGAGACTTATAAAACCAAAATTGATAATTGCGAGATTTGATTTTATTTGTATTGTAAAACAAAAAAATTACTATTGTAATAAAACAGCATTATTAAAAAAGTAAAATAGGGAAACACACAAACAAATATGAGGCAAATTTGAAAAAAAATCCTCAACAAAAGTCATCAAAAGCGCTATTTTGTCTAATTTTCACTGTTTCTCTAATTGGATATTAATATATCCTAAACCATTGACATGCGACCATAGAAATATTTTATAAATAGAAAGCTATTAAAAAATGCTTTCGATTGACGTGAAAATGTAGAGGGTGTTCCATTTGAAAACTTCGATTAATTCGTCAATTTGCGTTTCATGAGGCACCCTGATAAAAGGATATCAGAAATTTAAATTTGACATGATAGCTGTAAACTAAACGGTATTAAAAATGTTTTGTCAACTCAAAATGGTAATTTGTTTTAGATTGGTGATTTTTCAAAAACGAATCACTTTTTCGCTTAAATGGCAAATATCAGCAAAATGAGTGAAGATAGGCCCATAGAAGGTTTTACAAAGTACAGGCGAACTTCCATAACTCGAACTTCTACAAGTCCAATTTTTCCATAACTCGAATTTTTTTTTGTGTTGTGTTATTGTAAAAATATTCGTTTTTAACTTTGCGAATTAATTTCTATATCTAGATTTTTTTTAAGTCCCTTGAAGATTTGAGTTAGGGAAGTTTGACTGTATGATTATTTTTTGTTGAGGAATTCAAAAATGTCATAATATACTGGTTGTTCCATTTAATAAAACATACTTTGGTCCGCCATCTTGGAATAGACACTCTGTATATTATTAAAATATTTTTAGAGTGTGCGCCTGAAAGTATTGTATATTCTACCGAAAAGCGCTTGACGATATCTCTTTTAATTTTAGAGTAATGTTACTTCCTTGCAGCGCTGGGACACCCTGCATGTATAGTATATATAAAGGATGTCCCGTTAGTGAATAATCAATCTTCGGGTAAAAAAAAATCGATCAAATTTCATCGTAGAAAAATCAAAAAAGAAAGGGCTATATTTTTTCTTGTTTTGAAGTTCCAGCGTTTTGCATTTTAAGTCACTGATAACTGATATTTGTTACCTACAACACGTATGATAATTTAATCAATGTTCAGAGATATTAAAAAAAATGGCACCAGAAACCTAAAACCATTCTCTTAATTGGTAACAATGATAATTGGAAATTGTTGAAAAAAATTAAAAAAAATTAAAAAAAAATAGCAAAAAAAAAAAGTTGAAGAAACAAGTTGTTTATGAGTTTTTTGATTATTTTTAAGAAAAAACCAAAATAAGAACATGTTTTTTGTCATCTTATTATCACAACAAATCATGAAAGTTTTGAGTTCATAGTTCATAACTTCATTACTTCATTACTTCCATAACTCGAACTTCTATAAGGCGAATTTTTCCATAACTCGAATTTTGTTTGTAATGTGTTTGTAAAAATATTCGTTTTTAACTATGCGAAATAATTTCTATATCTCGAATTTTTTTAAAGTCCCTTGAAGATTTGAGTCAGGGAAGTTTGACTGTACTTAAATTATTATTTTAATAATTTTTGGATGATTTTTAAATATGTCATCGGTTAATATACAATTACAACAAATTTGTTTCACGTAATTTTTTTCTCGCGCTTCGGTAGGTGGAGGAAAAGGACTAGGAACTTTTGTTGATTTGTGGGTATGAAATACTTTCTAACCCTGAAGTAGGAACGGCACACGCTGCATATTTATTTAACCAAATATAAGCTAACATTTAAAATGCTGCAATGGGCCTTTCCATGATTTGTTAATTTATATTTAGTCTTAAAGATAAAGTTAAAATAAAAAATAATATCCAATCAATTTTTTGATTTTTAATCTTTTGTGTAAGAGCTAAAAATTTTAATTTATGAATCCGTGACGTCATATTGTTCAAAAGTTCTAGTCCGGCAACGTTGTTGGTATCCCCTATCGTCTCGTCCACCGCAAAGCGTTTTCTGTTTTGACATATCACAGACTCTAAATTAAATTAAATTTTTTTGTGCCCCAATTAAAAAACAAACCAGCTCATTAAATTAGGCTTTTTAATAAATATGCATAGTATAAAATTCATTGAAAAATATTTGACTGTGAAAAGGCACATCGCAAAGTAAATCTTTGTTAAAAAATCTAGTCTACTAAAATTTTGTTGCCTTATACGCAGATTCTTGTCAAAATTAAAGGCCTTTAATTAGAGACAAATAAGGCAACCATGAAAACTGTCCATTGCAACCCATATAACAAATTTATATTTAAAGGCCTTTAAACTTAAATAATTTGACCAGAATTTGGGTATAATAGGCAGATTCTGGTCAAAGTTAAAGGGCTTTAATTAGAAATGTTTTCTAATATAACCTGTATTATTTTGTACTCTCCAATCATTCTTCTATTCTATTATTTTTCATTACATTAAAGTTTTTTTTTAAATTCGTTCTTTTTTTTATCCTTGATTTAGGACTCTTTAATCAATATTTGTTGTGAGGCATCAAACGTTTATTACTATCGATTTTCAATTAATTTACTTCAATAAATTGGGATAAGATTTCCTTAATTGTTTTGTACATTACCAATGTTTCATCATATTAATGTTAGTTTGGACTTAGGAATCTCTGTATGTATACCAAAATCAATGTATTTCAGATTCAATGAAAGAGTACCAAATTTTTTATTCTTTCGGTTTTAAATATTTGACGATTATCAATAAATTTTGTTTTATGTTTTATTTCAAAAATCATATTAATACATTATAGTAAAAGTACCCTCTATAAAATTCATCAAACACAAAAAATACCTTTAAAATTAAAACCCCAAGCACTTTATTGGAAATATTTTAAATTATCAAGAAAAAAAATATTAAAATTTATGATTTATGTCGTGAATATTTGTTTTAAATAGAAGATCTATAATTACATGGCTCAGCTATAAAAATCACGAATAAAATTTATTGTACAATAAAATCGTTTACACCACAATGATGAATGTTTATTGTTGTTATTTATTAAAGGAAGATGGCCAAACCTAATAATTTTAATTGCTTCATGTTGCGAGTGTGTCATGTTGTTGTAATGCAATTACTCGCTTTGTGGGTATCACTTGGGATCTGCAAGTTCCAAGTATAGATTTCGACACTTCCTTTCTCACACCTTCGCTCCCGCCGAGCCTTATTCTGGCGCAACTCTGTCGGAGGCACAGTGCACACAAACCTTCATAACTTAAGTTTAAAAGGGCGTAAGCCAATCCCAGATTTGATGAGCAAAACACTTTTTTAGGAACAATTGTAGCAACTTTCTTATTTCGAAAAATGTTGTACCATTTTTGTATTCCAACGCGTGCCTTTATTTGGATTATCGTCTTGGTAAGGAAAGATTACAGGCGGCGTAAAATACGACCAGAACACTCCATCGGACATGAATGGAGATTGTAAATCATAAACAGTTACGTTTCTTTTTTTTCCACTTTTTTAAAATCCTGATCTTATCTTTAAGCTTTTATTTTCATGTGTTACACATTACATACCATGACCACATAAACTAAACCATCGCATCTCATCTAATTATCGTAAAATACTTTGTAATTACTACCGGAAAGTCGTTAAAACAAATGACACACTGAGATATGAGCGCATTGTTTAACCTTAGAATATAAAGAATGTGAAGCGAATTTTTTTCTAACTTAATATGTTAAGGTTACCATGTCCAAAAAATTAGATTTACTGGAAACTATTTTATTCCATGAATAAGTGAAGTAACGGGCACAACCATGATAATTTCTTGATTTTAATCTTAAAATCTCAATAATTATCACTTTATTAAATCCATATTCTAAAAAAACGAAGTAATTACTTAAATTAATTCTACTTAGCGGAATAAGTTGCGGTTTAAAGTAATCCATGCAACCAACATCTGATTGCAAATTGATGTAAATTAATTTAATTAAAAGTGCTTTAAACATATTTATACAACGAAAGTAGTAAGTAGTAACAATAAAAAGAGTAATTTCCTTATTAAAATAAAAGCCAAGAGCAATCGTCGCATGTCAAATTGAAAATGGATACTAATTAGAATATTTTAATCGCTCTTTCTAATTACCAGTAATTTCAGGTTTATGGTGACAAAATTTTCTTAAAACCATCTTTAAAGTTGTTCCAATATTTCTACCAGTCATCTGAATAATTAAAGGTTTCATAAAAATAAATAAATTCAGGAATATTATTCTCCTTCTTAATAAGATTAGATATTTTTAGAAATTGCACAAAATTTTTACTAATTTGAGTTAAAATAATTGCTCCGAGTTGTTCTTATTTCCAAGTAGGTACTCATCTACTTAGTATAAAAGTTAATTGAATATAATCATCTTAAACAATCTCATCCATGTTAGTTTCTCTATGTTTAATTTTAATTAAGGCAAAATAAGAAACAAAAGAAACTGAAAAGTACAGGCGAGTAAATTAATACGTCTGGTGGTAAAGTATCTCGCCCACCCATCAGTACTTTTAAGCCTTTGGAGATGTTCCAAGCAAGAAACATCGATCAGCTGCGTCAGCAGTGCTCATGATCGTTTGTTACACTAGAAGGCAATTGGATGAGTTCGAAGATATGACCATTCATGTTAAAAGAGCGCGCGAGATCCTGAATGGAACGATCCTCATACATCATTGCCAAGCGATAATTTATGTTTATTAATTATTGCTCTTAAAAAGAAGGTACCACAAATTAAAATATATGTGACTGCTTTAATTAAAAGCAAAAAGATGTTTTAATGATGAATTGTATTTTAGAAAATGATATTCCCATGCGTGAAGCGTAGTAAAAGCTTTTAGAGTATTTCCGTGGGCTTAGCTGTTTTTTGGCATGGTTGTAATAACATGTTTGCTAGGAAATATTGATAATAAATTAGGAGGAGTACCATGACGTAAACGGTTTTGTATGTAGCAGGTGGTTCCGAACTGTTGGTGCTACGTTAAATATTAAGATATTCGATAGGACGTGGCATGAAAAGCGAGGTACCTGCATCGAACAAGGTAAAAAGTGAAGGCGTCTAAACCTGTTGGACTGGTGTCAAAGCGCGTGGGCCGATCGACTCCTAGTGAACAGGGTTCCTCTCTCGAGGTACAAAAATTTGCTAGAAAAGGAGTTGCACCCCAGCTTCACCAACGCCAATTTGATCGTCATACTCTGACACTTCCTTATCAAATCTGATCATCTACCTAATTTATTACCGGCATTAAAGTGTCCCAATTGTGGAAACTTTAATGACGAGCAAAAAACAAAACACGTTCACACTTAAATCAATCAAGGTGCCAACCTAATTAATTTTTTTTGGTGAATTTTTTAATTGCCGGAAAAAAGGGTGCTCACACACATTACACATAGCCTGCGAACGTTGACCCATTATGCGTGGAGCGTGAGCGAGCATGTGCATGTTTTCCACACACATACACACACCTAAGAACACACACGTTCAACACTTCGACACCGTTTCCGAAGAACCCGTTTTTACATTTCACTCAAGACAACGAGCACTTGATCATTTCCAAACGCTCTCCTCCGACGACCTCCTTCGCCACGGTGACATTCCGTGGATTAAAACGTGTCGTTTTCAACACAAAAACTCAAAAATACGAATTCCTAATCAACGCTTTTTCTTATACTCGAATTTTTACGAGAAAATTCTAACTACACGTAATTTAAGGAAAGCAAGTGTAATTTCAAATGATCAGAATACTAATATGAAAAATCTGTATTTAATTTAATTAAATCAAACATTCTGTAAAAGCAGGAGTATAAATTAATCCAAACCAAAAACGCTAATAAAATTAACATTTCATTGAAATGTACCGGTTGTTCTACTTGACTTGCACTACACGGGGTTTATAAAACAGTAAAATATAGAGGTTGAAAAACATTGAAATTGTTGTTTCTTATATTATCTTTAATTTATAGTCAATTATGTATAAGAACGCAATAAGTTAATGGTTATGTTAATACCATTTTTTTCATATCTCATATAAATATCTCATGTCACATGAAAAACTTTTTGTATCAACATATAACAGTTCGATCAAATCAGCGCCCTAAAAATAGATTTGCAGATCGTTCGATTAATGAATAAGAAAAATGGAATAGCGGACTAAAAAAATTGCATTTTTGAGATAAACATTATTTATTTGGCATTAATCTTGTTTGTTTTATTCGAGGATACTCACATAGGGGAGGAGTTGGACTAAAAACCTACTAATTTTAATCAAATATTTGAAAATACTTAATAAAATATTTTTTTAATCGAGGAATTTGTGTTGGTAGATTAGGACCAGTAAGTAATACGTAAATCCAGGAGATTTCTTGTATCCAACTTTATTCAAAGACTTATTTTGCTACATGTTTCGAGTATCCTAAACCCATCATCAGCCACTAAAACATTAATTAATGTTTCTAAACTAAATTATAATTAATTGTAATCGAGAAAGTTTTTCGAACCATTAATGTTTTAGTGCCTCTTACTGGTTACTGGTTTTATTTGGAATATACATACATACATACCTATTTAAAAAAACTTGTTCAAAATAAAACATTAGAATTCATTATTTATTACAGGGTGTGCCGTTCGTGGTTCACCAAACGTCAAGGTTAGAAAGTAGAGCAAATTTTATCACGAAAAAACCAAAAAAGTAGGGTCTATCTTTTATGGTTTGAAAGTTACAGGGGTTTGAATTTGACATCGCCCGTATTTGCCATAAATCAGTAAATGATCAATAGCTGCTTAGTAAAAAGATTAAAAAAGAATATAATTTTAAAGCTGAAAATATCCTCTTTCCATTGGTAATAATGATAAAGCACAAATCGTTTATCAAGTATTAAAAAAAATCGAAAAGAAAATAAAATCCAGAAAAAATTGTTTTTTAGCAGTTTTTAAAGATTTTCTCCAAGATATAACCTATTAAGGGCGTGGTTTTTTTAATTTTCTAAAAATTCGTTAAATTGTCTAGAAATTATGAAAAATTTTGAAACCCTAACTCTATTTATGCACTCACTAGAGCCTTCTAAACTTACTCCTATGAGAATAGATTCTAAGCATAGTTAGTTACAATTGAGGTGCGGCTTCATTTTTGTTATTATTTGATAATACAACTGTTTCAAAAGCCATCAAAATTTAACTTTTGCTTATAAAAGTTGATTATTAAGCAACCATTGATCATTTACTGATTTCTGGCAAAAACGGGCGATGCCATAATATGTGGGACCCACTTCTGGGTAGTAGATGTCAAGAGAATAAGAAAAGTTCATATAAACTTATGTCCAATTTCACCTCATAAGGGAACTACAGCTCTTTAAATGTGTTGTTATAAAGTAGGTTTTTTTCTGGTTATTTAAAAACAAATCGAAGTACAAATTAACAGATTTGATGTTTGGTGTGAATCATAATAGAGTCAGGATACGTTTTCGTGATTTTTTTCAATTTCTTAAAAAGTTTTGGGTAAGACAATAAAATAAAAATCCATGGCTAACATGATTTTTTAAATTTAAATTGTGTTGACCATCAATAAAATAATAAAATGCATTTTCTTCGAAAACGGCGCATTCTACCGACTTTAAATAAGAATACCTTTTTTGTTAAGAATTAAATGGGGAACATTAATTTGAAGAAAAAAAATTGTGTAAATGTTAACTACAAACAAGTTATGACAATTTTTAACCTCAACTCCCCCCGAATCTACCCTTTCAAAGAAAGCAAAAATATTGAAAAAAATTCACAAAAATGTATCCTAGGTGTATTATGATTCACAACAAATTTCAAATCTCTACCCCAATTTGTTTTGAAATAAACAAGCAAAAACCTACTTTTTTACAACACCTTTAAAGAGCTGTGCGCTCTTATGAGGCGAAATTGGACATAAGTTTATATGAACTTTTCTTATTCTTTTGACATCTACTACCCACCCTTACGGAACACCCAGTATAAAGTTAATATACAGGGTGATTCAGACCACCCATTTATCTCAAGAACGCGTTTTCGCACATCACTAAAATAAAAAACTTAATTACCAAAGTGAACCTAAAGAATCCATTGGTAAACTTATTTGTTTCCGGAACAACCCGGAACTATCCGGAACCGGTAAATAAAAATTATTGCATATTTTGAAGAATTTTATAAATTTATTAACTCTTTCTATAAATTCTAATGTTTTACCAACTTTAAATATCTTACTTGTCCATATTTCAACAAAATTCTTCAAATTATGGAATAATTATTATTTACTTTTTTTTAACATTTTTTTCGTTTTTCGAATAAATTCTAAACTATGGAAAATACATATTAAAAAATATTTTAATAAAAGTTGTCTATATTGAAAAGACCTATCAAACCACATCAAACTCGACCTATGTTGCAAGTTAAAAAATCAAAGTGATATCCGGTTCACTATAGTTCCGGGTTGTTCCGGAAAAATATAAGTATGGTCTGATAGGTCTTTTAAGAACAAACGTCTTTTATAAAAATAGTTTTTAATATTTTCCATAGTTTAGAATTTATTCAAAAAACAAAAAAAAAATTATAGGAAGATGATTTCTTGGGTTGAGGACAAAATAAAATGTACTTTTTTTTTTCTTTTTGGTTTTATTACGCGACTAGTTTCGGAACTTTTTGGTTCCTTTTTCAAGCTACAATACAAACAAAATACATTAAAATTATAACTAAACAATTTCAAAATTTTTTTTAACAAAAGGCACATGTTTTGATTATAATACACTCCTTTGTAACATACCTAGTACTTGTTGTATTTAAAAGAAAAATTGTTAATAAAGGTAAATAAAAATTATTGCATATTTTGAACAATTCTATAAATTTATAAACTCTTTCTACAAATTCTACTATTTTACCAACTTTAAATATCATACTTGTCCATATTTAAACAAAATTCTTCAAAATATGCAATAATTTTTATTTACTTTTTTTAACATTTTTTTTGTTTGTCGAACAAATTCTAAACTATGGACAATATTAAAAAAATATTTTTATAAAAATTATTTGTTTTTGAAAGACCTATCAAACCATACCAAACTCGACCTATGTTGCCATTTAAAAAATCAAAGTTACCTCCGGTTCCGGCTAGTTCCGGGTTGTTCCGGAAAAAAATAAGTTCACCAATGGATTCTTTAGGTTCACTTTGGTAATAAAATTTTTTATTTCGGCCATGTACGATAACGCGTTCTCGAGATAAATGGGTGGCACGGGTGGTCTGAATCACCCTGTATATTTTCTTGATATAATATGATAATTTGGAGTAATATTAATTAAATACTATATAAAATAAAAAGAAAATTCTTTAAACTTCAACTTCAAAAGCGACTAAAGTTTGGAAGAATAGTTCATCTTCAGGCACTTATAATCAGGAAAGAATACTAATATAATAAAAAATATGAAATTTCACGCCTTCAATTATAAATTTCATATTTTAGTGCTACTATTGAGAATATCGTCTACATGTAAAAGAAACTGATATGACAAAAAAACAGATAAAAGTCAATTGTTTAATTACTAATTAATAAAACTGGAACTCTTCGCCTTTTAGCAGACTTTAATTAATTTTTTTGACGTTACCTCAGTTCACAAAACTATCCACAGGGCGTCTAGATACTAAAAATTGCTAATTAACTTGAAACAATCATTTTCTCTATTTTGTGTTTTTTAGCTTTAATAAACGTTTTTGAGTGGGTTAATAGCCTCATAATACATGCAAATGATAAAAAAAGTAATAATAAAAAAAATCTAATATTGATACAAATTGTAGCAAGGTGAGGGTGTAAGGGTATATTAAAAAAAAGATAAAGTGTAAGGAAAAACCTGTCTCTACAGTACAAAAAATGGACCTACAACTTTCTTAATTTCAGAAAATTTGTAAGAAATAATTTTAGTAAATAAATTGTTAATAATACTTTTATAGCATTTTTTACCAAAAACTGATTTTTTTCAAACATGTGCACTTCTACGGCTTAAGGTACAGAGGAAATCGTTATTTCATCTTTAAAATGAGATTTATTTGGAAAAAGATGGTTTTGAGAGTAAAATCACTAATTATGTTTTTACTGGCATAGGTAATTTGCATTGTTTTATAAATCCTGGACTGGTTACAAATTTTTAAAGATTTCTTAAAAAATAGAAGAATGTGTTCTTATTTTATTTTAATTAAAGAGAAATGAGAAAAGAAGTTTTTCTATTCTTGCGGAATTCGTATTCAAGAAAATTAAATTACTTTAGCGACATTTCCTTAAATTCTGTCCAAATATTTTGTCTGTGACCCAATTGTATTTTCTTGCCCTGTGCATTTATGTAAAATTCATCTAAATTTTAAATATTTATATAATTTTATGTAAGAATAATGTCGAAGTTACTTAACCATCATGGTTTAGTCTTTAGTCTGTTACTTAAACTAAATTGAAATAAATATCTACAATTTTGCAAAAAAAAACAAACAAAAATAACCTTTTATGGGTCTGTCTTCACTCGTTTTCCTGATACTTGCCATTTAAGCGAAAAAAAGCCATTTTTGATTTAACACTAATAAAACAAATGACAAATTTGGGCTAAAATTTTGACAAAAAATTTTCAATATCGTCTTGTTTACAGCTATTATGACAAATTTAAATTTGTGATGAGCTTCTATCAGGGTACCTCATGATTCATGAGTCATGAAAAGCAAATTGACCATGAATTATACAAAATTTTCAAATGGAAGATTTTCGACAATAATGGTGGTGAATCTCCTAAAAACTTGAGGTACAGTTAGAGTTCTATCAAAAAAGTGACGGCCAATAACATGTCCTCTCCAAACATTTAAGGACCATTTATTTTGATAATCAATATTGCGCACCCAGTGTGGGTTTTAAGTTGTTTACTGTTGACAGGTCTATTGTTTTTGAAGGTGGCTTCGTCACTACACAAAATTTTATTTATTAGATTTACATTCGCGGTCATCATGTTTTGTATCAAATAAAAAAATTCCACTCTATTTTTGAAGTCATACCATACAGTGTCTGGTATAATCGTGGTATAATTCAATATAATATGGATGCAACCGATGTTCTTTAAAAATGAAGATTTTGAAACATCAGCTTGAGCGGATACTTCTTTTGTACTAATCGAAGGATTTTCTTCAACCATCAATAAAACATCCAGAACAGAATTGAAGGTAATACTTTGCTATAGTTTTTTTATTGTACAACACTTTGACCGAACTTTTAAAACGCTTCATCAATTTTCTCATTTAGAAAAGTTAATGAACTGAATGGTTTTGGTTTTTAGCTATTATCAAAAGTTCAAAAAAAAATCGTAAAAAACGAAATTCTATAAAATATTATATTCTCTTAAAAGGTATGTTTTTTTCAAAGCTACTTTTGAAACGAGCATAATATTTTAGCTTGTTTTCGTTTGAAAACAAAAATCAACCTTGACGTTTATTTTTTCATGCAGGAGTAAATACCAGTAAATCATAGGAAGGTCGTCACCGACAACGTATCAAGGAGTACTTCTAGTGGTTTACGTTCATAAATGGAATGTGGCGCGTGCTAAATTTATTATACACTATTAAAAAAATCGTTATAAGCTAGGATCTCTCGTAAAAAAACGTACGTTTGTGTGAAGAAACCTGCAGGACCCGAGTGAAAGTAGGGTCATAAATCAAACGACTATGGTCATCTTAGCTAAACCAATGTTTGATAATAATTAATGATGATTTATTATTAATAATTCTTTGTTGGTTAAAAAAAGTAAATTTAGCAATTTGGAATTTAAAAGGGCTAGTGGATGTGATCATTTATCATGGTAGGTAAGGCATGAGGTGCACCATGAGTAAACAGAAACATCAGTGTCAGGTACATGACTAAACAAGCCGTTGGCATTAGTATTCGAAAGTAATTATGAATATTGGAAGCTTGTTTTATGCAGTCACTTGATTGTTTACATTTCGCCGGGAAAGAACACATTGATTGGAAATATAATTGACTTGTTAAATTGAAATTGGTCGGACGGTTGTCGTGGTAGGGGGGCAAACTGCATCAATCAATTTAAATAAGCTTTGATGATTGATTAAGTTGCCACAAAAAACGCCGATTCATAAATTCATAAGTTAATATCGCGTTGAAATTATTAAGATTCGCGAAGGTAGGCTGCAGTGTAGTGTATCATCCATCAATAAAATGGTAAAAAATGGTTAAACGACGATCAGCTCAATCAAATTGCAAACCTTTTTGTGCGTTACGTGTGTTGAAACATAAACAACTCAGCGTTCTACCCCAGAAAAAAGCAATGCTGAATTTAAATTAATGTCCGCAACTGAAAAATAAAACGAGTACGTGTGCTTAAATGCTGAAATTATTTTACGTGCGATTTCTAGTAAGGAGTACGTTTGGAATAAGAAACAAATTAATGGGTTTAAGCGAAGGTTTGAGCGAGCACCGCAAATGATAATAATTAGGCGAGATAATCTCATTAAAGGCCGTTTACTGCCGGCCACTTAAAAATCATATATGTTGATTAATGTAAATGCACTTAATTTTATGTAGGAATGAGCGCCGCGCGCGTGGCACATATTTTATTCAGGTATATTACCTCACCGTGAACCCATATACATTCATGAAGATTATAAAAACATCGTTTAAAATTTCGCACCACTTATCATAATTATTTCATAAACCTCTTCATTTCATTTACACACCTTAAATACTCACTAATTTAATTTTAAATATCATCATTTTATTTATTACACATGTGGCTTTTTCTGATATCCAACAATCACGCAAAAACCTAGCAATTCCTCTTTCTTCTATAAGTTCATCAATCATAATAGACAACAACAAAGTTGCACACAATCCATATCTCAAGAATTGTATGGGGTTGATCTCATACCATCTAGCTTTCTTCAAAGATGGTGGAATAAGAAAATGCTATAAGGCGACTCAGTACAACCTTTTTTAAACAACCGAAAAGGATGTACTAGGAACTCTAATTCAGAAGGTCGATTATCAAAAGAGGTTGACAATATCATCTATTTCTAATAGATATGTACGATTCCCAAAGAAGTTGTACTGTAGTTTTTGATGGCTACACCAATATATCAAAAAGTACAAACGTTGCAGAACAGAATCGTAGATAACTACTGAAGATATACGTAGTTCACCATGGAACTGACACTACAGTCAATCAAGAGATCTTCCTCTCGAATGCCAACAACAAAAACCTTCTAATCAAGCTGTTGATGCAAAAACTAATATCAATTCCTTCCAAGCAAAGGATTATGCAGATTTGAATATTATATCTACGGTCATTAAAAAATCAGTTTCCTTATTAATTGACTCTGATAGGCGAAGATTGTAAGCAAGAAATGATTTAACTGTTTAGTATTATTTTATCATACTTTACTCATACTTTTATCGGCAGGGTCGTGGATTGAAGATGGTAGTATTGGGTCCCAGCCAGGCGTAGTTATTAAAAAACACATAAGCCTTTGATATATGAATATTAAAAAAAATATGTAATTCAGTGAATACAAAAAATTAAAAAAACTAATAATTATTACCTATTCAATTGAATATTAAAATGTTTACTTTAGATCAACTTCGGAAAGGTTAGACTTCTTGTTCCTAGTTAACCATGGACACAAACAGCCATGAGGCTAAACCATAACTGAAATTGATGAACTTATTGGCTATACATCAGCTGCATTGAATTGAAATCAGCTTTTAACAGATGATCAAGTACGGCTGAAGTAATATTTAATAACAAATCCCTAACACCACTGTTACATCAAAACCCAAATTTGGAAGGCACCAGAGATCAGAAAACGACAGCAATGGCCTGACGAGGAACTGTCCGACGATTAACTTCCTCTTCACCAACTTACCGAAGAATGGTTAACATACAAAAACAAAATTTTAGTTCTAATTCAAGCAAGAGCGCATTAAAGTGAATATAAAATGTAATTGAATCTATAATAAAATGGAATTAATAAAAACTATTGCTACAAATAGCAAATAATCTAAATTGTGAAGCAACCGCAATAATTCTGTCACGTCAGGGTGCAAGTAACATAAAAACATGCAAAAGCGATTGATATTAATTAGATCTCACCCAGAGAATCAACCACCGTAAAGTAAAATCGTTTAAATTGGGTTACCTTAAAAACACAATGTGTTCAGACCAATTTTAAGATAAAATCTCAATGTACAAAATTCGTCTTGCCAAATTGAAATAGATAAATTGACACGATAAGATAAGATGAAAGGTGTAATTAAACCAATGCTTAAGGATTTCTAGATCAAGATAGAGAGATTATTTAAGATATACCGAGACCAAACTTCAATGCTCATAAAACTGATATACCGATTGATCAAACTTTAAAACATTATTTATATTTTTACAGGAAATCCTGTTGTTGGCGAAACCCCTCCCTATAGTGAGGAAAAGACTGCACAGCAACGTATTCTTCTCAAGAGCTGCAGCAGCTGCCTTCAGATATGTGGGGTATATTCTTACCTGGTTGGAAGGAGAGAAATGGGGAGCTGATACCAATACTGTCAGAGAGAAATGCTGTCCCCGACGAAATTCTCCGAACTGTATTTTATCAGTGTCAAAAAGATTTCGATTCAGGTATATGCAATTTTAGAACGACATCATTGAATTGCTCAGCAATATCCTTCAACTGCTAGGATAACTGCCACTAAGAGGTTACAATTAACGAGGATGAGGACATGAGGAGGAAGAATAAGTCGATCACGTTGGAGCTTCCTTGGAGGATTCATTTTATTTTTCTGATGATGTGGAGTGACTCTCCCAACTCCCTCCAAACAAGAAGAATTTCAAGGACATTATGCATTATCATCGATTTTTTTTTTGTTTAAAAATAACTAATGTAAATAAACGTACTTCAAACTATAATATGTTGTGGTTTTATAAAGGTACTTATCAATTTCCCACTATTTGAAGTGTAGCAACTCATTATACCAAATGCATCAACTTACATCAATAAATAGATAAAAAATACCAAATGAATGCAATAAACCTATCATATTCCAGAAATAATCATAAAATTTACCATGTTGACGAAAAATGTAATCCGAAACAGTGTTTTCCGAAAATAGGCGATTTTCAGATAACTCAAGAACGTTTAAAAATACCAACTTTTTGTAAAGATTATCAGCTTCCAAAAAGGTAGAAGTAATTTCTTCTGTAGGGGCAATAGTTTTCGAGTTATAAGCAAAAAACCAAAAAAGTTAAATTTAATACCTTCCGGGAAACGCCCAGAGATCATCTCCTAAAATCGAGGACTTTTAGAATGTTTACCTCCTAATGACCCCAAACCCATCTCTGAAGTCAAAAATTCTGCCCCCTTCATGCTCTATATAATCATTCGTTGACTACTTTAAAAGAACTGAACACATAAGCATCAACATTATTTTAAAATATTTATTGCTATTTTAATAAACGCACTAATATAGTATTATGTTAATTCATTTTAATATTGTTTATATGTTAAGTTGTTTGAGTTGAAATAAAAAATTGATAATGTAAATAGGTATGCATTACGTTAGAGCAGAGCGTGTTAAAAGGAAGTTGATACATCAACGCTTACACGCATCATCCATTGTTTTGACAATCTAATGCGTTTTACGATGAACAGGAAACACCATTAGCATTTTACTATTGAAGAGCTATTCCATTAATGTTTGTTGAAATTGTTGTTAATCATGTATCCTTTTATTTCCTCGTTTTTGATTAAAAGGCGATTAAAAATTGTTCAGCAGCTTTAGGCGGATTTATAATGCAAGAATTCAAGAACCCCGCTTCGATTGTTTGAATTTCATGCGAAACCGATATTAAGCTCTTGTCCTAATGTTGTTTTATTTTCCCGATGCGTGGTTATCCTAAGGCGACACCTGCCAAGCTCGGACATGGAGCAGAAAGAGCGCAACAGCAGCAGCAGCATCGAAGAATTCTTGGAATCCGACAGGACGAACGCTTATCCTGCGGCGCTCCGTTTGCATGTTACTAGATGTGGGAATGACCGGACTCCTGCACCGCATCAGCTCGTTACGCCAACACAATGCTCCATCCCTAATTATCCCGTCAAAAATTATATATGCACCACCATTATTAATAGCTTATCGGACCATTATCCGCCGCCCGCGAATGCACGAAGAGATAAATTCCCCAACTTTCTTGCACGCTTTTCTCAGAGATCTGAAACGAATATCCCTGAAATTAATTACCCACAAAAAGCCGGATCAGATTCTTTCCCTTCGCATAATTTTGTCTTGATCCCTGGCGTCCGGCGACCCTTATTTTCGCAAGTCCTGACAAATAAGACACACTATTTGTCCACTTTGCTGGACCAATTGATTTACATTGATACGGCCGCGTTTTTTGCCTCTTTTCTTATGCCTAACCCCGAGATCAGTCCAAACAACCCTCTGGGGGCGATTTGTCGGACAAGTGTCAGACCGGACATCAATTACTCGCCCTGGATATAAATTCTTTTTAAATTATCTCCACATCCTTACAAAACACTACGAAAACATGCCAATTTAAAAGGGAAATATATCTACACACTTTTCCACTTATTTTGTCCAATGATTATTTTATTTATTTACTAAAATAAATTAAATTAGTGAAACAATACCAGTGACTATTGTTTTATCATTTTTGTTTATGATATATATCTTTTTTCTAGATATACATATATTTCTTGCCACTCTTCCCTTCGGGAGGGATAAAAAATAGGTCAATAGGAGGATAAGTTATCTCGTATCTCAAACATTACTTATAGAAAGACCCACCGAACTGGGAGTAAACAATGAAATTGAAAATGTTACAAAATCATCATCATCATAATATATGCTGATGACTTAAAAATATTGAAGAACATCACTTCGGAAGAAGATTATAGCGTGTATTCAGCGACCGTGATGAAAAATTTAGAGACGTCGTTATCGTTAATCACGTGATTAAAAAATATGTCTTCATAAGAAATATTTTCTTAAAGACGTGATTAACTTTAACGCAATTCATCGTTGAGCAGAAAGTAACGAAAATAATATGATTTTAGAATAAATAATGAGTCTCTAAGTACGAATACGAAAATCAAAGATCTGGACATACTATTCGATCCCAAATTGAAATTTGACTAAGATATTATTTTTCTCGTAAGTGAATGATTCAAGTTACTTGGATTCATACTAAGAAATTGTAAACTTTTTAATTCGATTGAAACAATCGTTTTATTTTATAACGTCTCTAAGTTAGAACGTATTGTTTGGTCCCCATATAAACAGAATCATTTAATATTATTGGTATCAGTACAAGAACGTTTTCTAAAATATTTACATAATGTCAAACATAAAATTATATACCCAGACTATAGAATAAGTTACCTAAGTTTGCTTGATGTATTTGAATTTAAAACTGTTATTGTAGTATTCACTATCTATTTAACTGATGAATTGTTAAATAAAATAATTGTGTACATGTACAGGATAGAAGCTAGAAATCCTTCAAGTTTTTCCTATGCTACATCAAATGTATTCACATGAAGTCACCTAATTACGTTATTATCCCAAAATCAGATTGATTCGAAAGTAATGAATTCACCTATTTAGAAGTTATGTATCAATTAAAATGTACATTAAGTTGCTGCTGATATCTTCTTCGGTGAACATTTTATTAAATTTCAGAATTCAATATGTATTCGTATTATTAATCATTAGCTGTACTACTTTTAATATGTAAGTTAGTCTATATTTTGAATATGCATGTCTGTTGGACAATAAATAATATATTATTATTATTATTATTATTATTATTATTATTACAAATTATAATCATCCTATTAATAAACACCAACACATTTACCAGTCGCCGAGCAAAATATGCCAAAACTCATCAAACAATTTATGAAGATTTTCAAATTTTTGAGAACAAGAATTTTGGCACTTTTAAAAGTTATATCAAAAGGAATATCAATAACCATAATTTTGTTAAGATGGAGTGTGGTAAGTGCAAACCGGTATTTGCTTATTTGGGATTTGATATTTGAGCCTAAATATTTCCAGTCTGTTATAAATACTCAACAACTTTGGTATTAAACGATTACCCAGTTATTACGATTTAGGGCCGGTTTATTAATCTGTCCAGTAAAGTGTCAGTTAGTTACTTGTTCAGTAAGGTTACAGGTCACCTGTAAACAAAATGGGTATATTCATTCTATTTTATCTGTCAGGTAACTACTGAACATTTTGCGACGAAAGAGACATGGCAACAATGTTTTTTTGGCTTTTGGCGTTTTTTGCACTTCCATTTTGTTCTATTTTTATAAATTTTATTACATTTATGACGTTTGAGTAAAAAATAAATTCTTTCTGTAAAATATTTTGGCGAATGTACAAAGCGATTAACGGTTAATTTTTTTTATAATTTGTTTTTTTTTGATATACAAAAGTCTAAAATCTTGTGCCTTCTTATCTTTGTTGGGGCAAAACAAACAAAAAGAGTATATCGTATTTCTTAAATATTGGGCACTTATGCTATTTTAATGATTAATGATTTTTTTGGCAATACTTAAAACAACATGGTTAAATTCATGATTTGAGCATTCGATTTTCGTTTTAAATATTTTTGTAATACAAAAAAGTGTCATAATAAAAATTAGGAGTCTGAATGTTCCCGAAGTGTTGCAGACTTTTGAAAGATTATAAAAAACTAATAAAATTTTGCGCGCTTATTTCGGGGAATCAAAAATTTGTAATGCTAAAAATTAAATATGATGGATTAAAAACAAAAGTTCGCGAAGGAAAGTCTGAAAAATTTAAAACCGGTGGTGTTGCAGAAGTTCCAGTAAGTATACCCTGGAAGGAAAAACTCCAGATCACCCCAATAATTTAAATTAACCAATTATTGAAACCAACTGAACTAAGACATCGAGGATTATATACATAGCATCAATAATAATAACTATTTTAATTTATAAAATTGAAAAACAAATCGATATTTTCTTCAAATTTGAGGTTATAATCTTCTCATTATCTCTTTACTGCTCCTTACTGGGAGGTCAAACTGATCAGTAAATTAAAGTATCCAGTAACCTAAATTTACAGAAAGGTTGCTAGTACTGACAGGTGAATATACACTTACAGATGACATTCCCGTCAGTAACGCTAATGAACACTTTACTGAAAGGTGAATAAACCGGCCCTTAATTTAGATTCCTTCTTTGTAAATTTTCATTTTATTAGGAACGTGTAAAATAAGTCAACTAAGTTGCATTCTCCCCAAAAAATGTTGGTCTTTCACCGTAAATAATTTACTTTCGCACAACATAAACTCAAAAAAATCTTTTTAAATATCTATCAAAAGAAATATCAAACTATAGCAGATGACACGAAATTTGAAAGAAATTAAAACGACTTAAGAAATATTTCTTTTGTGCCTTCGATATCTTTGCACGTGATTTACCTAAGTTTTAATGAACTTTTATTATTCTTTTGACATATACTATCCGATAAGTATAAAACACCCTGTATTAGAAATTAGAATAAATATAGGTTGTTTACCATATTCCCCTGTTTAAAATCTTAACTCAGTTCACTTGGGCATTGGGCAAATATTATTTACCTATTTCGTTATAAATTAAAATTATAAAATTAATTGGTCAAATGCAACTCTTGATAACTTTATTTTTATATGAGGGTTTCTTAACCTTCATCGAACTGAGACCTTCATCGAACTGAGCCGGGTACAAACGTACCCTAAGGTTAAAATTTTAAAATTTTTTGCTCTAAACTTGAGCTTTGTTCTTTAATTAAAAATAATACGTTATGTTTAAATTATGTTCTGTTAATGCATAATTATGAAATTGACATAAAAAAACAAAAAAAACATAATTTTTTTGTGGGGTACAAACGTAGGTTAGGTTAACCATAAAAAATCGTATCTAATTTTATCTCAGTAGAAAAAACATACCCATTCCTGAGTTAGTTCACTACCGGTAAATTTATTTTTACTTTTTATTAATGGAATAACTCGTGGGAAGAATTTTGCAAAATATTTATAATCTGAACCTTGACTTTAATTGAAACATGCACACTTTTATAATACTAAATCAATAACAATGGCTGTGGGCAAATTGCACGGGGTTAATTGGAAGAAATATTATAGTTAACTTATTAAATAAGCGGAACTTACCCACAGCCATAACAATAAACCACCCGATACAAAAGTTACAAGGTGGATGGACAAGAATTTTCTAAGGTAAAACCGGCCCAAAAAAGTTTCTCACTACTCAAAGCGTAAGATGATATCTATAATTCGTTATCCACTAATAACTTTTTCAAAAACGTATTGAATTTTTTCAAAAAAAAATAACTTTCTCGTTACAAACCACGACAGGGACGGTACTTTTTGGCCGATTTTAAAGTTCAAAGTGGTTTCAATTTTTTTAAGCTTACTGTGATTTCTCCTTTAGTTCAACAAATAAAAAAATGCGCTAATAACCAAAAAACAAACAGATATTCGCATAGTATAATGATTTCAATTTTACAATACCGATATTTTTGTAACACATGTTGTAACAATGAAAACAATGTTGTTTTAAAACCTCTTTTAAATAATATGTTTTCATTTACTTTGTCTTCAAATTTAATTTTCTGTTTTGTAGTTTGAAAATTTCTAATTGCGTTAACCTTTGAATAAAAAAAGGACCTACAACTTTTGTGTTTTGTAGTCTTAGATTGAACAACTTTACGCTCTCAAAATTGTCATATGAAAGAAGAAACTTTGTTTGAAGACGTGTCAGAGCTATTTTTAGTTTGTTGAATCCTAAGCTACAAAAATGGCAAATTATTTTTTAGAGATAGTAGATTTGTTTTTCTTTAAAAGATAGTCCTTTTTATTAGAAGTATTATTTATACTATGAAACTTTAAAACTGAATGTTTTTTTAACAAAATATGTTTATAGTTTAAAAAAAATTAAAAGGAAATAAAATTTTTTGTTTCACAAAATTATCTACTTAAATTTCCTAAAAAAACGCACTCTAATTTTAAATTTTAAATGCTATCATTTTTAAGGGATATTAGAGATTACATTTTCTGAAACGTAAACTGTAACAAATCCGGAATTTTTATCAAAAACTGAAAATTAAAACATTATTTGTTTATTAAAAGTTGCACTTGTTATAAAAAATATTAAATTAGTAAAGGTTATAACCTTTACTAATTTAATATTTTTTACAACAAGTGCAACTTTTAATAAACAAATAATGTTTTAATTTTCAGTTTTTGATTCAAATTAATATTTCCCGCGCTAATGTATGTTTGGTTACATATTCTAGTGACGTTACGTACGTGACAAAATAATTGAAAATTTAAACTTGCAAGGAAATAATCAAGCGCATTTAATAATACAAAGTAAATTAGGTAAATTGACGTTATTTACTTGACTATAACAGTGGTTAATAAACGTTAAACGCTAAATTCGTCTGGACAACTATCACGGACGTGACGTCATTTTATAATACCGCGCTAGGCCGCAAGAGGAAGATTGCTTAGCTAGAATCGCCAATTATCTAATATGACCATCTGGTTTATTTTATTTATTATTTTAAAAAATAGGACTACAAATCATTATACAGGGTGTCCAAATTGAGTTACATCATATGGGTATCTTTGTTATTAATATTATCATGAAAACCGATTTTGTGATATGTTTGTAAAAAACATATTTACATTCTACGTTACGATACAAATAACTTTTACCCGAAACATTTTCTTGTAACTTTTCTAGTTAATGAAATAATATCCTTTTTCAAAAATTGCATTTTTCAGCTTTTTCCGCTTATCTTCGGAATGGCTCGAAATTTTTTATTTTTTTAAACGGCATCTGAATAATAATACCTATCTAATATCTACAAACAGTCAATAATAAAATTTTCATATGTTAAAATTTTCGGAAAGTTTTTATCCTTTTCCCACAACTTTCAAAATTTGGACTTGACAGATTATTGCACGAAGTTCTTCAATTTACCTAACACAGCATTGTCAAATCTCGCAATCTAAATGATGTAACTCACAGTGATGAGACATTCTCACCTAAAAAAAAGTGAATTTGTTGTCTATGTTTACTTGCGTAAAGTATTTGTGAAATATTCTTACTATTACAAAAAAAACTTGGATACATTTAGGTGCAATTTAAAAACAATGATAACAATATTGTGATTCAAGAGGAAAGATGCAATTAAGAAACGTTTGACAGAAGATGTTATTTCTGGTAAAACCGGAAGTGAAACTGAAAAATTGTAATTGTATAAAATATGCAAGATACTCAAATTTCAAATGTTTGCTTTTATAAATAAAGAAATCATGGATATTTGAACTAATGTTGTTTTAGATTATGACCTAACATTATTTAATAAGAATTATTCGCAAATAGCTTTTTAGGCGAAAATAGTAAAAAATATTTTATTGGGATCCAAATTTGAAAATTGTAAAATTTAAGTTTACTTGATTCACATAAAAATATGTAAACCAAGTTCAGTGGTACAGTAGAAGCTTTTGAAGCTATGTAAACATTTTTCTATAAAAAATACTGTTACATCAACTACAATAAACTCCATAACGTGAATTTTTATTTATTTATTTTATTTGAAACTTTGAAGTTGAACTTGCTATTGTACAATTTTATCAATAAACTGAAATATTTAGATGTGAATTTATGTTTAGAAATGTTAAGGACAATTTTTTAAGTGTAAATTTTTAGCATATGAAATTATTTACTTGGAAGGATACTTTGATGAGAATGATTTTTATCACCTAATCTAATGACTTAACTATACAAATATTTAGACTGAAAAAAGTACGAGATTCATTATGTTTTCATAAATTTTCTATATTCATTGCAGTTAACACGTATTATATGTATAGGTATTAATATAGTAGCTTAATAGAGCTGTCATAATTAAAGTAACGTTTTTCCTCTTTAATAAATTAGCAATATATATGCAAAAATATTTAAAACTTCCTCTGGAAATAAAACAGAAATTCCCACATATGTATATCCTTATAAAGAAATATAATAAAGAATTTTCCGTTGTGCGTATTATTAAATTGATTCACCTGCGCAGGGCACGCAGCTTTATCCGTTGTGAGCGTGTAATAACTGCGTCAATCAGCTAAAATATTTGAAAATAAATTGCAAAAATGAAATAAACGGTATTTTATGTGGTCAAGTTTTGAGCCTAGATTTTCTTGCGGATGTAGTGCGCGCACAGCTTGACCAGTTTCCTTTTATATCGCGATTTCTTGTGCGCTAAGTGCGTCCGAGCGCAATCATTAATTGGATCGTAGGAGATGATTGAGCGAAGGCATTGCTAAAATGCAATCTCGTTTAGAAATTTGTCCTCCTTGACGTGCTAAAACCGTAAACGGCTGCACGGACGGACGTTGAGATATTGCAGGCCGGTAATTTCTTTTATTGCCGCATACTTTTTAACTAATCCTATAATAAATTTTATATAGAAGATGGTTATGAAAAAGGTTTGATTATTGGAGTAGTTTTTGATAATCTGTAAGCAGTATATGATACTGTGAACCATAATAAACTTTTACTGAAAATCTTATTAAGATCATCCGCTTACTATTCGAAAACAGATGTTTTTTGTGGAATTGTGGGGAAAAGGGCAGATGGACCAGACAAAAATGGGTTCCCTCAAGGTAGTGTTCTAGCTCCTATACTTTTTAATATCTATACCAATGATCTGCCAATTACGATCAATACAAAAAGTTTTATATATGCTGATGAATTAACAACTAGAACTCAAAATAAAATGATTTATATTATTGAAGGAAACTTAGAAAATGTTCTCCAAAATTTATCAATATAGATATTATAAAAACAGTCAACCCGTTTTCTTTTAATAATAATGGAGTAATAATAATAGACATAATAATTAAACAAATAAGTCTTAAATGGTATACTTAACAAATTGAGCATTTAGGAGTTACTTTCGATAGAACATTATCTTTACACATAGAGAATATTAAAGCCAAACTTTCAACTAGAAACAGTCCACTTTAAAAATTAGTTTGTTCTAAATTTTCCTCATACCTTAAGAACTCCAGTTTAGGAAAGATCTTGTCGTACTGTTTTACAATAAAGATGCAGAATAATTAGTGGATATCGTAGAACATGTATGAACGTAATATTCAACAAAATGACATTGTGAATCCACTCTATGATAAAACTGCAGAATTTAATCATCTAAAATCTCGTAGAAGCTTCTTATCTAATGTCCGACCTCTTCAGCGCTCTAAATCTATAAACAGTATACAGTTGTGGGTTGTGGTAACAATCATTAAGGGATAAAGATAGGAATTTACTTTTAAGTCCTAAAGAATGTCTTCCGTCTGGTACCGATGAAGATTTGGTAATTTGGAAAAGTTTTAATAGATTACGTACATCAGTTGGTAGTTGCAACTATAATATGAAAAGATGACCATTCTATGATGGGTCTCTTTCTTCTTCAAGTGGTGAAGAAATGCAAAATATCGAACATTTTTTAATGTGGCAATAACTTGAAAATTTAATAATAGACCTTCAGCTCACCTGTTATATGTTAGTAGGAAATTTGGTGCTGATCGTAACCAGTATGCTCTTTAGGATATTGCACATTCGGCAAGTGCTGATCCGTAGATTTTAAAAAATTATTCCAGTCATTTTCGTAGATAATAGATCTGAGGGCAGATATATACCCTTAGACCAAGCGGTGAATGTAACCAGTATTCTTTCGGAACGAAAAACATTCATTATGAGAACATTCCAGGGGAAAACCATCGATATACTGTAGTATAAGGGCTGAATTCGACTCTTACATTTGTTAAATAATAACCAATTTTGGACCAATCGTACCCTGTATGTCATTCATTCCAAGTGAATGTTTTTGATTGATAATCGCAAAATCATTGGCATACGTTCAGCGCTTGCTCTATGGGTATAAATACATTTGCTTGGAAATTACTCTGGGGTAGATCTCGTCACTCATTTGGCAGCTTGTTGTACACCTTCAGTCCAATGTCCCATATCTCGTTTGCTTTCAATCTATGAAGAGGAATGTAGATTTGTTCTTTGTATCTTATGTTGCGTGTGTGGACAACTGTTTTTTTTCAGGAACGAGTTGAGGTTTGTTTTAACTTCACATTAAGCTTCTAACAGGAAAATTGACGGAAGAGTTAACAGACCAAATTTTTAAATACGGCTCGAGTCCGTTGATCCACATTGTCCAAGGCGCGAATGACTCTTTTACTATTATCAAGACTTTGCATTCGTGACTGCAGAGACCCCACAATCTAATGCCGTATTTAATCCTAGAATAGAATAGTGCAAAATAAGCCGTTTTGGCTGCATCTAGACCCGCTATGTCTTTAGTTCTTCTGATTGCATAAATTTCTGTTGAAAGAGTCATACATAGTTCGCTTACATGAGGTACCCAAGTTAGAAGCGAATCAAAGTACACCCCTAGGAATTTTGAGATCCCACTATAGAGTTCTGTCTTTCTTCTGCTGGACGTGAAGAATTGTTGTTGTGTCTTACTTTCGTTTAGGGCTAGCCTATTTGCAATGAACCATTCAGAAGTTGTTAGTATAATATCTTCGGTGTTTGATCGTAGTTCTTCCAGGTGTTTGTTTTTCTATGTTATGTTGCATCAAAAGCTCGCGTTAGGTTGCAGAAAACTGTGCTGACGTGTTCTCTATCTTCGAAAAAGATTTCATGGCATCAATAGTGCCCAGACCTTTTCTTAAACCAAATTTGTTCGAATTTAAAATATTTCTTTCATTAAAGAATCCGACTAGTCTATCGAAAAGAACTGCCTCAAATACTTTTAGGGCGACCTGAAGGATGAAGATTTCTAGGATTGGAGCGTCAAACCTAGAATTTACCAATTTGATGTGGAAAACTTCTATTTTTGTTAAAATTTCGTACCTTTACATCATAGAATTTATCAGTTCTTGTTGGTAAACCTTAGGATTTGTCATTTCATATTGTTAAAAGCAAGTTTACAATTTATTAAAAAATAATTTCCAATTTGCCTTGAGAGGGGAACATAAAAACGATTAAATTTTTTTATTTTACCACAATTCTAAAAATATAAAAATATTGATTATAAAAAACAGTCCGATTAATTGTTCCAACCAAACTTAAGTAGTTCATGGGACGTATTCGGGACCATCATTTCGGTACACGCTCGAGAACTGGAACTGGTTGGATTGACTAACGCATTTTGTTTGCCGTTTACCGTTATATCCGAAATTCTATCGAAAACACAATTTTTCGCATATTTACCACATCAAATTGGTAAATCCTAGGATTGACGCAACAAACCTACGATTTGCCAGTTTTCTGGCTTTTACAGTAACATTATATCTGGTATGGTCAAAGACCGATGCACGGTCAATCCTAAAGATTGACCAATTGAGTTGGGGAAAGGTTGAAGTAAACAACAGTTTCGGCCTTTGACTAAGTAGGTTTCAGTCAATTCTAGGAATGACCAGCATGTTTCTTCAAAGGAAGAAACCAAAAAACGCACTTCGGACTTTCCCTAGTTAATCCTAGGTACGGCTGGAAAGAAGTAATTAACGTTGATATCTAGGAGTGCTCTATGATTAAGCGCATGATTGTTCTTGTTTCTAAATAAAAAATTTCCACCAATTGAGATAGGAAAAACTATAAATGTGCCTATCCTCTGTGTAGATAGAACTGCTACGTTGGGTTTGCTCCAGGTAATTAACTAAAAATTATTCCTTTAAATTTTTTCCTCCTAAGGATAATTAGGGTCCAAAAATTCAAAGATGACTTAGTAATAGGTCATTGGTGGAAATAAACGTTGAAAAGCAGGAAATCATTTCGATCACTTTATTTAAAGTCAAATTAAAGTATCCTATGTTTGCACGGTCCCTCGAGACGAACTAACCTGAAGCACCAGAAAAAGAAACACGAAATTTTCGGACTTTTTTCTTACTTTTTGGCTTATAAAACTAAAATAGTTCTTCTAAACGAAAACTTTATAATTACATGAATGAGTATGAGTAATGAATGAAGAGTATTAAATTCTGCGTCGAATGTGTGCCAAACACTTGAAATTAAGTCCAGTGGTATGGTAGAAATCGACAGTCAAAAAACGACAATGTTTACTATTTTTGCCAACAAATCTGATATAGTGACTTTCAAACGTCTGTTACATGAAAACGGTTAGTCTAAATGAAAAAACTTCCACAATAAAAGTTGTAGGGTATTAAATTTTGAGTTTAGAAAGTATCTAATATATTTCCATTTCTATAAAGTATATTTATATTATAGAAATTTGAATTTTCTACACCTAATCTAAAAAGGTTCCTGGCGGTTTAAACTCTTGATTTCCAGCCATTTACTTAAATCTAGTATTCTGAATTATAAACAAATTTTTCTACAAACATATTAAAAATGGCACTTTTACACTCACGTAAAACGTTAAAAATATGATTAAAAACGTAATTTTCTTAACAAAAAATTACTCTCTACACTAGTGTTAAAAGTACGTAACAAAACCATGGTTACTATGTAAACAACAAATTTCATTAATATTATTGGAAAAACTCTCGTTTGTAGAAAAAAATAATGTACGATGTGCATATATTCAGATATGACCATAGAGCAAACCCTAATGCGATCAATGAAAGTTGAAGGGGTTTTGAGTTGTGGAAGATAGTGTTCTCATCAAATGGATTTCTTCTATGCCTGCTATCGTAGAAATATCTCTGCAAATAGAACAACTTTGTGGCATCACTGTCGCCTCATCGGAGCAACATGTAGATACCAGATTATCTAAAATTAGATGCGATGAAGTTTGTAGACAGGATTTCTTCAGACGATTCTTTCCCTGCTAGAGAAAATATACTGTCAATATAAGCACTGAAGTTGTAGTGGACGAAAAAATAAATTTCCACCAAGCTTATGAGATTGGAATGCAAAGTATTGCTAACACAATTGGGAACAACTTTAAAGTCATAAAATACCAAAGAAAAAAACGAGTGACAACCCTTAAATGTATTATGAAGGTACACAGTCAGCATCCATGATAATGATGTACTTGTTAATCCTGATACTATTTTCAGACACATACCATTTTTTAAGAGGTCTAACAAAGACCTAGACATACTTTGACTTTAAGGTGGCCCCCTATCGACTTTGGATTTTTGATGACATTGGAATGCGAAAAACATGTAAATCTATTTTTATGAATTTTTTGAACTTTTGACCAATGAAGTTGGCAATATACATGCGGATAATCCTGTATACGTCATTGATGATGGATTTCTTTTGCACCGACTGGTCGGCAGTCAAAGAAACATTTTCAGCCATCCTATCGAAGTATGTGGATTAGGTGAAAAAGTTTTACAACTTGGTATCACCATCCTTTTCGATGGATACCTATAAGATGTATCCATGAAGAGCACAAAAAACAACAGAGCGTCTTTGACGAAAATTAAATTATCTGCAGCAAACGTAGCATTCTAAAAAAGAATGACAGCTACCATATCGAAAGAGCATTTTCTGTCTAGAAGTACCTGTTAAAAAGAAGGTAGAATAATTTTTACAACTGTTATTGAGTGAATATTATGTGCAATGTCAATAATATTGACGTTGCACATACGTCGGAATACTGACCTGGTTATCCTACTCACAGCACTGGCACCATCCTCGTCTCACATCGTGGTAATGAAGCCTGGAAAGAGCAGGTAAGGCCTGTGCTCCCCTGGGAAGCAAAATCGGACATATGTTCATAGGAAGTTTTTTTTCTTAAAATTAGTCGTAGAATATTATAATTTGGCTGCCTAATTTCGGAACACCCTGTATATATTTGACCCAGTTTGAAAATTCGATACTGAACTCAAAATTTGATGCTCTACAACTTTTATTACAATAAAACTTTTATTGTACACGTTTTTTCATTTTGAATAGCCGTTTACATTTAATAGATGTTTGTTGGAAAAAATAGTAAAAATTGTCGTTTCTTGACTGTCAATTTCAACAGTAACACTAACTTAATTTAAAGTGTTGGGTACTCGACGCAGAATTTATTGCTCTTTCATTTTTGTAATAATGTTTTTTTCGTTTGGAAGCACCGTTTTAGATTTGCAAGCGAAAAAGTAAAAAAAAAGTCTGAAAATTTCGTGTTTTTTTATGCCCTCACGTAATCTCACGTCGAAGGACTGTGCAAACCTACGATACTTTAATTTCATGTCAAATAAAGCGATTAAAACGAATTTATTTATTTCCACCAACGGTCCCTATTAGGTCTAATTTTACTGGCGAATAATAAGAATATGCTTAATTTTTTCCTACCAATACCTTTGGAGTAAAAAAAATCAAGAGATTACGGTAGTTATAATATCGAAAACCAGCCGATAGAACTTAAGAGGATAGTCGGCAAAATGTGTAACTCCGATTTCTCTGTCCCTTGGAAATACGATGGGCTAATGAAACATATAACTGTGCGAAAGAGATGCCACTAGAATTTAAGGCGATTACACGGAGGTTTTTAAAATAATCATAACTTAATTAAGAGTTAATCGATTTATCCTGAAAGTTTATTAGAGAGACTATCAAACAGCGTTTTTAATTTTTTTAAGTAGTTTCACAATAAGGTTGTAAATTGAGCCTTAAAGTTGGATATTTTTGGACCCAACCAAAAGGTGAAAAATAAAGAGTAAAACCGCCATTGACTGAACTATGGAATGGTTAAGCAGCATAAAAAAAATTCGATTTCAATTAATCGTTCGTCTTTTCTGATCCTTTAAAGTAATCGAAATTTATATTGCAGAGTCCTATACCTAATTTCACCGACTATCTTGTTAAGGTGACGCACAGGATGTGCCTGAGGTGGAAGCCTGTAAGCTGTACGATTGTTTTCGTACAACGAAAAAATCGTTTGTTGAATATGTTGCTAAGGTGACGCATTTTGTCTTCTTTCAACAAATACAAAACGTGCATAAAGAAGGGTGATAGAAAATCTGTCACCAAGCAACTTAGTAAACGAACGATTTTTTCGTTGTACGAAAACAAATCGTATAGCTTACAGACTTCCATCTCTGGTTCAATAACAGAAAAAATGAGTGATGAATTTTATAAGGTGGGAACTAAGATCCAAGAATGTAAAGAGAATTTGATTCACACTTCCGAAGTGCCTAATTAGTGTATTGTTATTGGGGGAAGCAAGTAATAAGGGTTCTAAGTTTGGAGGTCAAGGCTTCATTAAGTGTAATTGCAATAAAAAAAATTAAATCCAAATTATGCAAATGCAAAAGATTGAATGTTTGTGTAATAGTAAATGCCTCAAATCAAGTAGTTGTCAAGTAATTTTTTATTTTTTATTGAGATTTCCAAATATTTACTTTTTTAATAATGTACGTATAAGTATGGATGCAGTGGATAGGTACAGTCACAGTTTTTCCCATCTCAATAATTGGTCGGCATTTTTTTGTTTACAAACAAGAACGAGCATGCGCGCTTAATCTAAGAGTACTACTTCTTCTCAAGCTGTACTTAGGATTACTAGGTAAAGTCTGAAGTACGTTTTTTTAATTTCTACCTTTGACCAGACATGCTTGTCATTTTTAGAATCAATGGAAACCTGCCAAGTCAAAGGCCGAAACATTTGTGTATTTCAGGCTTTGCCCAAGGCAATTGGTCAATTCACATGATTGATTAGACCAACCTAGGATTGACCGTGCTTCGGCTTTTGACCATAACATATATACATATATGTATAATACATTTTAATCATATTTTTATAATCTGTATTCTAAATTAAATAGGGTTTTATAATCTTGGGATAATAAATTAAAAAAGCTCGCCCCCTCTTTATTTGTGTTATTACAGCGATATCAAAACATCTCAAAAAGTCCGCAAACACGGCGCTCTGTATTTTAAAGTCACGTGTTTGATATTAAGCCAAGTCAAATCTCGTTTATACAGGACACGCGTCTGACGGCAGGAATCGACGGGGCATCCGATATTAGTAGCCTAATGCATTTCCACCCCAGCGTCACCCCTAAATTAAAAATCACTTTGAGCTCTGGCCTACATTGTGAAAAATTAAGAGCTTCGCTTGCGGGACGTCGGCCTTATTTAGAGATTTAGTCCTTCCTAGTTTTATTGCGCACTATTGCAATGTTTCTTTAGGGATAAAATTTAATTGAAAGTGGGTTAATGCCTAAGCACCTCTTTTCACTGCACACGCAGAAACGGAGCTTTGTTGTTCTGCGAGATGCTTTTTTAGATTTGAATTGTGTGTGTGTGTTTGTGTTTGTTCGCTTCACGCTTTCCCAAATCGCAAAGAACTGTTTAGACAATAAATATTAATGTGATAATTAGGTGCCTTTGTTCCAAAACAAGAAGATATTTATTGTGTTAAATTCAAAATCAAGTACATCAACAATGAGCTAAGCTTAAATAATGCTTTTATGAATTACAGTATTATTGTAGAAGCGACAGGTGTTCCTTTTAAGTACAAACAAGTTTCTTCTTATGACATTTTTAGCTAATTGTAAAAACAAATGTATAAACCTACCTTTGATGTCAATTTGCCGCGCTTTACTCTTTACTTTACTAAGAATTTGTAAAACAATTAAATTTCAGTAACTTTTGAAACATCGAATATATTGGAAATATAATTTACAAGTAATTTTAAACTTTCCACGATGAAACTTGGCAATTTTCCAGGATTTTCTAAGTAAATAATGAGGATATTCTTATTTAAAGTTTGATAACATTTGAACTAGAACTTTACTAATTCTGTTATATTTGTTAACAATTTACAAACACTTTAAAGTTTATAGAATATCAACGTTTACAAAGTCGTGGAAAAAGTATACACCGCCGTTATAGTTTTGTAGTGAGTAAATTCCGGTCTTGTCCGCTTATCTTTGGTGGACTGAGGGCATAAAAAATGATCGGGATTTTTAGGCGGGTAATAAATATTGTCCGGTAGCATTCCTGAATGAACGGCAGTCTGTTTCAGCGTGTCTACCGTCAGCCTCTCATAATGAATGAGTACCGGAGAGGACCGCGTCTGTAATTACAATAAACAGAGCTTTCCACTTTATCCTCGACAACATGACAGCCCCGTTCTTATCTTCAAGTCGTTTGTATTTTCCGCTAGTTATTTTATTTTTTCCGGCCGAAATTAAAATTATGCAAGTGGAAGAAAAAGTCTACTACTAAACGCTTGTACACAGTTATGAACTAGCTCGTTTCCTTTTCAGTTTAATAAATTGACCCAAGAGCAAAGCGTACAAAACAAACATAAGTGGTTGGCACGCTTTCAATGATTATTATTCTTATTATTGTAATTACGGAACTATTAAACAATTTCACAGAAAGTTGATTCAATGGAGCCTGACGTGTGCCTTTCATTGCGCCTGGCAAACGCAAGGTGCACGACCGGAACAGAAATAAAAGAACGTACCAACGCACACTTGCTGCTAATTACTAATACTTATTTAATTATAACTTTTCTAAAAAACCTTATCAAATTATTAAGCGTAGATTTTTTAACTAACCCAAATATTTCGTATATTGGTATTTCTCTACACCTATTCCAATTGTTTTTCTGACAAATCAATTTAATTTCAGAAAGTATCAAGTGTATTTCAGAATCATTAATTCTATTTCAGAAAGCATCAATTGTATTTTATAAAGCATCAAGAGCAATTTAGAAAAGATCAGTTGGATTTCAGAATGCATCAATTTAATTCAAAAATTCAGAAAAATAAATTTAATTTCAGAAAGGACCAATTGTAAAAAAATGAGTAAGCCAAGAGTTTTTGGCAGTGATCGTACACGTAAACCACAACAGACACATACAATTTATCAAAAATTTGCTTTGGCAATTTAACATTACAGCAATAGCTTGGGTCCTTAAAACTTCGGATTTCTCCTGTTTTGGACCTTGTATAATGGAGTGAATGTTGTATTTTTTAGAAAAATGAAAAATGAAGACAATAATATAATTGTTGGTGATTGCGCTCGTGCATCACAACACAAAACAATCGATCGTGCACGTGCTTTAGAAGACATGGATGTTGATGTCTAAAATATTATATTTAGGTAACCTAAAATACAAATACATTCTTCAGATCAAATGAAGGTTAGAAAATACATCACATTTTATTTTATTTTACCTACTTTAAAATACGAGCGTGTTTAATTTTTGGTCATCGATTCTTGCGAAGCATTAGTACACTAGAAAGCTAAACCCAGGCGATGTCAAGTAGTAACAACAGTAATACAGAAATCTTTACCAAAATATTGAAAAAAACGCAAGGAAAACAATAATAATTTTTTTTTTCACTTTTTTGTATTATTTCTCAAAAAAATCCTAAATAAGGGGATGTTTTTTGTCATTTGAAACCAAAACATTATCACTACAAATCATGAAAGTTTTGGCATCCGTGTTATTTCCTTCACTTAGCAAAGCGTCAAAAATAAAATATAACTTTGTTGTATTCCAACTTACAACTTATTCAAAAATCATATAAAAAATGATTAAGACTTGTTAATTTGAGAATGTTTTTCTAAGAAAAGGAAAAGGACCAGAAGCTTACAATTTTCCCGATTTGTAGGGCAATAAAGTACTTTTAGGAGACATTAATTTTTTAACTTGTTTTTCTTTGATTTCTGTATTATATTATTGTTACTACTATTGCAGCGGATGGTTTTAGTTTTATGGCGATGGTTTTTTAAATATTTTTCAAAAATGACTTAAAATTCAAAACAATGCATCTCCAAAACTGAAAATATGGACTCCGACTTTTTCAAGTTCATTTGGCGATGAAATTTAATTTGAATTTGAATAAATTACGTACGGGTCACCCTGTAAGTACATACCTATTATAATATCGTGGGATAGCAAGCAAGAGGCACTAATTCCAAAAAAATGAATTTGCGTAATTTCAATTTTAAAGGTTGATAGCATTCGAAAAAGTATTTTTTAAATTAGTTGTATAATTCTAAGGTCCACTTAGAATCTATTAATCTAGCTTCTAGATGCCTAGTCAAAAGGAATTCTTTTTTACCATAGTTAAATAGTGAACAAAAATATATTACCTATTTTGGAGTTAGTGCCTTTTGCTTGCTAGCCCACGATATGTTAAAACTAATGTTTTTTGTACCAAAATTGAAAGAATTATTGTGCAGCTCTATGCACCCTCCCTTCATTTTTGATTCTGAAATACAATTAGTCGGTGAGTCCAAGAATAGTATGAGTCCAAAAAGTTAAATTTGAGATAATCAATTTGAACTTAATAGATTAATATATTGTAAAGATGCAACTTTGGTATGTACAGAAGACTTGTACTACTTCTTAAAACGATTTTTTTTCATGCCAAGATTTATAGAAAAAAAGAAACATACTGCACAGAGAAATTTGCAAAAACTATATTCGACTTGCACTGTTATTGAACTAAATATATTTTCAAGTTATGGATTTATTATTTTAAATAAATTGTGTAAAGTAGTTAGTTTATCAAGAGAAATGGTTGGTTGGGCTAGGTTAGATTCGGTATTACTAATTTTATTAGGTTCTATTCAGGTTTAATACAATGTTGTATAACTTAAACATATTCACTTTTTTTCACTTTTTTTTACCTGTCTTATTTTATTTAATTTAGTATTAGTATAAGTCTAGGACTCATACTGTTCTTCTGCTCAGATCGGAAATTTTAATGAGTTTTCGTCTTTATGATAGTCCCTAGCGTATTGTTTTTAAGATCATGTTATAGATATAGAGGAACAAATTTTATGTACTTTAGCCATCTTAAATTTTTGGACTTCTACTGTTCTTGGACTCTCCGATTCATTTAGGATGAATTTCCAAAATTAGATATTTTAAGAAAAACTACTTTTAAAGTTTGCACTCATTCATTTTTCCCCTAAACAGAATAGTTTAAATTAGCTCTAACTTGTGACCCTCATCGTTTTTATTTGAATAGCGTGTGATATTCTACTGTATTTCTGGTATTATTACGAGTCTTTTTCTTAAAATGGCTGATTTTGGACATTCATCCTTTTGTCCATGTGCCCTTCAATTTTTACTTTCTGAAATTAAATTTACTTTTCTGAAATACAATTGATCTTTCCTGAAATACAACTGGAAAAGGTGTAGATCTAAGTTTTTCTTTTCTTCTAAAAACTAAATTATTTTTACTATGATCTAGCACATTACAAAAAAATCTTAAAAAATAAGTAAAAATTTTGCATTTCCTAATAATAATCTTATTTATTCGTAAATATTGGAGTGAAATAGGTCATTTTCTCTTTATTTCAGGATTAAGTGAATCGATAAAGCAATTTCTCTTTCATGAAGGTTAAATTAATTAATTAGATAAGAGTACAAAATATCATGTTTTTTGTCTATCCCGCTTCATCTCGAACATCAACTTTTAATGCCTCCAAATAATTATTAATAAGTATATTTGATACTATAATATTCATTAGCCGTCTTCGCAGTGGTATTTGGATATTAATCAATTTTAAGGACCATTAATTTTATATTTTTATGCACGCAACAATCATGATTGAAATTGATAGGGATTTAGTTCCTCGATACTTCCTTTAATTGCTCAACGATTAAAATAATTATGAAATCAACTTGATTTGACTTATTCACACTTCCGAAAGGGGAAAATATTTGAATTTTACAAGTTCTTAGCGAGGAAAATGGAAATTAATTCCACTATTTTTGAAATTTTAAAGATATAGTAGTGCACTAGCTTTTTATCCCAAAGTGTAAAATAAAAATACAAATTAAACAAAATATTAAAAAATTTGTATTCATAAATTATTCAGACGATAGTAGTTTACTTTGATATACACACTAATGATTCGGTCTTGAGCTTACACTAGTAAATATTATGCTTTTTTCCAAATAAGTATCAAATTCTGCTTATTGATTTTATCAACACAATTAAAATTAGTACATTTATTAGATGATTCTAATTTTTACTTTAACTTATTCTCCTTGAAAATGTTTTTAATGAAAATTTAATAACATATTTTTTCTGGCAAACCTTTTTGATAATTTTCTGCAATCTTATCAGAGTGGAAGGCATACTATCTTTATAAAAATCCTAATCTGAATTTTGATTTATATGAACTGACTGATTGACCTGCATCCGTTAAATTTGTATTTGGTAGACGGATTATTGGTATGTGATACAAGAATTTGCCAAAAATAAACACAAAAGTAAATTTAATTTAAAAAGTAATAGAAACCCCACTTTTTTAACCGAATTGTGGACAATGGTGAATAGCCAGTATATGTATTCTCATAAAATTTTCTCATTCAGTGGTCATGGGATTGAATTGATCAAATTCTCCATGAAAAATTGAGGAATTGCTTCGATTTTTTTCCTAAAAGACAAATAGAAGCTTTTGCAGTGTTTCTGGAATGGTTAGACGACGATCGCTACGTTTTTGGTGTTAATCCCAAAAATCTCTCGATTGGCAAGTATTTGAAAAATGATCTCTCCTGACTCGTACAATATATTGCTTGGCCTTGTCCGGGTACATGGCACTAATGTTCTAAAACAAAACATTAAATTGAGACAATGGAACAGCAGTTATTTAAAAAATATCTTGTACATCTATCCAATCCAAGAACCATTACTGCAAAATATGTATAATATAGTCGGTATGTGCCTTAGCAGAAATAACTGCCGCAACAGAACCTCTATTAAAAGTAACCCTTTCAGAAATGAAGCATTTCGTATATCGTTTGTATCGTCGTCATCTCCAAATCCAAATTCAAATGAAAAAAAGCACCTTAAGGTAGTCGTATTCAAAACGAAATACCTTAGTTCTCAAGAGGTCCATTCCAAAGTACTTCAGGGTAGAAATATTTTTTGCCCGTAAATTTATTTGTCTTGTATTGACAATGACCAATCGTTTAAATGAATTAAACATAAACATGTACGCTTTATTTACTAAATATAATATTCTAGCATATATGAAATGTACCAAATAGAAACAGTGATTTATTTTTCAAATAATGTTTTGATGTTCTTCTTAATTCCGTGGTCCTTGGCTCGAAGCCCTGTTGAAGTTATTAGTAATACTCCTCCTACCTTTACTTTTGTTTATAACATCATATCCAAATTTTCATTAAGCAACTTCTTTCATTAAATTTCCTATACTAATAGTTACTAAACTAATGTGCTTTTTAAAAGTTTTTAGTGAAAGATTAAGATATTTTTGCAGGAATTTGCTTAGAGGAGTTTAAAACAACAATGTGCGTCTGGTCGCATAAAGGACAAAGTTTCTCTAAAATTGCTTAGGGAATTCGCGCTCTTTTAAGGCTAGTTCAGTATAAATACTAAAAAGGATGAACAGTTTTATGATTCGTTTTAGTTAATAATGAAGCTAGAAAAAAAAGCAATAAGTTCATAAAAACTGAACAATTTTAAATAATAAGCTTTTTGCCAGGAAATACAACGATATTTTCGATTAATAAATTTTGATTTTGACACTAGGGAAAGTAAAAGTGACTCAAACTTTATTGAAAAGGTTATTAAATGTTGTAGTTGTTTGTGCATAGACTTTTTCTCAGCGTTTAAATAGATATCGGTGGATGCAAAACGATTCTAGGAGATTTTTTTATTCAAGAAGATAATAGCAGAGTGAAGCTAAATTTTACAAAGAAAAATAAATATAGAAAGTCAAATTTAACTTTGGGTAATTTTGGGAACAGTAACTATGGAGCTAGGGCCTTAGAAAGGGTAAAGAGTTATATTCGGGTTACCTCAAACCGTGGAGTGACATTTCAGAATTTTCATCTTATTGTTTGTGAAACTGGTTTAAAAATATTTCAATAAGATAAAGCGAAAATTATTATGAGCCTAGAGATTTGCGGCATTTAAAAAATAAACCTGTCACAATTAAAGGGCTTGGTGCAATAACCGTCCACGTGGAGTTAACAAAGTTTTGATATAAGTAAATTCACTCAGTCCAATATTTAGAGGAAATATTTTTATTTACAAATAAAGGTAATGTAGAAATACTTTTTATAAAGGAAATTGACAAAATCTAGATTTTGAAAAATGGATTCACCAAACCAAACCAAAATTATAGATTTTTATTTAAAAAAATGAGCGTAAAATTTCTGCCTGGTTATCAAAATTCTATGCATGCACTTTTTATCATGTTACTCATGTTTATTAGTTGCTTAATGTCTACCTTATTTTTCTATAGATTTTTTTATATGATTTAATATTTACATTAAGAACAATAAACAACTTGAACAAAATTATTGCTTATTCTTAAAAAAATAAAATATGGAATTTCAAATGTTAATAAACAATTTTGTGTTTAGTCAGAAAATAGCTGATATTTGAACTTCATCTTAAATTTATCGCCCCCAACCCCCAACATTTTTGTGGTCGAATTAGAGCATGCTTTACTTCTAGTATAATTTGTGACACAATTTGTGTTTGTGTTGAAATTCCCTGTGTTGATGGGCCACAATTTTAATATATGTAGAGATCACTGTCTAATACACATTGCACATACCAAATCGCAAACATCGGACTCTTCTTTAAATGCCAAATTTATTTTTTATTATAGGATTTGGAGTGGCGGCCAAATTTGTTTTGCACACAGATGGCCACAGCAAAGAGTGTGTAAATATGTATATCTTAGATATTTTTGTTTTTGGTGTGTATTAATTTTGTTTCGGGATACTTAACGTAACCTTACCAAATACAATTTTACAAATGGCTCTATCAATTTTGGACCAAACTTTTTCTAAAATTTTCTCTAAAGGGTGATACGTCCTATGAAGGTTATGAAGACATTCTGTATCAAATAAATGGATTATTAAATTTTTTGCGGTTTCTTAATGTAATTATAAAAATTTAATCAAAAATCGTAAAAAAACAATTGGGATCAAAAGGGTTAAGTTACTAAAGTTGAGAGAAGATCAATCATATTTCAAATAAATTCTGTAATTACGGTCCTAATTTTTCCTAATAAAGCTTGTAGCGATATATTTAAATGGTGACAATTAAGAAAATGATAGATGGATTTTATATATAAAGAATTAAGTATAGTTTCCATTTATCCTGTTGGATTATTGATTAATATTTTTTTGGATTTATATTAGTTTTTAAGAAATTCGGTTAAATTTTATGAACATTTTTTTTCAATGCTAACTGATGCCTTTTTTATTTGAGGATAAAAACAGTTTTGTTAATAAATAAAAATATTTATAATAAAACCCACATAAGGGTATCACATCTGATAAACTCTTAAGTTTAAAAGATTTAGACTATGAGAAGTGAGCAGTGACTTTACGAAATATACTCTAAGTAAGTGATTTGTAGAAGAGGATTAGGCAAATGAAAAGGTGAGACAACGCTTTTTTAATCCTTTTCAGTTTTCAGATCATAAACTGCAATTTTTAAAATAATAAAAGTATCTGTGAGGTATATACATATTCTACAACATTATAAATTGCTTAAAAATAGTTAAAATCTAAGATTAATTTTTGAACAGATTGGTTTTTATCCATAAAACAAAGCATTTTACCGCCAAGACAAAATATCAATTATTTGAGTATGGTAAAATTTTGGCAATGAAAATACTATTTGTTAAAATTTTTCAATTTAAAAATCCGTTATTTTCATTAAAAAAATATTTGGTAGCTCAAAAAACCATTTCACTGTCTCCGCTAGTGATTTAAGAAAAATAGTACAAGTGAGCAAAAAATATAATTTAATCACAAAATTAAAAGTTAGGTTAGGTTAGTAGTGTTTAAATTTTTTCCAATTTTTTGTACATTTTTTTACCTAAGTTTTGGGGCACTATTAACAATTTCCAAAATGTCGGTTTTGGTATGATCTTGTCTTTTATCATTACTTTCGATATTTTTGATTCCTGTAATCACAGGATCAATTTTTTTTAGAAAAATAGTCGCGAAAATAATTTCAAATTAAAACTTTTAAATGGTTATCATTTCTTTTTTGGTTATGTCAACCTTCAATTGTTAGCTAGTTGCATAGCAAAAACTAAACGCTTTTTTCTCACTTGTGATTATAAAATTTTATAATCACTAGAGATCAAAACTTTACTCACTAAAGTTAGTTTAAAAATGCCATCCTTTAATCACAAAAATAGACAAACGTTATTTTTTAACGGAAGATAAATAACTACATTTAAAATTCTTATAAAGCATGCTAATAAACCAATATTTGTTATTTTTTTATTATAAACCATTTACTTCATTTTAGTAGATAATTTTATTAATATAAATGCAGGGTGATGCAGACTACCCGTGCCACCCATTTATCTCGAGAACGCATTATCGTACATGGCCGAAATAAAAAATTATATTACCAAAGTGAACCTAAAGAATTCATTGGTGAACTTATATATTTTCGGAACAACCCGGAACTATTCGGAACCGTAGGTAACTTTGATTTTTTAAATGGCAACATAGGTCGAGTTTGGTGTGGTTTGATAGGTCTTTTCAAAATAAACAACTTTTATTAAAATATTTTTGTAATATTTTCCATACTTTAGGATTTATTAGAAAAACAAAAAAAATATTAAAAAAAGTAAATAATAATTATTGCATATTTTGAAATAATAATAATAATAATAATCTTTATTGGTGCATACACAATACATTGTATTTAACACAAGTCAGAAAGAAAATTACAATAATAGTTACAAGATTAATTCTATTACAGTAATGAATTAAAATTACTCCTAAAAATATCATCGTAATTATAGAACGCATTTAACGCTAGGTGTTTTTTAATTTTCAACTTAAAAATATTTAGAGAACTTTGTCTGATTACGCTAGGAAGAGCATTAAAAAATTTGATAGCCAAATAATGTGGTCCGTTTTGAGATTTTTTTAACCTAAATGATGTTGTTACAATATTGGAGTTAAATCTCGTGTCATGATCGTGAATATCGGTAAACAATTGAAAACAATGAAGGTTTCTCTTAACATAAATTAAACATTCGAGAATAAATAAGGATGGCAATGTCAAAATATTTTCCTGAATGAAAGTATTTTTACAATCCGCAGTATATGATATATTTCCAATTATGCGAACAGCTCTGCGTTGTAGTGCAAAGATTCGGTTTGATTCAAACGAATGACCCCAGACAATTAAGGCGTAAGATAATAAAGATTGACATAGACCATAGTAAGCAGTTTTGATGACGCTTTTGTTTACTGACTTAGCTAAATTTCGCAAAAGGTATATATTTTTTGTTAATTTACTTGCTAGATCATTGACATGTAGTTTCCATGTAAGAGTAGGTTCCAAATATAAGCCAAGAAACTTTGTATGCTTTGATAAATTTAAATTAACAGTAGTGATAATTCCTGGGTTGAGGACAATTAAAGACGATCATTTGCTGTACCTTTTATTAGATATATTAGATATAAAAGGTACAGCAAATGATCGTCTTTAATTGTCCTCAACCCAGGAATTATCACTATTAATAAGTAAAAGGACAGGAATCACAATTATGTTAAATTAACAGGTACATTTGGTACATTTTTTAAAGTGAATAACACATGGTCAGTTTTTTCCTATATATAAAGTTAAATTATTAACAGAGAACCAAGATTTTAAATATTCTAGATGTTCATTCATTTTTTGAACGACAATATCAAAACATTCACCTTTTACAGATATGTTTGAGTCATCGGCATAATGTATCACATCCGAGTCTACAAAATGGCTATGAATAAGTATGATATTTAAAATAAAATTGATCAAAATATGCAATAATTTTTATTTACCTTTTTTAAGAATTTTTTTTGTTTTTCGAATAAATTCTAAACTGAAAAATATTAAAAAAATATTTTAATAAAAGTTATTTGTTTTTAAAAGACCTATCAAACCATACCAAACTCGACCTATGTTGCCATTTAAAAAATCAAAGTTACCTCCGGTTCCGGATAGTTCGGGGTTGTTCCGGAAAAAAATAAGTTCACCAATGGATTATTTAGGTTCACTTTGGTAATTAAGTTTTTTATTTTAGTGATGTGCGATAACGCGTTCTCGGGATAAATGGGTGGCACGGGTGGTCTGAATCGCCCTGTATATTTAATAATTTTTTTATTACGCAATTATTATTAAAATCATTACATCAAAACAATTAATATAAAAATATGACTAATTTTAGCATTAACTTCAATAATGAGCTTGTAAATTAAAATTAATTATTTTGCTCTCACTTTTAATTAAATATTTACAAAACAACGCGCACATTAAATTAAATAAACTATTATTATTTTACCGGCAGGCATGAAATGTTCTGCTTGTAAAATTTTGAATAATGCATTCCAAAATATCTAAATTATCTGATGATAATTAATGCGATATAAATTTACTACCACCATAAAAGCCTTCCTGATTTTTCGGGTAAAGGTAAAAAAAGGTGTTAATTAACAGCCCCTTAAAAAAGAGGAAGCGTTTCAAACAATTTTGAGTGCCCGGAAGTCCCCAATAAATGATGGTTGTGGAATTTCGTCACTTAATTATCTAGCAGGTAAAAAGGTTAAAATGATTAAAGCTATCGAATGTGCAAGAAGTGGTATTGAGTGGTAAGTAATATAAGAAACTATGATTGGCTTTCTTTAATTGCGTCGATTTTTTATTATCTCAAGAAAACAAGAAACTTCAATTAGGAACGTCGGGTCGATAAAACGACCGACCTGAAGTAGAAGTAGGAACCAATAAAAGTATCCACCCAATTATCTTCTTTTACCGTGTAAAATTTATTTGACATCCAATTAAAATTTATTGATAAAATCGTAAAAAGGCGAAAAACAATTGCGCAACGCGGATGCGTCTAGGATTGTCCTCTTTGGAAATATTTAGCCTTTTCACCTCAACCTTAGAGGCGAATTGAATTAAAAATTTCCAAGTAGGTACTTTCTCATTTTTGGAAGTTTTGAGATTGTGGATATTTTGAACATCACGTGTAGGCCATTAGGGTTTCCGGTGGATATCACGCGCGTAAAGAAGGAACGGAGGAAAGAGCGGAGAAGAAAAGAAGAAGAAGAAGAAGCGAACGAGTTGTGATTGTGATGCTCATCTCGTACGGCTACCGACCGGCTACCGTGCATCCCGCCCACTTTCATCCGATAAATGCAGTGCTCGATTTGTTTTGTTGGACCAACCGGCCGATCATTAGGTACACCCGGCATCGCTATCTCTTCGTTGTTCCCCGTACCACCGCGCCGCACCTTCCTCTCATTGTATACGTGCACGCTGTTTATGTGCTGGTCGCTGTTGCTGGTCAAACTAAATTAAAACCCACGTATAAGCAGAAAGGTATTATTGGATACCATCCGAGGCGGTCTATGTAATTACCTTTTAATAGAGATTTAAATACTTTACAATGAGTTTTTTTAATTCCAAAAACAGAAGCACTTTATTACATGAACGCTATAATTACATTATACCTATATGAAATTAATTTATTCAGAAGGGCAGAGTAATTGATTTTTGGTTTTATGTAGAAAGTGTGCGTAGTGCTGGAAAAGATACACGCCCTTATTTCGTGTTTTTATTTTATGAGGAATAAGTTAATGATCCACGGAGAGGTAATTAACTTGAAGCAGGGAGAGGCGCCGAAGTGATAACTGATTGCGACCGCAGCGCCGCGGCCGCCAACGTCCAGTTTTACTAATTAACGTGAAACGTTATCTCGGGCGATATCGTCCCGCGGCTCCCTGAAATATGTAACGCGCGTCCTGCCCTCATTAAGACGCAAACCAGACACGATCGGCTACTGGACTTGGGCTACACTTGCTACCGGCCGCATGTACCGTCAACCGACTTGATTAAGGCGTAGAGTAATGACTGCCATTAACGGGGGTAGCTTTAGGTGTGATTGCGATCATATAACGATCTTATCACCGGCCGTCTTGTCCCGTAATGACGATTCATTGTGCTCACCTCAGCGTTATTCACCTCAAATGTTCCTTTGTTCTCGCGATTTATACCAAACTAATTATTTCCTAATAAGATTCGCTTGCTTAGCTTCCACTTTAAAGTCAACAACATCGTTACACCTTTACACACTTCATCAATAACTTTATTATCACATTCATTATTTACTTAAAATCAAACAAAGACCACTTATTTAATGATAATGTCAAATTAACTGTGTCTACAATATAGTTTTTCACTGATAATAACAGTGGCGGGATTTCGTTATTCAGGCGAAGCGCCCCGCCGCGCCAAATTTTGGGTCTTTTCTGTTTTCTTAGCCAAAACGTTACTAATGAGAACATTACGTTTTGGCTTTGTATGGAAAATAAAATCCGCTTATTTAATGACTTTTGCTGGAAATAAACCAACGCATTTCTTAAACTATTTCGGCGGAACTTTGCCGTAGCATTATCCGCACCTTTGTGTTCCCAGCAGGGGGTATATTCTTGAACCACTCGACACTATGTCGAATAAGACTTTGTAGCATTTTAATTTGAACCGTTGGAAATTTTGGTAATTTCTGGAAAATACAAACAATCTTAAGCTTCAACGTATTTTATTCAAGAGCAATAAAAAGATTCAATGAATTAATCAGTTCCTGAGAGCACCTGAGTCCGATATTTTTGGATCCGGCTGTGTAATCCTGTTCATGGTGTAATCCTGAGTTGCTGATTGATGGGCACGTGTTTTTTGGACTTCTGGGAGAGCTGTCCGCCATTTTTTGGAGGTATCCATTTTGGAGTGGTGACGTCAAGGTGTCGTCGTGTATGATTGGTGGTCTATCCCGAGAGATTTTTGCCTTGCTTCAGAATCTCGATTGTGATTTCTGGATCCATCCGTAAGACGGACGTTATAGTAAGCAAATAAACCTTACGATTTTTTACGCTCTTTTTTCGGGAGTCTTTTATAAGTTGAACATCATATGTTTGTATATTTCAACTAACGAAGTTGGTAGTCTCTACCATTATTTAGTTAAGGTTTGTAATCAAGCCTTCGCAAATTTCATTTGTGTATAATATTATTTTTAGAGCGAATGCTCGATGGAGGCTCATTGCCGAGTCTATCTGAACTTTTTAATGTGAGTGGTGTACATACACCTTCTTAGATTTTATAATTAATTTATCAAATACTTACCGATATTTAGGTGCCAATTTGGTATCTGTAAATTTTGTGTATTTGCACATATGTATTGTACTTTTCATATTGGGTATCAACTTGATGTTTGGTGCCAAGTGAATTTCTTGAGAGCGTTTATTCACTCATTTTTTTGTAATATAATTTCTCCAATTTGTATATATGCTAATTTCTTTTTTGTAATATATCATATTGTACATAATTTTGTGTTTTATTGAAAAATTGCTCGGCACACTAGGTATCGTACTTTACCTGGGACAAGACGCAAAGTACGTTGCGCCCTTATTAACAACTTTAACCCCGATAAGACCCACTGAGTGGTCCGCCACCTTGTCCTACACCATATTGGAAATAAAATACGCCACAACTTTCGTGATTCTTTCCTCGTGGATTATGCTCAAATAACTCGGCAAGATGTCGTATACGAAATGCGACATCGTGTCGAGTGTGTCTTCTTCACAGTTTGTATCCATTAGAGATAAATCTAAATGCGAAAAACATTTTCAAAACTTAGAAAAGAGGAGTAATAAGAAGAAGAAAGATCTGTTTTGACTAGTTCAGTAAACTGAAGTAATTCGTTAGTTAGACTTATTTCTACGCCTTTGCCAGTTGTATTTCTGAAAAAATCAATTCAATTTCAGAAATCATCAATTGTAATTCCGAAACGTGAATTAAATTTCAGAAAGAGAAAAGGCACTTTAATTTAAGAAAGTATCAATTGGATTTCAAAATCATTTATAGTATTTCAGAAAGCATCATTTGAAAATCACAATTCATGAATTTAATTTCAGAAAGTATGATTTGTATTTCAAAAGTAATCAATTGTATTTCAGAAATAATTATTGGAATTTCATTCAAAGAAATTTTGAATACCTAAATATAATGTTTTAGCCACCAATTGCCATATATCTTCCATTCCTAAAGCAGCTGCATGGCTTATTGTAGTGTGTTGTGCTGCATAAACACAATCACGACCAAGAATTGTGTTTTGAATTTTGGCTTCTACTAGGAGCCATAACAATACTGCAATAATCTTAGAACAGAGAACAGATTATTTCAAAAAGGTTTAAATTGGTAAATAAGGACCTAAGCGTAATATTGTTAAAACTCCTTCCTCATTTTTTGAATTGGTACTTTCTGAAATTAAACTGATGATTCTAAAATATAATAGATGCTTTCTGAAATACATTTGATAATTTATGATGTTAAATTGACTTATCTCAAATACAATTGATGCATTCAGAAATATAATTGGAAAAGGTGATACGATTACAATTAAAGTTTAGCTTTTTTGCAATTTTGATTCTCACATGAGTTTCCAGTATAAATTTTTACATAGAACTCGAACGAAAATTACTAGGCCCCATGAAGCGCGAAGCCTTTATTGGTTTTTAAGATACTACTTGCTATTTAAAAAGTGAAAATACAAATTCGTCATAAATATCTTGATAAATATAAGTATTGATTGATCTATAAAAACTCAGTGTTATTAAACCTCCTTGCCTAAATTGGTAGGTAATATGAACAAAATAAGTTTTTCAAAATTATCACCTTCAATACAAGGTAATTTAGAAGGTAGGAACCATACTCCAAAAGTGTTCTACACATTTATACAGGGTGAGTCGGGAGGAGTGCGCTAAACTCCGGTAGTGTCATCTTTTATTAGGAGTAAAAGAAGTACAGGGTGAGCTAAAATGATTGTGTTTTGATATGTAGGCAACCAAATACACAGGTTGGTACAACTGAAATCTTAAAAAGAAACCTCCTAGTAATCCAATGGCGTAGCAAAATTTTTTTTCAAAGTCTCTAATTTCACAGCAAATGTCAAATATTGAAAATGTTTTCTTTCATTTTCGAAGCAGACGACAACTTAAAACAAAGATTTACGCAAATTAATTTTGATAAAAACTAACGTTTATGAAATAGAAGGCACAAAAACGAAATTCTAAAATCTGAAGTTTTGGCACAACGGTAAAAATTACACCTACGCCTCTGCTTTTGTGAAGTCTAGTTACTTTGTTTTGATTTTGAAATGATTTTGTGTTACAATGAACTTGAAGCAAACAAAGATTTTTAGGCGGGAAATTTCAATTGACCACAATCATTTTAGCTCACCCTGTCCCGCGAGTCCCGTGGATACATGCGAGCCACAAAAACTTTTTTTACTCCGAATAAAACATGCTATTTTTTCTTCAAACGTCCAGAGTTATAATATAGTAATATATGTAGAGAATAATTTTAAAATTTGATATTTTATACACAATACAAAGTCAGTATATATTGGGTTGCCTAAAATACATTTCTACTCCGCCTTTCTAACCTTGTCAATGCAAAGTATAACCGATGTACTTCGGAAATGCACGAATATGACCATATAGTCAAGGAACTTAAAAAGGACTTGTTAAAGCCTGTCAAGCGCCACACAAGTACTTAAATCACATTTAAAGGAAAACGAAATTTTTATTAGTTTTTTAGTTATATCGATTTAAAAATTAAATTCGTCAATATTTGCATAACTCTATTCTTGGATCTCAGATTGGTCGCGGTTGTTTTAACTGGCTCCTAAGGTCCTTGGACCTTCCGCCGTTACATTTTTGGGTATGCAGCTGGTTAACAAATGAGAACTATAACGAATAGGGATGCATTAATTCAAAGAATTTTAAATTCTGCAGCTCTCATAAAAGGCCACAAAAATTTATACAGTATACAGGCACGTGAGGATATCTTTAAAAATGTTTTGTGAATTAAAAATAAAATAAATTTGTTATAGTTAAGCCTACTTAAGTTTTTAAAACGCTATTGGATAGCAATTTTTGTTTTTTTTTACTTTATATTCACGTGAAGAATACACTCCTGAAGTTTGGTTCATACTCTCGACTCACCCTATATATTCTACAAATACATCAAAATTTCACCAAGAAAAGAAGTAAAAATTGAGTTTCAAATATAAAGTAGTGTTTTTAGGTATTATGTTTGGGTAAAAATTCTTTGTTGGCAGATGATAAAGGAAATTTTTTTTCAGTTTTGCAGGCAGTCTACAAATGCTTATTTTTAATTCGACATTTTCGAACTTTATTAATAATATGTTTTCAATTTTGCATCTATAAGAAGGCTATATACGCACTGAAAGCAGTTCGTTTATAGCCACAAACGCACTGTTTCGAGTACGTTTATAGCAGGGGAATGTATCTTTTCAAAGTTGGTAGCACTGAAGTTTGTTGATTTTAAAATGGCAGTTACCAAGTGATTTATAGGTTTTTTTAAGGATTTGACAAACATTAGAGTTGCCAACTACCAGAGAATTTACTAAAATTGAAAACTACAATATTTTATTTTAAATAGGTAAAAAGTCGGTATTTTAAAATTAAACGCGTGCTAAAATATGCGACTTATGAAACTCGTTTTTTGAATATACAATATACCTGCTATAATAGGTACTTAGTACTTAGCGATTTTATGAGTCAGAGCTGAAAAGTGTACTACTTTGTCAAAAATATATTCTCCAATGTCAAAATGGGGATCGATTGCGACAAATATTGAATAAAACCAGTAGTCTAGGTCATGTGGAAGAACAGTTCCTAGAGAAAGGTAGAAATAAAATGTTGACAGAAAAATTGTGCGATAATTTGTCGCATACATTCGAGGATCGCAGTCCAGTGGGGTATTTAGTAGTTTAGTACTAAACATAGGTTAGTTTGAAGATCATGAAGAACATAACCGAGGTGACATTTTTATACCATTCTTTAATTATTGTATAGACACGAAATATCTATCCAACTTTTTTTATTTTTAGAGGTATGACAGTTCTGACTTAAAACTTAAAATTTTTGGACTTTTATAAAAAAATTATAATGTAGGCGCTGAATTTCTGGTACTGAATGGCAAAAGTCATTAAAAAAGTTAAAATGATTTCAAGTAAGTCCAGTGGAATTTATAAGTGGGTATTTTTTTTCAAAAATGAAAAGATCTTGATAATTTTTTTTCAAAGAATATTTTTCAACTACTAATGGTAGATTTAAAATAAGTATTATAAATATTAAAATTTATAGGCAGATTCTGGTCAAAGTTAAAGGCCTTTAAATCGAAACAAATAAGGTAACTATGGAAATTGTCCATTACAACGCATATAACAAATTTAAATTTAAAGGCCTTTATACCCAGATTCTGGTCAAATCATTTAAGTTTAAAGGTCTTTAAATATAAATTTGTTATATGGGTTGTAATGGACGATTTCCATGGTTACCTTAAATGTTTCTAATTAAAGCCCTTTAACTTTGACCAGAATCTGCCTATTAAACTTAAATGATTTGACCAGAATCTGGGGGTTAATAATTTCATGCTATGAATTTTTCACTTAAAAAAATAAGTTTTATTTACCATTCCGTCAAATATAATAATTATACACAACATACAGTGATTTTTTTAAATCATAGTTTAGATGATATTAATTACACTATGCAACAAATTAAAAACGATAACAAGTGTAACAATCTCCCATTTTATTCCAGCAATTTTTTTAGATAGTATTGTCATTCTCAAATTGAAGTTGAAGTGTCAATTTGATTAGTCTCAATTTGAAGTTGAAAAGTTGTTATAAAATTCTTGATTATAAAGGAGTTGAGTTCCCAACTTTGATTCTTCATATTTCGATTAATTTGCCAAGAAGATTTTTTTTAACTACTTTTCTGCAGATCCCTGAAGAGTCCTCAATAACGAACTGGAGAAGTCTTGCGCTATTTTCGGACCACCCTGTATACTAGGGAAAACTTGTCGCCAAAAGTAATTAACTGTACCTTATAGATTTAAGAAGAAGTATTACAATTGAGTACGCTATATGTTTCAGAAAAGACTATTAAAGAATTCAGTGATCAGATTTTTTCATTATTGCAATTCACCGCATTTTTAGAAATAATTTATAAGGCTGTGCACCTACGCGGTTTTGCATTTTACATTGTGTTAATTTACGACACCTAGCGGAGAACCTCGAGTCTTCACCTCGACGCTTACACCGCTTGCAAAAACTCGTCAGTATACGCGCTTGCAATCAAATACATTGATTTCTTTAAGTAGTGGTGCACCTCGAGGTAAACCTCTACGCTCACCTCTACCAAAACCTCGGCAGCATAAACACCGTCTAATAAAATACTCGAATTGAAGTGATAATCCTTTGGAGTTGCAAGTATTTTCTTGTCAAATCACAATTTGGAAAGATAATCCATTTATTTATTTCTCATTTGTATAGAAATAATCCAAGCAATTCCAAAGCGCATTCACAATAAATTATGGATAATGACACGAAGGTGTTTTATAGAATGTTTGTAAAAGTAATGACCGTTATTATTTCGAATTCAATAAGACGATCCTGTGGCAGACATGAATGGATCTAAAATTGCCATCATTGTCTTCGATAGTAGTTTTTAGGTCGCGTGCTTAAAATACCCGAACGTCGATCTTCTCTATAATCTTTATTGTCTCGATGAGGAATGTCAAGACGTGCCCGAGCGCGCAAGAATTAATAACCCCATGGAAAAAAACAAATATTGAAAATATATTGCGAAAACGCACCTTAATTAGCAAGATATTTAATTAGAGCTGCATATCTGCCGCTTGTTATTCAGTTCTTCGCGAATTGCTAACGAACTTGTTTATATAATTGTCATTTGCCGCAATAAATCAGTGAAGCGTATTTTATTCGCTAATTTAAAATATGTATCCGAACGGGCCGGAAAAGCGGCGGGCGGGGATAATTAATGAAAATCATTAACATAATTGTCCGTACGTTCATTAGCCGCAAACAAACATGCGATTGCAAATTGGTTATGAATTATTTCTACGACTCGATTACATGCCTCACCTATGGAGGATCAGAAGAAATTATGCTAATAATATGATTGTTTTGTTTCAGGAAAAACTAGAATAACGAGGATGGCGCTGCAAGGTGATTGTTTATTCATACAATAAACTTATTATTAATGCACGCCAATTCATGCGATTATCGCTGTTTATATTAATACTAATTGGTAGGGAAATTAACCGAAACTGATACGTTTATTACTAATGGCGAAGACTAATTATACAAATCGTTGTAAATACCATTTGCCATTTTAATGATTTTAATTGAAAATTCAGGTAATTTACTTAACAAATATCTACTATGCATAGTGCTTCCAGTATTTTATTATAAATTAAATTTTTTCTCAAATTTATACTTGTCCTATGATGGGAAAGCAGATTTGCCATCCTAGGGTAGTCTTGTTTTTCCATGTAACAACATTAATAATAATTGATGAAAACATTGTTGATGCCCGTTATCTGGAATCCAGGTATTAGCTGAGGAATTGAAGGATGAAGTTGAAAGAAAAAAAGGCGTTTTACTGTTGGTGCATTAATCCAGAAATGCAAAATAAAATAATAACTCAGTGGCCGACGGAGTAATTAATTTGTCAAAGCGTGTGTAATTACGCATTCGATAATTAAAAGTATTCGACTGCGCAGTGCAGGCCGTATCAAGTTATCAAATCTGGTTCATAAATAATAAAGTGACAACCGATTCGATATTAACATTAATTATATACGTAACTTCCCAAGTAGAGCGTGACAAATTAGGTCGGGCAGTGCGCACAAAAAGCTCTTAAAAAATAATCCACCAACTAACGCCCGCTTTACGAATGGAAAAATCCAACAACTACTGTTACGTCTTAAGAAACAGGTTGAAGATTAATTAAACGTAAATTTTTACGAAGCAGATTATCCTTGTTTTTTTATTGTTTTTTGAAGAAGGCAATGACCACTTTGAAATATTACACGGAGTAAAAATCGTGTGTCTAATTCATAAAGTTCGCGGATGTGCGAATAAAATGTGGCATTTTATGTTTGATGCGGCTCGTAAAACCTCACACGAGGAAAACCATGCAGATGGGAATAAAAGCGGCACTAAATCAGCGGGGTGACGTCGCACATGTCTTTCCACGGTTAGCATGAAACTCGGCTTCACGGTGCCCCGCGTCGTAGTGCACCTTGCTTCTTCTTCCGAACACCTTGCCAGGAGTGCACCGGACGCCGATTTTTTACCCAATTTGTTTTTAACGAGTTGTTTGCTGTGTGTATACGCTCTTGGAGGTAGATAACCAAGAAGGGAAGTACAAGGATCCCACAAGAACGCATGGAGCTTGTGATAACCGTCGACTACACCTGCCCTGGGTATTAAATGGTTTTGTATGTCACCGCAAGGAACTGTCAACACCACGTTTTTTCGAGTTTTTTAACCGACCGCCATGCAACGCTCGTAAATTATTTTCAACGAGCTTATGTAAAATAATTCACTACCAAACGGCGACAGCTTACTTTAAAATTATCTTTCTTGATAAATATTACAATTATCGATCCTTTTTGTACAACCAGTCTTACAAAAATTATTACAAATAAGGGAAAGAACCACTCTTCTTACAGATCCAATATTGTTTTTAGTTAATTCTATATTTAGTAGCGGAAATTTTTCTAACCCTCTTAAGGCCTTTATAATACCCATACTCAAAAAAGGAGATAAGGTTGACGTGTCCAATTACAGACCAATTTCATTAACAAGCACTCTAGTAGTTTTCAAAGAAAAGTAACTTGATCTCCAAATACCAATATGTAGTCCAGCCAGCAGCCACTTTTTCACAAATTTCACTGGACAAATGTATTTTTGGGCGCAATAGTTACCCAGATACAGTGGTTCAAATACACAACAAATTTATCAAAAATAAATATATGCACACAGCCTTGTTTGCACTTATTTAGGTGGTCTGATAATTTAACTCTTGAGGTTAAAAGAAGAAGAGTTGATTGCATTGGATCCTGTAAAAGTTAAATTCTCGAAAGTGCTGAAGGAAATTGAAGAGAGAAGGCAAACTGCAGCGCTGTGGATCCAATATTTCCGCATGTGTACCTTAATGAAAATTTTCATCAGAGCTGAACGTGCGGGTAGTTGAAACCTCCACGTCGATTCAGTCAGAGAAATGATTCCATATTTCCATGCAGCAGGTCATTTAAACTACGACAAAAGTGCACACTTGTACTATCAGGATATGATACCTTAAAAGACAAAATGGATTCTCAAAAATATAATAAGTTTACCATTAACGGGTACTTCAGTATTCGCAGAACTGACAAATTCTGGTCAGGCGTCTGGTCAGACATGATTCGTGGTCGTGGTGTCAGTGATTGTGTGCAATCTGAATGGATTGTGGTTATGCTATACCTCAATAGTGTCAATGAGGAGATGAAAGTGTTCACTGAAATGCATTCAGAGACATCTGGCAGCACGTGGACATGAGGACTTAGGCCTTCCCTTTTTACTAGAGATAATCTTTCTTTTAGCACTTCAGAGAATTTAACTTTCACCTTATGCAATGTTGGATCTCAGCATCTATCTTGAATTGGTAAAAAGAATCTATAACTGTCTAAAAACGCAAGGTTTAGAAGTTATAAGGAAAAGGCCCGAAAATTTCGAGGTTTTTCGGCACCTCCCAAATTAGCATCCTCTAGATCGAAAACTCATATTCTACTCCACAAGCTACCCACAAACGACATACCAAAATATCAATAGCTTCAGAATACTTTCCAGGTTCCCCCCTCTAGTACTAATGGATTTAAAAGAGAATTTAAGTACAGAAAAAGCTATTTCTTACTTAGCCAACTATATTAGTAAGAATCTTGACTCAGGTATTAAGGGAATGACGGTTTTTTAGACCTAGCTAAAGCTTTAGACACTGTGTCACATGTGATTCTTTTGGATGTACTGGATTCAATGGGGGAAAATCAGAGAATAGGTAATGTAGATAGTGATGGATGCACCTTTGATTAAAGATTACTAGAGTGGATTTCATTTGAAGTGAACCTTTCCTGCGCCGCGAGCGCTTTTACTCGAGCGATTATTATTAAAACTATATAATGTCGATTCATACATTACAGGAATTCAGATTAATTGAGAAACCTTAATTCTAGATGACCAGTATATCATCACGTACATCAATCATAAACTAAGTTAATCTAAATATTCTTAAACATTGATTTCTGAGCAGGGTTCTCTTCAGATGAAAACCACTTTAACCGTTAGTGCTTCCAAATCTAACTACATCACCTTTTCTAATAACAAAAGAAATTTAACACCTCAAAAAACATTAATTGTTCATAATGAAAACTGTTATAATCAATGAAATTGTGTATGCAAATTGACAATTAACCCAACTGGAAATATAAAATACCTGGGAATTACTCTTGATCATCAACTTAAATAGGGCATTCACATTGATTACTATTAAAAAATAAGGAAAATTATTCATAAATTTTATGAACTTGGAAAATTTTTATCTAGAATCCTGCTGTAAAGTGTTTATTATTCACCGGTGTAATCTATAATCAGATATGGAATAATTATTTGTGGAGCGATATATAAAAATGCTTTATACCCCATTGAGATTGCTCAAAATACACTGTAAAAATTTTGCTTGTTAAACCAAATAGTACGCTACAGATAAATCATTTTATGAAGCAGATTTATTAAATATTAGATAACTCTACAAGGTGTCCCGTATCGTAATGCACAAACTTTGGGAACGTAATGAAGTTCTAATACGCGTTTGACATTTGTACTATTTCGCGTGCGAATTCGCCCGACCGTTCGCGCGATAAAAATTACAAGTAGCATACACATTTTGCAGCTCGCTAAATATCACGTTGCTAGAAAAAACATTGTCCTGTATGCTACTTGTGATTTAGCGAACTGTAATAGTATATTACGCAACGAGCTAGAAAGTGACGAATTTTGTGCGAGTGTGAAAATAGCCGAACGAGGTGCTAGCCGAGTGTGGATATTACACGAGCAATGAAATTCACTTTCGGCGAGTTGTGTACGCTATTTTTCCGACGACCACTGAGATTTTGCGACCATTATTAATATTTTGTAGTAACAACATAACATAACCTATGTTAACAGCAGCTGACATTGAAGTTATCGATTATTTTTAGTTAAATGTAAATAATTGTAGGTGGCGCTGTTTTGACGGAAGCAACTTATCGAAACGAATAAAAAATGTTCCTATTTTATTTAAAATTTACAGAAAAGTGAATTATATAATGATTTTAATAATAAAATTAGTAATATTGGCGGGGTTAAATATAAATTTTTATTTGAACTATCCTTTTTTTGCAAGTTCAAAAAAATCCAAGAGAGGGCTTTCGGAATTCCTTCGCAGCGCCTCTATCGAAAATTACAAGAACTATTTGACAGTTACAACATGGAAACTTAAAGTCACTAGTGTTGAAATGAACGATTTTCTAAACTACTAATATGAATGACATATACGATTTTCTCATATGGTCGTCGGAAAAATGTGTATTGTGTATGCTGTTTGTAATTTTTAGCGCAAATGTCAAACGACTTTATAGTCTTATGACTAAAAAACGCAAAAGTTGTAGGTCTACTTTTTTGTATTCAAAAGTTACAGCACTCTTAAATTTTATAGTTTAAAATAGAAAATAAAATTCTTAGAATAAAAAAATATTTCAGGTATAAAATGTTCAATTAATTACATTTTCTAAATGTCCCTCTGCTTGCAGTACACAAGCATGTGCTCGTTGTTGTCAGCAAAACACAATGCTATAATAAATGAATGCATCTAAAGAAATTTACAATATTTTAATGCTATAAGTTTAAAAAATAAATGAATTTCTGGTTTGAAGTTTGAAAGTGCTGTAACTTTTGAATAAAAAAAGATAGGTCTACTACTTTTGTATTTTTTATTAATTGAAATGAACCTAAATTACGGTCCGAAAATTTGTGCATAACGATAGGGAATACCTTGTATATTAATTATATTAAAATACTGATTATAAAATACCCATAAAACATTATTTACTAGAGCTGTATTAAATAAAATATTTCTATACCTAACACGAGAATAGTATACTCCCAAAACACCTACCTTTTATTTCTAAAGTCTTGTAGACGTTGTCATATTTTTAGATAGAAAAATACTCAAAAATTGTCTGTCCTTAACGAACTTTTGAGGTTTTAAGATAGCAAATATTGAATACATTAAAAATACCATATTAGGATCCATTCGATTATAAATTCATGGGTAATACATATTTTTAAAATCGGCGTGGTATCCTTTACCCACGGTGCAAGTTTTCCCGCGCTATAAATGTTATAAATAATTTATAATTTCGTCCTGAATGCATATTAGATCAATGAATATTAATGAGCAACAATCGGTCATAAAAATCAGAGGGAAAATTAATGAGACAAAATACATCCAAAATTTAATAAACTGTTATGAAAGAAAACGACAAAATATAAAAAATACTACTTACCTTTCGGTTGGATTAATTTAAATCATGATTTTTTGATCTACATTATATTGATGTTACGGCCTAAACACGATATGCAGTCATTATCGATAATGCCTGACCAATATTAGAACTCACGGGTCCATATTTAAAATAAAAACAAAACATGGATAAGTCGGGTTTTAACTGCCCAATATTAATAAGGGAACCTTACTACGGCCAAAATACAAATAAAATAAAGTATATGAAGTAATAACTTTAATTTCTAAAACGAGACTAACACAAAAATATTATACAACAATATCAAATAAGATAATAACGTTTGTACCTAACCTTACCTTACCGTTTTTAGTTAGCAAAGTTTCTATGTTATTAATAAACATTCGTCTAATTTCCTCAATTTTAATCTACACACTGAACTCCAAGTACGAGAATTATTTCTAAAATAGACCTAATCGCATTTGTCGTTACGCATAAGGACCAAATTTCACGTTTTGTCTGTCTACATTTTCCTTTCTGATAATGGCCGGCCAATATCGATAACGACCAAATTCGTATTTGGGCCGGATAGATTCACCTTTATCCTTCAAGATTATGGGTATTGCTAAAGTTTGATAACTTAAAAAATACAGAAATCTATTATGAAATTAACTATAAAAATAAAAAGTCATATGAACAAAAAATATTGATAACACAAAATAAAAAAAAAGAACCATGTCGGATTCTGGGCCCAAAGTCAAAAATTACTGCGCGGTTGACATTTAGGGATGAAGGTTGGGCCCACAAGGATAAAAAAAATATGATATTATGAATTATTTTTATCGGGTTCTAATGCCACCCTGAATAATTTTTGTATGTATTATACCAGGACCCCCATCCTCAATTTTCGGGGATAACATATCCTATAGGAAAAACAATACGTTTCTATGCAAATTTTCTAAATCAACCAATTGGAATTTTAGCTACCGGTATAGGGCGCTTTAATAGGCAGATTCTGGTCCAAATTAAACGCCTTTAATTAGAAACAATTAAGGTAACCATGGTAATTGTCCATTACAACTGATACAACAAATTTAAATTTAAAGGTCTTTAAACTTAAAGGATCTGACAAGAATCTGGGTATAAATTGCATAAAATATAGGATACCTAATACCTATTAAGTACATATTCAACAAAACCCAAATTGATTTAATTTTTAAATCGCAGGTAAAACCCGTAAACTATATACTAATGCTTGAAATCAAATAAATAGCACCTGTTTTCTAGGTTCATACTTTTGACACTAGAGGGCTAGCAGAATTCTAAAAATCCCAATCTGTAACGAATATTTTTTCCTATAGGATATTTTATCCCCGAAAATGAGGATACGGACCCTGGTGTAAATGAAACTCGGATAGTCATTGTTTCACTTACATCGGATAATAATGAGATTTTGGTAAAAAAACCTCCTAATTTTTAAAACCGATAGTTTATTAAATATTTGAAATTTAAACATCACATATACAATATACAAGATATCTTTTTTTAATATTAAATGGGCAGAAAAGTTCTGCTTAAATTTTTTGTTGGGGTGATCATATTGAATTTATAGATATTTAAAATCGGTTTTTCAACCAGTTTTTTTAGATAGTAAATGACGTTCTGAACAACAAATTTTCTATGAACTTCTATTTTCTTCGACTCCCTAAAAGTTGGCGTGCTACCACTTCATCGACACTCCATTTCATCGACAGTGCTTTTTCATCGACAACGGTTTTATCGACATGGACGTTTCATCGACATTACCTTTTCATCGACAACCATTTCATCGACATTTCTTTGATACTGTCGTTTCATTGACAAGAGTTTTATCAGTACTAACTTTTATTATATTTTACACCAGTGAAAATGATTAACATATAATTATCTACTACTTTTAAACGTCTGGGTCGTTAAAACAATATTGGCGATAAAATATGTCTTTGCAATAAAAAGATAGTGACGATGAAGCTTAGTCGATGAAACGACATTGTAGAAGAAATGGTAATATCGATGAAATTGTCTGTCGATGGAAAGGTAGTATCGATGTTGTCGATGAAAAGGTAATGTCGATGAAACGTTTGTGTCGATGAAAGAGTAATGTCGATGAAACGTCCGTGTCGAATGTCGAAGAATTGGTTATGTAGATATAACGGCTGTCGATGCAACGGACTGTCGATGAAATTGAATTCGATGAAAAGGCTATGTCGTTGAAAGTGTATTGTCGATGACTAGGTATATAACCCTAAAATCTTCAAGAATTGCAGTGTCCAAATTTTAAGGTTTTTATTTGTAAGACACTAAATCAAGTAGTCCTTTGTCTTTAACCTTAATCCAATCAGATGTGTTAATTTTAGTAATACGCACCTTCCTTTTAGTTTGCAACAGCCCATAGTATTTAAGAAAAGCTACTGGGGAAAGACAAAACCCAAAGGTGAATTGATTTAAATAAAAACATTATTTTATATAAATAAATTATTATATTGCGATTTTTAAACTGTTATAAGTTCTTAAGGAGTCCAGAATGATGTTATATACAATTTATTTGAAGAGATTGCTTTACTGCTAATGTTTTAGATCGGTTAAGTTTATTGAATATTTGGTTTGATGCTGACAATTCAATGATTAAATTGACAACAATACAAGGTACTGCAAAAATGACGTAAAATTCAATGGTACGTTGTTAGGATGAACATAATAATCCATCTGGTCAGTTATTTAAGAAATAGAAGTGAAAAGTTTAAAAATAGATTCATGTTATTTTTACTCCATTTGTGAAAAATAGGTAGGTAATTGCATTCTCACCATAAGCTCTCAAAGAACCACCAATTTGTTGGAGCAACCAGTTACAATAAATAATATTTTGGATTTGCCTATTTGTGGAGATGTTCATAATTCAATTATCTTTACTTTTATCATTTTATACAAAATTAATCACATATTATTATGTTATTATTATTAGCTTTTTGGAGAAATTAATATTGCTTCAAATTTCATTCTGACAGTTTTAATATAGTAAATGGTAAATAGTAGTAAATGTTTTTTTTTAATTTGTTGACTGATAATTTTATGTAATCTAAACTTCTGGATTTATTTAGTTTTATTTTTGCAAGTCATGTCGGATACTACCTTCAACATAAACGATTACTTTCTAAAAAACGTATGAATTGTGCTACGGTAAGTGTTTACTTGCATTTTTCAGTGAAGCATCGGTAATTTTTCTTCAAATTATTACATACATGGTAATGTTCTTTAATGTCCAAGATCCTAGTGATTTTAACTGTATTTTTTGAAAAAAATTAATAAATCGTCTTTTAAATTTTAAATAATTAATCTAGTGGAAAGTTCTAAGATTGTGAAAGAAATTTTGTTTTGAGGTAATTTGAGAAAACCTACACGACTTAATTTCGTGGTAGTAAGATTGATGTTGAAACATTAGATGATAGATTCTGGATATAAAGTGGAACAAGTTTAAAAAAGAGGCAATTTACAAATAGTGACCACCCTAACCGTTCCTTAGATAACAGCTTAATAAACTCTTGGATTTAAATACATAGTAATGACGGCAATCAGTCTTGATCGCATTTCGATTGCATCTGGTTATTCGAAGACCTTGAAGAGCCCACCGAAAAAATGCTTCTGTGTGGTTTTGTGGTAAGGCAGTGAGCGCGCGTACGTGTTGTGATAATTTGGTCCTTATTAAACGGTCATTCCGTATGTGTATCTGTGCGGGCACCTGTTGATTAGTATTCTGTGAAAGAAGGATGACGATGGCTCCTGGGAGCGGCCCAGAACTCTTCCAACAAAACCACGAAATAAAATCAAAACACGCTTTTAATTAAATATAAAGTATTTGCTTGAATAATGGCGTGGTTGGGATCGAAACCAGAGTCGACCATTCAACAATTCAATCCTGCGGTTGAGATATGCAAGAAAGACACATTGCGCTGCATGGACAGATTAACTGAAGACATTAGCATAGTGTGTAACACGGTAGCAACTCGATATACAACGGCGTAACCAGTTTACGTACGACTTTCAGAGACGAAATGGAATCTCTCATCTATACAAGGAGGACAACCAAGAAATATCTGCGGTTTTAAAAAACTCTTACGAAATGAAGTTTTGTAACCAAATAATTAATTATTAATTACTGACCTCAAAGTCACATCAAATCGATAATCTACCAGGAATTTTCTTTCCACATTAATTAAGACATTAATTTTACTGCTATCCTCATAAAAACGAAAGGAGGAAAACAATTAAAAATAAATTTATCCCAGTCGTAAAAATTGTTAATAAAATTGAAAATATCTGACACTAAAGTTTAACAAATGTGGCGTTATTCAATTGACCTGTTCGTGTCGTGGAAGCTGCTAAGTAACAAAGGATCACGAGCTCAGTTTTCTTATCAAGGTTGTAATCTGCTGGGAGCGTGATTCTTGCTAATGCACTGAACGGCAGCAGCCCACATGAATATTTTATTGAAACCTCTTATAAATTTATCATTTACCACCTTTACTATCACATTTATTTAATCAGCTAAATTGTTTTTATAATCAAGAATTTTTAAAGAATTATAACATTTTCATTTAAGCCTTACAAATTCCGAAATCCGCCCATTCAATTACAAATAAATATCTGACACTTATAACAAGCCGCTCCCAGTTATGAGCAAATAGCGATGAGCACTTGGGAACAATGAAAATGAAACGGCGACAGGAAAGAAAAAAACGAGACGCCTCTTACTCATGTCCCAATCCTTGCATATTTTTCCAAACCCACTCTCCACAACATATCTTAATCGAACGAAATTTATTGGGTGTTAACCATTTTTTACTCTTAACGTAATTATATTGCTCCAGCAAGTTGTGCTTTAATCTGGTTTAAACTGTAATTCCATTCCATTTCTGCATTATCTCATTTAATGGCACTTTCAACTTCCTCGTCCCCGCGTTTTTACTCGTAATTAAAGCAAATCCGCGATCGCCTTCACAGTCCTCGTTATATTTAATGATTGAACATTTTTATAAATGTTACTACTTCTTATGCTCGAATAAGTGCATTTAGTTATAGCGACCTTTTTAGCACTCGCTTTGATGTTTTTCTTTTCATTCAACTCATTCCTTATTCACTTTTTGCAGAGGACATTTTTTGAAACTTTTTTCTTCGTAAATAAGTAATCTCTAGTAATTAAATCAAAGATTTATTTCTTTTACTTTTCTGATGTAGCTAGTGTATTCTTCTTGTTTTAATTATCATAGTCTTTTATGATATTGCTAAAGCGCCATCCAGACGACTCGAAGAACATAGGCCAACGTTTGGCGTTCGTGCAGTTGCCAAACCGTGTGGAGTGAAACGCATCACAAGTTTAAGCGAACCTTGGCGTTCGTCTAGGTAATAGTAGGTTTAATTAAAAAATATATTTTAGTGTCTAGTAACGATCAATTTCAAATTAAGAATAATCATTTTCGAATAGAGATGTATGTTTCTCATAAAAAAAATTATTGCAAATTTAGGATACACGATTTCTACAATGTTAAGGAATAACTACATCAGGTATAATATACTGAATGTGACCATCAATGAATTTGAAACAACAGTAAGCTTATTGTTAGTATTTTCTCAGTTTGTGTAATATTTGCCCTAACTCAGCTATTACAATAAGTTTATGGTATTGAGTAGTCTGTAGTCAAATCTTCTTTTACACCCGATTTTTGAGGGATGTACCACATGGCAGCATCCTTAGGCCAGCACCCAGCACTTCTTGTTTTGTATATTAATAATCTGACACAAAACCTATCTACAACAGTCCATTATACGGATGATACCTCGATTATAATTTCAAGCAGAAACGAAGAAGATATAACCAAATCTCTAGAATATAATATAAGAATTATTAGTGATTGGTCTACTTATAATAGTATTGTGGTGAATAAATCAAAATCACTAATAGTACCTCATTCAATACTTAAAGTACATTTAGAGGTGATGAAAATTACTATAAATGAAGTTCAAACAAAATCATCTGTGAAATTTCTCCGAGTAATTTTCGACTCCAAATTGAGCTAAGTCTGGACTGTGAAAATTTTTACCTGATATATTATACAAGGTTGAGAGACTCACTATCTCTAGACATCCTATATATAGACATACTATCTATGCTCATGCTCAATCGCACCTCTCTTACGGGCTACTGTTTTGGGCTAACTCTGTCCCTGCAAAATGTATATTTCTCACGCACAAAAGAATAATAAGAGCGAGCAAACATGAAAGAAGGACAATCTCTTGCAGAGAAAAATTCAAACAATTTAAAAATACTTCCATCATTGTTCATTATGCAGAATACCTTACATGCACGAGAAAACCTGAACTCACCGTGTCACCGATATCAATAAAGAACATAATTCTAGAGCCAAGGCTAAAATTGACCAAAACATAAAACTACCAAATATTATAGAAGCTTTCTCTACAGGTTAATTATATTTTACAAAAAGCTCCCAGATAATATAATAGTAATCTAGAATGACAACACCTTCAAGTCCATGGACAATGAGTCGGTACCGGAAGAATGTTTTTACACCACTGATATTTTTTAAATTGTTCTTTTGAATATATGTACTATTAATTTTCTTCTGTATTATATTGCTAAAATACTTTCATAAACTGGACAGTGATCATGTCGATGCTCACTATTAGCTTCATTTAATGTAGAAGATATACGGTTAAATTATAGAAAAGTTTCGCATTTTTAACACCATTAAATTTTATATTTTTGTGGTAACCATAGAAAATGTCTATAACACAAAGGTGGCGTTCAACAAATTTAGCGGTTAATATAGTAACCGGTGGATTTTTAATAAAGTCGGACATTTTGGTGTGTGATACCGATACCTACGTGTTTTGAAATTTAACAAATTTTCTAAAGGATTATATTTATGTTCATTAGCAATCTGAAAATGTAATATTTTTATTATCTGATGATGTAAAAATCCAATATGACGGCCATAAAAATGAAAAAAGCTAAAAATCGCGGTTTCGAATTTCGAATCTAGGAGGGCAAAACTATTTTTGACGTCATTTAACTCATCAACAATTTAAAGGCTTTGTTTTCATTAAGATAGCAGTTAGTTTTTGGCAAATATAAAATAATTTCTAAAATCATATTTTTTAATTTTTACCATAACTCTGCAATGAGTTTAAATATCTTAAATTTTCTTTCAAATTTTTAATGGCCTTAAAATGCCCAACTTTTCTTTAATTTATCCGATTTTGTATCTATTTCACTTTCAATGATATCAATCGTGAGCATCGAAATAATCACTACCCTGTATATTACTTATGGTTGTGTCATTTCAATACAATATCAATATAGGTATTTAATTAAGATTCAAATGCAAAACTACAAATAATGGTGCTGCTTATACTGTAGCTGGGATACTTCTTTTTGCATCAGTTGCAAATCATTTATCCAAATTCAGAATTGATTTTTCCAAAGGCCACAGTACTTCTTAAACACAAAATTTCACACTGACGCTACACGTCCAACAGCCAAGTTACATTAAAACCAAATACAATTTGAACAGATTTGAAGCAATCATGAACCAATTTGAATGATCGAAGTTTTTTACATGCAAGATACCCTGCCCTGCTTCGAACACTAACTAATGAAATGTGAGTCTTCTTTATTTTGGTATTTTTATTAATTTTATATTTTTAACTTCTGAAGAACCTAAGAACGTAAGAATTGAAATTTAATATAATTTTTTATTTTTTGTAATTAAAAATAAATATTTGGAATTTAGAATTATTTTTTAAGTTTTACATGGTTCTTTTATATTTTGAGTAAATTCATCCGTTAAATTGGTTGTAATCGTGATTTGCCTATAGACATCTCGATTTGCCCAAGCACATCCAGAAAATCGGGTTTTATCTGTAAAACATCCGGTTCTGTTAAAAAATGATAGACATATGGGGATTTTCAAGGGATTCGGGATTTGCCCGTAAAATAAACATGGAAATAAACAATGAGTTAAAATTTCTTAACCTCAATTTGAAGTAGTTAAGTCTCACTTGGAAGTTGATGTATTTTTTGAATTAATTTGTCTACTCATAAGGTGACTTTAACCAAAGCTAAAATTACTGGATAATTTTTTGCATTTTTTGAAGTTTAAATACCTGATTTTGAATTCGAGTAACTAAATCTTAATTTTTTCAGATATGTGCGAAGAATAAAAAAGAAAATTAAATTAAACGCAGTGAACGCATAAAATTACAATATTATGATCCGACTTTTTTTCCTATCTCTTTCTCTCAATCCCAACCGCGTTTCTTGAGGCCGTATCGATATTATGGACCTGTTTACGGGCGCACCGCTCGTTTTTTCTTTTTGTTTTATTTCAGTTTTATTGTTTTTCGATAAACAAAATCCGATCGAAGAGTCGCCGGGCCGTATTCGGCCCGCGGCCAGATCTCCAGATATATGTATGTTGTATGTGCACGTCAGCCACCAGCTACCAGTTATGGCCTCTTTGCCTTTTTGTTACGTCCCATTTTTTTATCTCACCAACACCACCTTACACACTCGCATATACGACTATAAATAAACAATGCTGGATTTATAATGAGGGACGAAACGATGCCGCTTTTTCAATTCGAAATATGTTGATTAAGATCGATTAAAATAATACTCTAGCACTGTTCAGTAAAAAATATCATTTATTAAAATTAAGGAATTTAAGACTGCGGGTTAAGCTTTTAATGTGATATTCTCAACATTTTAGATGAGTAAAATTAAGAGTTAAATGTAGTATTATGTAAAAGCCAGTTTCTGTTACTGATTGATTCTTCCACAGGAAAGGTTGCCCTGTAGTCTCAAGGAATTAAAAATTATTTCTTGGAGTACATGAACCACTACCATACCAGATTAGGTTGGTGTAGATTTGGATGCCAAATAAAATAAATGATTTAGGATATAGCATATTTGGAGGCTGACTATTTTCGCAACAATAATTGTTACCCTACCCTAAGGTTAGCTCCTACCTTCAACTCAAGACAAGGATGGATTGATTTTTCAGAACTAGCGTCCAAATCTGCTCTATCCCTGTGAAGTCCACAAAGTCCAACTAAACGCATGTTATTGACGATAATATGTTATCGACTACCAAAAAACTTGATTAAAAAAACCTATGCAGCCAAACATACTCTTTGGTGATTTTAGACTTGCTAAGTTGGTGTACCTATTAATTTTCAATCAAATTTAAATCAGTCACTTTACCCAAGCGTCTTTCAGCAGTTTTTCTTCGGGTACTTTTCAAGTTATTTCTTAAAAACGGTTTTTTTTTCAAAACTAAAATTAATTTAGTTAAAATATTCGAGATGGTTTTTTCACCGGCGCACAACGTATTCATTTCAATGTAGGCAACTGTGGGAACTTAAGTTTCCTACTACGCAATTTCAACAGTACCAATCATTTTTGAAGATCGTGTAGCGGGTAGTACAGATAAAACAGCTTCAAAATGCACACATGAACAACGTAATTTGTACATTCGTGAAATTTTGCTCATTACTTCATCTTGGTAGTAGAATTACAAAACTGTGGAGTCCGCCTGAGTCTGCCCAAATTTAATCGAATAAAACCACTCCCAAGTCAATAGAATCATTTGCCGATTTATGACTGGTTATATCAAAAACCTGTAAATAGCACAATTATTCAAGCAAAAATATTTTATTATGTAACATGATAATGTGTCTTCAAAGTGCAAATCACGATCGTTCGGCTCGTTATTCTGATCATAGTCGTAGAAATGATCACCTTCGTAATCTCCCAGATATTGTACAGTGCTGAGCAGCGTATCCCACTTTTCAAGCAAGAGTTGTGAAGATATGAGGGATATAATTGAGTCTAGAGCTGGTGATAGGGTCGTTCGAACCAGGTGAAGGTCATTATTTTGACGGCTCCCACCTCACTCTTGGTGCTTCAAATTTCGCTGCCCGGTTTGAACTACCCTATCAACAGTTAGACTCAATTACATCCCTCATATTTTTTTTCGGCAAAGATAATAATTGTTCTACAACTCAGTGCTCTTGCTTAAGAAGTGGTATACGCTGCTCAACATTGTGAAATATCTCTGATTTTGATAAAACCGCCCCACTGGAAGACGAAGATGATCAATTCGATAAGTTGGATGATCCCAATGATGATCCGAACGATCGTGATTTGCACTTTGAATATTGTAAGTATAACAAAGAATTTCAATCAACCAAAAATTTGAACTTGTTGAACAGGTAGATCGCAAAAACTTATTCTCCTTATAAATTCTCTGGCTGGTGATTTCAAAATTTCACAGTGAAATTGTTTTGAAAGTCTACAATTTTAAATCATCTTGTACCATTTTGATTAATTTACTTAAACATATAAGCCCAACAGAAACTAGTTTTGGGCGTGTATAGTCGTTACAGATTAGTTTAACATTCGTTTTTTGACATTCTATTTTATCTCTTTTTCGATCATTTTTATAATTATGTTGGGCTATCTGGCAAATTAATAATTTGATATGTTTTCATTTTAAACTTGAAATAATGTGATCACCATATAATTGATTTTAACACACAGTTTTTTACCCAACTAAAGTTCGAACTTGCCATTCAAAACTTCTAACTTCAAAATAGTTCGAACCGTTCGAACATAAAGAAGAAGTTTGGAAAAAGTTCTAGTTCGCAAAAACTTCTGGTTCGAAAAAAGTTCGATTTCGAAATAAAGTTAGCGATTGAAAAAAGTTCGAGTTCGGAAAAGTTCGATTTAGAAAAGAGTTCGGGCTTGAAATGGTATATTACGCAACGAGCTAGAAAGTGACGAATTTTGTGCGAGTGTGAAAATAGCGCTAGCCGAGTGAGGATATTACACGAGCAACGAAATTCACTTTCTGCGAGTTGTGTACGCTATTTTTCCGACGACCACGGAGATTTTGCGACCATTATTAATATTTTGTAGTAACAACATAACATAACATAACATAACCTATGTTAACAGCAGCTGACATTCAAGTTATCGATTATTTTTAGTTAAATGTAAATAATTGTAGGTGGCGCTGTTTTGACGGAAGCAACTTATCGAAACGAATAAAAAATGTTCCTATTTTATTTAAAATTTACAGAAAAGTGAATTATATAATGATTTTAATAATAAAATTAGTAATATTGGCGGGGTTAAATATAAATTTTTATTTGAACTATCCTTTTTTTGCAAGTTCAAAAAAATCCAAGAGAGGGCTTTCGGAATTCCTTCGCAGCGCCTCTATCGAAAATTACAAGAACTATTTGACAGTTACAAAATGGAAAGTCAAAGTCACTAGTGTTGAAATGAAAGATTTTCTAAACTACTAATATGAATGACATATACGATTTTCTCATATGGTCGTCGGAAATAGTTATTTATGCACCAAGGGAGCAAAGTGAGTAATTTAATCCTGAGTGTGGAAATTGTTGCCCGAGACGTAGTCGAGGGCAACAACCACACGAAGGATTAAATGCACTTTGCTCCAGCAGTGCATATTAAATTTTTTGCACTTCCAATTAATTATTTGAACAAACGTTTTCAATTTTGGGACAATGGTTATTTCGAATGCAAATAACTACTGAGCCAGACATAAAACCGTCACCTTATTAAAAAAAATAATTGAACAAGTTGCGAGACAAGTTGTACCTCCTTTATTTGGTCTAACAAATTGTATTGATTGTAATGTTAGAGTAAACGTACATATTTATATTTAGTAATTTGTAAATGTACATATCTATTAATAAATTTGTGTTATTTTCTCCAGTCTTGTATAATTTTGAAGCACATCGGAAACCTAAAATCAATTGATCGGTTAATTTATGATAAATTAAATATTATTAAAAATTGAAGTACCTATACCATGATTCGATACGGATCAGTCTGCATGAACTTCCGAGTGATGATGAAACATTCTATCGTTTATCTTCTAGAAACTTAAACAACTAACAAAAATCTTTTGAATTGTATAAATATAAGCATTTAGCATACTACATTAGATAAAACCATTAGATATCTTAATAAATAATACAAGACAATTTAGAGGTTAGAATTTCTTGTCAATAAAATTTTTTGAATTTAAGACAAAAAACTATAATAAATTCCTTTCCCAAATAAAAAAACCCTAAAAATTATTGTAGTAATATTAGAAATATACTTACGTATTAAATTATCAAATATAATTCAGAATTCAGAAACAATTATTTTTAAAAACTTGCGCGCCATCTGTGTTTGTAATATCTAACTACGAAATCTTTTTAATACCAAGGGATTAAATGAACCGTTATGGGACTTTTAATCCCTAGAGATTAAATGAATACTTGGTAGTAAATGTGTTACTTTTACTTCTGCCATTAAGAGAGTAAAATGGCTCATTATTGTTTGGAAGTGCAAAAAAAGATTTATTTGCGCAATTTAAAATGTATTTGACGTTTTTTGAAAAGCCATAATTTTAAGTAGGTAAATGAATGAAAGGACAATTCTTGGATTTCACTAACTTTACAACAGTAGTAGAAAGTCATTAAAAATAAACTATTTTGAAATCCTTTGCGTAGGTTTATAGGTTAAAGTCGTTATTTAAAACTTGAATTATTTTAAAATAATTGTGCTTCAACTTTTCAGCTACAATAAAGTATCCAACTTTCTTAGGTTCGATGTTCGATCTACCTTTAGGATAGTGCTGTTCACCGAACCCGAACTTTTTGAGTCTCGAACATTATTAGGTTCGAACTTCATCGAATTCGACCTTTTATTATTATGTCGAACTAAAAATAAAAGGTTAGAAGTTTTTGTGCACATACTGAACTTAACTATGTATTTTTTTAAAAACTCACCCCTTCCACTCCATCCTGAGTTTTCCACCTTTTAAATTTGGGTGGATTCTGCAGTTCTACATTTCTACTGCAAATTCTATTCTATGAGCGAATTTTTATGTATATACAAATTTTGTTGGTTGTTTTACCTATTTTGCCTGTACTGTTATCATTTCTTAATTTTTTCCAACATTTTCATGTTTATATCCTTATTTTATGTGCAAAACGGAATGGTTAATTATATAATCGTCGAATTTGTATAAATTTAATTGGATGGTTTAAAAAATAGAGTGGTGTTTTAATTTGGTTTTAGTGATTTTAAAATAGGCTATTAAATATGTCATTTAAAATTGTATTATGGCCACGTGTAGCGTTTTAGGTGATATTTGGGAGTGGTGAATTTGGTGTAGGTTCGCAGTGTAGGAAAATACTGTTATGACTGTTGGGGATTAATTTTTAAAGCAGGAGGGTCGATGAAATCCTGAAAAAAATAACGGAGTTTGGTTTTAGTCAGCAATCACATAATTGCATATTGGACAGAGCACTCTGGTGTTTGTTTCTGTAATTAATAAATAAAAGCACAAAACGGAAGAGCGATTGCAATTAATGTATTTTTTAATGAACACTTTTGTACTCACAATCTTGATTTGTACACGTGTTTTTCTATTGTGTTGCTCTGAGCGTGACGCACCTTCCTATTTTGAGTAATTTAATTTCGGTCCAGCTCGTACAGGGAGATCCACAAGCGATAAGGAAATGGAGAGACGTTCACAATTTACTACTTACGGCACTCGTAAAATGAAAAGTGCGTCCTGAAATTTTTTAATTGACCTTTACGTGAGTTCCGAGGCTAAAACAGCTGATCGCTGAGCGCTTTCGTTTTCATTGCCGGAATAAATTACTTAAACATGAGCTGGGGCCGTAAAAGTACACTCGGGGGTGTCGACGCGGCTTCCACCGAGTACCAACTTTATTTTCCCCAACCTGCAGAAAATTGCATTTCAGCGCGAGTTCATGTTGATTTGAAAAAAAGCCAAGTTTCACATTTACGATTTAGCGTGTGCAAATGTATTAAATTATTGTCCGCTTAAACGACGATAAGTACGAATCATGCGCTAATTAGCAGATGGTAATTGCAAATTGCCAACTCGCACGATATTTTCATATTACATCTGAAGCTCTACTATAATTTCACTTTATTATAATTACCTGATTGAGAAGACACTAATCGACATCAGAAGCTAACGTATTCATCTTTTTGGTTATAAATACCTAATTACAGCGTTTAAGATAAGTGAACCAATTCACCAATTGCAGTACCTTCCTTAGGGTGCACGCGCTAACTTTTAATAACATCTCATCAAGGCCTTCATCTTTTTTCGATTAAATTTCGTCCAGGTTATTCAACTTTTTTTTATTTTTGTAAGTAAATTATACCAACTTACCTATTGGTCACACCAAATTATAATCAAAAATTAATTCTATTTCCCAATCTCAAGATCAGTTTCAGTTCAAATGATTGGGCAATTAGGATTTCTTATTTAAGGTACAGAGTGTTGTTAAAACACATCATTTGTAAATTCAGTATAAAGGGATTAATTTTGAAAGTATCAATAAGCTCGTTCCCAAAATCATAAATTTTTATCACCCAATAAGTATAGCTTTTTACCAAACTTTGAGATGATCATGGACTATACAACCAAAGTCATTCGCATTAGTTTTAAACCGTTGCAAAATCCCTTGTTTGAATAAGCAGTAGTTATTTCTCGTGGTTTGCCTCAAAATTTTCAAAAAGAAATAATTCCCAATAAAGGGTTTTTGAATCAGAAATTGCGATTTTTTTGTAAATTTAATTTGTTTTTACTTTAGAAATGGAAGGATTTTATAGATCTTAAAGAGAGATTTGAATTATTCTTTATACAGTGCGGACATAAAGTAAATACCCCTCCCCCCCCCCCCCCCCTGCTAACTTTCGAACGGTTATGTTTTTGGTTCTGAAAATATGTCTACGGAGGACTCAAATCGCAAACTTTCTAACAAATGTATGTTTTATTTTGTGGAACTTCCGGTTATACCGGAAGTGGATGGCAACTTTCTTATTTTAAATGGAACATCTAGTACATTTTTGCATTCTCGTGTTCTCTATAAAAGTACCATTAAATTGACCCAGCATAGTGTAGTCTACGATTAATACTTACGGAATTACGCCCATTTGAAAAATCGCATTTTTATGCAACTTCATTTACACCGGAAGTGGAAAATTAACGAACTTAAGGTTAAACATAATTTTGTTTAAATTTAATGTTATTATCTTAATTGCAAAAGAAAATCATTTAAAATAAGGAAGTTCCAGTGTAAATGAAGTTGCATAAAAAGGCGATTTTCAAATGGGCGTAATTCCGAAAGTATTAATCGTAGACCACACTATGCTAGGTCAATTTAATGGTATTTTTATGAGAACACGAAAATTTAAAAATATACGGGGTGTTCCATTTAAAATAAGAAAGTTTCCATCCACTTCCGGTATAACCGGAACTTCCCCAAAATCAAAAATACCTTTATTAGAAAGTTCGCAATTAAATACTTTAGTGGACAAATTTTAAGAATCGAAAACTTAACCGTTCAAAAGTTAGCAGGGGGGAGATTTTCTTTATGTCCGCACTTTTAATTTTGGGGAAAATTCCATTTTTTTAATATATTTCTTATTAAATTAAGTGACACTGTCACGATCTAAAAAAAATCTGCATTTTACTTAAATTTAAGCGAATTTGAATCAAAGTTTTAAGATTTTGAATGTTATTTTTGCTCAAATTTCAGGAGAATTAATTAATTGTGCATAGTGTCACATAAATAGTCGAAGAACTGCTCAGTACTTTGTTGGGATCCTCTAGGAATCTTCAGAAAAATTATAACAACATTATTTCTTCGCCATTTTTTGGAAATCCTGTATAAAATTCACTTCTGAACAATTACAAAATTCGCGAAATACAATACATTTTATGATAATTTTAAATTGAAAAAATGCTTTTCTTAGAAATTTAGGTCGTTAGTGTTATACATATGTATAAGAAAACAAACAAAAAAGACTACATTTATCGATGGCCTAGGACCCTTTTTAAAAGCTGGTCCTACACATTGGCCTTTTTGTCCTAATGCCTAAAACGGCCCTGCGTGGAATTGAGGATTTTACAATAAAAGTTGTTGTAAAGTTGCAGGCAGAAGCTGAAGGATGTCTTGATTCTTTTCATTTTCATCACGATAAGGTGCCTTTAACATATGTAGAAGTGCACTATTTATCAAAGATTTACCAAAAGAATATCAATTGAAAATAGGAATGAGTCACTCAATTCACTCATCTGGACTTTTACGCCAAAACGCTTTCATTCTGGTCCAAAGATTGTGAAATTACCACTTTTTTGGCTGTGATGATCTTCAATGAAGGCTTTGAACCAATTCAGAACACAGGAGAGGAGCAACCGCTTTTGCAGGAATACATCATATGGATCTGGTACAGCACATTAATGTTGAACAATTTTTTTCTATGTTTATTAGGTACTTCAACTTTCTTCTTCTTATTCGTCTTCTTCAAAAACAATTATTGGAACTATGTACCTTATCTTCAAGTTACAAGCTTAATAATGTTGTCACCAAAGGAAGGTAAGACAATACAAACAAAGTTTAAGACTATTCACAGGGCAAGCTCCAGTTCGACTTAAACAACTGAGAAAGAAAGCCTTCAAGAAACATTTAACAAAGATCGAAGCTGTTAGTGATTATTTATAAAGAAAATGTTAGAGTTTAATTCCAGAGTATTTAAGAAACTTAAAGAAAGCTTCATAAAGTTTAATAGAAGGAAAGTCTGAAGTTCATTATAATCATAATGGAACAAAACGATCACATTCTAAATGTTGTCTCCACACCCGAAAAACATGTGATCAATTCTGACTTTCGCCACAAGCGCAGTTAGGAGAATTGACTACTCCAATTCTGTATAAATGTAAATTTTAAAAAATATGACTTTCGGCCGATATATCAAAATTTTTTAACGGTCATTAAACGTGTTTGATATGATAACTTTATTGTTAATGCAACCCTGGAGGTACTGGACTGGATCAAAATCAGCTTGACCTTCAACCATTATATTGTTATTGCAAACTTTGATACAGTTTGAAACAACCCCCTTAATTATGATCGTGGTTTTAGGAAAAATATCGTACGCAACTCGCAAGAAAGTGAATTTCATTCTCTTGCGATAGTTTCGTTAAGCTAGTTTCACACTTACACGAAATTCGTCATTTTCTAGGCCGTTGCGTAATGTACCATTTTACAATAATATTTATCATAATTTAATAGGTGTTTCCATGATTTTTAATTTTAATTTAGATGAAATTAAAATAAAACATGGTATTCAATAATTTTTTGAAATACTTTGTGTAAGGGTTAAAAACGTAAATTAGTGAATCCGTGACATCACGATTTTCAAAGATTCTAGTCCAGCAATATTTTTGGGTGTCGCCCTTTCTTCTACCGGAAATCTCTATAAACAGTTTTAAAACATGATAATTGTCAAGCTTTCTTTATAACCTGCTTCTATTTTTTGCAAATAATAATAAAACCATAGATAAAACATGCATTTAACATTTGGAAGATTAAATATCTTCATAGCGATGGACGGGAAATAAAATGGTATTGCCGGACTAGAACTTTTGAACAAGTGATGTCACAAATTCAAAATAAATTGATTTAATTTTTTTTGGTCCACTAATTGAAAAATAAACTATTACATTGGAATAAGCCATTTAAGAGCTATACTATAAAACAAACATTTTTTACAGGTAGAAAGCGCCATTTTGATTCCTATTTAAATAATTATTGGAAGTATCATCCAGAGAGTAACTTAGATGTAGATAGATCTCCTTGCTTATTAATTATAATAATTTTTAATTTTGGTTCATATAAATGACCAAAATTATTTTCTTTTCGATGAATGGTTCCTTTATAATCAGTATAATCAGCTGTGACGAAAAGATAATTTTGAATCATAATATCTTCCAACCATTATAAACAGGCTGCAATTCTGTGGTCCGTCCAAACTTAATTAAACGTATAGGAGTAACAATTTTTTACCGCTTCCTATTTTCGCGCTATAAAGAAATACACTATAGAAATTCTGTAGACATTTTCAATGAAATTTTCCAAAAAAGAATTATGTATCGATTCTGTGCATACCTGTAAGCTCTTACAGAAAATATTTGTAAATACCGTTCATTACAAATTACAACCCATATAACAAACTATACAGATATTTCCTGTAAGGACTTACGGTTTTACCCAGAATTGCAGCATTAATTTCTAGAAATTAGGATAGAATCTTCTTTGATTACATTATACTGGATATAATTAATTCGACCTTGATTTTCATCAAAAGTAAATTAAATTAAATCCCTAAAGTTTGGCATTTATTTCCGAAATTTTAAAAATTATAGTAGAAGAAGATCACAATACACTTAATTTGTTTTTGTGCAGATGTTTTTGGGTAAGCGTAGAGTAGATAAAAGAACAAAACTATCTTTTGTATGAGTTAATGAAGTTTGTTATTTGAAACCTGCAATTGTGGGGCTCAGGTGGTATTATCAGGCGCAGCTGATGAAGAGGATTCCGTGCGTGGTTACTTCCGGTCAGTAAGTTCCCATCAGCGTAACATCTCCTAACAACCGTGGACAACCACCGAATCATGCAATTTTGTAACTAATTAATAATAACCGGGGTTAAGTACCGAAAAATGCAGAGACATCCGCTGATAACCGGTGCAGCCTCTTACGGTAATAATTACGGTGATCTCTTGTGGAAATAAACGAGGAATTTATGCGTATACCAGCATAAAATGCGAACGGTATCGGGCCTTTTGAAAAATTGGCGAAAATGAGCGCGACGCTCTTGCGCAGGTGGCGCTGTTCTTTTCCTTCATGTTTATTTATTAATAACGGTGTGCGTTTATTTTTGTTCATTAATAATTTTTCTATGCCCCCGTTCTGACACTATACAGGATGAATATATATTCTGCGTAATTGACGTCTTCTAACATATTATGCACCGTGTAAAATGCTAAATTAACACTCGCCATTCTGGCCTTATACTCCCGTACCATTAATCTGTACAGTAATTGCTCATAAATACTATTTTTAAGCGATAAAGCTGCAGTATTACTTTAATTATTTCGTATTTGTTGGCCGTCCATGTCTCGATTTATATTTATTGAGCAACTACAGGCGCTCGCCAATTACTAACAACTTTGTCATAAATTTTACACTACTTCCACATTTTATTCAACTGCCAGTTACTTTTAGCATTTTTAATACCACAATAATATCTTCAATATAATTTAACAACAGGTAATTGCATATTTAATGATACTAATAGTTTTTGGGGCATTTATAATTTATAACGCTTTCAATTCGTTTATGCTAAAAATTAAACGTTTTCCAAATATGGGGAAATTATTCACCTAATGAGTGTTAATTCATGACCTTAATGATATTAAATTAGTACACGATATCTGAACTGGAATCAATAATTGCTTATAAAGCTCAGATTAATCCCCAAAAGGCAAGATCATTTTTTTCAGTAAAAATTATCTCATGTTAACGTTCTCATAAAAAATACTCCTTTTTTCATAGGTATTATTAATTATTTATGAAAAATTGTTATACTTAGGTACATACATATAGTAGGTAAATATTTTTTATCTTAAAAAATATAGAATAAAGCAGTTGTATGTTTTATATGGATAAGAGCGAGACCGTTGATCGGCAAAATATGTAGGATTTACATTAAATAGTGGTGGCTTTCCCAAAAAAAATGCCAGAAACTCCATGTATCGTACTGATTGACCAATTTGAAGGTACAATTACAGAATAAATATTTTCTGGCATTATTTAAAAAAAACTAATGTAAAATTCGCATACAGCGTCATACATTTTTCAAGTAACTTCAAAACCGATAAAACCCAAAATGTTCAGAAAAGAGCAAATAATTAAAATATTTATTTAATTTAAATTATTTAGTTGGACGGCACAAAAACTTATGATTTTTGTTATTTCGGTCTCATTGCGACTGTAATTACAAGTGGTATATCAAAATAGTAAAAATAATAACATACTGTCGTATTCAGTATAAAGTTGAGATCCTATTTCTGTTTATTAAACTAGGGAGTGCTATGTGCTATTTGAAAAAAAAAGTTTATGATGGCCTCTTAAGGGTGGCCAAAGCCAATACTATTTTAAGGACGGAATTGGAATGACAATTTGATGCGAAACTAAATTAAAATTGATAGACTCACTCTTTTTAATAAGTAACTGAGGGAGTGAGGGAAGCGATTACTATGTTATATCTTAAGAATATTTTGAGCTACAACACCAACATCAACCAAGTTTAGTTTGGAATTGGTAAAATTTCGAAAGTAGATATTGCCAAACATTGAAATACCGGTTTTCCACCGAATGGGCTAGTCGAGATAGTGTTTTGTCGGAAAACAAAAACAAAATATAAACACGTCCAAAACTCTATTTCCACTGATCAGATTGGATAATATCCCAGATCTGCTTTTGTTCTCAGTCATTTTCAATTGAGTTGAAGTCGAAAAACAGCGATTATGTCTGGAGAGGATAATTTCTTATTTATTGATTTGATTTGTACAGAGTGGTCTCTGGGGTCTAAACGAAGGTTTCTGAGGTTATAAAATTCATAGAGTTGCATTTTACTGAGAAATTAGTTCTTCAAATTTCTTTCAACTTCTGATGAGTTTATGCCAAAACAGTATTTATTTAGAGTTTGATATGAGAGAGCAGTGGCCTTATTCTTGGGCCGGTCGAGATCGTGTCGTCGACGAGACTAGAAGGACGCACTCTTATTTTTTCAAGTGAATCAAAAGGACAGAACAAGGGGCAACTACGACGCCATCTTTCTGGCTAAACTTATGGAGAGCTGTAAGGGGGTATCTCTGTTTCTTTCTATTTATGTTTTTACTCTGTCGCACTCCACTGCAGAAGTCAAATGGATTTCTTTATATCCTATAACATAGTAATGTCAAACTCATTTCGGTTTCCCTCCAACGTTAAAGTTTCGTGCGCGGTTTCTTTTTTCGGTTTAAAATAAATTTCCTAAGAAATTAAAAAAAATTGCTATGCATTAAAATTATTACATATTTATCAGATAAACACTGGTTTCGATATATTAACATGATGTAGATTGGATCGCAAATTTGTTAAGAATTAAATTAAGAAAATATTAACTACTCTACATAAATTTAATAACTAAACAAATTTAATTCATTATAATGTACAATATAATAACTATATCTTTTAGGAAAAGACCTTACTAGTCAAATTCATTTGTAACACGATTGGCTTATTTTACATTTCCCGCTCAACCACTCATTGGTTTCCGAATCATTCCGTATAGTTAGGGGGTCCCGATTGTCCCCAGTAAGCGTACATTTTATGAACAACTTCTAAGCAGCGTTTAAATGCGCGTCGGGTATCTAGATAGTATAGGTTAGAAATCTTTGGGACAGAATGATGAAAGTCGTCGACGACACGATCTCGACGGTCCCAAGAATAAGCCGACAGAGGGCAGATACTTAAATAGTACATGCTGTTTCCACAAACCAGACTTAAGTTTAGAAATAAGTCGAAATCTTTTAATGTTACCGCTTCCAAGTGGGAAACGAACAATACAATAGAAACAGTCTGTTATATTTCCAGATTGTCCATTTGGTGGATAAACGACATAACTTCCAACAACTCGAAGGAGTGGTAAAACCTACATTTTTATTTCTTTCAAATAATAATGATTATCTACAATCTGATCGGTTGTGTCTATAGACATGCAATAATTGGTTAAACCTGTAGAAAGATATGCGGTTGCTTAAGTTGTCGCACATTTATACAGGGTGTCCAGAAATTAAGATTTGAAATTTGGTGTGAAGACTAATAGGTTTAAGATATAATTTCTCAATTTTTTTCAGATTTTTTGAAAGCTTTAAAAAAATTTCAAAAAATTTCAGAGCTTTCAAAAAATCTAAAAAAAATTGAGAAATTATATCTTAAACGTATTAATTAGTCTTCACACCAAATTTCAAATCTTTATTACAAACCGTTTTCAAATAAATGACAAAAAACCTAGTTTTAGTCACAATAGTTAAAGGGCTGTAGGTCCCTTAAGAAGCAAAATCAGACATATGTTTATGAGAAGATTTTTTCTTAAAATTTGTTGTAGAATCGCCTCCTAATGTTTGGCCGCTTAACTTCTGGACACCCTGTATACATATATTTATCTTCCAAACATTAAGTAAGATTAAGTTTTGACCCATGAGTTACAACTTTGTTTCAGAAAAAAAAAATTCCTTAATAGAATTAGGACAATAAAAGTATCCTTATGTCTTTTGGGCATCCTTGACTTCATAAAAATAATAAAAATTGTGCATTTAGAACATTAAATTGGTGTTGTTAAAGTCAGTTAAATTTAACTTTAATATACAATAAACCATTCAAAGTAGCTATATTTTACATTCCAATTTCAAATTATATTGCTCCAACCATCAAGTCCAATTTCATTCATGTTCAGTTCAGAAGAAAAAACACAAGGTGAAGCACTCAAGCAATGCTCTTCTTAGGTTTTCCAATCAGTTGGAGTGATGAACGACACTGAGCAAAAAGTGGCGTGAGTAGGTGAATGCGCAAAATGAATTATGCCTTTGCGGATTATGGGCGACGGTCTCCCAAGATAAAATAAAAGCGCATTTGTTCGAACGCGATTACGCCAAATTAGGTTGAGAAGAAGTGTATAACTCATCTTAAGTATCCATAAAATGTCGCACGAGCATCTGCGCTATTACCAACACAATGCTCCACTGCGCTTTATACTCTACTCCACCCGCTAGTAGCTCAATTAATTTAAAATTAACTGTTTCAATTATTATTACTTATATTTCGTTTAAATACAAGATTTTTTTACAATTAAAGATTATAGCGTGTTTGTACTGATTGAGGTTTAATTGAGCTTTAATAAGCATGCAGTTGAAGATTATTATGTGCAAACAGGAATTAAAGTGTGAACTGTATTAATATTTTTAATAATCATCGCGTTTGTATTTTTAGTTCTAAATTTAATTACGTTGATGCTTTAATAAACTCTGCGATTTTAATTGTAGTGCATTAAAACAAGTGATTGCTCGCTTTTCACAAGGATGCAAAGTAGTAGAGAAACTATGAATTTATAACCTCCTTGTTGACAGTAAATCTTGTATTAATTGCGTTTTAATTTTCTCATGTGCGTATGTTAAAACAGGTAGCCACTAACTATTCGCACACACTGTCAATTATTTTAAGCCTGTCGTGATTTCCTGCCATCCGTCCAGGTGAAGTATGTTCTTGCAGGAGCTTATTAAAATTGTTGCTTTGCGATATTTATTCCTGCGATGACAGATATTATGAATAAATTTGCAACAAATTCGTTATCTGCAATTAGGAATGTTTGCAGAATTTCTTACACTCCAAGTTAATAAATAATTATCTAGATTAGTTCGTAAGTTTTACACATCAAAAATATGCTGTTGTGAATTAATGAATGAAATTACCAGTGTTTAATCAAGTACGCATTCTCTGGGATTATTGTCTTCTAACACATATTTTAATACGCAATATAAGTTTTAATGCAATCTGCCTCGTCAATTTTATGATAATTTACTTATGAAATTGACAGCAACGCATTCTCACGATTCAATAAATTTTACCGAGAAAATTTAACCACTTGTGATATTATACAGGGTGACTTTGGACTGTGTAGGTATCTTTGTTATTATTGCAGATAGATAGTCGGTTAAATGGACAAAGTAGTAGAGATTTTTTCGAATATTAATAATTCATTTACAAAAAATTTGAATATCGCATCGTTCCAACGCTATCTTGAAAATACAAGAAAATGCGATTTTCAAAATATGGCTATAACTTCTATATTTTTAGCTATTTTTGCGGTTTATCAGTTTTTATTCCCAAAAATGAATTTTTTACTCTAAGAAACTACACAAAAGTCTAAGGAAAGTTGCCAAAAAAATACCGTTATATCACGTGACAAAATATTCAAATCAGTGTATTTTGCTTAGTAATTTGGTATGTCATATTGGAATTTTAAGAAAAAAAGAAATAATATTTTAAATATTACACTTATGTTATAGACAATTTACATCTTTTAAAGCCCAATGTTAGTTTGTAAAATCAAATAATTTTATTTTTTTTTAAGTATGACAAACCAAATTACTCAGAAAAAAATACTGATTCCGAATATGTGTAAATCCAATAAAGCTGCCATAAGAAAAAATAAGGTTCATTTCCGATCAATCCGTTGGCGAAAAAAAATATTCATTTGTTTTACTGCATTGTACACAAAAAAATTATGTCAAAAATCTTTATTCGTACGACCGAAAATATAAAGAAGCTATAGCCATATTTTAAAAATTGCATTTTCTTGTTTTTTTAAGATAGCGCAGGAACTATGCGATATTCAAATGTTTTGTCAATAAATTATTAATATACGAACAAATCTCTACTACTTTGTCCATTTAACCGACTTTATATCTCCAATAATAACAAAGATACCCATACAGTCTAACGTTAAATGGGACACCCTGTATATGATAAAACTACTAGTCTTAATTTAATGTTTCCCCTTACCTTAGTAAGACATGTACTATTTTTGGTGTTAAACTTTGTTCGGATTTCCCAGGGTCTCGTTATCTACTAGGCAAAGTATGCATTTGCCTAGGACCCAAAAAATTTGGGACCCGTACTCGAAAGAATTTTTTAATAAACTATTTTTATTTTAAAGCTTACTTTAAATTAACTGTTTATTATACTATTAAAGTTTCTATATATCTATATGAAATAAAATTTAAAGTTCATTAACTGTTGCTAATACTTAATATTTTTTTATGTTTTAAATAGGAGATTAAACAGTATTTCGATTAAACTAAGCCAAACTTGGGTAAATTGGGTACTTGCCTGACAACTAGAAAATTTGGGGCCCCCTTTCAAGATTTTTGGGTTAATTTTTTAGATTTTTAAATTTATCTTTTTTAAAATATTCGACAAAAATAAAAATTTTAAATAAAACATTCATAAAAGGCATTTAGCACTGAATTATTTCCATGGACCAATATATGTAGGTATCGTGTGGTGTTAAGGCACATAGAAAAGCTTTTACTCCTAAAAGTTTGAGGAAATATACATATACAGGTTGATGATAAAGTTTGGAACAGAATTCATAACTGCCGTATTTAATTGATTTGAGAAAATCACTCGGGCTGGTCAATTTTAGTTTTTAAAATGCCATCTCTTGGTATAAAAAAAATATTAATGACGTCACTGGTGCTATAACAATGACGTCATCAGCCATTTTTTTAGATGGAAGCCTCCACTTTTTTACTAATTTTTGATAGAATTTTATGTCACTGATATAAAAAACAATTAGATTAGGTTTTCAGCAATTAACAATTATCTTCAAGATAACAATCAGCCATGATTAAGACAACAACAAATTGTCGAAACGTCGGTACAATTGTTTAATAAATAATTCACCAAATCAAAGAGTTCGTTAATTGCTGAAAACCTAATCTAATATACTACACCGAACGATTTTCTAACCTTATAAAAAACAATTAAATTTTTAAACAAATTTTTGAATAAAAAATCTTTTTAATTCAAAATAGGAAATTTTTATTTTAACGAAAAATGTTTTGTAAAAACAAATTATAATGAATTTGAAGCTACTAATAATAACAAAAGAAAGTAAATGTTTAAATAATGCGCATTCTAATGCGAATGTAAAATGTTAAATGTATTTAACCAAATTTAATAAATAGTTTTGAAAAACTAATTTTTTGATTCCATTTAAATGTAAGGAAATTTACAAAAAATAAAATTTTAAATTTACCATTTATTGAAATCAGCCAAAATAAATCTTATACAACATTCAAAATTTTCAATGATGACATCATTGCTAAATCACCAGTGACGTCATTAATATTTTTATTATACCAAGAGATGGGATTTTAAAAACTAAAATTGACCTGTCCGAACGATTTTCTCAAAAATATTAAATACGGCAGTTATGAGTTATGTTCCAAACTTTATCATCACCCTGTATATAATTTGTAGAATTTTGTAATTTTTTTTAATGCATTAGAATTTGAAATATTTTTTTAAATTGTTTGAGTAATAACACAGGCTAACGATGAAAAAACTTTTTCAATAACTTTAGCTATTTTTTGGGTAATTTGGTGTGCTGATTCCGAAAAAAATATCAAAAAAGTCGTATCACCCACCAATTTCTCACATTTTAATATTAAATAAAAATAAATGTTATTAACCACAATGTATGTATAACAAATATTTTTGTCTATGAATATTGTGTAATGGGTACTGTATGAACGCGTTTCTAGACAAGCAATGATAGTTATTACTCACACCCGTGAGATTTGGTTACCGGTAACAGAATTCTATGGGTTACCCGTGGATCTCTGTTACCAAATTCAAACAACTTATGAAATAAAGTTGTTAATGATCGGGGTTCGAATCCGTAACCTTTGAATCTACAGTCAACGTAACTCAGGTCTGTTACGACACTCGCCTACCGGTCCGTGTCGCAAATTCGGCCTGCGTTAGTAATGGGTATCATTACTCGCTCGTTGAATAATATACTATTAAATTTTTTTAAGTTGACAATATATTCTAGTGTTATAAGGTTGGCAATAAAATCAAATGTGATCAGGTTGGTAGTTCTGATAAATTACACAGATCTTTGTTTTCTTCCAGTTAATATAACTTCACATTACAGTGATTAATCTATGTGCTTTTTATTCACAGTTTAATATGGATAAACGTGATTGTAAAAATTCTTCTAACGCTTTTTGCTATATATGTGGTAAATTTGTAATTAAAAAACATCATAGAAACATTACTGACTTTGTAAAAAAAAATATACTTTGCTTATTTTGGTGTAGAAATCGGTAATCAAGACAAAGTATGTTATGTTTGTGCGCGAGGATCTTAGGAAACTCAAAAAATAAACATCTAATATTTAGTAATTTTAGTAATCTAACATTTTTGTAGGTAAAAATTGTAACTTAATAACAAATTAATTTTTAAATTTTTATTTATCAAATTTTTCCCTATTTTTTGAAATATATAATTGATGTCATATTGTGAGAGAATTGTGGGTGATAAAAAAACTGATATGAAATACGGTTTCATCACCCAAAAATACATAAGGTTTAGGTAAATTAGTTTAAAAAGTTTTTACAAACATTTTTTTTGTTGGCCTGTGTAATTATTCTTTAAGTTGAATGTTTATTAAGGGTGAAAAAAACAATGACCTTGAAGATTTCAAAACATTGCATAAGTATTCATTTAAAATTAAAAGTTTTGGGATAAAAGAGAAATTGTAAAAGAAAATTTAAAGGGTTTTTGAAACCATAATTGCCTAGGGCCCAAAAAGGTCTTCATGCCCCCTGGAACTTCCAAAAAGTTCTAACTCACTTGAACTCTTGGAATCACTCGCGCAATTAGGATTTCTAAAGAGGTGCCGAGAGCATTTTACTTTTTATTACTATATGTATAGGGTGCCCAGAAAACCCGCGCTACATCTTTATTTCTTAACCTAAAAAAGTTGATTATTTTTAAAGAACGAAGCGAAAATGTCAGGTTTGTCAAATCATCAAATAACCCGTAAATCGCTTGGCAACGGCCACTTTAAAATCAACAAACTTCAGTGCTACCAACTTCGAAAAATAAAATTTACTAATCAGTAACGCACCGATAGCAGTGCAGTACTGGCTAGTAAGGCACTGCTGTCAGTGCGTTATTAGCCATAGTAACGAACCAAAATAGAAAAAAATATTTTTATAAAAGTTGTTTATTTTTAAAAGACCTTTCCAACAATACCACACTCGACCTAGGTTGCCTTTGAAAATATCAAAGTTCATGTTGGTTTTGAATACTTAAAAAAAGTTTTACTAATATAGGTACAGGGTGAGCTAAAATGATTCTGGTCAATTCAAATTTCCCGTCTAAAACTCTGGAGAATTTGTTTGCTTCAAGTTCATAGTAACACAAAATCATGTCAAAATTATAACAAAGTAACTAGACTACACAAAAGCAGAGCCGTAGGTCGAATTTTTGCCGTTCGGATTTTTGTATTTAGTTACTTTGCCTTCTGTTTCATAAATAACAGTTTTTATCGAGACTAATTGAGTAAATCTTTGTTTTGTGTTAGCATCTGCATCGAGAATGAAGGTCATAATTTTCAACATTTGACTTTTGTTGTAAAATTCGAGAGCTAATTCTACGGTTTTTATTTTCGAAAACACAAAACCTTAATAAATAACTTAAATTTATATATTTGTTTAGAATTCTTGATTTGTTATGATTATCATATTCATTTTGAAAAAAATATTTGCTACGCCATTGGTTTACTAGGGTTTTTTTATAGTATATTACGATACAAGGTCGGTAAGTGCGTTATGACAGAACGAAAAAAACGTTAGAAAAACGAGTCCCGTGGTTCGAATTTTTCTGTTTTTCGAGGCTTTCATACCGCACTTAACGACCGTGTAACGTATATTATTTTTTGCGCTACCAACTTTAATAAAACAATGTTAAATTGGTAATCCGTTTTGACGGAAAATCGAAAGAATAAGAAAATTAATATTCTTTCTTCAAATAAAATGTTTAATAAAATAAAAAAAATATATTCTTATACTCAGCATAGGTATTAAAACTTAAAAAAATAAATAGATTCTTTTATCAGAATTAAAAGTTTTATTATTTAATTTTTAAGGTTAAGATCACAGAATAATAACATTTAGAAGTGCAAATTGTCAAAGCAGTTGTGGCGTCACCTCTTATATTTAAGGCAAACTATTTCATAACGAAACACTGTTCTGTTATAAATCAGAACGCAACTGTATTTTTTGGTAACCATAGCAATCAACTTTCTTTTGGGAATTTCATAGTAATGCGTTTGCAGTCATGAACGCTAAGTGTACAAATATAGGTTGGTAGCGCAAAAAATTTCTAGTTGTACCAACCTGCATATTTGGTTGCCTATATGTCCAAACACAATCATTTTAGCTCACCCTATAGAATCCCGCGCAAAGATATCGAGGACATAAGAGAAATATTCTGACCCAATACCAAGCGATCGAAGACACTAGATGACACGAAATTGGAAAGAAATTAATACGACTTAAGATGCGGATGGGCTGCTTTCAAATTTCATGTGATCTCGTGTTTCCGAAGTCTTGTATTGGGTTAGAATATTTCTTTTATGTCCTCGATATTTTTGCGCGTGGCTGTACTTAGTTATGTCGTTATTATATAAATTAATTTTTTTTTGAATAAATTGGACAAGATTAAAGATTTTATAAATTTTTAAAGCATATTTTATCAGTGGCGTAGCGTCAAATTTCGGGCCCCCGCGATAGGTATAAAAATGGGCCCTTTTGTATGTGAAAATCACAAATGGGCTCCAAAATATCAACGGGGCCCTCCGCACTATTTATACTAATATAATAATATATTTGATTTTTGAATTCGACCATTTTAAGGTACATGAAACTTTTCCTTAATATATCAGCGGTTAGCTTCCTTGTAATAATAATAATAGTCAGTTAGTAGGAATGAGGAAGATATTGTTCAAACTTAATTTTTATTATTAGCTAATATTAATTTTTATTATTATTTTCCTTAATATTCTCTTTAAACAAAGGGCGAACAATGGTTTATGGCTCTTTTGTCGCTATTGCCTGTCAGCGTTTTCGGTTCGACTCCAGTTTCGGACAAGTTTGAAATTCAAAGAGACAGTATATAATGTCATCTAATCTTTTATTTCGCCATAATAATGTAAACGAAAAGATTAAAAATCGTTCGCATGTGTATGCTCACCTATATGAATTTTTTTCGAACGATTTTGCTTAATGTTCGAACGGTTCGAACTATTTTGAACTTACATGAATGAAAAGTATTTGAAGTTCATGCAGCACTTATACAGAGTGGTTGCTAAGACAATGGACACCATTGGGGAGTTCCGAAATAGTTACAAAGTTGCTTAAATTACCAAGCTCTTATGGTATAAAAATAAAAAATGGTGTCCAGAAAAAAATCAAAAGTTGGTTTACTTCTAAGAAATTCGATTTCAATCGAATAGCTTAAGGGATAACAAAAGAACGAAGGAAAAACTGAAATGCCAAATTTCAAATATTTAATAATATTTGGGGAATGGCGCAAAATATTCTGAGAGAGCTTGAATTGGGACAACTATTTTCTAATTTAAGTAACTTTGTAACTCTTCGGGTTTCCAAGATCCCAATGGTGTGCACTGTAAAAGTGATCACCTTGTACAGTATATTTATAAGCAGTATTTGTTATTGTGGAGCGAAATAAAAAATAGACCATTAACTTTATATGGATTTTTGGAAATGAAATTTTAATTTTTCAATTCTAATTCCAACGATGAAAATACCGAGTATATAAAATTCTTTCAGTTTCTATGTAATAATTTATTTGTTGAATGATAAATGAATTTCGGAAATGTCCTGTACAAGACATAAATGTCGTTGTTTGTTTCCGCATTAGAAAATTGTCTTTGTTAAAGACCAGTTTTCCGGTTCAGTGTGCGTTAGACCTTTTAACATTAAGGTATAATTTGTTTAGTTATGTTTCCCTTTAAAATACCTAAGTGCTTTGACCGTTCTCTTAAATTAAAGTTTTGAGAACAGTTAACTACTCGGACCATACTTTTGCAATGTGCACTCACATTGAACGGAAACTTGTGATAAGTTATTCAGGGGTTAAAACTTGCAACCACATGCATACATAGTGATTTTTCAACACAACAAAAATAATAAATTATTAATATTGAGCGAATAAAGTGAAGAGCATGTAAAAACATTTTCAAGAATTGTTTTATAGTTTTTGAGGGAAAACCGCTAGGGAGGTAAAGGGAAATCTTTAAAGTCTCTAGGTATTTCTGGAGGAATCTTTAGTGCGAATAAAAAAGTGCAGTGTATGTAAAATGCATGTATTTCGCTCATCATGGATGGTAGACATGCATAATATCATGATAGAGCTTTATTTATTTACGCTTACAATGGATGCTGCAATTACTTAGGAAACCATGTCAATACACTCATCGAAGACAAATTTTGTGCATGATAGCATAAGTCGTAGTAATTAATGTGGTTGAATTTCTCGTTGAAAAAATAGCCCATCGACACGCTTGACCATCGCGTGATGATTCCTGCGTGCGACATTAAAATAAATATGTTGGCATCAACTTTTATGAAGCGAAAGAGTGATTATTGCACGTTTGCCTGCAAGACTTTTGCTTACATTTTTTGCGTCGATCTTAAACAAGCTGGAAAAGTCTAAGAATTTGCATAATGACACGTCGCCGTGTAGCGGGGTGTGAAAAAGGGTGGACACAATGCGTGCAGAAAAAAATTGAAAGAAAAGAAATCGAAGCGAAATAAAGAAAAGGGAATTTAAAAAGTTACGGTGCAGGATTCACAAAGGAGCATTTCCAGGACTTAATGCGCGCTCTCCTTCAAAACAAAACACTCGTCGCGGCGCGCATTCCTATCACGTAGGCTGCGAGAAAAATTGCGACTCGCTACTGCTGCAACCCCGAGGCGAGAGATGTCGTGAATGTGAGCGCGGGGGTGCGAAGGGTGCAGGGGGCAACTATCGAAGACCTATTTCCAAGGGTGTATATGTAGTGGATGGGGTCGCTTCTGCATGTGTGTGCGTCTAGTGGGGAAGGGGAGGTTAAAAAGATTTCATTTTTACGAAACCGAACATGTTGCGGTTAGGAGCTTTTATTGACGTTTTTATTTCACGAATTTAAAAGGCGCAGAAGGTGTCTTGTACTGGCAGTGTCTCCCTTGAAAGCCCTTTTATTAAGTAGCACCCACCGGAAAAAAACGCGCTACGCTTTTGTTAAACGAATTTATGAACTTTAACGCAAGCTTTTAAATTATCATTTTCATTTCCTTGCATTATTAGCTCTAAATACTGCATTAACAGCACTATCAAACAATGGAATTTATTTTGAAATTTTATGAAACGCAAAGAGATCCACAGAATCAAGCAACCACATCATCTCATCATCCCCCATCATGGACTATTAAAGATTCAAAAAATTTGGAATAACATAAGTTCTTCTTACCGTACAGAACTGCATTTATAAACCTTTTGAAATACATAGTATTTTTATTAATTGCTGATTAACAAAACAACCAACCGATCTGAGAAATTTTGTTTGAGTGGTCATTTTGTATTAGTAGGACCAGAATGAAATCATTTGGGAAAGTAAACCAATGATTACACTGGTAAACAGCGGTTTTGTTGCATGAAATATTATACCTATTTCTTAGTGTATTTGCCTCACTGATTCTAAATTTGAAGTCCATTTTTCAATAGCAGCTCTAGTTTTTGAGATATGAAGGAAATGAATTTTTACAAAAATTTTGAATCTAAAATCTTTTATCACATAAAACTACTATGAAAAAAACTTACTTTTATGGGATTTTCTTGTAGAGCCGACTCAGGAGTACTATTCTGAATGCTCCAGCAGTAATCAACCATCATATTTGGATTCCGGCCACCCTGGTATCGCTCTTGCATAGTGCGAATGTCTCCTTGCTCTTTACTTAAAGCGTTCAGAATTTCAAGGAAATGATCTTAATAGCTGAAGAGGAGATGTAGTTTAATGCTCATGTTGCATCCAATCTATCGTCATCATCCATACTATCATCACTATCTTCTGAAAATGTTTAAGTTATTAGATAGGACATACTGTGGTACTGACTCCCCACTAGAACTCACTGAACTCAAAACAGAGGTGGGATTTTGTGTCTATCTTGATATTTATCATGCTTGATAAAACTCAATAGGGGGCTATTCTCGAATTACACATGACACGACTTTTATGAAGACCAAGTCAAGTTTAAAAATGATATCCACACATTATTCAATTGGTGCAATATCCATAAACTGTATTTGAATATTTCAAAATGCTTAACCATCTCATTTAGTCGGTAAGCTGCAGTTCTTAATAATATTTACAGCATTAAAGGAACGATATTTTTGTCTGTTAGCAAAGTTAAAGATTTGGGAATCACCTTCGATCTCAAATTATTATTCCGTGATCACATACAATGCATCTACCGAGAGGATGAAAAATGTTAGGTTTTATTTTAAGATCTCCGAAAGATTTATCAGCTAGGATAATTGTACTTTTATATAAATCTTTAGTTGTTTCTCAACTTGAGTATGCATCAACGGTATGGAACCCGTATCAAAGTGGTCGAATTCCATCTTTAGAAATATACAGTCCAAGTTTTTTAAGCACTTAGCATAGAAATTAAGAATACCTAAAGATAGCTATCAGTTCTCAAGTTTTATTTCTGATAATAACTTAAAAACCTCCACCTACGTAGAGTTTATGCAGATCTATGCTTCATTCCCGGACTTGGTTGGAAAGCTGGATTTCAATTTTTGCCTGGAAAAGTATACTCGTTATTAGTAAAATAAACTATATTTTCAATTGTCCTCTTAATAGGTTGATGAAAGAAGCCATTATAATTTTGATTAATTTATTCCACCACATCAATCCTTTAAACTTAAACTTAATAAAATCAAATTAGAAACTTATTTTTTGAGTTTTTAGGTTAATGTTACTTATGACGTTATTTATTCGTTTGTCATGATTATTGATTTTGTTTTTAAATATGCTTGCATTTTTTAACTTATCCTGTAGTGTCTAATTTTATTATATTTTCTGTATGTTCAACCCATTCTCTTTGATCCTTATCTGCTTTCTTCGAATTTCAACCACAGGATTCAAACAACTACATACGCCGACGATACTGCACTCTTTTGCACTCTGACTCGAAAAATGTTCCGAAAACTGAAGCCATACTTTTTACTAGGAAACTGTTCTCAACAAAACCCAAACTTAAATTGCATAACCATTCTATTAACTGAGAAGTCACTTAAAAAAATAAAATTTTGTACCCAATAATTAAAAGACATCAGATATTATTATAATCAAATATTGTGACTTGCAATAACTTATGGCACTCAACTCTGGTTAGTGACCTCACCAACTTATCCCAATAGTTTTCAAGTACTTCAGAGAAAACCCTTAGAACTCTTTCAAACTCTCCTCACGGAACTAGAAATGAACAAATCCACATCCAAACGGGTGTTGAATTAATTGCTAATTGCTACCCAAACTGAATGAAAACTTTACAAAAAACTGAACTTTAAATAAAAACCTTCTCGTCCAGGAAATCTTCGAAGAAAAATTCAATTAGAGACCAAAATTTAAAACCATTTCAAGCTAAATGAACACAAAGTAGAGAGTACAACCCTACAAAAGAAAAACATTGGAACAAAAAGCGGAAGAAATGGGCTAAAGCCCGAAATTTCAACGATGGCGGTTTTAGTAGATACACCTTCACTATATCGTGGCTTATTCGTGACATGGATTTTATATACAAAAGTAATACCGCAAATAAAGAGGAAACAAATAACCTAACAGCTGCGGTGCTTAATAATTGTACAGGCTATTCCGATTTTCAGGAATTATTAGAGGTACTTCTAAATAAGCAACTCAAAGTATATCTTGAATCAATCAAAATCTTATCAATAAACCAATTTGGTTTTGTCTCTGTCTTAGGCACAAAAACGCTCATAATGTGGAATCGAGACAAAAACTGTAACCATAGTAATGCAGTAAACAATCCACCGTTTTTTGTCACGTTAAGAGTTACAAACTTCCACCTCAGTTTCGAGATTATTTAAGTTTATTTCAAAATATAAAAAGTGGATATATATACTATTTTAGCTTGGTCATTGGTATGAAGCTTTTTAATAGATATATTCCAGGGTGTATGAATTATTTGAGGCACTTTTAAAAAAGCAACTCAAAACATATCTTAAATTAAACAAAATCTTATCAATAAACCAATTTGAGTTTCGGGAAAATATGTCAACCACAAAAGCAAACCTTACAAATGTAAATAATGGATTTTAAGAAATGTACAGTCTGTCGGTTACTCCTTTTGTGACCTTTCCAAAGTTTTCGTATATCTGATCATGTAATCTTGTTAAAAACAAATAAATACTATTGAATTTATCATAAATTCCTCGGATCTCGATCTAATTTTTTATGGAATCTACTAGAATCGTATTTTTGAAGCTTTCAACAGATTAACACGTCTTATATTACATCAACACAACTACCAACTGGGTGTGGTATAACCCATTGGTCAATGCTAAGTCCAATATTGTACCTACTCTATGTAAATGACTTTGAAAACTATGATCCCACAGTCAACTTTACAATGTTAGTAACCTTAAAAGAAATAAACTTTGATGGCTCCTTTTTTAGAAAGACGATAAACTTGGGTCAAAATCTCATATGTTACAATATAATAACTGATACTTTATTATGATAGATCATAATATGATCTAAACTTGGGACATATTCTGAAATATTACAATATGTCCCAAGTTTATATCAAATATGTATTCTAATATAATATTTGAGTTTTGTCTCAAGTTTATATCATCTAATGATTTATCATATTATGATCTGAACTACCAGACTCTAGAAATTTCAAAGCGAAAATTTCTGTTAGTTTGGTCTATAATAAGAATATTTTCCAAAACAGAGAAGAGCTATTAAAGCTAGTTTAAAACTAAACTATAAACAAGATTCCAGGGATTCCAGGAAACCTATATTATAATGTTTGCACATGTTTTAACAGATTATACTTAATATAAAAACATAAGCTACTATAGTCTATGTCTAAAACATAAGCACAAGGTTCAGTTAAAATAGATCATTGTTCAAAACGAAAAAAGGGTCAAATTTATTTTGGTCCATTATTTTTAATATATTACACAATTCAAAACCTAAACCGTATATAATTTACTCAAAAATTCTTTATTAATAGCGTATTATTCTTTTCAGGAATTCTTAGATGATAAAGAAACATTATGACAGGTGCATTACCAAATACTATAAAAAACACAATAAATATATTATATTCTAATTTAGGATCATGTTTTGTACCTAAACATCATTGTTCAAAAAATTTGGGCACGAAAAAGTCTCTAGGAGGCCTAGTTTTATAAAATCAGACCTGCTTTCTCTATTTTGATTCAAGGAGTTGCAAACCTTAGCATATTACCGTGTTTAGTGGTTTTCCCAAAATCGTTTATTTAAAGTTCAAAGAACCCTGTAGATTTCTAACAATTTTATCAAAACCAAATGTATAAAAAAAACCTCTTAAACCTGGTTTACATTGGTCGAGTAGACGGGCGAGTAAGTTGGCAAGTAGGAGGGTGAGTTCAAAAACCGAGATATATTCGACTAATATAAAGAGGGTAGGTAAAAACGGCGCGGCGTAAGTCTAGCTTTCTTAGCCTTTTGAATTTTAGGTCACTGATTTTTATCACAAGTCATAAAATCGCTAATTACATCTTAACTAATGTTTGTAGGAATCAAAAAAAATTATCAAGTAATACAAAAACAATTGTTAAAATGTTGAAAAATAAAATCAAAAATAGAAAAAATTAAACAAAAACTTATTTTTTTCAGTTTTTAAAATTTTCTCCTAAATAAGACCCATTACGGTTGTTTTTTTTGTGGACTAGGGAAAAATATGAAACCGCAGCTCTTTTCCTTCGCTTAGTAAAACTGTCTGTACAGTATATCAAAAGGGGTGCATAGTTTGTGAATCAGGCCATAAGGGATATCCAATGGAATGCCAAATATTTTATAACAGTTTCACAGAATATACTCAGAATATTTCTTGTAGGAGTAACTTCAGAAGGCTGTAGTAAGAGAGCTATAGTTTCATATTTTTCCTTGATTTGTTGTAAATATGAAGTACTTTAAAAAAAATTAAAAAAAATACAACATAAATGGTTATTATCTTGAAAAGAAAATCAAAAACTTAAAAAATATATTTATTTTTTCTAGTGATAATTTTCAGATTTCTAGTGATAATTTTCGTTTAATATTATGTAAATTGGTTAAAAACTAATTAGCAATTTTGTGATTTTTGGCAAAAGTTGATGAGCTAAAATTCAAAAAGCTCTAGTTTAATAACTATAAAAGATAGACCCCTACTTTTTTCGTTATTTGTCGATTAAATTTGCTCTAGTTTCTAACCCTGACGATTGGTGAACCACGAACGGATCCCCCTGTATATGTATGTAAATTTTTAAATTTAAATAATTTTCTCAAATAAGTAATGGTGATAAAAAAGGTTAAAATTTTTATATTATCTAAATAAGACATTATGATAAATTATTTTGAAGTTATAAAAAGTTTTGCAGACAAAAATCCTTTTATGATTTTTTGTACATTAAAACACAATTTCGTGTTTTGTTTCAAATCTTTAATGTTGGTAGGCAAGTAATAAGATTTTCCACATATTAAAGCGTTTTATACTTAAATGTATCATCGATTGTGTTCGTCATAATAAATAAAAAAAATGGTAGTGAAAATCTCACGGTCTAAATAGTTGGTAGAACTAAGAGGCACGTTTTCGACATTGATGCTCAATCGCATCCGGTTCCAGCTACAGTTAGAAATTTCTCGAAGAATGAAAACAAATCTAATGATTTTAAGCTATGCTAAAGAGACAATCGAGCATGAGACTTGGCAAACAAACAAACGTGGAACTGTGCAGAGTACACATGCAAATGCCCAAGTTTGCACGACCCAAGAGGGCCAGCAACGTCAACAGCCCACCCAGGCAAATAGCAGGGGCAGATAGCAATCGTTGCGAGTTTTGAATTATGACCGGTGTTATGGCACAACATCGGTACACATTTGCCAAAGGTGCAATAAAGAAGACCGTTTTCGCGGTGGGTCGCTTTACGAGCCCACAGCATTGATTCCGGTTGTAAAGTTTGCAACTTGTCGTTATCACCATGAGGGAATTGCATTAAAAATTAAAACAATTTTTGATGTGGAGATAACTTAGTATAACTTTGAGGAGTACGTCAAGTTTCCTTCCTCCCCAACGACAGATAACTGTCAATATTGGTCGTCAATCACGCCCATAACCGCATTACAAGCCACATAAATCCGAAACCGTATTGCCCTAACGCAAATAAATTATATTTAGCGCTACCAATAGTTTCTTTTTAAACTAATTTATTGAAACGTCGACGAATATAATTGCAACGACCTCTGGCGGTGCGAAATTAACGATGCAATGATCTGTTTACCGCTGGCGATCTATCTGCGGTTTGTGGGTGTGTACAAATCTCATTTCACTCTTTACGAGCTACTGTAAATCGATTAAATTTTGATTTTGAATAATAATGGCTATAAATTTAAATCCAATTCAAATTTCATTACCACGTTACCTAAACCAATAACTACAAGAATCCACATTAGGACACACCTCGGGTGCAATATCTAAATTCACACTTTTTGTCCTATTTAAAAGGAAGAACATGTAATGCAAAAAAGTACATACTTGTTGAGAATCTAATAATATTTGTACAATGTGGTAATCTAAGTGTGGGTTGTAGAGAATATAATTTATTTATTCTTTATTTTTATGATAAGTAGAATAATTATTTCCATAACCATTGTAAATAGGCCCAATCAGAAGAATAAAGTGCATTCATAAAATTTTTCGTTTCCAGCAATATTCGAAATTCCCTTCGTATTTCTGTCGAAAGCAGCTCCTCAGCGTCGTCACGTCATATGCAAAGCGCACGCAAAGAAAAGCCCAATAAAGTTGATCCGTACGCTTTCTGGAGAAAATCCTCTGCATTAAAACGAATCGAATGAAGCGATATTCAGAGCAAAGTCTTAATCTTAGTTGTTTAAGTCCCTCTCTACAGTCAGAGGTTTAAAGGTTTATTTTATGTGTTATATTTTCTGGGCGAGGCAATTAGCGAGTCAGTAGAGCGGAATTAAGTAACATCTCAATTTAAATATCTTAACAACCCTTTCTCTTCGGGCTTCCCTTTTAACAAGGGAGATCTTCTGGAGCCTTTGCCCACCCCCTCGCTATAAAAAGCACGCACCTATTTTCACAATAATTAAAAACTCGCGACGCATCTGTGAACTCGGAAAATATTTATTGCCTCGAAATAAAAAAGGGTTGCGATATTTTTTACCGTTAATTAATTAATAAATTAAAACTGCAAGTGTTCGGGTTGTCAAAAATTTATTAAATTTATCACGTCGAAGGAAAGGGGAAGGCTTGTAAGTAAAGATGTCGTGCCCTGCGAAAATAAAACTGCTTTTCCGCTTTCCTCATTAAGTTTTATGGAATTGAGTAATCGTAAACGGCGCCGAGAGGAAGAACAGACATTCTCGACGATAAAAATTAAAACTGTTTCCAAAGAGGACGGCGGTAATACTTCAGTGCCGTAATCTAAGAAGTCACGTTCGGTTCCGGTTCGTTTCTCTCCGAGATCAGCCTAAGAGGGTAAAAACTTTGCTTTTCGCTAATTACGCTCCGGGATAACATAACTCGCATGATCTGGGGAGTGCTACGATTAATCCCCTTTATTAGACTTGAAATCGGGTCAGAACACTTCTCGGAGAAGACGCATAAATTGCTGAATTTCTTAGAGGAAGTCTCGATTGTTTTCCAGATGGACGGCCTTGGAACGAATGGCGGCATCGTTTTTTTTTCTCCACCGCGCGCGCCTTGCGTTATAACATTTTGCAAGAGCTAATGACGAAAGGTCCCACCTTGATTCTGGCATATAATTATATACCGCCGCAATATGTCAACCAGAGCATCCCACCAGTTTCGTCGAAGCGATTGCGACACTTCAAGAATTCTTACACCCACTCTAACCACAAATAAATCTAATCTCCGCTGTTTTTTTAAACCTACTACCTTGAGTTGAGCAAAAATCATTTTCAAAATCGATACATTAGAAAAAACACGGAACTCGGTTCAGTCATCAGGTTGAAAATAAATAAGAAATTTTATTGAGCACTTTTTTTATAATTATTGACTAATCTTAACCAAATCAATTCACATTGGAGTACAATCATATGCACTTTTTAAGAAGCTTTTATTATTTTTTTTATTGCTACAGCAAAGGTCTGTTGGGAGATTAGTCTGCTTTTACTAACATACCTAGATGGTTTACCTATACCTATATTCTTTAGAGATTTATAAATTTTCTTCCTATTCAGTTTACTCTTAATTAACCATTTCGGAGAATTTAGATAAAAACCTCCAATACCCTATAAAATATTTCTTAAAAGCTGAACAATGTTTATCAAAATTAAAGGTCTTGAATTAGACAAATTTGATTATTTGACCAGAATCTGGGTACACTAGGCAGATTTTGATCAAAATAGGACCAACCAGCAAACAGGAATTCCAACTGACCTTAAATCATATCAGCGACGATGAATTTTCCTACCCATGCTGAAGGGTTGTAGTTTATAGTAGAGACTACTGCTACTAGCTGGACGGTTGTAGTAGGGACTAGTACACTAATACAACTGTCCAGCACAAGTAGGAAAACTCAGCGTCGTTGATTAGATTCAATGTCACTTAGGTTTGTACAAGGGACTGATACTACTATCTGGTGGGTTGTAGTAATACGGACAACTACACTAATACAACACTCCAGCACGAGTATTAAAATTCAGCGTGGCTGATTTAATTAAATGTTAGTTAGGGTGGAATTCTTGTATGCTGGCTAATCCTACTATAACTGTAGAAATTGTCCATTACAACCCATATAACAAGTTTAAATTTAAAGGCTATAAACTTCAATGATTTGACCAGAATCTGGGTATAAGGTATAAGTCCAAATGTTCAAAGATTAAATTATTATTCCAATTTTTTTTTCTATTTGGACATCATGTAATTCTAGGTTCTCATCAGTTGTGAAGGGATGATTAAAGCTAAGGTGTTTAGGGCTCAATTTTAGGTGTATGAATGGGAATAACATTTAAGAATATTTTTTAAGAGCATGAAAAAAATAGCTGAAATTAAATTTTATATAAAATACGATATAGTTTAATTTTTGGTAATGTTTATCTCTATACAATTAAGGAAAGTTCATCATTATGTTTGTGAGACCCTATATACAATCTTATAATTAAAACATAAAAGAAGTTGGTAGTCACTTTTTACTATACATCGAAATTTGTTTGCTAATTTTAATTTTACGTTATAAAAAAACGGACTAAAAATTAAGTTTACGATCAGGATTTATGTAAACCACTATTATAATTGAGGTATGTACAGAAAACTTGTAGTACTTCTTGAAACGATTATTTTCATGATAGTTTTTTTAGAAAAAAAACATACTACACTAAGCAATTATCAAAAAATATTATGGACCTGTACTGTAATTGAACTCAATATATTTTTAAGTTAAGATTTTTATTTAAATTGTGTTAAGTATATCAAGAAAAATGGTTGGGCTAGGTTAGATTAGGTATTACCACAAAAAGTAATACTGATTTTTATTGGGTTCTATTCAAATTTAATGTTGTACAACTTAAAAATTTTGTTACGTTTTCACATTTTTAGATCAGTCAAGGTTAGTATTAGTCTTACAGGAAGATATGTATTAATAAGATTTCAAAATATTGCCTGTAATATACTGCATGACTATAAGTACAGGACTGATACTGTTCCTTTACTCATTTCAGAAAATTTAGTGCCTTTATGATAGTCCCTTGCATATTTTTCTTAAGTTCATGTTATAGAGGAGCGAATTTTATGTAATTTGGCTATCAAAACCGTAATTTTTGGACTCACCGATTCTCATATGATGTTTTGTCGAGTGAAGTAATCTAGTAAGCAGGGCTTGAAAACTATATTTCATAGAAGTATGAGGTAGGATCAATATGACATTTTATAAACTATATTCCAGAAGGTTTTTGAAGTTGTAAACGATCTCAAGAATCTTTTTTGTAGGACACTAATTTTTTTCATCATTAGGTTCCACTAAATTTACTAATAATAAAAATTATAATTTCAAATCCAAATCATCTTCAAGATATTAATATTGATGGAGATGAAAAAACAGTTCCATGAGCTGTAATAATATTATAAAATGACAGGTTTGTAATTTAGATAAAACCTATATAAACGTCAAAACCACTACTCTAACATAATAGAATGAATCATACTTAAGACATTTTAAATTGTTTCTTATCGACAATTTCTAAAAATAGACTAGTAGTAGACTTCTAGTTCAAGATAAACGTTTCATAATTCAGTGTCTTATATTTTTTGTAATTTCAGTAGTATACCCATATTTTGATCATATCATTTAAATTTACCTAAAGGTCCGAATCTTCCAATACCACCTCATCCCTTTACTTTTTAAAAATCTTATAATAATAAAGGTTGTAACATCATTTCTGTGTTTTTCCGTTGATAAAGACTTTACCTTACTCCATTTCGTTTTAAAACACCATAATTTTTATGGGTTTTAAAGGAGAATTTTCAATTTATAAGATTATTTTAAATGCCTTTCGTTTCTACTGGAATCTAGTATATATAAAAATAAATAAAAGACAATATATTCTAATTTATTTTCTAACCTAACTTACTATTATAAGTGAAACTTGTATCAGAGTTCATTCATTGGCGTTTCTTAGATTATTTTATAATATAAATAAACGTATACTTAATCCATACATTTACCAGTACTCTTATAGCTTTTCACTAATAACAACACCAATTTTCTGATTTCGTTCTCTTCAGTCTTCTAACTAGATTCCTGTTGTCAAGGAATTAGATGGCTTCAATATGTTCGTGTTGATGTATTCTTTCTTTGTACTTCTGGGAAAATCAATGATGTTGTAACCTATAATTTTCTAGACATAAAGCGCAAATAAGATAAATGCTTTCAAAAATGACCCAGAACAATGTGTTTGACACGAAACCCAATTGTGTGATAAAGAGAATATAATGTGTAAATGATAGCAAGAGAAAAGGACTGAAGATCCTTTGCTACCCAAATGCATGCCAAAAATGATTTAATATTGTTGGTCTATTCGCGATTTAAATTAATATTTGGTATGTTTGGTTGCATACTCTGATGACGTCACAAACGTGACAAACGTGACAAAATACACAAAATTCATAGATTCACACTCATCTGCCAGAGGGAGATCGCTTAGTTTGAATCGCGAATATTTCCAACGTCTTTGGTGTAAATCTTTGTATTTCATAAACTATAGTCTCTACGTAAAAATCTCTATGTGGATCGTTGTTTCTAATGTACCATGAAATATAGCCGATCTTTGTTAATTTTATTTTGGAATCTTTGTATTATGTTCAAGTTTGTTTTGTGCAACACCATAATTGAGTGCCATAAGATTAAAGTTCACACTGGTTTCAGTACCTACTTAGTTATAAATCAATTGTTTGTTAGGAATTAGCAAAGAGGAATTTTTTTGATCAGTTAGTACTTTTTACTGTATCTCAGTCCCAATTCTTTTCAATTCTTTTTGACACGAGCTTTCCGCCGTATTTTGCAGTATTTACATGCATAATTACATGCATATGATTGTTTATTTCGTTACTAGAAAATGTGAATTTGTTTATTGGTGAAATTTTGCATTCGTTCAGTGTTCAATCTTCAATTTGGTATATGGGTGGCTGGAATTGGTGTTTCCAATTGATATGTCATCTTGTATCTGTGAACGTTGGTGCAGTATTATTTTCTTGCTGTATCGCTGTATGGGAGGTGAGATCTATAAAATAGGTATAGGACTGATCTTAATACACTTCCCTGAGGTACCCCTGTTTTTATTTCCGAAATTTTTGAACAAAATCTTGGTGCTAAAGCAATTTCGACAAAAATGGATTACCCGGTTTTTTTCCTGTCCCCTTCAATTGAGACACTCGTGCATTTGCTACATCTAAGAAGACTGCTGAGCAAATTTTTTCTCTTCATTGGCTTTTTCTTTTATATTTGTTATTCTATAGACCGGATCAATTTTTAAATGCCTATTCCTAAATTCGAATTGATAGATTTGGTAGTTTGGAATAAATCTCCTAGGTATTCAGCAAGTCTTTGACATGGTAGTAAATGAATGAGAAATTGCAAAACTACAATACCATATCATGAAGAACTTAAAATTAGCCCCCAATGGCGGTCTTTATCAAGATAGCTTCATAGGAAGAAAAGTTATGTCGGTTTTTGTTTTTTGAAAAGTTAACTTCAACTGGGTAGTGGGAATTTCGACTTGGGATACGCCCTCTGGGAGTTATTTGCTGAAGCTAGAAAAGGTCTACCTTGTCATAACCTGTTTTTGTAAAATATATTTCCGTGCAGTTATAAATCAGTTTCCTTGGGTTTATTATTACTATATTAAAATAATAATATTTTTTACAGGCTGTAATTTATTACTTACCCCAAAACAATGTACTTAAGGGGTTAGACCACTCTAGGATTTTAAAAATATTGAAATTTTAAAACAGTCACGAATCAACTAAAAATCGGTTAGAAAAGAAATACAGGAGGAGGATATTAATGTGGAAGGCCAATTGTATGGTACAGGCACCGCAGATTGAAGGTAGGTACATAAAAAAAAACTTCGAAAGCGTTTTTTTCGAAACAACATTTCTCAAATCGGCCGGACTCCTAACTCATACAATTCTTTACCTATTGACTTCAAAATTTAACTGTATATTCAAAATTAAATTCTCTATAGAAGTACGTAGGATTTTTTTATTATATTGAAAAGATCTTTTGTTATAGGTAATTTTATAGCGATTTTTCATGGCATTTTTTTCTTTTTTACTTCAGAAGGGCGCCGTTTTGGCAAAAATCAATATATTAAAAAAATCCTACGTACTTCTATAGAGAATGTAATTTTGAATAAACAGTTAAATTTTAAAGTCAATAGGTCAAGAATTGTATGAGTTCGGCCAATTTGAGAAATATGGTTTCGAAAATAATGCTTTCAAAGTTTTTTTTATGTACCTACCTTCAATTTCCGATGCCTCTACCATACAATTGGCCTTCCACATTAATATCCTGCTCCTGTACTTCTTTTCTAACCGATTTTAAGTTGATCCGTGACTGTTTTAAAATTTCAATATTTTTAAAATCCTGGAGTGGCCTAACCCCTTAAGCAATTATGCAAGTAAGAAATAACACACACTGGTCAATAAAAGATAAACACAATTTTTAAACACAAAAAACAGAGCCGCAGTTACTAAAACCAATAAAAATTAAATCGGCGCAAAAATCTTTTATTACTTTTTCCTCCATGTTTTTTTCAAATTTACGTCAAAATAGCGCCATCTATCCGTAGTCGAAATTCCCAATAACTTTAAAGGGAAAAGTATTTTTAGGCAAAGCATTTGAGGGACTTTTCACCTTAATTTGAGGTGATAAACCCGTTCCATTATGTCTGTCCAATTAATTACGGGACAACCTGTATTCATTAAAACATTATTTTTTGTATTTATTGTTACTAAAAAGTATGTCTGTGAGAAATAAAATGAAGAGCAAGTCAGCTTATTCTGTTATGTTTATTATGTTTTTATATTTTACGAATTCTTTCTGAACCACTCTAATAGAGACTGAAGAGGAAAAAATTAAGTCAACTCACCTTTCTCCTATTTTTTTACATTTGAGAATATGATTAATTAATGGGATTGAATAATTCTCAAAAAAGGTTTGGTATCAAGAGTAAAAAGTTTCCCAGCTGAAAGTATTGTATTTTTAAGGATTTATGACAAACATTTTTTTTTTGGTGATTTATTATAACTTACCTCAAATTAGAAGGTGGTATTTTTATTTTTCTATAAGTTTTCTTTATTATTTGGTTTTCTTTTCTCTAGTACAGTAATTTCCATTATTTTAGTTATTTTAATTTCTACAACGCTGTAAGACCTTTGATTATATTTTATGATTAGTTTACAGAAATTTTCTATAAGCACTAATATTGTAGTTTCATAACGAATCCAATCGTAGATAAGATTAAAGGTACGAAAAAGGAAAGAGTAATTTCCTGGTTTAATAAAAAGTGATAAAATTTCATCCCACACATTTCTTCATTAAGAGTTCTTCTTCATTATTATTATTGCTATTGGGGTTTTGAAACTATTTCTGTGTTTTTAATTAGATATTTTAATCTCAAGTTTAGATAAATTTAAATCTTATTTCGTTTTGTATACTTTTATGTCCATCAATAAATAATGTCCATTAAGTTTATCCAAGGTGGGAAGAGAACCAATTTGCCGGCGATGCAGAAGCAAATTTAATTTGGACCCGCAGGAATGAAAAGCCATTAAGTTAAATTCTTATACGACTTAAAAAATATATTGCGACAGTAAAAAAAGTTTCACCCCTCGAAATAATGCATGCGTACACCCTTAAACAGTTCCGGAAAATGACTGCAATTGTTTCGATCATTGCCGTCGTTTTAAGGCGCGTTTTGGACCTGAGAGGCTTAAGGCTCCTGTCCCGGTGTACCCTGTATCCACCACCACACACGTACATTTTTTATTTCCCTAATGTCTACTTAAAAAGCTGATTAAACGAGGGGAGAGTCACCGAGGCCGATTTTAAAAAGGGGATCGTCGACCTTAATTCAATACCAATAAATATTATTCAAATAAATTGGATATCTTTTCATTAAGCTTAATCGCGTAAAATATTAAGGAGCAATTAAAGTAAGGCCGCCTATGTGTCCTGTAACGGTCTAATTGTCCGACAACCTGGCCAATAAATTAGGCGAGTGGGCGAGCTGGAATTCGTGTAACATGTAATTACAATTAAGACTTGTCTTACGGTAGCTGCGATCTCGGCCTAATAGCTGCGCCGTGTCTGCCTCAAGACCCGTTTTCTATAAATTTACAAACAAAACAAAAAGCATCTGATTAATAGTAATAATACAAAAAATCTCAAACCTATAATTTATAAAGTGAGGAAATTTAAAACACAATTTTGATCAGATTAAAAAGCTCACCGAGATGTCTTATTAATTCATGCTAAACTCGCTCTAAAATAATTAAATTACATACCACGTTGATTTAGTACCATTTTCAAACTTTCAATTTCCTACTTCATTAGAACTGATCAAGTTTTGCTTAATATTAGTATCGGTAAAATGAAGGTTGAGATAAGAGTGGTCATAACTGATTACCTAGTTTTAGTAGACCATTTTAACTCTGAAGTAGCTCCTTTACAAGTTAGTTTCCTTGGGGACATACATACGTGACATACTCGTACCTGGTAATTCCAAGTTCCATTAAAGGACACCGCACTTTTTATATGCAAAATTGGCCCCCAAACGATTCTGTTTAAATTTTGTATATTTTTAGACAGCGTTTAGCGATATTTTATCTTGTATTGGTACAAAGTTCATATTATGCGTATTATTTCGGGTTTTATGGAAAATCGTTCTTTTATAGTACATACATCGAAGAAATTCCTTTTCCAACCTAACATGACACCTAACAGTCGCCTCTCTGGATATTAATTTCTGTCACAAAAAAGTTGCCTTGTTTACGGATTTTTAAAATTAAAGAGAGTGAGCGAAGAAATCAATTTATTGGGCGGCCAAACTATAGAAAATAACCAGATGTAAAAATATTTAAAACTATATAATAGTATTGGTTTTAGATGGTTTCTTGAAGGGGGGAAAGGGGCTTCAAGAAAAAAACTCGTGAGATGCTTTACTGATTTCGTTATAATTATACATCATTTATAAAGGTTAAAGACCAGAATACCTGAAAAATCTTGTCATTTTCAATGTTTCTGTTTCATTATATGATTACTACGATACTAAAACAATGACAAGGGAAAACGGAAACTCAGAAGAAGGAATCTAGAAACTAATTTGGAAATCGCCGAACTAGAAAAAATATTACATAATACGTTATTGGGAATTTTAACTACGTATAGTGGCTGTTTTAAATGAAGTGACAGCTGTCGAAGAAAAATTATTTGCGCGGTTGCGATTTAAAGCGGATTTATAACCCACCTACACCTACGCCTAAGTTAGTGATAAGCCTACTAGACTACTTTTGTTATAATTGTATGTATTGAAATTTTAAACTTCATTTCTTAGGTCTTAGGTTTATCACTCACTATCTTATCCTTAGGTACGTTATAAATCGGTATTTTGGAATTAGGTTAGTTATAAATGAAAGTTTTGAAATTGTATATTTCCTTATGCTTGTGTGGGTTATAAATCGACCTTTGGGGATGTAGGTTGGGCCCATAGAATATAGAACCACAGTTCTATGGTTCGGCCTAAAACCCTATTTTGGCAGTATTAACTACATATAAAGTGTACTATAAGTGGAGGATATTCGGTACTTGTTAGTGTCAACTATTATGTTTAAAATGCATCCTTTTACCTTATGACTACATATTCAACAAAACACAAATGAATTTATTATTTAAAACTTCAGTGGAGCTCAAAAAACATGAACCAATGCGTTAAATCAAAAAAGTATGTACTGAATATAAAACTTCATATTCTTGCCAACAGAGGGCGAAAGAAATTCTAAAATTTCCAATATATTTCTTACTCATCTTGCATATCCCAATTAGTATAATACGGATGCAAAATGAGCACAAACTCCCAAGGTTCTAACACCAGCGTTGCATGTATATCCAGTACCTAAAATGGGCTCCGGCTCAGGTTCATTTCTAATAAGAACTTCATCAACGTATGAGATATATACATCATGTGCTTAGTGTAGCCCTTATCAAGCTCTCTTCAAATTGTTGCATTTCAAAAATTATTCCATGTTCATTATTTGCAGTAGACCAATTATGAATATAGGATGGCTCTAAATAAACTTGGTAAATCCCAAAAGTAAGATCAAATACATATTTTTAAGAAAAATTTGCAAACGTTGTAAATGAATCAGTTCACACTTGATCACATTTCTAAGTAAACTTCAGCTGAAAGAGAAATGAACCAGAGTTCTAAAAAGAACACAACTGATAAAAACTCGATTCGTAATCGTTAATAAAACCGACGTAGCCGACTACAACCGACGAAACCTACCACAGAACATCAATACTCTAGACAACCTGCAGCGTTATCAGGGAGGCTTATTCTTGGGCCCGACCACATCGTGTGGTTGACTACACTAGAAGGACAGACATTTATTTTTTCATGTAATTGAAAAGGATAGAATGATGAATGTGGTCGACCACACGATCTCGACCGGCATAAGAATACGACTCCTGCGGCCATATTCTTGAAACGGTCCACATGATGTCGCATGCCACTTCATCGTTCTATCCTTGTCAGTTTCATGTAAAATAAGAGTCTGTCCTTGTAGTGTGGTATGCGACATCGTGTCGAGAGGTTCAAGAGTACGCCTGCTGATTTAAAAAGAGAAATTGTGATTTACATACCGTTTTAAATAATATTAAAATAAATTCAAGAGAATTGTTACGGAGATTTGGATAAAATATTAGAACAAAAACACACCAAAACGGAGATTCCTTCTATCCAACTTTATTTAATTTAATAAACTCAATTAACGCAACATGTTTCAAGGGTACATATCCCTCATCTTCAGGCGCATAAAATCAAAACGTTCAAGTAAAATATGGAATTAAATAATTAAGTTGACGTTTAACTCGAGACTCAAAACAGGCATAAACCAGGATCCAACAAATAAGTAGATAGTAAAAAATAATAATATAATAGTGGAAATTGATCAAAGCATATGTCGAAGGAAGGATTATCAAATCATAGTCAGTAATCAAGGCGAAGTCGATTATAAAATTAAACATCTAGTCAAAATACAACTTTCATCTATCCTTTTTAGCTATATTCTATTTGTGTGCACCATTACAAACATCAAATACTTAGGATGTTCTAAATAATTTAAGATTAAAAAAAATTTTTAACCTAAAAAATCCTTATGGCGTGCTTCAGTTAGGATTGAAACTAGCAAAAGTCATGACATGAGTTTATTAAATTAAATAAAGTTGGATAGAAGGAATCTCCGTTTTGGTGTGTTTTTGTTCTAATATTAAAATAAGCAAATATGTAAATTTTAAATTTTTTTAATTTGGACTTACCTTGTTCTTTCCCCAAGTGTCTCAAATGTTGATAAAAAGGTGAAGAAATCATGTCAAATACATAGAAATAAATACTTTTTTTAATTACCTTATTATGTAAAAATATCAAAAGAATAATTAGCAACAAAATATGACTTGGATAATATTAATCATCTGATCTGCTATCATCGTCAGTGTAATCCGTCTCATTTGTTTCTTAACCTTCAAATTTTAAGTTACGGTAGTATTCGTTTCAGTTTTCAGATGCACATTTTCATCTTACCCCGTTATCACATTTTCATCTTACTCCATTCTTCCTCGAAACGGCTGCTAAGGATAAGTCAATATTTTAATTAAACGAATAAATATTCATCATACACACATCCTCCTTGAACCATTCGATTGGGCTTTTAAAATTGTAAGTGTTGACGTAAATAACTCATTTTGCCCCAAAAATGGACTTACCACCTTCTTGATGCAAGGTCTTTAATTGGAAAATGTGTTGTTTTTGGTTATTGTGATCCAGCATTAATTACAATATATTTTTTCTACCTTTTTCAATCGTTATAATTATACATCATTTATAAAAATTAAAGATCAGAATATCTAAAAAAAATCTTGTCATTTCGAATGTTTCTGTATCATTGTGTGTTTGCTACGATACTTATAATTGGACAAGGGAAAAACGGGAGCACCGAAGAAGGAATCTAGAAACTAATTTTGAAACCCCCCAACTGGAAAAAACATTTATTTGAAATCTTAGTTCTTAGTTACATAATACTTTATATATTTTATTAGTCCCCAAGTTAATTGACAATAATGGGTTCATAATTTCGATCAACTGCTTTTAGACTATTGTATCTTGCATATTGCAACTGGTATAATACGGAGACAACATAAGTACAAACTCCCAATGTTGTACCCCGACTGATTTCAATTTCTAACAAGGACTTGATCAACGTATGAGATATACACCATGTTCTTAGTGTTACTTTGAAATTGCAACCACGTTCTTGTCCTAATAAAGCTTGCTTCAAATTGTTGTTTTTCAAAAAAATATTTCTTCTTCATTATTTGCTGCATTAGTATTTTGAATATACGATGGCGATAAATATACTTAATTAGACCCAAAAGTAAGATCTAATACATATTTTAAAACTACAACGCCAATTAGCAGATTGTTGTCGGTACTATTCTTCTTTTTCTACTCTCTTCTGATAAAGCTCTTTGGGTCTATCCATGTGAATAGAATCTTAAAATCTATTTACTAGTGAACAACCGATTCTAACAAAGTCTAAATGCGATCTAGGAATTAAATCCCTGCAGAAATTAAATACACTTTTTAAATATCCTTTTCTTGACTTTTTGGACTTTTTGGTTGGCTTGTTCTGTGGTAAACTGTCTTTGATTTCTACCTAGTATTTCACAATCGAGAACTTTATAAAATGGCGACTGCATCTCTAGAGCCTCTATCTACTACAAAAATATCTCTATTTTGAACCCAATGCCTTAGATTATCTCCATCTCGATTCATATAAGATTAAGAATAGCAGCATTATTATTCTTTAAATGGGAGAAATAGAGTCAATGTTTAAAATTAGAAGATTGTCTGGATACTCTATTAGGGTTCGGATTGTAATGATAATTATGATTCAGGTACAAATCTTGTCATTAGACTTCTTCTAACTTTTACTATATTTGCAGTTACTATCTGCCTTTTTGGAAAATTCATAAGAGACTTAATAAAGTCGTCAGATAAACCCTGACAGAGTTTTATTTAAAATGCAATTAGTTGTTTCTTTATCATGCAGCGTGTATTGCCATGTAGATGAATTGCCATATATGTACAATAATCAAAAAGTACATCAAAATTATCTTTATCTAGAGAAGTCAAATGCTTAAAAACTTCATCGTAAAAAAATCTCCCGACTGAAAATTGTCATTATCCAAAGTTTGTTCTCCTAAACCATTAAACTACGACATAATTTATTGTGTGTCATATCTATATCATGAACTTAAGTTTCCATTTTGCATGAAATGAACTTGTGCACCTCCTTTGGATATCAAATGTTGCAAGCAACAAGATACATCTATCTACTGTGACTTCAACTTTGTCCCTAGGTACCGTCGTGAAACAGTCATCAGGAAAATCACCAGTTCAAAGTGTTCAACTTACTTAAAATTTCTTGATTGATTTTTTTCATAGCCAAGTTGGTCAAAATTGTATTCAAGGATTGGACACCCCGATGTTTGTGAGTAATATTTAGCATTAAAAACGAAATGTGGTTAATGTTTATAAAAAATAGTTGTTGGGGTATTTTAGGTAACTTTTCAATCTCATGCAACTTTCGTTCGAATATCTGTTTAGATGTAAAAATCAATTCAAGTGTAAAGAATAAGACGGCTTCTGCCAGGTATGTTATAAACAAAACATTGCCTAGTTTTACGACCTAAAAATGGTAATTAATAATAATTACTAAACAACATTCTGATCTGAGCATAATATGGTTATTTCATACAATACAAGGTATTTTGCAAACAAAAAATTATTTGAATAAGTCTACCAACACTTAAAACAAATTGCAATGTATACGCAACAAGGACTGGGAAATATAGCTAGGTGCTAGTAGTGCTTTTCTCCAAACAGACGATTGCACTTTATTTTGAAATCTGATGATAAAATATTACTATACTTATACTTGTAAATAAAATTCCTTGATTATCAGAGCTGATATTTTCATAGAATACCCTTTTAACTATGATTTTAACTGTTAACATCAAAGAATACGCGAAATATGCACCAATATATTGCAAATATCGCTCAATAAATTATTTTGTTGATAAAAACAAATCAGTATGTGGTTGATCTATTCAATGATATGTCTAAGTATATACAACATTTGAAAAAAATCGTTTATTTTACGCATAAAAAGTACGCAGTCCTTTATTTGAAGATTTTTATTATAAATTATGTAAGAAAAATTACTAAATGTCGTTGATCATGAAAATTTTGTATAAATGTGGAATTTCATAAAAATGTAGAGGTATGATATCAATTCCTGCAGTGATCCTATAAGGAGTTTAGAAAATAATTTTTAATTCTTAAACATAAAAAATATGAGTAGGTATGTAATGATAATAAAAGCAAAAATAAGTTTTGAACTTTTCAATTAAAAAACAAGAAACTCACCTGAAGCTCAGGCTTGGAAAGAATTTATTCCGTTTTAAAATTTAAAACCTCTCGCCACGGCTATCAGATAAACACGTTTTATCAATATTCCAGTTTAAGCCTATAAACTACTTGCATGCGGACACTTTAGCTTGCTATTCCTGTTTCTGATTAAGAAAAAAATGCTTTTCCTCTTTGCTTTTCAAAAGGTGACTGCTCCAATAAATACGTACTTAATAACGGTAAAACGCTATCTAACCATCGGTCGCTATCGCGTCTCCAGATTAGCGCAAAAACGCCAAAAGCTCGGATACTTTTACAAAAAAGTGATGACTGCTGGAAACATATAAAACTTATGTTACCACATATTTAAAACATACGTTATAAATAACTTTAAGTATAATTATTCTGAATTAAAGAGATTATAAAAAGGATTTCCAAATTTGGTAAAATAATTTAAATGTTTTTTTAACCTTAATTCTGACTTAATTTTCCAATAATATACAAATAAAACGAATACATTAATTTCTTAAACTAAGGATACTGTTGAAACATTTTTAAAAATTTAAGAAAAAAGTTATTGAGATGGACTAACGTCCAAGTCAAGTATACAATTGTGACGAGAAATCTTTCAAAAACCTGAAAAGTCGCCTTTAATTAATATAAAGCAGGCAAAAAATCATGACAAACGTAAAAAAGGATTTATAGAAGAAGAATTTTACTCTAAATGCTCTTCTTCTTCTGGATAATGCTACATGTCATTGCAATGAAAACGTGTTAACACCTGTAGTCCAATCAAATAGTAGATAATTGATACAATAATCCTGGTTTCTAAATTATTTTTGGCGTGGCCAACTTTCTGGACTTTTTTCAGTTTTTTCCTAGTTTTATAACCATTCTGAAAACTTTGAAAGAGCATGAAAATCTTTACAAATTTGACTTCATGGTTTTCTTCTACACCCATTACTTAGCTCTGGCTACAACTCTTTGAAAATCAAGGATTCTTTCCAACTTTGTGGAAAATCGAGAAAAAGTCTTAAAAGAGAAATTTATGAAGTAATTTATGTAAATTATATGATAACTTAGTAATATTCTTTTACATTTATTTATGTTCTTTCTTCTATAAATAAAATTAAACAGAACTTTTTTCACTGACGTATTAAAATTATTTTTTTTGCTTTTATCTTCACCAAATAGGAAACCTTCTTGATGTAGATCCCTTTTAAAAAACACGTTTCTGGTCAGTTGCGTAATTTGAGAAATTATTGTAATTTTTAATGATATTCGTCAATTGTATTAAGTACAGTTTTTACAATTATATTCCTAAAGATTGTATACCTATAAATTTGAAGAACATAAAAAAATGGATGTAAAAAACTATGTTCTTTTAAATGTTAATGATGTGTGATGCTATTTTTTAATTAAAGATTATGATAAACAGATGATTTAATATCATTAATTCAAATAATTTTAATTAAAAACAAAAATGTGGTTTACCTTGCTCTACATAAATCAACATTAATTCATAAAACATGAAACAAAACAAACGCGTATCGCCTTACATTTTTTCGTCAAGTTAAAAGATGTTTTTCTAGTAATGATATTAGTTGTTCGCGCCCAAGGTTTTAAATGGAACAACTTTCAATCAGCATCTCCTGCAAGACTAGCTAATAAAATAAATAATTTAAGAGCTTGGACCTTTGACTTGACGCGTTGCTAATAAAACAGCTTGCATTATAATATAAATTGAGCTTTAAGGTATTTCCTGTACAGCAAAATGAAGCGATTACGATTATTGCTGTTATTATTAGAATTATGGTAGTTTAGGAAATGAGAATTTATGTATTGGGCCACTGTTTGGTGCCCGACCTTCGCGTTATAGATTTATTGAAACAACTAATTGCTTCAGGATAACCATAAGTAAGGAGATCATGTAGAGCTGACAGGGGACGTATGCAAGCCAAGGACAAGCGAATAAAACATACGAACAAACACACACATAGAAACACGTAAATGCAATCCAATCAAAGCAGCAAGTTTATTTATTAGGATCGTTGCATGCACGGCTTTAGCTTTACTATACACAAAACCTGATAGTTTCATAACAGGCCTCCTGATTTATACCGAAAAGTGGTAATGAAGTCGAAATGGGGATGACAGGCGCTTAAATTAGCATATTACAAAAGAAAGTGAAAAATGGTTAAATTAAACGAGAGCTTTGAATTTATTAGCTAAATCTTGACCCAAAAAGGTTTGAATGTCTTAACTATTTTGATTTTGAAAAAAGCTATTAATTAAATTTTATTTATAATCGCTATCGTTGGTATCATATTTCGTAGGAACGTTTCATTACTAAATATTGCAAAACACTAGGCAATAAACCTTAAGAAAATTTTATAAAGAACCTGTCTTTCATGTAAGACATGGGCAGTTTCTTTTAATCCTGAATAGTGAGTAGGTTTAACATTTAACCTAAAAGCAGACAAATTCTTTTAGCATTTTTTATTTGCGTTAACAAATAGTGAAACGTAATTACCTAATTAAAAATCTATTGTCTGTAGGTAGTAGGTATAGTTTGGTATCAATGTTTTGAAATTAATAAAACATTTTGTTTTTCAAAAAAAATCAAAGGTTTTTATATATTTTATAGATTTTTAAAATTGTTTACAGGGTGTCTGAACATTCGTCCGATAACGAAAATACATCCTGAGCAGTTATAAGTCTCCAAAGTTGGTTTTTTAAAATAGATTTATTTTTATTGCACCCAAAGCAGTAAAGATTATTTAATGAAATTTTGTATATGTCATGTGCTTACCAGTAGTTCTGAATGTGCAAACCAATGTTGGTTTGTAACATAACATTAAAATGAAAAATGATGGCATTGAAGTCTAGCCAGTGCTGGTACCTGAGCTTTATCACAAGAACCAAGTCGATAGCTCTGACAGTAGATCAAACTATCTTCTTCAAAGATTTGAGCCAAACTCCAAAGTTACCCCAATTGACGGTACAGAAGTAAAAATGACCAATAATTTAAAATCCTAAAGGTATCTCAAATTTTTTTAGTATAAAATAACATTATTACAAAACATTTTTGGAATAGTTTTAAGGTAACAATTTCGTCGTTTGGATTAAAATTTGGGCATTTAAAATAAATCGATAATATTCTTACCACTTGTGATATTACCCTTAATAATATTTGTAGCTTCTTCAAACATAATTTAAAAAATCAAATCACAAGTAATATAAACCAAGTTCTCTTTCTTTTCCAGTGATGCTATTTGGAGTCATAGTAATGTTTGTAAAGTTGCTCCCAGCTCGAAGTAGGACAAAGGGTACGCGATCGTGATTACTTTTGTCCTACTTCCAGCTGGAACCAACTGTACACTGTTGCATTTAAATATGCTTTATTTCCATCGACTCGATGAAAAAATAGAAATAAACTTGGGAAAAATGGGTTAAATATTACTAAATGTTTCGAAGATATTTGAAGGATGCATGTGAAAAACCAGCTAAGTCGCAAATAATGATTTTCGAGTTATTGCTGTTTTTAGTTTTATATCAGCATACTTTAGTACTTTTAAATAGGCTATATAATGAGATTTCCTCCTAACTGAAATTTGATCTTGGTGCTTCATTTGTTTTCTCTACTGAAATGTTAAGTTCCTAAAGAATATTTCTTTTATAAAATGAGTCACATCTGTTTATGTGTTAGTATTTGTAGTAAAAAAACTGATCAACATTTTTTTCAGGACCTATTATATTTGGTTTCATACGTATTATCCAAGGAAGGAGTTTCATGAGTCAAGGATTTTTTGCAGAGATTTTGTTTGCTTTCAAATTTTGGTTTGAAAATCCAAAGATGTATTTATTTATATAATAAATTTTCTCGATTAAAATAATTTTCTCATTTAAATTTTTTATGTATACTAATCTGATCGCAAAATAAAGTGTTCAAAAATAAGAAAAATCGAACTGGTTTCATATTATGGTATTTCCATGGATGTTTCTTTCCATAGAAATACCATAATAAATTTTCTTTTAAATATGAAAGCAGTTCGATTGTTCTTATTTTTGAACTAAATAACTTTGTTAGGAAGGTAGATAGAAAAGAAAAACTTTACACTTTTTTGTTCCAAATGTTATTTAGATATAATATACATATAAGTGTACGAATTTTTTACACTCTGTATAGTAAAAATTTCGAAGTTTTTCAAGTTTTTAAAACTTTTCTAAATATTTACTCTTTTTCTATTAGAAACTATATGTATTTTCTTAAACCTTAAAATTCGCATTTTATTGCCAATTGTATTGTATGAATTGAAAACACATTGATGATGTGTAAAACAATTGTTGAAATTCCATAAGAGAAACTAGTTTTTTTTGTTTGATTCATGATTTTAAATTTTCATATCTTAGTTTTTCTTTCTGTTACCAAACCGTGGTCAAATTACTTGTAAGTATAAAAATTATTTATTTTGATATCTTCTTACTTCATTCTAAATAATTATACTTTTTTATCAAATTAATTATTATTTATTGCTATTATTAAGTATTAATTGAAATTGATTTTTTTAAATTCCACAGACCTAAAGCAATTAAAAACTGGGATTAAATTAATTTGATTTCATAACTCATTTGATAATTATTGCCCGAGGCAAAAAGGTTGCTTTAGCTTTCCGATATGTAATTTCTTTGCCTAGGTATATATAAATAACCTATTTTATGTAATGAGGTGTAGGTACACATTTTTTGTAAACATTTTTTTCCATTTTATAGTTATAGCTTTCCAATTTCATTAGAAAGGATTGTCGCCCAAGAAAAATTAACAGCTTGTTAAATTAGGAAAATTAAATTTTAAAGGCAGTCGTAAATCTTAATCAAACCTGATAATTAGTATTTAACTTGAGAAATATTTTGTCATTTATATGCTATAAACAACGCAATGCGGCAATTAAATGCCTTCATCTGGCGTAAAAATGATGTGCACGCATCTAAAAAACAAACAATAATTTATTATAAATTAAAAGATGAAGAATTTAAAAGGGAATAGCTTTAAGCTTTGATTTTCTAAGAATATTTTACCAACTTGAGCAAAACTTGCTTGATTTATTCGCTCCAGTTTGGCATTACGTCCTTACTTGGTCAGGTTGCTACTGGTCGAGTAGGCCGGTGCATAACCTTTCTGTTTTATTTGCAAATTGCAACACATTTATAGCCGCTACTGGATTATTTATTAACAACATTCTTTCATTATTATTGCTCGTAATAATAGCGTTATAATTATATTGTTATTTTTATTGTTTCCATAATTTACTACTTTGTCTTTAATTAATTACGAACACCAAAAAGTTTAGTGTGAAATTTCATAACACTAAGTAATAATTATAAAGGTCTTTAATAATAATTATCTACAAAATTTATCTTTAAGACCATTAGTATTTTCTGTAAAAATATAAAATGATGTAATTGGAAAAATATCTTGGGAATGAATTTTATTGTTGATAATTTTAAGAGATTTAATTAATCTTTTGTTGAAAAATCTTTTCCTTTCTTCCTTGTGACCTAGGACAAGTTTCGTCAGTTTGTTGGTGCAGATCGATGTATTTAAATGTTATTCAAATGAGAAGCAGTGGTAGCGTGCATAAAGAGTGTCTCTCAGTTCGTATACGAATACGCGCACACGCATACAAACTTCACCACCAACAAAACGGGCGCGAACTTGACCTGCTGACTGACTACATTACACGTGATGCGCTTTACTTAACCCATCACTACACGCGTCATTACGCTTCTTCTTATGCTAAGTAGTCATGGACCAAAACAGTAGCTTCCATTCATACTTGTTTATCTCCTACAAAATTCATCGAAAACAAATATTGATGGATTGATTGATTGATATCTTCATAATAACGGAAATGTAAATTTTGTTAGTTGGGATAAAAAAGGTATAACAATGAGGCATGAATGGAATAACTAATCAATGATCAATAATGGCCTCAGAACTATTAATCTTAAAAATTGTATCTGATATACAGGATGCTTCATTAAAAAGGTTTCGAAGTCAAAAGTCATATTTGCTTTGAAAGTGATGTATCGTAAAAATCGGTTCTGAGCCCTCTCAAGTGAGTGTATATTAGATGCATAAAACGACAACTAAATAGTGGTTCCATATTCCATCCAACTACGACCCCGACAAAGTACGGATTTCTTATTGAAAGATCATCAGCGAAAAGAAAAACAATTGAAGCAGTAAACCAATGCACAATATCGTTGATAAGAATCTCGAATAATAAAGGGCCGAGGTGACTACCTTGGGGAACACCCGTTGTAACCTTAAACTCACCCGAGCAAAATCCCTTTAATCTAATACTCTATGTTCTGCCTTTGACATAACTTATCAAAAGTGATGGCAACGATCCATAGAACCCAATAGCACCTAACTTGGAAATCAAAATCGGATGTGACTTCGAAGGCCTCGGAGAAATCTGTATAAATAGCTTCTACCTAACACACGGGAAAACCATGTTATTGATTTACCAAGATATCACTAAATGGAGGTGTAATTTTATTGACTATGTTCATTAACATAGTTCCAAAATTCTTATAAGTTAAATTATATGGAAGCAAAGACTTCTATGTTTTCTATTGTTATACATAGACCTGACACGTGTCAATTTTTTGTGTATCACTGGCGGCCATTTTAAAAGTGTCCGTTTTGGCGGTAAATTTGAAATACTGGATCACATAACCTAATCCTCATAAAAACTTGTCAAATTCGATTTTCATTTGATCAGAGAACACCAAGAATTAAGAAAATAACCCAGGTGAATATAGCAAACAGACACTATTAAAATGGCCGCCGTAGTTCACGCTGATACACCTTGGAGGCGCTGGTGTCTATTTTAAAATCGCTATGTTTTTCTTTATTTTATAAATTACCAGATACAACAAACAATTAATGCGATGAATTAAGATAATTTCGGTTATAAATAGATTGAATGGTAAAAGTTATACGTCAAAAGTTAGCTCATTAGCAGGTAAAAGTGGTAAATAAAAAACACCTATTTTTTCGAAATGTCAAGCATGTCCGGTCTATGTATAACAACAGAAAACATAGAAGTCTTTGTATGGAAGCCTACGTGGATCCTATATATTCTTTAGAACATTCATCTGTCAATAAATTACTCTGAGAGCGCAAATTATTGAAATCTAAGTAATCACTGCAAGTCATAGAGTTTTTATATTTAAAATGTGCAACTTTTTTAGTTTAATTTTATTTCGAAGAAAGAAGATAACACTATAAAATCTTTCCATGGCAAGATTTACATCATTGCAATACAAGACAAGTTTCCAGAAAGTACTCGTTAAGTCTTACAATGCCCTCTCTTAAGCTTAAAACCAAGTACATAATATTCACAAAATAGCCTAGAAAATTAATCGTTAATATAATTTTTTCATCAATTAATCGAATTAAATAATGCGTTTGATAACAGTTGAACATGTAAAATTATTTTGCAGGTACTCTCGGAAGTGCCTAATCTAAATTTCCCACATGTAGCATGTAGACAAAACATAAAAACGCTACAATGTTCCTCATTGACCATGACTGATATAAGAAACTTCAATTTTTATATAAAGAAATCCAAAATCTACCGAGATTAGTTTATGTTGAAGCAAAAATCCAGAAAACAAGGTAAACACTAAAGACGGTAACTGTAAATCATACCATTAAAACTGCAAAAGGATGTATGCAAAAAACATTTGTGGCAATTCTGGGTTTTGGAAAAAATCGAGTTTTGCCAATATTGAAGGAATACCAGAGTTTTGCCAACAGAAAGAAGAGTTTCTTATAAAACAATTGGTAAGCGACAGACAATAAAGAATTTCATCGAAATAAGAAATAGACGATTGAAGATAGAAACTTTTTATAACTATATAAGATTAGGAAATTATGTCAGCTTTCAAAAAGTTAAGAGTAATTTTTGCTGTATGTCCAATAGTTTTCGAGTTATAAGTGAAAATTCCAAAAAAAGTTAGGATGTTTACCCCCTAACGATCCCAAACCCATCCCCGAAGTCAAAAATTCTTCCTCCCCCTTATACACTGCACACCCCTTTTTGAGCATTCTTGACTGGACTAAGTGTAAAATCATTTATATGGACAGAGAGTGACCGTCAAAGAAGCTCAAATTAGATTGTTTCAGCAGTTTTCTACTCATTACAAAATTTCAATTTTGGTGAAGAGATAGAATTAGTACGTTTGGTAATCTTTAGTTGTAGCTATAGTGCTGTTCTCCACCTCAAATTTTAACGTTGAAGATGGGGACTGGCTGCTCAGTCTTTGACTAGGCAGGTGAGGTGCAAAAAGTTCTTAAGGCGATAGTCGGCAAATGCGAGCGCTTGATTTTGAAATTCGCTTGATATTTGGGGTTTTGCTCATAATTTTTTTTCTATTGAAGCTTTTTTAAAATTTCTTTTTTTGGTACACAGAAGAGTCTTGTGGCTACCAATTTCTTCTGGTTTTGTTTTTGTAAGTCACACCAAATACTCATACGGCAGCAGTAAAATTGGCACTTTTAAAAAAACTTGGTCCTAGAAAATACCATTTTTCTTTAACAAGGGACCTTCAAATTGAGATTTGTAAAATTTTCTCTTATCTAAATACACAACTTCACAAAAGTGTTATTCTGTTTTTCCGATTATATCGAGTATAAGGTTTAAAACAGCAAGCAAAACTTGCTCATTTTTAGGTCAGATTTGATTGTCTATAAATCTAAAAATTCAATAAAAAATACAAAACCAAAATAATAGACATGTTATGCCAAGTATTAATGAACTACTACTACAAAAAAAACAGAATTTCATTTACTGGTTTGTCTAAAAAATGGTATTCCGTAGAGTCACATTTTACGCTCACAAAATTTCGCCGACTATCGTCTTAAGAATAGTTTTCTTACAAAATCTCCCAGTGGATCTGATCTTATTAGAAATAAATTTACAATAATACATTATTCGAAAAATACTACAGTTGAAAAGGCCATCTGGAAGGGGGGAGGGGGGGGGGGTTACTCTAATTAATTTACAACAGATAAACTGGGCAGAAATATTAAACCCGACAAAATAAAAAGCATTCCTAAACGAATATCCTAAAATGGTTGGTGTTCCATATAATAAAACTAACCTATGTTAGTTCATAAACGCCTTTAAACGAAAAGTAGCTGAATCTTTTTCTATAGCAACTCTAAATTTCTCGAGATTAAACTTATTTCAATTAAGATTGATACCACAATTATGCAACCAAACATACTCTGTAGTGATTTTAGACTCGCTAAGTGGTGTACCTGTTAATTTTCCTTCAAATTTAAATCTGATCACTATAACGAAAGCGTCTCTCAGCAGTTTTTCTTCGGAAATTTTTTCAAGTTATTTCTCAGTGTGTTGAAAATTTTATAAAAAACAGTTTTTTTTCGAAACTAAAATTTGTGCAGTTAAAATATTCGCGATGGTTTTTTCACAGGAGCACAACGCATTCATTTCAGTGTAGCCAACTGTGGGAAACTTAGGTTTCCTACCTTTGCAATGTCAACAGTACCATTAATTTTTGAAGACCTTATATCAAATTTGCAAGTCTCAGCTACAAAACCAGACACATGCAATTGTTTAAACTAAATATCTTTTTAGTAATAAATCAAATTTTTCTGAAAAAACTTCTACTTTAAAGTAAGAAATTCAAATTTTCTATCAAAACTGCAACGAACTTCAAAAGTACGACCTACGCTCAAGTTTTGCAGATATAGTAACTTTAAGCTTTTTATGGAACCCCGTGTGGTAGTGTCGTTAAAGTGGTGGATTAAAATAATAAGTCCATCCTATCAAGTAGATTAACCATTCTTCAATAATGTTAAATGTATCCAGTTTTCTTCTCCAAAAAAACTTAATTTTGAAACGATAATTTTTGATTCGATTTGGGGATCTTTAAAAGTCTTCTTAAGAAAATCAAGTTGATTAAAGGTATTGCTGAAAGCGCATAATTATGAAATAAATGGGATTGATTAATATAAATTTGATTTAATGGTAAATAGCGTGGGTTAAAGAAGATAAATCGTTAAATAAAGTGTTACTCATTCGTTTTCACGCTTGATACGCTCATACAACATGATGCATGGTAACACATGTGTGGTTTCCAGGAATGTTTAGCGATTGCACAAGCGGTAGTGCCCACGTAAACAATGGTCGCCGAGGAAAACGGGTTACCTGCTTGACCTTATTCCGGCGACCTCCGATCCGATCACTAGCTGTCACTGAGCCGACGCAACGCACTTAAACACGACTAATCTTGCTCATTTCAAAGCGCACCTTCTAAACATTCTAAAATATTACCCAAAAAAATCATTGGAAATGAAACATGTCCTCTTATCTAAAAACTCCAAAGTCTCTTGTACAAATATTGCAAAACTTAACAAAACATAAATTCCAACTTTATAAGCCCATAAAGTGGATTAGTATATGTAAGGAGTCCTGCTTGTGTGTGTAAGAACTTATGTAACAGATAAAATTCCGTATAATAGAATATGGGCAAGTCAAGTGCGCCAACTACAAAGTAACCACGAAGATAACGCCGATGAAATGTTACGGACTCAAGACTTGCACAACCTAAAAAAAGTGTGTTAATGTGACGAAAGATGGCTTTTTATTTTGAAATAACAAGCTTTGCGCACAGGAAAATCCATTTTATGCATTTCGATCTCCTCAATGAATTTCCGATTTTATATTTAGACGTAAAAGGCGCTTTTATTACTTTGCGGCATTCCGAGGTATTAAGCTCAGAATTATATCTCGTTTTTATGCAACTTTATTGGCTTTCTTGAATACAATTATCATATATTAAACCTTTCTTGAAGGCGCGAGAACAAAATTTTTGATTCTACACAATTTCAACACCACTATCAAGACAAGATAAAAGTAATTTGGGTCTGGCATTCCAAATTGTAAACATTTTAATGAAAAAACGAATTATCCCCAAAAGTTACTAAGATTGAGTAATAAGTATTTTTAGAAATAGTGTGACGCAGTGTTAATAGTAAGTAAAATAAAATGAAAGTAAATGCCATAATATTTATAATTTGGTACACAAGTATGAAAAACTGTTATTTAATGATGTTTAAGCAGATACTACAATATTTACGTCTATCTTTTATTCCCTTATTTTTCGTAAGTGTTTGGTCAGTGCTTTTACGATTATTTGCTAGCCACTGTCGGATCGAAAAGGACAAATATTTAAACAACGTTCCACATCACGGAATGCCATTAACATTACATTGCGTAATTCATCATCACCATCGCCAGAAGATCAAAATGTTTACCATGCCAAATACATAATCCCCAATTTTATGAAAGTTTATATTTTTAAGAAGCAGTAAAAATATTTTTTTATTATTTCAAGAGTTTCTGAAATCTTTTTGGCATTTAATAAAACTCGTAGCCGATGCTGGTCTGACGCTGCTGCCGGATTTTTTATTTAAGTGCACGATGTCGGAGGCACGAACGTGACCAAATCAATGTAAAAGCCAAGACCGACTCTCACCCTAGCCATTTATCATACGAGACATTGCAAGGAATGTACGTACCACTGCCCTCCTCTGCTACTGCTACGTACGTTTATGACCCGTGCACTTCAATTTAATTAAATATTTCGTAAGGCTCCTTTAAAATTTTCATCTTAGTTCCAATAAAAATTTCCCAAACTCAAATTTTACCGTATGCAGTAAGAAGACTGGTATTCTAATAAGTTTCCTTATTATAACACAAATTTTTGGAAGTATCCTTTATTATATACTTTTGAAGACGTATACGGTTGATACAAATTTAATAGGGAATTACATATACCCAATAGTACTATATGTATAATAGTCTCAGATCCCCATTAAGGTCGATCTGTTATTTGAATGAAGGTTTTTTTAATAAAAGTTAATACAAAAAAAATAACCTAACCTTATCCTGGCGAGGCAACCTGTAACTAAAAACAATTTAATTATTTGTTTTACACTTTCCCTTTAGTTGTTACTTCAAAAAATTTGGTACCAATCGAGAGTACAATACATAAGTAAAGTTGAAGTGGATTTTGATTTGGAAACAATTTTTATTGCAAAATTGTCCTTGGCCAGGATTCAAACCTGAGTTGAAAGTCTGTAAGACAGACGATTGTTTTCGTATACGGAAAGAATCGTTTTCTGAATAAGTTGCCATGGTGACGGGTTTTATCTGATTTCAACAAATACAAAACGTGCATAAGGAAGTGGGACGAAATCTGTCATCAAGCAGCTTACTCAAAAACGATTCTTGCCGTATATGAAAAATATGAAATCGTCTATTTTACAGACTTATACCTCAGAGGTATTGTAACTCGATATCGAGTTGATGTCGGTTTAGAGTTGACTCAGTCAAATATTTTCTATATCAATATTACTTACAAAACAATCCATATGAATAGAAGCTAGGCCAAAATCGTTACCATGAAAATGTAGTCAACAATCTACCATTCTCAGTACATTAGGCCTTACACAAAGTTCCGTATCATCTGGCCAACGACAATTTTGCATTAATTCCTTCTTAAGAGAGTTTCAACCTTCAACATTTTCACGTTTTTGCTAATATTTCAAGTTTTTATGTTTTATTTAAAAAAGTACTCCAATAGCCTGATTAAAAAGTTTATCAACCTTCTAGTGACTTTCACAATAATTTTGAAAAACGTACTACAGTTGCCCAAGTTTGCATGGCGCCTAAATTCATGAATAATGAGCCAATCCTAGGTGAAACGAATGTCGATCATTTTTATTTTATAGATAGCTATTTAAAAGATACTTAGAAATTCTTTTTTCAATTGGTGCGGCCGTTTTTTTATTTTAAATTTTCTATCGTCGCGTCGTGACATCACTCTTCCGATTAATTTAGGTGCAACACCTGAATCAAATATTAACAATGAAATGACAACCAATGAGAACGATCCGAACTGACTCGAATTTACTGCTTTTGACAGGTGTGTTTTGGCTTTAAATTGGATGCCAACCTAAAATCAGCTTCTAGAGGTTCGCGGAGGTTCAGACGACAAGGACTTACTGCAATGTTGCCAGATAGTGATAATAGTGACACTATTATCTTGATATATGACACAATTATCTTGACAATAAAGATTCTTTAAATACCTGAAGATGGGATATAATTATCCCCAAATCGATAGTTTTTAATTTAGAAAAATAAATAATAAAGTTGGACTTAAAGAAAATACATCACAAGTTTTTCTAATTTATTAAAGCAGTCCAAATATTTGTGTTATCCTTTAATTTATTAAAAAAAAATAGTTTTTTGTAAATAAAATAAATATTACAAGAGATATTAATTTGAAATTTTGGCGATAGTTTTTTCACATAAGGACTTGATCTTTATAATGAAATAAAAATTAAAAAACCGGGGATAGGCCCATTGAAATTACGTGCTGATCGCAAAAGTCTTTGGGTTCTTGACAATTTTACAGGAAGCTTGAAGAACTTTTTAAACAGGCTATGAGACTTTTTTTTAAATAAACCACAAAAACTAGAAATATTAGCAAAAACGTAAAAATTTTGACAGATCAAATCTTTGAAAGTTGAAATCCCCGTAAAACCTATACGTCTTTTAATTAACATTTTTTCCTACTTATACGTCAAACATCATACTTTTCGCACTATTGGCATACGTCAAAAGTTGATGGTTATAATTTATATGAGTGAAATATACAGGGTGTTCGAAGATTCAATTTACATGACAAAGACAGACTCTTATTTTTGCATTTGAATGACAAGGGTACAATGATGAAAGTCGTATATGACATCAAGTCGAATGGTTCAATAATATTGCCCCATATCTACATTAGTTGAAGAGATACAAAATTAAATAAAAAACTTTTAATAGCTTCAAATTAGCATTCCAATTTGACCCTTAAAATACTATTGGATTTGGCCCTCTATAAGAAGCCGTCATCAACTTCTTTTTTCAAATGGCTTTTGCTTTTGTTAACAGAAGTTGGATTTCAACTTTATTTTAAACACGATAACACGTTACTCACTTACAAAAATGGTATAAAATTAACTTCAAAATTGAAGATTTCAGTAGTTTGGTGATTCATAATATCCAATAGTTCGACTAAAGGGCCTTAATTACCAAACGAATACCACAATTTTATAAAAAGTCTTTATTAGAACTTATGCTTTTCGAAGTAAAAACTTCATCTTCAGAGGAAACATAATAATTTTTATAAAACTAAAATAAATATAATTAGGCGAAGGAGCTAAAAACTATAATTTATAACTTACTGGGATTTTAGGTCATTCGAAGTTAAAGGTAAAGCTGATCAACTAACCTCAACAACATATGTCAGGTAACAAATTATGCGAAGTCAAAAACTTCCAAAATTCTACCCTATACCAACTAGGGCCAACATTATCCAAATATTTTCATGGTTTTCAAAATTTACAAAAAATCAAAAAAGAGTGAAACTCGGCGATATATTCAACATGTAACATCGTCGACTATCATAAAAGCGTGAAAGTGTGAAGCTCAAAGTTACTTTAAAAAATATTACACTACAGGCACTGGTATAAAATTAAGCTTATTTTTATTATCTTATTACAATAAAATAAATTAGAATAATTGTTCAAATTGACTTCTGAACATTTTACAAGAGCTTCAAAATCTCAAAAAGTCTTTTATTAATTTATTTATACATATGAACAAAGTCACTTTTGAAAAAATATCTTTGTTGATATTTTGTGATTCAAATACAAAGAAATACTCACAATACACATTCACATTCTGTGTATCAATTATGATAAAAATAACATACTGTCGTGTTCAGTATAAAGGTAACATCTCATGTCTGTTACAAAAGTAGAGGGTTCCATTTGAAAAAAAGAACTAAATTTGGCTTTTTAAGGGTGGTCAAATACAATATTTTAAGGACGGAACTGGAATTTCAATTGTAGTATTAATATTTCCCAAAGAAAATGTTTGGAAAATATATGCACACAATTTTAAATTATCTTGTACCATCTGCCATTTGTTTTAATTTACTGAAATAAAAAAAACCCACGGAAAATAGTCAAATTTTTTGGACCGGGTACAAATGACAAATGATTGTTGGAATTTGGCGATATTCACGGTGATTCACATTTATGTTAAAATCTCTCGGGTGGTGATTCCTTGGATAAATATAAGAAAAAATATTCCTATAAACATGGGTCTGGAAATGCTTCGTTTGGTTTGGGAGATATTGTAACTCAAGAAATGTTATTATTCTTGATACAAAAGGTATTATAAAAAGTATTACTTTGAAAGTTTGGCAATTGTTTTCTGATATTAGGGCTCATATTCTAGTCCATTAAAAGAATTTTAAAAACTCTTCGGGGATCGTAAAGTCGAAGATGACTACCATTATTTTAAACGTAACAATTTTCCCTCAAACTTTTTGGAGATTTTAAGTTTACTATAATAATCCCTGAACATTTCTCTTGACTCATGTCACCAATGTTCATCCTTTTCATGTAAATGCGGATTTTATTTCACTACGTCGAGTGCTGAAATTAGTATTTTTATAGAAAATCACAAAATAGGCGAGGCAATTGCCTAAGCTTGCCACCTTATGTGATTTTCTAAAAAGTTGAATACCGCTTTTTAATACTTCTCAAGCCTACTTTGTGATTTTCTAAAAAATTAGTAATTTCAGCACCTGATTTAGTGGAATAAAATCCGCATTTACAGGAAGACCAAGAACATTGGCGATATGAGTCACAAGACCTTTTCTGTGGAGAAATGAGCAGGGATTATTTTAGTAAAGTTAAAATCTCCAAAAAGTTGGAGGAAAACTTGTTACATTTAAAGTAATGGTAGTCATCTTCGACTTTACCATCCCCGAAGACTTTTTTAAATTCTTTTAATGGACTAGAATATGAGCCCTAATATCAGAAAAAAATTGACAAACTTTCAAAGTAATAGCTCTTATAATAACTTTTTAATTTCCAAAAATAATATTTCTTGCGTCCCTCTTTGAGTTGAAATATCTCCATAATGAAGTATTTCCGGACCCATGTTTATTGGAAATTTTTTTTGTTGTGTTTATTCAAGGAATTTTAACATAAATGTGAATCACCCTGTATACAAAAGTTCCGATATTTAGGATTTAAAGGCACATTTTTTTAGCCAACTAAATTCGATTTAAGATCTTTGAAATTATCAAATTGCCAGACACCCAACAAAATTATAAAAATGGCCAGAAAAGACACATAATAGTACAACGTCAAAAAACGAAGCTTAGACTAATCAGTACTATTTGTTCCTGAGCAAAATGTATAGCCATTATTTTCCCATTGAATTTTTTTCTGTTTAAGTAATTTAAAACAAATGCCAGATTTGTATATTTTCCAAACAGTTTCTTTAGGAAATTTGTAAGGGTTCTATTTGATTGTTTTTTTTTTCTATTGCGGACTCCCGAACTATTTAAATTGAACTAGAAGTAGATAATATATTATTATCCATTTTACTTATTAAATTTTTTTATTTCGGGAAATCAAAAGGTCTAATTACAATCTATGATAACAGACGTTTATAGACTTAAATTTCGTTTTGTTGTTTAAAAAATTTTTTTTTTAGGATTCCTGTTGCCCAGGAGAAGAAATCGACTGATTCTACCATTTGATATAATTGTGGGTTATTGATTAAAATGAAAAATTTAGAAACTGTTTTGATAGTTTTTACAGTTTTAAAGTTTGAAATAAAAATATGAGTGCAGTTGTTAAAGTAATGGGTAGATTTAATTGTATGAAATTAAATTTAAAACAATAATTAGCACGTGTCTTGTGTTGTCGTAAAGAGACGTAGATGTTGCGTGTGTTTCTGCGACATTTGTAAGTGACGGGAATCTGTGGTTGCCGAATTAAACACCAACAAGTGCAATATGGGACCTCAGCAACATCTGGCCCGACATGGGACTTGAGGGAACGTCGAGGTTTCCCGCAACAAGCCGCGACTTTCATATTAAATTTTTAATGAAATCTCGTGTCCACATTTCACCCTCTATATTTTGAAAAATGACGAAACAAACCTTTTCGGTTATCGAATTTCCTGCAGCTTCCCTCTCCTCTTCTCTTCAGAGAAGAAAACTCATTAAACGCAATTGTATTGGCACATTGAGTTAGTCTAGGTATTTTTTATTTAGCAAGGAAGCGAACTCGGGGAAGGAAAAAAATACCAGGCAATTGGTATGCAGCACACAACAAAAGGGGGGAGGGTGGATAAACCGGAACTGGATCAATACGACCAAGATAGAGAAACTTACAACAGAAACACTCGCAACTCTAACATTTAGAGCACACACGAGCTCTTTTAAATTATTTCTCAAAGAACTCTATGAGTGGTAATTTTCGGCCTAATTACGCAATGCACTTGATCAATTCCAACCCTTTAGCACCCCAATTCTACAAACGCCTGTGGGTAAAATAACCCTCTCCTTTAACGCGCTTCTTTATCAAATCGTTAGCGCTGTCAGTGCTATGCTTAATTATTTTTGTATTTGCAGTTGGGTGCTTGATTTATGGTCTTCCTAATCTCCCAATGATGGAAATCCTGAATTTTCGCACTTGGATTAGATACTTGTTTGGTTTATCAATAACAAATGCACTCCGGGATACCCTTTTAAATATACATTAAATGTTTCATAACCCTTCACCCACACATTATTCATACATCAATTTCTAGCAAATATTACTAAATTATTTAAGAAGAATCCTTTAAGTTAGTTATCATTTTCAATCAATACCTACTCAAATTCGAGGTATTACAGGATGTGACATGGCCACACACAAGACCTAAGACATAAGGTCGAAAAATTATACCAATTTACTCTTTATTGTTGAAAATGAAGTTAAGTGATAAGTGGAGTACATATATCAAGCGAGACTATACAAATAAAGTTATTTAAAGTAGATGAAACAGTAATGGGTTAATAAATCACGCATATTAAATTATCTTACACTTGGTGTTTGACACAAAGAAATGCAAATTGAGATATTATCGTGTTTAAATAGTTTGTTGTAAATATAAATAACGCAATGAATAATTTCGCGAGATATAATTTATAGGAATGGCATCAGAGTGAATGGTATAATGCCAGAACGCCACTTGTTGTGGTTTGAAACCGCAAAAAGACAATTCAATAAAATATTTATGAAGCACACGCATAAGTGATTGCGTCCAGTAGTCGCTTCGTTAATTACAAGCAGTAGCCTAACAGTATTTGTTTCACGTTCCCACGTATAAGCAACAACATACAAGAATTACGCGACGACAATTTCCATTTATCATATCAGGAGGGGAATGATTTGTGATAAGAGGTCGGCCAATTACCTACGGAAGCGGTTTTAATAAGGAGTAAAAGGTATAAATAAACAAACCGAGATTCAAATTGTGCGAGTCGCAAGGCGTTGCTTGCAGCTTCAGTTGAGCTAAATAGATAATTTGCAGGAAATTGGAAAATGTCTTGCCTACTCGATGTTATCGTGTGCACAGCTACGTAGCCTTCAGACAGAAAAAGTCGTCTAAACGGTTACGCTTCATTAAAGTAAACCAATATATAATTATTAAATTCCACGACTGACTTAAACACCATTATATTATTTTCATTCTACAACACTACAAATTTTATCACATAACTTTTAATTAATTTAAATAGCATAGACTAATTAGTAACTTAACTCCTAGAGTTTAAGGCAAATGTATACCTATAAGAGAAAAGCTACATGCGGTTAATAAACATGAAAATTGGAAAAAAATGACAAAAGCTATGTCTTACCAGAAACCCTAATCGTAAGTGACTTATGTTTACTTATACTTATGGATGTGGCTAATTGCACATGCAGTAGGTACGAATAAATAGCTATTTGCACATACAGTATGTGCAAATAAATGGCTATTATCAGATAATAAAAGATTAATTTTATTTTTGAAAACAAGAGAGGAGGAGGGGGTAACTTTTATTTTTCAAATGGCAACATATTTTTTCCGATTGAAAAAAATCATTAAAAAAAATAATCTAAACCAATTATACCAATAATTTTTTTAAATTAATTAAGAAAAAAAATTTTTCCTATTTTTTTAAAATTTTTTTATTATGCAATATTTTTTTTTATTTAATTCAATTGGTTTTTTTGTTTTTGAGTTTTCAGTTTTTTATTTTTTTAAGTTTTTTAATTTATTATTAATAAGTTAAAAAATTATTAATAAATTAAAAAATATTACGAATAAATTAAAAAACAAAACTTAAAAAAATAAAAAACTCAAAAACAAAAAAAAATCAATTGAATTAAATTAAAAAAAAATTAATAAGAAAAAATTAAAAAATAGGAAAAAACAATTTAAAAAAATTTATTTAAAAAAAGTGGTATAATTGGTTTATATTATTTTTGTTAATGATTTTTTTCAATCGAAAAAAATACGTTGCCATTTGAAAAAGAAAAGTTGCCTCCTCCTCCTCTAATGTTTTCAAAACTAAAATTAATCTTTTACTATCTGATAGTAGTATTCTTCAAACCATTTAATTTGACATATCGCTTACTAAAATCGGAAAAGAAATAACGAAGCTACATCGTTGGCCGTTTTTTGTGCACTCCCCTGTATTTAAAAAAAAAGTTTGCGTACTATGATTGGATAAAATATATGCTAAAGTTTTTACAGCAGTAAAAGGCATATTAAATTTTTCCCTATCAGTCATGGGTTTCCGTGTTTCATCACTCTTGGGTTCCTCTTTATCGATAAAGTCGACTGAAATCTGAAATATCAATTTCTTCATGTGGTATTACTTCCTCTGTCATTCATGTTTTTTCTTGACGCATGAAAATTACGTGGCGGCATGGAACATTATATGATAGCCAATTAGAACAGGTACAGGTTGAAGGATTTGACGTATAAGTAGTACACGTACCACCTTTAAAATTTTCTACTACTTCAGTATCTGTCTTTAAAATCATATTTGATTTACAACATTTGAATGATTCTAAAGATTTGTGATACAATTTTAAACCAAGTGTTGTTAATTTGGTTGATGCTATATCAAGATAATTTTTAATTTCTGGATCAGGATCCATAATTTTGAAAACTTTTCTTGAAGTCTCGGAAATACTTTTATCTAGTCTTAAGGTTATACTGTATGTGCAAATAGCCATTTATTCGTACATACTGTATGTGCAAATAGCTATTAATTCGTACATACTGTATGTGCAAATAGCCAATTATTCGTACATACTGTATGTGCAAAAAGTTACATCCTATACTTATAAGCTTAATCAATTCAAATCAAATACCAATTTTACAATAGTCTTGTGTTACAGTATTGCTATTGGATATGAAATGTTATAAACTAATGATAAATAATTGTACATAGAAAATAAAATTAAAATGTAAAAAATAGAAGAATAAAGATAGCTAAGGCAATTAAAAATATTAGAATGAGAGACTTCTACATCACACACATTCTCGGAACCCCTCATATCAGGCAGACATCATTGCTAGATATACTACACTCGTCGAATAAATTCCATTCCCAACCTAACATGACACTTAACAGTCGCCTCTCTGCTCTCTGGATTGTTAGTTTATGCAAAATCGCATAACTTGTAGAAGCTTTCTTTGGTGAGGTACTCTTTCAGTTGTTTTTTAAAACTGTTCACGTTGCCTATGCTAACCAGATATTTTGGGAGTTTGTTGTAGCTGGTAGCGGTAGAGATTTCTGTAATTGAATATGAAGATTCCAGTAACAGTCAGTGTATAATAGAGTTTTAATTTTAGAATGGCATAGTATGCACTGTTAAGTTTCATAGCCACATGTACAACGATAATCAATATTGATACCTAGGAATTTGGTGTTCTTCAAGGAGTCCTCTACTTTTCTCCGGTGGTTTTCTGTTGTAAAATTGGATGGTTAAAGTTTTCTTTACATTAAGGAGCAGACGGTTTCTATTGCAGAAGTTTATAAGTTATTTATTCTTTTTGTGGTCTTCAAGATCATTAATGTACAAATGAAAAATCAGCAGACCCAGTACAGAACTTTGGGTTACGACATCAGTTATTTCATACGTCCGTGAGGTGCAATCATTTGTATGTACATAAAATTTTCTAAACAGAATAACATCAAGAGTTTTAGATTATTACCTCTTATCCTTAAGCTTCTTCTCAATAAATCTGAAATCAACCGTGTCGAAGGCTTTAGAAAAGTCGCACAGAGTTTTTAAAAGAAAACTTCAAACACTACAACACCACCAAATTATACAAATTACCATTTAAAAGTTAGGGTAATTCAATTTTTTTTTCTTAAATTGTTACGATAATTCCAAGATTTCGACATTGGAAGATGTGAGCTCAGGAAAATGGTAGATTTTGGGATTTTTTTAGTTGTCAAGACCTTAGGGTAAAAATGGTCATTATTGAATTTAAGGAACACAAATTTTGAAAAACCATTGTGTTTTTTGTATAACGTTGTAAATACATTAATGGAAATCGAATTAAAAATACTACTATCGTTACGATAGATTTACAAGACGTATTTTCAGGTATAATGTATTATAAGGGCATACTTTTAATAAAATTGTAAAAACACTTTTTTTCCAAACTATGCCCCTATAATAAGTATTACATACAAATAAAAAACTTTATGAAAATCAATTCTTACCAGCGAAAAGTCAGACAGTTATCCTAATGAAAAAATGTTTGTTACAACAAGAGCACAAACTAAGAAAATCTGAACGATTATATATCGTCAAAACTGAAGTTGATATCGTTTTACAAGCCTTCAGGTGATTTTCTAAGCGATGAAAATTCTGGAGTAATTGAAATTATTTCTTAAATCTGTAATTTTAAAACACAAGCACACATTGCACATGAGGTCATATAAGATGTAAATCGTCAGGTTTCTGTCTTTTATATCCTGTTTGTTACCTGAGATTAGTGCATATGTTATGGTTAAAGATCGAAGCACACCTAATTCTAGGTTTTCTTATTCAATTCTCAAGATTGGGGATTACAATACCGGACCAAAAAAAATCAATAACGGTATTTCGATATTTCAATTTTTGAAACCGGTATATTAATACCAGTATTGCGACCTACAAACTTTTTCGTGAAGATTTTCGCGATTTAGGAAATAAATTTGTCATTTAAACCATACCGAATTTTTGTGCAGATTCTAGACGAAGCTGAAAACGCCCCTTAAGACTCTACATTAGTTGATAGAATTGTGCTTATACACTTGCACAAGTTTTTTTTTTTTAATTAAAAGTCACATTTTTGGCCCAAATGTTGTATAGGAACTGACACACAATATTTGTGATCGTGAAAATTAGCAATTATTTTACCAAATCATATTTTATATCATATGTCGCACATCCGGAAAAGCAATGACGCAAGTGCAAAATTAGTAGTTCCTCAGAAATTAGGATCAATATTTCTGTCTATCATTAGTCTTGTTAATAAAACAGATTTGAATAATAGCGAATCTCACAAGAATGCCTCTGCGTCTTCCAATCATTGAATAGTTCCATTCAAAAGAATTCATTTGTGAAACATATTACATTATTTCTCAAAAATCAAAATTTGCACTTGCGTTATTATTGCTTCGAAGGTGTGATATTATAATGAAAGTTAAACATGTGTGACATATGTAAATATAAAAATATCTTATTTCAAATCTTGTACGAGATTTGGGAACAAACATTTACACGTCTAAAAAGGGTCTTTATACCAAATTGTCTATCGTAGTCGAGGGGTTGGTCACTATGCAATAGTTGGGACATAACTATATGCTATATGCTATGCCATACTTGTACCATACCATTCATGCAATACCAAGCAATACTCATACAATACCATGCAATATCCTGTCATACTCAGGCAATACCATGGCATACTCATGCAATGTACTATGTCATAGTTTTCCAATCGTAATCTTTCGCCTGATTTTTGAGCTCATCTCGGCACAAAAAAGTTACTTCATTCGTTTTATTCATAAGATTTGTTGTATAACTGAACTCTAAAATACAAAATATGTTATGTACAGAGTGTGAGAATTAAAACAAGAGAATATTTGAATTTTGTACCAGTAGTCTCTACGAAAATCATAATAAAGTCTATACAGGGTGGACCATTTATCTTGAGCTAAATAAATATCTAACAAACTAAAAAGCTTAGAAAAAAATGTGTCAAATAAAAATTGTTAGGTTTAAATGGGGGAAAATAAAGAATATACTATTTTTTTCGTCAAGCCTTAAAAAAGTTTTAATAAAAATTTTTGAAATTTAAAATGTGTCAAATAAAAAACAGAATGATGATTATAGGTTTTTAGTTAAAAAAAACTTGGTTTACATTGAAATTGACACAAAGATCACCCTTAACCAAAAAAATAACTAGCACCATCGTTTTTCCCCCTTTAAACCAAACAACTATTTGAAAGTTTTTTGTCCAAACCTTTTAGTTTTTCAATTATTTATTTGATATTTACAAAAGCCAAGGATGATTCTTATCCCAACTGATATCATAGGTGAATAAAAAAAGAAATGTGCCACTAGTTTCGCCTTTATTAGGGCATCATCAGGCACTGCAAAGACAAATTACATTTTATAAATTGGATAAATAAAGAATAGAAAACGTACCTTCTAATTAATAATAAATGTACCAAGAGTTTCAATAAGTAGTGTTGTAAAATTGATGGAAGAGGTTGAAACACGTGAAAATTTATATCGTGAATTAACGTAGAGGAACATAAATATGTACGAATACTGTTAAAATTTGATAAAACAACGTTGTTAATTAAGTTAATATCACAGGATTATTGAAAATATCACAGATTACATATCACGATTTTGTCTTCCTCTTACACCATTTTGGTTAAAAGTCTTGGTAAAAATACAAATTGTTTAACAAATTCGCTTAGGTTATATAGCTACTGATCATAGAACGCATAGAGAGCTTAAAGTTGTTGACAGCTATTCTGGCGCCATGTAGCGGGTAAATACATATACCGGGTGAGATCAGGTAAAAAAGTTTTATACATTTGATTAACGAAATTGCGTTGATTAGTTACAACAGCGTCAAATAATTAAACAGCGTGAGTCTCCCACTTTTAGACCTTCTACCTTCTACTTACTAGAAAGAATAACAAGATTGATTTATCAATATATCGAAAATCTAACGCCACTGACACCACCATAAACTTCAGGTCGAACCATCCACCGGCTCATAAGTTTGCTGCATTCTACAGCTTAGCGAATAGGTTATTTAGGATACCGATGAATAAGAACAATTTTGCTGACGAAGTTAATGTTATCAGATATGTGGTAAATCAAATAATTTCCCAGACAGTGTTATAAGAAAACTCATGTTTAAGGTACAACCTTAATTATTATATCACAATTCATACACAAACACTTCCATTTCTGACAGCATTGAAGAAAGAGACAAAAAAAAATTTTTTTTTTCCTAAACTTACATCAATCAGAGTTCAATACAGTTAGCAAAGTTGTTCAAATCATGTGGAGTTTCAGTTTCCTTTTCCACTAATAATTCACCGAGTACTTTTAAAAACAACAAACAAAAAGACAACATCATCAACTGTAGCGGTATATATAAGCTAAAATGTAACGATTGTAAGAGTGAGTACATTGGACAGACGAGGAGACCTTTCGTTGTCAGATTCAGGGAACACGAGGCTGCAATTAGATTGAATAGACCATCTAGATCTCATCTTGCGGATCACATTCATGTTTTCAATTTAGATGCGAATGCAACCATCCTACGCAAAACATTCAACAATTTCATTGACAATATTGAAAACTTAGAAATTATGCGAAGCGAGCAAGATGCGGATACAATAACACTTAACGTCCAACTTGAGTCTGAACACGATGGGTTTCTCAAACAGCTTCTAACATTATAAGTTCTTCTTACTTCCAGTGTGTTCACTCTGCAATCCTCATCCAGTGTTTGGTTCAATAGTTTTTTAACCAGAACTCATAGAATTGATTTGCTTATCTCAACTTTTACATTACTTTTGACTTTAACTTTTATTAATTGATTTTGTTTTTCACAATTTTAGTCTTGTAGGTACTATTGCCTACTGGGTCGCCCTTCAGGAGTCCTTGGTTCGCCTAAAATAAAAATTCAACCTATGTTCTTTTCGGCCTTGAGATCTCCCATCGAGATTGTACTGCTTGAACCCTTGTCTAGCGAATATAAACCAGTGCTGGAAAACCCTGAAAATTTTCAAAGGGTTCGGTTCTGGGTTCGGTTCCATTAAAAAATAATTAAAGGGTTTGGTTCCGGGTTAGGTTCCATTAAAAAAAAATTGAAAGGGTTCGGTTCAGGGTTAGGTTCCAAAAAAAAAGTTTGGAACCGGGGTTCCAGGGTTCGGTTCCGAAATGAAATTGGAACCCCGGCTCCGGAGTTCGGTTTCACAAAATAATGGTTCCAGATTTTAATATAGGTGTTTATGTTCTTAGTTTCCAAGTTTATAAATTATAAACAATCTAACTTATTCTTTATGGTTTTTCTTTTGAGTTGAAAACCCAATATTTTTTAAAAGGTTCCGGTTCCGGTTTAGGTTCCGAAAATTTTATATTAGGGGTTAATGTTTCGGTTCGGATTCCGAAGATTTTAGATTAAGGGTTAGGGTTCCGGTTCCGGTTTTCAATTTTTGACGGGGTTCTCGGGGTTACAGGGTTCGGTTCCGGTTCGGTTTTCCAGCACTGATATAAACACTAGAAGAGGACTCGACGTTGGTGGGGCTAACAAGACAAGTTCAATTGGTTTCATGATCGTTGGGTGTCGGACAGGGCCCGGACGACGCACCTTCTTATACTATTACTAAATTGTTTTAACCTAAGAAATTTTTATTGTAAGTCTTATTCCAAAAGTGCGCTATTGTAATATTGCTATTGTTCACACTGTTTAATTATTTGACGCTGTTGTAACTAAGCAACGCAATTTCGTTAATCAAATGTATAAAACTTTTTTACCTGATCTCACCCGGTGTATGTATTCACCCGCTACATGGCGTCAGAATAGCTGTCAACAACTTTAAGCTCTCTATGCGTTCTATGATCAGTAGCTATATAACCTAAGCGAATTTGTTAAACAATTTGTATTTTTACCAAGACTTTTAACCAAAATGGTGTAAGAGGAAGACCAAATCGTGATATGTAATCTGTGATATTTTCAATAATTCTGTGATAATATGTGATATTAAGTTAATTAACAACGTTGTTTTATCAAATTTTAACAGTATTCGTACATATTTATGTTCCTCTACGTTAATACACGATATAAATTTTCACGTGTTTCAACCTCTTCAATCAATTTTACAACACCTACTTATTGAAACTCTTGGTACATTTATTATTAATTAGAAGGTACGTTTTCTATTCTTTATTTATCCAATTTATAAAATGTAATTTGTCTTTGCAGTGCCTGATGATGACCTAATAAAGGCGAAACTAGTAGCACATTTCTTGTTTTATTCACCTATGATATCAGTTGGGATAAGAATCATCCTTAGCTTTTTTAAATATCAAATTTAATCCCAAATCATCGTCAATCTTCATCATCAATTATTTATTTGTCTCAAGTTAAATGGTCCACCCCGTATATATTCCACTTGGACACCCTGGGAACGAGGTTTTTTTGAGATATCATATGCAATACTTAAATATCGTCCTTTTTCCTCCAGTACTGGTAATAATACCGGATAAAAAGGTCATAATTCCAGTATTCGGAATATTCCAGTTTTGTTATCCCTACTGAGTTTTTGCATTAAACAAAGCCCGAAACAAACTACTGTTTCGTTTTTAAAGTCTTTTATAAACCAATAAACCATTTTTCAGCTATCTGGACTACAGTTCGGTGTTTACATAAGTTCTGTAAATTTTTTCCAAACGAATTTTCTACAAAGAAAAATATTACAAATTAGACGGTTATTAATCAATAAAGATTTTGAATAGTTTGTTTAAGCATTCCTCATCGAATTCCACCGTCCGAAAGGCGTCCGATATTCATCTAGGAAGCTTAATGTCTTTCCCTTGATTGAACGCGAATGGAATGAACTGTCGAAAGTGCTAATTTTTGTCTACTTAATATTCCATTTCGAATGCCAATAATTGAATTAAATAATAAATGAATTGTAAAACCAAACACGTTAGGTTGTTAAGCAGAAAATTTTCTGTTCAATGGCGTTCGATCTTTCCATACTTTTACTTTTGATGCAAATTTTTAAATATAAAATAAAAGACAGGCACTACTTATATTAACATTTAATACTTTATACATAGAGTTATTTACAAAAGTTGTTGCAAATTTTGAGTTCTTTAAAATTGATAATAACCATTTTTGCGTTAAGTCGCTTATGAAAGAGGATATTATTTAGCTAAAACTAAAAATAGTCCGTTAATTTTAACAGAATTCAGATCACTGAAGCCCTCCCGCAAGACTTACAATCTTAATCTTAATATTATAACAAATAAATTTGAATTCCGTAACCTTTTGCAAGGTATGTATAAAATAGATACAAATACCAGAAATATAAAAAAACATGTTTTCAAAGAGGCCATGATCTACTTTTAAATTTGGTTGGAAGCAACTTTAAATACTTGGAGTTTAAATTTGATAATTTAAAAAATTCTGATTTTTGATGACTTCGATAAAGAAATTTGCGAATTTTCGATTTTTACTTTTGCTACACACACTTTATACCTTTACAGAGTTTCCCGTTTCATTCGCCCCTTTCCCTCCATTTAACGTTCGAGCCTTTAAATTTTTCCTTGTGTCGGCACGCACTTCCCTTAAAATTTCCTGGCTTTCATTTGCGGTCCCTGGAGAAAAGATGAAAAGTACAGAAGAGCATACATGAACGCGACGTGAATTTCACGCGTACGCACCCTTGCACGTCCCAGTTTAAAATTACAGGAGGAAAAAATGCGTTTCTAGAAAAGAAAGTCAAGAGATATTTTAGAAAATACGATTTGAAGTTTAATGATTTCGTCTTCAACAATTAAATCCTTAATGATAGGTAAGCGTTGCTCAATCCTCAACCTCTTTATTAGGAATGATAAATTGGTAATGAATGATCATTAATTGTTATTTTTAATATTCGAGTGTAATAATTTTCCAAATCATTACTCAACGTCGAATGAAACAGCCTAATCAATGTCCACCCGTCACACAACCTATGATTATTGTCCGTCCCACATTTTAGTGACCATAATTGGCACCGATCCCTTACAATATCTTAATTACGATTTTTGAAAACTCAACTAGACACATAAATAAATTATTAATTTCCAAATTCGTCCTTGTCGTAAGTAGTTAGCGCCAACAATTGAGGTGAAGGGGTTAAGCGTAGCAAACGATGCCCGGAAATGATATGCAATATCGACAAGGCATTGTTGTTGTTCGTGCAATACAATGCTTTCTTAACACAAAACCGGTGCTGACACACACATACACTGGTGTCGGGTCAAATCGGCATTGTTCCTGGCTAAAACAAGGCCGCCCCTTTGGAGTTGCGACCTTTGTGGAGCTTTTCCTTGGAAAATTATTTACAAAAACCGAGACCGAAAGTGGAATTGGCATTAAAGAAATACTTTTCTGTTCCTGTTATTAACATGGCGTGCGGCCTCTCATAATTAAACATCTTTCGCCTTTTATTCGCAACGACCCTTTATTATTTTCGTGGGGACCTTTTAAATGACAATGCGCATTCCGGTGCATGTGAAGAGGCGAGAAGAAGGGTTGCGAGGAATTATATTAATTAGACGACTTTATTAGGAGCGCTTTTATTGACGCGGGCATACTTCCATCGCTTCCTTCAATTATTACTAAATTTTACTCCCTGCTGCAAATATTTCAGTGTTGTATTCTTCGGATGCTTATAAGGGAAACCATTAGCACCACATTTTTCCCCACATAGTTTACTATTAATCATATTGAACTGTTTTATGAAAAAACTTTTATTAATTAATCACACATCAATACATTTTTAATCGAGTGATTTTTTTTTCTATTTGAGATAAATTCTTTAAGAAATTAGTCATCGTTTTTTTGTGCACTCGCTCGCTTTTCCCTATGAATGTAACAAATCATGCAAAACGAACACGTTTGTGTTTGTAACCATTCTTTTAGGAGCGGGAAAAATATCTTGTAAATTTCAAACAAAAGGCGCCTTAAACGATTTTTTCATGTTACTTCCACCTACACTTAATACAATAAAAACCACTTTTAAGGGTGGGCGATAAAGAAATAAAAGCTTTTTATAAACTCATTCAAAATAATCTCTCTGGAATATTAAACATGAATTTAATATCAATGAAATACTTATTACTTTTATGAAGGTAATTATTTTTTCATTTAACTTAATAATCCAAATTTAAAAATTCCCCTGAAAAATTATTCAATATTACTGTTGGTTTTTATTAATTATACAGCAAAAATATTGCTAAAAAAGTGTCTATAATGAATAATCTTAAAATGTTCGAAAATCAAGAGGAAATTTTCTGAAGTTTATCACGTGTAAATTAATTAGTTTGGATTAAAAATTAGTTCTTATATTTATGATTGTATGGAAAAGTTTGGATACAAGTAGGTTTGCTCAATTTATGAACATCAAACATGTGTATTACTGCCAATTACTAAAAACAACCACTAAAACATAATTTCGAAGACGTTTTAATCAGGAAGCAAGTCATATTTTGAAAATATTTTCTCAAAAAGTATTTGGTTCAACGAAAAGTGAAATTGGATACTTGAATTTTTCGAAAATAAATTAATATTTCTGTAAGCTGTAAGTGAAGAGGACAGTCAAGTAGTTCTAAATGTCAACAATATTTTAATAAAATGTAGAAAATCCATTAAAAATACTTGTCAGTTCACCGAACCTAAACTTTTTGAATTTCGAACTTAAAGTTCGAACTTAGTTCAAACTAATAAAGTTCGAACTCCGCAAAGTTCGAACTCGATTTAGTTCGAACATGATGTAATTTTCGAATTACATCATGTTCGAACTTTATTTGGTTCGCCAAATAAAGTTCGAACTTACTGAAGTTTTGTAGTTGGAAAATTATAACGTCGACTTTAACCTACAAAACTGCACAAAGCATTTAAAAATGTTTATTTTGATTTGACCATATCTTCGAAAGACTGGAGATAAGTCAATGAAAATTTGCATAAGAATCCAGGTTTAGAGGTCGATTCGTTTACTTAGAAATATGGGTGATGAGATCATGTGAGCGATGTACGATGACGTCACATAGTTTTTTTTAATCCAACCCTCCTGGGTACTTGATTTATTTTCTAAGCATATTTATTATTTATTAATAACTACTTTTATTTCACATTTTGGATTGAGTTTGAGATATCACGTACCTATTCCACAATTCATAGTTTTTACAAATATACTTAGTCAGATCGTGTTGTAATTACTTTAAACTGGTTTTACTCAATATTTTCAAATCTAACTATTTTGAAATCGAACTTTTCCGAACCCGAACTTTTTCTGAACCCGAACTTTTCCGAACTCGAACTTTTTCTGAATCCGAACTTTTTCCGAACCTGAACTATTTTCAAACTCGAACTTTTTTCGAATCCGAACTTTTTCCGATCTCGAAGTTTTTGCGAATTGGAACTTTTTCCGAACCCGAACTTTCTTCGAACTCAAATTTTTGCATAATGTTCGAACGGTTCGAACTTTTGACTGAAAAGTGCATTAATTGCGTCTTCGTCTAACAATACTAAAACCACCTAATTATTTTTTAGTTATAGTATAACTAAATGCTTTTTGCGTTGTCAGACGAAGACGCAATTGAAAGCACCGTCTATATTCAAGTCGGAATTCCAGCTAAAAAGGTGATCCATTAATGAAATGCTCTATACATACATGTACATTAGTTTTATTAATTTTGTAAACTTTAGTTCTGATTTTTTAATTTTTCTGAAATTAAAATTTTCTAAAATTTCAAAATACTTTTTTTTAAAGGTACGCGTTGGATAGCACTAAACACTACTAGGTTTTATCATAGCCAAGACAAAAGGACTCCATACAGTATCAAACAGTTTGCGCAACACCTTGTTGCACAAACAAAATTTTACCGCGACCATAAACTGTTGCGCAATCATCGTTGAAGTCGAGTGTTGCGCAAACTACAAGTTCGAATATTAAAGTCTATTCTCCCAATAAACTTACCCCAAAATTCCGTATTTTTGGTAGTGGCCATTTTAATCAATAAGCAGATATTGTTAAACTACACTTGAAATGTTTTTATTTGTGATTATTGTGAGAAGAGCAACAAAGGAACCAAGTAGAATGGAAATATTTATAATTTATTACCATCAAACATCAAACCCGTCCATACACTATCGAACATGTTGCGCATCAGAGCGTTGCGCAAATTATTTCAAACATGTTTGAATTTACACCACAGTTTGTGCAACATCTCAAACATCGCCATACACTGTCAACATGTTTGCACAACACCCTCTGTTACGCAAATTGTTTGATAGTATATGGGACCCTTAAGACGATAGTTCAAAAAGCATCAAAAAATAATTTCGTCCTTTTATTGTTAGAAAAATGGTTATAACTTTTAAGATACTACTCGCAAAACAAAAATTCCCATACCATCCAAATACTACACACTTAGGTTAGGCTAGATTAATAAATTTCTGATTTTTTCTATTTTATTTAGATTACCATATTATTCTTTATCTCAAAGTCTAGATAGAGTATTGTTTGTACAGCTAAATTTTTTTTTAATTTTCGATTTTGAACTAATACCACTAATTTCATAAAATGTGAAAATTTTAGTTGCGGTTTTCAATTTTTTAAGGTTACACTTTTTCCCCAAAATTTTAAATGTTATATTTTAAAAAGCTTATTTTTTTTAGATTAACATAAAATAAACCTTTTTGACGCTAATTATTAGCACGTTATTGAAAAAATCAAATTAATATTGACCCGAAGATCACCACATAATACTGTTGGCTTCCTCAATTTTTTACAATTGGTACTTTCTTAAATTAAATTGATTTAATAAACCAGTCAATTAACAAATTTTCTAAATCATCGCTAAGCAACCCAACCCATTTAAATTGATTTATCTGAAATACAATTGATGGTTTTAATTTTATTAATTTTCATGACTTCTTTATGAATATCTAAATAGTTTTTAAATTGAACTACACATTTTCCAGTTGTATTTCAGAAAAATTAATTCAATTTCAGAAACCATCAGTTGTAGTTCAGAAACATGAATTTTATTTTAGAAAGCATGTATGTATAGTATTTCCGAAAAAAACAATTTAATTTCAGAAAGTATTAATTGTATTTCTGAATCATCAATTGTATTTTAGAAAGCATCATTTGAAAATCAGAATTCAATAATTCGATTTCAGAAGTAATCACTTCTTTTTAAGAAAGAATAAAATGACTGAATGGTGAATGAGCATAATTACCACCAACAAATGTATTTTTGGCTTCATCAATAATATTGGTCGTAACTGGAGAAACTCGAGTTATTTTTAACAACATTGCTTTAATCTTAAAACAGATTATTTCAATTGAGTTTAATTTCAGAATGAATGATTTTCATTTCAGAAGTAATAAATTCTATTTTAGAAATAATTATTTTTAAAATAAATTTTGCCGCGCAAATTTTGGATTACCTAAATATAATATTTTAGCCATTAACAGCCATGTCTTCCATTGCTAAAGTATGATATAATCGATTGTAGTGTGTTGTGTTGCATGAGCACAATCACCACCAACCATTGTATTTCTGGCTTTATCAATTATTAATTATTATAATTGTTTCCAAGTTAATCAAAATTTGCTCGATGATAATCAGAAATTATTTTTTCCGACGACCATATGAGAAAATCGTATATGTCATTCATATTAGTAGTTTAGAAAATCTTTCATTTCAACACTAGTGACTTTGACTTTCTGTTTTGTAACTCTGAAATAGTTCTTGTAATTTTCGATAGAGGTGCTGCGAAGGAATTCCGAAAGCCCTCTCTTGGATTTTTATGAACTTGCAAAAAAAGAATAGTTCAAATAAAAATTTATATTTAGCCCCGCCAATATTACTAATTTTATTATTAAAATCATTATATAATTCACTTTTCTGTAAATTTTAAATAAAATAAGAACATTTTTTATTCGTTTCGATAAGTTGCTTCCGTCAAAACAGCGCCACCTACAATAATTTACATTTAACTAAAAATAATCGATAACTTCAATGTCAGCTGCTGTTAACATAGGTTATGTTATGTTGTTACTACAAAATATTAATAATGGTCGGAAAATCTCCGTGGTCGTCGTAAAAATAGCGTACAGAACTCGCAGAAAGTGAACTTCGTTGCTCGTGTAATATCCTCACTCGGCTAGCGCCTCGTTCGGCTGTTTTCACACTCGCTCAAAATTCGTCACTTTCTAGCTCGTTGCGTAATATACTATTTAACAATACTGCTTTAATCTTAGAATAAATTATTTCAACAATTCGGTTTTACATTGGTTATTAGGGACCTAAGCGTAATGTTGTTACTGATGTATTGTTAAATTGCCAAAGTCCATTTCTGATGATGATGGTGTGTGGTGTATGTCTCTATTCAGTCAGTTGTAGTTCACGTACCTAATCACCTCCAAATACTGTTGGCTTCCTGATTTTTTTACAATTGGTTCCTTCTAAAATTAAATTAATAAAGCTCTAAGTTCTATTTTAAAGGTTAATGGAAATCACAACACAAGATCGAATTTGTTAATAATTTATTTCATCAAAACGCACTGAATCATCTAACGTTTTCTAAGAATTTTGAGTTTAAAGACATTTCTGCTAATTTAATAAAAAATAATCCCTGGATGAAACTAGTTAAAATTTTAATGCATCAAGTATGAAAAAACAAAACATTATTTCATAAAATACAGATATAACTATAGTTGTGACTGTGTAAGTATTAAAATTAACCAAAACCAACAAGATATGAAACACTAATCTTTTCGGTTTTCAAGATAAAATACCCAAATTATACCCCGAACAACAAAAATAAGTAAAGCAAAGTTAACAGATTTAATTACTATGTGTAAAAAAGTGATTATACCAAAAGAATTTCTTCATAATAAAATTTGTCATCAAAATCTCAATTAAAGTTTTAATTAACTAATTAATTTATGACCAATAAAACAAACTATATGTATATAAAATTAAGTCGTACTTTTAATTAAAATTTTAATTATTTTATAAAGATGTTTTTGATAATTAACTCTTATAAAAAGAATTAGTATGCATAGTCATCTGGTTTAATTTATTAATTTAGAGAAAACACATTTTTGAATGCATACAAATTTTAAAATTCAAATTATTCAAAACCAATTTTTTGTCTTATACCCAGATTCTGGTCAAATTCTTTAAGTTTAAAGACCTTTAAATTTAAATTTGTTATATGGGTTGTAATGGACAATTTCCATGGTTACCTTGTTTGTTTCTAAATAAAGGTCTTTAATTTTGACCAGAAACTGCCTATTAATACCCAATATATTGAGCAATTAGAGAGTAGTAATAAATTTCTTGTTAAGATAATGTATATTTACTATCTCAAATCTCAAAACCAATATATTTGTTATTCAAGCATTCAATTATTACCTCGACTGTGCCATTAGAGTGGTAAAAATCTTCCGGTATATAAAAACGGGGATAGAGCTAATATGTCAATCTATAGATCTGTGTATTCAATCTACGATAGCGAAACTATTTGATAATTAGTGACAAAACCAGTTCAATCTTCCTCTAAACAATTAATATCTTTTTCCTGACAGATCTACTTTATCGAATTTGCTCGAGTATTCTACCCGTACATTCGAAAGTTTTTAAATGCAATTGCCAAATTAATTCCATGTATAAGGACTTTTCGATGAAATTTGTTGCTGATAGGCAGATCAGTAACTCAAGACGTGGAACTTATTTGACAAAAGTTATCATAGTTCATTCCGGCATACTTCAAGGAACATGTGGGTCCTATACTATTTTCTTTGTTCGTAAAAGACATTCCTTCTAAATTATCATCCTACTGTCTAGTAAATTACAAATTTTTAAAGCAATCGATGATTGCAAAATACCTCAAAATGACCTTAACGAATTAATGAAATGGTCTGAATTAAAGAAATACCTCTAAATTTATTGAAATGTAAAATAATTAGCTTCCATCTTCAGATTATTTGATTGGGAAAATTTTTTTGGAAATAAAAGATTAAGGACTCATTCTAAACCACAAACATAATTACTCCAATCACATTAACATCATTGAAAATAGATTTTAAGAACTCTAGGTTTCATAAAGAGAGTAGTGAAAGCTTTTTCATATTTTGCTTTAGTAAGATCTACATATCTTGGAATATATTGGTACTATATGGAACTATATGGAACCCTCATTATATAGACAGGGGCCAATTATTAGAGAGCGTTCAACGCAAATTTTTAGATTTTATAGCATTCAAACGGAGAATTCCTAAGAACATCATATATTATGATTCATAACATAGAAGAATTAATGGTTCAATTAAATATTCAAACTTTATCTAACAGACGATCCCAATTTGATAAAACAACACTTTTCAAAATAATTGCTGTTAAATCTAAAAATAGTAAATGTCTAGTGTCTGGTTCCAATAGTGTTAGGCGTAATCCTTTAAAATGTAGAGATGAAATTAGAGAAGAATGTATACACTCCTGTTGCTATTTTCCGACTTTGTAAATTTTACATTTATACAAATTAATGTGTATCTAAAGATGAAGTATGTGCACTTCGAAATGCATTAAAAGGCTTTACTTTTCATTATGTGGGACAAAATTTGCCAGTTGGTAACACCAAAATATTGAAAAAAGTTCGTATAAATACTTCTGTCCGATTTCTGTTTAAAAAATCAGTTATAAATTAGAAAAGATTAAAATATGGTAATTTGTTAAATTGGAAATATTTTTGTGAGAAAACGATGACATCTCATCAAAATATTTTTTTGGTATTAGCAAATAAGTAATCAATAAAAATAAGCAGGATATAACAAGAAAAGTCAACACAATTACATAAATCAAGTCCTGATTTGGCAATATCGGGTGTTAGAAATATAACCAATATGATGTGGGGGCCGTCATTGAGGGATGACTAAGTGGAGGGTGGCGTATTGCTATCGAAGCAGCAGGATTATAGCACGACGATGACCGAAAGAGTCAAGGGGATGAGGAACACAATTCGCAATTCATTTCCCATAATAAAAAAGCACTTTAATCATTGCGTGTTGATACCCGAAATTAACAAAAATAATTGACTTTTAAAAGTCTTTTCATATGTTAACCTATTTTCATTTATAAATCCATACATCCTTTTTTATTATCTACCTTTAAAATTTTGTAAAAATTTTATGATTCATTTTGTAAATTAAAATTTTGTATGTCCTTTTAATAGATCCTATTAAATTTCAATTAACCAAATATAAAAATCTACTCTTTTTTATAGGAAATATAAAATCCTACAGTATTTATCAAAATTTCAGCTGGTTATTTTAATTTTTTAGAATTTATTTGAAGATACTCATATTGGTTTTTATGTTTTATGAGGATTCATTTATTTATTTATTTGTGAGAATATCTGGTCCTCATAAAATGATTGTTCTCGGACTGATCTACGAATGATTGTTTATTTGTGGACTTAGGCAAGGCATAAATTTGATTTGAGATAGACAAAAATCCATTTCCATTATCGAACGCCAAATCAGAGAAAACACCCGGGCTGCAACAATAAAGCGATTTAGAAATGTCAGGTGGCGGATGATCGAATCAATGCACTTGATTGTGTGCGTTTCTGTATGAACGCGAGTATCTGATCGCACCACCGCTGGTTGCGGATGATAAAATCGCCGATTGGAAAAATGGTCTCGTCAAGATTGCTTTGTGCCCGTCAGCGAAATAATAAAGAGATGTTCGAGATGAGATGAAAATAAAAAAAAGGATTTTTTACTGGGCTTTAGGATAATAATAAACCGATAATAATTTCCTGGGAGTGTCACTACTAATGTAAACACGCCAACAAAGAAGGAAAATAACGCAGGGGCGATCTCTTTAGGAAACAAGGTTTATTACTTCAGAAGGGTCAATTCCATTCAGGTTTTTTTATTATTTCTTCCGATTGACATTGATTAGATTATTACGTTGGGATTTATTACATTTGTCCGCTTAAAATTATTACTTCTTAACGAAAAATAAAAACAGTAAAAAAACAACATCGTGTTAGGTTTTATTTGATGATCATAAAAAAGATGTGTTGATAGTTTGGAACAATTTGCGCCCTATAATAGGAAGCAGTAAAAAAATCCACCCTGAAGTTGCGAGGTCATCATCGATAGCCCCGGCGCGTTAAACCTTTGACACTACTTTTCCTTTATGGACTGGCTCGTCGGGGGCAGTTTTCCAAACACCGTCCTCGTCGTCGTCGTCATTCTGATGCCTGATAAGAAGGGAGGCAACGCCACACTTCACTTCTTTTATTGCCTTTTCCAGATATGTATCGAAGCTTTTTTACTACAAAAACATTTCAAGGATTATCGGGAGTTTGTCGCTACGAGCAACGTATTTTAGATTTTTTTAATCAAATGTACCAGTGAGAAATTGTAGCTATTATATTTCATTTTTACTTAAAACAATTTTTAATTTAATATCAATATGTTTTATTTTATTACTTACTTATATTTCTATGATCTAAAAGTTTCAAACTTACTTGATTGTTCTCAAATAATGTTATCTTAATAATTTCATATTCAAAATCTTGCACAATGCATAACTGTTTAGCTTCTTGACTTGCTTCTGCTAGACTGGAGCAACACATTTAGTTTCTTTTGAAGAAAATATTATCGATAATAATTATAAAATGAATTATCAGCCATCTTGAATCAGCTGTATTTCTCAAAAATCACAATATCGATAATTACTCTTTAACCAATATACGTAGAATTAAAATCAAATTATCACTAGAAAGCTGAAACCATCCCCTTGCAATTAGTAACAACAGTAATACAAAAATGGTTGATATAATGTTGAATAAAAAATCGCAAAGAAAAAAGAAGAAAAAATAAATATTTTTTTTCAGTTTTTGGTATTTTTTTCAAGACAGCACATTAAGGTTAGTTTACATAAATTCTTCTTCCATTGTTTATTCCATTTATCTTTATCTTCTCTTGAAATAGCTTCTGTATATGTTTTCGGCTCAATATACAGGGTGTCCCAAAAAAAGTGCTCAGAAGGACATCCTAGACAGTAGAGGGATTTTATCGACAAAAAAAAACCAAAAGTCAGGGTCGGAACAGCCAACAGTCCTGTTTTTTTGACAGGTCGTTGAATTTGGTGCTCACAGAAAATGTAACAACATTTTTCAGTGTTTTATCTCTTTTTCCCTAGGACCAGTGATGGTAAGAAAATTACTCTGCACGAGCTACTTGACGTAGGGGGTTGAGGATCATGGAATGGTAAACATTTTGAATATTAATTAATTAAGTAATATTTCTGTTTCATAATTATGGAATTAGGCTTATTTTCATTTTATTTTCTTTAACCACTGCCTTATTTGCCAAGTTTATACTTAAACCTACTATTTGAAGTTACACACGCAGGGTATTTTTCTTACCATCACTGCTCCCAATATAAAAGAGATAGTATACTAAATCCTTTTCTAATTGATAGAGTTTACTGTGAAGTTTTATGGACGTAAAAAAACTGATGTCGTTATGGGGCTTATTTCAAAGATATGAGCGAAAATATCAAGAAAAAAAGTGAATTCTCAATAATTTTTGGAATTAAGAATATTTTTTTCTGTCAAAATAATTTTTTTGGTAATGATTTTATAACATCAACTCAAAGTCGCATTAATTAGCTTTACTTTACATTTTTTTCATTTAAATTGACCATATAGTTAATGACCTATAACAGAATTTCGATTTAACGATATTTTCTGTAGGAACAAAATTCAAAGCCCTGCAAAAAAAACTGGGCAGTTCCGACCCATTGTGTTTTTCTAGGATTTTCTTCTGAGCACTTCTTTTTGAGACACCCAATAGTAACTTTATCACATATAAGTTTCTTTGGTGGAATTCCTTTAATTTTTCTTCTTCTTCTTAAGTCTTTAAAAGTACAATTTATTTTATTATTATTGGAAATATAAATATTGATTCCTAAATTTGTATCTCTTCATTATCTTCTTCTATATTTTTATTATTATCATTTTCTTCATATTCTTTTTCTTTTGCTTCTTTTTTTAAATTAATTATATCTATGTTTTTGTTCTAAAATATATTATATTATCTTCAGTAAAAATAACATTTCTGCTATAAATAATTTTTTTCTATTTTCTTTGTATCCCATTAAAATGAATTCTACTGCTTTTGTATCACATTTTCACCTTTCTTGTATTAGAATATGAATATAATGATTTACAACGAAAAAGTCCTATATTATATACTATTTTTCATAAGGAGTCGAGTTGCATGCTTTAGTAGGTAATCTATTTGTTAAATAATTTGGCGTATGAATTGGCTCTGCCCAGTAAAATTTATCAAGATTTTCATCAGATAACATTTATCTTGTCATTTCTATTACTGTTGTGCTTTCCATTTTCTTCAGGAGGATAAAGTGTAGTCCTTGTTTTACCCATGCCATTTGTATTTAAATATCTTTCAAAATTTGATCCAATGTATTCTCCTTCTTTATCTGTATGAAGAGCTTTGTTTTCCATATTCAGTTTCAGTTCTTCACAATATTTTTTATAAGGTTTTATTGTGATTTTACCTTTTATGCAATCTACACAGGTTATTTCCTTATGATTACAATTATCTATAATTATTCTTGTTGCTAATTTATCTTTTCCAGAAGTAATATTTCATTATAATTTCGTTATGTCCTAACCTTTTATGCCAATTATGTATAATACATGGATTCAAATTATTTATTTTATAAACACCAGAGTCAATATACCAATTATTATTTGGAGTTGTTTCTGTAGATAGATCAGTTTTTTAAACTTACTTTACTATTTTCATTATTCACATTTTCTGTAGGATTTGCTTTATAATTATTTGAAAAACATTTCCATTTTGTATAACCTATCAAAACGTTTTTTTCTGATATTTTAAAAGCAAAAAATAATATAAAATTTATTAAACCAGTTGATCACAAGAAACATGATATAAATGTACTAAAAAATTGTTGTATACAACAAGATATACGATCTACTTATAATTATAAACGATACATACATCCTATTCATTATAAAATTCACTCTGGTTGTAAAAACACTTATTGATTAAAAAGTCCTTAAGTTTTTTCTTAAATTGGTACACATTTTTGTATTTCCCAATACCAATTGGAATTGTGTTAAATATTCTTCGTTATTTTGAAAACAAAATACAGCATATTTTAAAATATAAATTGATACAAAAGTTAAAATATTGTTTGTCACAAAAGCATTTCTGCAAGTTTCAGTGTATCCCAAGTTATAAATTAGCCTAATAATTTTTTTGTGCCAAGAAGATTCTATTATTATGGGGAGATTGTCCCCAAAACATTATAATATGCTAGACTATAGTAAACATCCAACAAGCATTTAGTTGGTAGAGAAGTTTTTAATTTAAGAATCGCATAGTAGGTGGAATTTAGTTTGGTGGCTACGTAGATAATGTGATTTTGCCATGACAGTCATCTTGAGTCAATATATATTCCATGAAATGTTGTAGTATTAAAAACTGAATTAAATAAATCCAGTTTTTTATTTTTATGAAATTGTAAAGTAAATGTTCGTTTAAAATTAATTTGTTTTTGCATACCCTACTCTAAACTCATGATTGCGAAGATTAACTTTTTCTTGAAGTTCTACTACCTATATTAGTTGCCGCAATAGATGTTTTCACTGTTTCCATAGTAAGATCAGATTCTGGTCTTACCTACAAAAATTTATGTATGGTAACTGTCTGGTAAACTACAAAGCATTATAGCTACTATCAAATGATCTACTAATGTTTTTCTCAAATATTCTTTTGCTGATTTTATTTGAGTTAATTGATCTACTAATAAACCAATTTGAATATTAGATATTAGCCATAAGATGTGAAAACAATGATATTTATTAACATTCAAAATTATTTAAACCACAGTAACATAAAATATAGCAAACTTATAATTCATTATATATTCTCTACAAATTAAACTTTTGGTCTCTAAAATAATATTTTGTATCCACTATTTGAAATACAACGGAAATACGTGTTGATTCAGAGATGGTTTCATATCAAGATAAATGGAAAAATCGTCAGCACTGCGATGTTGAAGATCACAAAAGTTTGGAAAACTTTTATATATTTTTCCGTAGAAATATATTCAAATAACTATGATCTATCCAAGACTGATGTGCCGGTATTCAATTTTAAAATAGGTTTGTGAAGCTCTAATAAATCAAGGCGAATATCGACTGCCCTTTTCAATACAAGAAATTGCTTCAAGTCTTGAATGTGCATTTATTTAAAATGCCATTTTCCGGTCACTTTCTCACCCTCCCCGACGTGACAGGCTGTAATTTAAAAAAGTCGCCCAGTGTGTCATCTCCAGTTCGACGAAAGAGGTCCCTTACAAGAAAATACCCTAATGTATGTGAAACCGAAACGGCTCCCTTATTTTTTAATTTCTTTTCTGTCGCTGAAGCTTACTCCATTAAGCGCCCTTCTTCTGCAATTTTTCCTCGTCTCATTTTGGTTAATTGTTTCAATAAGTCTCCCCGTCATTTTTTTACCAACGTCTTCTTTTTAATTAAATTTAGTAATCCTGAATTTTGTCGCGTGTATCTTTTCAGAAAATTGATAAGAGGATTGTATTAGTGAAAGATTAAGCGTGATGAACCGGATGAAGTAGCGATTGCATATTTCCAGTCGGAAGGAGAAGAGAGATATTTGGGATATTCGGGAACATCTCCCCTAATCAGAGACATCTTGTCTCCGGCTATTAACTTATATAGCAGTATCAATTCCGGCTCTGGTAGTTACTGATTCCCGCGAGACGTTTTCTTAAAGCGGGAGTCTTTTTATTTTCTTTAATTTTATCACTCGCCCTGCACTAAAAACCACATTAGAGGAGCCTTTATTTACTGGGAATCAAATTTTTGACGAATACTTGGATTTATCAAATGACAGGCCTATAATAAACCCCCAACGTATCTGAAATGAGACGGGTCCATTGATTTATTTCTGTTTTGGTGAAATATGTGCCGGATCGCATCACGTCCTTCGGAATGTACGCCACCCCAACCGCCCTCCACCTCTTAATCAAGATATATCCGACCTTGGAGCGACGTGAGATATTACACCAGGAACATATCTTCTTTATAACCTTTATTTAGTATTTATACAGAACGTTTATGTTATTGCACTTTATTGCTCGCTCGGTGGATAAACTGCCGCCTCGAGACGTCTCTTCTTGCTTAATTTTAATATATTGCTGATAAATCCGCAACATCTTACTTTACTACGCACTTATACATTCTTTATTACACACAAATATTTAGTACTTTTAAATACACCAATAAATTCACTAACCAATTTATATGGAAATCTAAGGATACAAAAGAATCGATTTTAATAACCGAGTCAAGTGATCAATTATGATTAATAAACAATTAAAAAACAATAAATACTTCAAAGTATAAACTTGTTTTTAAAATCTTCCTAGGTGCCTCGCTGTGGGTTTTTTTAATGACGCAAAATTTTCCATGTAATTTTTTCTTCTAAGCACAAATAAAAAAGTTGCTGCAACAAGTATATAATTTGCGACGTTGTTATCTATAACATTTAGACGGACATCTATGCAGGCCGGCCTGTTTGGCCTTTGGCTAATCGTGAGGACCTTGAATAGCCTGGCCTTCCTGCTTCATACATCTTCACGAGGCAACAGCGTTTTATCTTGCTTTAAATAGCTAACTTGCGATTAGCTTGTTTTATAAGATAAATCAATATTTAATTGCGTAACGCAGGGATCTGCAAATTTTCCTACTTTAATTTAATTAATTTATCTAATTAATTTACTTAGTCATTAAATTCTTGATTTAGGGTGAGAACTTAACTTATCAGTTAGTAGAATATTAATTTATAATTCTTACCAAAGTGAAAAAACAACTTCTTACAAAACTGATACATTTGTTGTGTACAAAAAATTGTTTCTAGATATGGTGTAACAAGTATAAGGTCTGATAAACTATCCCATTTTTGTCATTTTTTGTAAATATGAAAAATTAAATTCCATTTAATTTTAAAGAACAAAAAGATTAGATTAGATATTGGAATAAATCCAAATTTTAATCATTATCAATGATTTCAAATAAGTATCACATAAACATAACTATATGAATATCACAGTTGAAAATCAATATCTATGCTTAGAGATGCTTTTAATAAAGGACTCATAAAATAATAAATTCAATAAATCTTATACTTTTTATTATTTCATATTTTCAAACCAATGCTCTATGTGCATGTAAATATCTTTATAATCGTTTTTCCTATATTATTTTCATACAATACTCACATTTTTGAATTTGTTTTTTTTTTGCTTTTATGTAGAAATAGCTCAATAAATTTATTGTAGTTTCTCATATTTCAAATTGTGGTCAATTAGGTTTGTGACTGGTCAACGGGACCTAGTAGCCAAAGATCAAGATAGTGGTGCATAAGAAGAAGATGCAATTTTAGCACATAAATGTTTTTATCATTTTAAATCAAAGAGACATCCAATATCAATGTTTATAATATATTTTGAGTTTTCCAGGGGTTCTCAAACTGCGATACATGTACCACGGGTGGGGGTGCAAAAGAAATTTCTTATGTAGATCTTCATTTTTCAAAAATATTAAGAAAATCTAAATCACGCTTCTTATTTCCGTCTTCTGAACGGTAGATAACTAATATTTCTTGGAGGAAACAGACAGCAGTTTTAAGCTGCACTTTCTGGAAGATTCTCAAAAATTATAGCAGAAGAAAAGACAATACGACGCGTATTTGGCGTATGAATTTGCTTGATGTGGAGAGGAAAATGATCCTAAACCACACTGTACTGTGAGTTATGAAACGTTTTCTTACAACTCGATGAAGCCACATTTGTAAAACATCATTTCTACAACAAACACAACCATTTAAAAGACAAACCTATTGATTTAAGACAGATAAGTTAGTTGCAAATATCGTCGGTTTAATCTTTTATTGTAACTAACATACAAGCTTCTTATTTAAACCAAGTTATAGTTAGTCTGAGAATTACTCACAATGGAAAACCTCACAATATTGGTGAAACTTTAATACTACCTGCGGGAAAAGTTATGGTAACATCAACTCTTGGCCAAACAGGAGCAATAAAATTGAATGTTATTTCTCTATTAAATCACACTATTCCTCGAAGAATTGAACAAATGACAGCTCAGGTAAAAGAGAAACTAATTCAGAATATAAAACAAAGCTGATTTTCTGAAATTCAAATAGATAAAAGTACTGATTTAACAAATTTTGAGACATACATGAAGAATTTATAATTTTCCAAATAATACCATTGGCAATGAAATAATGAAATTTTCACGAAAATCGATGATTTTTGACCCTACGTCATAGTCGCGGAATTGTAGACTGTGTTAAATCAATTAGTAAAACTTTATTAAATCCAGAGCTCTTAATTAAAGACTTTTTAATATTTTCTCTAATGAAATGGGTAGCGAACACAATAAGGTTCTTGTACATACAGAAGTTAGATAGTTGTCGAAGGGAAAAGCTCTAACTCGACTTACGAGCATCGTTCAGAATTGCAACCTTCCTATCGGAATACAAAGTTGAACTCTATAATTGTGTCATTGTGTTACCGATGGACTATTACGATTATCATATCAGACAAAATAAAGGCAACTGTCACTAAACTAGGATACATAATAATCAATGATATAAAACAGAACAAGATTGCTGTATCACCTACATTAGATAACTTTATTTCCCAAAATAAACTAACAATGTATAAAACACTTATTAAAGATTTAGAAAAACATTTCTTAGGCCTTATTGAGAATTTTCGTTCATACTTTCTTGAATATTTAGAAAATGAAAGCTGGATAAGAGACGCATTTTCGTCCTTTTCAGAAACCATGATAAATAATTTTTGAGTGGAAGATATCAATTAATAAAAATTTTATGTGACAGAGACAGAGGTCTAAAAAATGAGTTTAAAAAAGACAGTTTTTATAATTTTTGGTTAAAGAGAAAATCTCAATTTGAAATTATTTTAGACATAGAATTAAAATTTCAAATGCCCTTTAACACATTTATGTGAAACTGGGTTTTCTGCCAGGTTGAATATTAAAAATATATAGAGGACGCGATTGAAGTTTGAACCCGAATTTACTTCTAATACATAATAGATTATGTATTACAAATTATTCTAAATAAGATATTAGTTTTTCTTAGAAAATACCCACATTCTTTGACTTTGTCTAGTATTAATACCCAGATTCTGGTCAAAACATTTAAGTTTAAAGGCCTTTAAATTTAAATTTGTTATATGGGTTGTAATGGACAATTTCTATGGTTACATAATTTGTGTCTAATTTATAGGCAGATTCTGGTCAAAATTAAAGCCTATAATTAGACACAAATTATGTAACCATGGAAATTGTCCATTAAAACCCACATAACAAATTTAAATTTAAAGGCCTTTAAACTTAAATGATTTAACCAGAATCTGGGTATAAAGGCCTTTAATTTTGACCAGAATCTGCCTATAAGTCGGAATTACAAAATATCATCATGAGTTGGATTATAGAATCCAAATTTAATTTTACTACTCCTAGATTTAAAAGATTTAATACATACCACGTAAATAGCACTAATAGGCCTTCAAAAAAATGTTTTTGTCCATAAAAACTACTCTACCACTCTACCAGTTTCTACATTTTTTCTTAACTTATTAATATATTTCCAAATACGACAATTTAGTAAGTCTTTCAAGAATAATTTTTATAATTGGCTTCTTACGCAATGTAAGATAAACAAATATTTTTTCCGACGACCATATGAGAAAATCGTATATGTCATTCATATTAGTGGTTTAGAAATCTGTCATTGCTACACTAGTAACTTGGGGTTTCTGTTTTGTAACTCTGAGAAACTTCTTGCAATTTTCGATAGAGGCGCTGCGAAGGAATTCCGAATGCCCTTAGTTGGATTTTTTTGAAGTTCCAAAAATTACAGGTCAAATAAAAATTTGTATTTAACCCAGCAAATATTACTTATTTTCTTATTAAAATCTTTATAATTAATTTGTGTGTAAATTTTAAATAAAATAGGAACATTTTTTATTCGTATCGATCAGTTGCTTCCGTCAAAATAGCGCCACCTACAATTAGGTACATTTAACGAAAAATATTCGACTAACTTCAATGTCAATACAGGTTATGTTTTATGTTATGACTTATTAGTTGTTGGTCGTCGGAAAAATAGCGTTCGTAATTCGCAAGAAAGTGAAATTCGTCACTTTCTAGCCCGTTGCGTAATATACTAATTCATGATTTTGTTAATTTTTCTTTTTTTATTTCATACGTATATTAGTAATAAAAATTTTTTGTGTACGTATTAGCGAGTATTGTCAGAGGATTAAAAATAATAATATACGAAAAAAAATATCAATATCAAAATATCCTAAGGACAATTATTTTGTAAAATGGCGATCAAAAAATTTTAAATGAGAAGTGTCTACAGAAGTAAAGTCCCAAACAGCTGACTTGCCGAAACATCAAAGAATCAAGATCATTTCATCAGATCTCTTACCATCATCCCTACTTATACCTAATGGTTCTAAAATAGATGGTACATCGGCAGAAGACAATGCTCTTTTAATTAGTTCATTAACTTCACTTTGACGAGATAATCTTCCAGCGCTAAATTTACAACTTAAACCATTTTCATGTACAGTCGAGCATCATGAGCAAGTATGTTTAATACATAATGAAGAACCAAGGCGGAGACCTATAGCAAGCAAGCAAGAAAGGTACCCAAAGATGAAACTGGTAAAGCATGTAGCCAGTCACCTGATTCTTTAGAAGACAAAGCATTTAATCGTGCTTTTTTAAATGAATCATCAGACGAACACTTAAATACATTAAATGTAATATCCAAAAGAGGAGTATCCCACGATCTTTGGATACGCTTTTCAGTGGCATCAAGATATTTTTTGGTTTTTGAATACAAAAGATGTTCACCTTCAACTAAATTAATATCAGGAACATCTTTAAAAAGTGGAGGCAAAGTATCATCAATTTTCTTTAAAGTTGCATAACAAGAAGAAAGATAAGCAGGTAATGTTAAAGATGAAGCAAGGCGAATTCCAAGACCACCATAACGTGCAGGCAACGTTGCTTGAATCCACATATCTTCTGTTAAATAATTGTTAGTAATTCTATCTAATCCATATTTTATAATATTATCAAAACCATTAATACGAGAAACATCTAGAACTTACAAGATATAAACAATTATAGACCAATCAGCATAATACCTATATTTGGTAAAATTTTGGAGGTCCTTATGAAAAATAGACTTTATAACTACTTTGAAATTTATTTCTCAAAAGCTCAGTTTGGATATAGGGTGGGAAAATTAACATTGGGTGCTGTTTGTGCTTTGCATGATGATATGCAGAAGGTTTTTGAAGAAAATGGTTCCTTATTAAGGCATTTGACACAGTTTCGCACGATAAACTCTTAAGTAAGTTACAATTTTATGAAATTAGAGAAAAGATATTTAAATTATTTGTTTCCTACTTATCGAATTGACAACAAAGAGTAGTTATCGACGGTTGTAATTCATGAAGAGAGACTGTGCTAAAGGGTGTGCCTCAGGGGTCAATTCTCGGGCCACTTCTGTTTATTATCTATATTTATTTTATTTATTATTATCTTGAATGCAATATTAATGATTCAAAAACTTATCTTTATGCAGATGACACAACACTCGTGCATAAGTGCCTAAATGGTAAGGAAACTCTATCAAATGCCATCGAGTAGGCAGAAAATTGGTTTCTATCTATTGATCTATTTTTAAATGAGTCAAAAACGGAATTGCTCACGTCTTCATTAAAAAACCATACCAATATAGATAAATGTGTTAGATTTCTCGGCATTTGGTTACAACCAAAATTAACATGGGACAAGCATGGTGAACACTTGGCATCCAAGTTAAATAAATCATCATTTGCTCTAAGAAAGTTAGAAAATGAAATAGAAAAGGATGTCTTAAAAATAGTTTACTTTTCACACTTTGAATCAGATATAGTATATCCTCCTCTGGGGAAACTCACTAGTTGCAAAACGAATTTTTGTCTTACAAAAAAAAGCTATTCGGATTCTGTAAAATTTAAAATCAAGAGATTCTTGTAGAAATTCTTTCACAAAACTTCAAATGCTAACAGTACCCGGCTTATATGTTTATCATTGTTTAATAAATATTAAGGAAAAGGAATCTACTCTGGTAGTGCAGGCAAATAATCATGCGTATGAGACTAGAAATTGTTTAGATGTAAGTCTACCTGTTTTAAGACTAAGTAAATCAATTAAAAGCTATGATTACAAGGCAATTAAGTTTTTCAGCCATTTGCCTATTAGTGTAAGAAAACTAGCCATCAAAAAGTTCAAATTGTACATAATGAATGTTCTTTTGGAAAATTGTTTATATGAGATTGATGAATACTTTAAAATCAAATTTTAAATAATAGAGTTATATGTATATATGTACAAAAGATGTTAAATGCGGTGTAATTAGTTTAAAACTATACAGCTGTTGAGTTATTTACTACCTATATTACTTGTTATTTTTGTTTGTATCTTCTTTGTGACTTTGATTTTGTACCTTATTGTAGGTGATTGATCAAATAAATTATATCTTAATTATATCTTACATCATGCCAAGATGGACTACATCTAAGAAGGTAATTTACTTCAGGAATTGCAAGACAGTTTTTTAATAGAAAAATGGAAACATATAATGGAAGATTCAATAGACGAGAACACATAAGTTTCAAACAATCTGATTTAGAAAGTGCGGTATCAGTAAGAGGTGTTCCAAGTAAACACCATTCAGAATATTTTGTAATTTTTATACCTGGAACAATAGTGTTAAAATTCTGAAAAATATCTTCTTCTATACCATCTAAGAAGAATAGTTGACATTTTCTGAAATTCAATTCAATTCGGATTATTTTTCTCAAGTTTTCAAGAACTAACTCAGAGTTATCGCCAATGGAACCATCATCAAGATACCAAGTGTTAAATTCAGTATTAATTAATTTTGTCTATTTCTCAATTCCTAAGAAAAATAAATCTGGTCCTAAAGGATATCCTTGTTGAAAGCCTCTTTCTGATAAGATGCAAACATAAGAAAAGAAGATTCTTTATAACATTGAAAAACAAATGGTGATATCTCTGGAAGGGTATCAAAAACCAGATTAAGAAAAGTGTTTCTGTTTAACATGTTGAAAGCATTTTTAAAATCGAATTTCAGAAAAAATTTATTTGGTGGGTCAGGATGTTGGGTAAGGTATCTTCGAGCTAAATGAATATAACTTCTCAACCCCCTTTAGTACCAAAACCAAATTAAATAGGACGTAAAACATTACCAAGATTTTTATTAATTTTAGAACAACATAGCTTAGCTATTAAGCGACGAAAAAAAGTTCCAACAGCAATAGGTCTTACACCTCCATCTTTTTTCTTTAAAGCACACAACGAAGCACCATATAATATCATGCATGTATCAGAAATTACTTTACCAGAAAGCATTAAATTACAAAGATTTGTATTTGATTTTAAAAGCTTTTCCCCTAAAGAACCAGAATTAAAACTGAGCATGCCTTGTATGTGTGAAGATCAGAGAGAATCTAATCCGCCAGATGAGCCCATATTAAAAGATTTTATTTGTAGTAACTTGTATTGGAGTAATCTTGCTATTACTATACATAATATTAATGCTTTCCATAGACTTAGGATGTTTATTAAGAAGTCATTTGAAGATTTTAGTTTAATTTGGATAATTTAGCGATCATCATGTATAACTATTGGAAATTATAAAATTTTCCTTGCCCTCTAAGGTAAAAATATGAAGCCAAGATCTAGAGGTCATCTGACTTTGTAAAAATAGCGTGTATTTAGTACTTTTAGTATTTTTGGATTTTTAAACCAATTAAGTGTTATTTATAATTTTGATATTTTTGGGAAATTTGTGAAAATTACTTATATTATAACGCTAGACAATACCTAAGTTCAAGTATACAGTAAACCTCTAATTAAAAGATGCTGTTTTATAAATTGCAAAACTTTCAACTTTCAATACATTTTGTCTTGATCTTGTCACAGTATTATTTAATTTCAAGGGAAGATACATTTTTAATTTTCAAGATAATACAGTTTTGCTCAAGAAAGCAAGAATATTTTGATAAAAAGCTAGGTCAGGGGTAAAAAAGTCATTGACCAGAGATTAAATTTCTACATAAACTAAGATTAACACTTCGACCCCTTTTATTTATAGTTATCGAGCAAATCTTGCAGTGGACACCTTATTTACTTATTGCGTAAATCGCGGAAAACCTTAAAGAACTACTTCAACTGGTATTCAAAAATAGGATGTTTTTAAATCCAACTTGCAGAAAGCTACAATTTTTTAGAGTTTAATCAAAGTGGTTATCTTGTTTCTAACATCAACTCTCATGCCCATTTTCACCAACGATTCCTAAAATATAGGCATTGCTTATAGCGCTAGTTCCTAGGTATTTTTAATCATTTATTAAAAAATACCTAGGAACTAGAGCTATAAGCAATGCCTAAGTTTTAGGAATCGTTGGCGTTGCTGAAAACAAACATCAGACTTTTTCAATTTAAGAGAAACTCACTTCCATTTATTTTTTGATAAATAAAAGCGTCTTTATAAAGGTGGATGAAATTCTTCTATTTCTACCTTTGGTTCTGAAAATAATAAAATAGGCTAGAATCTGGATCTGGACGAAGTATTGCAAAATCACAAATCTGGTTTGGTTTTATAGTGAATAGCGTTTTCCATAATTTCTAAGAAATTTTTATCATATTGCTCTTTTTATATAGGTTAAAGTTATAAAATCACTATTTATAGTTCTCTGAAGTGTATTTATTTAAACAAACTATGCGTTATGTATGAATTTATATGTATATGTAGTATAAAGGCATGTGGCATGGTATTCAAAATAAGGCGCCATGCCAGGGTCTCTTGTTTCACATTTCACAATCCTTTCATGCCTGCATCCACGCGTCCCATACACCATACAATATCCTCTTGAGCTCATTCAACACTTGAACCTGAAAAATCACACGAAGAACACAATAGTACGTCAAAAGCATGAATGGTCCCCTTCATTATCCGAAGGCGTCATTAAATTAGCTAACACAAAAATGATTTTATGGTCACGTAGACATCATGAATGATACCCGAACGCGGATGCGTCTACAAAGGGCCGAGGGCCGACACGTTTATCGCCAACAGATCGCCAACCGTATGTTGGCGTTGGCGTATAGTTTCCTGCCAAGTATCGCGCGGAATTTATGAAAGCGTCTGTAATTTTATTGTGGCGGTTTGAATGAAAATTTGATGAGCCAAACGCGCGCTGCACGTCGAACCAATATCAAAGTGCGTTTAATGAAATTACTCGCTTAAAACCAACCCAGCTCGAAGCCGAACTATCGCCTGATTGCGCATTGTCGCCGTCCAAATGAACCGCTAAATTCGATGGCGACACTTTATAATCAGCCCTGCTTTTATACAACCACCCTGCCCATAATGGTGCTCTAATTGACGTCTCAATTTGGCGAGTGTTGAGTTTACTAATTGTAATTATACAGTTGTTCCTACCAGGGATCTAAAAACACACCAATTGTGTGGAGACTTACAACTATTTTCACTATGCTCCAACAATCAAAAACATAAATACCAACTAGGGAAATTACCACAAATATGGTTCCCAATTAAACTTTGAAAAAGATCGAACTTCGCCCTTCCCATAACAAAATTGCGAATTTTTCTCAACGAACTATATGTTTTCTGGGGTGTTTAATCCGAGTTTCAATTTCGCTGCATTGTAAGAGGTCGGCTTCAAAACGACAAACGCAAAAAACTTCAAAATTTTCTCAATTTTTCAATTCGCTTTGCGAAAACCTCTAAAACACCCACTCCCACCCCCAAAAATTCGAAAAATATACATGTTATCTATAAAAACCCTTATACCATGTGAAAGTAAATTATGGAGCAAAGCGAATATTACGAAAAGTGCGTTCTGCGGCGTACAGCTATAAGGAGTGACAACCTCTTATCGCGCCGATAAGAAGTTGTTAGTCGAAAGTATAGCGCCTATACTTTCGATGAATTAAGCTTAAAAGGGGTTGGGTCATTACTTCGAGTAGGCTGTCCATCTAAAAAGAAAGAAGTCATTTAGTGTTAGAACATGGTTACAAAAGACAGGTAAGGTAACTTATTGTGAAGTATCGATGTATGAAGAAAAAAATGATGTGAGCAGTTATTTTGTTCGTCTCAGTTTGGTTGTTAATGGCCTACGCAATGTTTCTTGGACACTCAAAGGTCCAGGTGGAGGTCCAGGCTGAACAGTGAGTTGTTGCTGTTTCCCAAATAATAAATGTTAATACATAATTCTGCAAAATATTACATGAGTTAATACTCTTCTGTCATCTCAGCTGCTTCGGGCAGTCATACTGCAAGGTGTTCGTCCAGGTCATCTTCCTCTTTTAGATCCAAATTGTCGTCAATGTTGAGAGAACGACACGGTTTCGTTGCCCTTGGTAATCTGTCTTGCATTTGCAAGATATAAGCTGAAGAAACCTCTCGGGAGCTTCCAGTTTCAGTGTGGAACTGGGAAACAACCCATATTTACCAACTTCCACCCCCACTGCTCTGGACCCGAGTAATTTCCAATCCTCTATTGCAACCGATAGAAACCTGTGAAGGTGTGATGTTGAACAGCAGCCTCACTGGGAGGTATGGAAGCCGTGTTTGCTGATGCCTTGTAGGCTGATGTCAAGTATTGCTTTTACCTCAGCTTGTTGAGTATTGTAGTTGTGTGATTACCATCATAAAGGGCAATCAGTAATTTCTCACCACCAGCAATGGAAGACAGATTGGCAAGGTCGGTGTGGGTGTGGGTGTGAGCAGGACTGTTTTGCACGAAACAGGTCAGCATTATGAAGGGTGTTTCACACGCAATTTGGATGCAGAAGAGGAATACCTAGACGGCAATCTGAAGCAGCTAAGGCGACAGAAGATTCATGTATTCATGTAATATTTTGCAGTTTTTCCTATTAATCACTCTATTCCAATTTTACAATTTTATCACTTGAAGAAAGGCAACAACTCACTGATCAGCCTGGATCTTCCACAGCCCCAAGGCACTAAACCCAAAAAAAAAACATTTAGAACCGTTGAGAAAGAAACTTCCGCAGTTTTGAACACCTATTAACTGGACCAATTGTAATGGGCAGACTATGACATAATAATTGAACACCTAATGAAATATATGCTATATGATTAATAAACCTAACGCTTTTAATCGATAACTAATCTTTTCGTTTCTTATATCGTTTCCTTTTTGCAAAGTCACTAACTGACATCATGTTACTTTTGATATAATTAAACCCGAAGATAAATTTACAATTGATTAAACCTCATTTTACTTATTTTTTCACATATTTATTACACCATATGTCGTTTTTAGGTTTAGTGACTTTTTCAATCGAAAAATATGATAAAAGCTAGTTACTAGGGTTAATTGAGCTAATTAATTACAATTAATCAAAAAAGTCAGTAAATTTTTGTGGAAAGGGGGCGATATCTAATAACAAGAACTTCTTATCGAAAAGTCCATAAAATGAGTTTCCTATTCCTCAAACTTTCTCCATATCGCCTCAATTCCTCCTCCGGAGTGGGGACTATCATTTGTTTGGGTTCATCCATGTTGGTAGATACCTACATTTATTCGGGAATTTCCCAAAAAGCTAAACCTGCAATAGTAAAAAGGACTAAGAAGTAACTATCGTTTGTAATTCTTTCAAGTACCTACAAATAAAACAAAAAATAGTTATTAAATTAATTACATACCTAATATGTGCAATATATAATGTTGGTCAAAATGATGCTACAGTATCAATGAAATTTGCACGAACCAGGCGAAACCAAAACTGGGTAGCTACTCTTGAAAGGCGGTGAGTCGTATTCGTAGGGTCCACCCCAAAAGACCGAATCCTAAAGGCCGAAAGGGACAATCCCGACATGGACAAAACGCCGACGTGAACAAAAGGCCGAAAGAAAAAGGCCAAAGGACAAAAGGCCGACATGGATAAAAGGCCGAAAGAAAAATGGCCGACGAAAAGAAAATGCTGAAAGATGTTTATGCGCAGATTTTATTTAGTCTTAACTGCGGATAGTTTATTTTATAATTATAAATAAAATAAACATGAAAGTAATTACCATTTTTTTGTCTTATTCGCCTTATACCTTTCATGTTTAATGACTTATATGCAAAATATTTTTCTAAATAAGTACATTGAGTTTTACATCCCGTCCAAAAAAGTATCAACTTAAAAATCACCCTGTGTATGATGAGGGTGAGTCACACAACCTGAAAGATGAAAATATTTCCAAAATTAAGGATTTTATGAAAAAATGTTTCAAATAAACATTTGTTTTCAAAGGAGAAACAAAATGAACATTTTTCTAAATTTTGTGCTCATTAGCTTTTATTATCGGCCTTTTGTCCATGTCGGCCTTTTGTTCATGTCGGCCTTTTTTTCTCGACCCTTTGTCCAAATCGGCCTTTTGTCTATGACGGCCTTATTTTAAAACAGGATTTTATTTTTTAGGTAATTATTTATGTAATGATGAATTAGAATACAGTTAGGTATTTTATTTTTGTGTTGTTTTATTATTTGCATCTTTAAAAAGTATGAGGCTGTAGTTATAGAAGCTAACACGGCAGGTTTAGAAAACAAGCTTTTTGGAAGGGCGTCCCGCGGGCGTTATTTCACGCTAACCAAGAGCTGCTGATCCGATCAGTAGTACTATTCGCAAGGGCCCTTATTTTAAATTTAGGGCCCCTAATAAACCCCGTCCGCTTCGCTTTTACTACGCGCCTGGGATAACACTTTCATATTTTTCCTCGACGATACTAAAATAAAAAGGGAAAGTGCTCAATAATTTTACGATTTTCACGATCGGCACGATAAAATATTTTTGGTTCGATCATAAACGGTATGGTAAACACCAAATGATTTTTTTTAATAAGGAAGCGTTTTGGGCTTTAAATTTGAGTTTTTAAAGCCGGGTTTGATGATTGAGGGTCGTCATTGTGGATTGTGGCCCCTTTTTCGTGAAGGGGTGGCCGTGGTGACACCTCTGTGCAATGGGACGAGTCGATCAATCAAGCCATGATTAGAATTCACCGCACGTTCGTATAATCTGAGTTCTGCATTATTTTATCTCGGTGTATACACCCCTCAACCCATTCTCTACCAATTAATCGCTTCACGTTAAGGATTTAAGAGAATTTTGTGATTGTCAGGACTTTCATTAAAGTGTGCACTCAAAGCCTTCACTTTTATTACTTTATCTTAAATTGTTGCCTTATTAAAGACCATTTTCTCATTAAATTTCACAAAAATCTTTACTACATCAGTCCCAATCAAAGTAAAAATTATTTTAAATCGTAGACTTTAATTACAAAATTTAGATCAAAAATTTTAAGTTTCTAGTTCGGGCTAGTAGACACTACGAATACACAAAAGGATATGGATATCTCAAAAATTCTCCAAAAGTCACAAATTCTGCAAAATTAAAATGAAACAATTCCAAGGGTAAAGGTAAAGAGATAGGTTAAAGAAACCATAACCTAGTGAAAAGTGTAGCAGGAAATTATACTAGGAAATTTAACTTAGGCTTAAACCTAGAAAAGGAGAATTATTAGTTAATTAATTACATCGTTTATTTAGTTGGGTGAAGAAAACAGCTTAATCGAACAATTTTTTCTGATGCACTTTATTACTCAATTTGGCATTTGAGTAATAAAGTGCATCAGAAAAAATTGTTCGATTAAGCTGTTTTCTTCACCCAACTAACTTTCAACGAACGTACTTACCTTCAATTATCGTTTATTTATATATTATAGTGTTTAAGAATGAATTAATGAAAAATTATCCTTGGCCAGGATTCGAACCAGGCATCTTCAAATCACATGTGATAAAACCATTACATTACCTTAACCTGGACAACATTTCAACATGAGTCCTAGGTGGTACAGTGGTTATTGCACCAAACATACGATTTGGATGTCCCAAGTTCGAATCCTGGCCAAGTTTAATTTTGCATTATTTTTTTAGGAAAAAAACATTATCAGCTATAGATTTCATCGAATTATTTTCCTACATTTACATAAAATAAAATGTGTGCATGTGCTATAAAAAATGATTAAAAATACTAGTATTAGGTAATGTGAATTTATTTGATTTGGTAATTAATTAAATACGAAATCGCAGTAATATTAATTCAATCCCTGGCGAAAGGTAAATCTTGAATATTAAACCCACTCTTAAAACTCCTACTTTTGATTTAAATCCTGTGCGGAGTGCGGAGCTCGCTTTGTGAGAGGTATAAAATTAATTAAAGCAGTTTGATGCAAATGCCTCCAACGATCGTTGCATAATTGCATTGGCGGGGGCGAATCCAAACACCCTGTATATAGTGGAAAGCGTGTAACGTACCCGCGGCGCGTATCTCATTCATACTTTTGCATAGAAAGTAGTCATTTGGTATGTAGGATAAAGTGCGCCCTACGAGGAAATCTGTGCGCTCGAGGGAGACAGAGCCAGGACGTTAACATGCAAACGCTGTCTCGTGTTCGGGAGAAATTCAGCGGGGTAAGGGAAGCCATTGTAGTTACCATATATCCAGTGTTCTCAAGTCGGCCGAACAGTAAAGTCGAGGCTTTGGATGTTAAATCTAAGTTTTTTTGCAGGAAAACTATTTTAATTGGGGTTTAAATGATTGCGATTGATGAGGGAGAGGGCGCTCTCGGCGGGAACGCGCTCGCGAAACTTCTCCGTATCGACTGTGCATACCTAATCACTTTATTAAAGCCTACGTATAAATATGCATTAATGCACACGAAATATGTGAAAATTGCATTCAGAGGTGTTTTAGAGAGCAATGACGGAAAGAAGCTCGCGGACAGCGCTTTTAACTTGCTTTGTGACAATCCTAGTGGAGGGGGAAGGGAGAGGGGGAAACTACACGTGGTTTGAGGTAAATACATACATGTGTGTAAATGTACTCAAATGTTATTTTCAATGTTTCTATTTGTGCTTTTGGTCCGTAAAAATTTAACAGGTTTTGAGTTTTTTTTTAATATAATCATTTGGGCTCCATATTTACCTATTTTTTGTAAAACATTTTATTAGAACGCTGAGCGTCATACCGTGGTTGGTACATTTAAGTTTTCAAAGTTGGTGGTTTGTAAATTTTAGGAACACCTATATTTTTGTTTGAAACGGCCAAAAAACTCAATGTAATATGATGGTTTAATCAACCTTCATTTGAAATTTGAAAATGTTTGCATCAGTAATGTATAGAAAACTAGTATCTGTAACGTACAAAAGGAAGCCCCTTTCCCATTTTACCATTATTAATGGTCCTTTCATGGTATAATAAAGGAAATCACTTTCGTCATCTATCTATTTCTTAAACACAATTAATTATTAGGTTGGTATATAATTATCCGCCGTTTTCTATCTGGAGCAAATCGGTAAAAATTCAAACTCGTTTGACCTTGTTGTATGAAAACTTTTTCAAACCCATGCGGTCATATTTCACACTTTGCCAAAGACTTTCGTCCTTTTCTACTACAGGGTTGGTTTCTAAGACCAACAATTGTAGTTCGCGATTTCAAAAATATTCCATGCACCCTCTGGATGTAGTGCTTTGAATCAAAATCGTGAGTACTTGTCAGTAACATTATACACCGATTATTTATACGTATTTTCAAAGTTATAGTTTGTAAAAATCTGATTTAAAGTGTTTTGTGCGTCAAATTTTAAATTTTTAATAAATAATATAATGTTGAAAAAAAACAAGGATCTCAACAGTTGGGATAAGAATCATCCTTGTTTTTTTCAACATCAAATTTAATCCCAAATCATCTTCAATCTTCATCATTAAATAATATCAATTAAACTCAGCAACAATCAGCTGATTCAGCGATAGTAAGCCACCTACAAGTAATTGAACTTGAAAGAAATAAAGAGGAGAAATGGAAAATTTATCACTATGGAAACTTCTTCAACAAATTTGTTGTATGTATGATATACAATTGTACAGGGTGTCTCAGACCACCCGTCCACCCCTTTTATTTTGAGAACGCCTTGTCATACAAGGCTGAAATAAAAAATAATTATTACCAAAGCAAATCCGAAGAATGGTTTCTTAAATTATGGAAAAATTAAAACACTACCATCATCCTCAATGGGTAAGGGTAGAGGCAATTTTGATTTTTTAAATGGAAACATGTATTTTTTGCTTCGTTTGTTAAAAATAATCAACTTTTTTAGGTTATGTATTTACCTTCATTCAAAAAATAAAAAAAGTTGATTATTTTTAACGAATAAAGCGATAAACGCAAAAAAGATTTCAATTTAAAAAAATCTCTCTCTTGCCCATTTGAGGATGATGGTAACGATTTAATTTTTCCATAATTTAAGAGACCAATGGTCACTTGTTTGCATATTTTTTTTTCGTTTAATTTGTTAATTATGCAAGATATTACAAAAATATTTTAATAAAAGTTGTTTCTTTTTAAAAGACCTTTCAACATATGCCATACTCGACCTATGTTGCCATTTAAAAATCGAAAGTTACTTCCGGTTCCGGGTACTTCCGGATTATTCCGGAAAAAAATAAGTGCACCAATGGATTCTTCGGGTTTGCTTTGGTAATAATTTTTTTTATTTCAGCCTTGTACGACAAGGCGTTTTCAAAATAAAAGTGGTGGACGGGTGGTCTGAGACACCCTGTATATCATACATACTTTCACCGCTCAACACCAGCTTTGAAGGAAAAAATACTCTCCCATGACCTATCCCTAATTAGGTGAAAATCTGTAATTTTAGTTTTCCACCACACGGACGAAGTGAAAACAAAACAGAAAATCATGTCGAAGAAAACAAAACTGCGACTTTTTCCAAACTTTTTAAAAATATGTGTTTTTGACGACTGTTTCTGTTGTATTTTTCTTTTCCGGCTCGGATGCGGTAACCTCAGAAGGTTTCGATATGTTTCTAAACTTAAGTCTGCATTCTGCTTTGTCGAAATATCAAGTTGGTGTTTAGTTGGCGTTGTGTTTACGTTTACATTTTACATAATACCTGCCCTCTCATATCAAGCTATAGATTTCAAGCAAACCAGAATTTGAAACAAAATTCAAGAATTTAATTTCTATGTACCAGTGGGAAAGAAAAAAATTTAAGAAATGCGGAGCTGGTCTGTTTTTTAAGGCAAAATGATTTAGGCACAACTCTATGAATTTTATAAGACCCCAGACAACTGTACAAACCAACCAAAAGCCAAAGGCAAGGAGTATCTCGGGAATCAGGAATCTTTCCAAAATATAATTGTAGTTCTTCTACTTCAACTTAATTGAAAATGACTGGAAATAAAAGAAGAACTAAAGCAATATCCTGACCGCTTAGTGGTAATAAAGTTTTGGATTTGTTTTCAAATTTAAAGACAAAACACAAACTCGACTATACTTTATTTTTTAACTAGGAGGAGTGATTTAAATTTCCCGCGCTAAAATGCCAAAAATTAACGTCCCTGATTGGTTAAAAGTCAGCAAGATTTACACCGGATAATTATTTTGGATTTTTGACATATAACCTGAAAATATTAATCATAAAATTTGAATTACTAATGTATTTACATGTATATATTTGTATTCAGTGCAAAGAAATTGGGAATTTAATTATGTTTTGTACATATTTTATCATTAAAAAGCCAAAATAACCAAGAGTTCCTATCAAAATCTGTTTGGTAATTTTTCTAGTAACTTTTAGTAACTTTTATAGTGTCCTTTTCTGTCACTCCTCCTGGTTAAAAAATAAAGTATAGTATGTTGTAACGAAAAACTTAGGCTTCCCTTGTTGGTTTTGTGTTGTTGGTCTAGTTGGCTGCGCCTGTGGGATGACCTTTTTTCGGCGTCTGTTCCGCGCAGGTTTGCCTGAGCAAATTTTGATTTTCGGGTTTAATAATTTAAAGTCATTCTAGAAACGTATTGATATTTTGGTGTTCGGTAAATTGTTATCTCGTGGTGATGCTCGAACTAATGTTATTAGCCATTCTAGTTGCAGTATCTCCTGAATTTCTTTAACTTGTTTATTACCAGGTGAGTTCCATTCATTAGTAAAATTAACAAACGTTAAATTTGGATATTGCTCCTGAGTAGGAGTGTATTTTTGAGTCTAATATGTAACAATTTTTGTTTGTACAACGAAAAATAAATTTTCAGAATTATCAACAATTATTAGTTTTTTTTTTGGTTCATCTGAGTCTTTACGGCTTATTTCTCGACCACTATTCGCCGTTCCGGCACAATGTTTGTTGGAAAATCGTCATTAGATAAACGATTGTTTTTGGTAAACAGAAAAATCCGTTTGTTGAATAAGTTTCAAAAAAACTAGGAAAATAAAGGTGTGTTTTGCTAGCGAAGATTTCGACGACGAAATCACCGAGCGGAATACTTTGCTTAGCAACGTGTCGTTTACGCTGCCACTTAGCTGCACGTTGCTAAGCAAAGTATTCCGCTCGACGATTTCGTCGTTCAAATCGTTGCTAGCAAACAGAGCCGTCCTTAGACCAGGCCCTGGGTCCCGCACTTTGAGGGGCCCGCAACCCATGAGAACCGGCAGGCACGAGCGTGAGCCTGAACCAAAAAATTGTTTAAGGGGACCCAACATTATTTTTTGCCCTGGGCCTCGCGCTTGCTAGGGACGGCCCTGCTAGCAAAACACACCTTTAAGATAACAAATAAAAGTCACCGTGGCAACTTAGTCAACAAACGAGTTTTTCCGTACACAAAAACAATTGTCTATCTTAGGGACGTCCACCTCTTCACCAAAAAGATCTTCCAAATCGCAGAAAATACATCCAAAAAAACATCATACTTGTCAGTTGTCAGTTTGAGCTTGGATTTAGCTAAGACGAAGTTTAAACTGTTTCGTGCACCCCACCCTTAAAGAATTACACTATGAAAAATATTAATTTAATTTACATAACAAAACGCCTCGAAATTTTTTACAAACTTTAGAGTGTATGACCTTTTTTAGGGTAACACACTTTCCAAATATATTTTAAATACTCTATAGTACTCTGGAGCTAGTTGCTAGTTACAATGAATTAAAAACACACCCAATACACGTAACTGTTAACATAACGAAAAACAATAAATTATAATTGAAGGAACAACTACTTGGAAGGAAGGCTCACAACTCACAACCTAAGGTAGTAGATGGAGGCGAAGACCAACTCCCTGAGGTTAGAACGATCTTAGAAAAAATCATAAGTGAGAAGAAAAGAACAAGTCAGGTTTTTGTTTTTCTTCAACCTACTTAGTTCTCTAAGCAGGTACGGTTAGCGATAAGTTTTTAAAATTAATCCAAGTTACTACAGCGACCATTTTGAATTTCTAAAATTGGTGGCCAAAGTTCTTTAAAAATACCTCATTAGCTCTCGACAAGTCCAGGAAAATCTCAAAGTTCAACAACTTATACAGGGTGTCCTGTTCGTGGTTCTCCAAACGTCAGGGTTAGAAAGTGGAGCAAATTTTATCAAAAAAAACCAAAAAAGTAGGAGTCTATCTTTTATGGTTTGAAAGTTACAGGGGTTTGCATTTGGCATCGGCCGTTTTTGCCAGAAATCAGTAAATGATCAATAGTTGCTTAATAATCAATGTTTATAAGCAAAACTTAAATTTTGATGGTTTTTGAAACAGTTGTATTATTAAATAATAACAAAAATGAAGGCGCACCTCAATTGTAACTAACTATGCTTAGAATCAATTCTCCTAGGAGTAAGTTTAGAAGGCTCTAGTGAGTGCATAAAAAGAGTTAGGGTTTCAAAAATTTAAACAAAAAGAATTTAACGAATTTTTATAAAATTAAAAAAAACCACGCCCTTAATGGGTCATATCTTGGAGAAAATCTTCAAAAACTGTTAAAAAAACAATTTTTTCTGGATTTTTTTTATCTTTTCGATTTTTTTTAATACTTGATAAACGATTTGTGTTTTATGATTGTTGCCAATGGAAAGAGGATACTTTCAGCTTTAAAATTATATATTTTTTTAATCTTTTTACTAAGTTTTTAAGCAGCTATTGATCATTTACTGATTTTTCGCAAAAACGGTTGATGCCAAATTCAAACCCCTATAACTTTCAAACCATAAAAGATGGACCCCTACTTTTTTGGTTTTTTCGTGTTAAAATTTACTCTACTTTCTAAGCTTGACGTTTGGTGAACGGGACACCCGGTATTTTCTTTTAAGATTGGCTACCTCACAACTTCATTGATGGACGTATTCAGTACACCTTCTTACTAATGATACTAAAAATTAGCCTCAATTGAATCTATACCTACCCAACAACCATTCTCCTTAAAAATCCTTTAAACTGCAAAAAGATCAATAACTTGCGCTAGTTATTGTGTTATACACCGGATGAGCATAAGCCATCTATTGGGAGTGACAGTGAGGAAGATTCATATCATAACCGTTTTATTTACTTGATTCCAATTTTGTTAACGGTTTTCATGAATCTTAATTTTCTTTTATGGTAAAATGGTTCCATTAATATTTTTATATTATTATAAGTTTTATATTTTCTATAAAAGGTTTGGTTTGTTATCACTTAGCTTTTTTAGTGTAGTGATTTTCCATTTCTTCTCATGAATTTGAAGAAAGAAGAAAGAACAACAGGTAACGAATTTCCATACTAAAATATATAAATAAATAAATAAATAAATAAACTGCGTACCCAATCAATCGTTGGAATGGGTTCAGTCTTGAAAATGCACTTCAGTTTTTTTTTAGTTCCTATAAATTTTGTTTTGGGATTCATTTTTTTAAACTACCGATTCAATTATAATCAATAAAGCTCGAAATAAAATGAGTTACTTCGACCCATTTGGAAAACACTTGTGTAGTTGGAAACTACGTTGAACTACATATACTGGGAGTTCTGCAGAGCGTTTATTTCGAAAACACCTATCGCCCATCTTCAATTAGTTTATCAAGACATACAGGGTGGGGCAAAAAATGGAAAAAATACTCGAACAAGAAAAATCGATTCGTTTTTAAGATATTCAAAATTAAAAATGCTCGATTTAAAATGTTAAATTATGAATATCTTTAAAACAAATCGAGAAATCGATCTATTTAACTTTTGTTTCTTGTATGTTACTTATGGTAAAAAGATCTTTCCAACGAGGTATTAGTTACCCCACCATGCCTTTGAAAAATTTTCGAGTTGCATCCATACTATAGTATATAGGCAACTACCAGTAGCGACACTTCATATAAAAAACGGGATACGTTTTTGGTGACCTTGAAAATGTCAGCGTATCTGAGAGTATCTATTACCATTGAGTTTAGAACTACAATGGAGACACTATGCTAAAATAAATGTCATATTTTAATTTAAATACTGTTTAAATACCTTTGTTTCAACTATTATTTGTTTTTATTTAAAACTATAAACATTATCTATGAACTTACACATAAATAAATTACCTTATCTTCAAAAAATTGTGAACAATTTATTATTTTTATACTATAAAAATTAATATTTTATTAGTATAATTAACGATCCAAATCTTTAACATCAATCTTCAAGTTTAATTTATTATTTGTCAACTACAGAATTAAAAAATCCATTTGCCGTTCTAAACTCAATGGAACCAGATACCCTCACGTTTTCAAGGTCACCAAAAACGTATCCCGTTTTTTATATGAAGTGTCGCTACTGGTAGTTCGGAATGGGACAATTCGGCGCGGCCGATTCGGCGTAGCCAACTCGGCGCGGCCAACTCGGCGCGAGCCAAGTCGGCGCAGGGATTAGTTTGTTACATAGTGCTAATTAAATTTTAAAAATACAATTATTGTCCCATCTGATAATTATGAGCAATTCCCCTAAGATACTCTAGCTTATTTCTGTTATAGTAATCTTGAACCAGGCGTAGGATTCTGGCATCTGCATCCCGATACTTTTTAAGTTTGGTAGGTGGTAAATTTCCAGCAACAAGAGACTCGTAATAAGTATCACGACCTCTTTGTACCTTATGAAGTCCATCTATTAGCTTCCATATGGTTGGATGGTCCATTCCAAGTTCCAATTGAAGTCGACGGTGAGCAGCTTCTGCGTGGTTATTTGTTCTATCCGAACCATCTAGAGTCCTCAAATAAACATTCCAAATTGACCACGAAAATAATGGGACATTTCTTCCATTTCCACGTCTATTTAGTCGCCCAATATAGGTGTCTTCGAACCAATTAAAAACTGGGCTCAGTTCGTTTGGTAAAGCATGCTCAAGAACATCAAGGCTTTCATCTAAACCATCCTCTGGAACAAATGCCAATGATGTTATTATTTTGGCATGTAATGCAAATTCTGCATCGTTATTATAAGTCTGCATGAGTCCCATTGATGAAATTTGTTTTTTCATATTTTTTACTAAATGAAAAAAACAACCATTTATTTGAATATCGGAGTAGGTTAGGTTAGGTTAGGTTAGGTTAGGTTATTCTTATTTTTTCTTATACATTCAGTATTTTATTTTTGGACCTATACAGCAAAAAATTATGTTTATTGACTTTAGATTATTTATATAAAATCATTATCCTATGTAAATACTTGCGCCGAATTGGCTCGCGCCGAGTTGTCTCGCGCCGAGTTGTCTCGCGCCGAGTTGGCTCGCGCCGAGTTGGGCGCGCCGAATTGTCCTAGACCGCTGGTAGTTGCCTATAAAGTGTCCATACCGCACAGGGATAACTGCATTGTTGCATCCAGTCTATTGTAAAATATGGCCCCCTCGATTTTTTTTTTATTAAACAATAATTTACTCATCGGTTTCGTTTTTGTTGGCCCAGCCTGTATAAACATGGACCTGTTTTCCAAGATAGGAGTTTTGTTTTGCACAGGATACATCGTGCATTCCTTCTTCTGATTAATCGGGTAAATTCGATACCCTCACTATTTACAATCATACTAGAATCCGACAACATAAAATCGGCAAATATCCAAATAAAAAAGCGGCTTGGACAAAAAACATAAATAAAAGGAAAGTTTGTGTAAAGCTGTCAAAAATCATTTAATGTAAGGGTAGAGTGATGAGAAGGGAGAAGGTCACGTGACATTACCTTACCTTAGTTTGCGAACGCCTTTTTATGGGAACAAAATAAATTTAAATGTATGTATAATCTTTTTATTTTCAAATCGTTTATTATTTTTATGGTAAATTTTTAATTTTAAAGTGAAATGAAGAAGGCAGGAGAAAAAGAATTGCTTCAGTTACAACGGGTTCTCTAATGAGGTTTCAGCTATCATGTACCTACTACGCATGTGGAGTAACTTTTTACCCGGTCTTTGCACTCTTTTGAATGCGGGAACTTGGGTATCTCCAAAAGCGTTCGTAAAGTAACGGTAAGGCGGAATTGGCGGAGTTATCCAGACTCCAGACTTTATGAACAGTTTTGCGTAATTCTTACCCATCACTCTGAAAATTCGAACGCAAGGGTGGAGAGGAAATCCAATGTTTATCCTCAACTAGTTATGATACTATTTATATCAGAGAAATTTTTATGTGACTTTAGTCATAGTTTTAAGTTCCTAATCTATCGATAATTGAAGATCTTTGACAATGTTTGATTAGTACCTAAATATGTTGCTTTTTCGAAACGAAAATTTACGTATGTATTGTAGAAGAAGCAATTGAAATTTTTAGACTAGACTTAGGAGAAGTCTCATATGGTACTAAATTCGTACCTACTCTTACTCCCCTCTCTCCTAAATCACTGTATAGGGATATGTTTAGGCACCTTATAATGTTCCAGCTTAGCTTGGCGCATACTGTACTCTAGTTTAGTTTAGGAACGTAGCTACTATTCATTGTAATGTAACCAACCCATCGTTGGATGTAGAAAAGCTTCATTATATTTACAAAGCCATTATCCTTGCAAGAAGTAAGTAAAGTTCGCGAATAAAAAGAGAAAAGCTGAAATTTCTTTAATCGTCAACTTTTTGCAGAGAGTTTGTTTTGCGGCTGTTGTTTTACTAATTGTCGTCATCTTAAGGCTTAAGATGAAATTAAAAATCTGGTCGTGCGAGCGTCAATATAAAAATAACGGCGAAACAATGGGCTTTCAGCATTTATAAAAACGGCCTAGGGAGCAATAAAACACGGAGGTTTTACAAGAGCGAGCGTCTTATTAATTAAGCCTGAAACATTAATGAATTCAGCATTTAAAGAATGGTGTAATTCGAGTGGACATGCATCGAGCATGCGCGCAGCATTGTCAAGTAGGTGCAGGTACAATTATAAAACATTCCTGGCGAAGTTTTGCTGGGTTAGGTCATAAATCCTCCTCAGACAATTGATGACGATTGGAAACGACTGCAACATTCGTGCGCCTCCTGAATATTTTAAAGCGATTAATAATCGTGCGTTCGTTCGTTTTCCAATTTCGCATGTTGATATTGTAATATCCACATGTCCGCACCAATTAAGCTTCTCCTCGTTCTAATGACGGTCGCAGAGATGGAAGAAGAAGGGTCGCTTATTGGATGTTTCACGTCGAATTTGGCGGCGGCGCGTCGGCCTCTTGTTATGGAAATTATGCCCCCGGGCCGCCGCCGGATCACTTAACTGCCTGCACCCCCAAATTCATAACATACCCCCAAAAAACGAGCCCAAGAAAGGGACGAATTAAAAAATATTTCCAAATTATCGCGCTCCCAATTTTGCGGCCGTAAATCATAATAAGATGCAAATTATTTTACACTTTAAAGTACAATTAGTCAATCAGTCGTCATATCTTTATGGGGATGCCGAACATTGAGGGTTAGACTGCTTCGAAATGTCGAGGGGAAAACAACGAGGGGCGAACATGACTCGAAACCGCGACGTTGCGGGTGACAGATGTCGACTCGACGACGAAAAAAGCTACAATTGATCCTGAGTGGTTACAAATTTTAAATTGACCGTGAAATTAAAAAAACGGAAATGTGGCATTTTTTTTGTTTTAGCTAAACCACAGAGAGACGTTTTTCCCAATTCGCCAAATACATTATTTGTTAGTTATGTAAGAAACACAATATAATTTGTACACAAAAATGTCTTCTAGCATTTTTTTTTAAATATTGGAATTATCTTTTACAACTCAATAATTCATTAAATCTATTTTTCTTTCGCTTAAAATCATTAAACTGGACCTAGGTATTATATGGCTCTCAGGATTTTATAATCTATTTATGAAATCCAAAATTATTTTCACATACAAAATATCTTGTAATGTATCTGAACAATTTAAATAACTTATATTACTTAATTGTCTTTCTCGGTAACTGATACGGATTGGTGAGGCAATCCCTAGTAATATTCATGGAATCTCTATCCACTTTAAAAGTTTCTGTAAGTCATCGCACTTTTTCTTGATTATTGGCCGTAAACCTCAAACATCGCATTAAAGTCTATCGATTTGATTTTAAGATTAGACTTGGAACCGCACACTCTGGCTATTTGTTGCTACTACTCCCAGGGCGTCATTATGGAGTAATCTGGACTTTTTCACTTCTCTTTTTAACCTGGAACCTCCATGTGCATGTGTCTCTTCCAAAGGTATTTGTCGCTCAAAATAAGAAGCTTCTCAATAGAGTTGCCTAAATCGAGAATATACTTAAGAAGACAAGACGTCATTTCGTTCCCTCCACGTCCCACGTCTAGTCAAAAACTCGTTCCACATATAATACGATGATTTTTTAAAAGTTGAATCATAAATTGTATGATTGAATGACCAAAACTTTGAGATAATGCCATATGTATAATGGTATAGGCAAATATTTTTGAAGGTTTTCCATCATAACTTTTACCTAGTCTTACCCTGTGAATCTTCCTTATTTTATCTCTTGGGAGAATATCTATTTTGTGCCTTTAATTTAATTATGAACTGGTCACAAAAATCACACGTATCATTTGAGGGTTAACTGAAGGATAAGTTGAATTTAGTGTTAAAAATATTTGAATACAACCATTGTTTCTGGATGTTCACTTTAGGAATGTCTTTCTATTCACAGTCCTCCGGAAAAAATTATTTCTAGAATAATGTGAGTCTATACAGGTAAACTTTTTGATACTGGAGTTTTGTTTATCAGGTAACATTGTAGCACCAGCTTACTTTTTCTTCAACGTAGTACGTATTGTAGCTGTGATATGGAAAGTCTATTAAGAAAAAATGTTCGACATATTGGAATCTTTCTTCCATTGACAGAGAAAAATATTTCAGATATTTCGGGTTTTCTTCAGTCTTCCCGATATCCATTTCTTGATCGAATGTGCTGGTACTTCTTCAATAGAAGCAATTATAAATAGCGTTTTCTGATTTTCCGAATTAAAAGAATCAAAGTAGCGAATGAATCGACATATGATTTTTTGAGGCTTATTTTTTGACATTTTTTACTGGTATACGTGTTATCTATACCCGATATTAGTGCTTGGGTCATTTTCATTAGACACGTTACTTTCTGTTATTTCTATAACTATTTTGGTAACATAATTATCATTATTTTCTTTGTCGCTGGTGGTATCACTAACATTCTCTTCTTGAACATTTAATATCTGAATTGATATCTTCTGGATTAACTTCTTCTTGGTTGATCTAACTAACCAAATGATTTTTCGTATAATTGGGTTATATACAGGGTGTCTCAAAATTCGATCGGCAACGATTAACTGGAGATAGCAGACCTAAAAATAAGTTGATATTACCCTACCTACCGTTTTTTTAATTTTATTAAAAAACGACTCAGCCTACGAACAATTCATAAGGGACATAAAATTTTCGTTTTGCAGTTTTCTACATGAAAAAATAATTTATTTTTTAAATAAATTTTTAAATACCTAAAAAGTTTCTGACTGATTTGTGTATTCTTCTTCCATCCAACATCATCTACAAAAGTCGAGGATTAGTCATATTTTTACGGGTTTAGCGTCTAGTATTTAAAAGCACGTATCAAAAATTTTATAACAAATTTATAAAATGTAGATCCTTCGGAGTAGTTCACTCCGATCCGCCTGAAACACACTAGAGTAGTTGGGAACTACTCTGGAGTATTCAGAGAGGTTACCTGAAAAGCAAGATATGTTTACCTCATCAGTTTCGCTAACACTTCCTGTATTCATTTTTCTTGATATTTTTATACGACGCTTTATCGTTGTCTTCTAATGAAGTAAGAGCTTTTTCTAAAGTGCAATTCGTTCTTGTTTGTTAATAAACAAGAAAGAGCAAGCGCCTAATCACAGAGCTCACTTGGAAATCAACTTTGACTACTTCATTCCAGACGTACCTTGGATTGACTGGGCAAAATCCGAAGAGCGCTTTTTAGTTTCTATCTTTGACCAGACATTCTACTCAATCCTGGAATCAGTGCAACCTACTTAGTCAAAGGCTGAAACTTTTGTTTACTTTGTGTTTGCCAAAGGCAATTGGTCGATCCTCAGGATTTACAAGACAAACCTGGGATTGAACGAGCTTCGGCCTTTGATCATAACATTGATATATACTTTATGTTCTAAATACATGATTTATTTTCATATTAGAAAGTTGAAGTTTTGTAGAAGAAAGCTTTAATGTCGGTTTTTGGAAGAAAATGAATCGTAGTAGAAAGAGATCATCCATAAATTAGTATGAGTACTATTTTCTCAAAACAATACATTTACATTCTGTTTTTATTATAATAACATTTTTGGCATTATTTTAGTGGTTGAAGTTTTTGTGTTTGTGGAGACCATAAAAAATATGGAAACGTAAAAAATTTGAATCGTATCAGCCTGGACCACAGAATGACATGATTTCATCTTTATAACCAAGTTTGAAAACTATGAAATTGTAAATATTTAATTAAAGCTAGCAAGTTGGTTATCAAATGGTTGTACATATTTGCAAGTTTAGAATTGAACTTTTGTAATTACGATTAAAAACCATGTGCACTTAGCTATCTATGAACGTTCATTTCTCTTTTGGAGCTTGAATTGAAATTTCTATTTTTAAATTAAAGATGGAAATAAAAGATAGGGATTAAACCGATGTTGAACATTATAACTGAATGAATGAATGAGTTATATGAAGAGTGTAGGTAAAGATGAAATGTTGAAAATATAGGTCATCTCAATCTTAGCTGAAAGATTAGTCTATTAGATTTTGAAGTAGGTAATTTGTGTTATTTTGAGTCATTGATAGTGGTAGTAGTAGGTTAAGTTGTTGGAAAGTAGACTAAATAATGGAGATTCGTAGTAATTGTGTGTAGGAGTGCAGCATTTTCATTTTGTACGTAAGAAAAAGTTCATTCACTTTCTACCCCCTATTGAATAATTCATATATCGACCCACGTTAGTCTGACCTTTCCCTCATATTAAGTAGTTTTAGCAGATATGCTCAAGGTCGTCCGTCGAGTGAAGCGTCTTTGGTGGGTCGGTCTCCATTAGCGGATATCCAGGGGGACGTCGACGAATAACGATCCGGGAAGCGCGCGCTTCTCACCTGGCCGAAGAGCGAAGACCGAAGAGGAAGAGGAAGAGGAGAGTCGCGCGCTGCCCCAGGTGAACACGGCGGTTGCGCGCCCTTGGAACTCCAAAAACCTCCACGCTGCATCCTCCATCTGCCTTGCAAATGAGACGCTTATTTATGGGATTTATGAACTTTAAACTTGAAAATCTCGGTCGCGTCGACAATTTCCCTAATTTTCACTTTTTATTGTCGACTAGTATAAGTAGTAGTAGACAGCTGCCCTGCAAAAAAGGGAGTCACAAAGGACCACTCGCGTACTTACGTCTGGCTACCCGCGGTTCAAATTAGCCCTATCTGGGGTGGTTGCACGTTGCACACCCCTGTGGCGAGCCCCCGGGCACATGACACCTCGTCTATTAACTGTTTTATTGTTACATTTCAATCCCCCTACAATACACATATATTTTTAGCCCGTAATGATATTTTCTTCCGTCATTGTTGATTTCCCATATTCCTGGACGCGTGGGGGCTTTATGGGAATATCTCAAAATAATGAGACAATTTCGCACGTTTCTGGTATTAAAAATTATTACATTTTCGGGCCAAATAAATCACGACCACTAACAACGCAACGGCTCGACTCCAAGAGAAAAAGCAACTCTACTATTCGACTGTTCTAGTATCGATTTCCAGACGCATCTAATTAAAAGTCCGGGCACGTATCTGGTCCCAACTCCGGTGACACTGTTTTCTTCTGCCATGAAAAGCTCCTTCCTAAAATCACGCGCTTAAAAATGCAACAACGAATTTTCTTTCTTATTTAAACAAGGGCCCTCGGCTCAAGTGTTGCATTATTGCAGCGCAATAAGTGCACAAGTGTCCCCCGAGGCAATACGATACCTGTTGTGAAAACCCACCCCCCTCCGGAATAAATTAAACTACTTAAATAGCTTTCATGTAAGTGTAAAAAATCAATTGGTACCCTCATTTTTTCAATGGCCCTCATCATGGTCTCCTCTTTCTAATGCAGATTAATATGTTTGCCTTAATTAGGGAGAATAAAATTCGGTTCTACGACTTGTAACCAACTCGAATATTTATTCCTCCATTACGCTTCAATTGATAAATCCAATAGATTCAATCATTTTCTACATTCCGCTTTCTTAAATTACTCACTCATTTCTCCTAATGGGAACTAATAGAAAAATAATAAATTTCCACAAGAATTAAAATATAACACTAATATAAGGGTACCTACGTATTAACTTACATTTTTATACTAACTATTATTATTAATATTCCTTTTTAAAATATATTTTACCAATTTTATAGGTAATAAAGTTGAAACATAAAGCTATGTTTCTATGATATGCTTTTAAAATTTCAGTTTCTTAAAAGCTCCTTTAAATTGGTTTCACATTCACTTAATTTTTAACCTTTGGACCTAAAACACATTGAAAAAAATATTTACTGAAAATGAAACGTTTGGATTTTCCAAAACGTAGCAAATTTATTAAAAATTTCTCTGATAAGCAGATAAATTTTGGTATTTTGGGTCTTTATTTTTTAAAAGAAATCTAAATATTTATGTAGAACGAGTTGCAAAAGAAGTTGATAAATATTTGGACTACGTCTTTTATTTTGACATTATTTTATGATTCTTTTCATCTGAAGATGGAATACCATATCTCGAAATCAATCATAATTTAATGTATATCTAAGGGTACTCGGACAAAATAGCACCTGACAAAATAGCCAACCTAACCTGATCAATTTGTCGATATAAAAATTTACCAATTCTATTTACAATTAATTCTAAGAAGCTATTTTATCAGGGCTGTTTTGACCGGCCACCATATCTAAGATATAGGGTATATTAATAATGGACCTTCAGATCACCGTAGGAAATTTGGTGCTGATCGTACCCAGTATGCCCTTTAGAGTACAATTGCACATTCGGCATGTGCTGGGGGCATATTTTTCGACACGATGTCGTATACGAATTCCATCATTCTATCCTTGTCATTCAAATTCAAAAATAAGATACTCTCCTTGTTATGTCGTATACGAAATCGTGTAATTCAAAAATAACCCCCCGGATCAATTATCCATGGATTTTAAAAAATGACTCCAGACATTTTCGTAAATAACGAAATAATGGACCTGAGGGCCGATATATTTGTTGGACGTATGCCAATGATTTTGCGATGAATGATCGATCAAAAACATTCACTAGGAATGAAAATTATTTTTTAACAAATGTAAGAGTCGATTTCAGTCCTTATATCATAATACCCTCGCGTATTTCGGTGGTTTTCCACTACAATGTTTTCATTATACATGTTTTTAATTCTTAAAGAATAGAGGATACTGGGTACGATCAGCACTAAATTTTCTACGGTGAGCTGAAGGTCAATAAAATTTAACATAAACTTACTAATTTTTTCTCTAACTACAATCTATAATAGAATAAGGTTATATTACATTTCTAATAAAAATTTTCAACGACTTAGGTATCGTCTCTTAACAGTGTTAAACACATACACTCAACCTATCAAAAAAGAGGACTGAATAATAAACAAAGAAGTAAGTCAGGTCTTTTGAAGCCTAACTGAAAGAGTTGTTGACATACAAAATTTTTAAGAAGAAAATCATAGGTTTTGAATTCTTCATATCATGTTCATATTATAAAGTTCTAGAGAATATTACTCAGATTTTGCTCACATTTTTTAAGTGAACTATCTCGATTGGGCTAAGGTTTCTTCAAAATCGGTCATGTTGATTAGAATCAATTTATTAATACTGAAAAACTTTTTTCAAAAATATACCTTTAAATATTCATCAAAAGAAAAAAAATCTAGAAAACTTAAACAAAAACTATTTTGTATTTTTACAGAATAAATAACATGAAAATGAAGAACAATTAAAAAAAAACTAACACTGCTGAAACTCAAAGTGGTAATGCTGGACGAATTACATACCATCAGTCATTCTAATAATATACTAATTCTTGGCATATACTAGAGATTTTATCAAAATTTTCACTCTTTCAAATATCCTAGTTACCATTTCATCAATGTAACCTCATCGACAAGTACGTTTCACCTAGAGATTACAATACCGGAATGCCGGTATTCCTAATACCTTTCTTATCCGATATTATAAAACTAATTTTGGAAGAGAAATATCGGAATTTAGGCATTTAAAATTACCGTCATTAGAACACGTAGTTCATAATTCATCATTCATACTCCTCCCAATCATACATATACAGGGTGATCATTTGAAAACGATCCACCCTTAATTACGTATAAAAGTAACCGCTAGATGTCTCTAGTTTTGACATAGCCACCTTGACTTCAAAATTATAAATGGCAACCCTTAACACGCAATACCTCATTTTAAAGGAAATTAAAAGGACTTTAAATTGGTGTGAAAAATTTTGGAATTGGATCACCACATCAAAAGTTATAACAAAAAATGTCAGACCAGAACTACAATTTTAGGGTAAAATGTCTCATATAAGTCTGTAAAAATTTATAAAACATATTCCTCAGGCGAAAATGGGATGATTTAATCAAACTTATCTTTATCAAAAAATGATTCGTTGAAGTGCAATCGAATGATAAAAATCTGCAAATTTTGTTATCTTTTAGTTTCAATAGCGCCTTAGCAAACTATTTTTGAATAGGGATAATATGATTTAAAAAATTTAATTTTGGTTTCAGGAATATGTTATACTAATTTATACCGATTTCTAGGGGGCAAATTTTACCCCAAAATTGTAGTTCAGGTCTGACATTTTTAGTTATACCTTGTGATGTGGTGATCCGATTTCTAAATTTTGCACACCAATTTAAAGTCCTTTTAATTTCCTTTAAAATGAGGTATTGCGTATTAGGGGTTGCCATTTAAAATTTTGAAGAGACGAGGTGGCTATGACAAAACTAGAGACATGTAGCGGTTATCTTTATACGTAATTAAGTTTCCCCCTTGAAAACAAAATTGACGTTTTTCGTCGAATTTTTATATATGTCGTCATACTGGAGTTACTAAGGGTGGATCGTTTTCAAATGATCACCCTGTATAGATCGAATATTTTTTTCGATAAACATGCAAATAATGGAAAAAATTAAAACTTCTGCAAGAGTATCTACGCACAATTCCATCACCTAGTGCAGCGTTTTCAGGTTCGTCATAAATCTGTACAATAATTCAGTCTGGTATAAAGGGCAAAATAAGAGATACTTTATGTTGTCTAAGAACTGATTGTAATAAAATAATTTGTACAAGATAATAAATACATGTGTTGTTTTCTCAAATTTTAAAGGAATTTTTCTTTTTGACATTACCTCGCCTACCAGTTTAAAATAATTCCACCAGAGGGCGTCTGGATTTTTAAAATCGCGAAAAATGTAAATAAAAAAAAATTTAGAATGCTAAAATTTAAAACTAAGGCAAGTATAATTCCATCAACTAGTGTAAGTCTGAAAGAGCGTTTCCACAAAAGTTTAGTCTGATCTCAATGACCAAACATCTTGTTGTCGGAAATAATCTTTCCCACGAAAGTTTAGATTGAAATAAGGGTATTAATACCGGTATAATGGTTTAGAAAATTAAATACTGATATGTCGGTATTGATTTTTGGACCGGGTATTGTTATTCCTAGTTTTACCGACCCAATATTTTAACCGATCATCGACATAACTATTTCAACGATACTACTTTTTCATCGAGAGATGCGTTTCATTAGCATTATATTTTAACAGCGTTCACTTTTATAAATATTACTTTTTCGTTGACCGGACTATTCCATTGGACCTTTTGAGGTATTTATATTTTAGGGATTTATTAGAAAATTCATACACCCAAGCGATAGATGATATAGGTAAGTAATAAAATTACACATATAAATTTCCAAGAAATTCGGAGTTAGAAGTTTTCAGATACCTACTTAAAAACTTTGCATGTAGATAATTGGCAATTGTATTTTTTACTACAATAACACTTAATCAAATCTAAATTTCCAAATTTAAAAAATCTTTATACCTGCTTCCGCTTCTCTTAATGTTAATCAGTACTAAAACAGAATTTTCAATTTTATTCATGTAAAAGTATTTACAAACAAAATTAAGTAAGCGCTTAATCAAAGAGTATACTACTTCGATTTCAAGATTGACTACTTCTTTTTTAGGTTTATAGCTTTAATAGACTTGCTAGTAAATTTTAAAATCGACTAAAACCCATTTAGTCAAAGACTGAAACTTTAGTTTTTTTCAGGCTATCCCCAAGGCAGTTTATCAATCCTCAAGATTGAAGAGTCAAAACTTGAATTGACAGCCCTTTGGCTTTTGACTATAACATGTCAAAGAAGTATGTTCCTACTACAGGATGTCTCATTTATTTCTAAAAAAATATTTTAGATTAATACTGATACCTTTTTAAATTTTGGTTCTCTAAAATAGTATAAATTGAAGAAAAACGAATGCGTGAACATAATTTGATATAACCCACTACGTTAAAATATTTGAGTTAATATTGAGTGATAAAAGAAAAAACCTTGCGACTATCTAGTAATGTTTCAAAGTGATATTTATATACTTTCGAGTCTATATTCAACTAAATTCTATATTCAACTAAAATATAGTCCTAATTTTATTTTTTTTACAAAGCTTGATCTCAAAAAGAAAATAAAATAACTTTATCTTTTATTATTAGGTTACACTTGCACTCTGAAAAAGCTTCTACTTTACAAAATTGTCGAAAAATAGTTTGAATTCCTCTAAACCCAAAAGACTATTTTTCCAGAAACATTGAAACTTACAGGAATGATGAAACAGAAAGTGATATATCGTTGATTTTTGACAAACTTTTCAGGAGATGATAGAGAAATACAATTTATAATAAATTAAATGAGATATTACAAAGGTCCCGAAATTTACAAATATTAATTATTTTTAACTTAAGACAAATCGTTTTTAATAGGCCGATTTTGATCAAAATTAAAGGTTTTTAATTAGAAACATTTAAGGTAACCATGGAAATTGTCCATTACAATCCATATAACAAATGTAAACTTAAATGATTTTACCGGAGTCTTGGTATAAGACTAAAAATTTATAAAAAAAAAACTAAAATTAATATATAACTGTAAATTTAATGATTTTGGACGTTTTCAAAGTGCCTTGAAGAAATTGAAGATTTCATTAGGAATTACGAAATTCTTACATTTTGTACAAGATAAAACTTGACGAGCAGGTGATAAAAATGCACTAAAATATAAAAGTGCTTTTAGGAATATAAAACTTGTAGGTGATGTGGTTTGGATTATAGATTTATTTTCGCTTAGCCAAGAACCGCATTTTATGCATATGTTGGTGTAAAATATAGTTAATTAATTAAGGTTGGTAAATAAAAGTAAATTTATTTCATCAAGTTGAGGAACAATGTGCAATATTAGATGTAGTTTCTAGGATTGGAGTCAGTGAGGAAATGATTATTACAAGCTCGAGGCCATTTAACTACAAATAGATGCTCTTAACTAGCATGATTAGATGAAGCTGGGGATTATAAGACCCCGGCGAGGGTCTCCTTTATAACCCGAAAACGACTTTCTAGGACATTCCGTACAACATGCAAAATCGTAATCGAATCGTAAACTCGACTTATCAAATTTGTCCTGAGAATTGTCGAGAAATGGTAAAATTTTTGTGCAAGGGTCGTTTCGAGTCCGGGATGCATTCCTTGGGAGTGTAGAGCAAGTGGAGGGTGTCGGGTCCGGCCGCAGACCGCGACTGTTTAGCATTCAGAGTCCGTCTTCACCTTGTATTGATTGCCGCAGCCCTGGTACACTCAGCTTAGCTCAACTATACACACAAACCCTTAGACAGACTGAAAATGGCACAGGGTACATTCCAGACAAGTAATGTTGCTTTTAACACCACCTAAAAAAATGTTATTCAAAATATGAAATCGTTACATACTCAACATTCCTAAAATGCTCAGGGTGCACCTTTTTTCTCAATTCTACCTACCTTCTTTTAATAATAGGTTATTATTTAAGCGCTAATGTCCTTTTTCGTCGCTAAATTACACGCTTCAAAACTACATTTTGTCGTGTAATTTTAAATTACAGGTTAGCAACTCCTTAAAGCTATAATTCCGAGCATTTTATTTTAAAATTTGTCTTATAAAACACACATATATGCCACCCTTTCGTTTTTAACGCCTACGGGATTTGTCGAAAAAAGTGCGAGGCCCATATGCCAGAAACTAAAAACCGGTCGTGCACCCTGCTTAATCCTCTTACAGCGTGGCTTTTGTGCAATCACGTCCCGCGGTTTTATATCAATGCGCCTTATCAGCGCTCGCTCATCGAATTGGAAAATGACGCGATGCACATCTCTTTTCCAAAGTGAGAAGTGTGAAGGCTAAGCTCTTTAATTTATTGGGGATGAAAGGTCTGTCCTAATGTGCCCCTGAACCTTAGGGACGCATTCGTTTTATTCCTGTGACGAAGCGAATTCCAAATTGTCAACTAAACAACAATGTTTTTTTGACTCACAATTCTAAACTCATCAAATTTTATCACATACAATCCCAATACTTTTCTCAACTCGATAATATAAAATCTTCCATTGACAAGAAAATATGACTTGAATATTTTCTTCTTCTTGCTTTGAGTATTTGAATTTTCTACTGTATAGAAGTAATACCCTGCACCTAGCAAACAAAAATGCATCTTATTAGATGCCCCTTACCCTTACCTATTGGTAAGGGTAAATCAAGTCCAAACACAATCAAGCAATCTAAGTTGTAATGAATATACTAATGATGGAAATCTGTAAATCCTTACAGGAAAAATCTCTATGGTTTGTTATTTAGGTTGTAATTAACGATTTCCTTGGTTCCTACCAGATATACAGGGTGTTTCGTTCATGGGTCACCAAACTAAACCAAGGTTAGAAAGTACAGCCAATTCGAGCAGTTGTTCGTATTTTTCACTTTTTAAACAAAATACCTATGTTTTATATAAATTGATATTTTATGAAATTTATGCAAATGAATGTTTTTATAATTTTTCTGTCTACTCGAACTCAGTTCTCTAAATCAATACAATACAGAGACAAATGCAATTCCCATTAGGAGACACATTGTTTTGAATTTTAGGTCACCGATTTTTGTCGAAAGTCAGTAGTACATTTTTAATAATAATTTATCCAATGTATCCTAGAGTCTAGAGATTAAAAAAATTAACACTAGGCACCTAAAATTATCCTCTTTCACTTTGTAATAACAGTATTACAGAAGTGGTTCATAATATGTTGAAAAAAAAATCGTAAAGAAAGTAATTAAAAAAATATTTTTGTTTTCAATTTATTAATTAGATAAGACCCATTAAGATTGTGTTTTCTTTTAGGTATTCTAAAACTTCTTCATATTTCAGAAATATTTTTTAAACCTTACCTTTTTTCTTCACTTACTAAAGCTTTCTAATTATAAATTTATACATGCCACAACTTTTTAATCCATACATTTATACTTATTAAGGCGTTCCAGGGGATTATCTTCGATCCACCCGACAGAATGTCGTACACGACTAATTCATATACACAAATAAGTGTATTTGTTAAGTCGTATACGACAGCGACACCATGTCGAGTGTTTCGAGGGTGCGAGTAGATTTTGATGCATTTTTGAAAAATCCTTGCTTAAACTTTCTGCCCTCAGTTTGGACAATAATTAAGAGTAGGTAACAGATAGAAAACCTGTTTATCATCATTTTCTATTAGCGTCCAAATATGCCTACCCTTTTTATGACAAAAAAGATTTTGTTTAATTGGCGTTCAAATCTACTCCAACCGATTCGATCATAATCCCTCAAAACGAAATACAATGAGCGCAAGTTGAAAAGGTAATTTTACGATACCCCATACCGTTTTCTTTACCCCATACCGTTTTCTTGAATTTCAAACTTATCCAAAACTAGAGTTGAGGAGATAATCAAGAGCTTGGAATAAGAAGAATATAAGCCACTCAAAAGTAGTTTCTGAGATAATGGCTTGTTTATTTTTCAATACAGGGTGATTCAGACCACCCGTGCTACCCATTTATCTCGGGAACGCGTTATCGTACATGGCCGAAATAAAAAATTTATATACAGGGTGAGTCAGATCACCCGTAACAGCCTTTTATCTCAAAAACGGTTTGTTGTACATACATAAAATAAAAATTTTAATGACCAAAAGAAATCCAAAGAATCCATTGGTGCACTTATTATTTTCCGGAACAAACCGGAAGTGGCCGGAACCGGAGGTAACTTTGATTTTTTAAATAGCAACATAGGTCAAGTATAGTACCGTTTGAAAGGCCTTTTAAAAGGAAACAACTTTTATTAAAATATTTTTTTATATCTTGCATAATTAACAAGTTAAACGAAAAACATAAGCAAACAAGTGACAAATGGTTTCTTAAATTATGGAAAAATTAAAACACTACCATCATCCTTAATATGGGTAAGGGTAGAGGCAATTATGAATTTTAAATGGAAACTTGTAACTTTTGCCTTTTTCGTTTCGCTTGTTAAAAATAATCAACTTTTTTAGGTTATGTATTTTCCTTGATTCAAAAAATAAAAAAAAGTTAATTATTTTTAACGAATAAAGCGATAATAGCTGCAAAAAAGAGTTTCTATTTAAAAAATTCTTTCTTGCCCATTTGCCGATGATGGTAACGATTTAATGTTTCCCTTTAAGAGACCAATGGTCACTTGTTTGCATATTTTTTTCGTTTAATTTGTTAATTATGCTAGATATTACATAAATATTTTAATAAAAGTTGTTTCTTTTTAAAAGATCTTTCCAACAATACCATACTCAATCTATGTTTCCATTTGAAATTTCAAAGTAACTTTCGATTCCGGGCACTTCCGGATTGTTCCAGAAAATAATAAGTGCACTAAGAAATCCACACTTTGAAATTTCAAAAGGCAACATAGGTCGAGTATGGTATAGTTGGAAAGGTCTTTTAAAAAGAAACAAAATTCTTAACAAGCGAATCGAAAAATGCAAAAGTTACAAGTTTCCATTTAAAATTCATAATTGGCTCTACCCTTACCCATATTAAGGGTGATGGTAGTGTTTCAATTTTTCCATAATTTGTCACTTGTTTGCTTATGTTTTTTCGTTTAGTTTGTTAATTATGCAAGATATTAAAAAAGTATTTGGATAAAAGTTGTTTCTTTTAAAAAGACCTTTCAAACGATACCATCCTCGACCTATGTTGCCATTTAAATAATCAAAGTTATCTCCGGTTCCGGGCACTTCCGGTTTGTTCCGGAAAATAATAAGTGCACCAATGGATTCTTTGGGTTCACTTTGGTAATTCAAATTTTTATTCTATCTATGAGCGACAAACTGTTTTCGAGATAAAGGGCTGTTACGGGTGGTCTGACTCACCCTGTATATCACTTTGATTTTTTTAATTGCAACATAGGTCGAGTTTTGTGTGGTTTGATAGGTCTTTTCAAAATAAACAACTTTTATTAAAATATTTTTTTAATATTTTCCATAGTTTAGAATTTATTAGAAAATCAAAAAAAAAATGTTAAAAGAAAGTAAACAATAATTATTGCATATTTTGAAGAATTTTGTTGAAATATGGGCAAGTATGATATTTAAAGTTGGTAAAATATTAGAATTTGTAGAAAGAGTTTATAAATTTATAAAATTCTTCAAAATATGCAATAATTACTTTTTTTAACAATTTTTTTTGTTTTTCGAATAAATTCTAAACTATGGAAAATATTAAAAATATTTTAATAATAGTTATTTGTTTTTGAAAGACCTATCAAAGCATACCAAACTCGACCTATGTTGCCATTTAAAAAATCAAAGTTACCTCCGGGTCCGGATAGTTCCGGGTTGTTACGGAAAAAAATAAGTTCACCAATGGATTCTTTAGGTAGACTTTGGTTATAAAATTTTTTATTTCGGCCATGTAGGATAACGCGTTCTCGAAATAATTGGGTGGCACGGGTGATCTGAATCACCCTGTATAATAGCAAAAACTTATTAGGACAAGAAATATTTCTGCTACATAAACGCTAACTATAGAAAAATTGCGAAAGTTTTTACTTGACATTCACGATATTTACAAATTTTAAAAATGTGGCATAACTTCTTCTTATCTGAAGGTTTTCAAATGATGACGACCAACATGCGGCGATCAAGTTATAAACTAAAGTTCGTTCATTGGTCATAAGCAAAGGATTATAAAAAAATTTAATGTATAAATCCATCTTAAAGTTACTCCTATAAGAAGTGTCCTGAGCACAATTTATTACGATCGGAAGGTGGAAATGAAGAAAAGTAAATGAAATTCATTTTGTAGAAATTCAAATTTTTTTAGCATACTCAATGTAAAAAAAATAAGGGGAATGATTAATAATTTTTTATTTAGGTACAAAAAAAAGGTAAAGGGCAAACTTATTTATTCAAGAAGGTTTTCAAAGTGACACCTTGATTTTGAAGGCAAGATATGTCCCGAACGACTGTGAGTATGTCGTGGTATTTCTAGATTTTGCCGATTTTCATTGCAGAAAATACGACTTTCATGTATACCTTTTGCTTTATGGTGTCCTATAAAAATGTAGTGGAGTGAGATTCGGAATCAGAGGTGGAAGTCTGTAACGCCTAACGTAACAAAAACAGTGGACTGTTTATGTTCTACATTACCGTGGTTACAATTTTCATCTCATTTCCATACTATATACAATTTTATGTTTAAGAGAAAGACATAACATATGTAACGAGTCAACTCTCAACCGAGATCAGCTGGTTAGGGTTTCAGACTTTCACCTTAGGATATCCACCCAACTGAAATTGTGCCACCTCTATTTATTCAAAGATGGTAATGATTGTCCAAAAAATATCTTACCTCCTTAGCGAAATGTGCAACTACCTAGTTGCAGCTAACTTACTCGCCTGATAGCGAGTGACAGATTGTTTAACGAATCACGTAAGTCATTGTTCAGGAACCGTAGAAATCTAGGAACTTTTAACCTTTCTGATACCGTCAACTGGGCTAATTTTAGCTCCCAAGGGTAAATTTGGAAACCTTGGAAAATATAGTTTGATCTACTCTACTAGTTAGTAGTACACTACATTGGCTTTAAAAATGATTGATACTATTGATATTGCATAGTAGGAAACCCAAGTTTCTCACATTTGGCTAATCTGACATGAATACATTGTGCTCGGATGAAAAAATCATCGTTAATATTTCAACTATACTAATTTTAGTTTTGAAAAAAACTGTTTTTTTTTTTGTAAAATTTGCAACACACTGAGAAAGAACTTGAAAAAATACCCGAAGAAAAACTGCTGAGAGAAGCTTTAATTAAAGTGACAGATCAGATTTAAATTTGAATAAAAATTAACAGGTACACCAACTTAGCAAGTCTAAAATTACTATAGAGTATGTTTGGTTGCATAGTTGCGGTATCAATCTTATTTGGATTCACTGTATGAGACTAAAAGCAATTTCGAATGGTTTTGGTTGGTGTTTGATTCATAGATTGGTAGTGTCATATTGGAACCTCTTTCTGAACTGATATCAAAATTTTGGTTAACCATTAACTCACCAAAAAAGCTATTCGAAATCCTTTAACTGAAGGACATTTTTAAAATACTTAGAATATGTGTTAAATTAAAGTTGGTAACTAACAGTAGATTTCCAAGATTTTGGCCTAATTTGCCTCAAGGGCCAATGTTATTTCAGTTGACCAATAAGTTAGTTGTTAATGATTCAGCAGGCTGGATGTTGTGTGAATTTTTAGCGCTCCATGTGTAAAGATTTATTAAATTTGTAATACCTTTTGAGTGAAATTTGTTTCATAAGTCCCATGATACATTTTAAGAAATCGAGAGTACACTGGATCTTTCTCCGTATCCATGTACAGAAGACAAGACGTTCGTGTAGGTTTTTTACTCGATGGAAATGATAGGGATGAAGTTAGGGATTACAATACCGGACTAAAAAATCAATACCGGTATTTCGGTATTTCAAGTTTAAAACCCGGATTCCTGTATTATTACAGCTAATGCGACCTACAAATTTTCTTTGTAAATATTTTTCGAGACTTCGTAGATTCAGACGACCTCTGGTGGAATTACTTTAACCGGAAAAAAAAAGGTAAGGTCAAAAAGAAAAATTTCATTAAAATTATATAAAAGCTACATTTATTTTTATAACTTTAGTAGGATTACAATTTATTTAATTGAAATCTGTCTCAAAATAACACAAAATATCTACTATTTCTACAAACTAGACCAGACCAAATTTTTGTGTATTGATGGTTTTACATATACACTTACTGGGTTTACAAATAGTGTGGTGGTTTTTTATATGAGGGTTATTTGTCAGTTTGTTACTTAGGGGTAACTATTTAGGAAAGTTTTATGATTTTCTTCATGGGGGGAATACTCAACAGTGCTATGTAGGTTTTTTTGTTTGTTTGTTTGTTTTCTTGCACGGGTTTTTTTCGGGGGATTTCTGTCGAGGACCCCAATCCATATTTTTAAGGATAAATTATCCTATAGGAAACAACTTCTTTCTATTGAAACTTGTCAAAATAACTAATAATTAACGTAAATTTTGCTTGAACACGCCTCTTTTTTCCTATAAGATAATTAATTATACTAAAAAATAAGGATATGAGTTTAGGGGGTTTTTATCGGGGGTAAATATCCAGGGGGTATATGTCCTGATACCGTCACTCACAGCCTACTTGACAAACTGTTCAGCCTAATTTCCAAATGGAAAACAACCTCCTTAACAAACTAAGTTCTCATAGAAGTTATTTCAAAAGAATTTAGTAAGTGGAGGAAAAGTGCCATTATTTCAAATTTCTCCCTGCTTTGTTGGGAATATGAAAAAGTTTGGGAAAACTGGAGAAAATACAATCTTACTACGTATTTTGTGAAAAGCTGACCAAAAATACGTTTTTTTAAAATGTTTGTTCTATGCGATTTTTTAATACTTGATAAACCACTACTGCATAACTGTTATTACCAATTAAAAGAGGATGATTTTAGCTATCTAGTGATAATTTTTACTTTCGAGAAATTCAAAATACACTAACTTGAGTTTATATTAATTTTTGGGTAATTTAGAGAACTATAGGATGTTGAAATCACCCTGAACAATTCAAGGTGTCATTTAAACTCATTTGCAATTTTTGCTCTAAAAATGGTTTTAATAACCATAATATCATTTTTATTTTTGAGTGTGACTGATTTTTGTTTATCAAAAGTCTTTCAAGCTAATCCAAGTGGTTTTTAATGAAAATTTGAAATGAATCGTCAAAGTCCTTTAGGAGCCATAAGAGTTAAATAGTCGTTGATGTTTATACGCAGTATATGAACCTTTGAGTAATATAAGTTGTTGTATAAATTGGAACACGCGTCGGTGTTGTTGTAAGAGGTGTCAACTTTCAGCGGGCATTAGCCGCGAAATTCAAACCTAGCCCAGGGGGGTTCACTTCAAAGGATGCGGCGAGTCCTCGAGGCGTCCGACCGAAATGGATTGAGGGGGTGTCCTACGAAGTGTCTCTGCCCCAGGGACAACCAACTTGTGATGTTTAAATTATGAATTTAGATACGCATTAAGGGTCGTCGAGTAATGCCTTTCAACCATCCATCCACATCTTCACCGACAAAAATTCGTCAAAATTAAGAGTGACATTTAATTTAAATTGCTTGTCGAGTGGAATATGTTGGTCAAAAAGATGATGTGTTTCTTAGACGAGGTGAATAAGGTAGGTAATAAAAATGCTCCATTAGAGGAGCGAGAGTCTCATTTGATTTAGTTATATCGAAATGGATGCAAATTGGTTTCTCGATTCGTATTAATTAAGAGAGTAGTATCTGCGAGTGTGTGTCGGCCACAAAGTGGGAAGCATGCGCCCTCTGCGAGGACAATCCTTTGCCAATAAAGTCGTCCAAAGGACGTTCCGGGTTCCAGGCGGTAAATGGAGTTAGTCGAATGTCCCTCCAAGACCCAAGATAGTCGGATAGTCACCAATGTCATTGGCAAGGGGAGAAACAACTCAAATGAACTCTTTCCCAACCGAATGAAATTACTGCAGCAGATTCTTTCTTCTTTAAATAAACAAAAAAGGGAAAATGTAAATCATGGTATTAATGTATTTTATTGTATGTATGATGTATAGTGTTTTTGATTTATTGCGTTTGCCGCCGACGAATATGGCGGCGGCATGCTCCTTCTAACGTATGCCGTCTCCTCTTGCTGATTTATGGACCGAGTTCGGAAAGTCGCTCCCGAAATGGACCGGTAAGGGAAATAAAGAATGGCGAAATAGAATACGAGTTATTTAGATCGCTACAAATCATCCTCCTCACCAGGAAATTGTAAAAAAATCCACCATATATAACTGTTGTGCTCTTCTCTGCTCTTCACTCTTCACTCTCCACTCAAATAATTTTAATCAAGTTGTACGAGTACGAGTTTCGCTGAAAACGCAATTAAAGACGTTGGGTGTGGTAAGGTAAGGGCTTCATTAGCGGCTCGGTTGCAGTGTTTCCTCCAAGATAACACTCCAACTATCTCCTCGAGAGCAACACGCAAAGCAACATAATAAAGTACCCCTTTCCTAGTTCTCTACAAGCAAAGCAAAAGCACCTCATCGAATTGCCAGCCAAAAAACAAATACGTAGCTCAATAAAATGCAGACGTACGCTCATTGGGCACAACTAAATCCTGCGGCAGCTGAAATTAATACGTTTAACCCTTAAAAAGCGTCGATAGTCACGTTTCGAATTTCGCACGGTCGACGTATTCATCCCCGTCCCCGACGACAATGCCCCGGATTGTTTAATATCATTTTAATTAAACCCCACGCGTACGATCCTCCAGCAATAAAATTCGGATAAACTGTCCTCTGCAAACAACATAAAAACCAAAAGGCGACTACTACCTTCCATATTATTATCTTGCCAAACACTGCTATACTACTAGTTGTGTACTACCTTTCATTTTAATTAAGTATAAAGAGAAAGCTTTGAAAGTGAAACTACAATGTACTAAACTTTCAACAAAATACCATATTATTGTTAACTGTACTAAAACATGTATTATATATCTAGTGAATCTATATTTTAGCTGTAACTCAAACACAACAACGTTTTTGATGTCAAATATAGTTCATTGGGGTCCATCAACAACTGAATAACAAAATAACAAAAGAACCTAAAAACCAGGTATTGCAGAAGAAAATAATTTAAAATTTTAGTTTTAACTTTTCTATTTTTACTGGTTACAATCCGTTGAATTAAAAATGAATTATTAGTATAATGGATAATTCATTATGTCTGCAAAGAATTTTGCCATATAAAAGCTGATGACATTTTGAGAAAAAAATGTCCTTATGTCCGATTCATTTTAGTTTTGGAGTTATGGCGGTTTAGAGTTTTAACAAACTTTAATTAATTTTAACAGAAAAGATCAAATTAGCCATGGAAATCAGTTCTAAATACATATTATAAATGACTTTTACAATGAAAAAAATTCTCTTCAGTCTTAACTTCATAAATTTTTATTAAAAACGTTAAATAAAAATTATTTTCAGATGTGAAAAACAATTTGTTTTTTCGTTACCATAGCTAATTTTATTTTGTACTGGCTCCAAAACTCCAATTAAAACTAAAGTGATTTGGACATATGTTCATAGGACTTTCTTTTCTTAAAATGGTATCAGCTTTCATATGGCAAATTTTGTCACAAAGCTAAAGAATCACCCTGTATACACAAGTTTGTTATACAGTGTTATTGAAAACTATTCCAAATCTTCTTCAGATTTCTCTCATGAAAATAAAAATAGTTTGTAGTTTATATAAACATAATCTCCGAAGTCGTTTCATAAAGTGAGCTACAGCCTTTTAAAGTTATCAATAAGTATAGGTTTGTGTTCGTTTATTTTGTATGAATCATAATACAATTACGAAAAGTATTGATGAAGTATTTTTTTAAATACCTACAATAAAATAAAATAAATAAAATAATCTACGGCTAAAATAATTTTTTTAAATTAAATTTTGTTGACCGTTAATAAAATAGTAAAAGGCACATTCTACTGATTTTGAATAAGAATTGTTAAGAATTAAATGGAAAACACTAATTTAAAAAAAACATATGAAGAAACATGCAAAAAAATTGAAAAAAAATCACGAAAGCGCATCCTAACTGTATTAGGATTCATATCAAATTTCAAAACTTTACTTCAATTTGTTTTATAATAAACGAACAAAAATCTACCAATTGATAGCACCTTTAAAAGGATGAAGCTCCTTTTAAAAAGCGAGATCGGACATATTTTTATTTAATCTTTTCTTTTTACTTTTATAAAGGGACTCTACTCTTAAGGGGATGCGGAATAATTTCGAATCACCTTGTATACTGTAGAAACCTTATATTTAAGATAGAATCATCAGGCACAAAAAGTATCTTAACATAAAGTTAACATTTCAGTTGTTTGGTGGAACTGGAAGACAAGTTAATACCATCGTTGTTCATTAAAACTATCGTTGTTCAGGGTTTCACCTCAAATATTAAATGACAAAATACCTTCGTTAGTAAGAGTTTCATTTAAGACGCCTCAATACCATATGCGTTTTTCCGATCTAAAAAAACCATTCTTTTCTTTATAATTTTTATGTTTGCAAATAAATGGTATGATAAAAAATTGTTTCTATTTTTTTTGTAGAAATCACAAAAAAATGATGTTTTTGATGTTTTAAGGTCAACATTGATAGTAGCACTGTGTTGAAGTTGTCTTAGTCTCCTTTCGAAGATCTGAGATTCAGCATAATATTATATGCTCTTCGGCCTATACCAAAGTTGTTTCAGCCAAATTTACGACTGAGGTAATTCGGAGTTTAAACTCATTGTTGAGATTCCATCATCGGGTGATGTTGGTTTATAGTTGATTCGTTAGATGCTTTCTATCTCATTTTTACTAACGAAATGATCCATATGGGTAGAAGCTAGACAAAAATCGTTATTATTACGTTTGGCATTAAAAACTTGTACTTTGGAGGTGAACTGTTTAATGCCTAACCTACTGAGAACGGTAGATTGTTGAATACATGCCTATTGTAACGATTTTCTTCTCGCTTTCACTCATATAGATGGTTTTGTAAGAAAACATCTAACGAGTCAACTCTAAACCAACATTAACTCGATAGGGTTAGAAACTTCTATCTCAGGATCGAGAAACATATTATGTAGTTAACACTTATATTTTTATTAATTGAGACATAATGATTTGTAGAATCACGCTTATAATAAACGTTTCCATTTAACAAGCAAAATGGTAACCATTACAAATTACATGTTTCTTCTTCAACGTCTAGATCTTAAGTCCTCTTTTCTATTCCATCTTCTTTATTATTTTTGGAAAATACCTTTTGTATAATCATCGCTACAAAGTTTTGTATTGAATCCATTAAGATGGTTAACATACCAAATCATAAATCATGTTTATTGGAACAATTCGCAAGAATGCTTCGATTTCTAGGAATGAAAATTTCGTGATTTATCTGAAAACTTACAAATATCAAATATCAAAATACAAGATTTTGTTAATTATAAGTTCAAAGTATTTGTATTTACTAATTAGCCGTATTATTGCAATATTAAAAATACAGGGTGTGCTAAAATGATTGTGGTTTCATATGTAGGCAACCAAATACGCAGGTTGGTACAACAAATCTTAAAAAAAAAATCTCCTAGAAATCCAGTGGCGTAGCAATTTTTTTTCCAAAATCTCTAATTTCACAGCAAATGTCAAAAACTCAAAATGTTTTTCTTCATTTTCAAGGCAGATACTAACACAAAACAAAGCTTTACGCACTGACTTTGCTTTTCACTAGTAATTATATTAATTCAAATGGTTTTGTTCGCTTCAGTCTTCTTACTAGATTTCTGTTGTCGAGGAGTTGGATGACTTCAATATTTTCATGTTTGTGTAGTCTTTCTTCAAGTTTCTGGGCGAACCTCTGGACTTCATTGCCTCTACGTGTAGATCTCTGTGAAGATCATTATTTCTGATGTACCATGGAGCATCAACGATGTTTCTTAGTACTTTATTTTGGAACCTTTGTATTATATCCATGTTAGTTGGTTTTGTGCAGCCCTATAACTGAATTCCGTACGTCCAAACTGGTTTTAGAATTTGTTTATAAACCAAAAGTTTATTATGAATGGATAAAGAAGAATTTCTTCCTATTAGCCAATACATTTTACTATATCTCAGTCCTAATTCTTGTCGTTTCTTTTTGATGTAAGCTTTCCAACAAAGTTTTGTATCCAACGTCATACCAAGGTATTTAGTTGTGTTTGTATAGGGCACTATGTGATTATTTATATTTACTGGAATATTTTGTATTCGTTTATTTGTGAAATTTATATGAACTGATTTATCTTTGTTTAGGGTAATTCTCCACTTTTTCGTCCAATGTTCAATTTGGTTTATGGCTGTAACGCCTGCGTTGCTTCCTTATTGGTATCTCCAACCGATAGTATGGCAGTATCATCTGCGAAAGTTGCTAATATATTATTTTCTTGCTGATGGAGATCAGATGTGTATAATAAATATAGAACTGGTCCTAGTACACTCCCTTTTGGTACCCCTGCCTTTATTTCCATCAATTTCGAGTAGACGTCTTCTTGTTTAATTCTGAAGAATCTTTAGGTTAGATAGGATTCCAGTAGTTTTGAGAATTATTTTGAAAGAGTAGATCTTAACTTATAAATAAATCCCTCATGCCAGATCTTGTCAAAGGCCTTTGCCACATCTAGGAAGACCGCAGAGGAGATTTTTTTCTCTTCAATCGCTTTTTCGATTACGTTCGTTATTCTATGGACTTGATCAATCATCGAATGTTTATTCCTAAATCCGAATTGATGATTGGGGATTAAGTTTTTATTTTCTATGATGAGTTTAAGCCTTTTTAGTATTTTTCAAAGAGTTTTGACAGACTTGACGGTAGGATGTCTTCTCATGGGGTGGCTTTCCAGGCTTTGGTATCATTATAACTTCCGCGATTTTCCATAAGCTAGGTACGTATTTCAATCTGAATGCAGCATTTACTAGGTTAGTTATTTTAACAATGGCTTTTCTAGCCAGCTGGTGCAGAATTTCTCCGGTTATTAAGTCAAATCCTGGTGCCTTTTTACGGTTTATGTTATTCTTAATTTCTTCTTTGACTGCTGCGTTGGTTACAAATTTAATTTCTTCAGTTTCTTGGCAAACATAATTTTCATTTAGTTTAGTTTCTTCTTGGGTCTCGGTCGTTTGGAAAATATCTTGTAAGATCTCGGCAAATATTTGAGCTTTTTGATCATTTCTTCTGGCCCATCTGTTTGTCTGATCGGAGGAATCTGCATTACTGGTCTTTTGATTTTTTTTGTTGCTTTCCAAAAAGGGTAATCAGTACTATTATCATGGGTTAGAACTTTTAGAGTGGCATTGATGGTTTCGTCCTTTAGCATCTTGATTTCTTTTCTTAATTTCTGCGTGACATTCTTTCATTTCAAAAATAAACGGGCGTTACCGAACTTTATGTACACCCTGTATGTTTGATACACACATCCAATTTCCAAGGAACAGAGAATGTCTATCAAAAATGAGTAAAATAGTCATTGTTAAATGTCCGACCGATTTTCTAAAAAAAAAAATGAAATACGGAAATTACGAATTTTGTTCCAAATTTTATATTCACCCTGTATGTAACCAATGTGCATTATTATTATGGACTATGTTGTGGGGATACAACTGTAAAACTATGGCTGGAAGTAAAAATTTCACAAATAATTTAAATATAATTTTCTTCCATATTTGGTAGTACATAAAGAGGCTTAATGACATAACGGTAATTAAAATATGGTGATAGTTATTTTGAAGAAGTTGTTAAAATTAATTTGAAAATAGCGTTGTCATTGTTGAAGGTGTGGAATTAAAAAAAATAAAGAGGAGGAAGGATCGGTTGTAATGGCTATAAATTAAAAGTTTTAATTTTGGTATTGCATGCCGTGATAGAGGTAGTAAAAAGGTAAATGGGTGACAATTTAAGCGCAATAAATCACCCAATTAGGAGTGTAACGAGGTATCATTTGGAACTAATGATGCTTATTATAATAAAATTAATGGGGCAGTGAAAAGTTTAACGTGCATGCATGTGAGATGGTTGCTTTTCTACGCTCGCATAAAATCTTAAACGACACTCAACGCTTTGCCTGCTTCGTCGTAATTCGCTTGGACATTCGCCAATATTACTATTTACGATCTTGTTTACTTTTCATGCGGAACGTTCCTCCTTTTCTATGCGAGCTTGCGGTTCCAATAAAATCCGCCATCCGCCCTGATTTCTCTCCATTTTCCACCGCAAAAAGCTGCCGAGCGGTGCTTTCAAGTCTAGACGTAGTAGACATGCTTTATTCTTGTTGTAATTAAGAATGTAGCAGGGAAGAGGTTCATCAATATTTTAAAGGAACAAGCCTGGCGTCTTGTGGTTCGGTGAGGTACGAGCTCCAGCAAATGTAAATCCCAATTAAGCTTGTCCAGGATGGCGGAATGTTGGGCGAGGGGAGCTGCAGGCCGACCACAAGACAACTGATTGATTCACCTAAGCACATGTCCACCGAGGATACCGTCGTAAATTACAATCGTCCTTCTTGCTTCGATTCCTTGTTCCTAAATCAAGGCTTTATTTATAGAAGCACTGTGTGCGTTTTAATTGAATTCATATTTTTTTGCGTCTTTCCGAATTGGACTGTTCACTGTTCGGACTGTCGGAATATGTGGTGCATTCGATGATACGTATCAAATCCTGGAATGGAAAGGGAAAGCGACCGCTCATGAATATGTATGCTAGTTATACATGTGGGGCTGGATGAGTCATCTCTTCTGCTCTTCTCTCTGTACTATCGATATGATGGATATTAGGGCGAAACGACACGATACTCGACGTCTACACGTGGGATTTCCGCAGAATGAAGCTTTTTTGTTTTTTCATCAGCGCTCCAAATTGATTCGTTCTGTTTTGCTCCCTGTTGGACATGAAAAGATTTTACTCGTTTAAATCCACCACTACAAAGTATCATACAAGCCATCGAAATGTTCCAACAAACGAATTTTCCATTTTCACACCACCAGCACCGCCACCAAGAGGGAACGATGCAAAATCTTATTAGAGACAGCATGACAAATGGAGCGTATCTACTTCATAATCATTTAATCCGCGTTAACCCTCTCGCGTCATCACCCTGAGTAATGTCTCGAAATGGGGGTGACTTACATTCCGTACTTACCATTTCAAACCATTACGCTCAATAAATGAACGAGTTAATAACTTTACTACATCTTCATTGCACTCAACTAGATACCTACTTTTTCTCTAACAAAACAAAAATCCAACGAAAATGTTAAATAAAAGCATCTCTCGTTTCTTGTCATAGTTGCTAGTTGCAGTTTATATACTTTCAGTGCTCGACAAGAAAAACATTCTAAATCACATCCTGTCATTTTTCAGCGCTCCCCGTCCTCATCGCATTTTCTTTCTTATAATAATTTTCACGCATGCCCGCGTTTTATCTCTATTAAAATCTCTTTGATATTGAAATCATGTGACGTTTCATTAATTTCGCGTCTTTCTTGCCTCTGATTTTTGTTTTCTTATTAAAGTTTCCGAATGAACATCTAAAAAATAAAATTGGAAAGCTGAGGGGAAGCAAAATTCTAGGAGGTGCATAATAAGTGCTGAAGGCTTTTCGGCAGTTAAAACTTGTGTCACGCGATGTAATGTGTGGAGTGTGGATAGATTAAAATGGATTATTTTATACTTTTATGATTAGATTGCGTTAAATAGCAAAATGAACTATAATAAAAATCTACAACGGCAAAAACCTGAAATTTTTTCATGACGGGAAATGAGATAAAAATGATAAATGCTAATGTGCTTCACATTTATTATTACATATTTAACTCCAATTTTATACCTCAAATATGTTATGCCATAAGTAAATCTTAAATTTGCAAGAAATGATTTATGATGCATGTAAAGGTGTTCTACATTTGAGAGTTGCTTATTTTTTATCAACTAAATCTTGTTATTAAAAACTTAATTTCGTTCTCGAAAGAATACTACAGAAATCTTATACCCATTTCAACATTACTTAAAAAAGGCAAATTTTCTTTAATTAAATCAAATATAGAAACTTTTCTGGTATAGTTGAACCTCGTACCAAACCGGAATTCCAACCTAACAGACATTGAATCAAATCAGCGACGCTGAATTTTCCTACCCATGTTAAAGAGTATTAGTAGTAGTCCCCACTACAATCCTCTAGCTAGTAGGAGTAGTCTCCACTAAAACTCTCCAGCATAGCTAAAAATTTCAGCGTCCCTAAGTTGATTCAATCTCAATCAGGTTGGAATTCCTGTTTGCTGGCCGGTCCTACTCATAGATAATATAATTTATATAGAATGTAAACTCAATGCTAAATTTTGATAACACAAAAAAACTTGGCCCCAAAAGTATAGATGGTGATAGATGAACCTAAAGAAAATATCAACTTGGCGAATCATTTTTTTGTTGTCAGAATTGATAGTTATGTGATAGTTAGCTTTAAAAATGCATCAGTATCATGTTTTTTTAGAGAAATTATACTTGAGTTTAAAAGGGTCTTGTTACTGTTACCGTTGGATTTTCATTAAATTGTTATTAATTCTAGATTTAGGTATGTTTACTTTTTCTACTTACATCCTAGGCTTACATCTCACATTTTTAAAATATTTTATTAATTTTCAAGAATACTTTTAAACTGGGTTTATACAATTGTCCTTGCAATATCTAAGTGAGAGACATTGTAAGGTTTTCCAGGTAATCCTAGGAGAATGGATTTGGATTTTCAAAAGACGTAGAAGTTTAAAATTTATATTTTATAATTTATTTTTGAGTAAATCATAGTTCTACTTTTATAACATCTAAAATCTTCTTTAAATCTGTTTTACAGATTTACAGTTTGTATGTAACTCTATACAATTTCTAATTTTTAAATAAAATGTTTAAATATAAAATTTTATTTATTATGTTATATTCTACAAATAGGGTGGTTTGTGTAAATATGTATCTTTAATTATAGTTAATAAGTAATAAATTTGTATGAAAATTTAACAATAACCCTTTCAAATTAAAGATACATGTTTATAAAATAATAAAACTACAAAATACAAAATACAAAAAACAAATATGAAAATTGCCGATTCAAAATTCCCGCGCGTCTAAAAATACTTGGCCCCAAAAAACCAGAGGGCGCTTTTACGTTATCGAAAGGTACTATTGAGTTAGCATTCTATATGTATTATGTTATCTATGGTCCTACTATAATTGGCAACTCTAATGTCATGTTTGTAATAGTATATTAAAAAACAAGTTTCATATTTTAATGGACAAGTGCTCCTATCGACTTATGAAACGAGTTTTTTATACTATTTTTTCTATTTTGCGCCTTTTTATCTATTTAAAATAAAATATTATACTTTTCAATTTTAGTAACTTTTCTGGTAATTGGCAACTCTAATGTCAGGTTTGTCAAATCATCAAATAACCTGTAAATCGCTTGGCAACTGCCACTATAAAATCAATAAACTTCAATGCTACCAACTTCGAAAATATACATTCCCCTGCTAAAAACAGTTCGCTTATAAGCGAACAGTTTTGAGTGCTCTAATAACCGTATTATAGACGCAAAATAGAAAAAATCATAAACTAACCTGTAAATTGCTCGACTACCGCCATTTTAAAATGAAGTTTCAGTGATACCAACTTATAAAAGATACCATTCACTGCTATTGGGAATTTTAACTGCGTATAGATGGCGCTATAAATGGAGGATATTCGGTACTTGTCAGTGTCAAAGATTATGTTTAAAATGCATTCTCGTACCTTATAACTACGTATTCAACAAAACACAATTAGATTTATCATTTAAAACTTTAGTAAATCTCAAAAAAACATGTACCAATGCGTTAAATCAAAAACGTAAGTACCGAATATCGTGGGCGTACAAGGAAAACCCAAAATGCAACTTTCGAGAAAAACGCATTTTAATGTTATAAGGCCAGTGTAAAATCCAGTTTTACTATTTAATAGTTAAAATAATTTTCCTAAATAAGCGCACGGTGGACTTAAGGTTTTCTTGTAAGTTGTATCACACTAATATGGACTCAATTCTTTAAAAAAGTGGACTTAGTAGGTTTTCCTTGTACGCTCATGATATCCAAGTTAATATTTTGCCACCAGAGGGCGAGCGGAATCTAAAAATTCCCAATAAACACACTAAAAACAGTTCGTTTGTAACCTTTTTCCGCGACTATTGAATAAACGAATTACGTTTGATCTTTTCGATAAGTAATGAAATTCATTACTACATCTTTGACATTATTCAACATGCTCGGACCGTAAGCTGCAGTATTGGAAACCCATTGAGGAATAAGCAATGTATTATGGGTAATTTGTAATTTTAACCACACAATAAAATTTACATAGAAAAAAATCAAGAAATATCAAAAATATGAAAAATAACGTCAAAAAATTTGTTCCATAAAATATAAAAAAGTCGTGAAAAAAGTATAGTATTCTACTGTATTCTACTTGCAAGAAAATAGCCATTATTCACGAAATTGCGACACGATTAAGGGTGCGTTCCACTAATGAACTCTATAGCCCACGACCGCAAAATTTTCCCGTTCCACTGGCTCAAAAGTTCAACATTCAACAAACGACCACAGAAACCCACGAATAAATACGGTCGTTGTGAGCTTCTTGCGGTCGCCATCGATGACGTTTTTATGCATGAAAGAAACATCTGCGGTCTTATGTGGAACGACTTTGCGATCGTCGCCGTCGTGGGTATTGGGAGTCTTTGTGGAACACGCCCTAGGTAGGCGAGTATCGGTCTTCGTGAATAATGGCTATTATTTCTCGCTCGTTGAATAATATACTATTCTTAGTAGACGCAAAATACAAAAAGTTATTAATGTGAAAAAAATGGCGTACTACTAGTTCATCGACAATTCATTTCGACCTTTTATCGACACTGATGTTTCAACGGCAGTACGATTAATAAACACCTCATTTTAGAACCAATCAAAATACGAGATTTGATTTTTCTCGTCCAATAATACGACGTTTATACTGAAAAATGTCAGAGATGACATATTACAGCGACAAAAAGCTATCTGCATTTTATCAGCGAAAAATGTCCATGTGTATACATATTTTTCGCTTATAGAATCCAATGATTGGTTGTAACTGACATGTGACTTGTATTTCCCTCCTTCTCCTAGCTGCTTTCATTTTCGTGTTTCATATAAAAATTTTGAGTTGTTTATTAATCTTCCTAAAATAAACTCGAGGTTGACCTTTTTTGTTGGATATTGTTGCTTTTAATCAACTCAAGTTTGGTTGTCCTTTTGGTAATTGGGAATTTTTAGATTCTTACCTTTCATTCATTCATTTTTGCCTTTAAACTCCAAGGACGATCGTCGCCCCCCCCCCCCCCCCACAAATAAATCCTGGTTGCGCCACTGCCCCGACAAATCATATTTATATTTAAATTAAAATTAACAGATACACCATCTTAGCAAGTCCAAAATCATTACAGAGTATGTTTGATTGCATAGTTGTTTGTTTTTTTTGACAGTACTACTGAACAAATCGGCATTTAAAGTAATAAAATTAATCTTAAAAGTATTAGAAAGATAAAATATACAATAAGTACAATAGTATATTGTTTTATTAAGAGTAAAAGAAGTATGAACTCTACGAGTTTCGCATATACATGCGAGTCACAGAAAGTAGTTTTACTCCGAATAAAACAAGCTATTTTTTTCTTAAAACGTCGAAATTTTTAAAATAGTAATCTAATAAATAATTTTTTCGTTGATCGTTTATTAAGGAGTATTTTTAATGTATACAAAATCATTCATTAATGACCCCTATTAATGCATGATTTTTGTTTAATGGTTGATTTTGGAGGTGCCCTCTGTTGATGACGTTTCTAACGAAATTTTCTTCGAAGTATACTACAATTGTGTATATAAAGTTAGTTTAATTTGTTTTAACCTAATTAAAATTATAAATAAAATAAATACCTTTGTGAGGTTATGTACACATCAAGTCATCATTAATTGACTATAGAACTCTCTGATAATAGACAACCCTGTTCGTTTAATTAGACTTCGGTTATGATCGATCGGGCTCGTATTTTTTAATTGTGACATTTCGAAAAAGCTTGTACAAATGATAGTTTTTTCTAGTTAATCATATGCACGATCAACGAAAAAATATTGTAACCAACTCGTAGGTTAAAAAACGATTAATAATCTCGAAAATTAACGCACTCGCGTTCCGCTCGTGCTTTAAAATTTCTCGATTATTAATCGCCCCTTTTAACCAATTCGTTGGTTAAATAATTATTAAAATTTGACATTTAATTTACGTACAAGACATAATACAATGTGCATATTGGGTTGCCTAAAATGCATTTCTACTCCGACTTTTAAATCCTTGTCAATGTAAAGTAGAACCGATGGTAACCGATTTACTTCGGAAATGCACGAAGATGACCATAGATTTAAAGAACATAAAAATTATATGTCCATGAAACTATGGCCACCTCTGTAATTTTTTTATTTATGGAAATGGAAATTTTACTATATTATATGGCATAAAAAATAGTATGTTGTTTTATTAGGAGCTAAATTGATACTTTTCAGTGGCGAGTTCGCAACGTTTTGCGAACGAGGTACTGAAAAGTACTTTAGCTCCGAATAAAACATGCTATTTTTCTTCAAATGTCTATTTAAAATTAAAATAATTAATATTTTCACTACATATGCTTACATGATTCAAATGATCTTTGAAACATGGTAGGTGGCGTAAAAGGATGATCTTGTTCGATTATTTCCGATTTATATTATATTAAAATTATATTATAGTCCATTAAAAAACGAGTTTCATAAGTCGCATATTATAGTATGCTTTCAAGTTTAAAAAAACGAGCCGCTTAGCGGCGAGTATTTTAATGAACAAGTGTTACTATCGACTTATGAAACGAGTTTTTTTATACTATTTTTTCTATTTTGCACCTTTTTATATATTTAAAAGAAAATGTTATAGTTTTTAATTTTAGTAACTTTTCTGGTAGTTGGGAACTCTAATGTCAGGTTTGTCAATGTGACACTTTAACGTGGGGAGTTTGCAACGTTTGGAGGACAAGACGCGTGGCGTCGAGTTATACAATTTTGCGAACGAGGTACTGAAAAGCACTTTAGCTCCGAATAAAACATGCTATTTTTTTTCAGACGTCTGTTTAAAATTAAAATAATTAATATTTTCACTACCTATGCTTATATGATTTCAATGATGTTTTAAACAAAGTAGGCGGTGTAAATGTCAAAGGACAATCTTGTTTGATTATTTCCGAATTATTGGTGTCTACTTGACAATTCTATCAAAAATGTTTACATTTTTTATGATAATAGTTGAAGCTCCTCATTTTTTCAGCTATCTAATTTGTAAAGATATGATTTCTATTTTTGTAGAAGGTTGGTGTGATTCATTATAAGGAGATGAATACTTTTGTGCTTGAATGAAACGTACTTATCCTTATATTTACCAAATTTTATTTCATTTCATCAGAAGAGTACTACAAATTTTTTTTGACCTAAAAATAGGTATAGAATAGTCACAATAGTTATTTTTAAGAATTTTTCAATATTTTAAAAAAGTCAAAAGTTAAAAAAAATTAAATTTATCTATAATTAATTTTTTAACTAGTAGGAGTGACAGGGAAAGACAACTTACACTATAAAAGTTACTAGAAAAATAACCTAACAGATTTTGACAGGAACTTTAGATTATTTTGGCTTTTTAATGATAAAATATGTTCAGAAACATAATTAAAATCCCCATTTCTTTGCACTGAATACAAAATACATGTAATGTACATACATTAGTAATTCAAATGTTATGAATAATATTTTGAAGTTATATGTCAAAAATCATCCAAAATAATTATCAGGTCTAAATCTTGCTGACTTTTAACCAATCAGGGACGTTAATTTTTGGCGTTTTAGCGCGGGAAATTTAAATCACTCCTCTTAGTTAAAACATGAAGTATAGTTAAATTTTTAAAAATTGTGACGATATAAAATAAAATGTATTTGTATAAATTTACAATATAATACAAAGAAGATGGGTAAGAGTTCAGTCTTAAGTATTTTTCTTACCGTCAGAAATCAAAAAATGGGGTTGATTTTAATCATTATATTGAGCATCATGGTTGAGCACGTGCTTGACTTGTAGGTTACGAGGTGTGATCCATCAAATTTGGTAGTTCTTAAAAAAGACGTTGAAATTTAACTTAAAAATGGTAATGCATGAGAAAACTTGATTAAAAAATAATAAAACGATGGAGCTAAATTTAAGAAGGAATTCTCGTAACAAAAATGGTGCGGCGATGATGAATGATGGTTGATGATATCATCAAATAATATAAGATAGTGCGTCGCTATGAATCGTACAACTTTTATTTGAAACATTTTTTTCACAAACGCTGCATTTCGAAAATAAATGGACGTTGCCGAACTCTTTTTATTTAAAATTGAAACCCTTGTAATTTCTAAACTATTTATCTAAAAAAAATAAAAAAAACATGGCCTGTAAACCTCTACAAAGAAGCTATAATATTAAGCAAAAAAAAATTGAGGTTGTCATTTGAAAAAAAAAGTTGAGTATCGCTTGACCTTCACCGTACTGGCCAAGGTCATGGCAATATTCTTAAAGAATGCGTCTCTAAGAATAGTAAAACTTTTATTTCAAACATTTTTTTCAAAAATGCTTTATTTCAAAAATAAATGGTAGTATTTTTTGAACCATTTAATTTTAGGATGTGGCTTTGCACATACAGCATGTACGAATAAATGGATATTTGCACATACAGTATTTACGAAAAAATGACTATTTGGACATACAATATGCATGAACATATGAGCATTCAAATTATCACATGCAATACGTCGAAATACTAATTTTTCTAATATTTTATTAACGGTATCTAATACAAAGGGGTGCACAAAAAACGGCCAACGATGTAGCTTCGTTATTTCTTATCCGATTATAATAAGTGATATGTCAAATTAAATGGTTTGAAGAATACTACTATCAGATAATAATGGATTAATTTTATATTTGAAAAGATCAGAGGAGAAGGAGGCAACTTTTCTTTTTTAAATGGCAACATATTTTTTTCGATTGAGAAAAATCATTAACAAAAATAATCTAAACCAACTATACAGGGTGGTGATTATTTCCATGCTTACCATTGGTATCTTTTAAAGTCGAAAAGATACGAGATCGGTTAAATTAAAGAAAAGTTGCTCATTTTTATGGCCATTAAAAATCTGAAAGAAAATTTAGGATATTTAAAGTCGTTGTAAAATTATGGACAAAAAAACAAAGAATGTGATTTTAGAAAATAATTTATATTTGCGAAGCCATTACTGTTACATCAATGAAATTTGGTACCTTTAAATTGCTGACTATTTTGAGTTAAATGACGTAAAAAAATGTTTTTTGACCTCCTAGATTCGAAGCCGCGACATTTAACTTTTTTATTTCTTATGGCCGCCATGTTGGATTTTTACATCATCAGATAATAAATAATAATACATTTTCAGATTGCTAATTAATTTTAATATATTCCTTTTGAAAATGTGTTAAACTTAAGAATTTGTATATAAAATAAATGAAAGCAATAAGAGCATTTTATGTAAATTTTCCTTTTTTTATTGTTGGAATTTTGATGAAATTTATAGTTTCATTTGAGGCGATATTTTTATGATATGTTCATAAAACATTGATTTCATTTTTTTTGATACTAATTTTTTTATTTAATTATTTTTTTTATTTTTTTTTTAATTTATTTATTATTATTAATTTTTAATTTAATTTAATTTTTTTTTTTTTTTTTAATTTATTATCTTATTTTAATCAATTTATTTTAATTTATTAATAATTTATTAATTTTTTAAATTTATTAATAATTAATTAAGAAGCAATATTTAAAAAAATAATAAACTCAAAACTCAAAAACAAAAAAAAACAATTGAAATAACTTAAAAAAATAATAATAAAAAAATTAAAAAAAAATAAAACAAAAAATTTAAAAAAAAAAATAAGAAAAAAAAATAATTAAAAAAAAATTATTGGTATATGTATAGTTTTATCAATTAAAAGAAATACTATTTATTTAATAGATTTATTATAATCTTCAATATTTGTACACTATTCGTATCCACTCTATGACATCTCTCTAAACAGTACTCGTCTCCTTAACAACCATATTTTAGTTCACTTGATTCTTGATTACCTACACAGAATAGTTGGTTTAGATTATTTTTGTAAATGACTTTTTTTAATCGAAAAAATATGTTGCTGTTTGAAAAAAAAGTTGCCTCCTCCTCCTCTGATGTTTTCAAAAATAAAATTATTCTTTTATTATTTGATAGTAGTATTTTTCAAACCATATAATTTGACGTATCACTTATTAAAATCGAATAAGAAATAATGAAGCTACATCGTTGGCTGTTTTTTGTGCACCTCTCTGTATGCATGAGTTTTCATTTTATATTATTGTAAAAATAGTGAATAAATTTTTTTTGAGTACTGTTTAGTTATTATACCTAGGTATTTAAAGTAAGTTATATTAATAAGAAAAATTATATTCAGATTAAAAATTAGAACATTGAAATATACCTAAGTTATTAGATACTGTTAATAAAATATTAGTAAAATTAATATTTCGATGTATTGCATGTGGTAATTTGAATGATCATATATTCATGCATACCGTATGTCCAAATAGTCATTTATTCGTAAATACTGCATGTGAAAATAGCCACATCCTTAATTTTTTATGTGACTTATTTAAATCGGATAAAAAATAAGGATGCTACATCGTTGGCCGTTTTTTGTGCATACTTCTGTTTAAAATTGTTGTTGTAAAACTTTTGTGTCCAGATGAATGGCTTACAATAAAATTACTTGTTTCCAATTTGTTTAATTTTGAAATTGATATAATCTACAGAATTCTGAGGCACTGTGGAAAAGTTAAATTATGCTAAAGTGAGAAAAGATATAAAGATACCAATACATAAAAATGAGAAGTGTAAAGTTTTTCAAGTTTTACAGTTAACGGTTTATTAGTAATATTTGTAGTGTGAAGTGAAGTATAATAGTAAGTAGGTTATATTATGAAGGTAGTTATACATAGTGTGGTGACGCTTTTTGGGAAAAGCTTTGATTTAAGTGTTGATGAGTTAATTATAAAATTGAAAGGTGTAGGATTGGATGATGGAAGGTTGGGGAATTAGGTGTGTATTTTGGGTTTGGGAAGAGTGTAAGCAGGAGGAGGAGGAGGGGGGAAAGCAAGTTTAATTATAAAGTGTGAGAGAGAGTGGCGTGTATAGTGCACGCATCAAAGGTTCCACATAACGTGTCAAATGACATTATCGCACATTACCGACACCCTCTGACGGCAAGTGCGGAGCTTTGACGATCCAATGAGCTTACGAACCGTGCACCATTCATGCTAATACGATTATCTTTATACACAACCAACTACCATAATCATAGCATTTCGCTAAATATACATATTAATGACGCAACTTGATATTGTTTGAGTCGAGGATGAGGAGTAGAAAAAGTGTCGACTACCGAACGATTTTGGCGGTGGCGGCGGCGGCGGCGGCTACATCCAGGATTTAATGCTAGTGTTGTAAGATGTCTGCGGCAGGGCACAAGCACTAAGTTTTAGTCATGTACGCGACCACGATCTGCCATTTGCATGTAATATACCAACTTCTAAAAGGGGTTCGGTGGGCGTGGGTGACTTGCTCCTCTAAATGGAAACCTTGCACTGCACTGTACCCTCTTCCAAATATCAACTTTACTCAACCACCTTTACAAAAACTTAACCAACATAACATAAATAAAAGCTTCATGAGTTTTGTTGTTTAAAATTTTGTTGTCATGTAAACAATATGGCGGGGGCTTTGGGTTGTTTGGTTTGTCGAGTCAAAAACGAAATCCACTTGCATTATGAGGCTGTTAGTGTTTGGTTTACCGCGATGGGCAGTGATGGATGCGTGCCTGTCCCGGAAACAGTTAATCAATTGTTCTGGCGCACATCGCACACCGTACGCATAACATAGCTTATTATTCCCTTCTATGCCACGCTGACAGCCTTTGTTAAGCGACCATCATTACTCTGCCAATCAACGACTCGCTCATCACTCTTACAAACGGTAGCACTTAGCAGTAGCCACAAAACACATTTTTTTTATTTTATACAAACTCAATTGTACTACTACTACAAACTACTACTACTCGTAAATGTTAAGTAAAAGGGACATTAAAAGGGAAAAGATGATTTCTGCACTGGAAGCGCAAGCTAATTTGAATATAACGATTGCGCGTTTCGGATAAATAGCACAATTTGCCAGTAATTGAATGAAGAGAGGAAAGTGATTAGAGAATTTGGAAAAAAATGTCGTTAGTGGTGGCGTTTAATTGTGATATGGCATGTCTTGTTGGTTTAATATGCAAGACGTGTATTTATGTTGTGTGTCGGGTTTTGGTCGTAAAACGGTAGACAAAACTTGATTCCTCGCGGGTGGCTATAACATATCGATTACTTTCCCTGAGAGTCGGCCGCCGCCGCCGCCCCCGCCATGGCATGGCGTCGCATGCAAATCAGCATGGCGGCGGCGCCGCGACGGCTTACTACGCGGCCTGCATGAAAACGACAACCGGCCAGCGTCGGCAGGACGCCTAGTACTTACTACTTCTTTCTTTCTTTCTTTCCACACTACCCAAACATCCGCATTCAACAACTCTTCACAAATAAACTAATACTAAACATTTTACTACAAACTACCTACAATTTTCCAATAACTCTCTCAAAATATAAAACATTCAAATTACTAATCCTGATTACTAAAATACCAACTATTAGAGAACAACTACCACTTGGAGCAAAATATTATATTATTAATGTAATAACCGAACAAAATTATATTCCTTGATTATTCATCATAATAATCCATCATCAATTTCTTCAAAATATTTTCAAATAATCTGATACAATATCCAATATTTCATATCAATAGTCAATTCTTATTTATTTATATAAAATTTAATTATTTTAATAAAAAAGATCAAGTTATACATGGAATCAAGGCTACGTAAAGTTGGCTTTGCTAATGAAAAATATATAAATTGCGTTTCCATATATACAAACAGTTGCATTTATTTTCGAGATAATTAGTCGTTTTTTACTCTACGAGTTGATTACAATTTTTTTTCGTTGATCGTGCATTTAATTAACTAGAAAAAACTATCATTTTTACAAGACTTTTTGGAAATGTCACCATTAAAAAATAAGAACCCGAACGATCGTAACCGAAGTCAAATTAAACGAATAGGATTGTCTATTATCAGAGAGTTCTATAGTCAATTACTTGATGTGTACATAACCTCACTTTTATAAAATAAATATAAAATGTATTGGCGTACTAATTATTTGAAGTGTATTTAAAATTACATGTATTTATTTAATTTATAATTTTAATTAGGTTAAAACAAATTAAATTAACTTTAAATTCACAATTGTCGTATACTTCGTAAAAAATTTCGTTCGAAACGTCATCAACAGAGGGCACCTCCAAAATCATTCATTAAACAAAAATCATGCATTAATAGGGGTCATTAATGAATGATTTTGTATACATTAAAAATATTCCTAAATAAACGATTAACAAAAAAATTCATAAATGTTTATTCAAAGTGTTTACTCAAAAGATAATTTTTGAGTGTAATAAACAATCTCCATTGTCTATAACTTTATATTCTCATATCTCCAAATAAAACTAAAATTGAACAGTTGCACATGATTAAGAATTTCGACTACGTATAGATGAATACTATTTTAATAACATCAATTAATAATAAATTAAATGATAACATTTATATGTTATAAGTGAACTTATTAGCTAATAGAAGTGGTAAATAAAAACATCATTTTTATGAAAATGTTAAGCATGTCCTGTATACAGGGTGGTGATTATTTCGATGCTAACCATTGGTATCTTTTAAAATAGAGCAGATAGGAGGTCGGTTAAATTAGAGAAAAGTTGTTCAATTTTATGCCCATTAAAAATCTGAAAAAAAATTAGAATATTTAAAAAAAAGTTATGGCAAAAAAAACAAAAAATGTGATTTTGGAAAATAATTTATATTTGCGAAACCATTAGTGCTACATCAATGAAATTTGGTACCTTTAAATTGTTGACTATTCTGAATTAAATGACGTAAAAAATTTTTTTTTGGCTTCCTAGATTCGAAGCCGCGATATTCATCTTTTTTATTTCTTATGGCCTCCATATTGGATTTTTACATCATCAGATATATATTATTATTTATTAATAATAATATATTTTCAGATTGCTAATTAACTTTAATATGTTCCTTTAGAAAATGTGTTAAATTTAAGAATTTGTATAAAAAACAAATGAAAGCAATATTTTATGAACAATTTTTATGGTTACCATAAAAATATCTTCTCAAAATTAAACCAATAATAAAAAAAAATAATAATAATCAAATGATCTGCAATTAGAACATTTTATGTAAATAACAGATGTCTTTATAATTTTAAACAAATAAAATGATTAAAGTATTTGCTTTTTTATTATTAGAATTTGGATCAAATTTAAAGTTTTATTTGAGGCGATATTTTTATGGCAACCATGGAAATTGTCCATAAAACATTGATATCATTTGTTTTTAATACAAATTTTCAAATTTAACACGCTTTCTAAGGAAACACGTTAATGTTAATTGTTATTATTTATTATCTGATGAGGTAAAAATCCAATTTGGCGGCCATAAAAAATAAAAAAGTTGAATAACGCGGCTTCGAATCTAGGACGCCAAAAAAAATGTTTTTTGACGTCATTTAACTCAGAATAGTCAACAATTTAAAGGTACTAAATTTCATTACTGTAGCAGAAATTGTTCGGAAAATATAAATTATTTTCCAAAATCACATTTTTTGATTTTTTGGAAATAACTTTACGAGTTTAAATATCTTCAATTTACTTTCAGATTTTTAATGGCCATAAGAATGCCTAACTTTTCCTTCATTTAACCGACCTCGCATCTCTTCCACTTTAAAAGATACCAATGGTAAGCATCGAAATAATCACCACCCTGTATATAGGGTATCCCATTTGACGTTGGACTGTATGGGAATCTTTGTTATTATTGGAGTAAGAAAGTCGGTTAAATGAACAAAGTAGTAGAGATTTTTTCGAATATTAATAATTCATTCATAAAAAATTTGAATATCGCATCGTTCCAACGCTATCTTGAAAAAACAAGAAAATGCGATTTTTAAAATATGGCTATAACTTCGTTATTTTCGGTGGTACCAAATAATTTTTTTGACTTAATACAGACAATTTTTTGTGTACAATGCAGTAAAACAAGTGTATATTTTTTTTCGACTTTCTTACTCCAATAATAACAAAGATTCCCATACAGTCCAACGTCAAATGAGACACCCTTTAGATTCTTATTTTTTCACGAAACAGACAAGACATAACAATGAAAATGGTTTACAACATTGTGTGGACCATTTTAAAAGTAAAGCTCGAATTAATGACCACCTCCTGAATTTAAGTTATTTGACATGTTGATAATAGATTTTAGTGTTTATACTCGAATTAAATTGAAAGCACTTGAAACTTGAAATGAATGTAAGAAACATGAAATAATTTTATATTTTAAATTCAAATAATGACAGCTGTCAATGTTAAAACATACTAACACAGTTGCCATTTAAGGAGATACATATAAATATTGAAATAAATAAACAAAAAATTAGTCAAATCCTAATTGATCTATACTTAAACTAAAGTATACTAAAAGATTACAGAATTTCACTAAAAGTAATTGTTTTTGTAGTTGTAATTTAAACATGTAAGAAAATATAATAATTAGAAAGGAAAGAAATGGAAATAATTGAGAGAGTTGTAAATTAAGTGCCATTAAAAATTTGGTGCGGTCCGTTTTGGAGCGTATCGACACTCCCGTCGGAGGTGTCGTCGCTATGGAGACGACGCCTGCGTCGGCGTCGTCACGTGCGCCTCTCGTTAGCGTCGATTTTTGATGTACGCCATCTTATAGCGCTTCTCGCGAGCTCCCCTATTTTTCTTCTTCTTCTTCTTGTTCTTCCGTCGACGGCGGCGGCGGCGGCAGCGCAAACTCACGACGCACTCCAAACCACACCAATTTTCTTCCATATTGTGTAAACTGCCGCAATAAAAATTTTCCGATGCCGGCGCCCATCGATCCACAACAACACTCCAAACCCAAATCCATTTTTACCGCCGCAAATATTTCGACGATTGATTTTACTCCCTTTTTTGTACATTTATTTATTAACACACTCTGCAGATTTACTGTTTTGTTTGCATGTTTTTCGTTAAACGCTACAAAAATTATTTCACGCTTTAAAAACATTTAAAAATTCAATAATTGTTGGGAAATATGAATCAAGCGAGCGTAACAAAAACTATTACGACCAATAATATTTTATTTTCTGCTTTGTCGTTTTATTCTAAAAGAACATTTCTATAATTTTAGCAGATTTGTGAGAAGCTCTTTTATGACCGACTTTTTCTCACTATACAATATTTTATGGCTTTCTCTTCTCGAACTTTATGAAAATTTCTATCTATTCTATTTGAAACATTGGAATTTTAGTAATTCGACAATCCTATGTGGTAAATAGATTGTAAAGTAACTCTTTCAACATTTCCTCATGTGAATGTTAATGTTGAAGTGATTTTTAATAGAAAAGTAATGTGGGTGGATTGTGGATGTTAGGAAGAAGGAAGAAGTTGAGTTGTTGGGGTTGGTGTGAACGGTTCGTCGGTTGCATTGTGATATAGTCGAGTCGAGTCGAGTCGGTCCACTTGTTCAACTTAAACTAACCAACTCTCGGACCCCTTTGCGCTATGCAAATTTATTACCCCCAAATTGAATTATAAATTTGAATAACAATAACGCATGACGTAACTGTAGATTTAGGGGTTTTGTGCATTACACTTATCGCCGGTGCGTTATTCGCGTAAAGATATTTCGCTGATAAGCAAAGCACCAACGAATAACGAACGTTTCCTTTATTTACAGCTGCATGCTTTCGCTCCTACAACTACAACTACAACATGCCTCAATAAATTACTCATTTTACTAATTCACCAATTTTACAACAAAATTACCCTTTCAATCACTTTTTAAATGTTTTATGTAAAAACATCTTAACTTGTTCAAAAATAACATTTGAACAATCTAAGAGGACAATATAAATCATTGAATTCTAAACCAATTAGAACGATCCATTTAAACACGTGATCAAATTTAACACTGATAAAATTTTGACGTAAAGCGAAAAATTATGGGAGTGTATCTGCACCGGCGGGACGGCCGTTTAAGAGTTGATCTCGGTTCACTCAATATTTTATGTCTCTCTCTTACGCACAAAAACGTTCATAATATGAAAACAAGACAGAAACTGTAACTATAATAATGCAGTAAACAATCCACCGTTCTTGGCACGTTAGGAGTTATAAACTTCCATATCATGGTGATCGTTTGAAGATTTAGAAGGGAAATAATAAATAATAACTTATTTATGTAACCTTTATATAAAACTACGTTAGTGCAGTTATTAAAACCGATATAAACTCAAGGCACAATAGTCTTTATTCGCCTTCCTCCATTTTTTCACAAAATTCATCTCGATATTCGTAATCTATACGTAATAACCCTATAATATTCATTTGACCCTGGAAACTTTCAAATAAACACATTATTTAATATGTTTTATTCATTTTATCGGGTATCCACAAAACTAGGGCCATCCCTCTCAATTCTTTATTTAAAAAATAACAATTTTAAACTTTATTATGTTATACAGGGTGTCCAAAAATTAAGCTGTAAAATTTTAGAATGCAATTCTACAACTGATTTTAAGAAGAAAAGTTCATATAAACATATTGCTTCCTAAGAGAGTCAGTATAAAAGGCGATTAATAGACAGATTCTGTTCAAAATTAAAGGCCTTTAATTAGAAACAAATAATGTAATTATGGAAATTGTCCATTACAACCCATATAACAAATTTAAATTTAAAGGCCTTTAAATTTAAATTTGTTTTTTAATTCGAGTTTTTTAATTCGAGATTAACCCCCCTGGGGGGTTATTCTCGAATCACACGACACAAGATCGTATACAACATGACAAGGACACACTCTTATTTTTCCATTTGAATGACAAGAATAGAATGATAAAAGTCGTATACGAGATCGTACTGACATCAGTGTGTTACTAGCCAATACCGTCCTGCTATCGGTGCGTTATTGAGTAGTAAAATTTATATTTCGAAGTTGGTAGAACTGAAATTTGTTGATTCACAGTATAGGCAACTACCAGTAGCGACACTTGATGCAAATTACATGTTATTTGAAGGGACAATTTTTGGTGACCTTGACGATATATATATGTATACTCAGATACGCACGCGCCAAATTTAAATTTATGTCACTTTTTCTAACCATAAAAATGTAACATACATTTGCGAAGTTTTGATTAAAATTGAAGTTTTTAATGATTTTGACAAGCTTAAATGTAATAATATACAGTTTTCATCAATTATTACATTAATTACGGTATTTAAATTCAAATGGCGACGCCATTAAAATTATTTTGATCATAGAGAAATGTCACCATTTGTAATTTGCAGTTCTAAACTCAATGGTACCAGATACGCACCATAGAAATGGTACTAGGTTAGACACGGGAGAGTGTCGCTACTGGTATTTATTTATACTGTGGTTGATTTTAAAGTGGCAGTGATGATTTGACAAACCTGATATTAGAGTTGCCAACTACCAGAAAAGTTACTAAATTTGAAAACTATAATATTTTATTTTAAATAGATAAAAAGGCGCAAAATAGAAAAAATAGTATAAACAACTCGTTTCAAAAGGAGATCATATTTTAAAACTGAATGCGTACTACAATATGCGACTTATGAAACTTGTTTTTTAATATACTATTTTTTCCTTAAAAAAACTTACTGGCAATAGTGTTTTTAAAAAGAGACCATAGATAATATAATTTATATAGAATGTAAACTCAATGCTAAATTTTAATAACACAAAAAGTTAACCCTGAATCTAATTAAAAAATCAACATGGCGAACATTTTTTAGGACGCGTTCCACTAAAGACTCGCAATGCTCACGACGACCGCAAAGTCGTTCCACATAAGACCGCGGTTGTTTCGTTCGTGCATAAAACCGTCATTGATGATGTAACGAATGACGACCGCAACGACCATATTTATTCGTGGGTTTCTGTGGTCGTTTGTTGAACAGTGACATTTGCGCTGGTTTATTATGAGGAATAACGTCAAGACTGGCAACAAAATCAATCATTTTATTTGATTCTGAAACAAAACAAGTTATTTAACTTCAAATTTTCCCAGAAGACGTCACGAAATTACTATTTGCAATTGAGTAAAATAGGATTATCTATAATTTTTCCTCTTCCTCAAAGAGTTTATTTAAAACCTTGATAAATATATGATACGCTTATAGACACTTCCTTTGAAAATTTTTATTAAATGGAGCCATCCTTGGAAGAGTGCTTCTCAATCTTCTTCAGAACTGTATAAACTGTCAGACTTGGATAACTGATAACTTTTTTCCGACCTCACGTATTCTTTTTGCACCTATGTTTACAAAGATAAAAGCTTTAACAGCCATGTTTATAAAACTGTTATTAAGAATTTTGGGGTTATGCATTCGCAACGTATAGTTTAAAACCGATTCCATTTATGTTTTCGATCGCAACGTTTTGAGCTAGTGAAACGGGAAATTTTGCGGTTGTGGTCGTGGGCTTTAGTGTTTATTAGTGGAACGCGCCTTTAGTTGTCAGAATTGATAGTTATGTGATAGTTAGCGTTCAAAATGCACCAGTTTCATTTCATTTAGATAAATATACTTGAATATAAGAGGTCTTGTTATTGTTACTGTTGTATTTTCAGCAAATTTTTATTAATTCTAGATTATAGGCATATTTACTTTTCTTATTTACATCTTATTCTTGTATCTCAAATTTTTAAAATATTTTATAAATTTTCAAGAATATTTTTAAAGTGATTTCATACATGGGTCTTTCCACGATTTTTTAATTTTTATTTAGTCTTAAAGATAAAGTTAAAATAAAAAATAATATCCAATTGATTTTTTGATATCTTTTGTGTAAGAGCTAAAAAATTGATTTTATGAATCCGTGACGTCATAATGTTCAAAAGTTCTAGTCCAGCAACGTTGTTGGTATCCCCTATCGTCTCGTCCACAGTGGGCGCGTTCCAGTAATGAACACTAAAGCCCACGACCACGACCGCAAAATTTTCCCGTTCCACTAGCTCAAAACGTCACCATGCAACAAATAACTACTGAAATCCACGAATAAATACGGTCGTTGTGAGCTTCTTGCAGTCGCCATCGATGGACGAAAGAAAAAATCGCGGTCTTATGTAGAACGATTTTGCGGTCGTCGTGGGCTTTAGTGTTCGTTACTGAGGTGGAAGTCTGTAACAGCTAACGTCTCGACTTTTCACGTTAGCACGTCATTATTTGTTTGATTTGACGTCATTAGTTTTGTTCCTAACCGAGATTGACAAAAATGGTAGTCTGTAAGCTTAAATCTCGTTAGTAACGTGTTTTTGATAACGAGTTTCAGTCGTTTGGGGGGAGGCAACCGTGTTTGAAGCGTTGCTAACGTAAATGAAAATAAATAATAATAAAAATTACTAAAAGAAAATTATAAACTTCTAGAAAGGCATATAAATGCCATGGAAAAATTAGTAAATTTATTTACAAAAAAATCATGATGAAATTACGATGTAGTATTTAATCTAGGTATACAAATGAAGATTGCAGCTTAATCACATTGTAGATAGAATACAATTTTACCATGCAGCCAAAAGGACTTATCTCTATTTTCATGCCTTCTTCTTAATTCTTTTTTACGCGGTTTCGCCGTTTTTTTCTGGAGCAAATCGGTAATAATTCGAACTCTTTGGGCCTTATTATTGTATGAATAAGCTTGTGCGGAAAATCAGGTTAATTTCCACATCTTACCGAATTTACAGAGATAAAATGATCGATATTTAAGTTCTCAGCCAGTGTTCTAGAGATAACCGCTAGAAGGACGTAGATAGCAAAATCCGAAGATCGACCTCTTCCTGACTTATATCGTTCCTTCGCCGAAAAAATCGTTGAAATCAAGAAATTACTTTCCACCCTTTCTCAAAGTGCTACAGCATAACTGAAGCATATAGATATGTGGTTTTGGATGCGCATTCCTATTTCCTAACTATATTGAAGAATTATAGGTACTATGAAAAATGTTAATTTAAGCTACAAATTCAAATAACAGAATGCTTAAAACTGGAACAAGGCATTTACAAATACTATACACTAGTTTATTGTTATTATTAAAAAGACCACTTTAAACTTTGTTATTTTTTACGTCAATTAATTACATACCAAAATCAGTTTGTGTGTTTTATTCAAAATGCGTTCAAACACTGCTAAACCATAGACAAATTTCGTAAAATAATGTCGGCAACGTTGTAAGCCTTGTCGGTTGTAATTTCGTCCCGTTTCGTAAGTCGTTAGGTGTTATAGACTACCAAAAACTAGTAACTAACGACTCAGCTAACGTGAAAATTTGACAACCGAGATCAACTCGTTAGGGTTACAGACTTCCACCTCTGGAACGCGCCCAGTAAAGCTCTATAAACACTGTTTTGATAGATGACGGTTACACAAGCTAACCAACAAGGAAATAAATTTGACATTTGCAATCTGTTAGCACCGATCACAGACTTTAGAGCTGGTAGACACGAAGACATACGATGGGAACACCAGCAACGTTGCCACTTTTTTGAACACAATTTTTAAATAAATTAATTTAAATTTTTTTGGTTCCTTAATTAAAAAACAAACTAGCCCATTAAATTAGGTTTTTTTAAGAACTATGCATAGTATAAAGTTCATTAAAAAATATTTTACTATGGAAAGGTCTATTGTCCTTGCAATGTCTAAGTGAAACATTGTAAGGTTTTCTAGATAATCGAAGGAGAATGGATTTGGATTTTCAAAAGACATAAAAATTTATATTTTGTAATTTGTTTTTGGGTAAATTATACTTGTACTTTTATAACATCTAAAATTTTACTAATGTACAGTTTGTAAGTAACTATATACGATTTGTAATTTTTAAATAAAATGTTTAAATATAAAAGTTGGTTTATATGTTATATTCTACAGATAGCGTGGTTTGTATAAATATGTATCTAAAAGTTAATAAGTACTTTTGTATGAAAATTTAAAAATAAACCTTTCAAATTAAAGATACATGTTTATAAAATAATAAAACTAGATAATACTTGGCCCCAAAAAACCAGAGGGCGTTTTTATGTTATCAAGAGCTCTCTATACGTGTTATTTTATCTATGAAGTAGACCTAACGTCAATGTCAATAGTTATAAACAGTCTGTATAATGACGACATAGTCCTTTTAGAATTTAAAAAAAAACCGTATGTCAATTTAATGTGACCGATTTTTGGGTGATTCTAATTCAAATAAAACAATTTAAGTGTATTCTTAATAAAATATTAATTGTCGTTTTGATTGGTAATGTAATTTATGTTTTATGTAAAGTAATTTGTTTATATGTAGGGTGTTGATCCGTGTTGAATATTTGATGGGGCGTAAAAATTAAACGACAATTTGGTGGCGGGTTGGAAATTTTTTGAAGCTGAGAATCGTCTCGTCGTCGTTTTATCGCAGGAACCTAAAAGACGTGGACTAAAGCGGCTATGAAAGTTTATTTACGTTTCAATTTTCGTAAAAATATCATGGACCATTACTCGGCGTCCTTCCTTAACAACGAATGCGATTTCTGCGCCGACATAAAACGGCAGTAAAAAGCGCTGCGGGACGCGAAAGGAAAGTCTATCTAAAGATGATGAACGGCAAGGCGCCAGGAAGTGAGCAACTTGTTCGTCGGCTCGGGGAAGAGTTGGATATAAAAGAGGAAAATATCGCAGGATTTGATTTGTAAGGAGAGAAAGTAAGTCCAGGTTAGGTGAGGTTAGGTCCACCGGCGTCCTCATGTAAAATGCATAAGATGGCGAGGAACGCCGGCTGCATGAGAATCATAGCTAAACAAACAGTGGCCTGCTGTTCCTGTTCATGCTGCTGCTACTGCTACTGCTACTCAACACTCAGCACTCAGCTGATGGAATTATGCATTGCCTTCTCATTGAACAACCTGTGCCTTCTCTTCTAACTTGCAACTCGTGTTTGTCTCTCTGCATACAACTTCCATGCCAAATTCAAACTACCGCCAAAGTGGAAAACTCGTAGGTACTCGTCAAAACTATTCTGCTCCACAGGTAGGAAGACCATCAAGCCAACTTTTTCTTTCAACTAGCTCTGCACAGCACACTTGTATTGATGAGAAATTTGTGTGATGCCTCGCATCGTAGTGAGTATAGAAAGGGGATGATGGAGTAAGTATCGTGGCTGTGGCTTTGGAGTAAATGTATTTAAATGTATGCAGCATTAATTCAGATCGCGCCGCTTACAGCTGACTGAGCCCTGTTTGTAAACACTCAGTATGACGACTGCGAGCGATCATTCCAACCATCTAACCACCCTCAAATGTCAACATTTCGATAATATTACGTGCAATCATTTATAAACCTTCCATATTTTATTTAAATCACAATATTACACATTACCTACCTACTCCCTTTTTTTATCCAAACCACAAATACAGTTGTTTTATAAAAACATTTCAGATAATGTTTCCAATTAATAATCTCCAATATCTCAACCATTTCAATCGTCATTTTATATTTAATTGGCTGCTCATTAAACGGATTTATTTGAGACGAGGTGGTCTTTTTTGTATTATTTCTAATTAAGATGTTGGCTGATTTAATTTCGCATGATATTTTAATCGAAATAGACGGCTTGTATTGCATCCGCATCCACTCATTAGGTACCTACACAAGGCTAGATTCCGTGCACATCTCACATCTCCATTTCCAGCACACGATGTGTCCATCTCACAAACTCATTAAATACTACATCCACTCATACCAATCTCATGTATTTACTTCACTTTTGTCACGCTTCCAGAATAAGCTTATTTATTATATTTATGAAACAACTCTATTTTATTAATTATTCTATCTACGAGTGTTTTTTTAATGAAATATTATCTACTTTAAACCATTATGGATTTTACCACAAACTCCATCGTAAACTTATATTCTTGGTATATTGAAATACATCCAATGTTGACATTGGTATAAATAGTCTTATGGCATTTAGTTGTAGGTTGCAGTGTCTGGTTTGGTGACTAGTTGGTGCAAATTAGTGGTCAACGGGTTTTCCACTTGAACTGCTCCTCAAATAATTAAGTTGCACCAGCGTGGTCTGCATCAATGCTAATTCATGCCAGTGGAAAACTCTATTAATACTAAAATTATTCAGAAATTGGACAATTATTACTTTAAACTTTAAAAGCGTATAGCAGTGGAATGTATGTTTTTGAAGTTGGTAGCACTAATGTTTGTTGATTTTAAAATGACAATTGCCAAACAATTTGTAGGTTATTTCATAATTAGACAAACCTGACATTTCTAAAGTGGAAAACTAGAATATTTTATTTTAAATAGGTAACAATTTTAATATATCGACTTATGAAACATTTTTTTTATTTTACATATTGTTAAGAAATCGAAAAAAAAATTTCAAAAGGAATTTCATTAAAATCCATATTAAATAACAAGTAAAATGTATTGATTTTTATACATCTTTTAATTACTTTTTGTAAAAAATTATTTTCGAAAAATCCGATAATTAACTGGTTTTTAATGTTGGAAAATAAATTCCAGCAAAATACTACGATATTAATAAACCCAAGGAAAAACATAAAAAAACATAAGAAAATTCGTTTTTGGAAAATATATCCCTTCTATTTCTAAAATATTTCCTACGAACGTAACTTCAATCAACAATAAAATTAACGTTTTTCTAAAAAAAAACTTATTTTTAAAATTAAAATTATATTGTTTTAGTTATCGGACGAAAAAATTGAATCAAACATACGTTTAGTTGTTTTCGATAATTTATAAAAAAACAAAATTACATTTAATTTTAAATAATAAAGTAGCTACTTTCAGTTTTTGCATTAGTTAGTAAATTACTCAGAAAAAAATAATTATATCTATCAAATACATTTTTAATAATTTTACATATTTATAAATAAAAATATTTATTTTTAATACAAGTGAACAAATAAAAGTGTCTTATTTTTTACATTTTCGGTACAATTTCCTTTTTCTTAAATTTGAAGCAATTTTTACTGTATTTTAAATTTAAACTTGAAAATGGTTGCCACTTTTTTTGATTATGTTAACTTTAAACCTTCAATTGCGACAAATATATCAAAATTTATTTATTTATTGCTGGTTGCCTAACAAAAACCAAACACTTTTTCTCACTTGTCATTAAATTTAGTTTCACAAAAATGGAAAAATTTACTTTTCTTTGTCGTGGAGATATTTCTGGTTTACATTACATTAAATAATATAATAAAGGTAACGTGTCGAAACTTTGGAAAAGTTTCCGAGTTTTGTTATAATTTACATTTTGTAGTAGAGAATTTTATTATAAAAAAAAATGAAAATAAAATAAGATTATATTAAATTTTGTTGTCTAGTTTTGTGAAAAAAAAAGGCGTGTTTGTTAAGGAAGAAGACTCGTATCGATACGTCGATTGTGAATTTCCATTTTGCATGGAGTTTGGCGTGTGTACGTAAAGGTTGGTTGATATGGAAAACAGTATATTGGACTGCATAAAATCCGGAGCACGGCCTGCTTCATTTGCATAGCTCAGCTGTGGGGAACAATCGATGGCGAAAACAGCTTTTGTTTTACTCTCTCTCTACCTTTACAACAAAACAATGCCTCGCCACTCCACTCACCAAACATATGCAAGACCGCACACTGCTTATTAACAAAATAAACATAAACCACCTACATTCATTTACTTCATTTATAAAGACTTGTTTAGTAGATAAATGGATAACGAACGATTTCAGAAAGCCTACGTTATTTCACATAATCAAACATGAAAAATTTCATCAATATTGGTACCCGTAAAAATGCGACGGGAACAATTTTTTTCCAATTTCGAGGGTAAAGTGACGTTTGGCGCCATCTAGCGGCGCGCTTTCGTACCGCAAGCGACCATTTTGTTTCGAGCTTTCGCCGCGAGTTAGCACTCTTAATAAGGGGGTTTGAGTGCGCGCGGCGCCTCCACGCCTTTTTAGGGGGGACCGTCCCCACTCTTTCGCCCCCCACCACAATATTCCCCTGGCGGTGGGGTGGGGGTCGTCGAGTCGAGTAGAGCGAAGTTGAGCCTGCGGCCGGTGAGGGGGCAATAAACACATCATTATGGTAAAGCTGTGCCGAGCCGTTTTATATCGCATAAAATTGTTAACTGTACCTCAATATTGATTTACGTCTTGTATGTATAATTTGAAATGTGAGGCAAGGTCGAATTCGGAATCTGAGGGAAGAATTACGAATTGCTTACTACTACACCGCACCGTTTGCATTAAATAAAAATAAATTAACATGTTAATCGACGAGTTTCCTTTTCTTTTACGACTTTAAGAATGGAGCTCTTAAGTAGGCCTTATTTGTTTTCATAATCAACTTTTTACATATTAATCCAACACATTTCTTTTATAAAAATTTATGTATCGAATAATCAAATTATATAGTTTTTATAATTTAATCAAATGAAAAACCATTAAAATACTAAAAATATAATTTTCATTTCTTGTTTTTTTTATATTTTAAATATAAAATACTCAAAATCAAAAGTTGTTATATATTTTTTTAATTACTTCAATTTAAGTCTAATGCACAACTAATATATATTTTATATCCAAAGTCAAATTTTATATAAAATCGGATAAAACCAATCCACATTTCAAAATATAACATTTTTAATGCAGAAACATCTAAACTTAAAATCAATAACATGAACTAATTTGGATAATAACTTTAAAAAGCCTAACTTTAATCTTTAATATAAAACCAAATTTTAACATACAGAGAGATGCACAAAAAAAGACCAACGATGAGCTTCGTTATTTCTTATTCAATTTTAATAGGTGATACGTCAAATTAAATGGTTTGAAGAATACTACTATCAGATAATAAAAGATTAATTTTATTTTTGATAACATCAGAGGGGGAGTGGGCAACTTTTCTTTTTCAAATGGCAACATATTTTTTTCAATTGAAAAAATCATTAGCAAAAATAATCTAAGCCAATTATAGCTATTATTTTTTTTATAATGTTTAATTTTTTTTAATTTAATTTAATTGTTTTTTTGTTGTTTTTGAGTTTTTTATTTTATTAGATTTTGTTTTTTAATTTATTATTAATAAATTTAAAAATTATTAATAAATTAAAAATTATTAATATTGAATTAAAATAAAAATTTTTAAAAAACTCAAAACTCAAAAACAAAAAAAAAACAATTGAATTAAATTTAAAAAAAATTATAATAATAATAAAATTTTAAAAAATAAGAAAAAAAAGTTTACAAAAATTGATTTAAAAAAAAATTATTGGTATAATTGATTTAGATTATTTTTGTTTATGATTTTTCTTAATCGAAAAAAATATGTTATCATTTGAAAAAGAAAACCAAAAATGTAAAATATACAAACATCATTAATTGGTACGATTTTGCCAACTTTCCCCTAAATTAATTATAAGAAACCTACCTCCTCCTGAAAAAAATAAGTGTTGTTTTACTTAGAATTATTGTACATTACACCGTTTTTAATTCTTTTACACCAATTTTAAATTAAAATTAACATCTCCCATTTTAGAAAGTTTTGGAGTGGTTGGTAACACAGTTGGCAGCACTGATGTTTTATGAATACAATTTTTCTTTATTTTTAAATTAATGTTGTTGTGTTCAAAATCCATCCAAAGTATATTATTTTTTTTTTGATTAAACAGCAATTTTTGAAAATTTATTTTGAATTTTATTTTTCATATTCAACTGATATTTGCATATTACCAACTTTGAAAAAACAATTTACTGCTCAGCGAAGGCGATACTTTACTAAATATTAAGCACTCTTTTCAGTTTTTTACTAATTCTAGTTACAACTAAAATTAAAAATATTAAATGCATACTTTTTTACAGAACTTTCAATTCTCAAAGAAATATTTCCAAGTTCTAAGATTTTCATTTACAACTCTGAAACCCTACCAAAAAACATTAGGTAAGTAAAAATAAAAATATAGATTTTTGTAAATTTAATTCATGTATGTATAATCTTCATTTATAAAATTGGATAAATCATCAATATTTAATTAAATACAACTTATTTTATGTTTTTCTTTATTGAAAGAAACTAAAAATTTTTTAAAAATAGATATTTATTAGCTTTTTTATTTTATTCTGAAATTCAAATATTTATTGCGGCTTTTTTAAATATTTTCTAATTTTTAAAATTTATTTAATTTTAATTGCAATACTGATTCTATTAATTTGATATGGTTTTATATAATTATTTTTGTAAAATTTACCATTTATTTAAAAATTAATATTTAAAAATTTTTATTCTATATTTAAAAAAGTTAATGAACTAAAAAATATAACTAAACATTTGAATTTATTTTAAAAAAATTGTTATTTTCTTAAAATATTTATTTTTTTAATATGTATATTAAATTTATGTTCGACAATCCAATTTTAATTTAATTTATCGTATATGACTCAAAAATTGTTAAAAATTTCATTATCAGATAACATATTTTGTCTATTATACTGGCTGTTTCATAATAACGTGAATAGACATAGTAGAACGGGTTTATCACCTCAAATTAAGATGACAAGTTCCTCTAACACTTTTCCCAAAAATTCTTACCTACAATGTTACACCCAATTGAAGTGCACTTTTCAAAAAATGAAAACCTATGTACCTAATTTTTCCTGATGATGATAATTCGATAAAAACCGCCATGAGGTGCTAATTTTAAGTTCTTCTTGGTATGGTATTATAATTTTGCAATATCTCATTCATTTACTACCAGTTAACCTAAACTTATAATTTAAATTTTATCATAACTTTTTAGTGTCACTTTTTTGCACTTTCAACTTATCTTTTTATAAAACAAATAATTTACTATGAAAAAGGTATATTTGAGTACAATCGTTAAATAGAATCGTTTTCGAAATAATTTCAATAAAAATTTCGAAATATAAATTGCTTTCATTGTTAAATCAAGTATGCTATTTCATAAATTCAATTATTTAAACTATGTCTCATTGAACATGATTTTTTCTTCAAACGTCATTAAAGTACAGTCTTTTGTGACATTTGGCAGGCTTTAAAATGTCACTCTTTATGTTTGTTCATTCTATGGTCACTTTGTACCGCCTAGGAGTAGAAATTACGACTTTGCACTAACCAGGAATAAAAGGGCGGAATAGAAATGAATTTTAGGAAACCCAAAATACACTAACACTGTATTGTGTGTTGTGTGTAAATTAAATGTCAAATTTTAAAATTATTTATTATATAACTATTTTAAAAATTTCGACGTTTGAAGAAAAAATAGTATGTTTTATTCGTAGTAAAAGACCTTTTTATGGCTCGTAAACCTACATGCTCGCCACAAAAAGTACTTCTTTTACTCCTAATAAAACAATATACTATTAGAAAATGATTAGAAAATATAAAAGTACAATTCTCTTTGCAAATCGTAAAAAAGTTCTAATTTTTTCAAAAAAATTAAATGTTAATTTCGGCTTACTTGATTTAATAATAAAAATAAATTTTACTTTAAATTATGAAACTTTAATTGGGATAATCTTTAAAACTTTTAGATTTATCGATTTTTAACAAGTGTACCATTTTCATAGAAAATTATCTGTTTTATGAGGAAATAAGTTGAAATTGCAAAATAAGTGATACCAAAAAAACTAAAACTTAAATTCTAAGTTTAAATTAACTGGCAGTAAAACAGAGAGAAATGACAAAATTACAATAACATATTATAAAGAACTTAAAAATAACCCATTATTGCGATTTTTCATAAAACTTTTTTACACTCTCTTCATGATCTACAAAAATTAAGTTAGGTAAGTAAAATGATAATTTTAACAACTCTATTTGCTTTGTCTTTAATTAATGTAGAATATTTAATTTATACATAAATTATTAAAATTAAAATTTTTATCAAGATCAAAAAGCAACTATTGAAAATCAATTTTTTTTTGTAGTTAACGAAAACCTATTTCCAATATTCCAAGTTTATCAAAAATATAAAACTTATCATAAAAAAAGTCCTTTTCATTTTAGTATTTAGAAAATATTTAAAAGCAAAATTTAGAAGACATACGATTTTATTGGAATTATAAATAAATATTAATTTTGAAATAAATTTACTAGCATTATTATTTCAATACACTATTTTATAACATTCTTATTAATTAATGTTTGGATTACTCTTTACACAAAAGTAAATATTTTACGAAGTGAAATTCATAAAAAATTGTAGTTTTATACATATGTATAGATTTTTTTGATACATCTATCTATATAGTTTTAATAGTAGACAAGTACTAAAACGTAAAACTTAAATAATTTCTAAAAATTTAAAACATCGTTAAATATTCGTTATAACGATCTTTATAATTTTGGCTTAGCATGAGGAGTGTAAGATAAAATCTTCACAAAATTAAAAATCGAAAGTTATATAATCTTTATTAAAATAATCTATTTCACATCCAAGTTGTATCATCAGAGAATAATTGACAAAGTTACCCTCAGTATTATCAAAAGACATTTAATTTTAAATGAGGTTTAATTTGACATATACAGGGTGATCATTTGAAAACAATCCACCCTTAATAACTCTAGTATGACGAGATATATAAAAATTCGACGAGTTACGTCAATTCTGCTAGATGTCTCTAGTGTTGCCATAGCCACCTTGACTTCAAAATTTTAAATGGCAACCCCTAACATGCAATACCTCATTTTAAAGGAAATTAAAAGGACTTTAAATTGTTGTGAAAAATTTTGGAATCAAATCACCACATCAAAAGTTATAACAAAAAATGTCAGACCAGAACTACAATTTTGGGGTAAAATTTGTCCCCTATAAGTCTGTAAAAATTGATATAACATATTCCTCAGACGAAAATGGGATGATTTAATCAAACTTATCTTTATCCAAAAATGATATGTTGAAGTGTAATCGAATGATAAAAATCTGTAAATTTTGTTATCTTTGAGTTTCAATAGCGTCTTAGCAAACTGTTTTTGAATAGAGATAATTTGGCCTAAAAAATCAATTTTGATCTCAGGAATATGTTATAATAATTTATACAGATTTCTAGGGGGCAAATTTTACCCCAAAATTGTAGTTCAGGTCTGACATTTTTAGTTATAACTTGTGATGTGCTAATCCGATTTCTAAATTTTGCATACCAATTTAAAGTCCTTTTAATTTCCTTCAAAATAAGGTATTGCATGTTAGGGGTTGCCATTTAAAATTTTGAAGACGAGGTGGCTATGACAAAACTAGAGACATCTAGCGGTTATTTTTATACGTAATTATGTTTTCCACTCGAAATCAAAATCGACGTGTTTCGTCGAATTTTTATATATTTCGTCATACTAGAGTTATTAAGGGTGGATCGTTTTCAAATGATCACCCTGTATAGTATTTTTATAGAGTTTGAATATAGTTTAAATGACATTTAGCTGTAAAATAGACTATACATATATGTCAAATTAAACCTTATTCAAAATTAAATGTCTGTTGATAATATTGGGGATTAATGTGTTTTCAAAAGCTAAAAAATTATAATTTATATACTTAAATAAAACAAGTTGACTTAGATGAACATTAGTTTATAAGTACAGTATATTTTAGAGTAAAACAAAACACTATTTAAATCGAACATGAAACCAGATCCAACATTATCTTCCATTGAAATTTAAATAAAAATGTAACCAGTAAATCTAACGTTGCAAAAAATGAGATACCAAAAATTAAAAAATCTGAAGACTCTAGAGAGGTTAATAAGCAATAATTTAGATGACTAATAACAATTTGTGGATATTTCAAGCTTGAAAATAACCATTCTTCACGTTCCAGTAAAATTTTATAAAAATAGAAAATCTAAAGTTGTAAAAAATGTAAAAACCAAAAATAAAAAGTTGACTGATTTTAGTAGTCAAGTAAAGAGTAATAGAGTAATAGAGTAATATTAACAATTTCTTATTTATATACTTTTTGCAATTGCATTTCAAAAAAATCAATTTCACAAAGAATCAATTATTGTAAAAAAGAAGAAGCCAAGAGTTTTGGCCTAGACCACAAAAGACACATACAAGTAATAGTTAATTAATTATTATGCTTATTTTAAATCCAAAAAAATTATCTGTTCTAATATTAAAACAGTATTATTAAAAGACAAAAGATTTCTGTGGCAGAATTTGCTTTGAATGAAAGATTCTTTCTGAAATACAATTTATACTTGCTAAAATTATATTGTTTTTGCCTTTTGCAATGCAACAGAAAAATGAAACAGAAAAGGGTACTAATACGTTTATTTACAACTACAAAAGTAACAACTTTAATTCCTAAATTGTATTTTACATAAAAAAGTATAATAATTAGTGTAACCCTAACTTAATTTCTAGTTTTATCAATTAAACTGAGAAATGCCTATTGCTTTTTTGTGTTTAGACAAGACAAGAAAAGTTTAATCTAATATAATTTTTGTTTATTTTCAATATGGTTGTTTATGAAAAATTGTAGGTATATTGTAAAAAAATGATAGATATTATCTAGTGTACACATGTGTGGTTTAAAATGTGGATTTAATTTAAAGGTATCGATTTTGAAATAAGCAAGCTCGCGTTGAACACTAAACATCGGTTTATCGCATGGATTTTAAAGATTAATGGCTCTTGGCGAAAAGGTCTGCATTACACCCAATTACATGCCGTTGCATGACAAATTGCTTATTAAAATACTAACCCACTACACCGATAAAAACTAGCCAACGTTTTATCACTTTTCAATCCAAACATTCAATAAAGTTGGTATAATTTAAAATACTTGCATTTTTTTATTACCTAATAAAGAAAATGAGCAAATATAATAAATGAAAATTATGCAATTTAGTGATTTGTTTAAAAGAAAGAAAAAATAAAAATAATCTGCATCTTTTGGAAAGACCATAAATTAAGCGGGTTTGAGTAATATTTCGAGTTAAGTAATGGAGATTTTAGCATAATCTGCGAAAGCATCCTTCATTCCGTTCTTTTGCGGGGGAGGAAAAGAGCGCGACTTGTCCGAACAAGGAATCGAAAACATAAAACAGACGGGCTTTAAGGGGCAAGGGAAGGCAAAACAAAAATAGGATAAAAAATAAATTCCACCCCCCTTTTTGTCTCGAGGCACATCTTTACGCAAATTTACGATGGGACGAAACCACATCAATCATCTTCACACTCTTTCACTTTTTAGATATTTTTTATGTGGCGAGTGGCGAGAGAAAGACTTTAATAATTTATCACGAGGAAAAGAAAAAAAAATAAATAGTTATTGTTTGTTGATAAATTAGTGTGAACGTCTTTTAGTTGAATTGGTGGTCGCCGTATGGCGCCTGCAGCCTGCACCGGAACCGGAATATTCCGGTCGGACGACGACGGCGGCATCTGTCGTACAAATGAATATTTATAAATCCAAGATTTACATATTATCGCTTTACGATCGCGTATGTGTCGTGGAATTTATTTGCAGGTTGTGTAATTCTCTAACGGACACAATGCGTTTCCTCTTCCACTCATTACTCACCATAAAAACGATCTTCATTCTTAAAATCAGCATTTCGCTTCACCAAGTGCCAATTCATGTCAAATTAACACCTCGAAACATGATACATGCAAAAATTGTAATTATCAGTTACTTAGAAACAAATATGCCAAGTGCGTAGATAGTAGACCGGAAAATAAGTTGTTATGACCCTATTTATCTATATCCAAAAATGCATCCATCAGCAGTTATAAACCTCCAAAGTTGATTTTTTTAAATAGATTTTTTTTTATTAGAGCCAAAGCAGTAAAGATTTTGTAATAAAATTTTGTAGGCACACAATTGGAAAAAATTTGACTAATCCACAACTTTTGTAAATGGTGTTGGATGGAAGTGGAAGAGACAAAACAATCAAAAACTTGAAACTGTAACTTGTTACCATGGAAACGACTAAATTCTTAACGTTTTCCAAATTATTTTTTTTAATTTATTCAAAAGTGGCATAACCTACGCCAAATTCATAATGGCAAAAAATCTTACACTTGAATTGCTCCACAAAAGCAAAAAACTTTTTGACTGTTTTATAATAATAATAATATATATTTATTGATCTTTCGATAACATAAGTATTTAGACATGTCCATAAAAATATTAAAATATTAACAAATATAGCAAGAATTACAAAGTATTCTATAAACTCGTTTAAAGAATAAAAACATTTATCTATAAGTACTTTTTTTAAATTATATTTATATTGTGAGACATTTAGCGAGGTTTTCGAGGGTGGCAATGCATTATATTATACATATATTTTTGTACTTAGTATCTGGAAAGATTTTTGAGTACTAGATAGACATACTCTATCAGGTTGTAACAAGTTTATATTTCTCGTCGGATAACCGTGTGCGATTAAATGAATCTAGACTAGGCAGCGTTAAGATATGAAGTTGTTTAAAATGATATCTGCATGATTCCTGTTGACCTATCCCCAAGATACTTCTAATAGCTCTCTTTTGCCTAACAAAAACCTTATCCAGCCAAGAAGAGCATCCCCACAAAAGTAGTGCATAAGTTAATCTAGATTGTATTTCAGAAAAATAGATCTTTAGTGATGGCAAATCTATGCAATGTCTTATAACAAGACGTATTTATTTTTGAAATTAATTTCATATAATGATTTCACCAATCAAGTTTATTATCTAGTTCAACTCCCAAGAAAGTCACATTTTTATTTATCTAGAATTCTTTGTTTAGTTTGAAACAACATCACGTGAGTTTTTTCAGTATTGAGGAATAATTTATTTGCTAAAAACCACTCGTGTAACTTTTTAAAATAGTGATTACACGAGTTTTCCATATCCTGAATCGTAGTTACTGAGGTGAAAACTGAAGTGAAATCCGCGTACATTCTTAGAAATACATTGTCGTTTATATATATCGTGAAAAGAACAGGACCCAAAATTGTTCCCTGAGGGACCCCCAGTGTTACTGGAAGTAATGTTGATTGCTTAGATTTCCAGCTACCATTTATAGTGCCAAAGGTGACTTCAACAATCTGAAATCAATTAGATAAGTAGGATTCGAACCAATCACCTACTTTACCTCGAATTCCTATACGATTAAGTTTGTTCAACAATTCAGAATGAGGTTCGCAATCAAATGCGCGACGCAGGTCACACAAAATACCCATAGGATATTCGTGAGAATCAATAGCTTTTAAAATTTTTTCGTAAAATGATAATAGCGCTGTTTGAGTTGATTTCCCGGATCGAAAACCATGTTGGGAATCTAAGATAACTTTAGATTTATCTAGGAATTTTTCCAGGCGGTCCAGCATTGCATACTCAAGGACTTTAGACAGAGAGCAAGACATGGATATTGGTCTGTAATTTGACATATCCGTTGGAGCACCCTATTTAAATATAGGTTTGACGGATGTTTGCTTGAGACAATCTGGAAATATTCCTTCTTCAAATAAACAATTCACTAGGTAAGTCAAAGGGATTGATAGAATTTCTCTAAACTCCTTGATAATGATACAAAGTATCCCGTTAATTTTATTTTTTAACTTCTGCATTAACGAACATAGTTCATTGGCTGACAATTCCACTAAATACATACTTTCCTTAATCATTTGAAGTTCGTAGAGCTTTGGTGTTTTATGCCTTCTTCTTCCATCCAACACTATTTACAAAACTCGAGGATTAGCCATATTTTTACCAATTGAGTATCCAGTATTCAAATACAAGTATACAAAATTTCATTAAACAACCTTTACTCTTTTGGATGTAATAAAAATAATTCTATTTTAAAAAATCAACTTTTGAGGCTTATAACTGCTCAGGAGTGCATTTATGGTTATGTGTAAATATGGTCATATCAACTTATTTTTAGATCCACCATCTCCAATTAATCGTTGTCGGTCGAATTTTGGAACATCCTGTAGGTACAATCAAATCCATTTTTTCAATTTTACTCAAATGTTAGGTATAATTTAAATCAATTATAATACAGAAACCGTAAAACTTTGACCCAAACTTTGGAAAAATACGGTTTGATCCACTGATAATTATCAGATAGTATTCTGAAAGACACAGTTAAAATACTTAGAATATGTATTAAATGGGTAACTAACAGTAGATCAAACTATATTTTTCCAAGATTTGGACCGAAGTTATCGCAGTTTACGGAACATTATATTACAAAATCATAAGGTATTGTATTTTAAACAACAACATCATCATGAAAATCAGAATTCGTCATTTTAATTTCAGAATATAAGATTTGTATTTCAGAAGAAATCATAGTATGTCATACCACGAGTAGCCAAATTTAAGTCTACTTAACGAAAGAAAATTTGACAGCCAACTTCAAACTTATTGAAATTTAAGTCAATAAATTTCACAAAATAATCGCTAATATTTTTGACATTTTAGTTTTAACAAAAAATAATCACTTGCGAGTTGAGTGTTCCTAAAGTAACTTCATGCTCGCTTATAGTGTGTTGTGCTGCATGGGCACAATCACCACCAACAATTGTGTTTTTGGCTTCATCAATAATTGTTCCAGCATTTACTCTATGATACCAGTAGCCATAACTGGAGAACTCCGAACTTGTATTTTAATAATAACTTTACTTCTTTACAGCGCAATTCTGTGCGAATCTATAAATCTTTATAAGAAATAGGAAAAACCTGCAAGATTTATTATACAGTGCGGACATAAAGAAAATCGCCCCGCCCCCCTGCTAACATTTGAACGGTTATATTTTCGATTCTTAAAATTTGTCCACTAAAGTATTTAATTGCGAACTTTCTAATAAAGGTATTTTTGATTTTGTGGAAAATCCTCCATTTTAGAAATACCGGGTGTTGAAATTACTTACCTTCAAGAAGTGCCGGAGCTCTACGGACATATTTTTGAACCATTCGACATGATGTCGTATATGACTTCATTCTATCCTTGTCATTCAAATGCAAAAATAAGAGTCTGTCCTTGTCATGTCGTATACGAATGTACTAGGCATCCTTTCGAGTTATTTCGGATTCGTGCTTAAAAAGAAATAAGTTTTTTCTCTAGGCATTAGAAACTGTACCCGATTTACTTCGGAAATATACGAAGTGGCACGAACATGATCATAACCTCGAATGACAGAGAAATTACTTGTCATATGCCGGTTATCCACCAAATAGACAAATTTTAAAATAACAATTGATGATTGCTCGCCCAGTTGGGGATGTTACTTCCATGTTATTTCATTTCGTTAATGTTGTTTTTTGACGATTCGTCAAGTCTTTCCTAGAGAAATAGTGGTTTGTAACAAGTAAGTTTTTTCTGTAAGTACCCATAACACAAAAACTAACTAGTTATGAAGTTATGTATTTTTAGTTGCTGATTGTAGAGATTGTTCACCAATTTAAAGTTTAAATTGAATTTTATTCGCCGTTGATGGTGTTTCAATACTAAAAGCTACGTTTTTTTCAGTTTCCAATCGTTGATCCAGTGTTGTTGATGTGCGGTACTATGTACTTCTGGTTTTGTTAACCGTTCTTATATTTTGTCAAAACTTATCAGATAACCAAAAAGTTCCAGTATTGGGGGGCCCTGGGCTACAATTTGCTATGGCGACCCCTGGTAACTAAAGACAGGGGACTCTGGACTGCAGCTCTATTAGACCGTATATAAATCAGCCCCTTACCAGAACAAAAGCCCGAACGATTAAAGGTCGTCTTAAACATAAGCCCGAAGGAGAAAAGGGAAAAGGCCGAATGGTAAAATGCCGACATGGACAAAAGACCGATCTGAACAAAAGGCCAAAAAAAAAGAAAGCCGAACGATAAAACGCTGAACGATAAATTGCCCACTAAAGCCGAAGGAGAAATGGCCTTTCAACGAAAAAAGGTCGAATTAAAAAAATGCCGACACAGGTAAAAAACTGAAAAAAGAAATGCTGAACGATAAAAGGACGACCAGGACTGCGATTTTAGAATGTATGCGACAAATTAACGCACACGATTTCGGTCAACATATTATTTCTACCTTTCTCTAGGAACTGTTCGTCCGTATGCTCTAGACTCATTCACTCAATTTATTCGATATTTGTCGCATTTCGACATTGGAGAATATATTTTTTACAAAGTAGTAGACTTTTGACAGAAAAAGTGTGCGATAATTTGGAGAATGGCAGTCCTGGACTCTAAAGATTGTATGCAATTTACATTTCTTGAAAAAGTACTGCATTTTGAAAAAAATATATACCGTTAACGTCTTTATCAAGTACTAAGTCATCAAATACTAACATTTGATTTGATTAATAAATACCTCATTTTAGAACCAATAAAAATACGAGATTTGGTTTGTCTTGTCCAATAATATGACGTTTATACGGAGAAATGTCAGAGATTTACAGATACTTTCGTGTAGCTTTTTTCTTGGATATTGCTGCTTTTAATCAACTCAAGTTTGGTTGTCGCTTTGGTAATAAATATCCTATCAAGGATCATAGATAAAATCCCTCCAGCTATGCTGTTACAAAATTTTCATGATTTTTATCCTTTAGTCATTACCGGGACAACCTCTTGTTTATTTACCCCCGAAAAAAATTGTACAAATGTACAACTTTTATTATTTGTCAGCGTCAGCCTTTTATCGTTTAGCCTTTTTCTACGTCGAGCTTAGAGCCAAGTCGACCTTTTATCGTTCGACGTTTTTTTCGGCCGTTTGTTTATTTCGGCCTTTTGCCATTCGGCCTCTTGTTCTATTCGGCCATTTGTCCAATTCGGCTTTTATTGTTCGTTTTTTTTCTTTCTTTTCATGTCGCCCTTTTGTCGTTTGATCTTTTTTCTTTCGATCTTTTGCCATGTCGGCCTTTTGTCCCGGTCCGTTTATTTAAATAAAATGTTTAAGGCACACCGAAATGAATTTTTTAACCAAGACCCCAGAAACCTTTTTTTGGATCTCAGAGCACTGTACGAAGCAACCAAAAAAGCAAGAAATAAGAAATCTTCTTTCCAATACATAATGGGTCTATCCCAGGTGAAACGAATTTTGATCATTTTTATTTTACAGATAGCTGTTTAAATGACACTTATAAATACCAATTCTTTTTTCAATTGGTGCAGCCGTTTTTATTTTATTTTAAATTTTCTATCGTCGTGATGTCACTTTTCCGAGTAATATCAGCTTGCACCTCAAATTGATTCAAATTTCGATGAACATACAGTAGACACTGCTGTATGAATACGGATGGAAGTGTTTGTATTTTAAGTTCTTTAAATGCATGTGAGATAATTCCAGCAATCACTCTAACAGCCTGACGTTGCATCCTGAAAACCCTGTACGCATCAGCAGCATGACCCCATACCAGAATGGCATAGGACATCAAAGAATGACATAACGAGTCGTAAGTCGTAAGCAGTAGTTAGCAACTTTTGTGAGCCACAGTTCGATAATGAAGGTATTTCTTGACAGCTTGTTGCACAGTTCATCAATGTGTTTATGCCATCGCAGTCCAGGATCCATAACAACTCCAAGAAATTTTACAGATTCTGGGTTGTCCCAATTATGCTTTTTCAGATATATCCAGTTCACGTAATCAACGTTTTGTGGCAAATCATAAATATATATTTAAAAAAGGAACGGGCCATGTATGGATTCCTGAGGCATACCCATTGTGACTTTCATCCTAGAGGAGTACACATTATTCATGTACACAACTTGCCGCCGATTTTCAAGGTATGACTTCATGAATTTGATGCTATTTGTATCAAATCTATATGATTCTAGCTTTTCTAATAAGATTGAATGTGATACACAATCAAACGCTTTTGATAAGTCGCAAAAGGTCGATATAGAGTATTCATTTTTTTGGAGCATTGAATTGTCTTTAATATAAAAGATGTTATAAGATGAGTAGTAGAAGAGTTTTATCTGAATCCGAATTGTTGGTGGATAAAGTCATTTCTTTCAAAATATGAAGATATCTTATTTTCAACCAATTTTTCAATAATTTTTGAAAAGATTGGTAGTAAAGATATTGGACGATAATTATTCATGTCATCTCTGCTTTTTTTTTATGAATTGGAATTATCTTTGCAATCTTCATTGACTCAGGAAACACACCAGCTTCTAAACAGTTGTTAATTAACTTGGTAATCAGAAATACTAATATGTCTATATTCCTTTTGACTACTGTTATTGGTATGCCAAAAAAATCTGTAGACTTCGAGTTTTTTAGTGCCATGATGACATCTCGCACTTCATTGGGTGTAACCTCGCCCAGCGAGAAGGTTAGTTCAGTATTTATTTTGTTTATCGACTTCAACTCAATTGACTGGAAACGAAAATAGAACTAGAACAATATCCTTTCCGCTCAGTGAAAATAGAGTTTTAGTTCCGTTTTTCGTTTTAGGTGTTTTTAAATTTAAAGATAGTTTGGTGAAAAACTGGCATTACAGCCAGTACAACGTCACAGAAAGCCGTACTTTATTGAGGTTTGAAGTATAGTATTGTAGGTACATTGAATTTCGAATGATCCGTTGGCAATGTGTTTTTTCCTTTAGGCCCTAGGTAATAAAGTACTTTAAACCAATTGAATTAAGTACTGTTTTGCGGTTGTGGCAAAACCTTTTCGATTAGTGTACCAATTTGAATCATGTTAACGCACAATAAAAAACTAATAAAATGTGTCTCCATAAAATTCCAAGTTCTTTTTATCGTTTTGGTATTTCTCTTTTCTGTGAGATCAAGTTGATGTATTTTTTTAATTTGTATTTTCGTGGTAGTAATTTAAAAGTATTGGATATTGGTGAATTGAAGTTTTTTTGTGGAAGCGAAGGAGAGGGCCTGTAATGTAGATGCGATGTAAATACAGATGAGATCTTTAAATGCGATCGTCGTAAGAAATTGTAATATCGCGCGGGAGCTGATCGAAAGAAAAGTAAACACGAGCAAAACATCAAAGCCTATCGACTACCAATTTATTTTAACAAGGACGCATCTTCGACGCGGCAGACTAACAAGGTGGTGCTATCAAAGAGGAGACCTCATTGCCGGAGTCATCAGTATCCATAAGTTATGAGCTGAGTCTGTTCAAGAGTGGCCAATTCGGATGGGAGCTCTCTTCTCTGCTTTCGGTTCTCGAGTGGACTGCCGTTGCTTTTTATTATCTTCGCTGACGTTAAATTAATGTCGTGTCGGCTCCTATATTATTCTTTAACTTCTTGCAGTGCTACTGACGCGGAAGACGTTTTTTATCGCTGCATTAAATAAACTCTGCTTTTTTCCCGAAACACAATGTTGCTTTTATTATACCATTAACAATCCTCAAATTTACTTACGTGATCAAATTTAGAATACACTAATCTTCAAGTTGAATTATTAAATGTACCTATTTGAATAAAATATTCACTTATTACATTATAAGTTAATTCGCGTTAAAAGTTATTTTAGGAAGGAAAATATTCGTCGCTTAAAAGAAACGAAAAAAAGGCGATTTTATTTTTTATATCGCAACATCTTAAAAGGAAGGAGCAAGAGTGTAAAGTAAACATCTGAAAAAAAGTCTGATAAGTACCCTTATTTAACTTGTAAATGTCCCTATATGTCCACGGAAGGCGCTCCGAAGCTCTTTATAAGACTTGGGGATTATGCAGATTCCAAATAACTTTTCTTTTAATGCCTTTGCATTTGGAAGTGCTTTTCGAAATACAAACTTATCTTTTTTATAAAATAAATATTTATTATTTTATTTAAGAATTTATTAAGACGTTTGAAACTAGAAAGGGAGGGGTATATTTGCAAAAAGGCAAAATAATTTAATAAATAATTTAATAAAAAGTAACACAAGACGACATAAAAGAAACTTTTGTTGAATTTACAGTCTGGCAAATCCGAGTTGCCGTTATGAACCTTGCTGCGGTATAATAAACACATAAAATCGCCCGAAATAAGGATATATTGAGTGAGCACCGAGCTGAAGATGGGAGAAAAGTTGCAAGTGAAATATTTCACGGGGAGAGAGAGAAGTTTTTATGAGCGCCCGGCAGGAATGGACGTTTGGTCAAAAGATGAAAATTTATATAGAAAAATATAGATTTTCCCTCTTGACTCGGGTAATTGAAATATTTTTCTTGAAATATAGTCCCATAAAAGGCCGCCGTTGTCATGTTAAACCTAAATTGATGCGCTCTTTGCTGCTGTATCGCAGTTACCAACTTATTTTCCGCCCAAATAAATTTCGGTGTTGCACTGCGTTTCGATGCTAATTCCTTATTTCCTGCTAAATGTTACTCTTTATGCTCGACCCCTGTTTGCAGTCCATAACAATAAATTTCGCCTGTTATTACTGAAGCGTTTCGATGTAATTTCTTAGGAAAAATTCAAATAATTTAACCACTTCTTCGTTGGTATAAAAATGGTGATAAATCGTCGCCTTTATTTTATGTCCTTAAATATCCTTTGTTTGAGACATGATGGTGTTCGTCGCTTTGTCTGGAATGGCCAGGTGATGACGTGCAGACATCACACATATGTCGCCACCCGCTGATCCGGCGCGAGTCCTTCCAAATCCAGGATTACATTTGGAATTCCATTTCGAAATCCCTCTCAAAAAATATTTCGCGTCCCGGGCGGTATATTTTAATAAATTTTCTCCTCGACTACGCGCCGCATGAACTCGAAGATATCTCTTGGTGATCTATTGTCGTTTCCATCCAATTTATCTGCAGAAAAACAATAACCGCGTCCAAACATATTAAATCCATTTAATAATCGTGCTAAAAATAATTGAAATGTTTGTTTCAGCGTTTAAAGCGCGCCTGTCCACTTTCGTTTCGTTTCGATCAACACATTAATGGAATTATTTTATTTTCCTGATTAATTTGAGTGTTAATATTTGGATAGTTATAAGGCTACATGTTATAATTGTTATTTATTCAAACTGAATATTCATTTATTTATTGTTGCTCAATGTTGCAATTCAAATGAGGCTTTAATGTTGAGGTATTTATGTTTATTAGCATTTTCTGTCGAAATTTGAATGTTTAAAAGATTGGCAATTGAGGAAAAGGCTGGATGCTGTGTGTGTTTTTTTAAAATTCCTCCTCCTTCCAAGACAAATATTTGCAGGAAACTTATTGCCTAAAGTGCAGCCAGGCGACTGCCTTCGTTATAAATAACGCCGGAACTCTTTTCCGGGACCCCTTTTCGATGAATATGCTATTAGTCTTTGTTTCTATATTTACCTTTCCAAAGTTTTACAGTCTTTTCGTTTTATGGGGCTTAACTCGAGCACGGACGAATAATAAATGAATAATAAATTTCACTTTACATTATTGCCAACTATCGGTTTTTTAATTCCATTAGTAATTGGTAATTTTTACTTTTATCTAGATCCAAAGGCGAAGAGTCCGTGAAATGATGGAGGAACGCTCAAGTGTATGTTCGCGTCACATGGCAATGCAACGCTCATTAATGCGGACATATAATGAGATAATTTGACGCGGCCATAATTACAGACCGGAAGGAAACGCGAGTAAAAACCGGGCATGGAGATTCATCTGGGATACATCTAATTATCATATTTTAGCATAACTTAAAAACGGTCAGCGAGCTAAAAACTGCTTATTAGCCACACTCGTACCACTGGGACCCCGACGCCAACTTCAAATACTCTCATTAATTACTTCTACAAAATTATTAACATTTTTAAATCCAATTCTATAACTATATTTAAAAAATTCTTTCACAAATTATATTATCTAATACATATTTCATATAGGTAATAATAGTATTTATCAAAAATATTTTCTTTAATTTATTGTTTCCTACTCCTTTTCAGAGGTCTAACCAATTTACAACGAAGATGCAAATCATCAAGGCTTTTCAGGTAAATTTTTAACTATTAACAATTTTAATCTACTTTATACAGGGTGATTCTTTAGCTCTGCAACAAACTTTGCAATATGAAAGATGACACTTTGAGAAAAAAATGTCCTTATGTCCGAATCATTTTAGTTTTGGAGTTATGGGGGTTTAAAACTTTAATAGAATTTAATTAATTTTAACAAAAAAGATCAAGTTAGCACTTAGCCATGGAAATCAGGATTAAAGGTCTATTTATGCTCAAAGATTTAAGATTTAAAATTTTAGAATTAAATCTCTGAACATAAATATTAGGACCTAAGATTTAAAATTTACCATTTCTAAAAACCGAGGGCATAAATCCTATAATTTTTTAAAATATTAAATTATAAATAGACCTTAAATAACGATCATTTTGAATGAAAAAAGTAGAAATTGTTTATGTCCACAAATTAATTTTTAAGTAAAGAATAATATGTAAATATAATTTTTGAATATGGGTTTTGTAAAACCTCGACTACATTGCTTTAAAGAATGATCAAGTTTGTCATGTAAATATCAATAATACACAAAAGTTATTTCATAGTAGGTATAGGGTCTTCAAAAATAAGTAATACTGGTGACCTTACATGGTTGGAAACCTAAGTTTTCCACAGTTAGCTGCACTGTAAATAAACATCAATATTTCAGTGCAGTTGGCTCAAGGGTGGAAATTTAGGAAAAGTTTAGAATTTTCACCCTTGAGCCAACGAGGGGCGCACGCCAGTTTTTTTATGGGGGTTTTATGACACCAACTTTAATTCTTTTCATTGAAAACGCGGAAATCATATTTTTAATTACAGAATCACATGACCGTTTGAGCCCTTTGGGACCGTGCGAATCGGATTATTTTCAAGACTTAAATTTATTTTAACTATCTTTTGCTAAAAGGGCAAGCAATAATAATTCAAAGAAAAACAAAACATTTTTGTAAAAATGGAAATGCAATTTTACATATAATCGGAAAGCGTGCAGGAGTTTAGTCCCGGTTTTCTTTGTTCTTATAGGGTATATATTCTTTCCTCCAAAGGCATGCTGTATGAAATCGGAGGCCAAAAACTGTCATGAGCTCCAGGTCTAATAACTAATAACCATTACCTTGGAATGGTTACCATGATCTGTCCCCATTGAAAATGAATGGTATGTCACACTAAGCACTACTGACAATCGAAATTGTCTTAGAAAAAAACATAATAATGTCAAATATGATAGATTTTACGATATATATATATAGGGTATCCGAAAAATAGCGGAAAAGCTCTCCAATACGTTATTGGGAACTGGGGACGCTTCAGTTATCCGCGGAAAAATAGTTAAAACATACTCTTCACTAATTGACCGAGATATGAGGGGTCAAAGTTTGGAATTCAACTTCTTTATTTTTATGAATTTTGAAAAACCAACAGTTGTCATGTAAAGTTGAGCTCCTTTTCGTTGTTAACTAATAAAGTTAATAACTTTACAATTTATTTTTTTAAATTGAAAATTATAACAGTAAATTTTCAATTTAAAAAAATAAATTGTCAAGTTGCATTCCCAACTTTATCTCTTATTATCTATATATTTTTTAAAATTTTTCTGGGGATCCCTGAAGGGTACCCAACAACGTAGTGGACAGCTTATCCGCCATTTTCGGACACTGTATAAACTTCGAAATAATTAAAACGCAAATATCATATTCTCTTGTTTTTCCCTCATATCTTCTTGTCCGTTTCCACCCTTTTTACAATATATAAATAATTTTATATTATGGTTATAATATATATAATATACCTATATTATATTTTTATGTTATATTTATAACAGAAACATAATTAACTCTTCCTCTACTTGCATATGCTGCAGTTCTTTTGCTCCACCTTTAAGCAGAAATTATACAATTTCTTCATTTCCATATCGGATTTCGATTGTTTGCTCTTAGTACACATTCCTTCTACCGGTAAATTTGTGAAACTGTGAAGCTAGTATAAAACAGTGCCATCTGTTAATAGAAAAATTCCCAACAGTTACACAACCTACACCAACGCCTTGTATAACTTATTGAAAATATTTGTGATACCTTGACCTTTCAATCATTAAAACGAATAATTTTGAAAAATTTCTTGTTACTTTTTAGGAAAAACCTCTCCCTCTATCGGCTTATTTGTGAAACTGTCAAGCTGTTAGTTAAAATTCCCAATACACGTTAGCTGCTATTTATTATGATAACTCTGTTGTTTGTAGTTCTTGTGGTATCTATATTAATTAATTTTTAAACTAGTAAGAGTGACAAGAAAAGACACCCTACACTATATAAGTTACTAGAAAAATAACCAAACAGGTTTTGGCAGAAATTTCAGGCTATTTTGGCTTTTATTGATAAAATATGTACAGAAACATAATTTAATTCCCCATTTCTTTGTACTGAAACAAATTTATTCATATAAATACATTATACTTCATTTATTAACTAGGAGGAGTGATTTACTTTTTCCCGCGCTAAAATACCAAAAATTAACATCCCTGATTGGTTAAAAGTCACCAAGATTTACACCGGATAGAAATTTAATTATATTTCTTTTCGTGTGACTCCTAGTTCCTAGTTTAAAAATGAAGTATATTAGTAATTAAAATGTTATGATTAATATTTTGATGTTAATGTTAAATATCATCATTTTACCGGGCGAAATTTAAAACGCTCCTCCTAATTAAAAAATTGAGTATAGAGTTACATATTCTAGTCTTATTTGGGGCATTCCTCTAGGTTCGACTGATAATTAAATAATGTTGGGATTAGTGGATATACTTGTCTTATCTCTTTGTAAATTATAAAATCTCCTGACTTTATGTTATTTATCCTTTTTCTACTTATTGTTTTTTCGTATACATACAAGCTTGATTTTCTTAATTGCTTAATTTGAATTATCGCTTACTCCTCCTACTACCATTATATTGAAACATTTCCCCACCTTTCTTAACATTTCTTTTTGGAAAATATAGCTCAAAGTATAGAGACAATCCACTGTCTCCCTGTTTTTATTTCTAAATCCAAATTGGGGGTCCTTTAAGATGCTAATTTTTCCTGTTCGTTCTATAAGTCTTTTTTCTTGTATCATTACACATCTATAGTTTTCGAAATAATCATTTTTTGCCACCTTTTATAAAGAACAGGCAAAAAACAGTAAATAGTAAGATAAGAAGCCTTACAGGTATTTTATTTAGCAACTTTGCTAAAAATTAACCTATAAACTTCTAAAAAGACGACTCTCGAGCCGGCATCGATAATGATCTCGATTCGAACCTCTCATACTAACTCAAGGAAGAGAAAAATTGGTTCCAACCGAATAAATTTTTTTCAGAATATTGTTTTTTCTATTATTACAAGATACCGATTTTGCCGACTATCTTCTTAATAAGACCCTGTTTTGGCAGTTTCCCTACCAGGTGAAGAATGCTGCTGTTCAATTCAACGATACCTTTCTGGAACCACATAGTCCCGAGTCGAAATATTTTTTACTCCGATAAAATATAGTTGCGAGAGTTTCGTCGGGGACAGCATATTTCTCTGACAGTTTGGGTACAAGCTTCTAATTTTGCTTCTTCCATCCAGGTATTTTTACATACCACATATCGGAAGGCAGTAGTGTTTCCACCTACTGCCAGATGTGGTAGTACACCTTGTAGAAGTACTCTTAGTATTTCCTGACCCCCTTGGTGGTAGTGTTGAAATACCAGGCTTGATCGAGGCATAGTTTTTATGAACGATTGGTACTCATTCAAGGATGACTCCTTAGATGGAGCACCATACAGTGGCGACAAGTCAACAGAACATTTGAGCACCTTTTTGGAAGGAAATATTTTTTAAAGTACAGAAGAAGATAGAGGATAATAATCTCATAAATTAGAGAGAAGGAAATTCTGTTACCAAGCAAGTTAGTCAACAAACAGACTCTTTTACAGAATTATGGTCGATCTCGCCGTTGTGGCGTAAATATAAACACATTTTGGACACTAAAAATTTTTCAAAATGGCTTCTGGTTATACCGGAAGTGACATCAACTTTATTTTTTTAAATGTAACACCCATTTTTTTTATTCAAAATATGAAATTATTTTATAAAAAGAGTATGTTTGTGATAAATGTTTTAATTTGTTTTGAAATTATGAAAACAATTTTTTTTTCTTCATCCGTAGTTGATAAAAACTACCAAAACTCATTCCAAATAATACAAATACCCTAGGAAAATTGTATTTTGTAAAATTATTTAAGCAGTTTTTGAGGTATTAATTTATGAACTTTTTTGAGTAACGTTTTTGCAAATAACTCTTCTTTTTAATGGAAAGATGCCGATTCACTTGGTTTTTCAAAAAGAAGATTTTAATACGATTATTTTGGTATCGCATATGTAGGGTGTAATCAATTTACTTGTGCCAGTTTTTCATATTTTTTGTACTCGGGATTTTTCAAAATTTCAAAAAAAATAACAAATGTATCACAAACATACTGCTTTTCTAAAATAGTCTTAAATTATGAACAAAAAAATCAGGTGTTACGTTTAAAAAAATAAAGTTGATCTCACTTACGGTTTTACCAGAAAAACCGGAAGTGATATTGAAAAAATTTTTAGTGCCTAAAATGTGTTTTCTTGAACCATAAAACATAGTCAAATTTCGAATTTTTTTTTTATAAATAAAGAAGTCTACAGGTGAACCGTGTATCGTTTCCACCCGGTATATATTTATAAAAAAAAAAACATATTTCTTAAAAAAAATAAAAAATAATTTTAATAATTAATAAATACATAAAAGTATATTTATCTATTCAAAAACATAATCTGTCTCACCGCCAGTGCTTAAAGAAAAAAATAGCAAAGTGTTGCTTACACTTAAGTTTTTCTTAAATTTTTAAGACGTCTCTTCAGTCATCTTAAACGAATACTTACGCTAAGTTTAGTAGAGATTGGATTTTGGTGTTCGGTTGGTATTCGGACGTTGATCGGCTTCCGTCGCGTTGTTTTATTTCATGATTTTAAGAATTTTACCACAGAATCACAATATAATCTTAGAATATACTATGAGATCGGCCATTAAACCTCAAGTTTGCAGAGAATATGAAGAAGTTTCCAAAACTTAAAAAACACTGAAAAAGATTATTTTTTCTTTGCGATTTTTTTAACATTTTAACAAATTTTTCCCCCATTGAAATAGGAAGGTTTTTGCTTTCTAATGATATGTTTTTTAGATTCATACGCACATTGGTTAAAATGTAATTGGCGATTTTGTGATTTTTGACCTAATAATCAAAACGGTTTAATTCCAAAATTATAAAAGATAGACCTCCATTTTTTGTTATTTCTGGATTAAACCTCTAGTTTCTAATCCAAACGTTTGGTAAACTACGATATTGATATTATTTTTCTCCACATTTTGAATTAACAGCTTGATTAGAAGGATCTTGTTGTTGGCGTTCGAGAGGAAGATTTCTCGTTTGACCATAATTTCAGTTTGCATGCTGAACTACCCATATCCATGCAATTCTTCAGTCAATTTCTATGATTCTGTTATGCAATTTTTGTACGTTTTTATGTATTGGTGTAGCCAGCAAAAACCACATTATAACTTTTTCCCTGATTCTTTAGGAATCGTACGTATCTATCAGAAGTAGACGATATTTTGTTGGCCTGTTTTAATAAACGACTTTGTGAATAAGAAATTCTTCAATAACTACATGTTAACGTTACTGATTTGTACGTCCATTTTCCTTTTTGGTTGTTTAAAAGAAGCTGCAGAGAGTTACTTACTTACAGAATTTTCTCATTCCATCGTCCTTGAAGAAAGGCAGAAGATACGACACTAATCTCATATAATTCTTGAAATTATTTCGTCTGATTTCTTGCTAATACAGATTCGCTAAAACAGAAGATAATATGGTTTGACTGCAACTTTGTTATTACATATTGTGATTGATGAATTTTTTGTGTTTGTAAGTATTTAATTAAAAATAATACACAGTTCTAACTAATATGAATTTCTTTAATTATTACAATTCAAAAACTAATCAAACAATGTCATAATAATTATACTATAGCAAATCCTTTCTAATATTTTCACCAGCTACTTTACAAAATAAGAGTAAACATAATAAAACAAATAGAAGAAAGAGGAATTGCTTGTTTTTTGCGTGATCGTTTGTTATCAGAAAATGCCACATTTTGACATTACGTTCTTGCCAACTGTAAGAGCATTATCATAGGAAACTGTAGCATCTTCTAATATAATAATACAAATAAAAATATTTTGCAATTGACATGATATCCATAATCACCAGAAAAGGAGGATGAGTTTCAAACAATTTTGTTAATTTGACAATACCACTACTCTCTTCCTGATTTTTGTTGAGGTTAATTTTATAATGAAGCAATGGCCGTGTTCAGAAGGTTACTGGTAGGTGATCTACCGCAACCGCTGCGGTAGGTATGGGTTGCATATCTACTGAATGGCTTTTTAAAAATTCTTTTTTTCGTTCAAATAATCATGTTTTGGACGTATCTTTAATGGCATGACTAACACCTTTGTGGGAATAATTTAGACCAAAACTTTTAATAGATTTCGTATTAAATACTTTATTTCTACCTTTACTAAAAATAAAATACGGTGAAAAAACGGCGAATGACGTTAGATCCACCGGTTACTACTACCGCTCAATCTGTTCAACGCCGCCATTAATAGTTATTTAACCATCAAGTGAGGTAAAAAGGGCGATTAAATAGTGAGACATTTTAATCGCCCATTACTTCACTACAGATGAGTTTATGCTTAACTAACAATTACCACTAACAATTAGCCACTAACCACAAACAGTCAACCACTAGCGTAAAATGTGAACGTTTATACTCCACTAAGCATTAAGAAATTTGACATATTCGACGCGATATTTCAAATTGTCGATTTGATAATCAAATTGCTGAAAAAGTTTCACTAACTCCTCGTCACTTCCATATTACTTCAATTAAAGGTTTCACTATCCATTATATGATATTGTAATATTATAATTAACTGTAAAGATCAAGCATGCATACTTCTAGATTCACTAACCTCTAGCAACTCCTAATTATAAATTCGAAACTTGCCCCATTAGTGGCTAATTGTTAATGCTTAATGGTTAGTTGTTAAGACCAATCCTCCTTTCGTGACGTCATAGGAATCGCAAACAGCGAAAACTGATTGTTCATATGAATTTGGGACTATATTGGGCACTAATCCACTAAGGCACACCCCCCACTCTCTGTGGAGGAGCGCTTACAGCTTCCAGGCCTAAGCAAAATTTACCTTCAAAAAGTCCCCTGTAACTTTGTTATTAATAAACAAACAAAATTGAAATTTTGCACATACAAAGTTGAATATATGCTCCTTCGAACGGACAGACTCCTTTTTTGATATTTTGATTTATAGTCTCTTAATACACTCTTTAATTGTGTGTAAAATTAACACTTTTTGATGGAACATACCTGACATAATTTTAACTTATTTAAAAATTGAGTCTGTCCGTTCGAAAGGTTGATGAATGTACTTTACTATAAAAAAAAAGAAAATGAAAAAATATTAAGAAATAACGCGTCCAAGGGTCCCCAAGCAAACGTCTAAAAATGCACCGGGATAATTGCTCTTAATGGCACTATAAACAGTCAAATGCAATTGATTGTATTTATCTTTTTAATTGTTAGTGGCTAATTATTAGTAGTTAGTTGTTAGTTGAGCATAAACTTACCTTAAGAAAAACAAATTTTATTTCTTAAAAAACTTTGATGTTAAAATATCTATTACCGTTGACCGTTTGGTTAAGTCATTACTGGAATCAAAATGAATGAAAATCATAGAGTAATTACCTCTATTCTTAAATGACATTTCATTACACAACTATTTTTTATATATCCAAGGTGACTATACAGGGTGTCCCATTTGATCTTGGACTCTATGGGTATCTTTGTTAAATAGATAAAGTAATGCATTTTTGTAACTTCTTTATTGTAGGTCATACCAAAAAGCTTTGTTAACAACATAGAAGCAGTTTTTTTATCGAAAATTTAATAAGCTAATCAGATTATTTCTTAAGTCACTGGATTGCCAGTAAATAATCCAAACTTTGTTTTTTCTTATGATTAAAAATGATAAATGCCAGTGTCTAAATTTTAAAAATCATAGGTTAAAATTTCTAAATAAAATGAGTTTTTTTAGATTAAAAAGTCTCATTTTTTAATCGCCCTTATTACGTCACTTGGTGTTACCAAGTTGGTGATTAAATAACTATTAACCATCAAGTGAGGTAATAAGGGTGATTAAGAAGCGAGACGTTTCAACTCGCGAGTCCAAGCGAGCGCGTTAATGCTGAATAGTATTTTAATCGCCCATTACCTGGCGATTTTCGAAAGCGTATAACTGAAGATCGATTCAAGAAACTTTTTGTGAAAATAAAAATTGTAGAAAATTTTACCAGCTTTACGCCATTTTTTCGGCAATCGTTGACTGGACTATAGACCAAAACCTAAACCGGTGTTCCAGAACGTCTAAGATACACTAATTTCAAAGAGAAGAAAAGAGGGTTTTATAACCCTTTGGCTATTGTCACTTTCTTCTTGACTTGTTGCCTTAAAAATGTCCCTATATTACCAAATTTAGCAAAGATTTCGTTTTTTTTTTATAAAAAGACTAGATAAAAGTTTTAAGGCCATTGTCATAATTTAAATTTCGTGCATTTTTCTAAACTAAGAATTTTGAATGAGAGAAGATTTAAGTTTCGAATGTATTTAATCAGTGATTTGATCGATCAAATAAGCTACAAAGGTCATGAACTTGTAAATCGCTTTGGGGTGCATAATTTTAACTATCAATGCCATGAAGTGAAAATTTTGACAAGTGTGTACAATTATAAACTTTTTTGAAACCAACTAAAATTGTTAGTTAATCAAATAAAGTTATAATAAGTACATGTAAAGATTTTTTTAAATTTTGAATAAAACTATTGTAGGATGATTTGACGCTATAAATTGTTGTAAAAAATGAATGAATGAATTGAAATTATAATAAATTAGCTAAAACATGATATTAAATATTCTCCGATGTAGCAGCAGGCAGTGTTTTCCTATCGATAACTCAAGCGAAACCTGAGTAGATCAAAAGTAATAATAATAATATTTTGAGAGATAACAGACTTTTAGTTGTGTACTGCTACAGAAAATATTGTTATTATGGAGGCAGTGAATTTAATTGGTAATCAGATCGATCCATCAAAGTGAGGGCCATGAACTTGTAAATATCTTCAGGGTGCATAATTTTGTTCCCTCTGTTATCGATGCTTTAGTTGAGAACGTTTTTGCTAGTCGTTTAGCCTTGGAAAAGATAAATGTATCCATAAGCTGTCAGAAAAATCAGAAAACAAATAATTAATTCTTTGCAAGTGAAAATAAAATAAATAAAAATAAAATAAAATAAATTTCTTATTTGAAAAAGTTTCTTTTGGTATAATATTAAATGCAGCGATGGAATTTAATTTAGGTGACTTTTTTGTGATAAATATAATTTTTATGGCATCTCAAAAAGCTTAATCTGCAGTGAAGGATTTATCTAGAGCTCGAGTTTACGGACAGGAAACGCTTGAATAGTAGGGTGGAAAGTTATGATAAGTACATATTTTATACGGATTTTCTTGTTGATGTGCTGAATTCATACATGTGAATGCGGGATTTATCCAGGGTTAGCCGCAGAAAGTGCTTTCGTTATTTTTACGGGCGTCCTGCGCGCTTTCCTCGAGAAAACTCGAAGCGCAATTAAAATCAACTTTTTGATCTCGCATAATTGGATAAGAAGATATTAAAGAAATGCTTGTCGAAAAAAGTTTAAAAAGTGATTATGTATGTAGATGGAGCACCTGAGCTCGTGCTTTCTCCAAGGATGATGAAAAGGGACTCGTCTTCATTAGTGCGTGCGCTATGGAGCCATAAAGCTACGGAGAAGGGACTTTAATTTTTCCTCGCTGCATACATAATCAATAAGCCTCTTTTTGTTGCCATAATTTTAATATTTAATTTATTTTTAATTTGCATTTTAAATTCGGGGAAGACTTGTTGGTGGTTGGTGGGCATCATCGCGATAGAGATTTCGTATGCGTGCTCTCGTTAAAGTCACCCAGTGTAGGTATGTTAATGTTTTGTGCGTCAAGTTGGTAAAATCGTTTTGTAGTCGATGGCATCGCGGCGGCGAATACGGCGTTCGCTGCTTTAAATTGTATGAAACATACATGAGTTCTGCCCTTCCCTTCTGAATATATACCGGGCCTTAGTTTACAAATGAATACAGCTATTGAACTTACTTATAATATCAATGCGTCGCGCCGTCCTCGTCTTGCTCTGGGCGCGGCGTCGCCGCTCGCTGCTCGCTCTTCGTCGCCGGCCACCAAATCTAAAACCTCTTTCCAGGCGGCCATACAGAATGGCCATATTAACTTGATAATTAGGTGTGTTATCCGACTTGCAGATGAGCGACTGAGTCTGGATGGAATAAAAAGTGCTTGCCCCCTCTTTGTAGACCGACACCGTGCTATAAAATTGGGAAAGCCCCTCGTCATGGCACATTCTGACGCTGCTCGTCGTCATCGTCATCTCGGGCCGCGTCGCGTTCCTCGACGTCTCCTCCGACGGCTCCCGTGCACCAGGTCGCGTTCCAACACACGCGCTCACCACTTTCGCGCCAAATCTTAATCCTACTAACGCGCATGCGTCCATACCACCAGGTGCAACCAATACTACCAACATACAAGCATCTATTATTACCTACCTTCACAGTGAATAAAACATTTTAAAACCGCAATTATTTAAAAAAAACTTCAAATCATAATAAATACCTACTTAAATTGCATACTATTAATATATTTTTGAGGTCTCTTTTTTTTCAATAATAGTTACTTGCTGTACATCTCCTACTTTTATGAAAATAATTTTTCTTCCCAAAACATGGTATTAAAAAATAACACTTTAATTTCATTCAAAAGATCTACTAGAAACAATATTTTCCATTTCTTAATTCTATTCTTATATGAACATTTTTTCTTATACTACTTTAGTCTTCACATTCTTAGTTTTCGAAAAAGTGACTTTTAAATATTATAACAATATACAGGGAGTTTCTAAAATCGTGGTCACGGGCTCATGTGCTTATACTACAAGTAAAAATAAGACAAAAAGTACGTACATTTTTTTTTCCAAAACTCAACTGCTACCGAGATACAGGGTATTGAAATTTCTTTTTATTTTTACTTTTTATTTATTTTCTCTTGATCGGCTGAATAAAAATTGATCAAAATTATAGGGTGGGTACTTCCCATAGGTAGTCATCTTTAGGTATAACTTTTATCTTAATTTAACGCTCCAGTGGCGTAGAAACGAATTAAGGTGTCCCCTTTTTTGAATTTATTTGTTACGCCACTGCAAAATTTTGTTTAAATTTTTAAAATCTTCATTCAATTTACCACAAACAAGTATACTTATTAAATTTTGATAGGGTTAGTACTATTCCAGTAATTTGATGATTTATTATCCAGTACTAACCAATTTTCAAAATTTGAAACAAATTAAATTCAAATTAGGAAAATTAAATTTAAAAGCTCTTAGTATGACATTTTGTTGTTGTATTCAATAAACAAAACATGCCAGAAACCCCTAATTTTAAATTTTGGAAAAATGTTGAAAATGGCTGCCTAGTTTCATTTTTTATTAAATTTAAATAAAGTGTTTCTGACTTATTTATTTATTTAAAACACAAACCTTACTAGGAGTTATCAATTTAAATTTTGTTAATTTAATTCAAATTTGTTAAAAAGTTTAAAAATTTGTTTGATTTTTGCAAGGTCTCTCGACCATAAAATTTGAAATTACTGAAATACCACTACTCCTATCAAAATTTAACAGATATACTTTTTTTTTGCCAGATTGAAGAAAATTGTAAAATTTTGCAGTGGCGTATCAAATAAATTAAAAAAGGAGACACGTTAACCTGTTTCTACGCCACTGGAATATAAAATGAATGCAAAAGTACAAGCCAATGATGACTACCTATGAGAAGTACTCGGCCTAAAATTGTTATTAATATTCATCCAGCCAATCAAGAGAAAATAAATAAAAAGTGAAAATTAAAAAAAATTCCAACACCCTGTATCTCGGTAACAATTGAGTTTTGGAAAAATATTTGTACGTACATTTTGTCTTACTTTTACTTGTAGTATAAGCACACGAGCCCGTGACCATCATTTTAGAAACACCCAGTATTTGTACGTTTTTTGCATCGCTCTGTATAAATACTAAAGAATTCGCTTATTATGTTGATTTTTCATTGAAGAATCATTGAAAAGTAGAAAGAAACCTTGCTTATTGCGAATTTCATTTATTTTTCTCCTAGCATACATAACCTACTTCTTATGAACATAAATGTAGTCACCACAATGTGTTTTGATTGTTTCACAAATGGAAAACATTTAGTGAATTTAATAGTCATTTTAGACATATAACTACACTGGAACAAAATCCAGTTTTTAATCAAGCATTTAAAATTTATTCTTTTGACTATTTAATATTTAACTCACAAGTGAGTAATTCGTCGAATATTTTATAACGTTAACATCAAAGTGTGAAGTTGGCTATCAAATTTTGCACAAAAAAGTAAAACACGTTCGTTAAATAGGACCATTAAATATGTATAAGTCGAATATTTTTCACTACCACAAATGTCATTTGGGGTTGGGTTTTAATTTCCCGACTGCATAGCAGGTGGGGAATTTTTAAACCCGAATGACATCTTAGTTTTAAATTTGACTGACCGCTCGTGATATTATAAATGAAAATATTTAATAAAAATAAATAGGCAAAAACCAAGTTTTAAAATCAACAAAAAAGCTAAATTCAAAGTGATAGCCATTACATTTAAACCAGGTGTTTATTAATTAAATATACAGGGTGTTCCTGAATAACTGTGACTATTTTTTGAGGTGATAGAGGAAGTGAAACCAAGCATTTTTGACTTATAAAGTTTTGCCCGGAAATGCTTCCTTAAAAAGTTATACCACTTCAAAAATTTTCAAAAAAATTGGTTTTTTGTAAATAAAATAAATATTACAAGAGATATTAATTTGAAATTTTGGCGATAGTTTTTTCACCCAAAATTTTAAAAATATTTTGAGGGACGTTAAATGTGGGGTTTTTAAGTTTTTTTAATCATATCTTTTTTTCTTTGCGTTTTTAATAATTTTAAAAGTACTAAATAATCCATGATCGATGTTCTACAGAAAACGTATTGTAAGAGCTTTGTTTCGGAGTAGATTTTATAATTGTTAGCTAAAAGTATAAATTTAAAATACATCAAAGTAGGGTAATTTACTTAAAATTTCAAGTGTTAAATATGTGGGCTGCTCCGTATGCAAGATGCATGTTTGCTAATTCCGCCTTTAAAAATCTATGCATTTTTAATATTGCAATAATAGGACTAACTATGAAACACTAATTAGTAAATTTAAAAGGCTACTTAGTTAGAATTAACAAAATATTGTGGTAGTTCATTAAAAAGCCTACTTTGATGTTGTTTTTTAAATTGATATTTTTAACTTAAAAATCTTCTTTTATTCCGAAACGAAGCACTTACAATAAGAGTACCTTTTCTGTAGAACATTGATCAATGATTATTTTAGTACTTTTAAACTTATTAAAAACGTAAAGAAAAATGATATCATTATTTAAAAATGTTGATGGCCCTTCCACATGTAACACCCCTGAAAATATTTTTAAAACTTTTATTGACGTGAAAAAACTAGTACCAATACTTCAAATTAATATCTCCTGTAATAAAAACAAATGATAATTGGCTTTTCAGACAAATTTATTGCTATTTTCATTCAAACATTACAGCTAACGTTTCGCTCGATCATCGTCGGCTTCATCAGAGCTACAACAATGATACATATCAGTAAAAATCACTCTTAAACAATAAAATCATTATTAAAATTATGTATATTAACAAAAATGACATAAAAGACTTAAGCATGATGTGTGCTATCTACTCTACATAATTTATAAACTAAACTCACCTCTAATGGGTATATTAAATAACGTGTCAATTTTTATAAAATTCATCAACATATATAAATCAAAAATGCTTAGTTTCACTTCCTATATCACCCTAAAGTTATTGTCATAAATATTCAGGAATACCCTGTATTTTAAACTTTTAAAACACTCTTCTAAATTAAAATTTTATTTTATTTAGTGAAACCAAAAAAATTTCTGCAAAACATCAAATTAAGGCATCCAAAATAAAAGACCAAATATAAAGATAAAGCATTTTCTTCTACAAATTAGTTACTTTTTAAACTAGTTCCAAATCAATGATTTCCTATTTTCTCATATAAAGATTATACAGGGTGTTCCGTTCGTTGTTCACCAAACGTCGGGGTTAGAAACTAGAGCAAATTTAATCGAGAAAAAAACATAAAAGTGGTCTTTTTTAGTTTTAGAGATACACCGTTTTGAATTTACATCACCGATTTTTGTCAGAAATCACAAAAACGCTAAAAACATTTTAACCAAAGTGCGTAGGGACTTAAAAAATTATCATTAGTTAGCTAAAACTATCCTCTTTCAATTGGTATTGGCATAGTAATACAAAAATAATTGTTAAAATGTTGAAAAAAAATCGCAAAAAAATGTAAAAAAATGAACGTTTTTCGAAAATAAGACCCACTAAGGTTGTATTTTTTTAAGTTTTCTTAAAGTTCTTATTATTCTTAACAAATCAAGAAAAAATTGAAATCGTTATTCTTTTACTTTACTTACTATAGGCTTCTGAAGTTACTCCTACGAGAAGCATTCTGAGGTTAGTCTGATAACTGCTGTTATCAGACTAACCTGAGAGTGGATAGACGTAAAATTGTTATAAAACACTGGGAATTCCATTTGATATCACTTATAGCCTAATTGACAAACTAGGCACCCCTTTTGACAAACCGTACAACCTATTTAACAAACTATGCTCAGTACTACTTTTCGTAGAAGTAACTTCAGAAGGCTTTAGTAAGTAAAGAAAAAGCGCTACGGCTTAAAAATTTTGCCTGGTTAGTCAAGAATATGAAGAAGTTTCAGAAAATTAAAAAAAAATAACCGTAAGGGTGTCGTCTTGGAAGAAAATTTCAAAAACTGAAAAAAAAAAATTTTTTACTTTGCGATTTTTTTTTCAACATTTTAACAACTAATTTTGTATTAGTGCCAATTGAAATAGGATAGTTTTAGGTTGCTAATGATAATTTTTTTAAATCTCTTCGCATTTTGCTTAAAATGTTATTAGCGTTTTTGTGATTTTTGACAAAAATCGGTGAACTAAAATCAAAATGCTATAGCCCCTATACTAAAGAAGTTAGCCCTCCACTTTTTTGTTTTTTCTCGATTAAATTTACTCTAGTTTCCAACCCCGACGATTGGTGACCCAAGGACGGAACACCCCTCGTATACAGGGTGTCCCATCTTAATGTTGCCAGGGGAATTTCACGAAACGAGTACATAAGACAAAAAAAGTGTCCGAATAAAAGTTTGATGGTTTGGATAAGGGGGGTGAAATTTGTTATAGCATCGAACGTCCCCCTCCAAACCATTAAACTTTTATTGGGAAACTTTTTTTGTCTGATGTACTCGTTTCGAGAAATTCCCCTGGCAAGATTAAAATGTCTAGTGTGTTTCTAAATATATGCGAAAAAAATTCACCAAGCGATTTCTTGACCAGTTCTAAGATAAAAGTAAAGAATAAAATTTTTCTCAAAAGTGCTCTAAATTTTAATTATGGGGTGTCCAACTTTCTATATTTTTTGCATTTTTTGAGTATAACTTCTTTATTTTGATCAAACTTGAAACACACTCTAGTTATTGCAGTCGTAATAAGATAAAAATATAAAATAACTAAATAAAATACAGGGAGATGTATTTTGGAGGTATAGACCTCATTTTTTATGCCATAACTTTTTTGTGCTAACCCACATATCATTTTAAATAAAATATTCTAATTCATTGCTTTTTTCTGAAAATTTTTGATGGTTTTAATTTTTTTACAACTGGTACGGTTTAGAAGTTATTTAAAACATGTACGAAGCTGTATGCCAATTTTATATTAAACATGGGTGGTTTTTTTTTTAAATAAATACCAGAAACTTCCAAGAAGACTATTTGACCAAATTTTATATAAAAACAGAATAAATATTTTAAATTAAAATAAAATTAACAAAATAAAAAAACTTATTTATTTCACGTTTTAGGGGTAGTTTTTCATTCACTTCTGTTTCGCTAGTTCATTTAGAATTGCCCAGGGTGCACCACGAGGAGGCGAACTAGCTTTGCACCCCAAAAAATAATGAAATAAAAATTAATGTGTAATAAAAATGATAACTTAATTAAATATGTATTATTAATAAAATTGTGTGTAAAAATAGTACCTATATTAAAAAACGAGCTTCATAAGACGCATATTGTAGCACGCGTTCAACTTTAAAATACGAGCCGCGTAGCGGCGACTTTTTAATGAACAAGTGCTGCTATCGACATATGAAACGAGTTCTTTATACTATTTTTTCTATTTTGCGCCTTATTATCTATTTAAAATAAAATATTATAGTTTTCAATTTTAGTAAATTTTCTTGTAGTTGGCAACTCTAATGTCAGGTTTGTCAAATCATCAAATAACCTGTAAAATCAACAAACTTCAGGAGGCTTATTCTTGGGAAGCGGGCAACATCATGTGGCCTGCCACAAATGTGGACCGGAAATGTTGCCCGCCACACGTAAATCCTATTCTTGACAGCCAAGCTAGATATGCGAATTGAAGTGTGGTCGGGTGATTTGACAACATTGTAATTTCAGTGACGCCAACAATAAAAACTGTCAATGTTCCCACTATAAGCAAAAAATATAACTATTTTATAACCAACAATAGCTGACAGCCTGACAACAACCAACGAAATCTTTGCAACCAACTAGTCAAAAGCAAACCAAAGTACACAATTTTCACATATTTCATGTTTGGGAATTCAAGATTCGTTGCTCATACATTAGGCTTATTATTTATTTTAATAAAATAAAATCTGGCGATAAATTTGATAAATATTTAATTTTGTAAAAATCAATGGAAGATTCCTTTATCCAACTTATTTATTAAGTAAAAATAAAATTAGTTATTTTAATTTTAATACTTTAATACAATAAGATGTATATTCTTTTATTTCTCCTGAATTACAAACTTTTTTAATATGAAATCTTCAAATAATATAATATATTTAAATAATAATATATGTTTAAAACAAAATAATTTCTTGCGATAATTTAGATAATATTAATAATTTGAAGAAATAAAAGAAATTCCTTTTACCTAACTTTATTAAAAAAAAATAAATAAAATATAATGTTGGATAAAAGGAATTATTTTTATATCTTCAAATTATTAATATATGCTGTTTGTTTAAATAGTTGAAACAAGTGCAAAATACAGCAAGTATCAATTTTTGGTTAAAAAACTAGACCACAATTTAATCCGGACTGCTTTAAGGCAGTCGTGACATCTTGCCCGAAAATTGTGGCCTACCAGAAGGTGTTGACATCCCAAGAATACCAATTCACGAAAAGTGGGCTAGATTTCACGATTTCTGGCAGACCACACGATGTGGTCGGGCCCAAGAATAAGCCTCCTGTGCTAAAAACTTCGAAAAATAAATTTTACTACTCAGTAAGGCACCGATAACAATGCATAGTAACGGACCAAAATAGAAAAATAATTTTAAACTGGCCTTGAATACATTAATATTAAATTGAATTAAATTATAATCCACATTTTCTACTAAATATCGTAGATAAAGTTTGTTTATATTAACTATTTCTTCAAGTCTTCCATCTTTCTTATGAAAATGTTAAGTCTTACAATTTAAATTTATATTTTCTTCGAATAATACTATAAGCTATTTAACAAAAAGGAAACACCTAATTTATTTCTAGATCTCCTACTTGAGTCTCTTGAATCTCTGAGAAAATGGAAAAGTTATTGTTTTTCCTACTATTTATTTTTCCTACTAAGTACTTTTATATAAATTAATAAACCTCGGTCATTTTAAAATACTAATTTATTTTCTTTCTTACAGAAATAAAAGTAAAACGTGATTTTGAGCCTAAAAACTGTGACAAAAATGGAAATCTATAAGCTTATCGAGTTCAATTTGATTAAATGTTGAGTTGAAAAATTTTAAACCAAAAAAATCGGACATCTGGGGTTGTCTTAAATTTTGGTATAAACTTTCTTCCAATCTTTTTTGCGACTCCCAGTCCAAAACTCAATTATCTCCAAATAAAGCGTAACAACGTATCGATACCAACTTTCGAAAGTCAAAGACTAGACAAAGTAAAGTTTTTCAAAGTTTTGTTTCCAATTTGTCTGGATAACACCAAGTCTTTATTTTATTATTTTGAAGAATAAAAGATGGAAAAATCTATAATTATAATTTGACTCTCTAATCTAAAAATTGTCGTTTTTTAAATAGTACAAATAAATAGACGAATTTTTCACCCAATTTGTAAAATACATTTACAGCTCATTTTGCGCTATCTTAAAACCAATTTTCGACGCTATAAATATAAGAAAGAGCCATAATACTATGAAGAAGTAACAAAAAAAGAAACAAATTAAAAAGAGGATAAAATAATTAGCAAAAATAAGAAACTTGTCATGCTAATTTTTAATTTTAGTAGAACAAATTTTACAGAATTATGGTTTTATCTATTATTATTGGGCCCAATTTCAGATTTTAAGTGAAGGAATAAACAGTGAATTTCAAAAAGATATCAGAAAATACCAAATTCAAACCTAGATTTAAAAATATCCATTCGCTCAAAAGTCTCATTTAATCATAATATTTTAGTAAAGCTTGTTTGTTTTAAATTAAAAGCTACTATAATCCATACACAAGTTTATTTATTTATCTCCACTTGTTTCAAAGACATGGTAAACCGAAAATTAAAATTATCTTATTTTTGATTAAATATAGTATGATTTACTTTTATTGCATTTTGTATATACAGATGTCGTTAGATATTTATAAGAAATTTGTAAATTCAAGTAATGTTAAAATTTGATAATTCAAAATACAGGGTGTCCCTAAAAGGTCTGTACAAAACGATACTGCATACTCCTGAGACCAAAATAAGACGATTTATCCAAAAGTGCTTCGTTAAGATGCTATATACCATTAAAATTCTTAAAATTATTTTGTATTTTTTAAATTACTAAAAATTGGCTCATACGATCATAACTAAATTTGGTCAAAAATAGTTCATCGACATGCAATGTTTCTTATAACTTTTTAATGACCGAATAATAATTCATAAAACTTTACTTGTAGCTGAACAGTGTGATTATAAACTTTTTTTGTCTCTTATAAAATTTCCTTTATTTTGGGCAGACAAAAATTATTTCCATGTGGTACATGACCGAGCTTTGGAAAAATATTTAAACTTTTCGCTGAAAGGTCTGTACAAATTAACTTAAGCCTTTATTGACCGTAAAAGTTAATTAAAAAGACAATATTTTTCAAGGTCGCTAGACAATTAACGATTAACGAAGCACTTTTAGAATAAATTAAGTATGGTTAAATCATTTTATTTTGGTCTGTGTTGAATTATTAAAAAAATCATTAGGTACTATTTCTGGATGAATATTAATTAAGTTTTGCCCAAACTAGATATTTTTTAAGAATTATACATATAGGATATCCCTAAATTAATATGCCAATATAAAAAGAAGTAGAGAAATGAAACATATCTTTTAAATATCTTCTAGTATCTGTAAATGCATCCTAAAAAAGTTATTTTATTTTAAAGATTTTCAAATTAAAATCTTTTAATTAATAAAAAAATGTTAGCTATAAAAGATTTTGAAAATATTTGTATTTATTTTTTGTAGACTAAATCTTGGTCAGTAGATCTACAAAAAACAGTACAGTGGTATTGGTAATCCGTTTTTAAATAAAGTAAAATTTAATTATTTAGATATATCTGAAAAAATCTATTTGTCAAATTATAGTAAAATAACTCAATTAATATTAAGAGTGATTTCCTAGGCGCCCGCCATAAATTTTCCGTCGGAGATAATAACAGGGAATAGAAAATTCATCCCAATTTTCTGGAGCTTTGTCGCAAATGATCAGCGAATCACTGATGGGTAACACTGAGCAACTAATTTTGAACAAAAAATTGTATCGTTTTTAATTTTTGTTTTCTTTTATTTATTTACACTTATAAAGAAAAAATATGCCAAATAAAATTTTCTTTCCTAGTTTGCGAAATCCAACTTCTAGATTTAAGTACAACTAAATAAAAAACAAAAAGCAAAAATGAAGTAAGGAATCAAAAGCAGCTGAGTCACGTATAAAAACATACAGTGCTGCCACCTCAAGAAATTTAATAAATTCCTTCGTAAATTTTTTGTATTTACTAAATTTGTAATCAGCACCACGAAATTTAGGTGATTAAATAATGAATACAAAAGTGCTGTTCCACAGTGTAATTAATGCGGACCGCTAGAGACCGCGCGAGTTTGGGAGAAAAAATCATGAAATCGATCACTACGGGCATCAAGATATAGTAGCAGTTTCTCTGGCAGATTTTCATTTTTTTCTGATTTATAAGCTAAATTAATTAGGCTACCATTTAACAGATTTTTATATTTTGTTACTTTATGCAGTAATAGCAGCCCAAAGTTGAGGTACTTTTATGTCATATTTTTTTCGTGCATAGTAATTTTGTTTCTATTTATTTAATGAATGACTTTGAAATCTTTAATAAAAAGCATTTAAAAATATATTTTGCACTAGCATATCTGAACTACTATATTTGCCGTTTAGGAAATCAGTCTTAAAGATTTAGTAGTACATAATTCTGTTTCTATAGATAACTGTACTAAATAAAATATGTTTAACAAAATATTCCATGCCACTGTGATTTTCAAAGATTTTATACAATATTTTGTTATTGTTATCTGGTATAAATGGTTTTATGGTTCAAAAGTTTTTTGTTGCATGCAAGCAAACTTAATGTATTTTTTTATTTAAAAAAATGAATTATTTGAAGTTAATTAGGTTGCCGCTGACCCTATAAAGTTTTTTTCTTTAAACGTCAACTTATGTGATGCTTGACAGGTTTTAACAAATCATTTTTATTTTCCTTGACTCTATGGTCATATTCGTGCATTTCCGAAGTAAATCGGTTAAAATCGGGTATATATTGCATTGGCAAGGATTAGAAAGGCGGAATAGAAATGCATTTTAGGTAACCCAATATACACTGACATTGTATTGTGTAATGCATGTAAATTAAATGTCAAATTTTAAAATTACTTTTTATAATACTATTTTATAAGTTTGAAGAAAAACGGCATGTTTTATTCGGACTAAAAGAACTTATTGTGGCTCGCAAAGCTCGTCCCGCAAATCTACATGCTCGCCACAAAAAGTACTTCTTTTACTCCTAATGAAACAATATACTATTCCAATGAAGCTTTTTTAAAATTTCTTTTTTTGGTATACAGAAGAGTCTTTTGGGTACCAATTTCTTTGTTTTTTGTTTGTTAAATCAAACCAAATACGGAAACTGTAAAAGAGGCGCTTTACCAAAAATGTTCGCTTAGCGGTGTACATGAAAGTTATAAAAAACTAATTAAAATATTATTATTTTTCAAGGCTAGCAATAAGCTAATGTATAAACCAAGAAATTTCAATTTTTCGTTTGTTATAAGTATATTTTAAAACTTTTTATAGCGCTTCAAAAATTTCTTCAAATTTCGATTAATATCAAGCAAATTTCAAAATAAAATTTGCCGACTATCCTTTTTAATGTATTTATACAGAACCTATTAATGCATGATTTTTGTTTAATGAATGATTTTAGAGGCTCTTTCTGTTGATGACATTTCTAACGAAATTTTATAGGAATTATACGAAAATTTTGAATTTTAAATTAATTTAATTTGTTTTAACTTAATTAAAATTATAAATTAAATAAATAAATGTAAGTTTATATTCATTTTAGATAATAAGTATGCCAATACACTTTATATTTATTTTATAAAAGTGAGATTATAATACACATCATGTAGTAATTGACTATAGAACTATGTGCTAAAACCCTGTTCGTTTAATTCGATTTCGGTTATGATCGGTATAACTCGGGTTCGTATTTTTTAATGGTGACATTTCGAAATAAGGCTTGTAAAAATGATAATATTTCTAGTTAATCGCGTTCCGTTCGTGCTTTACAATTTCTCGATTATTAATCGCCCCTTTTAACCATCATTTTTTTTTCAAATGGCACCCCCTACTTTTGTAACCCTAAATGAGATCTTAACTTTATACTGAAGACGACAGTATGTTTACTGTGAGTATTTTCTTTGTATTTGAATCGACAATTGTCAATGAAGAATATTCTTCAAAGGTAGCTTTGTTTATACAGGGTGTCCCAAAATTCGACCGACAATGATTAACTGGAGATAGTAGACCGGAAAATAAGTTGTTATGACTCTATTTATCTATATGCAAAAATGCACTCCTAAGCAGTTATAAGCCTCCAAAGTTGAATTTTTAAAATAGAAATTTTTTTATTGCAGCCAAAGGAGTAAAGATTTTTTAATGAAATTTTGTATACGTGCATTTGAATATTGGAAAATTGGATGCTCCATTGGTAAAAATTTGGCTAATCCTCGACTTTTTTAAATAGTGTTGGATGGAACAAGAAGGCATAAAACAGTCGAAAACTTTTTAGGTATTTAAAAATTTTATTTAAAACGTATTTGCTTTTGTGGAGAAATTCAAGTGTAAGATTTTTTGCCCCTTATGAATTTTGAGTAATTTAAAAAAATAATTTGGAAAACGGTTAGAATTTAGTCGTTTCCATGGTGATAAGCTACAGTTTCAACATAAACTTATAACTTTGAAAAAAATGTCTTAATTTTAATAATTAAATTCACATTTATGGAATATGCTATAAACCATTAATATTGCGTAAATGCAATGGTTTTTTTTTTTGTAATTTTAAAAGTATTTTATTAAAAATGTATGTTGAGCAGCCAAACTTTCTTACCATTTTTTAAAATTTTATTCAAAAACTGGGTTTACGAAAAATTCACAAGGGGCAGAAAATCTTCGTTTTTCCGTTTTCTATATGAATAAATTTTTAAATAAAATTTATAAATAGGTACCTGCATACAAAGAAAAGTTATGTGGGTTTTAATTTTTTGAAAAGTGAACTTTAACTGGTTGTAACTTTGCAGGGAAGGATTTTAGGGTAAAGTATTAGAGAAAAACCCGCACCACAATATGTGTCCATATAATTACGGGCACCCTGTATATAAATAAACGAATTAAATAGTTTTTGACGATTTGAAGCTTGTGTTGGAGCCAATTTAGAACAATTAATTTATATTAGAACTTGTTTTATTATAAAATAAAGAATAAACCTAATTTTATACAATTTTTTGAGTGAGTAACATGTTTTCTTATTCAAAATAAAGTTGAGGTCCAATTTATGTTAACAAAAATAGGCGATGCCATTTGAAAAAAAAAGTTGATGATGGCTTCTTAAGGGTGTTGACAGCCAATAATATTTTTAAAAAGGTATTGGAATGCTAATTTGCTGACATTAAAATCTATTTTGATTTGACTTTTCATCTCTTCAAATAACGGAGATATGGCCTGTAAACTGAATTGTGGAACATCCTGTATATTATTTTTATCTAAATCGTTCTAAATTTTATTATAAATATACTAATTAAAAGTAAAAGTACATATCTTGATTGCTTAGTTTTAAATTTTATTGTTGTTTTTTTAAATTATAGGTCTTCTTTATAAATCAACTATTCCTTTCAAACCTACCTTGTTAACATTCAACAAATAATCATAAAAATTATAAAATACTTTGCAAAACTTTTCCTAAACCACTTTACTTGATTGTAAGTGAGAATAATTTGCGATATCATTATATACTTAAAGTAAATCTACATAATTAAGGTAGTTGAATATTAACAGTTTAAGAACTATGAGCTGGCAATAAAACAATTACCATTTATTACCTCCTACAAATTTTACCCAGTATTTTGATATTTGGAAATAAAATTTATAATTTGGTAAAACCAAATTCTTTATTCTCTTATATCGACAATATGTCAGTGGTATTGATAATATAATGTGATTTTAGTGAATATTCATAACGCCATATTATATTTGGTGGTCTTGGTATGCTCCTGGAGGCAATTAAGTAAACGAACCATGCGCAAATAATTGATGCCGAGTCCCATTGGTCTACAGTTCTAGAGTCTACAGAAACAAGCCAGCGGACCGTAATAACAATTACGACAAGAGAAATTCACACGTACTGACTACCTTAATGATTGTCTTTATACCTGGTTAGCCATTCGTATAAGATGAACTTTTATTTCACACAATTTCAACAGTTTTCGCCAAAAATACATTTCCGCAATAATTTTTGTACAACATTCATACTACAAAGAAAACTACCCACCATGAATGTTTGCTCCTAATAAAGTTATAGATTCTTCTAATTGAACAAACTTGGTGGCAAGTTATCCCTCATAATTTAAAGTAGGGGAAACTTGAATGCATAATTTCCATTACATTAAGCTTTACATGTGCTACAGTTAGTGCAATTATAAACATACAAGATATCAATCAAAATATGGAATTTTTAACAACTTTTACCGTTTATTACACCCAAAATAATTAATTCAAGCTTCTAACTAAATATTTAAGTAATTTTATAAATCGCTGAACATAATGGAGCCATAAATAAATTAATAATAACCCACATCCTTTGTGGTGTTTTGGAAAAATTTAAACAATAAACTAATAAGCACGTATCATATTAATTAGAAAGATTTATGGCTTAATTTTATAATTACGATTCTTTTTTACTTTGGTGCACTTTCAAATTAAATGGCCGGCATAAATTATTATTATAATAAACACGTATTTAAAGTTCCAATTAGTAATCGATGTGATTATAATAATTAGGACTTAATTTCAGTAAATTATGTTAATCTGATTGTGTGCCAGCTTCAATTAGCTGAATTTTAAATTACTTAAAGTCTGCATTATTGCGTTTATTATTAATATGCTAATGTTATTCATTGTGGTATTAATTTTGTGTGTAACTGATTACTAAACGAAAATTTTTACATTTTCGCTAATTTAAATTATTATTGTGTCTTGTACCTACCTAATAAATTTTAGGAAAATTAAATTTACAGTTTTTTCTTTAATTTTACCCAAATTATTTGTTCACAAAGTTGTTGTAAACGAAAATATTGTTCCAATATTCAAAATTAAATAGTACAAGAAATTTTTTAAATTGATAAAAATACTAGTGATTTTAATAAAAAATTGTGTTTACAGATTTAAATTAACTTACTTTAAAATCTTTTGAGTTAAAAGCATTGAGTTACTTTTTTAAAATATTTTCCTTACGGTTCGAATAATCCACGAAACATCACGTATTGGCATTTATGTTATGGACTGAATTCACGATCAGGCCGTGGGATTTAATACGCAAATGACAATATACGGTTAGATCTAAATAAATAGGAGGGGTTGCTTAAACCTAAAATAAACCTCTACAATACAAAAATATTCGTTTTATAAAGAGGACACCACTTTATTGTATATTACAAACAAGGGTTTTAGTAAAAATGCACTTCATGTCTAATTGTAAATATTATTCTCTTGTATAAGGGTTTCCTCTGAACAGATATAACTTTGTTTGGTTTAAATATATCCAGTACAGCACTGAGTAGTGTATAGCAAATAATATAATATTTAAAAAACAGAGAAAACTTCAAGGTAGCTTCCAACTTTATTAAGACCAGGAAATAGTAATTATATCTGGTAAATTACAAATCTATCGATTTCGGAGCATTGTACTCCATCCTCGGGTAAAAATAATAATATGTTGAAGTTCAGTTAAGATCCAATTTGACGTTTTTTAAATTTGTTTTGCGGGTATTTAGAATAAAAAAAGCCAGTATACAATCCGACCAGTTTTTAATTAACGCCAAAGTTTCGAACCCAGAGGATGAACCAATAGGGTTCAAAACGTTGGCGTTAATTAAAAACTGGTCGAATTGTACACTGACTTTTTTTGATCCTAAATACACACAAAACAAATTTTAAAAATAAAAATAGGTATCGTAATAATTTTGATATGTAAAATAACATGGACAATGACAAAATCAAATGATTTTCTCATTGTTTATAATTGATACCAGTTCAAATTGTCGTGTTAACCCCAAAATACTTTATTATAATATTTTTTATTTTTTATAAAAATGAATTTGTCTGCATTGAATAAGTATTTTTTAACATTAGTAAAATAATTTTTAAGCAGAAAATTTAGGAAGCGATACAAAAGGGGGAAGCAAAATGTACCGAACGACAAAAGGCCGAAATGCACAAGAGGCGACTTAGACAAATGGCCAAAAGAAAATAGAAAAATGTTAAAAGACCGACTTGGATAGAAGATCGGACAATACGTGGTCGAAATGGACAAAAGACGGACGCAAATGAAAGGTCCAAAGAAAAAAAGGCCGAATTGGAGAAACTATAAAAACAACCGAATGTTAAATGACCGATTTGGACAAAAGACTAAACTATGAAAAGCCTAAAATGAAACAATATAATGATACAATACCAATTCGGTCTTTTATCGTTCGACTTTCTTTGTTTTGTTTATATCAGTCATTTCCCTCTTTCAGACTTTTGTAAAAGTTGCCTTTTTATCGTTCGGCTTTATTTCTATTACCCTTTTCACAATAGAATATAAACTGGATGGTAAATTTTATCCAAATAGTGGTAATCATTTCAAAAGTTAGAGTTTTAGAAAAAAAAGTATGGCATAGTTATTTTCTAGTCGGGGGACTTCTTTATGGTTATTCAAACCCCAACTCAGTTTTTTATATGGAAATACTGACAAAAACAATAACACAGGGTGTTCCAAAACTCACGCTTAAGCTCTCGCTACATTGTCAGATTTTGTATTAAGTTTAGTTTGCCAAAAGAATTTATTTATTACTTTAGTTAGTTTTTCATGTTAAGTAAATAATAAAAGTCATATTAGAAGTTAGTTATTTTCACATTGTCAATAAAATTAACGGGCAATATAAATTAAAATTCAGACTTTGTAAAAATAAATAATGTTAAAATTAAAAAAAGAAAAATACATCGTACAACATTTAATTCTGTTTCTTACTAGATTCAGATTCTATTAACAATAAATATGGATTATCATTTGGAAAATATTGAGTTGGAATTAGATTAACCATGAATAAGTTCTCCAGGTGAAAAATTACTGAGCTCAGTCTGTTGGTCATTTAAAACTGATTAATTTTTACTCAATATTTTTTATCTAAAACTCTTACCTTTAGAGTTTTTCTACTTTTAACGTTAGGAGGATTGGGGGTCGAAGTAGAACCGCGCTTCGATGGTAAACGTATGTTTTGAGCTTCTTCTTGAATTTGGGAAAAAAACCTTCACACTTCACACAGTACATCCCACATAATCAGACTAAATGTACTAATAAAAATCTTTATTTCTCCTCCTAAATGGACCACCATGTATATTTTAAGAATGTATCTGCGAATTGAAGCACAACATTTTTAGAAAATTTTCTCCTGTTAAGTTAATAAAAAATTGCTGTAAACTTTTCGATAATTTTAATGCACCAGTTTAAAAAATTGCAGAAATTTAAATAAATTTGAATATTCTAAATGAGAAACTTGAATATTTTTTATTGCTTTCAGTTTATATGTGGCGAAATTTTGTTTCCAAATATTTGGTAGAAAACTTCTGATGTTTAAAGGGTAGCTTGTTAACAATTTTTGAAAACTAGATTTTGAAATAGTATTCGCAAAGAGCTAGAAAGTGACGAATTTTGTGTGAGATTGAAAATAACCGAACGAGGCGCCAGCCGAGTGAAGATATCACAGAAGCACGAAATTCACTTTCTTGCGAGTTGCGTACGCTTTTTTTCAGACGATCACGAAGATTTTGCGTCCATTATTAGTTGGTCGAATATTTTTAGTTAAATGTACCTAATTCTAGGTGGCGCTGTTTTGGCGGAACTGACCGAATCGAATAAAAAATGTTCCTATTTTATTAAAAATTTACACAAAAGTTAATTATATAATGATTTTAATAATAAAATAAGTAATATTAGCGGATTTCATACTTTGACTTTTGCGTTTTTCCAAAAAATGTATTTGCCATTTGCTTTTTGTGTATCAACTTAACAGGTGTGTTTAATTTTTTGATCATCTTAATTAGGGTTTAACGCATTATTGTTTTTAGATCTAAATTCGACTTTTTCAAGCGAACAATTTTTAAAGTGTTGTATCGTGCGGCCAATCAATGATTACCATTTTTTGCCATGCGTCTTTTAATTAAGGTCAGTTTTTCTAAAAAACCACATGTATGGTACTTAATTCTATTTTACTTTTAGATTATTGCAAACGCGTAGTTGATCATTGGTTGTGTATTTGTCGTCTTGTGTATTTTTAAAGGAACTACTGAGCTTCACTCCTTCACATGTGTATGTCTTGTAGAGTTTACTACTCATCGTCTTTTTTAACAAGCAATTTTCAACGCCGAGCTTCACTCTTTCAACTGTTTACAATTATTTACTACACTTGACTAATTATTATCCATCAACTGTTTAATTGGATTTTATGACGATATTGCTAAGCAACCAATTTCCTTTTTTTGCTCCAAATGACCTAACAACCCAGTAAGTTTTACATTGTAATTTTACTTCTTGTATTAATTCTAGAATTATCATTTTTAGTATTATAAAAATTATTATGTATCCTCTGAAGATGAAGTATGTTTAGCTTCGAAATGCATAAGGTCTAATAAAGAGTTTTTATAATATTGTGGTATTCGTTTGGTAACTAAGGCCCTACTATTGTCCCACGGGATATCATGGATCACCAAACTACTGGAATCTTCGATTGGGAAAGTAATATTAGCGGGGTTAAATATAAATTTTTATTTGACCTGTCCTTTTTTCGCAACTTTAAAAAAATTCTAGAGAGGGCTTTCGGTATTCCTTCGCAGCGCCTCTATCGAAAATTACAAGAAGTTTCTCAGAGTTACAAAACAGAAACCCAAAGTCACATTAGTAGGAATGATAGATTTTCTAAACCACTAATATGAATGACATACGATTTTCTCATATGGTCGACGGAAAAAGAATATAATAAGTATGTATATTCAAAAATAATAATAAGTATTTTATTATTATATTAGAATTTAAAAATGGACTGAAAAATTTTCGTAAAATCTATTATTTTTACTGTAATAGGTTTTGTTGACTAAAAATACGAAAATAGGTTGAATTTGAAATCATGATATGAAATAATATTTAAAAAACTAATTTACCGAGTTTGGCGTTGAAAAAACCAAAATTTATGGATTGAAAATTCACCGCTTTAAATTTATTTTCAAAATTTTTGTGATTAAAACGTATCTTCTTTTACACTAACTATAGTGAGCAAAGTTATTCTTTTATAAATAAGATATAATAAATTTTGACCTATTTGTCGCAGTTGAAGATTGAAAGTTAACATAACCAAAAAAAGTATGCAACATTTGCCCCATAATTGAAAACTTAAGAAAAAGGAAATGGCACAAAAAATGAAAAATCAGGTTTAGCACACGTGAGCAAAGTAATATTTGAACGGTGTTATGCGAAAAGGAAACAACCGACAGACTGGCTGAAACTCTATTTATTATACTTATAGATTGCCAAATACTTATTTTCAATTTTGCAAAATTGAACCAAGCTTTGGTACAATCCATCAAAGGTTAAACAACCCTATGAACTCTGAAAATAGTATGTAGGTATACAACTACAGTTAATAATCTAGTAAAACTTTACCATCAAATTAACTTTAAGTGGGTTGGTTCCCTTTTGCATAACATTTAATTATAGTTTTCTATGCTTGTACTGAATATTACTAGAATGGTACAGTGGTATTGAAATTCATAAAACCACCTATAAATTAAATGCTGGTTTACTGTATTTTAGAATTTGGACACCAAATTCTATAAACATTAAATTTTGGTTTTCTTTTCATTTCCCTTAAGAACATCTTCCTAGACACCAGCGATAAATTTTCCTTTGGAGATAATAACAAGGAATAGAAAATCCATCCCACTTTTCTGGAGCTTCTTTGCAAATTATGACCAAATAACTGATAATTAATGCGAATCCCTAGAGGGCGCGCGAGTTTGGGAGGAAAAATTGTAAAAAATCATGAAATCGTGCATTAGTTCTGCAGTCATAACTTAAGTTTTCCTCGTTAGATTTTCATTTTTTTTTTCAGATTTATTATCTAAATTGATTAGGCTACATCTTGCCTTCTGCAACCTAGCACAATTAATTAGAGGGGTCCAAAGTTAAGGTAGTTTTAGATCATTATATTCTGTTTTTACATTCTCCATTTTTTTCTTCTGGTAAGAATTAAAGAAATGACTTCGAAATCATCTACAAAAAAATTATACAAAAATGTTGTTCGTAGTAGCTTTTTTGACTGCAAAACTAAACCACGAAATTTTCCGTTTAGAAAATTGCTCTTAAGTTTCCTAAAAAAAAGTTGTTTATTTTCAAAAATATTTTGTCTTGTTTAAAACTTTTGAAGCTTTGTTTTGATTCATGGCGTAGTGCGTAGTTGTTTTTGCAGGAAATGAAGGGTCAACGTCAGGAATTTTTTCTCTTTCATGTAAAGTAATAAAATACGTCTTGATGTTGTGATCGCGTTTTATTATTCTGTTTAAGTATTTGCTGGCTTTAAGGTGAGGCCACCGGAGCATGAAGAGGGCGGTAACATCGCTAGGACATAGTGGGCGCCATCGTCAGGGATCGTCTGACCTTGTCGACATTCACGTACCAACAATTTATGATTTACTTCTACTTACCTACAAAAAGCAAACAAATCAGTTTTTATAAATTCCAAATATTAACTTCCATCCAGTAGATTTGTGAAGGTACCTTCACTTCGTGCAAGTAAGACAATTCTTGACTAAAATTTGGAAAACTATCAAAGAATTAAAATAATTAAAATCTGCAATAAAAATGTAGGGTTGTCATATAATTTTATCGATATTGTAAATTTGAGCAAAATCGGTCCATAAAGCATTTTTTTCTTCTATTATTGAAATACAAAACTATTATTTAAAGTAGGCAACCAACTTTGCTCTTATAAAAACCATTGTCTAATGAAATTATTAAGAGCATCTTCCGTTGGAGATAATAACCAGGAATAGAAAATCCATCCCACTTTTCTGGAGCTTCTTTGCAAATTATGACCAAATAACTGATAATTAATGCGAATCGCTAGAGGGCGCGCGTGTTTGGGAGGAAAAATTGTGAAAAATCATGAAACCGAGCATTAGTTCTGCAGTCATAACTCAAGTTTCCCTCGTTAGATTTTCAATTTTTTTTCAGATTTATAATCTAAATTGATTAGGCTACATCCTGCTAGAGAGTTACCTTCTCCAACCTAGCACAAAAGTCCAAAGTTAATTTTTAATTTTTTCCTTCTGACAGGAATTAAAGAAATGACTTCTAAATCATCTACAAAAAAAATAAATGTTGTTCGAACTAGCTTTTATGACTGCAGAACTAAACCACTATATTTTCCGTTTAGGAAATTGCTCTTAATGGTTTATAAAGATTTTGGAATAAATTAATGAGGTTGATTTCATATAATTAAGTGCTTGTTTCAACACCCATTTTTGAAATTCGTGAAATAAATTCAATAATTGATATCGTAATTTTATTTTGACTTTTATTGGTAATATAATGGTCGTTACTAATTACTAGTATTGTACATTCGAAAAAGGGGATAATCTTTAAAGAATCTATTATTAAGTGTAATTTAAAAAGTATAGGTGAGGTCTCTGGTCCTATTGTCCTAACCCTTATTGTGGTCTATTGTAAAATAAAGTATAACATTATTACTTTATGGCAGTAGAATTTAAGTTAAATATATCTTGAATGAGCAACCCCAACAGTATATCTCCCCGTCATATCTTTCAGGAGCGAAAACATCCATCATCTAGCGACACTCCCACACCCAACTGCCAACGAATCTGCACAACTGTCGACTATTACTCGCCATATGAGCCAACATCATCGCAAATAAGTCTTAATATCGGTTATTACCACTAATAATCCTTCCGAAACCGACATTAAGTTATCCCCTCAAAGAGCGCGTCAGCCGACCATATGATTTCATTACATATTATAAATACTTTAAATTGAGTTAGCTCTTCGACGAAATTGCTCTCGGGAAGATGGCGATGACAAACCCGCAAGGTCTCAGAAATTCAGACGAGACGTACGGTAATCCGTCCAAATTTGCGTATGAATGCTCCCCTGAGCCGTTCGCGAAACGAGCCATTGTGGCGGACGCCTTTATCGTCCAGCCCTTCACTTTGACACTGTCATTTTCCGCATCAACGAGCTGTGGATCTTATCTGGATGTGACATTTCTGCTATTTCTACGTGAGGTATATGCAAAGAGATCTATTTTACACCATCTATTCCACAATTAAGGAATCAACAAATTTACATCACCAAATTGTTTTCCTAAACACCAAACATCTTTGTCACTATTCACCTTGTAAATATATCTTTCAATTTCGGTGAATTACTAATACCTTTTTTTCAACAGTTTTGAATTCTTTAATTTCTTTAAAGTTAATTTTTTCATAACATTTTGTTTGGTAAATTTGGTGAAACCTAATTTCGGTTATCTAGTGTTAATTAATCCAAACAGACATCAATCTGCAAACAAAAAACCTCTTGCGTAACTAATCACGACAAGAATGGCAAACAATGACAGCAATAAAATATTTACTGTATCCGACGCGTGTAGGGATTTAATGCTGGGGACATGTCGGGGTGTCTTTTTGCAGAAAGCGCACCACCGAAACCGTCTATTTAGCGGGGTGAAATGGAGGATAAACAATGCATTTATTTTCGAAGGGGGCTAAAAATAATGCAGTGGCCACGGTCGCACTGTATTAGATACGGGACACAATGGCCCCGAACCCCGAATTGAGGGTGCCGACTCGATGCCTCCGATGAAGGGTGATTTACTTTTGATAGATGAACGTTAAAGCGACTTTAATTGTTCAATACAAACTGTAAAAACAGGAAAGAACATCACATGTTTTAACGTTTAAAATAAGTAGTCCAGAGTTGTTACTAATCTTCTAAATTAATTCATCCCTGAGGAGGAAAATAATGAGGCACGAAACGTCATCACTCCATACTAATCTAATTTGAAGAGAAAAACAAACAGTTAATTTTAATTAAATGATTATGATGAATTGATTCACGAAATACGCCAGTTCTTGGGAAGGTTCACGTCACGTCATTTCCTTGGAATAAACCGTTTGAAATCGTGGATTCGCCTTTATTGCAAATTACAGTAATTCGCCAAAATGCAGCCGCATTTTTGCTTATTCCAACATGTGCACCAATAATTGGGGTAAATCACGAAGAGCACTTTCAAGAACAAAACACACATTTCCAAGAATTATCTTTATTAAATTATCTACATTGAAACATTAAGAAACTTTATGGGCGTTTTGAAATGTTTATTTTTAGTGTTGGTGGAAGAATTTGAAGAAATCACAAACGGTGATTTGTTTTATGCAGCTCATGTTTTTTCATCACGTACTCGCACGTGCAAGGACATTTCTCAAAAAGTAGCAACACGTATTTTAAACGCACTACTAATAATTAATTCGGTTTCCAGGATGTAAACATGGTTGGTTGTTCGTGAAATTGTTAAAATAATATTATATAATAACAACTATTTGTATTCGTATTTAATCAATTGTTTCTATTTATTTATTAGACAATAACATATTAATTTTTTTAATAATCAATAAAGTGAAATAAAAATAAATATAATATTTTTTAACTTATCCAAATCTAATCGCAGAATAAAAAATAGAAAGTTGTATTAATTTTCAAATTTTATATTTGTCTAAAATCATTTCATCATAAATACTACTACTACTAGTTTTAATAAAACGTATGATATTTTTGAAGTTTTCAGACGTAATTTTACTCGGTACTCTCATATTATACTTTATAATTTTAGTAAGTGAAATGTTATTGTTTTATAACGCGTTAGTCCGTAGAGGTCACTGGTTCAATTTTCAATATTTTTTTAAATCATTTCAGTAGTTTGATTTTCATTATAATGGTAATCATAACTACTTTGAGATGACCATGGGCTATTTAACTGAATACGAAGAAAGTTTCATTATTTTTTGCAAAAAATACACTTTTTATATTTTGGAGCTAAAAGAATGCATTTCAAACATGTTGCCGACTATCTTTTTAAATGTTCAGAAAGCTTACATATAAATTCATCATTCAATAAAAATGCAATTTCGAAATTACTGTAGAGATTAAGAGCCAATTGCACCACTTAAAATTTGTTATGGAGATAGGGAGTCAAATGTTGAAAAAGTGTTTCAAATTGGAAACAAAAAAAATAATTAAATACCAAACTTAAGTATAAATTGTACTTTCATATGCAATTTTTATTTTTCATATATCTAGATTTATATGAGCGTAGTTTTGAAAAAATAAAAATATAAATATAGAAGTTTTTTTGCAAAATTTCACAAATGTAATTGTAGATACATAAAAAACAAAAATTATAAATGAAAGTAAAATTCTTACTTTAGTTTGGTATTTTTTTATTCTTTTGACTTTCCAATTCGAAAGACTTTGAAAAAAATCATGAAAGATAAAAACGCCGGGTTTTCAACATTTGACACCCTATCATGCTTAAGGCTTGGGGATTAGTAATGCAAACGACCCTAAAACATTTTACTTGCAATAATAGTCTTAGTTTAAAAAATTCAAAATTTGTATTTTACCAAAAATCCCTCTTTAAACCATTTTAATTTCGTTCTGGGTTATACGTTATATGTTTACAAAATTATTTGAAAATGGACTTTTTTTAAATTATTAATTTACACAAATATTCTTATTTTTCCTCTAATATTTAATAAGACCACATAAATGTTTTAAATTTTTGAAATGAGCATTGGGATATTTTGGAGGCTTTTTAGCTTTCTTAAATGCATAATAAATATATTCTCCTCTTTTTAAAGATCTTTTATAGAGTGGATGCGGATTTTTTGGAACAATAACGAAGTTACATAATTCTAGCCTTTATTTTATAAAACATATTGTTTCCCATTTTGAAGAGAGATATACGTTAATTCATAATTCATAATTTTTTTTTATTTTATTAAATAAAATGCCCTAAATTGTTGATTTTCAAGGGTTCGTCAAAAATGCTAGAACACAAAATAAAATTAAAAAATAAAATACTTAAAAAGAATAATTTTTTAGGGTTTCAATAAATACCTACACAATTGCCAAAAAAATTAGAAGAAATCGAAATTTAGGATTTATTGAAAATATGTGTAATATGTACATATTCTTAACAAAATTTGCCAAGAACCCCGAAGGTTAATAATAGTCCCTTCTTTAATCCTATTTTAATCTTTTAAGCAATTCGATTCTTGTACTAAAATTTTAAAAATATTATGTTTTTTGAAATATACAACATTTTTGAGTAAAATTTATGTCGTTTGGTAAGCAAAAAATAAGCATATTTAATAAAAGCTTATAAACCAATTTTAGGAAATTTTGGGCTACTTTTGAAAAACAATTAGTCGAACAAGGTGATTTTTAAATTATTTTATTTTTTGTAATTGTAATTCCAAAAATTTCTAAAACTGTTTCCAATTTTATGGAGAAAATTAGTTTTTTTTAACTAAATACATCTTTTCAAAATTTAATACAGTAAGTAAAATTTTATTTCTTTTATTGAAGTAAATCGTCTAAAGAAAAACATCATAAAACTTTTTGGAAATTTTGATATTACAAGTTGGTAGATGTAGATACAATTTGTAATGTGCCTAACATGAAATAAATTAAGTTTTATTTATTGTTGTGTCAATTCACTCTTGAAATTGATTCGATTCAATAAATTTAACCGAAAAGGTTTAACCACTGGTGATTACATATCAGATATCAGGCATTTTAACTACCGGTAAAGAGAGCTACAATTCGTTAAAATGGAGTACTTGTCAGTAACAAAAATAGTGTTTAAAACCCATTTTTGTACTTAACATCTACGTATTCAACAAAATACAAATTCACCAATAGACTTATTATTTAAATCTCAAGTAAAACCCATATAATAATATGCAGAGTGTTTCAAAATAGGTGAGACCCACATATACAGGGTGATTCAGACCAACCCTCTCACTCATTTATCTAGAAAAAAAGCGTTATCGTACATGACTGAAATTACAAACTTTATTATCAAAGTGAGAAGAATCCATTGATGAACTATCCACAAGCGAAATTATCTTTAATTTTTTTAAATGCCAATAAAGGTCGAGTTTGCTATTTTTTGACATGTCTTTTTTTATACCAAAACATGGTATTTTAAAAACTGAAATTGACCCGTCCGAGCGATTTTCTCAAAAAACTTAAATAATATTGTAAATATGCAAATTAATAAAAAAAATATTTTAGTAAAAGTTGTTTCTTTTTAAAAGACCTATAAAAAATACCAAACTTGACCTTTATTTCAATTTAAAAAATCAATGTAATTTTGAGTTCCGGATAGTCCCGGAAAATAATAAGTTGACCAATGGATTCTTAAGGTTCACTTTGGTAATAAAAATTTTTATTTCAGTCATCTAAGATAAATCTCGAGATAAATGGGTGGGACGAGTGGTCTGAATCACCCTGTACAGTGTGTAGAAGTCAAACGAATGCAAAAAGTTCATATACATTCAAGTCAAAACGAATGTTTTTTCTTGTTCATTTCAAAATAAATTAAAGTATAGATTTGAAAATTGGTGTTTGTACTGAATGTCATTAAAATGCGATGTTTTAAAGAAAATGTACTTTACTATTTACTATTATTTTGGACGGTTTAAAAAATTACATAATAATTTAAAAATAAAAATCCAAAAACATGCAAACTTGATGTTTAATTAAAACATATTTTTGTATTTTTTAATTACTTAACACGACATACAAATCATTGCAAAACATGAATTTGTTCACGATCTGCTGCATATTAAACCAAGTGGTTAGTGATTCCTTAAAAAAAAATGTTTGAGTTTAATATTGGAGTCTTTAAGAAACTTATACATAGCTTCATAAACTTTAATATTAGGATCATGTAACAAGGAAATATAGTCTGTTCTGTAGGTAAATGAACATTCATTGCAATTAAACTTTGAAGTAACATATTCACATTCTGACCATTATCTACACACCCAAAGAAGATGTGATCAATTGACTGACTTTCACCACAAGTATGATTAGGAGAGTCGGCTGCTCCAATTCAGGATAAATGCACGTTTGAAAAAGTGTGACCCAATCTCATTCTACAAAAAGTAGTAATAAAATCCCTCGAATGAAAGTGAATATTCTTAAAACATGGTTGCCTGTTAATTTTGCTGTTAATACGCCTATAATTAACACCTCTGGAGACACGGGTCACATCAAAATCGGCCTGACCCTCAAGCAAAATGTGCAATTGCAAACTTTAATAAATTCTGAGAAATGGAACTTAATATCTACAGAATCTTGATGCAAACCTTCCTTAGCTAGGAAGTCCGCCACTTCATTTCCAATAATCCCCTTGTGGCTTGAGATCCCACAAAAATTTATCTTAACATGATCCCTGACGGTCCATATAACATCCCTTATAAAAAATATGAGATGATTGGTTTTGTAACATACACCTGGTTTATTTAAATTATCTATTGCACTGCGAGAGTCAGAAAAGATGACTGCATTAGAGACACGAAGTTGAGCGCATTTAGTAACAGCCATAAACAAAGCATAAAGTTCAGCTGAATATACTGAAGCATGCTAGAGCAAACTTCCTGAACTGGAATACTTGAGAGCAGAAATAAAAACGCCAAATGAAGATAATGGAGGAACTGATGACTATCTGTGTAAACCTCAAGACAATCCCTCCACCTAGGCTTGTACTCCAAAAACGTTTTTTGAATAATTGAAGCGTCAAAATCTTTGCTTCTAGGGAGATAACTTACAGAAATCGGTGAAATTAAGGACTTAAACTTAAAACAAAAAGGGGTCAGTAACATATCACTATTAATTGAATTACCAAACAAACCAATGAGCTTTTCCCAACATCCGAAAATCAGAGGAAAACCTTTACTAAGCCAAAACGGATTCAATAGCTCTGACGACAAAATTATCTTGGACCGACATATTTCTCAAAAGAAATCTTAATCTTAACCATTTTCTTCGAATTAATAATGGCAACTCCGAACATTCCACAAGCAAAGCATTAGTAGGAGAAGATTTAATAGCACTAATGCAAATACGCAGAGCCTGATATTGAATTCTGTTTCCAATAGTTAGCGTAGATTTATTTCCAAATGACAAAAAAAGCCGGCATAATCCAGTCTTGACCGGATAAAGGCTTATAAAACAGGATCACAACCCCAATTAGACCTAGCCCACATCCTCAACATATTCAACCCCTGAGCACAAGAATTCTGTAAGTGGAAAAAATGCTCAGTCCATGAAAACTTGGAATTGATTAAAAAGAATATGGCTCAAGGGACTACCTTGAGGAAGGAAGGAACACGTTTATAAAGATCTTCCTCGACAATCGAGACATCCTTAGTTTTAATTAAATGATACAAAATGTAAATCAAATTATTAGGGAGATTAACAGAATTACACCTGTCCACCAACTCAGGAACAAGAACATTATCATATGCTGCAGAGAAGGAACATAAAATTGTACGTTTATTTCCAGCAAAACCCTTATCCTTATAAATATAGCAGATAAGAACAGCCAACAAATCTGCCAACAGATCTGCCCTTGCTAAAACCAAAGAATTGATCTGGAAAGACTCTATTATTCTCCAACTACCACTCTAACTTGGACCTGATAAAATTTTCAAAAAGTTTCCTAACACAAGACGAAAGAGAAATTGGCACGACATAACTTGAAAACTAATAAAAATTGGATAACAACATTTTGGTTTTTTTACCTTGTCGCATTCCTCCCGACTCCCGACTCACCCTGTATACTAACTTTTATCATTTATTGATATCAACTATCCACTGCTTTCTAAGTTAATACTTTTGCCACCAAGTGGCGAACAGAATTAAACTAAAATAGTCAATATATGTATGACAATTTAATTTCGTGTTAATTTATGTAAGTAGTTTGAGTTTAAGAATCGTTGTTTAAATCTGTAGTAAGTAGTTAATAATATAGATATAGGTGGATATGAGAAGTAAGCAAATTTTAGTAGGTAGGTAAGTAAGTTAAAATGAATTTTAATTGATAATTATTCATTAGTTAATTATGAATAAATTTGATTCGCGTTGCGATTGAGTGGCGTGCATTATTTAAAGACTGCTAAAGTAAATTAATTAGAGGCAAGGCTGTCTAATGCGATAAGCTTATAAATCATAAGGTAAATTATCTTTTACCTAACAATAAACAAACGCGCTTCTTTCTCACGCGGATTGCGATAAAAATAATTAAAATATGCAGTCGATGAGAAAATGTTAAATGGCCCTAATAAAATTAAAGAATGCGCCTCATTGAAGGAATCAACTTTTGAAAAGGAAAAATTCAACAACGTCCGATCGATTAATTTAACGAGTTTTATTTTTAATGGCCGGGAAAAGCGGAGTAATACGTTTGCAACGTCCATAATAACCATCAACAAAGCATCATTCCTTATGCAAATGATGTTCATTTTACGGCATGATTAAGTTGAAATGTGCGTGTCTCTCACACTTATTAATCAAACGGCCTTCCTCGCGTTTTCCACGTAGCTAGGTAAGAGACTCCATGCACATATTACACCCGGAGCCTCCGCCGCCTCCGGGGCCTCTCTTCGGCCCGTGTCGGCTTTTGCTTCATTATTAATACACGTTTGACACTGCCAGTGTGTTTAAGGGGGAGATTTTTCCAAAAGATTATCCTTTATTATGCTGTTTTGCATTTTTATTCCCGTGTTTTTCTTAACGTTTTTACCTTCTTTCGCTTCACTCCTCCACGTTACGCTCATAAAAATAATCCCAAACCAAACCACTCTAATCGATATTAATATCAACCTAATTGACCGACTAACCCAATCCTTACCTCTTAATTTATACACAATACCGACCCATAAAAAATACCAACTGACACTCACATACAAAACACACAAGAAGTAATTAGTTTAAAAGGGTCGATTCCGGTCATTCTCCACTCATTTGTTACGAATTTCGTTGGATTAAAAAAACTCAACAAACAATGCCAAACAAAACACGTACACACGCTTTCCTGAAAATTTAATGCATACGTAAAGAAGATGGTTTTGCGTAACGTGTTTGTTTGCTTTAAATTTATGAATAAATGCATTTATACGTCGCTTTTGTTTTATTTTAGATATTTATGCGCAATAATAATGCAACTAGTTTAATTAATAGCTAAAATGTGTCTAATATACATTTATTTTGAATATTTATAACTTTGTTTACTCATAAATACTCCAATACCCAAAATGGCTCCAAACTGTAAAAAAATTAAATTCCAACAATTGAATTTATTTCATTTTCGCTGGTTCAAAATAGACAACCCAAATAACATGTTCGAAACAATGAAACTACTTAAAGTTAATTAGTTTTAGAATTAAAATATTGTTCCTTTTATGTAGTATTCTAAAAATCTTACATTTATTCAAATTTTCGAAACCGGTCTTAAAATGTTCCCTTTTTTAAATCTACCAACTTGACATATACAGGTTGTCCCCAAATTCGACCGACAACGATTAACTGGTGATAGTAGACCTAAAATAAGTTGATATGACTCTATTTATCTATATTCAAAAATGCATCCCTGAGCAGTTATAAATCTCCAAAGTTGATTTTTTTAAATGGATTTTGTTTTTATTACAGTCAAAGATTTTTTCCTCGAACTTTATAAATGTTGTTGGAAGGAAGAAAAAAACGTAAAATAGTCAAAAACTTTTTTGGTATTTAAAAATTTTATTTTAAAGTTTTTTCATGTAGAAAACTTCAAAATTAACTATCCCTTATAAAATCGTAAGCTGATTCGTTTCTGAATAAAATTAAAAAAAAAGGGTAATTATGTTAGGCCACTCAACATACATTTTTAATAAAATACTTTTTCAAAGTTCAGAAAAACCATTGAATTTACTAGATATTAAAGGATTATGTGAATTTAATTATTAAAGTTTTCAGATTATGTTGAACTAAATTCTTCCTGTTTTCCAAATATTTTTTTTTAATTTATTCAAAAGCAGACCAATATACGCAAAATTCATAAGGGGCAAAAAATTGTACACTTGAAGTTCTCCACAAAAGGAGTCTTAAATAATTTTTTTAAATACCTAAAAAGTTTTTGACTGTTTATGCCTTCTTCTTCCATCCAATCCAATTTACAAAAGTCATGGATTTTTTACCAATTGAGCATCCAATATTCAAATACTGCTTTCGCTGCAATAAAAAAAAATTCTATTTAAAAACTCTACTTAGGTGGCTTATAACTGCTCAGGAGTGAATTTTTGGATATAGATAAATAGGGTCATATCAACTTATTTTTAGGTCTACTATCTTCAGTTAATCGTTGTCCGTTAAATTTTGGGACACCCTGTACATGGTTATCTACAATAGTGTGGTCATGGTTTCGTGTACTTAGACCACAAGTAAAAATAAAACAAAAAGGCGAGATAAAAATTTGTCAAAAACACAACTGTTACCGAGATGACCGGGGTTGAAGTTTTACTTTCAATTTATTTTTTATCTAGATAGGTTGAATCAAAATTAATAAAATTTTATGGGTTTGTACTTCTCATGGATAGCTACTTTCGAGGCCACTTTTCTCCTTGATGACTAATACTTTTGTTTTAATTTAATAATGCAGTGGCGTAGAAACGTTTCAGGGTCCCCCTTGTTTGAATGTTTTTTATAGGCCACTGCAAAATTTTACAGTTTTGTTTGAACTTTTATAATTTTCCTTCAATTTAACACTAAAAAGTACATGTATTAAATTTTGATAGAATTAGTTGTATTTCAGTAATTTTGCGTTTTAAGATCCATTTAAATTTTAGAAATATGTTCAAAATGACCCCCCTTATTCGTTTCTTATAAAATTTAAAATATTATGTCTAACTTGTCATTTGTTTAAAACACCAACTATCGGCCAATATTATCAAACTTTTTAACGGTCATTTAATTTTAAATGAGGTTTAATTTGAATATACAGGGTGATTCAGGCCACCCGTGCCACCCATTTATCTCGTGAACGCGTTATCGTACATGGCCGAAATAAAAATTTTTTTTACCAAAGTGAACCTAAAGAATCCATTGGTGAACTTATTTTTTTTCCGGAACAACCCGGAACTATCCGGAACCGGAGGTAACTTTGATTTTTTAAATGGCAACATAGGTCGAGTTTGGTATGGTTTGATAGGTCTTTCAAAAACAAAAACTTTTATTAAAATATTTTTTTAATATTTTCCATAGTTTAGAATTTATTGGAAAAACCAAAAAAAATGTTAAAAAAGTAAATAAAAATTATTGCATATTTTGAAAATTTTTTATAAATTTATAAACTCTTTCTACAAATTTTAATGTTTAACCAACTTTAAATATCATAAATAAATAAATGATAAAAGTTTAGCGGCAAAATAGGGTAGGCATATATGTCAAATTAAATCTCATTTAAAGTTAAATAACTGTGAAATGTAAAACGTCTTTGATAATACTGGGGGTAAGAGTTATCAATTTAAATTTTATCTATTTAATTTAAAATTGTTTTAAATTTTGAAAATTGAAAAATGTTAACAAAGGTACTGGATTATAAAACGCAAGATTACTGAAATACCACTAATCCTATCAAAATTTAATAATTATTTAATTTTTTTGTAGTAAATGCAGTGGCGTACATTCAAAAAGGGGACAGCCTAACCTGTTTCTACGCCACTGAATTTTTTAGTTAAGTCAAAAGTAATAGCCAAAATTGACTGCCCATGAGAAGTCGTCACCCCTAAAATTTTATTAGGTATTTTTCATTTAGTCAATCCAGAGAAAATAAATAAAAAGTAAAAAAAAAAAAAAATTCAACATCCTGTATCTCGGTAACAGTTGAATTTTGGACAAATATTTATATAGACTTTTTAGTTTATTTTTACTTGTAGTATAAGCACGTGAAGCCCTGACCAGAATTTTAGAAACACCCTGAATTTTAGAAAAATCTTCTCATTGGCCCAAATTTTTCTTGTTACCTTTACTGTTTTTGTATTTGTCATGGTAAAGTTTGTGTTTTTGAGTTGTGGTTTAAAGCGAAAAGGAAGTCATTAATCTTAAAGTAATTATAAAATTATGAATCAATTAAGAGGAAAATAAAATTCTTTTTAAATACGTATAATCCGGTCACGCGAGGACTTTTGTTTTCTTTAGGCCTCGTGTCTGGAGTTAAAGTTCCCCTTTGGCCGCGATTTCATTAAATCTGCGTTTAGAAAGGAGGCGATTTAATTAGAAAAGCCGCAATATTAGTAGTCACCCTATTGTGGGACCTATTGCGGAACCTGCTGTGACACCATATGGCCACCACAGTTTCATTTAAGTGATTGAACCTTTAGTTAAACGTTCGATTTGTCACACTCACTGCGCCAATATGTCGACAAATTTTATCGTCCTGTTGGGTCAAACAGATTTATCGCCCCGCCAGGAATACTTACTGTAATTGGAAAAACAAATTACAAAAGGGCACTTGATGTTTCTGAAAATGTCCGCTTTTATTTATTATTAAGGAGGATAGATTTTGTGAAGGAGCAATATAAATTTAATTTTTACTAGCGCTGTGTTTTATGTGATTTGAGTGCGGAAGATAGGTGGAGGAAGCAGGAAACGAATCTTCGGTTGCTGGAGGCGGCGGCGTCGAGTATCCTCCAATACGACGACGCCGAGCACAAAAATAGAGCAAATATTTTTACTTTTACAAGCCACAGCTTCTTCGATTGGTGCGGAAATATTCCAAAAGAATTCCTCACATAAAAAATCTATTATTTTTGTAAAAATATATCATTTGATGAGGTTGCATAATTTTTCTTCATATTAATTAAAAAATAACTAATATTTAATAATGGTACAGTTTCTCCTTATAAAATTTTCCTAGTGAAGTCCTTCTAAAAGTCCAATTAAAACTAGATATAAAAATTTCCATCAGTTTTATTCAGTATTATTTAAATAATTTTTAAAACTAAAAAGTCATGTTAAAAAATCAACATAAAAAGTGGTTAACTATAAATATGTATCAAAAAAACGTCGACCAGGATTCTACAATCCTACATTTTTGCATGGAGATTATTTCGATTAAATCGAGAAAATTGTCGAAGGAACAGCTTGCGGTTCAATCGGAATTTTATTATCAATACTTGCTTACATTGAAAAACGTTTCGGCCAAGTTTTAATCTTCATCAGTTTGTCGATAAGAATCTTTTGGTTAATTTGCTTTAAAATTTAAAAATTTTAAAATTTAAAATATTTTCAACTTAAATTTCAATCTTTTAGGAAGGCAACTTTGACATAAACTTTTTATTTTACAATATTTCATATAATTTTACAGAGAGGCTCTTAATTAAAGCATTTTTAACTAAAATAATGTTATACTATATGTTACGATTTTCGAGATATAATTTGTTTCTGTGATTTTTTGAGTATCAATTTTATCCCAATTAAGCTGGATTAGTTGTTGATATCTTTTGAGAAAAAATATTTTCTGTAACTTAGATACGTATTTCTTAATTTGAAACATCAAACAAGTAAATAATCTTTTACAAAATGAATAAAAAATATTGAAGTCTGACAAAATGTTATTTATAACTTTGAAACTAACATACTAATTTTTGAGTAAATACTAGAAAATTTCAAATAATCTTAAAAAATCTTAAATGCTATTGTCATTAACCTTTTTAATAATGTATCAAACATCGGAAAATTTATCCTTCAAATATTTTTTCAAAGCTATTAAAGCTTTACAACGAAAAGTTACTTAACATAGTTTATATGATAAGACCGAAAAAATCGAACCATTAGGTACATTTGTGATCTTGTGATGACTACGCTTACGAATATTGAATAAGCAAATATTTTGTATGTGTACAAATTTTGTGACGGTAATGGTGCTGGAGTTTGTCGAGAATATAAACGCCGATTTTTTAACGATAGGGTTCAAAATGAAAGATCCGTAAAACTAGTGGATCAAAATATTTCAAAAGCTTTTGGTCAATTTAGATTATAAATCTGAAAAAAATTTAAAATCTAACGAGGAAACTTAAGTTATGACTTCAGAACTAATGCTCGATTTCATGATTTTTCACAATTTTTCCTCCCAAACTCGCGCGCCTTCTAGGGATTCGCATTAATTATCAGTTACTTCGTCATAGTTTGCAAAGAAGCTCCAGAAAAGTGGGATGGATTTTCTATTCCTTTTTATTATCTTCAACGGAAAATTTATCGCGGGTGTCTAGGTAGATGCTCTTAAATAAACGCATCGAGCTACATACAGGGTGTTGCCGAATTAATAACTTTTTCTATGCAACAACTACATTTTTAATAGGTGACTTTGTATTTTGTTGCGGTTTTATGTATCTGTTCTAAAATTAATATATTGTTGTAATGTAGAGACCATTTCACTTATTAACCTTATCCACATCTAAAATCTGTTTTTTTTTTTAAATTAAATGGGGGGTTTGCATTATACCTACCTATATTTTTATCTTTCTTAGTTGTATTGTTAATTTTAAAATCATTTTGGTGTTGGCTTACTCCACTTTTTAATTTTTTTGATGTTTGTTTTGTACATATCATTTGTTTGATCAATTTCAGGCATGATTTGGTTTGGTAACCTACTACAACAATAATATCAGTAAAAAATTATTTTAACTATTTATCTGATATATTCGTATTTTTTAATAAATTTTCTTTACTAATATGTTTAATTTTTGGCTTATAGAGTGGTTTATATGATGGTTAATATGATGGTCTAAATAAGAAATTTTACCCTTTGGTATTTTATTGCAAATTGGATATTCTTATTAATGTTGCTAAAAGTATTCAATAAGGATATCATCAACATATGTAAATGTAGGAATAATATGAGATTTTAAATACTAATTTGTTTAATGCTTCAGAAGTCAGAAAGGATGGTATCTAAACTTGCCAAATGTAAATGAGGCTTTTGAGAAATGTTTGAGGATAAAATCCTCCAAAATAATCAAACAAAGACATAGATTTTATTAGCTACCTAATAATAAAAGACGAGTATTGTAGAAAAAAGTAGACACCTAACGTGGCGTAAAATATCGTTAAAACGACCAGCGCGTGATTATGTGCATTTTTCTCTAAAATGGTGTACAGAGTTCGTACAAGAATACCTTTTTTATCTGAAACTGTTTGGTGAATATTATTTTGAAAAAAAAATCTTAGAAAATCAACCCCTAAAAAGTTATCACAGTTTTTATTACCATCCCTCGCCAAAACTACCCTTTAGAAGCATCGAAAAAAAATCAAAAAAATCAGGGAAACATATCTAAACCGTAATATGGCTCACACCAAATTTGAAGTTTCTACTACAAAGCGTTTTCAAATAAACCTACAAAAACCGTCTTTTTTACACCATCTTTGAAGGGCTGTATATCCCTTAGGAAGCGAAATCGGACATATGTTAATTTGAAGTTTTAATCTTAAAATTAGTCATAGAATCGGCTTAAAAAATTTGGCGGTTTAATTTCGACTCACCCTGTATATGAAATTAACTCAAACCCACTGATAACCTTAAGTTTAAAATGTTTTCTTTTAAATGGTAACTATATTATAGGAAATTTGAATTTATCTCTTAAATGTTTGAGGATTTTTGCTACGATTTTTTTGGAGATTATAATCCACAGAGTTTATGGATGACATAATAGGTCTGTATGGCGTCCCTAGCTTCTGTAATTTAGGGAAACTATGCATCCTTGGTAGTTTTATTTTCAAATTTTCATTAGTGCAGTCATCTACATAATTTTTTTAGTACTGCATCAAGCAATGTTGAAGCGGATGTTATTAGTTGGTTAATTGGAATTTTTATTTACTTTCTAATAAAATTTTAATTTTTCATACATTATTTATATATCCATTTTATCTATCCATTCATCCTTTGAAATCATGGCTGATTTTTTGCTCTTGTCTAGTTGAACTACCATTAGATTATCCTTTGAATCAAAAAACTGTTTTCGAGATTGCATTGTCTTTGAAATTCACAGTCTTAAATTTTTTGCATAAATTTGGCTCTTACTCTATCTTTTCATAATCATTAATATTTACAAGATATTTTAGAGAAGCATGTTTAAAAAGTGTTTTTGTGTGTAAAATATTTGTTAATTCAGTTGAAAAAAGTGAAATAAAAAGAATTTCCATCCATCTCGCGACAAGCTGTTCTTCATAAAAACGACAAGCGGTTTTAGTTCTTCTCTGCAGCTCTTCCCTCAACGTCCCTCGCGCATCTGGCGTAGTCATTATAAAACGTAATATCCGTCCAGATTCCAGATATTCGTGCATTTTTCCTCGTCGCCAGCGTAATCCACCTAGCAACCGTCCCTTTCCACCGACAGTAATATAGTCCTTGCTGGCAACAGTTTTTCCGCCATATTGCGCGGATTTTAATAATGGCTTCTTAATTAAGTTGGAGATGTTTTTAATTGCGGCCGCCCCCGTTATATTCTTAAGCCTCGAGGAAAGGGTTTCATTAAGGGCGACACCTCGTAAAACACTAATATTAGATTTTAACGCCACAAAAATGAGAGCGCGACTTTTTAATTATTTCAACAATATTTTAGCAAAAATGAAAATCATTCATTCTGCACTAACGAAGGATGGATTACACAAAACATCATTGTTGTCGTTGATTCGTTGATGTTGATTGGTATTTGAGTATGACGGATCAGGCAGCCCGTGATGTTTTCCACAACGAACACGGTAATACATCATCGCCTTTCACTTTTTGCTTTCAATCAGGCCAAAAATGAATTAAAAATTAATACGGGAGCATTTGCATCGGTTAAGATATCGGGACGTTTTCAGAGATATAAGGGGTGGTGTTAAACAAGGCCTCGAGAGTGGCGTTATCAGGTGGTAAGCTCAGACAAAGCTCCGTGTGAAAGCTACAAGAAGCTTCCAACACTCATTTGCATACTATCAAATTCACTTGGCGCGATTCGCACTACCAACACTCCTTTTTCCTGCACTATGCTTTCAGGCACAAGTTCTACCAAAAAAGCACATAAATAACAAATCACAAGATTTAGAGCAATTAAATATTTTAAAAAAAATTTAACTGATTATCCCCCAGTATTATCAACTGACATTTAATTTTAAATAAGGTTTAATTTGACATATATAGTCTATTTTGCTGCCAAAACTCATTTAAACTATATTCAAACTTCATAAAAATACTATATGTATATGTCAAATTAAATCTCATTTAACATTAAAGGTCTGTTGATAATACTGGGGGTAAATCTTTTTATTTATAAACTAACCCTCATAATTTAATTGTAAAAAATCCGAATGCCAATGGAAAAGTGTTAATACTTTAAATTTTTATTTTAGGACATTTTGCAACGTTGATTAGGAAAATATCAAAACCACATTTGTAATTATCAAAGAAGTAATTGGCAATTATGTGTTTTATTTTTAAGTTTAAATTTCATGATTTTTTTTTAATAAAAATTTTACATTAATTGCGTTGATAACATTCATGTCGTAAGTAGATACCAAGATATTATTATTTTTTTATAGTTTATTTGCACAACTTATTTTTTAATGAGATGTTTTAATAAAGATGCCGTTCAATTGGTTTACTTTACTTTAAACATGTTAGCAATTTAAAAGGTGAAAATAAGCCGATTGACAAAAAACCATCTTAGTAAATTTTCTTTATAAGGGAGTTACAGCACTTTAAAGCTGTTGCCAAAAAGTGAGTTTTTACGATAGAACATGATTTACTTGAGCAAAGTTAGTAAAAAAACACCACTTACATTTACAACGTCTTTGCACAAAATAGAAATTATTTTATTATTAGAAATTTTTAAAACAAATACAAACAAAAAATAACAGTCACGACTTTTTATTAGTTTATTGTTTCAATTTTTTTCTATGATAGACCACCAATCATTAACTGTTTTTATTGCTAAGCATGTATAAACATGTGAATAATTAAATTAATTACAATTTGCGGGTACTCATTTTCTGGATTACGGAAAAATGAATGAAGCTAAAAACGAACGTGAAAATGCATTTGAATGTAATTTCAGCCCAGTATTTTATAATAATTTATGTATTTTTAAATGCAAATATTTTCACATTCACATCGCCGAGAAATAATTAACAATACAATACATCTTTATGTTTTCTACTACGTTAAAACAAAAATAACTAGATATTTCTCATTTATTTGGTTTTTAGCAAATACAATTTTTACCTTTGACCACCTAATATTTTGAATAATAGAAGATATTTAATAAATGTTTAGCGAATCCTTCTTTACAGTGTAGCGTAGAGCAAGTCCTTTATTTTTTCAGCACCCTGTATATTTATTAAAAAACAACATTTTATTTATTTTGGAAAATATTTATTTGTACCTGTGGGTTAATAAAAGATTTGCTTATCTTAAATTATAAGAACTTATCATAAAGAGGCATATTATCAAGAAAAAGACCGTGTTGTAAATCAGTTTTGAAAAAACAAAGGCATTAATTTTATATATATTGTATATTTTTTGATATGAAAACTATCAAAAATCAGTTGTAGTACCAAATAATTAAAGAATTTTTTACATTTTAAATAATTTTGTTCTATTTTTCTAAAGTAAAAAAATATAAAAGAAAGTTAAAATAAAAAAAGTGAAAATGTTGCATTTCAAAAAACATTTCTTCAGTTTTAGAAAATGCCCCATTTGAAAACTATCGCTTTAGGCAAGAATTTCAAGTTCGAAAAAATTGTTTAATATGAGTTTATACATGTTTATACTATATTTTGGGATTTTTGACAATTTTATTGGGTACACCTCTCTACAAAAAATAAACTAAAAATTAGATTATGTACAGAGATTTTGTGGTTTGAAAATCCTTCGCCTTATAAAATTAATTTTTTAAGATTAATCACGCCAGTTGTGTTCCAAATGTATATGTGTAATTTCATCACGTTTGGTCAATTCAATAATATGCTACAGAGCGTGAACTATTTGATGTTTTGCAAATGATTTGTTTGAACACATAGAGAAAGATGCGACTAGCATGTTTCATCTTAATTTAATTATTATGGATAAAACTACTGGAAAGTTACATTTTGAAAGATCTTACATTTGTTTAATTGGACATACTTTATTAAACTCCAAATTTTACAAATTTATAACGCATTGGTCCACGTCATGAAGAATTCAGCTTTTTTATTTCGCTCTTACTTGCTAGAAGTACAAGACCTACTCGTGAGTGGGAGTGAGATGATAGCGTGACTTATTCGTGACTTGGATTTTAAAGAGGCTATTTTTGTGTGTTCAACCTTATCAATATAAAATTTTAATATAGTACTTACGTCTCCGATATTTTCTTTATAAATAAAAACAAGTTGACCTAAACTAAAACAAAAATGTTGTTTTTCTTTATCTACATTATTTGTGTAAGATTTTGTTTAAATTTGCATGTAATTTTATTGCTACTATTTAAAAGATATAAACTCAAATTAAATGAAAACTAAAAACATGGTCCATCATTTTTTTATAACCAATGGAACATGAAATTGTATTTTAATATTTTTATGAAAGTTAACATTTTTAAAATCTTATTTATACGGGGTATCTCGTTCGTAGTAGATAAAGAGTTAGAAAGTAGAACAAATTTCATTGTCTAAAAACCAGAGTTTGGGTTTATCATTTATAGTTTTGGAGTCATAGTTCATAGCGTTTTGAATTGTACGTCACCTATTTTGAGCACACATCAGTTAATACCAATTTAACAAATGTGTATAGAGATTTAGAAAATTCGAAGGCAAAAACCATCCATCATCTTTCAATTACTAATTACTAAACAAAAGAAATCGTTAACAAAATGTTGAATAAAAATACTTTTTGTTTTTCAGATTTCTTACAATTTTCAAAATAAAGCCAATTAAGGTACTGTTTTTCAATCGTCTTAAAACTACATTATTATTTCCAAAAATCATGCACGTTTTGAGTTTACCAATTATTTTCCATCACTTATCAAATTATTGTAAATTTTTTTCTTAGACGAAGGAAATGAGGTACATTTTTATTACGATAAATTGGTTTTCTTTGGTTTGAAGTTAAGACTGTACCTCGTTTCCTTCGTCTAATCATGAAGAATCAAACTTCTAGGAGTTTTGTGAATGTAATTTTTTTCTGTCTACACGTTTGTCACGGACTATTGACGTATAGAATTTGGGGGCTTCTAAATTTCATGAAATTTTTCTTTTAATTTCGGATGATATTTCAATAGGTTCTAAATTAAAATAAATCAAGTTTGTTTCAGAGAAATAAAAGACGGAGATTCCATATATCCAACTTGTTTTAATTGTGATGCATCACAAGTTGGATATATGGAATCTCCGTCTTTTATTTCTCAATCATTTATCCAAATCACCGCAAGTTCTTCACTACTTTTAAGTTTGTTTCAGTTTACTTTTTATTTGTAGAAAATTTAAAAGAGGAAAATAAGTTTGTTGATTACCGACTTATTAACTTTTTAAAGTACTTAGTTAACTTTGCACGTTTAATATAATGATAAGTTATTTTAACTTAATTCTATTGAAATTACATCTAAAATTAATAGAACAATTTCAAAATAATTAGTACCATGTACTTAAAAGGGTAAATTTGAAAATGATTGGTAAGTTAAGGAAAATAACTAGGAACTCAAAACTTTTATGATTTGGTAAGGATAATTTAGTTTTAGAGGACAGGAAAATGGCTATATTTACAGAAGTTACCAGAAAATTGAAAAAATAAATTACTTTTTATATTTTTTTTAATTTTTGACCTATTATATTTAACACATTTTCCACGATTTCTTTTGTTTTGTTATTAATATTGAAAAATGATGAATTAAGCTTTCTAGTGATTTCTTTAATCTCTACACACTGGATTAAATTGTTTACCAATGAACTGATGTGGGGGATAACAATCGATGACCAAAAATAAAAATCGCTGTCGCTCCAAACCTATAAATGATGGACCCCTAGCTTTTTATGATGAAATTTGTTGTATATTCTAACCCTGAAGACTTATCTATCACGAAAGGGACAAATTTTCCTCTAGTAATTTTCGTAAATAGTCTTTCGTCTGTTATAAAAAATTTAGTTAGTTTTTGTAGTACTCAAGAGATAGCTCGTTACATGCTTTGGAGCTATCACCTTTTTCCTTCAAACCAGTAATGTGGTTTGTTTACACTAAGGTTATAAATACTTATCAGCTGCCAGCTGCTGGGTATTTTTCAGTAGTGTCTCGTAGTTTTAGTCCAATACCGGTTTTCCACCAAACGGACTATACGAGTATGAGTTTTGTACTTAAATTTAAAAACATAAAAAGCAAAAACAAAACCAAAATAAATGCAAAACTCTATTTCCACTGAGCGAACAGCATATGGTCCCAGTTCTGTTTTTGTTTCCAGTCATTTTCAGTTAAATTGGTGTAGAAAAAATACAATTATGTTTTGGAAGGAAGGTTTTCTATTCAGTGCTTTTGGTTGGTTTGAACACAGGTCTAGGGTCTAAAGAAAGGTTTCTGTAGTCTGCGTTTATAAAATTCGTAGCGTTGGGTCCAAACCATTTTTGCCTGAAAAGAATGACCCGCTACGGATTTTTTTAATTTCTTAAAGTTTCTTCTTTCTAACCGGTACAGAGGAATTACTTTCATCATTTTTTTTTCCAATTTCTAAATTGTTCTATTTACTTACTTGCAATCAAGATAACACAACTTTTAGCTCTGATGAGTGATGAGTCTACTAATTTGAACATTTTTTCCTAAAAATAGTTGGAGATCTATTTGGTGCCCCGCATCTGGAAGATTTATTTGTGGGTGAAAATACTATACTTATGATATGTAAAAAGAATTAAGGAAATTTATCAACAAGAATAGGTATTTTCTTTCCGCGGGGTTTGCTCTTAAATTTCGAATGGTAATGGTGTTCAGTGTTCAATGTGTGAAAGAGTAATGAAGGTTGAATCAAATGAACTGTCGTCTATTGATCAGGGGCGTACGCAGGGGGGGTTCTTGGATCCCCCAAAGAAATATATTTTATTAAGAAATTTTTAATAAAAATGAGAAAAAATAATCTTTAAATTTGAAACTACATATATTTTTGAGAAAATGCTCTTCCACAAAAATTTTGTCGGACTCCCGTATTTATAAAGTCAACTCCACAAAAATAAATTCTAGGTGTGCCACTGACATTGATGAGATTGTTCCTGCCAAAGAAGTATTTTCAAGTTTACCATTTATTACAAGAATATCAAAAAGTTACTAAGTTCAAGACAATCGACAAAACATCTCCGTGTAGTGGTGCTTAATGATTTTTTTTGTCTATATTCTTGGAAAAAATATATTAAATAATATATTTGGGCAATTTCAACTCTGAATACCTATTTGATATTGTTAGCTGAAGAATTTGATAATACACAATAATTACAACCAAAATCTTCATTTTTTTCTTACAAAATATTATAGTCTTTTATGATTGGTTATTCGAAATGCTGTTCTGGTTATATGGGGAGATAATTGTTCATAAATCTCTATGAAATTTACGATTGGTCTGGGGTCTGGACTGTGTGCAACGAGTGTTTAGGACTTTGCTGGACCTTCCACACATCAGATCTTCCGGTTTTCTGTGAGCATTGTGGAATACGCTTGTTTCAGAAACACCGGAGCTGCGGTTATCTGAATCCACGAGGCCGTACTTTACCAACTTTGATTTATGTCCTTTGTCAACTGCGAACTCAGTGGGGACCTTCAGTAAAATTCATTTTTTTGCGTTTACAACCCAATCCCATTAGCATGAAAATAATATTCAGTTAACAAGCGCTTTCATTGTGCATTTCAATCACAAAACTTTGAGCTCTTCGGTTCTCTCGCTCCCTCATGCATTACGCGCATTAGTTGCCTGTATGAAAACACTGCACAATCGAAACCAAATTGGTAGAAAATTGATAATCACTCTAACAACGCGGGCACGACAAAAACGACGCGCGTGCTGGAAAGAGACGCGAGGGCCGTTATTAAAATGTAAATGTGAACAAGTTCGTGTCGCAGGAGTAAAACTAGATTGCGGCGTGTTTATGGGGAGGATAGGGCAGATAATCAGTGCGTTGTTAATTAATGAATTTAATTAAACAATACTACGAAAAAATTATAAGCAAATATTTCGCTTTATTTTCCAACGATCTACATCTCTTTGAAAGCTCCAAACCCTTTCGGTTTTTCCTTTTCCTACATGGCTCCGTCGGGATTCCGGAATTAAAACCGGAGCGCGTCCGGACTCTGGCCGCAGCTTTGATTGACTCATTTGAATACCACCGCCAGAAGGGTGCAAAGCGCACAACTTTTATAAATTAACCGCGCACTTCTTTTACCACTTTTAAAACGCGTTAAGCGCACGCAAAAAAGTTTAAATCTCGTTAGAAATTTTTAATATTCAATATGCTTGTTCAATTTAAATAAAAGGGTTTTTATTGCAATAATGGCAATGTGAAGACAATTTTGGAGATTAAGGTGATTCGCTAATTGCCGGCTTTAGGTAAGGCAGAACCCGGCGGGGTTTGAAAGCAATAACGCGCGCTGAGCTAATAAAAGTGCCAGAGACAGGGGCACTTAATGCCAATGAACGTAAGATAAAACAATCCCATTACCGAAGGATGTTTACAACGTCGTAGAAGGGATGTTCGCGGTAAAATATTGCCTTTTCCCTTCTAATGAAAACAAAAGGAAATTATATATGTGTAATGGTTTTTATCGTCGAATGAACAATTTCATACAACAACATTTTCCTTCTTTTCTAAAACCAGATTTCATCATAATGTTTTGCTAATTTCCAATTCTTTCTTCTACAACATCAAATATAACATCAATTAGGTAAATCAATCTTGATTATTTACAGCTTTAAAATGATGTATCTATTAGGTTAAATTTAAAAAAAATCACTACCCTCCAACTCATAAAAAAGCACATAAGCCTTATTACTTATAATGACTTTTGATGAAATTGTTGTGAATTATTGTATTCATGTCAAACTCTTGAGTATGGAGTCGAAAATAAGCAGAGTATTGTCATATGTAAGTTGTGCCACTGTGGTTACTCAGAGTATATAAATTATACTTATGTTTTGTGTGGTGTTCGGTAACGTAATTTGTCATATTTAGTCCTTCTAGAAAAAAACAACCACACCTTTCAATTTTCTACTATATTTTTGTCTTAAAAATCTCTTCAACCGTATAACTAGAATTTTAGCAAACTTGTGAATCCTAATAATTTTTTCTACCTTGACCAAGTAGGCTTCTCATTACCATCCAAGATCCCCAAGCTTTCCTCTCTATTTTTGAAGTATTGGAAGTAAAAGGTCTCAGAATGGATCAAATGTTACTTAAAAGTAACCACAGAGTTGACTTAAACCGACCAACAAAAACATCTACCATCTTGAAATTTTCACGTCTGAAATACCTTTGCCAAGACTCTATTGCTGTTTCTGAATAAATTAATATTTCATCAACTTCAGTAAAAATAGGCAATCGATTTTTCGCCAAAATGCTTTATTTTTTAAATATAGAGTGTTAAGGTTTCTTAATGTCTTCATTTTTTTAATTTTTTAACATTATATCTATATTAAGAAGACAGCAAAGAACCTTCTCAACTTTACCAGGAACGAACTAAGGCTAATCACATGCCTTTTAAGATGACGCTGCCCATTGAGGTATCACCACTACAAAATGAGTAAGTCGTGAATAAAAACTTACCTGGAACAAGAAACCTCAAAACACATCATCTACGGGTGCGACGTTGGTTAACTAAGTTGCTTGGTGACAGCTGTTCTATCCTCTGAGGTGGAAGTTTGTAACTGTAACAGATGATCTCAGTTGAAAGTTAACTCGTTAGATATTTTATATCTCACTCTTACATACAAAATAATCCATTTGGATAGAAATGGGATAAAATTCGTAACCTTATTAATGCAGTAAAGAATCCACCCTTCTACCGACGTTAGGAGTTGCAAACTTCCAACTCTAATTCGATCACTTCGGCTGGACAACACTTATTCCAGACTAAGTCATGACTAAGTCATGACCATGTCTCCAATCCATCAAATTTTAACTTTATCAAACTTTATATCCCAGGATTTCTCTAGTGCAAGGGTTTAAACATAAGGTATCCTATCTAATCTACTTATCTATAGTGAATACAGAAAATCTAGCAGAGAAGCATAAAAAATCTGGCAAGAACATCGCTTTCCTCTCAAAACCAATGCTTTCTTATAAAACGTTTTCTTTTGTTGAAGCTAATGTTGCAAATCTATGAAAAACAGTAAGTTCTGACAGGAAAAATCTGTAAGGTTTGTTATGTGGATTGTAATCGACCTATAAATTTACAAGTGGTACATTTCCCAGTAAAAATAAAAATACCTATAACTCTGTTGAACTTTTGTATCGTTTATGAAATCACCCAATTTTAGTTAATTTAATGGTGCTGCTTACCAATTTAATAATTAAAATTTCTGTTCTAATTTCTGTGATACACTACTGAAGAGGATACTCGGTGAAATAATAGATATTGTTTCGCCATATATGTCAATTATTTTTTTACCAATTAATTTACTTATTAAATAATTTAGATTCTAATCCCCAATGCACATTTTAGTAAATGTGTTAAATTATAGTCTGCCTAGGTTTTAACGCAAGTTACATCCCATACTAATGATTTTTCAAATTTATAACGACTCATTCAATCAGGTACGTTTCCATCTTCCCTTGCTAGTCCTGGTGGTTCTAAGATAGCATTAATATGTACTGAATTTAAAGCCCGTTTTAGACGGTCACATTTGTGATCATAAATTTTTGTTAAAAGAAATTTGTGACCGTGTAATACAGCAAACTTCATTACAAACACAAATTGTGATGTAAATTGTATTGAAAATAGGAAATAGGTTCTATTTCGGTAACAAAATATTTTCAGAGCATGCGCAAAAGGCTAACGGCCCTCGAACACTCAATTGACAGTTGTCATTTTCAGAGTCAGAGTTCAAAAATAAACACACGAAGGAACGGTTTATTAGCAACATTATTATATTAATATTTTTGTTAAACATTTTATTTGTTTTGCATATTTAAAGATACCCCTGCCTTCATGACGTCTTAAAAGCCAGTTTTCAGACCATATTCTTCGAGTAACTCTCTTCCTTTTTATTTTATTTACTAATAATGTAATTATTGCAGCAGCAGTACATACATAATAATAACATATGTTGATCCATATCAATAATTGATAGATTGAAGATAGGTTAAAGCAAAAGGAAACAACACTTTTTTGGGGTTAAGAGTAAATAAAAAACATAAACATTATAAATTATAATTGACATGTACTAAAAATTGTACATTGCGCATGTCAAATATGAGAACAGCCTAGTTCTACACCAAGTCGTAATTCCACAGAAATTCTTAAAGTTTCGTCATCTAATAGGTTTCCAACAGAAGGGATTGGATGAGCATTAATCTATGAACCAGACTCGTTAGTTGTAGTTGCTTGAATTCTAATCTGGTCTATAATTGAATTCATAATAATTGGAAGATCTCATTCTTTTTTACTTTTGGAAAAGAAAAAAGATAGAAATTATTTATGGAGGTAGTAATTAATATTTCCAAAATTTGCATATTCTTAAAGGTACATAATGAAGTTTTCGTTGACTAATAAACTTTAAAATACAACAAAGCCGGTTTCTAATATAATTAAAAGTCCCCTCAAATCAGAAGAGAGCGCCCGAGTTCGCTTTTTTGCAATCAAGCCAGAAAGACGTCCTGTCAAAACAAACTTAATGAATCCTCAGCGGCTGGCATTCATCGCATCGGATTCCTCCTGTTTTTCACGAATCGTAAATTTGCGAATTTAGCCAGCATTCCATCAAGGGTTGCGCCAATCGCCTTATTGTGTTTACCTATGCAAATGGTCCTGCTTTAAAACTTGCGGCCTTACTTATTATTTAATTAAGGGTTTAAAATCTAATCAACGTGAAAAGTTTTTTTCCGCGGCCGCGCTTCATTAGGGGAATATTTTTTCCCGCACTGTTCGAATGAATAATTCAACGCTTTTTCTAATTATGTGCTTAGGAATCTTGGGAATTAATTAGTGGGTTTTGTGATTGATATTTTTTTGAGGGCACAAAGTTTGCGCTAATTTGGCTTTCGAGTTATAAGCAAGGTGTGTAATTATTTGCGAAGGATGTAATTTCTGTGGCGAAATTGGGGACGCAATTTGCGCGAGAGCGTAAGAGCATTAGACATAACGTGGACTGTAATCAGTTTTAAGGTGTCCTAATACGAGAAGATACGATGAGTCAGTGGGGTTTATTTTGAGGCCCCTAGAGAGGGTGGATCCATTTGCATCTTATTTGCATACTAGTTGATCCCGCTATGCTGCATCAGACAGGCCAAAGGTTCGCATGCTTTTCTTCTTTATTCAGGTTTTATTGCAAATCAAAATCAGGATCGGATTATTTTCATCACAAAATTAACACCTATTTCATACATAACATTTTAAATACCAGAAATTTGATGTATCAGAGAAATGGTCAAACCCCAAATACTTACAAATCAGATTTTATTCATGGATTTAAAAAAAAAGTAAAAGTAAAGTAAGGAACATCTCCTGAAAAGTGGTATAAGTTAAAACTTAAAATCATTGGCTGGATGAAGCTCAACGTTGGCGTTGTTGTGAAAAAAAAACAAACATTGAACAATTTAGAACTTGGCGAAAATGTCTAAAACTCTGAAAGTTATTCTTAAGCAGTGGCGTAGCTACATTTTTTGCCTTATACAGGGTGTCCAGAAATTAAGCGGCCAAACTTTAGGAGGCGATTCTGCAACTAATTTTAAGAAAAAGACTTCCTATAAACATGTGTCCGATTTAGCTTCCTAAGGGAGCTACAGCCCTTTAACTATTGTGACTAAAACTAGGTTTTTGTCAATTATTTGAAAACAGTTTGAAATAAAGATTTGAAATTTGGTGTGAAAACTAATACGGTTAAAATATAATTTCTCGATTTCTCAATCGTATGTTTTTTAAATGCTATTCGTCTTTTGTTTCAAAGCCGCCTTTAAATGACAATGCTAAAACCTATTTTTTATCACCATCTTCATTGGACTGTATGTAGCTCCCTTAGGAAGCGAAATCGGGCATAGTTCATAGGAAGTTTTTTTGTCAAGAATTGAATAAGGAATATTACTATGAAAACAAAAATGATTTTATGTTAACCATAAAAAAGTTGCCGCTGTTTATAACCCCAACCCTCCTTAAAACCACGGACTAAAAACTGAACGAAAACGAAAATGTTAAACGAAATTAACCGAATTTTTTTCAGGAACGAAAACGAAAACGAGAACTTTATTTTTATTTTCCGTTCAAGATTAAAAACGAAATTAATAATTTCGTTTACCGGTTTTAACCGGTTTTTTTTATTATTGTCGGTGAAAATTTGTATTTTCAATAAATTTTTAATTTTTACACTTGAAGCAGATGACTGCATAGCAAAAACAAACAACGCATGCTAACCTAACTTGTGAGCACGTGTGTTCGTGCTGTCAACTGCCAGATACGCGACTCTGGCAGCTCTAAAACGTATGGAATAATCGTTCTATTTTCTTATTTTGAAAAGTTACAAAAAAGTATAAGACAAAAGATTTTTGATTTTTTTCGATGCATATTTTTATTTTTTTACATTTGTTTTCATTTCTTTGCTATGGCAACGAACTTTTTTTAGATAGCAACCCATTTTTTTCAATTTTCAATAAATGTGTATTTTTCTAAATATCAGGGTGCTATTTTATCTCTATAAAAAAATTAAAAATATTAAAAAAAAATATATTTTTATAAAAAAAATAATAATTTTTACTAAAACACAAAAAAATACTATGATTAATTTATTTATGTTTTTGTCAAATTTATATTAAAAGTTTTTTCCTTATCTTAATGTTTAATTTGATGTTCTTGGCTTATTTGTGTATTTTTGCTTCTACTAAAAATTAGTTTTTTTTATTATAATTTTGTTTCTTAAATATTTTTTTTTTGAGATAAAATAGCATCCTGATAATTAGAAAAATACACACTCTTCGAAAATTGAAATAAATACAAAATGTCAGAATATGCGTCGGAATAAATCAAAAAACCTATATCTAAAACTTTTTTTGTATCTCTTCAAAATAAGAAAATAAATCGATTATTCCATAGTCCATACCCATACTTTTGTTACATCCTGTATATTTTCAACATTATTTAACTAATTTTTCAATAAAATAACACCTGCTTTAATTATCAATTATTATTAATTATTAATGCGTTACATACAGGGTGTTTCATTGTAAACTTCAAATGTCGTTTATTTGATATCAGGACTATTGGCCCGTAACCTTTGCTTACAATACGATTTTTAATTTGCCTGTGTCTGTTTTTCAAACTTTTATTTTTCCATGCTAGAAATTTAAAATAGGCATGTGGGTAAATTGATTTGATACATAAAAGGTATCAAAATAATCGTTATAAAATCGACTTTATGAAAAATGAAAAACCGAGTGTCCCGACATTTTTTCATGAAAAAAACAGAGTTATTTGAAAAAATGCTCCTCAAAAAAGTTCAAAATGAATATCTCAAAAAATATTTGAATAATATTACAAATAACTATTTTATTTGGTATTTGAGTTATTTAGAATGAGTTTTGGTAGTTTTTTTCGACTAGGGATCAAGAAAAATTTTTATTTAATATTTTTAAATTTGAAAAAAAATTAAACAAATGTAACAAACATAATTATTTTCTAAAATCGTTTCATACTATGAACAAAAACATAGAGTATTGCATTTAAAAAAACAAAGTTGATATTATTTCGGGTAAAACAGGAAGTGATATTAAAAAAAAAATATTACATAAAATGTGTTTTCTTGAAACAGTCAAATTTCAAATTTTTATTTTCTTAAATAAAGAAATTGAATCGGTGAATCGTGAATCCAAGAACAGTATGAGCCCAAAAAGTTAATTTTGAGATAATCAATTGAAAAATAATTTGCAAAGATTTGGTATGTACAGAAGCCTTGTACTACCTACTTCTTAAAACGATTTTTTTCATCCCAACATTTTTAGATAAAAACATACTGTACTAAGCAATTTGCAAAAAATATCTTGGACTTGTGTACTGTTATTGAACTTAATATATTTTTAAGTTATGAATTTATTATTTTAAATTGTGTTAAGTATTTAGTTTATCAACAAAAATAGTTGGACTAGGTTAGATTTGGTATTACCAGAAAAAGTAATGCCAATTTTTATTAGGTTCTATTCTAGGTTTAATACAATGTTGAATAACTTAAACATTTGTTACTTTTTTACTTTCATTGGTTTAGTCAAGGTTAGTATTAGTGTTCCAGGAAGATATGTGTTAATAAAACTCTAAAATCTCGCCTATTGCATGACTTTTTTGATGTCATTTAACTTATTTTGCCACCTCCATGTATCACTGTGGGCACCCCATACTCAGGATGAAACACTTGCTTTCACGTCGCTTCAGGTTGAGTAACACCAGAAGTCTTAAATACCTTTACATATAAAAAAATCATTCGAAAAGTGGTGTCTACTTATTAAATTGGTATATTTGTTCATACAAAAGTTGTTGTATTTGATTATGTACAACTAAAGGAGGTCCGCTACAAAGTTAGACTTGTCTGACCACAAACCGCGCTTGCTGGATCTCAAGCCTTTAAATTCTGGTGTTACAGGGCCCGCTTAGACGATTTATTAGGCTCTAATCACCATGGTTATTAACATTTAACAGGACTCAAACTGTTCTTCTGCTCATATCAGATAACTTCGTGGGCTTTTCAATTTATGATAGTCCCTAGCGTATTGTTCTTAAGCTAATGTTATAGAGGAACACATTTTATGTACTTTGGCTAATTTAACTCAAAACCGCAATTTTGGGACTCGTAAGTACCGTTCTTGGACTCAACGATTCAATTATAGAAGTAACCCGTGTTTCGCTTACACCCTGCATATAGTTAAAAAATAAATCTTTCTAAAAAAGAATAATAGTTTGTTGGTTCTCCTTTTTGATTTTAATACAGCCTGTATTAATTGGATTAAGATCTGATGATAGGCCAATACAGTATAACAAAACTGTTTTTTAAAGAGCTTATGGATGTGGATGATGATTGTGGCAAGGAGCATTACTTTCTTAAAATATTACATTCTCTAGATTGGTGTCTCCATAAATTCGGGATAATGATGGCTGTAGCATTGATTACAAATAGTATTTGTCGATGTTCATCCAACCTTAGAAAATAAACTATTATTCGATACCATCAGAACCCATACATACCTATATCATAATGTTGCCACCCCCATGTATCGCTGTGGATACTCAGGATGAAACACTTGCTTTCACGTCGCTTCAGGTTGAGTAACACCAGAACTCTTAAACACCTTTACATATAAAAAATCATTCGAAAAGTGGTGTCTACTTACTAAATTGGTATATTTGTTCATACAAAAGTAGTTGAATTTGTTTATGTATAACTAAATGAGGTCCGCTACAAAGTTAGACTTGTCTGATCACAAACCATGCTTGCTGGATCTCAAGGCTTTAAATTCTGGTGTTATAGAGCCCACTTAGACGAGTTATTAGGCTCTAATCACCATGGTTTTTTTTGCGGTACACCCTTTCATATATGTTTTTAGAAGTCGTTGTGTCATTCGAGTGCTAATTTTGATGAGCGAGCAGCAAGCTTAAAAGAAGGTTTCCTCCGCTTTTTAACAGATTCAAGTATTAATTTTCGGTCTTCACCTTCTGTTAGTATGCTATCTTTTTGGTTGTGTGGAAGCCTTTTCTTGCAAATCATCAGTTTGCACCGCATATTGTGTGCATTTTACATAGGTATGGAAATCTTTATTTGAGATTTTCTAAGATCTTGCAAAAATTGAATTGTTAGGCGTATGTATTTGTTACCTTTTCAACATTTTCGGAAGAAAAATTAAAAAGTAATAACAATTGCTGTAATTGGTAATCGTTCAAAAATTCTTCTTTGCGATGTGAGGAGACATAAAAGACTCACTTAAGTTTTTATAAATTAAAATTTATCATCGTTTGATAACCACCACTAGACAAGATAACTTACTGTTTAAAGGGTGTCTAATAATTTTGGCTAAGGCTGTATAATTTCTCTTATTTTAATTCCATTTTCTTAGAAAACTGTTGGGAGCCAGCAGATATACATATGTATAATTTAAATATATTTTTTCTATTTTGGTGCGTTACTAATCGCTAGTAACACATTGACAGCAGTGCGTTACTAGCCAGTACCGCACTGCTATCTGTGCGTTACTGAGAAGTAAATTTTATTTTTCGAAGTTGGTAGCACTGAAGTTTATTGATTTTAATGTGGCATTTGCCAAGCGATTTACAGGTTATTTGATGATTTGACAAACCTGACATTAGAGTTGCCAACTACCAAAAAAGTTACTAAAATTGAAAACTATAATATTTTATTTTCAATAGATAAAAAGGCGCAAAATAGAAAAAATAGTATAAAAAACTCGTTTCATAAGTCGATAGTAGTACTTGTTCATTAAAATACTCGTCGCTACGCGACTCGTATTTTAAAATTGAACGCGTGCTACAATATGCGACTTATGAAACTCGTTTTTTAATATACTATTTCAATTACAGTCATATCGATCTAAAGGACGAAATTTTACGTAAAGGGGGAAAAATTGACTGTAGTTTCGACGTAATATTTCCCTAATTGTCGACCTATAAGGATGTTACCTATAAATTAATTACGTAATGCCGACGTAAAATTTACTACGTATTTCCCAAATATTTCCTAACCTCAATAATAAAGATGTTCTACAAAGATTTTGGCTCACGACTACCAACTTTTATTTCTTAGAATGAATTATGTAGTGCTCGGGATGTTATTGAAACTATTACCTATGCTTCAAATTTGGTTGTGATAAAAAAAATTATGTGATACTTATGGATTTTACCTTGAAATCATACAATTCCCCATTCAAAAATCTTTATTTAAAAATAATTTTTGTTATTAATTGGATTAGACTTTTTTGGTCTTAGCTTTATATGTGTAATTTCAATTTTTAAATATTTATTTAAAGAAATGTCGTATGATTTGTTAACTTTTTATTTAAAAAAACTTTATTTTTATATATAAATAATCATTAATCTCTGATAAATTTATACTTAACCTAAAATTTATTAGTAATTAATATGGTGTCATTGCTAAAATTTACCTAATAGGAAATTTTACTTATTTTCTAGCCTATTAGGTTACTTTTCCTTAAAACTTGGTAAAAAATTCTTATAAATTTGACTTTATAGTAATTTTGCCCTAAATTGAAACTTTTTACCTCAAAGTCAAAAATACTTTGAAGTATTTTTGTACTGAATAAGTAAATTTGACTTTGAAGGCAAGAATAGGGCACGAACGTTTGAGATCAAACGCGAAGTTCCTATAACCTAAAAATATAACCTAAAAATTTGTAGCAGTGGCCTCTTTTAAATTTAAAGGTTCATTTAAATTCTGTGAAGAATAACAAGATTATAAATGTAGATGTGGAATCAATTTGACTTCCCTTTGTAGTATTTTTTATAAGTACCTAATAATATGTTGTAGACATCCGATATGATTTTATGAAAGTTCTTTCCATCATGATAAATCAGCTATTCGTTTGAGACAGAATACATTAAACACGTTAGATTTAATAATAATCTTACAATTTTAAGGTATACATAATGTTACTATAAAAATATTATATTAAACATTGTGGACAACTAAAAAGTGTCCTAAATTACGTAATTTTTTCTTTATCCACCACTACATCACAGTCATTTAATACTGTGATTGTGTGTGTGACAATACCCGATACATCGTATGATGTCTTATGGGAAGTAGAGCTTACAATACAATACATAAATTGCCTAGAAAGAATTATGCCTTTAAAGTCCTCCAAACTAGTAAGTTTGACCACAAAGTTATTAATTTAAATTTATTGACTATAATAACCAAAATTTCGACGAATAAGGTAATTTTACTATTATAGGAAACGCAACCTTTACTAAAATTTTACTATGAAGTATTTTTTCCCTAATAGTCATTATAAAAGTCAAATTTCAGTAAGTTTTACTATAAATTTGACTAACAGGACATTTTTACTTTAAAGTCGAGGATAGGTAAAATAATTAGGTAAATTTTACTTTAGAATTTGCCTATTTTCAACTTTGAAGAAATATGACCAATTAGTAATAAATTAGGTCAAATAATGGTAAATTTTGCCTAGTATTCGCCTTATTGGTAAAAATGTCTACCAAGTAAAAATACCTTAACTAATGCCCAACAAAATGCCTTTGGGCAATATTACGTAAATTTTCCTTAATTAGGTAAAATTTACTTAAGCACAGGGATATTTCCCATTATCTGTTACTTGGGTATGTTGTAGTCAATAATGGTTCTTAAATTAAGTTCACGACTCTTGTAGAAGATTTTAAAGAATGGTAAAATTTGAAATGGTACTTAAATCCTCTATGATGAAAGAACGTAATGAAGGAAATAAATGAGTATGTACTTGTTTTTGTTTATGGCTTCTTCCTCGTTAAAGCTATTTTTATTTAATGAATCATACTAGAATATTTCCAAGTGTGGAAGTAATAAATAATGAAAAGTCGGGTGGGCCGTGCCGCCACCCCCTTCAATGCCAACGTTCGATCGCCCCCAACAGCAAAGGGATGATCATTATAAGAAGCGCCTGCAAATATTTAGCCGTTGAATATGCATGAGGCCGGGTCCGAGAACACCGGCTGTTTTTCTAGGGGCCTTCGCCGCCTCCGCCGAGCACCGAGCACCGAGCACCGAGCGTCCACTAATGGCGTAGTATACTTTCCTTTCGCCGCGCTCTAGACTAAAGTGCAGATCAATTTGGAGCACTTGGAAAATCTCCGTCTCTCGTTTGCAAATCGGGCGCACTCGCGATGCAAATTTATGCATTCCTCTTTGATTCTAAACACTCAAGATCGAAATGTACGCGAAATATAATAAAGCCTTAATGAGCGAGAGCGTTTGTTTTTAAAAGGGGGCGGCCGCGATTTGCACTACAAAGTGCGTCCCTTTTTAAAACGGTCCGCAATCAATTGTTGCTCGCATAAATCTACATTTAAAGAAAGCAAACTTTAAATTAACGAGCTTGTTCCAGGCGCGGTCATAAGCTCTGCTAAATTTAATCGCGGCTTTCCTTTTTCAAACAAACACCATTACTTCGCACTTGGTGCTTTTGTTAATTTCCAGGAAGAAGGATGGGGAGGCAAAACTTACCTTTATATAGCTTCAGAATAATGATCGTTTGCTAACATACTAATTAGGTAATGGCTTTTGGATCGCAGCTTATATTTTCTTATTTTGCACGAAATTTCCGTTTTAGCAATAAGGCCAATACGTTGGGTGCTGGTTGGTTGCCATTATTCATTTGCGGAGAGTTCCGAGCAGACCGCGGAAGGAAATGTAAAGTGGCCTGGTAGTCCGGAAGTGGGCGAAAGAATGCCGGTAGGTTATCGCACATGCTTCCGGCTGCCCGTTCCGGTGTATCAGAAATTTAACTGTGTCGCATGCAATGGATGGACAACAACAAAATTTCATACGTTCACGTGTCGCGTGGTCGTTTACAACTCATTTTTATACTACTGATAAATTACTATCTCTACTGATCACAATTTGTAAAATTTACACACAATATCACTTGATTTATTTGCTTATTTAATAAAATTTTTAAACAAAATTCTTTTCAATTTCACTTAGTTGTTTTCCATTCATAGACATTTTCTCATATCTCACAAGATGTTGGCCTAAACTACTGGCTTTGTCCAAAAGCAATTACCAAAACAAACCGGAAGTAACTTTGAAAAAGTCTATTAAAAAGAAACAACTTTCATAAAAATATTTTTTAGTATCTTGCATAATCTTCAATTATGGAAAAACTAAAATATAACCATCATCCACAAGGGCCGAGCGAGAATTTTTTTAATGTAAATACATTAGAAAAAAAACTTTAAAATTATAGTTGCCTCTACCTTCTCCAATTGAAAATGAATTATGCAAAATATTAAAAAATATTTTTATAAAAGTTGTTTCTTTTTAAAAGGCCTTTCTAAAGCCTAGTGTCCACTTGAGACTAAACTCACAAATGTATACGGGCCTGAGAGCTCTCTCCGAGACAAGTCGGTGCTGATCTCTCATACTGCACATGTCGCAAGTGCAAGTGGACATGTTCATTTCTGCTCTCATGAACAAGTCGCCACTTTTCTGGTTTGGTTGGAGAAGCTGAGACCACATATCGAGACTTTTTCAATATAAATATTTTGTGTTGATAAAAATGAGCGTACGAGAGTGGAAAGATACGGAAGTTTTCCAATTAATTCACCTTTATGAGGAACATGAATTCATGTCTTCGATCCACCCATTTTCTTATCCAACACTCTCTTTTTACTTTTCGTTTTTGAATAATTTTGAAAGCAACTAGAAAAGCTAAAGCCTGACGTGGATCCATATTCAGAAATAAAATTAAAAACGTATAAATTTCCGACCAAGTCAATCAGCGGACTGCGTATTGTTGAAACTCATGTCCATACGGAATTTTCCTGGTCTTGAGACTAAAATCACTTTCGAGTCTCTGACAACTATCTCGATACCGCAAGTGATCTCAAATGGACAGCACCTTGAGACCAATCTCGTGACTTTCTCTCGAGATTTTATCTCAAATGGACACTTACCTTGGGGTCTAAATGAATAATGGCGATTTTCGCGCGAATAGAATACTATATTTTTTCATTTTACGTATTGTTGACATTTCTTGATTTCTTCTTTGTAAATTTTATTGTGTGGTTGAATTAAACATAGTCCATTGCTCATTACTCAATAGGTTGCCCATTGAATAATGAAAATACCCTTATGGTCGTTATTAAATAGTGCAAAAATTTAGTAATGAATTTCATTAAAAAATTCAAACGTAATGAATAGTTTATTTAATTTAGAAAGTAAAAATGAAGAACAAGTTAAAGCATTTAAAGTTGTAATAATTATAAAATGACTTAACTATCTAAAATCTAAAAGATGAAGACAAATCAGAGATTTCGAGAAATTTTAAACTTCTAAACAATTTTATTCTGTTAAAAGGAGAAAAATATGTATATTTTGTAAGAAACTTTTTTTTTTCATATACCATTCCATTCAAGGTTTAGTTAATGAATCGAGTTTTCATTTCACAAAATAACGTAAAAAAAGAACAAGTTCCCCTTGAGCTTTCTGTGGCTCGTAGATACTTTATGGGAAATTTGGGTAGATCACAAATATTAATTTAATATTATTAATAGTAATAATATTATTAATAATGTCATAAGGATCGTAACGTCACTCATTATGGTTCAAGTCGTGAATGTTTACAAGCGAAGCGAAGGCCGAGCCTGCTAACACGATATGAACCATAATGATTGGTTATGATCCGACTTAAATACAAAACTTTGCATAAGTCATGAAATAATTGAAATAAATTAAAATTTATGGATAGGTTACTGTCATCAATTTGGAGCCCATAAAGTATTCATTTTGGGCGTTTTCTATGAATTGGCGCGAATAATGAAATAACAATTTAGTAACGACTAAGGTGATTTCTTTATGGGCCTCAAACCGACAAATAACGTCATTACTTCATTCAAAGGTGACATTATAGTATGCAAGCATACAATAGTTATTTATGATGTAAGTGTTAAAAATGCATTTTTAACACGCACATACAATCTGTTTCTACAAATGACTAATATTAATGAAGTTTATGAAAATATTAGTAGTTGTTTACATAGTTAACCTTGGTTTTGTTACGTACTTTCTAAACTTGTCAAAGAAAACGTTTTTAAAGTTTGTCATGAATGTCAAAAGTGCCATTTTTTACACGTTTTTTAAATGTTTTTTTTATCTTAAAACAGACAAAAACCATATAACTTTTTTTTCAAGTACTGAATTACTGTACTAAAATTATTTACGTTGTGTTCTCAATTTTCAGAAAAACTCAATGGCAGCGCATCTTAGATAAGGTCAGTCTCACTTATTGCAAAAGTTTATGAGTTTTTGATAATGTTTTTAATTTTTGTATGAAAGCTAATTAATTAGCTTGGAATAGTTTTGATAAGTAAGCCTGTTTTTTTATAAAAATAAAAGGTTGGCGCACACTCTATTTTTTCATTTTCCTATACTTCATTTTTTAACCAGAGTGATTTAAATTTCCCGCGCTAAAATGCCAAAAATTAACATCCCTGATTGGTTAAAAGTCAGCAAGATTTACAACGGATAATTATTTTGGATGATTTTTGACATGTAACCTCAAAATATTAGTCTTTAGTAACTTTCATAGTGTAAGTAGTCCTTCCCTGTCACTCCTCCTAGTAAAAAAATGAAGTATAGTAACATAATTTCCAATTTATAAGAACTAATCTTTACAACGCATTTTTAAAGCACATTACAAATATTATTGTTTTGCATATACCTGAACTGCAAAACAGAAGTTTAAAAAATAAATTTCTTACTATTAATCTTAAAATCCAGAAGAGAAAATATCCTACACAAAATCATTTAGGTTTCATCGGCTTGTGAATTGTTTATTTTGCTCATTTAGAAATTATTGTAAAAAACAACCTTTCAATAAATTTAAACTTCACTTTAAACATTGATAATTCAATTTAATTATTTTTTTACTATACCTACTTCTTTTTTAAAATGGAAATATCAAGTTTATACTATAAAAATTACCAGAAATTCACCAGCTGTTGGCAAGAATGTTAAATTATTTAAAAAAATTACCATTTGGTGAAATTTATCGCTCCGTTGGAAAAAAATTATTTTACCTTTCGTCACAAAAAACTAATAAAAAAGATGACTAAATATTGTAGATTATGTGTTAGATCGACTTCTATGTAGATGTTTCTTAGGATTAATAAATCGATCTACAATTTTCCAGTAAAAGATGGAATTCTGAAGGATGATTATTAAAATAAACTGCAGATTAATGGAAAATTGATTAATGGAAATTAGTTCAGAGGAAATTTTCCAAGTAAAATCCTTGGAAAAACTACTGTATTGTAAACTCTTATACAGCAAAGTTTAGAAGCCATCATTAAAACCATAAACTATTTTATTATTTATAATTAATTAACCTAACAAATAGCTATCACATATTGTGTTTCTAAACAGGTATCCGTAACTTTAGGAATTAATTTTTCGAGCAATTTTAAAAGGTTACAAATAAGAATACTTTTATTCGGTAAAAAGCTCTATTTACGAAATGCACGGTGTTAAAGTTTATTAATATTTTTTTTTAATTTTTTCAACAAAACATCTACATTTTTAATGATAATTGGCTCACGTTTTCACCAGAACTTACTTTTCGCAGTTGATATTAGATAAAACTGTCAACATTCCATAAATAGCATTTTCGGGGGTATTCATCCTATTTACTCTAAAATTCCACGATCCTTAATAAATTTAATTGATACTTCTTTGCACATTTCTAAAACTTTTTGTATCCTCCTAACATTTTTTGTATTTTTCAACGTTTAAAAGTTACATCACCATCATAATGCCTTATATGCAAATTTATCGATCTGTGATAGTTTAATTTTCAAAGCTGTAACGTGATACTGAATTTAATTTTAACTATAAACGTGCTAACCTCTATGATTTATATATGGCCGTTACTATAATTGATTTTGATGGCCTCATTGGTATATACTTTCTGTGACACTTTCTATGATAAGCTCTATGATTGTCTAAAATTGCTCGTTCCTAAATTTAAGTCCAACAATAATATCTTTTGATATTTAAAAGATGATTATGCTGAAAGTATAGAAGATTATACAGATTAATATATGATGAATACTACAATCTACACACCTGTATTATCGTTAAACGTTCTATAAAGATTGTCAAACGTGATCTTTATAACAAATCTGAAGTAAGAATTCACAACATCCCAAGAGTTTTGGTTTTTCGTCATTCAGTACTACTCGCTTTCCAGATTCGATGCACTAAACAATATTAGGCTTGATAATTCGAAGGAAATAGTGGATTGATTCGTTCAGAACTTCAGTGAAGTATATTCTAATAATACTTCAGGTGTTATGGATCTCAATAATTTTCCTGCCTTGGTGACTTTATATTTCCGAGTTGACTATATTGTTCCATATGAAGAAGTTACAATCCAATCTGACCGTGGAAATCGATAGAATTCCAACATTCATTGTTAATATAATCATATACTTATGATTAAACCTAATTTTAAAAACTGGCGTTTTCCCGAATATTTGGAAGGAAGTCAAGATCTGTTCAATTTTAAAAAAAAATGTAACAAGAGCAATAACTGCTTAGTAGTTTCTTGAAAATCTTTGAAAGTATTGTTATGGAGCACCAGTAGTACCATTACGGTCTTTCAGCATGGTTTTATGAAGTCTACGAGTACCGATTCAACACATTAAACATAACGCAATTTATATCGACTAACTTTGATGTGAAAGTTCCAACTGATGTCATTTACACTGAGTTGACAAAGGTTTTTGATCGCATTTCACTATACTTATTAACAAGCTATTTCAATTTGTTAGAAACATAATCTAATTCGTGCTATTAGTTCGTATCGTAGTAAGAGAATTCAAACAGTCATTCACAATGGTGTTTATTTAAGGTAATATTATGCCATGATGTGTGTGATATCATTAGTTCTCCTATTCTCCTCAATGCTGACGATATCAAGATCTATAGAAGTATCAGTACTTATGACGACAGTCACCAATTACAGAGTGGTCTCAATAATCTCGCCTTGTGGTGTTCGAAAAATAAGTTGTGCTTTAACATAAAAAATAATGTCCTTTCATATTATAGAAATACCCAACCTATTTCTTTTGATTGTCGAATTTTAAATAATAACTTGAGTCGAGTTAATGTAGTAAAACATCTAGGCGTAATGATTGATTCTATGAAATGTTTCATAATCATATTTTTGATCTTGTTTTAAAACCTTGGGATTTGTTATAAGAAATTCCAAGCACTTTAACTCGATATCTGCTGCCAAACTTGTCTTTAAGTCTTAAATTAACTTAACTACTGTTGTATTATTTATTATTTGATCTTATATGAAATATTTTTTTTAGATAGTAAATGTCATTCTGAACAAAAATTTCCTTTGCTTCCGTCAAAACAGCGCCACCTACAAGTAGGAACATTTAACTAAAAATATTGGAGTATCTTCAATGTGAACTGATGTCATCAAAGGTTATGTTATGACTTTTGAGATGTTAGTACAAAATATTAATAATGGTCGCAAAATCTTCGTGGTCGTCGGAAAAATAGGATACGCAACTCGCAAGAAAGTGAACTTCGTGCTCGTGGGATATTTTCACACTCACACAAATTCGTCACTTTCTAGCTTGTTTCGCAATATACTATTTTATTATATTTTTATTTAAATCAATTGTTAGTTAGATTTTTTCTTTGCCAAATTGTTTTATAGGCTGTATTTAAAATAAGTGAAGGACAAGGTTAAATTTACCTCAGTAAAATTTAGCATCTTATTGGCTTAAAGATATACAAAATCTAAAGTATACTTGATTTAAATAAAAAAATTAAAATTAATTAAAATCATTAAATTTTTGAAATTTTAAAATTCCTGTTAATTTTTTAAGCAGTCGAAAAAACATAATAGTTCATAGGAAAATTTTTGTTCAGAATGACATCTACTATCTAAAAAAAATTTTTGCTGGAAAAAAAGTGGGACACCCTGTATATTAAAAACTTTACAAAAAATGATCAAACATCAACTCTCTTTGAGAAAAAAATGTGTTTTTACATTTTATCTTGTATTTGGTCAAAAAACAATACCCATATTTATGGACAAATATTTAGAAACAGTAACATATAAGTATACAAAAGAAAATTATTTACGTTTATTATAAAAGTAATAAATTGAAGATAAAACATTTTTCACACGTAAAAAATGAAAAAAATAGTGGTAATATAACGAACTAAATGAAAGTTTAAATAAAAAACTGAGATTATAATCATATTAAAGATCAAGAAACAAACTTTACAAAAAAATATAATCTAAAAAATTGTTAATTTGGAATTAAAGAATCTGGCAATTTTAACAAACTATAGCGTTTGTTTTAAAAATATGTATAAAACAAGTCCACATTTTTGTATACTTTTACAGGTAGATAAAAGTTTTAAAAAATTCCTTAATTTTTCTATACCTACGTTTAATTAATGATCATTATCTTTAATTTATTGATAAAACTTTAAAAAACATGCTTTAACATTTTGTATACCTACTTTTTTTAATTATTTGAATAGTTTTAGATATTCACAATAAATATTCTTTCTGAGTTTCTTTCCAATGGCTAGTTTTTTACAAAAAAAGCTTTGGTCAAGTTATTTATTGGTGCGCAAAGAATTACAAGAAGGGAAAATTCGTTCGTTTGTCAACACACCATATTAAGATAAATGACTCTCAGCCACTATCAGGGGACGTCATCTAATGTCACACAGGCGATCTAACTTAACAAATAGCATAAATGGGCTTTCCATAACAAAAGACACGAATATAATGTGTTTTATGTATAATCTATCAAAATTAATTGATCATTTTATCATTTATAAAAAAAAATGCATAAACGGAGTTTATTTAAAATTAATTATATACTAATAGCTGGAAAAACAGAAAACTTAAAATGTCTTTTTTAATAAAATTATAAAATAAATAGTCTAATAATCTAGAAAATTTTACACTCTTATATTTTAGATTTCCCAAAAGAAACTTCTGTACAAACCTGAATTTTTAGTAGTATTTATATGGTAGGTACACTATAAAAACAGAGTTTGTCCATCATAACTTATATGTACAGTCGAACTTCTATAAGTCCAATTTTTCCATAACCCGAATTTTGTTTGTAATGTATTTGTAAAAATATTCGTTTTTAACTTTGCGAAATAATTTTTATATCTCGAATTTTTTAAGTCCCTTGAAGATTTGAGTTAGGGAAGTTTGACTGTATATGTATTTATAAAGATTGACAATTTTGCACAAATTGGAGCCATAAATGTAGATCTGTAATTGGTGTTATTAAAATTGCCCATATTTATGAAGTGTACTAAGTACTAATATAGTGATTCTTCAATAATAGAAGTATAGTTTATTTTAAGTAAACAAAAATAATCTTTTATTCTTACTTAAAACTGCAGTAAAATATGAGAAACGTAAGAAGTTTTTGACCAAATTTTTGTTAAACTTAAAGTTTCTTATAAAATCTTTAATTAAAATAAAATGTTATTTTATTTTTGTAAAAGTTTAATGGGTTAAAAGAATAATTACTTAAAACATGAAATAAGATAATACCAATAAATTAGAAAAAAGTTTGTGTACAACTGCAGAGGATACTTGTAAGATATTTTTTTGTCGGCTTTTCCGTGAAATCCGGGGCGTGAGGTATCTAATTTAGCAACATGCATTATTTATAACAAAAAGCTCGCCGCTTGCGTCAGCGTTTGCAAAAGCTTTCCATTGGTCAGTGAAAAATTGACCGAACCTTTAAGAGAGGCACCGCTGCTATTGGAGGATGCGCTGGGAAAGCTCCAGGACTCCGGGCGGAGCTTTCCCGGAGCTTTTCTTAGCTCGCCTTCTTATTGCTCCGTTTCCAACGGCACGTCGAATTCGCAGAAGAGCCTTTTAGATCCGTCCGAGTGTTTTTCAAATTGAAATTTTATTCCTGCGGACGCTACCTGCTTCCAAAACTGAAAGGATATTGCTTAATATACTTTGATAGGTTTTTCTTAAGTGATCAAATTGCTGATGTTATGAAAGAAATACCCTTTTATGAAGGCACTGTGTTTTATTGTTTCGAATATTTTTAGGGATGCTTCACTTTATAACCCCATCTGGAGATTTCCAATTTCTAGAATTAAATTTCAAGAGTACTTGATTCATCAAGTCTCCCTCAATAAACTTCTTCATAACTTCACAATAAAATTAATTTAATACAGGAAATACATAGAATTTAATAAAATCAACTTACGTAATCAATGGTTATCCAATTTTTATATTTCTTCTGGAATTCTGGTTAGGAATATTATATTTTTTATTAAAATAGCAAAATCCAACTACTTTAAAAGTTTCTGAGTTTTAAAGCATGGATGCTTACAAATTTGTAAAAATTATATAAGTCGTCAAAAAATTAGGTCAAAATTCAATTTTTTTTTACAATTTTAATTTATTGTCTTCTTTTGAATAATTAAATCTTTTTAAACCTAGCTTCTATGGGATTATGACGATGAATGTATTTTTTTACACAACAATATTTTCATCTCTGCTTTTTTATAATACTGTATTAAGATAAAAAATATGTTCTTTCAAAAATCATGCAAAGAACAATTTTAGAACAATTATAGATTGAAATGATAGAATTGAGCATCAGTGATTACTTATGTAGAATTTTCTAAATAATGCATGAAAAACTGCTTACAAAAACTATAGGTCTTGTATCAAACTTAACTTACTGGATTTGAGTTTACAAAAAGTTATTGCTAAATATGTACATTCAATTCCGAGTAATATAATATAGACATTTTTAAGAAATTTCAAATAAATCAAGAATTTTTCTTGCTCAAACTGGCTCTAGTTTGTGAGATACAATCAGCCAGCCCTCTAATAATTAGAATAAAAATATTGAATATAGTTTTAAATTTTCCAATATACAGAGTGTCCCACTTTAATTAATAACTTCCATTTCCTTCAAAATGTTTCACATAAAAATTATAGCTGCTCGAGGGGGACATTTAATTGTGTCAGGGGTTTTTAATTCTTATGGGTTTGTATGGGGAAACATTTTTTAAAATGAGAAACCATATGTTCTATTGTATATTCGTAATCTATGAAACATAATAAGGAATTTTTGAATGAAATATTTTTTTAGAAAATGTCAATTTTTTAAGATATTCGCTAAATTTAACAGAAATGTTAGCATTTCGATTAAGTATTACAAGAAGAATCGCAGAAGACAAACGTGCTTAAATTTTAAGGCAAGGAATTACAAAAGTCAATAAAAAAAATTTTATTTAATTTATTTTAAATAAAAAAAGTATTATTTTTTAATAAGTAAGTCTAGGACATTTCTTCCATCCAACTTTATTTAGGTAATAAATAAATCCAGGAGATTCCTTGTATCCAACTTACTTATACAAATCTATCAACACCTCGATTATTATTTTTTAGAAAACTGCTAATAGTTATTTATGCAACAAGTTCAAAAATGGATATTAGCACGCGACGTTAAAATTGTACAACGTAGGTCGAGTTGGATAATACGTTAAGTGCAAATATGCGTTTTGCACGAATTGCATACACTGTTTTTTCTACGATCGATAATCATCAACCATTGAAAATAATAAAATTCCATAAAAACATGAGATTAATGACAGATATTGACATGTCTATATTTGTCGTTTATGATCAGTTGTCAGTGCATAAAGTCACTATTTTTGTACTAAGTAACACTTTTGTATACTCGTGCAAGAAAGCATGATTTTAAGTACTGACAACTGATTATAAATGAGCTACCTCTTGCACGATCGTAGATTTTTTTTAATATTAAAATTAAAAATTAGGTTTAAGGTTATCGTAAAGGTCACTTTTTGCCTCAGACGATTTTTCTTTAAAAATTTTAGTTTTCTAGTAAATCCCAAAATTTCTGTTGAATGTCATGAAAAATTGATACATCCTAAAAAATATTTCAACCAAAAGTTGTTCATTATTTTTCATGGATTAATATCTATAATAAAAATTATGGATTCATAAAACCCCCACTAATGCCATTAAAATTAAAAACTTTTGTCACTACTAAATGTCCCCCTAAAGTTGTTACAATTTTTATTTGAAACATTTTTAAAGAAAACGCTTAGTTTTCAAGATATTCATATAAATAAAATAAAATGGGACATCCTGTATACAGGGTGACTGGTATGTGGCCGTATTTCTTTCAGGAGGTGATAGCACATTTGCAACAAATTTAATCATTACATGCATTATCCAAATCCTCATCGCTTTCGAGATATTCCAAGATTTTCTTAGAATTTCACTACCTACTATCGCCATTTTTCAATTTTTTAGAAAAGTATAAAGTTTTTTTATCATCAGTTTAATTATTATTACCAGTTATGTAGCAAAAATTATATAAATTGCTTCATAGGAAAAAATAATACACGAGGTAAAAGCCACATTTCATATCTTAAATGAGGATTTGGATAATGCATGTAATGGTTAAATTTGTTACAAATGAGCTTGTCTATCACCTCCTGAAGGAAATGCGGCCACTTACCAGTCACCATGTATAATTTAAAATGAATTAATCAAACTAAACCAAAAGTACATAATAGCATATTATGAAAAAGAGTTTTTTACGATTGTGTAGTATGGTTTTGATACAGACCATCCATTTGTAAGGTTCAGCAGTAGTCCACCATCATATTATTATCCATTATCTTGATATCCTGGTGGAACCATTCCTCTTGTTCATCGCTGTAACCACCCATATTGTCAGGAAACCTATCTATTAGCTACCAGTTTTTGAAAATTCTTCAGTATTTTAGCGACTATTTTGGCATATATACTGATACAAAACAAGTCCATACTTCCATTTTAACCTGGATTACGTGATTTGTGAAATCATTGTCTTTTATAAGAGTACGGATTTGTGGTTCATGACTGCTTTTAATTTTTCCATTCTGAAACCAGGAATACTAAAGCCCAAGCTGTATGATCGGTAGCACAAGACCTGGATGAAGAACTCATATTTTTACGAAGTATAAGCACTCAATGAAGCAAATTAATTAACAACCTGATATGCGTGTTTGTTGCGATATACTTGCAATAATATTTTGGGTGGTACGGTTTATCATAAGAAATACAGTCAATTAAAACAAAATAACTGGACATTTGATCTGTGTAAAATGTGTTTTCAGCACGTCTTGATTAAATTATCAGTATTGTAAATTGTAACTGCAATGGTGTATTTATGCTCAGATATATGATTTGAGACTTCGGGAAATTACAGAATTTATGCACCCGGTTTTAAGAAATGGTAAATCATAAATTTTAAATTTTAGGTCTTAAGTCTTGATTTTTGAGCCTTAAATCTGTGAGCATAAATAGAACTTTAGTAATTATGTTTATTATTTTCTAATGAAGAAAATACAAAAATGATTATTACTGGCTTATGAAAGAACAAAATTTCTTCGAAAAAATAATTATAAAATCGACAAGAACCACTAACAATGTTAATATTCAATAATCGAACCATGTTTATTTATCACTTGTTGTAATCTATTTATAGATTGGTAAAGATTGTAACATACATTTTCGTTAACATTTTCGTATTTCTACAATTTCTATTAACTGCTCTTTATTTTGGCGTCTCAGTTTTAAGCGTTTTCCTTCTATTTTTCATAAATGCGACCCTAAAAATTCTGGTCATCTAAATTCACATAATTTTCCTCAAGCCTTTGTCGTCTTGTTTAGTATACATGGACCGGTCCTTGTTTTTTTGCATTGGAAAGTTTTTCATCTATAAAACTACGATTTCCCAAAAGTCCATATTATGTACCATGTGTTGCAATGCATATCCTATTTTCTTTGTGGGCTGGAGTTAAACTAATTTTGTAGACTGTCTTAAAACCGTGAGAATTACTTTCTTTGATTCTTGGACGATCGGTAAAAATTGAGACTGGAAATTTAATAATATTAGTAATATTACAAGTGAAAACTAAATGGAATTTTTCTGATTCTATCAATTAGTTGTTGTTCATTTTTTTATTATTTAAATATCACTGAAGTAATTATTTTTTATTTTATTGTGCCCAACTGCGCGAAATTTAGGTTTCCCACCAAGCAAATCACCAGCATCATCCATTTTTGAAGACTCGGTAAATATTTAAATGTAAACTTTTTTAGTGATAGGGTTTAAACTTAATAACTTGCAAAAGTATTTCTAATTATTAGTTTTTGGGTGAATAAAGCTTTTAATATAAAATACGGAAAACTTTAGTGGTAGATGTTTAAAAATGTTTTCTTAAATTTATTCTTGTTTTATTGGTAAAGGTGCATGTGTTGGTAGAGATGAGTCTTTTTGAGGGTTTCGTTTAAATCGACTGAATGTGGTTAAAAAAGCGATCGTGGGATTTCGCTTTGATGTGTGCAAGAGGAGTAGAAAAGGCTATCAAAACTTAATATCTGACAGATCCATCAGCTCCCCAGACACGCGTGCTCTCGTTTTTGGGATAACACCATCCAACAGATGGAGGAACAAATAAATAAAGGAGCGAAAAAAGTCAATTTGGAAACAAATTACTTACTTAAATATAAATTGGAAAGATTTGATTGCTCGTATGTCGGCGCCTTATCTTTATACACTTTATATGTCCCCATGTCCCTCATCAAGGCGCCTAATAGAAATTTAAACCTCGGATCGGAATAAAGTTTTATCTTTATTTTCTTTATCGTCCGTCCGCGTTTAATATTTTATTGCAAAGCAATTTTACTGCGCATTAATATTAATTTAAGGCAAAGCAAAAAAGGGGTGGCTATAAGTGGTTAACTAGTTAATATTCGCTGAAATTAATCCCCAGCGATAAACAGCGCGAGTTAAAAGGGGGCAGACGACATAAATAACCCCCTAATAACCCGCGAATGTTAAATGTACATAAACGTTCTTTCGGATTGCAACAAATTTCTCGGTCGGAAGAAAAACTTATCTCTCTTGTAACCCGTGCCACAACAACAACGAATCTAAACTCCTTTTATTGCGGAAGAATCTAAATTAAAACGATCCCGCTTTAGCGAAATGGAGCTCACCAGGCAATAAATAAAAAGAAGGTTTTTCGCGAGGCCAGAAGGCGTGCATTTTTATTACCCGAAAACTGCCCGTTTAAATTAAATGTGAAGATAGTGTAACTTTTTCAGAGGATCCGGAACGCAAATAACTCTTCGCCCGGAAAATTTACCCGCTTTACTTACAGCCATTAAAATAAAACCCTTTTTTGCCCGTCTGAATTATAACCGGCCGCCCCCTCGACTTTCCAACCAAACTCCCTCGACCGAAGACTTTTTTTAGCCGACGTGAAAAATTATTTCCGCCGCAAGCGGTTTATTATTTCACTTATAATAAAAATAAGTTTTGACGGATTTTTCGGCGAACGAAAAAAGAAGAGCCGAGCCGAGCCCTCTATACGAGGGTATGTACGCTTTTCCTAACCACTTGACTTAATAAGTCGCTGATTTATGTAAGAACGGCGGCTGCTGCTGGCAATACTGCTTTATTATGTCTTTTATCCTCGCATCCTGCCAGCTCATCCCCCGTATCACTGTTACTGACAAACTTCTCTCGACACCTCGCCTCACTAATAAATTTTACTTCCTCAAATTTATTACCTTCATTTTATTAAAACATTACTCTTACTAAATTCAACTATAATTATTATTTTTACCAACTTATAGGTACAATATATTTTGTCTCAATAAAATTTACTTCAATTAAAAAATTATGCATACCTACAACTTTGAGAAATTAGTAAGTACATCGATATACTATTTATAGTCTCTATTCCCATACATATCTAAATAACTGCCTTCCTTGCCAAAGGCATATTATGCAAGTGGTCATAAGGTATCGATTCTGTGAAAAAAACTGGAAGTCCATAAAGAAAACGTCTACAAATTATTCAATTATACAGAATTAATGTTATAAAAGTTCATCATCATAAGACACTATAGTCACAGTTACCTAATTTATAAAATTAGATCGCATATTAGACACCTTTTCCAATTGTATTTAATCAATTTTATTTCAGATAAATCAATTTAATTTCGAAAAGGAACAATTGTAAAAAATTGAGGAATGCCAGGGTTTTTGGCGGTGATTGTGCACCTGAACCACAACAGCACATACAATTCATCAAAAAAATTGCTTAATACTCTGCTCTAATATTAAAGTAGTATTGTTAAAAGACAACTTCAGAATTACTGGAGGAATCATTTAGATTAGATTAAATAGGAGAGCGGTTGGCTACTAATCAACCGTGATCTTTTGTTAAAATCCTTGCTCTAGTATAATCCTGGGATTTCTAAATGCTTAATGAAGGTAATTAGAGCCCCAGCAGACATAGTCATGACTTCTTCTAGAATGAGCGTAGTCCAGTCGAAGTGATCAAATCTGGTGTGAGTAATTGAGTCGTAATCGCAGATGATGTATTCCGAGGTTTCATCCTCCAGGCTACAAAACCTGCAGGTTTTTGTTTCCGACTAGCCCATTTCGTTGAAGTGATATCTCAATGGGTACTGACTGTTTAAAGGGCATGTGGCAAGCTTCATGGATTTCTTAGGTGAGTAATCAATCAATTTCTTCAAATGGTTTCCCCCCGAAGTTTGTCTCCAGTGGTACACTATGTTATCCCTTTCCTACAGCAGTATCTTCTTCCGTTTACGCGCCTTGTTTAAACAACAGAACGGTTCGGGACCTGTCGGTGTAAGTTTTGATCTTGCCAGTTCTTCTACAATTTCATTGCCACCCGTTCCCTGGTACCCTGGCACCCACATGAGGACGAGCTTTTTCCTTTTTGCCAGTTGCATCGCATTCCCAAGCTAATTTGGACTCAAGGGTGTGCGCCTTTACAGTCTTAATTGTTAACCCATAGCTCCTGCATTTCCCAAGCACGCTAACCACTGCATTTTTGCAACTTGTTGTGCTTAGCTGATTCTTTGGTTTTCGTCTACCACACCATAGAGGCGTATGTGAAGATGGATCTTATAACCGTAGTGTATAACCAATAGGTCATATTTGGTTAAAGGCCCCAAGTTTTTCCGAAGAGTTTGCGAAATGTCCATGTCCAGCCGTGGAAATGGTTTTGTCCACATACTATGCAGGATGACCCCGAGATATTTTGACTCATTGGAAAAGTCGATTTATTGTCCATTTAAGTGAGGTGTTTGCAGGTTTAGTTTCCTCCACCTCATGACTGGAACAATGATTGTAGTGAATGTTAAGTTCCTCCCACTTGCAGTAGTTGCTGATTAATACCTTTCCGTATGGCGTATGGGAGCTTTTCTTATGAACGCGAATGAGGTGATGCACCGCACCCTCTATGTTCACAAATTATCCAAGTACCACTTTCCTGGAGGAAAGTGAATTTTCTACCTTTCCCACCAGGTCGTGCAAGGCATCGATAGTGGATTTGCCAGGTTGGTAGGCAAACTGTTTCATATGAAGTTCGATTTTGTTTCTGATGTGATTGTCCAGAATTTTCTCCGTGGCTTTAAGGAGAAAGGAGCTGAGGCTGATGGGGCTGATGGGGCGATAGGGTTTCCGCTCCTCTGGAAGCCGTCTGCCCGTCTTGAGTAAAAAGAGTACCCTCGCCTACCTCCATGATTGGGGAATATAACCCAATACATAGCTACCCTTAAAGATGGCTTGCAAGCGTGGGGCAATATATTCAATGCTCTTTTGCAACAGCCTAGGGATGATCCAGTCCATGGCCGGTGACTCTTTAAGTCCTTTAGGCTTAAGTTCTGAAATAGCCCATTTCACTTTATTTTGGGTGAAAATCTTCCCTGCCAAGGCGATTATCTCTAGTGGATCTCAATAGTGTGCCTCCTGGGTTATTAATAGCGTCTTGGGTATGTGTTACCACTATTGATCCCGGTAAGTGGGTCCGTAATAAGGCCCTTAGGCTTCCAAGGTGGTCCTTTGTGTAATTTCCATATTCTATCTGAATCTTTCACCAGACCTATCGCATTGGAGTGGTCTTTAGAATGCACTTTTTGCAAGCGGATTGTTGGGGTAAGTTGATTACTAGAGAACAAGTTTTAAAGATTTTATTTATACAGGGTGACCCAGTCATCCGTAAACGATCTATAGCCTCTTTGCTATAAAACATATCGACTTGCGGTTTTCACCAATATGTTATAGGTAGCTTGTATAATTCAGGCAATTTATAAAATGCCTTGGATCGTTTATGAAATAAACTTATTATATGTATAACTTGCCAAGGCGTTTTATGAAATGCCCGATAAGAATTAGGTAGTTTGTTTAAGAAAAATATATATAGACTTTAATACTTCTATTAAATTTTCCAAACATATTATAAGGTACATACAAATACTTCTTTAAATGAACATTTTCAAAAACGCAAAGCTACTGTCCACTTTCCCAGAAATTTAAGCTCAAAGCCACACAAAATAGAGATTCGTTTAACAAAATTTATTTTAGAATAAAGAAGGTTCAAGGTTTGAATCAGCTTGAATTATTTTAAAAACAAAAACATTAAATATTTAATGCAATCATAGTATAGTAAATGGTATATTGTTTTATTAGGAGTAAAAGAAGTACACAAAAAGTTCTTTTACTCCGAATAAAACATGCTATTTTTTCTTCAAACGTCGAAATTTTTAAAATAGTAATGTAATAAATAATTTTAAAATTTGACATTTATTTTACATACAACACACAATACAATGTAAGTGTGTATTGGAATGCCTAAAATTCATTTCTATTCCGCCCTTTTATCCTTGTCAGTGCAAAGTAGTAATTTCTACTCAGTACTACGCAGTACAAAGTGACCATAGAATCAACAAACATCAAAAGTGGCATTTTAAACCCTGTGAAACGTCACAGAAGACTGTACTTTAATGACGTTTGAAGAAAAAAGTTATTTGTTATCAACGTACAACGTACCTTTAAAAATTTTAACCTTATAGAAACCATAACCTCGAAATCCCACTATTGTAATGCATAGATTAATTTCCTAGATCATTGATGGCGTTTTATATAATGCCTAGTCAATATACATATATAATGACTACTGACTACAAATCAAAACGGCATTATATCTAATGCATTAAATTATTGCACAAACGGACTTATAATTTAAGCAATTTGTAAAATTCTATATACGGAGTAGGCATTTTATAAATTGCCTGAATTATACAAGCTGCCTGTAACAGATACATGTATGCATGTCCATCATGCAGGACTACTGAACTAAAGTTATATTTTTTAAATGGAACATCCAGTATATTTTCACGCAATTGTATTCTACTTCAAAAAAGAATATTATTTTGTATAAATCACTATGGGCCTAAATTATTTCGTTTTGGAATTATTTAGCTTTCTTATGTAGAAAAGATGTTACATTCAAGAGACTACTTCGAAAAAAGCTATGGATGCTTTTTAAAAAATATTTATTTTGTTTTGTACAAATCACAAAAAATGGAAAAATAAAATGTAAACAAAATAATAATGTTTTTACCATTTTTTGTGATATTTACAAAAAAATATATTTTTTTTATAATACGACATTACAAACAATATTAGTTACATGCGTTAGAACCTTTATTTCTAAATTATTATTTGCTAATATTAAAATTATAAAGAAAAAGAAGGTTCGTTTACCTGATGTAAACGCATTTGGTATTGAGCCCTCTTAAGTGTATTAAGTGTAGGTACTTATAATTTTTCTTATATTTTCCTAATTTATCAATTTACCAAAAAAAAATTTAAATTTTTTGATAAAAACATACTTAGAACTTACCAATGTTTAATAATAAGTACAAAAAATAGGACCTTCAAAAATGGTGATTTGCGTGGTATTAAACCTAAATTTGGCGTAGTCGACCAGAGTGAAATAAAAAAGAAATAGTTCAGTGCTGTTTAAAAAAAACAAAATGAGGTGAATTTTAATATCAGTTTTTCTTATTTATTATTTTTTATTTATTATTTAGTTAATTATTAATTAGTAATTATATAGTATTCCCTGTAATACTCAAAAATAAAGCTTCTGGGAAGTTCTTTGGTCAAAATAAAAATATTTATAAAAATATTTTATTTTTATAAAAAGTACGATACGTTGAACTTTATTTGGCCTTAAAGTTACCAAAGAAGTATCTTTTATTGATATTTTTTAATTAATGAAGAAGTTAATTCTTTTTTACTTGACTTTTATTTTGACAAATTTTTAATTTTAAAAATTTAAGATTTTTTTGCTAAATTGTATGATACTTGACTTATTCATTTATTATCTAATTATGGTTAACGATTTAATTTTCCTGCAAAAATTAATGTATTTTCCGAAGAAAAACAAAATTACCTTGATATGGATTTACAAAATGTCAAATCGCTCATAATTATAAAACTACGAGTATCTTACTTTTGCATAAAGTGGGATGCAATGAACTTAAAATTTCCTAATAGTAACTAAACAAGTATTTTTTATTAATAATTTTAAATAAATGAAGAATTTATATCGCGCGCAGAAACGTCCTCGCGCCGAATAGTCCTTTGCTTTGATAAGAATTGAAATGTTAAAAAAAATTAAAAAATTAAAAAGTAATTAATTATGGGGGTCACAATCGTAACAATTTTTTTTATTTTATTTTGTGAACTCTGTAGTTTGAATTTTAATATCGTAAAATCTTAATCTTTCGATGTTATATATGTTGTATTTTAAAGCCAAATAACTTTTTCCAATTTTTCTCCAATTTTTCCATGACCTTGTTCATTTTATTCCGGATAACGCAAACTACTATAAAAGGGGAATATATAATTGCACTTTAAATAAATGGCTTTAACTTTGGACAAACAAACTATAAAATGATTAATTTGCACTTTGGATAATTTAAACTATAAAATTACTACTTTAAAATAACTGGCGTTAACTTTAAAAAAATATTTTTAAACTTTAATTCCATCACTATAAAAAGAATTATGAGCACTTTGGATAAAATAAATTTCAACTTTGAGCTTTCAGCTTTAAATTGAAGGGTTTTAATTTTTTGTAAGATATACAGGGTGTCCCGAAATTTCCTATAAACGTATGTCCGATTTCACTTCCTAAGGGCGGATTGTAATAGAGATTTGAAATTTGGTGTGAATAAACTGAAAATGTAATTTAAAAAAAAATCAGATTTTTTGAACTCTCCGAAAGGGTAGTTTTAGAGAGGGTTAAATTTAGAAATAGCCTTAACTTTTTTATGGTTAACATTCTTTATTTAATTTTTGGCAAAAAAAGTACTCTTATAATAACTTGATAGAATGCACCCTTTTCGAAAAAAATACACTTAACCATTCACATGCAGATGAGTTCCATACATATTTTACCATAGAATAATTTTGTTATTTTTATTCTACAATACTCGACTTTTATCATTAGTTACTTAATGAAATGTAGCTTTTTTATTAGTTTGATTATTATCTTTAAATTTCTATAGGGTTAATCGCCCATTGTACTGACAATATTTAAAGGGTAGCTTCCTTAGGAGGCGAAATCGGACATATGTTCATAGGAAGTTTTTTTTCTTAAAATCAGTTGTAGAATCGCCTCGTAAAATTTTTCCGTTTAATTTCTAGACACTCTGTATACAGGGTGTCCCGTTCGTGGTACACCAAACGTCAAGGTTAGAAAATAGAGCAAATTTTATCAAGAAAAAACCAAAAAACTAGGGATCTATCTTTTATGGTTTGAAATTTACAGGGGTTTGAATTTGGCATCGTCCATTTTTCTTAATAATCAATTTTTATAAGCAAAAGTTAAATTTTGATGGCTTTTGAAACAGTTGTATTATTAAATAACAACAAAAATGAAGGCGCACCTCAATTGTAACTTACTATGCTCAGAATCAATTCTCATAAGAGTAAGTTTAGAAAGCTCTAGTGAGTGCATAAAAAGAGTTAGGGTTTCAAAATTTTTCATAATTTCTAGAGAATTTAAGGAAGTTTTAGAAAATTAAAAACACACGCCCTTAATAGGTCATATCTTAAGAAAATCTTCAAAAACTGCTAAAAAAAAACAATTTTTTCTGGATTTTTTTTCTTTTCGATTTTTTTTTTAATATTTGATAAACGATTTGTGTTTTATCATTGTTACCAATGAAAACAGGATACTTTCAGCTTTAAAATTATATTTTTTCAAAATCTTTTTACTAAGTTTTTAAGCAGCTATTGGTCGTTTACTGATTTCTGGCAAAAACGGGCGATGCCAAATTCAAACCCCTGTAACTTTCAAAGCATAAAAGATAGACCCCTCCCCTACTTTTTTGGTTTTTTCGTGATAAAATTTGCTTTACTTTCTAACCTTGACGTTTGGTGAACCACGAACGGGACACCCTGTATTTAGGTTATCAGGTTTTCTTTAAAAAAATCACAGGTTTGTATTTTATTTTAAAAATTTTAGTTTAGGTTAGGTTCTGGGAATGTACAGATCGGTAAAAAAATATTAATTAATGAAAACCCCCACTTTTTTATTCGTTTTTGATAGACATTCAAGTCACTTAAACTTAAACGATGACATAAAAAAAATTAATAGATTTGTAAACAAATTTTTTAATAAAAATTTTTAATTTAACCTAAAATTAATTTGTACTATTAAATTTGAAAGATATGAATGTTGTATAAGATTTATTTTAACTGATTTCAATAAATAGTAAATCGTTTAAATTTAAAATTTTATTCTTTGTAGAATTTCTTACATTTTAATAGAATAAAAAGAATCGTTTAAGTGACATGAATGCGTATTAAGAACGAGAAAAAAAGAGGGGGTTTTCATTTAAAAAAATTCTATGATGACGTCATTGTTAATCACCAGTGACGTCATTATTATTTTTTCTATACCAAGAGATGGCATTTTAAAAACTAAAATTGACCTGTCCGAGCAATTTTCTCAAAATCGTTAAATACGGCATTTATGATGATAAAGTATGTGATTCAAAAGAATTGTTGTTTTTAAAACTGTATTTTACTTTTTAAAAATTATTTTAATTAAACTTAAGAGCACTCCTTCCAGTCAAGTCTTTCTCTCTCGTGTTTATACAAAGCATTGCAAAACATCAATTAGTTCACAGACTCCAGCACATTTAAATTTCAAAGTTTTTACTTTTCACTATTTTACTTTTAATTTACACAATTTTTTTTTAGATAAAGTTAACTGGTGTAAAAACTATATAAAATATTAAAAGTTTTAAAGTTTGTATAAAACAATATTGGAATGAAATTCTATTAGTCTTTAGAGTTAACTGTAAGTAGTATTAATTTTCAATTTTTTTAAGAAACTCGACATGAATCATCACTATTAGTTTCTACAAAAATATGAAATAGGTACAATCAAACAGTTTTGTATTTATTTTGTTTAAATAATACCTTATCAAATTTATGTGTTTTTAAATTAAATATCTTCATAGTTAAACTTACTTTAGCCAGTACTTCACATAAAAATACAAATAATGAATAATTAAAAATATTCAAATTAAATCCTTTTGGGGTTTATAAATTAATCCAAGGCAATCGCAATCCTTCCGTTGTTAGCATTTGCATATCTCCGGTGCTTATTTCACAATCTCACCTGTTATTCTCATATAATAACGAAAATAATTGAATTTTTTTCTTTAATAAAGCGGAATGCAATATTTTTACGACTTGCAATGGGAGTATAAAAGTTAAGCCAATGTGCATTCATTAGAATAGTAAAGGAGTGCATTAAGGGCAGAAGAATCGTCGAATTTCGGGGAAAAGTTGTGCGTTTTTCTTTCGAGTTGTTGCTGTCATCTTCGCAAGACGCTGTAAACTTTTATGAAGCAACTTTTGTCTGAATATTTTAAGAGGTAAAGCGATTCCGATCTGCATTTTTGATGAAAGCAGGTTTTTAACACAAAAATAATATAAAACATTTGTTTAAAAATTATTTTATTTAAATATGTAGGAAAAAATGTTTTTATTGTCCACCGGCCACCAATATTGTTATTCTTTCGGGCGAATTGAAATTGAATTGAAAATTATTAATGTTTTTCGCAGGGGCGTTTATTTATATATACGTATTTTTATTTACATAAAATAACATGAATGTTTTAACAATTTGATGGTGCAAACAGCGGAAAAATATTGCCAATTCAATAAACACAAATATAACACATAAATTTGAGCTTTAAATAAATTTTTATAACCGGAAAAGTGTGGGGGTTGGGTTATTTTTCGTCGGCACTTGCATGATGAAAATGCTGCATAATTTTATTATTCAATTTCGAGAGGTCTCAATAGAGCCATATTGGTTTTATCTTGACCATCTTAAAGCTGACCACCGCTTCATCGCATTTCCATATTCTTTAGTGCTTCCTTATATTGCTTCTAGGGGAGAGCTTCATTTCCAAATTGTTTCTTTTATAACTTTTTCCACGTACGTAGTTGTTCCCCAAATTTGTTTTAAAAATACTAATAATTATTCCGTCATTTATGGGCTTTTGTGCAAATAAGCGTCTAATCTGAACCGACAGTGGACTATGGACCTGCATTTTGTGGCTTGAGTTGTGGTGGAGCAAGATGCTGAGAAAATAGCACGTGCCAGGTCCAACCGTCCGGAATTACAAAAATAGTCCCGGAATACAGATCCCGTTATATAACACGCCAATTTCATGCCAAATTACCCTGTAAATACCGACGTGGCGGTCCTTCAAGCTTTTGTTATTATTTACAAACATTCAAAAATAAATAAGCCGATATGTTCCTGCAGGCAAAAATAAACAAGGAACTTGCCGAAGATCGCCCAACCGAAACACACGAGTTGATTTTTCAAATTTTTAAATAAAGAAAAACAACAAACGGGGGATGTTTGTTGATAACATTTACACTTCATTTTCTCTACACTTTATGTTGTTTGCTGATTCTAGCAAAATTTAAATTTATCAAAATCAAACACTTCAAACTTTCTGGGTATAAGTTGTTTTCGGTTTTATGTTGCTATAAATAGATAAATATTTATTGTGCTAATAAGTAATAATTAGTTTGATTCAAGTTAAATTTATTTATGTGAATTACCTAAAGTAAGTAATATATTTTTTAATTTTGACATGTTTTAAACTCTCCTTAATTTCTAGTTTTTACGCCTGATGATGAGAGTGATTGACCCTTGAAACATGTAGCGTTTATACTTTTATTTTTGATTAAAGTTGGATAGAAGGAATCTTCGTTGTTGGTGTGCTTTCATTCTAATAAACATCATTACAATTAATATTTTACGTAATATTTATGTCAATTTAAAAATATAAAAATAGTGGATTTCATCTGAAGTGAGCCTTTCCTGTGCCGATTTTACCCGAGCGATTTCTATTCAACCTGAAACTGTCGATTCGTATATCTACACGAATTCAGATTATGCTAGACGACTAGTAGATCATCACATACAGTATCGGACTGGCTCATTGGGGGCCACCCGGGCAAGCATGTGCCTGGGGTCCCCAACCTTTTGGAAAACTCGCCCTATCTGGACCTATTATTTATTATATACAGGGTGTTCCATTTTTAATTAATCCAGCTGATGAATATCGTGAAAACTAGGTGATTTCCTTAAAAATGGGAACGCTTTTATGAGGTTTTTTTTTGGACATTTCTGGAAAATGAGGAAACCCTCTTTAAGTATTAATCCATAATTTTTATAACTTTACATAGTAAAACATTGGTTTATAAAAAAGTCTTTACAATATGATCTCCGTGGGAAAAAATTGAGTTGTAAGAATTTTTGTTTTCGCTCTTTTCAAAATGAAATTCCAAGTTTTAAATTTAAAAAATCCGCCGCAGGCGAAATTTTTTTTAAAATATTCATTATCGTTAATTTTTCGAAAATCCTGAAAAATATTTCTTCGGTCTAATGCAGAAACTGGGTAATGCACTTAGAAAGCCTAACTTAATATATCACTAAATTTTAATATATTGAAGTTTTTCCAAAATAATTTAAGATTAAAATTGATTTTTTATGAATTTCGGTGCAAAAAACGACATGGTACGCCACTGAGTAACTACAAAATATTGAAAAATGTGATTTTAATTACCTATTGAATTGAAATTCATGATGCCTAAAGAATTTTTGAAAAATCTTGCACCCTTCTAAAGTGAGGTTTTTTATGAATTTCGTTGCAAAAAAACGATAACGTGATAAATATGATTTTAATTACATTACTTTCAAAAGTTACTACTATAATGCGTTACTTTTGTTTTACCCTGTATACTTTTGCTTAAATCTTTATTTTAGAATTATGTGCCAGCATTTGTACAGTCGAATATTTAATTTAAAAAATTAAGAAATATCGGAATAGAAAATAAAACTAAAATTCAAACATCTCTGTTATACATTGCAAAATTTTTAATATAAGATCTTTATTAGAGTAAAAGAATGATTAAATTCAAGAAGATTAGATTTTTTGGAGTCACTGACAGACATACGGGCAATCGGGAAGGGCCACCGGGCATTTGCCCAGTTGCCCAGTGGGCTAGTCCGACAATGCTCAAAAAAAGTTCTGGTAAAACTTAAAATCTAAGTTTAGGTTGACTGGTAGTAAATGAATGAGAAGTGGCAAAACTACAATACCATATTATAAACTTAAAAGTAGCCCCCCTATGACGGTTTTTATCGAGATAGCTTCATAGGAAGAAAAGTTATGTGGATTTTTGTTTTTTGAAAAGTGAACATATTAACTGGGTGTAACTTTGCAGGCGAGCATTTTTGGGCAAAGTGTTAGAGAAACTTGGTATATGCTTATTGGCAACTAGTTTCGAATTTATTATTGCAAATTCATCATCAGGCCAAACTACAAAAAAACAAATATTTACAACAGGTACTTACATTATTTACATAGTTTTTTTAAAAAATTAATAAAATAACTAATTACAGATATTAGTGTGTTGCATTTTAGACTTACGTGTCAAGCGAACGAAATGCTGTTTTTATAGGTAACATAGAGTGCAGTATGCAGTAGAAGTACAGTTATGCAACTTATAATAACATTTGGTGTATGGTGGTACGTCTATATTAATTTACATCGAGATTTATTATTTTATTTTATTTTAGGTAGGAAAAAAGTGGTCTGAAGTTTAATAATAGTTGGTCATTAAGTAGTGGAATTTTATCTTTAGTATGGTTTTGAATCTCCAGAGCTTCTAGCAGTGTTAGTTTAAGACCCTTATTACAGACATGGAGGTCTTTGGTGTTTCAGGTTTAATGGTGTGGTTATATTCGAAAAGATGTTTGCCTATATTGGAAGTTAATTTATTATTTTTATGTTCGTTGATTCTGGTTATGATTGGTCTTCCAGTTTCTCCTATATACCAATTATTACAGTTTTCACATTTAATTTTGTAAACCCCACTTTCTTCTAATTGGGGTCTTTTAACTTTAACATTGTTTAAGGTATTATATATTTTGTTTTTGGTTTTGTAGCAAGAAAATATATTTGTATTTTTAAAAATGTTTTTTATTTTATTTTGGATTGAACTAGAGAAGGTGAAAGACCTATATGATTGTAATTCTTCTTCTTTTGCGTTATCCTGAAGTGAAGGCATAATGATGTTGTTAACAACTTTTTGTTGTTTTTTATAAATAAGTCTGTTAATTATGGTGCTGGGAAAACCATTACGTAAGGCGAGTTGTTTAATAATGTTTAGCTCGTTATTATGATCGGTATTTGACATTTGTATCATGAAAGCTCTGTGTAAAAGAGAGTGGAAAGTAGCAAGTTTTTGATGAATAACATGATTGGATTAGAAGGGAATTAGACTGTCTGTTAGGGTGGGTTTTCTGTAAATTTTGAAACGTTCTACTATGCCTGAGCCCGTTATTACTGGACACCCTGTATATTTAAACTTTAGGAAATGCGTTTGTTAGTTTTTGTATTAATTTTTATAAAAAAAACTCACATTCAAATAACAGATGAGGGTAGATCGTCCTCAGCCGGGTTCTTGTATTATCAGTACGTCCTTTATACCATATAATATTTTTGTTTTTTGGTTTAGATTTAGGTTTTTCGTGGGAAAGACTCATTACACTCTAAAGGAGTGGCCCCCTCAGCAGTGTCGGACTGGCCCATTAGGGACCCGAGCAAGCATGTGCCTGGGGCCACCAACATTTGGAAATCTCGCCCTATCTAGACTTATTTATTATTTACAGGGTGTTCCATTTTAATTAATCCAGCTGATGAATATCGTAAAAATTGGGTGATTTCCTTAAAAATAAGAACGTATTTATGAGGTTTTATTGGGCATTTCTTAAGAATAGGTATTAATCCATAATTTTTATAACTTTACACAGTAACATGGTTTATAAAAAAGTCTTCACAATATAATATGATCTTCGTGGGCCAAAAATGGAGCTGTAAGAATTTTTGTTTTCGCTGTTTTAAAAATCTAATTCCAATTATTCATTACAGTTATTTTTTCGAAAATCTAGAAAAATATTTTTTCGTATAATGCAGATAATGCACTTAGAAATTCTAACTTAAACGTATCTCTAAATTTTAACATATTGAAGTTCTTCCAAAATAATTTAAGATTAAAATTGATTGTTTATGAAAATTTTATTCAAAAAACGATATAGTACGCCACTGAGCAACTACAAAAAATTGAAAAATATAATTTTAATTACCTATTGAATTGAAGTTCATGATGCATAAAGAATTTTTGAAAATCTTCCACCGTTCTAAAGTTATTAAAATTTTGTCCATAACAATTTTAGATTAAAATTGATGTTTTATGAGTTTCGGTGCAAAAAAAAACGACATAGTACGCCACTGAGTAACTACAAAATATTAAAAATGTGATTTTAATTACCTATTGAATGGCAGTTCATGATGCAAAAAGAATTTTTGAAAAATCTTCCACATTTCATAAGTTATTAAAGTTTTTCCAAAATAATTTAATATTAAAATTGTTTTTTTATGAGTTTCAGTGCAAAAAAAACGAGATGGTACGCCACTGAGTAACTACAAAATATTGAAAAATTTGATTTTAATTGCCCATTGAATGTAGTTCATGATGCAGAAAGAATTTTTGAAACTGTTCTTAAGTTATTAAAGTTATTCCAAAATAATTTAATTTTAAAATTGTTTTTTATGAGTTTTGGTGCAAAAAACGATAAGGTACGCCACTGAGTAATTTACAAAATATTAAAAATTTTAATTTTAATTGCCTATTGAATGGTAGTTTAAGATGCATAATATTTTTTGAAAAATTTTGCACCGTTCTTAAGTTATTAAAATTTTTCCAAAATATTTTAAGCTTAAATTGATCTTTTATGAATTTCGGTGCAAAAAAACGACATAGTACGCCACTGAGTAACTACAAAAAATTGATAAATATGATTTTAATTACATTACATTAAAAAGTTACTGCTATTATGCGTTACTTTTGTTTCACCCTGTATATTTTTTAAGAAGTTTGATGAGAGTAATCGGGTCTTAGTGCATTAATTTTTGATTTATAATGGATATTCTTTTGGTTAAAACGTCCTATTTTTTAGAAGTATGTTGTACAATCGAAAATTTAATTTAAAAAATTAAGAAAAATTGAAATAGAAAATAAAACTAAAATTCAAACATTTCTCTGTTATAAATTGCAAAATTTTAAATGTATAAAATCATTATTAGAGTAAAAGAATTATTAAATTGAAGAAGATTTTTTTTGGAGTCACTGACGGGCATTTGCCCGGTTGCCCGGTGGGCCATTCCGACACTGCCCCTCAGTTGGTGGGAGTGTTGAAATGTCAGGCAATTGAGGCAACCGATTTTATGAAGGATGGGTACCTATAGTCATCCAAGGATGGACCACCATACCATCTGAGGATGCAATGATTTCCAACTCTTTCGACCTCAAATGGTGTCGTAGGGTTATTAAACACATCAGCTGATTATTTTGTGGATTTTGTATAATTGGGCAAACTTGGCCTTGCTCCTGCTGAAGGCTGCAGAAGCGGTATCACAGCCTGTGAAACCAAGCAGAAACACAATGCGCTCCAACTCCAGCTGCTGCAGCTCTTGAGAAGAGTATGTTGCTTTTCCTCTGCCAGGTTACACGAGGGATATATCATGCTAGGGAGGGGTTTACGCCAACAGCAGGACTGCCAAGTTCACATCTTCACCTAACACCTATCACAGCCACTGAAGAGGAAACTGTCTTTTCAATGGCCATAGATACAATTTTCACATCTGCAAAATCCTCTACTTGGAAGGGATTTATATTATTTTCCTCCAGTTTATGCACCAAGGCTCTTGTTGGCGTTCGAAAGAAAGATGTCTTGTTTGACTGTGATTTCAGTTTTCACTTTTCACGATGAACTGTAAAACCGCGCACTTCTTCCGTCGATATATGTATACGATTCTGTTCTGCAACTTTTGTAGTTTTTGATGTGCTGATGTAGCCATTTGGGAATCGCACGTGTATATCACAAATATATGCTATTTTGTTAGCCTCTTTTTGTCAAACGACCTTGTGAGTAAGAAATGCCCCATCAACAATTATGTCAAGGTAACTGAATTGTAGAGGTTTTGTTGATTTTTATTTTATTATGAAACATTACAAAGACTTACATCCGAAACAGCGTTTTTTAGAAATAGGCGAATTTGAGAAGAGGATTACTCGAGAACGGTTGAAGATAAGAAACTTTTTCTACAAGGAAGAACATTTTTCTCTATACAACGAATAGTTTTCAAGTTATAAGGTGAAAACCAAAAAAGTTAAAAATTGAAGATTTTCCGAGACCCCCCCCCCCCCTGCACTTATTTTATTATATTTACCTCTTAACGACCCAAAGCCCATATCTGAAGTCAAAAATTATGACCTCTCCATGCACTCTAGACTCATTTTTGAGCATTGGTTGACTGGACAAATTGCCTTAGGATCAAGGATTTGTGGATCAAAAACCATTAGAATTTTGCTTCTGATTGATTGAAAGTTTAAATACATATAATTTAAATGTTTATCACCTTCTGTAGAATCCTCTTGGGTTATTTCTTCTTTTCGCTGCTCTCTTTTTGTTCTTCATTGCCTTATTTTGATTTGGGTAGACAGAATGTGTATGAGATTATTTTTTGCTGACTGACTTGTTTATTTTCTTGGACATTTTCAGGTTACTCAAAACAGAGGGCGAAGATCTTCGGTTTTATTGTTCCGTAGGTTTTTTATTTAAAATTAAATACAGCTATTTGAAATAACAACTTTTGCAATTTATGATGATTTGAAGGCATCAATTACAGTATTAATTTTATCTACATCCTGATGTAGATAAAATTAATTGATATTTCGCTAGATATTCTCGATTTATTTATTTGTTATAAACTTGTTACGTCTTCCTTAGTAGTTTATTATTGAACAATAAAATAAAAAAGTTCTTTTTAAAAACAAGGGAGTTCAAGTGAAAATGATTTTTTTATTCAAAAGAGTTTACAAGTTTTATTTTTAAGTTTGAAACTATGAACGAAAACATATATCTTAAAATAATTTGCATGAAAATTCAGCAAACGTCGGCTCGAGATAGTAACATATTTTCTCTTCTTCCGCCCCACTAACCCTGGATAAAAATTATACCTCATGGCTTGACCGTCGGTCTTTTCGGCTTGCGACGTTATTACATCGACCGCCTCTCATGCATAATGGATATTACTGAACTTGTAAAATACATTTCGTTACTTCGAAACGACGTTTATCGCATCGCACTGCGTTTGAAGAGCGGAAGCAGGCTAGAAAAATAAAAAAACGCGCCCGTTCTCGGGCCAACAATTTTCCGCTAAATTTTAGCGCTCGGTAAAATCAGTCAGAAATATTCCCGGCGAACAATAAATGCCCGGGATCAATAAGATTAGAATTTGTTCGCCCACCTCTTGCATAAAGTCATGAGTTCATCTCGTTTGATTGAAATCCTCTCTTATTCTTGTGTTCTTATTTGAAAAACCCCACACCAGGCGCTTCATTGTTTTAGCGGTCTCATGCATACTTCATGTTCGTTTCAGAATGCGTCCCTATTTACCAAAGCTTTTACAGTTATTCGTTTAAATTACGTCTCATAAAAGATCGTCCTAGTGGGAAAGATAAAAATTACTTTTCCCATTAAACCTCTTAAACTTCATATTATTTTTTTTACTTATTAATTGACAACTTTCCAAAAAAAAACATTTATTTCATTAGAATTTACATAAAATAGTATAATGGAATATCGTTTTTATATTGTTTATTAGAAATAATATTTTTCCATTTTTTATGCCTAAATAAATAATTTGTACATAAAATCCTTTACAATTCAAAAACATCGCCAGAGGTGCTAATTAACAAGTCGAATTTCACATAAGACCAACTTGGATAACTTGAGTAATTGGCATCTTGGGGCCGCTTCGTATTATTCCACATATATTATATTGTAAAGAAAAAAAAATAAATTTGGTGAATTATTTTGAACGCACATTTCAACAGCTTACAGATGGATAGTATGATTTAAAATCTACTCACAAATCTACTTCTAAAAATAAATATTCATTCTGGTCATGATTACGACATTGCAGATACCTCTAAACTAAAAGTAGTTAATCAAAATTTGCAAAAAAATTAAAGTTCCTTTTTCTTTGCTTTTACTTCTGCAAACTTATCAAGTGCTTCAACATAATTAATACTATCTAAATGCAGCGGTTCCTAACCGATGGTCCATGGACGACTGGTGATCCGCTATAAAATTTTAGTGGTCCCTAAAAAAATCTGGAAATTATTTAAATTAATATAATAAGATTCTGATTGACCATTTTCGTTTTTACGTTGCAATTAATTCATTCACGAAAGACACTTTTTGTTTCTTCACCTTTTCCAATTGTAATTTCAGCATTATTTCAATTTCAGATAGTGTAAATAAATCTATTTCGTATTTCAGAATTATCAATTGTATTTCAGAAAGCATCAATTGCATTCCAAATAAATCAGGTAAATTTCAGAAGGCATCATCCAATTATAAAAATTGAGGAAGACAAGAGTTTTTAGCATCTATGTGCTTTGGCAATTTAAACATTATGCCAGTAACAATATCACGCTTTAAACCCATTTGAAATAAACTGTTCTAATGAAACAGTGATTATTTCTAAAATGAAATTATATTGCTTCTGAAATACAAATCATAATGTTTGAATTTAAATTGATGAATTCTTATTTTCAAATGATGCTTTCTGAAATACAATTGATGATTCTGAAATACAATTGATGATTCTGAAATACAATTGACAACTTGCCGAAATTAAATTGTTTTTTTTTTTCTGAAATACAATTGATGCTTTCTGAAATACAATTTACGTTTCTAAATCACAACTGATAATTTCTGAAATTCAGTTGGTCTTTTCTGAAATACAATTGGAAAAGGTGTAGTACGATCATAGGCTTTTCAAACTGCATGTTATATTAATAAAAATAGGTTTTGCAATTATTTTTTTGGAAACGATTTTTTTTGTACTAAAGTGGTCCGCGAGAATTAAAACTATTTATGAATTTTGTGGACCATGAGGTCCAAAAGGTTGGGGACCAGTGGTCTATATCTTGTTCTATGCATAATTCAGCTAAATAACTTAATTTCGATTGACTTAAAGAGATTTTTTTACTCGTCGTAAAACTGAAAATGTTCCTTCACCTGCAGCATTTGAAATAGGCAATGTTAAATACATTCACAACAAAGTTAAACAATAGGAAATGAAGATACAATGTGTACCCTTTTTATAAATTGAAGCGGAGGAATTTATATTTTCATTTTTGCAAAGTATCAAAAATTGTGGCAATTCATCTAATTTGTTAATTGTTAATGTCAACATCGTGTTTGTAACATTTTTTAACACCTCTCTATGAATTCAGAAATACTTGAAATGTCGCCTATATCCACATTGGAATAAAAAAATTTGAAAATTTCGTCAATTTCGTTGTAACTCTTGATACGATTTTTTAATTCTAGTCCAATATTGTCGCAAATTAAATAAAAGCAATTTGATTTAAATTGATAAAAAAGGCTTCCTGTTACTTTTTTTGGCAATATAAGATTTTAATTAAAAATCACGAATTAGCCGGGCTCTGTAAAATGCGGGTCCTAGACATTTGTCTCTATTGTGTAGACTCTAGACCATAATCCGGCCCTGAGGGTGGAGATACAAATCATTCGGGCTTTTCAAATTGTAAATTTTGATGAAAATTACTCAGTTTGCCGAGTTTGTCCCAAAAGTGGCTGAAATAAAGGAGACGATTGAGAAAACTATATCGGTAGTTTGTTGTTTAGGTAGAAATTCACGGAAATTTTGTGAGTTCCACAAACACAAACCTTGTTGCTTTATAAAATGATTTTAATATTTCAGTTACTGGTTAAGCAAATGTCAGTTAAGTTTTAGAAGGAATGCGTGTCTTACGAGAAGTTTGGGGCAAAATAGACGAAACAAGAATAAGGTACCATCGCATCGAACCTTTAACTGTGTTCAAAGGAAAAACGAACTATCTAAAATAAATCAAAAGAAGACACCTGACACCTCCCTTATAGATTTTATGTGTTATTTTTCTTTTCTTTATAATATTATTGAGAATTAAGGGTTTCCAGTAAAAAGAGTTTTTTCTTTTTTAAAATGCTACAAAATTTACCATACCTATGTTTTTTTTAAATATGTAATTATAAGATAAGTATGTATTAGTTTGATCATTGACATGAAGTATCTCTCAATAGATTTCAGCAATAGTCAAAACAAGCTAGGCCGATCAAACCTCGTAATATCAGAGCCGTTTTAAGACATTTCGGTTCCATGGGCTAAAAGATATGACGGGTACTTACATGACAACTCGGCACATGACATCTCGCAACCGGGACAATTCGGCACCGGAGGTGGAAGTCTGTAACAGCTAACGTCTCGACTTTACTCGTTTGTACGTCATTATTTGTTTATTTATTTGACAGATTGACAAAAATGGCTGTCTAGTAACGTGTTTTTGATAACGACTTTTAGTCGTTCGTTGGGAGGCAACCATGTTAGAAAATGACGCATTCACGTAAATGAAAATAAGTAATAATAAAAATTACTAAAAGAAAATAATTATCTTATTGAAAAATGCCATGGAATAATTAGTAAATTTATTTACAAATAAAAATAAATCGTGATTAAATTACGGTGTAGTATTTAATCTAGGTATACAAATGAAGACTGCATCTCATATATTGTAGGTAGAATCATGGATTTTTATTTTTTACCATGCAGCCAAGAGGATTTATCCCCATTTTCATCTCTTCTTATTATTACTTTTTTTACCTGGCTCTAATTTCAAATGAATGTATCGTGTGTTGCAGGGCCATTGGAAGCATTTACGATGTGTATCTTACAATCCACATCACAAATGTATTAGGATGAGGCATGATAATTATCCGTCATTTTTTCTGGAGCATATCGGTAAAAATTCGAACTCTTTGGTCCTTGCTGTTGTATGAAAGCTTCTGCGGGGAAATCCTATTATTGTCCACACTTCGCCGAATCTACAAAGATTATGTTCGATGTTTAAGCTCTCAGTCAGTGTTTTAGAGGTGCAAGGTGCAATGTTTGTCCTCTTCCATACACACTTAACAAAATCTAAAGATCGACCTCTTCCTCACTTGTCGTCTAACTTGGTATCATCACCTTTGAAGCGAAAAAAAAAACACTTTCATAAATAGTTCCTCCGCCGAAAAAATCGTTGAAATCTAGAAATGACTTTCCACCTTTTTTGAAGTGGTACAGCATAATGTAGCATATAGATATGTGATATGTATATGGTTTTGAATGCGCATTATAATTTCCTAACCATATATTGAAGAAATATACTATGAAAAATATCAATTTAAGCTACAAATTAAAATAACAGAACGCCGGAACGGTTCTATTAAATTGATAATTTCCTTCAACAAGACTTTGTTGAATCTTTTAATAATTCTATGAAACTAAAATAAATTAAATATGAATTATAAAGGTAAAAAGTATTACTCTTGCATCTGATTATCTGTAAAACATGTAAATTAACTGGCATATAATAAAGAAAACAAATATTTATATTTTAATAAAGACAAAAGTTAAAATATCATTTCTTAAATATCGTCCTTCTTCCAACAAAAGCAGGAAACGAGCCATAGCTTCTTTTCTTTAAAACTGGAACAAGGACTACACTGGTTTATTTTTGTTTTTAAAAAGACAACTTTAAACTTTATTATTTTTTCGTCAATTAATTACATGCCAAAATCAGTTTGTGTGTTGTATTCAGAATGCGTTCAAAAACTCAATGACGGTAATGTTGTAAGTTGTAAGGCTTGTCGGTTGCAATTTCGTCCCATATCGTAAGTCGGTAGGACTACCACAAACTCGTACCTTACGACTCAGCTAATATGAAAATTTGACAACCGAAATAAACTCGTTAGGGTTACAGACTTCCACGTCGGATAACTCGGCTCCGGATAAATCGACACCGGGATATCTCGGCACCGGATAATTCGGCATTGAGGTGGAAGTCTGTAAGCTATAGCTATACGATATTTTTCGTACAACGAAAAAATCGTTTGTTGACTAAGTTGCTTGGTGACTGATTTTCTACATCTCTTCCTTGTGCACCTTTTGTACAGGGTGAGCTAAAATGATTGTGGTTTGATATGTAGGCAACCAAATGCGCAGGTTGGTACAACTCAAAATTTAAAAAGAAAACCCCCCAGTAATCCCATGGCGTAGCAAATATTTTTTCAAAATGAATATAATAATCATAACAACTCAAGTATTCTAAACAAATATACAAATTTAAGATTTTGTGTTTCTGAAAATAAAAAAGTAGAATAGCTCTATAATTTTACAACAAATGTCAAATTTTAAAATGATGGCCTTCATTTTCTAGAAGATGCTAACATAAAATAAAGATACGCAAAGTAGTCTTGATAAAAACTGATGTTTATGAAACAGAAGGCAGAATAACTAATTACAATAATCTGAAGAAATCGATCTACGCCTCTGTTTTTGTGTAGTCTAGTTTCTTTGTTATAATTTTGACATGATTTTGTGTTACTATGAACTTGAAACGAACAAATTCCCCAGATTTTTAGGCGTGACATTTGAATGTACCACAATCATTTTATTTCACCCTGTATTTGTTGAAAAAAGATAAAATCCGTCACAATAGCAACATATTCAACAAACGATTTTTTCGTTGTACGAAAACACCTCTGAGGTGGAAGTCTGTAAGCTATACGATACTTTTATACAACGAAAAAACCGTTTGTTGATTAAGTTGCTTGGGAACAGATTTTCTATGTCTCTTCCTTATGCACGTTTTGTATTTGTTGAAGAAAGATAAAATCCGTCACAATAGCAACATATTCAACAATACGATATTTTCGTTGTACGAAAACAATCGTATAGCTTACAGACTTCAACCTCTGGACAGGTCGACATTGCGGTAAAAATCTGTTTCTGATAAAAAAAATAATTTTTGACCCCTTTTTTATTTATTCGCCTTTTTTATGATTTTTAATGAGACTTTAATCATAGTTATCTCCTTTCATGATATAACTTTTAGAGTAATTAATAATTAAGAATAATAACAAGAAAATATACAGGGTGAGTTTTTAATGCGAAATCGGAAGATATATCTTTTATTTTAAGAGATAGGAAAAATTGTAAGTGTACACTGAGTCTTTTTCACACCAATACGTCTTAATTGTTTAAGTTTTAATTTTAGTATTGCCTGATGATGCTGATATATATCGGCGAAACATGTAGCATGCAGTGATGTTTTTGCATTTTGCTCCAAATAAATTATGTTGGATGTGTGGAATCCCTGTTGTTTTTCTTAATATTATCATCCAAATCTCCGTAAGAGCTTTCTTCTACAGATAGGAAAAAACTTAAATTACAAAATTGCATGGTTTATGAATCCGCATAACTAGAAATTATTTTTGTCTGTACTTGGTGTTTCGTAACTGAAGCGCAAAAGCTATTCCGCTTTTTTAAGTGGGACACCCTGTATATTTTTTCATATTTGGATTAACACTGATTTAAAGAATACCACGATATTTTTTGTTATTTGAAAATTTGAACGTGCACTTAATTTTTTTCGGGCATTTTCTATAAAATTTATCAAATTTCGACATATTTTTACAAAATTTTAGCGAAAAATGATTTGTATAAAAGTACACTTAAAGAGGAACAATATTTTGTAAAAAGATACAGGGTGTTCCATTTAAAAAAATTAAAATACATCCCTATCTAGTTTTCATATTTCACGCCTCCATAGCTGTCACCATTAATAATAAAATTAAAAAAAAGTACTAAAAATACATCAAAGTCCATATTTCAAAATGACATAAAAATTGTTTTTCAAATGTTTATAATAATGCCGGTATAAATTTCTAAAAATATGTCTAAATGTCATAAAATTTATAGAAAATTTCCGATAAAAAATTAAGGGCACACTCAAATTTTCAAAAAAAATATCGTTGTATTCTTTAACTTAATTAATGCAAATAACAAAAAATATATAGTGTTCCATACAAAAGAAAGATTGAATAACCTGCGCTCCAGTTATGAAACACCCAGTATAGACAAAAATAATTTCTTGATATGCCCATGCAATTTTGTAATTTAAGTTTTTTCCTATCTCTTAAAATAAAAGATATATCTTCCGATTTCGCACTAAAAACTTACCCTCTATATTGGTATCTAATGATTAAAGTCTCCTTAAATATCATAATAACTGAGTGAAACAGATTTATTAGTCCGACCTACCCAGTCCTGAGATGTCCCGGTTATGTAGGGTGACCATTTATTTTTCTGAACAACTAGGACAAAAGACGAGAAAACTAGGACAATTCCCATTTTGTAAAAGAGGACAAAACGAGGACATTTTCCATATTGTTAAACGAGGATATTTAAATTCATTTATTTTTCACAAAAAATATACAAAAAAATCGCAGTAATGTTCACAGCTCACAGCAAAAAAACATTAAAAAATAAAATAAATATAATTTTTTTTTTTATTTTCGATCGTTAAGTATACAAAACTAGGACAATATAAAAAAACCCGCGAGGACGTAGGAGGACACCCTAAAATAGAGACCCGGACGGTTGGTCACCCTACGGTTATGGAGATGTCCAGTCCTGATTTATCCGGTGCCGGTGCCGGTGCCTAGTTCCAAGTCCCAAGATATGACGCCGCACAGTAATAATATATTAAAAAACGAGTTTCATAAGTCGCATAGTGTAGCACACGTTCAATTTTGAAATACGAGCCGCGTAGCGGCGATTATTTTAATGAACAAGTGCTACTATCGACTTATGAAACGAGTTTTTTATACTATTTTTTCTATTTTGCGCATTTTTATCTATTTAAAATAAAATATTATTGTTTTCAATTTTAGTAAATTTTCTGGTAGTTGGCAACTCCAATGTCAGGTTTGTCAAATCATCAAAAAACCTGTAAATCGCTATTTTGGTTCGTTACAATGGTTAGTAATGCACCGCTGTCAGTGCGTTACTAGGCAGTACCGCACCGTTTTCGGGGTGTTACTAAGTAGTAAAATTTATTTTTCGAAGTTGGTAGCACTGAAGTTTACTGATTTTAAAGTGTCAGTTGCCAAGCGAATTTTTTTGCATAAAATTTGCTGTACGATACTGATAATTTTTTATCAGAGAAACCTCGCACTTGCTCTTTGTTAAATTAAAATTTATTTACATTTACTTGTTTGTAAAAAGAGAAAAAAAAACTCGTGAGAAAACTCTATTAAAAAACGTGTATGATACTTGCGAGTTTTTACCATAGAAAACTCACGAGAAAACATGTGAAGATTTTATACAGTAAACTCGCAAGTGTCAAACGGCTTTAAGTCGATAGTAGCACTTGTTCATTAAAATACTTGCCGCTACGCGGCTCCTATTTTAAAATTGAACCCGTGCTACAATATGCGACTTATGAAACTCGTTTTTTAATATACTAATTAAGAACTTAAACAGTGATATAAGAAATTGGTAATTTGATACAAAATTACTTCTTTTTAGTTACTTAATGGCCGATCTCACCAACAGTGCTTAAAGAAAGACTTAACAAAGTGTTGCTTACTCTTAAGTTCTTCTTAAAATTTTAAGACGTCTCTCCAGTCATATAAAACGAATACTTACGCTAAGTTTAGTAGAGATTGGATTTTGGTGTTCGGTTGGTACTCGGGCGTCGTTCGGCTTCCGTCGCGTCGTTTTATTCTATGATTTTTATTATTTTACCACAGAATCACAATATAATCTTAGAACATACTAGATTATTCTGTAATAATATATAAAATTTTATAATTATGTGTTTTATCTACTGTCTTATATTTGAAATAAAAACTGTAGAAATGTGTCTTTTTTTAAACGAAAATATTGAAAAAAACATGGGAATTTGGCATGGTTTTAAAATGGTCATTTATAGTGTAAACTTGTCTTGGGATATCAATATTAATTATATAAATTATAATTAAATTGCTTCTGGAATTATAATGCCATTTGCTAGTTTATTTTCACGAGAAATTGTAATTTTTAGGTTAAGTTGAGTTTTAAGTCGCCGATATCGACGACTTAATTTTAAGTTCAACTTAGGCTTTAAGTTCGCCTTTCCAATGACGGTAAGACCCGATAAGGACTACTTAGACATTTAAGTAGTTCTTAAAGTTTAAGTCGTGTCGGTGAGATCGGCCATAAGAATTTTAAATTCTTGATTCTTGAAATGGAGAATGATATTTGTCATTGTTTGTCATTTGTCAATATCAAAAATTGTGTTTCAAATGCATTTTTGTAGCTAATAACTACATAATATACAAATTTTGAATAGATTTATTATTTAAAACTTAAGTAATACCCGTAAAACAAATACTAATCATTGTAATCAAATAAAATTCTGGTAGTTCATTTACACTGAAAGAAGAGGGGATTTAACATAAAACTCGCGAAACTAATTTTACACCAGGCGCATGTACCACCGCACCGCAACTGCGACGGTAAACAGTAAACACACGTAAACATAACCTTCAAAATATTCAACGCTTTTTCTTGTTTACAAAACTGAAAAATGTTTTATCACGTTAGAATAATGAGTAAATAACGTTTTCTTCAATTTAATTAACAATATTTATTTGCAGATTTCGTTGGAGCACGAAATTCTACTTCACCCGCAGTACTTCGGCCCGCAATTATTGGAAAAGGTTAAGACAAAGCTTTACACTGAAGTTGAAGGTACTTGTACTGGAAAGTAAGTTTATATCTTTTAATTTATATTACTTGATTTAAAATAAATCTTTTCGTGCCTATTTAATTTATCCCAACGTATGGGCTCAGTGTAAACAAAATTGAATTAGAATAGAAATTGCAGTTTGCTCGTTCTGTATTATTCTGCTGCTTTCGGTTTAGGTACCTCAAAATATTATTATTAAAATCAAGTTAAAAATTTCATGAAGGTAATTTTAATTAAATTTAGTAAGGGACCAAAAGGGGACCAATAATATTTAGTAAGTAAAGCAACTAAAGGGATCATGGTTTAATCTGGGAATTCTTATGAAACATTTGGGTGAAACTAGCAATAAAATTTAACAATAGATTGATTGATTACAAATTAAAATGGAAAAACATGTATATGAAATAGAAAACAAAATTATTCCTTTAAATGTTGTGATAATGATTTGGATCTAAAGATTGACTCAGAACGCAGTAGAAATGCGCAATGTGCTCGTCTAAATCGACCCTAAGGACAACATTTTTAATTTATCATTCATTTATTGAATCTCATATTCAGTATTTAATTACAACATGGGGATGCATCAATAAAAATGTTTCAAATAAAATTCAACGCACGTAAAATAAGTGCTTAAAATATATATTTGGTATTGATAAATACTATCCAACAGAAGATTTATATTTACTTCGATATGCCGATATTTCTTTTTTCGATATCGCATTACAGAGTCAGTCAGTTAGTCAATCAATCAGTAATGAGCGTAACTGTACAGGATGTTTCAGAACAATTGTCGGGTAATCTAGGAATGGATTTTTGAACCAATTTTAAAACAAAGTACGAATAATTTTTTCTGCTAAAAGGGAAAAAGTTCAAAGATTCATTCGAAAAACTTTGCCCTAACTTTTTTTTGAAAATTTGCAAATTCATCTCAAGACGACTGCCGAAAGTAAGTATATGCCAAATGTAAGCCAATTATCATTAACAATGTAGTAGATTTTATGTTAAAACATTGAAAAATATCAAAAAACTTCAACGCCCTGCACTTCCAAAATTGAGCGTTTTGGTGAAAAAAATTATTCTTACTTTTTGTCTTAAAGTTGGTCCAATAATCCATTCCTAAATTATCCGACACTTTTTTTAATAATAGTAATAATTATGTAAATAAAATTTACTGAAAACATCAGAGTTCGTTTATTGCTGAAACCTCAACCTAATAATATCTCTACGAACGAAAAGTTACTCTCATTTGGAATAATAATAATAGTATTTATTTAATGCACAGTATACAAAGAGTATTTTACACAGGTCAAAACAGTACAAACAGTATGATAAAGGTACATTACATATTAAAATCACATTTAAAGAATTCATTATAGTGGTAAAACGCTTGACTTATTAAAATTGACTTTAAATTAGTCTTGAAACAATTCAGAGGTAGGTCTCTGATTTTTCTTGGCAAGTGGTTAAAAAATTTAACTGCCAAGTAATTTGGTCCATTTTGGGATCGTTTTAATCTCAATGCAGCTGGAACAACATCGTGTTTATTTCTAGTTTCATAGTTATGAACTTCACTAAACTTTTGTAATTTTGACATATTACTTTTAACATATATTAAACACTCTAAAATAAATAGACAAGGAAAAGTGAGAATACCTTCTTGAATGAAAGAAGCTTTACAATCAGCAGTATAGGAGAGCCCACATAAAATGCGAACTGCTCTACGCTGAAGAGAAAATATGCACTCTGCCAAATGCGAATGGCCCCATACTAAAATTACATACTGCATAAGAGATTGACACAAGCTGAAGTAAGCTACTTTTAAAAACTGTTTCTCAATACATTTGCTTAAGTTACGCAATAAATAAATATTTTTGGTCAACTTTCCTGATAAGTTTTCAACATGTAATTTCCATGTAAGTGACGAGTCTATATAAATTCCTAAAAATTTAGTATTTACAGAGAACTTTATTTTTTCCTGATTTTCTGGTATATGTTTCAATGTGAATATAATATTCTGTGTTTTGGCCTCGTTCAACTTTAATTGATTAGTGGAAAACCAAGTACTTAGTGCTTCAAAATTGGATTTCATTTGCAAGAACACCTGATCAAAATTTTCATTGCCAACGGACACGGTTGTATCATCATCAAATTTTTTTTTCGCAAAAAATAAAAACTAATATCTCAGAAATACTTCTTTTTTAAAAGTATTTTAAGCCATGAATAAAAATATGGGATATTACATTAAAAAAGACAAAGTTCATGGTGTTTCCGGTGAAACCGGAAGTGATTTCGAAAATAAAAAATGCACATAAAATTTGTTTTTTTGAACCATAGAACATAGCCCAAATTTCAAATTTTTTTATTCATAAATAAAAAAGTTATCGAGGTGACCCGGTTTTCATTTCCACCCGGTATATGATACAACTAGGGATTCTAACCGTATAAAATTTCAAAATGGTTTCGGTTAATAATATTTTCAAAAAACGGTTTCGGTTTTGGTTAACCAAAAAAAAAAACGGTTTCGGACAGTTTAAAAAGTTTTTTACCAATTTTTTTTTAATTTTGCTTGTAAAACGGTTAGTAAAACAGTTAAAAACCGGTTAGTAAACGGTTAGATATCGGTTAAAAATCAGTTAGAAACTGGTTTAGGTTACAGTTATTAAAAATTTCTAAAAACAGTTTCTGTTACAGTTAGTTCAAATAAAACGGTTTTAACCAAATTTCGGTTGATAAAACGTTTGGTTAGAATCCCTGTACTATATGCTAAATAATAAAAAAAAAATATTTAGAAGACGCCAGCAATTAACAGGCTTTAATTGGCAGAAAATATGAACATCATTGCCAGATTGTGCAAAATGCAGTTAAAAATTCTCAATGTCAAAAGCTTTTTTTGAAGTCCACGTAAGTTTCATGACCCAACATTTTACAGAATTTAATATTATACTTTTCTATACATGTAGTATGAATATCAACTTTGCAACACATTTCTCCCAGAGAACGATATGGTCCTTTGTTCCCCAGTTTGTTTGCTAATACAATTCTAGATAAAATATCAAAAATGTAGGTGTCAGCCCCTTCTTATTTCTTTAAATAAAAATCAAAGTGTAGCCTAATGAGCTAAGCAAATTACCCAAATTATTGATATTTGGTAAAAAATTGTATAATCGTTTAAACTAGGGAAGCAATTTGAAAATAAAAAATGACCATCTTGACATTAATTTGATTCTTTTCACCTGAAGCTAATGATAATGTCCCAAAATCGATTGTGAATTAATATTTACCAGGTGGAAACGAAACACGGATCACCTTTATAACTTCTTTATTTATGAAAATAAAAATTTGAAATTTGACTAAGTTGTATGATTCAAGAAAACACATTTTAGGCACTAAAAATTTTTTCAATATGACTTCTGGTTTTACCGGAAGTGACATCAACTTTTTTTTTTAAATGTAACGCCCATCCTTTAGGTTCAAAATATGAAATTATTTTATAAAAAAAGTATGTCTGTGATAAATTTTTTAATTTGTTTTTAAATTTTGCAAAGAAAAATTTTTTTTTTTTTTCACTCGATAAAACTACCAAAACTCATTCCAAATAATACAAATATTTAAGCAGTTTTTGAGGTATTATTTATGAACTTTTTTGAGTAACGTTTTTGCAAATAACTCTGTTTCTTTTAAATGGAAAGATGCCGGGTCACTTGGTTTTTTAAAAAGAAGATTTTAATACGATTATTTTGGTATTTCGTATGTAGGAATTTACTATTGTCAGTTTTTCATATTTTTTGTACTCGGGATTTTTCAAAATTTCAAAAAAAATAAAAATGTATACAAACATTTTCTAAAATAGTCTTAAGCCGAATCCGGACAGCCGCGACTTTCTCTCTCTTACTCATGCAAATCATTGCTAAACATCATTTCGTAAATTTCAAATACCACATTTATGAATTGACCAATATGGATGAATTTTCACATATGTGTTTGGAAAACTTTATTCTGCGTAAGCTTCTGACCAAATTTGTTTTTTTTAATATTTTGTATAGTTTTTACACTAGTAAACCTACGTCAATGAAAAAAGGGGAAACAATAGTCTAGCTAATACAATGAGCTACCAAGGGACCACAACTGATGATCCAAACTATATCGTTGATTTATTTGCCGATCAATTTGCTAAGGGTTATAAGTTAGACATTGGGTCTCCAAATATTCAATTAAAGAGGCAAGACCTTGTGGACATAAATGAAATTACTATCACCGAGGATGATATTTTTTTGGCTTTGGAGAAGATTGATATCTGTAGTGGAACAGGTCCGGATAATAATTCTTCTGAATTTATTCAAAAATGCAAAAATACTCTTACCCAACCTCTTACCTTACTGTTTAAAAAGTCTTTAAGAGTGGGAGTTTTTCCAAAGCAATGGAAGACTAGTTTATAACGCCAATTCATAAAAGCGGGAACACTAACTACTGACTAATGGAGGTGATTATTACAAATAAGCTGACACCCTTGTTCAAAAATGTATTAACTAATTCGCAACATGGATTTAGAGAGGGGAGATCAACCGTCACCATCTTACTTTTATTCCAACAACACCTGCTGGATGCACTTGCGGAAAGGAAGCAAGTAGATGCTATCTATACTGATTTTTCGAAAGCGTTTGATCGTGTCAATCATAGAATTCTAGTGGATAAATTAGAGGCTTTTGGCATTGGTTCAATTACCTCTCAACCGATTAATGTTTCATCGAGGGTACCCCAAGGAGGCCACCTGTCTCCCTTATTATTTAATGTATTTGTGAATGACATTATAACTTTAATTTAGTTTTGTTCTGTGCTATTATTTGCCGATGACATGAAACTCTACTTGGTAATAAAGTCAATTAAAGATTGCAGAAAGGTTCAACAGGACTTAGATAATCTGCTGGTATGGTGTAATCTTAATAACATGGACCTAAACATTAGCAAATGTAAAGCTATCCAATTTTACAGGGTAACTAAACCTATACATTTTGATTACACAATTGATTCCATAGTCCTTGAGAAAGTTTCTTCCATAAGGGATTTGGGAGTTTTATTAGATACTAAACTTCAATTATTAGCACATATTGAGCAAACTTCAAATAGATGCTTAAAATTAGTAGGTTTCATAAAGAGAACTCTAAAGGAATTTAGCATTACCTGCCTAAAAACGGTCTTTTGCTCAATAGTCAGATCTATTATGGAATATGGTAGTATTGTATGGTGCCCATTTTATAGGATTCATGTAAATAAATTGGAAAGAGTGCAAAATAAACTGCTTAGGGAAATTGCATTTAGATTGAATGTTAACCATGAATCGATTGATTATAAAATCATTAGAGATGTGTTGTGCACTCACTCTTTAGAAGAGCGGAGAGCAATCCTGGATGCACATTCGTAGTGAAATTGGTGAAAAACTCGGTGGACTCGCCCAAACTTCTCTCAAAATTGGAGTTTCATGTACCAATACGTAATAACAGATCAAATTTGGTATTTTATACTAAGATTCAGACTCGCAATTACATGTACAATTGTCCGATTGATAGAATGTGTAGAATGGCGAACAATATTCAGGTTGATATATTTCATTCATCGTTAAACTGTTCAGTCCAATACCTTAGAAATACTTTCATTTGATTGGTGAAAATAACTTTCTATATTTGTTATGTATTTAAATTTTTATTGTTAATTGTTAAAGATGTTGATGCAACTTATTTATGTATTTTTTTTTAAATGGCTAAACTCGCCATAAATAAAGAATTATTATTATTATTTTGTGTAGAATTATATAAATAATCAAACTGGGGAAGAAATATTAAAATAAATTTTACCTTTTTATTTTACCTGGACGAATATGAGGATATAATTTTTTTCTGAAATTATTTTTATTTTTGGAAATATGTATTATCTATATTGCTGGATTTTATTGCTAGTTTCATACAAACTTATGAAACTCGTTCTTTAATATATTATGGAATAGCATGTAAAACATTTTATCTTTTTTAGGTATGGCTTTGTTATTGCAGTAACGACGATTGATAATATTGGCGCTGGATTAATTCTTCCTGGACAAGGCTTTGTTGTGTACCCTGTTAAATATAAAGCAATCGTTTTTAGGCCCTTCAAAGGTGAAGTTTTAGATGCTGTTGTGCGGCAGGTTAATAAAGTAGGAATGTTTGCTGAAATCGGACCATTGTCATGTTTTATTTCTCATCATGTAAGAACCAATATTTACATTAAATTATTTAAATAACAAATTCTCAAATTATAAACACCACTGTTTTTCAAGTCTATACATAGGGATCTTAAGAGATATGAAATTCATTAATCTAGGGCGAAGTTGCATATTTTTATACTACAGTCAGCCCTCCTATAAAGCGGTTTCAATATAACGCAGTATCAAAATTGCGATATCCCTCCTATAACGCGGTAAAATTCCGATATTTCGTGGTAGGCTTATTTAAAACGAAGCATTGTGCAGCATGTTTCTGTGAATTGACGATGATCATGTGACCTGTAGCCAATAGCGTCACCAGCCGTTGTTGCAGTCACGGCAGGTGCAGCAATCTGCTTCAAAGAATTTTGATTTAAATTTAAATGTTTAAACTTAAATATTAAGATTAGTGTCAACAAAGTAGTTTTTTGACTCAATCGGTTTTACAATTGTAATTGGAAAACACTATTTTAGGTAAAATTATTTATTTTATAAAATCATTTACCCCTAAATTACTTTTTAGTTTAGATTTACAAAATGTGTGATGTAAACGAAAAACAAGCGTTAAAAAGAAAATTTATTTACCTTGACGACAAAATCCAAATTTTAAATAGATTGCATAACAGTGAAAAAATATCTTTTGTTGGAAAATCGTTAAATTTAAATGAATCTACAATTCGAACCATGAAGAAAAATGAAAAACAGATAAAGCAGGTGTCTCGCACTCGAAATAAAAATATGGTTAAAATGGAAATAGCTTTAATGATTTGAATGGAAGACTGTTTTGTTAAAAATATCCCTGTGAGTGGAAATATTGTTAAGCAAAAAGCACTTAAACTTTATGAACATTTACTGAAAGTTGAAGACTCTTCTTCAGATCAAGAAAACTAGTCATTTGCCGCAAGCAAAGGTTGGTCAGAAAGATTAAAAAAAAAGATATTCAATATTAAATTTCAAGGTGAACAGGCCTCAGCAAATGCAGCGGTTGCTCATAAATTTAAGCCGGAACTACCTAAAATTATAGATGAAGAAGGATACACCAGAGATCAAATTTTTACTGCTGATGAGACAGGATTGTACTGGAAAAAACTTCCAAGTCGAATTTACATTAAAGCTTCCAAAGAAAGTATCACTCTTCATTTCTGTAGCAATCTATCAGGAAATGTGATGATAAAACCATTGTTAATTAATCGTTCTTTAAATCCTCATGTGATGAAAAACATTGATAAGTCCCAGTTACCTGTATTCTGGCGATCAAATAAAAAAGCTTGGATGACTCGACATATGTTTGAGGATTGGTTTTATAATTGTGTCATCCCTGCTGTAAAATACTTTATGATGGAAAAAAAAATTGAGTTTCAAAGCTTTATTGCTTGTTGATAATGCCAGTAGCCACATTATGGAACTGAAACATCCAAATATCAAAATTGTTTACTTCCCTCCTAATTGCACTTCATTAATACAACCACTGGACCAAGGAATCATCCAAACTTTCAAAATGTACTACATATGTCAATTTTTTCAAACTATTTTTGATAGATTAGAAAATGCTAAAAATAGAAATCTTATTTAAGTATGGAAAGATTTTTCTATTTTGGATTGTGTAAGAACTGTATCATCGGCGTATGAGAAACTTAAACCATCTACACTTCATGCTTGTTAGAAAACTGTTTTCCCTCAAATGATTCGAAAAAAAAATTATGTCTCGCCCCCAGATGTAAATATAGAAAACATCGCTTCTGGGTTAACCGGTGAAGGTTTTGAAGATATGCACCATCAAGAGGAATTGATGGTGTTAATTGAAACATCAAATGTAACAGTAGATGAAAATATGGCGGAAGAATTGCTTACAAATTTCAATTTAAATGATGTGCAAATGGGATTAGATATGGGTAAACAATTAGAAGATTACCTTATAGAAAATGATTCTTCAACTGTGCGAAGTGAAAAGTTTAAAAGAGAACTACAAAGTTGCTTAGCCTCTTATAAAGAGGTTTTGGTAGTTAAAAAATAAACATAATTTATAAGAAACAGAATCAGGCCATTAATATTTGAGTAAGATGAATGTTAAAATGATTTTTATTTTTTGTTAAAAATAATTTTAATTTAGGGTTTAATACTCTTTATTTTTAAATTTTATAACTTTATTATGTGTTAAACTCAATAAAATATCATTTGTATTTATGTACTTGCAAATTTCAATTCTCGCAGTCTCCATATAACGCGGTACAAATTATTACGTTTTATATTCTAAGTTTCTTATAGCGCGGTTTTTATATAACTTGGTACAAATTAATCTGATCTGGGTTTCTTAAACAGGGTGTCCCAGCGCTGTGAGGAAGTAACATTACTCTAAAATGAAAAAGATATTAAGCGCACATTTTAAAAATATTTTTTTCTAGGGGAGAGCGGGGATACATTGGACATTTTTAGCTTAGGAATTTATAACATCCTTGATAATAATTTAATTTCTATGAATTGCCTATCATTTTAAAGTTCATATTATAGGCTTTTAATTTTTACATTTGAAAGCCTTATTGTATGCTTTTATCGACGCGGAGATATAGAAAAGGCCAATAGGAGCAATTGTCCAATGTGTCCCCATTGGTGGGGCTACATTGGATATGGGAAAGGGATATTTTGGACTTAAAAAAATAACATCAAATTTATTCACTGAATCTAAAAAAATATCATAGTTATGTGTATATAAAGTTTTATTACCTCTAGAATAATATTAACATAAAAAATACTCTTGATAATGAAAAATTATACTTTCCTCTTATGAAAGATGTAACATGAATTTTTTTACATGTCAAATAAAATTACAGATTTATCTTCAACTGTAGGATAAACGAAAAAAAAAACGGTTCCATTTCTATGTAAAAAATTCACAGTTCGGGATACATTGGACTGTTGTCCAATATATCCCCATCCTACAGTACAAAACAAAACAATATGTAGATTTTTCTCAAGTTATTTATCTTATATTTACTTATCTTGAAATTATTGAAAACCATTTCAGTTCTAGCATGGCACACAAAAAAAATATATATATAAATTATTAATAAGTTAATCACTATCAACAGTATCCTTGAATTCTTACATCCATACGCAAGGAAATAGAAATACTAGACTGATCTCTTTACTAATGAACATAACCTGCCGTTTTCCATATAACATGTTTTTATTTCATTTCATATACAGGGTGAGGATAAAGTTCGGCAACGACCATTTATTTTTGAAATAAAGCATTTTTGAAAAAATGTTTCAATTAAAAGTTTTACTATTCTTAGAGACGCATTCTTCAAGAATATTGCCATGACCTTGGCCAGTACGGTGAAGGTCAAGCGATACTCAACTTTTTTTTTCAAATGACAACCTCAATTTTTTTTTTGCATAATATTATAGCTTCTTTGTAGAGGTTTACAGGCCATTTTTTTTTAGATAAATAGTTTAGAAATTACAAGGGTTTAAATTTTCAATAAAAAGAGTTCGGCAATGTCCATTTATTTTCGAAATGCAGCGTTTTTGAAAAAAATGTTTCAAATAAGAGTTCTACTATTTTTAGTGGTACATTACGTAGTAATATTACCATGGCCTTGAAGTTCAGGTCCAAGGTCAGACAATGATGACTTTTTTTTAAATAGAAACCCCCAGTTTTTATCTTACACTTTCATAGCCCACTTTGAGAGGTTTACAGATCATTCTTTCTTTTTTTTTGAGCAAATATTTCGAAAGTTATATAGGTTTAATGTTTTAATACAAGAAGTTCGGCAACGTCCATTTATTTCAAAACCTAATTTTTTACAGCATCCCAAAGATTTCTTAAAATTTTACTTAATTTTTGGGATGCGGTAAATAGTTTAAAAATATATGTAAGACAAAAAAAACGCAACATCAATGTCTTTGTTTATATATTAACTTATTTCTAGCGTTGGAAAAAAAATATTATTTCAATTAGTTTTTTAGAATGTTTCAAAGGGCCGCTAAGCGAACATTTTTTGTAAAGAGCCTGTTTTACTGCTGCCGTATGATTATTTGGTTTGACTTACCAAAACAAAAAAAGCAGAAATTGGTAGCCACAAGACTCTTCTGTGTACCAAAAAAAGAAATTTTAAAATAGCTTCAATAGAAAAAAAATGACCAAAATCACAAATATCAAGCAAATTTCAAAATCAAGCGCTCAAATTTGCCGACTATCCTCTTAATCTCTTTTTATAGACAGGTTATGTGTCCAGAATTTTATAGTTGTTAAAATCAAAGTCATGGGAAAAATGGTGTAAACTCAAAGCGGTCTTATTGGTTTAATTTATATTTTATATTAGAATCTTTGCAATCATATTGGTGATTTTTCAATCTTTCTTGTATGTGCTGTTTTGTCTGGCCCACATAACTCTTATCACATTGCTTACAATCAATTGCATATACAACATTTTTTCTTAATCCACCTGGTAATTTAGTGTTAAGTTTTGTAAACAATTGAGTATTGCTTTTTACATTATAAAAAATAACATTTATATTATGAGGTTCTAATTTTTTTTTAATTTTAAAGGAGACATCCTGTACATATGGAATTTTACAATACTTAACTTTCTCTGTTTTATCTCTAGTTAACTCAGACATTGTAGCTTGATTTGTTATTTTATGATTATGTCTCATAGGATAATTATTAATTCTTTACATCTCTATTAATTTTTTTTTATTTTTAACATGAAACTTTTTATCTGACAATAAGTGAATTTTCTGAAGACCTTGTGTAATAATATAAATTTTTTGCGATAGTTTGAATAAAAGTTTAAAGTTCTGTCTGAATCAGTTGGTTTTTTGTATAAATCTGTTAAGAAGATACTCGGCGAAATGTTTGAAAAGCCTACTTTTCGGTAGTAAAATTTGATTTTTGGGCATTTGTAATCAAAAATTTAACAAAAACGATGCCTAGTGCCATACAAATTGAATTTAGTTTTCATATAGAATTTTTGTTTTTCATGTAGAGTCTATGATACTTTTTGAATAAAAATAAAAACACATTTTTTTATCATTGTTCAAAAACTACGCCCCTATCATAGACTACAAGAAAAACAAGAAAAACAAAAATTCTATATGAAAACTAAATTCAATTTGAATGGCACTAGGCATCGTTTTTGTTAAATTTTTGATTACAAATGCCCAAAATCAATCTTTACTAGCGAAAAGTACGCTTTTCAAACATTTTGCCGAGTATCTTCTTAAAATATTATTTTCATTTCTAATTAACACTATGTCTAAAAATGGAAGCATTTCATTTTCCTTCTTTTCTAAAGTAAATTGTAAATTTTTATCTATACTGTTAAAAATTCTTAAAACCTCATTCAATCTATCACTTGGTACCAAAGTTATGCAATCATCTACGTATATGTAAAAGAATTTTAAATCAAAATCAAGTTTATTCAAAGCTTTGTCTATTATATCTTCCATAACGATGTTCGCGAGAATTGGACTCAAAGGAGCCCCCATAGTATTTGTGAATAGAACTTTCCTTCAAAATAAAAATAACTTGTGTCCTAGCAATGCTCAATTAGTTTCATTAAAAGCTCCTTATTGATTGTTGTAAAGGTTCTTATTAAGGTGATACGGAGTCAAATGTTGAAAAACCGACGTTTTTACCTTTCATGATTTCTTTAAAAGTGTTTCGAATTGGAAAGTCAAAAAAATAAGAAAATACCAAACTAAATTAAGAATTTTACTTTCATTTATAATTTTTGTTATTTATGTATCTACAATATCTACAATTACATTTGTGTAATTTTGCAAGAAAAACTTCTATATTTATATTTTAATTTTTGCAAAACTATGCTCGTATAAATCTAGATAAATGAAAAATAAAAATTGCATATAAAAGTGCAATTCTTACTTAAGTTCGGTATTTAATTATTTTTTTTAGTTTCCAATTTGAAACACTTTAAAAAAATTCAGGAAAGATCAAAACATCGGTTTTTCAACTTTTGACTCGCTATCACCTTAATGACCATTTTTTATCAATAGTTTCAAGCACCAAATCTTTCTTAATGTTTGTATACAACGATACTACATCTAGTGATATTAGTATATGTTTATCTGCTATGGTAATAGAACTCAATTTATTTTTTACATTAAAACTGTTTTTTTATGTTATACTTTAAGTGTGGAGTAATGTTTCCTAAAATTGATGCTAAAAACTTCTGAACATTATAGTTAAATGATTCAATACATGAAGTAACTGGTCTTAAGGGCAGGAATATTTTTTTAAAACCCTGTTCCCCAGGCCTGAGGCTAAGATTTAGCATTTGATCCAAAATTTGAACACTGGGAAAAAGCCAAGACAGTCCAATACTGGAACACCTGCAACAACGGGTTAATCTAAATAGTTTTCCAAACTTTGGGAAAAAAAACCAAAGAAAGTGATTATAATCTTTTCTTCTTAGTTTCAAGAGAGGAATCTGCCCCTAAGAGGATGTGGAAATATTCTGCCGGAATAGTTTTGAATCACCCTGTATAATTGAATTAAATAACAGATGAATGAAAAGACTACCATCATACTCAATGGGTGGGGGCAGAGGAAACTATGATTTTTTAAATAGATACTTGTATTTTTTGCATTTTTCTATTCGCTTGTTAAAAATAATCAAATTTTTTAGGTTATATATTTTCCTTTATTCAAAAATAAAAAAAAGTTGATTATTTTTAACGAATAAATTTAAAAAATCATCTCTCACCGATTGCGGATGATGGTAACATTTAAATTTTTCCATAATTTAAGACACAAATGGTCATTTGTTTTCATATTTCTTTTTTGTTACTTCCGGTTTCGGGTACTTCCGGCTTGTTTTGGAAATTAAGAATTACAACAAAAGGTTCTTTAGGCTCACTTTGGTGGTAATTTTTTTTCTCATCAATGTGCGACAAAGGGTTCTTGAAATAAAGAGGTGGTACGGATGGTCTGGGACACCCTGTATACCTGGCAATTTAGTAGTAGGACTAATTGTAAGCAAAAGATGGGCAACCTAATTTTTTCTGTTTACTTATATATGGTACTACCTATTGGTACGAATTTTTTTGAAATAACCATTGAGGATAAAAATTTAAAAAGAATAATTAAATTATTTTTAATTACAGGTAGTCTGGCCAAGATATGATTATACAACCTATACAATACACATTTTGTTAGTTTGTATATTAACTTTTATAAAAAAACTCTCATTCAAATAACGGAAGAGGGTAGAGAAGGTAAATTAGGTCACTTTTTCAAACAGCAAAAATGCCGGAAGGACATTATAATAATTAGCGTCCTTCCGGTATTTTTGCTGTTTGAAAAAGTGACCTAATTTACCTTCTCTTAACAACAATCCACATTGTTCACCAAATCTCTTATTTTGAGTTTAGATGAGGGTAGGTCGACCTTAAGCGGGATCTTGTATGTACTTATGTTATACAAATCATATAAATATTTTACGTACATTCATAGAAATAAAAATAAAGCATGCATAAGCAAAAAATGAGTTGATTGTCAAGTATTTATTTCCCTGAGAGATAAAACAAAAATATTTTGAAAACTAAAATGGCATATTTTTTTACATTACCAATTTGCATAAAATATGCAACTGTATGTACCTTAAACTCTCTTAAGATAATCGAGATGCCTATGTATAGTCTCGAAAACGGGAACCTGTGTGGACACCTGAAATAATTATTTTTTTGTTTCGATACTTGTGAATTTTTAATGTTTTTGTTTCAATGTTTATTTTTAAATTTTGTGCGGAGAATAGATTTTTAATTTACTTGTTTTATGATGCTTTTTACTTTTTATAATTTTAGTCTATCCCAGCCAACATGGAATATTGTCCTAGTTCGAATCCTCAATGCTACAAAACAAAAGAAGAAGATATTATAATAAGATCAGAGGCTGAAATTCGACTTAAAATTGTAGGAACAAGAGTAGACGCAACTGGAATAGTAATTTTAATTAACAAATAAAGTTACCAAAAGTTTCTAACCATTTTTTTTTTAGTTTGCAATTGGAACTTTGATGGATGATTTTCTTGGACTTATTAGCACGTAGTTTTATTTATTATGTTTTATAAATGTGTGAATGTAAACAATTAATAACTTGGATTTTTAAGTAAATATTTTCGTTATGTAAAAAGAGTAGGCAACCAAGTATATGTACCTATTATAAGGAAAATAAAGTATGCTGTAGCAAAAATGCATTTCAGTTTTATCGGCTTCAAAAATACTTTACAAATTTTCAACTGTTTAAACTTTAAACAATGACTTAAGTCATATAATAGAAGATTATTAATGCGCAATTTTTAAAACAATAAAAAAACATTCGCCAATAAAATTTGTTTTTTTTTATAAAGCAGTAATAGGTTATTGCTGATAAATATGATAAGAAAAGCCAAATATTAATTTATATTCTTTGTAACAAAATGAACAGTTTGGGCCCAATTTTACTTTCTAGATTTAGCTATGGTAGGTGTTTTAGTTATTTAACCTCCAAAATAATAAAACATGTAGAACATAATCAATCAAAAGTTAAATTATATAATTTTAGTACAAAACTTATTACAGGCGTAAGTAGGTTATCTAATTGTTCGTTTATTTATTAACATAATTATACACATAGATGGGACGTAATTTAGCAGCATTCGATTTTGATCACACCATTGTAGACGACAACACAGATACTGTAGTAAGAGATTTAATTCCTAAAGATGATATACCACTAAGCCTAAAAAAACTTTATAGAGATGACGGCTGGACATCATACATGCAAGGAATTTTTGAGATATTACACTTAAAAGGTTTCAATGAATCCTCGGTGGTTACTGCAATCGAAGGAATTCCAGCAACTCCAGGTTTTCCAGAATTAATAAAAGAATTATCTGAAAAACTTAACTTTGATATTATAATAATAAGCGATTCAAATTCATTTCTTATAAATGTTTGGTTGGAAAAACACGGGTTAAGAAGTTATATTAAAAGAATCTTTACGAACCCTGCTAAATTTGAGCGAGATGTTTTACGAATTAAAATGTATCACTTGCAAACCGAATGTAAGTTAAGCACAAAGAATTTGTGTAAAGGAAGGATTTTAAATGAATATTTAAAAGAACAAAACGAAGAAGGAATTGATTATGATAAAATTATTTATGTAGGTGATGGTACAAATGATTTTTGCCCTATTTTACGATTAAGGACACAAGATTTGGCTTGTGTTCGGGATAAGTATAATTGTATGGAGTTAGTTAATAGGGTGAAGGAGGGAAGACCAATAGCATCAACTGGAGAAACTTATCAAATTAAAGCTAGCGTTCTTATATGGAAAGACGGGTTGGAAATTTTAGATACTATTAAAAAATTGTAATTTAAAACTAAATAAATTATTATTTTTTTAATTTCAAATATTATTAATTTGCTCAATATAGCCATTAAAATGATAAAATACACAGTTTTATTTAAATTATCGAATATTTCAATAAAACAATTCAAAATTGTGGATAACTAATTATTTTTCCAGTCACCCTGTATAGTGTCCCCATAGAACTAAATAGGAAGGAAGGACCAAACACGCCAAATCTAAAACCTAAGAAATGAAATATACAATTTTAATTGTACTTCCATTTATAACTAAGGTAATTCCAAAATACCGATTTGTTACCTACCTTGGGATAAGATAAATCTAAGAAATGAAGTTTAACATTTTAATATACAGGGTGTCCCATTTGACGTTCGACTGTATGGGTATCTTTGTTACTATTGGAGATAGATAGTCGGTTAAATGGACAAAGTAGTAGAGATTTTTTCGAATATTAATAATTCATTTACAAAAAATTTGAATATCGCATAGTTCCAACGCTATCTTGCAAAAAACAAGAAAATGCGATTTTTAAAATATGGCTATAACTTCTTTATTTTCTGTGGTACCAAAAAAGTTTTCTGACATAATACAGACAAAATATGACTATAACCAGGGCCGAACCGATACATGAGGCCTCTGCCTCAGGCGCCAAGTTGGTAAGGCGCTAAAATCGACAAATCTAAATTACTTAATAAAAATAATAAAATGTAAAAGTTTATGCAAATTTAAAATGTAAAACTATTATAATAGCTAGTGTTACTTTTTACTAACCTTCAAGACCGGGTGATGTTTTTAACAAATTAGAATGTAAATAAAAAATACAAAATTATCAGAATAATAGAAGTAGACAGTGGGGGTCGAACTTGAGAATACTTTCTTTTTTAATAAATTATTATATTTTTAAAATTTACTTAAAAGAAACTGGGGAAACTAAGATAAACTTGGGTAAATTAAGTACTTGTCTGGCTACCAAAAAATTTAGAAGACCCTAAACAAGATTAATTTTTATATTACATTTCTTTTAGATATTCAATAAGAGGAAAACCCAGGCCTGCTTTTCCCATTAGGCAAAGGCCTATGGCCCAAAAATTTGGGGGGCCAATTCGAGAGTATTTTTTTAAATAATTTATTTATTTAAATATACTTACGTACAAAAACCGTTTTTTATAGAATAAAAGTTTTTGTATATCAAATAAAATTAAAAAGGTAAAAGTTCTTTATCAGTTGCTGAAATTTTTTCCAATTTTTTCTTTGTCCTACTACAAATAGGCTAAAAACAGTATTTCGATTAAATGGCGAATGAGTCGCCAAATTTTGGTAAAAATTAAGAACTTGTCTGGCGACCAAAAAATTTAGAGGTCCCTAAACAAGATTAAATTTTGGGTTACATTTTTTTAGATATTCTATAAAAATAATGAATTTAATAATTTATATTCAGCATTCAGCGCTAAATTTATTCCCATCGTCCAATTTAGGTATACCTTTTATCGCTTGTGGTTTTTGGGTTATTTTTAGAATCTAGAAAATCTTTTCTTTCGAAATTTTTCAGAAATTTTGTAGAATTTTTAAAGGAAAAAATGTTACTATTGTAACAGAATTTTAAATAAGTATTTTTTATTTTTTTTAGTAAAAAATATACTTTAAGATTAATATTCAAAAACATTGGTGTTTATATTTAAAATTAAGTTTGTGGAAAAAACACAAATATTTTTGTATCTTAAATTTTGGGAATCAATTTCTTGTCCGGTTAATTAGATTATTTTTATAAAATTATCAAATTAAAATTATTATTTTTTAATTTGAGGTATTAAAGGCGCCACTTTAAGTTTTGCATCAGGCGTAAAAATGTATCGGTTCGGCCCTGGCTATAACTTCTTTATTTTCTGTGGTACCAAAAAAGTTTTACATAATACAGACAATTTTTTGTGTACAATGCAGTAAAACAAATGAATATTTTTTCGCTAACGCATTGACCGGAAATGAACCAAACTTATTTTTTTTCTTATGGCAGCCATATTGGATTTACACATATTCGGAATCAGTATTTTTTTCTGGGTAATTTGGTATACCATATGTCATATTTAAAAAAAATAAAATTATTTGATTTTACAAATTAACATTGGACTTTAAGAGATGTAAATTGTCAATAACATTTATACATTTAACTATTTAAAATATTAAGTGTAAAATAAATCTTAACACATATGTATTGACAGTTTACATCTATTCAAGGCCATTTTTGGTTAGTAACATAAAGTTATTTCTATTTTTCTTAAAATTTTACATATGATATATCAAATTACTCAGAAATAAGAATAAAATAAAAGTTTGGTTCATTTCCGGTCAATCCGTTGGCGAAAAAAAATATTCATTTGTTTTACTGCTTTGTACACAAAATTGTCTGTATTAAATCAAAAAAAAAATTTTAGTACCACCGAAAATAACGAAGTTATAGCCATATTTTTAAAGTCGCATTGTCTTGTTTTATCAAGATAGCGTTGGAACGATGCGATATTCACTTTTTTTGTAAATGAATTATTAATATTCGAAAAAATCTCTACTACTTTGTCCATTTAACCGACTTTCTATCTCCAATAATAACAAAGATACTCCAACTCAAATGGGACACCCTGTATACATTTATAACAAAAGTTGGCTTGGGTTAAAAATTAAAACATTAGAATAAAAAATAAATATATCTCATTTCTTAGGTTTAAACTATACTTAGGTAGGTTATAAGTCGGTCTACTATCTAAAAAAAATTTTGCCGAAAAAAAATGGGGCCCTATAGATATTTCATCTCGGCTTCATTTGTTTATGGTTAAAATCTACTGTAGTTCTTTCGCTATGCTTTCTCGACATTATTCATTCTATGATAAATCATAACCTAACTTTGAATTATAATTTTTGATTATTTGTTTTTGGTGATGCTGGGTAGTTTTATATAAATGATGAGAAAATACCTGCATGATTTAATTTTAATTTAAATAATTTATTTTACATATTTAAAAAAAAAAATAGTACATTGTGCAATGACTAAAGTTAAACAAGAAATAGAATGGCCCTGGCAGTACCATTTTCCACCTTTTTTCACCCTTCAGCCTCATCTTGAAACTCGGCAAAAACAACTCATTGCATGGAAAGGATTGATATTGGATTATTGCAAAAAAAATAAAGTGTGTACTATAGATTTACGAGAAATTGCAGATATTCCTTTATTCAACAATTCGCAAATAAACCGTACATTGGATGGAAATGCTTTAATAAGTATCATGGATGAATTGTGCAACTCTGGAAATGCTGCAGCACTTGATAAACGAAATAAGCGATATGAAATCTACTGGTGCACTTTACGTGAGTTTGGTTCGCTCATGTATGAGTTTGTAAGAAGTAACAACAATCTTAATACTGTTTTGACTTTATTTGAATTAATCGAGGGTGAACTTGTTGAAAATGAGCCTTTTTATAAGTTAAATGCTGATATTTGTATTAAATCGTTAAGACTCTTGGAACAAGAAGGAAAATGTGAGTTGATTATATTTGATGATAATCAAGGTGTAAAGTTTTATTAGGTCATAATTTTGTAATATATTGTGTTTAAATTCATGTTTGTAATTACATTATGTATTTTTAAATTTTAAAATAATTTCTTTATTTTGTAAGAAAGTATTTATTGATTTTAATTAAAAATTATGAAAAATCAGAAATTGTCAGTTTTTTACATTCTAAACTTCACTGGAGTTAAGGCCGCGCATAAGTATCCCAAAATCATTACCAAAACACTAATTTTATTTTTCTACTCATTTGTTCGACAAAATTGTTTGAAAAGAACTTTCGTGTTGCTGCCTCGGCTCCTGTCAGTTTGGGGGTGGCAGCACATTTTTTTATCAATTTGCTTAACACTCTTCATCGACTGGCACAATTGTTGAGCTATATGTTATGAGGGACAAACAGTTACCAGAAGTGGTCAGTTTTTAATACTTCGGTCAAGTTTCAGCACATAAAAAAAGTCACACTCTTGACTACATAAAAAACTACCTATTCAACAAAAAACCCCTTTATTCTATGAGGGAGACATTTAAAATAACAAAGTTGCCATCCACTTTCAGTTTAACCGGAAGTTCCACAAAATCAAAAATACCTTTATTAGAAAGTTAGCAATTAGATTCCTCAGTAGACAGATTTTCATAATCAAAAACAAAACCGTTCAAAAGTTAACAGGGGGAATTTACTTTATGTCCGCACTGAATGTATGTACAGTAGTGGAAAAAAGTAGAGCAACTTTTTATACAAAAATAAATAATCGTACTGTATACTTCATAAACGCGAATTTGCGATAAATTTTTGTATTTTATTAAAGTTTAAACATCCTATTATTTGTAAAACTCGAAAATTGTACATAAATAATTTTGTAAGCATCTGCAAGTTCAATTGATAATTCATATAGCTTTATTATTGTCTGAAAAAAAGTAAAGCAACTTATTTTTCTTTTACAAATAAATATTTTAAACAGGCCTTAAATCCAATTAAAATGAAAATGTTTGCTCAGTATTACTTTGTTAATATGGCTCGCGGTTGTGAGCATCCTTAAATTAGCGAATTGTAATTATTTGGGGTTTTTCAAAATTTAATCAATGTTTATTTAGTAAATTAATTTCGTTGAAGGTTGTAAGTTAGTAGAAAGGTTCTCGCAAGTTCTTAATAATAAATCTGACCGGGAGATGTTTATTTTCAGTAATTCAATATTTTTGGAAGTAGTAAAGAACTCAAATACACTTAATTCTAAAATGGCGTTGCTTAAAGAGTAGTAATAAATTCCTAATGGGGGACAAATATTTTGGAACACGTGGATAACTTTAAGGGTGCATTAAAACATGCAGAGTTAAAGTAATAAATTTTAAACCTTGCGAGGGTCGTTCTAATTCAGTTAGAAAAGTGAGTTCCTAATATTCTAAAGTTTTGTTGTCATTGGTTGTTAGAAATACTTAAGTAAAACTCCTAGTGGTATGACGCGTTTTTGGGTTGGGCTTAAGTAATAAAAGGGCTGAATTTTAAGGGAAAGACAATTAGAGATCATAATGAACAATTAATAACAATATTCAATTGAACAAGATCATCTAGAGAAATTCTAGTAGTAGTTCTTAGTGTTTGTTTATGTTAGTGGTGTTTGTGATTATTTTGGGTAAGTCCAAAATGTTTTATTCCTTGTATGTTTAATTTTGTAAATAAATATTTTTAAGTGTTATGTTAAAATGATGTCTTTGAATTTGTATCAATAACCGTAATCCCAACGAACCCACTCAATTTTAAATATGTTGTATTACTCTCGGTTGGTTTCTGAAATTACTAATTCAGAAATTAGTAAAGTCTCCCTTTCAAACTAACATCTTACTTTTACAATCGAGGGTAGTTCAGACGGTTGTCCCTTATCAATAGACTTAAAAGAAAGAGTTGTAAAGGTCTATAATAATGGTGTAAAATAATCAGTTATAGCAACAAAATATTCGCTAAACAAATCTGTTGTATCGCGTGTAATTAAAAGTTTTAGAGAATCGGGTCATCTTCAGCCTATTAAGAAGTCTGGACGGCCAAAAACACTACCCCACTCGTTTGGATCGCGCAATTTTAAATATCACAAAAAACGACCCTTTCTTGTCTTCTGGTCGTATTAGGGCACAAATTAAGTATGTACGTCGTCCAATAGGCAAGAGACTCAACCCAAAGTATAAAAGACCAACTGTCAAGCGTGGTGGAGGATCCGTGATGGTATGGGGCTGCTTTTCAGGATTTGGTATGTGTCCACTTCATCGCATAGATGGAAAAATGAATAGATTTGTGTACAGGGACATTACCCAGTAAACACAAAGGGATCAGTTACATAACTGTTTTATCACAACTAAAGAACTTGGTTACATTACAAAAGTTTTGTAACTTTTACAAACCATATACTTCGTTAGTGATGTATCTGTTATACAGGGTGGTGATAAAGTTTGGAACCAAGGTCATAACTTCCGTAAAAAATTTTTTTGTAAAAATCGCTCGGACAGGTCAATTTTTGTTTTAAAAATGCCATCTTTTGGAATGAAAAAAATATTCATGACGTCACTGATAACTTCACTATTACGTCATCATCATTTTTTTTAAATGGAAACCCCTACTTTTTTTACACATTTTTCATAGACCTTTTTATCATATTAATGATCACATAAAAATATTTAAAAAAAATTCAATCATTTTTGAAAAAAAAATACATTTACTCAAAAAAAATTATTAATTCTCAATGAAAATATTACAAAAAAAAATTATTAAATTATTATTAAACAAACGAAGTAAGCTATTCAAGCATTGGTAAATGGATTTAAAATTTTATTTGCCATACAAAATAACGTCAACTAAAGCACTTTTATAAAGGCAATTTTTATTTCAATAAATTTTGAATATCATAAGCTTTTTCAAATTTATAATAAATTACAATTTTATTTAAAGTTTATTATTACTCAAACATTTTATTTTAATTACCTTTTTCATTAAAAGTTATTTAAAATTAGTTTTAAGAAAATTCCAATTGTGTAAAGAACAATTCGAATATTTTCAATAATAATTTATTATTTTTAAACTAAAAATTAGTTTAATTTATTTTTCTTGCCATATTTTCATTGAGAATTAATAATTTTTTTTTGAGTAATTTTTTTTTTTTTTCAAAAATGGTTGAAATTTTTTTAAATATTTTTATGTGATCATTAATATGATAAAAAGGTCTATGAAAAATGTGTAAAAAAAGTAGGGCTTTCCATTTAAAAAAATTGATGATGACGTCATAGTGAAGTTATCAGTGACGTCATGAATATTTTTTTCATTCCAACAGATGGCATTTTTATAACAAAAATTAACCTGTCCGAGCGATTTTTACAAAAAAAAAATTTACGGAAGTTATGACCTTGGTTCCAAACTTTATCACCACCCTGTATAACTGTTGTTACGTAAGTGTTTTATCACAGGTAAAGAACTTTTTGTTATATGTATAACAAAAGTTTTGTAACTGTTACAAACGTTTGTGATGCATCTGTTATATAACCAATGTTACATAAATATTGGGGAACTGCCAAGTGTTAACCCGAGTAGTTCCACAATGAACTCTGGATGGCGCTGACAAGTTCTAGTCAGAGTAATGCACGGTGCTTGTTTTATAAGTAAGCCACCATTCGATTGCAACAACTCAAGTCGTGATTTTTGCTAAATGCGGGTCATAATTAAGAATTAGCAGTATGGCATGCTTATTATGAGCGATAAGTCCTTATAAGGAACAAATACGTGTCCATATCAGTAGTAGTAGCTATGGGAGTTCTACACTTATTTTTTTTTTCTAAGTCCGTGACCTTGGGGGATAGTCGTCGAATTGTGCGAGTATGTATGGCCTTGAGTAGATAAGGTTGGGTGTGTGATGTCTGCTCGTGGATCTTGCGGTTTTGTCTGCAGACTGACACGTGGTGTCCTTGGGTTGATAACACTCTCATCCTGTGGTTTTTTAATTGTTTGTAGAGTAATAATAGTACGGCGCTGAAAGTATTGATAAGAATTGTGGTAGGTCTGCATTATGCCCTTGTGCTGATAAGAGTCTTGTGGTTTCTTGAATTAGTAAATTTTAGTGTTATGATGAAGCATGTGGTTCCACTGCACCTGCACCTTACCGTTTCCTACATGTTTTAACAAGATTTTTCATGAAAGTGTTTTAATTTGTTGATAAGAGCGACTTATTTACATCGTATGAATCACTGTTGCTAATAATTAAGCGACTCGCGAAGACCAGCTGCATTTTGCGGTTTTTGCTAATTGCGGTGCGTCTAGACGTTTACTCATCAACGACTTAGGTGTTATATAAAAGAGAGAACAATTTGTTGGCAGCATCAGTCTGATTTATACATTCGACAGAATAACGTTAATAATTTACAATGGAGTCAGTTTTGCTCGCGACAACAGCCCAAAATTTGGCTAACATTAGCCGAAAATTGGTTGAAGCTGTTGATGATAATCCTATTAATATTAAAAGGATTATGAAACACTGTTCCAAAAATATACGACTAATAAGGCGTGGGTTAAAAAAAGTGATTGCCGTTGGTACAAAACAGGGTATGTTAGCATCCATCGCTAATATAATAAGTTGTCGCACGCTATTAAAAACAAAATTACATCGAGGCGCTGGCGTTAATGTTAGAGCGAGGAAGTCTGCTCTCATTAAGTGGGAAGAAATGGAATCTGCTTTTAATGGAAGGATGCGTACGGGGGTTATAGTAAATTTGGGACACAAGGATCCCATTGTATTTATGGAAGATTGTGCGAAGATGTGTATGTTGAGATTCAAAAACGCCTTGAGAAAGGAACCCTTTTTTAAAGTGCACGCAGTATTTTGTGGAAAATTTATTAGGTTGAGTACCACCGGCGAAGAGATTGAAGACGTCAAGTATATAAATTCAAAAATGCCGTCAGTGATAAGCCGGGATACCGACTTGGTCACATGGTATGCTGACAATATATTGTTGCCGATCATTACGGAATTGGAAGAATTTCAAGAGAAGGAAAGCGGCTGGGCGTTAGATGAAATTATTAGTTTAACCCTAAATATTAATAAACATGTGCCTCTAAGGGCGGCATCATATGTACCCCTACCCCCTCAAGTAAAAAGTAAGAAAGCATGTGTAAATATTAAAAATATGGATAACGCATGTTTTGCGTGGGCAGTGGTGTCCGCCCTTTATCCTGCCAAGCACAACATCGAAAAAACCTCTTCGTATCCACATTATAAGGAAGTTTTAAATTTGGAAGGAATTACGTTCCCGATGCAAAGGGAAAAAATTTATTTGTTTGAAAAAAACAATAATATTTCCATAAATGTATATGTATTAAAACTAAAGAAGAAGGGCTATTCGGTGGAACCATCCTACTTGAGTGAAGAAAAAAGAAATGCACATGTAAATTTATTAATGGTGGCGGACAAGTACAAGACGATGGAAGAGGAGGATCTGCAGGAGGATGGTGATGTTGATCTCGTCCAATATCATTATGTGTGGATAAAAAATCTTTCACGATTAGTATCATCCCAATTAAGTAAACACCATGGTGTGAAATTCATTTGTGATAGGTGTTTACATTATTTCACCACCGAAATTCAGCTAAGTGAGCACGAAGAAAGATGTGGTCAAATGAACGAATGTAAAATTAAGTTGATACCCAATGGAAAGGTGAAATTTGTAAATTATAAAAATAAAGAAAAGGTTCCTTTCATAATATATGCCGATTTTGAGTGTATTTTAAAGGAGTGCGATGAAAGGTGTGGGGAAAATAGCCGAAAGTACCAAAAACATGAGCCCTTTAGCGTAGGATATTATTTAAAATGTACCTACGATGATACATTGTCGTACTATCGACAATATAGAGGACCAAATTGCGGAGAATGGCTATGTGCGGAGCTCTACGATATTGCCGAGAACGTTACGACTGTATATGAATGTCCCATACCCATGGATAATTTAACGGATGAACAAAAAATTGCGTTCGTTGAAGCTAAGGAATGCCATATCTGCGAAAACCCTTTTCAACAAGATGCTGTTAGAGTGCGAGATCATTGTCACTTCACAGGACGTTATCGTGGTCCCGCCCATAACGAATGCAATTTAAATTATCAAGATAGTCGCATCATTTCCGTAGTTTTTCACAATTTCAGCGGTTATGATGCTCACTTTTTAATGAACGACGTAGTCCGACAGAATTGGCAAGGAAAATTATCCATAATACCGCACAACACACAAAACTTTATTGGGATGATTAAAAGCGTAGGACATGACGAGAATTGCATAACATTCAAATTTTGTGATTCTTTTCGATTTATGGCGTCTTCATTGGACAAATTAGCCAAAGATTTGAAAGAAAAACCTATACTCCGGAGAGAATTTAAGTACTTGGACGCGGAAAAATTCAGCCTTCTAACGAGAAAGGGAGTATTTCCGTATGACTACATTAATGGTTTAGAGCGATTGGAGGAAGAAACACTTCCACCCATAACATCTTTTCATAGTAAAATTTATGATAGCGATTTATCGGTGGACGAATACGAACATGCTCAAAAGATCTGGAGCGAATTCAAAGTACAAACATTGGGCGAGTACTCGGATCTGTATTTAAAAACGGACGTGCTGCTGTTGGCCGATATATTCGAATGTTTTCGTGATCAGAGCTTAACCAACCACCATCTTGATCCAGCACATTATTTTTCCGCGCCCGGTCTGAGTTGGGATGCAATGTTAAAATGTACGAAGGTGGAGCTCGATATGATACAGGACGTAGAGATCTTAATGTTTTTGGAGAAGGGAATTAGAGGAGGACTAACACAATGCACACATCGATACGCAAAGGCCAACAACAAATACTTGGAAGATTACGATCCATCACAACCATCATCGTATCTCATGTACTACGATATAAATGCGATGTACTCGTGGGCGATGAGTCAACATTTGCCCTATGGGCGCTTAGAATGGATGGATAAATCACCAGCAGGCTTTCAAGCGGACTATTTTTTAAATGTGCCGGCCGACAGTCCGCGTGGATACATTTTGGAAGTGGATTTAGAGTATCCCGTAAACATCCACGACGTACAAGCCGATCTTCCCATGGCACCCGAACTCGGACTACCACCCGGCGGAAAATGTAAAAAAATGTTGGCAACCCTCTTACCCAAAAATAAGTACGTCATCCACTATATGAACCTACAACAATATTTAAAAAATGGGCTTGTGCTAACAAACATTCATCGAGTACTCCAATTCGAACAGAGTGCATGGCTGAAAAAGTACATCGACCTAAACACACAGTTGCGTCAGAGTGCAACAACCGACTTCGGAAAAAATTATTTCAAGTTGATGAACAACGCGGTATTTGGAAAAACGATGGAAAATGTTCGCAATAGGAGGATAATAAAAGTGTTAAGAAAATGGGAAGGAAGGTACGGAGTGGAAAATGCCGTGTCAGCGCCGAACTTTTATCGCAGCCGTATAATAGCCGATGATTTGGTTCTCGTCGAAATGCTTAAAACGGAGGTGGTCTTCAATAAACCCATATACGTGGGCATGTGTATACTAGATATCTCAAAGACCATACTATATCAGTTTCACTATGGGTATATGAAGACCAAGTACGGCGATAAATGTATGGCGCTCTATGGTGATACGGATTCGTTGTTCTATAAAATTGAAACAGCCGACATCTATGCGGACATGAAGGAAAACCTCCACTATTTTGATACGTCCGATTATCCTTCTGATAATATTTATGATATGCCTCGTGTGAACAAAAAAGTGCCGGGTCTGATGAAGGACGAGAACGTCGGTAAGGTGATGACGGAATATATTGGGCTGAGGGCAAAAATGTATGCGTATTATGTGCCAGAAAATAAAAATCCGTGCGTAAAAAAGGCGAAGGGCGTTAAATCCTACGTCGTCAAAAACAAGATCTCTTTTGACGACTATAAAAGATGTCTGATGGAGCGAATAGAATTTTCGCATGAACAAAATTCGATACGTTCCTTTGATCATCAAGTATATACGGTGAGACAAAAGAAGATTTCCCTAAGCCCGTATGACGATAAAAGATATCTGCTACCGCATTCGCACAACACACTTCCCTGGGGCCATTACAGTATTATGGAGCTGGATTAATATTTTTTTTATATTTTTTTTATTTTAATATTTTTTGTATTTTTGGTATTTTTTGTTATTAAATAAAATAAACTTGTTAAAATTTTAAATGTTTTATTTCATTTATCCTCTACAGATTTTATAAGATAATTAATTTATTAAAAACATTATAAAACATTATTTTTATCAATCCAACTATTATGTGATTTATCAAGTCCCAACCATTTTACGTAGACTTTATTTGCTTTTCTTCGAAGAACTTTTTCGACAAGGTAGGCATCATGATGTTTGACTTTTTGTAGTTCTTCAGAGTAAAATGCTCCCTGGATGGGTCGACCATTCATATCTTCCAATAAGTATGTAACAGGGGTGGTAATTTTCACCTCTGCTATACGAAATAACTCAGTGGTCCAATTTGTAAAGTAACTTTTGTCAAAAATAGCTTTATGTTTACTTATTCTAACAATATTGCCAACTTTAAATTTTCCTTTGTCAGCTATTTTTATATGAGAGTAAACAGTATTTAATAGATATTGCTCTTTACTTTTTGTGACCTCGACAGGTTTCATATTTATTGTTCGATGTTTCGTTTCATTGTAAGCTTTTGTAATTTTCGACAAATCATCATACCACTTATATTTTCCCAGTAAACTGAAATGCTTATACATTTTTTCTTTTAATGTACGAATAACTCGTTCGGCAATTGATGCTTTCATTGTGCTAAAGGTTGAATAATGATTTATTCCATTCTTTTTCATAAGTTGAGTAAAGTTTTTATTATAAAACTCTTTACCTTGATCGGTTTGTAAATTTAAAGGCTTTCTGCCGGTCATTAGAATTTCTTCCATCACTTTTGTAACTTCTAGACCAGTTTTATCTTTTAGCGGTTTTGTCCATACATATTTGGAAAAGCAATCAATTACAACCAAAATGTATCGATGTCCTTTATTTTCTTTGGCGTACTGTTGGAATTCTGCTAAATCTGCTTGCCAAAGATCATCCAATCCTTTTATTATTGTTCTGCGACGTAGAAATTTCCTTCGAGCTGGCTTGTGAAGTTCGTTTACAATGTCTTTTTTTACGTTTGTCATTTCTATCAGAGTGTTGGTGTGTGCTATGACAGTTTACCAAATAATGATGCAAATTTATCGAAATGCCAGTATTTATACAATTATAGAAGCCTCCCTGAGTTCTTCCTCGATACGCTGAATTTCATTGTTATGAGAGTTATTACCGGCCTGTTTCGAGGCAAGTAATAGACACAAGCGTTCTACCAGTTCATTTGGATCGTCCCAATAAACATATTCCAATGGTTTTTGTGTTAATTTCATAAAACCTGTTCCAGTTCTATTTCTTATCGATCTGGTTAATGGACCGCTGTAAGTACGAAATGGGTTTGGAAGAGCAGGTTCAGCAAATATGGGTTTTATTATTTGCTGATATTTAAATGATTTAGATCCTTTTATCTGTTGAAGTGGATCGTTATCTCTTCTCAGCGCCGCGGTCCTTTGTAGTAAATCTTTATATTGTGCTTTGTCATCATCATTAAATCCTTCAGGATCTTTTTTAAATATAAGTTCATAAAGTCCCCGAGTGCCCTTATATTGCTTATTATCGACAATCAGATCGGGTCCTTTCAACTGAACAACTGATTTACCAAGTTTCCACTGTTCGATATTAGGATTATATACTATGCCATAAGTAGTATCAAACCTATCTTCTTTATCTTTGAACAAACCTTCAATGTATTCTCTAGGAAGGGGATCATATTGCTCTAAATAGTTATCGTAAACTACTGGATCAATATCATCAATAAATGATTGATAATATGGTCTCTCTTCTATGAAAACATTATCGTCTTCATTTACATTTGAACCTTCTGCTTCATGTCCTTCATCAAGTTCCATCAAATTATCAGCTACATCATGTAGCTTAAGTGATTTTACGGGAGCTTTGTATTTATAAGCAGCCTTTCTTTTATAACTTGAAGTCCTTACTTTATTTTCTTCAACTTGCTGCTCACTAAGATTTTCCTCTTTCGGTCCATCTGTCGGTTCTTCTTTCGGTTCAGCTTTAAGAGAAAGTTTGTCTGACTGATGTAACATTTTTTTTAATGGCTCTAAAATTGGTTTATAAGATCGAGCCAGTTGCTCTTCTGCATCAGATCGTCCTAATTTTAAGGCAAGAGCTTTTTTTCTTATAATATTTTTAATATCTATTATTCGTCGCTTAACATCCGTACTCATCTTGTTTACACCGAGTAGGTTATTGTTCAAAGGATAAGACTATACTAATCACTTAAGCTTATTTTTAACATATTTATAGATTTTCGTTTGCAACAAAGGTCAGGAACAGCTTTCATCAAGTCAGGAACAGCTTTTATCAGGTCAGGAACAGCTTTCATCAGGTCAGGAACAGCTTTTATCAGGTCAGAAACAGCTTTCATCAGGTCAGGAACAGCTTTTATCAGGTCAGGAACAGCTTTTATCAGATCAGGAACAGCTTTTATCAGCTTATTAATTGTTTTATAGGTTATGTTATGTTTTTAAAACAAAAAAATTGTCTAAATATTTCCTATATCTACCACCGTAAATGTCACTTTCTTTATCAATTACAAGAAAACCAAATTTTTCACACCAACATTGTGAGCATAATTGTTTAAATTCTTCAAACTTCATGTCACTACCAACATGATCATCATAAATATGCCTTAAGTTAGTATCGTCTTGTCTAAACAAAATTATAAAGTTGGTATTATCTCTTACAAGCTGCTTGGGGATGTAGCTATACGTTTGACATAGGTAAAAGGAATCCACATCTTTGTGGCGTCCCATAGCAAAATATTCTCTAATCTTCGCCTGCTTATCACAAGCCACATCATCAAAGATAAAAACTGAATTTTGTTTAGCAATATTTGGACTTATAATTTCTGTATTCTCTTTGTATGGGTAAAACCCAATTTCAGGTAATGCATGCATAATTTTTTCTAAGAACTGATACTTTGGTTGATATAGTGACTTGGAATAAACATACAAATTATTAAATTTTAAACCGTTGGGTTCAAACAGTAAACTTAACATCACATTTGTTTTGCCGCAGTTTGATGGGCCACATATAATTCCTCTAATTGAATTTGGTAGTAAGGCGCCATGTTTTTTCTCAGTAGTCTTTATTTCAAAGTACTTGTCCAAGTTTAATATTGACAGGGATCGTTCCTGTTTGACAGTCTTCATTGTAATAAAACGGATTGCAGATCCGACACCTATATATATAGCGACCGTAAGGACAAACGTTTAAATGTCATCGTACAGCGGAAGAGGCATCATCAACTCTATGATAAATAAATTACCTATAGAGTTGCACATTCCAGGTTATCAGTATTGTGGTCCTGGTACAAAACTAGAAAAACGTTTAGAGAGAGGAGATTTGGGGATTAATCCATTGGACGCGGCTTGCAAACAGCACGACATATCCTATTCGAGGAATAAAGATTTGAGTGAACGTCACAAAGCAGACAAACAGTTGGAAATTGCGGCTTGGGACAGATTTAAATCAAGAGACGCAAAGATTGGTGAAAAGACAAACGCTTTAGCGATAGCCACAACAATGAAAATTAAGAGGAAATTGGGTATGGGTGTTAAACCGAAAACAACATCCCTTAGAAATGGGGTTTTTATAAAAGCAAAACAATCAATAAAAGGTCTACGAAACCTCAAAAATAACCCAAATAAAGTATTACTTAAGGAGGGGGCCCATATTGCATTAGCTGCTGCTAAAGTTGCTGTTCGAGATGCTGGTGGTAAAAAGCAGATTAAAACTCCGAGAGTTATACCCGTTCCTAAAACTGGTGGAATCTTACCACTTATACCCATATTTGCTGGACTTAGTGCATTGGGAGCGTTGACAGGTGGCGCTGCTGGTGTGGCGAAAACGGTTTTGGATACTCAAAAAGCACAGAAAAATTTAGAAGAGGCACAGCGTCACAATCAGACAATGGAAGCGATTGCTTTGGGAAAAAGCGGTAATGGTCTATTTCTAAAACCCTACCGCCGTGGGTTGGGCTTATATTTAAAAAATCAAAAAAACTAATAAAGACGCTTCCCAGACGAGCCCTCACTTCCATCGACATTCTTGAATTCGCTCACCACATAAAACATTTTAGGGGAGTATTTATGCGTGATACGCTACCAAGAAGACCCCTCAGAAACGAATGTGGTATTGTTAATTTAGACTCAGTCGAAGGACCCGGTACTCACTGGGTTGCGTACAGAAAACAAGGTAATCAAGTGAAATACTTCGATAGTTTTGGCAACTTACCCCCACCAAAGGAAATTTTGAAATATTTTAATGGTGATGAGATAGTCTATAACCACGAGAGACATCAAACGTTTGGTACATGGAATTGCGGTCATCTGTGCTTGGAATTTTTGCTATAAATAGGAGGGACTTAAGCAAGAAACTTCAGTCATGTCTACGACTTTTACTCTGAAAGGATATTCATCCGTGTTAAGCGAAACCTACTGTCCAACAATCGACTTAAACCCAGTATCTGAATATCAATTAGGACTTCGAGGAATTTACACCTATAATACCATACCCAACATCGAAGAGGGCAGCAATAAGTTTTATTTTGGAACATCTTCGATAACGATTCCTTCAGGGTCGTATGAAATTAAAGATATTGAAAAGTATTTGCAAAAAGAGCTAGTTTTACTTGCAAGCAGTGAAGGCATAAAAAATAAACAATCTGACGAAATTATCAGTTTAAAGCCCAACCATAATACTCTTAAGTGTGAACTGTTTAGTATATACGATATTGATTTTAAACCAAAAGACTCGCTCGGAAAATTATTGGGTTTTTCTGGTAAAGATTTGTTAAAAGCGGGGAAAGTCCATTCTTCAGACCAGCCAGTACAAATAAATAAAGTATCGCTCATTAGAGTGGAGTGTAATATTGTTACAGGAGCTTATTACAATAATAAATTAACACATATATTATTTGAATTCCCGCCTGCAGTTGATCCAGGCTATGCTTTAAATATTGAACCGAGCAATATTCTTTACGTTCCAGTAAACACTAAAACTATTAGTAATATTACAATTAGAATTTTAGATCAGGACGATTGTCTTGTAAATTTTAGAAACGAACAAATAATTGTTAGAGCAGAGTTGCAAAAAATCGCCTAAGTATGGGGATTGATTTTACCGAGTCAGAGGAAGGGTATAAAAGGCCAAGCAACGGAAGGTCCCCATTCATTAAGAAGAAGCATATCAAGGCGTTAACAACTAAAAGTGTTAATCTCCTTAAAGCTCACGGCTATCATGTCAAAACTACAAATATTTAAGGATGTTGTCTACGATGAATCGATCATCAAAGAAGAATATCATACTTATCTGCCGAGAACACAAAATTTTGGAAATAATGATGAAATTAGAATATTCATACAAAACCAGGATTTATATACTTTACCCAGCGAAAGTTATATTCACATCGAGGGAAACATTATCAAACCAACAGTTGGAGCCGGAGAAACTTTGGAATTTAAATTAATCAACAATGCATATATGTTTTTATTCGAAGAAATTCGATATGAACTTAATGGTGTGGAGATTGAAAAAATAAGGGACCCAGGTATTACGTCTACAATGAAGGGATATGTATCGCTTGGTGAGAGAGAATCAAAAGAATTAAATATCGCAGGATGGTGTCCAACTACTTCAAATTATTTCGGAGATAAAACCTATTTTTACGCATGCATTCCTCTGAAAATGATTATGGGATTCGCAGAAGATTATCGCAAAATTATTATAAATGCGAAACAAGAACTAATTCTAAATCGCTCAAGAACAGATTTAAATGCCTATAAAGGAACAGCGGGGCATAAGTTTCAAATCACTAAAGTTGAATGGCATATAGCTCATGTGTTGGTAAACGACGAATTAAAATTAGAAATGTTGAGTAAGCTAAGTGAAGACATTCCGATAAAAATACCTTTTCGCAAGTGGCAATTGATGGAACTTCCTGGTCTAAGAAAAACTAGAAAGGAGATTTGGAATGTAAAGACTTCGAATAACCTCGAAAGACCACGGTATATTATAGTTGGTTTCCATAATAACAAAAAAGATGTTGCGAATAAAGACTCCTCTCAATTTGATCACGTGAACATTGAAAATATTAAGGTTTACCTTAACTCCGATTGCTATCCCTACGACAACATGAATTTAAATATTTTATTGGACAATTATGCAGTTGCCTACTATAACTATAGTCAATTTCAATCAAGTTATTATGGAAGAAAGATAAATGAGCCACTCTTTGACTACATCAAGTACAAGGGACACATGCTTCATGTTTTTGATTGTTCAAAACAAAACGAGAGCATAAAAACATCATCAGTTGATCTAAAAATTGAAATGGAAGCAATAGTTGCATTTAGTGAAGATATAACAGCCTACTGTCTTATCATTAGTGATGCTGTAGTGGAATACACGCCTCTTTCGGGAATAGTACGCAATCTTGTAAATTAGTTATTTTTCCATGTAATAAATATGTACATTTTATTTAAATAAATTTTTAATTGTATTTTCACTGTTTTCCTATAAAATCACTGCCTCTTATTCTAGTTGCATACATAATATGGGATGAATTCGTCTCTCCCTATAAATATAGGTTGCACTAGCTTAGTACAATCATTTACAAAATGTCAATCAGCAAGTTTGGTTCTTCAAAAATATCTAAACGGGGTTCCCGAGGACCTCCAGGTATCGGCTTCCAATTGGCTGAAGACGGACAAAACTTTGATATTGAAAGAAAACGTCTTACTAATATCGGCGATCCTTTGAATAGTCTAGACGCCTCCAGTAAGGCTTATGTTGATGAGAAAGTAGATAAGCTCTCCACTGATAATAAGACATACGTCGATGATAACATAAATCAGTGGGCAATATCTTTTAAGAAGTACGTCGATTCTAAGATTTCTGATTTAGCAATCGATGTCTCTAAAACTCTGAAGGATAATTTTGGTTTTTACTCCCAAAAAATCACTCATTTGGAAGAAGAATTTAATAAGCAACATAGTCATGATGCAGACACTCAAGGAACAAGTAGTTTGGGAGCTTCCACGAAGAACTTGTAAACGTCGTTGTACAAACCTACTTCAATGTATTATTAATTGCCTACATAGTGTATAATTTTTTGTTATTATTTAAACAAATATTATGAGTTAATATAAATTGTATAAAATATTTACTTGTTTCTTTTATAAACATCCTTCACTTTTACCTCAAAGGTGTCTTATCACAAGCGCTCTTAACAAAGACCATTAATTCGCACAGGCAAAATACAGCTGCAGACATCGGATGACTCATATCAGTTTATTACGCGAAAAGCAGACCTACCACAATGCTTATCAATACTTTCAGCGTCGCATAATTGTAAACAATTAAAAAATATTATACAAGACCACGCAAAACTTGTTCAAACATGTAGGAAACAGAATGCTGCAGGTTCGTGTAAACCGAAACTCTTATCACCTCTTATCTAATTTTTACACAATATTCACTTGATTTGGACAAAACCGCAAAAACAAGATGACCGTTTTCAACATCGAAAAACTTACTAAAAACCACAAGATGAGACTCTTATCAACACAAGGACACCACGTGTCAGTCTGCAGACAAAACCGCAAGATCCACGAGCAGACATCACACACCCAACCTTATCTACCCAAGGTCATACATACTCGCACAATTCGACGACTATCCCCCAAGGTCACGGACTTAGAAAAAAAAAATAAGTGTAGAACTCCCATAGCTACTACTACTCATATCTCTGCTATGGATAGAATGAACGAATAACAGATTAAATTCGTTTTATTTTAACATCAGCAGTACACATTATTAGTTACATATTTTTTATATTAGTTATAATTTATAAATCATAAAAATAATATATTTCATTAATGTTATAATAATGATTCTTATGTTCTGTAATTGTTGGAGGTATTACCATTAATTAACGGAACGTGTGTTCTGTTTATATTACATCATTGTTCCAAATCATTAAAAGAACATATTATGTAAATATTATTTAACTATTACAACCACCGCGAGCCGGACATTTTGAGGTTCCAGTGTGGCACATTTAGAGCACCAAATATGTAACTGTAATTTTAAAAAGAATAATGTTTTGTAACTTTTACGAAGGCTTTACGCGTTTGTGTTTACTGGGTATGTCAAATATTATGGTGCCCTATGCAGATGAAAAAAATGCCTCTACATCACTTTTTTCAACGATAACGATCCCAAACACAAATCCAAGTTGGTGTGTTAGTGGTTCAGTGATGAAAAGATACGTTTACTAGCCTGGCCATCTCAATCTTCCGACCTAAACCCAATTGAGAATCTATGATCTATGGGATAGTCTTGACCGCTCTATACGGCACAAATCGTATAAAAATTTGGCAGATCTCTTTAGAGCTTTAGAAAATGGTTGGGCGAAGATAACACAACTCCAAATTGACCGTTTGCTCGAGATGTCATGAAGTAATTAAAAATAAGGGATACTTTACAAAATATTAGGAGTACCTAATTAAATAATTTTTTCGTTGATCGTTTATTAAAGAGTATTTTTAATGTATACAAAATCATTCATTAATGACCCCTATTAATGCATGATTTTTGTTTAATAAATGATTTTGGAGGTGCCCTCTGTTGATGACGTTTCTAACGAAATTTTCTACGAAGTATACAACAATTGTGAATATAAAGTTAATTTAATTAATAATCTCGCGTTCCGCTCGTGCTTTAAAATTTCTCGATTATTAATCGCCCTTTTTAACCAACTCGTTGGTTAAATAACTATTATTAAGAAGTACTGTATTAATAAATAATAAAGTTGCTCTACTTTTTTCCAACACATATCATATTTTTTTTTATAAAACCTTGATGCATGTTACAATATCGAAATAAAATTGGAAATAGTTAATAGTTTTTAGAGTACTTTAATTCAAGCCAATGGATTTTGTTCTAGGTTTACTTATTTTTTTAAATTTAAATAAAATTAAAAGTTGCTCTACTTTTTTCCACTACTATATGTATGTATGTACTTTTTTTGTTTTTTTTCATGCTAAAAAAGGGTAATTTTGGAGAGGGTTGGTTATAAAAACAGTGATAACTTTCTAGGTGTTCATTTTTTAAGATTATTTTTTTCAAAATAATGTTTGCCCAACAATTTCATATAAAAAAGGTATTCTTGTACGAACTCTGTAGAATGTGCCATTTTAGAGAAAAATGCACAAAACCACACGCTTGTCGTTTTAAAGATATTTTACAACACAATCTTTCAAATTGGGTGTATCTACTTTTTTCTACAATACTCGACTTTTATTATTAGGTAGCTAATCAAATCTATGTCTTTATTTAATTATTTTGGATATTTTCATTAAATTAAGGGTATTTTTAATTTCTATAACTTTTCTTTTCCTCACCATCTTTGAAGGGCTGTTCATTAGAAGTTTTTATCTTAAAATTAGTTGTAGTATCGATATAAAAAATTTGGCGGTTTAACTTCGAATCTCCCTCGTATATACGAGAATCGAAATTTGTTGATACAAATGCTCGACGCTGAACTACCGAAAAATTGGCGATTCAATTTAATTTTCCCGCTAAAAATGACGTCACAAGTAGCAGGTCAGTGCAAAGCGCGTAAACTTTTGGCGATGACCTACTTCTGACGTCATTCCATTAATTCTCCTTTAGTCTTTTAGTTTGCTTCGACAGAAGATATATCAGAATCGTTTGGTATTGGCTCAACAATCTCCAGAATTGGTGGGAACGTTAATTTAAGAATCATCGGGATTTGTGAGCAGAGTTATGGTTGAGATTCTTTATATCGTCAAGTCTGCTGCAAAAGTGATAAATTATCGAAAATCTGATAAATGTTATCAAGTATTACCAATTATTTATCGCAATGAATCGAAATTTATGGCACAAATTACTTGTATTATCCAGGATTATAGAACAGAAATCATTTGTGATCAGCCTTTGGGACCTGTATACCACCTCGAAGATAAATGTGTTGAAATTAACCCTATCATGAAAAGATCTTCACCGGCCACGGAATTGGATTCAAATTGAGAGAAAATAGATTTCAAGATGTTGAAGAATAGCCCGATTAGTTCTAATGGTGTATATTCCTACGAAGATACGCAAAAGTTTCAGCAAACTTTGCTATTTCCCATTGATGTGAAAGCCGTAAATAACTTGGTAGTTGTTCGGTTCTTCTCAATTAAGAAAATTATCAAAGATGAACCAAATGCCAAGAAGTATTTGTTTGCTAGTTAATGGCAGTCTTACCACCGAATGAGAAACACCAACACCTCAGTCTCAGTTTTACGTGTATCCATCATCTGAACTACAAGAAATAAAAATTGAAAATAAACCCTTTCCGTTAAACGTTGCCGTCGCGAGTGCTCCCATGAACATTAAAGGACAATAAGTGCGAATGGAGTAGTGACTTTACGAACTAAGTGAAACTTTTAATACGAATGCTACAATAATATATAATTAAGCATACCCCAATAATATATTTCATCGTAAAGACATTTGGACATTCAATAATGGGTCAGGAAAGTTAAGTGAAATCAGGACAGTTAAATCTTTCGTTGTTGTGTGAAATTTGAAATTTTCGATATAAATATTAGTGTAAAATTTTCTTGAGATTTTCTTTTAATTTGTTATTCAAGCTATTAATATTTTGTACAAGAGCACGTATGGTCCAGTTTAAGTAGGGGGGAGGGGAGATGTAAATAAAGCGAAATTGGCATAATTTTAATTAATAATACAAGGGGCATTACTTTTATTCAAGTTGTAGTCTTACTGGTTTAAGGGTGGTGCTAACCATGTGTGATCATTGAACACTTATTGTCTAAAATTTTAATCTTAAGGTTTCTTTTATTTTGCCAACGTGCATGTTTTCTGGGAAGAATATTTTGGCCTGTGTCGCATAAAATGAAGAAAACTTTATAACCATTATTTTTTTGTAATAGATTTGATTAAGAATTTCCCAAGCTTTTATAAGACCTACTTGAGTACCAAAGTATTCTCGATAGAATTATTTTTGTTTAGTCTTAAGCTCATATGAAGCTAATTAGGTTTTATTAAGTTATTATGGTAATCCAAGAATTTATTTCATGATTCGTTAAATTGCCTTCTTTTGCGCGTAGAGATTGAGTTTATTGAAGAGTTGTTTGTAGCTTCTCTCAAATATTCTGTTAAACCGTTACTTTTGTTTTTACTCAATATTATATAATCTTATTAACCACACTTCAGTTAATTTAATTTGAACCCTTTTCCTTCCTACACCCATCCACAGTGAAAAAAATCGTGCTTTGGTTATTTGGAAAACAAGTCATAAGTAAGGTAAGTGGTTAAAACTAGTTATCCTCTGCATTTTCTGTCGGGAACAAAAAGTTTTTTTTATCTCACCAATTTTTGTTCATTTAGTTTTTTTTTTTTTTTCGAAAGGACCCAAAGGTTTAGTTCAAACATTTAGTGAGATTGTGACGTGAAATAGCTTTATGAACCGAAAAGGACCGGTTTCCATTCGAAATTTAGTTAGTATATTTCAATTTCAATTCTTGTTTTTTTCATTTGTTAATTTTATTTTGTCATTCTGAATTCTGATTACGTTAAAGGAACATAAGCTAGCTGAGAGTTTGACGAAAATTCACAACTCAACTTAACCTGAAAATTACAATAGTCTACAGAGTACAGCGCCCTTTTTTTATTAATGATTACTATCAGGCTGAATCTTCGTGAGTACCCTCGTTTTGACGAGACGCGCAACTTATCTATCTACGAATTTTTTTCTATAGTTGTAGCTAATAAAGTGCGCAGACGTAAAACATGTCGATTGGGCGATTGTCAAAATTTGATTACTAACAGTTAGTTTTTTAGGTAAATCTTAAGATAATTCGATAAAAAAGTCGAAAAAACGTATGTCCTACAAAATCGGTGGTTTAACTGAAGCCTTCCCCCACTCTCAACATGTCGAATAATGTGGACATAAAAATATTACTAACCAACTGATTATTTTACTATTGCTTGGTTAATGTTTGATTAATTAAATGGCTACATTGTCCTACAAATTAAATGGTATGAATGCCCAGTCCTACGCTCGGAAATTGTCAGTTTCACCATAACACTGCAAAATGACCAGACTCGTGTCCATAAAAAAGACTCTTCTTCTTCTTCAAAGTCAATCAATGGAACTATATACCTTCTTGTATTTATCTTCCAATCACAACCTCAATAATATTGTAAACGGAGGAAGGTGAGACAAAATAAAAAACAAAGATCAAGACTATTCGCGACCTAGCGCCTTCTCCAGATCGACTTAGACAACCGAAAAAGAAAGCCTTCCGGAAACATTTAACATAGACTCAAGTGGTTAGTGATTCCTTAAACCGAAAGTGTTAGAGTTTAAGGACGTTCATCGCAATCCAATTTTGTCGATACTGACATTATGACCATTATCTGTACACACAAAACAGATGTAATCAATTGACTGACTTTCACCACGAGTACAATTAGGAGAGTTGACTGCTCCAATTCTGAATAAATGCAAATTTGAAAAAGTCTGACCTAATCTAATTCTGCAAGAGGTATAGTAATAAAAATCAAAGGAAACATTCTTAAAACATGGCTGCCTAATAACTTTATTAGTTATGCGCATATAATTCGCACCTCTGAAGATACTGAACTCATCAAATGGACTTTTATCCATAATTTTATCATTGCAAATTTTGATAAATTCGGAAAAATTAAACTTAATATCTGCAGAATTTTGATGCAATCCTTCCTTGGTTAGGAATCCGCCACTTCATTGTCTATAATCCTCTTATGACTTGGAATCCAACAAAAATGTATTTAAACATGATCCCTGACATCTCAAAAATATGAGATGGTTAGTTTTGTAACACACCAGGTTTTTTCAAATTATTAAGAGCACTTCAAGAATCAGAAAATATGATTGCATTAGAGACTCGAGTTGATCGCATTTAGAGACAGCCATAAACAAAGTATAATAAATAAATATATAAAGCCGAATATGTGATGCTGATGAGTGCTAATAAGTACAAAACGCTTCACATTCACCAATATTTAAGGTAGATCTAAGTAATTTACGTTTCCGATTTGTATATTTATTATCAATAGTAAATAGTAATACCATGAGCAGGTTGAAATCATAGATAAAATAGATAGCTAACCGGGATACAAAATTTTCGGAGAGCAAAATTAGCGGCATCTCATAGGGCTCCCCCGCAACTTTGACGTTTAAACGGCGGCAGGGGGCCGGAGAAATTTAAATATTTTGTAAAATATTCTTATCATACATTTGAAAATTTATTTAATATTTCTTTTTTAATAAATATTATCGTTCAGAGTATTTTATAAAAAGTAAACATTTTTCTGCACTTTCACTTTTAGGTATTTAAACGAAAAGAAACAAATATAATTAAATGGTTGATATTTATTTATGTTTCTGTGCATGAGTATATTTTATGGATACTTACAAAACATTTTATATTTAATTTCAAAAATAAAATAATTTTGAGGTCTTGTGCTGGTGCTGTTTGAAGAGTTCAAGGGTGTACTTTGGATATTTTATTTTTACAACAGTTGCAAATTACTTGTTCAAGTTTTAGAACTTTCACTATTGGTTGTATATCAGCAGGCCATAATGCTTAAAATTTTAACACAAAAACACACACCGAAAAGTCCAAAAATAAAAGCGAAGTTAAAAATATTGAAAATTGAAAGGGTTGAGTTGAGAAAACACGGGCAAAGTTTTTATAATTGTTTTATTAAATATTTACTTACAATATTTAAAAACTAATTAAATACATTGGCACCTAAATTTAGTACCCACACGTAACTCGCCATCATAAATAAATATTTACAATATAAATTAAAGAAGATATATTAATAAAACATTTTTTTATACGTTTTCATTTTATATATACATTTATTTATAAATGATTTCTTACTAAAATGCATGTAAAATGTAATAAAACGTGTCTATATTCTTGTATATTACTAAATTCCTTTTAATAATACTGTTGCACTCATGCATTATAATATTCTTCATTTAATAATTTAAAAAGTCTTTCCGTCTTTGGCATATCCTTCTTATGATTAAACATCATGAGTATTATTATTTACATTGAGATGAAAACAGAACGAAACTTCCTATGATATTTCATATTACGTGATTAAATATGATTTTAGATTTTAATGCTTGCTTCATGGTAATACAATAAAACATTTTATTAAAAAACACTCAACACCACCGAAGTCATCTAATATGTGCAACATTTTCTCTACATTTATATCATATAATTTTGAGCAAAATTTAATAATTCATTTTTCTTTTGTTATAAATAATTGTGTTATATTGGAAAAGAAATACATAGAGTTTTTTATGTTTTTTCCATCTTTTTTTTTGTGTGGTGTTTATTACAAACATGTATCAGTGCAGTATACTCTCGTTTAATTTATGTATTATATTATATAAAACGTATATTTGGTTGGTCTAAATTGAAAGGAAATTAATACGAAAAATATGCGGTACTGTTTTTTAACTATTCAAAGAATATGATATTTTTTAATTGCCATTTCACAAATTATAAGCAATCTATGAGAGGTTATCCAAAACTCCCGGGAACTTATTCAAATAAGTCAGATTAACTTCTTTAGATTATTCTATTTCTTACATTCATTTAATCTATAATACGGGTTACAAATTATAGTTGTGCGATACGCAACGAGCGTGGAAAATTTCAGATTTCGCACGAGTCGCGAGTTAATTACTGCATATCAATCGGGTAAATCTTCGATGACAATTTTAATAATTGCTTTAATTGTTTGAAATGGCTTTGTTTCTTAAGTGGTCGCATGGAATGATTATTGTAAAATCTTATTAATATAACGATCTCGTAATTGCTTAAAATTTGTGAAGTATTTTAACACTCCAGCTGCCTTAACATCAAGCATGACCAATGCCGACTACATAATGAAATCATAAAAATAAGGCATTTGGTTGCAGCAAAACTAAATTCAACAAACAATCTCTTGGCGATTATTACGGATAGGTCACAGTATATCCGTTTCATACACTTTATTAGTGGTGCTACTACTGTTGGAACTGGTGCTGGTATCCTCCCCAGTAGTACTAGTGGTGTTATTATTCTGCGGTGCACTCTCCTTATTTGCATTATTAAGAGAACTTTTCGCACTGTTTGGCAAATTATTAAGCGAACCTGTCATTTGAGATGTTGAAAGCTGTAATCCCATTTTCTGCAAGATATTGGATTCACTCCCAGTTTTCTTTAAAAGTTGGTCTGGAGCTGGGGGAATGACTGTTAAAGTATTGGTGCCACGTTGCAATTGTTGCAAACGTGCATATTGTTCTTGAAGCGCCTTTTGTTTTTTTAGCAACTCTTGATGGCGATGCTCCAATTCCTCTTTTCTTTTCTTAGTACCATCTTGGGAATTTACGCTTTCGCAACTGCTACTGTTGCTTGCTGAAATAACATTTTCTGTTTCAACGTTGTGGACTTGTAAATTCGAGCCTATATTTCTTGGTAATGTTTGGGATCTGTCTTTAACGCTGGAGCGGTTTTGCACATTTCGTCGTAATGTTGATAGACCCAAGTTTTGAGTTGCGGCTTCAAATTGCGATTGCGGTTTATTATTTTCCACCATATTTTGGACGTTTTGTATGTGTTGGAGGTTTGAAGCTGGTGATCGTGGTGGTAAGCTAGGTGATGTGGGTGATGCTAATGGTGATTTCGAGCTTGTCCTAGGTGGTGGTGGAGGAGGAACGCGTTTAGTGGATATTTGCTGTAAAAGTTCGGAATTTCGTTCAGGAATTGGTGGTTTCCCTGCAGTTTTGGAATCTACTTGAACTCGTTGTATTGGCTGAATTGGTGGGCTGTTATCAGTATCAGAGCCACTCGGATATGAATGGAGACGCCTTAAACTACCAGTGGCGGTACTCACGGTTAGATTTTGCGTTGGTAGTATAGTTGCAGAATCCATGCTACCTTTTCTCCCTATTTCACGCATACCAGGATTTTGCCCGAAGTGTGAAGGTGGTATACCCTTGACTGGAAGGGTGGGAGGTTCGGAATCCGGAAAGGATACTTGCGGAACTTGGGTGTTGACTGTTGTGTGCGGTTTCGAAAATGTCTGTAGTTCGTCTAACAGAGCGTCGAGTGCGTTCTCCGGACGCTGGTGACTGTCGGAGGTGTTGCCGCACTCTCCCCCGATGCCGATCTGCCCCACACGTGCGCCGGCAGTGGGCTAAACAAAAATAAAAAAATTAAACCCACAAAATTCATTAACAAACTTAACACAACACGACCAACAAAATCCTCATGATCATTATTATCGGTCGCATTGCATGCACATGTATTTATAAAAATTATAGAATTAAAATATTAAGACAAGATCGACAACAAAATTATGCAAGAAAAAAATAAAAAATAAACCATTACCTTCAAACAAATAATAATGTGCAAAAATAAACGTCAATTATTGTTTAGGGTGTCAGTCTGAAACAAGTACTCATTAAATAAACAAAAATAATAATACTAAAATTATTTACTACTTAATGCATGCAGGAAATTCATGCTCCAAATAGTTTCGGCTGAAACTTTACAAGCATCAATTTGTTTTAAAGTTTTAAGCTACTATTTTAACTGAAAGAATATAAGAAATTAAAGAAAATCCATGTCACGAGTAAGTCACGCTATCATTTCACTTCCACCCTTGGGTGGGTTATACTTCTAATGAGACAGAACGAGATGAAAATGCTGACTTGTTCGCGACATGGACCATAGTATCGTTATTTAAGTCAGTGAGAATTAGTTAGTCAGAATAAATGAAATGAAGAGGTTAATAGAGATGATAATTTACTATACTCTGTATCAAGAGAGAGATAATTTGAAGGTAAATAACACATGCTATTACCCTTCTATTACTTCAAGACAAGAGTCTAATTCCTAGATAGATAGTAGGTACTACATTTTTCGATTTTGTTCTGAAAATCATTCTAGGATTGTAATAACCACTAATTATATCAAAATATTTTTGAGAACCCAGAATAGTTTTTGAAATATTTTTATTGCAATTCAGAAAAAAACATTAAATAAAGCTCTAGTTTTAATATCTCAAAATATATGTGGAAAATGTAAAGTGATTTTTTTTTGAAGAGGCATATAATATTTTGGTTTCACTTTAAAAATGGCCAAAATCGAAAAAAATTCTCTTCATATTAGTGTAAATGTTGGTTTCTTCTCTATTAACTAGAAATAAGCTACTTTTAATCAACACTACAACTAAACCTGTCATTGCAGTACAATTAGTAAGTATATTATTAGTTTGATAAAAATAAAATACTAGAAATAAAAATAAAAGGAAAAACGTACACACATTATCCTCGTGCCTATTAATATTACGATGCAGCATGCAAAGGTAACAATAAATGAAGAGTACAGTAACATTAAATTAATGGTCGACATGCATCATAAAACAAAACATCCTTCCCTTATAGTAAGGTTAGAGTGATTGGCAAACCGAAAATTTTTATATCTACAATTAAATAAAATGAAAAAATATTACCAAAAATATAAAATAAATAAATAAAAAGCAATTAATCTACTATACATACTGGAAGTAAGCTGTTTATACTAATTTACCAAAATGCAAATAAAATTTCACTTAAAAATAATCAAAATTGTTAAAATAAATAAATGATGCAAATGAGGAGTCTACTTCTGTTTAATTAAGCGAAAATGAATTTTTATTCTACCCATTGAAATGAAAAAATAAAAAAACGTTATTACTCTTTTGCTTGCGTGTGTTCAATTAATCAAAAGTGTAATGAATTTGTAAATTTCGTGCCACATTTTGATATTTATTAAGAAACGGTGCAAAAGTGAGACCTCATGGTCAGAACATTTCCAATGACACCTTACTATAAGGAAGAGGTAAAGATCATAAGCACAATATAATTTATTGGTCTAAAGCTACCCTACGCAAAACGAATTAGCTAAAAATATATAAACAAGAAAATACACTACTTAAAGCGGTATTTTGTTTAATGCGTTGCGGACGAAAAGTGACCAATAAATTATATTTCCGCACCGAAAAATTCAAGCTAAATAATGAACGAGAGAAACAGTTCATAATCAATAAACGTTCGAATATATTTATATAAATTGCAAGCATTATGAATTATTTTACTCGTGAGCGGTTATAGCTTCCTTGAAGTTTGAACTCCATTTCCAGCCGTACTACATGAAATAACAAGAAAATGTTTCAAAGCTTTTGTTATGTGGAAGGAAAGAATGAATTTATTATGTGCATGGGTTACTTCACTTATTTTAATTTCAGCTATATTTTATTATACACAGCTAATTGACCGATATCACATAATTTTATCATAATTGTCTTTGATTACATTAAAAAAATAAACATCCATAAATTTCTTAAATATTTTTATTAAAATGTGGATAATGCTTTTTTATAGGCAGTGGAATCAATTTATATTTTCAGATTTCTTTTACACATTTAGTTTGATTTTTATTTACCAGCTTATTTCAGTCTAGCATGTATCAACTTTAGTATCTTTTTCTTTTTTTGGTAAGGAAATGTTCATTACCACCAATAATTTGAATCTTTAACACTACAACAAACGGATGGAAATATGGAAAAAAGTTTTTTTGCCAAAAAAATTACCTTATTGTCTCAAAAACAAGTGACATTACGTTGCATACCTGAATACAAAGTCTGAAGGCTTGAACGCCGTTTCAGAACTGTACTCATGCTACTAAAACTTAAAACGTGTTTTTCTCGAAACTAAATATGTTTTTTATATGTATTGGCTACCAGCAAAACTCGAGCAAATGTCATCCTATTGGTTTCAAATTTTAACTGAATATTTTCATTTAAATTTTACATGGAAGTACACACGATTATTACCAAACGAAATGCTTTTGTTATTAACATTTTAGTAGTGATTTTTTTCTTAAAAAAACTTTTTTTCAAATGTTCATATTTTTTAAACCATAATGTTTCTCTTTCATGTGTACGTCCATAGAGAATAAGATATAATTTAAGAAACATTTTAGAGTTATGTCTCAAACCAGCAATTACTGCTGATCACTGAGACATTTCAAGAAAGATCCTCATCAGGAATAGCGCCATACTACCGTCATTATGATAAGTTTAGCGAGATACGAAAAGTCTGGTCTGAAGATAATCATTACTGATTATTAAAATTATAGATAAAAATATGAGGATAAACTAAATTCTCAAAAATGTGCCGGCATCAAAGGATACAAAGTATTTAATGCACCTTATTCCAGGAGAACCCCTATTATTTTTTAAAGTAAGAAATGAGCATACCGGGCTAAAAAGACAAAAAATATCAAATTCACCAAAAGAAAATGTAATGACATTTCTGATTTTTCTAATAAAATACGAAATTTGCATGTTGGAAAATAAAATCCATCCAATGATGGAACTACGAATTACTAAGTAATTTTGATGTTAAATTCACATTTATACATCATCTGGTCAGTAAATTAAGGGAGTTTTAAGGATTTTATATGTTAGATTTAGTAGATTGTAATGCATCGTAAATCGTTAGGAAGACATAAGACATGTGATTGAAAGAAAAAGTGATGCAACTAAACATTCCTAAGTAATCTGGTCAAACTAATATTAAAATAAAGAAAATAAGTCAAGTTTTACTTTAAGTTTCATGGCCACAAGATGGCGAAATTAAGAATAAACTCACTGTGGCTTTAACTCTAAATGGGCAGATTTTTTGGTACATAAAAAAAGTTGTGTCTCAACTTTAAAAACAGTGCATTTCCTAATGGCTATTTAAACTGAGTAAGCAGTTCATATAGAAACATACAGGGTGGCTCAACTAAAAGTTTCCACTCGGGTTATTTTGAAAACAAATAATATTGAAAAAAAAACCCTGAAACCGGTCGATTTATATTTGGTGGGGGACCAATTTTTATGGTAACCCAAGGGATAACCCCTTACCCCGTTATGCGGGGAAACTACCCCTTCATAAATCTTAAATGGTAATAAGGGTCGATTTTAAAGCTCCTACTGTTCTCTATACAGCTGTCATATTTTAGTTATACCACTTTCACGTTAGATACGTAAAACGTGTTTTTAACAAGTGACATGCGTTAAAAAGGGTTTTAAAGCTTGATTTTGTTAACAATTGGTTGGTTTCAGACTATTTTTCAAAAATTGCTTGTTTTCAAAATAACCTGGGTGGGAACTAAAAGTATTTTGAAAAAAAAAGTCTGAAACAGGTCAATCCTTATTTGGTAAGAACCAAATTATGGTTGTAATTATTTTTAACACAATCAAACTATAAAATGCCATCTGTTAAAAACACTTCAGAAATTTCTAACGTGAAATTCTATAACTTATCAAATATTCCATAAAATTAAAAAAAAATATGTCAGCAATATAGAGAATAGTAGGAGCTTTAAAATGATGTATCACTCGACCCATAATGTCATTTAATATTTCTGAAGAGTTACCATATAAATTGCAAGTTGGTAACAGAAAATAAAACTATCTTTTTCCAAAATTTAGGCCAACGTTGCCACAGTTTATAGTACGTACCGAAAAATATTCAAAACAATCCTATATGTAATGGGAAAATAAACACGAAACCCAGTAAACTCAAACGCGTAAAGCCTTCGTAAAAGTTACAAAACATTATTCTTTTTAAAATAAGTTACATATTTGGTCCTCTAAATGTGCCACACTGGAACCTCAAAATGTCCGGCTCGTGGTGGTTGTAACAGTTAAATAATATTTACGTAACATGTTCTTTTAATGATTTGAAACAATGATGTAACATAACACACGTTCCTTTAATTAATAGTCCATAACAATTACAGAACATAAGAATCAATTACCTAATGGAATATCTTATTTTTATGATTTATAAATTATAACCAATATAAAAAATATGTAACTAATAATGTGTACTGCTGATGTTAAAATAAAACGAATTTAATCCATTATTCGTTCATTGTATCCATAGCAGAGATATGGAGACGTGTGTTTCGTGCTCATAAGGACTCATCACTCATAACAAGCATACCATACTGCTAATTCTTAATTATGACCCGCATTTAGCAGAAATCACGACTTGAGTTGTTGGTTGTTGCAATCGAATGATGGCTTACTTATAAAGCAAGCACCGTGCATTACTCTGAGTAGAACTTGTCAGCGCCATCCAGAGTTCATTGTGGAACTACTCGGGTTAACACTTGGCAGTTCCCCAATATTTATGTAACATTTATGTAACATTGGTTATATAGCAGATGCATCACAAACGTTTGTAACAGTTACTAAACTTTTGTTACATAACAAAAAGTTCTTTAGCTGTGATAAAACACTTACGTAACATCAGTTATATAACAGATACATCACAAACGAAGTATATGGTTTGTAACAGTTACAAAACTTTTGTTATGTAACAAAGTTCTTTAGTTGTGATAAAACAGTTATGTAACTGATCCCTTTGTGTTTACTGGGAAGCATGTATTCAGCCACCGTAATGAAAATTTTAGAGACGGCGTTAAAGTTAATCACGTCATTAAGAAAACATTTCTTATGAAAAAATATTTTTTAATCACGTGTTTAACGTTAACGACGTCTCTAAATTTTTCATCGCGGTCGCTACATATGCGCTGAAGTGTTTAAAATTTCCTAGAACCGTCACAAACAAAAGCACTTTTTGCACAATAAATTAAACCATTTTTAGATGAAATGGTCAATTAAAAGGTCAAATTTTTCAAATAATTTTTTTTGGAAATGGTTTCAACAGTATGAATCTGGCAACAATGTTATTTTATTTAATGATAATTCTATTAGAAGTGTATTTTCTTAAAACAGTAAAGGTTTGAAAACGTATTTTGACAATCTCCAAGAAAATGCAGTAGGGTAACTATGGTCCTATTGGCGATTTTTAGATTCTAGACGCCCTCTGGTGGAATTTTATGAACTACGCGAAAGGAGTAAATGTAAAAAAAATACGTTTAAATTATGTACTCGCGGTGATAAAAGCCGAATATTACCTGTTTATTGTAGTTTTTGTTTAAAATATAAATAAAATAGGAATTTTTTTTACTCCTTTCGATCAGCTGTTTCCGTCAAAACAGCGCCCCCTACAAGTAGGTAAAATTCCCAATAGTAAAAAAAAGATAATTAATACACTCTGCAGCTCGTGAATGAGCTGCAGGTAATATACTTTAGATGTTGCTAAATTGTCCATTTCTTTTTTAGTTATTAACTTAAAAAATACTGCGAATAGATTTTTTTTAAATATTTTTTTCCGGCGACCATATGAGAAAATCGTATATGTCATTCATATTAGTGGTTTAGAAAATCTATCATTGCTACATTAGTGACTTTGGGTTTCTGTTTTGTAACTCTGAGATACTACTTATAATTTTCGATAGATTTTAAATAAAAAGGAATATTTTTTATTCGTTTCGATCAGTTGCTTCCGCCAAAACAGCGCCACCTACAATTAGGTACATTTAACGAAAAATATTCGACTAACTTCAATGTCAGCTGATGTCAACACAGGTTATGTTATGACTTTTTAGATGATAGTACAAAATATTAATAATGGTCGCAAAATCTCCGTGGTCGACGGAAAAATAGCGTACGCAACACGCAAGAAAGTGAATTTCGTGCTCGTGTAATATCCTTATTCGGCTAGCGCCTCGTTCTGCTATTTTCACATTCGCACAAATTCTAAAATTTGACAATTACTGTATCTTTTATTTTAAAAACTGGCATAGAGGGCCAAACAGCGCCATCTCTTGGTAATCGAAATTCCCAATACATTCTATTTCGGTACTCTACCAAAAGTCTCTGAAAATATAGCGAAAGTTTATATGCGCTTGTTTTGGGACACTCTGTATAGCGGTTCATATAAAAATATCAAATAAAGACAACTATGTTTTTTAAAATATATGTTTTAATGTATTAGAGAAGTTGTTCAATCAATTGGCGAAAACTTTTAAATTTTCTACGGTGCGCCACTTCTTAAAATTATGATATTAACATCAAACCCAAGATATATCTAATAAAATTTGTAACAATGATTAATGGTGCAATTCTGTGGAAAACTATAAGTCCTTACAGGAAATATCTATAAAAGAACTCTGGAACCTGTCCATTAAAACCCTGCAAGGTCTTAAGCCCGATTTACAACCTACCTAAATATAAAAGATAGTGCCAAACGTAAGAACGGAAGTATACAATTTCAATACTTCCATTTATAACTAACCTAATTCCAAAATGCCGATTTATGACCAAGATAGTGAGTGATAAAACCAAGAAAGTCAGTATAAAATTTCAACTTCCCATTTATAACAAAAGTAGACTTGGGTTATAAATAATAAAAGGCTATGAAATAAATGTATTTTATTTCTTAAGTTTATCACTGTGCTTATGCTTAAGTATGTTATAAATTGGTCTTTACAGGTTTACACAGAATTGCACCTTGCTCCATTACTTTGTTTAACTGAATCAAGAGGTAAAATGTAAATTTTGGACATTAATTGTTTTAATGTTTTATGGGGTAATTCTGAACAAAAAATGTTAGCCGTAATAGTGCTGTTAAATTAGACATGATGTCAAAAAATTCTGTAAATTTTACTGTAACTTAACAATTTATAATTCATTTTCGGTTTTTAAATAATATCCATCAAAATAATAATGTTACATTAATGTATAATCGATCATAATAATTACATTACATTGATGTAGAATGTTTTTAACACCGAAACTATTATTTTACATCGCTGATAAGTTACAGCAAAGTTTACAAAATAACATTTTTTTTCAGAATGACCCCATTAGTTTGAATTTATAGGCGGTATTCACCTCATATTATATCTAATAAAGTTGGATGCAAGATTAAAGAAAAGTTTTTATTTTCTATCTTTTAAAAATTTTGAACTTTAGTAAGATTAACTGACTAAAGAGGTAAAATGTAAATCTTAGACTGTAAATTTTTTTAATGTCATAATGTCGAAAGATAAAATAAAATGTACAATTTGTACAAATTATTATTATTGTAACTACAAAAAGGCATTTAATGAAAATAAAAAGATTCCACTGCATATTTCCACAAATTGGTTTTATATTTATCGTAAATATCAAATTATTTTCTTTTATAAACATATCAACAATTTGCATAAATCCAAAAGTATTTACAAAATTAGGTTTTGGTTTAATTCTAAAAGAAAAATCGTTTGTGCATTTGGAAAGGAAATAAAAATAGTTTTCGTGAGAAAATCGTGGGGGATAGTGACAAGATGCCAACTACATAAAATAAAGGGTTGAATGTGTTATAAATATAAAAAAAAGTAAACAAGGGGTAAGAGTGCCAAATTTGTGAGTTACGTACTGTTCACAAATGTGGCGAGAAAGGTTGTTGGTCTCCAATAGCTAAGGTAACATTGGAAATGCATCATCTTAAGGAACGAATATTATCACCAATTTTCCGAGACGACCAGCTTGATGCGTTTTCTTTTTGGAAAAGAAAGCGCTTGCTTGGGTCAGTGATCGAATGTGACGGGGCTTTAGCCCTGACGTTTACCCTGGTTGCGCATGCAGGTAGAAGCGACAAAAGGAGGAGAAAAGCTTTCGATGACTTACCTTGCTGTGTTGTGCTGATGTTGGTGTTACTGGAGCTGCTTCTGTTGGGGATAGAGACCCGTCTGTTGCTGATGTTGAACATGGAAGTCTTTGCTCTTGCACACTCGCCAGTCTAAAATGTCATTTAAAATTATTCCAAATTACTTTTAAAAATAAATTATTTCATTTACTTATTTTTAAATTTTCTTAAATGACGTTTTACCTTTTAAGTGTGACTAGCGTTCCTGTTAGTTTCTTACACCTTCTTAGAGCACTCTCCAATCTTTCAGGCTCCTCTTTCAAAAACTGTTCTTCACGTACAACTTTTTCCATTTCGCTACTCAACATAGACTTCATGCTATCTTGCAGAACTGGGAATCTAAAATTACAGTTTATGAAAATACTTTTAGGTACACAAGAAATAATAAATATGTACTTATTTATATAGTTCTATGTTATAATACCAACATTTAAAAATTGCAGGCATTGTTCATTTAACCTATATAAACTATATTTGACCAAAATCTGGTGATATTATTACCTTAATTTCAAATCTGCCACCGTTTTTGAGCTTTTGCTGAGTACCAGAGCCATGTTTTCAACGTCAGACATATTAACCCGTGTTTTACGGTTAATTACATTTCCTCTCAATTCTTCTACTGTAGATTCAAGATCACTCAAATCTGTTTCAAGCCGTATCATTTCTTGCTTGTATAAATCTTCTTCTCGGCTTAAACGAACTCTTTCTTGGTCATTACCTTAAATTATATTTAAATAAAACCGGTACTCTAAAATTTTGGTATTTTAGAGCTTTATCAATATTTAAAAAAAATGTGTCCAATAACCCAATGAAAATATAATTATTTCAAATTATTCTTGATATCAAAGATTTTTAAGGAAGAACTGGAAAAAACATTTACCTGCTTGCCAAACCTGCTCTCCTCCTGCAAGTAGCATGGCTCTAATTTTAATAAAAGTATCTCTGATGGTTTCTCTAACTGAATGTGCTTGAGCTTGTGACATCCTTCTCAAATTACGCACTTCAGCACGCAAATCTTTGGCCTTCTTTTGCAATCCTCGAAGTTGATTGTACATTTCAGGTGTTAACTGTAGATCTCGATAAATGTGTCTTCCATCATACTGCCCAGGAGATAAGGAAGCAGGTTTCGGCGGAGGAGCTGGCTTAAGACGATCGCGTTCTGCAGATTCACAGATATTTAGTATTATCTAATTTTTGATAGTAGTGCCAAAAATTGATTGGATTATGAATCATAAATTTACTATAGGTATATTGTCTATATCTATATAAACATCTAGAAGGATTTTATTTTTTCAGATTTTAGATTCTAGATTCTAGAATAAATCTACTCATACCTATCAAGAAATTGTGCAATGTAAAATTAGAAGATTCTTCATAAAAATAGGAAGATTAGGAACAATTTGGCAATTCTCTTAACACCAAAAAGTTAATTTTCTAAGGTTCACAAGTTTATTTACCTCGCATAGTTTGTGTAATCTTTCTGGGTTTCGAAGTTGTAAACCTATTTTATTAATTTTTTGGAATTTAAAATCTTATAAGTATAGAAATTAGATATTTTAAAAGACATTTCTTTTAAGCCAACAACTTAAATTTTTTGAAGTGTTATCTTCTAGTAATCTTGGGGTAACTGTCAAAGAACAGCAAAATATAGGTTTTGGTAAAATCAAACTGTTTGTTTTTCATACTTACTCTGAAAATTATGATAGAAAGAAAAGTAATATTTTCAACAAATTTTTATAGCTAAGTACTTAATATAAATTGGTATACTTAATATGTAACTATACTTTATAATCCATTCAATTTTCAACAAATTGCATTATTGAACAATGAATTATTGATTATTTACAAGATAATTGAAAGGTTAGTAAAAGGGTAAATATAACGATGCACAACAAGAGTAAAAAGTAAGGTTTATAGAGAAAAACAGGCACATTTATATTTTTCTTCTTGTAAAAGGTCTTACCCTGCGAGGAGGTCCTAGGAAGTGTTGAAGACTTAATGGCAGGCTTTGTGGGTTTAGTATCCGCTACAGAAAGCAGCAACCATAGAATAAATTTGGTTAATTAAACGGTTTTTTTTTGATACTTACGCATGCAAACTTATAAAAAAACCAAGACAAAATAAAAAGAATCATATTTTACTGTAATCAATTTTATTATTTAACTAAATACAATTAAAAATAATAATTGTTAGTAAGTACACTAGGTATAATATAATTCTAAGGTAAGTTCAAATGAAATTCTACGTACATTTTCAATAATACAAGTCGTGGTTTTTAAAGAACTACTTAAAATTATAAAAAAATGAGGCCAAACACCCATGCTTTACGTGCTTTTTATTTTTTACCTGAATGCTGTGGGCTGTGCTGTTTTGGCGAGTTCATATCTGGTGGTTCGTCGCTAAATGATACTGACTTCTCAAATGAAACCGACTTATCTAAAACATCAAACATAAACATAACATAAAGTTTAAATAATTTTGTTCACAAAAAAACATTGATTAGAAAACAACGCACATGCGCAATTTTGTGGTTATAAAGTTTGCAATTTTTTTCGATTTCACATGCCTTTTTCGTTTTATTCATGGTATTTTTAAGCGTTTTGAATTTTTTAAAGTTTTTACATGCTTAGTTCAAAGGCATTCCAATTATATTTAATTATCAACTTACGACAACCGCCTTTACCCAATTTGGGGGGTTTTGTTTCAGATCGCACGTAGGTGTCATCTGCCAACATAGACAACAAATCATTTACACACGCAACAATCTGTCGCAACTCAAAAATTTGCTAATAATTATGTGGATTTATGTCGTTTCCTTAATTTGTTTTAGGTATTACAACTTTTAGTACGATTTAGAAAGGATAATTAATTATGGGTTTGTTTTTACAATAATATTATGAAATCAAAATTATGGCGTGAAGTTTATAATACTATACTTTAAAAAAGAATTTTTTCAAATTATACAGGGTGTCCCAGCGCTGCGAGGAAGTTACATTACTCTAATATGAAAAAAGATATCGACATAGTATACGTTTTATTAACTGGAACACCCAGTATATTATAATATTTTTGGATTCCTTATCAAAAAATAATCGTACTTGTATAACCTTTTATGAGTCTTTCTTCACTCGTTTTCCTCATATTTGCCATTTAAGCGAAAAAAGAAACATTTTTGAAAAATGCTTTAATCAAACCGCATGATACGCAAATTGACCAATTAAGCGAAATTTTCGAATGGAGTATATATTAACATCAAAGGAATTTTTACAAGCTTTCTATTGATGTAATGTTTGAATAATGTTCTATGGCCGCATGCTAATGGCTTAGGAGATATTAATACCCAAACAGAGAAAATGTGAAAAAATAGACAAAATAGCGCTTTTGGTGACTTTTGTTGACGATTTTTTTCAATGTCTTTCTCTATTTTGCTCTTTTTAATAATGCTATTTTATCACAATAGTGGTTTTTGTTGTTTTACAACACAATTGTAATCTAAACTCACTATTATCAATTTTGGCTTTCTAAGTCTTATGATATAGCCAAGAAAACGCTTATTTTGTTGAATTTATATGTTTGTACGTTCATTTCTGTACTTTGATAATAGCTAAATAACTCGTTTAAAGAAGAAATGGTAAATATGGTGTATGCGCTTGGTGAAGCTGAAAGAAATCATCTTCTGGCTATCAGAATTTATAAAGCACGAAAGAATTCAAATAATGAGAAAATTGATGGAGCGTTTTGGAAATTCGGGCAGTGTGTTGTACAATAAAAAACTAATTGACTAATCAAAGCAATTCTGTTCTGGATGTTTTATTGATGGTTGAAGAAAATGCGTAGATTAGTACAAGAAAATTATCCGCCCAGACTGATGTTTCAAAATCTTCAGTCAACCGCATTTTGAAAGAACATCGGTTTCATCTACATCATATTGAATTGAACCAGGTACTGTATGGTAATGACTTCGAGAAGTGAGTTGAATTTTCTGTTTTGATACAAAACATGATAACCGCGGATGTAAATTTAATAAACAAAATTTTGTTTAGTGACGAAGCCACCTTCATAAACAATGGACCTGTCAACAGGCATAATATGTACTATTATACTTAAAACAAATGGTCCGTAAATGTTCAGGGAGGTAACCATATTGGGAATTTTACCTATCTGTAGGGGGGCGCTGTTTTGACTGAAACAGCTGATCTAAAGAAGTAAAAAAATCCTATTTTATTTATATTTTAAACAAAAGACCATATTTAATTTTATAGGGTGTCCTGCAACTACACCTACAACGTTTAACTGGTGATAGTAGACCTTCAGGTAAATAAGTCCATTTGGCATTATTTATCTATATCCAAAACTGCACGCCTAAAAGTTATAAGCTTCTGAAGTTCATTTTTAAAAAAATATTTTTTTTAATTGCTGCCAAAGTAATAAAAATTTTATGATGAAATTTTGTATGCATGCATTTTTATAAAAATCGCTCATTTGGTAAAAATTTTACCAATCCTTGATTGCCGGAAATGGTCTTAGGTGATACGAGAGACGAGAGGAGATAAAACACTTTTATCAGCGCGAATACATTTTTTTTTACTTTTACTCCATTTGCGAAGTTCATAAAATTCCACCACAGGGCGTCTATATAGATACTGGGTTGATAGAAATGAGTCTGTAAATTGGGCTGTCAGGTCTCCTGACTCAATCCCGATAGTTTTATTTGGGGTATGTAAAATATTTAGAGTATCAGACTCAACCCATAATATCTAAAGACACGGAATACCGAATAAGACAAGCATGTTAAATAAATCCAATATTTTATTCATTGAATTCTAACTTCAGTTTAGCAGCTTATCTTATGTAATAATTCGCTATTTTTCAACCGTACAGTCAATATTCTAATTTTTAGATTGATTACGATTCTTTTTGGTAACAAACAAAAGACGGCCTAGAAAAAGACATATTTTTCAATTTTTCTCAATTTGTATAATAATATCTTGTAAATCATTAACATGCGTCCATACAAACATTACATCAATAGAAAGGTTGTAAAAATGGCATCGATTGATGTTAAAATATACAAGGCGTTCTATTTAAAAATTTCGTTTAATTGGCCAATTTGCGTTTCATGAGATAAAACCTTATCACAAATTTAAATTTGACATGATAGCTGTAAACTAGACGATATTGATAATTTCAACCCAAAATTGTCATTTGTTTTAGAGCAGTGATTAAAAAGATTATACAGAGTATGAAAATTTTTTGATAAGGAATCCAAAAATTCATAATATTGGGTATTCTATTTAAAAAAAGCGTAAGTAACTTTGGTTCGCCGTCTTGGAATGGACACTCGGTATATTATAAAAATATTTTTAGAGTTTCGCCAAAATTAAACTAATTAAATTAATTTTTAAATTTAAATATTATTTTTAATTAACTTGACTTTATTTCAAAATATGAACTAGATGAAAACAGGAGTCACGTTGGTAAAATAAATGGGAAAAAGGAAAAAAATATAATATTTTTAAGATGAGATGTTTATTCATAATATTATAAAAATTTACACCGGTGTGTGGTAAGGTGATACATAAAGAATAGAATATTTGATTTAAAATCGAAAAAAAATTGATTCATGGTAGATTTTTGTTTGTCCTAGCAAAAGACGTCAATAAAAGGCCAACAATTTTTTTGGACTTTAGATCAAATCTTTAAAAATCCTTCTGGTATGACTTAGTCCAACACCTTATTTTCCAGTTAAAAAATGTATTGGGGAGTTTAAATTTTTTGTATTCTGTAGTATAATGATTCTTATTTAAAATTTTTGTATTAGAGTGATGGTTGAAAGCATGCAAATATATAAACAAAATATTAAAACGTAAAAAGCGTGTGTGATTCTACAAACCTGGCAGAGACTGCGAACTCGACGTGGAGTTCATGTCAAAATCGTCTCCTGCAGAAGAATCGTGTTGTTAGCAACTATACCCAAGCAAAACGCAAGGCCTTTTTCGTTAAAAGTGCAAACATTAAAAGCGCCGCTTTATGTGCGCCAACAAACACAAACGAACGCACACGTAGCCGCATCTAATGTTAACAAGCCTAAAATTTCTCATCGAAGCACGATTAACATCTATTTTGGTTAATTTCTTGTTTATGCATATTAAGTTTTTAGTCGGTAAAAACTTGATCGAATAAAATTTTGTAATCAACAAAACATGCTTAACTTTTGTAGTGATTGATTGGTTAAATTTTTCTTATTTATAATAATCATTAGCCAATTATTAATTTTTAATCAAAAAGATGCATGCCCAAAATAACATTCCAAAACATAAAATCCTGAACAAAACTTACAAAAAACCAACTTCAAATTATAACTTAGAAATTTCACGGTTTGGTTCAATCATGTTCAATGAAACACCATTAAATTCGGGACGATCCAAATAAGGAAAAAGCTTTCTAATTGCAATACCATTTTATCTTGAACATTTTTGTACGTGGTTTAGTGTTTCGTAGTGGAAATTTTTAAAACATGGAAATAAATATGCAAATTTTGTATAATTAGGTAATTTAGGTTTTTAAGATACATAGATAATATTTTAGTTATATTTCTAGGTTTCAGTTTTGAAAACAGTCGAAATTGATATTTTTGAAAGGATACACAAGTTATAAAAATAAAAATGGAAGCAGATATTTTTGAAACCAATAAAAATATTTGCCCCTAGCATTCAATTTAAGTTTAAAGACCAAACAAACAAGTTTTTCAAGTTACAAAATGAAATTATTTCTCTTCTTGACTTTATTCAGGAAACTATGTTCAAGTTACTTAAATTTAAAAACTAGCCTAGGTAGTAAATTTGGTAATATAAAAAATAATTTTTAATACCTGATTAATTCAAATAGATTTTTAATTTTTTTATTTTAAATAATTTTCGGTGTGTTTTGTTTTGTGTTTTTGGGTGTCTGAATCGCTCGATGCGTTTCAACCAAAATTCGATTAAACCTTAAATTTTATCTTACCTCGATAAGGGTCACGAGATGATGGCACTTGTAGGGTGGCAGGACTTTGTGTCAAGGCTTTTTGCACTAGCCCTGTTAGATTAGCAAGCTGTCTTTCCATATGTTCCACACGTATTCTACAATAATTGCTAGTTTATATTTTTTTCGAAACTCAATACAAATATTTGTAAGTGTTTATACCAAATACTAAAATGATTGAGGTAATTACGTAATAATAGTGCACATAAGGAGTGTAAGTAATTTGCATTTCCCACTTCCTACTTGGTTATTCGTGGGTGGACTGTAGTCCCAACCTTGAGTAATGAGTAAACAATTGAATTGAAATGTCTAAATGGGACCTCGATTGATCTAGGTAAGTTTTGGAATATCGTAGCCAATCTAAAGTTTGAAGGGTCTCTCTTGTAGTTGAGTCTACCCTTATTATCATTGTAGATGGAATATCTACTTGATTTATTTTCTACTTTATCCTTTATATTTTAAAAACTTTTTACTCATAAAAAACTTTTCCTGATTTGATAAAATAAATAAGGTACTTACACTCCTTGAATTATCACGACTTTGGTGTTATATTACTGAAAAATCACGACGTGTCTAAACACGTATACTTATTGAAAAATCGAGATTCAAGATAGTATAGTTTTTCACATATATTTTAGAATATGATTAATAAATTCTTGTTATTTCGAGGTTTTTATTTTAATCTCCTAATTATTTTGTTGGAAGTAATAACTTATAGCGGTTTCAAATTACTATCTGGATATATTTTTTTATTTAAATAAACAAAACGTTAAGTTTCAAGTGAAAAAACTTGATATATTACCTCGTTGCATCATAGGGTGGTGCTGCTGGAGCTGCAAATTGAGTTCTAGGTGCAGGACGAGGTCCTGTGGGCATTTTGACACCATACAACGAATACTGTTCATCCAATAATTCAGTGTCACTGAAAAATAAAAAGTTTTAATATTATCATCATATTTTTTATTTCATTATGATTGATTATAAAGCTGGTAATTTTTACTCCTTTTTGCCATTTATATTCAAGTACCTAAGTCAATAAAAAAGTACAGGTAACAAAGTTCAAAACAGTATTATTTCAGAAAATCAACTACATATTTTAGCTTGCATAAAAATATAATTTTTCTTCAAACGTCATTAAAGTACAACCTTATGTGATGCTTGACATGTTTTAACAAGTCATTTTATGTTCCTTGACTCCATCGTCATATTCGTGCATTTCCGAAGAAAAACGGTTACAATCGGGTCTACTTTGGATTGAGAAGGATTAAAAAGGCGGAGTAGAAATGCATTTTAGGGAACACAATATACACTAACATTGTATTGTGTGTTGTATGTAAATTAAACGTCAAATTTTAAAATTATTTATTATATTACTATTTTAAAAATTTCGACGTTTGAAGAAAAAATAGCATGGTTTAATCCAAGTAAAAGAACATTCTGTGGCTCGAATGTATCCGCAAACCTACATGCTCGTCCCAAAAAGTACTTCTTTTACTCCTAATAAAACAATATACTATTTTAATTGTAATATTTATGCTTCTCATTTTACTCATAATTTTTAGGAGTAGTTTTCAAACAAACAAAAAGAAAATATTTTTTAGTGTACTAGAAACATTTTCATGGTTGTAATAACGAAAATAATGATTTAAACGTAATGCATACCTAATTTCTTCATCAATGACTGGTGTGATTGAACCTGACCTAGTTCCATATTGGCTATAATATGGATCTTCATATCTTGAACTTCTTTCAGGTGATGACATGTATCCATCTACGCAAATAACCCCAATTAAATTAAAAACAACTTTAAACACATTTATAAAAGATAGGACTACAAAAACGCACTACTTTCAAAAATTTAACACTTAAAATAATTATAACAACAGGCAAATAATTATATAATATACAATTTTGTCAAAAAAATAACGTGCTCCAATCCTATCATAATAATAACTAATAATAAACATGAGGTGATTTTAAGAAAATATTGCAAAAATGGTGATGATAGCGATGAGTATTGATGGAGGTGATATATTGACCGACCTGGTATATTATAAAGGGAGTTGTTGGGCCTTTGGAAGGAAGCAAATCTGTCGGGGGCACGGGCCCCCTCGCCGCTTCTTACAGCAGCACCACTAGAGTATGCACGCTGGGGTTTTGGGGGTGCACCTTACAAAAAATTCAAAATAACCGCAACAATTAGGAAAAAAATTAAAATCAAAATATAAAATTATACATACTTAAGAAGAAGTTTTAGTAGTTTATTTTATTAAAAATCAAGAAGAAAATTGTAAGTAGTTTGAAAAAAAAAATAATTAGTAAGGCTCTTCCTCATTTATTTATTAAGAGAATACAACTTATGAAAGCGAAGCTTTTATTAATTTGGGATTTTTTTTAAGTTTTCTGAAACTATCGTACTTCGAAATCGATATTTGGTTTTACAGTTTCTGGGCATACATTAGCGAAGCCTTGAAAAACTAAAAAGCAATGCCTATTACTATAAGTGTAAGTATCATAGTTACAGTTTAGTTAAAAATAAATATTGTATTTGGAGGTCGATTTTTTAACTTAGCGACAATAAAAAGTTTAATTTTTTTACTTAAAATTTTGTTCCAAAATCGACTCGGATGCAACTGCACATTGTGTCTAATATGGCCTTAACGAAAGTAACGCATAATAGGTGTAACTTTTTTTAATTTAAATAGTTATAAAAATGAAAACAAAAGCTTTCTAATTCATATTCATATTTTGGCGTTTTTGGTTTATTCATGTGTTTCCCTATTTTTAATAATAATATCCTTTATTACCAACAAGTTCTTGAAGAGCATGGACATTTTTAAAAATATTAAATAGTGGTGAGATATTGAAATGATTGGAATTGGGAATTTTATAATAAAATGTTAGATCGAGAATGAATACGAGAAACATTAAGTGATATTAATGCCATAATAACCATTAATGATTTTATAAAGGAAACTAAAATCAGGTCTACATCATTTTGAAGATCAGTACAGTCTGTAAGATTTTCTATACATTTCTATATTTTCACATCAACCGCATAAATAGGGTTTTTTATGACTTGCCAGATCATTGATATACAGAACGAAAAGTACTGGTCCTAGATTGGAACCTTGGGGAACCCCACTAGTAACTCTAATTTCTAACCACTAAACATTACAACTTGGACTCATTAAATAAATAAGACGTTAAAACAATTGTAACATTATTCGTTATTCGGTATATCAAAGTTGCGGGACTTATCAAGTACAATATGATGTGGTATACGATCGAACGCCATTGATATTATTTGAGTGATATTAAATAAGTTACTGGAAGTTGACCGTTTAGGCATAAATCCATGTGCAGGAGGTAACACTAGTGGTTCCAGAATATACTTCTTCAAACAATATTGTTTCAAATGCTTTTGAGAAATTTATTAAGATAGACATTGGACTATAATTTGCAACATTACTTTTTACTACAGATTTATATACAGTTTCTGGATCCTCTGCAGCTTCTTCGCCCAGATCTACAATACCTGGAATGCTAGAAAAATCTTTAATTGAATTTAAATAAGCCCAAAACTTATTAGATCGTTTTGAATTTCGTCTTCTGAACGTTTAATTATCAACGTCTTTTTAAATGTAAAGATCATCATTCAGAAATCTATGTATAGGCTTAGAAAATCAACTTTTTTAAAACTATAATTATCACTATCACTAAAATTTATGCAGATGTTCTTCAAATAACGCCATCTTAAAGAAAAGTGCAGGATGATGTAAATCTTTCTTGACCACTCTCACTCTCTTTTATTATACATATAACTTATTTGACTAGTTGTCAAAATGAAATCTAGAATTCTATCATTGTTGTTTGAGCCTAGAATTATGTTGGACAATAATTTAAAAATTATTTAAACAAAATTATCATCCCAATATCTTCCAAAAAACTTGTAAACTTGTAAAGTGTGATTATAAAATCACCAACAATAATATTTGTGGTAATATCACGAAAACTTTCAATAGTATCAAAAAGTTGAATGTATGTTTGAAGGCTTGAGTTAGGTGCAATATAGCAGCATACCAAATAAATGAAGCTGGTACAGCCATATCAATCAAAAAAAGCTAAATCAATTTTCACATATCTTCTCTATACATTCAAAAAATCGAAAATAAGTTGTAGTTTTCTTGGGGTTTGTTTTTAAAGAATATAGTAAAATACGCGCAATTTTTACTTCACAAAGACAAAGATTGCAAAAAATTATAGCCTGAAGATTCTACCTTTCAGAACGAAATACCAAATACCAAATTGGGAAATAAGTCACTACTTGAGAAAGCCAGATTTCAGTGATAAAAAATATGCCACAGTTATCGAAAATCTTGCTTTTTTTGAGCGTAATCCTCTTACATTTTGGTAGTACATTTTTAGTTCTGAGATAAGTTGTTGCTGTTGGGTACAAATTAGTTTTTTTCTTGAAGTAGATTTGGAAATTAATTAATTTTGTTGCTATAACAACCAACTATGTTTTTTTTGCACATTTTATAAAAGCATATTTTTTGGTATTTTATCATAATAAAAAAATAAGTGTCTCCCTTTTTATAATCCGCAAATGTTTATTTGGGTGGTGAACAACCAGTTTCCTGTGGGTAACTAATTCTTTTTTGAATGCCGTAATTTCTTAAAAAGTAAAAAAAAAATCTAGTCTATTTTTTCTTTTTATTTCTTTTATTATGATACTATTATGTGTTACTTTTATTACAATATGTATTGTGTAAGTAATATGGATAATAAGAATATTTAAAAATTCTTGGGTAATATTTTACTACTTGAAGCTGTTTCTAACACTAACATAACTTTGATTTTAAAATGTACTAAAAATACCATTTTTTTTAAATTATCTTAGGATACGGTTACAATTATTATAATTTAAGAATGTCAAATATTTTTTTTGTTAAATATCCCTAAATTCTCAGCAATTTCTGAGTATATTATTTTTATTTTTTATAAAAAAATGTAGATTTTAAGCTGTAACTTCTGTTTTTCAAAAATTTACCCAAACAAACGTAAAAGAAACTCAATTCAAAAATAATTAGGAAGGTTAGTTTTAATAATAATAATTAAAGTAAATTTGGCGGAAAATAATCGGAACACAAATCGCATGCAATTTGAACAAGCATGTCAGTCATGCGACAGATAGGTATAATATGCGCTTTCCAAAATTCTCTTTTAAATTTATTTGCAAAATTATTCTAATTTGGTTTTTTTTGTACCTGTTGGTAGGGTTTTCAATCTTTCTGGTGGTAGACTTCCAACTGCTGGGGAATAGGCCCTTAAAAGACCAGCACGTGGTAAACTAGCTGTTGAACCTATGTAATATGGAGCACCTTTAGCTGCACTTCCCTGAAAAATTATAATGGAAATAATATTTATTACTATGATTTTATAAATTACATATTTTAACAACAGGAAATATAATAAAAATAAACTTTAAGAGCGTTCGCATAAAACGAAAATGATTTATACATAAATCATTTTTTTATTTGACACATTTTAAATTTTTTTTATGAAATTAATGTTTTTGACGCCTGACGAAAAAATTAGTATGTTCTTCATTTTCCCCTATTTAAACCTAACGATTTTTTTCTAAGCTTTTTAGTTTGTTAGATATTCATATGTCTCAAGTCAAGCTTTGTATATGTATATTTGAAAATATGCTAAAATCACGTTATATTCTTCACTAATAAATAAAATTTTCTGCGAAGACTCAATGACGCTGGATTCTACACAATCGCATATCCAGAAGACATTGCAATTCTGCTCACAGGGAGATACAAAAAAGTTCTCTGCGAATTAATGCAGAGGGCTCTAAATACTCTCGTTGGTTGGTGCAAAGAACAGAATCTATTAGTCAATCCAGCTAAGACAGAGTTAGTTCTATTCACAAAAAAGAAGAAAGTGGGAAATATGAAACTTCCCACACTCAACGGAACGCAGCTCAGCCTACTCGGCGAAGTCAAGTACCTTGGAATCATACTTGACAGGAAGCTGAGTTGGACCTCCCATGTAAAGAGCAATCTAGATAAGGCATGCATGGCGATTTGGCAGTGCCGTCGTGTCGTGGGCCGATCCTGGGGACTATCCCCGAAGAGCACCCAATGGCTCTACACGGCCAACGCTATGCTACGGAGAACTTATTTGGTGACCAAGAACCAGACAAAAAACACAACTGGCACAAATTACTCACGTCCAGAGACTAGCTTGTCTGGCAGTAACTGAAACTTTGAAAACAACCCCCACCGCAGCAATGGAGGCAGCGCTCTGCCTACCTCCCTTAAATATCTATGTGGAGCAGATGGCAGTACGCTCCCTCCTAAGACCGCGAGAAGGAAACCTCCTGAACGCAAGTTTCGAAGGAAGTAGGCACCTAAAAATCTTGGGAGAGCCACACAAACGTGAGCCACTCCTCGGGATAGGGACATACTATAAACCGGTAAAGTACATCTTTACAAGGAGCTATCGTATTGATTACACACTCGAAGAAAACAGGAAACTAGATGTGAACATTTTCACTGACGGGTTTAAAAAAGAAGGCAGATCTTTGATAGGATTCTTCTCACCTTAACTAGATCTACAAGACAGTATCCCCTCGGTGACCATATCACAGTTCTTCAAACAGAACTGGCGGGTCCAGTGCACGGGGCCAGAGAACAGCGGAGAAAGAACTGCGCAATAAAATGATTCGCTTGTGGACAGACAGCATGACGGCAATATTAGCCTTAGGGAGACTCTTGGCTTCTTGGGTAGTAACAGAATGCCTTCAAATGCTGGAGACCCTAGCAATAAACAACATAGTAGAAATCATAGGGATTAAAGGACATTCAGGAAACCAAGGCAATGAGAAGGCGGACGAGCTAGCTCGAAGGAGTGGTACCCAGCAGTTTGTTGGCCCGTAGCCTTCAATGCCCCTAGCGAATTCCACTATTAATGCCTTGATAAAAGAGCACTCGCTGCGACAACATGCCAACAGATGGCTAAAAACAGAAGGCTCATCCGAGCACCAAACCTGAAACAGCGAACTACTGCCTACAACTAATGAGGGATAAACTCAGAAAGCTCATAGGAATATGGACCGGGTACTGCCACGTAAACAAACATCTACATCGGCTGGGAATAACAAAAGATCCCCGCTGTCGCAGATGTGAAAGAGAAGATGGACACTTGCTCTGCTACTGCCCCGCGCTATCATCAATCAGAGGATCCATGCTTGGGGACTGCTGGCCAAGTATGGCCCACATCAGTGAGATTCCACCTGGAGATCTTCTCAGGCTAGCCGAAACAATCGGATGGACGGGAAGGAAGCTCACTGAGCGGAGGGGAGTTGGTAAAATGGGGCCAACTATGGCGGCCTAATTGCCTGTGGAACTCAACCATACCCTCGACCTAAATCCAGATCCAGAACTTATACCTAATACAAACTACAAATCAACAAAATTTTGCGTTTCTTCACGTACCATAATATTCTCAAACAAAAAATGTTGCTTGATTTTTCATTGAACTGTACTAAAATACAATATTTTTTTTCACCATTTGGTAAATGAAGAACTAGGAACTGAAAATTTTCAAAATTTTGAAGGAAAATAAAGGAGTTTTAGAATTAAAACAAAACGCTCTTTTAATTTGGTTTTTTCTTATCGGCTGTTTCCACATTTTCTGTAATACTGTTGTTAGAAAAAAAAACTGGACTTGGATTTTCGCCATAGGTCGGGGTACTCTCGGATCGGCGGATTTGATGAGAAATATAAGATAATCCTTCCATGGCTGCGGGGGGGGGGGGGTGCATATTCAGAAGAATAAGATTTATCGAAATATACAAAGTATTTCATTTGAAATACAAATTTTGTTGTGATATGTTCAAATGCTGGCTTGTTTTATGAAACTTATTTGAAACAGTTTTTACGGTTTAAAGCATATTGAGGTGTTCTAGTAATATGTATTGAATAAAATTTCAAATTTTTATGATGGTATTTTCAATATTAAAACAGTACAAGAAAAATATGTATATTCTGCGTTCGCTTAAAAAAATCATATTTTCATTTCGTCAAAAATGCAATATTAATAATTTAGGTTACACATTTTAATAAATTACATAATATTTATACACTTAGGGCCGATTGCACCTTTGCAAAATTACAGAAACACAATGAAAACTTTATTATTTACATAAAAATTTCTTAAACTAATTGAAGTTACTTGAGGCAATTTTATAAAGACAGTTTTTTCTACCATTAAAATTTACTCCTTGAAAAATCAAAGGATAACCAATAAATCAAATAAAATTCAAATTTGTTTTTAAAACGATTTACCTCAAATAACTTCAATTAATTTAAGAAAAAATATTTTAGTAAAAAATATTTTGGACCTGAAATTTTAATATATAAAAATAAATTTATCTTTATTTTTTCATAACTGGCTTTATAAGATTACATCGGTTGCAACTTTATAAAATATAGTCAATTATAGTGCGATTATATTTTGCTCTAGAGCTCGTTTAGGAGAGCAAACTTTCTTAGTGGCCATTTAGGCAAGAAACTTGCACTTTAATGATGCCCTTCCTTTAACAAAGAAATTGTGCTTCACGCCAGGTGATGCTACACATTTTTTGCTTTAGCTAGAAAATGTTTTTCATGAAATAACATAATGGGGTAGAAAGCTCTATTATATTATTTGATTTATTTTAGTTTTCCTACGCTAGTCTATTAGATAAAAAATATTTACATAACAAAAGAAATACTTTTAATTTTTGAACATTTTACAAAATAATTAATAATTATAAAAACAGCGCAAAACAGGCTTTTAATTATACCAAAGTTAACGACTAGAAATTTTAAGTTTGAAATTAATTTATCATCATTTTGGTTAGATAATAAGGTATAGTTTTACATGTAAAGTAGTATAAAATTACCCCAAACTTAACAATTCATTTAAATTAATTTATTACACTTTATAATTTTAGTTCATAAATATTAATTTTTTTGAAGAGGTGCGTAATATTTTAAAGGAAAGTTGTTATTATTTATTATAAAATAACCAGTAGCATAAGTTATTTAAGAATCGCTAATATTAATTAAGGAAAAAGCAAATTTTAAAGCTGTTAAAATTATTATAATGATCAATAACGATAGGTATGATAATAAGTAAATCATATTTCAAACACAAGTACTTCCTGTTTAAACAAAGTTTTAATTGAAAGTGAGTACAAATATACAACATCTCATAGATAATTGTAAATATATTTGCTGCTTCCAATGCATACTAATGAAAATATAACGGTAGTTTTTCTTTCCAAGTTTTTCTGTCGTAACCACTATTAACATATCCATACAAAGTGGGTAACAAGTGAAAATAAAAATAACTTGCAATTATTTTAAATTGGGTTTTTATTCCAAAAAACAAACGTTATAATTTATTTTAGAAACCTTTTTCACTTTTATTGTTTATTAAATATGATGATATTAAAAAATAAGTGCATTTTTTTAGTTTAAATCACCACAAAAATAATAATTTTGAAATTTAAACAATATTTAAATAGTAACATTTAATATCGCTAACGATTTTTGTAACAAAACAATTAATATTTTACACAATCAAAATTCACAGTCAATTTCAACAAAAATATTCAACCTAAATTACAATTTTAAAGAAATTTTTAACAATTTTAATCCATTTAATTACAATAATCATATATTTCATGATAGGATTAAAAATTGTACAAATGTAATATTTGATGATACTGAAAAACAGTTATTATCATTGGGTCTAAAGTTTTCTCCAGGCTTAAACTTAAAACCTAATTCTATAAAGTCACTAATAATTGACACAGCTTTTATTTTAGATAATTCTCGTCTCATTGAGAATGATTCTCTTATTAGTGATATTACCATGGTGATTAATAATATCATTAACTCTATAAATTTAGATTCGAATAAAAAGAAAAATCGAAAAGTATTATTGAATGTTATTGATTCAATTAAACACAAAATAGACTCAAATAAATTGTTTTTCATTAAAGCAGATAAAGGTAACTGTTTAGTAATTATGAAGAAATGCGAATTCATAAAAAAAGTTAACGAATTCTTAAATTTAAACAACTTTTCAATTATTAAGAATTCAATTATAAATAATTTCAACATTAAACTTAAAAAACTAATTAATGAATATCAAAATCTAAAGTTATATAAATTATTTGAAGTTCAAATAATGAACCCTTTAATTCCAAGGTTTTATGGTCTACCTAAAATACATAAAGGAGACAATTTTCCGATTAGACCAGTAGTATCATTTATAAATTCACATTGTTATTTCTTGATAAATATTTGAAAAACAACTTAAATTTTGAATTTAAATATGCCATAAAAAATAATTTAGAATTAATTCAAAAACTACAAAATATAACAATTGATCATTCTAAATATGTTCTTGTATCATTCGACGTAACCAATTTATTTACATCAATTCCAACCGTCGATTGTATTAATATATTAAAGAACAATTTAAATGACTCAAATTTAAATGATGAAATTTGTAATGCATTACTAAATTTAACTAACATATGTCCTGAACAAAATTTCTTTATTTTCAATAATCAAATTTATTCGCAAAAAACTGGATTAGCTATGGGTAATCCATTGTCACAACTCATGGCATATATTTTTATGAACAATTTAGAAAACATGTTATTTCTAAACAGTTGTTATTTTTCTCAAAATTGTATTTTTTGGGTAAGATATGTAGACGATTGTTTATGTATCGTTAAAAAGGAAGCCAATATAGATGTTTTAATGAATATTCTTAATTCTTTAAACAATTCAATTAAATTTACATATGAGTTAGAAAAAAACAATAGCATTCCATTTTTAGATATTTTAATTAACAGAACACAAAATAATATTTTTTCATTTGAAATTTATAGAAAACAAACTCATACAGATCATTGCATTGATTTTCATTCGAATCATCCTATGTCCCAAAAGTTGGCTTTTTTAAATTCTTCTTTTTATAGATGTTTTTCAATTCCATTAACATATCAAAATTTTAGTAAAGAAATTGAAAATATTCTTCACATTGCATTTAAAAATCATTTTTCAAAATTAACCATTTTTGAACATTTTCTTAAAATTAGAAGTAATTGTTTACATAAATATCTTAATAATGGATTATATTCCAAAATTGAAGATAAGATATATTTTTCGATACCATTTATTCCGAAAGTTTCTTACAAAATTTAAAATATTTTGAAAAACATTGACGACAAAATTATAGTAACTTTTAAAAAACCAACAAATTTCCAAAATATTTTCGTTAAAAACAAAGATCACATTAGTTGTATGCATAGAAGTGGTGTATATAAACTTGTTTGTAATTGTGGTAAAGAGTATTGTGGACAAACTGGTAGAAAAATTGCAACAAGAATTAAAGAACACTTGAGCAGTATACAACTAAATAAAACAGATTCAAATTTCGCATTGCACATTAATAATAATAATCATACGTTTGACTCTAAAAATTTTTGTTCTATTTTACATTTTTATAATAAAAGCAAAAAACTTGATTTGGCAGAAAACTTAGAAATTTGTTTTTCAAAAAGAAAAGACCTTAGCGTTAATGATATTATTAATTACAAATGCACAAAATTTTTTGATAAAATAAATTTATTATAAACTTATTATATTTTATTTTATATTTTACATCAAGATTTTATTTGTTTTACTTTACTTGTTATTTTAGTTTATAAAAAGTTTATTTTTTATAGTAATCTTTGTGAAACAAAATTTAATTTATTTACAATTTTTTACATAAGTCATTTTTATATGAATTTTTTAAAATATTTTTCAAGGTAATTTCTATTAATACTTTGTTATAGTATTATTTTTATTTTTATTTAATGTTTTATAGCCTGATGATGATCTAAGGATCGAAAATGCATTAGCTATTTTTAATAAAAAATTGTATTTCAAATAAAGGCTATAATTGAAAAGAAATTGATTTGATTTTTATAAAAGAATGGACCATGGACAATTATATTATTGATATAGTAACATTTTCCGGTATGATGGCATTTACCAAATTAAAAGTAAATAGAATAATTACTTTACACATACCATACATGTACAAAGTGAAACTAATTTGTTACAAATGTTATACTTCATAAATAGTAAATTTTAATTTTATAAAAGTTTATGAGTTTAATAAAAAATTTTAACTAATGCCTTTATACATGCAAGAGTAACTTAAATAATTTCCAATCAATGTCAAATTTTTTTTAATTATAATTTTCTGATAAATGTAGGATATTATATCTTACAGTACATTGACTAAAAGATACATCTTGGAATGTTTATTGTTTTGTGTATAAGTGGGAAGTATTAAAAACTGGATGAGTGGAGGACTGGAGCTTCTGTGTCGATGGATGATAATTCTTGCGTTCATCAAGACCGATTGTTTAGAAATGGTGGCATAGAATTAACCGTTTTAATGAAATAAATGCGGCGTGACACAGAAATTTGAGCCAAATATGTTAAAGTCGTGCATACATCTTGTTCCTTAGTGTGTGACTGATCACGAAAATGAACACTTCATAAAATATTCATGAACAAAAATTTAAAGGTAAGTGTTAGGTGAATTTATATAATATTTATTTAAATTACTTTAAGCTATAAACTTTTATGGTCTTACAAATTTTACCTGGTATTTTTTTAAATTATTTATACAAAAAAATGTCATGAGATATTTTTTCGTAAAACTTCCTAAACAGAACGGGCAATGAAAATAATGAAAAATATAATGCGGCTTTCTTTTGTTTTATATTCACATCAGGGCTCACTTTGATGTAGTAAAATTATGCACGGATGAAAAAAAACGTGTTTTTATTTCACAAACCAATGCATCAAAAGCTTCTTTTTGTATAAAGTTTCCTTTTTGTTATTAGCCAAGATTTTTTCATGTAAACTTGAGATGTATTTTTTCTCTATACTGAAATGAAATATTAAATTAACGCGTTTTTATTTCTTTAAGCTTTAGAAAAAATGAGTTATTTTATAAAAATATTGCTGGTTGGAGCTTGTGTTGCCAATGCCGAAATTGGGCAGAATTATGTTGGTTTAAAGAAAAGCTTTGAGGGGCCAGATATACAAAAAGTTAGCTTCACCCAAAGAGGATATATTCAGGTAAATACTTTTAATAAATTATTATATTTTTAATTTTTAAAAGCTTGAAAAATATTTAGAACGTTTCAACAGAATTTATAATAATACTGTTATAACTTTTAGTTTCTGAAGTACATCACTGATGCTCCTGTTATCACAGATTTCACGTTTTGTATTTGGGTTAGAAGTACCAATTTAACATTTTCACAGCCCCTTTTTTCATACTCACGTAAGTTACTTTTTTTAAATAAAAATAAAGTAGGCCTTTTTACAAAAAGTGAACTAGTTAAGTCACTCTCAGCTTCTACGATTTGTGATGCTAATGAAAAATCAAAAAAGTTTGTGACCGTTATATGTGGGCATTAGTAGCGGATAGGTCATATGAATGCCAAGTGAATTAATTTAGAAACGGTGATTATAAATTAAGACATGCGTGTTCGTCTCCAAGTACACTTTTAGTTTAAAGAAACATAATAAAACTATTTTAATTATACACATATTTATTTCTACTCTGTATGTTCATTATATTGATTAATTTCTGAAATTAAAAATTGATTAACATGCTTTTTTTGTAGAGACAAAAGTATTTTCATAATTTGGAATTTTTTGTAAAACATATTTGTTTTTAAATATTACGATTATATCATTTTAGGTCAAGAAACTCAGAGATTGATAAGAGTTTGGATTTCTGACCATGGTAAAAATTTGAACATGGCAATTTTAGAAAATGAAGTGTTTAAGGTTGATTTAAATATGATGGAAAAGTATTGGTATCACATTTGTCCTTCCTGGAACTCTAAAAAAGGTGTCTGGAATCTTTATTTAAATGGCAGACTTAAAGAAACAGGAATTGCAACACCTGTAAGTAATTTTGTAAAATCCATCACTAAATACATAAACTTCAATATCTTGGACATTGGACAATTTATTAAGTCAAATTTTGGAAAAGTCCATAATATCCCAATGAACCCCAATTTTATAATCAATAATGTTTCGGGTAAACAATAGTTGGTCACGAGACGGTTATTGATCACATACCCAATCTTGTGATGTGGCCAATAACTTACTCGTAGCCAACTACTGTACCGTTTATCCTACATGCATTTAAAAATCTAAAAATTCTCAAACTAATATTACCTCCGTTCGAAAATATGGTATACATTTCGAAAAAAAGATTTGGATTAATGAAAGTAAATTGCTTTGGTCTTTTTTTATTTTTATTTCTAAATATGTGACTGTGAACCAACAAATTAACAAATTGAACATAAATATTCTGTAATATATTAATATATTTAAAATTCGCATATTTTTGAAAAATATGAATTTTTATCAAAGTTATGTTCAAATACACAGAAATTAAAGAAATTAACCCTTAATAACCTGACAATAATTACTACAAAATAACTTAAAGTCCTCAATTTTTGGTAATTTTTTATTCTCATAATGTGATAAATTGTGGAAAATTAACGACTTTAACCCCCAGTATTATCAACTGACATTTAATTTTAAATAAGGTTTAATTTGACATATATAGTCTATTTTGCTGCTAAAACTCATTTAAACTATATTCAAACTTCATAAAAATACTATATATGTCAAATTAAATCTCATTTAAAATTAAAGGTCTGTTGATAATACTGGGGGTAAGTTGTTTTATTATACTACAGATTTATTATAATATTTCTTAAAAAATCATTCTAATTACCTAAATTAAAAATGTATATCTTATTATCGGACAACAAAATAACTGAAAATGTATACCATCTTTCTGGAAGGAGGGAGTAACATTATAAATTTTCAAAAAACATCGTTATATCAAATTTCTTTTTATGAACTATTTTTTAGCTTCGAGGTATAAAAATTCCTTCATCCGGCGACATAGTCGTGGGCCAAGAATTCACAGACTTCAATAAAGGTTTGGATGATGGAATTGAAGGCGATATTTACGGATTTAACTTGATTTTATCGTCAACAATAGCAGATACAGCTCCACTTTTGGAAGATGCAACACCTCCTTATTCCACCACACAAGTTTACAATCCAAAACAACACTTGAAAGAGGAAGATTTGCTGCGACCCTATTACTCCAACTACTACACTAATTACAATCAAAATTATTTCAAAAATCATGGGAAAAACGACTTGCAAAATTTAGAAGCTCAAGAAAGCAGCTCCATTCCTATTTATAGCAATTATCAGCAACAACCTACTTATAGGAAAAGTAAAGGTTTAATGGATGTGGGTAAAAGTATGTTGCAGAATATTTATAAAATGATGGAGGAGAATAGGAAGATTCCTGAAGTACATGTGGTGCGTGTAAAAGGACCACCAGGAGCTGAAATGAACACCAAAAGATTATCTGGTTATGGTATCCGTAGTGATGTACCAGGTTACTATAAAGGAAAATCTTTGGCGTTAACTATGATAGATATTGGTTATAACAATTGCGCGTATGGTAAAGGAGCACCATTACCAAGTGATAAGGTTCTTGTTAGTTGGACAAAAACTCCAGTTAGAGTGTTTGGGGGAGCTATGCTAAAAACTGTTAAACCATTTTGTAGAAGATACTAAAAAAACAAATTAGAATATTTTCCTTTTAGGCACTTAACCTTTGTATGTTTGAATTGAAGTTCCTGATGATATAAATTAAAATTCTTGACGGAAATAATTAAAATTATTTATTTTTGTTTGTTAAAATTTAATGTTATTTATTTTTTATTAGTTACTAAGTTTTTTTTAAGTAGAATATGTATTTATTTTTAAACAGATACTGATTTTTGTGTTATTTATTTAATATATAAATTATTATAAAACTCCCATTATTAATTTGGTATAACCATGAATAACTAAAAAATAAAGCTGCTCTAATTTTTGGGTAGGCAACTAAAGTTACTATTTTGCTAAGAAAATACCATACATTAACTACAGCTAGGAACATTCTAGATAGTCCATGAGGTCTAGGAGCCGACCGCACTAAAGTCTTCCTGATTCGTTTTCTATTGAATCATTAGTTTTTATGTACACAAGAGTGTGCCATCTTTTTTATGTGCTGAAACTTGACCGAAGTATTAAAAGATACCTCTTTTCGAACTGTTTTCCCTCATAAAACATAGGTTAAAATTTGTGACAGTCGATGAAGTGTGATAAGTAAATTGATAAAAAAAATGTACTGCCACCCCCAACCCTGACAGGAACCGAGGCAGCAACCCGGAAGTGGGAGCATTTTCAAAAATAGGCAACCAACTGACATCATCGTAAGTGTGGTTGCCTATTTTTGAAAATAATTCCCTCCTCCGGATTGCTTACTCGGTTCCTGTCAAGATTGGGGGTGGCAGCACATTTTTTTATCAATTTGCTTAACACTCTTCATCGACTGGTTCAAATGTGGAGGTATAAGGTGAAAGTCACACTACCACCTCACTCCCACTCAAGAGTGGAGTTTTGGTGAGTAAGAGCGAGATAAAAAGGTTGATTTTCGTAACATGGAGCATATCCAAATTTTTAGTTTTTAAAGTTTTTTTCTATTTTACCCTTTAGGTGTGCTAATTTTATTATTTTTAAACCCCTAGTTATATTTTTATTCAACACCATTTCCTGTACATAACAAATATATTGTTTCTCCATGATTTAAATCAATGCACGAACTAAAACAATTTTCAAGAATTGTCTTATTCATTGTAATATTCAAAACAAATTGCCACCTTTCAAAAGATCGCTTATCTTTCTTAGTGCGTATTTATAAATAGAATAGATTACATAACATGTTAAAATTCAATGCCAAAATATTGTGATCATAAATTTGAAATTATGAAATGATATCTAAAGTATGTATTGATTTCCCAATATCATGAGTTTGATGAATAAATCAAGCCAAGATCAATCTCACAATTACGTATTCAAAAACATTCCGACATCACGTCATTACAAATTCATTTTATTTACGAAATATAGCTCTAATTTATATGCCACTAATTTCTTCTCAATTCTTGTAAAACGTCGCCTTGAACCGTTTTTAAGAAAATTCTTCGAGGACGTCGAGATGTCCACGCGATCTCCACTTTCGCCATAGTCAAATATCGGACACAAAACCTTATGATCTTTTTGGCTTTGATCTCGTACTTGAATACTTCTCACTGCTTACGATGTGATTTACGAGCTGTATTTTCACGGCTGGTAGAGCAAGTGCATTCAGATTGCATATTTTGGGATCGCTTTAAATATGTAAACGGAACGAAAAATTCATGGGCTCGTTTAAGTGATTGTGTGATATTGATTCTCAAAGCTGACAACATTTTTACAATTGGGCTTAGGCTTCGTAAAACCTTTCACTTTTCATGTTGTGTAATGCTGTTTAATTATTTTTAATTAATTAATTGGTTTTATTGTTTGATTACAAGCGATGCATTTAGATTATATTGGTAGTGACTTGGCATTTAGGAAGTTTTTAGTGAACTTTTGAAAATTACATTAGCACGAATTATAACGGACTTGTTTAATTAAGTCAGTGAATTTATAGCTAACTTTCTTATTAAATGTTATTTTATATCCAAATAATGACTTGCCAAATGTGCAAAATAACTTTTCTTTGAATAAATTTTTTAAACTATAATCAGAGTGAAAAATTGTATTCGTAAAAGTCGGAATTCTAAGATTATCATCAAAAAGGAATAACAACAAAATTGCTCAAAAAAAGGTTATTACTATCCAAAATGCAAGGAAGAAAAGCAAAAGCTATTTTTTTATTCTTACTCTGCAATAGTTTAAATTAATTAAACTATTACTGATACTTTTTGAAATCCTAAAAATAATGCATTTTGGCGTCAAAACGCATTTTTTGCCACCTTTCTAAAAAAATTCGAATGAAAAGTCAGATTTTATTTTCAAAAATTTCTGAGCATTTTCCGGGAATACTAAAAACTTGATTTACACTAAATACAGTTTAAAACGCTCCCATTTAGGGCTTCTTTTCGTCTGAATTTTAACCTGCGGATTTTAATTATACTTATTTAACTTTATGAATAAGAACCAACAATTTTTTTACATATTGTGTTTTTAAGAAAATTTCGTTTGAAAATTTTTTAATACCTATGCACCGAGACTTCGTATTAACAGATTTTATAGTATTAGAGGGCAAAATATACATAAAAGGTGATATTGTATAATTACGTAAGTGCTGTTTCAGTCCCAATAATTTGTTTTCTAGAAAATTTTAGTGGTTTCAAAACTGATGTACCGAAAATATTTTGGGTTAAATTTTAGACTTCTCAGGGTTTATTTGGATTAAGAAAGTTAACTTCTTTAGATATTATTGAATTGTCAAAATTTCAAAATACATATAATAGTTTGAAATCAAATCTGTACAATATGATTATTATGAAAATCGAATCTCTACGATATTTCGTTCATAAGTAATTAATATGGTAACTGACACCCTACATTTCATCATTTTTTTATTATCTTTCGAAAATGTTGGTACCAATATGGTGCTCAACGGAACTTTATTATTATTATTATATTTTTATACCGAAAATTATAATTTTTATTGATATTTGTGGGAGAGATGATTTCTAAGCTATTAAACGTCTAGATGGTGATAATAGCCTAGGCCTAAATATTAATTATTTTGTGAATAGTGAAAAATTTCAGAGAATCTCTTGGCTCGGAAATTATTGGCGCGCCGTTGGCACATTTAATCCATGTATACGGATATCTAAAAGTTATCTAAAATTGGTCACAAGATGCACTTGGTCGCTAAAATAAACTTCATCCTAGAAAAGGTCTCCAAAAATACAGGAAATTGCCTAACTTTTTATTGTAGTATGCGGTCCTTTGGTACAAATAAATGCCGAGGTCTATTTAATTCTTCCTCAAATTGAAAGTATCTCTTAAATTATTCTCGAAGTATTAACATCCGCCGAAATGAAATTATAACTGTAGGTACATTTTTATTTTAAAATATTTTTGCTCTCATCGATAATTTTAAGTTTATTTTGGCGACCAAGTGCAACTTGTGACCAATTTTAGATAACTTTTAGATATCCGTATACATGGATTAAATGTGCCAACGGCGCGCCATAAAAATCTTATTTGGTTATTTTAGCTACATTTACGGTCATAACTCGAAAAGTTTTTTTACCGTAAAGTGGACTTTAAAGGTTTCTTGAAGTGATGAAACAATCTACATGTATACGAACAAAAAATTTTTTCATAAATTTATAAACTCTTTCTACAAATTCTAATATTTTACCAACTTTAAATATCATACTTGTCCATATTTAAACAAAATTCTTCAAAATATGCAATAATTTTTATTTACTTTTTTTAACAATTTTTTTTTTGTTTTTCGAATAAATTCTATGGAAAATATTAAAAAAATATTTTAATAAAAGTTATTTGTTTTTGAAAGACCTATCAAACCATACCAAACTCGACCTATGTTGCCATTTAAAAAATCAAAGTTACCTTCGGTTCCGGATAGTTCCGGGTTGTTCCGGAAAAAAAATAAGTTCACCAATGGATTCTTTAGGTTCACTTTGGTAATTAAGTTTTGTATTTTAGTGATGTGCGATAACGTGTTCTCGAGATAAATGGGTGGCACGGGTGGTCTGAATCACCCTGTATATCATCTAATTTTATATAGTATGTATAATTCTCCCGAATTGACCCGAATTAAATTACTCTACATCTAGCTTTTTTGCTCCGAAAATAATAAACTCTGTTTTTAGAGAGTTCAATGTAAGAGGATATTGCTCGACTTTATTTCATCTGCATATGTGTGAAAACTGAAAACTACACTAGATTACATAGAAAAAGCCCTGATATTGAGCCCTACGTACACCATTATTTACGTATTGGATGTGGGATTTGTGTTCTCAAGGAATATCCTTTGACATCTGTTTGGGAGATAGGAAGAGAAACATTTTAAAGCATTTGTTTCAAGTCCAGTTGATACTAAAATGATTCAAAGTGTCAAATAATCTAGTTCATACAGGGTGATCATTTGAAAACGATCCACTCTTAATAACTCTAGTATGACGAGATATATAAAAATTCGACGAATCACATCAATTTTGATTTCGAGGGGGAAACTTAATTACGTATAAAAGTAACCGCTAGATGTCTCTAGTTTTGCCATAGTCACCTTGACTTCAAAATTTTAAATGGCAACCCCTAACACGCAATACCTCATTTTAAAGGAAATTAAAAGGACTTTAAATTGGTGTGAAAAATTTTGAAATCGGATCACCACATCACAAGTTGTAACTAAAAATGTCAGACCTTATCTTTAAATTTGATTTTTGTCATTCGATTGCGCTTCAACGAATCATTTTTGGATAGAGATAAGTTTGATTAAATCATCTCATTTTCGTCTGAGGAATATGTTATATCAATTTTTACAGACTTATAGGGGACAAATTTCACCCCAAAATTGTAGTTCTGGTCTGACATTTTTTGTTATGACTTTTGATGTGGTGTACCGATTCCAAAATTTTTTACACCAATTTAAAGTCCTTTTAATTTCCTTTAAAATGAGGTATTGCGTGTTAGGGGTTGCCATATAAAATTTTGAAGTCAAGGTGCCTATGGCAAAACTAGAGACATCTAGCATTACTTTTATACGTAATTAAGTTTCCCCCTCGAAATCAAAATTGACGTGATTCGTCGAATTTTTATATATCTCGTCATACTAGAGTTATTAAAGGTGGATCGTTTACAAATGATCACCCTGTATAATCTAAAAGTACCAGGGTTGTTAATTTATTATTGTCCGTTCTACTTAAGAAGTTATCAGATATTGCGTTAGCTAGTGCAGTCTGCAGTGTCACGACTGTACCTATTCCTAAAATCGGATTGAGTTGTAGATGATATTTTATTAATATCCAAATATTCACGATGTTGAGAATTTTTCTACAATTTTTGACAATATTGGCAAGAGGTTAATAGGTCTGAGATCTTTGAAGGTCGTTGGGCGGTATGTCTTGGGTAGAGGAAGAACTAATGACTCTTTCCAAATTTCTAAAAATATTCCGTCTACCAAATGCAGGTTAGGTATTTTAAAATGACAACACAACATATTTCTATCAGTAAATTAGATTCCGTTCTTATAGATGAAATAATTATATCAGACAAGGTCAAAAAAGTGTAGCAGTCTGAAATACCTAATTTATCAAAATCCGCCAATTAGTTTTTTCTCAAAAAAATTCTCAAACGTTTTCTTTATTTTTAAGTATATAATCGCTCCCAGGGTGCACTTTAATTTGTATACGTAATCAGCAGACCGAAATCTATGAGATTGGGTCAAAAAGAAGCCAAAAATCATTTAATTCAGTTTTCGAGCAACGTTTTTAACACTAAAAATATGGTTGTAACTTCTAAATTCTGGGCGAATGTTTTAAGATTTTTCAAAATGCTGTATTTTGAAAATTGCACGTTAGATAGCAATAATATTGAGTAATTCGCTATTAGTAGACCCAAATCTAGGTCCAAAACCGTTTTACACTTTATTATTTTAGAGCTGTTTTCTGTATGAATTGTATAGCGTTACAAAAAACCTTGTAATAATTTTTAGATATTCGGGGTATTTTCTGATCCATCTACCTACAAAATCACAACTCTACGCAAAAAACTTTTAGTAGTGTTGTTGACAAAACTTATTTTAGACACAAAATTTTGATCATAAATCTTGAATTTTATGAAATAATTAGATTTTGAGGCCTCCTAAAAAATTTATTTTGGTAAAATACGAACTATTAGGAATAAGACGAAGAAATGGAAAAAAAAACCTGTACAACACTCAAGTAATGATTTGGATTGGACTAAACTACTAAGCCCATAAAATGAGGTAAAACTAAGTCATCAGTGATGTTCCTGTGAAAAATTATCCAAAACGTCATCTTTACATATTGAAAATCGATGGGATCATGTTTAAAAATGTTGGTCCAAAATATACAATATTTATGTACTGGGAAATTACTAGCGAACTTTTTAAGAATACCTGAAAATTTGTTCACAATAAACGTGGTTTCGCTAGAAATTAGAAATTTAAACTTGACTAGTGAAACGATTTAGTAAATAATCTTGCATAACAAGAAGAGCATCGATTATAACATAGATGGTTTTCAGTGCACGCAAATAGGCGGAAATGCGCCTTGGCAATAACACCTCGATTATTCATTACATTTTACAACCTACACCTCACAAAGCTTTCAATAAAATCTAGTACCTACTTTCCATTTAGCAGTTATGCAGGTGTATAAAATAAGCAGTTATGCAGAGAATCATTTATAATCGCTCTAAATTACTTATTGTGGTACCATAGACCGATATGGGTGTTCCAATCTAAAAATAACGCGAAAGTTTAACTAGGGAAAAAATATTGTTCCTAATTATTAATTATGTAAATTGTCAATTAGTATTATTAAAGAAAGTATATATTAAAAATTTGATTAATATTTAGTAGCCACGCTATGATTCCAAACACATTAATTAGCATTTAATATTTTTTTATATGCGATTTTTTTTTAAATTAATTTTTCTAAATGAAGAATTTCAGGGTCAGTGTCGTATTCATCATTCCTCATCGACTTTTATATCAAACATAAAAACCTTGATTGCACTGAATTAATCATTAATGTAGGATTACTTCTTAAGTAATGTTTTATAAAAAGAAAAATCATGCTTTGATGGTTTCATGTATACAATTAATTAGTTTTTAGCATCACATGCGTGTGTTGTTAAACTGTGTCTACGCAAGTCATAATACTTGTAATTTTCAAAATATTATATAACATAACATTTTCGAGTGATTTCGTTACAATTTTTGCTCTAGAAATTAATATTGTAAGATTAACAAATAATTAATTGTAAGGTATTAGGAAAATTGCTAGATTAATATAATTATTGCAATGTTTGTAAATTATATGACATTACGTGTTTAGCCACAATTATTGTAAAAACAGAAATAAAGTATAATGATTATTGGCAATTGTGACAGCCTCAACATTTATGATAATTTTAATTTATCTTTTTATTTAGAAAATTTTAGTGTGAACTACTTTTTCAACAATTAATTAATAGTGTTCTGTTTTTGGCTGATTAGGACCATACAAAATCACAGTATAAGATTAACTTTTCTTACCAGCGACGTTTCGACACTATTTTGTGTCATTTTCAAGCTACAAATATTACATACAGATTTATTGTATTAAAACATTAATTTTATATTAAAACGAGGGAAGCTGTGTGCTGTGTACGTAATTATAACAGTGAGTAGAAATAAAAATCCAATGGACGAGAGGGTATAAACCACAAAATACAGGTTTACTAGTTTCGGCTTTATAATAATTAAGACCGCTGTGAAACAAACGTATAAAATCAGTCGAACCATAGAGTTCACGAATGTAGAGTCTCTATGGTCAGTACAAGAACTAATATAACTAATACTTTATATTTATAATCAAACGTTCAACCATTATAGTCTATCTGATGTTCTTAAACGTTCATTTACTTAATAGGATTACAAGGTATATTACAACCTCGTTTAAAAAAATGAAAAATTCTTTTAGGTTTTTACAATCGAGTCATTCAAATTTTAATTATCTTGACTACCTTGTTTTCATCACATCTCAGTTTATTGTAAATTAGGTGTTTTTACGAAGTATTTTTCTTTTTATTTTATCACATATAAGTGTAAACATCTTCAACGTTAATTTGTATTATTTCTATAACACTTTTAGTTGATCGTGAAGATGGCACTTGAGTGCCGAAACATGTAGACCTGTATTTTCTGGTTTGAACGTAATAATAAAGCACCCCCTCGTCCATTGGATTTTTATTTCTACTCACTATTAATTTTATAATTTCCTAAATATGCTAATACAGGGTGTTTATAAATACGTGTCCACAAATTATAGGACGTATTCTTGGTAAAATTTTAATGTTAAAATGTTACTACAAAAATATTGTATTGGGCTCCAAAAATCTTCAGGAGCTGTTTAAAAGAAATTTATAAATTGCAACATTGTAAAATAATAAGAAGACTAGATTTACTTCATTTAATATGAGCCAATAAAAAAAAACATATCAATAGCGAAAACGAGATTTTTTAATTTCTTGGAATTCTTACCAATAATAATGATAGAATAAATCAAATTTATTTAATAAATACAAGTATAAAAATACATTCTTTTAAGTTTAAGTTTAGCAGAATACCTAAAAAACTGGCGAAAATGCTGCAAGCGAGTTGGTAAACAAGTTAAGACTTTTTCCAATTGTTCCGGAGTTATTGAAAGGACAGCAGTTTCTATTCTTTCCCCAAACAAAAATATCTAGTGGGTTAAAATCAGGCGATCTCGGAGGCCATGGAATCGGACCATTCCTCCCAATCCAGTTATTACCCAAATTGGTATTTAACCACCTAATTACCACTTGCGCATTGTGAGCAAATCTAAATTATCAAAAACTATTTCCAAAACTTTCAAATATGCTTCCGCATTTAATCTATTTGGAAGAAATACTGGTCCAACAACAGAGTTATTAACAATACCCAGCCATACGTTAATGGAAAACCTCCGCTGGTGTCCAAATTCACGACTTAACTTTGGATTTTCTTCAGCCCAATTGTGCAAAATGTGACTGTTAAAAACACCATCCCTTGTGATTGTCCATTCGTCACTCCACAAAATTCGTCCTAAAAAGTTAATGTCGTTTCGTATACCACGGCGAATTTGGTGGCAAAATGTTAGTCTTTTTGCTTTATCTCCTTCATATAAGAATTGTACCTTTGTATAATGGTAAGGATATAAATTATTTTCTGTAAGAACTTGTTGAACAGTTGTATGGCTACGAATGTTAAGTTCTCTAGAAATTTCCCGAGTACCCGATTAGGATCCTCATTAACAGCCTCCAAAATATTTTCTTCTAATTGTACAGTGTGTCGATGTCTCGGCCTTTCACCATTCCGGTGTTGGGGAACAACCTGACCCGTTTCTCGAATCCGCTGGTCAAGCCTCTGAAACGTCTTATCGCAGGGATGTCGCCGATTGGGATAAGTTATTTGGTACTCCTCTTTTGCCAATGTCAGGTTATTCATTGAAAGAGTAATCCATTTTAATAAATATCGAAAACACAAAAAACTATTTAAATTAATATTGACACTAACGATTATAATATTTTTTTTTAATTTTTAACACTGTTGCCATGTTTAATTTATTTGAAATAAATTCTTTTTTTTTTAAAGAAAATTCATTATTAGGCGTTAAAAACACTGTAGTAGTAATAAAACATTGTCATTTAATTCTTGAAAGCATAAAGCATGCATTTGATGTAATAATCTTTAAATTATAAGGCAATTTTAATAGTCGATATTTGCAACTTTGAAGACCTCTTGCAGACAAACGGCGATGAATACAACATTTGTGTATTAGGATTTTAAATTTCAAATTTTACCAAGAATGCGTCCTATAATTTGTGGACACGTATTTATAAACACCCTGTATATGGAAATCCTAACTTTTCTCATACACTTCTTAATGGAATTAAATGTTATTTGTAAAACAAACAGTAATCCACATAGATTAGCATATTTAGGTAATTATAAATGGTTTAATACATTAAATCTATATGTAATATTTGTAGCTTGAAAAAGACACAAACTAGTGTCGAAATGTCGCTGGTAATAAAAGTTAATCTTTTACTTTTTTTTGGTTTTAAAGAGCCAAAAACAAAACACCATTACAATCTTGGGGACGAGAATCTTTATCTTAACAAATAATTAAGGGCCTAAAAATCGACAGATTTCCTATTGTATTTCTGTCATATTTTTAGTTTAAGTCTCACTTGAAGCTTAAGCTTGAAATGTGCAACCGGGCCTAAGCATTATTTCGGTATTTATTAAATATAATCTAACGTAGTCTTTTATCGAATGAAATAAATAGCCTAGTGCCTAGTAAATTATATTAAAAAAAGAAGAATTCATAAACTTTCCGCAATATTTCTTTTTTTAATATTTTTTTGTAATAATTCTACAAATAAAATATATTTTTCGAATTTCCTAAATATAAACTTTCATATTGCAAATTACAAAAAAAGTTAATATTAAAAAATACACAAGGTGTGCCAATTCGAGTTACATTACAACGTCTTGCATTTCTTTATTCTTCTTTAGATGGTATCTAAAATAATCAAAAATTCCGAGCTATAAAAAAAGCCGAAGATAAATAAAAAATCCGGAAAATGATTTTTTTAAAAAGTTAATTTTTTTACCAGAAAATTTAAAAATATAATATTATTGACCGAGCGAGTAATGATAGCCATAAAAAAACTTTTATCAAATTTGAGTCCTCGGTAGCTCAGTTGATTAATGCGTCGACTGTAGACACAGTATAGGGAACTACCAGTAGCGTCACTTCATATGTATATAAAAAGGGATATGTTTTTGGTGACTTTGAAAATGACTCCACATCTGGTAGCATCGAGTTTAGAACTACAATGGAGACTATGGTAAAATAAATGTCATATTTTAATTTGAATACTGTCTAAATACCCAGTGGCGCATTATCATATAGGCAAAATAGGCAATTGTCTAAGGCCTCAAACAAGGGACGGTCCTGCAAATAAATTAAAAAAAAAGTAACATTATTTTCCTCAATTTTTTGGTTATAACGGGCAAATCGGATAGATACTGTTGTTCCGATGAATTTCAATTCAAAAATTCACGGTTATTTTTCACGGATATACCGAGTAAGTATTTTTATCGGGGAACTTCGTTATTTCCCTTTTAATAGGATTTTTCATTAATAAAATGTATGTACTCACCCCTGGGATTCGAAAATATTAATTAGTATAACTGCGCGGTTTCTCGTTATTAGGTTATGAAGAGCCAAATGTAAAAAAAAATGATTTAATTAAGGGGGGTGGGGACAAATAGAGTTGATGAAGAAAAAGCTTCATGTTGAAATTTGTTTTGCGCTCTTCCTTGGTCTCTGGGACGAAGCACTGTTGGCCAATCACGAGTATATTTATGGGGATTAATAAGCAAATTACATAGGTATCAATAAAAAAGTACATGTTAAAAAAATTAAAAATAATCCTTAAGCATCCTGTATTTCGAAAATGGGGCTTTTTAACAAAAATGTACATTTTTGTTTTCTCTTTTGAAATGGTCAAAAATTAGATTCCAGAATTACCGACTCTTGGTTTGAATTTGAAACACCGTGTATATTCAGAATTAGGATAACAGCAGGGAAAAACCTTTTCGCGGTTACAGCGAGCAAAATTCGGTCGTTATAAGTTATAACCGGATTCGACTTAAAATTATCAATATTATTTTGGGGCCTCAAAATTCGGAATTGCATAAGGCATAACGCGCCACTGTAAATACCTTTGTAACTATTAATTGTTTGATTTTAAAACCGTATAGATTATCTGTGAACTTAAACATAAATAAATTAGCATATCTCCAGAAAATTAAAGAATTAAAGTCAACTACAGAACTTAAAAATCAATTTGACGTTCTAAACTGAATGGTACCAGATTCGCAGTCATTTTCAAGGTCACCAAAAACGTATCCCGGTTTTTATATGAAGTATCGCTACTGGTAGTTGCCTATACTGTGCTGTGCATTAAAAGGTCATGCCTTCGAATCCCGAGCAATGACAATTTTATTTTAGTAGGTAGTTGTTTGAATTTGGTAACAGAGATCCACGGGTACCAAAATTCAGTAATAGACATGATTGCTTATCTAAAAACTCGTTCATAAAGTACGCATTATAAAATAGTCATAGAAAAAAAATGTTTCGGATAATAATTGTGTTTCGTCAAGAACAATTTAATTATGTTTTTTACAAAAATATGAAAAACTTGATTTTCAAGATATCTTTAGCAACTTCCTAATTTTAAACGGACCCCAGAATATATTTTTCAATAATTAAATTATTCGAATTCAATTTAGTAAGGTATGACTTTTTGACAGGACTTCTGTAAACAAATGACGATTTGAGATGTTAGAATATTGTACATGGTATAAGTCCAAACCATGGATATTGTCATATTGTTCATTTAGTTAGTGGAAAGGTTGCCATTTGCAAATGATTAATCAAGCAGTAGAACTCAAAAATCAAATTTCCTGTACGATAAATCGATTGTCATTTGAAGAAGATTTGTCAAAAAGTGACGGCTTACTCAATTTTATTTATAAGCAGAAAATGAAATGTATTTGTTGTTGAAAATTCCAATATATGAGCCCATTTAAAATAAGAAAGTCGCTATTGATCTTCAAAATATCTTTCTGATATGTCTGTAAAAACATATCTAAATTCGTATTTGCGATATAAATAACTTATATAAGAAACATTTTTTTGTAACTTTTCTAGTTAATGAAATAATCGACTTTTGCAAAAATTTATTTCTTCGGTTTTTTTTTCGATTATCTTCTGAAGGGCGCAGGATTCTTTATTATTCTATCTAATCTTTATTAATGACAAAGATATTCCAAATTGGGACTGTATTATATTAAAACAAGTTTATAAGTAGGTATATTTAGATCATATACCATTGCGTTTCTTGAGCCAATAATAAACTTATTATTATACAAGCCTATGCTTACATGAATAGACCTGAATCATATGTATTAATATTTCACACGAAAAAATATTTTGTAATAGTAAAGTAGGGAATACCTTCCACAAGAAAAAATCTTTCGTAAACAAAATGAAGCAAAATAATTGTTATTTCTGTAGCTTTATTCGTGGCGATTGCTCATTTATTTATGCTCCTTTCACTTTTTTATGAAACGACAATTTCAGAAAACATGAGTAAACACAATTTAATATTTATTTTTTTTAATTAAAAATTATATAAATTCTAAGTAAGTATTGATGTTTATAATTAAATATTTATTCACTTATCTCATTAGCGCAATAATAATTTTCCTTTAGTAAAAATATAAAGATATTTTACTTAATGTAAATTTTTTCTATTTTATTTCTTTAGTGAATAAATAAAATCATAAATTAAATGCATGTTTAAAAAAATTCTTTGCAAAAACTTATGGATTTTTGTAAAACTTTTTCTATTGGCTATGAGTGTTTTCATGGATGTATCCAGTGAAGTAATTAGGACAATCTTATTCCACAAATTCTCTCTGATTTAAATTTTGAGCACATCTGTAAGCCCATTTTAAAAATATATATAACATAACCATAGAACTTCGGCTATGTCGCTAGCTAATTTCATCGTATCTTTCATCCAGAGAACAATCTGTAGCATACATACAGCAAAATAATAATATTGTGTCCCAATATCAACACATAGAATCAGGTCTGCCCCAAGGCACAGTAATGGGACCATTTCAGTATCAAATTACGTAAATGACCCCAGCGTAAAGGGGCACTGTGCTTCATTTAAAATAATTTTTGATTTACAAAGGAAGACTATTCGGTTAATAGATGAAATACCTTATTGTGAAGCCAGTCGTCAATCCTACATTAAACACCACAGTATGTGGTGTTTACAGTTTGGAATTCACGTTGTTTATCAGGAAAAACATATTAAAAAGGTAAAATTATTGTTGATATACATAGACTAAAAAAATCCAAAATGGATATACAGGGTCTTTCGTTCGTGGTTAACCAAACGTCAGGGTTAGAAACTAGAGCAAATTTAATCGACAAAAACAAAAACAGTAGGGGTCTAACTTTTTTGGTTATGGAGCTACAGCATTTTGAACTTTAGGTCACCAATTTTTGCCCATGATCACAAAATCGCTAATTACCTTTTTACCAATGTACATAGAATTAAAAGAAAATTAAAACTAGCAGAGAAAGCTGAAACAATCCTCATTGAATTGGTAATAACAGTAATATACAAAGGGTTGATGTAAATGTTTAATAAAATATCGCAAAAAAGAAGATAAAATAAGTATTTTTTTTCAGTTTTTTAAATTTTTTTTCCCAGATAAAACCCATTAAGGTTGTATTTTTTTTTAATTTTCTGAAAGATCTTCATATTTACAACAAATCAAGGAAAAATTTGAAGCCATAGCTCTTTTCCTTCTCTTATAATAGCCTTCTGAAAATACTCCTAGAAGAAGTATTCTGAGCACAATCTCACATCGGTGAGGTGGATTGACGGAATTCCATTAGGTATCCCTTATAGCCTAATTGATAATAATTGATAAACTATGCACCCCTCATGATATACCGTATATAGACTATATTATATTTGACCAACTATGCTCAGGACTACTTCTGATAAAAGTAACTTCAGAAGGCTTTATTAAAGTGAAGGAAAAGAGCTAAGGTTTAAAAATTTTCCCTGGTGTGTTGAGAATATGGAAAGTTTCAGAAAATTAAAAAAAAAACACAACGATAATGGATCTTATCTAGGAGAATATTAAAAAAAAACTGAAAAAAAATGAGGTTTTTTTTATTTGTTTTAATTTTTTATTTTTTCCACATTTAAGAAATTGGTTTTTTATTACTGTTCTTACATATTGAAAGAGGAAAGTTTTAGCCTTTTATTTTTATCATATATTCAAAAGGCTTCAGCCTGTATTCAGCGACCGTGATGAAAAATTTAGAGACTTCGTTAACATTAAAGGCGTGATTAAAAAATATTTCTTCATAAGAAATATTTCTATAAACACGTGATTAACTTTAAAGACGTGTCTAAAATTTTCATCACGGTCGCTTTGATTTTTTCTTGATTAAATTTGGTCTAGTTTCTAACCCCGATATGAACCGTGAACGGAACACCCTGTATAATTATCATTCTTTTAATCTATATAATACAATACCTCTAAATATTCGTGAACAGCAGACTTTGGAGTCCAGTATAAAAACAATTTTAGTAAAGAATGATTTTTATAATATGTATTTTTTATTATTAGGTATTAACGTGTGTAAGTAAAACAAATTGTATTTTATGACTCATTGAAATGTATAAAATTGTGAGCAAGAATAAATTTGATTTGATATAATAAACCTTCAGAAATTTTCTTTAAGCATTTACAATTATGTATTGAATTGGTTTACTAATATACAGGGTGTCTCTAAAAGGTCTGTCCCAAATAATATTATACACTCCTAAGCCAGAGACCAAAATAAAACTATGTAACCAAACAGAAGTGGTCCCTTAAGGTCGGTATATCATCAAAATTTTTAAAAATATGGCCTTTTTTTAATTATAAGAAAAACTACATAAAATTTGGGATGTGAATTTGTAATACAAAAAGATATATCTGGATAACATATTTTTACATCTCTTGCAGCTATTTTAATTTAGGTCGAAAAATATAATTTCCCTCAAAAAACTTTCAAAATTTTCTCGAAAAGGTCTAAACAAAATATCACATATTTTTAAAAATTAGAATAAAACGATTTAACTACATTTATTTTAATCCACGTTCGGTAGAAGTTTCAGGAAGCATTTTCGGATAGAGATAAAATTAGTTAAATCGATTTATTTTGGTTTCAGAATTATGTGTTGCTTATTTCATACAGACCTTTTAGCGAAATTTTTTAGTTTTAAGTTATATTATGCCGGTTTTCCATCAAACGGACAAAGTGGATACAAAAACTGCGACTTGTTTCTGTTGTGTTTTTCGTTTCCTGCTCGGAAGCAGTAATTTCAAGATGTTTCGATATGTTTTAACGTAATTCTCCTTTGTTAAAATAGCTATTTATTGTTTTGTTGGCGTTCTGTGTTGTGTTTACGTTTAGGTATGTCCTCTCTCATATCAAGCTTTTGATTGCAAATAAATAAAGTTTAGCCGTAAACCCTCCAGAAATTGAAAGAAAAGTAAAGAAGGTAATTTCTCAGTAATAGCGAGAAACAAGAAACTTCAAGAAAATAAAGAAGTTCGGAGGCTTAATCTCTCAAAATAGTTTGAACAGAACGCTAGGAACGAATCAAAAGCAAGGAATAAGAAATATTCCTCTCAAGCTGTAATTTTTCACCATTGAAAATGACTTGAAAATAAAAACTCGTAATTATCAACAATTTATTTATTTAACATTGAGTAAAAGAATTAAAAAAAAAATATCCATAATGTATTATATACTTCAGAAAAAATCACATAATCCTATAAATGAAGATTTATTTAAACTTTATGCTTCATCCAAGCCCATTTCTTTACAAATAAATCTTTATCTGTAATAAAATAATCGTAGTAGGTAAATAAATTTATTAGAAATAAATGTGGAGTTATGTAGTCATAAAAAAGTCTCCTGTTTTTCAAGAAATAACTTAAAGATTTTAATTATCTTGCGGTCTAGCATTTTCGCGTTCCTATTTTATGAAAACGTATTTGCAACTTTTGTAATTGGCGATTACGAAAGTTGCGAAAACAGCCTGGATACTTGCTCTCACATACAGATAATAAATGACGTTAAAATTCGTAATTTTTAAATCCTAACACGTTCTATCATGTACATGTACTTCATGTAAATTTCAAGCATTTCTGATATAAATCACTTTCTACGAATTAAAGGCTTCCTGAAAATTTAAGATTTTTAGTTAAAACTATATGAATAGTTTTTACAGTACATGAAATTAAGGTCAATTAGGCGTGAGCAACTTATTTTAATTAATTTGTTTTTTTATCGCATTTAGATTAAAGCTTTAATATTTTAATATTATGTGGGCAAGTGCAAGGGAAAGTGTTGTAAGAAGAATTGGAGTAGTAGGATTGTTGATGAGTGTTCTGGAGTGAAACCAGAAGATAATATTTAACGTGGGGCAGTTCTTCGGCGGCACTCGTGAGTGTTGCAAGTGAGTAGTGTGCGTTTCACGGATATTTAGCTCATGTGTAAGTTTTTATTAAAAAGAATAAAAAAATCAGAAAAAATATTTTTAAGCAATAATATGAAATAAAAATTTTCTGATATTATTTTGGATTATAATTTTTGTTTAAAAAAAATCCCATATTGTGGGTCCTTTTTAGCAATTAAAAATTATTTCGTTTATATTTTAATATTTTCTAAAAATTGTCATTTTTCGTTTGTAAGTTTTTATTGTATAAGGGCTGCAATTTTTTTTTTCAAACTGGAAGAAATTTACTTCATAATTTTTTTAATTTTTTAATAAATAAGTAACCTACAAAACAAAATTATTATAATAAAATTGAAGCCATAACCAATATCAAATAATAAGAGTCTTGTGTTAATATGACAATACAATTTCATTATTTTCTTTCTTGTTACATTTCTTATAATAAAAATTAATTAATTACAATTAATAATATAGTATACAACTTCGAATGTATTTTCATTTTAATAACTTAAAAAAAGTAATTTATTGTAATTTTTCTTTTCCTCTTCCTAATTTTGTACTTGTGCTTTTTGCGGTAACCGTAACCACTCAAAAGATTCAAATAATTAATTTTTAATATAAGAAATGTAACAAGAAAGAAAATAATGAAGTGTGTAGACATTCACTTTATCCAAAAATACTTTCTTTAAATTTATTGTGTAATATATAATTTAATGAGTGACGTTTCATAATAATTGACCGAAAATTCGCTTTGTACAAAATTTATAAAGAAATCCACTTAAGCATAAAAAACTTTTGACTTTGGAGGAGTTTGATAACTGATGTTTATACTTGAAAACAAAACTGAATCCCTTTAAAAATTCAGGAGTCAATCTTACAAAAATTTAGCATATTTTTACTCATTTGTTATTTATTTGAGATTTAAAAAACAAATTTGAATTGTACTAAAAATAAATATAAACAATATTCTTATTAGCATTGCAATTCAACGAGCCACAACTTCTATATTTAAAATATTTACCCAAATTATGTAATTTTATTCAATTTTTTGGAACATATTATGTTAATTCTCTTAAATTGTTTAGAATTTGACATTTTTGAATAAAAATTTTGAAATTTCAAATATTTGAAGAGGAGCACTACTTTATTACTTTTAATGTTTTATGTTGCTTTGGTACATATCGATCTAACAGAAGTCAATTTGTTAAAACTGTCTACAAAGTACCCAAATCAAAGTTATTATCTGCTAGTCTGCGGGCCCTAAACTGTTTACTATTACATTAATGATATAGCCGATTTTTTAGCAGAATTCTTAATTATGATAAAAAAACTTACACCAGTCACAAACACTAAAACTACAATATCAAATCGAGCAGAGATGCGTTAATATTAATAATTATGTTCAAAATCATAATTAAGAAATTCGTCCCAGCTGTAGAAAGGATGTTTTGTCAGAAAATATTTTATAGCAATTTTAAAACCATTTCGGTAGATCTTTGAAATTCTGAGGTAGAACGTTATAAAATTTTATGGAATAGTAATTAAATGAATTGCAAGATAGCATTGTGGAAATGCAATCGATGATGCAGATTGATATTGACAGTAATCTACGAATGGGGAAAAATCCCTGAATCTGCCTTCAAAGGCAGATATCAATATTGGTGAAGGAGCACCAAGCAACAAATAACAAGCCACAGTGATGGATGCAGCGTTTCGTGCTTATTAGCACTCGTCATCACCACATACTGCTTGCTTCTATTGTTGATTGATACACCTTCTGCTCTGGCGAACATTTCAATTAGAAGAAATTGGTAGGCCAACTATCATGCCCTATGAAGGCTTATGTAGACCGATTCCAACACTAGAAAGGCTAAGTTTGGTTACAAATTTATATTTTTATTTATTTATAATTTAGCAGTTTGGTAATGGTTTCGTGACGGTCAGAAATCGTTGTTGGAACAAAGCTATTAAAAGATCATTGTGTTCCATTTTTAATAAAATTAGTCATATTTACATTGCCTTGTCTTCTGATATTGAAAATGTTCACATACAGGGTGTCCCAAAATTCAGTTTACCGGCCATATATCCGTTCAAAATGAAAGTTACCAGTAGTTTGGTCGAACATCATTAGTTCAGGATAAGGGAAGCCTAATCATATATCCGTTATTTCAAGACATAATAAATCAAATGAGAAAAAGTTTTTCATGGCATCAAATTGGCATTACAATTCCATCCATAAAATAAAATTGGCTTTGGCATCCTTTACGAAGCCGTTATTAACTTTTTTTTTCAAATGGCACCCCTTAATTTTGTATACCGGGTGTGCCAGACTCCCGTGCCACCCCTTCATTTCGAACACACACAGAGAAATAAGAATTTTGATTAGCAAAGTGAACCCAAAGAATCATTTGGTGTCTGGACTCGTGTCTGGAGGACACCCGAAGTACCCAGAACCGGAAGGTACTTTAACATTTTAAATAGCAAAATAGGTCGAGTATGGTATTGTTTAATAGGTCTTTTCAAAACAAACAACTTTTATGTATAAAATGTTTTTTAGTGTTTACAATTAAAAAAAATGAATGATAAAAGTAAAAGTATGCTTTTACTAAACCACGCGGCAAAATTAATTCATATTACAAGAAAACTATAATGTCAATTTTACTTTTTATTAATGTTATTTTTTTCTATCATAATTTTTTTAGTTTTGCCGCGTGGTTTAGTAAAAGCATACTTTTTTAATTAAAAGATAAATTTTATTTGTTTTTGTTCATTTTAATTTTAATTTCTAAAATTTATTCAAGGGATGAAATGTAATGACTATTATTTTCTGAAAATCAAGAACTAATTTTAGTTAAATACATTTTAAAACTCAAATTAGTAACTTCCACTTTTAATGTTCAAGACCTAAATAATAAACTAATAAACGAAGAATCAATTAGAGCCCAATTTTCATGAACATGAATAAATTTATTCACGATATTGCAATATTGCAAAGCCAGTAAATAGCCATGTCCTAGAATAATGACTTTCTGTTAAGTAACCTTATTAAAATACTAAAAAATGTTGGTTAAGTGATCCAAAACATAATCTGTAAACTGGTATTTAGTCCAGAAAACAAAATTATTGCATAATTATTGTTTTAATTTCTCACTACACTACATTTTAATAAAAACAATAATTAAATGTTATTACAATTAATTAGCACTGACTTTCTGTTAAATGAATTACCAATTGCTTAAATTATAGCGTTATTATTTATTCATGAATAGTAATAAATTTGGAATAAATTTAATAATTTCTTCCTGTTGTACAAATTATAATTTAAGACATAAACAAAATTTTTGTATAAGCTCATAAATAAACTAAAAAAGAATTATCAAAAACACAAGGTCCAAAGATGTTACGTTACATTAAAAAAATAAAGTTTGATTTTGTAACTTAAAAAAGTTATTTTTATTTTGTTGAAGTTAAAATAATAAAAATTGGCCTTACCATTTTTTATTTACTTAAACATTTTTTTCCATATCCAAATGTAAAAACGTGTTTTTCAGCCATATTTTGGGTCTTTGTGAATTGAATATGAAAACTAACCTAACACAAATTAACCTGTTTTTTTAGATCTTTTTTTTATCTTGATATAACTTTTTTATTATATATTTATAAAAAATCATTTGGATAACGCATAATTTTGTAAAATTGGTATAAAATATGAAGTATTTTGTATGTACATAGTATAATGTTTTGAAATATAAGAGAAAATACTTCAAAGAAAAATCTCAGTATGAATAATTCAGTATATTTAAAAATTATTAAAAAAATATTCATATATCATCACTTTACAAGCATTCGTAACATAATCATTTAGGCTTGTTAAAAAATGATGTAGAAACTCTTTTGACAAAAGTTTAATTACAGGGGTTGGAAGTATTGTTTTTATATTCTATTGTTTTCATGAAGTCAAAGCTATTTTAGAGAAAATGCATGTATGCGGCCCTGGCGCTTAATTTTTCATATCTAAAGCACTGTAACTTTAAAGTGAATAATATAAAACTAACTTGAAAAAGTAGTTTAAAATTTAAATCAATAAAATTTTAGTAGAAAGTTTTAATAAGTAATAATTAAATTGATTAAACAAATTTCAACAATGCAACAAATTTAATAAAGAAGCAAAACCTATAATTTATATAATTAAATTAAAGCCTAACGATGGTTTAAAGAGATTGTTAATGAACCGCTTTGTAATGTAACTTAATAATAATAATAATTTTATAACAGGAATATTAAGATATAAATCTGATTAATCGAATAAAAACGTATTAATCACCTATTTAATGATTAAACGACTAAAACATATTTTTCTCAAGGTAAGTGCGTCTTAAATAACCTTCATTACTTTCACTGGACATTTCTTCCTTTCCTAATATAAGGTAATAGGAATTCACATGTTGATGTCCGCTTTGAATTAGCAGGAAATGTTATGAATCAAAATTTATCCAGTCTAATCCACGCCTTAATTTATAGGAAGCTTGAAACAATAATCATAATCCGGAACGCCTTAACAATTTGAAAAGAATATGTAACACACAAAAAATAACTTTCATTGCTTTTGTTATGTAATTTGCTGATTTTTTAATGTGTGTCCTGAGAGAATTTGATATGGCTATTTTATAATATTACAAGAAAGTAAACCATTTTACTTGATTAAAGATGAAAGTGTTCCTTAATCTTACATATTTCAATTATGTAAGATTTAATTACAGGACAGATTTTATGTTAATTAAATTTAATCTAGTTCATGGCTAGATTAGGTAATTTATGCATTTATTTATTTTTTGCAGATTTTTAAGAAAAATGCGCGCTTTAGTATTTTTGGCTTGTGTCACATATTGTTGGGGACAAGATTGGCAACCCTTTTTACACCGTGGGGCTTTCGGTAAAGAAACTTACCATCAAACCTATTCAAATTTGGTAGCACAACAATATCAACCAGAAGCATCTATACCACTTCATACCAGCAATGGAGGACAGTGTGATTTGTTCAAAGTTGGATTCACTCAAGATTTGTATTTCCAATACATTCAATATAAAGTGCAAATGCCCGAATTGAAAGAGTTCACACTTTGCTTCTGGAATAAGTTTACCAATCACAGTAATGATCATCCTGTATTTTCTTATGCTGGTACGTAATAAAAATAAGAAAATTCGCTTAAGATTTTATAATTTAATACGTTTATGAGTAACTTTTATAACCATTTAAAAAACATCCATAAAAAGAGAAAAACCTTCCAACTTGGAAATATTAATTAAATTTCTACATTTTTTTTTTCAAGAAACATCATTTGCAGCTTTTATTGCCGAAAATAAAATTTAAACACCAATATTTAATTAAAATTTAAAAATGAAATCAAATTAGTCGTAAAAGTTATATAAAGAAGTATAAAATTTGCAGACATTTAATTTACGGCATTGCATAAATCTTAATCAATTATTTTTAATTATTTTACATATATTTTCATGTACAAACATTGATGAATGGATGGATAATAAAGTTTTCAAGCATACTTAATCCCCAAAACAAATATAATAAAATAAAATTGGAAAGTAAGTTATGGCACAATAAAATGTATTTTTTGTTTTATTAGCTCAACATATGTGAGGAGAAATTTTCTTTTAATTTCAACACTAAATTAATACACTTTTAAATAACAGGTGCACTTACATTAAAATGGATTCACTTAGTAAACATTATAATAAATTTCTTAATTTAAAAGGAATATTTTTGTGGATCGTATAATAAAAAATGGATTCAAGCGAAAGCACATTCATAAAAAACTCATTCGAGCGAAATTCCTTTTCCTTTTCAACTGAAAGTTTTTGGGGAAGTTGCATGAGATGTTAACAACAAAAACGTAAAGTTGAATTCAAAATCAACATGAAAAGAGTGATATATTTGAGTATGTTAATGTAAATATGTACTTATTCAGCCTACTTATACTTACTTGTTTGAAAAATCTAAGTAACCCAACTCAAATATTGTTGCAAAACTTTCAAACAAGTTTTATAAATGCGATTGCTTTGTAAGGTGCGCCTACAGAAATCTATAGATGCAGCAATTATGTAACTGGACATTTACAAAAATTGTCCCTAACGAGGAACCTTGCGGCACTTCGATGTAATTGGGCCATGGGGGATTATTTACAAATGTAAACCACTTTCTATTGATATTTTAAAAAAATACATTGACAAATGACACCTTTTATAGAATAGGAAATTTAAAAAATGTGTGCTTAATAAAGTAGATCAATAAACCTACAATAGATAATAAATTATGAAATAGATTATTTAATAAGATATTAACTACTATTATATGAATATTTTAAAATATCTTGATAATTTTTCTTTTTTAAGTTGATGGCCAACCTAGAGCCATTTATTCCTGGGTTTCAAATTCTAACCGCGCCAGCTACTATAGTATGTCAGTAGAAGGACACACTCTTTATAGACTCAATTACCCTCTAAGAATTAATAGATGGTACCACACCTGCCAAAGTTGGAATGGAAAAACTGGAGAATGGCAAGTCTGGGTTAATGCTGAAAGAGTTGGACGTGGTTTCCACAACAGAGTAAGTTATTTTTCTAAATAATTTCCACATTTTTTAAATAACCTAATTTTCAGCTTGTTGGTCACACAATTCCAAGTGGTGGTATAGCTATAACAGGTCAAGAACAAAGTCAAATAGGCGGTGGATTTTTAGAAGGTCAGGAAGCTCCAAAAGGTTCAGGAGGAATGTTAGGTGAAATAACAATGATGCAGCTATACAGCGTTGCTTTGACTGCAGGTAAAGCACATAAAGATCACAAACATCACCATGTACATAAGTACGATCATAATGGTGCTGAAATTACCACCACCCCTGCACCAAGTACAACACCAAGAGTACCACAACCAACTCATCCACTTCTTACGGGAGGGCAAATAAATTCAGGAGCAGCTTTAAATATCGCAGCTCAACAAAATCCACAAATTGTCCAAGGGCAGGATTTTAATGCCCAATACTTTAATGGACAATTCACGCCTGGTTTGGTATCTCGACAACTACAAGCAGCTGTCCAACAAAATAATATCATACCAAATAACCAGCAACAAGCGGTGCAATTTCTACAAGTACCTCAAGCCCAAGGCGTTGCTCAAGTACCACAAGACGGTGATGTCATGTCTTACTCACAACAAACCATCTCATTCGGAGGAAGACCTCTTGTAAATAGTGGATTGATACAAACCAGCTCGGGTGTTCAATTTATTGATGGACTTGCTGATTACAACCACAACTTATATAAACGCCAAAATAAAGAAGGAACAACTGATAAGGTTAAAAGAGAAACCAAAGATGATAAAAAATCAGCTGAAAAGACAAAACGTGAGCTTGTATTAGCTGGTGGCCATTTAATTGACGATAGCATTTTCACTGGAGCTTATGATCCCAGTTTATTGAGTGGTTTGGCAGGTATAGGTGAAAACGAGCCAGTTTTGCAGCAACAAATGAAAATGGAGGAGCGCGAACCTGCAGAGGCTGAAGTGAAAGCAGTAATGAATGTATGCTCAGGTTGCGATCCAGAACCTTTCGAAAAGGCTTTGGTGTTTGGATGGAGGAGTGTTGCTAAAAAATTGTATTCGGGCGCAATTTACACGCCAGCCATAAATGAATGTAGGGTATTCTAATAACAGTACCAAGTGTTTAACCCAAAAACTATTTTGTGAAATGCTTTATTTAAACGTGGTTTTACTTTTCAAAAATAACCAACATTTTTGGATTTTCAAAATTTTTATTTAAAAAACTTTAGTGACATTACGGTTTTACACAAGTCACAATTACTTTTCTATTTAACTTTATATCTAAAATTAAGCAAGAAAACCTAAAAATTGTGATTAAAAATGTTAAGGAAAAGCCACAGGTATAATAAATGAAACCCACTATGAAGTATCCAGTAACCCAGTATGAGAATTTAAAAAAAATTATCAGGTCTTTAGTACAGTATAAAACTTAAATTTTCTTATTTATTATTAATTTTATCTACTTTGTTAGTTGTGCGTAGTACTCAAAAATTTTGAGTGATGCTGTACAAAATTTAAATGAGTACAATTCATCCTTAATTCATGTGAAGTTTGCAATGTTAAAAATTGGAACGCTATCTTTGATTTGATTTTTATTGTTCGGGTATCAATAACAAATTTTAATATATTGTTTAAAAATCATTTTTTTCATAATATAAAATGTGCTTATTTTGGTGCTTTTTACTTTAATTGAAAGTGAACATACAAAACTTATATAATTAAGAATATTTTGTATACAATATTCCTGTCCATAATATTGATTATTTTTTTATTCTGGAACTTGCCAAAATAGTAACTTGTTGTAATTGTTATATTATTATTTTTTATACAATAGTATTTATATTTTTTGTAAAATGTTAATGTTAATTAATAATAAAAACATATTAAGATAAATTTGTGTATGACTTACCTTGCTTTTGTGAATGTGCTGGTGTTGGTACTCCGAATCAAATTCAGGTTCTGAAAAATAGCTAGGATCTTCGAAGTGACCTACTCCTCCTGCAATTCCGATACCTGCCATTGGTAGGCCACCTGATACATCCGCTGATTCGAAAAGGCGAAGAACTGAACGATCTCGAATTTCCCGTAAATGCGATCTGAAAAATAATGGATTGTTTAACAATTTTTCTGGTAACATAAAATGATGCTTTAAAATAATTTATGAAAATTCTCAAGAAGTATAAAGATATGAATATTTTATTAATTTTATTTAGAATTCGAGTTTATACTAAATATGTATATGAAAATTCAAAACTTTTTTATTAAAATTTTAATGAATTTGGTTTTAAAGAAAATTAATAATTTATTACGTCTAAAATATAAATCACTTACACAATTTTTGTTTAAATTTAGTTTGCGATTGTGTCGGCATAATTATGCATGGGAAAAGTTCTTGGAATAATCAATGGGAAATTATAATATAATCAATACCAAAGGTAATAATATAAAGGGAGGAATTAGCTTTGGAAAGTTGACCTAAATTGAAGACAATGAATAATGTGTATGTGAAATAGTGCATAAAGATCAAATTTTTCAAAAATTACTCTAAAGACGCATCCTCACCTAGCGAAAGGCATAGTTCAGAAAATAAAATTAATTTGGATCATTAAATCTTTTAAAAATTTTTAAATTCCATCGTCTTAAAATTTGTCTTGTCGTCTTAAGTGATGTTTATTCCATTAAGCTGTTTCGAAAGTCGAGAATAGAGGATACTGCTGCACCTTGAGTTGCACCCGCATCTAAGAAAACCAATGTATTTATATGCAAGCGCTATCCTCTACTCTCGACTGTGTGCGCACCCTTATACTTTACATCGCCTCTTGGCTAATATAACAATAGAAGGAAAATTCATATTTTTTCCAATTTGAATGTAACTTTCATTACTTAACGAATTTGAGCAAACAAATATTCGAAACTGGAAAATTAAATCTTGTTAAGTTAGTAGACCAAAAGTTCTAAAGTCAATAAGTGAACAACTATCAATTGAATTAGGATACAATACTGAGGGTGGTTAACAAATCACAAAACTCGATTTGACATTACAATTATTGGGAAAGAATAAAAACTGCATTGCATGAGAATTAGAGTTTTATTGCGTTTCGCATTTTCTTTATTTTACTAATTACTAAACCTATAAAAAGTAAAAAATCTAATAAATATGTCAAATATTTGTAATGTTCTTGCAGTAGCACTCATAAGGTAAAAAATGTTTCAATTTCTTTAGCAATAAAAATAAATTCCTTACCGCTTACTACTTGAATTTTATAAGAAAAATTCTAAATTCTAAAAACTCAATTAATATTTTTCAATCAAATCTTGTATTTTAAAAAATGAGGTGTTAGTTTTAAGTCATTTTTAAATATTTTTTGCATTCTTCCATTTTTTGTTGTTGGTTTGTTCAAATTTTGCATAAAGCTCTCTACCTTCTAAAAGTTTTTAGAAATTACTTCCATTTAGAAATCCTAAGACCAAACTAAAATTACTCAATTTTTTTTATGAAAATAAAGTGCATCATTTAGTATTTATCTCAAGAAAATAATAAAAGAAGTCATATTTATTAAAAGTTATTTCTTTTGACAGAAAATGAACTCATCGTTTGATCAGTTTCATAGTCTTTGTATATTGATATTTTTTATGTTTATGACAAAATTGTATAATAAAGAACAAGATTCATAAGGCGAATTTTTTTCTAAAAAGTTGAAGATTAAAACCTGAGATTAACCAATTTTAAAAAAACATAATTTTTCCTATCACAGAAAACGGTGCTATACTTATTATTGTATAACTGTTTACAGTTTTTTAACAGCCATAGTAACGACGACAAATAAATATTTTAAAGATTTTCTTTCAATTTGAATTAAAAAAAAAAGTTAGAAAATATCATAATCACATATATTTTATATTTCTCCTTTTTGAGCTAGGGAATTTATTTTTATACAAAACAAAAATATTAAATATTTAATAAATTTTACTTTAATTTAAGTAGTTTAATTAATATAGATTAAAGTATTATTTATGGTTGGCTTGAATAGATGAAACTTTGAAAAGCATTTGGAGTACAAACGGGGAGATCTGTTTTCATGATTCTATTTCCTTCTGTGTTTACATCGTTAGGAAATTGAGAGAACCTTTTAATAGGATTTGAATCAAATACATTAAGTAAATATTAATATAAGTAGTTAATTCAGAGGGCATCTGAAAGGCTATTTGATAAAGCACATAAATTTTATATTTCAAATACTTTGCGCAGATTCTATCATTCCAAAATCTACATTACTCATGAAACATGAGTTACTTCTATTTTTTTGTTTAATTTATGAAATTATACATCAAGTTTTGGGAAGTATACATATTTCTAGTACAAAAATTTTGTACATTGTACATTCTAAAAGAAGCCACCCTAAATAACTCTCAAAAGAATCATTTGAAAGTTAACTTTCAGTGATACAATATTAAAATTCAGCTCATTTTTATCTTCCTGTAATATACACGGTGATGATAAAGTTTGGAACCTTATTCATAACTGCCGTATTTAATTGTTTTGAGAAAATCGCATTAATGACGTCACTGGTGCTTTAACAATGACGTTATCAGCGATTTTTTTAAATGGAAGCCCCCACTATTTTACTCATTATCGATAGAAATTCATGTCACTTAAACAATGATATAAAAAACAATTAAATTTTTAAACAAATTTTTGAATAAAAAATCTTTTTAATGCAAAAAAGTAAATTTTTATTTTAACGAAAAAGATTTTATAAACATAAATTAAAATGAATTTGAAGTTACCAATAATAACAAAAGAAAGTAAATGTTTAAATAATGCGCATTCTAATGCAAATGTAAAATGTATTTAACAAAATTTAATAAATAGTCTTGAAAAATTAATTTTTTGATTCCATTTAAATGTAAGGAAATTTACAAAAAATAAAATTTTAAATTTACCATTTATTGAAATTGGCCAAAATAAATCTTATAAAAAATTCAAATTTTTCAAATTTATTAGTACAAATTAATTTTAAATTTATATTAAAAAATTGTTAAACGAAAATTTGTTTACAAATGCAACAATTTTTTTATATCATTGTTTAAGTGACATAAATGTCTATCAAAAACCAGTGAAAAAAGTGGGAGTTTCCATTTAAAAAAATCGATGATGACGTCATTGCTAAATCACCAGTGACTTCATTATAATTTTTATTATACCAAGAGATGGGATTTTAAAAACTAAAATTGACCTGTCCGATTTTCTCAAAAGAATTAAATACGGCAGTTATGAATAAGGTTCCAAACTTTATCATCATCCTGTATGTGTAAATTAGATTCCAAGTTTATAAACTTTAAATAATTGATATATTAATTTAAATTTAAAACGTTAATAGAATACAGGGTATAATTTTATAGAAAATGGAAAATTTTAAAAATTTTAATAGAAAAATTGTTTTTTATAAACAATATTAAGTATGTATCTCCATTATTATAACGTCCCGTATGTTATAAGTTGAAATTTAAAAATTAAATTAAGTTAAATTTCAAATTATTTAGTAGTTGTTGGATATACTGCCTTCCTAAGCCAAAAAGGCATATCTCACGTTTTTAGGTTTATGAGATATTTAACATTTTCCAAATTTCGCAAATCATACTTTCGTTAAATTATTATTTAATTTTGGTGTCAAAAAATTATTATTTAATTTTGGGTGCTATTAATTACTTGCAATGAGATAGGCTTAGAAAAAAGAGTTCTCAAATTCACTTAGGTTTTATGAAATATTGAGGTACGTCAAACTTAAAACTTTATTAATACCACTTTCATGTCCTATGATTTTATTATTTTGCATGGTACACAGGGTGTACAAAAAGTTCGGCAACGCCCGTTTATTTATGAAATGAAGCATTTAAAAAAAATGTTTCAAATAAAAGTTGTACGATTCTTGAAAAGCAAGATGAAGGTCAGGCGATAATCACTTAATTTTTTTTAAATAGGGGCAACCCAGTCTATCATCACTGATCACAGACTCTAGAGCTGGTAGAGTTGATAGAGACGACTGCACACGAGGACACACGACGGGAACACCAGCAACGTTGCCGCTTTTTTGAACACAATTTCTAAATAAATAAATTTAAATTTTTTTGGTGCCCTAATTAAAAAACAAACCAGCCCATTAAATTAGGTTTTTTAAGAGCTATGCATAGTATAAAATTCATTGGAAAAAATTTTACTGTGGAAAGGCCCATTAATATTTGTGTAAATTTTAAATAAAATGGGAATAATTTTTATTCGTTTCCACCAGTTGCTTGCGTCAAAACAGCGCCACTTACAATTTGGTACATTTAACTAAAAATATTCGAGTACCTTCAATATCAACCGATGTCACTAGAGTTGATGTTATGACTTTTGAGATGTTACTACAACACAATAATAATGATCGTCGGAAAAATAGCTTACGCAACTCGCAAGAAAGTGAATTTTGTGCTCGTGTGATATCCTCATTCGGCTAGCGCCTCGTTCGGCTATTTTCACATTCACACAAAATTCGTCACTTTCTAGCTCGTTGCGTAATATACTATTCTGTTATAAAGTTAAAACGGCTTATGCAATTTTGTTCAAATTTGGTAGGTTGGCATAGTTTTAGGAGACCCATATCAAAATTTTGCTTAAAATCAATCCAGGGCGTAGAACTTTTTTTCTTTTAAAATAAATGTTTCAAATTTCTACACCAATGGAAGAAAATTTAGGTAACTAGACAATAAAACGAACTCCTATTTTGTTCAATGTCAATTTCAATTTTTATTGAAAGGTGTAGTTGTAAGATAAAAATTTACGAAACGTTTACTTAAATCTATTTATTTTGGTGTAAGGAATATATATGGTAAGATGTATTTAAAAAAATAATTTTAGCTGGTAAAAAATTTGTTCGCCTTTCTTGACACATATTTTAATTACATTTGAATCAGAAGTTTTGTTTCCTCCATATTATGATAAATACCGCCTTTGAAGTAAACTTCTACAAGATTTTAAAAGTAATAAAGAAGGTCTTTTGAAGTTTAAAACAAGTTAATTTGCAAATAATTTAATATTCAAAGTGTAAGTTTAATAAAATTTTGAATATAAAAGTAAGTTAATTTGTTTTGGGAAAACCAAACTTTTCCAATAGTTTTACAGAGGTTTATTTTAAAATTGCTTATTTTTATAATTTATAACAGGTGTTTTATAATTATCTTCTTTCTATTAAAAATTTCTAAACGAAAAATAAATAAATTTAATAGGTTTTTTATATTCAAATTTATCATTATTTTTTTATTAGATTGATTTACATTTTTTGTACTGTTGTGAAACATTCACAGAAATGTATTATTTTATGCTAAAAAACCATATCACAAAAAAAATTTAAATGAGTTAAGATCGACGATATGTTAACCGATATTTTTTTCAGTTGAAAATAAGGCTTTTCTTCCAACGTCATTAAAGTACACTCTTCTGTGCGTCACTTTTTATGTTCGTTGATTTTATGGTCACTTATTTGTACTGCGTCGGAGTAGAAATTACTACTTTGCACTGACAAGGAATAAAAGAGCGGAGTAGAAATGAATTTTTGGCAATCCAATATACACTAACATTGTATTGTGTGTTGTATGTAAATTAAATGTAAAATCTTAAAATAATTTATTATATTACTATGTACTTTAAAGATTTTGAAGTTTGAAGAAAAAATAGCATGTTTTATTCGGAGTAAAAGAACTTTTTGTGGCTCGCATGTATCCGCGCAAACCTACATCCTCGCCACAAAAAGGACTTCTCTTTCTCCTAATAAAACAATATATTATTTTTAAAAACAATTGATTTTATCATTTTTGAAAATTCCAAAGGTAGTTACGATTTTTATATGATACTTTAAACTTAGCCTGTATAAAGGATGTCCCAAATTAAATTTAAAACAATTGTAATATATCTCTTTTCTCAAATAAATTGTAAAATCACGACATTTGTTGTATTAAATTCCTCGAAATTTATGTAATTGCATTTTGAATTTATACTCACAACCCCCGTATTGCCTGGGGCACCCTCTCAAAATTTTAATAGTAAATATTGAAGTGACACATTAAATTAAGTTCTTTGAATTGAAATAAACAGATTATCATTTTTATAAAAGTCGAGTCGGGAGGAGTCCGCCGAACTCCGAGAGCGCATTCTACACTCATATTAATTTTTGAGCTACAACTTTTTTATATTGTAACAAAATTTTTGTTGTAGGTTTTCGAGTTATAGCGTTTTAAAAATCATAGTCGGCAATACTCTTTTCTTCGGCGATGGATTGGTCGCAGGTGTTTTAACTGAAATATTCTCTGAATTAAAAATAATTTAAATGTGCTGGTATACCTAAGTCTATTGAAATTTTTAAAATGCTCCGACTCGAAAGCTAATAAAAAATGGATACCGACAATTTAGGTTTCTTTTACCTTTTATATTAACATGTAGAATGCACTCGCGGAGTTTCACGCACTCCTTCCGACTTACCCTGCATAAGGGTTTTGAAACGGGTGTGTAATGCAATAAAAATATAATCAGCTCAAGACATGTCGAAGAGATGTAGGTAAAGAAGATTAAATAAAATTTTTATGTCCAAAAAAATAGTCCCCGAAGAAAATACGAGGATAAGTTTCTTCGATTGACTTAAGTCATTTTTTAAATATACTGTATAGGGTGAAACAGGTTGAAAGAGAACTTATAAGCTGCCTTAAATTTTTGTACCAAATATTAGCATTTAAATAGTATATTACGCAACGAGCTAAAGTGAGTGTGCGAGTGTGAAAATAGCCGAACGAGGCACCAGCCGAGTGAGGATAGCACACGAGCAACGAAATTCATTTTCTGCGAGTTGCGTACGCTATTTTTCCGGCGACCACGGAGATTTTGCGACCATTATTAATATTTTGTAGTAACAACTAAAAATATTTATAATCACCGAAATAGGAGAAAGGAACTTAAAATAATAAAAACTTAATATACTCACACTTTTAGTAAAATTATTCAAAAACCAATCATAACATTTTGTTAAGTTTGTCATGTTTTGCTAAGTCATTAAATATGAATTTATTGGTACCATAACATGAAAAACAAAAAAAAAATTGTGACTAGCTATGGAGCAGCTACGAAACGACATTTTTGCATAAAAGTAGTCTAATTTCAACACAGGAGCAAACAAATAAGCAAAACATAGTTATGATGTGCATTCGTTTTCAAATATCATGGAAAAATGTGTATATCGTTCTTATTATTTATTTAAACTGGGCGTGAGTAACATAAAAGAGCATAGTAGGTAAATTTAAGCGCTGCATTTTAAAATTCGCTTGATATTTGGTCATATTTGTTTTCTTCAAGTTTTTAATTATTCTAAAACTAAAATAAAATTTTATAATTTTTAGCTGAAAATATAAATTTAACAAATAACATAAAAATAGTTCAATTTCCTTGTACTAAATATCTACATTGAGTAGATTAACGATTCTATTTATTATTTGTTATAAGAATATTTAAGGTGATAGGGAGTCATTTATTGAAAAACCGATGTTTTTATCTTTCCCGAATTTTTTTAAAGTGTTTCGAATTGGAAACAAAAAAAATATTAAAATACCGAAATATACAATTTTTGTTTTTCATGTATCTAGATTTATATAAGCGTAGTTTTGCAAAAATAAAAATATAAATTATATATATAAATAGAAATTTTTCTTGCAAAATTACACAAATATAGTTGTAGATACATAAATAACAAAAATTGCAAATGAATGTAAAATTCTTACTTTAGTTTGGTATTTCTTTATTTTTTTGACTTTCCAATTCGAAACACTTTAAAAAATTCATGAAAGATAAGTACGTCGTTTTTTTCAACATTTGACTCCCTATCACCTTAACACCTTATTACAAAAACTTTCTTTGGAAAAATTTAAAAGGGGATAACTTTTTGAGGACGAATTTCCGGACAATACATTATACCTAAAATATGTTTTCACTCCCTCTATCACCCCAAACAATTTGGCAGTTATTCTGGGACACCCTGTATACAGGGTGTTTACGGTTCACCCGTTAATCTTTGATGAGGTGATACTAGTGGTGAAAATAACTAGAATTACAAAAAATCATCTTAGTAAAACTTTCTTTATAAGAGAGTTACAGCCCTATGAAGATGCTGCCAAAAAGTGTGTTCTTATGATACTACTTCCAAACGGTTTACATTACACTTTTCATATTTGGTGCAGATCTTTATAAACTTCAGATCTATTATTATCATTTTTTTTAGATTTTTTGGTAGCCTCTAATGGATAATTTTCAATAGGGAAGATAAACATTGTCTAAACTTTGCAAGGGTTAAATACCAAAGCTTTATTCTTTTAAAATACTATTCTTTATTGTATTTTATACAAAAAAGATCCTCTTATTCTAATCGCTAGGATGCACCGTTTACCCAAAAAACGCATTTAAGATACATTTGCTAGCGACATTCGTGGAAGACGGAAACGTCGAGCTTAGCAACGCTGCTAGTTTGCTGCATGTTGCTAACCAAAGTATTCCGATTAGCGTTTTGGTCGTCCGAGAGGGAAAATTTTAATGTGTTTTTTGGGCAAACGGTGCATCCTAGCGAATTAGAATAAGAGGACCTTTTTTGTCTAAAATAAAGTAAAGAATATTATTTTGTAAGAATAAAGCTTTGATATTTAACCTCTGCAAAGTTTAGACAATGTTTATCTTCAACCCTACTTAAAATAACCCTTTAGAGGCTACCAAAAAATCTGAAACAAATGATAATAATAGATCTAAACTTTATAAAGATCTGTACCAAATTTGAATAGTGTAATGTAAACCGTTTGGAAATAGTAGCGAAAAAATATACTTTTTGGCAGCATCTTCAAAGAGCTATAACTCTCTTATAAAGAAAGTTTTACTCAGATAATTTTTTGTCATTCTACTTATATTCACCTCTAGTATCACCTCTTCAAAGATTAACGGGTGAACCGTAAACACCCTGTATATGAAAAAAAAACTCTTAACATAACTGATGTCAACTAACCTACTTCTGACGTCATCCCGTTAGTTTCGGGTTCGGTCGCAAAAGGGAGATGAATTATCTTGAAAACCAAATTAATTGTTTTATTAATTTATATAAGATTTGGAAAAGTAGGAAAAAAAATGTATGTAACACGTGCGAAAAATGTATTAGGCATTGGTTCGAGTTATTTCGCAGCTCGCCTTCGTCACAGAGCCCGAAAAATTCGAAGTCATGTCTAATAAATAAAATATATTTCGCAAGGCCACTTTCGTGTATACTGATGTTTAGGTTGAGCTAAGAAAAACGATACGCGTTCGGGGACTGTTATGTATCATGTTATGTTGGAAAAGGAATTTCTTCGGTGTATGTACTATAGAAGAATTTTCTGTGTAGCAAAAAAGAAATCTTAGAAAACCTTCACTGGAAAAAAAATTACACCAAACTCAAGCGAATTTTAAAAATACAGGGATAAAATTTACCAACTATCCACTTGTCAAATTTATGGAGATATTCTTACTATTAACTCTAAAATTTCAATACCTATGATTTGTACAAATGATATTTAAAAACGAATTTAGATTTCAATGATTTCGTTAATTTTGTGGCGCCTTATAGTTTCTATTGAAAGGAAAAGAGTACATTAAATTTTGTAGGAAATCCTGTGTATACTAAAGTCACAGTTTACTAAAATAAAATAGGAGTATAAAATAAATTAATACTGGAAGTTCGCTTATCTAATATTTACCTTAAATAAATACACAAATAAAGGCACGACTGTGGTATGAGGTATTAATAAAGCTATTTCGAAACATCTGACCAGTAATGATACAATTTTGAAAGACTATTGATTAACAACAAAATGACAATTACCTTAGGTCCTCAAGCTCATAAAACATATCTTTCGAAGAATCGTGAATATAAATTTTAACTTGTGGCGAATCTAAGTACTCCATGCTGAGCTGTTTGGGAAACGATCTCACGAAAAGTGCCTTCACTGTATCGATAGAAGTGATTTCGTTTGGCAGTAAAGCGCGTTTGGTTTCATTTCGATATTGTAAAAATACCAAACCTAAAAAATAAAATTTAATCAAAAACAGTCATCACGAAAATTAATATAATTTACCCAAAGGTCTTTCCAAAGTTTTGCTGGGCGTTCTTACGACAGGTAATGAACTACGTTGTTTACCACCTCTTCTAAACCCCGTTGAGCTGGTTTCCACTTCTGACATAATTCCTGGATCATCATCGAAGAGCATGGCGTTTGAAGGGGGTGGATAACCACGAGGTTGTCCCTAAATACATTAATAGTAAAATTAGTACTACAATATATTATAATTTATTAAAAACGTATTACCTTTCTTAATCTTGACGAGCTCATCTGGTTGAAAGCATGTAACATAATCCGCATATTAAAAGGTTTATCTGATTTAATGGGAAATGAATTTTCACTTAATTTGATAAGAGGATTTTTAAAATTAATATCATCTTTAAAATGAACTTTTAATGATTTTCGCTTTAGAGATTTTATGTCATTCGGGTTTAAATTCGGAGTTACGCCATTTCCCGACATTTTTGTTTTACTACTAATAAAACGCAACTGGAGCTCTGGAGTTAATTATTATGATGGTCAGTGTATTGTGAACTCTTAATTGATAGAGTGATGTCATCGAACACGTTAAAGCGCTCGTTTTATTCAATTATGAGCTGCCCCATTTTACTATTAGGAATCCGGGAATCACAAGCTTCACTAATCGATTCAGAGTATCAAATTAATTATTACAAGAACGTGTGTGATAAGATGGTATTAAAGCGAAGTAATATGAATTAAATATATCTAAGTGGTTTTTACCTCCAGGTCCATAGTTCGTGACAAAGGTCCCCCTTGTCCTGACATGACCCCGTATTGTTCGCCTGCTAGAGTATGCCTCCGAGGATCGTCCCTTCTATTGTTTCTACTTCTGCTTCTTAAATCGCCATCGGTTTCGCTTCGTAAATTTCCTGTAACAAGAAGATGATATTTAGGAAGATATCGATTGTTAAAGTTTTGTGTTTGCGATCTCAGACTTTCTTGCGGATTGAAAATTGCTAACTCTACTTCTTCGTTGAAAAGAAACTTTTTATATTGATAAGGACGTGACAAGATCGATCATGTTTACTCTACTACTTACAATCCCAACATTTAAATATTTGAAAACAAATATGAAAAACTTATTTATTATCTACGTTTTCTAAAATAGTAGAAAAAAGCATTTTAAAAATAAATCAAATCTTTCGGTTATGAACTGTTAATTAAATCATTCAAATCTATTACATAAGGTAGCTAAAAATTAACAGGTTTTCTCCAATACAACGTAGTGAAGTTTTGCTTTGTTTATTATTAAAATACAGTGAGTATTTTTTATACTACTTACAATTAGATTAGCATAAATTTTGATCATAACTGAATTGGTGCATGTGTTTACTCTACTACTTACAATCCCAACATTTAAATATTTGAAAACAAATATGAAAAACTTATTTATTATCTACGTTTTCTAAAATAGTAGAAAAAAGCATTTTAAAAATAAATCAAATCTTTCGGTTATGAACTGTTAATTAAATCATTCAAATCTATTACATAAGGTAGCTAAAAATTAACAGGTTTTCTCCAATACAACGTAGTGAAGTTTTGCTTTGTTTATTATTAAAATACAGTGAGTATTTTTTATACTACTTACAATTAGATTAGCATAAATTTTGATCATAACTGAATTGATGCATGTGTTTCTTTTTCTTATTTTAATTTTAACATGGGTTTTTCATATAAATGGGGTAACTGGCTTATGTGTTAAGGGTAACCCGGATAACTAAGATAATTACCCCAAATGTTAGAAATGAGTTTCTAATTTGTATTATTACATTTTTATTACAGCTTTCTAATAAATGTTATGAGAAATTGTTTATTGTATTTATTGTAGAACATAGTAGTTACGTACGAAAACCATAAAGGGGATATTTGTTTATTCTGTCTAAGACTTAGAAAAGGCTATAGATTATATTAAAAATGAAAATAAAACAATACGTCGCGCAGTTATATTCTACATCACTACGGCTACATTAAGAGCAATTTCCTAAACGGAAAATATAGTGGTTTAGTTCTGCAGTCATAAAAGCTAGTACGAACAACATTTTTGTATAATCCTAGCATTTATCACAGTGAAGTGTTAAAAGCTCGAAAAATACTTTCAACGCTTCCATTTCGGGCTTTTACCAAGTCACTTTGGTAAATGTTGACAATTACCATGACACGTTGGTAAAAGTCCGAAGTAAGAAATAAATTTGCAATGTGCACATCTGCAGGTCTCGACTTGTTCTTATGCTAGTGACTAGTGACGTAAGACGCCTTTCGCGAGTCAGTACTTGCCTAGCTTTTAGACAATAAAGATTACTGCCAGCGGTTTCAGTAAGTACCAATTATTATAATACTTAATACTTATCAATCTAGTTTACGCAACTAAAGCCCGCCATACACTTGATACGCCACTCCGACGTGCCAAACGGATTGGCAAATTAGGTTAGGTTAGTTTTCGGAGTAACTATTGCTTTGCTAAAGGGGAGAACTTTACATATTCCTCTACTTCTATGATGCATCGTGAGGTAAGAACTGAATGCAAGAAATACAAAATTACTTAATTGTATAATCGTTAAGGCGGGAAATATGTATTAATTTGAATTACCAAAAGTTACAGAAATGCTAACTATAGTTAGTCGCGTAAACTAGATTCATATTCTTCATGAAGTGGTGCTGTAAGATTTTAATTACTTATTTGTATTTTAGGAAAAAAATGACTGATATTTTACGGAAAAAGTTTTATGATCTGTTGACCGAATCCTTGAGTAATAAGAAGGCTAACAACTTTTATTTAACCAGTGAGAGGTACTAATTCTCTGTTAAATGAAGTGAAAGAAATACTGTATACTAGTGTATCAAGATCATCTAACAAAATTCATCCTTCTGCGACCTTTACAGAGTAAAAGAGCCGATGAAGTTGCATATCATCTTCTAGATATATTTACAACTATTGGGGCACCAAATATTCTTCACTCCGACAAGGGGAGAGAATTCTGCAACCAAATCATAAAGAGTTTATGACAAATGATATAAAAATAGTCCATGGTAAACCAAGGCATAGCCAATCGCAAGGATCAGTGGAGCGGGCGAATCAAGACGTTGAGAACATGTTGTCAACATGGATGGAAACTAACAACACAACAAAATGGTCAGATGGATTGCGTTTTGTACAAGCGATGAAAAACAGGGCATATCACGAGGGGATCAAATGTTCCCCTTACGAAGCTATGTTCGGTGGTCCAATGAAGTTAGGAATTGCAAATTCTGTTATTCCACGGAATCTAATAAACAATATAACTACCGAGGAGGACTTAGAAAAAGCTATCAATGTTAATAATGAAGTAACAAGTAATATAGAATGTGATAAAGAAAATGAGTATGAAACAACTGGAATTTCAGACTAATGAAAATACAAATCAAAATGATGATATGGAATTTCAGACTAATGAAAATATAAATCAAAATGAATAATACGTGACGAATGGAGTAGAGACGGAAGATCAAGATGAAGAAACAGCCTTTAAAACTTTTAAAGTGACAACTGGGGCTACCAGCAAAGGAGAAAAGGTGAAAAGGTTTCGAGAGGTTGCCAGAGAAGGGCTTGAGAACGAAGCAAAGAAAATGTTAGCTACTTCCTCTAAAACGTTTGAAAAACCTACTCTCGGACAAAATATTAGGATAAAAGTACCGGATAGAGATAGAGCGAAGATGGATACTAAATCTATAATAGCTGTTATCACAGACATTAAAGATGAAGAATTTTATGAGCTTTCTACTAAGTTGGGGAAACTAAATGCATTGTACACAAGAAACCAATTTACCTTGTGCAAAGAAATTTTTATAAATATTGAAGAAGTCGGAAAGGAAGAAATAAGTTTAAGTCAAGTGATAAATAATCTTTTTTTAGTTGGTGGACAAGGATTTAAAAAATGCAACTATACAAAGAAGTGTACTACCAAGAAGTGTTTGTGCAAATCAGCCAGCTTACTCTGTAACTCAAAATGCCATAACAGTCACCCTTGTTATCACAAGATTAGTTTTGATAATGTTGAAGGACACTCATACTTTTATTTAATTAACATGATATTACATTAATTAAATGTAGTGAAATTTTAATATACTTATTTCATAATACAATGCTGCATAAGTTTCCTATTCCATTTACACAATTTCTAAATAAAGTTTGAAAGAATAATTATTAATAATTTAAAAAAAAAAACAAGCTTACCTATAATTAAAACACATTCATAATGAAACAGAACTAAATTTACCAACTGATCATGGTAAATGTCATTTACTAAAGTGACTTGGTAAAACCCGAAATAGAACCGTTCAAAGTATTTTTTCGGGCTTTTACCACTTCACTGTGGATGCTAGGATTTACCGGTAAAACCTAGGATTTGCCGGTTTTCGGGCTTTTACAGTAACATACATATATCAGGCAAAATAGTTTGCCAACTTGGTTCAAAGATCAACGTCCTGATACAGAGTCGGTGTAAAACTAGTTCATCGGAGAAAGAAAATACAACAGTGCTGCTTGCTGCTTTGTTGTTCCGCTGATGGAAAATTGATTCCATTACTTGGATTAATCAAGAGGTTACAACAAATACTGTCATTTCCTTAACAGAACGTGGGATGTTTTTTTTTAAATATTGGTAAGGAGGGACCAGTTTTACTGATTTAAGATGGACATACAACACATAATATATCTACCAAGCTTCCACCTCATATGACACACCTTTTACGTCTCTGGATGATGTGGTGTTTAGAAGTTTAATATTAAAATAGGAATAACAACTTTGTAAGTGGCAACGTCGAAATACACGAAAGAAAATTTCCAAACCAGAGATTATTTTAACCAAAGTTGCTTAAGAGGATAGTCTGCGAAATGTTTGAAATGCGTACTCCTCGCTAGTAAAAATTGATTTTTTGGTGTTTGTAATAAAAAATTTAACAAAAACGCTCTTGCTTTGCCTTGAAATTGAATTTATTTATCATATAGAATTTTTTTTTGATGTATATAGTCTGTTATAAGGGAGTAATTTTGAAAAAATGATAAAAACGCATTTTTTATCATTTTTTCAAAATTACTCCCTTATAACAGACTATATACATCAAAAAAAAATTCTATATGATAAATAAATTCAATTTCAAGGCAAAGCAAGAGCGTTTTTGTTAAATTTTTTATTACAAACACCAAAAAATCAATTTTTACTAGCGAGGAGTACGCATTTCAAACATTTCGCGGACTATCCTCTTAAGAAATTCCGGAAACATAAATCGTCAATGAATTTTAAACAACCGGTATGTATGGTCCAAACATACAAAAGCCAAACAAACATGCAATTCCCGCTTTTATATTTAAAACAGGAGGTTTTCAAAGGTATCGAAAAAATACCCCAGTCGTATCCTCAATTAACCCGCAAATTATAAGTCGCAATCAGGGTCTGCAGAAGTTCAGTATAATGATCCTATTTCACTAGCAGTTGTAGAACATAATGTAGCTACTACATCAACTGCCTTTCTGGACCAACAAAATGTATCAGGTATCTAACCGAAGCGGTAGAGTATCATAATCTGCCGGGTATACCTTGCTCAGTGTCAAAGCACAATGAGGTTGAAATTAAAAAAATAGTACGCATATTTGCGATTTCTAAAAATTTTTTAAATATTTGAAAATTGGTGCAGATGCCTCAAATCAAATTAAATCAATTTACAGAAAATATACAACCCAGTGATCAAATTACCCCCAATTCGATGGTAACAAAGGCGTTTTTTTTTATATTACTGTTTTAGTCTTGTAACCCCGAAATTTTGTTTTAAAGACATATACAAGGTATTCCGTATGCACAAATTTAAGGAGCATAATCTAGGTTAAATTGTAAGACTAGAATCACAAAAGTGGTAGATCTATCTTTTTTTATTCAAAAGTTTCCGTTTTTGAAATTTTCAAACTCCAAAACAAAAAGAATAAATTTGATGACTAAGTAAATAAAAAATATGATTTAAGAGTGATTTTAAAACAAAATTGTGTTTCTTGTTACAATGTGAATTTATTATTTAAGCATGTTGTATTAAAATTTCGGTATTATAAAATTCATTATGTGTATTCGGTTATTACAACATTGTGTTTTGCGAATACTAGCGAGCACAATCTGGTGTATAGCAAGCAGGAGGACATTTTGGAAATGATTAATTGAACATTTGGTAGCTGAAATATTTTTTTTATTCTAAGAATTTTATTCTCTGTTTTAGAGTTTAAAAATTTTAAAGTAGTGTAACTTTTGAATAAAAAATATAAACCTACAACTTTTCTATTTTTTAGTCTTAGAATTGAACCTAGAGTACGCTTACAAAACTTGTGCATAACGATACGGAACACCTTGTATATATTTTAAAAAATAAACGTATTTACAATAATTCAGTCCTTATCATATGGGTATATGTATAAGCATGTGATGGCTTAAATGTCAAAAACTATGTAATTTCTATGTAAAATCATGACCCAGTTATCCCAGCTAACCTTACAACGTTTTAGAACATTTATTTGTTTATTTTTTGTAAAGAATTTTATTAATTTACAAAGTCAGTTATTGGGCAAACGACCAAGTAAGTTTTAAGATCAAGGCAATGCGCTCACTAAAATAAATGTGACTATTGACTATTAAATAAGACAAAAATAACTAACTTCCATTAGTTAAAATGCAGCCAGGTTTTCTTTCAATAAAATCCTACACACTTGATTTGTCGGTTTATTTCCGTATCCTATTTGTACGATGACGTATTGCAAACAAATAATGTTCCTGAGTAAAACGCTTGTCTAAAAATAGAGTCTGTATTTAACAAGACAGATCATTACAGTAGTGTTAGTGAAGCTTTTTAAATTCAGGACTGGATTTTGTAGAACGAAACGGAGTGGCAGTATGCTCGCAATTACCTAAACGAATTTCGCGCCAATAATTGAATTCCCTTTTAAAAGCGCAGGAACCAATTGCTAATGTCAATAAGATGATGCAGTCAGAGTTTTTCCATTAGAGAAATAGGGAGAAATAGCAAGAAATTGCGAGAGATGCATTGGATTTAAAATTAAAATTCTCTAAAATTGCTTTCAGAATTATGTGTAGAGATTTAGAGACGTTGAATTTTTTAGAAGTTAATTTAAACAATGAAATATTTTCCAACAAGTGGGTTTCATTAATATTTAAGTAAAGGATTCTGAAACTACTTCCTTTATAAATCAGAGAACTTCCATGTTCCTAACTTTGAAAGGATATAGCATAGCCCTATTGATGTGAACATAGTTTACAACTACCCCTCACGCGAACCTTGGAACAGGTTGCTAATTTTGGATAAATTGAATCAAGATTACAGATAATTATAACTTCCAATAAAGCAGTAATTAATAACAATCCTCTTAGGAAAATATAATTAAAAGATATAAATATTATTTTTAATTACGTACTTTTATTGTTATTTCCTCACCCGGCTTAATTATTGAGAAAGTTATAAACGACCCTCAGGAGTTATTCAAGCTTTTTTTTAATAAAGAAGCCTCAGGGATGCATAACTGCTAGAATTGAAGTATATTTTGAAAGAAGGGACGGTTATATTTAAAAAAAGCAATGATGTTCACGATACTTTCAAGTGCTTGCCGTTAAATCCGACATGACTAATCCACGTGTCTAAAAGATAGACCGGTGAATCCTCGGATGAAAGAATGTCAAAAAATATTGATGTGATATGAAATTTTATAAGGAGCCAGCAGAATTTGTCACTTCAAATGAAATATGATGATTCAGCCTAATTTTCTTCTGCGGGTTTATTGAAATGTTTTTCACTCTTCTCAGCGTTTTAATTAAATTACAGTATATTTTAGTCTCGTTAAATTAATTTGGGCCGTGTCTGTTGAAGTTCATTTAAGTACCTCGGGACTTAATGATTATAAATGATTGATTTTTTACAGAAATCCGCTTCGAACTTCGTTACACTGCTCTATTCATCAAGGTGTAAAATATACGATAATTTTCTTCTAAAATATACTAAATAATTTTAATAACACCAAAGTAAACGTAGGATTGAGTAATAAAAAGGCGAGTAATTTTTAAAAAGGATGACAACTGTTTTAACTAAATTTTCGTTCCATCAGGTCATAAGTAATTATTGTAATTTATTCTCTACGTAGGATCATACAATAATTAAAATTTATTGAGCTTTTAAATAAAGATAATTAATTATAATTGTAAATAATGTGAGTTAAAATAGAAGAATACGTTGGGATTGCATGATCTTGCACATTTTAATCGGAAGCAGACACAGTGTTCAAAGCTAAGGTTAAATTGATAACAAATTGCAATTCGAGAAAACAATAAGATTTACTTAAGATTTCTAAGACATTATTACAATACCTCAATCAAAATTCATATCTTTTCCTTTGACTTTGCCAGCTATACATACATTATACATCCAGACTAGTTTCTTGGCATATTGTAGCAATTGTGCCTAGATGTTTATATTAGATTTACGAAGCAGTCCTTAGAGAATACTGGTGAAATATCAAACGAAGAATTGTTTTATTTTGTCTTTAATTTAAACTCCTTTGCCGACTTTAATTTAATTTGTCGTATGAAATTCTTTGATTAAACTATTTTACAACAAAAAGTTTTGTTTGTGAAGTTGAATAAATTGTTTTATAGTAGTAAAAATACAAGCTTTACAAAACAAAATACAAATATCGGACAGTTGAAAAAGTAACTTTCATTTCTAAAACTAAAAATAAATGGGTAGGACTAAGAATTATTTCAAGTCATTTACAATGTAAAAGTATATGTATAATAATAACCTTCGAAAGTTTCGACTTTCCCAGATAAACGCAGCATTTTTTCTTTAAAAAAATGTCAAAACTTCTTAATTCTTGATATTGAAGATATTGGAGATAAAAGATTTTTTTATTTTTTTGATAACATGAAAATTATTTTATTAGTTATCGGGAAAAGTCCCGAATTCCTGGTACTTACTCCTATCCTATGTATGTAAATTTTAAATAAAATGGGGATACTTGTTCCTTACTTGGATCAGCACATATTAGCTGGTTCTGTCAAAATAGCGCGCCCTACAAGTGATCGAGCATTGATTTATTTTGTGAACCGTAGAAAATTCCGCTTAAAAACGCGGGTATGAAAAGTTTTCCGGCCATCGCATCATCGCATCATCATCAATCATAATACCAAGGAAAACTAAAAACAGATGTAATACGCTTAAAAACCAAGAATATTGAAATAATGTCGAGTTAAATTTTTTATTTGTCCCATTTTCATTGTTTAAAGTGTGTTTCTTCAAACGTCATAAAATTATATCCTTCTGTGTTGCTTGACAAGCAGTTACAAGTCATTTAATTATTTATCGTTAATAAACTCTATTTCTACCACTTCATAACTTTCCGAGATATACTTTTTAATGCCTAGGAAAAAAAGTAACTTTTGTGCGGTTTATAACCGTTTTCACCAACCTTACTTAAATTTTAGGCATTGCCTAAACAAAGATAAAAATTACCAAACGGAAAATTGGTTGGGCACATTTGAAATATCAAACAGTTTACTGTAAAAGAATAGCCACAATCTTCTTCAACTCTTCCTACGAAAACCAGGCATACTCTTTTTTGGAAACTGAACTAAGGTGCAATCTCTGGAATTTATGTTTTTACAGTCATAGTGGTAATAATCAATCTCTTCATTATCCATCACTGGCGTACCCACCTTGGGTGCATGTGCAAAAGAAAAAAAAATTCGTTAAATTTAATGAATGAAATTTTTATTTTGATTTGTTTAAATGAAAGTAGAAACACATTTGTTTTTTTTACTTGTCAAAAGTGCACCTCTTCTAAAAATTTTTGGGTATTCCACTGTTATCCATCCTGTCTGATGACTTATCTTTCGAATCTAACTGTAATACTGAGAATGCATCAAAATCTACATATGTTAAATTCACCACATTGTCTTTCATTATCTGGGTCTCTTTTTGTGAAATTTCGGACATAGCTTCACTGAATACTTACTCCTCATGATAAGAAGATAATTTCTTGTTTTTCCGGAATATCGATCTAGAGGTAGAAGTCTGTAAGATAGACGATTATTTTCGTATACAGTTGGATCAGTTGCCATGGTGACGAATACGAAACTTTCATAAGGAAGAAAAAAATTGCCGAAATGTCACTACTAAAATTGTTACAAAGCTATCAACGTAAAAACGTTTATTCAAATGTTTTTAAAATGCCACAATATTTTTTTCTGAGTCTTTGTTACTACCCAATTTACTGCGCAAATATTTTGTTACTTTCAATAATTCAGAAGAGATAGTGTGACATCCTCTTTTAATTTATTTATTGGTGAACATTATTAGTCGCTATCGATAAAATACGTCAATTTTTACAATGTTGCCAAGGTAAACCATGGAGGCACACGAATGCCTTAGGGTCTGAATCACCATCAAACGCCATTTTAAAAATTAAATTAAATACGTATAAAACTTGACTCTAGCATAGGTAAACAAAAATAAAGTGAAAACGTCTTGAGTGCCTGAGTCGGTGCTTCACCATGTTCACGCTAGGTCGTGAAACGAGTCGGTGCTTGGATCCAGGCCTGAGTAGGTGTGGATCGGTGCTTGAGTTGGTGCTTGAGTCGGTGCTGCACCATGTTTGTACCCTTAGTAGGCATTGCCTTTTAAGTATTATATATGATGGTGAAATTGAACATGGGCGCTAGATATTGGTTAGATGTAAGTAATGCCTAGTTAGGTGAAGTTCGTTCGTGGTTCACCGAACGTCAGGGTTAACTAGAGCAAATTTAATCGACCAAAAACGAAAAAAATCAGTATTCTATCTTTTTTCAGTATTGAAGCTACAGTGTTTTGAATTTTAGGTCACCTATTTCTGTCAAAAATCACAAAATCACTAATTACATTTTAATTAATGTACGTAGAATTAAATACAAATATCACTAAAAAGCTAAAACCATCTTCTCTCTATTGGTAATAATATTAATACATAAATAGTTGACAAAATGTTGAAAAAAAATCTCAAAAATAATAAATTTTTTTTTTTCAGTTTTTGAAGTTTTTTCCAAGAAAATATAAACAGGACCAACTCGTAGTGGCATCTCTTTCGCACAGTTATATGTTTCATTCTCCCATCGCATTTCCAAGGGATAGAGAAATCGGAATTACACATTTTGCCGACTATCCTCTTAAACCAACTATAACTGTTTATAGCGAATTTTAGAATTCTGCTAGCCCTGTGGTGGTATAAGTATGAACCTAGAAAGAAAACGTCAATAAAGTACAGTTTTCTGTGACGCTTGAGAGGCTCAAGTGTTATGACTAATATTTTGAGGTTACATGTCAAATATCATCAAAAATAATTATCTGGTAACTAACCTACTAACTTTTAACCAATCAGGGAAGTTAATTTTTGGCATTTTAGCGCGAGAAATTTAAAACGCTCCTCCTAGTTAAAAAATTAAGTATAGATACAAAAATGCGTTTAGACACAATTTTTGAAACTGACAAGCACTGGCTATCCTCCATTTTACCCTTAAGATTACTTGCAGTTTTAAGTGTCAAATTTTAACTTGCATTTTCTGAGTGTAGAAATAAAATCTGGACAACATGTTAGGTTTTTGCTTTTGTCTTAAATGGATAATTTCAAGGGTTGCGTTGGAATTGTCCAAAAAAAATGAGCTGGAAATGAAATGTCAGAGTAAAAGTGCACTGAGTGCAGTTAATCCGAAACGCTATTTATAGAATTTTAATACCAATTCTTTTTTGACACCATTAGTAAAATTTAAGTAAGCAATGTATTTTAATGCCAATTGAAATCAATTGAAGTAAATTACGTCAGTGTCAAGTATCAGAACTCTTAGTACAATAATTAGGAACCAATTTTGGAGAGAAAAAAATACTTAAGTGTTAAGGAACCTTATCCTGCAATTAAAATTAAAAATGGAGAGATCAAAAAGTAATGTTGAAAACCAACGTCGAGCTTTCAAGAAAACACCTCATTCTAGAAAAGTATGTATGAAAAAGGAACTTAAAATCAAAAAACAAGAAGACTCCTACATATCCAACGATATAGATGAAACTGAAATAAGAACTATTACCGCATATGATAGTCAAGGTGATAGCGATACTGAAATTGCAAAGATTATTTCTAAATGCGCCGTATTTCTTGACAAGGAAAAGAGTCCTTATAAACCTTACATCCTTAGACACCTTGGCGGTAATCGATACGAACAAGAATACCTCGCAGATTCAATTCAGCCATGGACCATTAAAACTTCAGATAAAAGCATACAGTTCAACGGATTAAATTTTTTACCTGTCAAACAATACGAAGAGAAAAATTTTCAATTCGGTCCCGAAAAAGACGAACATGGTAATCAGACTGATTCTGGAGTAACTAAGTTTGAAGTATTAAGTGCTGATGAGCTTGTAAGTCTTCTAAGGGCTACCTATATCGCTGCTACCTGTGGTGCTACTTCCAATCTTAAAAAATAATAATTGTAAGCTCACTTTTTAATTTTAGTTTTATTAACATCCTTAATGATGTTATGTTATTTTTCAATTTAATATGTTTTCAGAAGAACTTCTACCTGAAACACCTGGAAATTCAAATAGCATTTACAAATATGGAAATTATATAAAAAATGCATTTGCTTATACATTTTCAAATAAATGGTTCCTTATTTTATCGGCAGTATTTAATATTTATGTTTTAGATTTCCAAAAATTCACCTTCCACCAAGACGTTCATATTTTGTATTACAAATTATTTATTAGTTCATATCTATATTTATTTTTATCTAATATATTCAATAATTTAACTGAAATGTTTTTAAGTTTGTATTTTTACCTAAATTGATAAATAAACCGTATAGGTGTCAAAGTTCGAAATTCGACTCATAACTACACCTTTTCCAATTGTATCATCAATTGTACTTAGAAAGCCTCAATTATATTTCAGAATAAGTAATTTAATTTCAAAAAGTATAAATACTATTTCAGGAAGCATCAATTGTATTTGTGAATAGTCAATTTACTTTCGGTAAGTATCAATTGTATTTCAGAATAATCAATTATACTTCAGAAAGTATCATTTCTAAATCTGAATCAGAAAGTGATGATTTGAATTTCAGAAGTAATCACTTGTATTTCAGATTATTTGTGTTTCATTCAAAGAAAACATGCGGCAAAAATTTTAGATTGCCTAAATATAATATTTTATCCACAAAAAGCCATGTTTTCCATTACTAGAGCAGTTATATGAACGATTTTAGTGTGTTGTGGTGCACAAGAAGAACAACCACCAACAATTAAATTTTTGGCTTTATCAATAAATTTTAGTTGTATTAGTTAATCATTTTAATTATATTAGTTAATCATGTTTAGTATTAATTTCTGCATTGTTCGTTTTTTAGCTTGAAAAAGTTCCCAATGAGGAACGAAACGTCGCTAAAAAAATAAAAGTTTTAAAGTAACTTATGCATTTTTGTCCGAGCTGGCCAATAACCACCCACTTATTAACATTATTGGGACAAGAACCTTTTAGCAGTTAGCAGTAGCAGAAATATTGTTTCTAAGTAAACCAACATTTGCTCCATGATACCAGGAGCCATAACAGGACAATTCTGAAGTTGTCTTTTAACAATTCTGGTTTAATCTTAGAACAGATATCAATTGGGTTTAACATTAGTGAATAAGGACCTTAGCCTAATATTGTAACTGGTGTAATGTTAAATTACGGTCCACTTTCACAATCACCTCCAAAAATTCTTCGTATATTTTCAGAAATGCAATTGTAATCTGAAAGTAAATTGATTTATCTGAAATATAATTGATATTTTCTCAAATATAATCGACAATTATGAAATATATTTAATACTATCTCAAATTAAATTGATCTTTTCTGAAATATAATTGATGATTTCTGAAATGGAAAAGATGTAGTTTTGATTAAAAGCTTGTCCAGACCTAAAAAGCTAACGAATCAACTTGCAGTTTTTGTAGAAAATTTTAAATATGTGTTTATGCTTCTGAATGTCAAAAAATCACATTCTTCATCAATTTTAAGTACAGAATTTATGACTCATATTGTTACAAAATGTCAATGAGTCGTATTAATAAAAATCAAGCAAATGCATTTACTTCAATTGTGATCTGCATTTTTTAAATTTTTATGTTTTCCTAATATTTTCTATTTTTTTATAACTTCGAGAATAATATGTAAAACTCACCCTAGGTTTATGATAAATCTGGAAAAATGATGTAAATTCTATGGAATTCTAGTTTAAAACTGAAGTACAAGCATTTCGCATCTATAGACTAGACTATAAACTAATAATATCATACCTTTGTGTATTTGGTGGTTCAATTTGTAATACAAGCTATGAACGTGCCTTTAGAGAAGCTCTTTGCAAGAGAAATAGCAATACGTTATTGGTCTCTTCATTGATATAATAGAATTTTTTATTTTAGATAATACTATTCTGTTGATTATTAAATTATTTCTGGTATATGTTTTATTGAAAATAATATGGACTTGTTTAGTAGACTTGTTTCCTGTTTAACACATTTTTAATATTGTATTTTATTTTGTATTTTATTTTGTATTTTATTTTGTTTTAAAATGAGTAAAAATAAGGGCTTTTGGTATATTTTGTTCCACATACTACTTTGGTCAATTTTTAAGTAAAAGGTGACATGAAGCTTTTAGATTGTTAGGACATTCAGTAGTAATTTCTGATCCATACAAGTACTCACAGGTAGTTCTTACCTATTTCTACTAAAAACATATGAATAAAATAATCAGTCACCAGTGTCAATTTTAGAATAATAAGTCAAAATTCTCAGTGATGGTAAAAAGTAGAAAAGGAAACTTCGAAGGGCATCGCCAAAGTACCAAAGAAAAAGATGGCACTGAAGAGATTGAAATGGCCAGATCTGTAATTTGGTGTTACAAGAGTACAATAGAAAATTCAAGAAATATAATTATAAAGACGAAAAGCAGTATTCACAATAATTCTCAAGAATTAAGTCAAAGTACTAGAAGAGAAATTTCTAAAGAAAACATAATTAAGGAGTGTGTGTCTGAATGTAAAATCGAAACACAAATACTCGAGCCTTATCATCTGAGTATAACAGATATAAGTCCCATACAAGCTAGTTCTTCAATTACTGATTCCCGTAATTTGCACGCTCTAGTTCATTCCATTTGTAATAATCCGAACAATTATGTCATCGAACGCATTGGAAGATATCGATACAGAAGAAATTACTTTTCGGAAAAAAAACATGTTCCAGAATTCATTCGGGCAGAAATGGCAGTACAACATGACCAAAATAGTAAAATATGTAAACATATAGAAATGCAAACTAATGTTGAAAAGATTGAAGCCACATCTACGCAAACCGATTCTGCAACTCCAAAAGTTCAGTTAGATTTTCATCAGGTTATGGATATTTTATTGGTCACTTATATTATGGCTACAACGCTTGATAGTGAAAGTTATAAACCTATATTATTCAAGCAAAATTTTGGTAAAGATAGACAGGAGGCAGAAACCATACATCAAAATGTTGCATTCTTCCTTAACGCCATGAATGGAACTAATTCTTCAAAATGTAAGTTATTTTCTTCTTTAAAAAAAATTATCCCTGCAAATTTTTTAAGAACTAATTACTATAAAAAATAAAATTTGATCAATATTAATATTTAGATATAAGTTAATGCATTTATTTTTAGCTCAAAATAATTGTAAGCCAATAGATATGTTGCCCAGAAAAGAAATGATAAGTATGGGGGTTCAGTGCCTAATTTTACAATAACTGTGAGGAAACAGTTGCCTTATTTCAATAACCACACCTTGTGTATTAAATTGTTAAAATAACTGTGATTTCGTTTTTTTAAGTAAAAAATGTGATGTTTTTCACATACTAGGTCAGAACAGCCGCAATTCTGTTTGCCATACTTCTTGCGTTGCCGCATTATTGATTGGATAAATTTTATTACGCTCTTGCCTCATGATTGATAGCTTTATGCTAATGCTAATTAAAAACATATGCAGGATGTATTAAGTATTTATGTATTTCGTTAAATAATATTAGCAAAGTTGAAATTAGTTTTTAACTAGTAATTTCGTCAATTTATGACGCCACTTGAGCTGCTACGGAAATATAATACCAACTTTACACATACATACCAGTTTTAAATAATGAAAAATAAACCTACGATATATTTATAGTTTATAGGTACATATTTATTAAAATCTAAAATAATAAATTCATTTTTACATTTTATTGTAATTACTTATACACGTTTTAATTTATGAAATAATTGGTTTTTATTAAAATAAAAACCGAAATTAAGAAAGTTTGTTAACTCCTCAGTTAAAATATGCTTTGTGCTAATTCAAAAATTTTATATTCAAATTTAAAGCATTTAACCCTGAAGAGGTTTAATGCGAGGAGCTGTTTTTCGAACGCTGATCCATACTAAAGGGACGCCATCTCGGATTTTCTACATGAGAAAGCACTTTCAACGAGATCATCTCCAGACCGAAGACCTGAATTTTAAAACTGTAATTGCTTGCTTATCTAAACAACCACTCGCTTATTAAAACCGACAGTTTATTGTCCAAAATATATTTGAATTATTAGATTTTGTACTTACTTAAATATTCTTAAGATTTACAAGACTAAAATTATTCGCTTTAAAAAGATGCTGCTATAATTTTTTGATTATATGCCTTTTCGCATTTTAAATTGTAGGTCACTGGATTTCTAAAATAGAGATCAAAGAAATGTGGTTTATATTTTCAAAGGACTGTATCGAATAAATCAAAGGAATTGTATTATGCCCTCTTCCTTCGTAATCAATTTTGTAGTAGCTTACTCTACGCCGTATTTTGCACAATATTTTAAATCAGTATAAACCTAAAATTTCTCTAAATCTGGCAACGGTGCCTCCTCTTCTACTGCTGACCACTCCACATTAGTTCATTCTTACTTTATTGTGCCGTATAGCATAACGTGTTTTTAGAACATCGCCAATATTTACATCATGATAAATCTTCTATTAGGAGAAGTTTAATTTTGAGTAACATAAATAAAGATTTTAAAAAGACTTCACAGAATACAAACGTTGATAATTTTTTATTTGGTGAAGATATTGACGATCAACTAAGAAATTGGAATGTTCTTCAAAAGAATTGAAGACAAAATACAAAACTTGAAACGCGACAACGTCAGGTTGTAAGAAAATGGGGGCAACAAAGTCAAAAGTACAAGAACACTCTTCATTCAGGGCAGTGGAATCAGAGGAGACTTCAGTATCACCAGACGTATCAAAAATCTAGGGAGCGAGATACCACAAATAAACTGGAAGTTTTGTTGGTAGACTCAAATAATTTATTAGTAAAAGGACAGAAATCGCAACTGATCCCGAAATAATCTCTTGGCTTAGCGGTTATAAAAAATTCCTTTTAACACGCTACCAATATAAGGAAATATTCATAATACTAACATATTTAGTCTTGAGAAAGAGCAGTGTAAAACTTGTATTAAGGAACTGTTAAAATTAGATGTACCCATAAAAGATCATTTTTGATAAAATGTCTCTTTAGTTCCAAAATATTTTGTAATATAAATCTAGAAAAGAATTAACTTATACCTAGTAAGGAAGGAGAAAACGTACTTCAATTATGGAAGTCGAAAACCTTTCTTAAGGTCAAAATGCAAAATAAGACAATTTGCCAGCTTCATCGAAAAGCTGTCAGCCATTTGCCCTGCAAAATAATTATGGCTGCCTATATTCAAAGGTTTTTCAGAGAGAAAAGTTTTTTACTATAAATAATAATAGGAAAAGTCCTGCATAATGGCTATAATTTTATAAATATTGGTTTGATCACAAAATGTTCGATATAAATGTTATAAGGTCTAAAAATTGAGATTTATCTGTGACTATGCTTTTGTTTATTTACATCACGTAACTGAGATAATACTGTTTGAAATGTCAAATGGAATAGTAAGACTTCTTTTAACAACTTGAACAAGTCAAATTTTTCCTTTAACTTGAGGTTTAAAAAAATTTTAAAAAATTGTTTTTAATAAATTTTAAGTTGTAAAATTAACTTTACTTGGCACACATGGCACTGAAGTTTATTTTATCTTTTATAATTTGTTGTTGTGACCTTTTTTAATGTCATTTTAATATTGTAAGACTTTTTTGTTAACCGTTTGTTTTAATTAATCATAATATAATATTCAGTGCGGACATAAAGTAAATCCCCCCCCTGCTAACTTTTGAACGGTTATGTTTTTGATTCTAAAAATTTGTCTACGGAGGACTCAAATCGCGAACTTTCTAACAAAGCTATTCTTGATTTTGTGGAACTTCCGGTCATACCGGAAGTGGATGGGTGGCAACTTTTTTATTTTAAATGGAACACCTAGTACATTTTTGCATTTTCGTGTTCTCCATAAACCTACTATTAAATTGACCTAGCATAGTGTGGTCTACGATTAATACTTTCGGAATTACGCCCATTCGAAAAATCGCATTTTTATGCAACTTCATTTACACTGGAAGTGAAAATTTTGTTTAAATTTAATGTTATTAACTTAATTGCAAAAGAAAATCATTTAAAATAAGGAAGTTGGGGCAGTTGGCTCCAATTTCCGGTGTAAATGAAGTTGCATAAAAACGTGATTTTCAAATGGGCGTAATTCCGAAAGTATTAATAGTAGAGCACACTACGCTAGGTCAATTTAATGGTATTTTTATGGAGAACACGAAAATGCAAAAAATATACTGGGTGTTCCATTTAAAGTTCGCAATTAAATACTTTAATGGGCAAATTTTAAGAATCGAAAACATAACCATTCAAAAGTTAGCAGGGTTGGGGGGGGGGGGGGTATTTTCTTTATGTCCGCACTGTATATTTAAAAAAAAAAATGAAAATTTTTTTTTTTTAAATTGTCATTGGATTTAGAAACTGATGTAGATTCAAATTATTATAAAAAAATGGAGTATTCCATTTGAGATTTCAAATTTGACAGTCTTATCACAGTGACGAAATATAAAATAACAAAAGCAATGTCAGAGATATATGTCAATTTTTAAATCTGGTGTTTTTTTTAAATAATCCATATTGGAATTTTTCTTTATTTAAAATTTAACCCATAGATACACTTAAAATCATTTAAAATGTAATTTGGTTCAATTTGTAACAGTAACATTTTATAATCCTTTAAAATGCAAATAGAGTATTCCATTTAATGCTCTCTGACCCATTTACAGTTTAGTAAGAGTTATATGGTCGCGAGTAAAAAAGGGTGTTTTGAAATGGTAATCATTTAGTTAAAAGTTAAATTCCCCTGCAAATTTATTACCGGCAAGTTAATTTCTTAGGTAAAGGTTAAAATGTGTTAACGAGGAGTTTAATATCCCGAAGTGGTCACAAAATTTATTGTTTCGGTTTCATTACTTAAATATTTTATATACAGGGTGTCCCAATTTGAGTTGCATTGCATAGGCATCTTTGTTATTACTAAAGTTACAGATTCGTTTAAATGGGCGATGTTTTGCAGTTTTTTATACTAATTTAGATGACATCTAAAATTATCAAAAATGTCGGGTTTCAAGATACCATTTTTTTAAATGGGCATCATATTGGATTTTTCTACAAATAAATTGAATTTTTTTTCTGCTTTCAATAATCCATGTTTGAAGTAACAGACTTTGAAATATTTGAATTAAATCAAGTAAGCCATGACTTTTTGACAGGTCTTCTTTAAACAAATGACGATTCAAGCTGTCACTTTAGATTATTATATCGGTTTATTGAATTTCAAGTTCAAATTCAGTTTTAGTGATTGATTAATCATTTAAAAATGGCAACCTTTCCACTAACTAAATGAACAATATGACAAGCTTTGAACTTATATCCACTACAATAATCTAAAATGACAGCTCGAATTGTTATTTGTCAAAAACTCATAGATTATTTAATTGAATTTAAATAATACAGTGAATTCAAATAAGAGTGAAACCAATGACATTTAGGAAGGAAACCTAAATTTCCCAAAGTTGGCTACACTGAAATTAAAAATCAATACTTCAGTGACGTTTCTAAATTTTTAATAAAAAACTAGGCTTCATTTTAATATTTTTATTTAATTTAATTTTATGAAAAATATTATTCAAAAAGAATGCATAAAAAACATGAGAAAATATTTATTCGTATATTTTGTAAATCATATTATAACCTAAAAAGTAGTTAAAAGTTTAGAATTACAAAAAAGGTTATTTACATCATCGAAGAATCGTCTTAGTGTTGTAAAGTTTATTTCATATTGATTATATGTTCATAATATTAGGAATATCAAGCTGTTTAAAACTACTGCACCTATATTGTGTATAAATTGATGTTAAGAAATAACAACTGAGGCCCAAATATTTACATTTCAAATTTGTTATTGTTTAGGGATTCTTCCAGGGATAGTAGGGCGTTGTAAGAAAATACAATTTTAAATTTTGTTTGGAAATTTTGAGCATCTTGGAAGTTTTAAAGTGAAGTGTGGCAGTTTATTGTATACTGTTAAACACATGTAGTGTAGGCTTTTTTTGAAGAATGAAGTGTTGTGTTTTGGAACTCGTAGAGTTGTAGATCGTCTGGTGTGGATGAGGTTCACATTTTAATTTTTGAAAATAGTTTGATGTTTTCTAATACAAAAATACAGCGTTGTACAGATAGAGCCAGAGCCAGTCATCAAATTTAGTTGCCAGAAAAGTGGTTGACAGTGCTCTATCAGATCAGCAAATGTGCCTAACAATTTGTTTTTGTAACACAAGGATCCTAGAAGTAAAACATTAAAATCAGTACATGGTTACACTCGTGGTTACAGAATTATTATAGTTGATTACATTAAAGAGGATGTGTCCGAATTGGTGTCAATATAGAACCCTTACCAACGAGGGTGTTTGTTAACTATTGTAAGAAACCCTAACCAACGAAGGTATTTATTATAAATCTTTAAGTAAAGTCCTTACCAACGAGGGTATTTGTTAACTATTATGAGGAACCCTAACCAACGAGGGTATTTGTTATAAATTTTTATGTAAAGCCCTTACCAACGAGGGTGTTTGATAACTATTGTGAGAAACCCGAACTTACAATAAATGTTGGAAGTGATTTCCTCGATTTTTTAAACAAAGGTTTATTCGTCGTTTCATATTTTCAAATACCCGTTGAAGTTCATCTTGGGTGATGAGATTGATTTCTTGAGTAATGACCAGTTTTAATTCTTCCAGATCGTGTATTCGATTTTTATAGATCTTGTTTTTAATACGCCCAAATAAATAAAAATCAAGGGGTGTTAGATCTGGAGATCGGACAGGCCACAGATTTTGGCTTATTAATGTTTCATCATAAAACTCCTGAAGAAATTCAATTGCAGCCATTGCAGTATGTGCTGTTGCACCATCTTGCTGGAAATATCTGGTTTGAAGTTCGTCATTATGAAGTTCGTTAATAAACGGTTCCAAAAGCAAAATTCGATATCTGGCAGCATTTATCGTCTCTTGAAAGAATATTGGTACAATTATTATTCTTCGTGACATGGCCACCCACACACCAATTTTTTGGGGGTGTAAGCTGGTTTCAACAAATATATGTGGATTTTGTATAGACCATGTTTTATAATTTTGGGAATTCATATAACCCGATAAGTGAAACCACGCTTCATCAGAAAAGAACGTAACATCCAAAATATCATTGTTTAAATTGTTATTAAATCATTGACAATAGTCAATCTTTTTGGATAATCAGGTGGTAATAATTCTTGCAGTACACTCACTTTATATGCATGCATGAGAAGTTTTTTTAGGGCCGTATGGCAAGTTCCCACGGACAATCGTAAAAATTATTCTTAAATATTGTTTTGCATAACTTATTGTATAGGTAGTTACCTGTTTGAGCTGAAAGTTTTATTATTAACTGAGGGTTTAAGTACTTCCTTATAAGGTCGGGTATAAAAATATACTTATTGGCGACTAGTTTCGTTTATTATAAACATCATCGGGCCAAACTACAAGAAAATGATACATATTAAAACAGTATTAAATAAACTTAATTAAAATTAATATAGATACAGTCAGTGTCGTATAACTAACTATAATTAAAATAGTCTATTAAAGTTTGCTAAAGCTAACTTACGTGTCAAATCAAGATGATCGTAAATTCGTACTAGAAAGCATAGGTTGTATCATGAAGATAATTAATGGTAATGGTGAATAATTATAACCAATGGTGAACAATGACCAGTAAATATTTAACAGACGTTATCAAGACGTTACCTCTCATGAGAATATTAACTTTTACTACGCTTTACAGGATTTGAGCGTTTGTACATTTGCATAATACAGCAGATCAGATGTTTGCATAAAATTGAATGAAAGTTTTACGATTGATTTTGTAGGATTTTGTTCCATGCGATTGCTAATGTCTCTCAAAACGTTATCGGTTAACTTTTTAGGAGCCCCACTACTTTTTCCTTTACAAATGCAATGTTTAGTCTCAAATTTATGGACAATTCGAAACTTATGCAATTTTAAATTGTTATACTCGAACGGATATTCTGGAAAAGCTTCTCTAAATTGTTCTATACAAGATTGTAAGTCGTAAGACCATATTCCATCGATCAATGTTCCACTTCGAAAATGTGCCATCAAAATGAATGCGTTGTGCTCAATTGAGAAAGCCATCGCGAATATTTTAATTGCACTATTTTTAGTTTTGAAAAAATGTGTTTTTTTATAAAATTTGCATCACACTGAGAAATAACTTGAGAAAATACAAGAAGAAAAACTGTTGAGTGATGCTTTGGTTAAAGTGACAGATCAGATTTAAACTATGGATTTAAATTTGAATAAACATTAACAGGTACACCAACTTAGCAAGTCTAAAATCACTACAAAGTATGTTTGGTTACATAGTTGGTGGTTTCAGTCTTTTTTGAATTCACTGTATCAAGTATTCTGTAGTGTATTAATTCGAACATGAATATGAATAATACATCGTTGTAATCAGAAAAAAAAATGCAATTTAATTGTTGAAAAATTCAATATGGCATCCATTTAAAATAAGAAAGTTTCTATTGATATCTTGAAAACCGAGTTTGTGATATTTTTGTAATAAACATATTTACATCCGTCTTTACGAATGGATTAATTTTTATCCGAAACATTTTTTCTAACTATTGTAGTTAACGAAATAATCGACTTTTTAAAAATTGATTTTTTCGGTTTTTTTAAACTGCAAGCTGCAAATCATTGGCCATTTAACCGAATCTGTAACTTTATTAATAACAAAGATACCAATGTAATGCCTCTAAAATTGGGACACGCTGTATACAGGGTGATTCATAATTCGACACTTTTCCAACAAAAATAAAAGAATTCCCATACTTAGTACTGGAAAATAATTCATAAATAAAATTCTAGAACTAAGTTGGATAAAATATTGGACAAGTTCCAAGTAAATCCATACAACCTACTTTCAAAATAACAATTATTATAGAAATTGTGGAAAATTAATTATTTCGAAGAAAGACAATACATTTAATTGAAAATTTCAATTATTTTAATTGGTCGAAAAATGTCATTTGTCAACGCTTATAATGTCTGGAGATCTGAAAGGTGAAGAACAATACTCAGACAGCAGTCAAGTACTTACTTCCAACGTATGAATCAAGTTTAGAATAGATACTGAGGGGTAGGAAAATTTCTGAGGAAGCCCACAATAGACGTTGGGGTAATTCTAAAGAACTTGATCATGAATTCAACTTTTCAGGTGTATTTTACAAAAACACCATTTGCTAATTATTAAAATTATAATGAAACTAACCTGGATTTTCTTTTAATAATTGGAATTGGAATATGTTAATTGCAATGAATAATATTTAGAATTAAGAGTCATTTCTTACACCGCGCGCTGATTTTAACGAATAAATACTAAATTTAAATAAAATATGGCAATGATGGTAAATTTTTCATACCAATTGAAAACTATTACACATATTATTTATATTTTTGTGATTTTCTTGGTCTTGACTGCTTAATTTGCGTAATATACAGTTGAATCGTTCTGCCAAAATATCTTCCTTATTTTTTAATATTTTTAACTGCAATAAAATGAAATGAAATCATAAAATTATTGTCTAAAAAATAGCTGATTTATTTTATTTTTTAATATACATTATTATTTAGGAAATATTTGGCTGAAAAGTAACAAAATACAATTAATATTAAATATTTGTTTCAGCTATTATTTAGATAATGTTTTTTAGATTTGATTCTATTTTTTGCATTTAAAAATATTAAGAAATAAAGAAGATATCTTGACAGGCGCAACGACCAAGGAAAACAAAAAACATAAATAATACGCGCAATAGTTTTCAATGAATGTGCCAAAATTTTTTATTTAAATCAAATATTTAAAATTGCCTAAATCGGCGAAGCAATGACCGTTAATATTAATCATAACTATAGATAATGGATGGGATTAATATGTTTATTAATAAAACGGTTTAAACAAACAATCGCTTAAATATTTGTATAAAAGGCCTAATATAGAATAAAAATTTTAGAAGAGGGTATTGACCGAAGTGTGTACTGCTAACGCATAAATATTTATAAACATTTGAATGAAAAACTATAATTAAATCGATCCCTGTGGTATACCTTTACTCTGCACAGTTCCTATAGTGATCCTAAAAGTTGTGGCTTTGTAGTACGAATCTTTGATTTATTGATTACACCTGTTGCACAAAATAAAATTATGTAAGTTTACTTGTAACTGATATAAAACACAAATGATAATGCAAAACGCGAGTGGTAATTTAAACGTTAATTAACATAATTACCATGATATTAATGTAGTTATTAAAACTTTAAGATTAATAGAAATACTGTAACTAGTTACATATTTATTTTAATTAACGATTAATTAAGTTAATAACGTTGGTTTTAGTTATAATTTAGGAAGGTTTTATAAAACGCGTTGTTTAATTGCAACTTCCACTATAATTTGAAATAATCACACACGCAATTAAAGAAAATTAAAGCGTCGGTTTAATCGTTGAGTTTTTTAAATTTTTTTTATTGACGACCGTCGCGTAATTGTCCACCGCCATAGACTAAAATACGATATTCAGTGTAGACGGATGAGTAAGCGCGACGTCCGTCGATCTATTCGGGAAATGCGTGGCGCCAGACTTAGTTCCTTTTAACAGGAACTTTGAGAGGATAGAATGCAATAGGGTTGGTCGCAGGTCGCAGATAGAACTATCGACGCGGCGCACGCGGTTTACGAACGTCGCGACGCTCTCCCATAACCCCACTGGGAACTGGGAACTGAGAACTGGGATGTGTAATGCATTTCATGTCGACGCAAGCTGATCCTCAATCGAAGAAATGCTGGTTCAATGAGTGCAGACACTGGGGTGTGGGTTAAAATTTTAAACTAGACCTTTTAAAAGGAATATTAAATCTTTATACTAAACGATTTATTATTACTGACTTTTAAATTATTCAAATATAATAGGTATTTTTAAAACCATAAATCAGGTTATCCTATTACAGTTTACTGTAAACTAAAATATTTATTCTCATCCATGATTTTAAAACTTTTATATACCACTAAAGTTAATAGTTACTAGTCTTGACATCATATTTCGTCCTAAGTTGTAACAATAAAGCTGCAATCTTACAAAATCTGGTTTTCCCGACTGCAAAATGATAGATTTTCTAAACTACTAAGGGCGCGTTCCACTAAAGACATTGGCCACGACGACCGCTAAGTCATTCCACATAAAAAGGTCATCGATGGCGACCACAAGAAGCTCAGAACGACCGTATTTATTCCTGGGTTTCTGTGGTCGTTTTTTGAATGGTGACGTTTTGAGCTAATGGAAACGGAAAATTTTGCGGTCGTGGTCGTGGGCCTTAGTGTTCATTAGATGTAAAGTGGCCCATCGTGGTCTAGTGGGTAAGGACTAAATTAATTTTTAACATAAATGTCATGAAAACGTCACCGGAATTTAATTTTTATTCAATCAAAAGTCACGATCATCGAATTTACAGAAGGACCATAATGTGAAGGACTTGCAATGGTTGCTTCCATTTGAAAGTTACCCAGAATGACAAACTACCGCATTAGTAATGTGAAGAATTTCTTGTGGTTCTTCGATTAATGAAGATTGATCGTTTTTCTAAACTAATGTACACTGTGAAAATTATAACCAACACCAACCAACTCTAACTGACGGGAACCATAAATAGACTGCAAAAATAACGATATCTCGTAGGGTTTCGACGCACTTTTGACAAGTAGCGGGAAATTTAAAAGAAAAAATATAATTAAATGGTTAATATATATTTATGTTTCTGTGCATCTTAAGGATACTTACAAAACATTTAATATTTAATTTTAAAAATAAAATAGTTTTGGGGTCTTGAGGTGGTGCTATTTGAAGAGTTCAAGGGTACTTCGGATACTTTATTTTCACAACAGTTCCAATTCACTTGTTCAAGTTCAAAGTTAGAAATTAATCTTCTTAAAAATTCACTATAGGCGACGAGCGAATATTGCGAAGAGCGCCTCCTGGCGGCGTTTCGATGCAAAAAATACAAGGAATCAAAATAAATCATTGTTGTGAAATGCGGTTAAATTTTTGTGTTTCTTGTATATAAAGTTAATTCGTTTTATTAAGGAAGTTTGTTGCTAGAGCTATAACGGAGAAAATGGTTTATTTTGAATTTACCTCAATATTTTTTGATCATAAAAGTAGTGAAAATTTTTATGCTGACCATTATTGGGTCTAGAAGAAACGAAAAAGACGCATAACAAATTAAAACTGAGGTTGCTTGTGGTTGGAATATAAGCCAACTGCAAAATGTGGCCAAATAAAATATTTGGAAGGAAAAACACTCAAAAAAATGTTTCCTTTAAAAAATAATAAGTAACTTTAGATTATCCAAGGAATCATAAATACCACCGTGTTTCAACAAATGGTTAAAATCAGTCTTCTAAAACCGCACAAGCACGAATATGACCTTTGTAATTTTTACATTGATATTTTCACTCTGTCTTTAATTTTTTTTTGCTGTGTGTTTCGCTCTTTTGAGATTTCAACTAATGAAACTTACAGTGAAACAGAAGTAGTAGAAAGAAGTTTTATTTAAAGCAGTTATTACCAACAATTAATCCAAAAATAAAGTTTTAAATGAATTTTCAACAAAATAAACACACCACAAATTACATCGTGTTTCTTTGGTTCCCAAACTCCACATCGGGCCTAGAATAAATAATTTAATAAAAATTTCAAATATATCATTAATATAATAATTAATCTTATGCTTAAGACTTTCTTTTATCGCTTTTAATCTGCGCTTTGCGCCTTTTTACCTCATAAGATTCTAAAGGAAATTTATAAAATTTTACATCTCTGTTTGTATTGAAATAATTTTTTGGCATCCAACTACAGAACAAGAAGTATGAGATGCTCTCTTATTGTTATTTGTAGTATTCATAACAAGAATTTTGAATAAATACACAAAACATTAAATTCAAATATTTGACGTCCCTGTATTTTTTGCAAATTACTGCCACAGGGGGCGCTGCAGTAAAATTCGCTCGTCGCCTATTGGTTGTATACATAGACAAAATAGATGGATATCTGGGATACAAAATTTTCGGACCGCAAAACTAGCGCCATCGCGTAGATTCCCCCCGCACTTTTGACAAGTAATAATATTCAAATATTTAAACATTTATTTAATGTTCCCTCTTTATTAAACATTGTAGTTTACAATATTTAATAAGAAGTAAATACTTTTCTGCTCTTTATCTTTTAGCTGTTTTAACGAAAATATAAAAATATAATTAAAGGGTTAATATTTATTTATTTATGTGACTGCCTATTTACTACTTAACATATGTACATCTTATGGATACTTACAAAATATTTAATAGGTATTTGATTTCAATAATAAAATAGTTTAAAAAAGCACCGGTGATATTAGCAGAGTTCAAGTGTAGTTGGGATAATTTCTTTTTAGATCAGTTGCAAGTCACTTACACAAGTTGTAAATAGTTTCTTGATTATCAGGCCACAATACTTCAATTTTAACACAAAAACACACACCGAAAAGTCCCAAAAAATAGGAGCTAATACCCAGATTCTGGTCAAATCATTTAAGTTTAAAGGCCTTTAAATTTAAATTTGTTATATGGGTTGTAATGGACAATTTTCATGGTTACCTTATTTGTTTCTAATTAAACGCCTTTAATTTTGACCAGAATCTGCCTATAAATCACAAACATTTTATCTATGCACAAACAGAAGTATGACGGTGACATTTGCTTTTATACATTACTATATTATATGGTTTAATACACAAGATTAAACATGTATTTTAATGCCTAGGCTGATAAACTACTTTTACTGCCGGCTGTTAGCGGCAGAAAAAGTTACTTTATGTGTCAAATATTTATACGAAATGTCAAATCAATTGAATTTAAAATTTTCATTCTGTTGAATTTAAACAAAATAATTTGACTTGCAAAAAACACCTTATTTTAATAAAAAAATAGAATTCTAAATTAATATTTCAAAATCGTGAATAAAAATATATTTCATGTTTGCAAAATGAATTGCTGAAAAAATGAGGGTATGTTGTTTCAACCATTATCATAGAAAATGTAAACATATTTAATGAAATTGTCAAGTACACACCAAAAAATCGGAAATAATCGAACAAAATTGTCCTTTGACTTTACGCCGCCTACCCTGATCTTTTAAATCATTTGAATCATGCAAGCATGTAAAGTGAAAATATTAATTATTTAATTTTAAATAGACGTTTTAAGAAAAAATAGCATGTTTTATTCGTTCGCAAAATTAGAGGACTCGACGCTACGCGTTTCGTCCTCCAAACTTTGCGAACTCGCCACTGAAAATTGTCACTTTAGCTCCTAATAAAACAATATACTATTAAACAAATGAAAAGTAAAGTAAAATTTCAAAATAAATGGGATATTTCCTCTTTAATTTTTAGAACGTACTTGAATAATTTATCCAAATCATCGTAAGATTTTATTTTATATTTTTTTAATTAAGAGGAAGTATAAAGGATTGTAAATAAAGTTGCCTAAAAAACTAATAAAACAGCGCCATCGCGTAGATTCCCCGTGAAACATAGGGGCCAAACTTTTTATATGCGAGATATCCACCCTTGGTTATATAATATATTTTTTGCACTTCCAAACAATAATGAGCCATTTTACTCTCTTAATGGCAGAAGTAAAAGTAACACATTTACTACCAAGTATTCATTTAATCTCTAGGGATTAAAAGTCCCATAACGGTTCATTTAATCCCTTGGTATTAAAAATATTTCGTAGTTAGATATTACAAACACAGATGGCGCGCAAGTTTTTAAAAATAATTGTTTCTGAATTCTGAATTATATTTGATAATTTAATACGTAAGTATATTTCTAATATTACTACAATAATTTTTAGGGTTTTTTTATTTGGGAAAGGAATTTATTATAGTTTTTTGTCTTAAATTCAAAAAATTTTATTGACAAGAAATTCTAACCTCTAAATTGTCTTGTATTATTTATAAAGATATCTAATGGTTTTATCTAATGTAGTATGCTAAATGCTTATATATATACAATTCAAAAGATTTTTGTTAGTTGTTTAAGTTTCTAGAAGATAAACGATAGAATGTTTCATCATCACTCGGAAGTTCATGCAGACTGATCCGTATCGAATCATGGTATAGGTACTTAAATTTTTAATAATATTTAATTTATCATAAATTAACCGATCAATTGATTTTAGGTTTCCGATGTGCTTCAAAATTATACAAGACTGGAGAAAACAACACAAATTTATTAATAGATATGTACATTTACAAATTACTAAATATAAATATGTACGTTTACTCTAACATTACAATCAATACAATTTGTTAGACCAAATAAAGGAGGTACAACTTGTTCAATTATTTTTTTTAATAAGGTGACAGTTTTATGTCTGGCTCAGTAGTTATTTGCATTCGAAATATCCATTGTCCCAAAATTGAAAACGTTTGTTCAAATAATTAATTGGAAGTGCAAAAAATTTAATATGCACTGCTGGAGCAAAGTGCATTTAATCCTTCGTGTGGTTGTTGCCCTCGACTACGTCTCGGGCAACAATTTCCACACTCAGGATTAAATTACTCACTTTGCTCCCTTGGTGCATAAATAACTATTTTTCACTTCCAAACAATAATGAGCCATTTTACTCTCTTAATGGCAGAAGTAAAAGCAACACATTTACTACCAAGTATTCATTTAATCTCTAGGGATTAAAAGTCCCATAACGGTTCATTTAATCCCTAGGTATAAAAAAATTTCCGTAGTTACATATTACAAACACAGATGGCGCGCAAGTTTTTAAAAATAAATGTTTCTGAATTCTGAATTATACTTGATAATTTAATAGGTAAGTATATTTCTAATATTACTACAATAATTTTTAGGGATTTTTTATTTGGGAAAAGAATCTATTATAGTTTTTTGTCTTAAATTCGAAAAATTTTATTTACAAGAAATTCTAAGCTCTAAATTGCCTTGTATTATTTATTAACATATCTAATGGTTTTATCTAATGTAGTATGCCAAATGCTTATATTTATACAATTCAAAAGATTTTTGTTAATTGTTTAAGTTTCTAGAAGATAAACGATAAAATGTTTCATCTTCACTCGGAAGTTCATGCAGAATGATCCGTACCGAATCATGGTATTGGGAATTTCGACTACGGATAGATGGCGCTATTTTAACGTAAATTTGAAAAAAACATGGAGGAAAAAGTAATAAAAGATTTTTGCGCCGATTTAATTTTTATTGGTTTTAGTAACTCCGGATCTGTTTGGATCAAGTTTTTTGTGTTTAAAAATTGTGTTTATCTTTTATTGACCAGTGTGTGTTATTTCTTACTTGCATAAGGGGTTAGGCCACTCTAGGATTAAAAAAAAGAAATTTTAAAACAGGCACGGATCAACTTATAATCGGTTAGAAAAGAAGCACAGGAGCAGAATATTAATGTGGAAGGCCAATTGTATGGTAGAGGTATCGGAAATTGAAGGTAGGTACATAAAAAAAACTTTGAAAGGATTTTTTTCGAAACCATATTTCTCAAATTGGCCGGACTCCTAACTCATTCAATTCTTGACCTCTTGACTTTAAAATTTAACTGTTTATTCAAAATTACATTCTCTATAGAAGTACGTAGGATTTTTTTAATATACTGATTTTTGCAAAAACGGCGCCCTTCTGAAGTAAAAAAGAAAAAAATGCCATGAAAAATCGCTATAAAATTATCTATAACAAAAGATCTATTCAATATAATAAAAAAATCCTACGTACTTCTATAGAGAATGTAATTTTGAATATACAGTTAAATTTTGAAGTCAATAGGTAAAGAATTACAAATCAAATTGTTAACTTTGAGCACTCATATCTTGAATAATCTGCTAGAAGGATTTTTTTTAATATTTTTCCCTTGTCTAACGAGTGCTTCTTAACAATGTAGCGTGAAGCGTGTTCGCGACTTTTTGAGCACCCTGTATAATTTTATTGAAAATTTTAACTACGTATAGAGGGCGCTAAAAATGGAGGATATTCGGTACTTGTAAGTGTCAAAAATTGTGTTTAAAATGTATTCTTGTAACTTATAACTACGTATTCAACAAAACACAAATAGATTTATTATGTAAAGCTTCAGTAAATCTCAAAAAACTTGTGCCAATGCGTTAAATGAAAAAAGTAAGTACCAATTATCGAAGTTCATATTTTGCCACCAGAGGGCGAGCGGAATCTAAAAATTCCCAATAGACTATCGTAAAGTACTAAAAATTAGCTTTGCAAAGATGTATTGCATGAGATATATTTCCATTTAAAAAAATTCAAGATGACTGCCGTGCCAAAATTCCGGGCGATAAAAAAAATTCTTTCTTCATGTTTAAAAATATTTGTACCAAGGCCCCATTTGATCCCACCAAATTTCAATTTTTTTTATCCAGGCACCGACCTACGCTGCTCGCTCCGAAAAGCAAACACGTTTGATTTTTGTATAGGGTCGCTGCTTAAGTCGGTGCTTGGGTCGGGAGTCGGTTCTACACCATGTTCAAGCGCATAGAAACAATGTGTTTGTTTTTAGTGCTTGAGTCGGTGCTTAGATCGCTGCTTGAGTCGGTGTTGCACCATGTTTCTACCCTTACATTTGTTAAACCATAATCTATTTTGGACCAATCGTAATTGATCAGCACATACCGAATGTACAATACCCTAAAGGGCATACAGGGTACTGGGTACGATCAGAACCTTTACTACGGTGAGCTGATGGTCTATTATTTTCATACTCCACTGCAACTCCTTAGTTACATGTTATTTACAGAGCAGGCTCTGGATCTGCCTGCTTTTCCTTTTTTGTATGAAAATTTAAATTTTGAGTTTCAATTTGATAAAATATAGTATGCCACCCGTAGAGGAAGTAAAAATAAGCATTTTTCTATTTTGGTGCGTTACTAGTCGCTAGTAACACACTGACAGCAGTGCGTTACTAGCCATTACCGCACTGCTATCGGTGCGGTACTGAGTAGTAAATTTTATTTTTCGAAGTTGGTAGCACTGAAGTTTATTGATTTTAATGTGGCAGTTGCCAAGCGATTTACAGGTTATTTGATGATTTGACAAACCTGACATTAGAGTTGCCAACTAACAGAAAAGTTACTAAAATTGAAAACTATAATATTTTATTTTAAATAGATAAAAAGGCGCAAAATAGAAAAAATAGTATAAAAAACTCGTTTCATAAGTCGATAGTAGCACTTGTTCATTAAAATACTCGTCGCTACGCGACTCGTATTTTAAAATTGAACGCGTGCTACAATATGCGACTTATGAAACTCGTTTTTTAATATACTATTATGTGCATTAAATTATAACATTGTGTTTGGGAACTACAACGAGCACAAGATTGTTTACAGCAAGCAGAAGAATATTTTGAAAATATTATTAAACATTTGCTTCCTAATTAATTTTTTTATTCTAAGAATTTTATCTTTTGTTTTAGATTTTAAAAACTTCAAAGTGCTGTAAGTTTTGAATAAAAACAACTTGTATTACTCTCCCAAAATTTTTGCATGACCTTGTATAACTTGAAAAGACCTACAACAAAGTTAGACGAAACCACGTTTGACTAATCTTAAGACTTTAGATTTTCGTCTTAAGACCAATCCTTCTTTTGTGACGTCATAGGAATCGCAAATCGCAAAAACTGATTATTTGCATTCAAATTTCAAAATTCTGATAGTAAAAGTAATTCATATAAGTTTGGGAATTCATCAGCCACTATTCTACTAAGGCACACCCCCACTCTCTACGCAGGGGCGCTGAAATAGCTCCCAGCCGAAAGAAAAACTTAGTTTGCTTGCGTAGTCCTGGACTCGTTATTTTTTAATATCTTTTTTTTCAAGGAATACCAAGTTCACATGTTTGGAAATCTCTTCTTGAAATATTCCAAGATTGTGTAAAAACTGATTTTTTATTTTTTCAGCATTTTCGGAGGAAAAATTATTAAATACTAATAAATCATGTAATTGGTAATCGCACTAAATCCTATATTGCGATGTGAGCAGACACAAAAGACTCAAGTTTTTAAAAGCCTAAATTTATCATAACCATTTTTAACCCCAAATCTCCCTAAAACTATCTTTTCGAAACTAAATCTTTGAAAAAATCATGAAATTATATCTTTAGTGTATTATGAATCACACCAAATTTCATATCCTTACTACAATCCGTTTCCAAACATATAACTAAGAATGTACTTTTACACACAATATTTTAATAACTGTAGCTCCCTTAGAAAGCAAAATCGGAGATATATGTTGATAATAACTCTTCAAAATAGTTGTAGAATCTCGTCCTACAATTCTACTGCTTAATTTAGAGACACACTACATATACAGAAATACAAACTACAGAAATTTTGGGGGGTGATTCTACAATTAATTTTAAGAAAAAAACTTCCTATAAACATATGTCCGATTTTGCTTCTTAAGGGAGCTACAGCCCTTGAAATATTGTCAATAAAATAGGTCGATTAACCCCATATTTTAAAGAAACTATTCAAACTTATCAAAAAGCTACTTTTCATTAAGTAACTAATACTAAAAGTCGAGTATTGTAGAACAAAAGTAGCGAAATCATTGTATGGTAAAATAGTAAAATATGATTGGAACTCTGCATGTGAATGGTTAAGTGTATTTTTCTCGAAAAGGGTGCATTATATTGAGTTGGGATCAGAGTACTATTTTTGTCTAAAATTAAATAACCAATAATATTATGAAAATAAATAGTATGTTATGTTAACCATAAAAAAATTAACGCTATTTTTAAACTCAACACTTCCTAAAACTACCATTTCGAAGGGTTCAAAAAATCTGAAAAAAAAACCTAAAATTGTATCTTTGGGGTATTATGCTGTACACCAAATTTCTAATCTCTACTACTTTCAATTCGTTTTCAAATAAATGACGAAAAACATACTTTTAGACATAATATTTCAAGGCCTGTAGCTCCCTTAGGAAGCAAAATCGGACATTTGTTTATAGGAAGTTTTTTTCTTAAAATTATTTGTAGAATCGTGTCCAAAAATTTTGCCACTTAATTTCTGGACACCTTGTATTTAAAATATTTGAAAACGTAACGTGCTAATTTTTTACTCGTTATTTGTTGTTAAGAGTATGTACAGTTGGTCCCAGCTGGAAGTAGGACAAAAGTAATCACGATCGCGTATTCTTTGTCCTACTTCCAGCTGGGAGCAACTGTACGTAGTAGTTAATGTAATGTAAGGCAAACAAATTTAAATTTTGTAGACTAGTGGTAAAGTTGCTCCCAGCTAGAAGTAGGACAAAGAATACGCGATCGTGATTACTCTTGTCCTACTTCCAGCTGAAAGCAACTGTACATATTTAGTAATTTTTCATATAACAAATTCATTGCCAAAGTTTCTTCATAATTTTTTTTTTCAAGGTTAAAGATAGTAGATTTATGAATTTGATTTGTACACATGGGCGATAACGACTCCTCTAATTAATTTTTAATTGCTACTATTAAAAACTCGTTATAGTCTTTTTTAAGCGTGACAATAGAAACTAATCAAACAGATATAAAGTACTTGAATATGAATACCCAATGATTTATAATGTAATAATATTATCATTCATTTTCGTATACCGCTGTATTATTTTCGCGTGTTGTGTAAACTATATGTAAACCAAGAAATCCCATTATAAAACTTACTACAACTGTGTGTTTTGCTTCCTTTCGATCATTAAAACGCTTTTCAACTTGGATTAATTCTTACCCCACCATATTAAACTTATGAATACAAAGATTTCGTCTTTGAAAACTAATAAATACTAGCTTGTAGATACAATATTTATTTAGGATAAATCTATAAAACGGATCTCTCAAGTTTCCTCCGTTAGCAGAGGCAGATTTAGGTTTCTGCCGCCGGTAGGCTAATATATTTTGCCGCCTAAAAAAAACACTAAAAATAGTTTTAAAAACATGATTTATTGCCACATTTAAAAAAATTGAAAATTTGCCGCCGCCATAAATTTGCCGCCGTAGGCTTTAGCCTATCTAGCCTATTGGTAAATCCGCCCCTGTCCGTTAGATTTCCAATTCTTTTTTTTCAGATTTATAAGCTAAATTTATTAGGCTACCATGTAGCGAATATTTATTTTCTGCAATCTTGCACAGAATTAATTAGAGGAGTCCAAAGTTAAGGTAATTTTAGGTCATTATATATTTTTTTGTACATTCTGGATTTTAAGATGTTGTCAATCAGTAGCCTTTGTTCGTTTATTTCAAAACAAAAAGAGACCATTCTTTACCATTAACTTTAAAAGTAATGAACTACCATTCTCGTTAATTAACACGAATTTTATCCGTTGATGCTGATTATGTGTAAGGATACATGATTGATATTTTCAGCACCTATTATACATTTAAGTTAATAAAAATCATGATTTGACTTGTTTTTTTTTATTTTACTATAACTATAAAATATTAAAAATTATTTAGCTACTTGCTAGAAAAACTAATTTAAAAAAAATCGGTTGCGTTTACCCATATGCATTATACCATCTCAGATTCTGCATGAAGTAGACAACTTTTTCTAATAGTTGTTCAACTTTATGTTAGTACAATATTTTCTGTCAGGATGATTTAAAAATCAACTAAAATCTTTTATAACCTAAAAGTTTTTAGAAACTCTTTTTTTGTATTTGATAGATGATAGAGTTCATGAAAATGCTTTTATTGGAAAGGTACAGCCTTCGAGGATAGTAACACAACAACAAAATAAACAAAGAACTCATAAAAGTTTCTTAATAATTTTTTTAGTGGGCACAGTATGAAATTTTTGAAAAAATACGAAAACTGACATAACCTTTTCACACAACAACAATTTCATATAAAAACATATGGTTATATTGATTGGAAAGTTCAAAAAACTTTAAGAAAATCTGTGCTTTTATACACTTTGGATTACTAAATATCTTTAACTCAAAAAAAAAACAAAATATAAAGGAACACTTTTTTATGTGGATACCAAAATTTAGGAAAAGCTTCGGTAGAAACAGACAAAGTAGTTATTATCGAGCAGATTATCTCCAAAAATAGATAAATAATAAAATTTGGAAATTAGCTTAAAAGATGCTCAATTAATTTCGAAATTTTTCAAAAAATCTAAAAATATTTTAACACTTGACTTTAATTTTTAAGCTGTCTTTCAAGTATTCGTAAAAAGATTTGATTTCAAAGGATTTAAAGAAATATTCACTCAAATTTCTTTTCTGAAGATCCTTAGCAAAACCGGTAAATTAAAAAAACATAGATAATATTGAATTTCAAAAATAGCTAAATAAATAAATTAAAAATACCTTAGTAAGTAATTTAAATACACATACCTATAAGAAAATTTTGTGTAAGGAATTTTATTATATCGTTGTCGAGCTAATAATAGTAGAAGCAGAGGACATGCCTTGCAAGTTAATACGACTTTCCAAGGTAGATAATTTAAAAAATAAACCCCCTTATACTACAGTTACTATGAGATTATGTTGTATTTTAATGTAATTACTTAGGATAAATAATAATATCGTTTGAAAAGTTATTATTATGCTATTAAATTCAGAAGTAAGCTTTTCGTGTGAATTAATTGATTCAAACCACATCAAAAAGCACGTTAATTGTGCTTTCTCACGTTACAGCTTAATTATTGATTAATTTTAACACAATTAAAGTCCATAAAAAAGGAAGAAGGATGAAAATTTACTTGGCTATAAAATGGAATTAGGAATTACATGGCCTAAATTAGCTCATCCTGGTGAAGTCTATTTAAGAGTCATAAATTTTGATGAATGATCCGAGTTCGTCGACCAAATTGTGCATGTGTAAGTCTTGACGTATCGCGTTAGCAACTTTGGAAAAGTAATTTGCATCGATCCACCTTCCAGATTCCTATCTACCCGATGTCATTTTATACACCAGGTGAAACCCGGATCGCGTGATGGTTTAGCCCTTTCGCTCTCCCCCAGTTTTTATGATTTAAAACAGATTTTCACGTAAAGTATACTGGGATATTAAATTTAGTCTACCTAATTACGCAAATGGTTTTGGGTAAATATTTTTTGCACATTTTATTTGGGTGTTTTTTAATCTTAAAACATAAAACAAATTTATTTTATATATGGGATTCTTTCTTATTTTATGTATATGTAGGATGTGTTTTATTTTTGGTTCGGTATCTAAAAAAACCTTTGACATCCCGAGGGATGTCCGCAGGTGTTTCGTATGAGAGCTTCTGAGCAGATTTTCCTGCATAAGGTGGAACAAGACCCTTTACGATCAATCATTTTCATTGTGAATTTTGGAGGTAAATTAGGAAGCAATTTCCTCGCTTGATTAATTTTAAAATACCATTTCGGATAACAAACATGAAACTTGAATATGTAGTTCGTTTAAGAGAAATGTAAACGTAATTAATTATGTGACAGTTGCATGAATTCGATGAAGCTCTGTGATAATTTCCTTGATGTTACCGATTACCGATAAAACTTGATGGTTTACAGTTTATAGGGAAGCTAATCAATAGCCTCACTAAACCATTTTGACAGCTTGCGGTTCAAATATAATGTTTCATTAATTCGAGAGTTTATTTTATTCTATTAACGGTAATTTAGTTGCCATTAGAATTGAGCTTAATGACTAATGAAAGCTTTGTTAGGTATCACATAATATAAGAACAAAACCCGGAAATTTTAGATTTCGGCCGTACAAAGCATTAATTTTTATTGTTTTGCCTTTAAATACTTCTGGGGTAAATTGTAAATTGGAAACAAAATAACAAAAGCATAATATAAAAAGATTACTCTAATTCCAAATTTTAAATAAAACCCATCGGGTAGAGAGGTGTGTGAAGTTAGCGACAGACTTGAAGCACTAACGTTTTTTTAATACATTCGTTAGTGCCTCGTTAGTGCTAAGTATTAGAATTATTCTTAGTCAACATTTATTTGAATTTTGTCGGTAACTTCACGCTCAGCGACAACTTTTTTATTCACCACTTTTTTGTATTTGTTTTGTATTTCATTAGTGCTTCGTTAGTGCTTGTTAGTGCATCAAAAAAACGTACTATTTTTGGAAAAATAAGAAAGTTACAGATCTTTTACTTTTTTCGATCTAGCGACAATTTTTTTTATTTATTATTTTTTTTCAAATTTTCTTTTGAATTTCATTAGTGCTTGCTAGTGCATCCAAAACATTCTATTTTTGAAAAAGTACGAAAATTATAGGTTTATACCCAGCGACAAGGTTTACTATTTATCATTTTTTTACAAAGTTGTTGCATCAAAAAAACAAAATATATTAAAAAATAAGAAAGTTACAGATATTATAATTTTTCGACCAAACGGTAATATTTTTATACATATATTTTTTTCAAATTTTCTTCTTGTGCTTTTTAGTACATCGTTCGTAAAAAAAACATTTTATTTTTGAAATAATAAGAAAGTTACAGATCTATTATTTTTTCGACCAAATGTCACTAATTTTTATTTATCCATTTTTTCAAATTTTCTATTGAATTGTATTATAGCTTTGTTAGTGCTTATTAGTTTATTAATCAACGTTTTTTAAGTAATTAAAATCGGATGACAAATAACTGACTAATAGGTCTAACTCTATGCGCATCCAATTTATAAATGAAAAAGTAAGAGATCTGTAAATTTCTTAATTTTATAAAAATATGTATAGTGATTTTCTGATACACGAAGTTCTATACAATTCAAAAGCATATCTGAAAAAAATGATAAATAAAAAAATTGTCGCTGGATTGGAAAAAGTAAAAGATCTGTAACTTTCTTATTTTTTCAAAAATAGTATGTTTTTTTGATGAACTACGAAGCACTAACGAAGCACCAATGAAATACAAAAGAAATTTTGAAAAAAATAATAAATAAAAAAAATTGTGGCTAAGTCGAAAAAAGTAAAAGACCTGTAACTGGTTGACCTTTTTATCGGTAAATGGTAGATATTTATGCTTCTGCCATTTAATGTTCTCATATCAGTATGAAACAGTATACATGGTGATAAAATGTGGAATCGAATTAACAATTTCTGCATTTAACGTTTTTTAGAATCTTTGATTTTTGCGAATGTCAAAAAATTATAACGAAAAGTGAAAAACTCTTATTTAAGGATAATTCAAAAATAAATTAATTTAATACACATTTTTTCGATTTTTAATAAAAAACATGTAGCAAACTTTCAATCGTTGAAGATCGTAAATTGGAGCGGTAATAGCATAAGAGAAAATATATTTTAGAGACCTAGTCGAAATGGAAATAGGACGAACTGCAGAGTAGCATCCTTGCGAAGCGAAATATTTTATAGTTTTATTTCTTTATTGGTACTTTAAAATTTGTTTGCTCTTTTTTGTAGCTTCAACTAGAAAACCCATTTTTTTAAACAAATCAATATTATTAAGGCGCTTCTTAATTTATTTTGCTGCACTATACTTAAAGTTTTCCATTATTTCGAAAACGTCTTCATCTTAATTATTCTCACGACCATTTAGTAAAAGTACATAAGTACACCTGCGACCACTCGCTATCTTAATTTTCCCTTCTATTCTAAGCGAAATAATTAAAATCATTTTGTTTAGTGAAAGAGCAACGGCTACAACAAAATAATAAACGTTTTTTGCCGTTTTTGCTAAAGAAATGTAGGGAAGAAAGCTAACGTAGACGAGTCTCTAACGATCCAATGAACGTCATAAAAACTCAAAAGATAAAACTCGGATTTCTGTATTCACTATTCGCTTTATTCCTGAGGCAAGCAATTTGAGACTCCTCGGATGAGATCTGAATTTCGTAATTGCATGAATTTAAGTGCTGCACATCCATGTTATCAGAGGGAATATTTATATTTATACATACATGATGTGTATAGATACTTTTTATAAAAACTTTAAATGAATAAAATTTGATGAAAATATTTTTACATTTAATTATATGAATACAAGCTCTAATTATTTAAGTCGATGATTAATTTTTTAAAACTTCGTTTAATCAAGAAATTTTTGTTTTCTTAGATTATTATAATTTCCTAAATCAAACACTTGCTTGTACAAATTATGATTTTTAATTTATTTTTGTTAAACTTACCGGAGTCGTTTCCCGAGAGACCTCTTCCCGATTTTCCATCTGCGTTCCATTCTTCTTCTGCAAACAAGAAGGAAAAATTTTATTAGTTGGAAGATTTTCATCGCGCGAACTTGGCAAACAATTTAATGGAAAAATTACCTGAGCACGTATCAGAATCGGGAATTCTATCATCGTCCTCCTCATTGTTACAACATCGACTACACCGTGAACACATTTTGATACGTAAATTGATAAAATTTAATAATATTTAATAAGGACGGAATTAGTTTCCTATTGGCAGTTTCGTAAAATTATTTCTATATTTTCTATAATGAAAAGCTAAATTTAGTAATAGATTATTTTTTAATCAAAAGTAATTTATTACTAATTACTAATTTTTAGAAAACATCCATTGTCAATATTCAAATTTACATAAATTTTCTTTGTTCAGTTTTAAAATAATATTTAATATTTTCGTTAATTAACTTCGCCAATATTTGTTTTATTCTTAGCATTTCAAATCTTATGTAAATTTCAAAAGATTAAAATCTCTCGGGTGGTAATTCCTTGGATCAAAATAAGAAAAAAATCCTGTAAACATGGGTCCGAAAATGCATCATTCTGGAGATACTTCAATTCGACTCAACATTGTTATTAATAACCTGATGTTTTTTCAATAAAATTCCACAATCATAATAAATTCACTTCGTACTTTTCTAGAACTCATCATGGCCATGGGGGTACAGCGATATTTATCAGTAATAACACACCTTGCGTAAATATAAGTGATATAGTAATAGGGTTTGACGGTTTTTAAAAACCGGTTTAAAAAAACGGTTTTTTTTTTAATTGTCAGATTCTAAAACCGGTTTTTAAACCAAGAAAACCGGTTTAAAAAAATTCAAATAATATGTACAAAATTGAACGGAAATTTAGTTAGATTCTGTAACTTTTTCGACCGAGAGAATTGTGTTCTGTCTTTATCTTACATCTTACACTTGATTATTCACATTTTCCCACTCTTTTTTCGCATGCGAATTTCGATCGTGTGATTACGATTTGGACTGTCATTTCGGTATAGTTTCGGTTCAGTTCTGGTAAAGTATGTGTATCTGTACTCTTTCTGTCCGGTATGCTTTTAAATTGCAGAAACTGAAAATTCTTTTAAAGAAAATATGATTTTGAAGAAAAAGTCATTAAAATATTACAAAAAAATATATTTAAACCATAATTAATCGTAATTTATTACTTTTGTTCCAATCGAAATTAATATTTTTTTCCGGTTTCAGTTACTGTTTTTTTACAGTCTACGATTTTCGGTTCGATTTCCTGATAAAAATTAACTTTTTAATAATTATTTAATATTAATATATTTTCCCGATTCTACTTTTTTTTAATTCGTAACCCGGATAAAACCATTTTTTTATTGGAATTCGAAAACCAGCTTTACAAAAAAAGTCGGTTTTGTATAAACCCTATACATATAGTAAGCAAATCCCAAGAATTGGACTACGAGCTAGGAGCAGTTGAATTAACTTCAGCAAGTGTGGTTCTGATTATGGCATATAGGTCACCAACAGGTAAATTCAATAAGTTCCTTGAAATTATTGAAGGTACCTTGGAATCTACAGAGATGAAACTCACAATAATTTTGGGTGACAATTATTTGAATTTTGACCGAAGTTGAAACAAGTTTTTAGAGTTTCCTGGAATTAGTGGTAGCTAAGGTTTAAGTCATGTAATAAATCAGCCCAATCGAGAAAATAATTATATAGACAATGTACTGTACTTTTTAATAAATCTACAGGATGATCCAGAACTCGCGCTTACGCTCTGGTTACTTTGTTGTGGACTCTTTAGGGATACTTGGAAAAATAGTTAAAAAAGTATTCTTTGCTAATTAACTGAGATATGAAGAGACAGAGTTGAGAATTTGATTTCTTTATTATCATGAATTTGGAAAAATCGCTTATTGTCATGTAAATGTTGGTCTATATGTATATATTTGTTTAGTAATAAATAAACTTTACAATTTTTCTTTTTTTAATTGAACATTTGACAGATTGCAGGTAAGTAATTTTCAATTTTAAAACTAAATTGTAAAGTTTATAAAATAGGTTTTAAGTTTTTTTTGTTTATTACTGAAGAATTAAAAAGAAACCAACCTTTATTATGCGTGAAACTTTATTTATTATAAAAGCCAGATAAAACAATTAAAACAAAAAAAAATTAACAATTACAAAACCTACCATAGAAACTTAATAAAAATAAAAAAGCAACAATGTAATGATAATTATGTAGCCCAACCTGCAAACAAACCCAAAGCTCTGTGGAATTTAATCAACCACCACAGAAATACTGATACAAATAAAAATCCTGAAATGCTTCGGATTTAAATAAGTATTTCGTCGACTTAGCTAGCAATATCTTGAATAAACTTCCTGATCTTAATATTTAATCGAATCTGACGAAAACGTCTAAACAGCTAAACAATTTTGAATTTAGGAAGGTAACATGTCTTGAAGTACGCAATATAATAGACAATTTAAATACAAACGCTGAAAGCGGGGGTTGTTCCTATTTAAAGTGAAGAGATTATCTCCTAACCTTCATCATCTAGCGGTTGAAGGTCATGGGGAAAATTTCCAGATAGTGAGTCACTAAGAATCGTACAACTTTTATTTGAAACATTTTTCTTCAAAATGCTTCATTTCAAAAATAAACGGGCGTTGTCGTACTATTTGTACACCCTGTATTTTTACTAGGCTGTCTCTCAAACTATTGCTCACAGCAAGCAGTCCTAACATGATACCATTCGCTGTTCCTATCACATGTAACATATATATGCTATTTTGTACTGGAGTCATACGAATAAGAATATCGTAAGAATTTTTGGTGTTCAACGAAAGGCAGTCAGAGCAATCCTGTCACTGCTGTACGCTGTACAGACATGATACTCGTCCAAATTGGGTTTGCTCTTCGATATACATACTAATGTGCATTACCTACATAATGGATAATACAGTGAATTCAAATAAAATTGAAACCATTGACATTGCAAGGTAGGAAACCTAAGTTTCCCACAGTTGGCTACACTGAAATGAATGTGTTGTGCTCCGGTGAAAACCATCGTAAATATTTTAACTGCACTAATTTTAGTTTTGATAAGCACTGTTTTTTTTATAAAATTTGCAAAACACTGAGAAATGATTTGAAAAAATACCCGAAGAAAAACTGCTGAGTGACACTTTGATTAAAGTGACAGATCAGATTTAAATTTGAATGAAAATTAACAGGTACACCAACTTAGCAAGTCTAAAATCTACTACAGAGTATGTTTGGTTGCATAGTTACGGTTTCAGTCTTTTTTGAATTCACTGTATTTCCGATTATAAGGTTCGTAATAACATAGTTTACATGTAGAAGTCAAATATACCCTAATCTATAAAACCCGAGAACTACTACGACCCCTTATTTTTTAATAACTTGTCTGATATTGTAAAAACAGAAACGCTTATTTCTACATTAATAAAAATTTATTTCTAAAGAATACAACAGTATTAGAGTGGATTTCATCTGAAGTGAACCTTTCCTGCGCCGCAAGCGCTTTTACCCGAGCGATTATTATTAAAACTAAATAATGTCGATTCATACATTACAGGAATTCAGATTAATTGAGAAACCTTAATTCTAAATGACCCGTACATCATCACATACATCAATCATAAACTAAGTTAATCTAAATATTCTTAAAGATTGATTTCTGAGCAGGGTTCTCTACTAACGAATTTCTAGAAGATAAAAATATCATTACACGGTATATCTACCTTACCTCACAAAATGTTTGCATTCGTTCTATCTTGTATTTGAATGTATTATGTATGACTATTTATTTTGTATCCGCATATTTTATTGACAAGTGTATGTAGTATGTAGTATGTAGGTACTTATGTATTTTAACACAGAATAAACTCTATACTCTATATTACAATATTTTACAATAACTAAAATATTTACCTCACAATATTGATTTAATTAGGACCTGCTTTTTAGATAAAGTATACATTTTATAATGAATTCAAAGTTTTTTTTAAGTAAAAGTTAAAAAATAGAGTATTTTTAGGGAAAATGCCTTCTTGATATCCTATGTCTAATATTTTTTTTTATTTCAAAAATAAAGTCCCTCCTAAAGTAAAAATATCTTCGTAACAAAAATTAGTTTTTCTTATTTTAATTCAAGGAATCGCCACCCCAAAAAATTTAAGATTATGTGAATCTCCTGTATTTATTTCAAACTTCATATTATACCCTATAACTGCAAAATTTATTTACTTATATAAATATTTTTTATGGGGTATACAATTGTAATCGTTCGATGTTTTGGAAAAATCTAAAAGCAATGCTTTTAGTCCAAGACATTTCATCAATTACTGTCAATAAAGGTTAATCAATCTTTCGTCTAAAATATTACCCAATACTCCACCATAAATTAAATGGTAGTACTTTTGTATTAAGTAGATTACAATTCAAATGAGACCAAAAATGGACCAGTATTCCTGAAGAAGTACAGTATATATTAATTTAACTAAAATACTTTTTAATTCAGAGTTTTGTTAACTTTTTAAGAACGTTTAAGTAAAAAATCGTAAAATTTTATTTAATCTTTAATAATTTTATTTATATTTATAATTATGCATTATATCTTGCAATTTCAGTATTATTTCTTCACATTTTGTATTCATTAATAATAATTTTAATTCCATCTTTGTTATATGATATGGACTATTGACTATTGACTATTTAAATAAAAATGTGGTTATTGCATTCGCTTCTCAAGCACATCACATAAATAATCAGGTCATTAATATTTTGTTTAAAATATTTTTTCTAGCTGAATAAATTAATTAGGCTTCACATTAATTAATAGTGAAACACGCTATTTCAGCGCACGCACCTTTATTAAAATTTCGTGTAATTTAATTTAGCCGCAGAAAAATTTTTAATCACCCTCAGGCGAGTTTTATTAATTAATCTTCAACCCCATTACCAATTTATTAGAAACCACAAAATACAACTTATGAGTCAAAAAGCCAATTATTAGTATTCAAATGCATAGATGAAAAAATATCTAAAAAAATTACTTCTAGATTTTTTGATTAAAATACAGTCAGTTTTTTTAGTGTTAAAGTTTCATTAAATGATTATTCTATACTACAAAAACATGAAACCCAGTTTTTACCTCACTCTTTAAATTGGGAAGAATTTTAGAAGAAAAAAATAAAGAAGCCTAAAAAGTGAAATTTTTTTACTGTTTTTTCACTCTTGTAAATTTTGCTTACATCTACAAGAAAAGGTTAAGAGCATCTTCCTAGACACCCTCGATGAATTTCCCGGTTAGAGATAATGGCAAGGAATAGAAAATCCATCCCACTTTTCTGGAGCTTCTTTGCAAATTATGACCAAAGGGTTTGGGAGGAAAAATTGTCAAAAATCATGAAATCGAGCATTAGTTCTGCAGTCATAACTCAAGTTTCCCTCGTTAGATTTTTAATTTTTTTTTCAGATTTATAATCTAATTTGATTAGGCTACATCCTGCCAGAGAGTTACCTTCCGCAACCTAGCACAAAATTAATTACAGGGGTCCAAAGTTAAGGTACTTTTAGATCATTATATTTTTTTTGTACATTTTCCAATTTTTTTCCTTTTGGCAAAAATTAAAGAAATGACTTCTAAATCAACAACAAAAAAAAATTATACAAAAATGTTGTTCGTACTAACTTTTATGACTGCAGACCGAAACCACTACATTTACCGTTTAGGAAATTGCTCTTAAGAAAAACTTTTTTTTTCGATTTATGCAGAATCCTTTTGTTATTATCTTTTGACTCTAAATCGGATTTTAGGTACACTAATTTATTTGATTAAATTGTAACTGAATTTTAAAGTTAACGTTGATTACAAGAACAATTTCCCGCGTATGTATTTTGCATATGCATATTATGTACATATTTAATAAAATTAACTTATTATGTATTTCATTTATCTAATCAAATTTGTTTATGCAATTGTAATAAAAAATACTAGTTATAATATAATATAATTTTGTTCTGAGGTATTTAAATAAAAAATCAGTACTTTATATCGAATAAAATGTAATTAAGTGATTAATTTAATTATAAAAAGAGTCGTAATTTAACTTTTAAGGGTGAATCTTGAAAGCTTATGTAGTGGTAAATCAATGCATGTCCAGAAGCCAGAATACACGGAAATATTCGATATTGCTAAGTCAGATAGGGGGAAAATGCATTGGATTAAATTGCAGCGAACAGACCAATAGCTTCTCTGATGTTCTGGGTTGTAATTTTGTAGTGTAATCATAAAATGTTTGAAAATACGAAACAATTCATGGTAAAGTTGAATAAGTTACAATACAGCTTTTATGTTTACGAACTTTTATCTTCCTTTTGTTGGAATTTTTCTCTCCTGTTTTTCTAATAACTGATATTTTATTGATGTGGCATGCCTGTTTTAATAAATCATGAAGTTATATACTTACTTCCGTGATTTAAGGGTGGTATGTATATGATTTATTAAGGAAACACAAAAAGAAAATGGATAAATCTACTTAGAAGAAATATAATTTCAACGCCATTTTTTTTTGGTAAATTAAGTAATATAAAAAAATACCAAAAAAAAAAATACGAAATACAGTTTTATTTATTTAGAAAAGCTTCAAAAAATATTATTTTTTAAAATTCTTGGAACTAGCTTAAAAGTTTCTACATCATAAAAGAATCCGATCCACGTATAATACTGTATAATAATACTCCAACTTAATTTTAGAAAATTTCTGGTATGATTTTAAAATTTAGTGGCATTTGTATTTGTCTATTATTTAACATTAGAAACTTTAGCTGGTAGCTAATACTTTCTAAAAACATCAAAAGTTTTCTGCAATGATAATCTTCAAGAAGCGTACTCCTTCTAATAATTCAAACCGTCGAAAGTTGCTTGGGACTTAGTTTTTAAATCCGAATTTATACTCAACTAACATTTAGTAACTAATAATTAAGAAGATAAATGGATTATACTACTATTAAGAACTAACCATTAACCACTAACCAGCCAAGTTAAGATTTTTCAACAAGGCATGCGTACTTTATTCGCTACCACTTTCGAGAATTTTTGAAGAGAGAAAAGTAGGCGTCTAGACAATAGAAAATTTATCTTGCCTGATAACCAAAAATATGATCAAAACTTTGATGACATTTACGATAAAGAATTCTTTGTTATTTGCATATATCGGGATTACACAAAACTAGGGACATGCCTTTCTCGTTTGCTCGGTATAACCGTTAATCGTGAAAGGACATTTACATGCTATTAATTCGAAATATACATGGTGTTCCTACCAAGTGTCTGTAACTACGAAAAATAGTTTTTTTAATCAATTTCAAAATAAAAAATAGGAATACATTTATTTCTTTGCGCTCACATTTTTTACACGACGTTATTAATTCTTAATAAAATCAAATTTGTGCTGTTATTTACTTTTAGCGTCGATTGTATTTTAAGTAGATGGAATTCCACGGTCAGCAATATAAACAATAAACTTTATAAATAGAAAAATCCATTAAAAAGGAATGACTGAAATTCGAAGAAAAAAATATTTAATCGGTATATCTGTGAAATCGTAATAACCGTGAAATTTTGAATTGAAATACATTGGAACCAAAATATGTCTCCGGATTTGCTCGTTATATCCGTGAACTCGTAGTATCCGTGCTTCAAGTTCGACTGTACAACGAACTAAAAAAATTTTCAATATCACTTCCGCTTTCACCCGAAATGACTTCAACTTTCTTATAAACACAGTCACAGATTTTCTCGTTTTTGCCTTTGAGTGGAGTGTAAGATATAAAAGTGCTCATAATAATTAGGTAAAATTTCATCGTTTATTTGCACAAAAAAATATTTGTATTGTGACGATTTTGTCGCAGCTGCCTTGTACATAATATAACATAAAATTAAGATATACTCCAGAAGCAGAAAGTGATAGTTATAAGTGTTGCAAGTGGCTTAAGGGTTGAAATTATGACGTAAAGAAGAATTTTGATATTTTTTTTATAAAAATTTTTAATAAAACTTATTCTTAAGTAATGCGGATACATAAAATAAATTGTAATTTATGAAATTTTGGAGATATTATTTTTTATAATTTTTAAGATTCTTCCTAATTAGATAAAGGATTATGTTTCTATTGCAGTGATACCCAATATGAAGGTATAAAAAATACATTTTTTTTTAAATTTTGATTTTTTTATCAGAAACATACTTTAAACTTCTCACTGTTTAACACTGAAGAGTCAAAATGCACCTCAGAAAAGATATTTTTGTAGTTGCACTACTTACTACTTAATTATAGGTGTAACCATGTAATCGTTTGATTATTCTTCTCTACAGGGTGTCTCACTTTTTTTCAGCAAAATTTTTTTAGATAGTAAAAGTAATTCTGAACAAAAATCTTCCCATGAACTATTGTTTTTTTGACTCCTTGAAGAATTACAACAATTTTAAAATATTAAAAATTTAATGCTTTTGTGGGACACCTTGTAAAAATTTCATTTTATTTTAAATTTTTTTATTTTGTATATCTTAAAGCCAATAAGATGCTAAATTTTACCGAGGAAAATTTAACCCGACGTTCCCTTATTTTAAATACAGTCAATAATGTTCAACAAATTCAATTTGGTAAAGATAAAATCCAAATAATAATTGATTTAAATAAAAAAATATATATAATAGTTCATACGAAATTTTTTGTTCAGAATGACATTTACTATCTAAAAAAAATTTGCTGGAAAAAAACTGAGACACTCTGTATATTTACAGAGAAAATTTGAGAAACTGGGATTCATAATAAACATTAGAAATAAAAAAATCCATATTTTTTATTGTTTCAGTTTAGAAAACCTTATAAAATATTGGAAATTAAAAAATAATAGCATCAAAAAACATAATTATCCATTTTGACCCTACCATGTAATTTAAGTTACAATTTTAAGCCATGGTAGTTAAGGGTCAATAATATGTACATTAAAATAGGGTGTTACATTTAAAATAAGAAACATGATTTAATTTCTATTGCTATTCAAAAGTTTTTAATTCAATGATTGTGTTAATCTTGGTAGTCAAAATCAAAATTAATGAAACTGAAATTTTTTATTAAGAACTAAGTTATAGTTTCATTAATACTTGAATTAAAAGTAAGTCCCAATCTCTCCAGTCTTGTTTAGTTTTAATTAATTTTTTATTACCAATTTTAGCATGCCTGATGATGCTGACTAGAGAAGGAGAAACATCTAGCATATAATGTTTAAAATTTGATAAATAAGATAGATATATTGAATTTTCAGTATTTTCTCTGAACTCCCGAATTTTAATTATCACTTTTTTGATGCCTAATTCATTTTCATGGAATATGTGGAATCTTGCAAAAAGAAGCAATATACAATGCTTTTAAAAAAATATATTCTTTCGGAAATTACATTATACAATGTTACCAGAAATACACTTTTTAATCGTTAGAAGTTAGAACCGTAAAGTGTTCGTATCGGAAATTGATAGAATCGGAAACTGCTCGAACTGTAAGGATAATTAAGGAGCAGAGCGTTAACTTCTAGAATCGCTCGGTTAACTGGTACAATGTTTTCTAGGACTTATTTCAATTTCTGATTTGAAAACTTTACGGTTCTTGTAGTTAACTTTTTCTATTTGATCAAAATTTTTCTGCAATCATGCTTTAGATCCGTATTGGACTGAATCCGCATTTTTTCCAAAATAAACGCGTCCGATTGGAGTGGATTGGATTGATGGATCCAATCCGATATATTTATTTCAGAAAAAATGCGGATTGAGTTGATTGCTGTTCAACCCAATCCTGATCGAGTAGTCAATGTTTTAAAATAAAGAAATAAACGTCAGTTTAAAATTACTTGCAGAATTGTACGCTGAAAAATATAATTTTAATACATTTACAAAAACCCCAAAGAATCTCTCAGTCTCCCAAAACTGGGTAATTTACCGTACTATACAGGGTTACTTTTTAGCTTTGCTACAAACTATGCCATATGAAAGTTGATTCAATTTGAGATGAAAATGTCTTATGAACATATGTCCGATTCGTTTTAGTTTTTGAGTTATGAGGGTTTAAAGTTTTAATAGAAAGATTATGTTAGCCATAGAAATCAATACTAAACAACGTTCTCTTTGATAAAAGTTGAAACTGTTATGTTCGCATTGGTCCGCATTTTTTAAATACAGTTTTGAATAAAAATGTATCAATTTACGACTGAAGAGTATGCAGATATAATTTTTGTATATTGGTTTTGTAATGGAAATCTAGATATCTAGATAGATTATCTAGATAAGGAGCACGAAAATATCTACTCAGGTATCCAATTAAACATCAACCATTTCGTACCGTAGTAAGTTCATCACTTGGAAGACTAAGAGAAACAGGCAATCCTGCATCTCAAATTTCTTTTTGTCCTCATGAAGTAAATGTAGAAAATAAAGAAAATATTGTTAATGCTTTCCTCGATGATCCAAAAATTAGTACTCGGCATATTGCAAGACATTTACAAACATCACAAAGTATTGTTTGGTGTGTGTACAATCTTGAGATGTTGCATCCGTATCATTGACAAAATGGTTTACAACCTGAAGATGCTCACCAATATATTATGGTCCGATAAGTAGTAAATCACCGTTTAATTGGAGATATGTACAGAAACTTTTTATAAAACACTCTTTTAGATTTCTATTATTTTTGGGGACATATGAAGGATCTTGTGTATTATAAGTAGAAATAGCAATGCATCAACAGTTATTAGAAAGGATCAAAATGCACCAAATCATATATAGGCCAGTCAAATTAGCATTTACATTGTCTCTCAATGGTTGTTGTTCGCGAAAAATGTAGAAAAGTATACAACAAGGAATCAAACATCAATGCTGTAATTTCCGCAGAAGGCGATCTTTAACCGAGTTCGATTTTAAGAAGAATTGTGTGTTTAGAGGTGAAGATGCAGCATCTGATTTTGAAAAAAAAAACTAATAATGAGTAAAGTATTGCGTGATACCGTACATCGCGTGATGACTCTGAGATTCAAAAACAATCTTCTGGAAGTCAACAAGTTAGTAGTCGTATTGAAATTGTATCAGATCATGTGGCTTCTGAAGCAAAGTATGGGGCATGTGGAAAACGATTGTCCAAACCTCTCGCATCTAGCAGTAGCAGAGGGCGTCCCTTGGACCTGGATGATGATGTTACAGCTGCAATCGATTATATAATCGACTACATGGAGGAGGATGAATGCCAGTTTAACCTGACTGAAATCCTTCAAGGCTATTCACAGTAAGTATGTTCGTTCCGCCGAAAGCAAGCATCAAAAAAAGACTTTTCGAGAAATATGACGATAATATGATTATACCCAGGATTTCAGCAGGCAATAAAGATAAAAGTATGATAGTTTAAAAAAATCTCAAAAATTATCCTAAACCCTTTGGTTTCTTGGATAACATGGCTGACGCTATTCTTGAATTTCTTTTGCTGCTTCTGCAAATAATAACTGTCCCAAGATCCTGAAGGAATAAAAACGTGGACAAAGGAGTAGAAGCCAAAACTGCTGTACATGTCAAACGAAATTATCGCTGCTACAAGGTTAAGATCATTCATGTCTCTTCTGCAGATCGGACTTGTAGCATTTCTGCATTGAAAATATGATTCGCGAGATTTGCTGGATGTTCTATTAGCGCTAGGATTTTGCAGCTCATATATGAATATAAAAAACTTGGAATTATCTTGCATACAACAACCTACGTCAGATGTGCCAAGAAACAGTTTTCATCAGATTGTGTTTGATAATGCCGATGTGAACATTGGTGGTTTCATGCGATGGGTGGCATCCAGTGCATTAGTCCAAAACCTCAGACTGCTTCCTTTGGAAAAGCTATTCAAAAATTAATCAGTAGTATATACAGAATAAAAAACTTACATAGGCAATTTTTTACTCTAGTTTTCTCAAACATCTTGAGGTTTAAGTTTAAAAGTTAAGTACTCAATCGATGCAGAATTTAACGCTATTAAATTTATATTATAGTCATTTTTAAGTTGTTACATTCATTAGAAAGTTATCCGGTGCTAAATATCGGTATATCCGAAAGAAAATGTTTCTCCAAGGGGGCAATTTTTTACTCTAGTTTTCTCCAACTTCTTGAGGTTTAAATTTAAGAGTTGGGTACTCAATCGGCGCAGAATTTAATGCTTTTTAAAATTGCAAAGAATAGTATTTTCCTCCAGACGCATAATTTTGGCTGTATTTTAAAAAAACTGCAAAATTACCGAAAAGATTTTGTTTTTTTCTACACAGCACATAGAGCATTGCACGAAAAGTGGGGCAAACTCCATATGTTCTTTTTTTATGAAAAGTAAAGTGATTAATGGTGTTTAGAAAAATAGTATACTTTTTTTTTTTTTTTTTTTTTTTTTTTCTAAACACCATAAAATACCTCTCTCTTCAAAATGGACATCCGAAGATTTCATAAAGTGATTAAAACGATTTCCAGCTTTCCTCTAATTTATTCAAAGTAGATCATGTTTTTGAGCTTATTTGACTGGCCTAATACGAAATGATGGAAATGTTACACGTCGTGTTACGGAAGCTTTGATTCCCATTCAATTTGAACGAAAAACTAACATGTTTAAAAACATTTTTGCTAAGGGATAGACATTTATCAATTTAATTGCACATTTAAAAATCACCGTAGATAGAAATATAAAATAAACAAAAATATCTAGAAAAGGTAATCTCGATATTCTTTTAAATGTCTAGAAAATATACGTCGAAATCGATTTTGGTTTTCTTGATTGGTATGGCTGTACTTTTCCTTTGAAATCGGCAAAAATTTAGAATAAACTCGCCTATATCCAAAATATACCGACTATCCTCCTAAAGCAATGTAGTCGGGGGGTTTTGCACAAACCAATATTCAAAAATTATACATATGTATACAGATATAATTTTTGAATATGGGTTTTCTTTACCTAAAAATTAATTTGCGGACGTGACAAAAACAATTTCTACTTTTTTCATTCAAAACTAACGCTAAGATGCGTCGGAAATTTTCGGTGGCGGACGACGGAAACGCCGAGCGGAATATTTTACTGAGCAAATTAGCTGAGATGTTGCTAAGCAAGTATTCCGCTCGTTGTTTCCGTCGTCCGCAATGGATAATTTCCGTCGCTAGCAAAATGCACCTTTATTTAGTCCTGATTTGCATGGCTAACTTGATCTTTTTTGTTAAAATTAATAAAATTCCATTAAAACTTTAAACTCCCACATCTCAAAAATTAAAATGAATCACACATATGTTCATATAACACTTTTTTCTTAAAACGGCATGAGCTTTCATATGAGAAAGTTTGTCGCAGAGCTAAAGAATCCTCTGAATATAAATATATTTGAAAAAAAAAATGGAAAAATGTCAATATTAGCGGTCTCAACCTTACATAAAGAACTTTTGGTGTTTACAAAATTGTTAACATAATACGCTTTGATAAAGTTAATTCTAACTGAAACTTTTATAAACTACCATCACCACTACTAGAAAAGTTGATATTGATTTTTGTGCCTTACTAAATAAATTATTTTCAAACTAAAAATTATTAAATAATGATGATTAAATTAATTTAAATTGTTAATAATATCAATTATATACATACGTATAATTGTTTTATTTGTCAATCATTTTTCCAATGAAAAATTAAAATAAAATAATATTATATGAAAATCACATTATTTAAATAATTTGAAGATTTGTATTCATGCACATTGTTTGAGTTAAAATAAATGATACGGAAAATTGGCCACATTATTTTTTTTATTGATATTAACTGTGGTTTCAACTAGTTATATTAAATTCTTTATGAAAATTTTAATTATTAAGCTTATATAAATTCCGGCCACATTAATTAATTTAATTAAAGGAAATAAAAAATTTCTATCACGTGTTTCTAAATGCGGATGAGGAATTTCTCTTAAAAATCCTATAAGTATTATTTTCTGTGATAAAGGGAAACAATTGCTGTCAGTTAAAAAAGAAATGTGTCTGAGCACATTGTCAATGACATTAGTTGAAAATACTGTGTAGATAAATTTAAAATTCGATCAAATCAATATAAGCGAGTTGAAAACTGTTGTATAAAGTTTATTTGAATATTGTTTTAATATCGCAGAAGCTTTATTTAAACAACTTAATTCACATACTGGTTTAAGCATGGAACTTATTTACAACAGACACGCACAATATGCACACACATGTTAAACAAGCGCTAAAAATAGTTGAAAGCGGAAGGTTAAAAGAGCGCGTTCATTATCCTATGAAGAATTTTTTTTGAATTTTTCTCGAAAATCGGCACGTGATGATCTGGTGGTACGTTTTTTGAAGTGAGCGCCGCGACGTACCTCAGTGGACGAAGCTCGCCGCGTGACTAGAGCGACGCCGCCCTGTTGGGCGCTGCGTCCCGCGCGTTTGGGGTCGATAATAGACACCAGAGCGCCCCCAGATATCAGGAAGGTACTCCATAATACCCCGGCGAATGTATGCTAAACACACGTACACGTCTTCACAACACTCTTTTGCTCCAAAGGCCCCGGATTTACAAATTAACGACTTGTCCACACAGTCTTGGAAAAGTCCGCACATTTTCAACATAATTTCCATACATTTTTCATAAAATAAAATGCGGAATTCTGTTTGTGTGAGCGGGAAACTTTTAGTTGAAAAACTATTAATGTGAAATAATTTAAATTATTTTAATTAAAAAGTAGAAAGGGTTGCTTTCAAAAAGTTATTTGGCCGTAAAATTTTTCCTACAACACAAAATTATTTTATAATTAATCAGCTTATTTAATTTCGAAAAAGTTTTTATTTTATCATTAACTTTTTTTTGGAGAGCTTCCAAATGCTTTGATATTTGGCAAAAAATAAAGTCTACACTCCATTCAATTTAAAATACGTTTTAGTACTTCATGAAAGGCGATGCATTTAACCGAAGATTATTCAAAATGTAGATGCTATGGACGCACCATTAGTTCACATCCGACTACTCCTAAAAACATTATTAGGATATTAAAAATTATCTTCCGGGAAAACTGACCATATGCTACAAGCTACAATTCCAAGATGATTTCATTCTAAACTTAAAAAGTATCTTAAATTGGATATAGGATATACGGATCTAGGTAAATTATTCAAATACAGTTCTTCGAAATTCAATTATTCGAACACAATTATTCGAGAAGGAATTCTTCGAGAAGGAATTATTCGAAGATTACAATTATTCGAAAACATTTATTCGAATTAGTCATTACCCCTTGTCATTTATTTAATAAATTTTCTTATGGCCATGGAACAAAACAAATACCTGTTAGTGTATCCTTATTTCCATGCGCTTGGAACTTAAAAATACGAAAAAATATATTTCTTGCCAATTCTGGTCCGACCTTAATTGCGAATAAATCAATATATGTAATTATATTTTGCAAGATACGATTTTGTTTTTTGAGAAAATGGATTATGTGTGTAGCGAGGTGTGTAGTGAATCCTTAGCTGGTTCTGGAAGGAATTATGTTTGTGAAGGATAAACAAGTTGTTTCCAAAATTTATTGAAAATGTCAACATTTCTTAACAAAAAAGTGCTGGTCGCGTGCTATAACTGAAGGAGATGAGTTGAAGAAAGGACACGGAGAACATAATCATGGATTATGAAGGTAATGCTGCAAGTCTTGAAGTAGCGAAATTTATAGATTGAGTACGAGATTCAGTCATAACGACACAGAATACACCACGGTTTATAATATCCTTACTATCAGCAACAGTAAGCAAAACTTCTGCAGGTCATCTTCCGGAATTAAACTCAATTAGATGGACCATCAGAACTTGTAACAATTTATTTTTTTAGTTCTAAGTTGTTACGGTTTTTATTTATTTTTATTGGATTTCATACAATGAGTTATTTTGTTTAGCTGACATCTATCTTTCGGGGTTATAAATATTGCAGTTTGTTTAGTGCAATTTGGAATTGAAATCCGCCGCTTCGACTGGAAAATTTGATCGCGGTGACGTTAGACCCAAAAATTGGTTTTCGGGTCTCTTTTTCCGATTGACGGTGCAAGTGCGAGGTCTGGGCTTGGTAATTTGAGTTAGGACGGCCAAGTTTTTATTTTCTTGAATTTGAAATGCAGAGTGGAGTTTAGGTGAGCGATTAATTTTATTTAAATTCATCAACCCGATGTACCTGTAATTGATTAAGATTTGTTAATCCTGGCTCGTGGCCGTCTTTGTTTGATCAATTTTGGGTACATGTGGTTTTGGCACGCGTTGTCCGCCATTGTTTTTTTTAATCGCTGAACTGGATTTCACGCTGCATTATTATTATTATTCTTGGTTTTTCTGGTTGGAATTACAATTATTGGCTTTTACCACTTGCATCTCAATCAAGACAGCTCTACTTCTTCTTCTTTCTATCAATGCTTTACTTTTTCTTCCCTCTTTCCTCTTCATTTTTTTTTTCTTAGGCCTCACCTATACGTTATTTCAACCATTGCAATTATTAAAACCTTATTAAAATTAAATTACTTCTTATAATTATTGAAATTTTATTTTTAGATGATTTGGGATCGAAAGATCATGTAATGTTTTAAATTTTTAATTAATTCATATCAATATTTTTGCTTGCGCACAATCAGGTTCTTTTAGGATAGAGTGTTTGCTTAACCGATAGTAATTTTTGGTATGGTATGGTTGATGGGATGGTGTCCAGGTTGCTTCCAAATTTAAAAACGTGTACTGGTGGTTAGTGCAGCTGACGGTGGAAGTTGGTAGTAGATCTCACATCACCCAACCTTTGGTCAGTTGATTGTGGAAGTTTCCTGTTAGTGTTACTCCATGTACTTGATAAGCTAAGTTAGTTACGCCCGATTGGTACCGGAAAGCAAAGACAGACACACAGTCCTCATCGGTGGAAACCAACGGATTAAGCAAATCGAAGACTAGGATTTTGGATTTTAAAACTGTAAGAACCTGGTTGATTAGTCTTTGTGTTTTGTTAATTTTTCAAGTATTATTGATTACAAAGTATTACAAATTATTACAAGTTATTACAGATTATTATCTGTTTATTTCAAATATTGCAATAAACTTATATCTTTTTTTTTCTAGCGGTTCTTTTGATTATTCACCTTTCGCATGAGGCAGCCCAACCGAACTACACACCCTAGCCGAGCACTGTTTAGCAATTTTATGGGCAAATTTAAAATTACTATAAAAAAATTGTTATAAACTATAAGACATGATGCTGCACCAGCTCTACAGAAGTTCAGGCAAGATAATGTGTTTCCCGATGCATACAAACCATCAGAGGAGATAGATTTCTGCAGTTTGATTCAGGCAATATGGTTTCAAGAATCGTAATTTTTGGAACCGACACTTGTCTAAAAGCTCTATAAAATTCTGAACATTGGTTTATGGATGAAACTTTTAAAAATAGTTCTCCATTCATTTGCTCAATTTTACACTATTCACAGAATAAAGGAAAATACTGCAATTCCGCTAGTGTACATGCTCTTGCCAGATAAAATGAAAGGTAGTTACAGCACAATAATAATTTTTATGTGACGTACATGAGCATTATAGAGAATTTTTTAATACCATTATGAATTTGTAGAGACTGATAATGACTATAATGTTTCACAAAAATCATAAAAATTTAGCAATTTAAAAATTGCGGTAACTTCTTAAGTAGTCCAAAAAAAAAATTATAGGAAAGTTTTTGTTCAGCATCATATCTATCTAAAAAAAAAATTTTGCTGGACAAAAAATAAGACACCCTCCTCATCAAAAAAAATATAATGATTGCGCTGCAAAAATCCAAAGAGTAACGGAAAGTTTTAATCCAACGAGCATGGTGAAGTATGTAAAAGGAATTGCAGATAATATAAGTTATTAAAAATGAGTACATGTTGTATGTAGTGTAAAATATAATTCATTCAATTTATATTTAAGAAGTAAGAATAAAATACCGGGTGGAAATGAAAACCGGGTCACCTCGATAACTTTTTTATTTCTGAATAAAAAAATTTGAAATTTGGCTATGTTCTATGGTTCAAAAAAACAAATTTTATGTGCATTTTTTATTTTCGAAATCACTTCGGTTTCACCGGAAACACCATGAACTTTGTTTTTTTAAATGTAACATCCCATATTTTTATTCATGGCTTAAAATACTTTTAAAAAAGAAGTATTTTTGAGATATTAGTTTTTATTTTTTTTGTAAAAAAATTTAAAAAAAAAAAAAACAAAAGGTTTTCGAAGTCGGTGAAAAGTACCAAAACTAATTCTAAATAATTTAAATACCTAAATAAAATTGTAATTTGAAAAAAAATTTAAGTGGTTTTTGAAGTATTAATTTTTAAACTTAGTTAATCAAGATTTTATCAAATATCTCACTTTTTTTAAATGCAATGATGCCGGGTCATTCGACTTTTTAAAAAGAGGATTTTATAACGATTATTTATTTTATGCATTTGAATTATTTAGAATTAGTTTTGGTAATTTTCACCGACTTCGAAAACCTTTTTTTTTTCGCAAAAAATAAAAACTAATATCTCAAAAATACTTCTTTTTTAAAAGTATTTTAAGCCATGAATAAAAATATGGGATGTTACATTTTACTTTCGAATAATTGCAACTTTCGAATAATTGTTTTCGAAGAATTGTCTTCGAAGAATTGTTTTCGAAGAATTTACCGGCTACCAGGATATACAATACGTATACAGGCAGGTTGGTTCCTGGTGGGGGTGCAGCAGATGCATTTGCACCGGGGCGCCGAAGTTTAGGGCCGGCAATTTTAGAAAGTTTTGAGTATATGATCAAAATAATTAAATAAATCTGACAGTAGATAACGCAGTTACATTACGCAATTCAATGAGTCATAAGCGTCCGTGTTATATTTGTTGTTTTTTGATTTCGACTTCCAGTGTTGAATCAAGGCCTTTCAATTCGTTGAGGATCATAATCGGTCCGGGGGGGGGGGGGAGGTTCAATGAGTGGGGAGAGGTGTACATCATATAAAAACAAATTAAACATCTCCACGAATTTAGGGGGTTTCAAAAGCACAGGAAAAACTAAGATATCAAAAAACACTCTTTTCAAAGGAAAGCATTGTATAGGTCCGTGAAGTTGGCGGGACCAACACCTTCAATTTTAATAAAATTGTTATTACTTAATTTGTGCTAATTTGAGCTGTAAAAAAATTAATTTGTGCTTAAACGGTTTTGAAGATAATTAGAAAAATCGTTGGCCCCGCCATCTTCACGCTGGCGGGACCATCTTTTATTTATTTTATTTTTTTATTATAATTTATTAGTGCCTAATTTGTTCTTATTTGTGAGTTAAAATTTGTGCTCAAAGCGTTTGCAGCAAAAATGAAAAAATATACTGGGTCTTCACGCTTGCAGAGCCGACTTTTTTTTTAGATTTTTTTAATGTCATTAATTAGTGCTTAACATGTGCTAATTTGTGCTGTAAAAATTTATATTTGTGCTCAAACGGTTTGGGCGAAAAAATAAAAATCGTTGGTCCCGCCAACTTCACGCTAGCGGGCCAACCTTATGTACAATTTGTGCTTATTTGTGCTCTAACCGTTTTTGAGAAAATCTAAAATGTACACTGTTCCACAAATTTAAAGCACCATTTCTAAAAGTTTTAAATAAATATAATCTTATACTTGTTTTTTGTCTGATAACATTCATAAAAGAATATGGTTTCTTATATCCTAATTTTTTTGTTCACTATTTTAGAAAAGCAGTAAGATAGGGGAATGTTGGCAAAATCGTACCACGATTTTTGTATATTTTACACTTTTGGTAAGTCTCCCTGAGAATTTAGCTTATTAATTTTATAGAATGGCATCTAAACAACATGTGTGCACCATTAATTATCTTATAAAAATAGTTGTTATAATCTTATTTACATTTTTAAAAAGTAACACAAATTTCCCATTTCGAAAAACGGTATCGTAAATCGTATCAGGTGGTTTTCATAATCGTACCTATCTCTGATAATAAATAATAAAATAATTTATTCATTGAGGACAATAATAACATTTTTTGTTTTTGGGACACCAGCACAAGCCTCATGTACCCATATGGCATATGGAACATTGAATCATGTCCTCTAGTCGAACTTGTTCGCATAAAGTGCAGAACCACTATTCTTCATTTTGCGATACACTTGTTGAAGCCTCGTTTAATAATACCTCGCCTACTTTTCGATTTGGTACGATTTTCAAAACTATACATATAGGAGTACGTTTTCGAAACTTTAACTTTAAAGTAAATTTTTAGATGGTTTTCGACTTGTCACATGTACATAATTTATTTTGCGAATATCTGGTTGAATACATTTATTATTGTTATTTATTACAATATTAAATATGCAATTACAAGAAGAAAAAGTTCCAAAAATGCATATTTAATATTGTAATAAATAACAATAAAAAAATGTACTCAATCAGATATTCGCAAATGTAAGGAATAAGCCTAAAAGTAGAAAAACTTAAGACACAAATTGTGCTAAAACTAAGGGCTAAAAAGAAAATTGCTTTAGACAATAATTTCTTCTTTTTTTGCTGGATTCAGATTGAAATAAAAAGATATAGGTTTCTATTTGAAAAAACTGAGTTAGGATTAGAATGACCATGAAGAAGTCCTCCAGGTGAAAACTAACTGTCCTCATTCTGTGGCCCCTTTAAGACCAAATAATTTTTATTTGAAACGTTTTCTTCTAAAACTCTTACTTTTGGAGATATTTCGACTATTCACTTTAACTCGACCACATTGTATATTAGTTTTTCACTTTTTAAAATGTTTTTCCATGATAAGACGCATTAAGGTGGTATTTTTTTTACTTTCTTAAAAATTTTTCATATTTACAACAAATCAAGGAAAAAAAATCGAAGCCGTACTCTTTTCCATGTCTTTTACTACAGCCTTCTGAAGTTACTTCTTGAAGAAGTATTCTGAGCTCAGTCTGTCAGGAAGACTGACGCGAAACTGTTATAAAATATTTGGAATTCCATCAGGTATCCCTTACAGCCAAATTGACAAACTACGCGCCCTTCGTGGTCTATTTTCTAACCCCGATGTTTGGTGAAGCATGTACGAAACACCCCTGTAGAATTATCGGAAAGAAATTATTTGTGTAAATTAACTCCACAAAAATAACAATTGCATGTTTTGTAGAAGTAATAGATAACCAAACTCAACAATGTGCGGTTGGGGCACGTTCGGACTTTATAACTGGGCTGTCCAAAACTGATGATGATGGTGATGATGATATCACTGCACTTTTAGATGATAAAGCAATCATGTCTGGAGTTATAATCATTATTTTTACAAATATTTATGAAAATAATTGACGTAGATAAACTCGTTTGGAAAAAGGTGTCCGAACCTGCCCCATTTTCCGCGTAATGAGGTAAGATTAATAAAACAAAAAGTCACAAAAACAATCTCCAAAATCGTGAGACACATTGTCTAATAATATTTTTTTTAATGCTTCCATTAAGTTCCTCAATCCTTAAATTAACGAATTGAGCTAGCAAATACCCTGCATTTAAAGTACCTCCGTAAAAAGTAAGTGTTTTGCTGATGATAAAAGAAGATATGTATTAGAGTTAGATATGAAAATTAAAATGTAAAAAGAAAGTGACAATGAGTGAATCGCAAGATAAAAGCTTTATTGAGTGGGTAAACAAGATGAAGTAACAGTGAAGGAATCTTTATACATAGACTTTATTTTTTAGATAAATGAAATGTTTTAAAATTTCGAAATTAACTAACAAATTTAACTACATGAAATATCTTCCGATTTCGGTTTCTACTATTTAAACACAATATTTGTCTGTAATAAAATACTACTTCCATGAATTATTTGGGATATACCCTAACGTCCCGATCCTAATCACTGAAAATAATACAAATAAACCGTTTAATTGGGGCAATTTATCAACCAAATATTAGGCAAATTAGTATGCTCAACAGTTATGAACAAGACTGGATAGATATACTTTTGGTTATATCGTCTTATCTTGGTCTGAGAAATATCATTTTATTATAAAGACTTTTAAAGACACCCCATATTTAGTTTTAGGAAAATTCGCAAAATAATAAGTTTAGAAAGAACTAAATAAAATTTACTAGTCACAAGTTAAAATTTTTTAAAATATTAAAGATCAAATTTTGATCCAAAAAAGAATAAGCTAATGTTTGTTTCATTATCTATATTTTTTGTGAATCTTATCATGTTCATTATTCGTTATATTACCAAGATATGAATTCGATTATCTATAGCACTGTAATGCACAGCAAAAAACGTTACGCAATATACGTCACCCAATGTTTTTAGAAGTAGTTTTGATAAAAAAAGGAGAATAATTAAATTTGAAAAACGTCAACACTAGGTGCCTACGAATACAATTAAAATAGAAAGAATAATTTCTAAGATGATGAAATAATGAAATGAAGGAACAAACCCAGTCAGTAATATTTTTTCTCTTTAGAAACTTTAATACTTTTTTTGAAAACTTAAAAATAAATCTATTGCATTAGAAATTAATAAAAAACATGGAAAATTATATTAACTTTTTCATTAAAAAATATTTTTTTATATTTAATACTTCAATCCTCTATTTTTTTAGTATATCAAAACCACAAGATTTTGAACACTCCATATTTTTTACTGAGGTACTTTCCCTATATTAAATGTTTATTTATGAAAATCTTTTATTTTAATTTAAATCGCTTTATCTTTCATAAGTTGTTCAAAACAATCACATTAGTAAGTTAGCTATTTGCTTTAAAATGCCTATAAGCCCTTATTTTCAAAAGATGTTAAGGAAAAATAATTGTTCTTTATCAAACTGGTAAGAGATAAGGTAAAATTTCCAAGTCCTTAAATTTTACTAAAAGTGCCGTATCGACAATTAGAGAGAAATGACCTGGTGGTGTCAAAACGTCACGAGAGTGGGGAAGATCTCAGGAAACCATTGCAAGTATGGATACAATTATCAGAAGGATATACTATAAAGAACCTCGTAAAATGGCGAGGCAAATTCAACAGGAGTTTTTGGACCAATCTAACATTCAGCTGACTTCTAAAACTATCAGAAATCACCTTATAGCTGTAGATTTAAATAGACGTGTTGCTGTAAAAAGAAAAATTCGAGAGTCCGAATAAAATTTGCCAGATCGCATTTGACATTAACCATGAAAACATGGAATGGGGTCCTTTGGCGATGAAAGTAACTTTATGTTATTTGGTTAAGATGGTAAACAGTATGTTCTTCAACCCATAAACAAAAATTACACGTAAGGTGGCGTTTACACGATCAATATTATTGACACAATTTCGAATTTCTTCAGTATATTCAACCTGTAAATGCTATATTGAATCAATAATATTTACGCCAATAGGGTAAAGGGTATAACAATAATATTGCTTCAATAATATTGCGTCAATAATATTGACCGTGTAAACACCACCTAAGATACAAAATGCCGAGCATGCAAAGCGGTGGTGGACGTATTATGGTATGAGGAGGGTTTTCTCGATCTGAGGTTGTGCTAATTACGCAACCAGAGCTCAAAATGGATCATTTCTAGTATGGAAGTATTTCAAATAACAAAGTTTTACCATTTTCTTCAGAAGAAATACCACTAAAGGGAAGATTTCAGTAGGATAACGATCCGAAGCATTCTGCAAAGTTACTAAAATAATGGTTTTAACAAAAAATGTTAATCTACTTGAATGGCTAATTATACGAAGTAAATAAGGAATTATGAAACCAAATTCCTCTGCCTATACTACGTAAATTACTAGATTCAATGCCCAAAAGATGTCAAGACTAATCGAAATCAAAAGGATAAGAAACAAAATATGAAAATGACATATTTTACTTTCTTTAAGTAAGTAAGAAAAATAAAGGGGTTATTTAGACAATTTTAAGACCAACATGAGTATATTCAATTAAAATAATTTTACGTTAAACTACAAAGACATTTAACATGATACTGGCCAATATTTTTAAGAATTTGTAAAGTTTCCAAAACTTTTTTCCACCAATGAGTAATCTATCAGTTTAGTGATTTAAGGTGCGTTCTCATAAATTAAGTATAATTGACCAAATATAGTTGACTAACAAAAGTTGAATATGAATTTAATCAATTTTTTTCACACGTTTCAATAAAAACTGATTAAGATTTCAATTTCCAATTATAAAATAGAATTGCACGTGAAGTTCTGCTTTCTTTAAATTAGCAAACCAATTAGCTCTCTTTTCTGTAGGTACATTGTTTTAATTGTCTTGATTTTGTTCTTTGAAAACCATTTTTTCTTACATCTCTATTTTTGTGCTTATCTAATCCTGGTTCCAACGACAATCGTGCTTTTTGTCTAACAATTTAAGCATCACACTTTCCAAACATTTAACGCTTATTTTTGATTTTTTTTTAAATTGGGTAATTAAATAGACGTAGAGTGACTAGTTGAAATCAAATTTAGCAGAACGTTAAAAGCTAGAAGAAGAAAATGCTAGAACTTAAATTTCTAGAACCGTAAAGTGGTTGAATCGGAAATACTATCACTTAACAGGGCACCATCAACCGAATTTCACATGTTTCAAGTTGAGTTTCAACTTGAAAGAAAATAGGCGGAGACCCTCGCTTGAACGATAAAGTTTGACTGATTCAAACATTTCTTGTTCCACTAAAAAGTTGAACAACTCTATTGAAACAAAGCTTCTCACTATAGTTTCCGTAAACCTTTGATCAATTAATCTTGAATCGAGAGAACGGCGCTTTATTATCATTGTATGTAAAAATGAGTTTTTGCACTTCCAAACAATAATGAGCCATTTTACTCTCTTAATGGCAGAAGTAAAAGTAACACATTTACTACCAAGTATTCATTTAATCTCTAGGGATTAAAAGTCCCATAACGGTTCATTTAATCCCTTGGTATTAAATAAATTTCGTAGTTAGATATTACAAACACAGATGGCGCGCAAGTTTTTAAAAATAATTGTTTCTGAATTCTGAATTATATTTGATAATTTAATAGGTAAGTATATTTCAAATATTACTACAATAATTTTTAGGGTTTTTTTTATTTGGGAAAGGAATTTATTATAGTTTTTTGTCTTAAATTCAAAAAATTTAATTGACAAGTAATTCTAACCTCTAAATTGCCTTGTATTATTTATTAAGATATCTAATGGTTTTATCTAATGTAGTATGCTAAATGCTTATATTTATACAATTCAAAAGATTTTTGTTAGTTGTTTAAGTTTCTAGAAGATAAACGATAGAATGTTTCATCATCACTCGGAAGTTCATGCAGACTGATCCGTATCGAATCATGGTATAGGTACTTAAATTTTTAATATTTAATTTATCATAAATTAACCGATCAATTGATTTTAGGTTTCCGATGTGCTTGAAAATTATACAAGATTGGAGAAAACAACACAAATTTATTAATAGATGTGTACATTTACAAATTACTAAATATAAATATGTACGTTTACTCTAACATTACAATCAATACAATTTGTTAGGCCAAATAAAGGAGGTACAACTTGTTCAATTATTTTTTTTAATAAGGTGACGGTTTTATGTCTGGCTCAGTAGTTATTTGCATTCGAAATAATCATTGTCCCAAAATTGAAAACGTTTGTTCAAATAATTAATTGGAAGTGCAAAAAATTTAATATGCACTGCTGGAGCAAAGTGCATTTAATCCTTCGTGTGGTTGTTGCCCTCGACTACGTCTCGGGCAACAATTTCCACACTCAGGATTAAATTACTCACTTTGCTCCCTTGGTGCATAAATAACTATTAAACTAACCTTTAAACAGGATGTCTCACTTTTTTTCCAGCAAAAAATTTTTTTAGGTAGTAAATTGTGAAGAAAAAATGTAAAACCCTGATTAATTTTTCTTTGTTATCATCAGGTTTTTATTTAAAATATTTATGGTTTGGATTTTGTCTTTCCCAACTTGCCTTTTTGAAAATTATTGGCTGTTTTTAAAATAAGTGGACTCATTTAAAATTTCTGACAAGTAAATTAACCTATATGATTGGCTTACAGATAATGTCAAAATCCAAAGCATTTAAATTTAGAAAATTGAAATAAAATGAAATTTATACAGGGTGTCCCAAAAAATCATTATTATTGCGAAATTTTAAAATTGCTGAGACTTCTTAAGGAGTCGAAAAAATATTAGTTCATAGGAAATTTTTTGTTCAGAATGACATTTACTATCTTAAAAAAAAATTGCTGGAAAAAAAGTGAGACACCCTGTATATGTTACAGTGAAAATGGAAAATGCAGTGATTGTTTACAATTACTAGTGAGTGTAAACATTCACTTATGAAATCAGTGAAAATTTATAATAAAACCATTTACAGTATGCAGATGCTACTATTACAAGGGAATGTCAACTATCACTAGGTATTGTCAACATTTACTAAGAAATAATGGTGAATGTGGCCAATAAAAAATATTAATCAATTTGACAACAATAAGATAAAAATACTTTCTTATAAATTCCAAAGCATTAATTAAATCGATTGTTTTAAAAGAAAATTTGTAAAAATAAATATTTTTAACAAATTTTTGAACCTTATATGTAATATGGATAAATTCGAAATTTAAAATAAATAATAATATTACATACTTATCGCAACATGGCAATGAATTTTTTTTATAATATTTTGCAAATATATTTGGCAAATTATTAGAATTCAAAGAAAGGTTGATTGGTTATAAGGTTAGGTTAGGTTGTCATCTATCATCATTCACCAATACTAGTCAGGAAAACTACAGTTCTTTCCTTAATTTAGTTTCATTATTATTTTACAAAACTAAAATGACACATTTGAAAATGTTCCAAGACGTTCACTTCTGATTATGACTTTGTCGAAACCGGTCAAGTGAGATAGATAAAATATCTACAATATAAGGAAGAGTCACCAAGTCTTCATTTCATTCACACAATTATTAAAATGGAATGTCTAAATTATACAGGGTGCCCCGAAATTAAGCGGCAAAACTTTAGGAGGCGATTCTACAACTAATTTAAAAAAAAAAACTTCCTATAAACATGTGTCCGATTTCGCTTCCTAAGGGAGCTACAGCCCTTTAACTATTGTGACTAAAACTAGGTTTTTTGTCATTTATTTGAAAACGGTTGGTAATAAAGATTTGAAATTAAAACGTTTAAGATATAATTTCTCAATTATTTTCAGATTTTTTGAAAGCTCTGAAATTTTTTGAAATTTTTTGAAAGCTTTCAATAGTTAAAGGGCTGTAGCTCCCTTAGGAAGCGAAATCGGACACATGTTATAGGAAGTTTTTTTCTTAAAATTAGTTGTAGAATCGCCTCCTAAAGTTTGGCCGCTTAATTTCGGGACACCCTGTATAGTTCTTACTTTCACTAACCACATTCAGTGATTGTTTACATTTACTAGTTAAAGTGATTTAAACATGATTTATGGCATTTCCACTGACTATTTAGTGAATGTTTACATTCGCTAGTGATTGTCAACAATCACTTATTATCTACTTTTACTGTAACATATACAAAGATATTATTCAAATCTTTTAAACGTCTTAAAATTGAAGACAAAACTTGTCAAAGGTAAAAAAACATAGGAATGCGTTAAAACCAACATGTCGCTTAAAAAATAATTTCTAGAAAAATTCAACTTTAGTGATGAATTCTTGTCGTTCGCGAACAACCTGTATATTACAGCTTAATACATTTGTAAAAGTGAGTTTTTCAACAATTATTGATTTGACGGTCTTCTATTAACGAAATATTAAAAAATTCTACAGTTTGGGGTAATAAACTGTAAAGTGCCCTTTTTGAGTTATGACGGTCTTATATTTAATGACCGATGTGAACTTGAGTTCAGTACAAAAGTTGTTAAAGAATTATTATTTTTTTTAAATAAACGAGGCGGGCGGTCTGAGTCATCCTGTATACATTGTCCGCTTTTATCGTTTATTTTTGAAAATTTCGAGATATTAAAAACTAATGATGTGAAGACTTTGAATGATTTGGATAACTTAGTAACTTGTATAGAATTCTTGTTTTCATTCTCACATTATATTAAAATCTATTTTAATAAAATTTGTTTTGCAATATCCTGTATATGAATATGTATTGCCAAATAAGTAAACTTTTTTGTTTTGTTTAAATTTCGTTTCGGCTAAATAATTACAATTTAGTTTTAATAGTAAAATAATGTTAGTAGTAATTGAGAGTTTTAAACTATAATTGTGCGCTCAAAATCATTAATCATTGAAGTGCACAATTTTATTAATTATAATAATAGAATTTTAGAACAAAATAATCCAAGCTAAAACTTTATTAACGTCATAAACTTAATTTTGAATTTCTTTGGGGGGCTGATTACCTGCTTAATAATGTATTTGAAGTTGATCAAGAAAATGATGAAACTTAAAGCTACTGATAAACAAATGAGAAAAGTATAAAACAAGAGCTTCGCGTCTAAGTTTTGTTTGCTCAAAACCAATTTGCTCGTACTTTGTTAAAGTTACAAGTTAACGGCTTTAAACATGATAATGCAAATATTGAAATAATTATTAACAAAAAAACTTCCAAAAATCGTACCGTGGGGACTAATTATCTTTGGAGTTTTATCAAAGGATTTAAATTCACTGTTTAAATAAATTTTATTAAAAATTTACGGATATAACATAATAAAAATGGCGGTGTTAAAATATTTTCTCGTTAGTTTTCGGTTGAATTCCCAGAGGTGCACCAATGTGAGCTCAGCATGTTTTATTTAAAGCACGCTTTGAACTAAAAAACTGTAATACTTTAAAGTTTTAGTTAAAGCAATATTTTAAGGGAGAAGCTTAAAAGTATGAATATTTTTTTTATAAATAAAATTATTTTGCGAATTTCATATTTTAGTAGAAAATCTTTATGTACGAGCATATTAAAACGAATATGTTAAAACGATAAGTGGTAATATAAATGAAAGAGACTTGAAGTTTACTGAATTTAATAATAAACCAATCGTATGCCTATTTGGATAGAAATGTGATTACAAATGGGATGAAAGTCGGAAATTAAATAACCTTATTTCGAAGTAAGCTGCTGTGGGGAAAATGCAATTTATAAATTTGTTTGCTTATATAGAAAGTATAGGGATTGTTAATTTTAGTTGCCTGAATTTCATTACGCTTTAAAATTGAATGTGTCCATCAGAAATCAATTCAATTGGTTGAAATACTTTTTTGAAATAATGTTTACTTTACACTTCTTGCTTAGAAAAACTAACGAAAATTTTTGGAATTAAAATAATATTTTTATTGGTTAAAACAGTTTGATAGACGTGTATGCCTTTTAAACTGATTATATCATAAAGTTTCTGAGTAAAACAAATCTGATTTTAAACGCCAAAATTAAAAAATTGCAAAATACCCAACATAACCGAAAAAAGCAGTATTTTTATGCTTATTTATTTTTCTGTAGTTTCATAAACAACATACATAAATAATGTTCAAATAAAGCTACGAACTTGAATCACCTGGATTTATTTGGGCGTATTTTATTTATTTGAAAAGGGAGAAAGTGAAGATCAAAAAAGTTTATAGTGGAATTTAAAAGAAATACGACAAATACCAAATTTATCACAACCACATTTAGCAAAAACATATTTGTTTTTTATCGGTATTTTATTCAGAAAATACATGAATAAAAATTGAAATTCTTTTAAGGATTCCAATAAAATATTTTCGTTTTAATGTGTGTTCCTAATCGATAGGATTTCGTGTGAGAAAGGGGAGGGAAAAAGAGAAATGAAAACTTTTGACGCCGAATTCAATGAGATAAGACCTCATCTCTCTTCCCCTGCGTTTCGTATGAAATTGCGGTCTTGATACCGCGAAATGTTATTTTCCAGTCGCTGAAAAGGTTTTTAGCGCTCAGTCAAGCTTGTTTACACCTGTGTGTCGACGTTTTGCTTTCCTTTCCTTTTAACAAGACATACCAATCGAAAAAAAAATGAAGGGATGTGATGCTACGAAAATTATTTCCACATATTTTTAAGATAAATATTGTGCTTTTCATTTTTCAGAGAAAATTATTTTCTTTTCAATTGTAGCTTACTGTAAAGTAAAATAAAAGAAAATAATGTCGAATAATATTAGGAATTTTACCGCAATACTTTTTAAAACAATCCTGCTGGTATATTCATATATTATAATACCGGAAATTATCCAGAAGGAAAATTATAATACACATTTTAAAATGACTTTATAATCGCACTACATAATAATTTAGAATAAAGAAACATTTTAATAAAACACACATTAATACTATACAAATCATTAATGCAAACAAATTTTTTTTATATTAGTAAAATTAAAATATTTTTAAATATTTAAAAAAAACATATTAAACTTATCTAACGCATTGTAAGAAAATGTTGTTGGGAGGATGGTAAATATGTGTTTGTTGAAAATTCCATATTCAAACACACGGAAAACAATTTGCGTTTACGTGTTTGCTATTTTAAGGTAGGAAAAATTGAATCAAAATTACATGCTTGGTCACGTACGAATTTACGACTACAAACATCAGGATCAAGACAAAAATAAATTTTTATCAATATTTATGTCATGCCTTTCCTGATTGCACTGAATTTTCACGTTGTATGGTCCTACGTTATGTTATAACTCTAAGCAGGTTATAAAGTTGGATGATGTCTTTCGTCAAACTTTTTCTTAAAATATTTTTGTTTACGGGTAAGATAAGAGTTCGTAATAGTGTTCCATTCAAAAATAATATATCCTGAGTAGAGTCATTAAAAATATCTAGCTGAAACGATTTTTATTTTTCTTCTTACGCTCCTTAGAATTGTTTACATGAAAAAAATTATCCATCTTTTAAAAGATCTTGAAACAAAAATGGGATCTATAATAGCTATAATTTAGTTAAGTGTATAAAAAGTTAAACTTTTAGGTAACAATGCTTAATGTGGTAACTGTAACGTTTTAAATCAAGTACCCAGAATCATCTGATGTTGTTGCAAGTACATATAATCCATAGTAATTAACAATTTTAAAACCTTGTTTACTCTAAAGTTCATTTTTTGTACTTAACACATTTGTGCGCTACACCATCGATATGAAGTTCGCATAATATCAACATATTTTAACAGAGCAACGTATGATTTAATCTAAAAACTAAACAGATAATTAATGGAATGAGGTTTCTCGGTGTACAATATAGAAATGAGTTAAACAAAAATTAAGAGGTGACGGTTTGGTGCTTTTTAATTGCATGTTTATTTAAATAACACGCAATTGTCAGTTGAAGTAGATCAAAAATCTAAAGGAGTATATTAACAGTTTGTGGTATCTGGTATCTTAACAATCTTTTCTATTTAATATGTATAAAATTTCCAACTATTAAAGGTGTTGGAGTTACAATTACTGAAACGAGAACCAGACATCTGTTCGTGGACTTAAGTCTAGATTAAAAATACTGTCAGTATTTGATTAACGATTCGAATTTAAATTTTCAGAAACTATTCGTGACGATGGAAGAAGAAACTTGTGCTATTTACAAGAGGCCGTGCAGAAACATATAGTGATGGTAGAGTGTATTATGGGTAGTGTGCTATGACTTCATTACCGAAGTGCACTCGGAGTGTAGGGATTCCTGAACGATTTTGGGTAAACGTACGATGAACTTTATAACATAACCTAACATAACCATGGTCGGTTGAATTTTTGGCACCTTGTATAATATTAGGGGTGGTCAAATTTAAGTCGAATATTTTGACTGTATTACCACGAATGCCATTTGGGGTAACGTTCTAATTTTCTAGAATCACAGCTTGTGTTTCAAAAAAACACGACTTCTGATCTGGAATCACAGCTTATAATCTAGAATCACAGCTTGTGACCAAATACAACTCAACTTATGTTCTAGAATCACAACTTGTGTTCAGAAAATACACGACTTTTGTTCTAGAATTATAGCTTGTGTTCAAAAAAGACACAACTTTTGTTCTGGAATCAAAGTTTGTGATTAAAAAACACAACTTGTATTCTAGAATCGCAGCTTGAAATTTATTAATACACAACTTGTGTTCTAGATCACAACTTTTTCAAAAAAATACAACTTATGATCCAGAATCACAGCTTAATAAAACTCAATTTGTGTTCTAGAATCACAGTTTGTGTTCAAAAAATACACAACTTTTGTTCTTGAATCACAGCTTGTGATTAAAAAAAAACAGAACCTGTGTTCTAGAATCACAGCTTGTGTTCTAAAAAGAACGTTTTACTTGTCTCAAAAAATTTAGCATTGAGTTTACATTCTATATAAATTATATTATCTATGGTTGAATAGTCATATGTAATATCACGAGTGGTCAAATTTAAGTCGAATATTTTTCACTGTCATAACCACGAATGTCACTTGGGGTTAAGTTTTAATTTATATTATAAATGACATGAGTGGTAATGTATGAAAAATATTCGACTTATATTTTGAAAAAGAGTGCATATTTAGGGGACTATTTAACGAACATTTTTCACTTTTTTGTGCAAAATTTGACAGCCAACATCAAACTTATTAAAATTTGACATTAACGTCACAAAATAATCGCTGATATTTTTGACTTTTTAATTGTCAAAAAAAAAATCGCTTGTGAGTTGAATATGTAATATCGCGAGTGGTCATGACAATCGTGGTAATAACTATGAAAAAGAAAAGACAAGAGTGCATGTTGTAGGGACTATTTAACGAATATTTTCACTTTCTTGTGGAAAATTGGACAGCCTACTTCAAACTTATTGGGAATTTCGACTTGGGATACGCCCTCTGGGAGTTATTTGCTGAAGCTAGAAAAGGTTCACCTTTATATAACCTGTTTTTGTAAAATTTATTTCCGTGCAGTTATAAATCAGTTTCCTTGGGTTTATTATTACTATATTAAAATAATAATATTTATTACAGGCTGTAATTTATTACTTACCCCAAAACAATGTATTTATGCAATTATGCAAGTAAGAAATAAAACACACTGGTTAATAAAAGATAAACACAATTTTTAAACACAAAAAACTTGATCTAAACACAGGCGCAGGTACTAAAACCAATAAAAATTAAATCGGTGCAAAAATCTTTTATTACTTTTTCCTCAAAATAGCGCCATCTATCCATAGTCGAAATTCCCAATTGAAGTTTGACAATGTTTGACAATAACGTCAGAAAATAATCGTTGATATTTTTGACGTTTTACTTAAAAAATAATTACTTGTGAGTTGAATAGAATAAATTTTTCGTTTGAAAATTAAGAATGTAATATAAAAATAGTAAGTTTTTTTCAAATTAAAATTAGAAAAGTTTATATTTTATGGTTATTCCTTTGGAAAGGAAAGAAATAAAAAATAAGCCTCTAGGATTTTACATTTAAAAGTTAAGGATCGTTTTAGAGGAGCACATTTTTCTTCCCAACTCTTCCCAAATTTTGATTATTATAAAGGCCGATTTATACGAGCATATTTCTGTTTCCATACGTAAGCAAAAACATATAAAAACTCCAGTTTTTTATTTTTTTTTAAATTATATTATTCGATACCAACCAAATATCTGCAAATAGGGTCAATAATAAAATTTTCCGACGACCATATGAGAAAATCGTATATGTCATTCATATTAGTACTTTAGAAAATCTTTCATTTCAACACTAGTGACTTTGACTTTCTATGTTGTAACTGTCAAATAGTTCTTGTAATTTTCGATAGAGGCGCTGCGAAGGAATTCCGAAAGCCCTCTTGGATTTTTTTGAACTTGCAAAAAAAGGATAGTTCAAATAAAAATTTATATTTAACCCCGCCAATATTATTAATTTTATTATTAAAATCATTATATAATTCACTTTTCTGTAAATTTTAAATAAAATAGGAACATTTTTTATTCGTTTCGATAGGTTGCTTCCGTCAAAACAGCGCCACCTACAATTATTTACATTTAACTAAAAATAAAACTTCAATGTCAGCTGCTGTTAACATAGGTTATGTTATGTTGTTACTACAAAATATTAATAATGGTCGCAAAATCTCCGTGGTCGTCGGAAAAATAGCGTACACAACTCGCAGAAAGTGAATTTCGTTGCTCGTGTAATATCCTCACTCGGCTAGCGCCTCGTTCGGATATTTTCACACTCGCACAAAATTCGTCACTTTCTAGCTCGTTGCGTAATATACTATTTCATGTCAAAATTTTCCTATCAAAACACTTCATAAACTAAATATTTTCCACATTCCCGGCTGTTAAGACTTAATTTTGTAATTTGAAAATCTTTTTTAAAACCAGAAACACCCAGAATGGGATCTTTTTTCCTTTATTTTCGTATGGTTTTATGGTCCATTTGAAAACCACGGGTTAACGCGACGAAAGGGAGGTTCATTTATTTTCCACTCAAAATATTTACTTGAATATTTCCTTTTCGAAATGATAAAAAAAATCTTCAAAAGGCAAAAGTGACCATTATTATCCATATCGAATTAGATAAAAAGAAACGTCAATTCTACGTGCTTTTCTCAGAAGCGCCTAAAAATACTTAAAAATTAATAAAGAAGAAAAGCCTACGAGATTTTCTAGTTTGAACAAAAAAAATGTGATGAGAAAGGTTACACGTTAAATATGGTCCTTTGAAGGAAACTTACCTAAAAGTACATACGCTTAAAAGAAGCTGTAGGTTGGTCATTATTTCGGAATATTAAATTGAACCGTTTTTCTATCATTTTTAAAGATTAAAGTTGAATCGTCAGTTTTTAAATCAGTTATATTTATTTTGTGTCTGAACAAAAATGTTTGCCGTAACAACGCTGTTAAATTTGACAGTCATCCTGATGTCAAAAAAACGCTATTCTGTACGAACGAACATTTAAAATAGCATTTTCGGTGTTACAAAAACATCAATCAAAATAATAATAATAATAATACATTAATGTATAATTGATCAAAATAATATATTCTATAGATGTATAATGCATTTTAACACCGAAAATGATATTTTACATTGCTTAAGTTACAGTAAAGTTTACAGATTAGCGTTTTTTTGACATAATCAAATTTAACATCGACGTTACGGCTAACATTTTTTATTCAGAATTACTCCATTATTTCCTATTACCAAACAAAATAACAACGTTTTCGACTCATTTGCCACGAAATTGGAACATTAAATCTATATTTCCTTTAAGACCACAAAAGATACTCAAATTCTTCAAACTTGATAACCTACCCATTACTTCTGACGTATAATGGGGTAATTCTGAACAAAAAATGTTAGCCGTAACAGCGATGTTAAATTTGACAGTCACCCCGATGTCAAAAAAACGCTATTCTGTAAACTTTAGTGTAACTTTACGACAATATAAAATAACATTTTCGGTATTAAAATGCATTGTACATTTATATAATGTATTATTTTGATCAATTATACAGTAATGTATTATTATTACTTTGCTGTATGTTATTTTAACACGAAAATTTTATTTTAAATAACCCTTAAGTTGCAGTAAAGTTTACAAAATTGCGTTTTTTCTTGACATCAGGGTGACTGTCAAATTTAACATCGCTGTTACGGCTAACATTTTTGTTCAGAATCACCCCCATAAATCTATTTATTTTTGTCAAAACTTTAAAATTTAAAATGAAATAAAATATAGCAATTATTTGGTTAATAATAATAATATTATGAAAATGCGTTTTTATCACCTTTGTAAAAGTATGACCCTATAATATAATTACTTATATTTGAAAAGCAAAAACTCTATATGAAAACTAAATTCAATTGGAAGGGCAACGAGGGCAACCAATAGAGTTTTTGTTAAATTTTTGATTACAAATGCCCAAAAATCAATTTCACTAGCAAAAAGTACGCTTTTCAAACATTTTGTCGTCTACATATCGTCTTAAAATATTTTTCGTTTTGTGCTACTTTTGCAATGTAAGATTTTTCTAATATTGTTTAAACATAGATCTAATTGTTATTATTGTAGCTTTAGTGTCCGATGAAGCCAGTGACATGGCGAAACATATAACACAAATTTAATATTGTAATATCAATAAATAAGTTGAATACGAGATTTTTTACTTTCCATTATTTTATTTACTTAAAAAATAAAATCCCATTAATCTGCGTCTTATCTCATCTGAATGTTCTTTGTGATCTATTTTATATCTATGCTCTTTGATTCGATATACCTATTTATAGTTTCCGTAGTTTCAAAATGGAGTAAATGAAGATTTTATTACCCCCAGTTAAATGAAGATTCTTTACGTAAATGCATCAAGCGATATATCATAACGGATAAAATAATCCAATTCCTAATACAAGTATCCGAATTGCTCAAATCTCTGTTTTTTATGTGGGTTGTAATGGATGGTTTCCATAGTTACCTTACAAATTTGCACAGAATCGGCAAATAAGATAGAAGATCTAAAAAAAGTAAAAAATATGTATGTATTCTAAAGAACCCCCTAAATCAACTCCAAATTAAAGATAAACCAAAAAAGGACCACTCAGTGTTTTATTAAGATTTTTGGAAATTGCATAATTATTTGGACTCGTCTTTAGTATAAAAACGAAAAAAAAAATGTTTTTCAACTCTATTGTCATTTTTTCCTCTTAATATCTACAACTATAATAAATGAGTTGAGATAAAATTTAATGAGGTTGTAGGACTGAAAAATATTCTATCGATCATTCAAAACGTGTGAACTTTCGGGGAATATTCAACGAACAATGATGAAGTAAAATACGTTCGATGTTACATTGGCTTATGTAAAAAGATCTTCCAAAATTAGGACCATAATTTGTTTTCATTAGTGTAACGAAAATTGTAAAATAAATTTTCGTTTTTAATCAATACCTGATAAATCGAGTATCAATAAAAATTTTGTAACTTTTAAATTTCGTAACTGGAATAAAACACCCACAATTGGTATAATTTGTACCAATAACTTCTATTGTGTAGAACTTAAATGTATATACTGGTACTCCAAAAAATGTTTTAAGATACATTAATCATATCTGGAAGTTTATGTTTTAATCCATTGTACAACTTCTTTTGTTTCTTGTCGTTTTTTAGACAAATTTAGATTTGTTCATTTGTAAGAACTTAAATTTTGAGATTGGTGCAAAGAATCCTTAAAGAAGAGTATTTTGTTCCTTACCTTCTAATGAGACACAATGCCTCCAGACAAACATGATGAAAGTAGTAGCTTTATTTTCCTTGCGTATAACAAATTACACACAAAAAATAAAAAAGTACAGGATCACTGCAGGCAAACAAATACATCAAAGTTTTTATTTTTCATTTCATGGGATAAAACGGGACCGCTTTTATTAATAAACGCGTCGAAATTGATTTATGGCAAAAGCCGGAAATTTGTCCCACTTTACCGGCATAAATGGGAACCTGTTGTGTACTGTATGTGTAAAGCCTACAAGTCCTGATAGAGTGTTGGGATGGTTGCCGCGCATGACTACCACCTGAGCTCTTTGACCGCGTTTTACCTTCGGTTTTATTTATTATACACTTCCCTTTATAAATTCTGCAAAAAAGTATACAGAAAGGAAGAGAGATGCACACCTTCCTCACGGAGCAAGCGGATGTTTTATGCATGTCAAACGTTGCGCCGTTTAAAGGATGGAACTGGGAATTTCAATTCGTCTCATGAACTACCCACTTTAACAAAAGAAGGAAATCTTGGAGAGCAGTTTATTATTCATGTCTTATATTAGTTTAAGACTTTATGAATGCTCCAGTTTCATCAAAATCCGTTAAATATGAAAAGGGAATGGTAATAAAAGCTGAAACTCGCATTATTGATAACTCTTATAATATTTATTGTTATTTTTATGAGTTTTGCACGGAGTACCTACCTTTACCTTCCTACCTACTCGCAATTCAGTTATTAAATTCTCTTCATATTGTTTTTTTTCCTATACGAGCTCGTAAAAAATCAGAATCTACTCCCGTATCAAACCGCCATATTTTCTAAGGAAGAGGAGGTAAAATTTACTAGACATTGCAGACGCATTTATAGAGAGAAAGGATGGCGATTTATTATTAGGTTGGGATTTATTTATTTGAAGGCTTTTCTGGATTAGAAGCCGACTTTCGTTATTTGGCAGTAAAATACGAGTGTGATAAGAAATATTGAATTAGCTTTTTCTTACTATAAAATATTCTTTTCTAATTGAAAAACTTTTTCAGCTAATAAATTATTTAAAAAAATTAGGTCTGGTTTTATTAACTTTCTACAGGAAATAACTTACAAAATAATTTAAATGCCTCGAGGTTTTCAATTAAAAAGTATTTAACTATTTAAAAAGAATGAAACCCTTATGCAGATTAAAATTTTATTGCAAATTTAAATAGTTTCACTTTTCATTTACGTATCATATAAAATATGTATATAAAAATAATAATTAGAATATTTATAAGTTTATAAAAATCTTAAACAAAAAGATATCTTTTGTACTCACAGATTTTATTTGAACTTAAATAGATTGGAAAGGGCAATTGGAGACTTACGAAGTCCCCAAAAATGTACTAAAAGAATTAAATTTTGGGAAAAAAATAATTGTCATATTCAAATTTCTTCGATTTTAACATGTCATGTATTATTTTTTTGTATGTCATAAGGATCGTAACGCCATTGCTAACAAAGCGTGTAAAGTTGCTCCCAGCTGAAAGTAGTACAAAGAATACGCGATCCTGATTACTTTTGTCCTACTTCCAGCTGGGAGCAACTATACCATAGTAACTGACATTAATTTAATGCTCAAATGAAAATCATTATGGGTTCTAAACTGTGATTTGGTGCCCATAATGAAAACATTACCAAGGTAATTTCATTATGGGCCTCCACCAAAAAAAATACGTCCTTACTTATTATGTCAATCAAATTGACATACGCAAAGGTTACATTATAGTATGCAGATAAATAAATCATTATGGGTCTTAAACTATGATTTGACTCCCATAATGAAGTCATTACCCAGGTGATTTCATTATAGTCCACAATCCGATAAAAAACACCTCTATATCAATCAAATTGACACACATAAAGAAAGGGTAATTATAATATGCAAGCAAATAAAAACCTTTTAATATACGGGGTATACAAAAAGTTCGGCAACGCCCGTTTATTTTTTAAATGAAGCATTAAAAAAAATGTTTCAAATAAAACTCGTACGATTCTTAGTAACGCACTATCAGGCGATCATCACTTAACTTTTTTTTGAATAAGGGCAACCCATTTTTATTGCATAGTATTATAGGTTGCTGTCAGAGGTTTACGGGACATATTTTTTTTATTTTTCTAACGTAAATTGTTTGAAAGTTACAAGGGCTTAAATTTTCAATTCATAAAGTTCGGCAACGCTGCTTTATTTTGGAAATTAACAGTTTTTAAACAGCAACCACCCATTTTTATTGCGTATTTTCAAAGTTTTTTTCAGAGGTTTATGAAGCATATTTTCTTTATTTTACTAAAGTAAATAGTTTAGAAGTGACAAGAGTTTAAAGTTTTAGTAGGTAAGTTCGGCAACGCTGCGCCGACTTATTTTGAAAGTAAGCATTCTTGAGGAAAATGTTTCAAATAAAAGTTGTACGCTTTGTTGTACCTGACCTTCATCTTGCTCTTCAAGGTCGTGGGCAATATTTCCAGATAGTACGTAACTAAGAATCATACAACTTTTATTTGAAACATTTTTCTCAAAAATGGTTCATTTCAAAAATAAATGGGCTTGACGAACTTTTTGTACACCCTGTATGTATTGTTCAGTATTGATGTTATGATTGAAATGCCTGATGTTATCAAAATTTTTATTGATCATTTAATTTTAAGTAAGATTTAATTTGACATATATAAAATTTTCTTGAAATGAATCTTAGCTACTAAGTACGCTGTGGGTGTATGACAAATAAAATCTCTTTTAAAATTAAGTGGCCGTTAAAAATGATAATATTGACTGAAAAATGCAAAATGTAGTCGGTCAAATTCCTAATTAGAAATGTCTCTACAAAAAATACTTAAAACGTTCTGATGGGGTGAAAAATGCTCTTACCCGCTTATTTTTATCTCTTTTTAATTTTTCAATTTATTTCGAAAAAAACACTTCGCTTCATTTTTAGATTTTTTTAAATATTTCTATTGGACTTTTTTATGAATTCTTTGAATATTAGTTTTTCCTTGAAATAAACTCCACAAAATAATAGATAATGAAAAATTAAGGCTAGGGAATTTTGAATAGTTTATGGGGTGTTTTGATAGAAAATGTTGACTTACAAATATTGTATTATTAGATCTGTTTATAGATACCATGTGGGTATCGACTCATATAATTTAAAAAATAATTAGAAATAAAAAGTAAAAAAATTAAAAAAATAAAAGTATTATGTAAGCAAAAAAATATAAAAACTTCACTTTTTATTTATTTTTATGAAAATTATATGCTTTGATACTCATCTAATATCTACAAACAGGATCAATAATAACATTTTCATCAAACAGATATAGACAACTACTTTCTGATAAATATGGAAAACACCATTTTTTATTAGTTATTTAAAATTACCAATATAAACCTTTTGAAGTGGTCTACATTTTGCAAATTATTTCTATAGTGTTTGAAAGAGTATAATTTAACCTTTCAACTGTATATAAAAATATATCGCTATCGATTTTGATTATAGTAAAATGTATTTGATATTATGTATACATCATACGTTTATAAAAATGTTGCTTATCTTTTTATTGCTGGTTATATAAACTCAGCTATTGTGTGGTTTCAGTAGATTAAATAGGAATTCTTAAATAAATGGCTTGATTAAAATATTTTTTTTATTTAACCTGTACTTTACAATTTCTTTCTAAGTTTTAGTTACAGAAACGATGATGAATCTAATCAAGAAGTCATTGTAATAAAAATTACTAAAATGTATGTAACATACACTTTTGTGCGAAAAGAAGTTCTAAAAAGTTGAAATTGATTCCATAAAACCAATAAAAATGGTAAGGTGAGTACAAGAAATATGGAACATTTTGAGAATAGCATACACTACATTTGTTTGAAAGTATTTTTATTGATTTACTGTTAAACTTTTTGTTTGTAACATCATCTTTGTAGCATTATTCTTTAAAATTTATCTAGTATGGTAAAGTTTTATTTTGAGATCAAAATACTTTATATTTTATTTTTAATTCGTTTAATAAATTATAAATTTACGTTAAATAAGTTTCAGGCATCATGAGAAAATAAATAAACTACGAACTAAGTACATTATATGTAAGCCACAACAATACAAAGAGTTTTCAGTAATTTAACATGATCATGTAAATTTCGGTGCAGTAAAAGGACTATAGTATCAATTCAGATGTAAATACAAATTGCAAAATTGCATTTGCTATTTGTTCATTTTTGGGCAGCATCAATTTAATCGTATAGCGAGCTTTCAGAAATTTTAATTAGGTTTAATTTCCTTTCAACCAATTTATTTGACAGAATTAAGTCTTTCAAGTTATAGGAAATTCCCAGGTCTAGCTAATATGATTGGTCTTTATTAGTAATGCAATGAATGTTGAATAAATATTTTAATAATTTATTTTAATGTTTTACAGGGTATCCCAAACAAAAGAAATACTACCAAAGTAAACCCGAAAAATCTTTTCGCGTAATCCATAATTTTAAAAGCAAACGGGAAGTACTATCAAAAAATTTGCAAAACGTATGAATTTCCATTTAATAAATCATTCAATTATTGCTCATCATGACCACTTGTTTTATTTTTCCGTTAATTTGAAAATTATGCAAGATATTTAGAAAAATATTTTAATAAAAGTCAATTCTTTTTAAAAGATAAAAGACCTTTACAACAATGCCTACCACAATTGTCCAAGGTTGTCATTTAAAGTTACTTCTGGTTTCGGGTACTTTCGGTTTTCTTCGGAAATTACGAATCAAAAGATTCTAGAGCATGTTTCTTTTTGTGGCGTGTTCTTTTTGATGTCAAAGTGTAAAGAACTGTTTAGGATTACGCCAAGAACAATTTATTCTCAAAAAGAAAGTGGCTTGGGTTTACTTTGGTTGTAAAATGTTTTTTTTTGACCAATGTACGACAAAGTGTTCTTAAAATAAAGAGGTGGTACGGGTGATCGAGGACACCCCGTAAAAGGTCTATACAAAATGTGACCAAAATAAGACGATTTAACCCAACTTACTTCTATCCAAAAGTGCTTCATTAGGAAGCTACAGACCACCAAAGTTCTTAAAAATACTTATTTTTTTTTCTTCAAACATCATTAAAGTACAGTCTTCTGTGACGTTTGGCAGGCTTTAAAATGTCACTTTTTATGTTCGTTGATTCTATGGTCACTTTATACTGCCTAGAAGGAGAAATTTTTACTTTGCACTGACATAGAATAACAGAGGGGGGTAGAAATGAATTTAAGGCAACCCAATATACACTAACATTGTATTGCGTGTTGTATGTAAATTAAATGTCAAGTTTTAAAATTATTTATTATATTACTAATTTAAAAACGTTTGAAGAAAAAATAGCATGTTTTATTAGGAGTAAAAAAACAATACAGGGGGTCCAAAAAATGGCGGATAAGCTCTCCAGTACGTTGTTGGGGAATCCCCAATGGGGATCCTTCAGGGATCCCCAGAAAAATAGTTAAAAAAACCCTCGGGATCAATTGACCGAGACATGGAAGGTCAAAGTTTGAAATTTAACTTCTTTATTTTTGTGAATTTTGAAAAACCGTCAGTTGTCCTCTAAAGTTTGGCTTCTATTTAGTCGCTTAGTAATAAATTTAATTTAAACAACTTCACCATTTATTTTTATAAATTGAAAATTACCTGTCATAACCACATGTTATTAAAGTTATTAAAACTCAATTTAAATTAAATTTATTACTAAAAGACTAAAGAGAAGCCAAACTTTACAGGACAATTGGCGGTTTTGCAAAATTCATAAAAATAAAGAATTTGAATTCCAAACTTTGACCCTACATATCTCGGTCAATTGGTCACGGGGATTTTCTTAACTATTTTTCTGGAGATCCCAGAATGGTCCTCAACATCGTAGTGGAGAGCTTATCCGCCATATTTTGGACACCCTGTATACTATTAAATTACTAAAAATCGATTTGAACGATATGCGGTTCAATTTGGTATGTGAATGAAAAAGGTATCTTGATAATAGTAATAAGGTGGTGGTAATGGGGTAATTACACTCCCCCCCCCCCGATTGAATTTTATAATATACAGGGTGTACAAAAAGTTCGGCAACCCCCATTTATTTTTGAAATGAGTAATTTAGAGAAAAATGTTTCAAATAAAAATTGTACGATTCTTAGTAACTCACTATCTGGAAATATTGGTCATGACCTTGAACAGCAAGATGAAGGTCAAGAGATAATCACTTACGTTTTTTTAAATAGGGGCAACCCAGTTTTATTGCATAGTATTATAGCTTGCTTTCAGAGCTTTTCAGAACATATTTTTCTATTTTTTTAAAGTAAATAGTTCGAAAGTTAAAAGGGATTAAATTTTCAATACATAATGTTTGGCAACTTAGGTATTTTACAGAAAAACGTTTCAAATAAACGTTATACAATTCTTAGTGATTATCGCCTGACCTTCAACTTGATGATCAAGGTCATAACAATATTTCAAAAGGTCCGTTACTAACAATCGTAGAACTTTTATTTAAAATACTTTTCTGTAAAACGCTTAATTTCCAAAATAAAGCAGCGTTGCAAAACTTTATGAATTGAAAATTTAACCCCTTGTAACTTTCAAACTATTTACGTTAGAACAATAAAAAAATATGTTCTGTAAACCTCTGAAAGCAAGCTATTGCTTCATTTCAAAAATAAACGGCGTTGCCGAACTTTTTGTACACCCTGTGTATACACATAGTATTAATAATTAGGTACTTTACTTTCTTGAAAATACATTTCTTTTAAAAATTATCACCCCCCCCCCCTTCCAAGAAAATTCTCTGCATCACGTTATCACGTAAGTGGTCAATAGTAGTTAGTAGTGGCTTTCCATTAAGCCTAGTTTTCATTGGTAGAGTTAGCGGTCGAGTTAGTAGGGCGATAGTACTATCCTTGTAACTCTACCAATGTAAACGCAATTGGTAGAGTAGAGTAGTAAATTTGACTAGATTTTGGTAGAGTAGAGTAGGATTGCACGGTGGTAGAGTTAACTCGCCCGCTAGCCCAACTCGCCTTCTCCCACTACCAATTATTTAGTTACTCTACTCTACTCGACCACAACTCTCCCAATGAAAACGCATTTGAGATAGTTCAGTAAATAAAAATCCTGAATATTCGCTTTTTTGATATTTTTATTTGATTATTTTGATTGAAAATTCGAAAATTAAGTGGTCTGAGGCGGAAACAATAAAACTTTAATTTACTCGGTATATAAGAGGTACGGTTTCAACGGATCCCTTCTTTTTAACTAATTTCTAATCCTTATTTTCTTTTGTTTAGTTATTTGTTCCTCAATAGCTAAAGTTAATTCCTTTAGCAAAATTCCAGAAACTTTTCGCAAAGATTTTCTCAAAATTTGGTGCTGCTCTATGTTCATCGTTGATCTTTTTATTTTGTACTAAACGACTCTACTCTACCACATATTTTAAAATGCGTGCGGACGGGTACTCGACCAAATTCGGTAGAGTTGACTTTCCTGACTAAAAAGTAGGCAAGTTTACTCGCCCACTTACTCTACCAATGAAAACTAGGCTTTACTGCGCCTGAACTGTTCCTGGAGCTCCTGGACTGCTTCTTTAAACAATGAGGTTCTCGAACGGTTATTAATAACTAATAACCATTGAGATGGGCGAAAGGAACACTCCAGGAGTACCAGGAACAGTTCATGTGTAGTACTGAAAAGGCACTAGGTCATTGTAGTACAAAATGTCTTGCAACTTTTTAATGGCTGTATTAAAGAGCATATACTAGGACCGCGCAGCAAACAGGAATTCCAACCTAACTGACGTAGAATTAAATCAGCTACGCTGAATTTTCCTACTCATCCTGACGAGTTGTATTAGCAGTGGTCCCTACTACAAACCTCTAGCGAATAGTAGTAGTCCCTGCTACAACGCATCGACATGTGTAAAAAGTTCAACGTCGCTGATTTGATTCAGTTGGGTTGGAATTCTTGAATGCTGCGCGGTCCTACTAAAATATACGACTTTATTTATAGCATTCCAATTATTAAAATTTTTTGTCTCTAATGCAATTTCTTTATCTGCATGACATAAAATGTTTATAATTACCTTGTTTAGATTCAAATAAAGTATTAAGTATTTTGGCTGAATAGCCACTAAAAAGTTTTTCTACATTTCTAGATTTTTTCCTAAAAACATAAAATAAATTCAAATTCAAAATTGTGTCCTTTGACACCACCCGAATTTCAGGTTATGAAACATCGGTTCGTAGTTGGCTTTAAAAAAATATGCATTGAAAAGGGGTTATTAAATACTAAAATGCCGTGTGGAAATTACAAATTTTGACTAACGTAATAAATTTTATAAAAATTACAATTTCGATAAATTCGTAACCCTTCTTCCTTTCCGCTGATTTTAAGAAGTGGTAGCTCTTTAATCTAAAATAGATTCCTTGCGGTATCTTATTTCGTTTCGAAGTTATGCCGCAAATAATAATAAAAATTATAAAATGTTAATTTGTGAACAAAACATTGTGCGAGAATTTTAGGTGAATCAGAAAATAATTAAAACTAATCACTTTGTAGCTTACAATTTACAGGAGTTTTTTCTCAATGAAAAAAAAAACGATAAAACAGTTCTGATCGCATAAACATTTTTTTTCAGGAAACACGTTATCGACTGATTATTAAGAAACATGACATAAAACATTTAGGTTACTTATTTTGGGTATTATTGTATGTACAGCTCTTAATACGTTTTAGAAACAAAATGAAAACGAAGTTCTTCTATGGAACAATGAGAAGACAGTTATGATCACTAAAAAAATGCGCCCTATAAGACCGGATTTGCATTAGAATTTATTAAATTGTTTTTTTTTCCTGGTTCCACTTCTTAAGAAATAAAACAAAAGCGAAATTCCGGAATTACATAATAAAATTTATCTTTCAAATCAAACAAAAATAATTAAAATTTTCAGCTTGTTCTGTTTTTAAGAAGCCTTTGCTTATTTAAAAGCTTATTTTGTTGTTTTTAACCGGCAAGAACGTATTTTCTAAAAATATTTTGGTTTTGTTGTAACTGTATAAACCGTTTGACGTGGAAATTCAATGCTTAAAGATTTTTTTCAAATATATCTTTAATAAAAAAACGTGAAAGCAATTTTCAATTAAAAAGCATTAGATGAAAATGAGTAAAGTAATGTCGAAATATATGCAACCATAGTTACTAATTTAGCTTAGCTTGAAAAAAATCCGTTTTCCACGACCATTGAACAATACATATATTATATGTTTGTTTTTGGAAAGTAATGATATGCAATATTAACATATCCTTCCGACACGGTTTTGATTTCCCACACGCATTTTGGACCAATCAGAAAGCTGCATTTCAATTCTGACGGTATTTTTGTTAACTTTACAAAATAGAGGTGGCGTTACGTGTAAATACTTATATGTCAGAAATACGAAAACTAACCTTATCAAATTTTCATAAAAGCGCCGTAAAATAAAAAAAAGTCGTTGAATAATTAAAAGATTAAAGATTTGTTAAGTTTTTACAAAAATATAAGAGATTTTTGTATAAAATTCTGATTTTAAATTAGTATTAAAAACTTTTTTATGGTGTGTGCATTTTTTTATCAAACTTTAAATGAATAACTCAATTCCCTCTCTTTTTAGTTGTATGGAAAAATGATACCGAAAATATGTAAAAATTTAGGAAATTAATTTGTACGATCATATTTTTTATATGAAAACTCACAACCCCGTTTTTTTGTTATTTAACATTAGTGTTTGAAAAATAGATTTTTAAATTATTACCTCTTACCTACTTTAAACCCCTGGTTGATATCAACTTAATAATTTCAAATGGCAATTATTGAATGCAATTTTTTCAGCAAATTGTGCACCGACTTAATAAAGGGTCAAAACGCATAAAAATATGACCAGATTTACAAAAGTGCTTTTTTTTTAAGTCGGTGCACAATTTGCTGAAAAAATTGCATTCAATAATTGCCATTTGAAATTATTAAGTTGATATCAACCAGGGGTTTAAAGTAGGTAAGAGGTAATTATTTAAAAATCTATTTTTCAAACACTAATGTTAAATAACAAAAAAACGGGGTTGTGAGTTTTCATATAAAAAATATGATCGTACAAATTAATTTCCTAAATTTTTACAAAATTTTTACATATTTTCGGTACCGGGGAGATGTTTGCCAGCGATGAGTTTTTTATATGTAATTCTCCATAAGAGGTTTTTTAGGAATAACTTCTGTTCTAATAAACTTAGATCAAAAATAAATATACCATATTAAAGCTCAATAAAAGCCCCATAAACTGGTATTAATCGCTTTGCTTGTCCGTTTAAAATAAACATTTTATAGCCCTTCAATCAAAACTCAATCACGAGTTTACACATTTTTAATTATCATCGTACAAAGACAAATGATATGTCAAAATATAGCATTTGACATGTAGATACCAATAGTAATAGTCACTATGCTTGTCCGACTCAATTAAGCGAGTAATTAATAATAAAAGTGTATTTTTCAACATTTTTCAACTTTAAACGCGAATTACTATTTACAGGTAACTGCATAAAAAAGATATTAATATCATTAAATACAGCATTAAATTTTGATTAAATTGACATACGACATGTACCTTGTCCGTTAGAAATTAATTAACCCGAAGCCAACGACAACTTTAAAAACGGTACATTCACCAAGTTTGCGACCTAAGTCAATTAAAGAAATTTTTTTCCCTAATCAACTCACAGCAACAATTGAGATCGCAAAAGACAGCATTCACGATGTAAAATACGATAGTATAGGTCATCATGCTTGTCCGGCCCAATTGCTCGAGAAATTAGCAAAAAACACGTTTTAATTGTTTAACCGCTAATTCCTTTTGGCAGGGGGAATGCATAAAAAAGTTATTGAAACCAGTAAATAGCAAATTTATTTGTGATTACGACGATATGTGACCTGTAGTTTGTCCGTTACAAACAAAGCCGCTGTGCCCAACTATAAGTTTCGGAGCGTTACAACCACGCAAAAATATGAACAATGATATCTATTGTTCTAATTAACTCAGCAAAATTTTATTGGTCTCGTAGGACTGCATTTTTATTGTAGAATACCATGGTGTAGGTCACTGTGCTTGTCCGGCCTAATTGGTCCAGTAATTAGCAAAAAATACGATTTTAATTACTTTTTCAATGTATAATCGCTAATTCCTTTTGACAGGGGCAATGCATCAAAAAGTTATTGATACCAGTAAGTAGCAAATTTATTTGTGATTCCGGCGATATGTGACATCTAGCTTGTCCGTTAAAATCAAAGCCGCTATACCCAACTATAAGTTTCGGAGCGTTTACTCCCACGCAAAAATATGAACAATTATATTTTTTGTTCTAATTAACTCAGCAAAACTTCATTGGTCTCGTAGGACAGCATTTTTATTGTAGAATACGATGGTATAGGTCGCTGTGCTTGTCCGGACTAATTGGTCGTGTAATTAGCAAAAAATACGTTTTTAATGACTTTTTCAATGTTTAACAGCTAATTCCTTTTGTAGGGAGAATGCATAAAAAAGTTATTGAAACCAGTAAATAGCAAATTTATTTGTGATTATGGCGATATGTGACATGTAGCTTGTCCGTTAAAAACAAAGCCGCTATACCCAACTATAAGTTTCGGAGCGTTTACACCCACGCAAAAATATGAACAATGATATTTTTTGTTCTAATTAACTCAGTAAAACTTTAAAGGCCTCGTAGGACACCATTTTTATTATAGAATACGATGATGCAGGTTGCTGTGGTTGTCCGGCCTAATTGGTCATGTAATAAGCAATAAATACGTTTTTAATGACTTTTGCATAAAAAAGTTATTAAAACTTATAGTTGGGCATAGCGGCTTTGTTTGTAACGGACTAACTACATGTCATATATCGTCGTAATCACAAATAAATTTGCTATTTACTGGTTTCAATAACTTTTTTATGCATTCCCCCTGTCAAAAGGAATTAGCGGTTAAACATTTAAAAAGTCATTTAAAACGTATTTTTTGCTAATTTCTCGAGCAATTGGGCCGGCTTTTGGTTAATTAATTTCTAACGGACAAGGTACATGTCGTATGTCGTTTTAATCAAAATTTAATGCTGTATCTATTGATGTTAATATCTTTTTTATGCAAGTTACCTGTAAAGAGAAATTCCCGTTTAAAGTTGAAAAATGTTGAAAAAACACTTTTATTATTAATTACTCGCTTAATTGGGTCGGACAAGCATAGTGACTAATACTATTGTTATCTTTAGGTCAAATGCTATATTTTGACATATCATTTGTCTTTGTACGATAATAATTAAAAATGTGTAAACTCGTGATTGAGTTTTGATTGAAGGGCTATAAAATGTTTATTTTAAAGGGACAAGCAAAGCGGTTAGTACCAGTTTATGGGGCTTTTATTGAGCTTTAATATGGTGTATTTATTTTTCATGAAAGTTAATTAGAACAGAAGTTATTCCCAAAAAACCTCTTATGGAGAATTTCATATAAAAAACTCATCGCTGGAAAACGTATCGCTAACATCTCGCCGGTTTATTAAGTTGGTATCAATAAGATTAAAGATTCTTATTTTTTGGTCACCATTTTTTTATAAATCAAAGTATTAATAAATAATGCATAAGCACGTAAAGCTTTTAAAATTTCAATTTTTTAAGTTAGTAAATCATTCTTTCACGTAAACTATTCTAAAAATAAGGCCTGGACGTAATAAAATTTAACGGTCTTGCATCTTATAATTTTCAGGTTTGAACACATAAATCCGTTAATTACGTTTTAATTTTTAAACAAACAATTATAAAGTCAATGCACTTGCAACTTTACAAATCACTAAAGCGTGCATCAAGGTATCACGCAAGATTAAACACTTGTAAGCATAAATTTATCATTTACTTATTCAGCATTCAGCATAATTGTAATTCAGTTTTTTTACAAATTACAAAACATCAAGAATAAAATTATAATAATTATAATATAAATGAGCATGTAAATAATAAAGCAACTAGTAATTAGTACTCATTATATTCTTAAGTAGGAATAATAAGAAGAATTTGTTTACTTCAGAGGTTATTTTCAAGAATAAATAATAATTAAAATTTATTGACTTTTTTATTATTTGATAAAGATTAAATGAATTATTAATAAAGCTATTGCAATTTTTTAGTAATAATTAAATTAAAAAGTTTAATTGCAATCATAAATTTGAAAAATTCTTCCATGCACAAATCACTTTAATAAGGCATTAAACATAACGCGCTTCTGTATTATAAGCGAAGAAATTTATATCCGGAAACGAGAAAGATGTAGCTTTAAACTTCTTGCAGCTTGGAAAATAGAGCTAATGGCAAAAAAGTTGAAGTCGAGGCTAATATATTGGAAGAGTTTTAGTAACTTTGAAGATCGATAGCCTTTCAAATGACGGAAACAGTGTTTTAAATCGGCGTATTTTAATTGAGTGCTTCCAATTTCTGTGTGTTTCATCATTAAGTAATAATGATGATAGAAACCCATTTATTACAATAGCTGTGAAAGAGAAAATTTGAAGTGATTCAATAAAATATTATTAATAGGCTTTTTATAATCAGTACCTTTTCATCATAAAAATTTATCTATTTTTATTCGTTTTTTCTTTAGGTGAAGGTCTTTTAATTTAAAAAAATCTGCTTATCATATTTAGTAATCGGGAAGAAATAAAACTAAGCATTACAAAACCATACATGTAAAATAAAGCATAAACTTGTCAGCTTTTAAATAAATTCTGGAAAGTTATTCGAAAATTTTCTCGCGAGACTTACAAACCATTGTGATCATAAAACATACAAAGTTTTCTTATGTCGTTTCCTAATAATAAAAAGAGGGCGGCGACTGCCATTAAAGTTTTGATACGAAAATTTACTCGTATACTGTTTTAAAAATAATAATCATGGTAATACCTATGTAATAAAATGTGTGTTTCTTGTAGTATTTTATTTAAAATTTATATCTAAGTTTTAATATATTATTAAAGATAAGTTCTACAAAAAACTTTACATTTGTACGAAAATAATTCGTTATTTTTTATTCTAAAATATATGAGCAAACTACATGATTTAAATACAAGAACAAAAGGAATTATGACTCATAAAAACACTTTACATGTTAATGTACTGCAATTTTAATGCACGTTTAGTAGATAATTTTACTATGTTGGTATATTTAATTTCTTTATACATCGTACATCGTAATGAGTGTAATTGTTTATTCCCTTTGATAATGTTCCGTGCAAAAAACGGGATAAACACTAATATAATTATCCTAAATTATAATATTAACTTCTTCACATAAAATTATAAATATCAATCTACTGTTTTTTAAATCTTTTAACTAAAAATTTAATGTAAAGAAAACCATAAGTGACTATAATTCAGATCAATAAGGATTTCATAATACTTATTTATTATTTATATAAATTTGTATAGTAATTGACTTTTTTGACAACTTTGGCGAAATGTACAAACTTTATACCTTTAAAAGATAAGAATTTCATTAATTTCTTTCGTCTGCTTTAAAGTCTCACTTTTAGGAAGGCTAGTTTCATAAGATTATGCTACTTTATAAAGCAAGAAAGTTTAAAGCAATTCTCATTTACCATTATTATCACGGCTAGGAAAATCAAGAGAAGGTTGAACAATAATGGAACTCAGAAGAAATTGGTACAAAATTGAGAGTGAGAATTAAAGATAAATTATAATCAACTTCTCAAGTTAGGAAATTACTAAGTTCAGAATACATCAGGACAGATTACTAAAATATTTATAGGATGAAAATGAAGAAAACCGCGCAAATTTGAAAATAAATTTAAATTAAAATCGAAAATTTAAAACACAACACCCTTGTTTCTAATGACAAATTGGTCTAGAAGATCGTGGATTTTTTTTAAATAACTTCAAAACTAAAAATTACAAAAAGTTTTCTCCTATCAACACAGTTTTACCTACATTCATTTAAATAGTACAGTTAATACAATTCTTTATTGAATTCAATTAAAGACATCCCTAGATATGTTTTGTGAATGTCGTTAAATATGTTTTGAGTAACCACAGGACAGAAAATTAAAGAAATTTAATACATGATTAGGTATTGTCAACATATTAAGTATTGAGGTGCAACATGTCTTTGAATATACATTCCTTGGATTCACATCTGGATTTTTCACGAAAACCTGGATGCAGTCAGTGACGAAAACGGGGAAAGGTTACACCAGGATATTTGCCAAATGGAAAACGATAGCTGATAGATGGCTGATTATTCTTGGGAACTTAAGAAGAATCTACTGGAAGTTAAGTACAAAAAAAATTACACATAACTGTGTTTTTGGCTATTTTTTGTAAATCTTTATGAGTATTTTTTTTATTTTCAGATTTTGTGTAAGTTATAATTTTGTAGACCAGTATAATATTATAGTAAAGTGGTATTGCACAAAAAATATCAATACAAATTTAGGGGTAAATTATCATAAAAAGTATAAGAATTGTGCTAAAAATGATTCTTAACTGATTGAAGGATGATTCTTTTATATTTTTTGCATAAAACCCATAATTTCCTCTATGAAAGTACATTCAGGTACAACATTTTTGACATCATTATAAAAAATCAAAAATAGAAAGAATTTAACGGTAATTTGGCTATAGAAGTTCAGGAAAAATACATATTGTAAAAAGATACAAAAACAACATAACACCTTTTTATATTGAGACGAAGAGCAAAAATAACTAAAAATGTACAAATAAAATTTTTAACTTTGAGCACTTATATCTTGAATAATCTGCTAGAAGGATTTTTTGGAATATTTTGCCTTGTCTAAGAAGTGCTTCTTAACAACGTGGCGTGGAGCATATTCGCGACTTTTTAAGCACCCTGTATATGATTCCCTTCATCTTATCATACTTACTTAAGGGTGATTTCCTAGACGACTGCGATAAATTTTCCGGCGGAGATAATAACAGTGAAAAGAAAGCCCAGCTTCTCCGCAAATTATCACCGAATCACTGATAACTGATAATCAAAGCGAACTGGTAGAGTGCACGGGAATTTGAGAGGAAATATCATGAAATCCAACATTACGGACAGTAAGATATCTCTAGTTTCCTCTTTTTTATGATTTATAACTTAAAATAATTAGGCTACCATTCACCAGATTTTTATCTTTTCAAACTTTATGTAAAAATAATTTGAAGGGCTCAAAGTTAAGGTACTTTTTTATAACTATATTTTTGTGCATTGTGATTTTATTTCCGGTTGTAAGAATTTAGTAAAATGACCGAAATGTTTGTTTTAACCACTTTAGCGATTTCAACGTCGCATGTGATAGTCTATAAGTCGTTTCGACCATGCCAATACTATGTAGGTAAATTCGGCACTAAAGGTTGATACCAAATCAAAAGAAATTATTTCTGCGCGTTATTTATAAAAGTTAAGAAGTTTTTGGTCGTAATTGTTAGAGATGTTGTTCTTGTTATTGGGTTGTAAGAGCTCTTCTGGTGGTAGTTGAAGACGAAGAGATCAAATGTTCTCTAAATTTCCTGTCGTCTCAATTCCTCCTCCGAAGTGAGTGAAATTATCTATGTTTTTAGGTTCATACATCACGGTGTCTACTTTTATTCCGGAGGAGACGAGTTTTCACCCAAGACCATTGGGTATATTTTTTCAGCACCGAATTCTCACCGATCAAGGGCCGAATTTTTACCCATTGGATTTTAATATTTAATATTTAACCTATTATAAAATACTACACAGGTACCGAAAGGATTACGAAAATTAAAATACACTCTGTGGTGGTCGGGTTAGGTTAGGTTTGGGTGTTTAGTTTCTTTTGCTAATAAATAGAAATTTTACTTAAGTTTTGAAACGCGATCTCGACATTTCTTGAAAAATATAAAGGTATGATCATTAGCGTCGCAGGTCAACCCTGTAAGTTGATGTGCGCTCAGAGGAGCTCATGGGAGAAAATTCGGTTTTGACCTTTTTCGGCTTAGGTAAAAATTAAGATTTTGGGTGAAAACTCGGCCCTGCCCTTTTATTCGGGAGTTTCCCAAACCAAATAAATCTACAATACTAAACCGGACGAGAGTGCAATCATCGTTTAGAAATTCCTTGAAGTACGATTTTAACAAATCATAATACATAAACCAAACAAAAATAGTAAAATAGTTATCAAATCAATTAGATACGTGCAACATATACAGGGTGACCCAGAAAAACTCGTAGTTTCAGAAAACGTGGAACTTTCATTCACAGCATGCAGAAAATTCAATAGCATTTTAGATTAGGTTTTCAACAAAAGAAGGTTTGTATGGTGAATTATTATCTTTTATAATTCTTTGCAAGAAGTATTAAATAGAAATTTAGCCATGCATGTTATTAATGTGTTCAGTTATTAATTATTGATAAGCAAAACTACACAATACAGCTAATAATTTCACTATAATTGTTCATATCAATCTTAATGACAGTAACCTACTTGGATTTCAATAAGAATCTAGGATAGCGTTTTCGATACGTTTTTAAAACTGCATTTAAACATGTTAATTGTTACAATGCAAGAACAATAAAATAACAATCGGTTTCTATACTATTTTCTCTTTCTCATTAGCGGCCCATAGACGGCCATTCTTTCTTGCGTTCTTTCCTGAGGTTCCTTCCTTGCAAAATAAAGCCGGTTTCATTTTTAAAAAACTGTAATTTCATTTGCCATTTTCTGATCTTAAAATAAGTTATTCACTGAACACTAACGTTAAAGGTTTTTTCAGTAATATAATCACAAAAGCTTATCTCCCAGGACGATTTGGTGCGAAAACAATTTTGAAAATTTTAAACGACAAGATATCCATGGAAGGAAAGAAAAACGATAGGAAATATTCCTTCGGGACTTGACTTCGTCACCGACGATAAACGCCCGTCTATGGGCTGCTGGTGTTTAAAAATAATCTTTTAAAAACAAAATTACGAAATCATTATATAAAATATAGGGTGTTTCTAAAATGGTGGTCATGGCTTCGTGTGCTTATACTAGAAGTAAAATAAGACAAAAAGTCCATACAAACATTTGATGAAAACTCAACTTTTACCGAGATGTTGTGTGAAATGAGTTGAAGTTTCTTTTTAGTTTTCTTTTTATTTATTTTGTCTGGATCGGCTGAATAGAAATTAATAAAATTTTAGAGCTGATTACTTCTCCTGGATAGCTACCTTTTGCCAATACATTTGTCTTAATTTAACAATCCAGTGGCATAGAAACGGGTCAAGGTGTCCCATTTTTTTAATTTATTTGGTACGTCAATGCAAAATTTTAGAATTTTGTTTGAATTTTTAAAATCTTTATTTAATTTTCCATAAAAAAGTATACATGTTAAATTTTGATAGGATTAGTGGTATTTCTGATATTTCCAATTTTATGGTCCAGTGAACTTACTAAAATCAAACTAATTTTCAAAATATTAAACAAATTTGAATTAAACAAACAAAATTTAAATTGGTAACTCTTAGTAAGACTCTTAGTTGGTGTTTTAAATAAATGAACAAGCCAGAAACACTATTTTAAATTTTATAAAAAAATGAATATGGAGGCCCTTTTTGAGCATTTTTCTAAAATTTAAAATTGGGTGTTTCTAACATGTTTCTTTATTTAAAACACCGACAAAACGTTACACTAAGAGTTTTTAATTTTAATTTTCCTTATTTGAAGTTAAATTGTTTCAAATTTTGAAAATTAGTTTGATGTTAACGAAGGTTTTAGATTATAAAACGTAAGATTACCTACTGAAATACCACAAATCCTACCAAAAGTTAATTGGTGTACTTTTTTGTGTTAAATTGAATGAAGTTTTTAAAAATAGAAACAAAACTGTAAAGTTTTGCACTGGCGTACCAAATAAATTTAAAAAAGGGGCACCTTGACCCGTTTATTCGACACTGGATTGTTAAATTAAGACAAAAATAATAGTCAAAGGTGGCTAGCCATGAGAAGTACTCACCCCTAAAAGGACCTTATCGTTCTCTGGGAGGATCGTGTTCCAACGTTGATATTTATACCACATGTTTAGAAAAGTAAAATATTTAATTTTGTAAAATATTGGGTCATGAAAAAATGTCCGGGCTTCAGAAAACGCTTTTGAAGTTGTGAATTTTTAACACTATTTTGCACAATATGTACTTAATTACATATTTATAAATATTTTATTTTAATTATTTAGCGTATATGTAGTTTTATCAAAGTAATAAGTAAATACATAATTAATTTTTTTAAATTATTTAATTATTCCAGAGTTGCCGTTTTTTCTTCAATTTTTACAAAAACTTGAATAAAAGATTTGGGACATTGCATAAAACTATGATATTTCTATTACGTGATAAAATGGTATTAGTATTACAGTTTACGAAAGTTTTATAGATATCCATTCACTAGAACATCTTGAAATTAAAATGTTACGATTTTTACAGTACATTTCGGATTTTCTAAAACATTGGCAACATTGGATAATTTTTCACCTACGTGTCACAAATAAATCCATTAATTTCCAAATGTATTATTTAATTGTAAACATAAATATAATATATCCAAGCGCAGCTAATTATTTCTAATAAGAAATAATTTTTTTTGGAAATGAAAATAAAATTATCATCAATTTTTATAAGCAATTTTTACAAGCTCTGAGTTGCGCTAAATTCTAAGAAAATTGCACTAATTCTTCTGACGAGATTGTATGATTTTTTTAATTTTATAGATTTATTTCTAGGAAAAACCATTGTACGTCCTTTTCTTCAAAAATATTTATAAAAACTTGAAATGTTCTTTCTTATTTTGGACGCACGATTTAAATCGATCTCTAATAATTCACAACAAAATCAACTAATTAGAGGAATATTTAAAATTGCAAATCGTAATTACAGGTAATCAGCAAATGTATTTTTTGACAATAATTGTCATACTTGTCAAAATTTAAAATTTGAATAGCCGCAGTTGCCAGCTTAATAAAAGATTTTTTCCATACAGTTTTATTATTTAACAGCATTTTCTAAACAAAATTGAAGGTGATATTTTATATTTAAAATATTATAGTTCGTTTTGGTAAGTTAGATTTTAATTTCATTTCTGCCCAAATTTTGATATGAAAACGAAAAGGTCCTTTTAACAAATGTTTATATGGACTTTTTGTCTTATTTTTACTTCTAGTATAAGCACACGAAGCCGTGACCACCATTTTAGAAACACCCTGTATACAAAATTTGCCATAACTTAGCACAAATTTAAAATTTTGGAAATTATTATATTAGGTGAGTTTTAGTGCATAACCGGAAGATATATCTTTTATTTTAAGAGGTAGGAAAAAAATTTAAATTACAAAATTGTATGGATTATGGATGCGCATAGACAGAAATTATTTTTGTTTATACAGGGTGTTTCGTAATTGGAGCGCAAACTATTTTAATGGGACATCCTATATATTTTTTGATATTTGCATTAGCACTAGGTTAAAAAAATTGAGTGTGCCCTTAATTTTTTATCGGAAATTTTCTATAATATTTATCACGTATACCCCCTTATTCTCCAAATTGTCGTTGGTGAACGAACGATAGTCGTTAGGAAAAATTTTAACGTTCGGTGTAACGACAATCGTTAAAATTTTCGCCACCAGGAGGTGAACAGGATTTAAAAAACGCGTATTTATTTTATTGAAATAAATCCGGGTAACCGTTGTTTATAACTTTTATAGCGAAAAGCGAGTTTCATTGAATCTTTGGGGATGAGTCTATATAGTTGACGAAAAATATTCTTTGGTAGTTCGAAAGAATTGAATTATCGCTCGTTTGTCCTTTTTAATTACTAGATTCTCTAAGGAAAATATCAAATTATTTTAATTTTAAATAAAGCCACAATAAAGAAATTAGCGTAAACTTTAATTATTACCTATTTATGGTAAAAATATTTTTTTAATATAATTCCTTTTTTTGTACTACTTTTGCTAATAAAAGAAGTGGATGTTCCATTATTATGTTATATTTACCTATTTATAGAAAAAAAAACGATTTAAATTTTCAGAAATGTTAGCAAACGATAACTTCCAGTCTGATGTTGAATAACGATAGATGAACGATTGTATCGTTCGTAAACGAGAGAGTAGCGAAACCTTTAAAATAACGATAATTGTTCAATAACAAGTAGTTCACAATTAGTGAATAAGGGGGTTAGACATATTTTCAGAAACTGATATTAGTCTTATTATAAACATTCAAAAAACAATTTTGATGTCATTTTGTAATATTGATTTTGATGTATTTTTAGTATATTTTTTTCAAATTTTATTATAAATGGTGGCACCTATGTAGGCGTGAAATATGAAAAATCGATATGGATGTATTTTTTTTAATGGAACATCCTGTATTTCTTTACAAAATATTGTTCCTCTTTAGGTGTTTTGTAACTTTTATACAAACCATTTTTTGCTAAAATTTTGTAAAAATATGTCGAAATTTGATAAAATTTATAGAAAATGTCCGAAAAAAATTAAGCGCTCTTTCAAATTTTCAGGGTGTTCCATTAAAAAACGGTGGAATAGCTTGCACCTCAATTACGAAACACCCAGTATAGACAAAAATATTTTCTGCTTATGCGCATATGTAAACCATGCAAGTAAGTAAATTTAAGGATTCTACATCTTGGCTACCGCTGTATTTGGAAAAAAATCTAAATTTCTTAAATTTTATTAGGATTGACAGAAAAACTACCTTATATCTAAAAAAATAGTTTTGTAAATATTAACTCTTTAAGTACAACCTTTCAATTGAAAAATGAATACTTCAGTCATTCTTTTGTGACAGTTTACAGCGTAAAGAATAATTTATATGCGATTACAATTTATAGCAATCTTTTTAATTTATTCATTTTGCTTTGGAAAATGTCGAGAAAGTACTGAAACTATAGATTTTCAAACCTGCGAAATACACGAAATGAAACTCTAATAGTTTTACAGAGATAGGCTTCCACACAAATAAATTGGTAGCAGGGCAAAAGCGCATACCAACAGAACGAAGACCGAAAATTGATACTTGAACCTGTTAAAAATCGGAAGAAAACTTCGTTTATGTAGGCTTTTGGCTTATCAGAAACATTACAAGGTCGATCAGTGGGGTTTTCAACACCAACATTTAGAGTCTTAAGATCGATCAATGTGGATTGGTCAGATGAATCTAATTTTGTAGCGGCCTGAACCGATATAGAGTACACTGTTAGACGAAGAGTTTCATTCTAAGTGTATGGAACGTACAGAGAAGTGCGGGGAAAATACGGCTTCTTATGGTGTCAAAGAAATGTTCATTTGCTGGGTCACAGAAATGCGACAAGTACAACATATCTATATTCCAATCAGTGCTACAGCCATCATTATCCCGAATTTATGGAGATATCAATCTAGAAAATGTAATATTTAAAAAATACTGCTTCTTGCTACGATCATCCACATATAATATGCTTAAAACAATACAGTCTATATTAATGTCAAAGAGGATAACCAACCAAAATATTACTAAACTCTACTTTGCAAAAATTTATGAAGTTGAATTTCCTTTAAAATACATCATAATGATATTGAATAAGTAGATTTTTTTAGGGTCCCTGATAATTTTGGTCAAGGCTGTATAGTTTCAAAAATAATCCTTTGAAATTACTGTGGGAAGTTTTAATAATACATAAATAGGTTTTATCTACGTCCCTAAATTAGGCAAGGCTAAGATAATAGGAAGTACTACGAGAAGCTACACTGATAATTAGGTTGCAAATATTTGCCAAAGGTAGCAAACTACAAACATAATAAACTATGTGTACTAAAGTAATAAAATTCTTTATATGTAGGTATAGCCATTATTTGTGCGGTTCATGTGGAAGTTTACTGAAACGATTTGACGATTTTTTTATTATAATTTGTTGTATTAGATTTTCTATAAATCTAAACCGATTTCGAACTAATATTTCAAAATCTTTCATAAAAAGTTGGAAAAAAGAGGATGTTTATTAAATTTTGAAAAATAGCGTTTAATAGATCTATGCTTCGTTAAAGTTCTGATATAAAATATGTATAAAGTTTGTTATATTGGTTATATGGGTTGTGCTCAGTAGTAATGGACATTTTGCGTGGTTCTTTACAGATATTTCCTTTGGAAGCTTACACAAATTTGCACCATAAATTTGTGAATGTTCAAATAGAGTAATATATTTTTTTTGATTTTTTTCGACATTTAAACTTTTTTTTAATTTAAAATCGCATAACTTAAAAATTAATAATTGAAAAAAGTTTCTTTAATGCAAAACTATATTTTAATTATAATCCCCTTATTAAGTTATTTACTTTAGACCAAAATTAACAAATATAAGTTGGGATAATTTAATTTTACTGAACTTTATTCAATACCTAATTTTCAAAAAATGCGATTAAACGAACTTGGGCGAATTTATCTTCATGAACAGTTTGCTTCTAAACTTTATGTTTAAAAGAATTTAATTAACTTTGAATTTAAATAATTGTTTTACTCGAATTCTGAAATTTTCAATTAACCTCTTAATAGTTCAACTTGTCTTTGTCAGACATAATTAATCCAAAATTCAATTTCGAAATTAAACTTGTAAAGATTTTGCTTTTAAGAATTACTTTTATTTATCTTTACAATTAAATTTAATTATTTTCTTGGTAATGTTTGATAATATTGAGAAGAAAATAAAGTGGGACGTAGTAGTAAATATTTGGGGTAGAAACAATTCCTCGCCCAATTAAAAGAAAACGTTGGTTTCGCTTTAATATTTCAATATAATAGTACAATAAATACGAATACAAAGAAAAATAAATAATTTATTATTAGGTTTAATTTAATATTACCTCCGTCGCGACCCCTCCTCTTTTTCTTGGAGCCGACCGTGGAAGATTTTTGTGAAGAAGATTTGTCGCACTTTTCCTTGTCCTTATCTTTTTTCCATCGTATCAACATCACGCACCCTGACCTTTTAATTTGCCAGTAACCTCAATCAATGCGCCCTTATTACAACAACGCGCCTTCCTAAACTTTTGCTCATTGTATTTACCCACCGAAATCCGGGAATTGAAGATATTCAATTTCCATCTTATTGCACCCCAATCCAGATCAGAATATATTAGAGAGCAATTTGGAATTTGTAATATCGTCAACTCAGCTTTATAAATAAATTACACTCGAGTGGATTTAATTGTTTTTTTTTATTTGAATACTCCAGTGTTCGTTTTTCAGAACAAATAATTAATTTACTTATTTAGTCTAAAATGAAAGCCATGACAATAATTTGTATCGATTTAAAAAAGTGTGTATACACAAATATACAATCCTTAATCCACAACTCTAAGGATTACCAGTTAAAATACAACGAGCAAATTTTTTTACTTACAGGCAAGTTAGAGTCGAAAAGAATGGGTCAAACGTTTTCGGAGAGAGTTAGCATTTTGCGAATAATTCACATCACTTAATAATAGGCCGAATTGTGTCAGTGTAAGTGTATGTTATAGGCCGAGATCACGTCTAGTGGCATGGATGCAGGACCACAGCATCCTTGTGACGTCACCCTAGCTGGATAATCGATAGAAGCGCGCCGCGCGGAAAACTTTTGAACTAACGAGGGTGAACGCCCTATCGTATCACGCCCTTATACCCGGGAAATGTGTGCGGAAGCGACGCTTTTCTTTTACCTTGGACGCCAAAATTATTAACATAATGGTTTAATTCAATTTTTCACCGGGGCGTACATTTAATTATCATAAGCAGATACTCTAAAATTAGTGATCATTACTTTTGGCTCTATTTGAGAAAATTGGAAAACTCAAAATACCACATGATTAACTGTTGATTGAAATTTGCAATTTGTACCAATCTAATTAAATTAACCAGCAAAATAATAAATAAACTACCAATTTAGAAACAAGAGCTTGAATTTAATATATTACTGTGTTCAACTATTCTAAATGAGATTAAGCACAAGTAAAAATCTTTTACGTGAACTACTAAGAAAAGCAATAAATTACAAAAAGACTTAAATAAAGTACAAGTACCTAATAAAATTGGAATCCTGCTAATACGCATTTAAAGTAATAACTTTAACTGCGTATTACGGCTGGAAAATTACAAAAATTGATTTAAGAGTCATTTTCTAAAAGGCAAATTAAGAGACCAATTCTACTAATTCGTTCCGATAAGAGCGTTTCGCATAGGAAATATTAATAGTTTTTAAATTAATACTCAACGTGATTTGAAAAAAACTTAAAAGGATAAAATATGAAAATTTAACGTCCGGTTTCTCCGTTATGTCTTGAAACCAAACCAAATCTTAACTTGCGTCTCAAAACACATGTTCAGCTTACTCGGTTGCACCACGGCGAAATCACGTCAAGCAGAGCTTATACACAAGCATACAAACATTACCTAAAGTGGTTAAAACAATCCTATCTCTCCAGCAAACATAGATTTTGAAATTATAGATATTGTAGATGAATTTAAATAATTATATGGACAATATACCATATATAAGAATTCATCGCCAAATATACCTATATACCGGGTGTCCCATTTTAATTAATCCAGCTGAATATCTTGAAAACGAGGCGATTTCCTCAAACATGTTTCAAAAAAATTATAGCGGCTCGAGGGGGACATTTAATAGTACCATGGGTTTTTAGTTGTTATGGCGTTTTATGGGGGTTTTATGGAAAAACATTTTTTGTCAAATGGGAACCCCTATTTTTTATTGTAGATTCGTAATCTATGGAAAATAATAAGAAAGTTTTTGATGAAACTTTTTTTTCTAAAATTTCAATTTTTCGCTATATTCACCAAAATCAACACAAATTTTGGGATTTTCGATACAGTTTTATTAGAAAACTAAACCTTTATAAGAAAAATCATAAAAAACAAAAAGTGCTTAAATTAAGGCAAGGATTAATAAAAAATATTATTTTATTTTATTAAAAAAAAGTTTATTTTATTTTTATTATTTTTTAAGAAAAATATTAATTTTTTTTACTTATAAAATTCAAAATAAAGTCAAAGGTTGGAAACAATAGGTGTCAAAACGGTTTTTCAATTTTATTTGCAATTTAATATGTTAAATAATATGTTTCAATTAAGGAAGAAGGCTTCTAAAAATAAAGGACTTTCATTTTCAGCCTACTTTGTGTTTCGCACATAATTGTTATATTGTGACTGATTAGTTTTTTGTAGAAGCTCAATGTTATTGAAGCCACTGTCACTATTTAAAATCAGTCTCTCATAAAATGCCTGATTATTCACCTAGAGAAATCGTGAATATTATAAAAGTTTTGGGCGAATGCCATGATAACTATCGGCACGCAGCACGTCTTTATGCTGAGAGGTTTCCACAATTGCGTCATCCAAATCATAAAAATATTAGGAGGCTCGTGAAAAGAGCGGAAAACGGTTCTCTTAGAAGAAAACGTAGTAAAACTGGTCCTAAGATGCTCCCCTCATTGATAGCATTAGCTTCCGTAAATGAAGATTCACATACATCTACAAGAAAAATTCAGCGTCTTCATGGACTTCCTAAATCTTCTGCCAACAGAATTTTAAAACACCATAAATCACACCCATATCATGTTCATTTAACCCAACAAATTAAAGAATATGACTACATCCGCCGACTTAATTTTTGCATATGGGCTACGAATCAAGTTAGAAGAGATCCCCTTTTTTTTAATCGCGTACTTTTTACTGATGAATCAAAATTTGACAACATGGGTGGAGTAAATCTTCATAATGCTCATTATTATTCTGAAAATAATCCACATTGGCAAAGAGATCATAGATTACAGTGGCGTTGGTCTACAAACGTTTGGGCTGGAATAGTGGATGAGTATCTTGTGGGACCATTTTTTTATGAAGAAAATCTTAACCAACATGTTTATTTGAATATAATTCAAAACGAAATGCCTACTCTTTCAGAAGATGTACCTCTAGATTTAAGACAGCGAATGCGGTTTTAACAGGACGGAGCTAGACCCCACATTGCCAGAATTGTTAAAACATTTTTACATAACCAATTCCCTAATATGTGGATTGAAATTGGCAGTGAAGTACACGAATGGCCAGCAAGATCTCCGGATCTTACAAAAATGGATTATTTTTTATGGGGTTACATAAAAGATAAGGTTTATGAACGACCAGCTTCAACTAGAGAGGATATTATAATACGAATTACGGACGCTTTTCGAAGTATCACTCCTGAAATGTTGATAAATGTATCATTGGCTTTTCGCACACGAGTAAACATGTGTATTGAACAAAATGGAGGAATATTCGAACATCTTATTTAGACCACCTCTCGTAATTTAAGAACAGATCCAAATATCTTTAAGTGTATTAATTAATAACCTTTGACTTTATTTTAAATTTTATAAGTAAAAAAAAAATAAAATTTTTCTTAAAAAATAATAAAAATAAAATAAACTTTTTTAAATTTATTTTTTTTTAATAAAGTAAAATAATATTTTTTATTAATCCTTGTCTTAATTTAAGCACTTTTTGACTCCTGCGAGTTTTCTTATAGACCTTTAGTTTTTTAATAAAACTGTATCGAAAATCCCAAAATTTGTGTTCATTTTGGTGAATATAGCGAAAAATTGAAATTTTAGAAAAAAAAGTTTCAACCAAAACTTTCTTATTATTTTCCATAGATTACGAATCTACAATAAAAAATGGGGGTTCCCGTTTGAAAAAAAAATGTTTTCCCATAAAACCCCATAACAATTAAAAACCTATGGCACTATTAAATGTTCCCCTCGAGTCCCTACAATTTTTATCTGAAACATTTTTAAGGAAATCGCTTCGTTTTCAAGATATTCAGCTGAATTATATAAAATGGGACACCCTGTACATGTAAGTTTTTTAATTTTCATGATAATGAGCAGACTTTTAAGAGATGTAGATTAACTAAATTACCTCTCTTCTTGGGAATAGTTTATTCTCTTTGATTTAGCAATAATTTTAAATTAAACGATAAACGCTACTTTTAAAAAAATTACCAAGTGTTTATATACAAAACGAATGTATGGTTATGTTAGACCTAGCATCTAGTTGAACGTTAAGCAGCTGATTTTTGAGACAGAAAATTAGAAGAAAGCTGTAAGTATACCATTCGATATGCCAAGATGTCGTCAATAAAGCCGTGGGGCAACACAAACTCGACTTGAGCTGAGCTTTAATCCTAGCCGACGTTGATGAAGCACAGAATAGGTATAGAACTCTATGGTAGTGATAGACACGGAAGAGTGTCGCTCCTGAATCTGACCGAGTTAATCTCATCTTCCTCGAAGTACATGCCTCGTAAATCTTGATTCGACTGGTTCAGACCAAGTGAATTTAGTGAGATTTGACGCATGCGCTTCGAGGAATGTGAGATTAAGATTCACTCTGTGAGTTCCTTATATTGTGGCAAAGTTACAATAATTATAGAACTAATATAGATGGAAGGAGCATTTCAGGTACCATTCGATCTTTTACCGAAGCCAACATAATTGGGTGGCCAATATCGCTTTCAAAAGGCTTTTATTTAAATTTTCGTCACTTTATAAGTTTAATTTTACACCAAATTCATTATTTATGAAATAATAAAATAAATCTTTTATGATAGTGTAGATTCGGACGCTAGCCATTTTCACCACAATGAAATCACCACGTTTCTGTTCGAGTCCGGAGATGTTGTAGTCCCATTTTTCCGAAGTATTCCGCAATACATGTTCACAATCCTTAATCGAGGGGGTAAAATATCGATCAAAAATAATTACAATGTTCTGTGCATTAAATTTCACAACCATTTTTAATAGCTGTTTCGATATGTTACCGAATGTCAATGGAACGTCCTTCATTGAATGTAGCAAAAAAAACCATCAATTAAGACAACATCAGTATATGGAGGCGGTTCGCTAATGATATATATTTCTAAAACCTTCAGCAAGGCGGATTTGTTTGTTTTACAGTGCGTACCATCTAAATGACACGATGCCAATGGTAATGGAGTCAAAGGATAGGACAAAACTTTTTCGAGATCAATCTTTTGTTCAACTCAAACAGAAATATATTATATAAACTACATATAGAAATTTTTTTAGATTTTACAAATCAGTTTCACATTTCTTATTTTTCATACATACTTGGGGCCTGACTGACCAGCCCTGTCCTAACGTTCATCTGACTGACTACCATAATTCTTTATTGTATGAAATATACAAGCTGCATACAAAGTTTCAGCCTTTGTAAATTAATTGCATTACCTCATTAATCACGACATGTTTGATCGCTCACCTACGACACCTGTCCTAACAACGGCTTGACTGACCATAGTATGTCCATGTATACCACTAATACAACCAAATATAAAAAAACTAGCCTTTGTAAATTCAGAGACTTTTTTGGCTCCGGGCTCTTGGACTAAAAGGATGGATTGATTTTTCAGAAATACATAAATTAGCGTCCAAATCTGCTACAACCGAGAGATTATCAGAATATCATAACATTAAGTTACAATAAACTTTCAATTGAAGAATTTTTTAATATTCACAATCCGAACTATTTTCTCCTGCCCAGTAGAGTGAATTTCGGGTACAGTATAGACTACCAGTAGCGACATTCCACGAAAATTACACGAGATATGAAAGCTGCCGTTTTTGGTGATCTTGAACGATACACAAAAGTGTCTCACTTTTTTTTACCAGCAATTAGACAGTAAATGTCATTCTGAACAAAAAATCTCCTATTAACTAATATTTTTTTCGACTCCATAACAAGTTACAGTAATTTTAAAATTTGTACATTTTCATGATTTTTTTGAAACCCACATTCTTTCTTATTATCAATTTTTTATTTAAGTCGATTATGGTTTGGATTTTGGACCATTCAAAATTTTTCTTGATAAAATTAATCTATCTGATTGGCACAAAATCCAAACCATAGTTGATTTAAATCAAAAGATTAAAATAAAATGAACTTTAAATAGAGTTTCCCAAAAAAGTCATTAATATTTTGAAATTTTAAAATTTCTTTAACTTTTTAAGAAGTCTAAAAAATATGAGTTCATAGGGCATTTTTTGTTCAGAAATATGGTTGCTATCTAAAAAATGTTTTTGCTGGATTTTGAATTATCGTGATAATTTGGTTCCTACCTGGTATTACTATTCAAAATTTTTGAATATCTGACATAGGAAACTAAAGATCTCACCAACTCCTTCCAGTCGTCCGCAGTCCGCATCAGTGACTCGCTGATCATTACCGAAGCTCCAGAAAACTGGGATGATTTATTTATCCCCTCTTAGGATTTCCAATTAAAAAAATATCGCAAGCATTTAAAAAGATGTTCTTAAGCAGTAATATTCAAAATATTTCCTGTATGAAATGAAAAACTAACAATTATAAAAAAAAACTAATTCTCAAATAAAATGTAACAGTTTTATTCTAGAAAAATAGTAATTATAATAAAAATGTTTATTGCTTAGTCTACAGTAGTAATTTAAAAGTAATATTTAAAATTAAAAGTCTTAAAGTCCCGTGATATGGTTTGGTTAAACATATAATCAAAAAGAATGTTTTAAAAAATTGCACTTTGTGCAAATATTCTATTTCTTATATATCCGGGTAAAGTTTTATGATAAGACGTATAAAGTTTAATACGTCAAATATTTGTTTTATATCCTACATCGTTAACATTTAATTTCTACCATTAGTGTACGTGTACTTTTACAAAATATAACTTTATACATTGATGTGGTTCAAAAGTCTCTTCTCATCTCAACTATGAGTGTTTACAGTTGAGATATAAAAAATAAAAATTATATATTTCTCGTTAACAAGTAGGTGCATAGCTTGCATAAAAAATAAAAAGCAATAGAAATAATTAAAATTTATTTAATTGGCGTAGTAACAGAAAATTGCTTCAAACATTAAATCATTATATCTCTTTATTTATATAATATATCACGTATCCGTTTGTTTAACAAATGCTTTTACTTATTATGGTTTTTAGAGATTGCATTATTCATGCAAAGTCTCATTTTAAATCATTATTTTACTGCACCTAATTTATAAAAATTGAAAAATTTTTACTGGAAATTATTCAGGGTGATTTTTATGTATGGAACCAAAGCGGTCATGTCTAAATGACTAGATAAAAAAAATGAAATTTGGTACAATCAGTGGTAGACTAGATGATGTTGAAAAATATTTGAGAAAATTTCAACCCAAAATGATCATCTGCTTTAGAGCAGTGATTTTTCAAAAATAGATCTTTTTTGACTTAAATGGCAAATATCAGCAAAAGGAGTAATGATAGATCCATAAAAGTTTATACAAAGTATAATTATTTTCTGATAAGGAATCCAAAAAAGTCATAATATACTGGGTGTTCCAATTAAAAAAACATAACTTTGATCCACCATTTTGGAATAGGCACCCAGTATATTACTAAAATATTTTTGAAATGTGCGCTTAAAGGTATTGTATATTCTATAGAAAACAGCATGTCGATATATTTTTTCATTTTACATTTTAGAGTAATGTTACTTCCTCGCAGCGCTGGGACACCCTGTATGTATAAATCTAATTAATTGAAGCTTAATAATAATAATATTAACAATTATGTCAATAAAATTTTAAGTTAATTTTCTTTTATTTATATTAATTACATAATAAAATATCTGAACAATTTTATTAAATAAAATTTTCATTATTTCGTTAATACATACAGTGTGTCCTAAAAAGAAGTATATTGTAGAAAGTAGAGGAGATTTTATCAATAAAATCCCAGTCAGGGTCAGAACAGAAATGTCTTTAATTTTAAATGTTGTGATTTATAACGTTACCTTATACCTAATACCCAAAATACGTAATATAGCAACTATGCGTTTTCAGGACTCCCATTTATAACTCAAACCTAAAACTCCCGACCTAATAAATAAATTCATTTTATTTCTGGGTATATATTAGGTATTCGTGCACATGCGCAGTAAATGTATATGATGTTGGTTGGTAGTTCATTTCCATCAACGAATTATTAATTAAAACTAATCTCTTTTCGCCTTCACAGATTAGGGCCGCTACCGTTCCCAAAGCCATTGATAATTTTTTTTAATTTATTGCTGTACATTATTTTTCAATTTTCAAAATTATTACTTGATTGTTTAAGTTTGGTTAGAAAATAAAAAAGATGAAAATGACAGAGTTGACACCACATTGACATTAGGTTTTTGGTTTTGGGTAACGTTATAAATTAGAAATATTTATACAATTTGAGCTTGGAATGCAGGTATTAGGAAAAAGGCAACGTTATAAATCGGCCTTAACGCAGACTCAGTTTTTTAAAGGAACCTATATGTTTTCTAATAGATTCTGAATATAGCGAAAAACAATGAAATATTGTCTTTTACCTTATAACGTAAAGTTTTTACAGATTTTCTTAAAGTTTATATTTTAATTTATTTTTTCATTTTTTTTAGTGAATTATTTATTTTTCATTCCCTCATACCCGCTCGTTCAAATTATACAGGGTGGTCGTGATAAAGTGAATAGTCGAAATATCTCCAAAAGTAAAAGTTTTAGAAAAAAACGTTTCAAATAAAAATTATTTGGTCTTAAAGGGGCCACAGAATGAAAACAGTTAGTTTACACCTGGGGGACTTCTTGATTGTCATTCTAACCCTAACTCAGTTTTTTCAAATGGAAACTCGTATTTTTTTTATTTAAATCTGAATTCAGCAAAAAAAGAAGACATTATTGTCTAAAGCATTTTTCTTTTTAGCCTTTAGTTTTAGCACAATTTGTGTCTTAAGTTTGTCTACTTTTAGGCTTATTCCTTACATTTGCGAATATCTGGTTAATTACATTTTTTATTGTTATTTATTACAATATTAAATATGGATTTCAAGAAGAAAAAGTTCCAAAATTCGTGACCACCTCCCAAATAATTTAAAAAAATTATGAGCAATTTTTTTTTCGTGAATTTTGCAACTTTTTCTTACCCTAAGAGGGGATAATAAATTCATACCACTCTTGCAGAGCTTCCTTGAAAATTACTCCTTTAGCGAATTACGGATAATTAATGTGGACCGCTAGAGGGTGCGTGTGTAGTGTGTACCATTTGACAACTATTTATGTGTTCAAATTTTATGCAGAAATAATGAGAAGGTAAGTTAAGTTAATTGTAGGTAATTTTTATGTCATTATATTTTTTTCATGAATTCTAAAAGAAATTTTCAGTTGTCTTCAGAATTTAGTAGAATGTCTTTAAAATTTTCTGTACAAAAAATATTCATATGTATGTAATATCACGAGTAGTCAAACTTGAGTTGAATATTTTTCACTGTCATTACCACGAATGTCATTTGGGATTAAGTTTTAAATGAACACGTCTGCTAACTGTCGGTGAAAGGTAACCATTGATAGATATTATAAAAGATAATAATTTGAAAATTTTATAATTGCATCCTGTCATTAATACATATATATATATACATTCTGGTAGACTGAAAGAGTTTAAAAAAGTTCTCATGGGTGATGAATTCGAGCATTCGAGGGTGTTTTTGTAATCAGTGGCGTAGCTAAAGGGGTTGCGTAGCAACCCGGCGCAGCAAAGTTGCTTAAAAAATAGGCGCCAGTCCCGAAAAATTATCTAATAATAAAGAAAACAGTGGCGTACCCAGAATTTTCTTTTGGGTGGTGCACTTTGTCATTGAAAACTAATAATACTTCTTCTACCTTTATAGTCTTATACAGGGTGCGAAAATGAAAAGAACAAATTTTTATTTAGTTAACATAAAATTTTGAAAAACGCTCAGGGGTGAAGAGATTTGTGCGTCAGTTGCATTTCAAAAAATGTCCCCCTTCAAACTAAAATTGACCAGTCTGAGGGTATTTTCGAAATTTTAATATTAATGTTAATTAGCAATCTGAAAATGTACCTATTTTATTTTATTATATAATGATGTAAATATCCAAAAAAGTATCGCGGCTTCGAATCTAGGAGGCCACCAAATTTCATTGATTTAACAGTAATGGTTTGGAAAATATAAATTATTTTCTAAAATCACATTTTTTTAGTTTTTTGGCCATAACTTTGCAATCAGTTTAAATATCTTAAATTTTATTTCATGTATTTAATAGCCATAAAAATACCTATCCTTTATTTAATTTAACCGACCTCGTATCTCTTCCACTTTAAAAGATACTAGATACTAATGGTGAGCACCGAAATAATCACCACCCTGTATACCTGATAAATAATTACCTTTACTATGGTAGCAGGCAGGGTGGCAACCCAACATTGCCTGGTTCCGTGTTTTGACTTTATTTTATTTTAAAAGTTAAAAACGATAAGAGGCTCCCTTCAATTCCCTGCATTTTTGTATAATGTACAGTATTGCCAACCCATAGTTTTAAAAACTCATATTATTATTTGCCCCAAGTGAATTTATTAACTAAAGCTAGAATAATAAATTCCTGCCTTTTTAATGTCCGAAACTTGATAGTGTTTCGGGAAATTGGATTTAAAAAATAATTTTTTAATGTCTGTACTACGAAATAACGAAGTTGGGGCAGTTGGGTCCAACTTCCGGTGTAAATGAAGTTGCATAAAAATACGATTTTCAAATGGGCGTAATTCCGAAAGTATTAATCGTGGACCACACTATGCTAGGTCAATTTAATGGTATTTTTATGGAGAACACGAAAATGAAAAAATATACTGGGTGTTCCATTTAAAATAAGAAAGTTGCCATCCCCTACCGGTATAACCAGAAGTTCAAAAAAATCAAAAATACCTTTATTAGAAAGTTCGCAATTAGGTTCCTCCGTAGACTAACTATCACAATCAAAAACATAACCGTTCAAAAGTTAGCAGGGGGGGATTTACTTTATGTCCGCACGGTATAATATCGATGTAGGTATTGGAAATTTAGAAATTTTATTGCACTTCTAAATATCACCCTAAATAAATATAAAACATAAATGACTACAATAGTATATTAAAAAACGAGTTTCATAAGTCGCATATTGTAGCACGCGTTCAATTTTAAAATACGAGTCGCGTAGCGACGAGTATTTTAATGAACAAGTGCTACTATCGACAATCTTTTGAAATCGAAGTTTAATTTAGATTGTTTTATATTTATTATAATTAGGTACTTTTAATACTTTTTGAGATAAAATAAATAAAAATAAAAATTTAAAAAAATCATGCCCCCGAAAAGTATAAAATCTTTTCCATTTTTTTTTAATTTCCCTAAACAAAATATAAAAAAAATGATCTAGTTGGCCACTTATTTTCCCTAAAAATTACAAATTTTTGAACATTTAAATACAACCGACACTCTTAGTTTCATTTATGTTATTAGTTTTATTAATTTTTTTATTTCGTTTCAGATTATTTTCCACTATTTTATCGATATTTAAATAAAATATCTTTAATACCTAAATTGTTGTTATTATCTACTTTTTCTTTTAGTTAAATAGTATATTGTTTTATTAGGAGTCAAAGAAGTACTTTTTTAGCGACGTAGGTTTGCGGGACGAGCTCTGCGAGTCCCGCGGATACATGCGAGCCACGATGAGTTCTTTTACTCTGAATAAAACATGCTATTTTTTCTTTAAAGTCGAAAGTTATAATATATTAATATAAAAAATAATTTTAAAATTTGACACTTAATTTACCTACATGCAATACACAATACAATGTCAGTGTATATTGGGTTGCCTAAAATGCATTTCTATTCCGCCTCTCTAATCCTTGTCAATGCAAAGTATATTTATCAACAGCGGTTTATAAACAAGTAAGTAAACTTATAGACCGAGAGCTCGTGACAGTTTTTGGTCTCCGATTTCATACAGCATGCCTTTTGGAGGAGAGAATATTTACCCTATAATAACAAACAAAAGCAGGTACTAAACCCCTGCACGCTTTCCGATCATATGGAAAACTGCATTTCCATTTTCGCAAAAATTTGGTGATTTTCTCTTATTTAATATTGCTTGCCCTTTTATAAATAAATAAATTTAAGTCTTGAAAACTATAGGTATGCGATTCGCACGATCCCAAAGGGTTCAAACGGTCTTGTAATAAAAAAATATGATTTTTCGCGTTTTCATACTGCATGCCAATGAAAAGAATTTAAGTTTGTTTGCTAAAGGGTGGAAAATTTAGGAAAAGTTTTTTGAAAATTTTAAACTTTTCCCAAATGTCAACGAAGGCCGCATGCCAATTTTTTATGGGGGTTTTATGACACAATCCACCATTCCATCTTTATATTGCAGGAATTATGAGTCTTTTTTAAAATATTTGACAAAATCTAAACAAGCTTAAAATTATGATGTAAACAGGAGATGTTGCAAATGAATTTTACAATTAATTCAAACATCTATAAGCGATGAAAAAACAACAAAATACGGAAATAATAAATTAATTTCAAACCTTTTTAGACGCCCGGTAAATGATATTAGGTAAAATATTTTCGTTTGAAAATGTTTATTAACATTATGTTGTTTTTGCAACTTAATAATATTCAAAACCATATAATTACTTGACATTTCAATATCGCAAAATCGGTGGATTTCAACACATCAAGGACAATTTTTTAATCAGCTAAAATAATTATAGGTAGTAAAACTCCTTGCAATTTCACTAGTTAGTACCTCTCGGTTAATTGATTAAATTCTAGATATTTTTTATGAAAAAAACTAAATGTATTAACTTTAAAAGGTTTAATTATAACGCAAAAGTAAAACCATTGTAAAACCATACATACGTACCTTTATAAAACATAAACTATACAAGTATAACAAACCCATGTTATAAATAATATAATAATAAGTAGGTATACCGGGTGGAAATGAAACTAGGGCCACCCCTGGCATTTCTTTATTTATGGAAATAAAAAATTAAAATTTTAGTATATTTTATGATCTAAGAAAAAAAATCTTATTGATCGAATAAATTTTTAATTTTACTTCCGGTTTATCAGGAAATGGCATCCACTTTCTTATTTTAAATATAACCCCCTGATTTTTTCTACGTAAAATCAAACATTGGTTAATTTTAAGTATGTTTATGACAAAAAAATATTTTTTTTCAAAACTTTAAGAAAAAATTTTTTTTTGGTAAAAAATTTGAGTAAAACCTACAAAAACTATTTTTAAACATACATATGGGATATCACAGTAACCGGAAAAAAACCCTCTATTTAATTAGGGAGTGGCCCTTATATCATCCCATTTAAAAAAGTAAAGATATTTCCAAAAAACGCATCTTGAAAATTAAAAAAAAATAATATCTCAAGAACGGTGAAATAAATTTTATAAATTACAATTTATTTTACGTATTTGTATTATTTAAAAATAGTTTTTGTAGGTTTTACTCAAATTTTTTACCAAAAAAAAATTCAACATTTTTTCTTAAAGTTTTGAAAAAAATTTCTTTTTTGTCATAAATATAATTAAAACTAACCAATGTTTGATTTTACGTAGAAAAAATCAGGGGGTTACATTTAAAATAAGAAAGTGGGTGCCATTTCCTGATAAACCGGAAGTAAAATGAAAGATTTATTCGATCCATAAAATTTGTTTTCTTAGATCATATAAGATACTAAAATTCTAATTTTTTATTTTCATAAATAAAGAAATGCCAGGGGTGGCCCTAGTTTCATTTCCACCCGGTATATTTTTCATAATTTTAAAAAATTTAATTGATTATGAAACTTAAAAGTTATTAAATATAAATTACTCCTAATATTTTAATAATTTCTGACTTCATAAATACAGGGTGAGAAGAGACAAAAAATTAAATCAAAAAAGCTTTTTTTAAATACAACAACACTTTACTCATTTAAAAAAATATATAAAATTAAATTTATTTTTTATTTTATAATAAAACAAGTATTAAAATAAATAAAATTGGCTCCTGCACATTGTACACAAGTTTCAAAATGTCAAAAACGATTTTATTCATTTATTGATATATGTATATGAATAGTCTTTGAAACAATATCTATATTTACGTTCAAATACAAAGAAAATACTCACAATGTACACACATACCGTGTATCAAATATAGTAAAAATAACATACTGTCATGTTAAGTATAAGTTTGGGATCCCATTTTTGTTTAAAAACGTAGTGGGTACCATTTGAAAAAAAAGTTGATGATGGCTTCTTAAGGGTGGTCACAACCAATAATACTATAAGGATAGAATTGGAATACCAATTTGATGCCATTTGTTGATTTGATTTTTTATCTCTTTAATTACCGGAGATAAGGTCTGTAATCTTGGGACACTCAGTATATGCTTCATAAAATTTATTAAAAAATCATAAATTTATTAAAAAATCATAAATTTAAAGAAAGACCCTAAAACTTTTTTATAAAAAATTAATTTACTATTTGATATCCATTTAATTATCTGAAACTGGCTCATAACGTGGCAATAAAATATAAAAGCAATGATTAGTGCAGTTCTTAAAGTTGTTTAATGATCAATTTATTGAAAGAATTTATATTTATGCTTTTAACATAAGCCGGATAGAAAATATAAACATCAAAATAAATCAAATAATAATGCATCATAATAATTTATTTATCTTTAATAGCTCATTCTGGTTCATTTAACTTGATTGTATTAATACTCTAAATTAACACTTATTGCGTAACATAATAATTAAAATTAATGATTGTCTGTTTTTCAAATCTTGATACTTGTTTTTCTTTAAAAATATTAAATCGATTAAAATAAAAGCTTTCCGGAATTTACTAATTAATGTAAATATTTATTTAAGGATAAGCGTTATACTGGGGTCTTTTCAATATTATTGTATTGTGAATTTAATAAAATAAAGATTTTCCTAATTAGAATTGAAGGTGCTATCAGGGATAAATAAATAAAACACAACTCAGATAAGATAAAAGGTTTTATTATACAAAACTACAGTATATTAGAAAGGTATAAAAACAGCCATTAAATACTGATATAATAAGTTACTAAATAATAAAATTTACAAAACTTACAACCTAATAGCTACTTCAATTCTATGGTTAGGAGGCACACCTTATTCCCGTAAAATCGCTCACTTACCGGGCAAGAAGCGTGGATTGCACTCGTTGTTATCATTATTTGCAATATTCCGTCGCCTTAAACCAAATTTCGTTTTGTGATCGTTTGGAATTGGAGGTAACGGTCGATTTGGCGGTTCATAATCTTGCCCCTGGCGTTGAAGGTGGCGCGGATCCGGTTGATAACGCCTATACATATCATTAACGCTCGCCGTTAATCTCGATCCACGAACAAAATTACTATTATTGTGGATCTGATTATAACTTTGGTATTGCATCGGTGAAACGTTCATATTCCTCTGCAACTGCCCGTAAAGTACTCCGGATGTTTGAGACGCTGGAGGCGACATTACGCGATGATCTTGAGTGTCGTGGATTTTTCCATAAATATCACAGACTTTATTGTTTACACTGTTTAATTTTTGTTGAGCAGAAAAATCAAGACGTCTACCATAGATAGGTTCCCCGTTAGGGCTTCGAATGCCATAAATTGCTTCATTCGCAGTTTTTGTACCATAAATTGGCTCGTTCGAATTGTATATTACTTCGTTTATTTTTTGAACACCATAGTTTGATTCGTTCGACATTTTCGCACCATTGACAATTTTTGCACCATAAATTGGTTCGTTCATACCGCGACCATTGTAATTCATTCCATTTAAATTTCTTGTACCATAATTTGGATTATTTTGCGCTTGATTTGGATCAATCATATTTTTGGACCGATCACTCATGGTTTGAGGAACATAATTTTTTGTAGGGTTTGAACCATAAATAGCACCGTTGCTTATATTAGTACCGTAATTACTCTGATTGGCACGTCTTGCACCATAAACCGGTTCATTACTGTTTTTAGTACCATAAATAGGTTCCCTATTTACATAATTATTTTCATTAGGTCTATACACATTACGAGTCCCATAAATATTTTCTTGGTTTAAATTACGAGGACCTTGTGGTGGCTTTTGTTGGATACTATTATAACTTCCGTAAATTCCTTCTTGTCCATTGGTAACTTCCTTTTTGTTTTGGCCATCAAAGCTGTCATAAGTGGCATCACTTGGGGGGTAATCATACCTATTTTGATTACTAGGCACTTCCCTGATATCAGGCATTCTTCTTGCTATATTACTTTGCTGAGCTTGCAACATTTGTTTTTGTTTTTGTTGATTAATCATAAAAATTTCTTCTCGGGTCAATTGCCTTCCTGGTTCGTTAGGTAAAAATACATCATCCTCTAAGCTAATTTCCCGTTTTAAGTCCACACGTCGCTGTGGAGGGCTTTGGGTGTAACCATTTTTAGTAGGCCACGGCTGCTGCTGCTGGTTTGTTCCATTAAAGCTTACTTTTTTATTATAAATTGCTTGATTTTCCATAAAATTGTGTTGCGTTAAACTTCCACGTCTAAAAATTGGTTTTTGGTTCGGGTTTTGATAACCACCCACAGTATTCCGTTGAGGTGAATTCCTTGTAAAATTTGAAGGTGGTAGCGGTTTTTTACTTTCCATTTCTTCCTGTCTTCTTTGTCGTAATACTTCACGCGGTAAACTCGCTGAACGTCTTGTATTTCTTGATAATGAAGGTGATAAGCCACGTGATCTATGTTGTATTATTGGTTCTTCTGCGTGACCAAAAGGTGTCGATTGTATCCTCATTTGTAACTCATAATCTTCTCTCTCCTTTAATTTTTTAAGTTCCTTCCAGCAAAAAGCCTCTACACTTTGTCTAATTTCATGCTTTGGAGGCGTTCTTTGTAAAGAACTCGTGCTAGGTGTAATTGAGCGTGTAGGTGTTATTGATCGATTAGGAGAATCAACGTGTACTAAAACATTGGTTGTAAATTGATTATTTTGACTTTGACCTTCATTTCGTGGATAATCAAGTTCACTATCAAACCTTTGATGCGTTGGTGAATTTAAATTTTTCTTATCCTTCAACAATTCGGTGGCTATAATTTTATCTGTACTAACAGCGCTTTGTGGAATTGGTGATTTTAATCTTGGTTGTAAATCAACCTTCTCGCGATTTGTTGGTAATTTTAGTTTAGTAATTTCCAAAGATTTTGTACTTTCACTGCTAGCGTAACTATTATGCTTATCTTTTTGATCGTAAACAGTACCGTAAATAACATCGATTTCGTTAATTTTATTGGGTGTTTCTTTTGGTGAATTTGCGTTTAGATTGCGTTCAATTGTTTTACCGGGCTTATCCTGATAGGGATTAGGAAGTGGTCTTTCGGAATTTATCGGAATCAATGCTTTTGGTTTTACTAGTTGCACGTTTTGGTAGGTTTCATGAGCTCTTGGTGGTGTTTCAAAAAATTTATTTCTCAAATTGGAGTTTTTATTTTCGTAAATTAAATTTTCTGAATCCAACGTGTTTGATGAGGAACTCGTTTCTTGTTGAATAGTGTTATTATGAAATCTTGGATTATCCATGCATACGTAATCGTTAGTTTTTTCGAAATTTGCTTTGGCTTGCTGGAAACGATTAATATGCATTTGAGCGTAGTGTTGTTCAAGGTTAGGATCCATTTGCTCGTAATTATGTGGGGTTCTATTAAATGATTCGTTTTGTGCGTTATCAGCAAAAACTGCATTTTCAGTTTTTTTTGTTGCTTTTTTAACTTCTTTTTCTTCCTTTTTCTTATTATTGCCGAATATTCCGCCTTTAAAAATTCGCCTGAAGCTGTTACTACGCTTTCTTTCTTTAACTTTGTTGTTGTCCATTATGAAACTATCCAAATCTGACTCGATTTTATTTAAACTATCGTCAGACGATTCCGCGCGTACTATTAAATGTTGATCTTCGGGATCTGCAAATACTATATCCTTGTAATCAATTACGTCTTTGGTTATTTGTGTGGTTAAATCTTCTTTTGTAATTAGTTTCGGAATTTCCTTAAATACACTAAAACCTTCTTGATTGGAATTTGCTTGCACCTTATTTGATTCTTTTCTATTCAAAATGGGATTGACTTTACTAGTTGATTCTGTGGGTACTGCAGTTTTTGATAATTCCTTTTTTAAGCTATTATAATCTTTATTGTTAGGCTCAGTAGATACATCAAAAGTTACAGGAATCTCGTTTGAAAAAACTTCCGTATTTTTACGTAGCTCGAGTTTTTCTTTAAAATCTTGAGATTTTTCAAATACTACAGGTTTTAATTCTTTTTTTCTAGTAACTTCCTTGTCTGTTTCTATATCAGCAGGAGATTTATCTTGAAGGTCAGGATCTGAAGCTTCCTTTACAGCAAGTGGTGCTAAATTATTTTTTTCTTTTTTAGAAACTTTTTTATCCCTTTTATGTTTGGATTTTTTTTCTTTCCGAGAAGACTTAGTGGACTCTTGTTTAATTATTATAATGGAATCTTCTTCAGTAATTTCGGTTTTTAAGTTGGAGTATGACTCGTCGTCTTTCTGAACCTTCAATTTTTTTGGTATGGATTTAAAATTATCGTTTATATCCGTTAAATTAGAATCTTCTTTTATATGTGTAGAAGGCTTTTCTGTATCATTCGTAGATTTGCGGATTAAATTGGAGTTTTCATCCTGATTTAAATTAACAATCACAGGTTGTATAATTTCTTTTTGTAAATTTTTGACCTCAACTTTAAATATTTGTGTAGGAACACTTGTAGTTCGAGTTAATTTATTTCTAGGTGCTGGTGTTGGTTTTGGTTTTTCTTGTTCTGGACTTAAACAAAACGAAACGCGTTTTGTAGACTTCACTAACTTATCACTATACAATGGCGAGTCCTTTTTTAATTCCTCTTGTAACTTGCTGATTTTTGAAGTAGACGAGGTTATAGACCAACTGGTTACTCCATTTATGGCACTATTATTTTCACATATGATTTTTTCTTCAAATTTTCGGCGTAATTCACTCACACTAGTGAAATTGATGCGCGCACTTTTTTTACTTTCTTCACTTTTCGATTTTTCTTCATCTTGTAGCTCCATTTTTGCAAACAACAGGCAGGGCACGCGCTGCGGTGCGTCCTTCTCGCAAGTTGGCCTAAAAATAAAAAATATTTTATTAGAAACCTAATTATTTTAATGATGGTGATTATCATTTACAAAACTAAGCGGCCTTGAGTGAAAAGTTTAATACACTCAAATTTTTTTGTTGTTATGAAGCTAACCCACCTAGGTATATTTTTTTAATTCGCGGATATTAAACCGTCACGGTTGTTTAGATTAAGGAAACATTTTCTAGTTAAGCTCGCGGTGCAACTGCAAAGCGATAAAAGCTGGGAGTCGTACAGAGTGACTTTTAGCTCTGGGCAGCTAGTGGAGAGAGGCTCGAGCGGGGCCAACGTTTTTTTACCTTGCTTTGCAAGTCGTTATCGCACTTTTTATCTCCACCTTATCACCTCTGTCTGTAAACAAACCTTTTATTAGGTATTTGCCAGAACCGAGTTTGCACTGATTAGCTGGAACAAATCGCAAATTTTCTTACGAAGATAAGAGTCTAAAAGGGAAATACGTCTAGATTCTTAAACAAATAATTTACTATTTAGTTTTATTTTTATTTTAATTAAGAACATAAAAAACTAAACCAATTAGAATGTCCTAGACCTTACATACAAAGGTCGAAGTAATGATGAGTTTGTAAATACATTGCTGAATGTAATTAAAGGTCTATAGTATACAAATATGTATTAAAAATTAAAAGATACATAATCACATAATCGGTTTTTCATAATAGTTTCTAGAAATTCAAAAGCATAAATAATGTATTCAATTGTAATCAAGATATAAAACTTTTTCAAAAGTTTATGAAATTTGTATACAAGTTTCTCCTCTGTTATCTTAAACATTTCTCTTCGGCTTCTTGAAATAACTAAAATAAATTTTAAAACAAATCTCTGAAGTTTGATCTAAATATGTGATTGCGAAGTGTGAAGCAACAAATAAACAAACATATATTAAAAAAATATTCAAAACTTGAAGATGGTGATTGTAGAAAATTTGGATAAAATATTATACAATCAAGATAATAGTTATATATGTAACAAGGGAGTAAAGTGAGTGTTATAATCCCAACTATGAAAGAAACACTCAAAGGAGGGATTATACTCACTTTACTCCCTCGGTGCATTTACAATTTTTTTGCCCGACCAATTTCTATTACTGTTTTTGGTTTGTAAAATGTAAAAATAACGCACCTTCAACTATAGTTCTATAGGATTAGCGTTTCCTACTATACCGATTATACTGATTAATCTTAAACTGTCATATTTTAAGTTTCAAAAAATAATTAATATTCATGTCGTTTACTATATTGAGATCATACATTTACTTAATAATACAACTTATGGTAGAAAGTGAAGATTTATCTTTGTACTTCACCTCATATTAAAGAAAAATCAAATGGAGGAAGTTAAAACTTGCTCCAATTTAAAACATTAAAATTCAACTGATATCAAACTAAACTTTTTGAAACTATAAATCGCATTTATAGGTTAATATCTGAGGTTACTTGTTGCTCATAGAAATTCGCTTTAAACTGTGTGAATATAGATATTTATTATTTATGAAAATAATAGAAAGTGACGTGTGACATGACAAGGAAGGGAGAAAAAGTAAATTTGACGTAAAGGGGAGTAAAAGCATTATTTTAGTTCCTCTTACAAAGAGCAAAGTATGTCATTATTGTAAGTATAAAAACTGATTTCCATTCATCAAACTTGAACCTATCTTTATTATCACATAAATAACTGAATAATTGAAGCACTATGATTAATCAAGTTTTGCTGATCATCTTTTAACAAATGAATATAACTTTAACATTGATAGAAACGTAGATTACTTACATTTCTTAAATAAAATACACAATATTGATTACTTCGAGAAATACTAAAAACTGTTAAAAATAAGAAAACAGTTAGTGTTAATATTCAGCTTGATTTTTCACATACAAAATTCTTGAATGCATTAATTAACACCAGTAACCCTCTAAAATGAATCTTTACAATAAGTTGTGTTTGAACCAACCGGTTAATAACTAATGTTATTCTCAGTCATTGGTTTCCTGGGTACGTTCTATGGTCAAATGACGTACCTTCAGAGTGATTTCATACAAAACCCAAATGGGCACAGTATAGATAACTACCAGTAGCGACACTCTCCCGTGTATATTACCATACAGATCCATGCCCATCTGGTACTATTGAGTTTAGAATTGCAAATTACAAATCTTTTCCAATATGGTGACATTACTCTATGATCAAAATAATCTTAAGGCCGTCGTAATTTGAATTTAATACCGCAATTAATGTAATTATTGATGAAAACTTTATATTATTTAAATTAAACTTATCAAAATCATTATAAACTTCAATTTTACATTTACATTTTTTACGCTTAGAAAAAGTGACGTGAATTTAAATTTGCCGCTTGCATATCTTAGTATACATATACAGGGTGTTTTACTTTTTTTCCAGCAAATTTTTTTTAGATAATTAATGTCATTCTGAATAAAAAATTTCTTATGAACTAATATTATTTTCGACTCCTTAAGCATCTTCCTAGACACCCGCGATAAATTTTCCGTTGGAGATAATAACAAGGAATAGAAATTCCATCCCACTTTAATTAACTGATAATTAATGCGAATCCCGAGAGGGCGCGCGAGTTTGGGAGGAAAAATTGTGGAAAATCTCTGAAATCGAACATTAGTTCTGCAGTCATAACTCAAGTTTCCTTCGTTAGATTTTCAATTTTTTTTTCAGATTTATAATCTAAATTGATTAGGCTACATCCTGCCAGAGAGTCATCTTCAGCAACCGAGGACAAAATTAATTAGAGGGGTCAAAGTTAAGGTACTTTTAAATCATTATATTTTTTTGTACATTCTCCATTATTTTTTTCCTTCTGGCAGGAATTAAAGAAATGACTTCTAAATCATCTACAAAAAAAATATACAAAAATGTTGTTCGTACTAGCTTTTATGACTGCAGAGCTAAACCACTATATTTTCCGTTTAGGAAATTGCTCTTAAGAAGTTACAGCAATTTTAAAATATTACTGATTTTTTGGGACACCCTGTATAAATTTCATTTTATTCCAATTCTTTAAATTTAAATCAAGTATGCTTTGGATTTTGACATTATCTGTAAGCCAATCAGATAGGTTAATTTTCTCGTCAAAAATTTTAAATGCTGGAATAAAAGTGAGACACCCTGTATACATATGTATATCGTTCAAGGTGACCAAAAATTGCAACGTCAAATACCATGTAATTTGGGTGAAGTGTCGCTACTGGTAGGTTCAAATTCTGTAGTTTGGGTAAATTGGTTTGTCTAAAGTTTTTAAATCTCTTAACATCCGCTTAGTCCATAGTATTTTAATCAAAATGATGATACTTAAAAATATTTTTAGAAACATATTTTTCATAAAATTTAACATTAATTTTAAACATTTAGTTCTTCAGTAAGTCCTCATCTAGATTTGCCTTCACGATATCCTACATTGTTCTACCAATTTTTAGATACCTGTTAAGTGATTTTAAACCTATTTTTTACGATCACAAAGTCATGCTTTCTTGCACGAGTGCAAAAAGCGTTACTTAGTGAAAAAAGCATCACTCAAGCGGGGATTTTCTGCACTAGTGCAAGAAAGCTTTACTTTATGCCGTGAATGATCATAAATGACAAATTTAGAAATGTTAATATGTGTCATGTTCATGTTTTTATGGAATGTTATTATTTTCAATGGTTCATTGATCATCGATCGTAGAAAAAATAGTGTATACAATTCATGTAAAAGATCTTGTTGTACAATTTTTACGTCGCGTGCAAATATTAGTAACTTTTTGCACTTGTTGCATAAATAACTATTTACACACTTTGCAACGATCTTTTGACAATAATTTTTGATGACTTTCGATTTTTTTAGTTTTTATAAACGGCGTATGGCGTATTTTTTATTCTCCTATTGTGATAAACTGTGGGAAATTAAGGATTTCCCATTGTTTTCCAGTAATTTTTGTATTATTTTTTGTTATGCTATTTCTAAAAAACATTCTAATTGCTTAAAATAAAAATGTATATATTTTCGGACAAGAATAAATCAAAATGTATACGATATTTCCGGACGATTTTTTTTTAATTTTTTATTTTATCAATTTCAATTACGAAAGACAAAAATACATATTTTATTTTTTTGTGGTTTTGTTGCACGATTTATGGCATAATTTCGGATATTCAATTTCTGAAAAATCGTTTATTTTGACTTAATCTTTTGATTTAACAAACTTTAGATAATTGTAAAAATAAAAGCAACCGATTAATATTTTGTTTTTTTACATAAAAAAAACACTAAACACTATATGCATAAGGCACTTTTCAGTAAAACAAGAATAAAATTATAAATTTTTATTGCTGTTTGGATGGAAGCCTCAAAACTTTAAAAATTAACCTATCAAAAAACACTTTTTTAGAGTAAATGTCATTAATTAGTCAACTGTGCATTTGATTTTTTCACTGTCACTGTTATTTTATATGTATATCAAAATTACAATAGATGTTTTTATTTTTTTACATGATGATGGAGCACAATAGGCTCCGAAATCGATTGTTTTTTAATTAATAAAGCTACATTTGGGAGTTTTTCTCTATTTTTAATTCATTTTTTTTTAATTGTTAAAAAACGATCGATTAAAATACTTACTTTTTCAGGATATTTATGTCAAAAGTAAAATATTGTAATTATTTCAAAGAATTTGAAAAAAAAAACATCTAGATTTGTGAATTTTAAAATAAATTACATTCAAAATAAGATTGTAATGCTGATTTAAGGTTACGTCATTTTTTGCTTTTTATGTATTTTAGTTTGTTTTAAACTTATCTACGAGCGGAATCCATTAGGCAAAGTAAAAAAGTAGGTTCCTAAATAACAATAAATGTCTATTCATTGTTTTTTATTTAATTCCATGTAAATTAATTCAAAAAGGAACTGTGTCATACAAAAATTTGTTTACGTAAAAATTAGATGTTGTAAAGACACTTTATATTAAATAATATATTTGTGTATTACATACTTTATCAAAGTTGATATAATTGCAAATTGAATAATTAAAAATGTAGTAGATTTAATCAAGATAATTTTTATTAATTGCAAGATAATTAAATTAAACGGGCTTTTAGAATTACTAAATTAAATATTGTAACATTGATAAATTTTATTTCAGTTTATTTCACATTAAATTCTTATCGAAATAGCATATAATTTTGATAATATCCGATAATAATGAGTAATAGCTTTTTAAAATAATAACTTCTGTTCTATATTATTATACCCGTATCTTAAGATAAGGTGAAAAATATGCATTAAGCATAAATATTTTGATATAAAAACCAATGAAAAATAACAAAATTGGTAATCATAAGATACATTATTATGAATAATAGCCGGCACGATATAAGTGAATAATGAGTTTAAATTAGCAGCAATAAAAATCTATTATGCAAAAAAATAAATTAAAAAGTTCTTATGTGTACTTGAATTAAAATGAGAGATTATTAATTAAAGCGAAGGGGAAGTTACATATTACTGTTTTTATAAAAATACATATTTTGATTTATGACTTGAAATATATACCGGCAATAAGCACAGTAAAATTTTTTGATCCAAGTATGGTCTAACATAGAAAAACACTGAAAAATCGGTTAATTATGTTTTTTAGTTTTTTTTATTCTCAGGTAATCAAAAAAAATTATACCCGCAGTTTTTAGTTTTTTAGGGTATTAGTGAGTAAAAAATAGCAAAAATATTGAAAAATCTACGACGCACTTTTGAACACCTGTTTTTTGTGCAAGGTACTTCTTTCATCGCTTTTATATGATCATTTATTTTGTATTCGTCGGTGGTTTCTGTGCGTGTTGACTTGTGTTCAAAATGATATCCAAGTTTCAAATAGATTCAATTGGGATGATAATCGAAGGTAAATTTTTAAACTCTAAAATTTAAATTATTCGAAGATATAAAATTATAAATATGTGTAATGATTTATTAATTTTAACTTTTTTTGCATTAATTATATAAAAATTTATTTAATTTTGATTTTTGTCTTAATATTTATTATAAAAAAATAATTTATATCAAAAATCAGTATTTGGATTTTCTAATTAATTATTAGATTTGCTAACAGCCTATAATAGTGAATTGCATTTAGATTAAATTAATTTTACAAATACATTTTTGCTCTTCATGTATATTCAATCATAAGGACGTAGGTTTGTAAAAGACTCTTATAAATGACTTCACAATTAATCGATTTTTTTTAATTTTTCTATATGTTAGATCACTAAAATTTTTAGTAGCGTATATTGATTACCCTTATACAGGGTGTCCCAGCGCTGCGAGGGACTAACATTACTCTAAAATGAAAAAAGATTTTGAGATGTGGTTTTCAATAGACTATACAATTGTATACAGGGTGTCCCGAAATTAAGCGGCCAAACTTTAGAAGGCGATTCTACAACTAATTTTAAGAAAAAAACTTCCTATAAACATGTGTCCGACTTCGCTTCCTAGAGGTGCTACAGCCCTTTAACTATTGTGACTAAAACTAGGTTTTTTGTCATTTATTTGAAAACGGTTTGTACTAAAGATTTGAAATTTGGTGTGAAGACTAATACGTTTAAGATATAATTTCTCAATTTTTTTCAGATTTTTTGAAAGCTTTCAAAAAATTTCAGAGCTTTTCAAAAATCTGAAAAAAATTGAGAAATTATATCTTAAACGTATTAGTCTTCACACCAAATTTCAAATCTATATTACAAACCGTTTTCAAATAAATGACAAAAAACCTAGTTTTAGTCACAATATTTAAAGGGCTGTAGCTCTCTTAGGAAGCGAAATCGGACAAATGTTTATAGGAAGTTTTTCTCTTAAATTTAGTTGTAGAATCGCCTCCTAAAGTTTGGCCGCTTAATTTCGGGACACCCTGCATATGTATTTATATACTAAGGTATTCCTTTAAGCGCACATTTTAAAAATATTTTAGTAATATACCGGGTGTCCATTCCACAACGGCGGACCAAAGTTATGTTTTTTTAATTGAACACCCAGTATATTATGATATTTTTGGATTCCTTAGCTAAAAATAATTATACTTTGTATAAACTTTTTTGGCTAATATTTGCCATTTAAGCCAAAAAACAATCCCTTTTTGAAAAATCACTGCTTTAAAACAGATGAACATTCTGGGTTAAAATTTTCGTCTAGTCTAGTCTACAACTATAATGTCAAATTTAAGTTTGTGATAAATCTTTATCAGGGTACTTTATGAAACGCAAATTGAACAATTAAACGCCCTGTATATTTTAATATCATTCGATGGCATTTTATACAAGCTTTCTTGTGATATAATGTTTGTACGGTTGCTTATCAATGGTTTAGGAGATAATAATATCCAAACTGAGAAACAGTGAAAAATAGACAAAAAGCACTCTTAATGAATTTTTTTGAGGATTATTTTAATTTGCGTAAAACTTATTTCTCTATTTAGCTTTTTTAATAATGTTGTTATATTACAATGGCAGTTTTTGTTGTTTTACAACACAAATAAAATCGAAACTTGCAATCAATTTTGGTTTTCTAAATCTCAGTATGCTTTGAAAATTTAACAATCGATGTTACCAAGGAAACCCCTAGCGGATTTCTTTCAGCTTCACCAAGTGCTTACAGCATATTTACCATCTCTTCTTTAGAAGACTTCAATTTTTCGGTTAAGTTATTATCAAAAGTACAGAAAAGGGCGTCGAAATAAAATTCAACAAAATTGTGGTTTCCTTGATAACATCAGTTGCTAAATTTTCTAAGCATACTGAGACTAAAAAAACCAAAATTGATAATTGCGACTTTTCTTTTTGTTGTAAAACAATATTGTAATTAATCAACATCATTAAAAAGCAAAATAGAGAAAGACAGAAATAAATATTAGGCAAATTAAAAAAAATCATCAACAAAATTCATTAAGAGCGTTATTTTGTGTATTTTTCACTGTTTCTCAGTTTGGATATTAATATCTCCTAATCCTAAACCATTGATATGCGACCATACAACAGTTATATCAGTAGAAAGCTTGTAAAAATGCCATCGAATGATGTTAAAATATACAGGGTGTTCCATTTGAAAATTTCATTTAATTATTCAATTTGCGTTTCATAAAGCACCCTGTTAAAAAATTATGACGAACATAAATTTGACATCATTGTTGTAGACTAGACCATGCTGAAAAATTTTTGAGAAAATTTCAACCCAAAATGTACATCTGTTTTAGAGCACTGATTTTTCAAAAATTGACCGTTTTTGGCTTAAATGGCAAATATCAGCAAAACAAGTGCTGATAGACCCATAACAGTTTTTACAAAGTATAATTATTTTTTGCTAAGGAATCCAAAAATGTCATAATAAACTGTGTATTCCATTTTAAAAAACATAACTTTGGTCCGCCATCTTGGAATGGAAACCCGGTATATTACTAAAATATTTTTAGAATTGTATAATCTATCCAAAACCACATGTCGATAACTTTTTTCATTTTAGAGTAATGTTACTTCCTCGCATCGCTGGGACACCCTGTATGTATAAATATAATTAATTGAAGCTTAATAATAATAGTAACAATTATATCAATAAAATTTTAAATTGATATATTTCGCCATATTTAACAAGAAATACTGAAATAAATGTTGAATATAAATTACCTTAAATTATATACATAATTTTATAGTCAAAATAAATATTGTTTAAGTAATAAACTACGTCAATATTACGAAATTAATTTTCTTTGTATATTTTTATTAGAGTGGATTTCATCTGAAGTGAACCTTTCTTGCGTCGCGAGCGCTTTTACCCGAGCGATTATTATTAAAACTAAATAATGTCGATTCATACATTACAGGAATTCAGATTAATTGTGAAACCTTAATTCTAGATGACCAGTACATCATCACGTTAATTTTTTTTTTAAATTAGACGTTAGACCCAGCTTACACATAAAATTATTATTAGTGTATATTGCTTACCCTTATATTATCAAAATATAAACAAATCTTGGGTATACATTTTTTTGATTTCAAACAAACAGTAGCGACTTCATAATTAATCGATTTTAGACCCTGCTTAATTTTAAAACTGTTATTAGCGTTTATTGCATTCCCTTATATTAAGGCTGCGGAATTTTTATTAGTTTATAAGGTGTTTTGTTAGAAAAATCTTTACGTACAAAAAAATTATAATTCGGTCTGTTTATCTCAAATAAAGTTTCATAAATTAAAGTAATTTTTTTTTTTATAAAATTTTAAATTTTTAAAGAAATTATGTTTTTTCGATTTGATCACATAAAGAGAAACGCGTTTTTGTATTTTCTAAAATAATGTTCACCCATTCATTGTCTTAATAATAATATTTAGGGAATAGTCTACTTGATTTAACAATACAAGCAAATTCTTATTTTTATTACGAAATTTCAATTGTGATTATGTCGAAAACGATTGGATTTAGCGATTCTAAACAGGTATACCTTCTTCATAGTAAATCATTTATTTTTTAAGAATATCAGTTTAAATAGCAAAAAAATTGACAACAGAAAAAATTATGGTAAAATTTAAATTCTAAATTTAGGTAAACACCAGTTTTTAGTAAATGAATGCGAATTGGCAAAACTACAATACCAAATTATAAAGCACTAAAAGTTAGCCCCACGTGGCGGTTTTTATCGAGACTGCTTCATAGGAAGAAAAGTTATATAGATTTTTATTTTTTGAAAACTGAACTTTAACTGGGTGTAACTTCGCAAGGAAGCATTTTTGGGTAAAGTATTAGAGGAGCTTGTCATCTTAATTTGAGGTGATAAACACGTTCTACTATGTCTGCCCTCGTTATTACGAAACACCCTGTATATTCAGGTTAGTTGATTAATCAAAAACATTGCAAAATTACAATACCATGTTGTGAAGAACTTAAAATTTAAAGTAACGTCGGTTTTTGTTTTTTGAAAAGTAAACTTCAACTGGGTATAACTTTAAAAGGGAAGCATTTTTAGGCAAAGCATTAGAGGAACTTGTCACCTTAATTTGAGGTGATAAACCAGTTCCACACTGTCTGTCCACATAATTATTGGACCCTGTATGTGAAAATAGTATTACATGGATTTCACCGAGGATTTCACCTATTTATTTTGATTATTGTGTAAGCAAATATAGTAGGACCGGCCAGCAAACAGGAATTCCAACCTAACTGAGATTGAGTTAAATCAACGACGCTGAATTTTTTACCTATGCTGGAGGGTTGTAGTATGGGAATACTACAACTAGTAGAGGGTTGTAGGAGAGACTTCTGCTAATACAACTCTTCAGCATGTGTAGGAAAATTCAGCGTCGCTCATTTCATTCAATGTCAATTACGTTGGAATTCCTGTTTGCTGCGCGGTTCTACTATACATATAAAAACTCCAGTTTTTTTTTGAAAATTAAATGATTCGATACCCACTTAATATTTAGAAACAAGGTCAATAATAAAATTTTCATATGACTAAAATTTTTCCGCATTCACGGCCTTTAAAAAATATAAAAAAATATAGTTTCTGAATTAAGAAAAAGTAAAACGTGGAATCTAAATATGAACTATAGCCGAATCTATTCGAATATAACTTCAACCTAGTAAAACAATTTTAAGACCTATACAAAACTTGCTTAAAAATCGCTTAGAAAAAATGATGCAAAAATTAAACCATTTATTAGAAAATTTGTAAATAAATATATTTATTTAATAAATTTGAAGTTTCTACTATAAATATAAAGCGTTATTAAATAAACGTGCCAAAAACCATATTTTCGAAACCACCTTTGAAGGACACAGTAGCACCTTTAGGAAACGAAATAGGACATATGTTAATGTGAAGCATTTATCTTCAAATTAGTCGTAGAATTGGCTTAAAAAATTAGCTTAAAAATTGGCGATTTAATTTTGACTCACCGTGTATGTAACATTGATTAGATTAAAAATAGTTTGCACGTCCTGTTCGGGAGTTTTTGGATAACTGCTTTCCCGGGAGGCGGATTGGTAGACGAGGACCGATAGAATGGCCTGCAAGGTCCCCAGGCCTAATTCTTCTACATTTTCTCCCTCTTGTGGGGATATTTAGTATCTAAATTTTAATTAAATAAACCACAAAATCTTAAGGATTTGAAAAATCGGCTACAGGACGAAATTCGTAAAATTAGTGCAGAAGAAATTCGCACTGTTCAAGAAGCTTGCGGTCATGTTTGCCTATTATCAAGAGGTTGGTTTGATTTATCCTTTTGTAACTAATTAATTTTGCTTTTTGATAACTGTACTTAGTTCCCCTTTTCGGTCTAAAATGCTAAATTTTTTAATAATTTAAAAAGTAAGAATGGTATAAAAATGATTTAAACAAAGGTTGGTTTTTAATAGAGCAATAAAATTCTCTTAAAAAAATATGGGTTTGTATTAAAAAACAATGTTGTTTCAAACAAAAAATTAAAACAAGTGTAATAATTCCCCTTTTAAATTACTTCTACTAAAAACTGTTTTCGAAAAATCAACAGTTTCATAACTTTCTTAAATGTTCAAATTTTAAAACTTTGAATGTATGCATCTGATTTATTTTTAAACGCACTCAAACCCTCCACCGAAATTAAGTTTTGCAGCCTAGCAGAAAAAAAGTTAAACCAAAACAGTTGTGGTCAAAATGTTGGCAATTGATGAAAATGTAATCCTATAACCGAAAAAAGAAAAAACCTTTGTATTTACCTAGAAAAAAACTTAACAAAATAAAATAACGTTGGCGAGGTAGAAGTTTAGATGTTTAGCAAGTTGCAAAATGTGGATGCTATTGCACGCGAAATAGTACAAAGGTTATACGGCTAGTATTATACTACAAAAGTTCTTTGACAAAGATGATTGTCCAAGAAATGTGACGCCAACTTTTATAAATGATGACTATTATAAAATTATATCACATTTAGAATTTTCGTACAATATTTTATAAAAGATTTTGTGGATTTGTTTAATATCAAAATGTTGCAGATTTTATGCATTTTTTGACATTTTTGCATATTATTCAAAATGTTGCATAAATTAGCATATTTAACTCTATTATGGGTATTTAGCCCTTAAAAATTTCTTCCTCTTCTTATTTAGTTGTTAAAAATTTCTTCCTCTTCTTATTTAGTTGTTAAAAATGGCACATATTATAAATTTAAAAAAAAATACAAAATGGAAAAGAAACATTAAAAAATATTATTATTTGCATTAAAACGTAAAATTCAAAAATATATTTTTTTAAATATTAGAAAAAATATTCTTGTATTATGGAGCTTGTTACACTCATGACAAACGTTAAAAACGTCATTTTATTGACACACTATATTTTGTACATTGCTAAGTGCTAAGTATGATTGTGATAAATAATTTTTTTTTTGCATTTTTCAATAAAATTGTTGTTTTAACATAAAACTTGCATATTTTGCATAAATAATTTCATATATTAGCCAAAAAGACTGCATATATTTACACATATTTTCCAAATTTTGGTGCTTATATTCCGGTCTTTGTTGATTATGGTTACACCAGTAGCCACTAGTCCTTATACGTAGCTGTACTCCACATTATTCACATTAAAGATTTTATAAAAATCTTTTACGTGGGGTAATATACTCTAATTGAATCATTAAATATCTTTTATAAAATATATGTTATCAAATCTTTTATAACAAATCTTTGTCAAAGAACTTGTATAGTGTAATACTCGCCTAAGACAGTTTCATAATGGGTAATAAAAGTTATAATAGACAAATTCTTCTGCAGAATATTGTGAAAAATGATGAAGAAAGAAGAAAAGAGCCTTTAATATGAGAAGAAATGTTTTTGATTAATCAACTAAAGCTGAATATACAGGGTGTCCCGTAATAACGAGGACAGACATAATAGAACGTGTTTATCACCTCAAATTAAGATGACAAGCTCCTATAACACTTTGCCCAGAAATGCTTCCTTGCAAAGTTACACCCAGTTAAAGTTCTGTTTTCAAAAAATAAAAATACACATAACTTTTCTTCCTATGAAGCAGTCTCGATAAAAACCGCCTCGGGGAGCTAATTTTTAGTGCATTATAATTTGGTATTGTAGTTTTGCCATTTCGCATTAATTTACTACAAGTTAACCTAAACTTAGAATTTAAGTTTTACCATAACTTTTTTTGGTGTTACTTTTTTGCCATTTCAACTTATTTTCTCATAAGACAGATTAAAAAGTGCCCGATAACTAGGTCCAATGCTTTTGACAGGAACCCTAAGTGTGTGACAAAGAGGATGTCATATATAAAGCAAATGAGAAGAAACGAGCAGGAATGAGGAACCCGTTGTCAGACAAATGTATACCAAAAATGATTTGTCTTCGTAAGTCTATATTCCCAACGTCTTTGGAAATTACCTAGTAATCGAAATAGACATGACTATTGAACTCATCCATGTTTTTATTTATAAACATCTATTTACCGTTTTTTAGAAATAAAACTGGCAATAAAAACTGATTATAATGATTATATTTTTGTGTTCGAAAGGTAATGTTATTTTATTGTTATTATGTTCATGTTTAAAGTGGTTCTATTCAAGCTTTACACTCGAAGAAATTTGATTTCCTTCAAATAATATTTATAAAAAAATATGCTAGTTTAATAAAAATTAAGTGATTTAGAAAATACAATAACAGAAAATACTTATATTCATGAGATTAATTTTTATTTCCTGGGAATTAATTAATTCAAAGAAGATAAAAAATTGTTATTGCGGTGTTAATGACCAGCGCGCGTTAGGTTATAAGATCATAACCAATTAAATCTTACGCAAATACGAATAGTTACAATTTTTTTACGAAACTATAATAAACCGTAAAGTGAACATTTTTAAGTTTTGCTAATTCTTCCTTAAAGTAGCAAATTTCTAAAGGCCACACACACAGGTTCATTCTCAAAATTTTCATTTTCATACAAACGAAGCCATATTTAACCCAAGGTAAAAAGTGACCACTTGCCGAATTTTAGTTCTACCTGAGTAGGCCCGGTGTGGATTAAGTCCACACGAGCCACCCTGTTCTTTTTTATTACCTGGCGTCTGCTTCTGAACGAGGGCAATAACACGAAAACGACAGATGCTTAAATCTAGGAACAACAGCGTACTGATAGTTTTATGGGCCTTATCTACGCGTTGCAATTAAGAAAAAGCAATTAAGATACAATTTCAAGCTTAAAAATAACTTACTGGGCACCGAATAAATGTACAATTGATAAATTAAAGCCGTAGAACCTAAGTTACACTCGGATTGATTAAATACTACAAAATAATTATAAAAATAATACTAGCACTCGTGAAGTAATTTAATTACTTTCGTAAATGGCGCCGAACTAATATTTAATTTGTGGTTTGTTACTTCCTTACTCGTTTCCTTATCTCCGTTTGAGGTCAAAATATAAAATTTTGCAACAACATTCTTTTGATTTTGGATGAATTTGTTTTTCGTTTACAGGGTGTCCCGTTCGTGGTTCACCAAACGTCAAGGTTAGAAAGTAGAGCAAATTTTATCACGAAAAACACAAAAAAGTAGGGGTGTATCTTTTAGGGTTTGAAAGTTACAGGGGTTTGAATTTGGCATCGCCCTTTTTTGCCTGAAATCAGTAAATGATCAATAGTTGCTTAATAATCAATTTTTATAAGCAAAAGTTAAATTTTGATGGCTTTTGAAACAGTTTTAAATAATAACAAAAATGAAGGCACACCTCAATTGTAACTATGCTTAGAATCAATTCTCATAGAAGTAAGTTTAGAAGGCTCTAGTGAGTGCATAAAAAGAATTAGGGTTTGAAAAATTTTCATAATTACTAGAGAATTTAACGAATTTTTAGAAAATTAAAAAAAACCACGCCCTTAATAGGACATATCTTGGAGAAAATATTCAAAAATTGCAAAAAAAAACAATTTTTTCTGGATTTTTTTTTTCTTTTCCATTTTTTTAATACTTGATAAAGGATTTGTATTTTATCATTGTTACCAATGGAAAGAGGATACTTTTAGCTTTAAAATTATATATATTTTTTAAATTTTTTACTAAGTTTTTAAGCAGCTATTGATCATTTACTGATTTCTGGCAAAAACGGGCGATGCCAAATTCAAACCCCTGTAACTTTCAAACCATAAAAGATAGACCCCGACTTTTTTTGGTTTTTTCTTGATAAAATTTGCTCTACTTTCTAACCTTGACGTTTGGTGAACCACGAACGGGGCACCCTGTATATTTATATTTTACTTTTGATTATTTTTTTATAATGCCTCTTTCCTAGTACATAAATTTCTTGTGGACTTATAGCTATAGGCCACATTCCCATATTCTCAGTAGTATAGGAACTTTTCTTTAATTTTATAATTTTAAAGGCGTATTTAAAAAATATTTCTTTTGAAGAAATCACGGTCGCTCATATGAGGCCACCAAAGAATTACAGCAAATTCAAACTTAATGAATAAGTGAAAAAATATATAAACCTTCACTTTATATCAGAAGCCGCTATTTACAAGTACAGGCACAATTTTAAGCAACTTAGTACAAAAATATTCAAATATCACTGCGGTCACATACTTACAATATACTTTTTAGAGGGGATACTACAATAAATCAATATCTGGATAAAGGCAGAAGACGAGAATATTAACTTACAGGAATGTGAGGAAGCTTTTTAGAAGTTATCATTGAATTTACTTTCCTCAGTCAAATTTCACCACAATATACTGTTTTACAGGATTATTTCTTTTAAATGGAAACCTTTTTTTAAATAAAATTTCCAGCCACAGTTTTTTACATGTATTTCTCCATAAGAAGAAAAATCATTATAACTTTTTATTTTACATTTTATAACAAAACTAATTATACCACTGGAAAGCTCAAAGAAATATCTATACAGGGTGGGCCAACGAAAACGAAACAGGCGAGTTTTAAAATAGTTAATAAAAAATTTTGAAAAAACGCTCGGACAGGTCAACTTTGGTTTCGAGGGGGACATATTTTGCAATAGAAGTGATTCAAAAATCCATTCACCCCCGTGCCCTATGGACACAACCCCTAAAATTTTAATAGGGATGGTGGGGTAAGTAATACCTCGTTAGAAAGATCTTTTTACCCAGAGTAACATGCCAAAAAAAAAGTTAAATCCTTCGATTCGTTTTGAAGATATTCAAAATTTAACATGTAGAGTTTTCATGCCGTTAAAATTGTGCTATGTAAGGTAAGTAATACCTCTTGGGAAAGATCCTTTAAGCCAAAGTAACATACAAAAACATGTAAAACGCAATTTATTTTCATTTTCTACAAAAGAGAGATTTTAAAAAACAAATTTAAATTTATTCGAGGAATTGTTTAAAATTTTGTAACATCTGGAACAAAACAATGCAAAACATAAAACGATTTATAACCACATTGAGATTCTTTTTATCAGTTGTATTTTGTATTAGTGGTGATTTTCATCGTGTTAAAACTGTTTATGACTAATTATTAGAAATCAACATTTAAAATTTTGTGAACTTCTGTAAAAGCTTCTGCTAGCAATGGTTTATACAATTCCAGAAAGGGTTGAATTATTCACTTTTTATTTTAAAAACGATGAGAATGCTCATCGTGCAGCTAATTTATTTAATGAACAACATCCAAACAAACATTGTAACCGAAAATACGTTCTGGAGTTGGTTGCAAAATTTAAAAATACTGGTTCTGTTGGTAATAAGAAACGCGATCCTGGTAATGTTCGTCCAATAAGAAATGAGGTCGTTGAAATAGGTGTTTTGGGACAAGTTGCTGCAGATCCAACTTTAAGCACAAGAAAACTGGAGACTGTGACTAACATCAGCAGAACAACCATTCGCCGAATATTGAAAGGCCAGAAATATCATCCCAACTGTTTTTCTGATGAGTGCACTTTTTTCTTAAACTCAACCGTTAATCGTCATAATTGTCGATATTGGTCAGATGAGAATCCTAGGGTATTTCATGAAGTTCACACTCAAACTCCTCAAAAATTGAATGTGTGGGTTGGAATTTTTGGAGACCGTCTTATTGGTCCTTATTTTCTAGATGGCAATCTAACAGGGGATATGTACTTGGATCTACTTCAAAACTTTGTTCATCCATTTCTTGACGATATTATCGAAAATGACGATCGTTATTTAGAAGACCATCTGATTTTCCAACAAGACGGAGCCCCTCCTCATTACACACGGCCTGTTAGAGAATTCTTGGATACGACGTTTCCTGGGCAATGATTGGGCGTAGAGGAGCTTTGGAGTGGCCGCCGCGATCTCCCGATCTTACTCCTCTTGATTTTTTCCTTTGGGGGCATTTAAAAAGTAAGATTTACGCTACGGAACCAGGATCTCTAGCAGAGTTACGACAGAGAATTATTAATGAATGCCGAGAAATTACTGCTGAAATGTTACAAAATGTTACAAGAATTCGCTTTGAGCAAAATTTGTACGTTTGCATGGAGGTTGGTGGAACCCAATTCGAACATTTAATAAAATAATGAAAACATCCTTGAAAGTGTCGGGATCGATGGGATTCTTTAAAGTGTTAAGTTTTCTTCAAAAAGAATAGTTAAGTTTAGTTTGGTTAAATAAAAAATAATGTGCAATACTGTTTTATTTTGAATTCTTTAAAACAAACCAAACGATTTCACTTTTGTTTTTTTGTATGTTACTTGTGGTAAAAATAACTTTCCAAGGAGGTATTACTTACCCTATCAAAAGACTTAAAATTGAAGGCGTGGTGTTCATAGCACAATTTTAAAAGGTATGAAAACTCTACTTGCTAAATTTTGAATATCTTTAAAACGAATCGATCGATTTAACTTTTTTTTTGTATGTTACTCTGGGTAAAAAGATCTTCCCAACGAGGTATTACTTACCCTACCATCCCTATTAAAATTTTAGGGGTTGTGTCGAAAGGGCGAGGGATGAATGGATTTTTGATCAACTCTATTGCAAAGTATGTCCCACTCGAAACGGTATTACTTACCTTATCAAAACACTTAAAATTGAAGGTGTGGTGTTCATGGCACAATTTTAAAAGGCATGAAATCTCTACTTGCTAAATTTTGAATATCTTTAAAACGAATCGATCGATTTAACTTTTTTTTTTGTATGTTACTCTGGATAAAAAGATCTTTCCAACGAGGTATTACTTACCCCACCATCCCTATTAAAATTGTTGTGTACATAGGGCGCAGGGATGAATGGATTTTTGAAGCAGCTCTATTGCAAAATATGTCCCCCTCGAAACTAAAGTTGACCTGTCCGAGCATTTTTTCAATTTTTTTTATTAACTATTTCAAAACTCGTCTGTTTCGTTTTCGTTGGCCCACCCTGTATAAACTAAATAATGCATTATCGTGATGAGGCTAGCAAAGTTTAAATATTTAATTATCATGATGATGCAAGCATTGTGTGATATATCGTTGGAAAGCTTATTAAATTTTCTATCAAATGGAACCAATAACTTTTTTATGGCCGGTTTTTGGTAGACATTAGAACCAAAAATTAGTGTTTTTGGTTAATTAATAAGTTAATAATTAGTGGCTGATATTGTTTTATACATAAGAATGTAGGGAATTTAATGCAGATTCTACTGTTTATTTTATTTTAGTTGTCAGTTTATTTTAATAGAAGTTACACCCATTTAAGTGTTTTTGATATTTTAAGGTAGTCATCTGATTAAATGCAAATTGCGGATTTATTATTATGAGGCAAGCATTTACAGTAGTACTGTTATATAGATATTTCTTTGAGCTTTCCGGTGGTATAATTAGTTTTGTTATAAAATGTAAAATAAAGAAGTTGTAATGATTTTTCTTCTTATGGAGAAATACATGAAAAAAACTGTTGCTGGAAATTTTATGCCTAACTTCTCGTCGGTTAACTTCAGTCTTTAGTTTCTTCTTTGATATTTCAAAAGTTCTAAAAATTAAGTGTTGGGTGATGAAAAGAGCATAGATTAATCTAAAACAAGTAATTTCAATTGATTAAAAGTGAGTAAGTTTAATTTTTTGTTCTATAAAAAGTTAGATAATTAAATTGTGCAATTACGAGCAAAATTTAGTTCGTAATTAATTTTGCTGGTAATAAGTACAAAGTACCTAATTAAAACTCTCTCGGGCACCTTTGATTAAAATCATATGCAGAAAAATGGCAAGTTATTTTAATCTTTTATGCAATTTATGCAGTGTAATTATTAATTTCTGATGATATCGACTGGACGTGTTGCAATGCATCCTCGTTAAAATCCGAGCATAAGTGCTGCTTACTCTTAAGCGGAAATGGTCTTATTTGAACCGGTTCTCACCCGTAATTTGCTCAATCTTTTTTGATTAATAGGCGAGACGCCAGCTAATTTTACAAAAGTAAACCTTATTTTATCAAATTAAATCTAAACAAACAGGATTTTGTTAGAAACATAATTTATTATGTAATTTGCTAAAGCAGTTTATTCAAGATTTTGCATAAATTATATTCTAAATAATCGAGTTTGGTTAAGTGGAGCGTTTGTAAATAAACTTCCGTATTAAGTTACTCCTCCTATTAATTTGTCTGGTCTGGACCGAACGTTCCAGATGTCCCTTGGTCAATTCCCTCCAAACTTTCAACATCCGCTTTGGTAACAGGATTCTAAATAAGCAATAAGTTGAAGGACCATCACAACATATAGATTAGAAAAGAATTATTAATTTACATATTTATACACAACAAACGTCATTTTTTTAAAACATTAAAATATTCCTACAAGTTTTAGGTTGCAAGAATTTTTTTAGTTTTGGCCTTGTAGATGACCATAATTCCATGGCGTGCAACCAAATTCATTAAAGCAATTAAAATCGTATATAGGTAAGTTTTTTATTGCAGAACGGAAAAATAATTTAATTAAACGCCGGTAGGTGAACGTGATGCAATCACTTTCTGTGAATAATAATTAATAATTGCTCCACATTTCTGGTTTCTGCTAGTACTTTATTTGTTTTAAAATGCGAGTCACGTATTGTTGAGGTCTATGCTTTGATCTTGAAACACGTACTTTGAAAAACCTGATTTTAAACAATAGTGGAATTAATTGACACTAGTTATTTGCAATTATTTTTTAATATTTTTTCTGGAGTGAATAAAATTCCGCAAGAAAATAATCAGGAAAATTAATCGTACTGCAATTAGCTGTTTTATATCTTTGGAGTATAATACATTCCGATCTTTGGTTACATTTTATTTTATATCCAGAGATAAGGAAGTAATGCAGAAACTATTATTCATGCGATAAATTTATGATTAGATATTGAATAATGAATAAATACTTTAACCTAAAGCATTTATAAGATAATTTCAAACAAATTATCAAAGCATTAATCTTACATTACATTCCAAAGTTAAATAAATCATATTTGTAATTTCATAAATAAAATTTTGTGAGTTTAAAAAAACTAAGAAACAATTGAGCCAAATTATTCAGAAATTTCGTCGAAAAATAAAATAGATTATATTATATTTTGGAATAAGACCACCCTGGAAAAAAATTCACGAAACCCCAGTTATAGCGAGCATCAAGGGACGGCGAATTTTGCTCGTTATAACCGTGAAAGGGTATTTATTTACCTAGTATTATTCTAATTCGAAATATATAGGGGGTTAGAACCCCCCTATATATTTCGAATTAGAATCAAGTATCGGTAAGTTTAAGAATTGTTTTTTTGACAAATTTTAAAATAAAAAATAAGAAAAGATTTATTTCCTAAAAGGCTCCATTTTCGAAATACAGGATGTTAAAGTTTAATAGTTTTTACAATTTCATAATACCTATAATATTTACATATTTATTGACAAGTAATTTTGATAAAAGTTTACTCTTTACCCTTCCAATTTTTTAATCAACGGCAATATAAATTTTATAAATGGAAAAACCCATTACTTAAAAGGGAATGAACGAAATTCGCCGAAAAATTATGTACTCGTTATATCCGTGAAAAAGCTCGTAATAATCGTAAAATTTTGAATTGAAATTCATAGGAACCAAAATATGTATCCAGATTTGCTCGTTATAACCAATTTCCACTGTATCTACAAAAGAGATTTTTTTACCGCCATTTTTTCTAAAAGAATCGTAAATAGTATACAAGGTTTCCCGAAATTAAGCGGCCAAACTTTAGGAGGCGATTCTACAACTAATTTTAAGAAACAAACTTCCTATAAACATGTGTCCGACTTCCTGTTTTACCCGAAATAATATCAACTTTGTTTTTTTAAATGCAATACTGTATGTTTTTGTCCATAGTATGAAACGATTTTAGAAAATAATTATGTTTGTTACATTCGTTTAATTTTTTTTTTCAAATTTAAAAATATTAAATAAAAATTTTTCTTGATCCAAAGTCGAAAAAAACTACCAAAACACATTCTAAATAACACAAATAACAAATAAAATAGTTATTTGTAATATTATTCAAATATTTTTTGAGATATTCATTTTGAACTTTTTTGAGGAGCTTTTTTTCAAATAGCTCTGTCTTTTTAAATGAAAAAATTTAAATGAAACACTCGGTTTTTCATTTTTCATAAAGTCGGTTTTATAACGATTATTTTGTACCTTTAATTTAAATTGTATTATTGCATTATATGAGTTGTAATCGACAATTTCCATGGTTACCTTATTTGTCTCTAATTAAAGACCTTTAATTTTGACCAGAATCTGCCTATATAACTTATAATCTAAATCGAAGTACAGGAATTTAATTAATACACAAATTTTCGTTTTGAGTAATGCAGGTGGGTGGGGTGTTCGTGGATCCTTGGGGTCTAGCTTATACAGGGTGTCCAGAAATTAAGCGGCAAACTTTAGGAGGTGATTCTACAACTAATTTTAAGAAAAAAACTTCCTATAAACATGTGTCCGATTTCGCTTCCTAAGGGAGCTACAGCCCTTTAACTATTGTGACTAAAACTAGGTTTTTTGTCAATTATTTGAAAACGGTTTGTAATAAAGATTTGAAATTTGGTGTGAAGACTAACACGTTTAAGATATAATTTCTCATTTTTTTTCAGATTTTTTGAACGCTCTGAAAAGGTAGTTTTAAGGAGGGTTGGGGTTATAATCAGCGGCAACTTTTTTAAGGTTCACATAAAATCATTTTTGTTTTTATACTAATATTCCTTATTCAATTCTAGACAAAAAACTTCCTATGAACTAAGCCCGATTTCGCTTCCTAAGGGAGCTACAGTCCAATAAAGATGGTGATAAAAAATAGGTTTTAGCATTATCATTTAAAGGCGGCTTTGAAACAAAAGACGAATAGCATTTAAAAACATACGATTGAGAAATTAAGAAACTATATCTTAAACGTATTAGTCTTCACACCAAATTTCAAATCTTTATTACAAACCGTTTTCAAATAAATGACAAAAACCTAGTTTTAGTCAAAATAGTTAAAGGGCTGTAGCTCCCTTAGGAAGCTAAATCAGTCACATGTTTATAGGAAGTTTTTTTCTTAAAATTAGTTGTTGAATCGCCTCCTAAAGTTTGGCCGCTTAATTTCTGGACACCCTGTATAAAACAACTTGTCAAGTGTATACTAAAAACGTGATAATTTGCATTTGCAAGCTAAAAACGATGGCGGATTTATGGGGGTGATTTCACCACCTGACAAAATATATTAACTGATGTCGACCACTTTAAAATTCAAATTAATTAATTTTATTTATACCCCGTATAGTTCTCGAGAATTTTTCTAAAAAGTTTACAATTTCAGGATTAAATTTGACTCTAAAGTGGGAGTTTGCACATTTTTATAAAGAAGTCAAATGAAAAGTGGTAAAAATATTTAGTGGAAATAGGTACTAATCCATAATAAAATTCCAAAATATTTGCTTAAATTCGAGTACAAATCATTTCAAAATTTTAAATTTGTATTTATTTCCTATATATTTTTTATTTGGCTTAGGCGGGACAAGACAAAAAACCATGACGACGGGGGGGGTGATTGTTATTCAAAAAATAAAAAAATTTGCTCCATTTTCATGAAGTTTCATATAAACCAAAAAAACAGTTATAATAAGAAAACAACATTATCAGCAAGAAACAAACCAAATTTGACAAATAATAAACAAAAAAATAAAAAAAAATGTTCAAGACAAAAAGCGGGACATTTTCAACATTACGCGGGACGCGGGACAAATGTTAAAAAATCGGGATGTGTGGCTACCTTATATGTATATTACTAAACTCGTTACTAAAGTAATGGATGGAGCGGCGTCTTTAGATCTACCTTCTACCTAGTTCCCAGCTGATGGCAAATCTCTCTCTTTTATTTATATATATTTTTACAATTTTATAATGATGAAAGATGGAGACAAAGATATTTTTGAAATTATTATTTCTACATAGGTAATCATCTTTTAACCCGGATATTATTACTACTCTTTTCTCGGTTCTTTTGAAATAAAATCAGCTTTTATGGTTCTTACAAAAGTATTTTTTTGTTTATTAGGGGATATGATAACACTATTAACCAAGGACTGGTTTAGGTCTTGGAGCTTGGAGGGCCCTGAGCTACAAATATCTTTGGAAGTTGCAGAGTACAACTAAAATTTAGGAATTTATTGGTCTAGTTGCAAAGATAGTACTAACTCGCTCTTCTAACTCGGTCGTTTAGTAACGAAAACTAGGCTTATGGAACTGTGTTCTCTGGGCTACAATCCTATTAGAGTTTATATAAACCCTACCCCTAGTCACAACGCTTCAAACTTAAAAATTCTGAAAATGCAGCAAATAGAACAAAGGAATAGTATGGGTTCTGTAGTGGTAGATCTACTCTTATCAATCTTACATTCTTCACCCGATTTGTTCAGGAAGCCTTGGAGAGTTGGTGTCAGATTGATACACTGATTTCCTTAAGACTTTTGATAAGGTTTTTCTAGGGTTTTTCATAATCTGTTAATAGTCAAATACAGAAAAATCTAGTTAGGTTGGATGTATTTTATTCTAGGAAGTTTCTGGTCATTTCAGGGGTCTAGACTCTAGACCACATAACCCCTCCCCCGCGTCTCGGGGTCAGCAAGAACCTAGCTACTCCAGTAGTAACTTCATTCAATTAAATTTGAAGAAATTTAAAAAAGTCACCTTCTCTAATATTTCAAATACTTTATTATTTGTACATGTATACCTACTTGGTACACCTTAGGAACGATTAACAGTTTCACTGACTTGGGTCTTACTCTTGATTCAAAATTGAAATTTACTGAACACTACAACCATATTTCAAATAAATCACTTAAAATGTTGGGTATTAAAAGAAATGCAGCAGAGTTGAACAACCTGAGCTCCCTCAAATGGAAATACGTTGCTGGGTCGAAATTTGCTGCATCGAAATATTGTCCGATCGAAATATTACTGGATCGAAAAGTTGCTGCACCGAAAATTGCTGCATCGAATATTGCTGGATCGAAAATTGTTGGGTCGAAATATTACTGGGTCGAAATATTGCCCGTTCGAAACTTTGCTGGTTCGAAATATTGCTGTATCGAAACATCGCTGCGTCGAAATATTGTTGGATTGAATATCGTTGCATCAAAAAATAGAAGGGGTAAAGCAGAGCTGCTGCACGCGTCAACTTTTGTACCGCGTCTCTGCATAAAATTTAGTATTATTATTTAAATTATATTTTCAACACTTCAATATCAATATCACTAGTCTGTAGTCCTTCTTATTGCTCTTAGCTGAGGTAGAGCTTTATATTTACCGCGAGACACTTCCCGCGTGCCCCCTACCCTTTTTCGATGCAGCGATATTCGATCCAACAATGTTTCGGTGCAGTGATGTTTCGGACCAGCGATATTTCGATGCAGCAATATTTCGAACCAGCAACGTTTCGAACGGACAACCTTTCGATGCAGCGCAATTCGATCCAGTAATATTTCGACCCAACGATTTTCGGTCCAGCAATTTTCGATGTAGCGACTTTTCGATCCAGTAACTTTTCGACCGCGCAATGTTTCGATGATGCGAAATTCGACCCAGCGAGGGTCACCCCCTCAAATTTTCTTTTTGTAAAAGTATTCTGTAGTACCTCTCTACAATATGGTCTTCTCAGTATATCATCCACACCCAAAAGTTGCAGTCAATTCAGAATAAATTTCTGCACTATGTGTATTTCAAACTTAATTACAATGAATACTCGATAATCAAATTAAGAACCAAAAGTAACATCTCCAGTTTCGAGATCCCTAGATCTGGATCTGATATTCCTTTATAAAGTATTTTCATCTACAATTACGTGTCCCGACATTTTGGGCCAAATAGATTTTTATGTTCCATCCAAAACCACCAGATAATAAACATTTAACATCAGGGACAGGGATACATAAAAAAATCCCCAATTGCCAGGTTAGGTACTGTAACCTGGACATCTTTAATGTCTCCCCAAGTAATCTCAAAACTCAACTTTTGGTCCTTTGATAATTATTGATACCTACTAAATATTTGTGTTGACTATTCAACTCACAAGTAATTATTTTTTGTGATAAGTAAAACGTCAAAAATATCAGCGATTATTTTATGACGTTAATGTCAAATTTCAAAAAGTTTGAAGTTGTTAAATTTTGCACAGAAAGGGGAAAATTGTTCGTTAAATAGTCCCTTAAATAAGCACTCTTGTTCAAATTATAAGTCGAATATTTTTCATACATTACCTCGCATGTCATTTGGGGTTAAAAATTCCCTTCCTGCTATGCAGTCGGGAAATTAAAACTTAATCCCAAATGACATTCATGGTAATGACAGTGAAAAATATTCGACTCAAATTTGACCACTCGTGATATTACATATGATAATTTGCAAATATTCAATACTTTTTTGATAATGTGTAAAAACTATTGCGATTGTAAAATTTGTTATTCATTGTTCTATTATTCTTATATTATAATCGTTTAGAGTACTTTATATAGAATTTTCTGAATTAACTATTTCTTCTAGTTTAGCATTTTTCTTTCATTACTTGATAAACAAAGGCGTAATTAGATCCACTCGTTTCTTATGGCGTCGACAAGAAAAGCTTGTAACACCCAGGCCATCGTGAACATGAGCTCTTGAAACTCTTTAGTCTCGTCTCACCCATACGCCTTTTAAGATGTTAATTTTTTTTCATCTTCATCGGCAACATCTGCGGGCACTGACGAACGGAAATGTGCCTCTCCCTTTTCGTCGCTTCAACACGTCTTATCATTAGGAGTCTCTTCTCAGACTACTCTCAAGCATTACAAATTATTTTACCTGCGCTGGTTTTGCGCCACTCCACAATGACTCCACAGTCCACTTTTTGAATGACACATACACATGTCGTAAGAAAAAATGTGTTGTACACGATTTTTACGTTGTAGTACGTCTGCGGAGTCTAATAATGGTTATTTACTGTATCACGACAATGCTTCAAGGAAACAACTTTAAAGATTTTCATGAAATTTAATTATTATTTTACAGTTATTTTAATATGTAATACAAAGTAAAGGGGGTGCACCATGTTTTAGCTTTCTTGTTTTTTATTATTAAAAAAGTTAGTCTTCTATTTTTCATTGAATAACAAGCACATACGTTAAAATTTGAAGAGATTTTAAATGTATAATGGAGTTCTTAGAACAGGTGGGTCTTAAACAGGAAAGTTATCTTTTGTATTTTACGTCGCGAGCTTAGTAAGCTTGCTTAAAATATTTAAACCAGGTAGATTTTAAATTTATGTTGTGTTTCTTTTATAAAGAATAGTTTTGTGGCTATTTTTTCTATTATCTAAAATCAATATACGGTAGGGAGATACCTGATACCTACATAATTTGAAAATAAATTTAGTTTTTTTTTGAAAAACTAAAATTTGTATTCAGGAGTTTTTAGTGCGAAAACGGTAGATATATTTTTTATTTCAAGAAATAGGAAAAAATCTTAAATTGCTTTATTGAAATCGTTTTTGTCTATACAGGGAGTTTTGCAGTTGAAGCGAAGGTTATTCCATATTTTTCAATAAAGTCCAGCGCTGTGTGCGTTTCAAACAAATCCAATTTCTATTCGAAGACCATTTTTAATGTTCAATTTTTTTCCCAGTTTGATTGTTTATACAATATCGAACAAAATATCAAAAGTTTGAGCGGCAACCCCTTCCCCTTTTTTTAAATTAAATTCAAAGTTCAGCGTAGTGGTTAAAAGGAACTCCAATTTCTATTTAAAGATCATTTTTTGTTTTCAATTTTTTTTTCACAGTTTGACTGTTTATACAATATTGCACAAAATATCAAAAATTTGGGTTACAACCCCTTCCTATTTTTTTAAAATTAAATTTAAAGTTCAGCCTCGAGTTCAGCGTAACGCACGGAGCGCGCTTCAAACGAACTCCAATTTATATTGGAAAATCATTTTAATTTTGAAATTTCCTTCCCAGTTTGATTTTTTATACAATATTGCACAAAATATCAAAAATTTGGGTGGCAACTCCTTCCCATTTTTTATTAAATTAAATTTGAAGTTCAGCGTAACGCACGTTGCGCGCTTCAAACGAACTCCAATTTCTATTCGAAGATCATTTTTTATTATCAATTTTTTTTTCCCAGGTTGATTGTTTATACAATATCGAACAAAATATCAAAAATTTGAGTGGCAACCCCTTCCCATTTTTTTTAAATTGGGATTTATTTGAAACGCACACCGAGCATTTCCTGTACTTTGATTTTAATTTAAGAAAAAATGGGAAGGGGTGGCCATCCAAATTTTTGATATTTTGTGGCATATTGTATAAACAATCAAACTGGGAAATAAATTTCAAAATTAAAAATGATCATAGAATAGAATTACAACACAAATTTTTGAGATTTTGAGTAGAATTGTATAAACAATCAAACTGGAAAAGAAATTTGAAAATAAAAAATGATCTTCGAATAGAAATTAGAGTTCGTTTGAAGCGCGCTCCGCGCTTTATGCTGTCCTTTGAATTTAATTTAAAAAAATAGGAGGGGGTTGCCACCCAAATTTTTGATATTTTGTGTAGAATTGTATAAACAATCAAACTGTAAAAGAAAATTTAAAATAAAAAACGCTCTTCCCATATTATATTAAAAAAATTATTTAGGGGTAGTTTTTAGCCTTAAAATTTAATAATTTTAATTACACTTTTTTATTTTATCCAGAGGAATAGGAGGGTATATTTTCTTTTTATTTTTGAAAATATGTATTACCTATTGCTGGATTTTATTTCTAGTTTCATACAAGTAAAGCAACAATCTCCGAAAAAAGCTCAACATCTTGTTTATTTACCCGCGAAAAATAAATTCAATTAGAAGGAAAAATACGTAGTTACGTTTTTGGTTACAAAAATACCCAAAAATCAATGTTTACTTGCGAAATGAACAATAATAGTATATTGTTTTATTAGGAGTAAAAGAAGTACTTTTTGTAGCGAGCATGTAGGTTTACGGGACGAGCTCTGCGAGCCACAAAAAGTTCTTTTACTCCGAATAAAACATGCTATTTTTTCTTCATACGTCGAAATTTTTAAAATAGTAATATAATAAATATATTGGGTTGCCTAAAAATGCATTTCTACTCCGCCCGTTTATTCCTTGACAGTGCATAGTAGTAATTTCCACGCCTAGGCAGTACAAAGTGACCATAGAATCAAGGAACATAAAAAGTGACATTTTAAAGGCTGTCAAACGTCACAGAAGACTGTACTATAATGACGTTTGAAAAAAAAAAGTAATAGCGTTTATACAAATTGTAAGTTAATTTTCCAGACTTGGTTTGTATTCAACTAGACGTTTGAAGAAAAAATGTATTAAACCTGATATTAGGTTATTCGGGATAATAAGATTTATCGAAGTATAAAAAATATACAGGGTGTTTTATGTGTAATAACCAAAGTCTAGTGAACTTTAGACATTTTAGCGAACACCATGTATTGTTGAAATATGTACAAATGTCAGTTTACTTAATTTTAGGTAACTTTTATTCAAATATTTTTTTGACATTTATACGCTTTAAAAAGTATGTTCCAGTAATATTTTAATTACCTGTAGGGGGAGCCCTCTGTGTTTATTTCTCGAACTAAGTTCGAGCGGACAGAAAATTTTCTTAAATATCAAATTATAGAAAACATTTAAATGGTTTAAAAAGAAAAAAACAAGAAAAGTACAAGATACGCGCTATATTTACGAACGTAAACAAATTGACGTGTCAACTCGAACTTAGTTCCAAATTTCCCCCCAGAGGGCGAACAGAATCTTATAATTCCCACTTGACGAACGTGGTATGTTACTTTTCACATATTTCCCAAAATTTCCTGCGAAAATTATGTTTTTGTGTTTAACCGATTGACAGATATAAAAACTTTTCTAGCTAAACTTCCAATGAGATTTTCACTTATGAAGTAATCCGAGGATTTGTAAAAAAATGTAGGTATATGAAAAATGAAAATATTGCTATACTTTTTCAGAAAATCTGACTTGAGTAATAATCTTAGATGTTAAAGTTTCTAAAAAATAATCGATTTACGAACATTTTTCAAATCACTTCCCTAAAAATGTTGAAAAATATATTCAATTTGTGAAACAGCAATTTTACAAAATAAAATAACAAGTGGTTAGTGGTTATTTTTGTTTATAGTTCGAATTATTACTTAAATTATTAAAGTCGCATTTCCTTTGAAGCGCCAAACCTATACGACAGTCGCATCAGACACTTTAAGACCAATCTACCGGGCTGAAGTTACATTTAAATGCATTCATTTTTACATTCATTTTTTTTTAGAAAAAGGGGCTCAATTTTATTATATTTTTTTACAAATACAGTCCTTAGTAAAACTACATAAAATTCAAAATCAGACGAGGAGTCAAGAAATTAAAAAAAATTTAAGAAAATAGTCACTTTTTCAGATTTTATTTTTTTTAGCGAAAACAAAAAAATGTAAGGGCTCAATTTTTTTATATTTTGTTACAGATACAGTCTTTAATAAAACTGCATAAAAAGTTTTTTCAAAATCAGACCAGGAGTCAAGAAATTAAAAAAAAAAATTAAGAAAAATAAAATCTGAAAAAATGACTATTTTTTTCATTCTTTTTTAAATTTTTTGACTCATGGTCTGATTTTGAAACAACTTTTTATGTAGTTTTACTAAGGACTGTATCTGTGAGAAAATATAAAAAAATTGAGCCCTTACATTTTTTTGTTTTCGATAAAAAAAAATAAAATCTGAAAAAGTGACTATTTTTTTATTTTTTTTTTTAATTTCTTAACTCCTGGTCTGATTTTGAAAAAAACTTTTTATACAGTTTTACTAAAGACTGTATCTGTAATAAAATATAAAAAAATTGAGCCCTTACATTTTTTTGTTTTCGATTAAAAAAATTAAATGTGAAAAAGTGACTGATTATTTTCATTCTTTTTTAAATTTTTTGACCCATGGTCTGATTTTGAAACAACTTTTTATGTAGTTTTACTAAGGACTGTATCTGTAAGAAAACATAAAAAAATTGAGCCCTTACATTTTTTTGTTTTCGATAAAAAAAAATAAAATCTGAAAAAGTGACTATTTTTTTTAATTTTTTTTTTAATTTCTTAACTCCTGGTCTGATTTTGAAAAAACTTTTTATGCAGTTTTACTAAAGACTGTATCTGTAATAAAATATAAAAAAATTGAGCCCTTACATTTTTTTGTTTGCGATTAAAAAAATTAAATGTGAAAAAGTAACTCATTATTTTCATTCTTTTTTAAATTTTTTGACCCATGGTCTGATTTTGAAACAACTTTTTATGTAGTTTTACTAAGGTCTGTATTTGTAAGAAAATATAAAAAAATTGAGCCCTTACATTTTTTTGTTTTCTATAAAAAAAAATAAAATCTGAAAAAGTGACTATTTTTTTAATTTTTTTTTTAATTTCTTGACTCCTGGTCTGACTTTGAAAAAACTTTTTATGCAGTTTTACTAAAGACTGTACCTGTAACAAAATATAAAAAAAAATTGAGCCCTTACATTTTTTTGTTTTAGCTAAAAAAAAATAAAATCTGAAAAAGTGACTATTTTCTTAATTTTTTTTTAATTTCTTGACTCCTTGGCTGATTTTGAAAAATCTTTTTATGTAGTTATACTAAAGACTGTATCTGTAGCAGAATATAAAAAAAATTGGCCCTTACATTTTTTTGTTTTCGATAAAAAAAATAAAATCTGAAAAAGTGACTATTTTTTATATTTTTTTTTTAATTTCTTGACTCCTGGTCTGATTTTGAAAAAACTTTTTATGCAGTTTTACTAAAGACTGTATCTGTAACAAAATATAAAAAATTGAGCCCTTACATTTTTTTTGTTTTCGATAAAAAAAAATCTGAAAAAGTGACTATTTTTTTAACTTCTTGACTTCTGGTCTGATTTTGAAAAAACTTTTTATGTAGTTTTACTAAAGACTGTATCTGTAACAAAATATAAAAAAATTGAGCTCTTACATTTTTTTGCTTTCGCAAAAAAATAAAATCTGAAAAAGTGACTATTTTCTCAATTTTTTTTAAATTTGATGACTCCTTGTCTGATTTTGAAAAAAAAGCCCTTTTTTTAAAAAAAAAAATATGAATGTAAAAATGAATGCATTTAAATGTAACTTCGGCCCGGTGTAAGAATTTGTGTAAGTGTGAGAGAGAAAGACGCAACTGGAAAGATTGACGCATGCGGCTGATGCTTTAAAAAAAGCTTAAAGCTCCCTAAATTGGAAATAAAATATACAAAAATAGTGGCGATATTTTTTTTGTTTTCTAGTTAAATCTTTTGATACTATTACTTGTAGGCAGTAATAGTAATTTAGGAATAATCCACATCCATAATTTGAATTTAAAAGTAACTTCAGAAATGGTACTTCCGAAATATTTCGTTTAATACAAATAAATTAATAAAACTAACCAAAAATGTTGCGTAAGAAGTGATAACTGGTTTATATTATGTGATGTGTGATTTTACTAATTAACAATAAAATATAACACAATTCAAGATTTCATTGTAAACGCATGTTCATGGTTCAAGAACTTCGACCATAATTTTAAATGTAAATTAGGCACGTGGGCGTTATGCGTTTTTTGTCTGAGTAACATCCTGAAATTTAGCATCAAGTTAACGAGACAAAACTTTTTAAGAAAAACGGTATATTACATAAATAAACATTGTTAATTGTTGAAAAAAAGAAATATTATTATTGTAAGTAGTTAATAATTTTATCAAATTTATCTACATTAAATATTGATTAGCACTTACTAAATACATGAAAAGCAATAATTTAATTATTACTCAACCATGATAATAAAATGGAACATACATGTCATGAATTCTAAATTAATTAACAGCATTGTAATTTAGTTTGATTAAAGGATAATTGCCGCTGTTTTTTTTAATTACCAACTAAAACAAACGTCACAAATCCAACCTACCATTTTCTTAGCTAAATTATAATCCAAACAAGCTTAATCCTCGTATTGCTCACTTGTTTTTCAATAACTTTAAGCGATGACACAATTATTTGAACATTAAACCGACCTTGAAATTATTTAAATATTTAAACTAATAACAGCACGTTCCTACTTGTTGCCAATCGCGTGTTTTTTATAGAAAATAGTTTTTAAAATCTGTAAGCCGGTTCAAACGGGACCCGGCCGTTCAACAATGAACCAAAGAGACTTAAAGCTGCTTCAGACTTGAGACCTGCATGCGCAGAGAGAGGGTCCTTTCTGTTGTGCCGTTGTGCCTCCCACTACCCTGCGGGTACCTTTGTGCAGAATCCGTATGGAGCTGGAGCTATGCATGTTGAATGCGTTGAGTATAGATTTCTGACCTTGAACCTTTCCGAGCTGAGATGTGTGTGCTTTCACGCTTGGTTTGTTTATTTGAATCTCTTTGACTTACCTTCCAGAGTGTGATTGTTTAGACGAAAATCAACTATTAATAAACGAAAGGAGTTCATAAATTTATTTTCGTCCTCATTTCTTTATTGATGTATTCATAAAATTATTTCACAAACTGCATTGGTGTAACCATCAATTTTAAACGCTATACCTAGATTTTAACTCATATTTCAACATATGAGTGCAGTAATTGATGTAATGAAAGTAAGTAATTTGAAAATATATTAGTCCAGTCAAATCGTAGTACGAAATGGAAAGTTCTGGTGTAATTGTTTTTAGTGGCTTACTTTGGGTTTTTGGTGGTGCTGAAGAGTATCTTCCTAGACGCCCGCGATAAATTTTCCGTTGGAGATAATAACAAGGAATAAAAAATCCATCCCATTGTTCTGGAGCTTCTTTGCAAATTATGACCAAATAAATGATAATTAATGCGAATCCCTAGAGGGCGCGCGAGTTTGGGAGGAAAAATTGTGAAAAATCATGAAATTGAGCATTAGTTCTGCAGTCATAACTCAAGTTTCCCTCGTTAGATTTTCTATTTTTTTTTTCAGATTTATAATCTAAATTGATTAGGCTACATCTTGCCAAAGAGTTACCTTCTGCAACCTAGCACAAAATTAATTAGAGGGGTCCAAAGTTAAGGTACTTTTAGATCATTATATTTTTTTTTTGTACATTCTCCATTTTTTTTCCTTCTGGCAGGAATTAAAGAAATGACTTCTACATCATCTACAAAAAAATTATACAAAAATGTTGTTCGTACTAGTTTTTGCTCTGAACACGAATAGAACTTACAACATACAAACATTTTATTATTCGCTCTGTTTATAAATACTATGTGGGTATCGAATCATATTATAATTTAAAAATTTAACTTAAAGATAAAAAAGTTTAAAAAATAAAAAAATAATATATTTTTTTGAAAATATATGTATAGAATAATATTACATAAATTTCACTTTTATCTTGTGATTATTATGTAAGTATTTTTTGAAAATTAAATCATCTCATCCCCATGTAATATGTAATATCTACAAATAGGGTTAATAATAAAATTTTGATCTCAAAATTTTCCTATCAAAACATCTCCAAAACTTAAACTATAGTTGTGTTTTTTTGCTCGAGAAAATCTGATCAAATTTGTCAGTTTACTTTCAGCGTGTTCTTTTTAGGCACTCATTTTGAACTTTCCCCTTACTCCCAGGGGCGGATTTACCAATAGGCTAGATAGGCTGAAGCCTACGGCGGCAAATTTATGACTGCGGCAAATTTTCAATTTTTTTAAATGTGGCAATAAAATATGTTTTTAAAACTATTTTTAGTGTTTTTTTAGGTGGCAAAATATGTTAGCCTACCGGCGCCGGCGGTAGAAACCTAAATCCGCCTCTGCTTACTCCTAACTTCATCTGCTGTAAAAACAGCCCACATACATTCAGTTGCTCAGTAAAGATATTCGTAGCATCAATAAACGAATATTAAATAAACAATAATTAGTTGAGGTGTGCTGAACTAATCAGCAAAGACCTATTTTGTTTGTCCATTTCTTTAGATTTGTAAAGACTCAATCTAAAACATACTTCAGACCTGTTAAAGTATTTCAAATACTTTTATTATCTGAAAATATGAAAATACAATAGTATATTAAAAAACGAGTTTCATGAGTCGCATATTGCAGCACGCGTTCAATTTTGAAATACGGGTCGCGTAGCGACGAGTATTTTAATGAACAAGTGCTACCATCGACTTATGAAACGAGTTTTTTATACTATTTTTTTGTCTATTTTGCGCCTTTTTATCTACATATTTAAAATAAAATTATAGTTTTCAATTTAAGTAAATTTTCTGGTAGTTGGCAACTCTAATGTCAGGTTAGTCAAATCATCAAATAACCTGTAAATGGCTTGGCAACTGCCACTTTAAAATCAACAAACTTCAGTGCTACCAACTTCGAAAAATAAATTTTACTACCAAGTAATGCACCGATAGCAGTGCGGTACTGGCTATACAGTGAATTCAAATAAGGAACCAATGACATTTCAAGGTAGGAAACCTAAATTTCCCAAAGTTGGCTACACTGAAACTAAAAATCAATACTTCAGTGGCGTTTCTAAATTTTTAATAAAAAACTAGGGTTAATTTTAATATTTTTATTTAATTTAATTTTATGAAAAATATTATTTAAAAAGAATGCACAAAAAACTTGAGATAATATTTATTCGTATATGTATTTTGTAAATCACATTATAAATTATAACCTAAAAAAGTAGTTAAAAGTTTAGAATTACAAAATTATGTTTGTTTACTATTGTGAGAAACCCTAACCAACGAGGGTATTTATTATAAATCTTTACGTGAAGCCCTTACCAACGAGGGTGTTTTTTAACTATTGTGAGAAACCCTAACCAACGAGGTTATTTGTTATAAATCTTTATGTGCAGCCCTTACCAACGAGGGTGTTTGTTAACTATTGTGAGAAACCCGAATTTACAATAAATGTTGGAAGTTGTTTCCCCGATTTTCTAAACAAAGATTTACTCGTCGTTTCATATTTTCAAATACCCGCTGAAGTTCATCTTGGGTGATGAGATTGATTTCTTGAGTAATGGCCTGTTTTAATTCTTCCAGATCTTGTATTCGATTTTTATAGATCTTGTTTTTAATACGCCCAAATAAATAAAAATCATGGGGTGTTAGATCTGGAGATCGGACAGGCCACAGATTTTGGCTTATTAATCTTTCATCATAAAACTCCTGAAGAAATTCAATTGTAGTCCTTACAGTATGTGCTGTTGCACCATCTTGGTGGAAATATCCTGTTTGAAGTTCGTCATTATGAAGTTCGTTAATAAACGGTTCCAAAAGCAAAGTTCGGTATCTCGCAGCATTTATCGTCTCTTGAAAGAATATTGGTCCAATTATTCTTCTTCGTGACATGGCCACCCACACACCATTTTTTTGGGGATGCAAGCTGGTTTCAACAAATATACAGGATGGGCCAATGAAAACGAAACAGACGAGTTTTAAAATAGTTAATAAAAAATTTTGAAAAAACGCTCGGACAGGTCAACTTTGGTTTCGAGGGGGACATATTTTCCAATAGAAGTGATTCAAAAATCCATTCACCCCTGTGCCCTATGGACACAACCCCTAAAATTTTAATAGGGATGGTGGGGTAAGTAATACCTTGTTAGAAAGATCTTTTTACTCAAAGTAACATACAAAAAAAAAGTTAAATCGATCGATTCGTTTTAAAGATATTCAAAATTTAGCAAGTAGAGATTTCATGTCTTTTAAAATTGTGCTTTGAACACCACGCCTTCAATTTTAAGTGTTTTGATAGGGTAAGTAATATCGTTTCGAGGGGGACATATTTTGCAATAGACCTGATTCAAAAATCCATTCATCCCTCGCCCTTTGGACACAACATAACGACCCCTTTTGTATTTTTACCCCGAATTCGAACGTTTTCTGCGTGCAGCCATGAAAAAGGAAAAATGTATAACCTCATAATCGTCATAATTATATAATTATCACATTTTTCTAATTATAATATGTCATTTGAACGATTAGTAGATGTTTTATAGATCATAAACAACAAAAATGCAGCAATTCCTAACATATAATACAGAGAAATGTAAACCAGAGGATAGTTTTTCAAATAATGTGCATAGTTTGTAAGGGAGGATAAAAGTTAAACGTGAAACCTGATGGAATACTAAGTATTTTGTAACAGTTTCACTACTCTTCCGTTGGTAACAGACTATGCTCAACAATTCTTGCACTAGTAACTTCAGAAGGCTGTAGGGTATAGGACATAGAGAGTGAAGGAAAAGAGCTGCGGTTTCAATTTTTCCTTCACTTATTGAGAATATCCCAAACTTTAAGAAAATTAAATAAACATATACTTAAAAGGACTTAAACTTAAAAAAAAAACTAAAAATATACTTTTTATTTTTTTTCGATGCGATTTTTTTTTTCAATTTTTTTTTCTGTTTAGTGTTGTAACTTGTAACCATTTGAAAGAGGATAATGTTTACAGTAACATTTTTACTTTTTGTGTTATGAAAGAATAGTCTCTAAAAATGTGTTTTCGGTATTATCAAACACGTTTAACGGTCATTTAATTTTCAATGGGGTTTAATTTGACATATATATTTATTTTATTTATTTTTGTATTTAAAAATACAAAATAGTTTTAAGAACTTTAATGGTCTGTAGCACCCTAATGAAGCATTTTTGGATAGAGATAAGTTAAGTTAAATTGTCTTATTTTGGTGTCAGGAGTATGTGGTATCGTTTAGTACAGACCTTTTAGGGACACCCTGTATAGTCTATTTTGCAGCTAAATGTCATTTAAACTATATTCAAACTTCATAAAAATACTATACAGGGTGATTCAGACCACCCGTGCCACCCATTTATCTCGAGAACGCGTTATCGTACATGGCCGAAATAAAAAATTTTATTACCAAAGTGAACCTAAAGAATCCATTGGTGAACTTATTTTTTCCGGAGCAACCCGGAACTATCCGGATCCGGAGGTAACTTTGATTTTTTTAAACGGCAACATAGGTCGAGTTTGGTATGGTTTGATAGCTCTTTCAAAAACAAATAACTTTTATTAAAATATTTATTTAATATTTTCCGTAGATAAGAATTTATTCGATAAACAAAAAAAATTGTTAAAAAAGTAAATAAAAATATTTTGATTTTGAAGAATTTTGTTTAAATACGGACAAGTATGATACTTAAAGTTGGTAAAATATTAGAATTAGTAGAAATTTATAAATTTCTTCAAAATATGCAATAAATTTTATTTAATTAAAGTAGTTATCGTCCACAAACTTGTATAAATATAAGTTGTTGGCTGTTAGGACTAATAAAAATAGGTACAGTTTTACATTAAGGCGATAGTGGGCAAATGCGAGCGCTTGATTTTGAAATTCGCTTGATATTTGGGGTTTTGCTCATAATTTTTTTTCTATTGAAGCTTTTTTAAAATTTCTTTTTTTGGTACACAGAAGAGTCTTGTGGCTACCAATTACTTCTGGTTTTGTTTTTGTAAGTCACACCAAATACTCATACGGCAGCAGTAAAATTGGCACTTTTAAAATAACCTGGTCCTAGAAAATACCATTTTTCTTTAACAAGGGACCTTCAAATTGAGATTTGTAAAATTTTCTCTTATCTAAATACACAACTTCGCAAAAGTGTTATTCTGTTTTTCCGATTATATCGAGTATAAGGTTTAAAACAGCAAGCAAAACTTGCTCATTTTTAGGTCAGATTTGATTGTCTATAAATCTAAAAATTCAATAAAAAATACAAAAACAAAATAATATACATGTTATGCCAAGTATTAATGAACTACTACTACAAAAAAAACAGAATTTCATTTACTGGTTTGTCTAAAAAATGGTATTCCGTAGAGTCATTTTACGCTCACAAAATTTCGCCGACTATCGTCTTAAACTTTATTTTCCAGCGACGTTTCGACCTGTTTTAGGTCTTTTTCAAGCTTAAAAATGTATAATGCGTATTACAAACTGTATGTCAATAAAAAACATCCAATTAACCAAACAATACAGAGGTACTGGAATTGCCATTAATATAGTATGATGAAGATATCTTCTGCCAATATTATACTTAATTTAATATCCTATTTGTGGTAAAACATTCGTTATCCTATTTATGTCAATTTGATATTCTATTTATGGTAAAACAGTTGTTATTCTAATCATGTTTAATTTGTTATCCTATTTGTGGTAAAATATTTGTTATCCTATTATTGGTAATTTATTATTCTATTTATGGTAAAATACTTGTTGTAGTAATTAATTATTCTATTTGTGTTAAAATATTTGTTATCCTATTTTTGGTAATTTATTATTCTATTTGTGGTAAAATTGGTTATTTTTAAAATTGGTTATTCTATTTGTGGTAAAACTATATATGATCAATTTTAAAATTCTCCAAAATACCACATGTCTTAATGTGTAGACGTCTAGATAACATATTCTATTACCAGTTTAGATTTTGATTACCAATCTTGATTCTTATCGATTAGAATTATTTACCTTTATTAACAATTTTTATTGTTTCGAATAACTATGGAAAATATTACAAAAATATTTTTATAAAAGTTGTTTGTTCTTAAAAGACGTATCAAACCATACTTATATTTTTCCGAAAAAACCCGGAACTATCCAGAACCGGATATCACTTTGATTTTTTAAATTGCAACATAAGTCGAGTTTGATGTGGTTTGATAGGTCTTTTCAAAATAAACAACTTTTATGAAAACATTTTTTTAATATTTTCCATACTTTAGAATTTATTAGAAAAACAAAAAAAATGTTGAAAAAATGTAAATAATAATTATTGCATGAAGAATTTTGTTGAAATATGGACAAGTATGATATTTAAAGTTGGTGAAACATTAGAATTTGTAGAAAGAGTTTATAAATTTATAAAATTCTTCAAAATATGCAATAATTTTTATTTACTTTTTTTAACATTTTTTTTTTGTTTTTCGAATAAATTCTCAACTATGGAAAATATTAAAAAAGTATTTTAATAAAAGTTATTTGCTTTTGAAAGACCTATCAAACTATACCAAACTCGACCTATGTTGCCATTTACAAAATCAAAGTTACCTCCGGTTTCGGATAGTTCCGGGTTGTTCCGGAAAAAAATAAGTTCACCAATGGATTCTTTAGGTTCACTTTGGTAATTAAGTTTTTATTTTAGTGATGTGCGATAACGCGTTCTCGAGATAAATGGGTGGCACGGGTGGTCTGAACGGAACCTCATTTAAAATTAAAAAACCGTTAAAAATTTTGATAATACTGGGGGTTGGTGTTTTTCATGATTTCTCATATTTGCCGAAAAAACATTTGTTGGAAAACTTCAGATTCATGTTCAGTACCCCAAAAAAATATAAACTGGAACACTAAGTTTTTAGTTCAATTACACCTTTTCACTTCTAGCCTTTTTGAACAGCGTTTTACTGGACTATACTATTTTACCATTTAAACTCTTCAAAAGGTAACTTTTACATTTTTTTACTCTAGTGTTTTTCAAAAGAAACTCGAGGAATATTTTAAAAAACTTAAATTGTTTGGTTGGGTTTGGTATTATCACATTTTTAGTGGAATTGTACAAATCCCTTCCTTGTACTGACAACACCTTTGAGTAATGGAAATGGGGGGTAGAGTGATGCATCATGTTCAAGATCATTTTACCCTGAAAATATACATATGAAGTCACGACACAATAGCAGAGAAAACATAGTTTTTCTTCAAACGTCATTAAAGTACAATCTTCTGTGACGTTTGACAGGCTTTAAAATGTCAATTTTTATGTTCGTTGATGCTATGGTCACTTTGTGCTGCCTAGGAGTATAAATTACTACTTTGCACTGACAAGGAATAAAAGGGCGGATTAGAAAAGTCTTTTAGGCAACCCAATATACGCGAACATTGTATTGTGTGTTGTATGTAAATTAAATGTAAATTTTAAAATTATTCATAATATTACTATTTTAAAAACGTTTGAAGAAAAACTAGCATGTTTTATTCGTAAAAGAACTTTTTGTGGCTCGTCCCGCAAACCACATGCTAGCCACATAAAGTACATCTTTTACTCCAAATAAAACAATATACTATTTTCTTCAAACTTTAATAATGTCCAACCTTCTGTAACGCTTGACAGGCTGCAACAGGTCATTTTTCTGTCGAGTACAGTATGTATGTGTATAGTTTGTATATCCAAGGAGTATAAATACAAAGTCTACTTCGCTCTCCGCTTATTTGGTAATCCAATATACATTAGCAATGACTACGTTTATCTCGTGTAAATCGATCTGGATTGAATTGAAAAGCGATTGACTCAGTCAACATTTTTTGCGATATAAACACATAGGATTGGATTCACTTTTAGGATTCAGTTTAATAATCCAATCCTATAAAATCATGGGATTGGACTTTGTATCTTTGTAATCGCGATTGAATAAAAATTTGTAACGACATAAACGCGATTGACTTTATAAAATTTACTAGTAAATTATGTTATAGAAGTTGGCACATCTGACTCCCGTCAGCTGTTACTGTGCTGGATTTATAACCATTAACCATGCACCTTGCTATAACCTAGAAGTCTTGAGTGCATGAGAAATTATTTTATTAAATTTAATACTCCTAAATTAAACATGATAACTGATATTAAGGTTAAAAAAGAAACGTCGGAATGTTTGGAGGGATTTCTTTTTCTTTAGTTGGTAACTATAGGATTAATCATGAATTGAAAAATTCAATCTAGGCCAAATGAACTCTGTCGAGATAAACGCGTTGTTTACGTGATTGACTGAATCCTTTCATAATCCTATTTTCAATCCAATCCGGATCGAGTTACATGAGATAAACGTAGTCAATATGACATTACTTATGTAAATTAAATGTCATATTTTAAGATTATGTTTGTACTAATATTAGTTAGACACATACCGCCCATAAAGATCAATGCTTTCAACAACGACCCGAAAACTAGGCCCAATGGTTTGACAGAACCCTAATTGTATGCCAAAGAGGATAATATAATGTATAAATGAGAGCAAGTGAGAAGGAATATGGAACCCCTTGTCAAACAAACGCTTTCCAAAAATCCTTTGACATTGTTATTGTATAATTCTAACGTCTTTGATTTTTACATTATTATTTTATAAATATCGACGTTTGAAGAATTTCATGTTTAATTCGGAGTAAAAACTTTTTGTGGCTATTATCTCACATAGCCCTTCACGCAAACCAATATGCTTGCTACAAGGTTGTATGTTTCAGCGACAATACACTTCCATCAATATTGCTTTTCATCGAATGCAATTTTATAGACACCCCGTTTCATCGATACAACCGTTTAATCGACACAGACGTTTTATCGATATGGGACATGGCAAATTCATCGACACAGACGTTTAATCGATATTACCTTTTTATCGACAGCCATTTCGTCGACACTACCTTTTCATCGACACACCTTTTCTTCGATAAGGACATTTCATGGATACCGTCGTTTCATCGACATTACGTTTCATGGACATTACATTTTCATCGACAAATTTTATCTTAGAAAAGGACGTGTTTTATCAACACAAACATTTCATCTGCTTTCCTTTTCATCGACATTATTTTTGTATAGACGCTATAATAGTATAAAAAATTACGGCAGAACGTTCTACACAATTTATTTTATTGTTGCATAATATTCTTTATTCTTAGAATATTTGCGAACGACGGATGATTTTCTTAGTAATTAAAAAAAACATATTCGTCATTTACCGATTTCACATTTTCCCGAATATGTCTGTGTCGATAAAACCCTATTGATCATGAAAAGCTTTGGCGATGGAGGTGTAGTCGATGAAACGACATTGTTGAAGAATTGGTAATGTCGATGAAATTGTTTGTCGATCAAAAGGTGGTGTCGATAAAACGCCCTTGTCGAATAAAAGGTTTGTCGATGAAACGTCCTTGTCGATGAAAGTGTAGTGTGGATGAAACGGTTGTCGATGAAAAGATAGTGTCGATGAAATATTTGTGTCGATGAAACCGTTGTCGATGAAGTGGTAGCATTCCTTACCACAATAGGTAATAGGTACTCCTTTTACTCCTTATAAAACAATATACTATTATAACATAAAAGTAATAAAAATAGGTACATTAATAATTAAAAAAGGTGGCCAAAATTTTATGACTCATTAACAGGGTAAAAAATGCTTTCATACGCGTGCATAAACATGCATTTTTATCACTTACATCATAAACACCTCTTCTTCAGTCTAGTATCGAAGGAAGATTTATGACATAAATTTAAGGCTAATCGTTCGATTCTATGCCAACTTGTAAGCATGCACATAAAAAACTGTAAAGACTTACTGTTTTGACAGAATTGGACCTATTTAGCGTTTTCATTTTTTAGGTTCAGCATAAAATAAAAAAAATTAAAACTGTATTTTTTTGTTTTTTATTTGGGAGTATTTTATCTTGAAGTCATAACGAGATACAAAAACAAACACTACATTAATCACCAAAGCACTTTTAATCAATTTCTACGTTTAATGAAACAAACAGCTAAACGGGAGCTTTATATCATTTGTGTAACTACTGTTAGTGCAGAAATTAAATTTTTGCAACACGAATAAGCACAAACTAACTTGAGTTACTAAAATTATATTTGACTATAATTAGATTACCGTTTACACCCTTAACAATTACTCTTAGAGCTGACCGGTTTAGTTTAGATCAGTGCTTTTGTGCTTTGTTTAATCCTAACGGGTTAAGACAATAATATTATTAAACAAGAAGATATTGTTATTTTCAATTTTCTAACAAATAGCATAAATAGAAGTAGCAGGGTAATAATCCTTGAATATGAATAAAATAATGAAATAGTTTAATCATCACATGTCTGATTATTATTTAAATTTCATGGCACATGATCTTGTAAAACCACATTATTTACACCCAGAAGAGTGTTTTGTATTCATATTTAATATATTTATGCCCGTTTTCACCAACGATTCCTAAAATTTGGGCATTGCTTATAGCGCTGGTTGCTACTTAGGTATTTTTAATCATTTAATAAAAAATACCTAGCAACTACCGCTATAAGCAAGTTTTAAGAATCTTTGGTGAAAACTGGCATTAAACTTTTAAAGATACAAATTAAAATATTCTTAAGGTTTAATTTCGTTAGGTATCTATTTCTATTATTTATACATATTTTAGCTAGCTAGCTAAAAAACATTTTTGTGACGATAATCGTAAAAACTATTTATTGGTGCTGTTTAATCAAACAAGAAAATAGAAATTATAAAGAGTTTTGGGTAAATTTAAATACCGGGTATCCACGGACTAGGGTCACCCTTGTAACTTCTTTATTTATGAAAATAGAAATTTGACATTTTAGTATGTTATATACTACAGGGTGAGCTAAAATGATTGTGGTTTGATATGTAGGCAACCAAATACGCAATATTACTGAAATCTTAAAAAGAAAATCTCCTAGTAATCCAATGGCGTAGCAACATTTTTCTCTAATTTCACAGCAAATGTCAAATATTGAAAATGTTTTTCTTCATTTTCGAGGCAGATGCTGACACAAAACAAAGATTTACGCAAATTAATTTTGATAAAACTGACGTTTATGAAATAGAAGGCAATAACGAAATCTAAAATCTGAACTTTTGAAACAACGTTTAAAAATTACACCTACACCTATGCTTTTGTGAAGTCTAGTTACTTTGTTTTGATTTTGTGTTACTATGAACTTGAAGCAAACAAATTCCCCTGATTTTTAGGCCGGAAATTTGAATTGACCACAATCATTTTAGCTCACCCTGTATATAGCATAAGAAAACGAACTTATTGAACTAAAAAAAAAATAATTTCACTTCCGGTTTCACCGGATATGACATATTTTTTTTTTATTTTAACACCTTATTTTTTATACTTATTATTAAACACTGGTAACTTCTAAGTATGTTTTTGACTTTTTAAAAAAAAAATTTTATGAATAAGTTTTCGTGAAAGTTATTTTTGAATTTTTTAGTTAAGATGGGGAAATTGTGAGAAAGAGAGAGAAGTATAGCAACCTTGTGTTATTTTTTTTTTTGTATAGTAACCATTAACAAAACTAAATAAAATTTACATGATCCCCTTCCTTATAAATAACTCTTTGGGTTCCAGCATATTTTTTTAAATATGTGCCTCTGGAAGAGAGTAGAAGTGGAACTAGCACATTTTTCTCCACATTTCATCGTATTTCCACTTCTACGCTTTCCCAGAATTTTATTTAGAAGAAAAATTAGGTGGAACTTAAAGTACTACTTATAATTATAAGGATCAGATAGTTTTTATTTATTATTTTTCATGATTTCTATGTAAAAATATTAAAATAACAAACGGTTGCTGTGTTTCCTTCTCTTTTTCACAATTCCCCAGTCTTAATATCAAAATTGTTTTTGAAATTTTATAAACTAAATCGAAATCGAAGTTTTTATTTTATAATGTTATTAATATCACTCTAAAAAATGAGGTTCTAAAGTACCCAATTTTAATGAATTTCACTGTTTTGATGTTACTTTAGTATTAATTTCTCCCAAAATTTAGACGAACTAACTCTTGAAATGATCTTTACGGTTATACCCGTTTCAATTAATTTGGATGTAATTTAACAGAGATATGAGATATGAGCGATTTTCTTCTTACGGAAAATTGCATGTAAAAACTTATTGCCGGAAAAGTTGCTAACTTCACATCGGTGACACAGCAAATACAATAGCGCGAACTCGTATTGATTCTGTGCACACCCGTAAGCCCTTACGAAAGGTATCTATGCGGTAACTAAGGAAACCGGCCATTACAACCCATATAACAAACTTTACGGAGGTTTCCTTATGGGTCTTCCTAGATTTCACAGAATCGACCTATAAAGTCGCCACTCTGTGAGGTGCCATTAGAAAAATTCCATTCCACTCCACTCCACCCCACTGCCTTATCATGCCAACGAGCTACACAGTACCCGTTATAAAACGTTCCAAAAATGCCACACGATGGGAAATCTGACTCCTTTTGATGAGTCGACTAACTGAATCTGACTCACTTTAAAGAGTCGATTCACTGAGTCCACTCAAAATAGTCATGACTCTTTGGAGAAATTTTCTCTTAATTTTTCGGAACTCGCTCACGCGTAGTGTGACTCTTATGGAATCTTTAAATGAGTAACGAAGAGTTAACACACTCATACACTCATTGTTTTATAAACCATGTTGGTTCACCGTGTTAATGAATAAGGAATGAGGAGTGAAAAGTGAGTCGTGCGACTCGAGAGTTAAAATTTAAAAAATATAAAAACCGACTTTTTGAAAAACCGGTTTTCGAATTCCAATTTTCCGAAAAACCGGTTTTGACCGGTTGTCGAATTTTTATAAAAAAAAAATGGTAAAAAGTTAATTTTTATCAGGGAATCGAACCGAAAACCGAAAATATCGGAAATTATCAAACGAAAAGAAAAAAATAATATTCTAAAACAGTAACTGAAATCGGAAAAAAATATTAACAGTTAATTTTGATTGAAACAAAAGTAATGAATTACAATCAATTACGGTTTAAAATGTATTTTTCCTAATAATTTCATAACTTTTTTGTATAAATTTTCAAAATCATATTTTCTTTGAAAGAATTGTCTGTTTCTACTGTTTAAAGCCATAGCGGAGCGAAATAGAACATAAACTGTACCAGAACTGATTCTAAACTAAACCGAAATCGAAACGACATTAGAGTCCAAATCATAACTAACCAAATTTCCGTTCGACTCTCTGATTTTGTAAATATTATTTGAATTTTTTAAAACCGGTTTTCGAATTTATTAAAAAAACCGGTTTTTTAAAACCGAAGTTGTATTCTAAAACTGATCTAATCAAACTACAGTACAGAGATTTTATTGTACTGAGTTCTGATATTTTTGAAATGCTTTGTGTTTCTCTTAACGAAATCCAACATTTTGAGAGTAGCCATTAAATTAAATTAGGTGTTTAAGTATTAAAATCATTGATTAAGAATTAAGAATACTATTTTGGAAACGAATACCACTTAGGCAAAAAATAAAAAAAAATTATGGAAACTACTAGAGTGTAATTTGGTGCTACAAAATTTAAACGATTTATTGATTTGAAATAAATAATCAAAATCTTCTTTTTTGCCAACACCTATACAGAGCTGAATGCAGCTCCATTAGGGAGCGATCCACGGAACCTACCAGAAAATTTGAGAAATAAATATGAAACATCTTGTATATTGTATAATATTAGAAAAACTCGTGTTTATGCGCAGAGTGAGAAAAGGTAAATCGGACCCTATGTAGGAATTTATCAACCAAGGTGTATCGGAAAATCGGATCGCACGAGAGTTTGATCAAGTCGGGCCGTGTGGAGGTTCTTTCCGGCCAATTTAATTTCTTCATGAACTTGTCAAATTATTGTTTTTATAAGTTGTTGCAATCGATTTTGATAAAAGGTGGACTAAGAATAAATATGGTCTTTCCCGAATTTTTGCTGTTTGTAAAATGTGACCTAATTAACTTTTCTTAACATTAGTCCACATATTATATTACCCAATAGCTTATTTCGATAAACATTGGTATAATGTTTTAGTGCTGTAGGTGCGCAGAATTGTCGGTCGGTCAGATGGGCAGATTGAACCGTGCAGATGCGGCGGCATCCGATTTAAATCAGCGAATCCGACCGGCCCGGCATATCAAATCGGAATGTCTGCCTGCTGTAATCGGGACATCAGAAAATTTGATTTTTTAACCTATGTATTATGTATATACATATAGTATTTTTTAAAGATTTTTAAAATTCTTTAGAATGAATCAAACTCAATTTTTTAAAATGTTGGGACTCATGTTGGCGTTTGGGGAGGTTCGCCCTGATGGCTGTAAATGCTAGTATGTACCACTTATCGAAGTTAGATGTTAGATGTTAGTAGACTTGATATGATTTGTACAGAATTTAGTAAAAAAAATTATTGTATTTAGTTATAAAGCATAATTTATAACTAGTGCGCATGTCTGTAACCGTTCTAGGACGATAATTTACAAGCTTGGAAATAACCTATCGTTTAAGACGTAAACACCACCTTTTAAGTTCGACGAGGGATTTTGTGAATAAATAAAACAAAATTGTAAGCTCATCAGATACATTTATTTTTTATAGAATAATTATTGTCTTGGAGTTATTAAAATGCACTTTCCATAGAAGTTACAACAAAGAAAAGTAAATAATGAAAAAGGCATTCGAGGTGATGCGAAAAAGATACAATGCCCTCACAATTAAACATCTTAAAACATAAAAAACTAAACATTTTTTATACATAAACATAACTTATTTATTATAGTAATCCTGAAGAAATATATAAAATTAAGATGTACAGATGGAACAGTGAAGCGTATTATCTATTTATATAATGTATATAAAACAAAGTAGTCATTGCTTACGGCTAAATTTCTTCATATTTTAAAATTTATATTTATTTATTGTTAATCACCATTGCTGATACGTTTAGTTTCGTTTCTTGTAATCACATTATACATATGTTTAAAAACAGAATTAAAGATTAAAGTTAATAAAGCCGAAAGAAAGACAATAATTTAGGCAATTAAAATTACATATTATTTAAAAAATGGCACAATAAAAAAGTGTATAAATAAAAGGGCTCCGGCAGTAAACGGCAACTGTTGCGTTCTTGAAGAATATTATTAAAGTTAAGTATTTAAGCTAAACGCAACAATTGAGTATTACACAATTTTACACTAGTTTTAATAAGTGAGCCCGCAAAAAAATGAACACAAAATTAAGAACACTTTTAATGTGGACTGGTTAATTATTATTTAATTTGCGATTTCCTCATCGTACATATCTAAATTCTTATCAACGCTGTTTTCTTTATATGACCTATAACAGAAAAGAACAATAATTATACCAAAATAATAGGTTGAATCGGAGTGTATATTTAACAAACCTTTAAATTTCTTCTAGCAAATCCGTTTAGCATTTTATTAAAAAAGCATCAGTCTATCATTAATAAATATTTAATCAAGTAAAGTTACTATTTACAAGTTTTACGTATATTTTTATTATTTTAGTTCTCTTATTACATATTTTTGATCAATAAAAAAACAAACATCGCTTTTCCAATCAATCATATTCAATCTTTCTCACACTTGTAACAAAATACAACTTACTTTTAAAATTTAATATAATTGGCTGATTTCTTGTATTTTTTATAATAAATATGTATATATTTACATAACTAACATTTCTTAAATATTTAACAATTATACTTATCAGTCCTGATCACATTGTTATCGCTTATTATTGCGTTAATATTTATAAGTAAGCTTCAAATTCAGTCAAAGATTTTGAATCAACAATACATAGAGGTAAAGCTTGCAAAGCAGGTGAATTTTATTTGCTTTAGATGGGGATGGTTTTGGATGGATTATGTTAACAGGAGGTGGAGGGATGATTTCATCAAACTGATCGGAATCGGAAAATATGAGGGAGGACGGAATCCAACTGTACCTAGGTAAGCAGCATTAAAAGAAAGAACAATGTTAATATCATGAAAATCTAGCTAATTATATTAGGTTAGACATTAGACTAATGCAAAGTAATTGGAATATATACCAGAAACCTACCTATAGCACGCTTTTACGTTCAATCCAGATATTGCAGAAAATCCTAAATCAAGTGTTCTCGAATCTTGTAACTCAAAACCATGAATGCATCCTTTAAATCCGTTGACGAAACGACGTCCAGTCATTAATGGTATATCAGGTGTGCCACCTTAAAGAAAATTGTAATTCGTTGTGGTTAAGTTTATAAAAAAAAATTGTAAGAAATTACCTAAATAAATATTTCCGTTGTAATTAAATTGACTGGTTGGTCCCACAGAATGGCTTTCTTCTAGGAAATCGTTGTCTACTTCAATCGAACCTCTTGTACCTTGACGTTTCAAGATTACCTTGTGCCGTAAGCCATCACTAACGTAAACTTTTTCGTTGTAAATAATTGCTGCTCCTGATCCCAGATCGTAGCTGAACTCCAAATAGCCTTGCCTCACTATTTCAAATTTAACATTATTTTGTACCCTTATTGTTTTCGTATAGAAATACTTACCAGCTAACGCAATATAATCTTCTCCATAACCATCCACTCCCTCTTTCTGCCCTTGCCAAAAGATCAATCCATCAGTAGCATTAGTCGACAACTCCAAAGCAATAACTTCTTCTTTATCATCATGTTCGTGAGGTAACAAGTCGCTCTTGAATTCCAAATAACCATTTCCGTTAAAATTTACGTCATTTCGCAAAACAGAGGTGGTTTCGCAGTTAATTCCAGTGAAGCCCTTCAAACAATCGCAAACGTACTGCGTGGTATTACCATGACATTTACCTTTATTCTGACATGGCGTTAATTGGTCACACAAATTTGGTGCATTCTCACAATCGTCTCCCGAATATCCGTTTACACATGAGCATTTGTAAGTAACTGGCGTAATTGGGTAACACCGACCCTCATTCCTGCATGGGTTACTAGAACATCCAGTTTGTCGTGAAATGTAGCGTGTATTTTCATGTGCGTATTGCGGATTATGAAGATCGTTATCCAAGTTATTATCGTCAAGGTTTTCATCCAAACTACTACATTCTTGTACGTTCGCTGAATCTTCTACCGAGTGAATTGAATGAATGTCAACACTTGACACACTCACCTAATGGAATAATTTTAAAAATTAATTGTAAAAAGTAACCGCTTTCACTTACTTCTGATATACATCCATGGAAGCCAGTGTCAACATCAACGCCCGTGTTTAGCTTTATCCTATCCTTATCGAAACCACCCACATAGAATGGCGTATGAAGATTCAATGCTCTGTGATTTCCAAAAGATCTTCCAATTACAGGTACGTGACCATCGATGATTAATCTTCCCTCATTAAGCATTCTACTTGCAGTTACAACTACCCATTCGTTTGGCTTCAAGTCATCGTTGCTTCTTATAATAGTTGGTCCTAAAGAAATTAATCATTATTTTGAATGATTTTAATAGAATACACCTTGAAAGCAAGAATTTACATAAAAATGCAACAAAGTTCGTTTTTATTAGAAAATTCTAGAAAATACCTATAACTTGATACTTGATAGTTGAGTTGTAAAAAGTGATAGTCTCATAAAATCTATGGTTCAAATCCACGTTTACACGATGACAAGACAAAAATGTCGCGCTATTTAGGGACTTCACCATTCAATGTAGAGTTTAAATCTTTCGATAGCCAATAGATAGACAGGAAATTTTAGGTAAGTACAAATGTCGCGATAAAATTTAATTTAAAAAAGTGACAGGAAGAATCCAGAACTTGATTGCTCAAGTGGAATTCCAATCATATAAATGCAAGATTTCCAATAAAAATTTACGTAATTTGTTTAAAATCATTTAATAACTCTATAAACATACCCTCTTCTTCATCGTCTTTAGTAGCAGCTTTACCAAAGAAAAATATGTTAGTATTTTAGAAACAGACATTTGGGACTCACCATTACCGACATCAAATCTGAATTCCAGTCGACGGTCCTTAACTGCAAGACTTACAAAGTCGCCATCGCCTTCGTCATTTTCACCACAGTAAGCTACAACTCCGTCATTTAAATCCCTGGGTTTAATCTTCATCGATACCTTCAAGCGCCGAAGCTGAATAGGCGTGGGATAGGCTAAATATGCATTTTTCGAAAATGCAGGTTGTTCAATCGCGATTTCGCGCTCGCAGTTTCGGCCAACTCTTCCCAATGGACATAAACATGAGTAACTATCTTCGGTATCAACGCATCTTCCGGTACCACAAGTATCTACATTTACAAATATTAAGTAGGTAATGTTTAGTAAAAATCCGCTTGAGTAAATTTAAAATATAAATAATATGAATGAAAAAAATGTAAACGTGATGAATTTTATTTTATAAAATGTCCAATATTGTACCACCATAACTTTGATTTAATGTGGATATTATTATTTAAAATAGTGCAGGATTCAAATGTTTTTAGGGAAAAATTAGAAAAACTTACGTGCTGTGCATGATTCTCCTCCGACCTTATTACAAACTGAACCACTATACCCTGCTGGGCAAATACAACTAAAACCTTCTTTAGTGAGTGCTTCTTGGCATACACCATTATTATAACAAGGATTTTCCGAACAAGTTTCGCAACTAGTAACACCCTTCTTCAACTGGGCTTCTTTAGTAATGTCATAAAACGCGTGTCCTATTTTCAGTCGACTGATACAACCTACCAATCCCTTATTGGCGTTAACGTGTGGGGAGATTTCATCAAATTTAGGAGCACCTCCTAGGAATAACGGCTCGCTTAATGTAAGACCAGAATATTTGCCTGTTGCAGTTGCTGTAAAAGGTCCATCTCCATTAACATACATAGTACCTTTCCTTCTCATTCTACTAATTTTGACATTATGCCATCTTCCCATTGCCAACGCCCTATCACCAGTTACAACAGTTGCGGTTGAATTATGTCCCAAGTTAAATCTAAATTCGGGCACGCCATTACTCAAAGTCAATGCAATGAAATCGCCAGTGGATGCACTCTTTTTATTTCCGTTATATAAAATTAAACCTAAAAAAATGAATTAGAATAATTTACGCGATTAAAAATTAATGACATACCATCAGGATCTAAAGGCTTGAATGATATGTCGATGTTAAATTGAAGGTACGAATCTGGCAGTGGAGGTAACCCAATGAAACTTGATGGGGTTTGGGTAAAATGAGGAACAATTCCAGTAATGAGGAGGATTGTCGGAACTTCTGTTGTTTTATAAGCGTTTGTGGAGGTGCAAGTGTAGGTACCTGCATCATTGCTACCTACATCATTAAGTTGAATTGAGCGCTATAAAAATAAATATTGATTAGGTATTTTAATTTTTATTATTGATTGTACATACTGCGTGAATGTCAACATCTCTAGGTAAGACTCCCTTTTGTTTGGTCCACATGTAAGTAACTGGTTCATCGAGATCTGTCTTGCAATCTAAGATAACTGTTGACCCTTGTGGTGCCTTTTTAATAGCAATATCTTTTTCTTTTATTTCGTCTGTAATATTATCTGCTGTTGAAATTGGAATTAAAGTTTTCATGAACTTACCCATAATATCAACTAGATGATCTTTGTGGTAAAAACCGTCGTACCCTCTTGCTTCGCACCTGTAAACACCACCATTTTCTGGTCTTAGACGGTTAATTCTTAAGTTGCCACCGCTAATTTGTACATTATCAGCCAGACGTCCAGATAATTTAGTCCAGGTGGTTATAACACCAGGTTCGGTTGATCTGCAGTAAACTTGCAAATTATCTCCAATTCGCGGTGAATTTGTTGTGGTTTGTAAATCTAAACTTGGCGGGCCTTGATGGGTAGGTGGTCTGGTAGGTGAACCTATAAATTTGAAAATTGATAAAAATTTAAAGTAATAAACATTGATGGACATGGACAACGTTTAAAATAAGCACCAAACCATCCCATTATAATCTGCCCTAGACTTTCACAAGAATACATATAACAACGACACATTTTAAAAAACTGGTTCATTAAACTTTCAATTAAATGAACCAGTTTTTTTTCTTAAATTAGGCATATGAATTTCTAAAACAAACCCCGATGTTGGTGATTACAAAGGATATCATTGATAAAGCAGATCCTTGTTTTACAGCGCTGAGGTGCGCATCGCACATTTACGCAAGGCCTTTGAGGGTATTGGTCATTACACATCCGTAACGCCTTTCCTAATTAAACATGCAACATAGCGTAAATTTGCATACAGGTTTTTAATGACACCTTTTATAGTATTAATACTTACCACTGACGTGCAGGTTGATGTAATCTGTGGACGTTCCCGCACCAGTGCTGATTTCACAGTAGTACTTTCCTGCATCTCCTGGTTGAATATTGTAGATTTGTAGTTGATCTCCATGAGTGCGTGAATTTGGTGGTAGGTCATCATTTTCTCTAAACCAACGTACCTCGTGGTTTCCATAGTCTTGTCTTACCGAACAATGGAGACTAACAGTGGTTCCTGTTGCAGCAGTTTGTTCCCTGTCTTTTGCCGCAATTGGTGGTTGATGAATATTTTCTAAAAAAACAATGCATTAAAATTACACTACTTAAGAAAAAAATGAAAACTACAAAAAATACTTAATTAAAAAAAAGCTTACCTTGAACTAAAACTTCAGCTACTGCATCAGCTTCGCCTACAGAATTAATAGCGGTACACCTATATCTACCAGCGTCAGATAATTGTATGCCGTGGAATTGTAATAAACCATCTCTTGAATAAACAGAATCAGGCATAGTCCTGTTAAGTCCTGACCAAGTGATTGTAATGGGTTGTTCCCCTGTAGCGCTACACTCAATCATTGCATTATCACCAGGACGCACCACCTGCCTAGGTGGATTTAAAGTAATCCTTGGAGGTGCTAAAAATATTTCCTACCTAAATATACGACTTAAATTACAAGCAAAAACAAATAAAAGTGTTGCACTAATATAACGTCCGATGAAAACATCGTACCTTGTAATGCACACATGTCTTCCTCGGCTTCACAAAGACAGGAAGAAAGAGAAGTGGATTAAAGTAACTATTTTAAATTTTGTAAATGCTTGCTTTGTCCGAAATACTTACTTAAAACTTGCACATGAGCTGTTACTATAAACAATATGGTACCAGTTTCTGATGATATACCCAAACACTGATATTCTCCAGCATCGGAAGGTTGTGCATTTTTAATAATCAAAGTGCCTTCTCTTATTTCTGAGTATGGAGGTAGGGAAGAGTTATCAGCGCGTACCCAATTGGTGTAGACTTGCTCGTGAACTAATAAATTTGAAATAATAAAAAGGAAACATAAAAAGCGAGGAGCACTTACCGTCATTTTTGATATTACAGCGTATATCAGCGTCGTTTCCTGCAGGAACCGTAAAAGTTTGCTCGTCAACTACGTTCGGTCGCGGACGTTCATTATCTTTAAACCTTCCAGAAGGATAATAAGGATAATCATTTCCAGCACCCGGATCTTCACCTAGGATTTGCAAAAATAAAAAAAGTAAGAATAAAAGAAAAGATAACTTGAAAGACATGCAAAGCTATAATATCTAATATTATGTACAAATAATTTGTAGTAATTTTAGAGAAAATCAGTTTGATGCTATTTTATGTTGATGTAATTATAGTAAAGTGCTTTCATCTTACATGCTATAGGGTAGGTACGTATTTATAACTATAATACGATTTGGATAAAATGATCCCAGCAAACACTGAATGTTTCGGAAACGTTTGCATAATGTTTCATTTATGTTGCAAGGAAACAGTACGCAAGAAATGTTTCTTATATCACTTATGGTATATGCTTCACAAATGCAAGAAACTATTTAATTCTACTTACTTTGGAAATTCTACACACTTTAAAAAAAAACCATCTTTTGTTTCATTTTGGATTTGCGGAAACAGTTTGCAGTGTTCTGCACGCAGCACACGCTAATATACGCGCAGATGCATAAGATTACGTGAGGTCAGCAACCTGTGATTTCCCTCATAAAACTTAAATTTGATCAAACTGGATCAAACTCATCATGGCAGTCGGGGAATACGGGTCTGATTTTACCAATTTTTAGTAATTTAATACAACAAATGGTCGATATCACCTTAACGAATCACTTTTGGATAGAGATAAGTTTGGTTAAATCGTCTTATTTTGGTCTCAGGAGTATGTTGTACAAACCCTTCAGGGACATCCTGCATACAGGCTTGATCATTTAACTTGAGATAAAGCTATCTAACAAACTAAAAAGCTTCGAAAAAATGGTTTTAAAAAAGATGTGTCAAATAAAAATCGTTAGGTTTAAATGGGGGAAAGTAAAGAGTTTTTGAGCTTGACATAAAAAAGTTAAAGCATTACATTTCCCCCTTATAAGTAAGTAACTTTTATTTAAAACCTTTCTTCTAAAACACATAGTTTCGCAGATATTTAGTTGTCTCGAGTTAAATATGGTTCACCTTGTATAATGCTTTTTTCTATTTTTCATCTACAAGAAAGCTAAAAAATAGACTGGGAGCTCGTGACAGTTTTTGGTGTAAGATGTAGGACTCACATGACCGTTTGAGTCCTTCGCGACCGTGCGAATCGCATGCCTATAATTTTCAAAACTTAAATTTATTTTAACTATCTTTTGCTAAAAGGCCAAGCAATATTAAATCAGAGACAAACACAAAATTTTTGTGAAAATGGAAAGGCAATTTTTCATATGATCGGAAAGCGTGCAGGGGTTTAGTACCCGATTTTCTTTGTTATTCTAGGGTAAATGTTCTCTCTTCCAAAAGGCATGCAATATGAAATCGGAGACAAAAAATGGTCTAAAATCACTCGAAACAGTACGTTTATGGCTATAAACTATGGCTATGGAATGTATACTTTTATATTTTTAGTATACTAATTATATTATTTAGTATTTGAGGTAAGTCAGTGAAGTTTAGTTCACCCGTTGGGCTTGAATTTATTGTCGCCAGCCAATTGCGCCCCTCCCGCTCTCTTCTTACGTATCGCAATGAGATCACGTTCATGACGGAAGACATTATAGTTTGTGGGAAATAATTCACCACTATAAACACCACCTTCCAGCCATGTTTCAGTATTTCAGTTAACGCTATTACAGAAGAAGTGGTTACACAAGCCACCCCATTGTAGAAGGATTCAGAAAACTGTATATCAGTAGACTCACAACTTTTTAGTTGTGAGTCTATGTAAAATTGGCAATTTAACGTAAATTTCATCATTCAGTTTTATGATGTTAATTTGTGTTGATTCATTATTTTTATGGGCGTCAATATTACATGTTTCACTATCTTTGTTGTGAGGTTGCTTTATTAAAAAAATTATTCAGGATATTGTGAATGTTGATGTTTTTTTATATTTTCGGACGAAAAATCGACAATTCATAACATTTTTTAGCCAGAAAGTTGGTTCATATATTGAAATTGGGTCTCCGTTGAGGGCACTAACCACAAACCAATTGTTCTGTGACTGTTTCTTTGGTAAATCGTCCGACATTCCTGTATAGTAGAACTGCAACCTCAACGTTTCCAATAATGTTTGAAGAAACGTTTCATTTAACATGGAAACGTAAAAGTTTTCGCAATGAAACAAAATATATGTTTATTGAATGTGTCTGGCATGTAACCAGCATAACGTAAAACCTTGAAACGTGAGCACAGCAGATATTCGTGGGTTTCAGAAACATAAATTGTGTGCTGGGCTTTTAGTTATTAGAATTTAAATTATCTGTACAAAATAACTAGTTAGTTTTTAAATACATATCTAAACTCACCTCTGCCTCGTGATCGATTACCTATATCCCAAATTGTTAAAATCATGAAATACAAAACAAACTTTAGTATTATGTACAAAGCAAAATAATATACAAACTACAAAAATATATACAGGTAAAAAAACCAAAAACATGCCCAAATTACATTTTCAGAGATATAAAAAGTTACTCCATCATAACTTTTTGTAACCTCTAGGGGTTATTTTTTAAACACACGACATGATATCGCTTATTACTTCTTAATTTTCATATAAAGGGCAAATAGTCGAGTCGCATGAAACATCGTGTCGAGTGAAAATTAGCACACTATACAATTCTTTAAAATATAAGATAACTTACCGGTAATATCGCCTCTAGCCGGAATATTATCTCTATTATCAACATAAAGTTGTATACGTTTTTCTTGAGCACCTGCATCATTTCTTGCCAAACAAATGTAAGTACCAGTATCATCAGGTGTTGCACTTGTAATTTCGTAAACTGCAACTTTTGGAATTTCATCGGTCAAACGACGAGAATCAGAACCGCTGCAATAAAAATTCATTACTAAAGAAATTGAAAATTACAATGAAAAATCTTACTACGATCTTGTTGAATCATGTCTGTACTTGTTCCACTGCACTGTAGGTGTTGGTACTCCACTAGAACTACACTCCAAACGAACAAATTGTCCTTGTTGTACCGTAAGGGATTCTCCATGTGGATTTATCATGACCATTGGTGGTGTCTGTACTATTATGCTTCCAATCGCTGTGACCTTTCCAACTTCATTTTCGGCTGTGCATATGTACTCACCATTTTCAGCCTCAGTTACGGTCGGGAATCTAATTAATCATTGCAAATATGAGTGTAATAAATAATAATACCAACCGCAAGAACTAATATGCCGTAAGCCAAGAAACAATGGCCCCTTAACAAAGCAACGAAACTAGATACAAGAAATCCCGCGAAAACATACTTTAATTCCATACTAACTAAAAATTTTGATTTTTTATTGTCAAAAATATGTCAATTATTATTAAGGGCGCGTTCCAGTAATGAACACTAAAGCCCACGACGACCGCAAAGTCGTTCTACATAAGACCGCGATTTTTTCTTTCGTGCATCGATGGCGGCCGCAAGAAGCTCACAACGACCGTATTTATTCGTGGATTTATGTGGTTGTTTGTTGAATGGTGATCTTTTGAGATAGTGGAACGGGAAAATTTTGCGGTCGTGGTCGTGGTCTTTAAGGTTCATTACTGGAACGCGCCCTAAATAGTTTTAATAAACTACATATCAAATCGGTTTTTTATTGGTTCATATTCCTCATAAAGTTTTAAAGTTATAGCGTTTTCTGGTTAACTGCACTCCGTACGCACTAGCATTGCCCCAGTTTATTATCCCGGGCACCTCTAGTGCAACTCTACCAACCCAGTGCACGTTATAAGCCAAACACGTTTTTGTAAAAAAAAGCGCAGAGTTTATTATACTAATCAAATTCAAGAATTATATATCGATGAAACTTTTAATTTTTGGGACTTTCTTAAAAATGTTCTCAGCGTAAATAAAAATTTCATCGGCATCCGTTGAAGGTATTGATAAAATATTTGGGAACATTTCCATTTTTGTTAAAATTTTTTAATTTTTGAACTTCGTTATTATCGTAATTATCTTCGAGTAAGTCCGCCATATTTGCACTGAAACCAGCACAAGCTCTTGGACCCGGGAAACTATAAGCCGAACACCCGAAACACACCGAGTGCAACGTAGAGCAGTCCAGTGCAAGTAAGCCGAAAACGCTATTAGTGAAATTGTATATGTTTGTTTTTTTTAAAGTTACCATTAACAAGTATTTTAGATTATATTCACTGTGTCTAGATTAATGCAACGATACGGATTTGGATACATAGCGTTAACTATGTTTACAGAAATTAATTTAAAACTCACAGAATTTATCAATTACCTTAAAACTCCATTCGACAGTTGTTCAATTCGGGTACTCAAAGGTTCACCATTAGGTCTATTCCATCTAATTGTAGGCTGAGGTATACCCGCATTAATTCGGCATTGTATTAAAGCACTACCTCCAGCTGTTATAGTTTGTGTGTGTTTGGGCTGTATTTCGATAATAGGAGCTTCACGACCTATTAAAATTTAGTAAATTAATAATTTATTTATAAAAAAAGTTTGGGTGATATTACGATCTACTTCAATCACTGAAGAAGCCTGAGCTAACCCAAGGTTATTATTAGCGACGCAAACGTATACACCACGATCGCTCATTTGAATATTGTATATTTTAAGGGTAGGTCCAGATTGTATAACGTTTGGTGGTAAGGGATCACCCAATTTTGTCCATTTGATACTTGGTGTTGGAGAACCTACTGCTTCGCAATGAATTTCCACATTGGAACCTTGACTCACTTTTTGATTAGTTGGTTCAATTTTGATACTCGGGTATACCCTATAAAATTTAATAGTAGATTTTGTGATAACTTTATTAACTCCATAACTCACCCAGTATTTCCAGGAATTATATTAACATTAGCATTGGCAGTACCAATTGCACCTAAGTAATTAGTAACTGTGCAAATATAAATTCCCGAATCTTCGGGTTTGGCATCTGTGACGATTAGAATACCATTTTCATCCCTTGAACTGTAAGGTAACTTACCAACTTGTTTGGTCCACATTATTTCTTGTTGTGGACCACCAGCTTCGCACGTTAAAGTAAATGACTGACCACTTGTTCCAGTGTAATGTGGTGGTGTGATTATAGGTCGTACAGAAGAACCTACCACGTCTTTTACGTAAATTATTGTTCTTGAGGTGTGATTACCAGCTGTATTTATTGCAGTACATTCGTATTCTCCTTCGTCTGATTTTACGGCATTATTTATTCTGAATATTCCATTAGTGAAGGTGTGCTGCAAAAATATGATATTATATACCATTCGAGAAATTTGGCGAAGTAATATAATACCCTAGGGTTTAGATGTTCGCGCGTTACTTTAGTCCAGTGCAATGTTGGAGTTGGATTACCAGTGGCTGAGCATTGCATCTCAATTGGTTCGCCTTCGTTGACCTCTAAGTAAGATGGGTACATTTGGGTACGAGGATGTTCTGGACGATTTGCTTGATAAAAAAACAAAAATTATAATCTTTAAATACTCCATTCTGATGAATAACTTTTAAAGTAAGTAGAAAATGTTCGTTACAATTCATATAACAAATTGAATGGTATCTGGATATAATTAGAGAAAATATAAATATTTAAATAATATAAATTTATAATATAGTAATATAAAAATTTATAAAATTATGGGATAGAGATTACATTGTTAGTTTACCTGATTTATTAATCAATTCTTGTGAGAAAGCTTTTTATTTAAACAAAAAAGTGGTTAGTACAGTTTTAAAATTTGTTATTTATACACTCACATCCAACTGCCAAATTAACATGTTCTGTAACAATTGATATTCCATCATTAGCTTGGCATATGTAATTTCCTGAATCCGATACTTTTAAATCTGTGATAACCAATAATCCCCGCCTGTCGTCAATTGCACGTTCGGGAAGAGATCCTTCTGCTTTAGCCCATTGAACTCTTACATTCTGAAAAGATGCTTTTAGCTTTAAGAGGTTTCCATTTTATTGTAACAAGAAATATTAAAATTTTAATTCTAGGTATATTATTAGATTCTTTGTTAATTCATAGACATATTATCATGTAGGAGAACAAGTTGATTCAATTAAAACTTCTAATTTGGAATTGATTTACTCGATTTTAAAAATTTGGAATTTTAAGTATCTTTTAGAATTTATAAAACCCATATTTTATTATCATTAATTAACTGAAAAAATAACGGAACAAGAAAAAAATAATCAGCCTTTAGGATTCAATCCAACATTTGCTCGATTTTTCTACCTCTGTTCAATATTAGCATAATTTTATGTTATATTTTATTTTATTTTTGTTTCATTTCTATTCTCTATTTTTTGTTTTTGCCCGCACTGCCCTGTCCCTTATTTAAGGGATTTTCGCTGTACCAGGGCATCTGCAGGGTGTTTCATTAATTAATAAATTCATACAAATTGATGCTAAGATAGGACTAGCTGGGTTTCCCATAGGACTCCCATCAATTTGACTGTAAAATTTATTATCAAAAATAAAATAACTTGTTTCAAAATAAAAATTTAAAAGTTTTAAAATATAAAAATAAATATAATTTAGCTTTACATTATATGGAAACTGATCATAATATAGATTTTGAGTTAACTTCTATTCTTAATAAAGAAGTTAATTAAAAAAAAAGACTTATTAGTGAAATGATTTTTATTCAAAAACATAGAAACAACATGAATCTTAAAACTGATATTTATAATCTTAGCAAAATTTATTGTAAAATTATACCATAATTGTTATAAAATAAATATAAGTAGAATAATCGAAGTGTTTTTGAAAAATATTAAAAAAAATAAAAACATATGCAACCAAATAAACTGACATATTAGTAACAAACATTTCAATTTTGAAATCTACTTTATTTGTCACATAAAAAATTCATTTTTAACAGTTAAAGAACTGTTTGGTTTTAAGAAGCATTTTTAATATTTTTATTTATATTATTTATTATTGGATTTTTATATTTTTGGAAGAATTTATAAAACCATTTTATCATTATTTTATTTTAAAGAAACGTATTTTTTTGTATCAATATTTGAAGGTAAATCCTAATAATTTGTGTCATTTTATAGTTATCTTTATATTTGTTAAATTAATAATATTTATAGCTTGATAAAGGCGGAATTTGTCGCCGAAACGTTGCAGAAAAATAAATGATGCTATAAAGTAACTACGTTTTTTATTGTATCCTATAAGCCAGAATCCACATCAGTTAAATAATTTTTGGGATAATAACTAATATATTGATTAAAATTAACGTTTATTGTTACTCAAATAACCCCCAAGAAGTAAATCTTTAATCGCAACGGCGTCTATTGTAGACCGAAAAGTAAAGTAACGCGATTAAAGATTAAGCGACCCTTGCGTCCAAACAACATCTTTCCTTCATTTATTCAAAAGAGGTTTTTTGAGTGATCGAATATCGAATACGAAACATCGTAAAATTAAAAGTTTATTTTTCTGAATTGAAAATACAAAAAAACCATTATAGACTGGTTGTATTTCCTCCTTTTTTTAACAAAAATATACTGAAAGTGTACCTAGATGATAAAATTTCGCTTGTTTATACCTATTCCTTTAAAAAAACATTCGATATATATTACAGGGTAGGACTAAAGTTTGGAAATGGATTAATATTTTTCTAGTTTCATGATTTTTTAGAAAATTTCTCCAAGAGTTCCATTTTTATTATAATAGTGGCATATTTTGGTGTGAAAACTTTGTTGATGATGTTATATATGTTTGCCTAATGACGACGTAATCAATATTTTTAAATTACAATCCCCATTTTTTTAAATATGTATTTTGAAAAAAAAATACACATTTATTTGAAAATTTAAATTTTTTATATTATATTTACCTTAGTTATTACCAACGTATTTTAATAAAAATATTCAAATTAATGCTCATCAACCGATTTGCCTTGACAATTTGCCATAAAAAATAAAATTGATGTTTTTCATGATTAAATGTTAATTATTGGCCAAAACCCCTTTTTGTATTTTAATTATGAACATTGGTGTAGACATATTTTCAAGGTCACCGAATTCGAGTTTCACATTTTTCCCAAAAAAAAATGGTCGACTTTTATTCTCAAAAAATTGTTCATATTGCTGAAAATCACTACGAAGTGGTTTTTAAGGTCACTTATTGCGACATTTTTTCCATAAACATAAAGTGGCGGTTCCAAAATGGCCATGTGATAAAGAGTGCGAAATTGTCAACCCTTATTGGTTAATCATTAAGTAAGCACTGTGCAAATAGTCAATTATTCGTACATACTATATGTCCAAATAGTTATTTATTCGTACATACTGTATGTGCAAATAGCCACATCCTTTAATTTAAATCAACGGCCAAACCCAGTAAACCAAATTCTATATAAAATATACATAGATATAACTCGTAAATTATTCTATGTAGCTAATTTAATGTAAAATATAATATATGATATATTTATTTATAATAAGAATTTGCTTTAAAACCATGTTTTTGCGATAGTTCGAATTCCGCAAATTACAAGGTACGTGTAAGCAAACAAATATTGATATATTATAAATTGTGGCTGATTTGCAGCTAATTATTGTACTGTATCGTCCAAGCAAAAAAACCTCATAGAATAATGTTTTTTAAATTCTATATTTTTTATAGAATCCCATAATAGTCGCAATGTGAGTTAGAATAGAATTGCAGGACGAAGTGTTTGGGACTTCACTTGCGAAAAGTCGCGGGGACATCGTGGGGATCTCGAGCGTTGCGGACATTTGGAAGTATTTGGTACCTCGCATAGATCCGGAGGAGATATTCTCAGAGATGTCCCTGAGATGTAACAGTGCTTGCAGGGATTATTATATTTTTTTTTTAATTTTTTGGTAGCCTCTAATGGGTAAGTTTTAATGGGATTGAAGATAAACATTGTCTAAACTTTGCAGGGGTTAAAATGTCAAAGCTTACTTCTTTATCTAATTTTAGACATAAAAGATCCTCTTATTATAAGTCGCTAGGATGCACCGTTTAAGGAGTGTTTTGCTAGCGACGTAAATTTTCCGTCGCGGACGACGAAATCGTCGAGCGGAATGCTTTGCTTAGCAACGTGCAGCAAAGTGGCAGCGTAAACTAAGCAAAATATTCCGCTCGACTATTTCGTCGTTGGCGACGGAAAATTTACGTCGCTATCAAAACACACCTTTACCCAAAAAACGCATTTAAGGTGCATTTGCTGGGGACGGAAATTATACGTCGCGGACGAAGGAAACGTCGAGCGGACTACATTACTTAGCTTGTCGTTTACGTTGCTAGTTTGCTGCATGTTGCTAAGCAGAGTATTCCGGTTAGCGTTTCGGTCATCCGTGAGGGAAAATTTCCGTCGCTAGTAAAACGCACCTTAAGTTTTGGGTAAACGGTGCACCCTAGCGAGTTAGAATATGAGGATCTTGAAAAGATCTTTATTTCCGTTGGTGCCAAAGGGGGTTTTTATACAGGCACTTTTTGGTGTAGAATGTAGGGCCTTGTATATGGTCACTTTATATGCCAAAAATATCTAACTAAGTCCCAAAAACGAAACTTCAATTTTGGGGATTCGGCCACGCATTTTGTATTTTTTTTTTCTCCAAAAACAGTCGGTCAGTCAACATTTTTGCATGTGCTTGGATAAAAACTAAACCAAAATTTAAAAAACTCTATTCCGTTGGGAAGTATTTACGTAACAAGTATTAAAATAAATAGTAATCATTGGTAGTGGTATTTTTTTTCTTACATTATTTATGGTTGATCTTGCAGAACAAATAAATCGAACTTCCCCTCCAACTTCTTTGATTGTCAATTGTGGAGAGCTTATTGAAACGGTAATAGTTGCTTGTCCTGGAACTGGTCCTGTTGATGGAGATGGTGTTGTAACTGCTGTTGACTCTAAAATATCATAGTGTTTAAAACATTATTTAAAATTTGGTTGAATTGCCAATTACTTAATAAATCAAGGTTTTCAAAAGAGAACCTTAGTAAAAAAGAAGAAACTTACAATAAAAGTAAATTTATACCTTCCAAAACCTTGATTTAGAAAAATGCAACTTTGTTAGTAATAGTATCAAAATCTACTTAAAAATTCACATCACAATGCCTAATAACTAATGATTATAATAAAACAATTTAAAGCACAAAAAAACGTCTCCACTGGTGGATTTTAATTTGTTTTGTAGTCATCAAACCTGGATAAATAATTCCACTAATTACTTCAAGAACTTTGTTATTCTCATCCAGTAGAATGCATTTAATTAAACGTGGTTTGCACGTCACTTTAGTGTAAGTAGTTTTGTACATCAAATCTCCATACTTTCTAAAAACATCATTATATCTCCAGACGTACATCCCATCTTCTATGAGGATCATTTTAACAGTTTTGGACGAACGGCAACTACACGTTATCGAAATTTCAGTGTCGACTGGACTAACGCTGTATTGTGGCGTTAATTCCAAGAATAGGTTCTCTTTAAAATTATAACATGCATATGAAGCATAAACATGCAGTATATTATTGTAGCTTGCAATTGTAATGGATATCTGATGACTTACCCGTAATTTCGCACGTTTGCCCACTGTAACCAGGTAAGCAGTTACAAACCACTCTACTATCAGGACCTAAATTACAGCTTAATTCGTTTCCGTTGCAAGGACATCGCGAACAAGAACCTAATGGACCAGTCCCTAAATCATTAATATCCCGATAGTAACCGGGTGCGCATAATTCGCAAGATGTTCCACTATATCCCTAAAAAAAATCAAATAAACTTTTGTGTTCTAAAAAATTCAAGCTTGAATTACAGATGGACAAAGACAAACTTCAACGTTACTAGCTCTAGCCTGTCCTGTAGGTTGTTCAACTGCTGTATCTAAAGTTAAATCGCTAATGAAAGAGCTAGCAGTATCGCTGGACAATTGTGCTCTTATCAAAATTACTTGAATATTAGCTAGAACTTTAAGAATGTCCTCACGACTCGCTGGACGTGGTCCTTGTCGGTAATCCAATCTTTGCCATTTTGAAACCGGGCTTAGAACTACGGAAACTTTCTGCAAATATATAATATGATTATATTACTTCAATTAAATTATCATACAAACATACATTTGCAATATTAGGACTTTGTTCATAAGGATTTGTCCAGTAAATGGTAATTCCGTTTCCAATGATGATAACGTCTTGATCCATGATATACTTAGCATCAGGTCTTTGAGTATATCTTTGCGTAAATTCCAATTTGCCTCCGTAAGATTTAATTTTGTGCCCTGTAAAGGCACTTGGTAATGACCAAAAGAGACGATCGGTATTGCTTGGTCTAAATGTGTAACCAATTTCGTTCAGAGCTACATTTAATTGGAAGTTATTAATTATCCTTTCCCTTTGGTTTCTAAAAACGGAAACGATAAAATGTTAATAATTTTGATGTGATCACTAAAACTTACTGATCAGTTAAAATAAATCCGTGGCGATCTTGATCGAAAATTTGACTAGGTATTTGCTCAATATAAAGCATACTTTCTCTGCATTCGGTAGCAACGCCTGAGCAGAAGCATGATTGGCACCCTTCGGCAATTGAACCGTTTAATCCAAATGTACCTTCTCTGCAACGATCACATCTATTTCCTTCCACATTTGTCTATAAAATGAGAAAAAGTGCAGAAAATAAAAAGAGTGGTGTGAAAAATGTTGACCTACCTTGCACTGACATACACCTCCTATACAATCATTTGAGATTGAACCATTTGGATCGCAACGACAAGTTTGTGATGACCCTCCCACATATCTACAAGATATTCTATTCGCAGGATCTCCTTCATAATCAGACTCACATAATTCGCAGTTTTCTCCAGTTGTGTGGTCACGACATCCAAAGCATTCACCTGTTTCTGAATCGCATTCGTTCGAATGTCCATTGCATTCGCACTTTTCACAACGTCCCAAATATATTCCATCCAAAGCTCTTTTGTATCCAGCATCGCAGTCCTCGCATGATAAACCTTTGTAGCCAACTGGGCAATAGCATTGTTCCACGGTTAAAGCCCGTTCACCTCCTGTATTGCGTTCTTCTGCAATGTCCAAGGAAACTGATTGCAATGCTACTTCACGGGTGTTCGTTGTATAAGTGGCTTTAATTAAAATAGCTTTTACATCAGCTAAAGCCATCATTAGATGTTCCCGATCTGCTTTTTGTCCATCATGTCTTTGCCAATATTGTTCCAATAGTGGTACAGTGAATGTTTGAGGAGAATTTGGAGATGGATGGTCACGTGCAAAGTACGTTAGAGTAATATGATTATCACTGATCAATTCAACATCAGGTGCGTTGTTTTTAGAGCTTTGGCCGCCTGGAGTTGGAACGTACCTCAAGGTGTACTTTAAGTAACCACCATAAGCAGTAAGTTTATCACCTAAATAAGTTGGTGGTAATGACCAGTAGTATACATCTGGTCTTCTAAAGTTTCTGTATATAATTTCACGCGAATTTGGATCTAAGATTATTCCATCTTCAATCTGTGTGTGCTTACTATTAGATTCGACCAATTTAAAGTTATTCTTTGAAGTTGTAAATACGGTACTCAACTAGAAGTTTTAACAATTAATGATTAGGTTTTCATAAATAAGAAAATAATTACGTGACTTCTGTACCAATTGGAGCTCGAGCATTGATCTGTGATTCCCATACAGAAGCAAGAAATACAACCGAACTGATTCTCTGCACTCAGATGGAAAGTGTTTTTCTTACATGAGTTACAAGTAGGACCATCAGTGTTTGCCTAGGAATATTATAAATTAACTATAGCATACTTTTGGGGGTATTTATATAGTTTATAACTTACGAGTAGCGTTATTTGGATAGGCGTGAAATTACGGATTTTTAAGTTAGTTTATTATTTCGCAAATTTTGTATACATACCTTACACCTACATTCTCCTGGAGCTGCTGTTTGTATTGCACCCTCGGTGCTACACTGTGTTGCTGGTTTGCAATAATCACCTGGAACTAACGGGTTTCCACTATATCCATAAGCACAACTCTCACACCTCCTTCCCACATATTCTGCTGGACAATCACAAGTTACGTCACCATCAGAATCTAAATGGCAAGTTCTGGCAAATCTAAAAATGTTCCAATTAGATAAGGTATTTTGGCAAGATTTATAATTTACTGATTGCCTGGGTTGGTTAGCGGACAAGGGCAGGTCTGACATTGAATTCCGCGTGAAGGATCACCATAGTAACCAGGTGGACATGCCTCAACTTCTTTGTAACATTGACCTAACCAAGGTCCTGATCTATGCCGGGAATATCCAGGAGCACAAGCCTAAAAATAATACAATATGAATCATCTAGGTGAAAAAAAAAAAAATTATATTTCATACCTCGCAGGATAATCCGGAATATCCTACAGGGCATCTACATTCTTCCACATAAATAGCCTGACCTAAACCTGTATTTCTCATTGCTGCTGAATCCATCTCAATATTCTCAAGTGTTGTATCCAAATGCCCATGCACGTATTGCAATTTAATTAAAATATTCTCAACTGAAGCTAGTGTCATCATAATTTCTTCTCGAGTTGCCATACTTTCAGGTGCAGATTCTGATCTCTTAATCCACTCACCTACGAAGAATCTTACCGAAATATTCTGTTTCCTGTCAGGTTGATGTTGTTGTCCTACATGTAATAGAGTATATCCATTACCCTAAAAATATTTAGGTTAGTTTAATTTAACAAAAATTTAAAATTACTAATATTACAGTTAAAATAACATCAGGTGCACTACTTGTTGGTCTACCATAACCGTCATAAGTTAAAGTGTATTTAATAAAACCACCATAACTCTTCAATTGGTTTCCATGGTAGTTCTCAGGCATGGCAAAGTATGTAACTACGTCATTTTGATGGAACTCTCCCCTGGGTAACTCCAACAGTGCATGGACACCATTTTTACCCATGACTGGTGTTAATCTAGGCTCCACTCCATTGTAAACTTGGTCATCGCGTATTTCAGTCATACCAGTGTTTGGATCAATTCTAACTCCAACATACTTATGGGCATCAAAAGGTGGTTGTAAATGGTATGTAAATAAATCGGCCGAACTGCATTCTTTAGTAACACCAAAGCAGAAACAAGAAATACATTCATTCGCACTTCTAGCTTCCTCATTGAAAAATCCTTTAGGACAGACACCAGATCGTGGACCAACCATTAAAATAGTATCAGGTGTGGCAATGACGGATCCTTTGATGTTAATACCTTCACAAGAATAAGCTCCTTGATCAGTTACTTGAATATCAGGGCAAGTTAAGGTGCCGACTCCATTTACGCTGGTGTACGAACACTTTTCTGGTATATGACCCCAATTTAAACGCCAGACAATTTCAGGTGTAGGGACTCCAACCGCTGTGCAAGTAACAATAAAAGTTTCACCAGTTTGTAGTTGCATCATTGGAGGTGGCGGTCTAAGGATGGTAACTGGGGAACAACCGATTTCATCACTGCCATCAGTGCAATCGTTGGATTGATCACAGTGGAAGCTTTTAGGTATGCATTGATTACCAGATTGGCATGCGTATTGATGGAATTGACAAATTGAGCCTGGTGGATTTGTTGCACAGTTCATTTCATCGGAATTATCTCCGCAATCATCATCCGAATCACAACGCCAGGTTTTTAGGACGCACCGTTTATTAGCACAACGGAATTCGTTTGGTTCACAACCATGAGCATCTAATAAATTGAATTGGAGGTGGATTAAGGTTTATTAACTTTTTTGTTGCAAACTTACTGCAACGTGTTTCATCTGAGCCATCTGTACAGTCGTATTTACCATCACAAACAAGGTTTTTCGATATACAATCTCCATTTGAGCAGGTTGCTTCGTATAATCCACAAGCTAGACGTGGACGTTGTGTTGGTACAACATCTGTTTTAAAATATCGAAAAAGTTAAAAAGAAGTAAATATAATTTTAGCAATTTAGCCTTACCATTTACCGGAGTTTTAAGTAAGCAAGAGCAAAACAAAAATAATTAATATGTTTATCAAAAAAGAAATGGCCTAAAATCTAAACAACCATTTCAAATTTGTTACAAAATAAAAGTAAAAAAAAAAATAAAAAATAGAAATATCTGGTCGGTCATTTTGTTTTGGCTTGTGTGATGTAATATTTGAAGATATCCACATAACTAAGGGTTTTTCATGTCTTAATGCCTGGTTTTAAGTATTTTGTGGAGTGACTACGCATATTGGTTCATAATTTAGTGAAAAAATAAATCTATTTTATATAACTGTCAAAAATCAGGAACTACAAATTAAAGGGCGATTTTGGTAGAGAATTTTCATTATACTCAAAACTCTGTCACACAAAATGTTCGATACGGACAGGTCAAGAATGGCGGAGAATACTAAACACCATGTAATAATCATAGTATTATAGGTAATGTCCTTCTATTAATACGATGGGGGATTATGGGTTGAGGACAAAAATCAAAACCACTCTTCAACTTCTTTATTCGAATAACCCATAATCCCCCATCGTACCATCTAATAAAATTATATAATTTCAAGTTTATAACCTGTCCAGAACACCCCTGAAATGCTCTTAACATATTTTCGAATTTTAAGTTAGGAGGTAAGTACTTTTAATTGTGTTTCTACAACTTTTCCAATTGTATTTCAGAAAGCATCAATTGTATTTCAAAATCATTAATTCAGAAAGGACAATTGTAGAAAAATTAGAAAACGAAGAGTGTTTGGCCGAGATTGTACTCGCGAACCACAACAGACACACATCTCATCAAAAATGTGCTTTGGCAATTTTACAATACACCAGAAAGAATATTACACTTAGATCCTTATTCAACAATGTTAAAACCTAAGATTAAAGCAGTATTGTTAAAAGATAACTTCGGATATTTCCTCTTATGCTGGTATCATGAATCATGGAGCTAATATTGGTTTACTTAGAAACAATTATTGATGAAGTCAAAAATGCAATTTCTGATGGTTGATGGTGATTGTGCTCGTGCTGCACAACACACTACAATAGATCATGCAGCTGGTTTACAATGGAAGACATAGTGACTAGCATATTGTATTTAGGTAATTCAAAATTTTTACGCCAAAATTTACTTTGAATGAAAGACAATTGATTACTTCCGAAATAAAAATCATATTTTTTGAAATTAAATTGATAAATTCTGATTTTCAAATGAAACATTCTGAAATATAATTGATGATTCTGAAATTAGTGACTATGTTTATCTCGGGGGATTGGATTGTGATTGGACTGAATATGGGATTGTTCAATCATGAAAACAACGCGGTTATCTCAATTGGACACGATTGGATTATTCAATCTTTTAATCCTAGTTACAAACTAAAGAGAAATAAAATTAATAAAAATAGTTTTTTCGTTTATTCTTGTTTGTTTATGGTCTTTTTTCTTTCTATAATGTTAATTTGTGGTATGTGCTCTATTGTTTTGAATTTTCTTGAAGTCAGTTAAAGTTGTTGGTGGTTAGGTTAGTCTAATGAACTAACAAGCAAACCACAAAACTCGTAACATCTAAAACTACAACGGAAGAAAAAAAATTGCAAGTGACAGTCTGTTGTGCCAATATGACAAAATAATTTTCTAGTAAATTTTATTTTTCACAACAAAAATTATTATTTACAATATATAGAAAAATAAAATTATATTTTTCTATTTATTGCCTAGAGGTTGGTAAGGTGAGTTTTTTATTAGAAAAAAATGACTTTTATATTATTTTATGACGTTAAAAAATTGTGGTTGTAGCTCTGAGGAAGTTTAGGAAACAAACGAAACGTCATCATAAACAACAAATAGGTTTTTATTCATTGTCCTAATCGAGGTTAATTGGTCCAAGGGGTTAAGTTTATGTTTTCATTCGATCGCGATTAAAAAGTCCAATCCCACGATTTTATAGGATTGGATAATTGGAATCAATCCAAAAAGTGAATCCAATCCCAAGTGTTTATTTCGAAAAATTCCGTACAGAGTCAATCGCTATTCAATCCAATCAGGATCCACCCGGATCGAGTTACACGTTACACGAGATAAATGTAGTCAGTGAATCTGAAATACAATTGATACTTTCTGGAATTAAATTGATTTTTCTGAAATACAGGGTGTTCCGTAAGTTATGCATAATAATGAAAGGGGTTGTTCAGGACACCAAAACAAGCAACTTTTGTTAATAAACCCATATTCGGAAATTAACCATTAAGCCAGGGTAAATAAAAAAGATTTAAAGTAATTAAGTTAATTATTTAATAAAATTTACAAAAATTGTTCGAAATTTTGGCCGTTTTGTTCAATGCACAAGGTTGCACGCTGGTTCATAGATGTTCGAACTCTCTGGAATATCCCAGGGATGTCTTGGACAATGATAGAAGCAGCCATAAGTCTTTCGAGAAGTTCTTCTTCTGTAGTAACAGGCGTCTCGTACACCAGACTTTTCAAATATCCCCAAAGGAAAAAAATCTAAGCTTGTGAGATCAGGGGAACGTGCAGGCCAATTAACTGGTCCGCCACGACTTTAATAACCAACGTAATTGATCTTAGAATAGCACAACAGAATAAACCGATATTGATTACTATCGTATTTAAAGTTGTTCACTCCAAATTTGTGTCGTGTTTTTTTTAAAATCAGTTGTGCACGGTCCATTGTAAAGACTTGACAATAAATCGCAAACATTTATTTACAAAAAAAGAAAATAAAGCTATTTTTGTAAATTAAATTTAAAAAATTTTGTCTCAACATAGTGACTTAATGGTTAATTTCCGGATATGGGTTTTTAACAAAAGTTGCTTGTTTTGGTGTCCTGAACAACCCCTTCCATTATAATGCATTACTTACGGAACACCCTGTATAATTAACATTTCTAAATTACAATTGAAGATTTCTAAAATTGAATTCATATTTTCTTAGTGGCGCGTTATGCCTTTATGAGACCTTACGCAATTTTGAATTTTGAGGACCCAAAATAATATTGATAATTTTAAGAAAATATGGCCGAATCCGTTTATAACGACCGAATTTTGCTCGCTATAACCGTTAAAAGGTTTTTCCTTACAGTTATTTTAATTCGAAATATACACGGTGTTTCAAAAAAAGAGTCGGTTATTCTGGAATCTAACTAACTTTTGACCAATTTCAAAAGAGAAACAAAAAATGTACATTTTTGTTGAAAAACTCCATTTTCGGAATTAAGGATGTTTACGGATTATTTCTAATTTTTTAAGATGTACTTTTTTAATGATTTTGTAAAGCTATCATATGTAACCAAATATGCAGTAAGTTGTGTAGCCTAGGTTGACACTCATGGTTTTATATAATATATATATATATAGTTTATAATGTTTTGAAAATTATGTATATTTTTTCATTTTCATGTTTTTTGCTAAAATATTTTTTTAATCTTTTCTAGAAACAAATAATCCTAATTTTTCAAATTCATCAAAGAAATTACCTGTTCCTCGATATTCAGTATCAATCGGCGGAAGGACGCCGTATTTCAAAATTGAAGATTTAGATCCCCAAGCAGCTTTTTGTTTATAAAAATTGTTAACTTTTCAACTTAATAATACATATACTTACATGGATTAACTTCAAGATGTACTTTAACTGCCGATCCTGGTGTAGAAGGTGAGTACCCCACAGCTGAACAGATATAGGTGCCACTGTGATTGAGTTTAATGTTAGGCATTTCAAGTCGGCCAGCAACATCCCTAGATCCTGGAGGTAATGGTAGATTATTTGCTCTAGACCAATGTACCTTTGCACGTAATTGACCTTCATCCCGACATCGGAAGACAACTTCACTACCTTTATTTTAAATAAAAAGCAAAAATTAGGAATAATAATTTTTTTAGTTTTAAGACACCTTCTGATTTTACAGCCATGCAGGTTAGAATAAACGTGATAACAAATTAACTATGAAAAGACGATTGGCATAATTCTTTGATATCGAGGAAAAATACATTTTGTGCATTTACAAACACATCGATTGTGTTGAAGATTAGTACAACTAATTTTTTTTCATTTAGAGAGTTCTTAGTTCGCAATTCAAAGATCTAGATATTAAAATTCTTTTGCGAAATTTTTTTACAAACGATTTTTACATTTTGTTTTTGTTACACTAAAATTTCTAGGTCATCAATTTTCGTCATAGTGCGAAGAATTAATTATATTAAAATAAAATCTGTAAATGACATTTGAAAAAAAAATAGGAAATAATTTTTTTAAACATTAAAATTGCAAAGAGCGCTCAAATTTAAGAGCCATTGCTTATACCGCTAATTTTAATGTAAAAATACCAAATTTAAATAAAAAATGGCAATTATGGTAAATTTTTGCATTCCAATTGAAAACTATCACACATACTATTTATATTTTTGTGTTTTGCTTGCTGTTCGATGCTTAATTTGGGTAATTTACAGTCGAATCGTAGTGCCAAAATATCTTCTTTATTTTTTAAAATTTTTAGGTGGAATAAAATTAAATAGAATCATAAAATTATTGTCTAAAAAATAGCTGGTTTATTTTATTTTTAAATTTATTTTTAAGGAAATAGTTGGCAGAAAAGTAACAAAATACAAATAAATTTAAATATTTGTTACAGCTATAATGTTTTTAAGATTTGATTCCATTTTATTGAGTTTAATAATATCAAGAAATAAAGAAGATAATATATTGGAAGGGTGGTTTAAAAATATATACCCCAAAAATTGCACCAATAAAAAGCAATGACCAAGTTAAACCGACAATCATAATAATATGCACAATAGTTTTGAATGAATGATTAAAAATTTTGCAAACGGTGCTATTTTTTATTTAAATCAGGTATTTCAAATTGCTTACATCCGCGTGACAATGACCGTTAAGGACCTATTTTTTGTAACTTCCAAATATATATAAATTGGCTCACCCCAAAACTCACAAAGTAAAAAATAGCTACAGCACTTTTTAGTGTATCAAAAAATAGTATATTGTTTTATTAGGAGCTAAAGTGACACTTTTCAGTGGCGAGTCCTCCAATTTTGAGAACGAGGTACTGAAAATCACTTTAGCTCCGAATAAAACATGCTACTTTTTCTTCAAACGTCTATTTAAAATTAAAATAATAAATATTTTCACTTTACATGCTTGCATGATTCAAATGATTTAAAAGATCATGGTAGGCGGCGAAAACGTCAAAGGACGATCTTGTTCGATTATTTCCGATTTATTGGTGTGTACTTGACAATTCCATTAAATATGTTTACATTTTCTATGATGATTGTTGAAACAACATAAACTCATTTTTTCAGCAATTCATTTTGCAAACATGATTTCTATTTTTATTCACGATTTTGAAATATCAATTTAGAATTCTATTTTTTTTATTAAAATAAGGTGTTTTTTTGCAAATCTAATTCAAATTATTTTGCTTAAATTCAACAGAATGAAAATTTTAAATTCAATTGATTTGACATTTGGTATAAATATTTGACACATTTGAGCGGCAGAAAAAGTACTTTAACAGCCTAGGCATTAAAATACATGTTTAACCTTTTGTATTGAAGCATATAATGACATGTTTTACTGACGTTTGAAGAAAAAGTAATTTGGTAGATAAATTTTAATTGCAAAAAATGCAATTATCAATCGAGTGTTATTGCTTACAGAGTAATACCTAATAATTTTTGCGAAAAATCTTCAAAATTGTTAATAAAGAAGTTATTCTGCCCAATCATTTTCTCCTAATCCTGTAAAAATATTTTTGAATCGAATGAGAAACTGTCGCTTGCGACTTTCATCATTCTATCTTTGTCATTTAGCTGAAAAAATAAGAGTCCCCAGTTCTTCAATCTGGAATATCTACGCTGCAAAAACTATAATACGTTTTGTTGCTTCAATATCTCAAAATTATGCAAAAAAATAATTTAGCCATTTGCTAAATTTATATTACAAGCCCCATCCCATATTATTGATAAAATAGGTACAGAAATTAAATTTTAAGACCAAAGAAAATAGGAAATGTATTGTGAATCTAAAGTTGATTTGGAGTAAAAAATTAAATTAAAATAGGAAATAATAGTGTCGCTTTTATAATCCTGTTTTAATATCAATATTAAGCCCAAGTGAAAACGTGCAATGAATGCTAATATTAACAAATACCCAATCAATATAAATGATGAGAAGTGTAATAAAGCAAGTTTTATTGAGGATAATTATCATCAACTTTTTTGTTTAAAGGATTTATAGAAAATTAATTTTGACTATAATCTTGTAATAACATAAACTGCTTAAATTATGAAAGTTATTTTTATTAAAAACTTATTTATTTAATAAATCTAAAAATATTTTTAATGCATGAGACATAACACAAAAGCATAATACATACTATACATTAACATAAAACAGAAAAAATAATTTTTTTGTTACTAAAATGATGTGAAGTTTAATTGTTTAAACATGAAATGATATGATGATAAATCACCACCCTGATTTGATAAAAAGTACTCACCAATCTTATAAATGCCTGCTCCACATTGCATAAAGACAAATAAATATGATTAGATACAATAACACTCATTAAAAACACAACAATTAAAGAGGTTTATGAAAATATTTACAATGAGCAACTTCTCAAGGATGAAATATTTACAAAATTTAATTTTAGAGTAGCTACGTGATTTAAAATGATACTCACTTTCTTTAATTTCCTGTTGATCTGGGTATGTTTTTAAGTTTAATCCATCACGGCTCGGATCTGTTAATATAAAGGGAATTGTTATAAAATTAGATTTGTGAGAAATTGTAGTTCGCATTAAGAACGCGAATTGTTAAAATAGATATTAATGAAACTTTAAAACAAACACCATAACTTGAGAGTGTTATTTAAAGTTATTCCTCTCTTTATTATTTTTAAATTCAAATACTCTTCAAAAACTAATTAATCAATTTATGTTATATATTTTGAAGTATATTTAAATCATATGTAATTAAGCTGCACCACATAATCATTAATTTTAACAATAAAATTAATGAACGTAAGTTGAGAAAAAAAAATAATAATATTAAATATTAATTTACCTAATTAAAATTTTGAAAAATTAAAAAACTTTGTTAGTGTTAATAATTTAAAAATATAATATGAAATTACTACATATTCTAGTATTTAAAACTAATTGGATTTTTTTTCTGTATTTGTATTAGACTTGTATATTACAAATTATTTGATTTTTCTAAAGTAAAGTTATTTTTGTTGTGAAAGAATTGTTATCAGGCAACAAGCAACAGGTGGGTGATATGCAACATTCTTTAGAATCTCTGTAAAATCAAGATCGTAAATTGTACCTTTTATGGATATATCCTTACAGAATATATTTTTGTTATTTTCTTTCTGCTTGTTAAAAACTAACGACATTTATTTGTGCATCTTTATTTTACAATAAAGTACAATAACATTAGAATATTTTATAGGTATAAAAATATTTTTCTTTCATAAAATTTTAAGATAATTATTATATTATGTTTTAAAATTTATAAATATAAATGTTTTACATGTATTTAACATGAGACAAATAAATATCCAACGAATTAGGAAAAAAGTTATTTATCTCACGTTAAATGATTCACCCCGTATAGGTATGATGTGTATTAATTTATAGGTAAATCGTGTTTATTAATTTAGTTAAAGTTGGTCCCAAAAATCCACTAAATTCAAACATTAGTCGGTTAATTTATTTTAAGTCAACGGCGTTAAATTTAGTGACCGTTAAGTCCTTACTATAATCAGGATAATATCCAGGATAGCAGTCGAGTTCATCACTAGAATCCATAGGACAATCTACTTTACCGTCACATCTCAGATTTTCAGCTATACACGGACCGTTTTCACAACGAAATTCTCCGCGATCACACCTCTTTGTATTAAATGCTACATGATCATCAACAAATATTAGGAATTTGGGTATAGTATTAAAACTTCAAAAAAGTCTTAACTAAATATTTTTGTTATTTAAATAAAAAATATTAAAACAAATTAATTTAATATACCAAATGTTACCAAAATATTTGTTTTAAATTACTTAAATCCTAGATATTTGCAGTTAAAACTTTTTTGTTGGAAATAAAAATGATACATTGAAAATTACTTACAACAATTTTCTTCATCTGAAAAATCATTACAATCAACTCGGCCATCACAAAAGGCTGATGGTGAATAGCATTGGTTGCCAGTTCTACATGGTTCTTGTCCTCTTGGGCATTCGAATGGATGTTCTGGTATATGTGGTGGTGCTTCAGTAGGACAGTTGTGTTCATCAGAATTATCAGAGCATTCTGAACGTTTATTACACCTTAGGTAACCAGGAATACACTGTCCATTATAACACTCGAATTCATCGTGTTGACATCCACCTAAGGAACCAATAATTAATTGGGAATAGTTTGATACATTTCAACTAAAGGATTATATTATGATTTCAGGACAATAACCTAATTAATTTAATGACAAAAAATATTTAATCGCAACAAGCTGAATAATTTATTGAAATTAAATTGATAATTTTGAACTAGAAATAAATTATCATTATAACCATAGAAAACCTTCGAAAACAAAAGCTATAAATACTAATAAATCCAAAGATTGTTTTCAAGCATTAAAAATGATCAATAAATTTTAGGAAAGAAGAATTTAATAGTGAAGGTTTTCTAATTTATAAGAGCTTTCGAATTTTTAAACTTTTCTAGTGACAATAACCAACAATAAATTAGGAAATTTTTAAATAAAATAACCTAGGAACCATCTACAAAGCTATACATAAAATATATGTTAAGTCTTTGTAAAATTTTAGTAAAAACTAGCGAATAGAAGCACTTTTAAATTTCACACCAGATAATATAATCGCATAAAAATATTACAAATTTTTAGCTAAAATATGTGATTAAAAGATGATCCAAAGCAACAATTTTAAAGCTGGATTTTACAAAATTGATATTTTTGGATTTAAATGAAGTCTAACTTTAAACAATAAAACAAAAATATTTTTCTCATTTTCATATTCTGTATACTTACAGGGTAGTCAATAAATCAAAGTTACGTATTCAATCATAATTTTTTTTTAAATTAATTAAATAAAAAATAAAAACTTTATTTTATAATCTTTGCTAGTACGTGCTGCTAATCAAACTAAATTCTGAAATTTTGGTATATAATAATAATAAAATTGTTAAATTTTTTTTGGATTTACTTACTGCTAGCGTATAATTATGTGCTTTAATTAAACTTTTGGAAAAGATCTTCTGCAATAGTTTTTAGATAAATAATCCATTTGTTAAACGCAATTAAGATAATTAGTTTCAACTAATAAATTAAGATAAATATTTTAAAAATGAAAAACATTTTTGTTTTGAAATCAAGAAATAAGATTAAAAAAATCTGGTGTTGAATTTAAAAAAATTGATTTTAAAAAATTATTCAAATGAAAACCCAAAATTACACCGAAAAATACTATATTTGTACGTCTAAACTATAACATTGAACTGCTAAATGTTTCAACTCACTAACACCCTATAATAATTAAGAAACCTAATATTGTTACACATTAATCAAAAACTGCACACAAATCAATTATTTAAAATAATAATAATTTAAAGATGGGTGCAAGGAAATTTACATGCAAAAATATAAAATAAAAGCACATTTATTTAAATAAAAATTAAGAAGTAAGTTAAATAATAACTTAAATAAATTTTAGTGCACAAATGAAAATAATTATAAATCTAAATAAAAATAAATTTTCAAATTTTACGAGGATTCTAAACTAAAACAGAGAACAGAGATTACTGCCAACTCTATTTTTACGTTACACATTGATTTCTTCATTTTCTACCTAAAATTTTAAAAAACGTATCTTTGAAAAACAAACATTATTTTTATTATATTCACGTAATTTATTTATTTTTCTTACTACTGGGTTAAATTATTAAATGTAAATTTTGTGCTATTTTATCAAATATGAAAAATGTATTAGGCATTCGTTCTAGTAATTCAAATTCGAATTATTTTTCGCACTTGTCACATAAATATAAATTATAATAGCAATTAGTAATGGTCTAAAAATATACTTATTGCACCAACATTCCTTTATTCCTTTATTTTATATTTTATGAGGCATGTCTTTACGATTTTAAAATTGATCACAATAAAACTGATAAAAAGTTTTATTCTTATAAATAATAGAAATAATCGTTGTTAAAATTATACTACTATACAGGGTGTTTTATAATATGTGGGACCCTGCAAATTTACACCCACTTAAATTTCACTTTACAAAAAATAAAAATATGCAGGTAACTCGATAAAAACCGCCATAGAGAGCTAAGTTTGAGCTCTTTACAATATGGTATTGTATTTTTATCATTTCTAATTCATCAACTACCAGTTTACCTAAACTTGGAATTTTTTTTGGTGTCACTTTTTTGAAAATTTAACTAGGGTTTATACAAAAACCGACTTTTTGAAAAAGTATTATTACAAAATATTTTTTATCATGGACTCGAACCGGTACCGAACCGAAAACCGTAAACCGAAAATAACGGTAATTATTTATCAACAAATCCCAATTCCACATCGGAGTACGTACGCGAACGAGGCAAGGCGAGGCAATGCTTTTTCTCCTATCTGTTTGGTGGGACGCAGAAACAAAACCAAACAGATAGGATAAAAAGCAGTGCCTCGCCTTGCCGCGTTCGCGTACGTGCTGAGATATGGAATCGCCTTTACCGAAACGAAAAAAATAGTATTCTAAAACAAAAACTACAACTGGAATGAAATTTTGAAACAATTTTCAGTTTCTACAGTTTAAATCTATAATGAATCGGAATTGAACACTAATTGTACCGGAACCGAACCGAAACCGCATTGAAACTAATAAATTTCTAAATTCAAGAGAATTGTTACGGAAATTTGGATAAAATAATAAAGTTGGATAGAAGGAATCTCCGTTTTGGTGTGTTTTTGTTCTAATAAATTTCTGTTCGACTCTCTGATTAGTACATATTAATTTGATTTTTTTAACAACGGTTTTCTTGATTTAAAAACCGGTTTTCGAAGGTGAAAAAATTACATAAAAAAACGGTTTTTAAAAACCGTCAAACCCTAATTTAAACTTATTTTCTTATAAAACAAATAATTTGGGTACTTACTATAAAAAAAACTATACTTGTTAAAAATCGTTATATCTAATAGTTCTGAAGATAATCTCAATTTAAGTTAAATCAAATGGTTAAATCAAAATCTAACTACAGTTCAACAGGTTTTTTTTGAAAAATTTCAATTTCCTGGGATAGCTAGTTGGCTGAATAGAATTCACTCATATTGCAATAGTCAGAAATGTTTTTATTAACAGAAAATCATTTCACAGCATAAAATTTAAAATAAAACTAAAGATGAAATACATAATAATGGAATAAGGACTCACCAATAAACTAACAAACTTTTGATGCATTTTTGCAAGCGTTGTTTGACAACCCAAAAAACTAACAAGGAAAGTTAAAATATAAAAAAATTTAAATGGAAAAAAATAATATAATGATAAAGAAAGTGATGATAAGTACCACAACCAACATTTTGGAAAAAACGAATAGAGTAAGAATGAGTCTTTCCAAAACAATAAAAATTTTAACGTCTCCTAAAAGTGGTTGCCTCTTTTTGAAAATTATTCCTACTTTCGGGTTGCTATCTCAGTTCCTGTCAGGTTTGGGGGTGGCAGCACATTTTTTTATCAATTTGCTTAACACTCTTCATAGACTGGCACAAATGTTGGGCTATGTTTTATGAGGGACAAACAGTTCAAAAAGAGGTACCTAAAGTGGTCATTTTTTAATACTTTGGTCAAGTTTCAGCACATAAAAAAGATCAACAAAAAATCTACCTATATTCTATGAGGGAGACTTTAGTGGGGTCGGCTCTCCTATTTTTTTAAATTAAAATTAAAATTAAAATTAAAAATTCACAACCACCACACAATGCAACCGACTATAGATGAAAATAGCTCACATTGTGATTTTAGTTACCCCTATTGCTCAAAACAAAATCGGTTCAACTTGACGAGTCTAGTGGCGTAGGGATTTTTTTTTCAAAAGTGTGGAATAAAATCCCGCTAAAATATGTCGCGTCGGACAATTTGGTTTTAAAGATTTGGTAGAAACTGGAGCAAATATCGAAAATCGTACACGTCAACTTCATGAGAAATTTTTGAAGGGTATTGTAAAGGAGTTTTCAAATATCTATTTTATTTGGCACGGCACCGGTCCAAATTGTGTTTTTTAACCAGTGGCGCACCCAGGATTTATTATGGGGAGGGGGGCGAACCTCCTTGGAGTTGAGTTTATAAGTAGGAGGTCCGGCAAACTTTTTGTAAACGAGCATTTTCTCATAAATATAGTTTCAAAATTTAAGGATTAGGATTATTATTAGTAAGAATTTTCATTTTTTAGCCCGCTTCCCTTTGTTGAAAATTTAAAAATATCACTTTTGGTCGAAATAATTGCAAGGCGTAATAAATTTGTGATTATTCGGAAAACAATTAATTTTGGCCAAACCACTTGATCAATTAAGACGCTTTATGGCTCAAATAACGTGTGGGTTCGTGTGGTATCAAAACTGCGCCCTCCAGAGGAGAATGTACAAAAACTTTTTTTTCGAAAAAACTATTCGGTCAATTTTTATGAAATTTTTGCAAAAGTGACCCCTAAACTAATAGTATATTGTTTTATTAGGAGTAAAATAAGTCTTTTTTTCTATTTTGCGTCTATAAAATAGTATATTAAAAAACTAGTTTCATAAGTCGCATAATGTAGCACGTGTTCATTTTAAAATACGAACCGCGTAGTGGTGAGTATTTTAATAAACAACTGCTTCTATCGACTTATGAAACGAATTTTTTTATACTATTTTTTCTATTTTGCGCCTTTTTATCTATTTAAAATAAAATATTGTAGTTTTCAATTTTAGGAAATTCTCTAGTAGTTGGCAACTCTAATGTCAGGATTGTCAAATCATTAAATAACCTGTAAATCTCTTGGTAACTGCAATTTTAAAATTAACAGTGCTACCAACTTCGAAAAGATATATTCACCTGCTATAAACGAACTACCAGAGTAGACAAAGCTATAAAAGCACTCAAAACAGTTCTTTTATAGAAGTGGGATGTATCTATTCGAAATTGATAGCACCGAAGTTTATTGGTTTTAAAATGACATTTGCCAAGTGATCTGTAGGTTATTTGATGATTTGACAAACAAACGAAAGTACAAGCGCATCTATGATTTTAATTCAAACATAATTTTAGAAATCTTCAGGCCGAATTATAACCCACCTAAGCATAAGTTTCAACAATATGGTCACAATATTCGATGATAAAATCATTATTTAATATAAACAAGGGAGTGGATATTAATAAATAACTTCGAGAATTAAAAAAAAGAAAATAAAATAAAGGCTATACTCCTTAAAAGGCGAGAGCACTTACTAATGAACAGTTCGATAAATTTTTAAACGAAGCTTCTCATGAACAGTATTTGGGCTAAAGAGAATTCCTTCCTTAACTTTGTAAAGGCTATTTTGAGGTTTACTGGACTACTTCTACAGCCCTTATAAATTATTATTTTAAAATAATTCTTCCAGAATTTAAAAATGCAATGATTAATCTACAAAACGGCGCAAAACTTAAAAAAAAATTACGCATTTTTTATAGTTCTTCTTTAAAAATTGCGCTTTTATGTAATTTTTATTAGAATATTGTAGCGGAACTTTTTGAGATATTGAAAATCCGGTTGCGCCGTTTTGTAGAACATACATTTATCTACATTTATGTATTTTTTATTTATTTATATTATTTTTTATATATTAAATAATAAAAGTGCTGCATGTAGTCCAGTATTTGTCATTTTGCACATAAAATTTTGTTTATTCGATTTTATTCAGTTTGTGGGCGACGGAAAGGGGCGGCAAAATATGCATTGTTTTTAAAATTGTTTGTATTATTAAAGGGTACTAGTTCTAAAAGGATGTAACTTATTTTGAGGAAGACTATTTTGAACACGCGGTTTAGGTTAAAGGTAACTGTTTTCTACATATTAAATAGTTAAAAACCATTTTTGTATTTAGATCATTTTGTTGTTTGGAGTTTCGGGTGCTTGTCGTTGTGACGAGTTGTTCACATTTCGAGACACAAACAAATCACGATCTTTTAGAATAGTAGAAGAAAGCTTTTTAAAAATGTACAGAAAATATCGGCCTTTAGCCACAAAAAATATGGAACATAAACGATTTTTTATTAAATATGCTAATGGGAAGTGTTATCGATAGGGAATACATAAAATTGGTAACGCTTCTAGGGATTTGGCGCCTTAATTGAAATCACATCTATAAAACAACATGGAGGTCTACTAGTGTAGTGGAAGGACATATCGAACAATCTCTATTCAAGAAGAAAGATGTAACTCAAAGAATTTTAAATCCTGAGAGACTTACATATAAAACTTTATATACAGGGTGTCTCTGAAAACTTCAAATGTCGATTATTTGAAAACCAATTTTTTTTTCAGAAAAATAACCGAACACTTTTCATATTTGGTGTAGATCTTTATAAACTACAGATCTATTATTATCATTTTTTTGAGATTTTTTGGTAGCCTCTAATGGGTAATTTTCAATAGGGATGAAGATAAACATTGTCTAAACTTTGCAAGGGTTAAATATCAAAGCTTTATTCTTTTAAAATAATATTCTTTACTGTATTTTATACAAAAAAGATCCGCTTATTCTAATCGCCGTTACCCAAAAAACGCATTTAAGATACATTTGCCAGCGACATACGCGGACGACGGAAACGTCGCGCTTAGGAACGCTGCTAGTTTACTGCATGTTGCTAAGCAAAATATTCCGATTAGCGTTTTGGTCGTCCGTGAGGGAAAATTTGAATGCGTTTTTTGGGCAAACGGTGCATCCTAGCGAGTTAGAATAAGAGGACCTTTTTTGTCTAAAATAAAGTAAAGAATTTTATTTTGTAAGAATAAAGCTTTGATATTTAACCTCTGCAAAGTTTAGACAATGTTTATCTTCAACCCTACTAAAAACAACCCTTTAGAGGCTACCAAAAAAATCTCAAAAAAATGATAATAATAGATCTAAACTTTATAAAGATCTGTACAAAATTTGAATAGTGTAATGTAAACCGTTTGGAAATAGTAGCGAAAAAATATACTTTTTGGCAGCATCTTCAAAGAGCTGTAACTCTCTTATAAAGGAAGTTATACTAAAATGATTTTTTGTCATTCTACTTATATTCACCTCTAGTATCACCTCTTCAGAGATTAACGGGTGAACCGTAAACACCCTGTATAATGATATATCATTTGAAAGCTGCTTATAATAGGAATTCAACGGTAAAAATTAAATAAAATTGATAATTCACAAATTTTAAAAAATCTAAAGTCTGCGAGAAAATTTCTTTTTAATTACATATAAAATAATTTTATTTCTAAATAAACAATTAAAGTAAATGTTCGAAATATTTTCCAGAATATTCAAAGAAGAAAAAGAAATACCAAATTAATTTATTTATTGACATTTTGCAATTAAATTAACTTATTCATGAAAACCAAGTAGGACATCTTACCTTTAATTTATTGTTCAGAATTTAATAATTTGCTAATTAAAAAAATAATTTTTGCCTGGAAGTGTTAATTTAAAAAATTTTAATTTATTTATTGCAAAAAATTTCTATTTTTTCTGTAAAACGAATCGATTAATTTTAATTTAGTTTATACCGCTTTTGCCCTTTAAGAAATTTTGGGGATAAAGCCCCCCCGCTTAAGGGAGCAAAGAGAGAGTGCTTAAATTGATCTTATAATGTGTCCCCCTAAATAAAATCGACGTGTTCGGTTATTTTTTTTTTAAAGAAAATTAGTTATCAAATAATAGATATTTGAAATTTTCAATGAGACTACCTGTATATCTACTCTATTTTGAATTCCATTATCTTCTTAAAAAATTTGGGTTTCGTACACTACAAACAAGTCATATAATACGTTAACTAGTTACATTTGCCTAAGACTTAGGGGTAATTTTCCATAATTTTTAGGATAATTTAAATTAAAAAAATATAATTATAATGGGTTTAATGCTACGTCTGGCTCTAAGTAATGTTTTATTCTTCTACTCTAATCAATTCTGGGGAGAAAGGGCTAATTTTAAAATTCTTATTTGTAAATGTATACTTAAACCTGAAAAAGGAATAAGAATGTTGTTAAAGTTTTTTGTAAAATTAATTTTAATTTTTAGTTAAAATTTTGAAATTTAAATTCTTATATTTGTATTAGAATCAGAAAGTTGTTAAAATATGAAACATTTAAAAAAAGTAGCACAAAAGTTTCAGATAAAGTTGTTTGGGCCCGGCGCCTTCACCAATAAATAAATTGACGTGAATACAAATATTAGAGCTACGACATTAACAAAAACTATTGTATCAAAACACATGATTTTTTAAATACGCAGCTAACCGATGAAGCAGTTTTGTTCATCTGAAAAGTCTCTGCAGTCGTAGTAATTATCACATCGCAGGGTGGAGGCAACGCAAGCCCCATCGGCGCACTGGAACCATTCGGGCTCGGCGCATGTCCCTGGCCAAAGGGGCCGTAATACACTAGCATTATTTTTGATAGGAAAAATGTACAAGAAAAAGAAAAAGTTCGGTTTGTCTTTTAAAATTAAATATTATTAAGGTGACTTACCACAATCGCGCTCATCGGAATGATCACGACAGTCGGGTGTGCCATCGCAGTATCTACTGATCGGTATGCACAAGCCATCATTGCAGGAGAATTCTGAAGAACTGCAAGGCTTGTTGGGTATGGAAGGACAATCGTATTCATCTATTCCATTTTCGCAATCTTTTGTACCATCGCATTTGCTTCTAAGCGGGACACAATCGTTGTCGCCGCATTGAAATTCATCGACATTGCACTGTTGAGCTAATAAAATAATAAATATGAACACCACAAATAAACAAAACATCAAAACTTATTTATCACTTACAACATCCCCGTTCATCGGATCCGTCATCACAATCCTCTAATTGATCACAACGGAATTCCGCATTGATGCAAATACCGTTATTACATTGAAACTGATCAGTGGTGCAAGAAGTTGCTGTGTTAAAAATAATCAGCAAATCAATAAAAATAATAAATTAAAATTAAATAATAATGTTGGTGATTTAGGTGTACTAATTTAATGAGTATTTACATAAAGTGAACCATCATGCATCCTTACCCTCAATAAAATATAACAAACTCGGCATACTGTTTGCTTTTACAAAATAAATTTTACAAGAATCAAAGTAAAAATATATTATTAAACAGTATAGCAAATATTTGATCAAGCCTTAAAATGTTCCCGCATCAAAATGTACATACATACACAAACACTAACGCATTTTAGAACCAACAATGTGATACATTAACAAATTAAAGGTGAAGAGATGCGTTAAAAACGCCGCATCGAAACTTCTTTATTATTTAAACCTACCAACCAATCAAAATCAACTACTCGAAACCTGATAATTATTAATTATAATAAATAATTTATTTGGAGCAATTTTACATGATAAAATAACTTTAATAAAGTTTTAAATCTTCACTTTGTTAAAGCAATTTACTTAAAGTTAAACAACTTGTAAGCCCCAGCCAAAAGCTAAAACTGTTTATTACTGTAATATTAAGTAAGGATTTACGTCATTGTAAATTTAAATCTGCTATTAATTAGGTTTTATAATTTAATAAAGCACGTACGAGGGCAGTTATATTCGTCTGAATGATCCACACAATCGGGATAACCATCGCAAAGACGTTGAGCATCAATACACAAGCCACTGCTATTACAGCGATATTCATCAGCACGACAAACTAAACAAAAAATTTTATTCAAAAATACTGCAGGTTTTTTTCAAAAATTAGTAGAAAACATGCCAAATTTTAAGATGAAAATCACTTATCAGATGATAAGAATTTTCGTCTTCACAAATTAAAGCCATTCGTGTTATGTTTTTAGGACAATTTTTGTGTTAGATGTCCATGTCCGTCAAAACTACAACGAGCATTGTTAAACTGAGGAAATAATCAACTACCTACAACGTATTAATGTAACTACTCAACTCAAATGTTATGAAAAACCGGCGAAATTTTATTTAAAAAGCTTCCAGATATAAATATTCAAGAAATATTTCTTGTTAACAGTTTTTTTAATTAAACTTTTATAGAGGGTGAACAAATATACAGAGTGTTTCTAAATTGATGGTCAAGGCTTCTTGTACCCATACTAAGAATATGACAAAAACTCGTAGAAACATATATCCTAAACTCATTTGTTACCGAGACACGCGGTGTTAAAACTTCTTTTTATTTTCTCTAGATCGGCTGAATGAAATAAATTATGCGAATTTAACATTCTAGTGGCGTAGAAACGGTTTAAGGCGATAGAGAGTATAATTTTCAAAAAGCGATTTTTGTGTTATTTATGAATTTTTTGAGGTTTATAGTTTGAAAAAATAAAAAAAAAAACGCTCTGCATTGCTCTGAATTAAAAATAATTCCTTCAGATACAATTTGTATGAATCAATAAGTAGGTATATGAAAGAGTAGTTTATGTAAAATGCGTTTTTATGTTTACATTCTTATTTTACACATGTTACACTCATATATGTGTTGATTTATGAATGAAAATAAAAAAAAATGTTTACATGGTGATTCTTTAGCTCTGTAACAAATTTTGCCACATGAAAGCTGATTCTATTTTTAGAAAAAATATCCTATGAATATACACCCGATTCGTTTTAGTTTTGTTGTTGTGAAGATGTAAAGTTATGTTTTTTTATAAAACTAAAATAAATCGGATCAAATGTTTATAGTACATTTTTTCTTTAATATGGCAAAGTTTGTCATAGAGCTAAAAAATAAAAGAATTATGCATTTTAAGTCAATGCAGAGCATTTATTTAAAATTGTGAACTATAACTATAAATACTCTAAATTTGAATTGTTTTCATACGTCACTGTAAATTTTTCAATTCGGTTTAAATATTTAAAATACAAATACAATTTTCCAATAAAGGGAACTTGTTAAATTTTGATATTAGTGGTATTTATGTAATTTTCTATTTTATACTCCACTACGTTTGCTTAAATCAAACTAATTTTCACAATTGTAGACAAAAAATCAAATAAACAAGATTTAAATTGAAAAATTTTGGTATACTTCATTTCTTAACTAGGTTACTAAAAAATTGTCAAACAGGTTTTGACAGGAACTTTAGGTTATTTTCGCTTTTTAATGATAAAATATGTCAAAAATTATCCAAAATAATTATCCGGTGTAAACCTTGCTAACTTTTAACCAATCAGGGACATTAATTTTTGGCATTTTAGGGCGGAAAATTTAAATCACTCCTCCTAGTTAAAAAAATAAGTATAGTACTTTAAATAAATAAATATGTCGAAGACAATTTATTTTAAATTTTATTTAAAATTGCTCCCATTCATTTTCTATAAAAATTAAAATAAAGTGTTTTAACTTGTTTGTTTATTTAAAACACCTACCAAAAGTATAACATTCGCAAATTTAAGAAATAAATCCAGACTACAAGTTCTGTGAGTCGAATAGCGTTTTCTGCTTCAACAGTGCAAGTGCGCACCGATTGCAACATGTGACGTCATGCACTTTTACGGATTGCTGAGGAATTCACTCGAAGCCGAAAACGAAAGCTCCACTTAGTGCAAGTTTTAGTAAGGACCTCTAACGATAGAATTGCAAATTTTACGTAACCTAACCTAAACTCTTGAAACAACAAGAGCCAAATGACATATTTGGTCCGCCATATTTGCACTGGAACTGTTGCACCGGCTAGCCGAGTCGGTGCCGATAAAGTTGTACTCGGTGCGCACTGAGTGCAATTTAGGTGTAAGCAGAAAACAGCAACACTGGAAAAGTTTGCACCGAAGAAGCAAGCGGAAAAGGACGAACCGACTCAGTGCAGCACTGGTGCGCACTAGTACAATAAGCAGAAAACGCTAAAAGAATCTGGATCCTGGTTACATACGTTTGCTATTACTAAAGTAGGTAACTGTTTGGATGGGATTATTGCGTAATGATGGAAAAAAACAAGAAGGCATGAATTTGTTACCCTGTAAGAATGGAAAATTACTTTTGTGGGTTCTGCTGCAAAAGTACCCAAAAGAAAGGAAAACTTGTAAATACCAACATTCTGATAGCTAATTTATATTTTATCCTCTAAGATTTGAAACTTTTCGTCCTTAGGGGCACTTCTTCAAACTCGTTAATTCCTAAAATAGGAAATTTAATTTCAAAGTGAACTGGAGAAGAACGAGCTATTGAATATCTTCGCCCAAGAATTGGAATCTAAATTCAAAGTGATGTCATGCTTCTACATTAAATTACATTCCTGATTCCAGATGACTAGATGAAATTTTCTTTTCTTTTATTGTAAGTAGATAAATAACGTCCAAGATGTTAAGAAGTAAAGAAAATTAATACAGATGATGCCGTTGCTTGATGAAAAATAGAAAATACCTTAAAAAATTTAAGTCAAGTTTTCTTGGAAATCAAGTTATTATAAATCATAAGATGGGTGAGTTTCCTTCCACTTACAAACTTGATCATAAAACTACTATTCCCTTCGTTCCAAAGAAAAGGTATACATTTTGAAAAAAAATATTGGGATTAACGAAAGTAATTTTTTTGGTCTTTTTGGGAACGTTCTGTTACAAAAAACTTTGTATCTGTTAACTAAACTTTTTGAGCTAACTGGGAATTGATGGCCAGCAAGAAGATGCAGAAGAATTTTTAGAATATATCCTAAATGATGGACTTAATACTAAATTATATAAAAATGTTAAAACCCCCTTAGAAAAAGATGATAATGGGTTTGGTAGTAAAAGAAAATGGCAGCTATTTGATCAAAACAATGAACAGTACGTTACAAGAAGAGATGGGTTAGAGATGGAGATCAAATTACTGATAAAATACAACCATTTTTTATTATACAACTGAATATCGAGAATGCCAATGCTATTAAAGAAACTCTTGAAAAATTCAGTTGGAAAATACTCGAAATTCAAAAATAGAAGAGGAAGTTTGAACATGGTAAGAACTGACTGTTGAGAAACTACCAGTTGTGCTAATTTGGCATTTAAAATGCTTTGATTCTAAACTTGGTAGATGGTAAGATTATTAAACAATCTGAAATTGATAATAATGTACAAACAATATAAATTATTTGCAGAGATTTATCCTAATGGTAAGAAAAATTTCTAAAGGTCACTCTGAAGGGTGTTTCGTTCGCGGTTCAGCAAACATCAGAGTTAGAAATTGGAGCAAATTTATGGGGTAATTCTGAACAAAAAATTTAAATTTGACAGTTATTCTGATGTCAAAAAAACGCTATTCTGTAAACTTTACTGTAACTTAACAGCAATGTAAATGACATTTTCGGTGTTAAAATGCATTGTACATCTATATAATATATAATTTTGATCAATTATAGATTAATGTATTATTACTATTTTGATCGATGTTATATTAACACCTAAAATGTTATATTAAATAACCGTTAAGTTACGGTAAAGTTAACAGAATAAGGTTTTTGTTACATCAGGGTGGCTGTCAAATTAAAAATGTATCACAAACACATACCCCTACATATGGGGCACCAAAATAATCGTTATAAAATCCTCTTTTTAAAAAGTCGAATGACCCGGCATCATTGCGTTTAAAAAAAGTGAGATATTTGATAAAATCTTCATTAACTAAGTTTAAAAATTAATAGTTCAAAAACCACTTAAATTTTTTTTCAAATTACAATTTTATTTAGGTATTTAAATTATTTAGAATTAGTTTTGGTACTTTTCACCGACTTCGAAAACCTTTTTTTTTTCTTGAAAAAATTTTACAAAAAAAATAAAAACTAATATCTCAAAAATACTTCTTTTTTAAACGTATTTTAAGCCATGAATAAAAATATAGGATGTTACATTTAAAAAAACAAAGTTCATGGTGTTTCCGGTTAAACCGGAAGTGATTTCGAAAATAAAAAATGCACATAAAATTTGTTTTTTTGAACCATAGAACATAGCCAAATTTCAAATTTTTTTATTCATAAATAAAAAAGTTATCGAGGTGACCCGCTTTTCATTTCCACCCGGTATATACATACAGGGTATTCCAGACCACCCGTACCACCTCTTTATTTCGAGAACCCGTTGTCATACAATGATGAAAATAAAAAATTACCACCAAAGTGAACCTAAAGAATCTTTTAGTATCATTCGAAACTTCCAAAACAAACCGGAAGTACACGAAACCGGAAGTAACTTTGAAATTTTAAATGGCAACCTAGGTCGAGTATGGTATTGTTAGAAAGGTTTTTTAAAAAGAAACAACCTTTATTAAAATATTTTTTTAATATCTTGCAAAAATAACAAATTAAACGAAAAAAAAATATCCAAATAAGTTACTTGTGGTTTCGGATACTTCCGGATTGTTTTGGAAATTAAAAGATTCTTTAGGCTCACTTTGGTGATAAAATATTTCTTTTCATCAATGTACGACAAAGGTTTCTCGAAATAAAGAGGTGGTACGGGTGGTCTGAGACACCCTGTATATACTTTCTTTATGGAAAGTTGAATGAACAATTGCACCTTCACCTGCGGTGGCTACCCATGAAAAATACTATTTCTAAATTTTATTAATAATCATCTAGCCGATTCAGAGAAAATAATTAAAAAAGTAAAAATAAATTTCAACTTTCAACCCCCTGTTTCGGACTTCATATCGAACTATTATCTTATTTTTACTTGTAAGTTCTGACCACCATTTTAAAAACTATGAATTTTTTGTAGCAAAGAACATAAATTACTAAAAAATATTAATTATGAGGATGATTTTGAAATTCGCATGATATTTGCGGATTTACTCATAATTTTTTTTCCATTGAAGCCTTTTTAAAATTTCTTTTTTTGGTACACAGAAGAGTTTTGTGGCTAGTAATTTCTTCTTGTTTTGTTTTGGTAAGTCAAACAAAAAACTCATACGTCACCAGTAAAACGGGTTCTTTACAAAATATGTTCGCTTATCGGTGTTTTCCACAAAAATAAAAAAAAAACTAATTGAAATATGTAATATTTTTTTCCAAGGCCAGCAATAATTTAAGGTATAAACGTAGAGGTAGACCAATTTGCCGACTATTGCCTTAAAAGGAAAAAAAAATAAACTGAGATATGCCTGATTTTTTTCTAATTTTTAGTATGTTTGATCTACAGGCTAGCGCAACCGGAAAAAATGGTCTAGTAGGAACCTGTAGATTGTGCGTTTAGAATTTAGACGTACGGTAGGCAATCTGGGTTATCCCACATTTTTCTTAAATAGAAAAAAATGTTAATATGGAAATATACATTAAATATTTGTTGCTGGAAGTTTTAGTTCAAAAATTTCGTCGGTTACGAAAAATACTATCTACTAAAAATCGTTCAAGGACGAAACATACTAGAACAGTTGTGTTCATCAGATTGATCATAACAATCATGATAACCATCACAAACCCTCTTATCGTCAATGCAGACACCATTTCCACAAGTAAACTCATTAGAGGCGCATCGATGAACTAAACAACAATAAATTAAATTATTGTAATCATCAAATCATGCTATTATTAAAGATAAATGAAAATGTTCCAAATATTTTGGAATAAATTACATGCGGATATAAAGAAGAGAATATTAACATCACCATGCGTATTGTAGTGTTGTTACACAAACCTACTGAAGATGTAAGGACCAAAATACATCAAGTCAAAAAATCTACCTACAGGATCGTTTAGTTTAAGAGTAATACAGGGTTGTTTATTTTGATGAGGAAATGTGGATTTAACGAGCCTAGAAAATGTTTTACCACAGTTGTGCTCGTCTGAAGAATCGGCGCAGTGGATAGTTCCGTCGCACCTCGCTTCTTCGGGAACGCACCCTCCCGAAGAGCACCTAAATTGGTAGGGGGCGCAAAGATCGCAATCGGCCTCGTCGGAGCCGTCGAAGCAGTCGAAAATGCCGTCGCAGAGCGTCGCGTTCATACAGTGGCCGTCGTTACATCGGTGCAGGCCGGGATTGCAATCTACAGAAGAGGCACGCCAGACGTTAGCAAATGAAAAAAGCAACAAGTTGTTGCTAAAATATATGCGTGAATTTTTCAACTAACCAACGCTGCAGTTTAACTCATCCGATTCGTCCTGGCAATCATCAATTTTGTCGCAGCGGAAGCTTGATTCTATGCACTGGCCGTCGTTGCACCGGAATTGGTTAGGTCCACATGTGACCGCTACCACAAAGCATAAGCCAAATAAAAATATAATTATTTCATAGTTATTTTAATTTAAAATTATTTAAACGAATAAATGATACATTTTAATTATCACATAAATAATTGTTACTAAGTTGACCAATTATTGTTAGTTAACAGACACGCATGGAGAAATACTTCCGCCTTAAGCAGAGTACAAACCGATAAGCAAAAGGGATAAATCGTTGTGTAAACCTAGAATTTAAGATCAACGATGGGTACCAACCCCTCACGATTTAAATTTTGAGGACATACAATCGGCTTGCAACCCCAATGGAACAGATATCGTACTAGAGAATACTAATTTGGAATTACTACTCCTCCAGGCGTGTTTACACTCAATGTGACATTTAATATATATTGAGTAGCAATAATGACCCATAGTAAGCACGATTATTAATTGTAATATTGCATTTAGCAAAACTGGATATTTGATCATTTTTTTAGAATCAACTTTGAACTCGGTAATTAAAAACAACAGGTTGGGTAAGCTGGAAGCTAATTTTTTTGTATTTATATCGTGTGTTATTTAAATAAGTTATATGGGCTAAGAAAAAAATTATTGAACTAAAAGAAATCATTTTCACTTCCGTTCTTACCGGAAATGACAAAAACTTTCTTATTTTAAATATAACACCCTAGTTTCTTGAACATATTAATAAACATTGGCACGTTAAATAGCTATTTAACTATCAAGTGAGGTAATAAAGGCGACTAAAAAGTGAGATGTTAATGCTTCCGAGTTTTTAATCGCCCATTACCGCACGAATTGGCTACAATACTTGACCGCAACTCGCTAAAAGAAAAAAATATTTCTTATAAAAGTTGTGACATTTAGATTTTTCTACAAAGGGTGTCCCAAGATTCAGTTTAGAGTCCATAAGTTGAAGAGATAAAAAATCAAACCAAAAAATATTTAATGGAATTAAATTGGCATTCCAATTCCATCTTTAAAATATTGTTTACTTCGACCAGTCTTAAAAAGACATCATCAACTTTTTTTCAAATGACATTCCCTACCTTTATTATATACAGGGTATCTCACTTTTTTCCAGCAAAATTTTTTTTAGATAGTAAAAGTCATTCTGCACAAAAATTTTCCAATGAACTATTATGTTTTTTCGACTCCTTAAAGAGTTACAATTTTAAAATTTCAAAAATTTTATGATTTTTGTTGGACATCCTGTATAAATTTCATTTTATTTTATTTAAATCAAGTATTCTTTGCATTTTGTATATCTTTAAGCCAATAAGGTGCTAAATTTTAGCGAGGGAAATTTAACCTCGTCGTTCCCTTATTTTTTTTTAAATACAGTCAATAATGTTCAAAAAATTCAATTTGGCAAAGAAAAAATCCAAATAATAATTAATTTAAATAAAAAAAATATAATAAGAAAGAATATTATACAGGGTGTTCCACAAAAATCATGAAAATTTATCAATTTTAAAATTGCTGTAACTTTTTAATGCGTCGAAAAAAAATAATAGTTCATAGGAAATGTTTTGTTCAGAATGACATTTACTACCCAAAAAAAAGTTTTGCTGGAAAAAAAGTGAATCACCCTGTATAATTAAGCTTTTATTTATAAGAAACAAGTACTAAAATAAATTATAATAAATGTTCAAAATTAGCTCCTGCACATTGTACACAAGCTTCAAAATGTCAAAAACGATTTTATTCATCTTTCATCTATTTATACATATGAACAGAACAAAGCCACATTTGAAAAATATCTTTATTGACATTTGGTGATTACAATAGAAAGAAAATACTCAGAATACACATTCTGTGTATCAAAAATAGAAAAATAACATACTGTTATATTTAGTATAAAGTTGAGATTTCATCACTGTTAACGAAATTAGGGGGTTGGCTTCTTAAGGGTGGTCAAAGCCAATAATATTTTAAGGATGGAATTGGGTGCCAATTTGATGCCATTAAAAACATTTGTTGATTTGATTCTTTATCTCTTCAACTAACGGAGATATGCCGTATAAACTGAATCTTGGGCCACCCTGAACATGTGATTTTTTTCATCGGAAATGTACATAAAAGTCATCCCCGTAATTCTGATAACTTAAAAAATCGTTGGTGAATATAACTATCGTGTTTTAATATAAGGCTATCTTGGATCAATTTTAAAAATAGTTGTGTAATGAAATCGCTCATTAAATACAAGACTGTCATAACTCAAAAAGGCACTTTGCAGTTTTTTACCTCAAAGTGTAGATTTTTTAATATTTCTTAAAAACAAGAATCCATAGCTGAAAAATTAATCTATAGAAATGTGTTAAGTGAATCACAATAATTCATCACTAAAGTTGAATTTTCCTAAAAATCGTTTTTTTCAGTTATGACAGTCTTATATTTAATGAGCGAAATGTCATTTAGGAATAGAGTTAATTACTCTATGATTTTCATTCATTTTGATTACAGTAATGACTACTAAACCAAACTTTAGGTTTTACCTTTATGCTTGGTGTCATAGTATTGGGAATAAATCCTCAATTTTATTAGGAGATATCATGCCATTAAAAAAATCAAGATATTTGCAAGAAACGCATTTGGAAAAATATAAAAATTAATATCTCAAAAACAGCCAAAGGAATTTCATAAATTACAATTTATTTTATGTATCTAAATCATTTGAAAGTTTTTTTAGTTGGTTTTATTACTTTTTTGCAAAAAAACGTACTTTATTTGAAGAAAAAACTTTCTTTCGTCACAAATTAAACTTACCAATGTTTAATAAAATTAAAAAATAGGGTGTTACATTTAAAACAAGAAATTGTTGTAATATCCGGTAAAACCAAAATTGAATTTTTTAGTTCAATAAATGCGCTTTCCATTCCCCTATAAAATACAAAAATTTCAAAATTTTATTTTCATAAATAAAGAAATGACAGAGTTGGCTCTAGTTTCATGTACACCCAATTTCAGGATGTTCCACTTTATTCCAGCAAAAAAATTTTTAAGATAGTAAATGTAATTCTGAACAAAAACTTTCCTATGAACTATTATGTTTTTTCGGCTTCTAAAAAGTTAGAGCAATTTTAAAATTGCAAAAATGTAATGATTTTTGTGGGACACCATGTATAAATTTCATTTAGGTTTAATTTCTTTTATTTAAATCAAGTACGCTTTGAATTTGTATATCTTTAAGCCAATAAGATGCTAAATTTTACCGAGGGAAATTTAACCTCGTCGTTTACTATTTTAAATACAGTCAATAATGTTCAAAAAAATCAATTTGGCAAAGAAAAAATCCAAATCATAATTGATTTTAATAAAATATATAATAAGAAAGAATATTATACAAGGTGTTCCACAAAAATAATAAAAATTTATCAATTTTAAAATTGTTGTATCTTTTTAAGGAGTCGAAAAAACATAAATTTTTGTTCAGAATGACATTTACTATAAAAAAATTTGCTAGAAAAAAGTGGGACACCCTGTATTTAAGTTAATTAGCAAACATTTTAGCAAATTAGCAAAATAATTTATAACTTCAATACATATTTTTGCCAGAAATTTCCTATCTTTAGCAAAAACTTTATAGTTTGCAGGGTTGCATTTCTGGATTTAGATAAATAGGGTCATATCGACTTATTTTTAGGTGTACTGTTATGGGATACCTTGCATTTTAGAAACTTCATCCACAAAATTGTTAATACATTTTTAATAATAAAAATTTTAAAAGAATTTTGGATATCTATTTGTGATAATATTGTTTAACAATGGTAATTTTATAAATTATATCGTATTCTAATCATGAGATTTATGGGATTTGAGTAACATAATTGTTAATAACTTTATCATTATTATAAACATTTATACAAAATTGTGTACATTTATTTGCGATAGTACAATTTATCAACAGTGCAATTTTACTCAGAAAACTCCAATAGAAATATACAATGTTGTTAATTTTGTAAATGGTTTGCTTAATTTAGCAAGGTGAGCACAAAACTTTTATTATTATAAATATTTAATTATTAATTAAATTATGGACATAAGTTTAAAACATAAAAAATTAAAATATTTCTAATTCTCCAACATTTTATTAAGTAAAACAAACTACCCTTTGGACATTTGAGCAATTATCGTTTTAAGAGAGTAGTGGGTAAATGTAGGCGCTTCGTTTTAAAATTCAGTTGATAATTGCATTTTTCTATTTTTGTTTATGGGTAGTGAAATTTAATTTTTTAAAGATGTCAATCAAAAATGACAAGTCAAATGCGTAATAACTTTTGATAACTGTTTCTGGACCTTAAAAAATAAGTTAAAATGAATTATTCCTGATTCACAAAAATAACTCATAGCTAATGATAATAATAAATTAATGGAAAAACATGTGATTTTTGCTTTTAATTTTATTATTAAAAAAAATACAAAAATGACAATTTTTAATTCGATTTCAAGTTTGACTCCCTGGATACATCAAATATTTTCTTTAGTATTTATACTATGCTTTAGAATCATCTCATTTTAGTAATTTAACGTTTTCAAAAATATTGATAAAAATTAATCTTCTGCTTGGTTTATCGTGCTTACTTTGTTTCCTCGGGATAATAACATGAAAAGTATAAAATATTCTTTTTTTATATTTTTAATAAATATTATTTTAAGTACATAATTAATCAACTCAAAATAGTAATAAAAAATAATTATTTATGTTTTGTCATCATTTACTTATTTAAACATAAATTGCATTTAAGCAATAAGCTGTATCCACTAATATACCAGAATTTGAACAACACAAACATCCATTCATTCTATGTATAATTCTAACTAATCTATAACAATTACACAAGTACATAATTAAATAAGCATATTCTTTATAAGAAGTTGTCATAAATTTATAATTTATTTATAATAATATATCTATTTCCGAACGATTGATAAAAGTAAACAAGCATTTGATTTTATAAACTATAAAGTTGTTTAGAATAACTTATAAAATAACCAAGATTGAAAATACGTATATCACGGACTGGATATCAGGTGTGAAAAGGAGCGAAACAAATCGTGGGTATGTTTTGAATGGCACAACCCATTTTAAAATAATCAAATTTGATTGTAAATTGGTTTTGAAAAGTAATCAAACATTTATAGACTGCATCATAAAGTAGGTAGGTAATAAAATTGGATGAGATTATGGTTAGGCCAAGGAAAGAAAAGGTCACTCGGTATCTGGATTAAGCTAGTTAGATTAAAAATCGTTCTAAAAGGAAAATATAGTTACAATAAGGAAATACATAATGTAAAACCATTAAAAAATTGGAAATAAAAAAAAGGTTTAATTTATACAGGTGCCCAAGCTTTCCGCTACGTTGTTAGAAAAGATTTTTTCAGTACTCTACGAATAGTCCCCAACAATGTAGCAGAGAGTTTGGGAGCCACTTTGGGGAGACCTTGTAATCATAATTAAAAATTAATAACAAGAACAAATTTTCTATGTGAAATTATAAAAAAAATAAATAAAATTGGATTTATGGTCCTTTTTAAGAGGATATGGAGTCTACAAAATTGCAAGTGTTTTTAACTGTTTTTATCTATCAAACTACGCGAATATGTATTGATTAAACAATCCATTGGAGAACTTATTTTTTTCTTTGATTTTTTTTAAATAGGAACATAGGTCGAGTTGGGTATAACTTTGATTGGTTCTCCAAAATTCAAAAATTTTAAGTGTAGACATTAATTTTCTGTCACAGAAGATTATATAATAGAACTGGAATGATAAAGTACTTATTGATATAATATAATGTTTTTGTGAAAGTTTCGGCTTTCAAAAACAACTCAAAGAAAAACAACTCAAAAACTACTCAATTTGTAGATTAAACATGACAAGAGTGGGTGTTTAGAATCTAAAAGTGTTTTGTACATATTATAGACCAAATTCATGAAACAGTAACAGATGCGATTATTTATAATAGTTATTAATGACCTAAAATTTACTGAAGTAATTATCTTGTAAACCAATCATGCATTTACTGCTACTAAAATATGTACTTACAAACTTACACATAAATTTTCTAATTAACAATAGAATTTACAGATGTTGTTTGTTTCTATTTATCCTCTGTTTCTTCTCAACTGGATGTCAAAAATTACCCTACGCTACTGCTTTAATTAACATAATCACATATTTAAACAGACGACAGTAACATTGGTTTCTTTATTTTGTGTTTAAAAAGTGTTGAATGTTTTAAATACGTTAATTGCCAGGTTATCTACAGGTTAGACACATTTTCGAAATAATAAATTACAAATTAGTCTAATTTACGTGAATACTCTAAAATTTAGATATAAATTGTTTTATAAAATAATTTATTTTACTTACAATTAAAGGTTTAAACTACAATAATCAGCTAAATGTAAGACTAACACATTGCATATGTTGTAAAATTCTTGGAAATCGAGATAAGTAATCGGTATAATAAAAATTCTAAAAACGTTTCCAAATATTTAAATTACAGTTTCAGGTCGTTGATATTGTTGTTATAATAACGTTTATCTTTACGATTTTCTAAATTTGTATTGATTTATTGGCTGGTTGTGAAATGTTTGGAAGTCTAAGTTAATGATATATGTATTTTCAAGCTTCGTATTAACTTGAAATTAATGCAAATAAATGAATTCGTTAGACCACTTCTTATAAAAATAATTGTTAGTATAAGGAGCAAAACTTCTAAAATTACACACCAATTAAAATTATATACGATAGGAAATATTGAATCTTTTGTTATTTACTAATATATCATATAAAATCAAATAATTTAATCAAGGTTCATAATGAAAAGTACACGAAAAATCCATTAGAAAACGAGGTTGAAAAAACTGAGAAGTAATAATAAGTATTCTACGTGAGCTTGCATGTATCTAAATCGATTATTTAACAATAAATAAAACCATTTCGCATAAACACAATACGCAATAGAATTTTAAACAAACACTTACATACTCACACCTACAAGTACATATTTATATAAACGTTCCTTCTCATACGTACATACATACAGTATACAGTAGTTTCACACTAGAGCACATACAGAATCGGACGTGCCGTTTCAACTTAAACTTGCGTCGAAAATACAGTACGAAAAAATGTATATAAAAAACTTCTAGTTACCAGACGCAATTGGACAATTTTCCTCATCGTTGCCGCTAATGCAATCTTTATAACCGTTGCACCTTTTGTATCCCATGATACAGAATCCAGCTCCGCATTGAAATTCATTAGGCGCACAAGAACCTAACAACTCTTCCTAATTAAACTCCAATCGAAAAACTGATTTGAATTAAAAATTAAATGCGGTTAGAAAATCTCATAATGCACATCACAAACAAATCTTAACATCCTTTCAAGTAAAAACAAGCAAATTTTATTTACAACGTAGTTATCCCATGCACAAAGCGACTCCTTGATGATATGAGTTTGATGATTTTGTACAAGAAAATCCCAAAATACTTTGCTTAAGTTTACCTTTTGTTATTTCTGTTGTTTGTGTTATTTCTGTTGTTTCTGTCTTTTCTTTTATCTCCGCCGGTATATCTATATTTTCTTTACATTGTTCATTGAAACATATATAACCACTTATATTTTTATTATACGTTTCTTTTTCATTGATACCATTAACATCATCTAATACTAAGCATGCTTCAATTAATTTTTGTCAAATATAGGATAATTAAACATCGAACGACGACAAACATGAAGCTTAGAAGAAAGTATTAAAAGAAACAGAACCAGAATATAAAACAACATTGAAAAAATTAATAAAAATAATTTTTAGAAACTTTCCTTAATTAAAAATTGTTCCCAAATTTAAATTTTTGTTAAATCAAGCTCTGAAATTTAGTTAAATAAAGAAAATCGGCAGGAAGATTCTATAAAAAGTTTAAGCTTCTCAGAGGACATGAAATTAATTAATACGATTTTCATACATTTATTATATTTCGTTTAAAAACATCACATACCCAACGAAAGTTTTACTAATTAAATTTTATACAATCACGCGCAAATATATCGAGAGCACAAAAGAAATATTCTAACCCAATGGTAAGCGTTCGCAGACACGAGATCACACGAAATTTGAAAGAAATGAATACGACTTAATATGCGAGCGTTGTCGTTTCAAATTTCGTGTGATCTCGTATTTGTAAAAGCTTGCTATTGGGTCAGAATATATCTTTTATGTTCTCGATATCTTTGCGCGTGATTGTATATTCGTAAGTAAAAAATTTCCTATTAACTCTTTCGACTGCTAAAACAGTTACACCTACTTCAAAATTTTAATGATTTTTTTGATGGTTTTTTATTTATTTTAAATTTTCTTATTAAAATCAAGTTTGTTTGGAGTTTGTCATTAAATTTTACCAAATAATATACACTAATGTTAGTGCGGGAAATTTAAAAGATTTCTCTTAGTTTAAAAAAAATAATAGTATTAAAAAAAGCTATCGGGTGGTTCTGTACGAACTTCCGGTATTTGTACGTAGGAAGTTTTTATTCAAAAGTTGGAACTTCAAACTAGTTTGAAGCGTTAGAACTAACTTGCTTAATAGCAAAGTTCGAAAAAAATTTCAGTTCATAAACAGTTCGACTTCGGAAAAATATCAGGTTCGAACATAGTTCTAGTTTGGAAAAGTTTGGGTTCAGTAAAGTTTGAGGTCGAAAAGAGTTCGGTGTTGTGCAATTTAAAATTTGGGTGACATCATTGTATTTTATAAAAAGCCACAATTTTAAGTAAATATATTGAAAAGACCAACATTTCATTGACTTATCTCGAGTCGTTCCGAAGATCAATCAAAATTAAATTTTCTAAAATGCTTTGCGAAGTTATATGTAGATTATCATTTAAAACTTAACAAGAATTATATGAAAATAATTATTTATAATGTTCCAGCTATAATAAAATAAGTTATAACTTCATCGACTAATTGGGTGTGAATTACATCAAGTTGGAATATTATCGAGTTCGAATTTCGCCGAATTCGAACTTCATCGACTTCAAACTTATGAAAGTTCGAACTTTAATTATTATGTCGAACTAAAGTTCGAACTTTGATTATTATGTCGAACTAGAGTTCGAACTTTTTATGTTTACAGTTCGAACTTTAAGATCAAACCTCAAAAAGTTCGGGTTCGGTTAACAGCAATTATTATTATTACTATCGGGTAAAGACAAAATCCAAAGTATACTTGATTTAAATAAGAAAAATCATAAAAATTATGCAGGGTGTTCTACAAAAATCATACAAATTCTAAAATTGCAGTAACTTTTTTAGGAGTCGAAAAAATTTTTAGTGCATATAAACTTTTTTCTTACTATTTCATTACCCATACCGGGTGTAAACGAAACATGGATTCCAACCGTTAAAAATTTCGAAACGGTTTCGGTTACGGTTTTTAAATCAATTTGTCTGTACCGGTTTTTAAATTTCTAGTATGAAAAAAAATATGATAAACATACAAATGCAATTTAACCTGAGAAAATGAAATATAACTGAACAATAAATCAATAAAATAAGATATTTTCTGGTTTTAAGAATTCTACGTTCTAGATATCATTTTAAAAATTAAAAACAACATCACACAAAATTCTAATTCCTCTAAATCAGGTCTGTGCAAATAATAAGATTTTATTCGTATTTTAACTCTTACTTTATTACTTAGTTTTAGAATTAATTTTTCGAGTAAACTGTTGCGGGTCGCAGATTGTACAGTTGGTCCCAGTTGGAAGTAGGACAAAAGTAATCACGATCGCGTATTATTTGTCCTACTTCCAACTGGGAGCAACTTTACCTACAGGCCTGCTCTAAATAGTACATATGCAAAATTTACTTGATTTGATTTGAAGTTTTCAGTTTGCAACAAGTAAGTGTTAAAGAAATTCATAGACATAAGTATTTTAGATAATACCAGTAAAAATATGAACAAAATGTCATTCTTTGAACGATTATTTTGAATCAACTATGGGCGCGTTCCAGTAATGAACACTAAAGCCCACGACCACGACTGCAAAATTTTCCCGTTCCACTAGCTCAAAAGGTCACCATTCAACAAACAACCACATAAATCCACGAATAAATACGGTCGCCATAGATGCACGAAAGAAAAAATCGCGGTCTTATGTAGAACGATTTTGCGGTCGTCGTGGGCTTTAGTGTTCATTACTGGAACGCGCCCTATGTGCATCTATCAATCAAAATCTGTTGAAGTTCATATATTTTCTAACAAATATTTAAATTGATATTGGGATCTTTTAAACTGGATAATACTATTGTTCGTTTATTATTTAGTAACTTTTTATTTTCTTATGTTAGATTGACCCCACTGAAGAGAGAGACGGGGATTGTAAGAACTTCCCTCTCTCTCGTTTCCATTGGTTTGATCCTACATATACGGTACCAACATAATCGTTATAAAATTTACTAAAAAAATTGAGTGACCCGGCATATTTTACATTTAAAAAACAAAAGTTATTTAAAAATATTCCTTAAATAAGTTTAAAAATTAATTTCTCAAAAACTACTTGAATAATTTTACAAATTATAATTTTATTTAGGTATTTGTATTATTTAGAATGAGTTTTCATAGTTTATAAAATCTTCGGATGAAGGAAAAATTTTATTTTTATTTTTTTGTAGTTTTTTAAAAAAAATTTAAATATCAAACACATGCTTATTTTCTAATCTTGTTTTAAATTACGAACAAAAAAATTGGGGATGCATTTCAAAAAACAAAGTTGGTGTTATTTCCCCTAAAACCAGAAGTGATATTAGAAAGATTTTTAGTGCATAAAATGTGTTTTCTAAAATCAACGTAGTCCCATGTTTCATTTACACCCGGTATATTTAGAAAAAATAAAAAAAAATCCTTATTTAAAGTATCTTAAACCATACATTGTATATTTCATTTTATGTAAATCATAAAAACGATATTCATGTCTTCAAGAAATTTAAAAAAATAAAAAAAAGTTTCAAACCAATGATTTTTAATTTACTAGTAACACTAGAAGATGAGAAAAAGCAAGAAAAAAAAACGGAAGTATAGTAAAAGTAAGATAATTGAACAAACATTTTTTTATTCCAAATATTTGAAAAAATAAAGAATTGAAGAAAATATATCCTAAGAGAAGAAAATATATCGTAATATAATAGAAGAAGACAAACTAGCATTTATAAAAAAAAGAAACATGAAAAATATATAGTAGTAAAGAAGACCCCATAATTTTGTGCTATATTTCGAATATAGCATTTAGAAATAAACATAGATCAAACGTCACATAAGCAGAAATCAGAAAAATCTTTCGAAGAATCTAATTCTCTTACCACGACAACGCACTTCGTCACTACGATCCTGACAATCAATTTTACCATCGCACCACTTATTTCTATTAACGCAATCGCCATTATCACAAAAGAGCCTATCCACCCCACACTTTTCTAAACAAACTCAACTTTAACCTTCTCAAAATTTGAACGAAATGTATGATTTTTAGTAATTAAAAATCCAACTAACCACAATTATCCTCATCCTCTGAATGCTCACAGTCACCGTACCCATTGCAAACCAAGTCAAGTTTTAGACATGTACCATTGCTACACCTGTACTGATCATTAAGGCAGCATCTCATCTCATCTGATTTGTCGTTGCAGTCGTATTTGCCATTACAAAAGCTTATTTGGTCAATGCAGGTGCCGTCGTCACATTGTCGCTGGTGCAATTCACATTCCCCTTTAGCTACAAGCCGCAAAATTGTGCATGTTTTAAATACAAACCTTTAGAACCCCAACAAAATTTAATTAAATTGGGCTTGGCTCCTAGTTACTCCAAAAATCCTTCACCAAAAACCTTAACCGCTTTGTAATTTTTTACCTTCACCTCGTGTTCAAAAATATGCACATGCATTTATCATGCGCCAAAACCAATTTTTAAATTTTGTTTTACTTTATTAACTTTTTTAAGTAGGAGTATTAAATAATCAACCGTACATTCTATTTTCAAGCAATTCCATTCATCGCTTCCATCTTGACAATTCTTGACGTTATCGCATTTTTTTCGTTCAGGTATACAGAATCCGTTATTACACCTAAATTGGCCAGATTTACATGCTGTAAAAGAAAAACCACGTCCTAAGAAACTACACCAGAGGAACTATTTATCACCAAAAGAAGTATTGTTATACACAATAATTAGAATGAATAAACGAAGTGTAATGTTCAGTTTATGTTAGCGTATTAATCACCATAAATGTTGATCTAGAAGGCCAAGGAACATTTAATAAGCAGAATGGTCAAATCGAGAAAAACGGTTCAAAATGTAGATTATGATATAAACCGTAATTCTGGTGATTTATTCCAGTTAAGAATTATATTCCAAAATATTTGTTGGAGTTGATTGTAATGTAGATGCATGTATTATCATAAGTTTATTTGATGGGTTTTTATTTATATAAAAAGTAAATTAAGGAATATTTATTTGTAATTTTTGTTTAAGTACTTATGTTAATACATGTTTGGAATATCCATGATTTTCATGTATTGAGTGGAAATACTGTAAGGAAGTGAAAGATAGATGAGACGATAGTGTTCAAACACTCGATGAAGAGTATCTAAAGAAGTTTATTGACACATTTAAGAGATGAATGGGGAACTTACGACAATACTTCTCGTCAGACCCGTCACGACAGTCCCGAACATTGTCACATTTCCTGCTTTTCGCAATGCAGGAGCCGTCTCCACACGTGAACTCCGTGCTTTCGCACCGTTTCGTGCCGTCTTAAAAAGTAAAACAAAACGCAAAATACATGCCTTTAAAACGAACTCATTTCCAAGCTAAATTATCATAAATAAAGCAATCCTGATCCAAAACCGATAGCGGCAATTATAAATAAGCTCAAGCGTGACATGCAAGCGATGCAAGAAATTCATTCAGCTTACGTCTTTCTGGACAATTAACTTCATCTTCTCCTCGTCCGCAGTCGTGACGACCGTCGCAACGTTGGGAATGGTCGATGCAATTGCCGTTGTCGCATCTGAATTGTCCCGCCTGGCATTGTGATTCTAAAATGAGAGAAAGAAATAGGTGTTTATCCTGTTTAAAGTCGACACGTTATTATAATACAATTTTAAAAGGATATTGGTAGGAAACATGAGATTTTTCGGTTGAATGGAAGATTTTTACATAACGTGAAGGGGAAAAGATGAGGGTTCAATTTTATAAATTAAGACATATGAGATGTTTTTCCATGTTTTTTCACCCTTCATTTTCTGTTCATCACTACTAAATAGACATATATATTTATAAGATTTTTAGAAATAACGCACGCTTCAAGCCAACTTATTGTAACAGTGACAAACATTGAAAACAAAATAACCACTTTACTTTAAAAAGATATTTCAGAACCTCGGAAATATTTCACGTGTGCAAGTTTTAGATTTTGATTTTCAAAAGCTCAATTTAGAGATTTACTTCGTGAATAATCGCCAACATATGGGTTCAAAACTGGATTACGTAATACATTAAAAAAATAAAAAATGTGTACTGCCATATACCAATTAATAGTAGAGATATATGAGCCTCTTTTAATAGCAAAAAGTTTGTTGAATTATAACATATACTCGATTTCATTAATAGATCACTTTTTCAGCTGCAATTCCGACTCAAATATAGTCGGTGCTTTCAGTTGCGTCTTCGTCTAGCAACACTAAAATCATTTATATTATAACTAAATAACTAAGTGCGTTTAGTGTTATTAGACGAAGATGCAATTGCACCGTCCATATTTGAGTCGGAATTCCAACTGAAACGCGTGATCTCTTTCGTGATTCAGTCAATTCTTTGGAAAATAACATTGGAGAATACCTTCAAGATAACTATGAAAAGTGTTCATTACAACCCAGAAAACAAATTTAAAGAAATCTTAATTTAATTGATCTGACCAGAATCTGGGTATACAGGATGATTCAGACTGAAATAAAAAAAATATTACCAAAGGGAATCTAAAGAATCCAATGGTGAACTTATTATTTTCGGGAACATCCCGGAACTCTGGAACCGAAGGTAACTTTGGTTTTTTAAATGGCAACATAGGTCTAGTTTGGTATTGTCAGATAGGTTTCTTTAAAAAGAAATAACTTTTACTGAAATATTTTTTTTATAATTTGCGTATGGGTAAAATAAGAGAAACAGTTTACGTATTCATACTAATGTGCTACCACCTGGTGATGGTAAGTTTAACTTATTGGTTTACAGGATTCTGGAGTTGAAACCAATATTTCTTACCACTTGAAACGATGCAAACAAAATTATTTTAAATTGAAACCATTGAGGTGACGATTTAAATTATTTTTTTTATAAATTAAAGCGCCACCTTTCGGTTAGCCCACAGCTACCATAAAAATCCTGGTGGCGGACTCCGTTTTGGCCATACGCAAGCTCTTATGGAAAATGTCTCTCTTATTGTATCCACATTCTATGGTATTTACAATATTATATAGTGTGATTATTAAGTTCGGAAAAAATTATAACTGCCGTATTTAATTTTTCTGAGAAAATTTCAGTTTTCAAAATGCTATCATTTACTATAAAACAAATATTGATGATGTCACTGTCAATGACGTCATCATCAAATTTGTTTTAATGAAAATTTCTACTTTTTTACTGATATGTACCATATTTACTACTAAAAAAATATAAATTCAAGTTTTGTTATTTTGGGTGAAATAGTTTTGCATTTTTTAAATATTTATTCATTGGGGACAAGTTTTTGATACATAATTTAAAATTAGAAAAGAAACTTCGAATACTTAAAATTTCTGAAACCCTCAATAAACAAATTTAAAAAAGAAATAAAGTTGACTATGATTTGGGATTAAGTTTGACGATGTGGTGACGAATGATTCGAATAGTCAATATGTAATATTTAAAAAAACCTGTAGTAAACAGTGATTTTTAATTAATGGTTTTATTGTTTTAGTACAACCACCCATCGGACAAAATATTTTATGGCTTTAAACTATTTTATGGTATCCTATTATCTCTAGTTATAGTATTAAGTTGTACTCAATCTGTTACATCGTCGTTATATTTTGCCTCTGTTTTATCGCTGTAATTAAGTGTCTGATGATGCCACAATAAAGACAAAACTAGTTGTAAATTCCGATTTTTATTCATGGTTATAGTTGAGATTCGAACTGTCACATCGTCAAATTAAACATTTTAGGGACCTTGGCGTCATAAAAAAGTGAGAAGTTTGGGCGAAAAATAAATTACGTATTTTTCATTCATTAAAATTTCTTAAAAAACAGTTTTATTACCACGAAAACTCAACACATTAGTGCTTCACACCTTTCTTTATTTTCTTACATTATCAAAATAAGTATTTAAAAATTTTACCCAAGGTAAATACCATCAATATACCATAAATTAAAAAGAATTTGATTATAATCGATCTATTTGCTTATAAAAAATAGCAGTTTTGGCAAAATTTTTATACAAATCTTGAATGGCACAGTTTTAAACCTGCAATAGTTTGTTGTACACCTGACAAATTAAAAAAATCGTAAAATTCCATTATTTGGTTATAACGATCTTTGGATCAATTTGAAAAAGTCAGTAGTTTTCGATTTTCCGATTTATCTGTATTTTGAAAGTTTACTAATTTTTTATATTGAAAAATGCTGAGAAATATTTAATAGTGGTGCCAACAGAGGTTACGATTTTTTAAAATTATTTTTAAAAAACTGACAAAATCCTGTAAATTTTATAAATAAAAAAAACAGATTTCTTTATTGTCTATCTTGAAAAAAGCAGTTTTAGTACCTTTGCACTAAAAAAACTGAATTCGTAGCATTCTAAGGCTAATATTATATACAGGGCGGTGATTATTTCGATGCTCACCATCATATTTTAAAGTGGAGGAGATAGGAGGTCGGTTAAATTAAAGAAAAGTTGCGCATCTTTATGTCGAAAATTAATTTAAAAAAATTGAAGAGGAAATATTTTCTCGTCACTTATCTTGATACATAATATTATTATTATTTAATTCTCAATATCACTCATCATAGATGTGACAAATACCCTTCTAACTCATAAAATAGTATGTAGGCGTCACCATTAAATAACATTCTTTTTGTAGAAATAGTAGTTACCCGTGAATCATTATATTCGTGCCAGGTCTGTGAATAGTAGTATCGGAAATAAACTGTGTAATAAGTTGTGCTACTGTTTACTAGAACACCAGCTTAAAGATTTTATTGGCATTTTGTATTTGACTCAACAGCATAATTCGTCATGCCCAATCCCTCTAAAGGAAAATCAACCGTCGTATCTAATTTCACTAACAACCTTTTTGTAGAAGAAAATCTTTTCAAATGAATTACTAAAATTTTAGAAAAGTTATGTATCTTAAATGATTTTATACATTTTCTTGTTTGCTCTTTGAAAATATAGGCGTCTTATCAATATCTAAGGTTTCCTCTCTGGTAAAACTGTCGAGGCACTAAGAAAGTTTAATAGGTCGTGTTTTTTTTGGTATTGGAAGCGACAAGTCTCAGAAAGGATCAAAAGTTACTGAGAAGCATCCATATTATGTGCAGTTTTAATTTCTCTTTTTGTTTCCACATTTCGCAACTTTCTAAAAAACAAACTAACCTAATCTTTGGTGATCTTAAGCAATTCTTCTAAATAACAAGAACTTTGTGATTTTTGGGGAATTTTTATTTTGATTTGGTACAAAGTTTTTTTTTCATTTATGACTTTCATTTCCTCCCAAAATAATAATATTGAATTACCATTTTTTCGTTTTGCCCCAAAGATCAAGAATAAAATCATAAGAAGATAAGTTAATATAATAATACCAGATAATCCTGTATTCTTTTTTCTGATTATCGAGGAACGCGAAATGCTACATAATAAAATTAATTGTAATTTCTGAAATTCATTCGGCCTTTTTGAGATATTTTTAATCTTTCCGATTCGTTTTTTGTAAATATCTTATTTTTTTAATGGCATGATAATGGGACTACCCCCTATTTAGCTGGAAGATTTTTTTAAATAGTGATACCCAACATGAAGGTATAAAATGTAAACCTCAAATTTACTAATTTTTTTTACAAGTTTTGAAAAAAATAATGATCAGAAACATACTTTAAACTTTCCAATATTTAATCATGTGTACAAGAAAATGGGGTGTTACATTTAAAATAAGATAATTGATTTCATTTCCGGTGAAACTAACCGGAAGTCATATTGAAATTTTTTCTTGTTCTTAAATGTGTTTTGTAAGCCCATATGATATAATTAAATTTTAATTTTCATAAATAAAGAAATGACCGGGGTGGTCCTAATTATGTATACACTCGGTATGTATTATTTCTTTACCATAAAAACTTCTATCAATAAATTTCTTTTAAATTTTTTAATTTGTATGAAAACATTAAATAGGGTGAGTATCGGAAAAGTCACCAGCCTGTGTAGGGTCATTTTTTCAATTTTCATTGCTTTTCCTGTCGCGTTATTTTGTTTGATCGTTTGTTTTAAAACTCTGTACTGTATAAATTTTAGTTGAAATATTAACAAGTTCCGTAGCTTTTTTACACATTACCTACCACTTGCTCGGACGTAATTTTAAAGTACAATAAATTCACTCTTACCGATCCAAAAATAAACCCAAATTAGCTAATCCTTCAAATAAATTTATATGTTTAATCTAACAATCGGATCACTCGATGATGTATAATGTAAATAAATAGTGGTTAAGTGCTCCTAAATAATATTTAATTTAGAAATTGTTTAGTACGTTTATACTTATTTTTCTATATTTTCACTAAAGGGCGTTAAGTCTCCAATTATATAGATTTGGATAGAATTGAAGCCGTCAAACAGATTTGACCGCATTCAAGCCTACTTGGGTTACAGGAGATAAAAACATAGTCATTGTATTTTAAATTCGGACAATTTTAGGAGATTCTGTGGCTATTATTTTATATTGATGGATAGATAACATTTTAGTATACAACGTATGCCACTACAATATCCTCAATCCCCCGCTTTGGGATCTTGAAATATGATACAAATCATCTTGAATTTTGTGCCAAATAGTTGACATATTTTCCCAGTATTTTTTTTTATTTTTTCTGAATGTAGGTATATAAAAAGCAAAATATTTAAATATGTATTAGTTCGTTATTACTTTAGAGGTTTTGTTTTGTTTTAATCGTTTTTATGAAGAATAATAATAGCGATGGGGGTTACTCTGGAATAATTGACTATTAAAAATGAAAAAAGCGTATAACAGTTAAAGAGTAATTGCCAAAAAAAGAGTATTGTAATGTTAAAAGTGCTTTGAAAAATCTAAACGCAAAAATGTGATCCCTTTTAGAAGCGTTAAAACATTATCATTATGTAAACTATGTTTTTGTGAACATTACGACCTTTTTACGATCGAGATCAAGCCCGTATGGATGACAATGAAGTGAACTCTGGTGTGCTCCAGCGCCGCGAGGGATTATTATAATTCATCCCTCGGGATCAGACGTAAACACGCCCCCACCAAACGCAATAATATTTTATGGCACCGCAATACAAATCACAACATATTTTCGCCGGTCGAATTTCTCGAATTAATTAAAAGCGAACTCTTGCGAATTAATTTTTTACAGGCGTCGTAAAGACGGATTATAAATAAAACGGCATCAAACAATTTTATTCTTAGCTCGAGGGTATTATTGGGATTTCGTCGAAGCGGTTTGTGTACAGGATGTGCTGCAGTAAATGGGAATTTGAGAAAATTCCATTTGGAAAACTTATTGCTTTTTCGCGGCATCGGCAGTCTTTTCATTGAGCGCGGAACAATAATTTAAGACGGCATAGGGAATTTCGACCGTGCTTTTGTTTAGGAATTTAGAATGGAATGGGAAGGGCTATGAAATAAGACTACTAATAATGCTCTCGAACAGGTAGGAAGGATCGCGTTACTGACAGCAATAACGGCACAATATGTGTAGTTCAAGTACCAGCTTTGTGACATTAAACGCGCCAATGTAAGTTTAGCTAGCTTCAAAACGCCGAAATCGACCGACCCCAACTACTGCTTACAGCCCTTTTCAGCTAAACTTTTAAACTTCAACAAGCAACCTCTTTTACTAGGTATACTTTATAAAATCAAATTTTAAGCATGTTATAATTTTATATGCTCAAAACATTACACCTATCATTTTCACATAAATTTAGTTTTAAACATCCAAAAAGTTAAACTTTAGTATTAAATAGAACTCAAATTATTATACATAAACTTGGTTTAAGTGGAAAGATTTAATGAGAAAATCACCTCAATTTTGAACCACTATGTCTCATTAAAAATCCGTATACGTAGATTTATGCATTAAATATGTACGAAAACATTTCAAGATGTTAAATACTAAATTTTCAGACGTTTTTTAATGTTCCTTTAAAATTTCTCTTCCATGAAAGACTGGATTTGGTATATACTTTGAAAAAATATTGGGGAAAACGAAAGGAAACTTTTTTGGTCAATTTATATTTTTATTTCTAAATATTTGATTATGAGGCAACAAATAAACCAATTAAATACATATTCTGCTATATGTTAAAACTTCATAAATTTAAAAGTCGCCTATTTTTGAAAAATACAAAATACCGAATTATTATCAAAGTTGTATTGAAATGAACAGAAAAAGTTCCAAATCGAAAGAATTAACACTATGGTATACTCCAAAAATTAGAATTTTTGAATTTTTTTTATTTTCCTGATGTGATAATTGTGGAAAATTAAAGAAGTTAAGTTGTATTCCAGTAATTTTTCTATTATTCTTTGTTATACTGTAGATGTATTATAATCACTCTAATTTCCTAAACTAAAAATGTAAGTCTTAATTTCGGATTTTTTTCTTCATATAAAATTTTGGTGACAACGCAACCTCTTATTTAATTAGACATTTAGGAGAGTACCTCTTGCCCAAATAGAGTTCTTCCTGATTGCGGGTAATATGGTAATATCTAGATCTAGAGTATCCCACACCTAAGGTATCATGCACTCCACCGCCACCTGGAAGGGCTTATGACGAGACGGTCTCTGGATGCCATATCTGAACGGAATTTTAAAATTTCTGTCTTATCTTCGAAAATACCAAAAAGTTTACCAATTAATAAATTAATAACGAATCTACAAAGTGATATCTAAAATTTTTTTAAACGGATCTACGAATTTCAATGATTTTTTGTAAGACTTTTGCTTGGAGATTCACGTTTTTTGCCGAGACACCGTTTTTGAAGGACCCTTAAAAATTAATGTACAACATACCTAATTGTTTGGATAAATGGACATTCAGGTTTTTTTCAAATTAACATCATATGTATTTTTAATATGGTCTTTTAAAGCCAAAACTGCAAACTAATTCGGCATATGTCATTTTCTTGAAATGATAATCAAAGGCTTTTTAGGATTTTTTAAGATAAAGAAGTAGGAAATAATTGGAAAAATTAAATATCCCTCATTAAAATAATTAGATATCTGGAGTATTTAGAAATCTGCTTGAAGTTGTTCATACTTTTTGTTAAAAGGCAGTAAAATCAAATTTACTGAAGATCCACTGAAAATTTGCAGTAGTCTCCAATATGGCTATTTTATAATGACACATACTGCCTTTAAACTACAATCAAAATGATCATTATTGCACGAGAAATTACCCCTTTTGACAGATTTATTTTTTTTCTCTAAACTCAAATCAAATTACACATTTAGTAAACTAATAATTTCCTTTGTAAGCAACAAAGATATTCAATTGTCTATGAAATTATAACTAAACTTTGACATTAGGGATAATTTTATCTAATTTTCTATTTACATTAAATAATACCAAGTGTCAAAAATATTATATATAAAGCATTTAATTTAAAAAATATACTATTTGGTATCGTTATTAAAAATATCGGGCCTCACGCCTTTAAATGCATATTTTTATACAAATTATATAAAAATCCATTATGGCAAGATGAAGAAATAAAAAAAAATCATCCCTCTAGATTTATGTCAATACAAAAATGGTGTTATAACTTCATAGATAGCAATATTCATAAATTATCAAAGCGCTCACTATTTTTTTTTGCAAATGAATGTGTCCTCTTAATAAACTTTTTTGGAGTATTGGTATTTATTAACAAATAAATTAAATATAGACAAGATCCTACAGGGTGTTTCACTTTTTTCCAGCAATAATTTTTTAGATAGTAAATGAAATTATGAACAAAAATTTTCCTATGAACTAATAATGCTTTTTATGTCAAAATGACAGTTAATTGTTAGGATACCCGCCTGTAAAAATTTCATTTTATTTGGATTATTTTTTATTTTAATTTCGGATTTGTTTTTATCGATAAGCCAATCAGATAGATTTTTTCGAGACAAATTTTTAAGGGTTGGCAAAGACAAAATCCTAATTGATTTAAATAAAAAATTGATAATTATCAGTTTTCTTCTTATGAGGAAAAATTACACACGGTGTTCCACAAATATTATGGTCTAATTTCTTAAGCCTACGAACAAAATATTGGAAGTAGTTCATAGAAAATATTTTGTTCACAATGACATTTAAAAACAATTTTGCTGGAAAAAAAGTGAAACACTCTTTACTAATATATTTTTTAAATAAAAAACTAAGGTGGAGGAATTTCTTTAAATAAAAATTATAAATTATGACCGAGTTTGAATTTTTATAGCCGTTTAATATTTTTTATAGTTTAAGAGCATCTTCCTAGACACCCGCGATAAATTTTTCGTTGGAGATAAAAACAAGGAATAGAAAATCCATCCCACTTTACTGGAGCTTCTTTGTAATTTATGACCAAATTACTGATAATTAATGCGAATCCCTAAAGGGCGCGCGAGTTTGGGAGGAAAAATTGTGAAAAATCATGAAATCGAGCATTAGTTCTGCAGTGACTCAAGTTTCCCTCGTTAGATTTTCAATTTTTTTTCAGATTTATAATCTAAATTGATTAGGCTACATCCTGCCAGAGAGTTACCTTCTGCAACCTAGCTCAAAATTAATTAGAGGGGTCCAAAGTTAAGGTTCATTTAGATCGTTATATTTTTTTTGTACATTCTCCAAATTTTATTCCTTCTGGCAGGAATTGAAGAAATGACTTCTAAATCATCTACAAAAAAAAATATATCAGAATATTGTTCGCACTAGCTTTTATGACTGCAGAATAAAATAAAATAATAATAAAAAATAATAATTGGGTAATAACTAATCTAGAATAATCAGAAAGCGCAACTTAAACAAGTTTTTATGTTACTTCAACTTTGTATTCTATTATTAATGTGAATAATTATACTTTAATCAATAATAAAAACGATGACATCTTCTAATTAACCATGTAAACATGCAATGTTATTGTCAGCATTTCATCTTATGAATCTATTTTGTTAAAAATGTTATTTTATTTTATAATTTCTTCTTTATTTACACTCAATTATTATTACATTTTTTAAACAATTTATTTAAAACGGAATACTTATTGCTTTAACGGTAACCATTTTACATAAATTGTAAATTGTTTACTTAAAACATTACCATTTTCTATCTAACATAGAAACAATGCATCCATAATTCATAATGCAACTGTTTTGTACTTTTACATTTTTCTCTCTTCCGCATAACTTCAACTTGGTAAAATTAATGCAGTTATAGTAAGTTAGTCAAAATTTTTTATATGGCTGAAATTGAAAGACAAATGGTATTTTATCTTGTATTTAAAAAAATGTAATTTTAATAGTTACGAGAATAAATCTAAGTTTAAAAATAATTTAATAGGCCCCATTATCACAACAAAAATTATTTTTTCTTCAAACGTCATTTAAGTACAGTCTTCTGTGACGTTTGACAGGCTTTAAAATGTCACTTTTTATGTTCGTTGATTCTATGGTCAGTTTGTACTGCCTAGGAGTAGAAATTTAATTTCTACTCCGCTTATTCCGCAACCCAATATACATGTCGTATTGAAATTAAACAATGTTAATTATAATTAACATTAAATTATAATTTAAAAAAACTAGAAATTAATTTTAGACAACCCAATATACATTAACATTGTATTGTGTGTTGTATGTAAATTAAATGTCAAATTTTAAAATTATTTATTATATTACTATTTTTAAAATGTCAACGTTTGAAGAAAAAATAGCATGTTTTATTCGGAGTAAAAGAACTTTTTGTGGCTCGCATGTATCCACAAACCTACATGCTCGCCACAAAAAGTACTTCTTTTACTCCTAATAAAACAATATACTATATTAAAAATTTGAGTAAAAATCTAGTATATTTTTTACAACTAAAATGCAATTATTAAACAGATTTTGAAGAGGAGGGTGAAAATTTACCCAATCAAAGCAAATAAATTTTTATTCTGAAGAATTTTAAATTCAACATGAAATTTACGTCAAAAATTATTATGATGGAATAAAAGCATCCTTCTTTCAAAAAATAAAGAATTCACCTTTTTTTGATATTTTCGATCATATCTTTGAAATAAGCCAAATAAAGACACCACTTTTTAAATTTAGGAACAGTGATGATAAGAAAAATACTCTGCGCGGGTGACTTCACGTGGTAGGTCAAGTAAAAAGGTAGCAGAAGTCAGTGATTAACTTCACTTTCTGTGGGAACAGAATCGTAAGGCCCCACAAAAAACTGGGGTGTTCCAACCCTGATTATTGGGTTTTTTGTCGATGAAATCTTGTCTACTTTCTTCGATTTTCTTCTGATCACTTCTATTTTGGGGACCCTGTATATCAAGCGAAAGAGTTTTATAATGGATCTGATTTGAATATAATATAATATAGGTATTCATATTCAAAATTTTCAAATAAAATATTACATTTTTATTCATACGAAAAAATATTATCTAATATGCCATGTTCTACATCACCTATTTTAATTGATATCAAGGTCTAAAAAATAATGAAAGAAAGTAAAGGTCGTTAATAAAAAATACGATAAGATTTAATTTTTTGCATTAAAATTTATAGTTTAAAAATTTACAATTGATCTACTCAAATAATTTTATAAGAAAATTCCAATAATTTATTACTACCATTAATCTAATAATATTTAAAACATGCGTAGATTTTCATATTATTACATTTTAATTAATAAATATTATAGACGAAAGAGTTAGTACTAATGTTTAAAATTTGAATTAATTTTAACATTTAATACATTTCAACCTATAATTAATTTTTTTAATTATGTAGTTTTAATAATTTCATGAAAAATAATGAATGGGATAACTTTAATCATAGAGTATGAGTGTTGGTTTTAATTTTATTTACAAGTTAATTCTTTATGAATACAATTAAAAAGCAAAACGCAATCACGTCGTTTAAATAAACCAAATTTAATATTAACAAAACTCATTTCGTGTAATCATTAATTATTCACGCCCTCCATAGTCAACATTGAGTAACCAAAAATAGCGTTTGCGATCGTATACACGTAGAAAATTTGTAATTGCGTAAATTATGGCAGTTCTTAATTTTCTTAATGCTGCTTGAATAATTCAAGACATTCTATGATATCTTAATCTGTACTACTTCATGGCCAATTAACGTTTTTCTGTTGATACCAGAGCGTACACATCTCTTGTAATCTTCTGACATTTTTCCTGAGTCGTTCCAGCAGTGAGTTACCCAAGAGTAAACGCATTAGTCGTAGATTATTAAAGATTATAAAAGGATATTTTAAGACCCTAATGCTTCTGTTAACTTAGAGAACTATTAATTACGAAATATTTCAGCTCACACGAACGGTACGTGGTAAATCCCTGTGAATCTGGATGAATTCAACCTTCGAATAAACTTGAATGTTGTCAAAGGCTTACTCAAAGTAACCGCTGGTTTATTTATGGCGTAGGAGGTGTGACTGATTCAACTAATTAAAATTGCCAATCATCACCATCAGCTTAAAATCAATTCCACTCATAAGCAAAAAGCGTGTGGATTTAGGAGTGTTACATATTAATGCTAACATGCAAGACTGAATAATCATAAAAGGACCACACATTAAGAATTAAGTGAGTAGGTAAGCATTTAACTGTATTATAATACCCAGTAATTAAGTTAGTTAAAAATAAAATTAATTCATCTTGCAACCTTGTATATTATTTTAAAATTACTTCAATGTAAGATAAATTGTTTGATATTTATTGTTATTGAGGCAAGTGTGTAGTGTGTACATTAAACGAATGTTTGCAAGGAGCACATGCACATGTGCAGATAAATAACTATTTGAAAATGGCAAAGATACATAAACAGACGCACGCACAAGTTAACATTTGTATAAAAGCCGTTAACCTCGCACAGAGCTGGATCATAAAGAAATATTGTTCGAGATTATCTCATGTGAACGCATGCAAATAATATGAAAAGTATGCAAACAGTTGAATTGGATCAAGTTTAAATGTTTATAAATTTGTTATCTTTATAAAGATATATTCGTTGACAGATGACATAGGTTTATTTTAATACCAGCTAAAAATTACATAAAACTTTCCTCTTTTAAACAAAAACATGATACCTTTAATAATGGTGGTTTTACATAACATAAAAACCTTCAACATATTTTTTAATGTCATGATTTTTTTTACCTCAACTATTATGATGTAATTTTATTTTTATTTAAAATTTGAATCGATCACTTATCAATTAGCAGATAATTTGTAGTCAGTTACTGCAATTTTTACAATGTTAATTTGACTATTGTTGGAGAATCTGGAGGCTTCACCAAAATTATTAGACAACCTCTAGTGATCCTGACTAGTAGCTAATATGAATCAGTCTATTTTTAGTTATTAATTAGTTTATACCTTAAAAACTTATTTAAGAATTCTTCCGGAACATTGTTGTAGGGTTTGCCTCTGATAAGTCAGATGATATTGGAAACCCAACCAGCGCTCTATTCACAAGACAACATTTAAACAGACGAAGAAGAAGAAAACTCCTTTGAAGAACATTTAATAAAACTCTTTGACTAGTTGAGTTAGATTTTCAAGTTTCAGTAAAAAGCTAATTGTATGAAAAAGGCGCAGTTGTCCCCTAGGTCAAGGAAAAGTGGTCTTATGGTGCTTTCTACAACCCGTCAAAAAAACGCACGCTTTGACACGTTATGTTTTGAAGAATGATTTTCAAATCAATCTTGGCCAACCAAAAGAGTCTGGTGTAAAATACCAAAGAAATTGAAAGAATCTTCTTCGGGAAGCAATTTGTTTCTATACCTAAAGATGTGTTCCCAACATTGCTTAAAGAGCTCATGAATAATTTTGACGAAAATAAGAGAATTAATTTAGTTTCTGGGCTTGAAAAATGTGCAACACATCCTTTGAACAAACAAACGAAAAGAAACCAGCCGAATACCTACAAACTGGTGGACCAAAAAAAGAAGAAGATCCAAGTACCTGCAGAAATAAGTATAACTCTTAAGAAATTATCAGAGGAATCATACAAACAGCCAAACACAAAAAGGGAAAAAGGAAATAAACTCAAGGAAACAAAGTAAAAAAATATCTAATCTAGCTTATCAGAAGACGATGCAGAAGTTGTATTAGATGAAGTTATGAAACCTTCTCGGACTTTGTAGACAGCAATCCAGATCACGAAGTCCAATTCTTCTGTCTCTGTCCACCCGAAGGAGTTTACCGTTGACAATTTTGTTGTTGTGAATTATAATCGATAAAAGTACCCTGGAAGGCCCTATAGTTGAGTGCATGGAAAAAACTAGCGCTGGCCCAAAAAGAAGGACAGTTATGACTGAGAAGATGTATGTCTTAAAATAAATCCATCAAAAATGGCTTCAAAATGAAATCAGTGCATGGTAAGAGTAAGACGTAAATACATGATTATTAACGATAGAGGAATTGATCGCATGTTTATTAATTTTGGAAAATCTTTAGTTTCATTTTATTTTATCCCCAACTGATTGTATAGTACCTAGCTACATAAAACCTTAATTATAATTGCGGTAAAATTCATTCAAATCATATTTGGTCTTAGTTATGACATTTTACATTTGAGAAAATTTTAGCCCAACTAAAGGCAAGATTGGCTAAATTTTCTAAAAAATCTTAGAAATAAAAGTAAGTTCTGAGTTTTAATAACCAGTCAATATATGGTTTCAAATATGCAGAGTTCAATAACAAATAGTACGTGGAAGTTAATCAAATATATATGACGAATATAAGGCAATTTATTGGAAAAAATAAAAAATGGGCCAAATTGCCCCAGTTGACAATACCTACTACAGCCATCATTATCCCAAATTTATGGAAACATCAATTTAGAAAATGTTGTATTTTATCAAAAGAATGCTCTTTGCCACTATTATCCAGATCCCTACTCACTTTTATAGAAAACAGTTTTGTTGTAGCCTGTAGACTACAGTATTACTTCAAAAGCAGCTCTAAGAAACGCTTTACAACAGTGAGACATAATACCTATCAAAGATTCTTAAGACAAGTACAAAGAACTCTTTTTTCAAAGATTTTTTTATCAATAGTTGGATTTTCCTTTCAGAACACATATTAACATTGAATTAGTAGAGCTTTGAGGGGTGCCTAATAAGCTTGAGCAAGGTTATAATAGTCAAGTAAATAAATTATAAATTACTACATAACTTTTTTTATAAATCTCCATTTTCCCTTTTGAAAAACTGGATATTCAATGGGAAATATTTTTTGTTATCAACTTGTAGAAACTATCGCTATATTATTTATGAATAGTCAAAGCAGTTAAAGTGTATTAGTTTACATCCTGGAAAGACTTCATTAATCGACATACCAGAGTCATTATTTTATCTAAGTGTAAATCAAAAGAAAGAATCATTATTTTGATGGCCCGCGGCTTCTCTTTTGACTTCCGCCAATGCGAACAGTTTCCCGCCGTCTTTCATAAACGTAACATCCTGCCGGTGCACTACTTCACTCCCCCGCTCTACACGTTCACATAATATTTCATTGTGTATTTGTCAGAGGTGAATTATTACCTGACATAACTATTTAATTTATTAAAAAAGGATTATACATGAAAATTTCTAATCAAATTAGTTTGATGGCTTTTTGCCAAAAGAAAAACTGAACTGAAATCAAATAATTATGAAGATTTTTTTATGTTGTATATCTGATCGAAGGTATTGAATTCATTTTTTTGTTGAAAGCGATGAAATTTAAAACTTCCTTAAAAATCTATACTCTATACTATATCTCTTTGTAGCTGGCTAATAAGTCCAAGCAAAAAAACTTAATGTAATTTTCGGAATATCGAAATATTTTGGTTGATTGTGAGCTTTTTAAGCTTGATTTGATTTTTACATTTTTAACCCTTGGTTGATAACATAGGTTTCTGGGACGTACGACAAACCTAAGACTGCTCGCACATTGAATCCGAATTGAAGAGATTTTCGAATGTCAGAATTCTTACGACACAAGTCTTCCTAAATCTGTTGATACCAAAAATCGGGTATGCCTATAATTTATAAGTGAATAAATTCGAAATCAGATATAGTTTGAATTGCAGTCGAGAAATGCCACTCATCTCTTACAGAATACCTAAAATTCTGTTTCTAGTAGAAATTGATGAAGAATATATGATGAATCTCTGCTAGAAGATAATGACTATGTAGAATTCAATCAAAATTATGATGATTTGTCTGATTTTGATGATGGTTACCTATTCAATTAAGAAATTTCATAGTATAGAATAAACGATGTAAACATAGACATTATGAATACAGAGAATAAACAAAGCGACTCACTTATTTAACAAGAAGAACAGCAACAATCAAATTTTGCGAAAATAATGAACAAGTCAATACAGTCGAAAAATATTGAAAACGCCACGAAGATGAAAATTTACCCCTGGTGGAAAAGATTGTTGTATAGTTTTGAATTCTAGAATTCCAAGTAATTAAATTATTAAAATAAAATTGCCTGTTTTGCAAGGCAAAGCCAAGAATTTAGACAGGATTTGTACATCGGCAGATATATGGAGATTACTGTTTGATGAGATAATAATAAATGAAATATTTACGCATACCAACCAAAAATTACAACTCATGAGACTAAAATTAAAGGATGAAACCCAACTTTAAAGACACAGATTCTCTAGAAGTGGAAGCTCTTCAAAATATACTAATTTTCTGCTCTATTTTCAACTGATGCTTTAGGTCGACCAATAAATATTTCGAGGTGTTATGTCTTTGATGCATTGTCAAATAATCTTATCAGCTCTACGTTTTGATGATGAACTACTAGGCAAGCTAGAAAAGAAGCTGATCCCGCTGCTGCCATAGCATCAATTTTTTACAGATTTATTTCCAACAGTTCAAATTACTACGCTATCGGTAATTATACTTGTATTGACGTTTAGAGTATATACGCCTAACAAGCCTGCGAAATATGCATAGCCCGAAATTTTCCCAAAATTTGTTTTACATACTGACAGATGTATGTAACCTATAACGTAAAAACTTATGTTACCAACAGGTTTTCTTAATGGAAAAAATCTTCGTTTATAACCTTCAGAAATTTCGGGTTTTCCGGAAAAACCTCTCAGGCTATAGAGGGTAGTTTTATACACTTGAATTTTCAAAACATTCAAATTATTCTGATAGAAGTATAAAGCCGATTTTTTAGATTAATTAACTCAAAATACATTATTTTATTGCTTCGTAAAACAAAAATCCGACGAAAACAATAAGAATTTGAAAAGGTGTTTGTTTATTATTTGACAACAGATTTCCGGAAGTTTTTATTTTTTTCTTAAAATAAAAACACAATTTTAAAATTACCTTAACTTACTAAAAAACTCGATCCATTAAACTTTTCCAGAAAAAAATAAAAACTAAAGAAAACAATGTAAAAGCTAAATACTCAAACTTAATTTCGTTCTTTGCGATCCGATTACGAGAACTTTTGTGTAATTTCATTTGAAATTGTACATAAAAATTAATTCCAGTAACTAGCCTGTTGGCCGTAATGTTTGAGGTTAAAATTTTACTGCTTGAATAAAAATATAGTTTCTGGCACGTGCCAAAAAAAAATCCAAAATATTTTATTTTCTTTTTTGAAAAAGTAACAGCTATTTTTTCTCAAAACACACCTTTCTTCTTTTAATTTTTTTACGAATAGGATTTTATTGTGACACTTATATTTTTTCAGAAAAAAAATCAGATCTGAAGTGAAAATTTCGAGCTGCAGTAGATACTTTTTAAAATTCATCGTTTTATTTTTACCCATTACTCTATTCCGATTACCAAAAGTTATTTAATAATCGTTTGTATATAAGTTTTTGACTAAGTTAATCTGAAAAAGTCAATTTTCAGCAAAACTTTGTAATAATTTATGAAGTATTTTATGATAAGAAAAAAAATCAAACGATTCTCAAATCTGAATGTTTAATATTTTCAGGGACTTAAAAGGCGACCTCCAAATTCTGAAAAATATTAAAAACTGAAATAATTAATTACCTACTATTCTTATATTCGCAAACAGAAACCTAAAAAGAATTAAAGCTTATTTTTTTTTAATTGGCAACAGAAAAAGATCTACAACTTTAAAATTATAGGAATATATTAAAAATATTTTATCCTTCTCTAATAAGAAATCATTAAAATCCTCTAAATAATTTTTATATGATTTAGAGAGGTATTAAAATCACTGTATAACATTTCTGATATTAGCCGCCAGGAAAGGTGGCAATGAGGCGTTAAAGCTGAAATATTAAGTGCGATGATAAAAGATCAGAATATACCTAGTTTTTAAAGAAGCAACTAAGTTATTAAGTTTTATCTTAATATTTTTACAATTTTTTTAATTTTGCACCCACTTTTTAATTTTAATAGAAAAAGTAATAATAATTTTTTGAAGTTTTAAATATGATTTTAGGAAAATTTTTATAGCTTTGCAGTCATTTTGGTTTGCACCTATTAAAAGTACCCTGCATAAAGCTTTGTTTAGAAAATACATCAATTTTTAACTAAAAACTTGAAACCATAAGTACATGCATATGTGTAATAAAATGATGCAACTGTCAAATAAAATTTTAATATCCACGTGTTGCTTGCTGAAAGTAATTTAGAACGCATTAACGCTCCATTCGTATTACATTAAAATACCCCTCCGACCTATTTAAAATATCTGAGGCTTTTTTGGTCACTCTAAAATTAAATTTTAAGGCGGGCGTTTGAAAAACCCACAACACAAGTCGAGTTTTGATTGATTTCCGTTTTGCTTTTATTGGGTGCATGTTTATAAACAGTAATTCGCTAGTTTTTGTGAAAATTTCGGGAGGTCTTTTGGATAAAGGTCTGACATTAACTCGACTTGGATAGGAATGAGAGTGCAATTCTGCATTTGATCTTTCTGCATTTTGCTTTTCCATTGATATTGGTTTCTGTCATTTGCTCGCACATTTTCACATACTCATAATTCTATTATTTTGCTCGAAACAAAAGCCTCACGTTTTAGATCCTCAGGCAATGTCTATATGAGCTTTAATTAAAACAAGTGTTTCTATTATCCCAGTGGAATGGAATTGTTTTATTTAAACTGTGTTTAATTATGTTAGGTAAAATATTTTTATCTATTAATATTTCAATCATAATGAATGACTGTATCCATAATTAAGTTATAGGTATATGTTTATTAATGCAAATTTAATTAAAAAGTAATTAAATTCTGTTGTAAATTTCATCTTCTCATATTTTTCTCGTGTTATGGTTTATGCTTTAACCAAGCCTTAAAATTCTTTAAGGTTTTGCTCACTGCTTACTTAAAGATTCAGAGACACGGCTTATTATCAATGACATAATGTTACATTCAGCATTTCTCAAGAATGAAAGACTATAGTGGTATTAAGTTTTCTTAAAATACGATGTAAACATTTAGCGTAAAAAGCGATATTGCGCTTTTTGTTTAATTGGCAGTTTTGGCACTCAAGAAAAAAATAAACTGCAAAATGAGCTCCAGTACGTTTTCACATAATAATTTAGTTAATTTCTGACAATTTAAAATAAATAATTTCAGTCTATAAAAAATTCGAAGGTCGTCATGTTTTATAAATAGGAGCAAAGTAAAATCCTTTCAAAATTTAATCCACACAAAATCCGATTAGATCATTTCAGGACGAATAAAATATTAGAACTTATAAACAAAAAACATAAATAATAAATACTTATTTACACTTTACAGCTAATATTGCTAATGCACTTAAGAGCAATTTCCTAAATGGTAAATATAGTGGTTTAGTTCTGCAGTCATACAAGCTAGTACGAACAACATTTTTGTATAATTTTTTTTGTAGTTGATTTAGAAGTCAATTCTTTAATTTTTGCCAGAAGGAAAAAAATTGGAAAATGTACAAAAAAAAATATAATTTTGTGCTAGGTTGCGGAAGGTAACTCTCTGGCAGGATGTAGCCTAATCAATTTAGATTATAAATCTAAAAAAGAATTGAAAATCTAACGAGGGAAACTTGAGTTATGACTGCAGAACTAATGCTCGATTTCATGATTTTTCACAATTTTTCCCCCCAAATTCGCGCGACCTCTAGCGATTCGCATTAATTATCAATTATTTGGTCATAATTTGCAAAGAAGCTCCAGAAAAGTGGGATGGATTTTCTATACCTTGTTATTATCTCCAGCGGAAAATTTATCGCGGGTGTCTAGGAAGATGCTCTTAAATCTAAATCATAATTTAAAAAATTAGGTAAAATTACTTTATAGGCACACTCCTACATGAAAGAAAGACCACCGAATGCGATTCTTAACGTAAATTAAATAATGAAGTCTACACCTTAAAATAATGTATGCAATTCATTGTTTATAATTTTATAGGTACACACCTTTATTTGACTATTCTTGTTAAGTACTTAATAATTAGTTGTTTTTTACAGCAAACTACCAATTTCATAAACACATGAATAATTAATGTTGTATTTGTTATCGGTATTTTATTATCCAATTTTGGAATATAAAGTGAAATATTTGCTGTAAAAAAACTTTTCAAATACATGATTATCCTAATTTCATAATTGTACTGAATTAGATTCACTCCTTCCATTAAAATGTCATCATTTGACTAATACCCCGCCGTGCTAAATCTGTTAGTAATGACACAAACATTTCGAAAGGACTTAAAAAATTGATGGCTTTTATAGTATGGTAAATACAAACAATGTGTAGGAGAAAAACAACGCGTTATTATCCAAATAAAGTAGACATAAACGTATCTTCTTGTAAGTGCTAAAGTAAGCTACACGACATATTTTATTCATGGAAATTCGATAGATATTAAATAAATATATAAAGTTCTGTTTGAATGCATGTCCACTATCGTCTATTACCAACATCAGAGTAACGATATGCAAACTAGGGAATAGAGTTTATTTTTAATTTTACCTAACGAATATAAACTAATCTTGTTGATTCAATTGCATCCGATGATTCGATTGTTTATCATCAATTACGTCAATAATTGTTCCAAAAACACAATTCGATAAATTAATAATAAACGGTGCGTAATCCATGTATTAACCATATGTTTCCTAGTATTTGTGAAATTCCAAATACTTCTCTATTGTTGTGTGCGGACGTAGAAATGTAAAAATTAGATTTGCGAATATCAAAACGCATAACAATGTTTGCTATAGATATTGGTCTCGGGTCAATTGTAAATACGTTTCGAATCGAGTTTAGCTATTGAACTGTCTACATTATTTCTTTTCCAAGCGCATCGAAAAAGTGTTTGCTACTTTTTTATTTATTCTCTTTAATAGCCTCAAACACACTTTTTTCTTACACAACTCACAGTGTTACGTGCACTTTTTGTTATTTATTAGTATTAAATTTAACTTTTTCTTCTAAGACCAAAAATATTTCATTAAGCAAAAATTTTACCAAAAAAACTATTTTTAGTAAGAAATAGAGATGTCTAATAATAAATTTTAGTTAAGGGTGAATGAACACCCATGACGCAACCCCGATCATACCACCCCTGACCACAAAAACCACCTATGCTGGTTTGAAGTGCTTTACGAAGTATGTCAGCTGAAAGGTGGTTCCGGCAATACTTGTTATCTGAGTAAAAGTTAATAAGCTGCCAACTACACATTTATGAATTAAATTTCAAAGTGGCTTAATTTGATATTATTGGTTATAAATATAAAGCTATTTAGGGATGTAATTAAAACTATACATACATATGTATATGCATTTTATGTTGTACAGGGTGCGTCTGTAACATGGAATAAATTCATCGTACAATGCCATCACATTTCTTTTTAAATGAAAACGCATAATTTTAAGTAAACAATTTCAAAGAACGTCTAAACTTGTCTACCCATGCTAAATTTTATTGCCTGATCTCCTCTCGTTCCGAAGATATGATCAATAACAAATTGTTAGATTTACAAAAAAAATGGCTGCACATGTGAAATTCCGTTTTTAATTGCAGTCATTTTAGGCCATTTTAAATTTATGTGACGTAATTGCATAACGCCCCCGTGACGTCATCGCATTTTTTAATGGAAACTAATTTTTAACTCCAGAATTGGAAAGGTCGTCTAATTCTGTTTATCCATCCAAAATTTTGTTGACTTATCTTCACTAGTTCCGAAGATATGGCAAATCGAAAATTGTGAATTTGATTGTTTTGGGTTTTTATTGATCATATCTTCGGAAAGAAAGGAGATATGACAATGAAATTTTGCATGGGTACTCAAGTTTAGACGTCCCTCGAAATTATTTACTAAAAATTGTGGGTTTTCATTTAAACAAATTGTGATAACGTCACATATATTTTAAATGATGCAAAATGTCCTTAATTACAAACAGAACTTGACGTGTCAAATAGTTTTGTTGGAAATCTCTGACTATTTGAATTTATTCCATGTTACAGACTCACCTTATCTATGGACTCACCCTTGTATAATTTATACAGGGTGTTCCTAAACGTTCACTAACTTCAAGAATATATTATTCGACCTACTTGAAAATACAAAGTAAGAATGTATTCTTGTAATTTATCGTGATTTTTGAAATACAGGGTGTTAAACTTTCTTAATTTTTTAACATAAATCTATGTTTCTAAATATCTAGAAATTATGTATATAGCCTTAGGCCAACCTCCATTGAGTATAACTACGAAAGTTAAAAAAAAATTGTAGCGTCCAGTTTCTTTGGGGATATGGACCCTTTTTATCCAATAGATTTCCTGTAGATTTTATTACTGTCAAGTATCAAGACGTTGAAGGTGGTTATGTTAATCAGCAAAATTAACGAACTTTTACTATTAAACATAATTTTGTTTAAATTTAATATTATTAACTTAATTGCAAAATATTTCATTTAAAGTAACGAAGTTGGGGCAGTTGGGTCCAACTTCCAGTGTAAAAAAAGTTGCATAAAAATACGATTTTCAAATGGGCGTAATTCCGAAAGTATTAATCGTAGACCACACTATGCTAGGTGAATTTAATGGTATTTTTATGGAGAACACAAAAATGCAAAAACATACTGGGTGTTCCATTTAAAATAAGCAAGTTCTCATCCACTTCCGGTATAACCGGAAGTTCCACAAAATCAAAATACCTTTATTAGAAAGTTCGCAATTAGACAGGGTCCTAGGTAGACAAATTTTCCGAATCAAAAACGTAAACGTTGAAAAAGTAAGCGGGGGGGGGGGATTTACTTTATGTCCGCACGGTATAAAGTCTTTAACTTATATTGGACATCGGGGAAAATATAAAAAGGGGTCCAATCAACCGAAGAAACTAAACCCTAAAGTTTGATTTGAAATTTCGTGGTTTTATTCAGTGATGATTGGTAAAACTGAGCTCTGGACAAAATTTTAACAAGTTGTCCTAAAAATTGAAAACAAATTTTATTTTTCCTTTTGATCTTCCTTAATAAAAAACTTGATTTAAATGTATTTCTTTAAACCTTAACATTTTTAGATTAATAAAAAAATGTTGAATTTTCAAAATTGTTTACGCAAAATATTGCAAAAATATTTATTCCGTTCTGTTTTTAAAATTTACAGAAGTTTTTGGAAAGTAATTTATAGAATCTTTCAATTTGGGACAAATTTTTGCAAAAATCCAAAATAATGTTCTTTTATAAGGGTTCAGGCGTACATATTTTAAATTATTTATCATAAAAATCGTCTAATCAGTTTTTCAAACAAAAATAGTAGATAATCTTTAAACGTGTTTTATTTTTTTTTTAACGTCTGGAAAAAGAAATATACAAATTTTATTGTATGAGAAATTTTAAAAAATGGGATTAGAAATTTTAAAATTGCTATTGTATAAAATTTAAACAGATTTATATTAAAATAAAATTTAATTATATATTTTTATTCGCAATTTTTTAAATTTTCACCTTAAAAATGAATTATATTTTTTAGCTAATTTAATTATCTAGGGATGTTAAAAATCTTATTATATTTTTACAAAAAAATCTATAAGTACGTGTTAATAGTGTCTAAATATATTTTTAAATAAAAGTTATTCAGGTAATCAGACATTTTTATGTTATTATCCCTCTTTTTCCACGAAAATTGTTATGTTCTATTTAATAAGTCCGCCAGGGGCAAAAGCTGGTATGGTAATCTAAAATAGTTATTTAACATGATCAACCTTAGGTTGTTGATGTTTAGATATAACACCATCCTATATCAACAGCTTTCATATCAAGGGTACAGATATTTAAAAAGTTTATTTATCCCGTAATTGCTGTTATTCGGTCAATTTGACCTTTATACTATAGGTAAATACAGGGTGACTAAAATGATTATGGTAGATTCAAATTTCCCGCATAAAAATCTGGGGATTTTTTTCGCTTCAGGTGACATAAAATCATGTCAAAATTATAACAAAGTAACTGGAGTACAAAAAAGCAGGGATGTGGTTCGAATTTTTACTGTTGATTCTTCGAATTTTCGTATTTAGTTATTGTGCCTTGTATTTCATAAGCATAAGTTTTTATCAATACTTCTTTGAGTAAATCTTATAATTAATCGTATTAACATTTGTCTCAAAAATGAAAGTCATCATTTTCAACATTTGTTATAAAATTAGGGTGATAGGTACTCGTAATTGTACGTTTTTTTTCAAATACACAAAATATTTCTATATTTAATTAAAACTCTTGATTTTTAAAAGCTTTCAAATATATATGTATGGTTGTGATTAAATATTGCATTTATTTTGGTTAAAAATATTTGCTACGCCATTGGATTTGGATAATACTTAGAATTACTCATTTAAAAATTAAATTTTATATGATTTTTTAAATAACTCTTTCAACGAGGTTAAATAATAAAAGTATTGATGTATTTTATCCTCCAACAAGTTTTACTTTCTATTATAATTCCTAAAACATAAGGCTTCATGCTTGTATCGATTCAGGATTTACGGAAAGTTTGCGACGTTTATCACAAGAATTAATTTTTGTCTATTTGCAAGAATGTCAACTACCTATTAAAGGATTATCGAAAAGTTCAACATTATTATGAAATGATTTACATGTATTTTTTATTAAGGGTTAACTTGAATTATTATTTCAACCTTATAATTTCTAAAAAATTGGCAGTATTTTTCAAATATTTGTCGATTATTTTGACTTCAACATTTTTAAGATGTGGGTGTTCAAAAGATGATTTTATTTATATCAAATTCAAAATTAAGGTGTAGCTGAACAGAAAAAAAATATTATTTTAACTTTTTATAATTTAAAGGCTAAGCCTCTGACTATAGTAGAAAAAAATAAATTTATTTTGTCAGTTTTTCATTACATGTTGCCTTAAAAATTTATTGTTAAGATAAAAAAATTGAAAATACGTTCAAAATCAAATTTAAAAAATAGTTTGAAATCTTCAGAGACTTCTAGAGACTTAACAATACGAATTTGAAGATTTTCTAAGAAAAACCATTACACAGCTCAATAGGCGTTTTTGTGCTGCCGATTTTCCAACTATTTTCCAAATTTTGGGTACAGAATCAGAAACAGTCGTCAGAATTAGTCTGCCAAATTATTTTTTAACTTATGTACATTTCACGTTAGGTATTACTATTAGATATGTATTTACTATTTACTTATAAAATAGATGATAGTTATGTATGGCTTAAAGATCGTAACGACAATCATTATGATACATGTAGTGAAGTTTAGCAGTCGAGGCGACGCGAAGATTAGTTACGATCCGAATTACATACAAAACTATCATGAAGAAATTGAAATAAATTAAAATTTATTAATTTGATTACCATGACGATATCATTAATGGCGTGATGGATCCTTCGCCCTGTTCTTTACCAAAACTAAGACTTTTGAAAAACGATTTTAAGAGATTGTCGAGGTAATGACATTTAAGGCTCATGTTACAACCGAGGCTAAAGTTGGAAAGCATTTTTTGTAATTCAATGCAATTCTATGCCTTGCAATTTTCAATAAAATTTTCTGGTATGTACTTGAAAAAGTCGACACCATAATATATATTAGATTAATTTTTTTCATTGATCCGATAAATCGTGGATCTTTAAAAAGCTGCCTTATCTGAGGATGAGGTTTTCAGTTTTTTGAGCCAATTATAGGAAATTTGCGTGCTAAAACTTTGACAAATTAGGACATAAGCCCCAACTTGATATGCAAGGCTGGAACATGATTGTTTTCCTTGATTCATGATATTTCTTAAAAGCCAATTTCTTTTAACCCAGTGCTGATCCTTAGCTCTGCTTTAGGAAATATAGCTAGAACTAGAATATTTTGTATGTCCATTTTAAGATTAGAACAAAAATCAATTAGCCTGCATTACAAAAACTAGAGCTACTATGAAAAAATGCCAGACATATCTATTTGGAATCAGGATATCAAAAATATCCAAAATCAGTTGTTACTTTTTTGGCACCAAAACAAAAATTACATTTTTTCTTCAAACGTCAGTAAAATGTAATATTCGTTGTCTAAGATGTCAAACTACTTTTGCAGCCGTCCACGGAGGCAGTAAAAGAGTTTTGCTGTAGTCCGCGTCAATCATTGAAAATTATTTGTCAAATCCACAGAACATAGACATTTAATAGAGAATGTAGTCTATCGTGATCGTGTGCAAAATAAAAAATATTAATTAATTTTATTTTCAGAAATCGACGTTTGAAGAAAAAATAGCAAGTTTTATTCCTACCTCTTTTTGTGGCTCGTACGCATTTGACAGACACAAAAAGTGTTACTTTTGCTACTAATAAAACAATATACTATTGTTGGGTTATGTTTTAATTGTAATTTTTATCTACCAAATTAAAAGAAAAATAAAACTATAATTTTAAGGACCTGCCAGTTAAGTTTTGGAAAAGTTAAGAATGTTACAAAGTTATGTCAAAAATCAATTAGTTAAAAAAAGAACTTATTGAATTAAATAAAATGATAAATTTAAACAGTTAATTTTTTGCAAAGAATTGAATAATTTAAAAAATGTTATTAATTTTTTTATTTATACAATACTTAACTTTTTATTTAATAATTTCGGACTTAATATTAAGTTTAGTTGTATTAGTTTTCTCGAAAATTAGTGGTAAGTGAATCATTTTGGCAAAAGCTTTGTAAATTAAGATATTACGAAATTGCTGCAAAAAATTGCATAACTTTCATAAAGTGTTAGATTTATGACCAAAATACACCACCCTGGAAACTCATTTTCCACTGCGTTTTAAATTTGTCGCTTTACGTTTTAAATAAATTTACAAATTTCCCAAAAGAATTGTAACTTTATGAACACTATAAAATCAATGAAAAACGTCTATTCATACAGGGTGTCCCAAGATTCAGTTTACAGGTCACATCTTCGTTAGTTGAAGAGATATAAAATAAAATCAAAAAGACAGCATGTTATTCATTAAAAAAATTTTACACAATTAAGTTTATTTTTTATTTTATAATAAAACGTACTAAAATAAATTATAATAAAAGTTCAAAATTGGCTCCTGCTCATTGTATACATGCATCCAAATTTTAAAATTCATTTTATTTTATTTATACATATGAACAAAGCCACCTTTCAAAAATATCTATTTTGACATTTGGCGATTCTAATACAAAGAAAATACTCACAATGTGTATTCACATTCAATGTATCAAAAATAGAAAAATAACATACGTCGGGTTCAGTATAAAGTTGAAATCCCATTTCAGTTTACAAAAGTAGTGGGTGCTCCTTGAAAAAAAAAAGCGGACGATGGCTTCTTAGGCCAATAATATTTTGAGGATGGAATTTGATTTTGTTGATTTTATTTGTATATCTCCAACTAAGATTATGGTGCAATTCAGAGCAAATCTGTAAGCTCTTACAGGAAATATCTTTAAGGTAACGAAGGAAACCGTCCTTACAGATTTTTCCTGTAAGGACTTACAGATTTACCCAGAATTGCACCATATCGGAGGCCTGTAAAGTGAATCTTGGGACACCCTGTATATTTAAAGAACCTAAAACCTTAAGAAGACTAATATAGTTCAAAGATATCAGTATAATAATTTTACTAAGGCTTAAGCGAGTATTACACTATAAAAGTTCTTTGACAAAGATCGTTTATAAAATATTTGATAAAATATACTTCATAGAAGATATTTTACGACCAAAATAAGAGCATATTACACTACGTAAAAGATTTTATAAAATATTTAATGTGAGTATAGCAATGTTTAGTTGTAGCCATAATGAAAACTTTAATAAAATATTGTATGAAAACTCTAAATGTAATTAAAGAAATTTTATAAGTCATGTTTAATAAAAGTTGCATACATTTGTTTGACAAAGATCTTTTATAAAAGACTATTGACAAAAAACTTTTATAGTGTAATACTAGCTTTCTAAAAGAATTATTATCAAAGTATCAATTTATAGACAAAAATAAATACTCCTACGAAATTTTACATGGTATGGTTGTGATTGTGATAAAAATTCTCGATAAACGATAAGAAGCTATTCATTTGAAACTGATTATGTCAAAACAAATGAATTGGATAAAAAATAACCAAAAATATATAAATGAAATATAAAAACATTGATAGGTATCAAAATTTATTTAAGAAGAAATCTTGACGAAGATTTAGGAGATTGATTAATGATATTAAAGGTAAATGCTTCAAATCCAAACTGATTAAACAGGATTTTTTAAATTTGATTTGCACTGCCTTGATAAGGGCATCATTAGGCACATTAACGATTCATATCTACGTAACGAGGAAAACTAACGAAATCTGGTATTCCTCATCGCCCAAACAACTAGCCTATAATCACTAATGATTTGAATAAAAATATTGGTAGAAACACTTAGAAGTTGAAATAAAATTTAATATAACACGATTAAAACTTAATGATGACATTAATTTTAAAAAAATTGGAGTAAATTTATCACAGTTGTTGTTAATTTATTGATTAAAGCAATATTTTGATGTAATAAATATATAATTGGAATGTTTTCGTTAGAATGTTTTCTTTGTAAGTGATGAGAAAATGTGTTTTGTGTTGTGTTAGGTGACCAGTACATTTTTGACAAGTCTCGTTTGATCTGAGACTGGCCATTACCGGGCTTTCGTGTTGGATTTAACGCTTCAAGTGTTGCTTTTTTGCGATATTAGCGCGGAACGTATGAAGCAATAAAATTGCGGGATATTTTCCGTTTTATAAATAGAAAAGCAATTATTTCGAAAAATTCTTGTTTAAAATTCGCGCAGGGCGAAAAGCTTTATTTGCATTCATACGGTCGCGTTTATTTCCTTAAGGGAAAAACTCGCACGACAAACATCCTCGCGTCTGACTTTATTTATAAGGGAAAAGAAAGAAGAGTAAATAGATTTATACATATGTTTCTTGTGTGGACATTGGGTTTATATATTTTTTGTCGTCCTTCCATGGACACGTCGTGGTTTACAGTAATCGAGTTTGGCCGCCCTCTCATCCTTCATTCCCACAGGACGAGAAGTTGCTTGTCTCGTGGAAAGTAGCCACGTACAAAGAATAAATCTGATGTTTCTTTTAATCTAATTATTTTAATAAATATTAGGGTTAAAAAGCTAGGAAGAAAGTATGACAAGACAGCATTATGGTAATGAATTGTGATGACTCGTAACGGACGGTGACATCCCCAGGAACTTCCTTATTTTATTGCAACCCCCTTCATTCCCGCGAAATATTTAAGATACTTTTACATGTTATACACTAAAAATTGCCATGATTTAAACAGCGCATTAAAATTTCTGATGCGATAAAATAAATTTAACCTTTAACGATCGCGTTTTCTCCTATCTAATATAATATAGTTATTTGTTATTAATAAATAACCCTATTTATAATTTTGATCGCTTTTATTATGTCGGGTTTAATTAAAAGCACTGCGTGCTGCATTAGTAGATTATAATTATAATTATGCGAGGGTACGCAAAGGAGAAAGGAAAAATTTAAAAGGTCTGTAATTAAAAATGGTTTGGTTACAATTACATCATTACGTTAATTTTAAATTCGTTAAAAAACATATTCGGTTACTTACTTTTTCTTCTATAAAAAATTAAATACATACATTTTTAATTAAATTGCCCTTTCTTATTATAATATTATTTAAATATATTGGGTATTAAATTACTTTCATTATTTTTTATTTAATCATGTTAGATCAATCTTTTAATTATTATTTTAAAAGATTGGTTATTTAGCCTGTGTGAAATCAGGAATACATTTTTTTCAAACAAATTTTGTATTTTTTTTTAAATTTTGTAAACAGTTTTATTCCCGAAAATAAATTTTCATAAGTTTAAAAAAAATCTAATGCTAAAGACCACCACAAAATAATGTAACAAAAAAGGGTTACTTTTTTAAATTTTGCTTTTGCAATCGTTTCTTTTGATAACTCCAAGCAACGTAACAAAAATTTGTAGGGCAGTTATTTATTATTTTCTTGTAAAGCATGGCTAAAGTTCTGTGATTTCGATTACCTGAGAATTTCATTAATTTTTAAATATTTGCAACAAAAATTAATTAATATACGAATAAAATGAAGGAAATAACAATAATTAAAATGTAAACAGTTCTTGGAAGAGTCCCTAGGGGGTCAAATGTTGAAAAAACTGACATTTTTATCTTTCATGATGTTTTAAATAGGTAAGTCAAAAAATAAGAAAATAGCAAAGTAAAGTAAAGATTTTCCTTTCATTTACAATGTTTGTTATTTATGTATCTACAATTACGTTTGTGCAATTTTGCAATAAAAACTTCTGTATTTATATTTTTTATAATTACACTGTTTAGCTACAGTGAATTCAAGTAAGATTGAAACCATTGATATTGCAAGGTAGGAAACCTAAGTTTCCCACAGTTGGGTACACTGAACTGAACGCGTTCTGTTCCGGTGAAAAAATCATCGCGAATATTTTAACTGCACTATTTTCAGTTTTGAAAAAAACTGTTTTTTTTTTTATAAAATTTGCAACATACTGAGAAATAACTTGAAAAAATACCCGAAGAAAAACTGCCGAGAGACGCTTTGGTTAAAATGATAGATCAGATTTAAATTTGAATGAAAATTAACAGGTACACCAACTTAGCTAATCTAAAATCATTACAGATTATGTTTGGTTGCATAGTTGCGGTCTTTTTTCATTCACTGTACAAGTAGAGTTTTATGAATTTTTATTCAATCATTAAAAAGTTATAAGAAATTTTGCCTTTCGATGACTTATTTTTGATCATTTACATAACGTGCAAATGTAAAATCATATTGTCAGGAAATACCTTTTTCCATTACAAAGCCACATACAAAATTTAATTATACCTAATAATTAAATGCAATCGGGCACAAAAAAATGAACTACAATGAAAATACTGGTTACATTCGAAGATGATTTTTTTAAACTTATATTTTATATTAAGCTAAAATTATACCTACCTAATTAAAAATTTGGATGGTAGTCATTTTTTTGTAATCATATTTGAAGTTCCAAAATTTCGTAAAGTTGGTCATATGTATATGTTTTAGGTAGTCATTTGTCAATAAAAGACAAAAGTGATAACTTTTTCAAGCTTTTCTCCTGAAATCATTTAAATTTAAATAATCAATAATTTGGAGGTATTTTTTGTTTTCTTGTGAATTATTTTTTAATTTGTATGATCATGCGAAATTGCGGAATTTCACTGACGATTACAAAAAATAACTTCCATTCAAACTTTAATATGTTATGCAAAATTGTTTAAATAAATGACTAAGGTAGAAAAAATAAAAAAAAAACCTAACCGAATCTTTTTTTCTGTAATTGAAAAATCTATCACGACTAAAAGACATACACATATGACCAAAGTCTTGACATATTGGTCAAATTTTAAACACAAGATTCACAAAAAAAATCCTATCCAAAATTTTGATATATTTTATAAAATTAAAATAGTAGAAACTTTCTGAGATTTGAATAAAGTTTTAGTATAATTGACAACTGATGAAAATTGATTAAAAAATTCGAATAATTCTGGTTATTTGGAATTACTAAAAAAAACCAAGTACCGTAAAAGAAAAATTTAAATCTTTTAATGCTGCTTTCTTCATCTTTACCTAAACAAATACCTAACTAAGCATTACCTACATCTAAGCAATACCATGGAGATACAATAAGACAGCTAGTTTTCATAAGAGCTTGAATTTCGCCAAAATTGCGTCCGCCATCAAGATTTTTATGGTGTTCTGGGGCTACCCGAAAGGTGGTGCTTTAATTTATTTAAAAAAATAGTTAAAATCGGCAGCTCAATTAAAAATATTAACCGCAAATTACGCTAATATCATGCATGAAGAATGAAACATGAACAAGACGTTTGTTTGCAGCATTTCAGAATAGAACTATATAACCAAAAAGTTAAACCTACTGTCACCAGGTGGCAGTACATTGGTATGAATACCCAATCTGTTTCTCTTATTGTATCCAAGGCAACACCTAAAGATTTTTTTTACATTGACAAGTTTCTTTTAAGTTGCTAGGTATTTTTTATAGTATACCTAGGAACTAGCGCTATAAGCAATGCCTAACGTTAGTGAAAACTAATTTTACGTTAGGTAATACTTATCTTCGTTTAAGCAATGCCTAAGTTTTAAGTATCGTTGGTGAAAACGGACATAAGGCTTTTTTTATAAATTATTTAAAGGGTGGTTTCTTCCCTTGTAATTTATGGAGAACTTATGATAAAACATTTTTTTGGTTTATATTATGTGATTAAAACTAACGGAATCGGTGAGTCGAAGAACTTTACGGGTCCAAAAATTGCAGTTTTGAGTTAATATAGCCGAATTGGTTTCTCTAGAACATGAGTACAAGAAGACAAAAGCTCCCGGAATGTTACTAATTAATCAAAATAAGACAAATGAATTTGGAGCTTTATTAACTCATATCTTCCTGGAAGACCTTGACTTGACTATATAAAGTGAAAAAGTAACAAAATGTTTAAGTTATACAACATTTTATAAACCTGAATAAAACCTAATAAAAATAAGCGATACCAAATCTAACTTAGACCAACTATCTTATTATTTTTGATAAACTAAGTACCTAACACAATTTAAAATAATAAAAGAATTTAAAATAACCTGAAAATACTGGGTGGTCGAGATAAAGTGAACAGTGGATACATCTCCAAAAGTAAGAGTTTTAGAAAAAAAAACGTTTCAAATAAAAAAAATATGGGTTTCCATTTGAAAAAACTGAGTTAGGGTTAGAATAACCATGAAGAAGTCCTCCAGGTGAAAACTAACTGTCCTCATTCTGTGGCTCCTTTAAGACCAAATAATTTTTGGAGACAATTCGACTATTCGCTTTAACTCGACCACCCTGTATATTGAGTTAAATAACAGTATGTATGTACAAGTTCATAATATTCTTTGCAAATTGCTCTGTTCATTAAGTATTTTGTACAAAATATAAATCTATTAAATTTAAATCGATTATTTCAAAATTAACATTTTGGACTTATACTATTAATACTCTTCGATTACAAAAGAAAAAATTTAAATTTTGTTTTTATATTAAAAATATCTATCTATTGCTAAAATTTCTATTAATTTTCAGAATTATTGGTTTTAACTTCAAAAGTTTAAACTTTAAAGTGTGCAATAATCTCAAAAAAAAATAATTTTTTTTTGGATTTGATAAATTTGTATAAAATGTGGCCCAAGGCTGAAATAAGTTTTTTTACGTTTATTAATGAATGTTTTATTTTTGTAACTGTATAAAATTTAACACGTTAAAATTTATTAAAACAGTTAAAATATGGAATACATTATTTTATTTTAAAATAAAAATAATTTTCCCTACCAAAAACTAAATTCAGAATAAATGTTTAGTATTGCGCGTGTTTCGTTTGAAAATTGCATTAAATATTCTTTCAACAATAATTATTGATATTATTTACTACAAATTCGCTTGCAAAGTGGAATAACCCGAGGAAATAATTTATTTAAACAAATAAAAAATACTGAAAACGGTAAAGGTCGTCCGTCGCCTTTAATAAAACATTCATCATTCAGTAAATACTCGACCTAATCTCTTTGTATCATAAAATGAGTAAACACAAGTGGGATTTTTGAGGACGCTAAACGTGCGTCTGAGTCGAGTAATTGTAACGTGAGTCTAGTAAAAAAAACGTAAAAGAAAAGGCGAGAATTTCCTTGCGATTACAAAGAAAATTAAAAATGAAAGAAGGTAAACCTTCCAGAATTAACAAGGACATCACAAAAATGTTTTGTTGGGAAGAATTTAAATTTTAGCATTACCTAAAATTGAAGCCACTTGAAACATTTAATTCTATAATACGAGATCTCGTAAATAAAAAGTGCTGAGAACTATAAATATAAAAGTTAATCAAGCTAAAAGCAACGAAAACAGCGATTTTTTAATTGTGGCTTTTAAAACGGCTTTTAAAACTAATTGAAAGCAATAATCACGTTGGTATCCTGCGTGCAGGAAAAACTTCGCATTTGTATTTTCCATAAATTTCGAGCTATTTATATTTTTAAATACGTCATAATCAAACAATTAGACACTAATAAATAACAAATATTTTTTGATTTATTACAGTTTTAATTAATGAAATAAAGAACGAAGGACAAGAAATGGATGTGGTTAATAAATGACATCTTAATCGATTTAAACTAACTGTTGATCTCGACACCCTTTCATGATTAGAATTAAAATTGCTTAAATTATACGGGTACATAAATTAAACGATTATAACTTTTGTATTTATATTCATAAAATAAGTTAATCCTAATGATAATGCTATAAATAATTCATATGAAATGTTAGTTGGAAACATCTTTTCATCTTAAAAACAAAGTCACATCCGAAATAATCCATTTAAATTCTTTTTGTAAAACATTTACAAACGAGTTAATTAAGTACGTGCATTTTTTTTCAACCGGTTGCGACAAATTGCAACAGCGTTCATCAATCACTCCTCTTCCAACTCTTTGCATATAAACAAATCGAGCATTAATTATTATTTTATCAATGCCTGCAGGCGTTTAAACTGCAATAAATAACAATTCGAACGAGATACGCTGTATAATGCCCATTATTAAACGTCGCTTAAGTAAAAAAAATGCACCCACCTCCAACAATCGCGACATTTATAGCTCGAATTGTTGATATTTTGCACAAACAAGATCATTAGAAATGTATTTTTCTAATAAAGCAGGTGGTTACCTGTGTCTTATAGGAAATAAAAAAGTAGGTTTGTCTATTTTTGCATGTAAATAGTTAGCAAGTTTCATTCGTTTATTTACTGTAATTTAATTTATTTGTTTTATAATTTCATTGAATTTATTATCGATTAGCACCACACATACCATCCATCAATTGATAAGTTCCGTTTTATACAGAGTGTCCTATGTGACGTTGGACTCTATGGGTATCTTTGTTATTATTGGAGATAGAAAGCCAGTTAAGTGTACAAAGAAATAGAGCTTTGTTTGTATATTAATAATTCGTTGACAAAACGTTTGAATCGTTCCTGCGCTATCTTGAAAAAACAAAAATTGCGATTGTTAAAATATGACTGTAACTTCTTTATTTTCAGTGGTTTTTGACATTATAGAGACACTTTTTATGTGCAATACAGTAAGACAAATTACTCAGAAAAATATACTGATTACGAATGTGTATATCCAATATGGCCGCCATAAGAAAAAAATAAGTTTGGTTCATTTTCGGTCAATCCGTTGATGAAAATAAATATTCAATTGTCCTACTACATTGTACACAAAAAATGTAAAAAAATTTTTTGGTATCAACGAAAACAAAGAAGTTATAGCCATATTTTCAAAATCGCATTTTCTTTCTCTACTTTGTCCATTTAACCGACTTTCTATCTCCAATAATAACAAAGATACCCATAGAGTCCAACGTCAAATGGGACAACCTGTATAAATATATGATAATTATTTTCTGCTTGCATACTATAATGTCACAACAAAATGATAAAGATCGGTTTGAGGTCCATAAGGAAATCAACATGGTAACGATTTCATTAAATGCGCAAAATCATAGGAAACACCCATAATGACTACTAACACATTGGAAGTTTTTTTTTATTTAAAATTTGAATTCAAGTTATCGTAAATATCTGCAGGGTATTGAAGCTATCGGATTAAGTAAACATTTTACAAATCACATTTCCAATTTTGCTAGAAAAGTTTGCAAAAAAGAGAAATTTATTAATTTTCGAAAAACCACCTGGACTCACCCGCATGTCCAAGACCCATTCGTTCGTTTTATTCGATATTTATCACATTCGAATCATTTGTCAAAAATATATTCTCCAATGTCGCAAGATGGATCGAATGCAACAAATATCGAATAAAACGAGAGAGTCGGTCTAGAGTCTAGGCCCTAGACTAGACTCTAGGGCATGCGAACGAACAGTTGCTAGAGAAAGGTAGATAGAAATAAAATTTTGACAGAATAAGTGAGCGATAATTTGTCGCATAGATAAATTCGAGAATCGCAGTCCAAGCGGATTAAAAAAGTTCGTGGCTTAAAAACGATTTACCATTATCAAAAATCAAGAAAAATTTTTTGACCACAAGAAATATGCGACGTATTTTTATAAAATACCTAGTAGGTATGTGTAAAAATTTGTTTTTTTTACCGTCAATACAATTTGAGAACAATATATTAAAATGAAATTTCACAAAGGCAATTCGACGATAATTAAACTCTATTTTTTTCAGATCCTTTATTTTTTACCCCTAAAAAGTTTCTAAATTTTCGTATAACAAAAGAAATTACCGCCCTTTGGGTAGTTTGGAATTTAAAGCGCCTTATTTTATATCAACAAATTTTAGAGGGGTATGTAATAAGTAGTTTTGATTATATCTACCCTTGTCGATTTGTAATTTCGAATTTAAAGTAGGTGTGAAATTATATCATTTGAAATTTGGTTGAACCAAACGCATCTGTCAAAGAAGAAAACATTGTAATGGGTGGGATACAAAAAGCGACTTCGAATAACTTTGGTTCATGGTTGGTTCAAAACAACCTCTTCCTGCAAAGAGTGGCTAACTGACTTGTTTGATTGAATGTAACAAATTAGTAATTTATAGAAAATTTAGTTTAAAGATTACATTTTACAGTTAGATACACAATATACTGACAGAGTAATGTGTTTTCTGTTTTCAATTATTAATTCTCTATAAAAGATACGAATTTAAAATTATAACACGAGTAAGTAGTATTGTATGTAGTTCCGTTTTTAAAGAAAAAATTGGCACTTAGACCCTTTGGGAATACCACGCTTCTATTGCAAATCTATCTTCGGGTTTAATAATTTTGAAAATGCCGGTTAGTGGCATTTTGCAGGAAGGGAACGATAGACTAGTCTGTCATATTTGGACCAACCTTGTTCGAGTGAGTAATTAATGATGTCATAGGGACTTTGGTTCAAGCTCGGTTAACCGAAACATGAACCGTGCTCTCGAGCATGGTTCATTCTGTTACTTGCTTCATCTCTTTCTATTCTATCAATTAGAGTGTTTTCTCCTTTGACAGCTGCTATTGGTTCAATCAAATTTGATGATACAATTCCGGATTTCAAATTCTTAGTTAACCCCTAACCATCCGAAAACGTTGTTCCGGCACTACACACTCGGCGAGACACCGAGCCGAATATCTCGGGCGAATATTTGGTGTTGTGAAAAACCAAGAGTGCTATCATCCACACTCTCGTTGCTTTCGTCTCGGTGAGTGCAGGCGAGTGTATTTTGTCAGCAAATTACAATGAAAAGTAGAATGGAAATGATAGGCGAGTGTGTAGACGGTCGCTTGCTCTCGCGTCTCGCTCAGGCTAACTCCTTTTGACTCAAAAACCGACAAAACTTGGAGGACAGGCGAGCCGAAGCGAGTCATAGCGAGACAAGGCAACCATACTGTCTACACTCTCGCGCTCGCTTTGGCTCGCTCTGTCTCGGCGAGTGTGTAGAGATTAAACAGGTGGAGCAAATAACCACAGAATAAAACTTCTGTTCATGGCATAGTTCTTTTTTCGTTTAACCGAGTTTGAATCCAAGAAAGAGCCATAAGAAATCGCTTATTTATATTATGTATCGATGTTAAGTTCTTGAGTGAACCACTAATCAACCACAAAAACCATCCGAAATCGCTTCTTTAAATGGTATCCATTGACACTTTATTTGTGTTTCTTAAATTTAAAATTAGAAAAAATTGAAAAATGAAGATTACGATGTATCTTTACTCAAGGATTTCGAGAACTTGGGTGATATGAATAAAAATGAGTTTATACTCGGAAGTATCTACTCATTAGCATGAGCATAAAGTGCGAGTTTATACTCCATTTCATATGAATAAAAGTGAGTAAGCTTGAAAAAGTATATGCTCCTTTAAATTGAGTAGATGCTCTTATTTACTTTGAATGTTACCATTAGCCAAGGCGCTATCCCATATCCTTCATCTCCTAAAAGTAGTGCTTGGTTGTTACCAAAATTATCTCTCGCTACCTTAAAAATCTCTGAGTTTGACCAAATTCTAGAATCATGAACAGACCCTGGCCATGAAGCGACCACGCTTGTAAACCACTCATCCGAATTACAAGTAGCTTGTACATTAATGCTAGGATACGCTTTTCGATTTATATATTCATCACCATGAACCGATGGTTCTTTATTCTGATATGAGTGCAATCGATAACACCCAAACAGCTAGGAAAATTATAACGTCTGTGCCAATTTTCTTTGGGTTGCATTATATCTTCAGCATTTTGTGGAAATTTTACCCAATGACCACTTTTTTGAAGAATTTTTGTTATAACCGTTCTTAAAATTTTGGAGACAGAAGTTTGATGAATCCCAACATCTTCACCTACTCCTGCTTGAAAGCCGGGATCTCCCACATATCTTAAAAACACTTTCATTTTATCCAGATTAGATAACGCGCCACCTCTTCTCTCCTCTGACTCCTCGTCCAAAAAATGGTTTGCTATCCACTCTACATTTTCCTTGGAAAATCTATATAAACATTTGTAGTCACGGTCACAAGTAATTCTTCTGGGCTTATAATATTTTTCGGATCGCAAATTAAACATGAACTCCGCCATCACTCGATTTAAAAATTCAACTGAGTGAGCTATACAGTACACTCAAATCAAATGGAGTATATACTCATGTCATTGAAGTATACACCTTACTTTATTCATATGAAATATGAGTAAATACTCATACAAAATTGTATATAAGAGTACTTGCTCACACTGAGCATCTGCTCTGGATTTTTATTCTTACGACTCGGAGTATATACTTCAAAATTTTGAGCATAAAGTATATACTCAGTTTTATTCATATCACCCCTTGTCTCATCATCAAGCAAAAGAATCTATAACAAAACTAGTTGAATACAAACCAAGTCGGGAAAATTAACTTACAATTTGAATAATTTGTATAAACGCTATTACTTTTTTCTTCAAACGTTATTAAAGTACAGTCTTCTGTGACGTTTGACAGGCTTTAAAATGTTACTTTTTATGTTCGTTGTTTCTATGGTCACTTTGTACTGCCTAGGAGTAGAAATTACTACTTTGCACTGGCAAGGAATTAAAGGGGGTAGTAGAAATGAATTTTAGGCAACCCAATATACACTAACATTGTATTGTGTGTTAAATATAAATTAAATGGCAAATTTTAAAATTATTTATTATACCGGGTGGAAATGAAAACCGGGTCACCTCGATAACATTTTTATTTATGAATAAAAAAATTTGAAATTTGGCTATGTTCTATGGTTCAAAAAAACAAATTTTATGTGCATTTTATATTTTCGAAATCACTTTCGGTTTCACCGGAAACACTATGAACTTTGTTTTTTTAAATGTAACATCCCATATTTTTATTCATGGCTTAAAATACTTTTAAAAAAGAAGTATTTTTGAGATATTAGTTTTTATTTTTTTTGTAAAAAAAATTTTTTTCAAAAAAAAAAAGGTTTTCGAAGTCGGTGAAAAGTACCAAAACTAATTCTAAATAATTCAAATACCTAAATAAAATTGTAATTTGAAAAAAAATTTAAGTGGTTTTTGAACTATTAATTTTTAAACTTAGTTAATGAAGATTTTATCAAATATCTCAGTTTTTTTAAATGAAATGATGCCGGGTCATTCGACTTTTTAAAAAGAGGATTTTATAACGATTATTTATTTTATGTATTTGAATTAATTAGAATTAGTTTTGGTAATTTTCACCGACTTCGAAAACCTTTTTTTTTTTGAAAAAAATTTTTTTTCGCAAAAAATAAAAACTAATATCTCAAAAATACTTCTTTTTTAAAAGTATTTTAAGCCATGAATAAAAATATGGGATGTTACATTTAAAAAACAAAGTTCATGGTGTTTCCGGTGAAACCGGAAGTGATTTCGAAAATAAAAAATGCACATAAAATTTGTTTTTTGCACCATAGAATATAGCCAAATTTCAAAGTTTTCTATTCATAAATAAAAAAGTTATAGAGGTGACCCGGTTTTCATTTCCACCCGGTATTACTATTTTAAAAATTTCGACGTTTGAAGAAAAAATAGCATGTTTTATTCGGAGTAAAAGAACTTTTTGTGGCTCAGATGTATCCGCGGAAATCGCAAAGCTCGTCCTGCAAACCTACATACTTCTTTACTCCTAATAAAACAATATCCTATTGTCTGAAACTTTTTAACGAAATCGCTTAGTTTTCAGCTGGAATAATTAAAATGCGACACCCTGTATATTAGGTGTATTCTTATTCAATTTTGGACAATAATTCAGCATTACAAAGTATGCAATTAAAAGATTTATTTAAGGGCCGGTTTATTCACCTTCCAGTAAAATTTTCAGTAGTGTTACTAAGGAGATATTTACATGTAAAACTGATCAGTATATTAAACTACTCGGTAATCTCAAATTACTGAAGGGTTGTCTCTACTGAGAGCTCAATATACAGGTTCCGGCAAAAGTTCCGGGACAGCGCTGTATTTTTTGATTGCATGAATATTTTTTTTCAAAAATTTGCATAGTGTACAGTATCATAAACTACATTCTGAGATTGTTTAGAACGTCCCTATCTTTAGAGAGTTTCTTGTGGGGCGAACTACCACACTTTTTTTAAATTACAACCTCTATTGACCTAACCTAACCTAACCTAACCTAACTTAACCTAACCTAACCTAACCTAACTCATTTTAAAGAGAAGAAAAAAGAAACATTCCTGTAAACCAGAAAAAACTATTACGGATTTAACTAATGGAGGAAAATTAATTGAAATGTTTAATTTTGTTATTATGGAAAGTAAAAAACATTTTGAATCTGTTCGCTTAATTTCTGGACACCTTGTAAAATAATAAGTATTTATTCACCTCCGAGTGGAGATAAACTTTCAGTAAATTTAATATATTGAATAGTTTAATTTACTGATCACGTTTACAAGTAAATAACTCCCTAGTAACACTACCAAAAACTTTACTAGAAGGTGAATAAACCGGTCCTTAGACTTTTATATACTAAATATTTAAATATTTTGCCAAACGACTTATTTTGTTCAGTTTTACATCCTGTCAAAAAAGTATCAACTTAAATATCCCCCTGTATCAGCAATTACGATTATGTGTAGGTGACGCTATTTTGATATAATTTTTGTAAAAAAATGGATGAAGGCAAGTAAAGCTTTGTTGTGCTTTGAGTGTGTATTAATTTTATTAACTGTACTACCATTTGTAGTATTTTTGGTGACTAAAAAAATTAAATTTAAGTACCCACACATCAAATGACCACCAAAGGTCGTATCTCATCTCCGAAATCGCGAATACTAAGCCAGATCCACTTTTTGAATCACTCAAGAATGACTATATTATTTTGTTATGATATGTAATGGATAAATCACTGGCATGTAAACTCTATTCTATATGCATATGTATAGTTGAAATTTAATTCGAAAACGCTAAATACTATTTCAAAAATATTTCTAAAATAAGAAAAAACACGTAAAAAAAGTAACAAGCAGGCCTAACATGATTAGAAAAATCTTGATTTACAAAACGAATTTCATAATACTTCTATAATGTTTTGAAGTTTTTAAACTAAAAATATCGTGTTTTCAGTACTCTTCATGGATATACTATAAATAAGGGAGATACATACATTAGCTCTTAAATATAAAGGATTAATTTCAAAGGACTTTACACTTCTAAGAATTATCCTTCAAGGATTATTTACTTAAATTCCCTAGAGTAAGAAATGTTTTACAAAAAAGTAGATTCGTGCTAAAAAAGCACAAAACGGTATTAACGTTAGTTATGTATCACATCAATTTTTTCAACCGACTTCACATTGTAGTTAATGCTTCTAATATACAAACCCCATTCAGTATTGTCCAAACACATTAATTTACATAAAAAACACAAATTGATTTCTTTTTTAATAATAAACGCGTTTGGACACAGAAAAAAGTCATAAATAATTTCGCCCATTCTCTTTAGTGTAGAACAATTAGTACTCAGAGCATGAGATCATATCGTTAACGTGCTTGTTTTTAGCCTTGAATATTAATAATTGTCACTTGTGGTGGCGGCCCCCGCGTTAACCTGCGCCCGCGAATCTGATCAAATATTTGAATTATGAAGTTTATCTTTTCTATGACGGATTGCCCCTTTCGCATTCCTCTCGATTTGCCCCGATTTCATTTAAATATAGAACGATTTGTTTTCACAAATTGCGAGTATGATTTAAAATTGACTAAATAAATTACGCGATAATCATGAAAGGACCTAACAAAATTATAGGAGAATTACCAATTTATTTTTGGATAATTTGTGGATATTCATTAATTGGTTTTATATATTAATGAAAAATAAATTAAAAATGGTTGTCTTCATGTATTAATGAATATAATAAGCTAATAAAGTAACAACAGGAAACTTAACTAAACGCAAAGTTAATTAAAAAAATTAAGCGACAAACTAGAACGAAGTTGGGGACGTGGCACCAAGAATGCAGCGTGTTTTGATTAAAAGTTTGCGCGTTAATAATTATAAATGTGACACTGTTGATGCAAAGTGCGTGTTTAAATTTTGATCGAACTCAATGCGGACATTTGTCCTGTCCTGCTCGTTTTCCTTATAATTTATAATATTTTTATTTTAGAAAATACATTACCTGCTTCTAGGACTAGAGTAACGAGAAGGGTAGACACGAAGATCCATTTCTTTGGCTTCAATCGCTTGAATACTTCCATTTTGTACACTAATTTTATTAATAGTTTTCCTTTTTTAAATACACTTAAAACATTTTTAAGTGGATAATTCTACAAGAAAATCCATGTTTTATCTTACACATGCAATTTATTTCGTTTATCCCATACGCATATTATATTTAACCACCTTTTATTAAAATTAGTGCTAGTACTATGAGTTTAAAAATTGATATGTAAATGAATTAATAAAATCAAGTTCTGTAATTAACTATTGATAGAAATATTACTGAAATTAATCAGATTGGGAATGGGGTTGAAATTAAATAACAAAAATTATAACGCACGCACCCAAGTTATTACGACGCTAATATTTGATATAAAGCAATTATTTGCCTGTTTCCTTTATATTGAAATGTTTATTAATTAAATGTTCAAAATTTAATTTTATACTAAAATCAAATTTTAATTACTCCTATGTATAATTTTTAAAATTTAAAATTAATTTCCAACAAAGCTGAATATTTACAAAAAATTGTGGTATTAAATGTTGGAAAGCACGAAATCATTTTGATCGCTTTATTTGACATCAAATTAAAGTATCCTAGTTTTGCACGGTCTTCGACGCGTGCTTACTTGAGGGCATCAAAAGAACCCTGAAATTTTCGGAGTTTTTTCAATTTTTCGGTGCTTCCAAACGAAAGCTATGAATTTACAAGATTTACAAGAATTAACGAGCATTAATTCGAATGACTATCCAACTCTTTAAATTATGTTTAGCGATATGGTGGATATCAACGGTCGAAAAAATACAACTTTTACATTTTTGCCAAAAAAATCAAATTTCCTTTCCTTTCGAACGTCTGCAGATTGAAAACGCTGTTGTTAAAGAAAAAACATGGAATAAAAGTTGTAGAGCATCAAAATAATTTAAATTTTCTATTCTCTGCAAACCTGTAAGCTCTTACTTGTTGTTATTTTGAATACTATTTACTTTAATCAAGCAATTCGAATTTTTTTTTCATATCCTACAAAATATGATTCATTATCACTCTAAACTTGGTCTCTTCCAGCAATAAATCTACGTAACGCTTGTAAAAATGATTATAAAGAGATTGAAGAAATCAATTTTAATTGTATCGCTCTAAAAACTGCACATGTAAATAAACAGCTCCATACCTTATTTTCTTTAATACATGAAATATCTGTAAGGTAAGGAAACCCTTAATTACAACCCATATAACATACCTAACAGATATTTCCTGTAAGGGTTTACAGGTTTGCACAGAATTAGATCATTAATTAGGTAATAAAATGATGAAAACTAAATTATCAAATTTTGTGTCTATGAAATCCAGGAAGTTGCTAAATTTTGTCTTTCCCAAATGTCAAACAATTGTTCGAAATCAAGAAGTTCATCAAAGTTTACTCGGTGCTTCGTAGTCAATCCCCTCTCTGGATTACGGCTTTCTGTCGTTACCCTGAGGTGGAATTACAAACTTCCCAGTTGATCTCGGTTGTGAGTTGACTTTTTAGATATTTTCTAAATCGTTCTTACATCACATACAGGCAACACTTTCATAAGTGAAAGATGGATCAACTATTCACCATTTTCACTACGTTACGCTTTACCAATTTCCATCTCTGTATTGACTCACGTTTAACAACTATTTGTTGTATGTTTCTTACTCAATTAGTTTAGCTATTCCCGAACTCCTATTATGGTGCTTTCCACATACAAACTCCATGTACATAGTGCTGAGAGTAATAACGATTAAAGAAAAATTAAAATTTCTATATATTTACTTGACCGAATTTAAAACATTATATACTTGATAAACGAAGAGTTTGATGACATACAACATTTATTTCATAAGTTTTTACATTTAGATTGGGTGTTTTTTATATTTTAAAGCCAGAATAATAGATTTGTTGGCAAAGACAGTAAAAACTGCACTTCTGCGACTGTCGATTTCGATTATAACCCTGCTCACAATTCTTTGATACCAGTTACTTCGCTTTTGAGTCAAAATTCTCTAAACGAATATTCTCACTACAGATGAAAATACAAAGAAAATGTTGGTTAATCTGCATTCAAAACCCTCCGATACTGATACAATACTCTCTAAGCATTCGTTAAAGCAAAAAATTAACACTGTCACTCACAATTTATAAGAAATCAGTACTATGTCAGATTCAATTTATCACACCACCAATAAAAACATCTTTGTAATAAATTAAGAAGTCCTTAACCATTCATTAACTCTGTGTTTAATAAATTCAACTTTAAAGATATACAGGGTACCTAACAAAAAGATCAATGTTTCTATTTTAAAATCTCATTTATACCTGAAATAGCACCGAAACTAAAAAAAGGTCCTTACGGATCCAATCAAAAATTTCATTCTACAATGTGGTTACTAATAGAAACCTTTATATATATAAATTATAAACAAAAATCCCTCTGGAAATGTCAAAAAATGTTGTATAATAGTATGCCCTGTTCAGGATATAACAAAATATATGTTGGACAAACTTACCAATATTTAAAAGATAGAATCTACAATCATTTTCAGTTTAGGTCCAAACGGGAAGAAGTCAAAAAATTTAAGAACGAAATTTGGTGTGCCTGTTACAATTATTTAATAGCTCGAAAGCAGAATGGACATAAGTACAGCGATGTTGTACTGCCTCAGAGCTGGGAAGATGATGCAATCAGCTATCATTCTTCTTGTTATAAAGCATTTTACGTGAATTTTTTTTTCTAAATTTGGAAGCCAAAATGTTCATCTGTTTTAGAGCAGTGATTTTTTTTCAAAAATTGATCTTTTTTTGGCTCAAATGGCAAATATCAGCAAAACGAGTGATGATAGACCCATAAAAGTTTATACAAAGTATAATTATTTTTTGATAAGGAATCCAAAAATCCATATACTGGGTGTTCCATTTAAAAAAATATAACTTTGGTTCAGTAGGCCATGATGGGACACCCTTTATATATCGAAACTATTTTTAAATTGTGGGGCATGCATGTATCTTTATGTTGGTGAAAACCGCAAGTCGATATGTTTTATAGCAAAGAAGCTATAGACCGTGGGCAGATGACTGGGTCACCCTGTATGTTTGTCAATTTTGGGTTATACAGGAGATCGTATTTTCAATGCGTTGGACAGCTTAGAAAATTTGTGGAACAAAGTTACCATCTCATTATAAATATTTTTATTTAACAATTCTGAAAAAATCAGATTGGTGTTAATAAACTTTATAATTTCTTTATTTTACCATTTTTGGGATGTCGGTCACTCTAAATGACCCAACATTTTTGTCGGGCAAACTTATTGTTCCGTTTTATACTCAATTGTCTTCCTATTAAAGTAAATAAGAAATGGGTGTTCATAAATTTAAAAATCGCACCAAATTAACAACTTTCCGGGCGCCTTGTAAGAAAACGCCGCATTTTAGAGAATTTTCCCAAATAAAAAATGTGGCAAACTCGTCATAATAAATACACACATGAAATTACAGCCGGGTGCTAGTCATCTTTCAAAAGGGTTACGGACCTAATTTTAAAAAAAAGTTTATACTTTTTGTAGTCATGAATAAGGTAGTAAATACTATAAAACGTCGGCGTCGGCTGGTTATTGTAAATGAGTTTCAAGAATAAACAAAAGTTGAAAAATCCAGTTGTTACCCTTTTTTGGACAACTTTTTCTATACAATTCAAAGTGTTTGGTACTCATTCTGCGCAAAATTTAATGGTCTTTAATTATTGTAACAGTAAAGTTTTCGTTCGGATTCACCGTTTGAGATTTTGCAGCGATAAACTGAAAAAAAGTCCAAAAATTTCGTGGTTATTCTGATTTCCCTATTTAAGCTCGGGCCGAGGGACCGTGCCAGCCTAGGATACTTTAATTTAATGTGAAATTAAGCGATCAAATCGATTTGCCGCTTTCCAACATTTATTTCCATCAACGGTTTTCGTGCATAAATAATGTCGCAGACACGAGATGACAGTAAATTTGAAAGAAATGAATACGACTTAAGATGCGGGCGCAGTTCTTTCAAATTTCGTGTGATCTCGTGTTTGCAAAGGTTTGTTATTGGGTCAGAATATTTCTGTTGTGTCTTGGATATCTTTGCACGTGATTGTACAACATAATCAATTTTAATTTAGATAAAATGTAGGAAAACAATGCAAGTACAAGTAGATTTCAATTTCGATAATTATAGTTAAAACTTGTTCTAAAACATTTATTTATCACATAATATCAACCAACCCACCCATTCAACTCTAAATATACTTAAATTTGAAAAATTCTGCGTTAATTTATCTCTAATGACCGAGAACGACTCTTAAAACTGGTTAAAAAAATACGCTGGAATTCACGCTGGTTTATAGGAAAATTTAAATTGCTAAAAAAAGTAGAGATGTTCGTTAATTTCTGTTTTTTAGTTTTTTATCAAAACTATTTATCGCGCTGAAAGCATTCACGTATCTGGATAAATACATTTTTATGCGAAGCTCTATTTTATTTAAATCGCTGGAAATGCAGCTTCGTACTCTTAATGTCTATGCTAAATATTTTTTTAAGCATCAAAGTATTCACCACGTTTTCGACGGGGTTAAAAATAAATCTATGAATTAATTGTAGCAAATTGATACATTTGATTTAAATTCATTTATGAGCAAGCGTTAGTTTTGCCTCGGCATCCAAATTGCATTACTTGTTTAGAGCCGAAATAAAGCTAATGCTGTAAATTAGTATGTATGCTAATATAGAAATTTAATGGATTCGCGTATTATTACATTTCGAAGGTACGGTTTAAATTAAGTCATTTGAATAGGACTGCATCAGGGGTCGAATTACGCGACCGCGGTGCCATGTTATTTAAGAAAAGCGGACGGCTTAGGCCGACCCCAGACTTTTACAAATTAAAATTAATTCAACCTCCTTTTCCTTCTAGATTCTAGACAAACATTGCAACTGTTGTTTTCTCAAAATATTCATTACGTGCATTACATTTCCACATAAATTTCTAGTGTAAATAATTTAAGTCGGGAAATTAAAAACAACAAGATACGACTTTGGTTACTAACTTTAATTTTCACTCATTAAAACGTACTACTCTACAAGGTGCCCGTTTTCCGAGGTTATCTTAAGAGATACGAAGTTGGTTAAATTAGAGCAAAATTGCGTATTTGTATCCAACTTTTTAGTTTAAAAAGAAATGTCATCTTAGTTTTGTAAATATTGCAAAAAAAACAAAAATTACAATTTTCGTTTTTTATTTTTTCATACTTTTACTACTACAAGCCGAGCGGAATTCCAAAGTTCCCAATACATTTTTATAATTGGACTGAACATTTACACGTTCTTTAAATTTAAAGTCGACAAAATATCAGTTATATTCATTTTTTTAGCAGGACAGTTTTGTTCAATTTGTCTTTAAATAGGGAGATAAATGTCAAATTGAAAATTATAGAGGTATCTACATTCAGTCAGCCATACCAAAACTTTTCGCCAAACTGATTTCCACTCAATTATCATGGTCTTCAATCAATTATTATAAGCGAACAGCATGGGTTCGTAGAAGATCGATCAGCAGTGACAAAGCCTGCACTCTATGAAGATTTCATAGCATATATGCTTTGGATAATGGAAATGAGATGGACTCTATTTATAAGGACTTTTCGACAAGGTGTGCGTAGATCGAGTTATTTTAAATATTGCCAAGAAAGATTTATTTTCATCGTCAAGTCATATAAAAGCACAAGAAAGTATAGAAATATCTATAACATCTCTTACTATAAGAAATTGTTTGATAGAATGTGTATTATTTGGAAGAAAGCCTGCCAGAAACCCACCTCTTTCAAATAAAAGACCCATCTTGATTTTCCATTGACAGTGAATGACCGAAAAAAAGTTATTTGAAGTAATCAATCCAAGTTTAATTTATTTAATAACGATGGAATGAAGTATGTGCGTCATCCAACGGGTACACCCAAAATGCACCAAACCGACTGCGAAACATGGTGTAGGTTCTGTTATGGTTTGGGGCGGCTTTTCCGGATGTGGTACGGGTCCAGTTAATTGTATAAAGGGGAAATGGACATATTTATATACAAGGATATTATGGCAAATATAATGGTACAAAATCCAGACGATAAAATGGCCTTGCAACATTTTTTCCAACAAAATAATGTCCTGAAAAACAAGTCAAAACTCGTATATGTAAATGGTTTGAAGATCAAAAGATCCGGTTATTACAATGGCCGTCGCAATGTCTGGTCCTAAACAACAAAAAAAATTTCTGGGATTATCTGGACCGTTCTATTCGCCATGAAACTTAGCAGATATATTCAAAGCTCTGGAAATCAGTTGAGCTCAGATAAATCAAGTCACAATGGACCACTTGCTGGAGTCTATACTACGAAAATCTCCTCAAGTATTACAAAATAATGGTGTTTTTACAAAATATTAGCAAAGTAATAATATTCAGAAAAAATACGTTTAATTCTATTTTTAAATAAAGTACATCTACTGTTTTTCCAACAAATCCTGTACTTTCATTATAAAAATCTTTAGATATGGAACAATGTTTAAACAAATTGGTGATAATAAATGTTTTTTTTAGAATACTTTATCTTGACATTTTCTAAAATAATTTAAAATAAATTAAAAGTTTGTCTACTTTTTTCCACTACTGTACATACATATGTACGAGGTAAAATATATTCTTCGACATACCACATTTTAAAAGATTTCCGAAGTAAAAAATATAAATAAAAATTAAAAAATTGGGATGGATGTGCGCTCATTTGCAAATTTACATATTTCTGCAAATGTGTTAAATGTAATCGTATACCGGGGGTAAACGAAACATGGGTCACATTTATAACTTCTTTATTTATGAAAATAAAAATTTGAATTTTGACTATGTTGTATGGTTCAAGAAAATACATTTTATGCCCTAATTTTATTTCACTTATGATTTTACCTGAAATAACAAATAACACCAACTTTGTTTTTTTCAATTCAACACCCCATTATTTTGTTCCTAGTTTAAAACAATTTTAGAAAATATGTACGTTGCTGATATTTTTTTAAATCTTTTTTTAAAATTAAAAAAAATTATTTACAATCAGTATAATCGGTATAAATTGTTTGTTAATGATTGCTCAGCCGTAAAAAAATATGGCAAAAATAGAAAAATAATTGGTTACTTTTGCGGTATGAACACAATCGAATTAAGTGAGAAATCGGTAAATTATTGAAAGATCGTAGAAATCTGATCGTATAAAATAACTGCAAGGATTTTGTAGTACTTTTACAATTGAAGCCCTTGGATGATTAAGGATTGTAGTGATATAGACTTTCTTAAAAAAAAAGATTATTTAAAAAAATATATTTATAAATTATTAGAAATAGATAAGTTTGGCAAATCGTATTTATTTATAAATACAGGGTGTATCAAAAGTAATGCATATTAGCAGTAAAATAACACATTATTCTGTATTCGGCAATGTTATTTTATGTTAAATAAAAATATGTTGGAGAAAAATTAAGGTAAATAAAGAACATTTGGAACTCTTTTAAAAAGTGAAAAAAAAACATATTAATATTATTTAAAAAACAATAATTGGTTGGTATAGCAACAAAGTAGAGAAATATATATTTATATTGTACTCCATTACAGAATTCGGCATGTAGCCGAAATTTATACCCACAACGCGTTTTGGGTAAATTTTTTGTCATTATTTCGGCCATTGGGCAAATTCTAATACCGTGTAATGCTCACAACGCGTTCTGGGTAAATTAACAAAACCCACAAAACGATGTGACGGCGAAAATCGAACTTGCACGATGTTTTTCGCTTTATGGATAACGGATTGTACCCAAAAAATAATCATGCTAATATTGCTTGATTCGGTATCACCTAACCCCAATCTATCACCAGAAAAATAGCAAAAATAATCTAATTTTTGTGAATTCGGGGAAAAGGAAGAAAGATTGTTTTATTATAAAAATAACTGTACACTACTGGTAGTGGAATAAATATTTTTCTACTATAATCAGCCATATTTTCAGAAATTTTTAGAAAAACTACGAAATATACCACATAACTTTATAAATATTTAATAGGACTAAAAAACGTAAAATTTTATATTTTTTTACTTAATAAGTGATTATTCTTATGACTAAAATTCCAAATAAAAATTATAGATGAACAAAGAATAAGAAGCTTGTTATAATAAAACTTTTCCTTACTTGTGTGGAACTAGCAATACAATACTTTTCAAAAATTAAATAATTTCAGAAAAAAATTATACCGTTGCATTCGACTAGATAAAATAAAAAAGTATAATTAAAATTAATGAAACGAGGGTAAATTGTTAAATTTAAAAGGGTGAAAAGTACCCCTAAACATTATTATTTTAATATTTTCAGTTTCTTTCACAGTTTGATTTTTTTATATAATTTTACACAAAATATCAAAAATTTGGGTGGCAACTCCTTCTAATAATTATTAAATTTAAACACAAAGTGGATTTCTATTCGAAGATCATTTTATATTTTCAAATTGTGGAGATATTCCAGACCATAAAAAAGCAAAATTGAGATTTAATGAATAAACAAATTGTGAAAATTAAATGTGAATTTATTTAACGGTAATAGGATGCTTGATGATTTTCATAAAAAATTATATACACGGATGAAACATCTGAATAGCGGAAATAACACCAAAAATTTTGGAAAAAAAGTGAAACTAGTGTCATTTATTTATTATATCTATTATTTTACTTTGTTCTTCATGTTAAATTACAATTCATATTAAAGGGTATCATTTTCGCATTATCAATTATTGGCAAAATAAAAGATAAATTAAATTTTTTTAAATTGAAATCTATCAAAAATTACTGCTAAAAAGAAAAATGCTTCAGAATTTACAAACCAATTTTTTTCTAAAACTCCTGGATATTTTCAGTCTTCAGGTTAAATAGACCACCCTATTTACTGTACTTATTTTGTAATATGCATTTAAGTAAAAAAAATAATTTAATTTGAACAATAGTATATTATTTTATTAGGAGTATAAGTAGTTTTTGTTGCGAGCATGTTGCGGGACGAGCTTTGCGAGTCTTGCGGATACATGGAGCCACAAAAAGTTCTTTTACTCCGAATAAAACATGCTATTTTTTCTTCAAACGTCCTAATTTTTGAAATAGTAATATAATAAATAATTTTAAAATTTGACATTTAATTTACATACAACACATAATACAATGTTAGTGTATATTAGGTTGCCTAAAATTCATTTCTACTCGGCCCTTTTGTTCTTTGTCAATGTAAAGTAGTAATTTCTACTCCTAGGCAGTACAAAGAGACCATTGAATCAATGACATTTTAAAGCCTGTCAAACGTCGGAGAAGACGGTACTTTAATGACATTCGAAGAAAAATATTATTGCAATAAAACAAACACAAACTGTTTTTTTTTCGGAAATGTGAAAAACAAAAAAAATAAAAATTTCAACTAGCTTAGTTAGTTGGTAATTTTTTCAATAAAAGAATTTAGAAATAAAAAATAATATGTAATGATGTGTTAGCAGTAAAAAAAGAAAAATATTTTTTAAGAAACCCAAAAATTTTCATAAAAGCTCCTTCGAAATTTGAAAATTATTTACACAAGTTCCAATCTTTATCATCATTCTTTACACTTTCTAATAATAAGCATTTTTGTAAATTTGCAAATGTTTTATCTTTTATGGTGTTTGGTTTCACTGTTCATATGCTACACATGTTCTAAATCTTTAGAGATGACAAAAACATTACGTCAATAAAAATATTATAAAACTTCCGCTTGCAATGGTATAAAATAAATATTTGCGCAATTAGATCATCAAGTGTAATAAAAAATCAAATAATGTATAAGTTGTAATTATTATAGTAATTTTTTTTTACCAATTTTATTTTTAATCATTAGTAAAACCGGAAATAGAATTGAAAAAATGTAATAAAATTTGAAATTTCATTAATAAAAAATATAGAGATGAGGTTTGCTTCGTAATAATATTTAAAAAAAAATAACCCACCGAAATTTTTAAAGATTAACTTTATTATATTATGAATTATGTATTTGGTGATTCTTGGAAATTCGCATAAACCGGTTGGTTTTCATTTTTAACTTAAAAAAATTGCACAAGTCCTTATTATGTTTTTTTTTTATTTTTGATAAAGTTTTTGATCCCTTAAACGACAAATACAAATATAAAAAGGAAGCTTTTTGACAGTTTTTTATAATCAAATAAATGATACTGACGTCGTCTTGTTTTTTTGAATACAATTTATTTAAAAAATAAGCGAGTGCACTTTCGGCCCTTAGGCCATCTTCAGGCTTCTAACATCATTTTGAAAAATTAAATGACTGGTACATGCAGGTAAAAAATATTTATTATTTGACTATTATAATATTAAAATAACTCCGATTAAAGAAAAAAATATTTGTAGTAAAGATCATAAAAAATAATATTCGTCGGAAACTCAAAAATTATTAAGTAAATTCAAACCTCCTATGACTATTCTATCTAATAATAGCATTTTAGTTAATTTGCAAATGTTATCATTTATGATATTTATTTTACTTATTCATTTACTATAGAAGTCTTAAATCTTTCTAGAGATGAAGTTATCTTATTTAATTTTCAATGCACTATAGTTATTTTTTGTAAGACTAAAAATGTGTAATCTCAAGGAATTTCTGCAACATGACATCAATTAACATATAAAACCTTGCATCTGCAGTAGTTTTTCGGTTGAAAATTTATTTTAGAAGATTTAAAACTACAAATTGATAAATAACGATAAATTTGCGTCCAACTTGAAATTATTCCATAAATTTTAAATTAAAACAAGAAAAAATCACGTACACAAGACTAGATTGGAAAAGTTCAGCCTGGGAAAATTTTCACGCGAATCTAATGAAATTATTTCTCTGCTCTTGATTTGTTAACGATTTTTTAACATAAAAAAGGATTAGACCTATTTATGTCTTTAACCCACTATAATTCTTGAAGTAAAAATCTGATATCACTAAAGTCATTAATTACGTGTAAAAAATTTTGTTAATGTATTTTTTAATTCTTTTTGCTTTTTTAGTAATGTGGGCATTATATAAACATACATTAAAATGTTTAGAGTATTTTCTGGGAAAAATTAGAATATGTAAACATTTATATTTATACTTGTGTCACGTACAAAATTTTATAAAATTGGGACATTTACTATTAAAGCTAATTGTGCGTTTAAGATTATAACTTAATTTATTTTTGTTTCATGTGTAATTATAAAATTTTTAAATTTATTTTAAGATAATAAAAGGTAGTTATTTTAATATTATATGAGCATCAATTTAAATTTAAATTGTTATCTGCTTTATTTATCAACGTTACCTGTTATTATTAATAAAATTTATGTTAATATTTGCATGGTAAGATAAAACACGTGGTTTTTCTTATAGCGTGTTAAAGTTCTAATTTTATTAAATGTTCACTTTTGAAAAATTTTGAAAAGCAAGAAAAAGCCGCCCCCTGACACTCTCGTGGCAGCCACCCTCGCGTCCAGCTAATCACTCTCGGTTGACATTCACTCTTCTCACAATACGAAGGTGAAGAAGCAAACACTTATTGTAGTTGAAACACTACGCCAGGCCGCGACTGAATGAACGGCGGCGCGTGCTGTTGGCGGCCGGCGTGTAGTTCTGGTGCATGGCGGGGGCGGATGGGCGAAAAGTCCGCCGGCGGAACACCAGAACATGCCAGCACGCATGATGTAATCCCACCACACGACGCAAGAGGTGGCATCTTTGATGCGATTAAATCACGCGCGATTCGCGATGTTAGAAGGACCGATTAATAAAATAAGCGTGACTTTTTTTTATTTTTAGATCGCGCCAATTGCTGACGGCGCTCCGATTAAGCAATCGGTTTATTTTTGGAATGCAAATCATCAATTGTTTCATTCATTTTTACTACATAAATTTTAATTGAGATCAGAATTCAAGTTAGGCCGAGGTGAAATTGATAATTGTCTTGATTCTGTTAAACGCTGGTAAGAAGATGTACTTAGGAAAATTAAAATTATCACCAACTTTTTAGAAAATATTTGCTAAATTATCGCCCAAATTACTCTACTAAATTATTTTGAGTAATTATCATCCATGCGTTCATATTATTTTTCATTAAGTACCATACCTCATACTCCAAACCTAGGAGAATTTCATCTATCATGGCCTGCCAACATACCTGACCTTGGTCCTCGAATATATTCGCCACAAGTCAATACTGGGTATTCTCGAAACTATTCGACTAAAAAAATAGACTGGGAAATGGTAGGCGCGTGAAGTTAGCGACAGACTTGAAGCACTAACGTTTTTTTTTAATACATTCGTTAGTGCATCGTTAGTGCACTTTAGTGCAACAATTAGTAAAATTAGTGGCTAAGTATTAAGCGAGTAAATGTTTATTTAAATTTTGTCGCTAACTTCACGCTAAGCGACAATTTTTTTTATTTATTATTTTTTTTCTAATTTTCTTTTGTATTTAGTGCTTCTTAGTGCATCAAAAAAAAACTTACTATACCGGGTGGAATGAAACTAGGGCCACCCCTGGAATTTCTTTATTTATGGAAATAAAAAATTAAAATTTTAGTATATTATATGATCTAAGAAAACAAATCTTATGGATCGAATAAATTTTTAATTTTACTTCCGGTTTATCAGGAAATGGCATCCACTTTCTTATTTCAAATATAACCCCCTGGTTTTTTCAACGTAAAATCAAACATTGGTTAATTTTAAGTATGTTTATGACAAAAAAATATTTTTTTTCAAAACTTTAAGAAAAAAATTTGAATTTTTTTTTGGCAAAAAATTTGAGTAAAACCTACAAAAACTATTTTTAAACATACATATGGGATATCACAGAAACCGGAAAAATACCCTCTATTTAATTAGGGGATGGCCCTTATATCATCCCATTTAAAAAAGTAAAGATATTTCCAAAAAACGCTTCTTGAAAATTAAAAAAAATAAAATCTCAAGAACGGTGAAATAAATTTTATAAATTACAATTTATTTTACATATTTGTATTATTTAAAAATAGTTTTTGTAGGTTTTACTCAAATTTTTTACCAAAAAAAATTCAACATTTTTCTTAAAGTTTTGTAAAAAAAAATTTTTTTTTGTCATAAACATACTTAAAACTAACCAATGTTTGATTTTACGTAGAAAAAATCAGGGGGTTACATTTAAAATAAGAAAGTGGGTGCCATTTCTTGATAAACCGGAAGTAAAATGAAAGATTTATTCGATCCATAAAATTTTTTTTCTTAGATCATATAAGATACTAAAATTCTAATTTTTTATTTTCATAAATAAAGAAATGCCAGGGGCGACCCTAGTTTCATTTCCACCCGGTATTTGGAAAAATAACAAAGTTACAGATCTTTTATTTTTTTCGACCTAGCGACAATTTTTTTATTTATTATTTTTTTTCAAATTTTCTTTTGTATTTCATTAGTGCTTCGTTAGTGCTTGTTGGTGCATCTAAAAAACTTACTATTTTTGGAAAAATAACAAAGTTACAAACCTTTTATTTTTTCGACCTAGCGACAATTTTTTTTATTTATTATTTTTTTTTCAAATTTTCTTTTGTATTTCATTAGTGCTTCATTAGTGCTTGTTAGTGCATCAAGAAAACTTACTATTTTTGGAAAAATAATAAAGTTTGAATACTTTCAATATTATTCATTATGGTTTTTCTTAAAACTTCCAACTCTACTTTAGGGTGACGAGGCATCTATTGAGAAAAATAATTTGTTAAGGCCTGTTTAAACGGGCATAATTTGTTACCAAAATTTTATCCCAAATCGACTCAGATGCAACTACGCAATTATGCCCGTCTAAACAGGCCTTTAAGCAATTTAATAAAAAAATATTTGGTAAAAACTTCGAGGTAGTTTAGATAATAAAACTCTACAATTTAAATATTATTAAACAATAGCGTTTCATCTTTATTAAAAAGATGGTCTGGTAAATGTTTGAAAAGCGTACTTTTCACTAGTAAAAATTGATTTTTGGGCATTTATAATCAATAATTTATCAAAACCGCAACATGTTGCCCTTCAAATTTAATTTATTTCTCATATAGAAATGTTAGTTCGTCATGTCTATTATAGGAGCGCACTTTTGAGAAAATGAGTTTTTACCATTTTTCCAAAAGTACGCACCTTAAATATTTATTCTTGAAAAAAACAAGAATCTAATATACCGGGTGGAAATAAAAACCGAGTCACCTCTATAACTTTTTTATTTATGAATAGAAAAATTTGAAATTTGGCTATGTTCTATGGTTCAAAAAAACAAATTTTATGTGCATTTTTTATTTTCGAAATCACTTCCGGTTTCACCGGAAACACCATGAACTTTGTTTTTTTAAATGTAACATCCCATATTTTAATTCATGGCTTAAAATACTTTTAAAAAAGAAGTATTTTTGAGATATTAGTTTTTATTTTTTTTGTAAAAAAATTTTTTTTCAAAAAAAAAAAAAGGTTTTCGAAGTCGGTGAAAATTACCAAAACTAATTCTAAATAATTCAAATACCTAAATAAAATTGTAATTTGAAAAAAAATTTAAGTGGTTTTTGAACTATTAATTTTTAAACTTAGTTAATGAAGATTTTATCAAATATCTCACTTTTTTTAAATGCAATGATACCGGGTCATTCGACTTTTTAAAAAGAGGATTTTATAACGATTATTTTGGTACCCCATATGTAGGGGTATTATTTTGCATGTGCCTGTAATAAAGATACTTAATAGCTATTATTTGCCAACTTAAGAAATAAATAATTTCACATTTTATTAATCATTTTTTATTTATGAATATTTTTAAGTTTTTTGGGGTGTAAAACTAGTTCGCCTTCACGCGGTGCACCCTGGATAACGCTAAATGAACTAGTAAAATTATTTATTTCTTAAGTTGGAAAATATTAGCTAATAAGTATCTTTATTACAGGCACATGCAAAATAATACCCCTACATATGGGGTACCAAAATAATCGTTATAAAATCCTCTTTTTAAAAAGTCGAATGACCCGGCATCATTGCATTTAAAAAAATGAGATATTTGATAAAATCTTCATTAACTAAGTTTAAAAATTAATAGTTCAAAGACCACTTAAATTTTTTTTAAATTACAATTTTATTTATGTATTTGAATTATTTAGAATTCATTTTGGTAATTTTCACCGACTTCGAAAACCTTTTTTTTTTGAAAAAATTTTTTTTTCGCCAAAAATAAAAACTAATATCTCAAAAATACTTCTTTTTTAAAAGTATTTTAAGCCATGAATAAAAATATGGGATGTTACATTTAAAAAAACAAAGTTCATGGTGTTTCCGGTGAAACCGGAAGTGATTTCGAAAATAAAAAATGCACATAAAATTTGTTTTTTTGAACCATAGAACAAAGCCAAATTTCAAAATTTTTTATTCATAAATAAAAAGTTATCGAGGTGACCCGGTTTTCATTTCCACCCGGTATGACAGAAAATGTAGCTAAAATAAGCAAAATCTCTTCGTTTTGAGCCAAATTTAACTTTCTTATTTTTTCAATTAAATTGTGTTTTTCTGATGCACTAATTAGCACTAACGAAGCACTAATGAAATTTGGAAGGAAATTTAAAAACAATTGATAAATAATAAAAATTGTCACTAGGTCGAAAAAAATAAAAGGTCTGTAACTTTGTTATTTTTCCAAAAATAGTAAGTTTTTTTGATGCACTAACAAGCACTAACGAAGCATTAATGAAATACAAAAGAAAATTTCAAAAAAAAAATAAATAAAAAAAATTGTCGATGAGCGTGAAGTTAGCGACAAAATTTAAATAAACATTTACTCGCTTAATACTTAGCCGCTAATTTTACTAATTGTTGCACTAAAGTGCACTAACGATGCACTAACGAATGTATTTAAATGAACGTTAGTGCTTCAAGTCTGTCGCTAACTTTACGCACCTGGAAATGGTGACAGCTTTCAGCTAAGGCGATAGTCGGCAAATTTGAGCGCTTGATTTTGAAATTCTCTTGATATTTGCAGTTTTGGTCATAACTTCTTTTTCAAAGGAGCTTTTTTAAAATTCCTTTTTTTTTTGGTATACAGATGAGTTTTGTGGCTACCAATTTCTTCTTTTTTTGTTTTAGTAAATCAAGCCAAATACTCACACGGCAGTAGTAAAACGGGCTCTTTTAAAAAAACGGTCGCTTAGCGGTATTTTCCCAAAAAATCAGAAACTAATTGAAATAATATTTTTTTCCAACGCTCGCTATAAGTTAAGGTATAAACGAAGAGTTCTATGTTGCGTTTTTTGCTTTAAGTATATTTTTAAGCTTTTTACAGATGTCCAAAAATATCTAAAAATTTTACTTAATTTTTGGGATGCTGTAAAAAGTTAAAAAATATACTTAAAACAAAAAACGCAACGTCGAACTCTTCGTTTATATCTTAATTTTTTGCTAGCGTTGTAAAAAAATATTATTTCAATTAGTTTCTTATTTTTGGGGAAAACGCCGCTAAGCGGACGCTTTTTGAAAAGAGCATGTCCTTCATATGGAAAATTCAATTTTCATTTGCACAAAAAATATTTGTTTTGGGACGATATTGTCGGCGCTGCAATGTGCATTAACAAAATGTGAGGATATACACAGTGGTGTGCTGTGGGGGCTCGAAGGGGCTCGCGAGAGCCCATTCTTAAATTTTTTGTAAATTTGCGAGCCCTTTGTTAAAATGATAATTTCCAGATTTTTTTTATTCATTATTTGAGAATTTATTTTTTGTTCCATTTTTAATCTTTTGTACTTTAAGAAGTTACTTTTAATAAGTGATATGTCAAATTAAATGGTTTGAAGAATACTACTGTCAGATAATAATTAATTAATTTTATTTTTGAAAATATCAGAGGAGGAGGAGGCAACTTTTCTTTTTCAAATAACAACATATTTTTTTCGATTGAGAAAAATCATAAACAAAAATAATCTAAACCAATTATACCAATAATTTTTTTTAAAATTAATTTTTGTAAATTTTTTTTCTCATTTCTTTTAAAATTTTTTTAATTTAATTCTATTGTTTTTTTTTGTTTTTGAGTTTCCAGTTTTTTATTTTTTTAAATTTTGTTTTTTAATTCAATATTAATAATTTTTAATTTATTAATAATTTTCAAATTTATTAATAATAAATTTAAAAAAAAAATTAATTAAATAAAAAACTAAAAACTCAAAAACAAAAAAAAACAATTGAATTAAATTAAAAAAAAATTAATAATAAAAAAATTAAAAAGAAATAAGAAAAAAAATATTGGTATAATTGGCTTAGATTATTTTTGTTAATGATTTTTTTTCAATCGAAAAAAATATGTTACCATTTAAAAAAGAAAAGTAGCCTCCTCCTCCTCTGATGTTTTCAAAAATAAAATTAATCTTGTATTATCTGATAGTAGTATTCGTCAAACCATTTAATTTGACATATCACTTATTAAAATCGGATAAAAAATAACGAAGCTACATCGTTGGCCGTTTTTTGTGCACCCCTCTGTATGTATATTTTTTAATGTATTGAATTTATTTTTTACAATAAAAATATAGAGCTACTATTTTTATATCAAAATTATACAAGTCCTTAAAAATTGGATACTGGGAAGTCCCTCGTTAAAAAAACACATGCTCGCCTTGGAAGCGGTTTTTCCTGCACGAGTCAAAGGAACTACGAGTGACGAGGCGAACTTTGTGTGTACCGCTTTAGAAACGCCCAAAAAATCGCGAGCCCCTTGTTAAACTTTTCACAGCACACCACTGGATATACATCTAGGATCTATCAACAGACAATTGTAGGCATATACAGGGTGTTCATTTTAAAAGGAGCCACCCTAAAAAACACTCGAAAAAATAATTTAATGTAAAAATTTCGTGACAGGTCAATTTTTATTTTTAGGGGGACATCTATTTACAACGAAATTAAAATTGTCTTTGCAACCCTTTTACATAATTTGACATTCTCTATCGATTGACCTTAAGAAGAAAATTTTAGGTTAACTAGATTTCATTTATTTTAAACCAACTTTTGATTTTCTTACGGGCGCGATTTTTGATTTTTATACCATTGGATAGAGAAAAAAAATACAATTTAAATGATGTAACACATATTGTTCTTTTAATTTAATTAAAAAAAAAATATTAAATTTGTATTTACAAAATCAAGTTGGCATAAAATTTTTGTTATTGGTTGAAAATTTAATAAAGTGTAGTGAAAGGTCAAGCAATGTTAATAGTGAACTTCCTAGATACAGTTAAAAGATTTTGTCATGAATACATATATTGAAATAATTTCAATGAAATCGAAAAGCAAAAACTTGCATTGGAAAAGGAAACATTTAAATTAGCAATTTCTAAATTTAATCACCTATTCACAATGTCTTAAATTATCTTATATACAGGGTGGTCCAACAAAAACTTCACAAGCCCGGTTTTCGGTATTTAACCTGAGTTTTTGAAAAAAACGCTCGGACAGGTCGATTTTTGTTTCAAGGTGGAACGATTTTTACCTAATTACCCATTACCCACTTTCAACCCCTAACTGGGGGTTGATATCAACTTAATAATTTCAAACTGCAATCCGGGTCTAAATGCATAAAAATAAAAAGTACAAGAAACCAACTTTACAACAGTGCCATTATTTTTAAAATTGGTGTCTAACTCGCTGAGAAAATTACATTCAAATTTTTATTAGTTAATTAATGTAAATGAACTTATCAAGTCTGTTTTTCAGTATTTCTTTTCAGGTTTTGGAAAAACTGTTAAATTGGTCGATTTTTGTTTTTAGGGGGACAGATTTTCTAATAATTACCCCTTACCCACTTCCAGCCCCTAATGGGGGGTTGATATCAACTTAATAATAATAAACACGATTTAGAAAGAAATAAAAACTAACTCCCATCCAAATATTAGATACCCCGTGTGTAAAAGAAACATGGGTCACCTCTAGAACTTATTTATTTATGAAAATAAAAATTTTGAACTATGTTGGTGGTTCAAGAAAACATATTTTCCGACGACCATATGAGAAAATCGTATACCTACGTCATTCATATTAGTGGTTTAGAAAATATGTGATTGCTACACTAGTGACTTTGGTTTTCTGTTTTGTAACTGTGAGATACTTCTTGTAATTTTCGATAGAGGCGCTGCGAAGGAATTCCGAAAGACCTCTCTTGAATTTTTTTGAACTTGCAGAAAAAGGACAGTTCAAATAAAAATTTATATTTAACCCCGCTACTATTACTTATTATATTATTAAAATCCTTATATAAATAACTTTTGTGTAAATTTTAAATAAAATAGGAACATTTTTTATTTGTTTCGATCAGGTGCTTCCGTCAAAACAGCGCCACCTACAATTAGGTACATTTAACTAAAAATATTCGATAACTTAAATGTCAGCTGATGACAACACAGGTTATGTTATGACTTTTTAGTTGTTCTTACAAAATATTAATAATGGTTGCAAAATCTCCGTGGTCGTCGGAAAATAGCGTACGCAACTCGCAAGAAAGTGAATTTCGTGCCAGTGTAATATCTTCACTAGGCTGGCTCCTCGTTCGGCTATTTTCACACTCGCAGAAAATTCGTCACTTTCTAGCTCGTTGCGTAATATACTATTTCTCAATGTCACTTCCGGTTTTACCAGAAATAACATCAACCCTTTTTTTTAAATGTACCAATTTTTTGATTATAGGTTAATTTAATTTAAAAAATATGTTGGTTTGTGATCTTATTTTTAAATTCTTTGTTAACAAAAAAAAATAAATTTATTTTTCTTCATACAAACACATCAATAAAATTGTAGTACGTACTTTTAGGGATATTATTTTTTTTACATTTATGAAGAACATTTATGCAAATAACTCATGTTGTTTTAAATGCAAAGATACCGGGTCACTCAGTTTTTCATAAAGTAGATTTTATAACGATTATTTTGGTATCCCAGATCAAATCAATTTATATTATGTCCGCACTGTATAAACTTTGCGTTTCAGAAACAATTAAAGAACGTACTGTACTATGGTTGTTCAAAAGCTTTCATAATGAAAATTATTGTCTTAAAGATGATGAGTATAGTGGTCGACCACGGAAGGTTGATTATTACCAACAAAAAGGGTTAGTTGAAAATGACCTCTTGGACTCTGCTAGTATTATGCATATCAATTTCTAATCTGGTAGGCAAAAGAGTATTGTATTTAACGCTTACTATTTTGATTAATAGTTGCAAGATCAAAATATGCGTACTTGATGTTAATTCACAATAACTTTCTTTACAACCTAATAATTTATGTTGTTTTTGGTAGGGTTATAATAATATTATTGTTAACGGTTTAAATTTTGTACAAAAATTTTCTGCACATGCGTCTTAGAATAAAAAGTATTCGCTTGAAGGGGTAAGACGTAAGACCAACCCTTTCATATCGTTCTGAACTTAATGGTGCAGTTCTGAACAAAACTAGAAGTACTTTTAGGAAATATTTGTAAGATTTGTAATATGGGTTATAATAGACGGTTTCTATGGTTACCTAACAGACACAGTATAGGCAACTACCAGTAGCGACACTTCATGCAAATTACATGTTATTTGAAGGGACAATTTTTGGTTACCTTGACGATATATATATATATGTATACTCAGATACGCACGCGGCAAATTTAAATTTACGTCACTTTTTCTAACCATAAAAATGTAACATACATTTGCAAAGTTTTGATTAAAATTGAAGTTTTTAATGATTTTGACAAGCTTAAATGTAATAATATACAGTTTTCATCAATTATTACATTAATTACGGTATTTAAATTCAAATGGCGACGCCGTTAAAATTATTTTGATCATAGAGAAATTTATACTGTGGTATAGGTAACTACCAGTAGCGAAACTCCCATGTCTATCCTAGTACCAATTCTATGGTGCGTATCTTGTACCATTACGTTTAGAACTGCAAATTACAAATCTAATCGAATATAGTGACAGTTCTCCATGATCAAAATAATTTTAAAGCCGTCGTCATTTGAATTTAAATACCGTAATTAATGTAATAATTGATGAAAATTGTATATTATTACATTTAGGCTTGTTAAAATCATTAAAAACTTAAATTTTAATCAAAACTTTGCAAATGTATGTTACATTTTTATGGTTAAAAAAATGACGTAAATTTGAATTTGCCGCTTGCGTATCTGAGTCACAGTATAGGCAACTACCAGTAGCGACACTTCATATTAAAAACGGGAAGTGGGATTTTGTTTCTATCTTAATATTTATCAAGCTTGATAAAACCCAAGAGGGGGGGATATTCTCGAATCACACGACAAAACATCGTATACGACATGACAAGGACAGACTCTTATTTTTGCATTTGAATGACAAGGATAGAATGATAAAAGTAGTGTCATGTGTAATTCGAGAATAGCCCCCTATTGAGTTTTATCAAGCTTGATAAATATCAAGATAGAAACAAAATCCCACCTGGGATACGTTTCTGGTGACCTTGAAAACGTCAGGGTATCTAGTACCATTGAGTTTAGAACAGCAAATGGAATTTTTAATTCTATAGTTAACAAATAATAAATTGTTCACTTTAATTTTTTGGAGATACGGTAATTTATTTATGTGTAACTTCATAGATAATGTTTACAGTTTTAAATAAAAGCAATCAATAGTTGAAACAAAGGTATTTAAACAGTATTTAAATTAAAATATAACATTTATTTTATCATAGAGTCTCGATTGTAGTTCTAAACTCAATGGTACCAGTTACTCTCAGATATACTGACATTTTTTACAGGTTTGCACAGGATCGACCTATAAGTGTATTCCTTACGACTATCGTGTCTTACGTTGAAGTGGCATATAGTATTTAAATATTAGTAATATTTAGTAGTAACATGTCACAAGCCATAACATAACCTTTGATGACATCAGTTCAAGATCAAATATTATTAGCTAAATGTACCTAATTGAAGGTGGCGCTGTTTTGACGGAAGCAACTGATCGAAACAAATAAAAAATTTTCCTCTTTATTTAAAATTTACACAAAAGTACATAATACAGTGCGGACATAAAGTAAATCCCCCCTGCTAACTTTTGAACGGTTATGTTTTTGATTCTGAAAATTTGTCTACGGAGGACTCAAATCGCGAACTTTCTAACAAAGGTATTTTTGATTTTGTGGAACTTTCGGTTATACAGGAAATGGATGGCAACTTTCTTATTTTAAAAGGAACACCTAGTACATTTTTGCATTTTCGTGTTCTCCATAAAAATACCATTAAATTGACCTAGCATAGTGTGGTCTACGATTAATACTTTCGGAATTACGCCCATTCGAAAAATCGTATTTTTATGCTACTTTATTTACACGGGAAGTGGAAAATTAACGAACTTAAGGTTAAACATAATTTTGTTATAATTTAATGCTATTAACTTAATTGCAAAAGAAAATCATTTCAAATAAGGAAGTTGGGGCAGTTGGCTCCAACTTTCGGTGTAAATGAAGTTGAATAAAAATGTGATTTTCAAATGGACGTAATTCCGAAAGTATTAATAGTAGAGCACACTACGCTAGGTCAATATTTTCTTTATATCCGCACTGTATAATGATTTTAATAATAAAACAAGTAATATCGGCGGGGTTAAGTATAAATTCTCGTTTCATCTGTCCTTATTTTGCAAGTTCAAAAAAATCCGTAAGATTGCTTTCGGTATTCGTTTGCAGGGCCTCTATTGAAAATTACAAGAAGTTCTCAGAATTACACAACAGAAACCCAAAGTCACTAGTGTAGCAATGATAGATTTTCTAAACCACTAGTATGAATGCCATCTCATATTGTCTTTGGAAAAATGTATTAAGAATAAATAAAAAAAGTAAATGCCGATTTATAACGTTACAAATAACCCAGGACACAGAACCTGAAATTCGAAGTCAACATAATGATTTTTTCTAATTTATATCGTTACCTAAAACCTATGCCTAAAACTTCCTAAAACCCAGTGTCGACCTAGTGTCAACTGTCATTTTCTCAATAATAAGATTGATTATTTTCTAACCAAAATATACAATAATATACCCGTTAAATATATTAATTGTTAATAAAAAAACAGCCAAACATAAAAGAAATAAACACAAAAATAAACAAAGCATAAAATTGGTTTTGACGGAATATAATATTGTGTTAACAAATCTCCTAGAAGCTCGATTCAAAATCAAACGAATAGTATTATTTTAAAACCAAACAAAAACAATGTTACAATTTTATTAATAAATTTTCAAACATTAACGCCAATTTGTTCAGATTCGGAACCATTCGGAACCACAAATGAACTACCAACCGACTTCACTCCCGTTTACTGCGCATGTGCAGAAATACCTAGGATTCAGAAATAAATCAAATTCATTTCTTATGACGGGGTTTTTATGCTTGGGTTATAAATGAAAGTATTGAAATTGTATTGGCGATTCTAGCTAAGCGATCTCCCTCTTGCGGCATAGCGCTGAACTATGAAATGACGTCACGTCTGTGTTAGTTGTGCAGACGAATTTAGCGTTTAACGTTTGTTAATGACTATTATAGTCAAGTAAATAACGTCAACTTACCTAATTTACTTTATATTATTAAATGCGTTTGATTATTTCTTTGCAAGTTTAAATTTTTATTTATTTTGTCACTGACGTGACGTCTATCTATTCTAGAATATGTAACCAAACATACATTTGCGCGGGAAATATTAATTTGAATCGCCAATAGTTGATATTTTCGGGTTCTAGGTCGTAGGTTATTGGTAACGTTATAAATCGGCCTTAAAGGAGAATATTTGAAATCCCAACAGTGTTTACGAGAAAAATTATTGAAAGTTCGATTAGTTTCGCATTCATGAGGGCATCAGGCACTTAAAAATACATTGTTACACTTAAAAAATGATCTTGCCAAGTACAAAATAAATGAATCTTAGCAAACTCTCCAACCAGTCACAAGAAATTCTGTGATTAACCTACGTAAACATTAAGTAGAACAAGCATTTGAATATTTAAGAACAAAAACATATTTTTTGAGTAAATAAATAATTTGTATACTTTATTTTAATTTTAAATTGATAAACTTAATTGTAATAATTTATTACTAGCTTTCTATAATAATGTGTAAATTTTTTTTTCCAGTAAAATTAGACTAACATCGAGTATGTCCACTTTCCGTTTAATGTTTTTCAATTTCAACTATATTTAATTCATTAAATATTTCTTCATATTAATTAGATACAGCGCCACTTTTTTCAGGGAAAAAATCCAACGGTTGTGCAAGATATTAATTTTTAAGTAAATATTGCACCCAAGCGCTTGGTATGAAGAAAGTAACTATTGTCTTAACAAATGAACATGTTAACTGAACTCTCAGTTTTTTTGAACAAAACATCAGGCCCAATTTCAATGAAATAAAGCTGCATAAGAGAAAAGAACAAAAGAAAAGAATAACATTTTCCGAAAATTTGTTAAGGACCTTATCGTTTTCCTATGTGTTTTTGGGCAAACATAAAAAATAAGTTAAACCTACAAAAATTAACTAAAATACCCCCAATATTAATTATATTTCCAATTTCTTCAATAAATATGAATTATAAATACATTTATGAGATTTTACATTATTTTAAAAAATATTTATTAACACGACAACAGCGGATTTTAAAATTCAAATTTTGACAAGTACTGTCAGATAAATTTTAATTACCTTTCATTTACGTTTAAATTGAAAGCAAATGATAGTTAAAACTAATAGGGTGTTTTCCTTGTGGAACCTATGTTAATAATCTAATACAATCGCCAAAAGGATTAACCTGATGGTAGATACAAATAACCTTTATTATAAGGCACTTTAGGACAATGGTTACTGTTACAAACAAGAAGTAATGCCCGGGCTAACAAATACGTACGCGCTTTACAAAGGTATTATCTGGTGACTGACTCACTGTGACTCACACTGGATTGTAATGTTTCCCACATTGGGTGTTATTGTCATGCGCACACATTGCTTGCGTTCGTACATACGTTTACTTATAAAAACAGCTAAAATCGGCGCGTACGCATAAAAAGAAATACGGTACGCGCTCATGTTACATACTGGAATGAAACATTCTAGCAAAGGAGAAATAACTTGCCGAATGTCGTAAATAGTATCTTGCCTACTTGACAGGAAGTGCCAGAGAGTGTGTCCTACAAAAATGGAAGGAATTTACAAGCCCTTTGCCGCCACCGATGTCCCTTATCGGTTCTACTTTTTACTAATAATTATTCTGCATAATTATTCTACATTTAATTTGGACGTTTCGTTTGAGAGGTAATAATTTCAATGTTGCCTGATTGTGCAATAAAGTCTTACGATAACCTGTAAAAGATATTTTATTTTTATTTGACCCCGTAATATTACAAATCTTATTACAACTATTAAAACTATAGCCATTGAATTTACAGTAAAAGTTTCAGAGCTCCGGGGAACTGGAAAAGTCATTTTTTATCAAATATTTTAAAAATTGCAAAAAAAGACAACTGTGTAAAAATTGTTTAATTGTAAAAAATATATTCTTAAATTATAAGTTTATTTGAATAAAATAAATACTTAAAAATTAATTTCTAATCAAGTCATAACAAATATGTACTTAATTGTATAATTTTTATACTATTAAAGTCAATAAATCATAGTAAATAAATGGCATAGGCAACCAAACTACTTTGTTTGTTAGAAACACCGAGGAAAACACCAGCATCGTTGTCTAATTGTGCAAAAATTAATTAATTTCAATTGCGTTTTTTTGGCGAAAGCGGTCTCCTAAAGAGCAAAATATTTTACACTATTGTATATTTATTTCTTATTTATATGTGGCATAAGTTTCATTCTTGTACAAAATGCTCTCAAAACCCGATAAGGTCCTTTTATATTTTAATAATTTGAAAAGCTGACCTGTTAAAAAAAATTGTTTACAGTTTTGAATTCAGCGTAAGAAAATCTTTAAATTGCAAAGTTTGCTTTAAGCTAATTTTATTGTAGACCAGTGTAATCTTATAATTTATAATAATGTTTACTTATAAATTTAAATGTAATCACCATTATAAACATTATCTTGACATTGTAATTATGGCCAATTTTTTTTGTGCAAACAAAGTTCACTTTAATTTACATTTTATTAATTTATGTACATAATAGCATGTATTCAGCGACCGTGATGAAAATTTTAGAGACGTCATTAAAGTTAATCACGTCTTTAAGAAAATATTTCTTATGAAGAAATATTTTTTAATCACGTCTCTAAATTTTTCATCACGGTCGCTGAATACACGCCAATGTGTTTATGTAAAGATTTTATTTTCCTTAAACATAACTATATTTTGTATAGGGAAATTCTGCTCAAACTTAAAGGTTTTTAATTAGAAACATTTAAGGAAACGATGGAAATTGTCCATTAGAACCCATGTAATATATTTAAATTTAAAGGCATTATAACTTAAGTGATTTAATCAATATCTCCTTATTAGCCTCGATTTTCAATTTAACACCTTAAATATCTTTTTATAGGAACACCTTAATAGTTAAAAATTATCCTATGAAATTAGTTTTAAATAACTTTGAGATTTCATTCAAGAACGCTCTGTATAAAGGAAATATTCAATTCGATAAAGGTTAGATTTAAAATTAAATAAATTGAATTTTATTTAACATTGTAGTAGGTGTAATATGAACTAATAAAAACCCCATCAATAAATAAATACAAACCTCGTATTGTTTGCAATGATCAATAATGTCGACAAAGAGATTATCAATTTCGATAATAGACATATTTAGCTTAAAATTTAACATTCCTTGATTGATTACTTGATGATAGATAATGATGATTATTATCATAAAAAATACATGTAACTTATATTATTCTTACGATAATTTTATTGATAAGAAGATCGTGATTGTATTTTTTAATAAATACGACATGTTGTAACTAAATTCTAAGAAATACCCTATCTAACATTTCCAGGAATCAATAAACGAATTCTTGCTTAAAAGTTTTAAAAAGAAACTCCAATGCAGTTACGAATCTTATTTATACTTCAGGAAAGCACCTTGAAAACCCACATTGGGGCTCTTAACAAGCCTCGTAAAACAATGAAGTCAATTTTATTTTTACAAGAAAAACGTATTAAAAATTACAGGAAACAAATTAGGGTAATAAAAATTCTAATTAAAACATTCCACAGCCGAAATATCAATTTGATATTTAAAAGGTCCCGATCCTCAAAAAACAAGAAATTATTCAATTTTATACATTTATTTGAATTAATGAGCGAATAAATCTAATTCCAAGTTGGCAAATATAAACGACTTTCTAAAGAAACAATAAGTTTGGACGATGATAAATTGCGACGTTATAAAAAAAGGGCCATAAATAGTAAGTAAAAACGATTTTAAGTGAATCGCGTGCATAATGTCATCGACTGATATATTTTCTAAGGTAAATATAGATACAAATGTTTCCAAACCATGCTTATTCTTGCTAAACATTAAAACAACAACGTAAAATGTATAATTTGAAACAGTTGATAGTTTTATTTATAAACATATTTTTGTGAGTAATCGGACGATTGGTGCCCAAGTATAAAAGTGTTCTATCACTGAGCTTAAAATTAAACTTGTTGATGTTTTAATCATTTATTTTATTATTTTGATTTGAAGTTTTTAAAGATATATCAAAAATTAATGGCTTTTAAAAGTCTTGAGCGCTTCAAACTTAAACTATTTTATAATTCAAAGCTTTAAAATGAGTTGAGTAATTTTTTATTTGTATTCGAATTACTATAAGTGCATAGATATTTATTGCACTAAAGGGAAATTAGGGCCAAGTATTGTGAAGTGAATAGTAGAGAAATATTGATAAATTTTTATCTTCACATTTTATTTTATTAAACTTAACCCCTCTTTGGTAATATAAATAATAATAGTGGCTTATCGAGATCAACAAATAGACACCACAACTATATGTCATGCAAACCGCACACTGCCAACAGTTAAGGGCATAATGCATTCCGGAGAAATGGATCACGCTACCGGACACGCAACTACCCTTAAACCGTTCCGGTCAGGTTTAATGTGTATTATAAAGACCAAAGCACCAATTTTTACCCAACTAAAAACTTGTTGATTAATATAGTATTTAGTTTACTAATATATTTAATAATTTATGTCAATAAATCAGTTTTAAACGGTTTGGATTGTGGCCAAAATATATATTACTACATTTCAGGCGAATAATTTTAATTACTCAATTTAAAATTAAAAAAAGTGTTTTAAAAAATACTAGCAAATAATTAATCCGAAAGGTCTGTAAACCCGGACAAGGCTAATAAATTTATAATTTGAAAAACCATGAGCCCGGAGTGTTATTGGTGCATTTCTATTTGCAAAGCGGACGTAAAAAAATAAAGCATGTGATGATAATGCAAATTTGCATCAACAAGGGGAGCGAGGGTTTCGAGCGGGTAAATTTTGTACTGCAACAATGCATAAGCTTTGATAAATCAATTTACGCATTTATTTACTATTGAAAATAACCCGGGCTCTCGAACCCTGTTTATTTGAGCAAATATTGAGTGGAAAGGGCGCCTACACGCTCGATATTTCAAATCTACATTTTTGATCGGCAAGTTTTAAAAATGTGCTGTTGGGGTATAAACAAAAAAACGGTTTTCTTCGAGGTCGAGGCCCCCGATTAGTTATGATCCCTAAATTCACTTACTGGGTCATTTTCCAGCTTTATGAGAGATATTTATAGGTTGTAGTTCGGCAAGTTGGTTAACTAATATTACACCACACCTACTTTATGCGTTTACTTAAGTTTCCTAAAATTTACACCTGAAATTTTGTTTTAATAAAATGGAATAAGCTTTAATAATTCCAAAAAATTATTATCCTTCTCTAATACACTGAAACATTTTAAGAAAATTTGATAAACTTTAAATGATTTAAATTTGTATCCCATTAAAAATAATTTCTTATGAATTAACTGCAATATTTGATGAAAACCATTTTGTCTATGTATGTATTTTTTCTATACACGTCAGTATCTAAAATATTTTTTCTTCAAATCCCTCAGTAAACCGAAATTCCCAAAGGGAGTGCCAAATTTTTGAAAATTAATTTTTTCCTTAAGAACATCTTCCTAGACACCCGCGATAAGTTTTCCGTCGGAGATAATAACAAGGAATAGAAAATAGATCCCACTTTTCTGGAGCTTCTTTGCAAATTATGACCAAGTAACTGATAATTAATGCGAATCCCTAGAGGGCGCACGAGTTTGGGAGGATTGTGAAAAATCATGAAATCGAGCATTAGTTCTGCAGTCATAACTCAAGTTTCCTTCGTTAGATTTCCATATCTTTTTTCAGATTTATAATCTAAATTCATTAGGCTACATCCTGCCATAGAATTACCTTCTGCAACTTAGCACAAAATTAATTAGAGGGGTCCAAAATTAAGGTACTTTTAGATCATTCTATTTTTTTGTACATTCTCCATTTTTTTTTACTTCTGGTAGGAATTAAAGAAATTATCTAAATCATCTACAAAAAAAATTATACAAAAATGTTGTTCGTACTAACTTTTATGACTGAAGAACTAAACTACTATATTTTCCATTTAGGAAGTTGCTCTTAAAACTGGCCTGTATACAATACTGCTTACTCAACAAATTTTTTACTCCATGTGATAAATTTTATTTAAACAATGGTTTTCGGTTTTTAAAGTAGAAAAAACCGAAAATCATTGTGACACAACCAGAGAGATTAACGGTCATTCCTACACCGATGTAGGCAATTTTAAATATCTGATTTAAATAAAAAATAGCACCAATTGGCAAATTCTTGCACATTCATTGAAAACGATTGCGCGTATTATTTATGTTTTTCGGTTTCCTATGGCCGTGTCTTTTGAATTGGCGCCATTTTAGGGGTATTTTTTTTAATCCGCCCTGCCAAGCTATCTTCTTTAATTCTTAATAGTTTTAAATGCAATAAAATGGAATCAAACCTAAAAAACGTTATCTAAAAAATAGCTGGAACAAATATTTAATTTCAATTGTATTTTGTTACTTTTCGGAAAAATATTTCCTTGATAATATATTAAAAAATAAAATAAATCAGTTATTTTTTAGACAATAATTTTATGATTTTATTTCATTTTATTGCACTTAAAAATATTAAAAAATGAGGAAGATATTTTGGCAGAGCGATTCAACTGTATATTACGCAAATTAAGGTGATAGCGAGTCAAATGTTGAAAAACCGATGTTTTTATCTTTCCTGATTTTTTTTAAGTGTTTCAAATTGGAAACTAAAAAAATAATTAAATACCTAACTTAAGTAAGAATTGCACTTTTATATGCAATTTTTATTTTTCATTTATCTAGATTTATACGAGCATAGTTTTGCAAAAATTAAAATATAAATATAGAAGTTTTTTTGCAAAATTACACAAATGTAATTGTAGATACATAAATGTAATTGTAGATACATAAATAACAAAAATTATAAATGAAAGTAAAATTCTTAATTTAGTTTGGTATTTTCTTATTTTTTTGACTTTTCAATTCGAAACACTTTTAAAAAAAATCATGAAAGTTAAAAACGTCGGTTTTTTAACATTTGACTCCGTATCACCTTAAGCAGTGAAGACCAAGAAAACAGAGCCGGATCTACACATTTTGTCACCCTGGGCAACATTCAAATTTGGCGCCCCCCACCCACAGAAAAAATTATTCTTTAATAAATTATAACCAAACATATTTTTTATTATAAAAAATAAAACACCAAAGAATAAAGGCTATTAAAAATAATACTGTATACAGGGTGTCCAGAAATTAAGCGCCAAAACTTAAGGAGGCGATTCTAAAACTAATTTTAAGAAAAAAAACTTCTTATAAATTTCTTTTAATTAAAAAAATTGTCCTCAGAGGCAGCAAAAAATATTTGCCAAATAACTTGTGAACTCAAAAGAATTTTCAATTTTAGTAAATCATTGATAAGATGTTCAAGACAAAAATTCACAAAGAAATATATTTTAAGTTTTTAATTATTTTCCAGTTTTCTGAAACTTTCTCAAAATAAAGTGAAATAAGGGGGTATTTTTTTCTCGTCTTCAAAAACTACATTATCTGTCTCTCTGTCTTGTTTTGGGTTAATTTCGTGAATTGCAGTATAAGAGGGTCTTTTTACTCTACTTTCATAATATGGATAATTTTTTTGTGCTTGATATTTTTTCAAATATATCATAATATGATATAAACTTTCTAAGATGTGTAGACATGGTAAAGTAAGTATTTGCAAATTTTTAGATATTTCACGACATTCTTCTCGATACCCAATTCTCGCAATTATGCAAATATTACGTCGTTGAAGTGCAAATATTGTATTACTGCTGGCAATCCATACATAATGCGAGACTGACATAGCCCAAACTACTCTAATTTTAATGGGTACTGAGTTTTTTAAGTTTCTCAGCAAAAATATTGCGCTATTTTGATTTGGTTAATTTATTATCCAAGTGAATACCTAGAAATTGAACAATATCATTAGAGTAGTAATCACTATTTGGCAAAGTAAAAGTTATATTTGATGTTTTATCTTTCTTTAAAAGTAGACCATTGGCGTTAAATCAGTCTTGGCTGTAATTTTCAGCTTCACCAATAGAATTTCAAAAAGTTGTATCATCGGCATATACGACCACCTTCAATGGCAAACGTGTAGAAGGAAGGTCATTTATAAAAATTACAAATAGAACTAATGCTAGGATAGAACCCTGATTTTATCAGGTCTAACTTCTGAATAATTATCATTAAAAGACACAAGTTATTTTCTTTCAGTTAGATATGATGACAGTAACCGACAACTCTTAGGACTTAGATTATATGAATACAGTTTTCAAATAAGTGTTATGTGAGAGACGCAATAAAAAGGCTTTGAAAGATCAAAAAAATAAGCATTTTAAAACTTTCCCTTTTCAAAAGCCTGTATAAAATCTTGAACAAACTCAAATAGTTTATTGCCTTCAGAAAGAATCCGACAGTTGTTTGATAATATTTTTCCAGAATTTTAGAGACAATAAACATATACTGGGTATCTCATTGAAAACTTCAAATGTCGATTATTTGATAACTAATTTTTTTTTCAAAAAAATAACCGCACACGTCGATTTTTGTTTTGACGGGGACACATTATCACACGTCACCCTTAGGCATTAACCCCATAGATAATATAATTTATATTTATAATTATATTTACATATTATGTTATCTATGATTAACCCCCAAATTTCTTAAAGGCCCAGATGGGTTGAGTAGTATATCATTTGAAAGCTGCTTATAATTGAAATTCAACAGTATAAATTAAATTAAAATTGATCGATTCGTTTTAAATAATGTTTGGAAATGTTGTGGATTGCATGAACGGATTTATTATTTTGTTTGAAGGTGAAACAAGAATATCTTTTGAGATCTTAATGATAACTCTAATTATATTAAAAATGTCTTTTACTAGGTTTTAGTGCATAAATTACATGCCTGATTTAATAACGAGATACACATTTAAACTCAAATGAGTCACATATATTCATCATGATACCAACTTCCAACAAAAATGAAAGTGGATCTTTACTACTGAAGGGGATATTTTTTGTAATTTCATCAACGATTGATGTAAGGTACAAATTAAACCTGTCCGAATTTAAGTCACCGAAAACACATTATTATTTTGATCCTTACGTTTTGAGTTTATAAGTTTTCAAAGAGCTCTGGGATTCGGTGCAGATATATGACATCGCATTTGATTTTACCTTCTTTCGTTTTTGCACGATGTATGTATAGAACTGAACTGATTTAAACACAACTATTACGGCACTTGTCGTTTAGAACCGCTTTACAGAATATTGTTTTATGGGTTTTTACAAATTTTAGTGGAAAAATAATTTCGACAGCATTTTGTATTAATCATAGAAGACGATTACCTTTATTCTCTAAGCAAATTTGCTTCTTGTCAATACAACTGAAGTCACACGTATTTAGTTTCTGATAGAGGTTGTAGTAGCCTACTTCTATAATAGGTCTGTGGAATTTGGGTCTTTTAGGTGGAAGCTCATTAGAAGTACTGAAAGTAATATTAATTCCAAGATGATCGGAAAACCCAAAGTTTATTGTAGATACCAGTAGGGGAGATCGGGGATACATTGGACACGGGGTAATATTGGACAGTGTGAAATTTCCGACCTTAGTTGCGATTTCATAAAAAACGTTTTTCTATAGTATACCGGGTGGAAATGAAAACCGGGTCACCTCTATAACTTTTTTATTTATGAATAGAAAAATTTGAAATTTGGCTATGTTCTATGGTTCAAAAAAACAAATTTTATGTGCATTTTTTATTTTCGAAATCACTTCCGGTTTCACCGGAAACACCATGAACTTTGTTTTTTTAAATGTAACATCCCATATTTTTATTCATGGCTTAAAATACTTTTAAAAAAGAAGTATTTTTGAGATATTAGTTATTATTTTTTTTGTAAAAAAATTTTTTTACAAAAAAACAAAAAAGGTTTTCGAAGTCGGTGAAAAGTACCAAAACTAATTCTAAATAATTCAAATACCTAAATAAAATTGTAATTTGAAAAAAAATTTAAGTGGTTTTTGAACTATTAATTTTTAAACTTAGTTAATGAAGATTTTATCAAATATTTCACTTGTTTTAAATGCAATGATGCCGGGTCATTCGACTTTTTAAAAAGAGGATTTTATAACGATTATTTTGGTACCCCATATGTAGGGGTATTATTTTGCATGTGCCTGTAATAAAGATACTTAATAGCTATTATTTGCCAACTTAAGAAATAAATAATTTTACTAGTTCATTTAGGCACTTGCAAAATAATACCCCTACATATGGGGTACCAAAATAATCGTTATAAAATCCTCTTTTTAAAAAGTCCAATGACCCAGCATCATTGCATTTAAAAAAAGTGAGATATTTGATAAAATCTTCATTAACTAAGTTTAAAAATTAATAGTTCAAAAACCACTTACATTTTTTTTCAAATTACAATTTTATTTAGGTATTTGAATTATTTAGAATTAGTTTTGGTACTTTTCACCGACTTCGAAAACCTTTTTGTTTTTAAAAAAAATTTGTTTTACAAAAAAAATAAAAACTAATATCTCAAAAATACTTCTTATTTAAAAGTATTTTAAGCCATGAATAAAAATATGGGATGTTACATTTAAAAAAACAAAGTTCATGGTGTTTCCGGTGAAACCGGAAGTGATTTCGAAAATAAAAAATGCACATAAAATTTGTTTTTTTGAACCATAGAACATAGCCAAATTTCAAATTCTTTTATTCATAAATAAAAAAGTTATCGAGGTCACCCGGTTCTCATTTCCACCCGGTATATGAAATGAAATAAAAACATGTGATATTGAAAACGGCTGATTATGTTCATTAGTAAAGTGATCAGTCTTGTATTTTTATTTCCTTACGTTTGGATATAAAAATTCAAGGATACTGTTGATAGTGATTAACCCATTAATTATTTATGTATATATTTTTTTGTGTCCCATGCTATAACTGAAAGGGTTTACAATATTTCCAAGATAAGTAAATATAAGATAAATAACTTGAGAAAAATCTACATATTGTTTTGTTTAGTACTCTAGTATGGGGTTATATTGGACAATAGTCAAATATATCCAGCACTGTGAATTTTTTACAGAGAAATGGAACCGATGCTTTCGTTTACAGTTGAAGATAATCTGTAATTTTATTTGAGGATATATGTAAAAAAATTCATGTTACATCTTTCAGAAGAGGAAAGTATAATTTTTTGCAAAAGTTATATAGACTTACGTTAGAAAGAGTATTTCTTATGTTATTATTACTCTACAGGTAATAAAACTTTATATACATATAACTATGATAAAAGCATACAATAAAGCTTTCAAACTTAAAAATTAAAAGCCTATAATATGAACTTTAAAATGATAGGTAATTCATAGAAATTGAATTATTATTAAGGGTGTCATAGATTCCTAAGCTAAAAATGTCCAATGTATCCCCGATCTCCCCTATACTGGAAGAGTAGATAATTTTCACGAAACTAGTAAACGTTTTGTAACATATGAATAATAATATTTACGCCAAAAAATCAGGATTCCTGAAGAGCTACAGTAAATACCTCAAACTTTTAAAATTATAATTTTTAATTAATACAATATAGATTTTAATTTTTTTTTTTTATTTTTAAATTATTTATCAAGTCAATTGTCCGTTCCCCTTTCCCTGATCTACAACGTATACCTTAACGAAATTAATATTTAACATGTTTGTTTTTTTCATATTTTTGAAAGGTATTCATGATATTTCGTCGGGTTATCTCAAAAAATGCTTTCACTACTAAATTTTTAGTCAGGATCATTAGGGGTTTACATTTATAAATAAAATTTAAAACGAGCTTTTCCCGCGTTGCTCAGTCCATAGTAAGCATTCATGATTTTCTAAAAGTACGTATTTACATTATTTAACCAGGGTTGGATAAGGGTGGTTTCAGTAAAAATTTTGGAACTTTAATAATTGCAAAGTAAACTCACACACATTTATATTTTTGATTTTCAAAGCTATAAATTAATTTGTTATTAATAGTATGTTTTATATGTGATTTAATACTTTAATTTCTCCTCAATTATATTTCCGTTAGTAGTAAAGTCCTCCACTTAAATTTTTAATTAAAACGATGACCTTGCGTATCCTTTTTTGTTCACATTTGGAAAAAAGTTTCCCTTTGCTAATGCTAAAATCAGATTGCTCAAGTTGGTAACCACAGATTCAATTCAATTAGGATCGACAGAGCACAATACGTTCGTCAAAATTCAAATACGTTAACGTCCTGATGTTTTATTTAAGGCCCCGTCGCGCGGGGGCACTTGTTGTGTATTAGGGATGCACGCAGAGATGGGGGATTATGTCGCTGTATGTCGACCTGTTGTGGTTGTAACAGCCCCAACCTGGCACGATGCCGCACAAGGACCCTCTTTTCCACCTACTCCTACCGATCCGGCCGCAACACACCGTTATTATTCAGACCCGACGATAAAATCAACCCCCACATCGACGCTTAAGAGGCGCGAATTTACATGTTATGACTTTTATAATCGGCCAGGACCGAAAAATAATTGCGTTCGCTTCATGAGCTTAGAATAAATGCGTAAATTAAGATGCTACCAAATTTGACCGAGTTTTACGTACTTTATTACCTTAAAGCTATAAAATGTAATTCAACATTATTCCCTTTCTGTTTATACAACGAAAAAATATAAATAGTAGAAGTATTTATTAAGTTCATATTAAATGGTCGGTTTTAACCAGCAACTAGGTAAACATCGCCGATGCGCACAGGTAAATGGGTTAATATCGAAGGAATCTCTTCTCGTTTCCACCACGGTAATCTCAAAATTTAAAACTCGCTAAGCTTCTCCAACCATAATTACAATGTCTGCATATTATTAGTTAAGGGCGAGTGGGGGCACAGTGGATCAACGACTATATTTTTAGTCCTTTGAGACAGATAGAATATCCATAATGAGCCTATCCCCGATTTTTTAATTTTTATTTCATTATAAAGATCAAGTGTAACTTAATACATATATTCAATCATTTTTTCTATATAGTTTCTATAACAGCCAAAAATTTAAATTTTATGTCGCCTGACGTCACGCTTCCGAGATTTACATCTGGCAACATTGCAGTAAGTCCATGTCGTCTCAACCTCCACGAAGCTCAAGAAGCTGATTTTAGGTTGGCATCATTGTTAAAGCGAAAACACACCTATCAAAAGCAGTCAAAAGATGTCGCACGCCGCAAATAAAGCCCGCTGCACAATAGGGTATTTGACAATTTTTAACAAAGTACTTTAAATGCTACAGATGCACCTAATAATTACTTAAAAAATATCAAAAAATTTTTTTCGATTATCCGCTTAATAAAATCTGATATTTAAAATTTAAATTAAAATGTTCCCGCCAAAACGTTCACGATCGACACGCCCGCTCAATGACGTCACAAGCTACAAGTGTCAAGAATCTTCAACCTATTTTTACAGTTTATACCGATTTTTACCAAATTTTATTCACAAACATGATTTTTAACTCGAAGAAACTCTACAAAACACTCAAAAAAATCTCCAAAAAACACCGTTAAAGACAGGCTGTATTTTTTGTTTACTATCTTTTGACATCACTCGCAGATTCGTGCAGTTTCGTGCGTTTACGGTCACGTGACAAAATATCCCAATTTAGCTACTTAATTTTAACAAATTAATCAGGAGTTTGACAAATTTTATCAATAAAAAACTGATTTTCGGTATCATTGTAAACTAAAGTATTATTTTAACTATAAATATCCATGTTTTGCGACCACAGTCAAATACCCTATTGACAGAACGGATACGATCCGATTACAAAATGAGAGATAGAACATCAGAGTTCCCTATGAGTGAGTGAGTGAGCATGCAATTTGTAATTTTCATGCTCACTCACTCACAGGGAACTCGGATGTTCTATCTCTCATTTGGTAATCGGATCGTATCCGTACCGTCAATTGTGCAGCGGGCTTAACAGATGGCGGATCGCTCGAGTCAGTTCGGATCGTTCTCATTGGTTGTCATCACATCGTTAATTTTCGGTTCAGGTGCAACGTTGCCACCTAAATTAATCGGAAGAGTGAGGTCACGACGATAGAAAATTTAAAATAAAATACGGGCTGCACCAATTTAAAAAAGAATTGGTATTAATAAGTATCTTTAAACAGCTATCTATAAAATATAAATGATCAAATTTCGTTTCACCTGGGATAGGCCCATTTGCATGTTCTTGAACTTAGATTTCCCTCTGACCAGTGCTCGACACTGTCACACTCTGGAAGTAACCGTTGCCGCCATGCCCCCATTTTATTGCCTATAAGTACAAAATCTAATTATTTAGGGGAATCCTAGGCAGAATGAGAAAGGGGTGGGGTACTCGTTATGGACGACGGAAACGCGCGAGCTTCGTGCTTAACGATCGGTTCCCCGTGCTGCGCATTATACACTAGTCTTTCTTCGAAAAGCTACATTACGTGTTTGTTTCAACATACTTTTGACTAACTAAAAGTCTAGTGATAACCCAAGGGCAACAAATATATAAATTCCCAAATTGGCTTGACATAATGAAATGTTGAAGGGAAACGTAAAGTCTTCAAATGTAGCCAAAAAAATCAAAAGGATTCGTTACTATCTTTATTAAAAACAATTAATCCCTATGCATTTCGCAAACAAAGTTGCATCATCAGAGGAACTTGATTCTTTCCTGATGATGAGATATCCCTGAAACATGTAGCACAGTTGTATATTGCATTTGGGACAATTTTGACATAAATTTTGTAAAATAATGGAGGAAGGCTTTGTTGTGCTTTGAGTTTTTATTGGTGTTAGTAACTGCGATAGTTTTTATAGTATTTTTGGTGACTAAAAAATTGATTTATAATTACTCCCCTTTTAGCTTTTCAAATGACCATCAGAGGTCGTATCTGATTTCCGAATCGTGAATAAAGTTGGATGCAAGGAATTCTTTATTCTGCATGTGTAATAGTCATAACAACTATGAAAATTATTTGAACCATTTCGAGAGCTTTTAATCACAGTTTTTCTGGAACCCGCTAGGAAAAATAAGTGTAGGAATTTATTTGGCATAACTTCTCATATAATCCTGGAATAGTGACAGGTTACTGTCATAAATATTGATATATTTTCTAAATATCCTCGTGATTATCATTTATTTCTTTTTCTTTTTTATTACACCAATCATAATGCATTTATTTACTATATGCCAACTTGCTTAATAATTGATAAGCTTAAAAAAACGACATGCCGGTCTGGGATTAGAACCCGCTTTCCCGGATTGGAATTAATTTTTGACAACACGGTTCGTGGCAAACTACGTGATATGATAATGTTCACAAAACTTTGAAAACAAACTTAACATTTTTTTCGTTTTGTCTTCGAGTTATAGGTTCACAATTACAAGTTTGCGAATCAAAAATTAAAATTTATATCATCTATTAGTCTCTTGTTTGAAGTACAATTGGAGCACTTTAACAACTTGAAAAAAAAAGTTCTATTCTCGCCGTTCACGTACAAACACTTCCACGCTGTGGAATTTTATCTGAAAGCACGAAACTGTTGGATATGTGAGAATAATTGAGGACCTTCCTGTAGCAAGGGGACAGCTCCATTTTCGTTCATTTTTGAGTTACGTAAGTTAAAAAACAATCTGATTTATTTGGTGCAAGACATAAACAGATAAGTAAAAAAATTACCTCAAAAATGAACGAAAATGGAACTACTCTCTTTTTAGAGCAAGGTCTTCAGTTTTTACGATATTCTTCAAAACTGTCGATTTTTGACAATTGACCGTTCAATACAAAAAAATTCCGGCTGATATTCTCAATTTAAAACAAGGTGTTTATCAATAAGAGATCATTTATCCATTTTTGGAGCATCGTTTAAGACGTAAACACTAACTTTTAATTTTGGCGAATTTGAGCATCCATTTTTTATCCAGCTTATTTGTTTCTTCTAGAAAAATAAAAAAAAATTCCGTTAATAAATGATTAATTTATAAATACCATTTCTGAAAAACAAATTACCTAAGAACAAATTTTCGAAAAAACTGAGCGATTATAAAATAGAATAAATATTGTAGGTGCCGCTTCTTTAATCGTTATCGAAGTATGTACGTCAGAAAAGCACTCACTATTATGATGTGGTCGAATCTAAAAATTCTAAATACTTTTAAAACGTGGTTTATAAAAGACTATACAGGGTGTCCCTAAAAGGTCTGTACAAAACGATACCACATACTCCTGAAACCAAAATAAGATTTAACCAAACTTGTCTGTATCCAAAAGTGCTTCGTTAAGGTGCTACAGGCCATTAAAGTTCTAAGAACTATTTTGTATATTTTAAATTACTAAAAATTGGCTCATACGATCATAACATAATTTGGAATGTGGCTATGTAAACAGGTACTTCTAGATAATTTGTTTTTACTTTTTCACGTTATGTAAGTCGTCAAAAATAGGTCATCGACATGCAAGATATCTTATAACTTTTTAATGGCCGAATAAAAATTCATAAAACGTTACTTGTAGCTAAACAGTGTTATTATAAACTTTTTTTGTCTCCTAGAAAATTTTTGTATCTCCTTTATTTTAGGCAGAAGAAAATAATTTCCATGTGGTACATAACCTAACTTTGAAAAAGTATTAAAATTTCTAGCTAAAAGGTCTGTACAAATTAACTCTGTATATTCCCGAGACCAAAATGGAACGATTTAACCAATTTTATATTTATCCAAAAGTGCTTCCTTAAGCCTCTAAAGATAAGATTTTTCACAGTCGCTAGATACTGAACGAATCACTTTTCTTTTAAAATAAGCTTGGTTAAATCATTTTATTTTACTCTCAGTAATATGTGGTGTTACTTTGTAGAGATCTTATGACGAAATATTTTTCTAAAATTAGATTATTCACCATATCGAAATATTTTTTTCTGCCTAAACTAAAGGAGTTAGAAAAATTTTATGAGAGAAAAAAAGCTTATAATTACACTGCTTAGCTACAAGTAAAGTTTTATGAATTTTTATTCTGCCATTAAAAAGTTACAAGAAAATATGCATGTCGATGACCTATTTTTGACCACTTACATAACGTGAAAAAGTAAAAACAAATTGTCTACAAATACTTTTTTTCATTGCATAGCTATATACCAAATTTTGTTATGATCGTATGAACCAATTTTTGTAATTTAAAAAAAAAACAAAATACACTGCTCCACAAAATTAACGCACCATCTCTAGTTTTTAATAAATACCATGTAATAATTTTTTTTTCTACAACAACGTTAATATTATGAAAGATATAAGATTTAGAAACTGTTTTCTTATAGCCTTTTATGTTTTTCTACAGTTGGCATTTAAATTTAAATTTTAATTGTAAAGATACACATGTTGGATTTTAAAAATGATATTTAATAAATGTTGTATTATTTGATATTTACTCTTTGAAGTACTTTAATTTACTTTTATAAGTGAATTAGATAAGTTTAGTTTAAAATGGACCGTTTTGCAAGAAATCTAACCCGTGACCAATGTGTCGAGGCAATAGTTTTGGCGGATCAAGGGTAGAGCTACCGAGCCATTGGTCAAAGGCTTGGTGTGGCACATACTACAATTTCCCGTTTAATCTTGCGTTTTAGGGAAACAAACTATCACATTAGACGCCCTGGACAAGACAGACCTAGAGTTACAACGGGAGTACAAGATCGTTTTCTCATGATGCGCGCTTTAAGAGAACGTATTACAGATCCAAGAATGCTTCAAGAGCAACTTTCAACTGTTCATAACATTCAAATAAGCACAGAGACAGTACGTAGACGTCTTATAGAACAGAACTTACGTCCCAGAATATCTGCAACTGGTCCGGCTTTAACCAGAAATCATCGCAGAGCCCGACTTAAATTTGCTAGATAACACTTTATTGGAATCTTCATGACTGGGAACGAGTTTTATTTACTGAAGAATCCAGATTTCGTTTATATATAGCTCTGATAGACGCCCGAGGGTTCTTAGACGACCAAATGAACGCTATGCCCAATGCAACATCCGCGAGACAACGTTGTTTGGTTGAGGCTCTGTGATGGTCTGGGGTGGTATCTCATTAACAGCCGCTACTGAGCTTCATGTGATAAATGGAGGTTACCTAACCAGTGAAAGGTACATAACAGAAATTTTACAAGATTACGTCGTCCCTTTTGCTCCTTACATCGGCGGAAATTTTCTATTTATGCAGGATAATGACAGACCTCATATTGCTGGAATTGCCAGAGAATATTTAGATCAGGTTAATATTCAACTTTTGGAGTGGCCAGCACGACGTCCGGACCTTAATCCTATCCAACCCCAAGCAAATAATATCAGTGACCTAGAACAAAATTTGATCCAAATTTGGAATGAAATCCAACAAGATGAAATAAGACGCCTAATTTCGAGTATGATAAATCGCTGTATAGTAGAGGAGGAAATACGCGTTATTGATTAGTTGAAACTTACATTTTCATAGTTATGCTTTTTTCTGAAACCTAAAATTATGAATTTATTTATATTTTTGGCTTTAATTTGGTAAATAATAAAATTATATTGCAGGTAATTATGTGTATAACTTCTGTTTACCTGCACCAATAAGGTATAATATTTTTATTTTAAGATTTTAAAAATCCTATCAAAAATTGTAAGTGGTGCGTTAATTTTGTGAAGCAGTGTAGTTTTAAGCACTTTTGGATAGAGATAAATTTGGTTAAATCGTCTTATTTTGGTCTCAGGAGTATGTGGTATTGTTTTCTACAGATCTTTTATGGACACCCTGTATAACTCATTGGATTCCAATTGGAACCAATAAGAACGCTTCATTTTGACATGCGGTCAAGTTTTCAACTGAGAAAATTTTGACGTACTGATAAAACTTATGGGAGTGTCACTGCGCGGGCGGGACGGACGTTTAAGGTGATAGGGAGTCATTTATTGAAAAACCGATGTTTTTATCTTTCCCAAATTTTTTTAAAGTGTTTCGATTTGGAAACAAAAAAAATATTAAAATACCGAACTTAAGTAAGACTTGTACTTTGATATACAATTTTTGTTTTTCATGTATCTAGATTTATATAAGCGTGGTTTTGCAAAAATAAAATTATAAATATGGAAGTTTTTCTTGCAAAATTACACAAATATAGTTGTAGATACATAAATAACAAAAATTGCAAATGAATGTAAAATTCTTACTTTAGTTTGGTATTTCTTTATTTTTTTGACTTTTCAATTCGAAACACTTTAAAAAATTCATGAAAGATAAGTACGTCTTTTTTTCAACATTTGACTCCCTATCACCTTAAGCGTAGTATTTCATAACAACCGTTAATTTGACTTTAAAAACTTCAAGCAAATTTGATTATTAAATATTTTTTCATTCGTTATATAGTCATGATGAATATCACGCGTGTTTAAATTTTCTCTTGGTAAAATTTATTGAATCCTCTCGAGTTCGTTGCAGAATTTCATTCGTAAATTGTTCAAAAATTACTCGGTTTCGGCTCGTGATTTTTATGAAAATTTACTCATGAAATTAACAGCAACGTATGTACATACTCTCTCGATTCAATAAATTTAACCACGTGTGATATTATACATATGAATATTTTTTACTATTTGCATTATTGTTACTTTTCTAATATCCTTTTTAAATAAAGAAAAGTTTTTGAGCGATAAATTTTCCTGCGATATTTTTTTCCGTAGAGACAGGAGTATGAGAGTTAAATTGCATAATAGATTTTTGTAAAATTTATTACTTTCAAGGATAAATCTTATTATTTGATCAAGACTTCATTCCTGAGGTTCATTAAGTCATTATAAAACCGTGTAATTTACTTTAAGAATAGTATAGTATTACTAAGTACAAACCTTTGTAATTTAAATGGAAATGATTAATAATTTCAGCATTCTAAAAATTTCCAACTTGATAACAATTAGGACTAATTGGTATTGTGAGTAGCCTTTGGGTAGTCAATGCGCTCACCTGCCATTTTCCGCAATTGGACACAACCATGACCAGACAATATCTGTATCTGCATAATCTCCTGAACGCACTCCCACAAAACTCGTCCACATGCTCTCGCGATTATTGTTCTGGCTTTGCAAAACATATTCAATTCTGTTTATGTTCATCAATAAACAACTAAAAGCGACCATTACAGCGTAATTTCTGGGGTGCATGATTTCAAACAATAAGTTCAAACTTGGGTTTGATCAAACATGGCAATAGCTGATATAAATAGTTAAAACAATTTCAATTGAATGAAACACAAATGGTGAAGAATTTTCCCGGACCGTTTATTTAAAAAATATTTTTCGTTTCATAAAAATTAAAGTAATAAACTTATATTTTAATTAAAAAAAGCGAGTCGCTTTTGATGATATCAACCCGTCCAAACATAATACCTCTATATTCGTGCATCAATAAAACCATTTTAAACACAGTCACGTCAAAGAACTATGAAAAATAAAAATTACTTTTACCATTTAAAGCGCGAGTTTTCGCAAATTTCACCTGTGGCTGACAAGTTGCCCCCTTTTCCCCAAACATTTGCCTTTCGGGCTTCGTTGAAAATGTCCACTTTGGACACGTTTTTCCTGGCCATCGATCCGCGTTATTCAAATTTTGACTGTTTGCCTCACTTAAATATCAGATATTGTACGGATTAATGAGAAATACATATTTAAACGCGCTTCCCTTTTAAAACAAACGGACATTTGTTATAGAGTTTTCGAATACAATGCTTTCAATTTATAACCTGAAATAAAGTTTTATTTGTTTCATTATTTAATAAGCTTTTTGCTAAAATATTTGCTAATTAATTAGCAGCTAGGTATTGTTGAATGACTTATTCGAAATGTAATTTATAATTAGTGCTTTTTAAAACTACAGTTGAGTATAAAGAATACAACACATACTTGTGTGAAAAAGTCATAGAGACTACAATAATTTTTGTTTAAACTTTGGTACAAATTATTTTGGTTTCCTGTTTCTTTCTTTAATGTAGACATTGGCCTACATGTTCGCTTGATCTCCAAGCTTTGAATTTTCTATTTCAAGGATTACACGTTTTATTCCAATACATATTTTCTTAATATAAGTTTGCAATAAGCAACTGCTGTGGAAAGGAGTAATAAAATGTAAACTTAATTTGTAATATACTATAATTTAAATTGCATTTGATCAAATTTCCCACTAAAAATATTTGTATAAAAATTATTTCTGAATGCTCCTTTTATTGCTAGAGTTGATACATTAAGCAAAAAAATAAAACAGCATCCAATCTTGTTGAGAAAATTAAACTTGAGCAACGGCGTCATCATCTCAATAATAATTTTTATATTCGCCATTAGAAAATGTGCAGCCAAACATTAAAAAAGCAGAAACTACGATGATTTAACTGAAACATAATACGCCAGTTTTAAATGGCAGACATTACATGGCGTCCGTTTTCCTTCCCGCATGCAACACATTTGCATAAACCCGCAAGAGTCGTCACATTAATAAATAAAAGCCTCCGAAATTATGTCAGCGCTATGACATAATTGTTGCTCGCTAAAATTTTATTGGAACATAAAACAATTCAAATAAATTACCCCCAATTGGCTGAAATAATCGCTATTTTAAGAAGGCGGTAATTTCAATTTCTACATTTACTTAGATGAATATTCAATTTGAAATTTGCATGTGAAGTGCAGAATATTTGTAAAGAAGGGCTCAGATTGTAAAGAAACTCGCTCACAAAGCGCGTTGTGTAAAAAGAAGTTTCTTGCGGCCCAAGAAGTGGAGGAGAGAAAAAACGACGTTCCATTAAGGTCCCGGCTTACAAATGACTTTGGACAAATAAACCGTCACTTATTTACTTGAGTGTGTAAATTCCATATGAAGGCAAGGGCTTAATAAAATCTCACGAATTTGTCGCGCAACGAGCTTGATTCCCTCAAAAAAATTAAACTCATTTTTTACACGCCAACTCGTTTCCTTCATTTCCTAATTACACGAAAAAACTATCATCAAAGAGGAATTGAAGTTTTACGAGTACTTGGAACAAAAATCTTTACTTTATAGTCTGATGTTATAAGCATGCCTTATCTAAAATCATGATATAAAATACAAAAACACTTAAGATACACAAAGAATAGTTAATTTTTACCTTTTATGTTTTATTTAGAACCCCATTAAAATCGTTTTTGTTTCATTTTTTTTTTAGTTTTCTTTAACAAATTACTCAAAACACCTTAGAATTAAGTTAAAAATTATATGGAAAGAAAAACATATTTAATAAGGATTTACTAATATTCACTTTATTCTAAAAGGTTTATGTAGTATTGAGCATAAGACGTAGGATATAGTCAAATGCTTTATTGCAACCCAAGGGTCGAAAATTGAGAAAACTGTTAAACCAAAACAACGAATCGGAACTATTTATCTATGACGATGTGTCAGTTGCATTTGTAATATTGCTTTATTGGGGTCATTAGGGAAAATTTACCCTTGAGTAGTCGATATTCATCATGATTCTAGTTGCGAATAATATTCTCGTAGTTATCCAAGTAAAGTATATGTAATCTGGAATTATTGTGTCTGGGAAATTTACTTTAAATAAAATAAAAAAGTGTAATTAACAAATGTTTATAGCAGTAATAAAATTGAAAGAATATTGCAACCACTTTTTTTCACAGAGTTCACGCATTAAGCATATAAGTTGCACATAAAGTTACTTACTAAAAATTCAAATGAAAAAATCTTATAATAATAGACGAAGTAGGTACATAATAGTTATGTATGTCATAAGGATCGTAAAGTCAATCATTACAGTACAAGTTGTGAATATTTGCAGGTGAGGCGAAGTCTCCCATTGAAAGTTTATATGACATCAATTTGAGGACCATAATGACACCATTATGTGATTTGGGGACCATAATAATTTCATTATGGGACTAAGTCCAATAAAGAATCAATTAAATTGACAGATGAAAAGGTGACACCATTGTTATTTAATACATGTACTAATAAATTTTGATGAATTTCGAAATATTCAAATTTTGGTTTTATACTGTATGTCCCACAGACCACCCCTTTATTTCGAATGTTTTGTCGCACATTACCGGAATAAGGTCTTTTAAAAAGGAAACAAAATATCATACATAATTAACTAAGTTCCTCTTTAAAAATTCATGGTTCCTTCCAGTTTCGCTCATTACGAATGCTGGTGGTGTTTTCATTTTTCCATAATTTAAAAGATTACTTCTCACTTGTTCGCTTTTATTTTTTCGTTTAACTTGATAATTATGCAAGATATTAAAAAAGCATTTTTAAGAAAGTTTTTTTCTTGGAAGAAATGAATTAAATTCACGTTGTTAGCAGTGAACATTCGATATAGACAACTTGACTGACAACAAAAATTCAAAAAAGTTGCCTGCATAAAAAAAGTTGATTATATCAAGGTGAGTAGTCAAAATTAAAAAAAATAATTAAAGTCAAATGTTTGGAAGGTAACACGAGTTTTTATTATTAAAAGAACATATTTTGTAATAACATATTTATTCAAACTTTGAAGAACTGCTTTTTCTCCAATTTTTTTTAGGAGGAAAAAATCATTTATAGAAAGGCAAACACTACCTGACCACTCAATAACTAAATTGAACGAGTTGATAACTTTGTCAATATCAAATATTTGAACATTGTTCCTCTCATCTAAATTTTCTTCGACATGTTCCATGTTCATGACGGAATCCAAATCATGAACATGTGATAGTTCATTTTGTCCTTCCGCCCATTCCATTATTTCATCATCAGTTGCGACATTTTCTCTTACTACTGAAGTGTATAATCTAGCAATAGGAATATCATCCTCTTCTGTAAAATGGTCAATTGGTGATTTAAAATTAAAGTCTTCAGATGATGAGTACAGCTTAAATCCATTACAATTAGGTACACTCTGTGGAACTTCGTTCCAAGTCTCCACTGCCATATAAGCTACATCTTTAAGCTTAATTCTGTTTAAAGCAATGTTCACAAATTGGGACGCTACTGTTGTTAACAAATGCTTGCGGTAACGGACTTTAAGAGATTTAATTATGTGCTGATCGAAGGGTTGTAGCATTGTAGGTAAGGGGTCATGTTTGGAGGGAAAACCAAAATTTGAAATTTTCATTTTCAATTGCCCCATGACACGTTGCATTATCGATGATTAGTAGAGTTTTGTGAGGTAACTTTTTTGATGTCAAGTACGATGTTACTTCAGGAATAAATTGTTTCAAAAACCATTCCTGAAATAAAGTCGTCTGCCAGGCATTTTTGGATGATCGATAATATAACGGAATGTAACATTTTTAAAACACCTTGTAGATTTAGTCACATCAAATTCAACACAGAGCGCTTTTATCTTCGTCCCCTTTTCGATTTCACTTAAAATATTAAGTTTTTGTTCAATAGTTAATGAATGTCTCTTGTTTTTTTCATCTTTATTAGGGTCTATACGCTTGAAAATGGGTTGCAAAGATTATTTTATCAAATATAAAAAACTTATATTTTCAAATGTGACTATTTTCAATGACAGAAAACTAAAATTGTTGACTATATCAAGCGTTGCTTATAGCAAAAGTTCTTTTATTTCACTGTATTTTTTTCCAGCAATCTACGATAAAGCGTTCTCGAAATAAAGGGATGGTATGTGTGATTAAGGAAACCCAAGAAAATAATGTGTTGGGGAGAAAAAACGATTTAATCAGGTAGAAAAAAGAGTTACATGGGTTTTTATCTTTTTTTAAGTGAGCATTTTTGGGTAAAGAGATAGATGTACTTGTCATTTTAATTTGGGGAGATAAAGTCATTCTGCTATTTCGGTCTACGCAATTAGGGAACACCCTGTATGTAAATTTTTTTACTTCAACTTTTCATAACCCATAAAACAAAATCCAGCGAATAAATTTAAAAGAAATCGACCAATTTAAAATAGATTATTCTTTTTTAAGTTTACAAGAATTATCAATTAAGTTCTGCATTGCTAGCTGCTTTTGATAGAAATATTTATTTAATTACAGTGAAATTTTACTCTTCCTTTGGCCTGACCAATTACCCAAACTGAATGAGTCCCATTGATCATACATTGAGCGTGCTTCAAAGAAACCGCTTAAAGTAGAATAAGATAAAATGACAAAGGACAATTAAATTTTTGTTTGCTAGTAAATAGAAAGCTATTATTATTTATACCACACGTTGACACTTTGTTTATTTAAAAATATTTTGTAAGTTAAAATTTGAAAAAATATGTATAATTTAAAATTTTTAAGTAATGTCAAACTACGTATGTATACCCTGAATAACTACTACTTTTTAAGGCGATAGAGGGAGAAAAACTCAGCACTTTTAAAATATAAAGTATTATCTGAATACACTTCGTTAAAAAGTTATACCACTTTGACATTAAAAAAAAATAGATCAAACCGACCAATATTATTACCGCTATAACTTTGATCTATTTTTGTAAGAATGTGTAAAAGTTCTTATGATAAATAATAAATAAAATCGTTAACATTTTTCATTGTACATATTTATTTATCTTACTATAAAAGTACCATTTTTGTAAAACATTGTGCAAGGATCATTACAATAGTTTTAGTATGATTAAAAACGTAAAGAAAAAGGATGTGATCAAATTTAGTAATTACCCTCCCAAATGTAACGCCACTGGAATGGATATATTCATATTAAAAAAATACAAAAAAAAATACAAAAAAAATTAATAATTCTTATAATTTCTATTTTATTTACAAAAACAACCCATTCTTAAAATCTTGAGTAATTGTAAAAATAGTTATTTTACAAATGAGGAGCAAATTTACAAAAATAATTTGCTAAATTAATTTGCTAAATCCCCTTTATCCATAATTGAATAATTCGCAAATATGTTGTTACTTCTAATTCTTTCGAAATTTCGAAGAACTGATTGGTTTACGTTTATATTGGATTTAATACAGATATCTCAATTCTGATTTCATCAATGGGCTTAACTCATATCAAAAATATACACTACATGATGGCCTAACGAAAATAAAAAGGACGAATTTTGTTTAAATCGGTTAATGTTCAGACAGATCAAGTTTAGTTTGAAAGGGGACAGGGTAAGTTATACCTCCTAGAAAAGATCTTTTTGTCCTCAGTAGCATACCGAAATCAAAAGTTGAATTGATCCATGTGGTTTTAAACATATTCAAAATATTACGAGTTAAATTCTACATGCTAAATTTTCAATATCTTTAAAACACGTCGATTTATTTAACCTTTGTTCCTCGTGATAATAAGATCTTTTCAATGAGGGATTACTTAATAATGCAATTTAAAAATTTTGTGGTTGTGTTCATAGCACCTAGAGATGAATAGATTTTTGCACCAGTTCTATTGAAAAAATGCTCCCTTTAAATTAATTTTGACCTATCCAAGCGTTTCTTCAAATTTTTATATTAACTAATTTAAAATTCTAAACCATTATTAATCTAAATGAACTTAAAAGAACTTAAAATGGATATAATACGATTTTACTATAAATTATATATAATTATACCAACAGTAAAAATAATAAACCGGTAGGTTGCTTTTATTGCCTTCAGAATAGAATAAAAGATACTCAAATACAATAATTTTCAGGAGGAATAAGTAAGAAAATTGATAAAATTGAGAATAATTGAAGAAAAAAAACGTATACATCAGGATATCCCATAAATGGCAAAATTGTACGTTATTTGAGACCTTCTTGAGATCATTGAAAAAATACTTGAAACAAATTCTCTTGATTATTTTTCGAGATATGAAGAGTTAAAGTTGAAAATTTAACTTCTTTTTAATTATAAATTTTTGAAAATACTAACATTTCCTTTAAAGAGTTTTATCATTTTGTAATTAATTAAAATTAAATCATGCTTAATTAACTTCAGATTTTGGTTTTAAAAGTTGAAAAATTGTCTTTAATAATAAATCTAAAAAAATTCTTGATAAAAATAAGTACACTCATCACGAATACAGAGACATGTTAAAGATTCTTGGTGAATTCCAGTATAACTCAGAGTTATAATGATTTTTAAAGGCTTGATCGCTGAAGTAAAGAAACTGGAATGTTAGTTCTAGAGCGAGGTCGTCCACGACACGTTTTGACTATTAGCATGCAGGACAGCTTTGGAAGCAGATTCAAGAAGCAATACCAGAAGTATTTCCAACGAATTGGGGGTATCAAAGTGAAGGTTTCCATGGATATCATTTCACTAAAGTCCTCTCACCAAATGCTTCCCACTTAGGATAAATTACTTCAGCTAGTTATTGGGTGAAATAGCAGCTATGGCACTTTTGGTTCTCGGGTTTTGTGGACTGACGAAGCTAATTTTGCGAGGGAAGGTTTTTTCAACCAACACAATAGTCATTTCTACGCAATTGAAAATCCAGATTTAACTTACATAAAGAAACATTAAGTTCGTTTAAGTGTAAACGTGTAGGCAGAGATACTCGGGAATCATTTACCGAGCACAATAATATTACTGCCTCGATTAAATGGTGAAAACTTTGTGATGAATGACCTGGAAGATTGTGTTGATAATCTTTCTCTAGCTGCAATTTGACATATGTGGATTCAGCTTCGCCATATTTTGCAATGGCAGTGAAAGAATGGTTGAAAAAGGAATATCCTGAAAGTTGGATAGGTCACAAATGGACCTGTACTAAGGTCGTGAAGAGGTCCAGATCTCACGTCACTGGCGCTGTTTTTCGTGGGGTCATGTTAAATCTTTTGTATACCGCACTCAATAAATAAGTTGGGATGCTGCTATTTTCCACTACTTTCGAGGAAACTAAAAGAACGCTTATAGGTCTTTATTAGAGAAGGGATTGTGAGTTTTACCTAAGGAATTACAACAGCTTCATTCCAGATCTCAGGAAATATTCTTTCCACTAAACAGGAGTTGACTGTGTGTACCAAGTATTTTAGAATATGAGGGTAACACAATTTTAGTAGTTGAATTGAAATCTTATCAATGCTTGTGGATTTGGTTTTTATTGAAGAGAATAATTTCTCCAGATCATTGATTGATATTTGATATGCGTTTAAGACAGAACTTTGATGTTTTAGTTTTCGTAGGAATTGAGTTATAGTAATTACAGGCTTCACGAGTGTGAGCTATAGATTGAGGAATAGACGTAATAAAGAAATCGTTAATATTATTGGGATCTCATAATTCCGGGGATTATTTTTGGAGTGTAACAAACCGGTGCAGAAATTTGTCTAGAGGTTAAAATTTCGAACAATGGGTCTTTTTTATCTTGTAGAATTCGAACTCCATTCTTAGTTTCATATCCCATTTTATGATCGAAACATATGATATCAAAAAGTTTAAATTACCCATGTTATTAATCTCAAGATGGTCGATATTTTTTTACTATTTTCTAAGGAATTAGGAGTCCTTGCGGCATTTATGGAACACCCTGTATTTTTCCTAGTATTTATTATTTACCAATACATTTCAAATACCTATAAGAAATTTATTCAAAACATTTAAACTGTATTTTTATAAGGAATTTATCGATTAAAATATTATATGTATTATAGGTTTTGCACAACTTCGTACATTGATAATGATTTTAGTGTTGTATCTTTAATTATGAAACAATTATTAATATTTTAATTAGAAATGTAATTGCATACGTTACGTATTTAGACTTTTCCCAGTAAAACAAAGGCTGGGATATTTGTCATCAATGCAATTAATTGTGATTGTAATTTTGCACAAATGCAGCCCTTGGAAAATGGGGTTGTACTTTAATTAATTATTATATTCTCTTATATATGCATAAATTACGCACATCGCCCTATTTTTATTCAATAATTAATAAAGCAATATTTGTGTAACTTTGGAATAACTTCACAGAGCTTTGTGTCAGTGTTTGTTGTTATTTTATAAAACAAAAAGGCAACAATGTAGTTTTAATAAAGGCCCGGAGTGTTTGGAAATTGTGTATTTTTTTTAATAAATTAATATTTAATGCTCGGGCTCTTTGGAAAGCGTATAATTTGGGTGCGCGCTATAATGATTTGTCGCCGCATTGCCGCCCCGTGATTGCGGCGCCCCCCGGAGCGCCTGTAATACGAACATTGTAATCACACTTTATTCATATTACTATACTGGGAGGACCCTCTTTAACACAAGAATTTAGCTAAATTGCGCAAATTCGCGCGCCACTTTTTATCACGCTCAATCTTAAAAGTCATAAAATTTTAACTTTTAAAATTTTTTCATCCAATTTGAAGAAGTAATATATTGCTATTGATAACGAAAAACGAAAATATTGTATAAGAATGCAAAGTTTAATTGCATACAAATTGAAAGTTAATAGCAAGAATGGCAAAAGCACGCGATTTTGCCATAAAATGCATAACGTTGCCAAGCTCAATATTTTAGCAATAAAATTATATTAGTTTTAGATAGAAAGGACGCTTTAAAGCTTTCAACGTCAAACGTGTTATCTTTAATTATTTTTAATTATTTACAGCTATTGTTTGAAGGTATATGATTAAAGTACAAATTATGAATGCATATAAAGTGAAATTCTATTTTAACCAGTTTCCTTTTTCATTACTGATGACCATTAACCCACAGGTAGAAATCATATACATATATTTTAATATTACTAAAATAATTATACCTAATAAAATATAATTAGATATTTTTAATATATGGTGAAACCAGTGATAATGTCCAAAAGTCCGCTAATCTATTTGCACAGTTTTTTGATAATTCTTACAACTACAAACACCCATGCAAAACAAGCTGCAAAAATTGCAACGCTTGGGAATCGCAGGGGCCATAGCTACCACCCCCTCGGCGGCCGTGGAGATAATCTTTCTCCAGTCCATCTACAGGTACGGAAGGAGAGCCTGCTCGGTGCCTTAAGAATTTCCCAAAACAAAAACCTTACAAGGCCACTTGAAGATTCTGGAATCTCTGGAACCAGACTTCATAATTAAACCATCGGATATAATGCCGAGAAGATTTGACTTTAAAGTGGTTATCCAAGACCCCCAAATCGTAAAAGATAAAAGACTTGTCAAATCACGTGGATCACAAGACATCTTTGTGGTTCACGGACGGATCCAAATCTAATGAAGGGACAGATATAGGCCTCTACCAAGCCAGCTATAAGGTTTCTTTGGCTTTGGGACCCGTTACGAAAGCAGATATTCTGGCTGTGGAATTATGTGTCCAAGAGTGCTTACGGAGGAGACTAAAAGGAGGACAAATATACATATTAACCGACAGCCAGGCAACGATTCAGACTTTAAAGACCCAAACCCTTGAGTCCAAATTAGCCTGAGAATGTCGAGAATCCCTGAAGCAAGTTTGTCCTTAATGTAGGTGTTAAGGCGTCAGGGAATGGAAGGCAACGAAATTGGTGATGAGTTGGTAAAATCGGTCTCAAATCTTATATTGAGTGGCCCAGAACCGATCTGTAGGCTAAACAACACACATTTGCGCGAGGAGATCCTGGGGTAGGAAAGGGATAATATAATATCCCACTGGGGAGTTCAAAACAGTCGAAAAAATTCAATGAGTATACGCCAAAGTAAGCCATGAAACTTCTCGACCTAAGCAGGAATAAGCAAAAGTTAATCACCGACCTTTTACCTCGACACTGCCTCTTGAGGTATCATCTCAACAAAATGGGCAAATCAGAAATAAAAAGGTGCAGATTATGTGGCTTGGAAGATAAAACTTCGGAGCATATCATCTGCGAATGCGACGCAATAGCTCGTATCAGATTTCATCAGTTCGGCTGGACGACAATAATTCCAGACGAAGTCAAGACTATTGCCCGTTTTCACAAATGGTACTTGATACTGCCTAAACGCTGATAAGTATAACCTAATAAAATTGGTTTTCGCCAACGTTAGGCATTGCTAATAGCGCTAGTTGCTAGGTTTTTAATAAAAAAATGCAACAACAACTAACAACTCAAAAGAAACTTAAAATGTCAATATTTCAAAAACTGAGGCAGTTATGAATTTTATGCTTTACTTAAAATATCCTTTAAGGTGAAATTTCATAACTTTTTATTGATGGCTTAGTATAAACTTTTTGGTACCGTGGTAAAACACTCTTAATAAGGTATTGTTTTATGATATGAAAACCATATCAATCCACTTAAAAAAAATTATGACGTCATAGTGACGACATGCCAACTGAAATTTTTTTTTGTTGAGTTCAAAGTAATTTTTTTTTAAAAACAATGCGACACATCTTTTACCGTTTTTAAAAATTCCAAAAAATAAGGTAATTATAATTTTTATGCGTTACTTTAAACTCACCCTGTATAAATTTGTATTTAGTACAAAGAAATGGGGAATTTATTTACGTTTCTGTACATATTTTATCATTAAAAAGCAAAAATAACCTAAAATTTCTGCCAAAATCGGTTTGGTTACTTTGATAATAACTTTTATAGTGTAAGCTGCCTTTTCCTGTTTCTCCTCCTAGTTTAAACATATAGTATATTGTCCTAAGGATCGCATTCGCCTTATTAAGCATTTAGACATCCCATTTCTTGCTAAACGACGAAAGAGGAATTAAACTCTACAGAACAACTAGCGGATTTTCAAAATTCGTGCTAAAAAATAATCAGTCAATTAGCCATGAGAATATTTATAACTATTTTTCTGAGGGTCCCAGAAGGGTCCCCAACAACGTACTGGAGAGCTCGTGAGTCTTTTTCGGCACACTCTGTATACAAAAACAGGTGTTCCTCAAGGTTCTGTTCTAGCACCACTATATTTAATTTATATTTAAAATCTTCAATACCCATGAATTTATGGAAACTACTCTGTTGTTCTTTGTTGATGACACAATAATTACCACGTATACATGGGGGCATGAATAGGGTTTAAATACCACCTTTAGATGGTGCTTTTGTTATATGTAATTATTTCAATGCTCAACCATATGTTCCTAGATATTATATTTTCTAAATTGCAGAAAAATAAAAATAACTATAAACCACCTATGTAAATTGTTACTCTTCTTGATAATATTAGGTTGGGTTTACAGTACAGCACGTTATTTATAAGATCAGATGTTCCTGCGGTGGATGATAAGTAATATGTTTTGCAAGTGCTTCAGTCAATTTTTGATACACAAGGTGTTTACATGGAATCTTTTCAAATACAAAACTAGAGCCGATCCCAGAAAAAGCTGGATTGACCTTACTGTCCGATACGATCTCAAACCTAGAAGAATGGGTGTTCATCGAGTATTCAAATGGATCCAGTATTCAAACCCGATTGAAACCTGGATGTATTATACATTGACCACGTATACATCATCTATACGAGGTAAATGCTATATTCTGGATTAGATACTATTAATTTGGAAGAGGAAATTAATAAATAGTAAATACTAGTATTTAATAATTAGTTAAAAGGAAACCTTTTAACAATTACCAATATGCTCACTTTACTGAAAGGTTGTCGTTACTCGAAGGTGAATCAATATCTATTATTACATATAAATATATTATACATTGACCTCTCAGTAGCGACAATCTTTCAGTAAACTGAGATTTCCGAATAGTTTAATTTACTGATCACTTTTACATTTAAATAACTTCGTAGTAACACTACTAAAAACTTTACTGAAAGGTGAATAAACCGACCCTAAATACATAAATATTTATAAAATCAACGGAATTAATTTTATCACTTCATTTTATATTATTATTGTTTATTTTGAAATCAGCTTAATATCAGATAAAACTGCCTAAGTCGATTATAAGTAATTTTTAAAATGCTTTTTTTGTACGGGGTGAATTAATTAACTAGAAATAAATAAACAAATATCTAAGAAACCAAAAGCTTTCAAATAAAAGTTATTTTGTTTAAAAAGGGGAGTTATTTTTGATCAAGAGTCATCCTTGTGTTCATTTCAATGATAAACAGGTTTTTGTAAATAAAAACCTATATTTTTTTAGCAGTTTCAAAATCTACTCAGAAAAACAAACAATTTTTGCCTAAATCATTTCTTTATTTCATGGATTTTTAATTTCAAAAATATCTGTTTGGCACTTGGCGGCAAAATTCATCTGTTCTTTATTTCCCGCCTTTTAATCGAAACGACTTTTATTTGAATTTTTTTTCAAACCACCTTTTTCTAAGCTAAGTTCGTTAGATATTTATTTGTCTGTGATGGAAAAAAACAACCTTTAATACAGAAATAAATAATCATACTGTTTACTATAAAATCGGGTATTTGTAATATTTTTTTATATTTATTAAAACTTATAATATACATATATAATATAATCATAGTATTATTTGTAAAACTCGAAAATTGTAAATAAATAATTATGTAAACATTTGCAAATTACATTAAAAATTTATGCTGACTGGAAACTTATTTTTCTTTTACAAATTAATATTGTAAACAGGCCTTAAATAAATTTAGATGAGCATCATTTTTGATCGATATTATTTGATTCAATATGGTCCACGGTTTTCTCATAGCAAACAAGTCTGTTGTATCGCGGGTAAACTTTATTAGATTATTAAGAAGATACTCGGTGAAATATTTGTAAAGCGTAGTTTTCGCTAGTAAACATTGGTTTTTGGGCATTTGAAATCAAAAATTTAACAAAAACGATGCGTAGTGCCAATCAAATTGAATTTAGTTTTCATATAGAATTTTTGTGTTTCATGTAGAGTGTATGATAGGGGCGTATTTTTTGAACAATGATAAAAAAATGCGTTTTTATTATTCTTAATCTGTTGGCATTGGTCTATACTTGTAGATAGCTCCACACGTTTCTGAAAATTGGGAAATCCATCTAGTGTTGTTATCGGTCTACACAAGCCTTCATTGGGCATTATAGATGGCTCTCCTTTTTTCTACTGAGTATAATGGTTGTATTGTGCTTCCTAAGCTAGAGTTGAAGGTGTAGCAATCAACAATTCACTCGAGCAGCAAGCATGCAGATGATTGCTAAATAAGCATGAAACGCAGCGTCCATCACTCTCCGGTTTGTTTAAATATTGCTTGGTGCACCTTATAACTAATTTAAGACCGATCTATGGAATTTTTTCTATTCGTATACAGAGTGTACAAAAAGTTCGGCAACGCCCGTTTATTTTTGAAATGAAGCATTTTTGACCTTGCAGAGCAAAATGAAGGTCAGGCGACTTAACTTTTTTTTAAATAGGGGCAACCCAGTTTTATTGCATATTATTATATCTTGCTTTCAGAGGTTTACGGAACATATTTTTTTATCTTTCTAAAGTAAATAGTTTAATAGTTACAAGGGTTTAAATTTTCAAAACATAAAGTTCGGAAACGCTGCTTTATTTTTGAAATTATTAAATTTAGAGAAAAATATTTCAAATAAAAGTTGTACGATTCTTAGTGATGGACTTTTAAGAAATATTGTTATGACCTTGAAGAGCAAGTTGAAGGTCAGGCGATAATCACTTTACCCATTTTTATTGCGTATTATTAAAGCTTGCTTTCAGAGGTTTATGGAGCATATTTTTTTATTTTACTAAGCAAATAGTTAGGTTAGGTTAGTTATTTTGAAAGTAAGCATTCTTGAGAAAAATGTTTCAAATAAAAATTGTACGGTTTGTAGTTATTTCAAAAAAAAATCGGCGCGGCGTTACCAAACTTACTTGTAACTTCTAAGCTATTTACTTTAGTAAAATAAAAAAAATATGCTGCATAAACCTCTGAAAGGTAGCTTTAATAATACGCAATAAAAATGTTAAGTTATTACTTTCAACTTGGTGTTCAAGGTCACGGCAATATTTTTAAAAACTGCGTCACTAACAATCGTACAGCTTTTATTTGAAACATGTTTCTGTAAAATGCTTAATTTCCAAAATAAAGCAGCGTTGCCTAACTTTATGTATTGAAAATTTAAAGCCTTGTAACTTTCAAAATGTTTACTTAAGAAAAATAAAAAAATATGTTCCGTAAACCTCTGAAAGCATGCTATAATAATATGCAATAAAAATAGGTTACCTCTATTTAAAAATAGTTAAGTAGTTATCGCCTGACCTTTATCTTGCAATTCAAGGTCATGGGCAATATTTCCAAAAAGTGCATCACTTAGAATCGTACGTTTATTTAAAACATTTTTCTTAAAATTGTTCATTACAAAAATAAACGGGCGTTGCCGAACTTTTTGTACACCCTGTATATATTAATTAAAGCATAACTTTGTGTATTCTTCTTTGATTAACAATAATATTAGGTATACTATTTACAAACGTTTGTTTTATTTTTGGTTTAAGTCGGTTTTACTTCCACCCTAAATTGGGTTTGGTACCTAAGGTGTCCAATCTAAATTGGGTTTGGTAACTAAGGTTTCAACTACCCACTGTTTTAATTATTGTAAATAGAAAGAAGTTTTAAAGAATTATAAATAAAATGCATATACGTATTTAAAAAAAAATATAAAAAACAGCAACAAAAATTTGAGATTACATAATTCAAAATAAGAATTTCGGAACCTAATCATATTTTGATGTAATTTACTATAAGACAGGTTAAAGGTAAGTAGATATTGTAGTTGAATTTTTTGGAAGATACAGGTTTAAAAAATTTAATAAAGCATTGAAAAATTATGGAAAACTTACGTGGGCAATCTCTTTCGTCGGTTTCATCGTCGCAGTCAGTTTTACCATCACAGCGATGAGCTTCTGGAATGCACCTTGAGATGTCACATGCTAACTCGCCTTCAGCACATTCTAAAGAAGAAAATGTAACCCATTATTAAAATATTGTTCAAACGTGTTGCTTTCTAGAAAATTAGAAGCCGTATCTATGTAAACTTAATATTAAAAATGTTTCCAAGCTATTATTAATATTAATTTATTTATTATTAATCTAAATATTCATACGCCAATTAAAATTAAATTAGAGGCTTTACAATTAATCATATATTATTGCATACTTGAGGCTTTTTTATTATTAAATACTTATTAATTATAAATTAAAAAAATCAATTAAAAATAAGCGTTTCTGCAATTTGTAATTATCCTGTTAATTCCGCACCACCTGAAAATTGCTGCAATTGTTATATAAATATGAAAACAAACAATCACCATTTAATTAAATGCGTTAGTAATAACATTGTATTTAGTATTTTTATAGTTCCGCCATGTAAACAATTACATACAGTTTCCTTCAAATAAACTCTATTGGTAATTGAACAAAAAAATACTTCAACACATATTACCTAATGATAACGAGATAATATGTGCTGAAAATAATGATACAAGGTATCCCAAAAAATAATCGGACGAAAATGGAAGAAAGCATATTTGTAAACACTCGGATTTCTATTTTCTTATAGAAATTTAATTTGTGGCGATTTTTTTAATAATTGTATCCATCTTTCAAAGTTTCTACTTGAAACTTTAAAAATGTATGCTCTGGTTCATTTGTGGAACTATAAAAACCATAAAATACAAAGCGGAATAAACTCTTTGATTTTCGTAAAAATACCATCGGGGCAATTGAATTCATCTTCTCCGTGTGGACAATCTTGTGTGCCATCACATTCTTGTTCGGAACAAATGACGACGTTACTGTTGGGACATGTGACAACATCGTCTGCACGACATCTACCGGTAGGGTGCATAATGTCGGATGAAATTGTAGTATGGGTGAATGTTTCATTTGTAGGGAGCGGTTTTTCCCGCCCCTGGCCGCTACTAGAGGTATTGATGTCGATGTTAGTTTCAATTTTCGTTTCAGTGTGTATTCCCGGATTATTTTCAATTTCTGGCACCTCCGGCTCAACTACTAAAGGTTATAAAATATTTATTGTTTAAAAACCCGTTAAATTAACATGTTTTAAAGATTTTTCAAATTATGGCCTACAGTTGTATATAATTTTAACACCTGATAATAGATGGCATTACTGTTACTAAAATTTTAAATAAATAAACTTAAAATAAAGTAAACCTGCGATAAATAAAATATGTGCAAATAATAAAGTATTCAACGTGAAGTAACATTATCCTGAAGCAGTAAGAATTTTATTAATTTTCTTTCAGACTTTACGAAAACTTAATTATAAACTTTTATTACTTGAAGCGAGTTAAGTTTTGATAAAACTACAAAATTGTTTATTGATTCGCCTAGACAATTACTTTAATAATATTAAATTCAACAAAATTTTACGAAAATAATGTTTTAAAACAAAAAAATATAAACTGCATTTTACCACAAATGTCTATCTATTTCGTTTATGAAGTAGCGGAAATTATAAAAAAAATAAAACCTACTGTTTCCGCAACCCTCTTCATCTGAATTGTCAGGACATTCGGAAATACCGTTACATCTGGATTCTGCAGGAACGCATTCACCACTTCTGCAAGGCAATTCATTTGACCAGCAAGGCGATTGTTGTTGATCTAAATAGTTTTAAAATAAAAGGAAAATAAAATAAATTAAAAAGAAATAATAAAATAAACAATAAAAAATATTAATTAAACAAATAAAATTTAAATAGAAATAATTATGTAATTTGGTGAAACTAAATGCTTTAAACACATTTTGTTGGTTTGAAGAAAAAATAGCATGTTCTATTCGGAGCAAAAGTGTCTTTTCGTGCATCCTACGCATTTGCAAGACTCGCCGCTTCGCTGGCTCGTCCTGCACATTCAGCGTACACGCCCCAAAAGTGTGTCTTTTGCTCCTAATAAAACAACACACTATTTTTCATTAATTTTTTTCATGATTAAAATTCAAGTATTTACTTGCTGGATAAAATTTAAAAAAAATGTATAATAATAGCTACACAGTTTAAAAAAGTATTAATCTATTTGGAAAGTACTTTTTTGGAGTTAAAAACGCTATTTTACAGAGTTATTAAATCTAAAAATAACTTTTTATTTAACTTTCATCAAGAATAAAAGTGCTATAAAATTCTGTTGTACCATTTATGTATCTTGTAAAAATAAATTGCAGTAACACTAAAAATAAATCATATTTAAATTGCCAAACTTTAAACGGTTAAATAGAAAACACAGGGTCGGCCAACGAAAACGAAACGGACGAGTTTTAAAATAGTTAATAAAAATTTAAAAACAATCGCTCCGATATATTATGAACTTCATTTTCGAGAAGGATATATTTTGCAATCCCTCGAAACTATAAGTTGACCTGTCCGAACCTGTTTTTAATTTTTATTAACTATTTTAAAACTCGTCCGTTTCGTTTATGTTGGCCCACCCTGTATATGTATGTATAAATTTGTATGAATGTATAAAGATAAATTGTTTTCATATTTACATTTTTGTTTTAATTTTTCCCCAAGATTTAATTTTTACAAAGTCTTATTAGTATTTTATTCCTTATTTATTCATGCCAACAAAATCCCGTCTTAAATTATTTTTGCATGAAGCCTGTATTAAAAATATGTATATTCGAAATTGTAGAATGAAATTAATTTTAAGGAAAAAAATGTTTAATAGGTATATGTTACTATTAAAACCCGAAATCAGTAAAAACTAGTTTTAACTAGTCAAAAATAGAAATAACTAAAGACGTTTGTTCTAACTAGTTAATACGCGATCTAACTAACTACATTTGTAAAAACCCGAATAAACATTCAACAATATTTCGGGTTTTACCTAAGAATTTCAGTCAAAACTAGTTTTACCTGATCGTTGATTTGTTGGAACTAGTTTTGGCGTAAGAAACCAGTAAAAACCCGAAATTCAGAATATTATGTCATGCCAATACATGACCTAAAATTCTATTTGTGTGCTCTGATGAATAATAATATTATGGCAACTTGGAAACAAGAATTTGCGAATCAGTTGCTTGCGTTAAGAATGCTCTTTATGTTTTATTTTTGTATGTATAAATCTTCTTTTTGAATTTTATTATCTTTTCTTGCTGTCTTTAATATACATACTTGCCTAATGTATTATTCAGTTCCGGAGTTTATTGGTTTCTTAGGTCAAACGTCAAAACTAGTTCTAACAAATGAACGATCAGGTAAAACTAGTTTTGACTGAAACTTTCAGTTAAAATCCGAAATAATATTGAAGATTCAATTCGGGTTTTTACAAATGTAGTTTGTTAGATCGCGTTTTAACTAGTTAAAACTAGTTTCAACAAACGTCTTTAGTTACTTCTAGTTTTGACTAGTTAAAACTAGTTTTTACTGATTTCGGGTTTTAACGGTAACATATATATGTTTAGTAATTATGTAAAAACGTACCAAATGCGTAGAAATGATAAAATAAAACTATATTATAATAGGCCTATTCATGAAAAAATATATTTGAGTCAGTCTTTGGGAACTTATTGTAAAGTACTAATTAATTTTTTAATGACGTCACGATTTTACTTAGCATTTGACAACGTTTATTGGAAGCCTTCTTTTAGAAACCTGTCATACTTTCGACAAGTTTAGTTTAAAAAATAAACTTTTAAGCTTGCATTCAGCGACTGCGATGAAAAATTTAGAGTCGTCAATAACGTTAAAGACGTGTTTAATAAATATTTCTTCGAGAAATATTTCTTAAATACATCGTTAACGTTAAAGACGTCTTTAAATGTCTTCATCACGGTCGCTGAATACAAGCTATAATATTTATGCAAATAATAATTAATTGAATTGCTTCCTTAGATAATAGGCCCAAAAAGTATAGATGGTGCCATTCTTCAGTTATCAGAAAATTTGATAGTTTTCATTCAAAATCTAGGTTTTCATTGGTTGAAAATGCTATCAGCGGAGGTAAAAGGAAATGGGAACTAAACAACCTTGGCACGTTTATCAAAGTAAAATTTTAAAGAACTTCGGCTATTTTTTAAATGTTTAGCCTAAATAAAAAAGATAACAAAAAGTAATAAGATATTAATGAAATAAAATTTAAAAAATAATTTACTAAATTCAATAAAAAAAGTGTAATAATTTTAAATTTTACTATCATGGTATTTATTAAAATGGATTTAATATTTTAAATTTCAACGATTAACAAATATTTTTTATTTTTTTACGAAAAGTTGTTCTTTGAGAAATTTTTCCCAATTATATTTTTCTTTGCGTTTTTTTTTCATCAGAACGTACATGGATTAAAATCATTAAAAAATGAATTTTTGTTAAAGAAAAATTTAATAAATAGTATAAAAAATATAAAAAGAAAATAAATATAATTATACCTATACATAGTTAAGCTAGTTGTTATCTCCAGTTTCTAGAAAATTTTAAATAATTAAACAGAGGTAGTTTAGTAATTTCCAAAATCATTACTCACTCTAGAATTTTTGTATTCAAAAGAAACTGTAGTCATATCAAATTATTAAAGTACCTAGTACCTAACCTAAGTTTCGGTCAAGTCGATTAGTAAATTTAAATTTAAAACCACGTTTCTACTGGGAATTATAGGTAAGGGTAGAGGGCGCTATAATGGTATAAAATGGAGGATAGTCGGTACTTGTTAGTGCCAAAACAGTATATTACGCAACGAGCTAGAAAGTGAGGATTTTGTGCGAGTGTGAAAATATTACACGAGCACGAAATTCACTTTCTTGCGAGTTGCGTACGCTTTTTTCCGACGACCACGGAGATTTTGCGACCATTATTAATATTTTGTATTAACAACTAAAAAGTCATAACATTTTGACCGAAGCAACTTAACGAATCGAATAAAAATGTTCCTATTTTATTTAAAATTTACACAAAAGTTAATTTTATAATGATTTTAATAATAAAATAAGTAATATTAGCGGAGTTAAATATAAATTTTTATTTGAACTGTCCTTTTCTCAAGTTCAAAAAAATCCAAGAGAGGGCTTTCGGAATTCCTTCGCAGCGCCTCTATCGAAAATTAAAAGAAGAGTTACAAAACAGAAAACTAAAGTCACTAGTGTAGCAATGATAGATTTTCTAAACCACTAATATGAATGACATACGATTTTCTCATATGGTCGTCGGAAAATTCAATTTAAAATGCATCTTTGTAGCTAATATGTACACATTCAACTAATCCCAAGTAGATTTATTATTGAAATCTTAAGTTAAGCCCCTAATATGTGTACTAATGCTGTACAAATAAAATCTCTTGTTTTCTAGAATTCCCAATTTGGAAAGTATATTTTTTCATCATCACTTATTATTATTTAAATCATTTTTTTTTGTTACATTATTGTATTAAAAATTTATTTAAATTTCACTTTTCACTAAGCAAATATATTCACGTCCCTTAGGGAAATCCTCTTAAAACGATATACCGTAAATTTTAATGTCTTATACATGGTAGGATGTAACCAATAATAGTAAAATAATTAATAATTATACACAAGTAATTACCGAGTTTTTGTACTAAAGTAAATAAAAAACTTTAAAACCATGTTTTTCAGTTAGTTCCAAAAATAATTAAGTACATCAATATTTAAATTAATTTAACATTTATTTACTTATTTAAATTCATACTTAAACAATAATTGGTATTTTACAAATTCAAATAATATTTTATAGTACACAGGGTGGTTATTTAACCTGAAGAATGGACATATCTCCAAGAGTAAGAGTATATAAAAAAAATTCAAGAAGAAAATGATAAAATATATTAAAAAGAGAGGTATCTTCGAATAACAAAATTTTTTTTTTTTTTTTTTATATATTTTATTATATATCGAATAACTATATACTTTAATGGATTATTTAATTATTAATTTAAGAAAATGATCATTTTCAAACGTCAGTAAACCATAATTATATGACACAACGAAAGAGATTCTGCATGCCTGTGAAACTACTTTTAAGGCCGCTCACGGAGGTAGCAAAATTTTAAGTCCGGCAGATACTTGCACTTTTTGTCATAACAAATTGACCACCCAAGATTTTTTAAAATTTCTTTTTTTTTCGCGCATTACAGTCTTGCAGCTATCATTTAGAGAAAACAAAGAAATTATTTCGTAAAAGTACTCGCTTTTGACTATTTAAGAAAATAGCATAAAACAAAAAGTGATAACATATTTTTTGTGCCACTTTCAAGAAAATCCTTGAAATGAAAACCTGTTTTATCTTAATTATTTTATACAAAGTACTTCAAAAAGAATATGTTAAAACTGTTTTGATTACCACACCTTTGCGGGCTAAATGCAATAAATAAAAAAAAAAAGAAAATTAAAAAAGCAGAAAAAAAGGTATGACCAAAAGCATAAATATCGACGGATTTTTAAATGGAACCTCTTAAATTTACCGGGTAGTCGGGGGCTTCCATTTAAAAAAATTGTTGATGACGTCATTGCTAAATCACCAGTGACGTCATCAATATTTTTTTTACCAAGAGATGGCATATTAAAATCTAAAATTGACCAGTCTGAGCGATTTTCTCAAAAAAATTAAATACGGCAGTTATGAATTATGTTCCAAACTTTATAATCACCCTGTATAAATAATTTCATTATAAAAAATAATATTGACAGAAAGAATAAATAAAAAATTAAAATCTGTAAAAATTTATCGTTAAAAACAAAAGTGCACCTGACAATATTTTATTATTTTTTTCTCTAGATCTAAAAATTATAGGTTTCCATTTATTAAAGCTGATTTAGGGATATAGTAACTTTGAAGAAGTCCTCTGGGTAAAAAAATCTATACCCATTCTATGGTCCCTTTCAAACTAAACGAATTTTCAAATTTTAGTATTTTCTACTCTTACCTTTGTTGATATTTCCACTATTCAGGTTAAATGGACCACCCTGTATATTATGATTTTATTCAAGAAACGATTTTTTAAATTATAATTTACAATGGTTTTTATATTGCTATCAACTTCAATTTATAAAAAAATTTTAACTTTTACAAAAAAAATTTTAAAATGGATTTTTTTATTTTTTAATTCGAGGTTTTTTGAAAGAGCTTTCCCGCTGTGAAACTATTAGGCTAGTATAAAACGTCAGTTGTAACTTTGCCCATTTTGAATAAAAATTGATTTTAAATAAAAATTAGAAGAATATACTTTGTAAAAAAACACTCAGTACGACTTTATCCTGTATTCGCACATATAAACATGTAGGTTCAATACTGGCTTTGATAGTTCATTAATTTGCCACAGAGGGCCAACAGCGCCATCTATTGGTAGTTAAAATTCCCACTTTTATAATCCCAGAAATTTACTCAAAAATTATTACTAATTTTATCACCCAATTTTAGAATATATTTGATATATTGAAGTTTAAGCACTAGGAAGTAATTTATAGTAGGTATATTAAATTTTCATACAACCAAGGAAAAAATAAATAAAAGGAGTACAATAATAAATTGAAATGCATTTCCCTCTAAATTGTCTATGAAGGATAAACCAAAAAATAAAGTATCTATATTTATAAAAATAAACAAAATTAAAAATTGTTTTGAAAGAAAAAAGTTTTTAACTAAAAACGCAGTTACTTCCTAAAGTTTTTTAAACTTTATAGCAAACATATATTATTATTAGCCATCCTTTAAAGCAATATTTGTATCAAAATAACTGATTTCTAGTTAAATGAATAATTAATTGCACCTATGCCAAGCCAATTGACACAGAGAACGACACAGAGCACTTTCAGCCCAATTATGAACTTGTGCGTTATAACCGTTGGCGTTGGTGCAATAATTGAAAGTCGTAAAACACTGCATGATGATGTATGAATATGAGAAATGGAACATCCAAATTATAATGGAATTACTAAATAAGTTCTGAATACCAATGTATGAAAAACCAAAAAAAATGAGCTTTTCGTTTTAAAATACGAAGTAAAATATGAACATTTATTGGTTCCCCTATTAAAGAAATTAAATTTAAAACAATAATAAATCAACAAGAAGTCGATGAATATTATTTAATGAGATCATAATTTCCAGGAAAAGATAGTTTTTTTAAAACATTTACATGTATAAAATATATAAAATAAAATTTTCTTCATAACTTAATGCAAACTTTTCAATTACATTAAAAGTTATTAATATTAATGAAGTTGATGTTATTCTAAAGTAAAGCTATTTGGTTAATGACTTAATTAATAGTAGTAAATTTTACTTTCTGTAAATAAATTAAATATAAAACTATTTTACAATTTTCTAAATAAGTACCTCCAAAATCACGGAAATTAAAATCATCTGTTTGGACTTGGAGACTTCCAATGGTGTGGTAATTTTTGATTTGATTATAAATTTGATTCCGTAGTCCCTCCATATCATAATAATTTTTACTTTGTAAATCTATGGTAATGAGACTCGTGAATGTATCTGATGGTCTTTTTCTGAAATAAAAAACAATGTTTTTTTATGTTATTCCCAAGTAATCTTTAGTTTGTACTTACTGTATACTTATGACAGTACTAATTTGTGTTCCAGGTAAGTCTAAATAAAGCCTATCAATGTTATCCTCAATTTCTTCAGCAAATCTTCGATATGATAAACTGTCTTTGTTGGTATAATTTTGTTCAAACGGTTCCATTGCCGTGAATCGTATTCTGAAGTAAGCTGCAAAATTAATTTTGTTATATTTAATAAACTAAATTCAGTTTTAAATTTATCCCAATTTTTATTAAAAATTGAAACAAAGTTTTATCAAGAATAATTTCTAGTAAATTCTTTTCATATTTTCACACTTTTAAAACCCCTAGTTTTACATAAATTATTACCTTTATGATCTGGATCAACAGCACCATGTGAGGGATGTTCCTTCTCGCCCATTCCCGAATGTTCTCCGGAGTTATACAAGTCTTCATCATCGCTGTTAGTGTAACTTAAAAAATAAAAGATGAGTCAATTAAAGGTGCGAAAATTTGGCGCTTCTTAAATGAACTTTTAGCGCGCTTAAATTAATTTTTAAAGCAAATTCTTGTATTAAATTATTAAGAGCAAATCAGGAAAAATTATAAATTTGCATAAGCTAATTTACTTAAAAGCGAACTGAAAGCAAAAAGTTTAATCAGTATTCTCTTGATTGGAGCTTTTAATAATTTTCATTGTTTTAATTAATTTCATTAATTTTAGCGAATCTTCAGTTTGAGAAATTAAAATTAATGAATAAGCATTAATACATTTTTTTTATGATAATTCGACAAAAATTGGCTAAAATACTAAATAGAATTAAGTACAAATAAATATAAATAGACAAAACAATTGTGGTGCGGTACAAGTTATAAATTTGAAAGTTAATAATTTAGAAATGAAGCGTAAAGAAATTAGAAAAAAACATAAAAAAGTCTTTACGACTTTTCGTTTAAAAGTATCAATGTTGGGGTTTTTAAAGACTTGAAATTTTTCATGGAAATCTGATTTTAATTTTTTTTCGAAAACGATAAAAGTTAGCGGTTTCAAATTTTTAGCCAAGGCAAAAACCGTGGATAGATGCATTTCAAAAATTATTTGGTTTAAATTTTTTTCTGGAAAAAGGTCTTAAAGTTTTAGCAAAATTACGGTATAAATTCGGCGTAATTTTCAACCCAAAATTATAATTTTACATAATTTAGTGAGGGAGGTGAGACACGTCATGAGAATTTTAAGCTATGAAACGCCTTCGGAAGTATTAACACCAGTTAATACTTCCGAAGATATTAATTATTTTGTAAAAAATTAAAACAAAGATTTGCTTATTTTAGCTACATTTAAGTCATAACTCGAAAACGAAGAGATAACGAAGTGATTCTTTTTTAGTCGTAAAGAGGAACTTGAACTAAACACCTCAAAAATTGCAACTTTTTTAAATGCGATCTTAAAAAAATAGTTTTTTCGTTGTTTTTTGTTGTTTTACCGAAATTTAAAAATTTCTTTCCGTTGGTGGTTTTGGCTCAAAGAGTAGATTCGGAAGTTTTTAATGTTGAAAATTCTATAAAAAATGGCCCGACAGGGTCCGTTCAATCCTAAAATTAAAGCTTTGAAATTATTTACGCTTAACTTTCTAACCCCTTCAAATACCAAAATTCACTTTGCGCTAGTCGCTGTAAAAATGAATCCTTCTAAAGATTTTGAAGAAAAATTGTGAGGTCCCCCGCTGATACGAATGTTCAAAACAGGCGTCAAAGTATAGAAAAAATGATATATCAAAAAAGTGCCCATTTTCTAAAGAAGCGTTGTATGTAGATGATCAAAAATACGTGAATTTTTCATTGGCGGATCTTGAGATGAAAGCTACAAAGTACACTTCGCTACACCGTTTCTCCTGGCGACTTGAAATGCTTCTGGTCTATTCCCAGCATCTCAGAATAAAAGGGGCTAAATTTCGCCGCTTCCCATTAAAACCCAACGGAGTTGCGATTTTTCAAAATGACGCCGCCGACGAACGGAAAAAAAGCAAGAAAAATCGACCGCTTACGGGAATTTTTTTCAAAGTGGTGCTCCAAAAAAATTAAAATGCGTACTCCACTTAGATTGAACATTCCCCTTTACTACGCCATTCGTGTTTTTAAATTCAGACGAAAGAACTGTCCTTTTAATGGCTCCGTGCAAAAAAGACCGATTTAGGGGTAAAAATACAATAACGGATCCAAGTAACCGTCTTTAGAATTTGGTCACTCATAACATACTAAAGTTTGGTGTGTTTCGGGGTGATTCGGACATTTAGGGGGGTGAAATTGAAAACACCTTCGGGGTTGAATACCTTTTTTTGAGGTGGTCCTATCTAAAAGTGGCTTTTACAGTCTCGTCTTGAAATTTTCTCATCCATCCACCAACAAAATTACAACTCTATACTCAAAAAACTAATTTTCGCCTCCCAATTCGTTTTTGTAGTGTTGATGATGATAAAGAATTTTATACTAACCTACTGGAAAGTCCAAAATTTGTCACGTTATGTGAGGTGATGATTGGCTCATAATCATTATCTTCGACCTTTGGTATAAACTCTTCTCCGGAATTTTCTTCGACTATGGTTTGTTCTTGATTAGGAGTTTCTGTCGTTGAACTTAACCAATTACTCCAACTATCCCATATATCCCTTTTTACTTTATTAGCAGTTTTTAGAAACCAATTGTGACTAGATTGACTATCTACATTATCATCTACTGAGGTATGTCTATTTATCCGTTTCTGATTTAATTTAATATCTTCTAGCTGTTCGAAGGTCAAATCAGCATCAGCCTGAAAAAAAAAATAAAAATGTTATTTGTTTAATGTATTTTAAGTACTTGAAAAATGTATCCACTTATATGCATCTTTATTCTGCATTATATGAGTCCATCTAATAAAAACTACATTTTACATATTACATACTTTCAATAATTCTATACTGTTGAAATAATGAATATGCATTTGCAATTAACATGATTGCGTATAAGGATTAAATTGTTGTATGCAAAACTTTTAATGGATTAAATCCTCTTAGTACAAAAAATATGTATATATTGTATTTTATATTGAATATGGAAACGTAACTTAATAATCATACGTATTTTCGATCAACTAAAAATAGGTTATAAAAAAGTCTTTCATAACGTTATGTCCACTAACAACCACATCAATGGAACTATTAGGGTTTTTTAAAGAAGCTTAAAGTGAAGTAAAATTAGAAATCCGCTCGTTAAAATCGTCATCGCTGAAAAGTAATAAAAATGAACCCGCTTAATCATTCACAACATTTGTGTACAGGATGAATATAAATTGGCTTCCAGTAATGTTACTAATAATAAAGATTTTATCTGTTATAATTTTTTATGCGTAAATTTTGTTTGCCCTGTAATAAATTAAGTGGTTTATGACGCTGTTTGAAATATATTAAGTGATAAATTTAGATCCTAATATCTATTTATTAAATGTCATCACTTGTATCTACAAATAATATCGAACGAGAACGCATAAATTAAAAAATGAAATATTTTGATGCCACAAATAAGAGCTTTCAATATTTTAAAAACGTGCCAATTAAAAACTTGCTGAATAAATATTACTGATAAATTTGCATATTAAATGATGCTAACACCTTTAATGGTTATAAATATTATATTAATTTCTATTATCATAATTTATCCTTTAAAGTCCACAAAACTCAATCCTCAACACTATTCTTTGTGAGAACTAGCATGACTGGCTAAAGCAATATTTAATCAAAGATTACTATAATCTTTCCATCCACATCGACACGTCTAGGCGTATTGATTAAAATCACGATAATCATCAAGCGCTAATTTAATTCAGTGTCGAATTAATCACCCATCGGCTAACAGGTTATTAAAAGTTATATTGTTATTATAAAGAATTAATTATTACAATTTATGCGTCTAGCATTATATACATACAACAATAAGCTTGTTAAGTTTTGCAATTTTTCGCATTCTAAGAACACGCTTCGTATAAATCACGAGTGCCGGATTGTGTAGGAAATCTCAATTTAATCGCCTAACCGAAAGTTTTATGAGTTAAGGATTGCAGATTTATAATACACAGAGTATATTTCTTAATATATTTATACATTATTTTACAACGAGAAAAGCAATGCATGCAAATACAGTAGCGTATATTCTGCGACCGTGATGAAAATTTTAGAGACGTCGTTAACGTTAAACACGTAATTAAAAATATTTCTTCATAAGAAATATTTTCTTAAAGACGTGATTAACTTTAACGACGTCTCTAAAATTTTCATCGCGGTCGCTGAATACATGCTAGTTTGTTTTAGCATTCTAAATCATGCCCAAAAATAATAAACCATTTTTTCGATAATACAGTAGGTACTTTTAATTCTAGATTTTAATAGTGCTAGATCTAGAAGAAGGCATTACTATAAATATGTTATGTGTGGTCAATCGGGGTTGTTAATATGAAATATGATACAGGAAAAAGAGAAGTTATAGTCCATTTCATTAATAGATCACAGATCACATTTTCAGGAGGAATTCCGACTCAAATATAGACAATTCTTTCAATTGTTTCTTCGTCTAACAACACTATATTACTAGTACTTTGAGTACTGTTAGACGAAGACGTAATTGAAAGATCTGTCATCTGTCTATATTTTAGTCGGAATTCCTCCTGAAAAGGTGATCTATTAATGAAATGAACTATAATGCGATGTGAATGAATGTTACTTAGAACGGACTATAATCAAGCTGTCAAAATAGTACACTATTTGGGCACAGTATATTAAAAACCGCATCAACCTTTTTTTAGTCAAAAACGTTTTTGTTATGGTTCCAAACTTTTGAATTTCCATATTTTTTTAAGAATGGACTTTTCGATAAGAGGCCATTATTCTAGAAGAATTAATCTATCCTCCTGCGTTGAAAGATTTCAAAAATATCACCTGTGCTATTACATATGAAAGCATCGAGTTTTTGGGGCTAATATTATACGGCAAAAGGGACAAAAATTATACGGGTGACAGTCTATAAAATACTGTCCCAAACCACCCGTACCACTTCTTTATTTCGTGAACCCTTTGATCATAAAAAAATGTACCACCTAAAGAATCTTTTCGTGTATATGTATATCGTAATTTTCGAAACAAACCGGAAGTAACTTTGATATTTTAAATGACAACCAATGTCAAGTATGGTATTGTTGGAAAACTTTTTAAAAACAAATTACTTATATTAAAACAAATTAGTTTTTAAAATTAAAAATAGTTTACTTAAATCAAATTTAGAATTAAAAACAAATTAAATGATTCATTACGTCAACTTAAGAATATCCAATAAAATTCATTTAAATTCAATTGGTATAAATAAAGGCAAGAATGATTGTTTATTTAGAGCTGTCCAGCAATATAATAATCTACCAATAGATATTCAATCATTAATAAACATTTAACAATTTTAAAATAAAAATAAAAAATTATATATTAAAAACACAAGAAAATTAATCTCAAATTTAAAATTCCCATTAGTATGGTTACTCATAATTAAGTAAGGTGAACAAGAAAATTAGTTATTTTTTGTAATGTGATTGTTTAATTTTTTTATATATGTATGTTTATATATAAATTTGTTTGTTCTTCTTTTCATTTTAATTTTTTTGACTTTGTTTAAATATTTTATGTATGCATTTTTATTTGTACTAGGTATAAGATTTCATCTTATACCAACTCCAAGTTGAATGATGAGTCTTATAAAAATTTACATGTTCTTTGTTAATTAATAAGTAAATAAATGGCAAGTGGTCTCTCAAATTATGGAAAAAATTGGACATTACCATCATTCGCAATAGGCGAGAGAGAATTTTTTTAAATGGAAACTTTTTTTTGCATTTTTCGTTTCATTCGTTATAAATACTCCATTTATTTTAAATTTTTTGATTAGTAAATTAATAAATAACCTAATAAAATGAATCCACAATAGTCACTTGCTTGCATTTATTTTTCCATTAATTTGTTAATTGTGCAAAATATTAAAAAAATATTTAAATAAAAGTTGTTTATATCCTCCAAGTGCAAGGTTTTGACAGCAATTTGTACAAAGAAGCGGATTTTTCACTAAAATTGGTCAAATCACGAGTATTAAAGGTGGTAAAATGTATAAGGCTCAAAATAATTTTGTAAACAAAACACTTTTTCATTGGAAGGAGACAGAAGATGTATCACTTGTTGAAAGAAATGTGCTGGAAAATTTAAAGGAACTTTTAGGTACTAAGCAATGATTTGATTTTTAACACATGGTTTGATAATTTAATTATTCAGTAAGTTTTGATCTATGATCAAATGTTTATTAACAATTTCTTTAATTAAAACCAACTTAAATATTGATTTATTTTTAAGCCTTTTTTGATCTTCCAGAACAACCGGAAACAAAAAATCCTCATAACTAAGTCATAGTAAGAGATAAAAAATTGAAAATAATAATGATGAACCCTTACGTCCGATTTATTTTAAAATAAAAATAGTAACAAGTCTAGCCTGAAATTAGGTGAAATAAGTGATCTCCAGGAACAGCTAGGAAATATATGAAAATAGAGTTATGTATCATGTAGCAGTGCCCAGGCCTTAAATTTAGAGTTCGTTTTTTACCATTCTTGGTGTTCACTTTTTTTAACATTTAAATTTTTATAACATATTGGTGAATTTGTTAAGAAAAATGTTTGATAAAGTCTAAAAATGCCAGTCTAGAATCTGTTTCTCATTTTTAAAAATAGTTAGTTGGTTTTGCGCAGAACAAATACTAATGTCGACATTTTTGGAATCCAAACATATTGATTTATAAAATTCGTGCCAAAATTTATAGAATTTCGTTTGTTGGTTACATTAGAATCTTGCTATACGATTACCAGTTTAGAAGTTACGTTCAGTTTAAAAAATATACAGGGTGTACCACTTTATTTCCAGCAAAAATTTTTTTAGATAGTAAATGTCATTGTTATTTATTAATTGTTAATTTTTAATTTACAGATGTCATTCTCAACAAAAAATTTTCGACTCCTTATGAATTTACAGCAATTTTAAAACTGGTACATTTTTATGATTTTTGTGAAACGCACTGTATAATTTTTTTTTCTTGTCATCAATTTTTTATTTAAATCAGTTATGGTTTAGATTTTGTCTTTGCAAACTTGTTTGTTTGGACATTATTGGCCAATTTTAAACTGAGTGGATCTGATGCCTTAAGCTTCATTCACAACCTCCAAATTAGTACTTTGAATTAACGCGAAACTTAGACTTAACGTAGAACGTAGAACATAAATTAACTTTAAAACATCATTCACAACCTCAAAAATTAATGTACAAAGTTAGCTCCATCAAGCGGTAGTTTTAAGAAAGTATCATATTCTAACAAAAACAAAACGTCAAAAGTAATATAATTTGAAGTGCTTTCGATATTATTATAAAATTAAAATGATTAATAAAAGTGCAGCAAAGTTCATCGTGTTGGTTATGGTTATGGAGTATTTCTATTTTTATGACAAAAGCCAGGAATCATATTAAATCGTCTATACGAATCATTCCGAAAATGTACGAATGAGAATAATTAACATAAGACTTTGGAGCTTGAAAGGTTTTGCGTTACGTACTAATTCTGAGGTTACGTTAATTACTAATTTGGCTGTTTTGATCAACTTCATGAAATTACATATGCCAAACTCTTAAGTATAAGCTACGCATTAATTCAAAGTACTAATTTGGAGGTTGTGAATGAAGCTTTAAAGATTAAAGATAAAGACAAAATCCAAAGAATTGATGTTAATAAAACAAATTCAAAATAAAATTAAATTTATACAGGGTGTCCCATTAAATGATTAAAATTTTTATTGATATTTTAAAATTGCTGTAACTTTTTAAGGAGCCGAAAAGAATATTAGGTCAGAGGATTTTTTTTGTAGAGAATGACACTATTTAAAAAAAAATTGCTGGAAAAAAATGGGACACCCTGTATAAGAAACCATTGTTTAAAAATATATTAACGGATTTTTATTAACACACATTTCAAAAGATTTTAAAAAAGCATCAACTTTACTGCTAATTAATTTTGAGATAGCCGTTTGGAAGTTTCTAAGAGGTACATTTGGATTCACCGATAACGAAACAGGAAAAAATTGTAGAAACCAACACGATTTCACTTTTTGCAAATTGTCTCCAAGATAGGAAGATCCTTGACAGTTGGGTCTATTTTTAATTTTCTGAAACTTGTTCATATTCTAAACAAATCAGGGTAATTTTTGAAATTGTGGCTCTTGTTTTTCACAGCCTTCTGACTTACTTCTATGAGAGGTAGTCCTGATCATCGAACACCCCATAGAATGCCAAGTGTTTTATAATAGTTTCACGCCTTATTTCCACTGGCCGATGGTGACAAACTATGGTCATAATGCTTCCTGGAGGAGCAAATTCAGATGGACATAGTAAATTACGGAACGGAGCTACGGTTTTAATTTTTTGAGAAAATGGGTCTTATCTTGGAAAAATCCTCAAAAACTGAAAAATTTTATTTAATTATTTTTCTTTGCGATCTTTTATTCAGCATTTTATCAACTATTTCCGTATTAATATTGTTATCAATAGAAATTAGCTATTTAGTGATATTTTTTTAATTCCACGTACATTGGTTAAAAATTAATTAAAAAACTAAAAATAATAAACTCCTAAATTTTTCGATTTTTGTCGATAAATTTGCTCTAGTTTCTAACATTGACGTTTGGTAAACCACGACCGGAACACCCTGTATATTACTGAAATGTAAAAGTACAGGGTGAGCTAAAATGATGGTGGTTTGATATGTAGGCAACCAAATACACAGGTTGGTACAACTGAAATCTTAAAAAGAAAATGTACTAGTAATCCAAGGGGGTAGCAAAATTTTTTTTTAAATCTCTAATTTCACAGCAACTGTCAAATATTGAAAATGTTTTTCTTCATTTTCAGGCAGATGCTAACAAAACAAAGATTTACGCAAATTAATTTTGAAAAAACTGACGTTTATGAAATAGAAGGCACAATAACGAAATTCGAAAATTCGAAGTTTTGACACAACGGTAAAAATTACACCTACGCCTCTGCTTTTGTGAAGCCTAGTTACTTTGTTTTGATTTTGACATGATTTTGTGTTACTATGAACTTGAAGCAAACAAATTCCCCAGATTTTTAGGCGGAAATTTGAATTGACCACAATCATTTTAGCTCACCCTGTATATTATTCCACGAGAGAAAAATGATAGCCATTATTCACGAAAACCGCAATTGCGACTTGGCAATACTGCAGCTTTGTGATTGGTCCATTGATCCGCAAAAGGTTCGAGGATGCTGAATAATGTAAAAAATTTGGTAATGAATTTCATTACTTATCAAAAAATTCAAATGTAATGAATCGTTTATTCAATATTCGTGGAAAAAGTCTATAATCTAGCAGTTATGCTGTTGTGTTATGTTATGTTGAGTTGATATTGTAACGAGGTCTTAGGTACAAAAATAGTTTTATTAGTAAAACTTTATAAATTATTCATGGTTTTATTATTCTTATTTTTTTTACTTTTAAAAGAAAACGAAATTATAAAATCTTTGGATGTCCATTTTTTTATTTTAATTTTCACAGACCGGTTTCGCTTTTTACGCCATCCTCAGTGTGCACTATAAGAATCAATTAACAATTATAATACATTCAAACTTAATTATACAAATCATTCGAAGGGATAAAGTATAATCATTACCCAAAACGTTATAAAACGAACTTAACTTATTGGATTTTTTAAAATAAAATTTAGATAAAATAAAATCGTTGTCAAATTTACTATTTATTTTAATTTATAATATGCATATTTCTAAAAAGGTGTGTTTGGGACATTATAATCTCAAAAATAGTAACTTTTAACCTAAATTTCTCATATCAAAAAGCGAAAAAGATTTTTTTTACTTTTATAATATTTTTCTAGCACTCTAGGAACGGTTCCCAATAACGTAGCAGAAAGCTTGGGCACTAAATTGGGAACACCTTGTAGATTATAATTAAAAAAATTAAATCATATGCTTAACATTAGTCAACATCAATTTGCCTTATGAAAACTTTTTTTATATTATGCTAAGTAGAAGTTATATTTTAAGAGTCCAATAACATTTTTATCATTCGCTAAGGAACACATTAGAACCAAGGAGACCGCAGTGCAAGAAGCTGTCACCTACAGTTAAAAAATACAGTATTGAAAAATTAATGATTAAATACATAAAATGTTGAAAGTGAGAAGTTATTTTTTATGGAAATCTGCAAAAAATGTATACTTCGTTCGACCCTTCTTCACAGTTATGCATTTTTTGGTTTACGGTACCTTCGGCACGATGCATATATTTACACGAAAGTGTTGCAATGTTAGTAATTTTTAAAGACGATAGGGATTCGAGTTCGTTGCGGACGTGTGTTAAAACGGCACCACTTTTTTATCTTTTAGTTAAAACCAAACTCATTTTACAGGTTTAACGCTCCTTAAAGGTGTATGTTCTAATAAATTCGAAACTTTATAAAAAAATGATCATAATATAATGGCCCACACTTATTGGTTTTACCACATAGCAAGCAGCTACAGGAATGCAAATTTAATATTAAATCTGATGATATGGAAATTTATACAGGAGTCAACTTTTTTTGGTTTACGATAACATTTATAACTATATAATTAAGATCTAAATAAATCTTTTTTTTAACGCCTACAAACTATCTAAAGAAATGCTAATAAAATGGAAATAAAACATATACTTAAGTACTTAACGCATTAGTGTTGCAATGAAAACTAATTAAACTCGTCAAGAGACCAAACAATGAAAAGGAGGTTAACATCACAACCTCGTAATTTTTTTAATACTTGATGACATGAACGGTTAAATGATCATAAAACTGATTGCTTTAAATAAATAATAATTACCAATCTATTATTCAACGCAATAATAAAAAGATTTTATTACGAAAAATAAATTTTTAACGCATATTTACGAAGATTTTTGCAAGCAAAGCACTCTCTTTGCCTAATGACAGGAAGCTTAAGAATGATGTAATTCAGCATAAAAATAACCGCAAGGACATTCAGCGAGAAGCGCACACAATTTAAATAAATATAAATATCAATGGACCAAATTAATGGATTATGCATGGCGATATTTTGTCGCGTCCTTAAAATTCGTGATTGTCTTCTTGACTTACATAAGTATTAGCATAAGTAAACGTGGGTTTATTATTTTAAACAAAATTAAGATAAATTCGTAATATTTAAACATTGTAAAGGCTTAATTTTATAATGCAAGCTTTTGAATGTGATACAGCGCCACCTACGAGAGCTTTTCACTAGTTGTAAACACCAGAAGCTTAAAATCGCTAATACTGAAAGTACACAAAGTCTTTCAGTAACAAATCGAAACTGTTTGCACAATCCCTGCGATTTAATTGACAAACTCTTTTTTGTTTCTATTGAAAATAATACATGTTTTCAGGCCGCGCCTCGAGTTTCAATTATATTCGTGCTCCGGCACAACTTTGAATCGTAAAATAGTAATTTATGTAAGTCGCTGATTAATATGTAATAAATATACATACTATGACATCATTGTCTTACAACACTCGAATTTATCTTATCTGGTGAGAACTTCACCAAGAAAGTCGCGCAATGTCCTCGTGTTAGAGTTAAGTTCTTTAGTTGTACGTTGTAAATCATTCAGAATGAGTCAACCTTCTATTTTACTACAGCCTCATTTAGTGTGGTATTCTATGCCATAGACCAAATATTTATCTAAACTCTAAGCCAAATAATGAATTCGTTACAAGCCCATTTACAGATTTAATTCACACTGAATAATTAATGACGCGAACCAATATCAGTTTATGCATATCATCATTACTATTATTAAAAATATTTTGGATATTCTACACATATTCGGTGGGTGAGGTCATTGTTAGCTTGGTGATATCATGACACTAAATTGGGATTAATTTGATGTTACGAAAAATTATTATAAGCAGCATTGGTCATTTTAAACAACTTATTTAAATGACTAAATTAACAATTTATTTTATTACCTACTTTAATTTTTATGGCAAACAGAATTTAACTCACGTGTTTTTCTTTAACATCTTGTGGTTTAACCTTCATGAAGACTTTTCACATTTCAAAATTTATAAAAAAATTAAAGGATGTGGCTATTTGCACATACAGTATGTACGAATAATTGGCTACTTGCATATACAGTATGTACGTTTAATTGGTTATTTACACATACAGTATGTACGAATAAATGGCTATTTGCACATACAGCATGTACGAATAAATGGCTATTTGCACTTACAGTATTTACGAAAAAATTACTATTTGGTCAGTCATATTAATAAAAAAAATTATATTCAGATCAAAATTTAGAACATTATAATATACCTAAGTTATTAGAAAGCATTAATAAAATATTAGTAAAATTAATATTTCGACGAATTGGATGTGGTAATTTGTATGCTATATGTATATTCATGCATACTCTATGTCCAAATAGTAATTTCTTCGTAAATACTGTATGTGCAAATAGCCATTTATTCGTACATACTGTATGTACAAATAGCCACATCCAAAATTAAATTATTTTATTTGTATTTTAATAGTTTCGTTCAAATTATATTAGAATTGATTAAAGTATTCAATTGTTGTATGTTGTATAGATATAAATAATAAAATAGTAGCCTTTACTAAAGATTGTATTAATTGGTTAAAGCGTATGTGATATGAATACATTGTATTTCGAGACCTAATAAATATTGCGGCTAAACACCATCTGCCATAACTGGTGTTAAATTTCGCGCAAATTGCCCGTGCGGGAACAAAAATGAGAACAAAAACGCAATGGTGTCGGGAAAATACGGGGGGTAGAGAACCCAATTCTCGCCCTCCAGTAAAGTTAAGATTCTGCCGCCTCCCGCTCTTGCTGCAAATTTAGTTAATTGTGAGTCCTTAATAGCTGAGAAACGAACACCGCGAGCGCCTTAATGCCCCTTATTATTCCGCGTATATAATACTTGTAACCAATATCTGCAACCTTAGTCTTACTTACCTGACTAACCTCTGAGACTAAGATGAGGAGGGTTTTAGGAGGAGTTGAGAATGTTGACCGTTCTTGGGGTTTTAATACAATCCCACTTATTTAGATGCTTTATATTCGCTAAATTAACGTTTACGACCGGCGTTGCTTTATGGAGCATTTTATTGTAAACGCCTCGGATGAACTCGAACGGATTGTATTTGTAAATACTTTTGGGAAAGTCAATTGACGGTCACAAATTACACCACATCAAATTTACATATAAATTTTCATTGAGACTGGGCGTGAGTAATCGATGACGTTCAATCTTTTTTTTAAATTTACATAAATATTTTCGATAACAATACAAAAAGTAGACGATTTCGATTTGGAAACTACCAATTCCATGGGAGTAATCTCATACATTGAAAATGAAAAAATAAATTTTTAAGACCTGATGTATTTATTATCGTCAAACATTATTCTCAACTTATTAAATACAAGCGATATTTTCTAATTTTTAATTTACCTTTTAAGTACGTACATATCTCACAGACGTAGGCGAATAAATACATGTATTTTATTTATTCCACAAAGTTTACGTAGGAAAAGTTTAGCTAGTTATTAAAAGTTTGTGTAAATTTTGTTTTTGTTTAAAAGAAAATATACAAGGTCTATTGGAATGAGATAAGTTCAATAATTTCCAAAAAATATACTTAAAAAATCTCGATTTTTACGACGTCACTCATGTTCAATATGTGACATCATCGAATGAAATTTTAAATGAGAAGGAGGACCTATTAAATGCCTTTTGAAAGCGTTTGGAATTCCCTTTCCAAAGGTACATTGCATTACGCGATCAGCTTTATGGTATTCAAAATAATAATAAATACAAAATTGTCCTTGGCCAGAATTAGACAGTAGTGTAGTCGTTATCACACCAAACATGAGATTTGGAGGTTCCAGATTCGAATCCTGGCCAAGGACAATTTTGTATTAATTCAATATTAAAAGCTATTAACCCGCCATAGACGAGCGGATTTTTGCGACAGACCACGAATTTTTCGAGTAAAAATGATAAAATTCGCGGGCCTGATTTATTTGTTTGATAGTGACGAAAAGCTTTGTTACAGACATCGTTTGCAGATGCCAGATCAGGGGAACTGACTGCATGTCGATTTTTTATTTCCAGAATTTGTCTAATTCGAGATGACTAATTCTTAAATAGTTCCTGTAGTCTTCAGGTTCACCATCTCTTAAATCTCGAAAAAAAATCATATGGCTACTTTGCTCTCTTTCAGCAATCCATGACTCGTCCACTTCGATCTGGTTTTCTCGTTTTCTCAGTTATACTGTAGCAAACTATGTTTTAAACTTCCTCTGCAAATGCTATGATCTTATTCCTCTCGTCCATAATTTATAGTAATTGAAAAATGTCCTTGGCCAGGATTCGAACCTGAGGTGGAAGTCTGTACAGCTATACGATAGTTTACGTACAACGAAAAAACCGTTTGTTGACTAAGTTGCTTGGTAACAGATTTTCTATATCTCTTCCTTATGCACGTTTTGTATTCATTGAAAAAAGATAAAATCCATCACCATAGCAACATATTCAACAATACGATATTTTCGTTGTACGAAAATAATCGTATAGCTTACAAACTTCCACCTCTGGGACCTCCAAATCTCATGATTGGTGTGATATCCACTACACTACCTAGGACCCAATTTCGAATATGTTCAGTTCTGTCCTAAATTGGGAAAAACCAGTTAGACACAATTGAACACTGACCAAGGACTTTTCGTGTCTTTCGGACAAAGGAATGTTAATATAAAGACTAATAGCTTTCGGAAAATGATTAAATTGAAAAATGTCCTTGGCCAGGATTCGAAGGTTCGAATCATTTTCCGAAAGCTATTTGTCTTTATATTAATTTATAGTAATATAAAAAGACCGATCTAATGTGCAAACAACACTAAAAACAGTGATCCGTCTGCCCGATTTATCGAGTATGCACGAATGGACAAAAGTTCTGAGTTCGCCGATAAATTTAGTAAAATCAGCATACTTACACCATACACGAACGGAGCGATGACCATATGAGAAAATCGTATATGTCATTCATATGGTTAAGAAAATCTATCATTGCTATATTAGGGACTTTCTGTTTTGTAACTCTGAGATACTTCTAGTAATTTTCCATAGAGCCGCTGCGAAGGAATTCCGAAAGCCCACTCTTGGATTTTTTTGAATTTGCAAAAGCAGGACAGTTCAAAAAAAATTTATATTTAACTCCGCTAATATCACTTATTTTATTATTAAAATCATTATATAATTAACTTTTGTGTAAATTTTAAATATAATAGGAACATTTTTTATACGTTTCGGTCAGTTGCCACCTACAATTAGGTACATTTAACTACAAATATTCGATAACTTCAATGTCAGCGGATGTCAACACAGGTTATGTTATGAATTTTTAGTTGTTACTACAAAATATTAATAATGGTCGCAAAATCTCCGTGGTCGCCGGAAAAATAGCGTACGCAACTCGCAAGAAAGTGAATTTCCTGCTCGTGTAATATCCTCGCTCGTCACTTTCTAGCTCATTGCGTAATAAACTATTGATAGATCTGAAGGTCTGTAAGAGAGCGATTGTTTTCGTATCCGAAAACTATCGTTTGCTCACTAAGTTGCACGGTGACAGGTTTTCTATCTCTCTTCCTTATGCACGTTTTGATTTTATTGAAATGAGACAAATCCCATCACCATGACAACTAATTCAACAAACGATTCTTTCGGTTTACGAAAATAATCGTCTTTCTTACAGACTTCCACCTCTGGTCTGTATGTTAGTGGTGACAGCAGACCTAAAATCCGAGCTGGAAGTTTGTAACCTTATCGAGTTGATCTCGGTTTAGAGTAGACTCGTTAGATATTGTAATTTAAACTTAACTCACTTCCATGATTTTTACTTCGTTTTATGTGGAATTTTAAGACGTCTATGTTATTAAAAACAACGGAAAATTTTGAAGCAATTCGTTTCTATAAGATATTTTTTTCCAAAATATTATAGTAATCTTGATTCAAAGTTACACAAATAAGTTGCTCTTAAAGAAATGCAATAGAATCCACTGTTTAAGGGAAAAATGCATAGACAGCAGTTTTATCACAATTTTGACAAAATTATTTCAAACATTTTAAAGAAATATTCTTAGTAATTTCGAAGTGGAATATGATCAATTTTGGCTCATATATTAAGATACACCCTGTATAACAAATTCTTTCGTTTGAAGGTTGTAAATGTAATCTTAAGTCAAATTTCAATATTATACATTATCATACTTTGCACAAAAAGATGATAACGTTCGTTAAATAGTCCCTTAAATATTATTAACCAAACTGACCATTCAGTTTTTGTATGGAATATTTTTTTACATTTCAGTTTATTTTTTCTCGAAAACTATAAACGATGATTTATCGACTATATTTTATCAAAATAATAGGTCTAAAGTGGTAACGAAATAGGACTATTAATTGTTTGAAATTTCAAGGCTTTCTGGAAAAGCAGTTAAAAAATCATAAAAGTGTTTTTTTGCAGAAATCCACCTTAGGAAAATTCCTAGGATAAAATTTTGCAATATTTTAACCACTAAGTTTTAACAAAAATCCTAAGATTACTATAAACCTCTTAAAGGATGAAATTTTTTTTTGTAAAATTCCATAAAATGTCATAAAATATTAAAATTGTTCAAATATGTTTTATAAATAATTTTTCTACGTGTATTGAATAACGATTCATTACGTTTGCATTTTTTGATAAGTAATGATATTCATTGTGGGCGGACCAATCACAAACCTACATTTCATTTTTAAATTGGCAACCCAGGGCAACTCATTGGGTAATTTTAACCACAGAATAAAATTTACATAGAAGAAATGTCAAAAATATGAAAAGTAACTTCAAAAAACTTGGATGAAAGTGCCCTAAAATAAAAAGTCATGGTAAAAGTATAGTATACTACTCGCGAGAAAAAAGCATTTATTTCTTGCTCGTTGAATAATATAATATTAACTAATATATTATTAAAACATATGTGTGATAAGTTTACATCATTTTCTCTTAACTCTTAAAATCCAATTTATTCGCTCTAAAGTATGTCTTTTATAAATATATTTAGGTCTTTCAAGTTCAAGGAATTTCAAGTATACAGGGTGTCCCGAAATTAAGCAGCCAAACCTTAGGAGGCGATTCTACAACTAATTTTGAGAAAAAAACTTCCTATAAACATGTGTCCGATTTCGCTTCCTAAGGGAGCTACAGCCCTTTAACTATTGTGACTAAAACTAGGTTTTTTGTAATTTTTTTGAAAACGGTTGGTAATAAAGATTCGAACTTTGGTGTGATGACTAATACGTTTAAGATATAATTTCTCAATTATTTTCAGATTTTTTGAAAGCTCTGAAATTTTTTGAAAACTTTCAAAAAATCTTAAAAAAATTGAGAAATTATATCTTAAACGTATTAGTCTTCACACCAAATTTCAAATCTTTATTACAAACCGTTTTCAAATAAATGACAAAAAACCTAGTTTTAGTCACAATATTTACTAATATATTAACTCTCTTAGGAAGCGAAATCGGACACATGTTTATGGGAAGTTTTTTTCTTAAAATTAGTTGTAGAATCGCCTCCTAAAGTTTGGCCGCCTAATTTCGGGACACCCTGTATAGCACATTAATTTATAATCAATTAACCTTCAAAACTAAAATTCACAATCAATAATATACTAAATAGAAGTTTAAAAACTTAAAGCGATTTATCTTTTTTATAATATTATACAGGGTGAGTCAAATAACTTGTGAATAATGCTTTAAAACTACACATTGTAGGTAAAAATGTTTCTATTCAATTTTAAAAGAAAAAAGAATGCATATGATGTTTTTAGTTCAAAGTCAAATTTGAAATCTTTCGAAAACATCCTTTTATTTATCATATGGTTTCAACAGGTTTTGAATTAAAAGTGTTTATTAATTTGTTTTTGTTAAATAAAATGTAAATTCATCATACTTGTTTCGCAAAGTATTGCTTTATATGTATAGATTTACATATTATATTAACTTATTTTAAGCAGGAAATTGTAGATTTGTGTAAATTTTCGGTTGCCAATTTTTTGTAGGCAGTTTCAAGATTCGCCCAACCCTTGTTCAACAAATGCAGAGCACATTCTATTTTTCGATTTTTTAGAAAAAAAAATATTACAAAAATTATCAACGAGTAATACTTGGTTTTTTTGTTGTGAAATATACCTAACTCTTTGGCTTCACCATTTTTTTCATTTAAACAAAGGCATTTTCAGCACATAAAACACAAAATGGTTTTCAAAAATAAATACCAAAGTGTACGATTTTTTTGCTTCCGGGATAAAAACTAAATTTTAAAAGTTTGAGGGAAAATATTTTAAATAATACTCAAGGTTTGGGCTTGATTGATTTATTTGTGCACAAAGAATACAATAATATTTATAACTCGCTAACCCTTTAAGTAAATTATTTTTATTACACTTAAATTCAAATATCCGGCTGGAGCACGCTTCTTTTATTTTAAATACATTCATTTATCCTAATAAACTTCAATTAAATTGTGTGCGCAATAAAATTCATACAAATTAAATTCAATCTACATATTTAAATTAACTAAAAGTTTTTCTTGTGAAAACAAGATATCTTTACATGTCACTTAAAGAAGGTGCAGAGACATGCACTTTGTCAAAGCCACCCTTTGAAGTTAAAAGTGTACCTGTGTCAGGTTTTAGCTACCATTTTAATTATAAAATTGTTAAGAAGGTTTTATATTACCAGATTTAAATATGAGGGTATATTAACGAAATCTCAATTAAAAATTTTATTCCTAATTAAGCCAAAGCTAATTTCAAACAATTTATAAAGGAATTTCATATATTTTAAGTATAATTTGTTGAAAATAGGATTATCAGAAATAAACTAATAATCAAAAATATTTTTTGCAAAATTTAATAAGAACAGTAATAAGTATACGTTATACATAAAGAAATCTCTATAAATTTTAGAAATTATAATTATTAAAATATAATAAAAATTTCTAATTTTTACAAAACTAAGATTTTTAGGTTTTGTACAAAAAGCAGAGATATTCCTAAATAATTTATCATACCAAAACTATGTTTTTAATTTATAAAATAATAATTAAATTTAAGAAATCCCAAGTGTTTAAAAATTTAAATTTTCTATGGTAGATTGTTGTAACTAAAATAATATTGGATATTGGAGTCCTAGGGAGTTGTTTTGTAAGTATTATTGAAGAAAACGAAATTAGGAAATTTAGAACCTATTTACTTGCAGCAGTTGTAAAGAAAGCAGTTTCAAAACTCCATTTAGACGTACACTAGTTTCAATACGTATCAAAACACAAACTGATACTTTGTATACAACTGAGAAAAGCATGTGTGGTATCATTATAATATAAACTAAGCGTGTTTTTAAACAAAAACCTGTAAATTTAACCAATATTTTTAATGAATAAATTTGAATATTAAAAAAATACTGTAATAGGGTAGTTGCTATTAACTAAGAGGATCTAAAATAGGAAACTTTTATGATCACATTCTTTTAATATAAATATAAATATTAGATTATGCAGTTGAATTATTAAAACATTTAAAACACCAAGTAAAAAATATTAAATGCAAAATAATTTTTCACGTTATTTAGTTACGATTTGTCAGATAAAAATAAGAAATGCATGATAAATTATAATAATATTTTCTAACGGTAATCATGAGACAAGAATTGGATTGACACCTGCCATGACAGAGTATTGCCGATTTTAAAAATACTTGGCCTATTTTTGTAAGGGGGATTTTTTAGTGCGAAAACGATAGATATATCTATTAATTTAAGAGATAGGAAAAAATTAAATTACAAACTTGTTTGGTTTATTGATGCAGATAACCAAAAATTATTTTTGTTTCGCATTTTTAATGGATCACCTTATAGATTTTTTTAATATTTGCATTAACACTAAGTTAAAGAATACCAACTACGAAACACTGTGTATACACAAAAGTAATTGCATCGTATATTCATGCGCTTAACCAGAAATTACTTTTGTCTATACAAAGTGTTTCGTAGTTGGTATTCTTTAACTTATTGTTAATTAATTTTAACATTAAAAATGTGGAACAAAAATATTTTTTGGTTATCTGCATCAATAAACCATGCAAGTTGGTAAATTTTTTCCTATCTCTTAAAATAAAAGATATTTTTTTATTAATAATTTTGTCAAGATATTGCATAGTATAACTAGTTCTGAAGAAGAAATGTAACGCTGTACGAAAGTTAAATATCGTGGAAAACGATATCAAGCTAACGTACAATTAAATTATCCGTCACATGATGCTAAAATAATCCTCTATAGATTTAGAGAAATACTGAATAGATAACTCAACGATACCTGCAGATAATATTTTTTTCATATAAAATAGAGTATGAAGAATTTTTTTGTTTCATTGAAAACAATATTTTGTAATGCTGCATACACCATTCAAGACGCATTCAAAAAAATATTTGCTGAAAATACTTTAATGATAATGTATTGGATTCATATGAAAAAAATACTCAAAGAAAAGTAGATCAAAAACGGATGTGGCAAAACAATGGCTTACTTGGTTTTTTTACAACTAAGTAAAAATGAGGCCTTCCTCAAAAAACATGCAGTTTATTTTTTCAGAAAGTGGAAGAAAAACTGAGTACATATATTGATTATTTTAGTAAGAAATGGTTCGATTTGAATCTAAATCTGGGAAAAGAAATTGTTGTCCTTATGCCAAGTACGAATAGAAGTTAGGAATAGATTAACAAAGGATTAAACTTTTTTTAAGGAACGACTCACATTGCCTCGGTTTTCTGTTATATTTTTTGGCATGTATTGAAAATAATGGTGTAATAATTATGTGCAAGAAGCTACAACAGAACAAATTGAACCAAAAGTGGATCCTTGGTTTAAGGATCAAATCCAATCAATGGGCAAAGATGAGAAAAATATTATTGTCAAAAAAATTAAAGCCATACTATTTACTTTAGCCTCCGAAAAATAATACTGACATTAATGGAGAGATTTGGATAAAAATCAAGTTTTCTTTACTCAACTTTATTCATTTGAATTTGACCTGTTAGGTCAAACATTATTTAACATTTAAATTAGATCTGACAAGTCAAATTTAAATGAATAAAGATAAGAAAAGAAATATGGAAATTTTTATCCATACCTTTCCGATTATCCTCAATTCAAAACATCCGTGCTTCATATTTCTCTTTAATACTGATATAGATTACAAAAAGCCCATGTACTAAAAATGATGGGACCTACATCTTTCTTCTTAAAAATGGTATTTGTAACCATGTTGTAGGGTGGCTATAAGAATAAAGGTAGTATTCTCACCTCCAAGAGTAAACTTAGTTCCTATTGCTACGGCATCGAGGACTTGTTTGAAATTGTGGACATATTGCGTTATTCAAAATTTATGCGACGTCATCGGTCATCGTACAATCCCCACGTGACGTCATCGCATTTTTAAATGGGACCATTTAATTTTGACATATCATTTATTAAAATCGGATTAAACATAAAAGAGCTACTTCTTTGGCCGATTTTTGTGCACACCCCTGTATAAATACAATAATATTATGCAGGGCGTTTCTAAACATGTGTCCCTAACTTCAGGTATAGATTGCTTGACCAATTTGATACAAAGTGGGACTAAATTTTTTCGCCGAAAACTCACTTTTGTCAATCGTCTTTGAATACAGCTGGGTGCAGTTTTTTCGGGTTAAAATATCATTAGACATTATAAAGGTTTCACATATTTGTTTAATCTTTGTATTAAAACAAACTATTTTCCCAAAGTACTTAAATTTGCAAAATTATAAAAAGGTGATCAAACAAGTCCGAACAACTACCGCCAAATATCACTACTCCTTACAATTATCTAAATATTTTGAAACTAACAATTTTTTTAATCAAAGCCAACACCCGGTTTTAGAGTGAATAAATCCACTATAACTGCAATTTTAAGTTTTGAAGTGTGATACCAAACCTATGAAAGTGGTGATTACCTAGAAGGTACTTTCATTGATATTTCAAAGGAATTTGATTGCGTTTCCCGTTCAATACTCGTTAGAAAACTTTATTCTTATTAATATTTTACCTATTTCATGTAGGTTAGTGTAGTTTATGTAGGTTAATTACTTCCTACTTTACAGCTAGATTCCAATGTGTCTCCATCAATGAGAATCAAGAATCTGACTTAGCCACAACTAATATAGGTGTCCCACAAGGGTCAATCCTGGGGCCTCTAATTGTTTTAATATTTTTCATTGACTTTCCATGATTTTGTTTAGCTCAAGCACTTGGTTTAGCTGCAATCAACTACAGGTCAATGATGAGAAAAAAGGTCCATTCTACACCCAGATTTGAATTTTAGCAGTTTTATTCAATAATGATTGGTAAACGTGAGTTCTGTACAAAATATCGCCAAATTATCTTCAGAATTTAGAAGTTTATCTTAAAGGCTAGGGAATTTTGTTTAGTTTATGAAGTGTTTTGATAAAAAAAATTTGACGTACAAAAATATTATTATTCGCTCTGTTTATAGATACTATGTGGGTATCATATAATTAAAAAATAAAGTTTAATATATTTTTTAAATATACATGATGTCCCAACGCGAGGAAGTAACATTACTCTATAATGAAAAAAAGATATCGACATACGGTTTTCGATAATTTTCGTTTAATTGGTCATTTTACGTTCCATAAGGCACCCTGGTAAAACTAAGAAACTTGATCAGTTTAAGAGTAGTAATTTTTAAGAAATGGATCTATTTTATTATTATTATACAAGGATTTTATTATGTGCTTATACACAAAACATAAAAAAATGAGTTTATTTAATTTTTTTAAAAGGTTCAAGGTTCAATATACTAAAACTTTTCAAAATTCCCGGCACTTAAAAATTTAAAAAAATGACTTATGTTAGTCACGTCGCACACTCATCTAAAAATTGAATACCCTATTTAAATAAATAATAACAACAATATACACTGTTTTGCATGATAATTGAAACCTGTTGTGCATAGTATTTATATTTATGAGTTTTTTGTTGCTGCGTTTAAATTGGGCTACTTTTGCGCAAAAACAACGTCGTCAAAAAAATTTTGATTGTCATGTTTATGATACCAATCGATTCATATTTTATGCCTTAGCTTAATATGGCGAAATTAACTTCATACTTTCGTTTTTGAGAAATTTTACTGTTAAATAGGAGTACTTTAAGGGCCTTAATATTTGTTAATTCTTTTGCGATAATTTGGTTCTGATAAATAGTTTTAAATGCTCCTAAAATTTGGTACAAACATATAAACTGGTTTAGAAGTTATAGCTAAGCCCAAAGCACCCTTCCAAAGTAAATCTTAACACCTTATATTTCGAAATTCGAGAATTTTCGCGAAAAATGTATTCTTCCTTTTTATCTTCAAAGAATCCATTCCTGAAGTTAGGGATACATGTTTAGAAACACCCTGTATATTGACCTCTCAGTAGCGACAATCTTTCAATAAATAACTCCCTAGTAACAGTAGTGAAAACTTTACTGGAAGATGAAAAAACCGGCCCTAAGTTTGTGTTGTTCCATTTTTAGTTACTTAGAAATGTTTGTTTTTTATATGATTTCATTTTTTTTTATAATATAATATAATATTTATTTTTGCGTAATTCTTTATATTCATTAAAATTGTTTTTATGAAAATACTATTAATTAGTAAATACATATTTAGAAAATTAATATAAACACTTTTACTGACGAGAGAGTCTGTCGTTCATTACTTACAATTAGAATAATGGATTATTTTTAAGATTTATTAAGAGTCTACTTTTTCACTAAGTATTTATTATTTTTCGTTCTGTATTTGTAGTCTCGATCAGAAAATATTTATTAGGCAAATCACTTTTCATCTTTATCATGGAAGTACTATATTATCCTGAAAATATCAATATATTAATAAATAATATTTAAATTATGCAAATTATTATTTTACCCAGCATTATATTTTTGTATTTTTTATTTTTACCATGCATTTATTAATTCATCTTACATTTACATAAAACATGCGGTAGTATTCCGCATAAAATTTTATTGTAAAATATACCAACTTACATTAATGGTGTAAATGGTTTTATAGGTTATTAAAACCGGTGAGTAAGTACTGGATAAACTAAAAAATTGTTTTGAAAATTTTGATCGAGTTACAAGATAATAAAAAAGATAGGTTGGTATGCTCCATATTGGCTGTTGGAAATTTGTCAGCGTATCGGGCAAACCTAATTTTACATACATATACTAAAATTGATGCAGCCCGTACGGGACAAAAAGAGAAGTGCAGAGTAACTGCAGATTCCGATTGGAATAGCTTTGCATAACATTTCTGTAATGCACAAAGTTTTGGTTCAAAACCTGATAAACACATGAGTTATAAAACGCAATTAGTGCTTAAAGCCTTGGCAATTTTTTATTTGGGACGAGTATTAACTTATAACTGATAGGATATTGTGAAGTTGTTGGAAGATTCTTAAAGAGGCCGGGGGTGGTGAGGGTGGTTCACCAAAACGACGCCGCTACGTGATGGCTTTATAGGGATTTAATGCCGATTCTTAAAACAAGAGTTTCCCGGCTAGAACACTTCAGACAATCTGCGTCTATATGGCCGCATTTAGGTAATGTTCTTGAAAATACTTTTTTTTATAAAAAATGGGAGGAATTACAAATTGTACGCCTGAGGAGTAAGTTTATTGGAATCTCGAATCGGACCTTTTAAAGCTACTGATATGACTTGCGTGACTAATTACGTTTATGTTATTTAATAGCGCCACACACAAACGGAATGATAAATGACAATTACTTAAATTATATGATATTTAAGGCCCCGGGGTTTAGCGTTAAATTTTCTTTAATAATAAAATTACAACTATTATAAATGCATTTTTTAAGGAGAAAACTTATGTTCTAATTTGCATGTCTTGTGTAGCTGGATTAGCGTTACGCCTTTCTAACTTTGTTTTCCAAACAAAATGTTGTGGACACTTTTTGAATATAAATTGCCCCCAGCTCCGACGCTGGTCATCACATAACGAGGTGACGAAAAGTTAAAAGTGTTTTAAAGACGCCTCTTGTGCCTCGTGCGTCGACTGTAGACACATTATAATGCTAAGTGGGGAATTTTCGACGCGTTAATCAGCAATAAAATATTACCATATTTATCAGTAGTATTCGGAATCTCCTCAAGAGAGAATCTGATGAGTTCGCCTAATTTAAATTAAGCGCTCTTGCGCTTTTTTCTGGGGCCACCGTGCTCGATATTGGCACCAATTTGAAGTTATGGGGCGGATGCGCCAGGATTCAGCGATGCGATGCATCCCAAATGATTGTGTACCGAGTTTTATTATTAGATTCACGCCAACACCCATCCCTTGTAAATCAATGTGAATTAGGCGTAATAATACCACTAATTAAAGGAACGCAAAAACCATTCGGTGATAGTAATTTTAGTCTCCCCACTCAGGAAAGCTTGAATACACCATAAATTAAAATATAAGCAGAGTGAAGAGGAGAAAAGACCGTGTTGTATGAATAAATTTATATAATAAAAAAACTTGTGCGGCATTGTAATTAATCTTGGTTGTTTTTTTCGAAACAACAAGACGAAGGCGTCTTGCGAAACACTGAAAATATTACATTGCTTGGGCGAAGTGTCATCAATAAAAACAGTCATAAAATTGCACTTTAAAAACTAAACATACAAAACAAATATTTAAAGCTTAATTACTTTTTTAATATCCCAGATATTGTAATACTAATAACTTGTATGGCATGTTTATGAGAGGATTTAAAATTATGGTATTACTGAATAAGAAGCTTTTGTAAATAACTCAAAGGTACCTCCAAGCCCACCCAAAATCTACGAGGTTTAAAAATGAAAGCAAAATTTACGTCGGTTTAGCTCTAGGTGGTCAAAAATGACTTTTAATTAACCACGGGATGTCTGAAAAATAAACAGCGGTTTAAAAATTTATAACTCAACTAATTTCAGAAATTAATGTTTTCGCATTTCGTCAGTAATTTTATCTTTGAGGTTTTTGCGAATTTCACCCACAAAGTTTATTGGTGTTATATAAACACTTTTGAACGATAAAACATTTTAATATTAATAAAAATGGAAATTAAATCCCTTGTAGCCTCTAAAACAAACAGTTTACAGAGTGTCTTACTTATATCCAGCAAAAAATTATTTTAGCAAAATTACACTAGAATAAACTTCTTAACTATTTCTTTCCCTAAAAAGCTAAATTTCCAAACCCTTATCGATTTTCGTGAATCACCCTGTATAGTTTGCTTTTATATTACAGGGTCTTCAAAAATGAATATTACTGGTGACGTGCATAGAAGGAAACCTAAATTTGATATAGTTGGCTACAGTGAAATAAAATTACTGCAATGACATCTTCAGAGAAACAAAGTAAAGTTAATTCTAATATCAGTTTTTATTTTTATTATTTAAGAAATACCAAAAATAAAGCTGCTAAGAGGTGCTTCGGTTAAAATAAAACCTATCAACACAAAAATCCCTAGAACTTATTATACAGGGTGATGATAAAGTTTGGAAAATAATTCATAACTGACGTATTTAATTTTTTTGGGAAAATCGCTCGGACAGGTCAATTTTAGTTTTTAAAATCCCATCTCTTGATATAATAAAAATATTAATCACGTCACTGGTGATTAAGCAATGACGTCATCATCGATTTTTTTAAATGGAAACTTTTTTCACTCGTTTTTGATAGACATTTATGTCACTTAAACGATGATATAAAAAAATGATTAAATTTGTAAACAAATTTTCGTTTAAAAATTTTTTAATGTAAACTTAAAATTAATTTGTAGGTACTATTAAATTTGAAAGATTTGAATGTTGTATAAGATTTATTTTGGCTGATTTCAATAAATGGTACATTTAAAATTTTATTTTTGGTAAATTTCCTTACATTTAAATGGAATCAAAAAATTAGTTTTTCAAGACTATTTATTAAATTTTGTTAAATACATTTAACCTTTTACATTCGCATTAGAATGCGCATTATTTAAACATTTACTTTCTTTTGTTATTATTAGTAACTTCAAATTCATTATAATTTATTTTTATAAAACCTTCTTCGTTAAAATAAAAATTTCCTTTTTTGAATTAAAAAATCGATGATGACGTCATTGCTAAATCACCAGTGACGTCATTAATATTTTTATTATACCAAGAGATAGGATTTTAAAAACTAAAATTGACCTGTCCGAGCGATTTTCTGAAAAAAATTAAATACGTCAGTTACGAATTACGTTCCAAACTTTATCATCACCCTGTATATTATATTATAATTGGTTGCCTAGTTTCGCAAACAGTCCCAATTGTTTTGCGGAATATTTTAGACTTAAGAGTGTTCACGTCTAACCTAAAAATTAAAAAAAACAACTTCTAATTTTTTAAATTTATTTTAAAATATATGAATTTTTTTTCGGTCGAAAATTAAGTTATATTAATTCTTAGATGTTTAAAGTTGGTTTTTGTTTTTATTTTAATTTTTTTAAATTAAAAAAAAAATAAAAAGTGGTTATCCGAAGATTTGACCACGTCTTCGGTTTTTTCTCCCCCATTTCAACCGATAGAAAGAGATGGGGCGAATAACCAAAGATCGAACTGTGCTCCTGACCACGGTGCATATTTCAGTTAATCAAGCTTAAATTGGCTAGAATGCAACGATCTACGATGTCAAAAATTAGTCATTCGAATACGGTTCGTCCAAATGTTACAGACCAATCTAAGAACCAAAGACTAAGCATAGCCATTCGAAATCGCTTCAAAACTTTAGATCGCTTCGGGCTTTAGCCAAAGCAATTATTCAATTCTCAGAGTTAACTAGGCAAACTTCGCTTCGACCTTTGACGTATCAAATTCAAATACAGATTTTGAGCCTCGAGGAAAGAATATTTGGTGGACTCCTAATAAAAATTGAAAGATGGTTGCGACAAGGTTAGGTGAAGGGTAAGTGGGGACTGCAGTCAAAACAATTTTTACTGTAGGTCACACCAACCTTCTTGTTTTCTTTCTTAAAGACTTTCCATTAAATATTTGGATTATAATTTTGTAACTAGCAATAACAGTTAATAAATATTTCTGTAGTCCCAAAATCTATGGTTAAATAATGTTTGTGTTAATAAGGAATTAATTTCAATTAAAAACAACAATTACTTATTTATAATATGGTGTTTGGAAAATAGTATACTTTTTAAACACCATAAAATACCTCTCTCTTCAAAATGGACATCCGAAGATTTCATGAACTTATTTATAACATGTGGATTTAGTTTCTTCTCAAAAGAGCGATTTCCTAGACGCCCTCGATATATTTTCCGTCGGAGATAATAACATAATAATATAAAATAGAGTTTCCTTTGATAAATTTTCAATAGTTATTCTGAATTGTACGCTAAATTAATTAGGCTAACATTTAACAGAGGTTTATGTTTTGCAACAGAAATAATAAGAGGGGTCTAAAATTAAGTTACTTTTAGATCATTGTATTTTTGTTCGTGGATTTTGAATTTTTTTCCAATTATCAGGATTTTTAGTAGACTTTGAAATCTTCAATGTATAAAAAAGCAATATTTTGAAAATCACAGTTACGATGAATAATTTTCATTTTGTTTAAGATGCTTAAAACACGTGGAGAGTCATTATATGCGACAGAAATGCCTTTTTTGCAAAAGTTTAAGCATAAAACACTATATTCGCTGGTATTTGCGATTTTGGGAAAGAGATAGCTAGTATAAAACGTCATGTGTAACTTTGACCATTTTGAATAAATATTAATTTAAAATAAAAATTGGAAAAATATTTATTAAAAACTTTGTAAAAAAACACTTAGGACGGCTTTAATCTGCATTCACACACAGAAGTTCTTTAGAAATTGTTAGGGACCCATTAGAGATCATCACCGAGGTAAGAAAAGAAAAAGTTGGGATGTAGTTTTGGAAATAACATGTTTTTACTTTTATTGTAAAATAATTTGTTTTAAATTATTACCCAATTGTTTAATTTTAAATTCCAAATTTGTCACTAAATTTAAGGACATAGATTACGTAAAGTGGAGGATAAACTATTTTAAGTAACTCTTTCCTGGACTTAAAAAAAACTCACTATAAACACCACTTATGGGTGCGGACATAGCACAGAACCGAGAATTCCTTAAGCTGGGTGAACACCAAAATTGAGAGGCAGTTCGACAGGTGTTCGCGTTTTGACTGTAAGTGTTCGCAGTTCGCAACATGTCATTGAGTGATGGTTTTTTGGATTCCACAAATTTGGATATTGATTATACTGATCAATTAGATTTACCATTTGTTCCTCACTCCACTCCATTTTATGAATTAAACGAAATAAAGGGAAACTGCAACTTAAAAACGAATCATTCAGCTCGGGAGCTGTTCGCGAGCTTGGAATGGATCCAGCTTTAGTTCCAGGTGCATCTACAGGTGAAGCTGTATCCTGACCTTAATCCTCAACTCTCGAAGAAATCCGTCCCTATAAATACATTCTAAGACAAGCGAGATAAATGTACTAATTGATCGGTATTTTCGACAAGTCATATTCCGAAATATTATTTTCTTGTAATGTTTTTAAATTTTTTGGTCAAAATTCGTTATTCTCTTTAGAAACTGACACGAATGTACACTATTTAGGATTTCTTAATTTCCCTTGTATTGGAAAATTAAAACAAAATGCTTTACATCGCAATTATTATAAAACGCCTAACTTCTTTATATAAAAATATTATGTTGTTTCAGATTTCATATTTTTTTGTTTAATTTATTTTTTAAAATATACAGGGTGTTACTTAAACATATATCAAAAACTTCAAGATATACTTTCTTGTATCATTTTAAACAATGCAGAACTTAATTTAATAATTAATCTACATAAAATTTACAATAATTATTCAAAATTATAACCATCAGTGAAGATACATGAAGATACCAGGATTTTTCCTTCTTCTATTAGAAACAAATGGAAATCCATGGAAACAACTAAATTATTTTGACATATTTTGTAAAAAAAATGAAGGAAGGTGTGAAAAGGCTATATTTTTATTATTTTTTTTATGGTTTCTGTAATTCCTGTATTTTTTGTGACTAAAAAATTCATTAATAAATACCCATACATAAAGTTTAGATAAGCGGGCTTTTATTTGTTACTCCACTGCTAGCTTTATAAATGACCATCAGATGTCGTATTTGATCTCGGAAATAGTGAATCACCTGTGAAATTTTTGACATAGGTTTTAGTAACACCCTATATAAGAGGTGAATCATTTAACTTCAAGCAAATAAATATCTAGGAAACTATTATAAAAGGTATCAATTAAATAGTTATCCATGGTGAATGTATTCCAAATTAATTAAGATCAAAAAATAAAAAATGGCGTTGTCTTTTTTTGGAATATCAAATACCGGGTGGAAATGAAAACCGGGTCACCTCTATAACTTTTTATTTATGAATAGAAAAATTTGAAATTTGGCTATGTTCTATGGTTCAAAAAAACAAATTTTATGTGCATTTTTTATTTTCGAAATCACTTCCGGTTTCACCGGAAACACCATGAACTTTGTTTTTTTAAATGTAACATCCTATATTTTTATTCATGGCTTAAAATACTTTTAAAAAAGAAGTATTTTTGAGATATTAGTTTTTATTTATTGCGAAAAAAAAATTTTTTCAAAAAAAAGGTTTTCGAAGTTGGTGAAAATTACCAAAACTAATTCTAAATAATTCAAATACATAAAATAAATAATCGCTATAAAATCCTCTTTTTAAAAAGTCGAAGGACCCGGCATCATTGCATTTAAAAAAAGTGAGATATTTGATAAAATCTTCATTAACTAAGTTTAAAAATTAATAGTTCAAAAACCACTTAAATTTTTTTTTAAATTACAAATTTTATTTAGGTATTTGAATTATTTAGAATTAGTTTTGGTACTTTTCACCGACTTCAAAAACCTTTTTTTTTTTTTTTTAAAATTTTTTTTACAAAAAAAATAAAAACTAATATCTCAAAAATACTTCTTTTTTAAAAGTATTTTAAGCCATGAATAAAAATATGGGTTGTTACATTTAAAAAACAAAGTTCATGGTGTTTCCGGTGAAACCGGAAGTGATTTCGAAAATAGAAAATGCACATAAAATTTGTTTTTTTGAACCATAGAACATAGCCAAATTTCAAATTTTTTTATTCATAAATAAAAAAGTTATCGAGGTGACCCGGTTTTCATTTCCACCCGGTATATTAACAAAAGCTATTGCAATTTTTGTGCTTATGAGTTATGGAAAAAAAGACAACACCATTTTTTATTTTTTTGATCTTTATTATAAAAAGTTATGAAAAAATAGTTTCAAATAAAAGTCTTAAAGCAAGCGTCTTGCAGCCAACCTTCGTTACATATACATATTTTTAATAATATTTCTAATACACTTCGAGGATACAATAATAAGGATTTTCATTTAGAAATGGCCTTAGTGGCATTTTCAATGATAACTTTTTTAAATGAAAACCTCGATTTTTTAATCAATTTTAAAATCTACTAAAAAACAAATAAACTTTGCCTACATCATAATATATTTATTTGGCGGATTTTAAATTTAAATTTTTTTATATAAAAATATCAGACTCAGATGAAACTGATAATTTCTTAGTTTTTTTCTTTTAAACCAATTTTTTTTTCAAAGAATCAACCTGAATAACAAATTTTTGAATAATTCTCATTCATATTAAGGCCACAAAGTTGGAGACTTTCATGATAATATAAAATTTTGAAACTTTAAGATAATCATTATTTGTAAATAAATATTTCAGCATCAGTAATAAAAAGTTACTTATTCTGGCTTAAAGGAACCTTTTTTCAGTGTAGGGGTCAATGTAATATTTTTTGTAATTCGGTGCGGGAAAATACGTCGATCTATTCTTTAATATTTTGTTAAAAAATCTAAAATTACATTCTTGGTTATACCTCAAAATTTTTTCCAGTCGTTGCCACTTATGTGTTAAAAATAAATTTTAAATTTAAAAAAATTAAATTATCTATTATTCGGCTATCATTTCATCTTAATACCTGCATAAATCAGGAATATTCAAACAATTTCAGACAAATAAATATAAAATTTGTGATAAATCTACGAGACACAATGTAATGTCTGGGCGCAACCTCGTGTTATCACTCTAACTTTTACACTCTTTAACTCTTTACAGAACCATCAAGCCAGAAACTTTGGAATCAATATAAGAAGAACCGAACACGCCGCTATTACTACAATCCTACAAAAAACTTACGAAAAACTTATTAAAACCAACCGCCAAACTATTGTCAGATGGTGAGATCCCTTTAATAAGAAAAACACGCCAAGTCGCTTACGAAATATAAAGAATTATTAATTTAATTTGGTTTTAATATGATCTATCTTAGTTATACGGGTTTTATTCTTCCAACTGTAATTAGGGTTTAAATACATTTCTTTTAAAATAATTAGTTGGATGAAGAATTAATTAATTTAATATTGAATTAATTAGGAAAAAGTTGCTTGTTTTAATGAATGTCCCCTCTTGATGTTAGTCTGTTTTCTGTGGAGTGTCGTGTGGAGGCAGGTACTCGTGGACATGTTCGCGGTCGCGCATAAAATGCGACAATCCACAATCGTGAAGTCGTGTGTTAGCAAGAGGTATTAACTTTTAAGCGGTCGCATCTCTTCCTTTCACCACAGCCTATGCAGATTATAGGGATGCGCAGACATTTCGAGGACCCTCAAACCCACCCTAATAGCTCTGTATTCAAACACGACGTTCCCACTTGAGCTAAATCTCTGCGTCCAATGTTAGCAGCACAACATGTACGCGTTACCATTTTTAATCCTGCAAACACTTTTTACCTCCGATCCGACTTCTACCACTTCAACCTTTTCGTTCAGTTGCTGTTAACGAGTTATGAACCTATCATCGATGCTCTTCTAATAAGTCTCCAAATAATCGAGATTGAGTTGAAGAATTAAATACTTTTATACCACTTCAGAATTTACTCATTTAAATACAAGAAGTGCCCTGCTTATTACAATACAATATTGATTTTCTTTCAAAAAGAATTTCACCATTAATGCCAATACTCATACAATGTACCAAAAAGGTCGTTTCAACTAAAATACAAGATCATCTAAAATGTGGTCAAACTTGAAATGTTCTTTTTGAAAATAATTGGTAGCAACAGGAATAAATAACGGAATTAAAAATAACATTATACGAAAGTAATTTTAAATGAAAAATTTGAAATTATACCATTTATTAAAGAAAGCATGTTAATATCTTGACGTATCCATTTTGCTTTGTAAGTTTGGTCGGACAGACTAAATCGGACGCAGCACCCAGACGATCAAAATTAATGCCCCATTTGATCTATCCGATATGGTCCAATTGTACGTAAAAAGGACCATGGAAGGCATGTTGCCAATTGCGTCCGATGGTCGCAACGACTCCCCAAACGAATCAGATAGTATTTCGTTGCCAGATAATAATGTAGCACTCGTCGGACGAACCAAATCACATAATTAGTATCGATCTGATTTGATCAATTCAGCGATATACATTCTGAAGTCTACAGGATTATTTACTTTTTATTTTGACAGAGAATATGCAGGGGTGGCAAGCACACTTTGCGAAGCTGGCTCTAAAAGAAAATTTAAATGTCTCCTTCTTTAAAAATGTTGAGACTGCCCTGGGATGCTATTTTTGCACCGTTCGAAGTTGGTTCGCATACGAGCTTATGTCAAAAGTTCGAATGAAATAAAATAAGTGCATTTTGGTGCATACGAACTTTTTCGATCGAAGCATATCGAGTGGGTGGGTTCCACACGAACTTCAAGTTCGTACACGAGGTTGACTCGAAGCATGCACAAATCCAAATCCAGTCATCGGTCATCGTTTTGACGTTTACGAATTTTAATTAAAGGTTAATGAGTTAGTGCGTTTGTTTATATTTCCTTGTTATTTCCAAACTGTTATTAATTTAAATTTTTATCTCTCTGGAAGAGGTAGACATTTTGGCAGAACGTGGCCCGATTATTAATGATCACATAAATAAATACATTAAATTTTTTTATTGAAAAACGTTTTATTTCATCAAGCACCTTATCCATCGCTTCCAATTTTTTTTATTGCACCAGGCATTGAAGTTAGTGCATTTGTTAATTGTTCCCACAAATCGTGTGCTCTTTATAATGTAAAATCCTTATTGAACTTCCCACTCCTTAATTCAGGATGTTCTTCAATAAAAGCATTAAGGTGATCTCTCTGGAACAAGTGCAACTGCGCACTTCGCTTATTTTCCATTTTTTAATAGCGTAACTACGAGAACTACTATACTTTATTTTTTAACTAGGAGGAGTGACAGGGAAAGAAAACTTACACTATAAAAGTTACTAGAAAAATAACCAAACAGGATTTGCCAGGAATTTTAGGTTATTTTGGCTTTTTAATGATAAAATGTGTATAGAATCATAATTAAATTCTCCATTTCTTTATACTCAATACAAATTTATACAAGTAAATACATTAAAAATTCAAATTTTATGATAATTTTGAGGTTATATGTCAAAAAAAATCCAAAATAATTATCTGGTGTAAATCTTGCTGTCGTTTAACCAAGCAGAGACGTTAATTTTTGGCATTTGGCATAAAGTATAATGAATTAAGTTCATCTAGGTTAGAATGAGGTTAGACTTTGTTGTTTGTTTACAATTTATGACAGGGTTTTTAAGCTCTATAGTTGGTATTGATGAATTTGCAACGTTGTCAAGTAGAAACACTCGAACTTTTAAGTCGCATACGAATTTTGCTTCGAGGCCATCTCAAAAATACGATTATGGATTATTAACTGGAACTTGATCGTCTGCGAAAAAGTTCGAGTGAAGTGGAAAATGTTAAAATTTTGTCGGTCCGAACGAACCGGTTATACATATTGGTTTAAAAACGGAAATACTGAGTTTCGTTTCTAATTAAGTGTCAGGAAAATGACAAATTTAAAAATTTGGCGAAATTAAGAAGACGGCAATTACAGTACCTCATGCCGTACCGCCATCAAAAACTCTAATAATTTTGAAGTTGTAAATTTTCTAAAAAATACTCCCTGAAACTTAAGAAGCTATCTTGAATACATTAATTAGGAATTGATCCATTGGAGAATAAGGTATTCAATAAAATAATTTTGGTGAAAACACTTCCTTATTAAATAAATAAGATACTTATTTGCAACCGGTTTCGTTTATTAACATCATCAGGTAAGTTCTACGAAAAATAAACATTTGCAATAGCGTTGTCTAGACCTTGAAACGAGAGAGAGGAAAGTTCTTACAATCCCCTTCTCTCTCTTAACAGAGGAGCCAACTTTAACTGGGAAAATGGAATAACCCTAAATAATAAGCCAACCAAATAAGGTATTTTCTGGTTATAAGTGTTTCAAATTTAAATATTAATAACAATAACATAAAATTTTAATTGCTTCATTGTTTTCATTACTCCAAATAGTATGTTTGTAAAATTTGATGGATTTGGCGAAAAGTTTGCAACAAGCAAGTGTGAACCACAATCATAAGAAATAAGTATTATCTATTTTTTCTTTTTCTATTTCACATGCTTCATTTAATGGTAGTTTAAATCCCTTCTTTTATTTATGTAGTGATTTGATCTTCTTATGTGTGGTTTTCTTCTAGTAGGTTTCAAGATAAAAAAGAATTTTATCGCAAGGATTTTTGACACGGCAGCCATTTTGAATTTTTTTAAATGGCAACATATGCCATGCAATACATCATTGGAAAGCTAATTTTTAGTACTTTACGACAGTTCATAAAATTATTATTTAAATCATAAAAAATTAACATTGATAAAATTTTGTTATCCAACTTTAACTTTTTTGGACTGTCGTAAATTACAAACAATAGCCGTTTTTAATATTTTCCTTTCAAAATAAACATATTTTGCCTTAGAAAAAGGGCTAAGACATTTTAGACCGGGAGCTCATGACAGTTTTTGATCTCCGATTTCATACAGCATGCCTTTTGTAGGAGAGAATATTTACCCTGCAATAACAAAGGAAAGCGGGTTTTGACCCGTGCGCACTTTTCGATGATATGGAGAATTGCATAGGTATTATCAGAAAGGAAAAGTTAGGTCAAAATTTTAAATTCTTCCTAAATTGCCACCCTTGAGGCAACGAGGGTCGCATGCCAATTTTTTTATGGGGTTTTTATGACACAAACTTTAATTCTTTTCATTGGCATGCAATATGAAAACACGGAAATTTATATTTTTTTATTACAAGATCACATGGCCGTTTGAGCCATTTGGGACCGTGCGAATCGCATGCCTATAGTTTTCAAGACTTAAATTTATTTTAATTATCTTTTGCTAAAAGGGCAAGCAATATTAAATCAGAGGAAAAAAACAAAATTTATTTGAAAATTGAAATACAATTTTCTATATGGTCGGAAAGCGTGCAGAAGGGGTTTGGTAACCGCTTTTCTTTGTTATTATAGGGTAAATATTCTCTCCTCCAAAAAGCATGCTGTATGAAATCGGTGACCAAAAACTGTCACGAGCTCCCGGTCTATTTATATTGTTTACATAAAACAATAAAATGTTTTAACTGTCACAAAATGTTTTAACCCCTTTTTGAAGTCCAAAATATTTTTATTTTGAAAGGAAAATACTAAACTGGCTATTTTATGTTGTCAATGGAATCGCATCGAGTGGGTTTTCTGTAAATATTGAATTCAGAGAGAAGAATGGTATAAGGTTGATTCTATGTAAAAACTTAAAAACAAAACGAATAGTGACTCCACTCAATAAGTCTGACGTTTTTCGGGAACTGAATGTAGCGAGTCATAAAAAGAGATAGACTACGTAAGCGGGAAATTCAAATTAAATGTACTTTATTATTATCAGATAAAATTTTATCATTTAAATAAAAAAAGGTGAAATGTAACTGAAGTGAACGTTTATTTTTATAAATCTTAACATATCATGAAGTATTTCCTAATACTTTGGGGGGTAAACCCAGTTAAACTCTAAAAAGCGTGCTGGCAACATTTGAAGAATAAGTCTTGATTTTACAAGTATGGAAATGTCAAATAACAAAAGATAATATTTAAAAGTATCTTAGGAACCAACCGTATTAGTTCCACAAAAACGGTAAAGTTATTAGGGGGCGCTTTGTTTTCATATACGATTTTCAGAAACGAACTGGAAGAACTACGAACTGAAAGTAACTTTAATACTTAAAATGGCAACACGGATCAAGTGTTGTTGAGAAGGTCTTATAGAAACAAATAGCTATTATTAAAATGACAAATGGAATGGATGCTCGTAGATGATTTGGAACTGAATGTCAAAAATAAAGGAAACACTTGATGATTCTTAAGCTGCACCTTTATTACAGCTAAATAGTCCATAATTTAACGTTACCTATTTCGATGCTAATAAGACATCATCTTCAGGTGACATTTCATCAAAAGGTTAAAGAGCAACTTTTAAAGGTTATCACAAATTAAAATCTGTTCTGGAGTAATCAACCAAACCTCTAACACACCAAAAAATTGCCAGAATAAACATTGTGTTACAATTTAAGTGGATCACAAATTCTACGAAACAAATTAATAAAACGTTAAAACTTTTAAAAAACATTAAACTATTTTATACCTACCTACCTACTAGATAAATACAGGTATATACAATGGTTACGTATTAAACATTTATGTTGTGGATTCGAAAAATTTATTCTTGTTCGTATTAATTGGCCCTAAAATTGCAATGTTTTTATAATGTTTTTATTTTGTTTGCACTTCCCTTATAGTTATTTTATTTTACAACTATATTTATATAAAAAAGTGTAAAAATATTGTAAATATCAAAGTTTTTAAAAATAAATGACCATGTAAATTTAGTTTTTATTTCTTATAATATGGTCATACTGATTTTTCCGGTTAATAGTTTCAAGAATAAATTCTCCATTAATGAATTTTTTTTTAAATTGAACTGGGTACAATTTAATGAGATCATTTTTTATCATTATTTCAATGTAGCATTAAAAGCTATTAAATATGCCATTTTTATTAAATAATAAAAGGTAAGTTTTTATAGCCTCCAACAAATGAAATATACCTAAATATTATTATTGTGTTTGTGTGAAAATAATTTGAATCTGGTTTATTTATTGTTTGCAAAGCACTAAATAAAATTAAAAGCACCCGTTTATTAATCATTTAATATACCACATAAAATTTCTACCCAGCGAAATGCATTAAAAAGTTACTTTAATTTTAGAATAACTGAATATAAAGTTATATCCATTATTAAAATAACATTAAAAGCGTGCAACATTTCAATTATTATTTAAATGGTTAATCAAAGCCTGTTTCTTTTCAATAATTTGTATATGCAATCCCTGCAATATCTTCAAAGAACACGTCTATAAATACAGATTTTTGTAAACACTTTGCGAAAGGGTGAATGCGCTTAAATTACAAAATTCAAGCAAAATTTCATCGAGAGCATTAATTATTTTATAAACACTTTCGTTCCAGACGCTGGATTTCACTGCACCTGGCGTTCTGCATTTTGTCTGATAAATACTGCAAAGTTGCGTTAAATGTTATCGTTGAATAAAAAATTGCTTTAATGTATACAATCTCTTAAAATAAATTCCTAGTGACCCCATTTCTTCCCGTAAATGAACAATAAGAGGGTAATTATCTTTATACAAAGCGCTATTCTAAAAATATATCTTGAATGTCTCAACTAATATTTTTGTAAAATTAAAACGCTAGGTATTTAAAATTAAAATATTATTTACATACAGAACATACTTTTTAATTTTATACTCGTATATTAAAAAAATATTTTATTAATTTAAAGCTAATTTAAAAAGTTTTTAGATTTATTACTATTTAGTAAAAATAGTTTAAATATATTTATAATTTTTAAAAATATTATATTCAGAAGTTTTTGGTTAAAAAGCTCTATAAGAGAATTGTGGTGTTTTTTTCTCAAATGCTTAACTGTGTTTTCATTAAAAATGTAGAAAAATACCCCCAAGATCTATCAGTAAAAAGGATATATCGCCTTGACTTTTGTTTTAAACTTATTTGTTTGCTTTAACATTATCGTTTATATTTAGCTTGCGTTAAGGGCAGAAGAGAAAACAAACAATGCAAGTGGCCCTACACGTTTAAGCACTCAAGTATAGAGGTGGGCTTTTGGTTGTGTAAAAATAACGGTTTATATAAATATTGGCACATGTGTCGATATACATATGAATTTACAGCATATTTTGCACCAATTTTCAGATGTCTAATTTGTAGTATATATAAAATACAAAAACGGGGTTAGGCTTTACTGAACAAAAATAATAAAACACAGTTACTCTGTCTAGCTGACCGGTTTCACCTTTTTTATGAACCTTCCTCAGAGCTATAAGTCGAAAAGACAATAATTAATAAAACAATATTATACATCACACACATACTATGTACAGAGGTGTCACATGTTTTTAATTAAAGTGAGGTTTTATAGTAAAAAAAAATCCATTTTTAAAAAGCCCGTTTTACTGCTGCCGTATTAGTATTTGGTTTGACTTTCCAAAACAAAACCAAACTTAATTCCACGGTAAATATAAACTTCTTTTATATTCGGTACATACTTTTTTGATTTAACGCATTGGTACACATTTTTGAGCTTTACTAAAGCTTTAAATAATTAACATATTTGTATCTTGTCGAGTATGTAGTTATAAGGTGCAAGAATGCATTTTAAACAACATTTTTGATACTGACTAGTACCGAATTTCCTCCATTTATAGTGCCTTCTTTACGAAGTTAAAATTCCCAATAAAATTAAATTATTGGCTGATTTGCAAGTTCACTCTATGGAGTATTTGCTATTGATCACGTAATGACAGACCTGTTATGCTGAGTACACAGCAAGCGAACGAAGGCGAACGAACGACAACAAACGAAAGCGTTCGTTTGGTGTGTACGTTTCATCGAAGACGTTCGCTGTGCTCCAAGTGTCGGTACATCAAAGAAAAATGAGCGAGCAAAGGATTTGGAACAAACGCGGTGTGGACGGGATGGCGAATGCTCATTTGAGGTTTTAGCGGAGTAATCGGCAAACGCTCGCTTGGTGTCGACTGTGGACACAATGCCACAAGCGAACGATCGAGCGAGATTATAGGCGAATCCCTTCGCTGGCATTCGTTCGCCCTCGTTCGCTTGGTATGTACGCAGCATCATATGTCAATAAGAACTTGTCAACTAATTTTGAAGTTGTTAATTTTTAATCTGTTCATAAATTGTAATGATCAAGGTAATCATTAATTGCATTCATTTGTGGATGATATTTGAGATTACTACAAGCAATTTCTTCAAACAGGGTGTCCCAGCGCTGCGAGGAAGTAACATTACTCTAAAATGAAAAAAGATATCGGTATGCGGTTTTCGATAGAATATACAATACCTTGAAGTGCATATTTTAAAAATATTTTGTCCATTCCAAGATGGCGGACCAAAGTTATGTTTTTTTAAAAGGAACACCCAGTATATTATGACATTTTTAGATTCCTTATAAAAAAATAATTATACTTTGTATAAACTTTTATGGGTCTATCATCACTCGTTTTGATGATATTTGCTATTTAAGCCATAAAAAGATCCATTTTTGAAAGATAACTGCTCAAAAACAGATGAATATTTTGTGTTAAAAGTTTCTCAAAAATTTTTCAACATCGTGTAGTCTACAACTATCATGTCAAATTTAAGTTTGTGATAATTTTTCATCAGAGAGCCTTATGAAATGCAAATTGAACAATTAAACAATTAAACGAAATTTTCAAATGGAACACCCTGTATATTTTAACATTAATCGATATCATTTTTTACAAGCTTTCTATTGATATAATGTTTGTCTGATCGCTTATCAATGGTTTGGGAGATATTAATATCGAAACTGAGAAACAGTCAAAAATACACAAAATAGCACTCTTCATGAATTTTTTTAAGGTTTTTTTTTTAATTTGCCTAATACTTATTTGTGTCTTTCTATATTTTGCTTTCTTAATAATGTTTTTATACAGGGTGGTGATAAAATTTGGAACCAAGGTCATAACTTCCGTAAAAAATTTTTTTGTAAAAATCGCTCAGACAGGTCAATTTTTGTTTTAAAAATGCCATCTTTTGGAATGAAAAAAATATTCATGACGTCACTGATAACTTCACTATGACGTTATCATCAATTTTTTTAAATGAAAACCCCTACTTTTTTTACACATTTTTCATAGACCTTTTTATCATATTAATGATCACATAAAAATATTTAAAAAAATTTCAACCATTTTTGAAAAAAAAAATAAATTTACTCAAAAAAAATTATTAATTCTAAATGAAAATATTACAAAAAAAAAGTAAATTTTAAATTTACAAGTAACAAATTTTAACGAAAATGTTCAAATTGTTCCCCATTGACCATTTGGCATTGTCCCATTCGAGTGTAGACACTCTGAATACTATTGTTAATAGCTTCTTCGTCAATTTGTTGCAATTCCGTCCTAATTCTAAGCTCCAATTCTTGTAAATTATTAGGTCTATTGAAATAAACTTTTGATTTTAAATGTCCCCACAAAAAAAAATCTAAGGGCGTTAGGTCGGGAGTTCGCGGAGGCCACTCAATTGGTCCCCTCCGACCTATCCATTTGTTGGGAAACGTGGTGTTAAGGAATTCCCGCATCGCCCTGCCAAAGTGTGGAGGAGCCCCATCTTGTTGAAACCAAATGTTTTGGTTAGGAATGTTGCGATTTTCATAATTGGGGAAAATACGAAGTAAAACTGGTAGCAAATCAGTCCGCAAAAAATTCAAGTATCTTTCGGCAGTAAGGTTTTCATTAAAAAAGTAAGGTCCTATAAAACGTCTGCCAATCATTCCCACCCATACATTTAACTTTCCCTGTCTTTGACTATGGGATTCTACGGCCCAATGAGGATTTTCCTGTGACCAATACCTACAATTATGTCGATTCACTGATCCATTCAATTGAAAGGTAGCTTCATCGGAGAAAATTATACTACTTTCTTCACAAAATTGCAGTCGGCGATCGGGATCATCTTCATTTAACTCTTGTATGAGTTTTATTTTGTATGGGTGGAATGATCCACATTATTATTTCTTGAAATATCTCTTGTTGAAATATTGTGATTTTCTTCATTCGCAAGTAATAAATTTAATTTGGTTTCTTCTTTCACTTGAGGCCGTCCTTGTCGAGGCAAATCTCCTACAGATCCTGTTTCTGTAAATTTGGTAACTAACTTACTTACTGTAGATCTCGAGATTTGCGGTCTATTTGGATATTGCTCATTAAACAAAGCACAAGCTTCCCCATGGGTTCTTTTTCTATCGCCGTATCCTACCATAATTAAAATTTCGATTCTTTCGCGTTCGCTTAAACGAGGCATTTTTAATTTCGCAAAACTTAATAATTGTTGATTATTATTAAACAAACGAAGTAAGCTATTCAAGCATTGGTAAATGGATTTAAAATTTTATTTGCCATACAAAATAACGTCAACTAAGCACTTTTATAAAGGCAATTTTTATTTCAATAAATTTTGAATATCAAAAGCTTTTTCAAATTTATAATAAATTACAATTTTATTTAAAGTTTATTATTACTCAAACATTTTATTTTAATTACCTTTTTCATTAAAAGTTATTTAAAATTAGTTTTAAGAAAATTCCAATTGTGTAAAGAAGAACAATTCGAATATTTGCAATAATAATTTGTTATTTTTAAACTAAAAATTAGTTTAATTTCTTTTTCTTGCCATATTTTCATTGAGAATTAATAAATTTTTTTTGAGTAAATTTATTTTTTTTTCCAGAATGGTTGAAATTTTTTTAAATATTTTTATGTGATCATTAATATGATCATATATATGAAAAATGTGTAAAAAAAGTAGGGGTTTCCATTTAAAAAAATTGATGATGACGTCATAGTGAAGTTATCAGTGACGTCATCAATATTTTTTTCATTCCAGAAGATGGCATTTTTAAAACAAAAATTGACCTGTCCGAGCGATTTTACAAAAAAAATTTTTACGGAAGTTATGACCTTGGTTCCAAACTTTATCACCACCCTGTATAAAAACATTATTAAGAAAGCAAAATAGAGAAAGACACAAATAAGTATTAGGCAAATTAAAAAAAAACCTTAAAAAAATTCATGAAGAGTGCTATTTTGTGTATTTTTCACTGTTTCTCAGTTTCGATTTTAATATCTCCCAAACCATTGATAAGCGATCAAACAAACATTATATCAATAGAAAGCTTGTAAAAAATGATATCGATTGATGTTAAAATATACAGGGTGTTTCATTTGAAAATTTCGTTTAATTGTTCAATTTGCATTTCATAAGGCACTTTTGAAATTTTAACAGTTAATATTACCAAAGAATCCCTTATTTTGTTGAATATCGTTTTTACGCTCTTTTCTGATAACCAGAGGCCGGATTTTGTTTGTTGGCGAGTTTTATGAACTCGCCAAACGTCATAATTTTCCGCCAATTCGTCATTATTTACATTGTTCTCTTCGCCTGAATGATGACGTTTTGGAGAGTTTTAGAATCCGCTGTGGAAACAAAATCCCACCTCCGAAGCGGATTTCTTTCAGCTTCACCAAGCGCTCACAGCATATTTTCTATTTCTTATTTAGAAGAGTTCATTATTTCGGTTTTTTATTAAGGTTTAAGGGCGTTAAAAAAAATTCCAGAAAATAAGGATTTCCTTGGTAACATCAGTTAATTTTTAAAGCATGCTGAGACTTAGAAAACAAAAATTGATAATTGCAAGTTTCGATTTTATTTTTGTTGTAAAAGAAGAAAAACTACTATTGTAATAAAACAACATTATAAAAAAGCAAAATATAGAAAGCCAGAAATAAATATTAGGCAAATTAACAAAAAAAATCTCAACAAAATTCATCATTTTGTGTATTTTTTAATGTTTCTCAGTTCTGATATTAATATCTCCTAAAACATAGACATTCAACCATTATATCACTAGAAAGCTTGTTAAAAATGCCATCGAATGATGTTAAAATATAATGGGTGTTCCATTTCGTTTAATTGTTCATTTTGCATTTCATAAGGCAGCCTGATAAAAAATTATCACAAAATTAAATGTGACATGACAGTTGAAGACTAGACGATTTTGAAAAATTTTTGAGAAAATTTCAACTCAAAATGTTCATCTGTTTTAGAGCAGTGATTTTTCCAAAATGGATCTTTTTTTGGCTTAAATGGCAAATATCAGCAAAACGAGTGACCCATAAAAGTTTATACAAAGTATAATTATTTTTTTATAAGGAATCCAAAAATGTCATAATAAACTGGGTGTTCCATTTAAAAAAACATAACTTTGGTCCGCCATCTTGCAATGGACACCCGGTATATTACTAAAATATTTTTAAAATGTGCTCTTAAAGGTGTTGTACATTCTATAGAAAACCGCATGCCGATATCTTTTTTTCATTTTAGAGTAAAGTTACTTCCTCGCAGCGCTGGGACACCCTGTATATTTTTAATGAATTTAACTAAAATGGTTACAATCGAATTTTAAGTAATTATATCCTCACTTTAATTAAAAACATTTAACACCAATGTACATAATATGTGTGTGATGTATAATATTGTTTTATTAATTCTTGTTTCTTTGACTTGTAGCTCTGAGAAAGGTTCATAATAAAAAACCGAAACCGGTCAGCTGGACATGTAACTAGCATGTATTCAGCGACCGTGAAAAAAAATTTAGAGTCGTCGTTAACGTTAGACACGTGATTAAAAAATATTTCTTCATAAGAAATATTTTTTTAAAGACGTGATTAACTTTAACGACGTCTCTAAAATTTTCATCGCGGTCGCTGAATACATGCTACTGTGTTTTATATATTTTGTCCAATAACGCCAAAATCGCTGTTTTTTAATACTCAGCCGTTGGACAAGGAATCGTTTAATAAAATACAAAATATACCCCAGCTGTTTTAAACCAATTTTTATTAATTAAAATAAATCTACCAACATAATTTTTCTCACATTCAAGTTTAAGGCTACCTTATCTTTAATTAAAAAACGTCAGATTCCTAACCTTATCTTATCTTTTGTATTTTGTACATACTTCTCTTTATTACTCTCATATTTTCTACAACTGAGACATAAGTGACATAAGAGTTGTATTGTGAAATTGTTTGACTTTTTAGTCAAGCTTATTTAACAATTTAATATTTATTTTTTGCATTAGTATATTTAAACATAATTTTTGTAGCAAATTTAATATTTGCAACCACAATAAATATTATGAGCAGAACTCGGTGTCATTGAACCATTCTCGTTTTTCAAATGCGGAAATGCAATCGAGGCAATAAAATATGCCATCATAATTTAGTGGTTTATGAGGATTTATAATTTTAATTAATCCTGACTTAAATAACGAAAATTTCGGTATGTTAATAATTTTAGGAATTTTTTTTAGGTCTAAATTTAACCGACCTCTGGCGCCATTACGTGCACTAATTAGTTTAAACCAGTTTCAGGTGTCGGACTTGATAAATTATGACATGTTATTAATAAGAAATCAGAGGACCGAATTATCCTTTTATGGAAAGACGTTTGTCCTTTAACTCAATTATTATTAAATAAGTGTAATTTGTGGCGCGCGTAAAAAAAGCTTTTTTATATTTGCAAAGTAAAAACTCACATTAATTATAGTTAACCTTTGTATCATTAAATTTATTTTATTCTCGTGTTAACTAGGAGTTTAATAACGCTTTCCATTTATTTCAATTATAAATAAAAATGCGTGCTTTATCTAGAGCTTTTATTTACAGTAGCTTTTTGAAAAATAACTCTTTTAAACTAAAAACTTTACCTAGCCAAAATTACGTTGCTTATTATAATAAAACATTCACAATTATTTTCTATACTAAACAATTTTAATATTTTATTAATAAATTCAGCGCGTTAACGAAGCTTTTTATGTGAATATAAAAAACTCTGGGAAAATGTTGTTTTAAACAAGCCATGGAGTTTAACAAATCGGCTCATTAACAACTATACAAACCAGAGAGGCAATGTTTTATTTTTATTTGAAAAAAACAGACGCATGTTTACTCAAAAATGAATGGTACGCTTGTTTTAAAAGCTCACTTTACTCCTGCCGTTTGTATTAAATAAGTGCAAGGGCAAGAATAAAAAGGGCTGGTCTATGCCTTTACAACAAGAAAAATGTGTGCATAAAATAATTTTTATGAAAACATATAATTTTGCTTTAATACGATATTGAAAACGCTCTTTAATTATTTTAATTTCATTATATAAAATTCTTTGTTAAAATGATTTTCATTATTTACGCACGGAAAAGTTTGTTGTTATTGTATTTAATAATTGAAATGATTTCATAAGAATATAAAATATGTTTACCTGTGAACAAAAAAACCTTAAACAATTGTATTTGCCAACTTAAATTATAATAAAACGATTTATCGGAAATAAAGTTGGATTTGGTAAATTTGTATGCTTCCGTTATTTCAGCAAGTGATTCAAATATTGTTTCGTTTTATTATTAAAACGTTTAGTTCATAATTTTCCAAAACATGCTCGTGCACGCACGCATAATTTAATGGATGAATGGATCGTCGTGTTGTAGTTCATATGGTAAACAAACTACTGATTTTTTTATCAAAACTTTAAATATGGTGATCTGGCCACAGTTTACCCATCAAACAATATTAAATACACTAACCCCAAACAAGATTTTTAATTAACGGTTAAATAGTATAAACTAATTTAGAAGTGGAAAATTTTATTGCAAAAATTTAGTAAAATTAAATATTTGTTTCGGTTCTTTGATTTTGGATAACAAATTATTTTTTCATGATTATTGAGAACTATTGTAAAATAATAGCGTTCGTTACTAAATATCATTTTGAGTGTCCCACTGCGAATTTTTATCTCTTAAACTAAACCTCTTAGAATATTTTTTTAATTACAGTTGTATGGTTTGAAGGGGGTAACAAAAAATAAACGGCTTGTGTCACAGTACTACAGAATTTAGTTGACATTTTCGCATGGAGAGGGCGTCTAGGATTCTAAAATCACGATTTAGATAGGTGCCCAAAGAGATGACCTTCTACTTAAAAACATTTTCGAATTCTTTTTTGAAAGCCCTCTCGCACATTGGATAACATATAAACATAAATTTCTGCACAGGCTTGACGGATCTAATTACCATATCTTGTCTGGTTGTTCGTGCTGTTTTCATTACATGTTCTTTAATTAATCCCCAGAGGAACAAATCCAAAGATGTAATGTATGGCGAACAAGCTGGCCTATTAACTGGTCCTCCTCAAAATATCCACTTTTCAGGGAACATTTCGTTCAATGCTTGTATGTCTTTCATTGCAAAGTGCGGAGGTGCATCATCTTGCTATATTTATTCTAAGATTCAATGGAACTTGTTCTAGTAATTCTATAAAATCATTTCTCAAAAAGTGTGCGTATATGCGACCAGTTAAACGAACTTAAAATAATAGGGACCATTAACGTAACCTTCCATGTGTGTTGTTAAAGAACAGTTCTCATCCAATGCAGCTTTGTATCAGACCAGTAAAGTATTTTATGTCTGTTGACTTCTCCAGTGGTTTAAAAACTAGCTTCATCAGAAAACATCATATGCGAAGTAAATAAAGGATTCAAGGTAATTTGTTGAATCCAATGACAAAAATTTACATGATTAAAGAAATCGTTATCATATACATTTCGATAAAGAGACATGTGGAAAGGATGATTTTGTTTTTTTCACAAAATTTTTGAAATAGATGTCCTTTTTACACCACTTTTTACACCACTCTTGAAATTTGTCGCATGCTACTTTGCGGATTAACTCTAACATACGCTAAAACATTTGTAATGTTTTCTTGATTAATTATTTCTGCAGTCTAATTTCTTTTGATTTCAACGCATCCATTTTGCGAAAATATATTCTTCCAACATAGAAATGCCATGTGAAATTTTGGAGGTTTGAAAGGAAAACAATCTTTAAACATATCAGCAGCGTTCCTGAAATTTTTTCTACATTTACCTTAAATCATAAATATGTTAAACGCCTCTTCAAAGATATTTATCTTATAAAACTTTTTCTTTTTAATTAAATTAAAAAAATCGCACTTAACAAAATGAACATTGAGAAGAAATTTGTTATTCGTGGCACACTTCAAATGAATGATAACAACAGAAACAAATGTATTCTATTTTTGTTTTTTGTATAAAATTTCTTTAAAACAGGACAATAAAAAAACGTTTTTACAAAAATGAGTTTCTTTTTCAGTGTGAAATAAGATTATTTTTCATCATAGGTTTGTATGTATCTAAAAAACAAAGGACGTTGAAATGACCTTCAAAGGATACTTAATAAAGTAATAAAAATTTGTATTATGGTACTCCCTTCGAACCAAACTATAATTTACTAAAAATTTCTAAGAAACCCAGTTTTTGAGATAAAAATTCGTAATACTTTTAGTGAGATACCAGTATGAGATAAACACAAACGAATTTTAAATAAAATTTTAATTTTTGTGACTTTTCTATTTCGATATAACTTTGCATTAAACATGGGCACGTAATCATTGGGTCTTCAAGTAACAGGATGAGGAATTGTAAACACTTTGTAAATAGGAAAGAAATACATCCTTAGGGAGGTCTGTACATATATTCTTCAAAATTGTTTTTCTCTTGAAGATGAAACTATAAAGTATCGAAATTGATTGCGATTTTTGTAACATTTTTTTGGAATTATAACGACGGCGTGGTAAGATTACATACAGAATTTAATTTCCACTAGAATTACATGTAGAGAGCTCCTTATATATATTCTTCAAAATTGTTTTTTTGGCCTGAAGGTGAAACTATAATGTATCGAAATTGTGTATGATTTTTGTTAACGATGGTTAAGATACATACGGGATTTAATTTCCAATATCACTTTAATTAAGACATACAATTTAATTTTTTGTATTTATTCTTTAAACAATTGTTTTCTTATTCATTTTAAATTCACGTAAAAACAAGATATTTTACTATGCAATCAGTATTTAAAAAAATGTGGCTTAAAATTAAAAAAATGGAAAATACCAAGTATAACAAACCCTCATAAGATTCTGAAAACAAGACATTTCTCTAGTATAAATCGATAGAAGAAAAATCTATAGAATGATGATGACCATAGAATGAACCTTGTTTCAGTTCGGGAGCCACTGACCGTTTTTGATGACAGAAAACAGCAAAGCTATTTTTTATTTACATGATTGATTTAGTGTTAAAAGTAAGCGAAATGAAATTCAGCTATTCAGTGTTAGCAAAAACGTAAAAATTTTGACAGTTAAAACCTTTGAAGTTTGAAACCCCCATAAAATTCTAGGGCTCCTAGACACCTGAAAAATATGCAATTTTTCTTTTTTTGAGTTGAAGAACTTTTATTGGGTTTTATACTTTAAAGATTTTAGCTGTCAAAATTTTTTAAATTTTTGCTAATATTTCTACTTTTTATCCCTTCTCTTGGCTTACAAATTATGAGTTCTTATTAAAAAATGCGATGTCACGGAGATGTTGTGCGATGAGGTCACATAAATTTTAAATGACCAAAAATGACCGTAATTAATAACCATAATGTTATCGAGTCTGTAAATAATTACAGACACGATTTAATTTACAATTTATGATTAATCATATCTTTAGAACGAGAACAGATAAGTCAATAAAATTCTGTATGGGTACGCAAGTTTAGAGGTCTTTTCAAATTATTTATTTAAAATTATGTTTCCAATTGTATAAAATGTCATGACGACACGTGGAAAATGTAAAATGACGTGTCACATAACTTTTAAATGAGGCAAAATGTCCAGAATTACATACATAATTTGAAGAGTCTAGCCGTTTTCTTTTTAAAATCTTTCCTGATTTCTTGAATTTCTGAATGTTACAGACCCTGTATTTTTTATGTTGTAATAATTGATGGCCGAAATTCTTTTAACTTCTTTGAAATTTTTTTTTTAATTTATTAATTTTATTTCTAACTAGGATGTCTTGAATAAATTATAATATTAAAATATGACGTTAAAAGATCTCTGGTTCTAACAAATACAATAATACTCCGTAAAACGTACAGTTGGTACCAGCTGGAAGTAGGACAAAAGTAATCACGATCACGAATTCTTTGTCCTACTTCCAGCTGGGAGCGACTTTACCACTATTAAAAATATGTAAAATAAGTGGTACATCATATAAAAATTCATTTTTTATATACAAATTTTATTTCTCAAGTATTAACACTTTATATGAGGGTACGTTGTTTTGTGTTTTAAAATTAGAATAACTGCGATGTTTTTTTGGAAACCATAACCGAGAAATTAATCAAAGTTAAGCGATAACTGAAAATGTTGTACTAAACAAAAAATACGCAAACTCAAACAAATAACTGCAAAAATATGAGTTTAAATTTAGATTAAATAAGCAAACTCAAACAAAAAACTTCAAAAAGACGATTACTAAAATTACAATCACTGCAAAAAGTAATTGTAATTTTAAAAATAATTTTTAAAACCGTTACATCGAAATTTACAGACTCAAAAATGACTATTTTAGAATTTATTTTAAACAGGATGTCTCAGACCACCCGTTCCACCTCTTTATTTCGAACATTCATAATAAAAAAATTATCACAAAAGTGAACCTAAAGAATCTTATGATGTAATTCGTAATTTCTAAAATAAGCCGGAAGTAAATAAAAATAAACAACTTTTATTAATAGTATATTGTTTTATTAGGAGTAAAAGAAGTACTTTTTGTGGCGAGCATGTAGGTTTGTGGGACGAGCTCAGCGAGTACAGTGGATACATACGAGCCACAAAAAGTTCTTTTACTCCGAATAAAACATGCTATTTTTACACGACTCGCATTCGAACGCTGCTCAGAAATCGGTCATAAAATTTGCGCCTACGACGAGTTCTATGAGCGGGAATTTAAAATAAGTCAATCGTGTTACAACTGAATTTGACTGGTGAGGTACTTAACTGACTTCTGCAGTGGAGTGAGACAGAGAAAAAACATAATTAGAAAGAAACAGAGATACCCCCTTATACTCCCCCACACTCTCCATAAGTTTAGCCAGAAACATGGCGTCGTAGTTGCCCCTTGACAATACACAATACAATGTTGGTGTATATTGTGTTGCTAAAATGCATTTCTACTCCGCCTTTCTAATCCTTCTCAATGCAAAGTCTAACCGATTTATTTCGGAAATGCACGAACGTGACCATAGAAACAAGGAACAAAAAAATGACTTGTAAAAGCCAGTCAAGCATCACATAAGGCTGTACTTTAATGACGTTTGAAGAAAAAATATTTTTTAATATCTTCCATTATTAGTAAATTAAACGAAAAATTAAGCAGGGATACAGGCAGCCATGATTTTTTAAATGGAAACTTGTACTTTTTGCATTTTTCGTTCGTTTAAAATAATCAACTTTTTTACGTTCTGTATTTCACTTTAAGTCAAAACCTTTAAAAAAAAGTTGATTATTTTAATTAAATAAATATTTTAGTTATTAAAAAATATAAAAAATTTTTGAGTTAAATATTAATACATACATAAGTTGATTATTTTTAACGAATGAAGCGAATAATACACAGTTTTCATTTAAAAATATGTCGCCCATTGCGGATGATGGTAATGTTTTTATTTTCCATACCCACTTGTCACTTGTTCGCATATCTTTTGATCGGTTAAGTTTTTAATTTTGCAAGATATTAAAAAATGTTTTAATAAAAGTTATTTTTTTAAAAGACCTTTCGAGAAATGAGAAATACCATATTCGACATAGGTTACCGTTTAAATTTTCAAAGTACTTCCGGTTTGGGTTACTTCGGGTTTGTTTCGAAAATTACGAATTACACCAAGATATTCTATAGGTTCACTTTGGTTCTCGAAATAATGAGGTGGTACGGGTGGTCTGGGACACCCTGTATATTATGAATTTTTAATTTCTAACAGCTTTAAATTATTAAAATTTTCTGATTTTTTATCCAATTTCAATTATTTGAACTAAATCTTTAATTTACTAGAATTTATTTGCGTCCCCATTAAGATAATAGTTATGAATTTATTTTAGAAGAAGCGCCTAGGTTTAAATAATTTTTTTGTATTTTATTTGCTTTTCATTATTTGTATCAAGCCCTATATTCACAAGATTAATTTAAATTAAACAATAACATCATCAAATTTGAATACTATATGGTGCATAGTCATTATCTAACCAACTCCACAATTATCTCCTTAATCATTGTAATTGACATTGCCATAGTGAAAACAATAATAATTGAGCTAGCAAAAAAGGTCCCACCCCATTTACCAGCTCCTGATATAAATACATAATATATCATACAGTTTGCTCCGGCATCTCATATAAAATTCATCCAGCGGTTTACATACTGCATTACTAGTTTCGAGATTTTTTCGTGGTCGCATTCGAGGCAAACTTCTCATATTTACTACCGGAGCGAAGCTCAATAATTTCTCCACACAATCGCAGCGAAAAGGTTTTATAAAGCAGATGGGTATCCCAAATTTCATAAATGCATTGCTCAAATAAATAATTTGAAATTTAATTTATTACAGATTAGTTTACTCTAAATTTTATTCGAAAAATAAACTTCTACGACTGAGTGTAAAATTCAAAAATATCTCTGTTGATCTATATTTCTTTTACATATTTTTCTAACAAACCATTAAAAATTTAATGTCCTACAGATTTATAAAACGATAAATTGGAAGAAGTTAGTATGTAGTCTATATACGATGGTAGAGTTTAGAGTTTAGGCATAGGCCATGTCAGAATTCGCGATTAAACTCTTGGAAGGTGAAAGGTGACATATGACAAATCATTAATATGATGAAATCAAATTTAAGAAGATTTCCTTATAGGTTGGTGTATTTTATTAAACTGGTTCATTTAGAAAATTATTTTTTGAAATTAGTATTACACATAAAATTCTGAAAAAAAAAACAATAAGTGTCTTACCCCCGATATTATCAAAAATTAGGGTCATAAAATTTTAAATGACGTTTTTAATTTGACATAGGTATATAGTATTTTCTGGAAGTTGGATATAGTTTAAATGACGTTCAGCTGTAAAGTAGACTATAGATATATGTCAAATTAAATCTCATTGAAAATTAAATGACGGTTAAACGTATTTGATAATATTAGGGGTTAACCTATTAAATTGCTTATAAGTAGTTTTGGTGTTAAACCATGATTTTTAGTAGTATGTATTTAAAAAATGAAGCTGGAGATGAAAGATGTTTTGGTAAAAATCTAAAGAATACAAAAGTGTAATTCATGGGGCGCTTTAAAACAGGTTTGCGTTCTTTCGCCATACATCGGATTCTTTGTGAGCTTTTTGTTTCTTATTGCTGAACAGACCTTGCACCAGGCATAGATTTGCGTGAATGCCGCGAACATATGTAAATAGCGCCGCGACGCGCTAGAGTGGGAAGAGTCAGTGCACCAGGAAAAAGAGGAGATTATTTGTTTAATTGGGAATTTTATTTTTGAACAGTTTGTTTTTTGGCAAATTTTATCCGCTCGCTCGCGTTGATTAAACTAAATGAAAATAAACGCGCTTATTATTTTTACTTCCAAATGTTTTACTAATTGCATTGATTTTGTTGCATACACTGCGGAATTATTTTGTTTTTGGTAATTTGATTAAAATATTTAGTTAAAAATAATTACACACAAATTAATTACTTAAATTAATTTAATTATCTATCTCAAACTCGGTTCATTCAAAACTTTTATGATATCCTATTTCACAAACGCATACTCACAAATACCTACATGCATGTTTTAATTAATTAGCAGAATATTAGTAACAATGAAAATTATAATTAGATAATTTAAAGGATCCCACACAAAACAATGAGAAAATACTTTAGGTAGATTCCAATCTGTCCCCTGGAAATCTATAGTTCTTAACATGATGATGATCAAATGTCTCAATAGGCACCAACTTCACAAATTCGCTTTTTGATCACAAATCAAGGGCCAAAGTTCAAAAAAGATAATGTAGGTACGAAAACTAGGTACAGAATATAAAAAAAGTCCTAAGACTAATCCTGGATATATGATGGTGCCACTCCAACTTGGAATACTAAACTCAAATTCGGAAACAATGGTACATCCCATCGACCTCGTCTTTGTCTAAGACCTTCAATTTCTACTCTGGCCTGCAATATCTACTCTGGCCTGCAATATCTGCATCAGGTATCATAGTAGCTTCTTGATATTTATTTATTATAGCTTTCGCTATACGGAGAAAATCCCCCAGAATATGAGATATAGGGAAAACATTTGCAAATAATTCAAAAAAAACTTTTCAAGTGGTTATTCGTAGCTTCCACGAACCATGAAACGAGCTTCGTTCGCCTCTTCCGTTGAGAACTGAGGTTGATTAAGAGTAAGCAAAGGAGGCATTAATGTAACTAAAGTAATCCCCATTAGGGTAGGAATAGCATCAGGGTATCCGTGATCAAGACATCTATGGTTGACAACCATGCTTGCATTCCAGCAATATCTATTTGGAAATTTTTTAAGAAGATTTTGGCATCATTGTTAGTGGAATTCGAAAAATAACATTCTGCATATCAATTACACATCCATCTGGAACTACAAACATGGCAGGTTTTAATAAATGTCTATTCTTATGAACACAAAATGGTTTTGTGTTAAAAACTATTGATGCAAAGCTTTGATCTTCTCATATTTAAACAAGTGTAATCATTGTACACTTTTGCTTTCGGTTCTTCAGGTCATTATACAAACGATTTTTATATGGTGTTACATGTGTCTCAATGTATTCTTCCCCCAATAAACCACAGTTTTAAAACTAGCTAGCTATTTTACGTATTATCAATTTTCGAACTTTAAAACTTGATTTGTGAGCAAAAACGAGTTCCTATTGAGCTTTTTGATCACTATAGTTAAACTATCCATTCGTCGGGGTCGAATTGGAATCTACCGATAGTATTTTACGATTGATTTTGTCCATGGTCCTTTTTTTGAAATATCAAAAAAAGGTTTTAATAATTATTTTTTACTTTAATCAATATTATAAATATTTAAATATGCATAATGACTGACAGACAAATCACTCCTAGACTAAAACGGCGGTATTTCGCCCACGCTTACATTCATGTTCAAACTTTTTAAAAATAGTGCTGACCGTGCTCTTCCAACTCATATTAATTTTCTTAGAATTGGTGATACCTAAAAATAAGGCTATAGAAAATGTAGGTTTAAATATTAACATAGTTTCTTACATCTTCTAAAACAAATATTTAATAAAATTAAATGGCGATTAAATAATAAAAATAATTTCCCGTCTTTTAGTTTAATTAAAAAATGTATGATTTTGATACAACCTTGTTCTGGGTTAAATTATTCTGAAAAATATGAAGAAAAGAGTCTATGACTTTTGAATTAAATATACGTGGTGTACTATTCGTGTTAGATTAGGAAGCTTCATTATCAAAAATTCAAAAAAGTAGGGGTTATAGTTACAGCGTTATTTTGAATTCTAGCTAACCTATTTTTCCCATATGCCAGTACACCGGCAATAACGATTTAAAAAATGGGTGTAAAGATGTAAAAATTTATCAGAAAAAGCAAAAAACTATCCTCTTTCAATTGGTAGTAACAAAATAACAGAAATCTTTGACAACATGTTGAAAAAAAAATTCACAAAAATTCTCAAAATGTAAATAATTAAGGGGGTGTTTTTTCCTTGTCTTTAAAAACTATTTTACTATCTCTACAAATGATGAAAGTTTGATTTTTAAATTATTTTCCTTAACTACACAAATCATAGTCAAATTTTCTCCTTCAACTATGTTTAGAATTTAAAGGCTTCTAAATTTCAAGCAATTTTTATATTAAGAAGATAGTCGGTGAAATTAGGTATAGGACTTTGCAATTTAAATTTTGATTTCGTACAAACGCGATAGAAGACGAACGGTTAATTGAAATTGAATAATTCTTTTTGGTGTTGTTTAAGAATTCCATATTGCATCTTTCGACGTTTGTTGTTTTTTGTAATTTTCATTTTTTGTTATACTTAATAGCTGTTGAAAACGTGCAAAAATAGGCAACTTTTAGGTTCAAATTTCAACCTTATAATAAGAGTATTTTTTTAAATTAAAAACGTCGAAAGGTATTTTGTTTAATATACTTTTAAGATAATTTAAAAAAAATCTATTTTATTAATTAGTTTTTAAGTTATCTGCGATGTACAATGTCAATATAAACAGGACCAACTCGTAGTGGCATCTCTTTCGCACAGTTATATCTTTCATTCTCCCATCGCATTTCCAAGGGATAAAGAAATCGGAGTTACACATTTTGCTGACTATCCTCTTAATTTTGGATGATATTGTAATAGGTTTCAAGTTAAAATGAAACAAATTTTTTCCAGCTTCTTTTTATTTGTAGAAATTTTTAAAATTTACCTACTTAGTTTTCATAATAAACTTTGCACTTTTTTAATATAATCAAATGTTAGCTTAAATAAATCTTATTGAAATATCATCTAAAATTAATAGAGAAATTTAATAAAATTATAAACATGTACTTATAAGGTGAATGGGTAAATTTAACAATGTGTTAAGTGAAGGAAAATAATTAGAACCTCAAAACTTTCATGATTTGTAAGAATAATTTAGTTTTAGAAGTTAAAAAAGAACCCCCTTACTTGGCTTTATTTTCAGAAATTGAATAAATAAATATTTTTGTATTTTCAGCTACGAATTTTGTAAAATTCAAAGCAAATATTTCAATTAAAATATTAAGTAGAAAATTTATAAAAATTGAGTTTTTAAATTAATTTTTTATACAAGAAATACATGAAAAATGGTAATAATAATAATATTACTTAAATTTTATTTCCAATAATGTTATATTATGTAATAATGTTATATTTTATTACCTTTTTCACTTCTGCGCGATTTAATTTATTAAAAGTTAAAAAAGCGACAGGTCAGTAATAAATCATAGGTCTTTACGATATAAAAAATCATTTCGCTGGTACAATTTATTAATTTAAGTACAATAAAACATCAAAGAAATGAAAAATTGTGCAAAAAAGGAAAAACTAACGATGATATTTTCATAAAACATTAAGTTGTAAAAGCAGATTAAAAGTAAATCCCTGTTGATAGTGGAATTAATGCAAAAGTGTTATTTTACGAGTTACTTCAATTATAAATTATTTTCTAGTAGTTTAATTTCGAAATGGAAATATTAAGTAAATACAAGAAGCTTTGGAAGACAAATAATGTAATGTACCGTCTGGAAAGTTATATTTCATATTTTATTCCTTAATGTGAGTAAAACCTTCGTATTAGTAATTTACAGAGAAAAAGGTAAAAATATTAAGTTTCTCGAAAAGCATACGCTTCAAACACATTTTTTGTGACTCACAACGATTATAAGGTTTTTAAAAAAATATTAAATCAATTTTTTAAATAATTTTCTAAGGATGGAAATTTCCGTTAGATGCAAATTTTACTAAAATAAAAAAAACATAAATTTTCTCAATTTGAGCACTAAAGGTATTTAAAAGCAAGTATTTCGAGCTTTGCTTTGATCATTTTTTTTACAATTAATATAATAAATCACAAAATTTCTTAATTTTGTTTGACTGAAAATATATAGTGAGTCCCACATTTTTTTAAATTTAGTATATGTCATTGTGAATAAAAAACTTCTACGAACTACGAACTTATTTGCAACATTTTAAAAATTTAAAATTTTGTAGAACATCCTATATAATTTTTTTAATTATCATTTTTTATTAAATGTCAAGTATTAAAAAAGCAATAGCATTTTTTATACAGGGTCCGCCAAAAAATGAAAATACCTAAATATTTTTTGAGAAGTATGGAATTTGAAAAAAAAGTTTAAACAAAAATTTATACAATTTAAACAAGCTACCATTTAAACATATTTTTAATATACAGAGTGTTTGGTTTTATAGTGATGCGGCACATAACTTTCGTTTTTTTAATGCAACATCCTGTTAATTTGGGATTCTACGTTTAATTTGAGTAAAGTTTCCAAGAAATCATTTTTTTAAATAACTTGTTCTCGAGTTATAAGCAATTCTTTAATGTTTAGTTGGACCATAAAGAAAAGGTATTATTAACTTTTTATAAATGTATAAGAGTTCTAATAAAAGCCAATCCATTTTTTTAAAGTTAAAGTAGCATACATTTAAAATTAATTCATTTATACTTTTGTTTAAACCTTTTTAATTAAAAAAATAGTTATAGGTACTGAATTTCTAAAAATGATTTTTATAACTTTTGAGATTCGTTTTTAGAAAGTATGGATATACAAATTTTCAAAAGGTGTGATAGTGGGACCACCCATTATTTAGATAGAAGATCTTTTCGATTCCGGTAAAACCCAACATGATGTCTCAAGTTTACCTGCTATTTTTGTAACTTTTTAAATTTATTTAAAATAAGCAAGTTTTCAATAAAACCAAAAGTAATATTGATTATTATTTTATCCCATACAACATAGTTTCATTTTTTATTATTATTTTAAGAAATAATGAAATGGCAGAATTTTGGGTACACCCGGTAGATCTAAAGATAATCTGTTTTTCGGCATTACTTCTAAATGGCGGAGGTATCTTTAGGAAGCAATTTGTATTCAAATTATTTTCTATGATCCACCTGTTTTTATCCTAAGTATCCTTTCTTAAAAATAAAGGGGTTGATCGGTAAATGCAATTTATTATTGAAATATAATATTTATGCAACAAGTGCAAAAAGTGGATAATATTCGCAAGCGATGTAAAAATTGTACAACGAGGTCGTAGGTTGAATTGGACAATACGTTAGGTGCAAATATGCTTTTTGTACGAGTTACGTACCCTATTTTTTCTACTATCAATGTTCATCGATCAATGAAAATAATAAAATTCCATAAAACCATGAAATTATTGACAGATGTTGATATTTATAAATTTGTCATTGATGATCAATTGTCAGTGCATGAAGTCATGCTTTTTTTGCTCTAGTGCACAAAATCAGTCATGCTTTTGAGCACTCGAGCGAAAAAGAATGACTTTATGCACTGACAGCTGATCATAAATGGCACAAATTGCACGATCGTAGAAAAATTGAGTTTATAGAAAATTACGTTTATACTTATTTTAGTAATTAGGTTGTATATTTTCATTATCTAAGTATCTTATATTTACAAAAGAAAAAAGAAAAAAGAAAAGCACTTCCAAAAAAGTATATAAATGCCTGGGTATCTCTTATAGGACTGGCAAAACAAGCGTTAATAGTGGAGTCATTGGAAGTAAGAAAACGTCTGTATTTTAAGAGAGGGTATTATATAAAAATGAATATTTAAAAGTTTGCGAGTCCATGAAAGTGGCAATATTTTTAGGGAGAAAAGGGGTTTGTAGGAAAAGAGGAAGGGCGACTGGTTTCGTCGCGTAATTTGGTACTAATATGATCAATCTGTTCCCGTTTAGAAGTCGGAGCACGCTCCCGCTATTCTCCAACAACTTCTCACTTCTTGGTCTGGGGGCGGCGGGGTTAACCAGCAGGCGAGAAGTCTAGGGGTCGACACCAGAGGGCAGGCATTAGGACAGAGCGGCAAAGATGCGGTCGCGTTAAAAAAGTACGTGTTCTAGAAGTTATATTAAAAAATAGCAACGAAGAATAAACATTAAAACTTTAAATAACCTAATATAAATTATTGGAATAATGGAGAAAATTACTGACAACACATAAATTTTAAAATCGTCAACAAGAATTATAATCTCATTAGTGAACATAAAGATTTCTGATGGCTAAATTTAAAAGAACAAACGACTATCATCAATTAAATATTTATAAGTAGTATTCATATGTATATCCCAAATTATATCCGTAAAGTTTTACCTACAAAGTAAATAAACAAAATAAATAAAAGTCGATGAAATGTTTGATGCTTTAATTTTTAATGAGAGTTTGTAATTTATGGGGATCAAATAAATAATTAGGTTTAAATAATTGAAAGGCGAATTTGATCTTTATTTGCTAGATTTTATGAGCATTTTAAATATTCAAGAACTAAACTTGAATAGATATTTATTTGTGTGTTCGTTATTATTATTGATTATTAATTTAAAAATTATTCACTAAAGTGGATTTTTGCAACAAACAAAAGTTTAAGCATACAGTCACGTCTCTTGGTCATATCCGTTGTGGTGCCAATATACCAGATATCATAACACCCTAAATATTCAGGAGTGGTGCTCCGCTATGTATGTATGATATCCCAGCCATCTTTATCCCGGGCCGTTTCTACTTTATTTATGATGTGAAACAAACTGAGAATAAATAAAGGACCCCGAAAATACATGTGTACTTTTAAGACGACATGGGGATTTTAAAATCAGTGCAGTGCATTAAGTTTTAAACGAAACATTTCTTCGAAATTAAATCCTAAATATTTTAGTAAAGTTTTGGAAAACTTCCTGTCGTAAATTTGGACCTGTAATTTTTATTTATATCATTAAAACTTATGTCCTTACTTTAAATATGCGATTATTATAAATAAGGCAATTTAGAAAAAATAATAAAATACATCATTAATAACTTTCTTTCTTCTTGCGAATTTACTTAAACTATAGATTAAATTATTTTCTTCGCTATCTAGTATTTTAAAGCTATACTGGGTCATTGGTAAAAGTATTTATTCTTTTAGGAAAAGATTTGTGCAATTTCATATTTTTTATATAAGCGAATGGTATGGTTGGATTTAATGCAAATTAGCTCTTTCTTCTTAAACCAAACTAGTAACAGATCATCTGAATATTTGATGGGTTTTTTGCTCCGTCTTTGGGTCTATGGTGTAAAGCTTCGGAGGAACCGCAGCCTTAAAGGTAATTGTACTCTGTGCCCGGTACAGGTCCTTTACAGTATAAAGGGCAACATATAAGGAGTACCGCAAAGTTTTTATTCATGATGTAAAAATTATTCTATAGTTGCCTTGATAATCAAAGTCCCAAATATAATGCAGTTTTACAAGCAGAAATTGATTCTAATCCATAATTGACGATTCAAGACTTATCTGACAGATCTTGGTGCTCCTGGTCAGTAGTACAAAAGCATATGAAAATCGTATCCAAGTTCTGGAGAGAAGGTGTCTGTGGAGCACATGAACTCACAGAAAACAATGAAGTGGTTAGTGGTTCGCAAAAACGTAGGTACATCAATAAAAATAAAACATTTTACTGACCCTTTTTTAAAACAAATTATTACTGGTGACGAAAATGGATTCTTTATGATAACAGAAAACGAAGTAAACAGTGGTTGTCACCCAATCAGAAAGCTAAACCAACTCTAAAACCCGGTTTAACCAAACGAAAGGTATTGCTGAGTATTTGGTGGGACTATAAAGGAATCATTGATGTTTACCATGGACAATAATTGGATGGAAGGAAATAACTTAAGCAGAAAATGACCATAAATTGTGAATTGTGAAATTATTCTACAATGCAACAATGTAAGATATTGCACTCTCAGACTATCACTTATTTCGGTCACTGAAACACTTTGTAGGAAATAAGATACTTGAAGATGTGAGTAATGTTAAAATGATCCTTGCAAAAATTTTTCTTCTAAAAATCAGCACTTTCATAAATGTAGAAACTTTTCTCTTCCTGATAAATGGCAAAGTAGATCAGGATGGAAACTATTTTAGTCAATACAGTAAATATATTCTTTTGATTTGATCTTATTTTAATAATGCCAAATAAACGAAAAAAATACCTACTCCTAGTTTCGAGTTACTGCATAGCCTTCAAGGAAGATCTCCATAAAATTTTCCCCATGTGCTGGTTTACAGTCATGTGTCCTGTGAGTAGTACTGTGACAAGTTTGAGCTATGTTCTTTCTCCTTAGAGACAACGACTCAGCTGATTTATTGTTGGAAGGTCTGTTGCATATCTCCTTGCTGTGATTTTATCCTCTAATAGTTTGCCAGTATTTCAGTGCGAATCTATTGCTTAGATAGTATGCGATCAAGGAGTAAGCTGGTTTACACCGGACCTTAAACGTATGCGTGAACAATTACAGTATATGAATCAACTTTATAATGATTTTAAACTTGAGGCTGTAAAGAATAATTATAGACCTTTGAATACGCTGAAAGTTAACAACCAAAAGATAAACAGGAATTTCATTGAAAATTCACCAAACCGAAATAATGCCATGTGGAAAGTAGTGAATAAGCATAGTCAATCTAATACACCCATTACTCAGACAATCGATATAAATGAAATTAATGCTTATTTTGCCAATATTTCGAGTCAAATAAGCCTGAAAATACCTAAAACAGATCCTGTGAGAACTTGTTTCAGGATATCAGAATTTTCTCTTATACAAAAAGAATACAGCAGGATATCAGGAAATACCTAAAGTCAATTAAAATCAAACATACTAAGGATGTATTTGACTCATCTATAAATGTTGTCAAAAAACTATTAGTTGCATTATCGAGCCTACTAAAATTATTAGGATATGTTTTACTGCAGGTATTGTCCAAAACTGATTAAAAATAGCTGCTGAACAGTTCGGTTTTCGTCCAGACTTTAGCACAAAAGACACTATTATAAGCTTTATGCAAATGCTATTCAATATTTTGAAGAGAGAAAATATTAGGCGTTTTATTGTGTTTCTCCAAATATATTGCTAAGATAGCTAGATAGATTAGAATAGATATGAGAGCGATTGGCTACAATTGGGCCTTACCGAACTGCGACCAATATGATCTTTTGTTCAAGCCTAACTCTAGTGAATTCTGGGATGTCTGAATGCCTAATAAAGCTAATTAGATAATAAGGAGTCATAGTTTGGATTTCGTCTGGAATTATTGTTGTCCAGCGAAGTGATCAAAGCTGATGATGCGAGCAATTACTTCGTATTGCATTAATCTCTGTCTGCTAATACTCATCCTTAAACTTTCTCCGTAAACACTCCATCCAGTTATACCGTTGTTCTTAGACACATTGGTGTACCACGAGAGGCTTCCAGGGCGGAAATCCTGAATGATTTGATCCGTGGCTCTTCGTTCATTTATAATTACCTCGAAGGGTTTTTCTGTATGTACTGTAGGAGTAATTGAGTCTGTCTATATTTTTGGAATGGAACTCCTTCTTCTTTTCAGTTTTATGTGTCCTGCCGTCTCGCGTAGACCGGGCAGTCTTTGGATTTCCATCCTTACCTAAATTGCAATTACTAAATGTAATGGAGATAAGTCCAGAAGGGTCTGCATAGCAGCCGTGGGCTTTGGTCTTATGGCCCCCTTTATACCAAGCAAGCAACTCTTTGTATTGTGCTCAGTCTATTTTATTATTAGTTTATTTTTTTTAACTTTAGATGCCAAGTTTTATACAAATTGCTACCTTTTGACTTAAATTAAGTATTGAGATGGATATATAATTGGAAAATACACCTAAATTCAAATTTTAGTTTAGACATATGAAAAAATATATGAGCAGTATTAATAACTTAATCTAATTTATTACGATTTAATCTACCCACGCTGCGAACCTCACTGAAATACTCGCAACCTACGCCGAAAAAGATTAAATTATGTTCTGAATTTATAATATTTCAAAAACTGATTTGATACCTGTTAAAATCCGAAAATAGAGTACAAGCATCGTAATTTAAAAGCTTAATGAACTTTATACTTTTAAATCAGGTCGCAGAATAATTTGGTGCTTGTTGTTTAACTAAAATGGGCGCACTTGTTGCTTTATCTCGAAATGAAATCCATTACGCTCGCAAATTCATTAAAGGCACTTTGTTAGCTGCACTCGCTCTGTTTGTGAAATCGTTAATTTAAATTTACGTGCATCAAACACCTCATTTAACGAAATTCATCCAGAATTATTTTATTCGTGTCGGCATGGGCTGCTTAGTATGGAAAAGGCGCGCGTGCCATTTGTACGATTATCCCGCCACTTAGGCAATAGTCTAACATTTAAATAGGGGGTTAAAAACGCCGGCTTATCTCTAATCCATCATAACTTTTCAACGCTAAGATTCGCATTTAAAACGCACTTTAAAACATCAATTTATCTTTTAGTGGTATTTCTTATAAAAATGTAAAGCGTTTCGTTTGTGGCTCGGTTATTTTCGCATAACTTTTTATGTCCGGCCCTTATAATCAATTTGCAATTCCTTTTTAGATTTTGTACTTGATACCGTCAAACTTGCTTGGATTGGAATGTTATCTTTGAAGCGATAACTTCTTGCTGTATGGGCGTTAGATAAGAATAATCAAGTCTAACCCATCTTATTTATATGCAACGGTACAGAACTTATGTGTAAATACACCTACTCGAAAGACAAGTTTATCAAAGTGATTTCCCATAATACACGGTAGCACATTACTTAATTAGACCCGAAATACGGACTAATTACTTAAGATAAAAGTTTCTTCCTTTCTTTTAAATTTTTAATAATTATATGTAGGTAAAACAAAAAACTATAAATCTATTTTCACATAAAATTATATTGGTTGAAAATTAACTGTGCTCTACTAATCGAATCTGGTACATGTGTGGTATTCGGCTCAGTATGACACATGTTCAGGGTGTAACAAAAATAATGCATATCTGTAATTTTCGTATAAATAATGAACATCAGTAAAATATAATTGTTAATTTTAAAAGAAAGATTTATATAAAAGTCAAGGAGAGTTTAAAAGTTGTTTATGGATTGAATAAAATTTTTGAATGTAACAATTGTGCTATTTTAAGGGTATAACTGCATAAGAAACGCTTTGGTCGTAAATTGAACTTGAAATTTTATTATGCACAAGATACAATTTTATAAATTTTAAATTCGAAATATTCTTGGACATTTTCTAAATCAACTTTGTAAATAAATTGAAACCCAATAATATTGCAAAATGAAGCACAAAATTAAACATTTGGGATTGATTTATTTTTCCTAGTGATATTAATTGCTATCCCAAATCATCGTCAAATCGTTTACACAAAATTAAACATTTTAGAACTCCAAGTGAAAGTAGAAAAAATAAGCAAATAGTAACAAACACAAATATTTTTTGGTACAGTACAGTGCCGGGTTTTCGACGCCCAATATTGGGATCCTTTTAGTTGTCGGTTAAATTGGGGTATTCTCATATTTTTGTGTTTATTAATTATTTTTTACTTGTCATTTTTAGTTGGTTTTAGCCAAAATATTGTAAATAACTCTAAATTTCCTTTTTTTGTTTATATTTTTTTAAAACATTCAAGTTTCTCATTTCTAACCACAACATTGTTAAAATGTTTTAAATGAGATATCAATATCTACTACATAAAATATTAAGATTCAACTTATTTGTTCTTCTGAGAGACAATATTTTTCAGCAGATTTAAACTAAGTTTTTTTTTTTCAATGAAGCAAAATCCTTGTAATTTTATTTTACATTTTTTTATAAATTTTTTTAGTTGCAAACTTGACAACAAGTGAAAATGACAGTTTCTTTTGAGGTAATTAATCAGCTTAAAAACGTTTTCCCGAATTTAACTGATTTCATATCATTTCAAATAAACAATATATGAATGTTAAAACTTTGAAAATCCTGCACCTTGTATAGGAAGAGAGGTGTATGGGTAAAAAAAGTAGGGCAAAAACTGTAATTGTGTTAAGACGCGTCCACATCTGAGCACGTACGGGTATTAGGCAAGGCGAGGCAATGCTTTTTCTCATATCCTTTTGGTGCGACGCAGAAACAGAAACGAGAAAAAGCATTGCCTCGTCTTGCCTCGTTCCCGTATATGCTCAAATGTGGACGCGCCATTAGAGAATAATTTGGATCAAGAATACAATAAACCTTAAACAAAAATGGGAGAATCTAAAAAAAGTATTGAAAAAACAAAACGCCAATTCATCCACTTGAATAAAAAAGGAACAAAAATTAATTCTAAATTAATAAAAAGTAAACAGAACAACTATGGACAAAATATTATAACTATAAAAAATCCTGATGACTTATATTATTGATTTCTTTTTGTAATTACCTTATAATTTAGAAGGTTAATTGGACTGTATTTATGTGTATCTGATATTTAATGAAATTTTCAATATTTTATTTGTACTAAAATAAATAATTTCATTGAGAAAAAATCAGATTGAAAACTAGTATTATTCTATACTTCATTTTTAAACTAGGAGGAGTGACAGAGAGTGACAGCGAAGGACAACTTACACTATAAAAGTTACTAGAATAATAACCAAACAGGTTTTGCCAAGAATTTTAGGTTATTTTGACTTTTTAATGACAAAATATTAGTAGGAGAGCTGACCGCACTAAAGTCTCCCTCATATAACAAAGGTAGGTTTTTTGTTAAATCGCTTATTTTTTATGTACTCTAGAGTGTGCAATTTTTTTATGTACTGAAACTTGTCCCTCATAAAATATAGCTCAACATTTGTGTCAGTCGATGAAGAGTCTTAAGCAAATTAATATAAAAATGTGGTGCCACCCCCAAACCTGACAGGAACCGAGGCAGCAACACGAAACTGGGAATAATTTTCAAAAATAGGCAACCACTTTTACGGACGTCTCGTAATGTCTGGTAATTTTTTAATACTTCGCTCATCTTTCAGCACATAAAAAAGGTGGCCTAGTCCTGAGTACATAAAAAACTACCGATTCAACAAAAAACGTATCTATGTTATATGAGGGAGACTTTAGTGCGGTCGGCTCCTGGACTATGTATACAGAGACATAATTAAATTCCCCACATACAGGGTGATTCAAAACTATTCCACATCCTCTTAAGGGCAGAGTCCTCACATGAAAATAAGAAGAAAAGGTCGTAAAAACATATGTCCGATCTCGCTTCATAAGAGAGCTACAACCTTTTAAAGGTTTTGTCAATCAGTAGGTTTTTGTTCGTTTATTTCAAAACAAATTAAAGCAGAGTTTTGAAATTTGGTATGAATAGTGTTAGGATACGTTTTCTGGAATTTTCAAAATTTGTGCATGTTTTAAAAGTGTAGATCTAAGGAGAGTTAATGTTAAAAATGGTCATAACTTTTTTGTAGATAACTTTTTCAAGATTTTTTTTATAAATTAATATTTCCCATTTAATTCTCAACAGAAAAGATGCTCTTATTTAAAGTCGGTATAATGCGCCGTTTTCGAAGAAAATGCATTTTATTATTTTATTGATGGTCAACACAATTAAAATTTAAAGAAATCATATTAGCCATTGATTATTTTATTGTATTGTATTACCCAAAACTGTTTAAGAAATTGATAAAAATCACGAAGACGTATCCTAACAATTATTATTCATACCACATATCAAATCTGTTAATTTGTACTTCAAGTTTTGAAATAAACAAAAAAAAACCTGTGTACTAATAACACAATTAAAAGCGGACATATGTATGTTAATATAAACTTGTCTTCTTATTTTTATAAGAAAAATCAGTCCTTAAGAGGATGAGGAATAGTTACGAATCACCCTGTATGCAAATACATTAGTAATTCAAGTGTTATGATTAATATTTTGAAATTATATGTCAAATCTCATCCAAAATAATTATCCAGCATAAATCTCGTTGACTGTCAACGAATCAGGAATGTTAATTTTTGACATTTTAGCGCGTGAAATTTAAAACACTCCTCTTAGTTAAAAAATGAAGTATATTACATATGCTATTAGGAATCAATTTTTTGTTTAGTATTGGATTTTTCTGGATTTTAATTTCTTTTTTGTAAGCCCTTGTTAAAGTAAAACTATTGACATTTGATTTATTTTTTTGTCCACGTAGTCCAAGTTTTATTAGTCGGTTTTATTTTGCCATCTTTATAAATTGATGTATAAAAATTTACATTAAATAATCTAAAATTTTAAAATCTAAATTCAAAAAACTACAAGACATGTTCTTCATTAATGACTATTTTTACGTTTGATTTATTGTCGCTTGTGCATTTATAAAAAAATATTTTAAAACCATTTTTTTCAAATTAAAATACACGATTTTATTTAGAAAACTGCGAAAATTCAAAACAACTTTAATTTAAAAATATACATACAGGGTGTCCCAGAGCACTCGTACCACCTATTTATTTTGAGAACCCTTTGTCGTAGATTGATGAGAAAAAAAATTATCACCAAAATGAACCAAAAGAACCTTTTGGCGTAATTCGAAATTTCCAAAGCAAACCGGAAGTACCCGAAACCTAAAGTAACTTTGGAATTTTAAATGGGTCGAGTATGGTATTGTTGGAAAGCTCTTTTAAAAAGAAGCAACTTTTATTAAAAATTATTTTTAATATCTTCCATAATTAACAAATTAAACGAAAAAAAAATATGCTAACAAATGACCTCTTAAATGATCTCTTGAATTCTGGAAAAATTAAAACGTTACCATCATCTGCAATGGGTGAGAGAGAATTTTTTAAATGGAAACTCTTTTTTTTAATTTTTTGCTTTTGCGGGGGCAAATAAAAAAGAGGTTAAGTTTTTTTCGGATGTTGCTGATTTTAAATGATTAATAAACACTAAAGGTAAAGGTGAATGATTCAACTCCCAACTTTTCATCATTTGCAGCATTTTATAGTTTGTCGAACAGACTGTTCAAAATACCCATGTCCTTGAACAGCTTCGCCAATGAAGTACAGATGATTAGAGTCATAGGTAAAAATAACAATTTCCCAGACTACATTATTAGGAAAATAATATTCAAAACTCAACTGAAATTGTTATATGTAAATTCATATTCTTCCACACCATCCCAAGAAATGAATTACAACAAATACTTTTCACTCCCCTATCTGAACTCAGCTTCTGGTAAGTTGTCGAGGCTGTTCAAGGAACATGGCGTCACTATCTCGTTTAAGACCAACAACTCTCTTAATTCAATTAAAAATAACAAGCAAAACGAGTCTGACACCCAAGCTAGCGGTGTGTACAAATTATTATGTGGTGACTGTGCAGGGGAGTACGTGGGACAAACCAGACGCCCTTTTATTACTAGGTTTAGGGAACAAACGCAACAATTAGGTTAAAAAGACCCAATAAATCTAATTTCGCAGAACACATCATTGACAGTAAACATAAATTTGACATTAACAAGGACTATAAGATCATACATAAAACAAGTAGTAATAGGTTAGACAATCTTGAAAACCTGGAAATCCTCAGGAGTGAAATCAACAACGAAACTATAACCCTAAACGTACAAGTTGACTGTGAACCCTGTAATTTTTTGAAACATCTCCTGATGATTAACGATGGATCTGCCCCACGCACTCTCCCTACTACTTGACTTTTGACCTGTGACTAACTTTGTGACGACTTGTATCTCACAATTGTCCATATTTTACATTTTATCCTGTATTGCGTCTTGTAATGTCAAAAGTTTTTATTTATTTAAATTCTCTACTGCGTCTTGTAATGTCAAAAGTTTTTATTTAACTAAATTCTTTATATAGTTTTTAATTATTTTAATTATTTGTATGAACGCATAACTGTATTTCTTGTTCTTGTTAAATTTTAACGCGGTCTGGTGCCTTTATGTTCTTTTTTAAAAATTTTTAAACACCTAGTACATGAATTTATTGAACATGTTGTACATTTTCTTAAGCACTCTATGATCGCGCAGCTCCTCATTCTGTGATTGATATAACCTACAACATACAATGTGATCTCGCCGAACTGTGATAAATCTAGTCGAAAATATTTTAATTAAATGTAATCTTAAGTTTTAATCGTTTTAAATTAATGTATGTTTTACGCCCTAAATGTTATTAACAATATTTTTTACATCATTCTTTAGTGGTAAGTTAGATGTTACACCTCGATCTTAAACATTTGACTTCAATTATAATTAATTTTTAGTCGTTAGCCCTGTTGCATGGGCATTCATTTAAACTATATATATAAAGCCTAGTTGCTTAGGCATTCCTAGACAATAAGCCTAGTTGCTTAGGCGCACCACAACATTCGGCCTGGTTTGGTTGGGCACTCATTAGAAAGCTTAGTTGCTTAAGCGCTCACCTTTAGCCTAGTTGCTCAGGCGCTCACCTTTAGCCTAGTTGCTCAGCCGCCCACTTTAAGCCTAGTTGCTTGGGCGTTCATAGCCCTATCGATCACAGTATGAGGAGTACCAGATTGCGTTAATACACCTATAAATTGTTAATGGTAAGACCTTTCCATAATTTACTATGTTAAGTTTAACCATTGTAAAAAAATGTTTAGTGCCTGATGATGCCCTTATGAAGGCGAAACTAGAAAAAATGAAAAGTTGGGAGTTGAATAATTCACCTTTACCTTTAGTAATTACTCTCCCAAATCATCGTCAAGTTCTCGATTAATAAACACCTCATTTTAGAACCAATCAAAATACGAGATTGATTTGTCTTGTCCAATAATATGACGTTTATACTGAATAATGTCAGAGATGACATATTACAGCGACAAAAAGCTACCTATATTTTATGAGCGAAAAACATCCATGTCCATACGCGTATTTTTCGCTCATAGAATGCAAGCCCCTCCTTCTTTTAGCTGCTTTCGTTTTTTCATAGCGGCTTTCGTTTTCGTGTGTTTGTTAGAGCAGCTTTCCATATGCTTCATCCGTTACTTCAAAAATCAATACATTTGAAATATGAAAATTAAATTGCACCATCCTTGTTGTAAAAAGTTGTAAAGTTGTTAATTATTAAAATGTATTAAATTAAAAAGGACAAAAACCGTTTTGGAAGTACACACTACACATTATTTGAGGTTAACAATTTTTTGGCACTATTGTGAAAGCAGCCCGTAATACGACAGTGCTAGTAAAATTGATGTTATGCATAGAGCATTGCATATGTGAACAAAACTTTTGAGTTGTTTATTAATCTCCCTAAAATAAACTCGAGGTTGAGTTTTTTCCAGGATGTTGTTGCTTTTAATCAACTCAAGTTTGGTTGTCCCTCTGGTAACAACTATCGAATCAAAGATCATAGAAAAAATCGCTCCAGCTACGATGTCACGCTTTTTCATGACCAAACTTTCGGTAAAGATAACTTTTTTTATTTTTTAATTAAAGGGAAATACATAACCTAAAAAAGTTGATTATTTTTAACAAACGAAGCGAACAATGCCAAAAATACAAGTTTCCATTTAAAAAATGGTAATCGCCTCTACCCTCACCCATTGAGGATGGTGGTAGTTCGTTCATTTTTTCCCTAATTTAATTTGTCACTTTTTTACTTTTATTTTTTCGTTTAATTTGTTAATTATGTAAGATATTAAAAAAATATTTTAATAAAAGTTGTTTCTTTTTAAAAGACCTTTCCAACAACACCATACTCGACCAAGATTTCCATTTAAAATTCCAAAGTTACTTTAGGTTCATTTTGGTGATTTAGGTTCACTTTGGTAATAAAATTTTTTATCTCATCAATGTACGACAAAGGGTTCTCGAAATAAAGTGGTGGTACGGGTGGCCTGGGACACCCTGTATACTACAATTTTCATTAGTAAAAATGCACTAAACGTTTTCCAGTTCTACTTTGTTTAAACTCGACCTGCAGCCTTCTTCTTGGGCCGGTCGAAAAAAAAAATAACTAATGTTATGTTGATGAACATAATCTACAATATGCACTGTGATCTCGTACAACTGTGATATATCTAGTCAAAAATATTTTAAATTAATGTAATCTTTAGGTTTTAATCGTTTTAAATTAATACATGTTTCATCGTCTAAATTTTCCACCCAATATTTTTAATCAATCGTAGTGACGATAACCTAGTTGTGTGGGCATTCAATGAAAAAAAAAACCAAGTTTATAGCCTAGTTGCTTAGGCACTCCAGGAAATAAACCTAGTTGCTTGGGCGCTCCATAATATAAACCTGGTTGATTAGGCGCTCACTAATTAGCCTAGTTGCTTAGCCGCTCACTAATAAGCCTAGTTGCTTGGGCGCTCCAGAAAATTAGCGTAGTTGCTTAGGCGGTCCTTCTCAAAGCCTAGTTGCTTAGGCGTTCATAGTTGTTTAGGCGTTCCTTATTACAGCCCTATGATCACAGTATGAAGAGTAGCAGATTGCGTTACTATGTCTTTTTAAATACAAATTGTTAATGTGCCTGATGATGCCCTTATAAAGGCGAAACTAGTAGCACTACATATGAAATAAACATTTTATATCGTTGTAAAAGTTGAGATTTGAATTATTCACCTTTACCTTTATTAATTACTCTCCCTAATGATCGTCAAATTCTAATCTTTAATATACATTTACCTTACACCATTGTTCCCAAAAAATGCATGTATAATGTCAAAAAACTATTTTGGTACGTACTAGCGAAAATATATAAGTTATAGCCATATTTTGAAAATCGCATGCAAAATTCAAATGATTGTTAACGAATTATTAATAAAAGAATAAATCTCTACAACTTTGTGCATTTAACCGACTTTCTACTTCCAATAATAGGAAAAATACCCATGCAGTCTAACGTCCCGTGAGACACCCTGTATATCGCAATACCATTTAAATTCATGTTTAATAGGCAGATTCTGGTCAAAATTATAGACCTTTAAATAGAAACATATAAGGTGTCCATGGAAATTGTTCATTACAACCCACATAACAAATTTTAATTTAAAGGCCTTTAAACTTAAATTATTTGACCAGAATCTGAGTAGAAAACATCTATAAATATAAAAAGTTAAAATAAGTTTGTCAAATATTTGGTTAAATTAAAATGATTTACTGACGGTAAAATTAAATAACTACATGTGGATTTTCAACTATCTGGTGATGATTTTTGTGAAATTCGAGTATTTCCTATAATTTTTATAAAAAGCAACAAATATAATCAAATAGTCTTAAGTATACTTAAGGACCACCTTGTATTTTGCATTAATGAGGAAGAAAAACGAAAAAAATAATTGATATTTTTATATCTTATATTTTAGAAATCATAATTATAAATAAGTTGTTTTTTGTTTCAATTCGATACGCAAATATTAACGTAAATATAAGCGTTTAAATTTTAAGAAAATTAGCCCAGCCGCTTCAACTACGCGATCTATTCTGACGTCATTTCTTCCGAACGCTGGCGTTGATTGTTTGTAGACGTTTTTATAGTTATTATCTTTTAATACTCTGATAAAATATTACTATTAGTTATTAATTAAAGTAGGAGAATTATCTATTAATTTAAAATTTACATCTTTATAATTTTTTACTTATGAAATTTCACTTTAAATGTTATACAACTTTAGTGTGGTTTTTTTACAAGTGTGTAGCGTTTCAAATTAAAAATTTGAAAGTTAATTATTTTGGGTTGTAGTATAAAGAAATAAGAAAAAAATAAAAAAAATTCAAGGCAGTACGACTTTTATTCAAAAGATATGAATTTTTATATAAAATATGGCTTTCTAACAAATGAGTAAAGGTGTATTGTAAAAAATTCATATTTCGCTTAATAACTAAAATTAAAAAACGAAAATTCGTACAGATAAGTTTGTAAACATTATCGATATTATCTTATTAAATTTTTTAAAATTTAATTATTTTTTAAGGTACATTACCTAGAAAAATTTAGTTTTGTTTGAGTTTTTAAGGTGTAAAATTTTTTTGGGGGGTGTAGAGGGCAAGTGACCCCCTACATTTCATCTATTTTCTATTATCTTTCATTTGCGGGGTCGATTTTGAAAAGATTCGAAAAAATATTTTTTGAGATATTTTTAAGGCTTAAAATTTTTCATGGAAATCAATTTTTGTTGTTATAAAAGTTAGCGATTTCAAATTTTTAACAAAGGTAAACATTATGGATAGACGCGTTTTAAAAAATATTTGGTTAAAATCGGTTAAACAGTTTTATTGGAAAAAATTGGCAAAGTTTTGGCAAAATTTTGGTACAAATACGGGCCTGGACGACGTAATTTTATACCAAAAATTAAAATTTTCAGGGAATTTGGTGGGGGAGGTAACGGTGCGAATTTTAAGCTATTACTCGTCCCGGCGGTTATAATAGATTAGAAGATATTAATTATTTTGTGAAAAGTGTAAAATTTCAGGCCGCAATTTTGGTTCCAAACGGAGATTTTGCATATTTTTGCTACATTTTCGGCCATAACTCGATAACGAAAGGAGATAGCGAAGTGATTTTTTTTGTCGTAAAGTGGACCGTGAAAGCTTTCAGAAAATGTACATTGCGTTAGGGTAGAATAAAATTTGAGGGACTGATTAAACCGAAACTCGAATAAAAATGCGACTTTTTTAAATGAGATCTTAAAAAATTTAAGATTTCGTTGTTTTTCAAAATTTAAAAAACCCTATGCGTGGGCGGTTTTAATACCAAGAGTAGATTTATCAGAATTTTAAAAAATGAAAATCCGTTAAAAAATAGGCCGACGGGAGCCGCCGACCCCTAAATTCAACATTTGTACGCCATAACTTTTTTACCGCGCAAAAATTAAAAATGCACTATGCTCATTACACCACAAAAATTGTTGTTCTTTGATAATCTGATGTAAAATTGAGAATATTTTAAAAATTGACGGCTGCAGAGGGGGCTGACCAAAGCGCGCGTTTGAGCTATTTTATTAACATATCACTTGGGATTTTTTTTTTCAAGTCCAGGGGTAAAATATAATCGTGCTGATTTTTTCTCGCATAAATAATAAAGAAAGAAGGGAAATATAAAACATTGGAATATTATACACGGTCGGGATCATAAGTTACGAATTTTCAAAGTCTGCGTCGAAAAAGCACTAATTTCAAACTACAAATTCGAGAGCGCCAAAAGTGCAGAAAAAATTAAGATATCAAAAAAAGCGCTCGTTTCCTAATGTAGCGCGGTATTTAGATGACAAATCAAGAAACCGCTTTTTTTTTTTACCTGCTGATCTTCTAATCGAAGCCGCACTTTTGCCGAGCGTATAACCCGCGCGAGGCGACTAGGAAATAATGACGTCACTCAGCTCGCAAGGAAAAAAAGTAGCGACGCGCTATTTCATAAACTTTGTTAATTAATTGCGAAGCCATTTTAAGTCTAGACCAAAAATTCAAATTGCAAAATTCAAGTTAAAAGGTACTCTTTTATATAAAATTATAAAAAAAGAATGGTTTACAGACTCATTATACATGTAATTTAAACAGCAAATAAAGTAAATGGATATTTAAATAAAAATAAAGCAATAACCTGAAAATTACCTCATTAAAACAATAATATTTCCGTAAACATTTTTTTTAATATTTAACAGCTAACATAGCTTTTAAATGGTAACCGTGCATACGGCCTTAACTGTATTTTAATTATTTAGATTGTTCAGAGGTATACAACCACCCGGAATGTAAGTACTAAAAATAGTTAATACATTATAACCTAATTTCCACAAGACTGCAAGCTGGTTGTAGTGAATTTAATAATGAAGTTGAGAAAGCAATTAAGGATAATGAAATAAATTTTTGGAAAATATTTTTGCCAAAAATGTTGACGAAAAGCTTATTGATATTCTTTAAAATTTATATTGAATAATAAAATTACGTTTGGTAAAGTGCGCCGATGGAAACCGAAAGTAACGCACTCGCAAGGCTTTTACCGCCGGATGAAACATCTCTGTAACCTTTTTAACGGTGCGAACTTTGAGACAAGAGGTGCTCCCCAGCTACTACAATTTGCTTAAATTGGTTTGTTGGATGTTAAACGCTTTCAGAATAATTCCGGATTATTTACGCGACTTTGGCTCCTCCAACTGTTTGGCGACAAATTGAAACATTCTAAGCAAACAAGCGCGACAAATTAAATCACGAAACGTCGAAACAAAAGCAAACATGAACGCGCTTTGTAATTAAACCATAATTATTTAATACCCAAGAAACATTATAAAAATGTGGGCGCGAATTATTGATTTTATTAATTTGCGTTTTGTTTGCAAACGAAGGCTAAATGTAGCTGGAGGTTGTAAATTAAAAGATTAACCAGTTACCAGTTAACCAATACGTCCACAGTTGTTGGTGTAAAATTACGGGAATTAGCGTTAAGATCATGCAAATGTGCTGAATGGAAACTTGCACAGTTAGTATTATCCCCTACTGGTATTTTGCGCGTGTTAAGTAACCACATAGTCCTTTTTAACTCCAATGTATTACTTTATCTTACCATAATGAAACTTGAATCGAGAACTCACCTAAAACAAACAAGAAAATATTAGGACACTACAAAATAGCAATATAACAATTAAAATTAATCTAGTAACTACAGGGTGTCCCAAGATTTAGTTTACAGAGCCCATATCTCCGTTAATTGGAGAGATAAAAAATCAAATCAACAAAAATTTTTAATGGCATCAAATCGGCATTCCAATTCAATCCGAAAAATATTATTCAAATTAAATACAGGTAACCGTCGTTTTACGCCGGGGTTCCGTTCCGGCGTAATATGAAATTTTTCGTGCTTTTTTCGCACAATGTTTGGGTTCTCAATCACTATTGTCGCCCATAATGAAACTACAAATTGAATATTCTTTTAATTTTATAATAAAATAAAAAATATAATCATATCTTTTTATTTTTCTTAAAAACAAAACGAAAACTCGAAAAAATTTTTTATACATTTACAAATAGTATAAATGATTTTTTATTGACATATTCACAAAAAATCAACAGTTCTGGGAAAACGACCACTTTGTACATGGTCCCTCTAACACAAAGAGAGGAAAACCATGGGAGCTTCATCGGCCAAACCCACCATCTTTATTGTTATGACGTATCTATACTAAAATTAATTTAAAAAAATTATGAAGTTTGCACTCTTTGTTGCTGATGGTTATAGAATTTGGCTGTGGTGCAAGTCGTTGGTGGGGCGGTGAACTCCACGATTGATGACACTAGTGTTGAGCTCAATAAATTAATTATTATAAAGCCTAGTGTCCACTTGAGACTAAATAGCCTCGAGAGTAGTCTCGAAACTTAACTCACAAATGTATACGGGCCTGAGAGCTCTCTCCGAGACAATTCGGTAATGATCTCTGATACTGCACATGTCGCAAGTGGACATGTTAATTTCTGCTCTCGTGAACAAGTCTCTACTTTTCTGGTTTGGTTGGAAAAGCTGAGACCATATGTCGAGACTTTTTCAATATAAATATTTTGTGTTTATAAAAATGAGCGTACGAGAGTGGACAGATGTGGAAGTTTTCCAATTAATTCACCTTTATGAGGAACATGAATTTTTGTGGAACTCCCAATTCATGTCTTCGATCCACCCATTTTCTTATCCAGCACTTTCTTTCTACTTTTCGTTTTTGCACAATTTTGAAAGCAACTAGAAAAGCTAGAGCCTGACGTGAATTCATATTCAGAAATAAAATTAAAAACGTATACATTTCCGACCAAGTCAATCAACGGACTGCGTATTGTTGAATATCATGTCCATACGGAATTTTCCTGGTCTCAAGTCAACACGGAATTTTCCTGGTCTCGAGACCAAAGTCACTGTTATAAAAATAATTCCATTCTTTTTTTTTATAACTCAATAATTATTATTATATTATATTATTCCAAAAATATTATTATTCCAAAGTCACTTTCGAGTCTCCGACAACTATCTCGATAGCGCAAGTGATCTCAAATAGACAGCACCTTGAGACCAATCTCGAGACTTTCTCTCGAGATTTTATCTCAAATGGACACTTATCTTAAGTTAAAAAATCCTCTTACAATAAAAATAAATATACAGGGTAAAGATAAAGTTGGGAACAAAATTCGTAACTGCAGTATTTTTTTGATAAAATCACTCGGACAAGTCAATTTTAGTTTTTAAAATGCAATCTTTTGGCATACAAAAATATAATGACGTCACTGGTAATTTAGCAATGACGTCATCATCGATTTTTTTAAATGGAAACCCACACTTTTTTGCTCATTTTTAGTAGATATGTCACTTTAACGATGATATAAAAAAGATTTAAATTTGTAAACAAACTTTTGAATAAAAAATCGTTTTGTTTCAAATAAGAAAATTTTTATATTAACGAAAAAGGTTTTATAAAAATAAATTAAAATGAATTTCAAGTTACTAATAATAACAAAAGAAAGTAAATGTTTAAATAATGCGCATTATAATGTGAATGTTAAATGTTACATGTATTAACAAAGTTCATTAAATAAACTTGAAAATGTAAGGAAATTTACAAAAAGAATAAAATTTTAAATTTACCATTTATTGAAATCAGCTAAAATAAATCTTATAAAACATTCAAATCTTTCAAATTTAATAGTACAAATTAATTTAAAAAAAAATTGTACGAAAATTTGTTTACAAATGCAATCATTTTTTATATCATCGTTTAAGTGACATAAATTTCTATCAAAAACTAGTGGAAAAAGTGGGGATTTCCATTTAAAAAAATCGATGATTACGTCATTGCTAAATCACCAGTGACGCCATTAATATTTTTTATACCAAGAGATGGCATTTTAAAAACTAAAATTCTTCTATCCGAGCAATTTTCTCAAAAAAAATTAAATACGGCAGTTGGTATTAAAAATGTAGCCGACTCCGAAAACCGAAGCTGACGTTGGATTCCTGATGATCCTTTTGAGTTTCCGCGAATAGGGGTTCCAATACAATTTCTTCCACCGCAATGTCATTCTGGTTGGTTTATTGCCGGTTGTGTTTTTTCCTGAGACTGTACTAGAGGCTACAACCCATGAATATTATAATTACGATGATTAACGTTGTTGCGGTGCTGGTGATGAGCGAATGATTTTTTATACCGTTCCATGTAGTCTGATGAAGGTCTTGTTATATATCTTGGTCCAATTACTGTAGGTTGTCCAACGTATCTGAACTTTTGAAGACGGGCTCGTTGGGTATATTATTGTGGTTGTGAATTAGTACTGGTTTCACATATCCTGCAAGAACCGGAATCCTGTTTTCCAATTTTGCTGTTACGAGTAATATGTTTTTTCCTGTGATAATGCTGCAGTCCAGAGCTATTTGTATTATGCCTGTTTGGATTAATGTCACATCTTCTCTTATACATTGACATGTTACATCGATTGAGATAGGTTTGTTGGTAATAAGCATCCACGTGTTTGTCATGTAGAGCCGTTTCCAAATGATGGAAATGATTTTCTTTTCACGAACGTCACATTTGTTGTGTTCTGATTTTTGAAAGATTTCATCCATGACCCAGTTGGGACTGTTCTCGATGCTTTGAACATCCGTTGGGAAGCACAAAAAATTGCCTGGTGAAAGGATAATACTGTATTTTAACTATTCGTCATCTAGTTGAAAATAAAGTTGTGTATTGTAGATTAACGCTATGAATTCCTTTGGAATATTCAGTATGACTTACGTTTCGTTAGTCACATTGAATGGAATTGGAATAGCTTTGATGATAATAGTCAGTGATCTCTGCCACCACGAAGAAACCAAAAACGTGGATGTATTGGGAATTTTTAGATTCCGCTCGCCCTCTGGTGGCAAAATATGAACTTCAATATTCGGTACTTACGTTTTTGATTTAACTCATTGGTACATGTTTTTTGAGATTTACTGAAGCTTTAAATGATAAATCTATTTGTGTTTTGTTGAATACGTAGTTATAAGGTTCAAGAATGCATTTTAAACACAATTTTTGACAATGAAAATTACCGAATATCCTTCATTTATAGCGCCCTCTATACGTAGTTAAAATTCCCAATTCTGTGCTGTGTTCTATCTTCATTCCTGCACTTTTGGAAGCCCATTTAAACTAAATTAAGTAAGCCATGACTTTTTGATATGTGTTGTTTAAACAAATGACGATTCAAGCTGTCATGTTGAATTAAAAGTTTAGATTATTATGTCGATTTATTGTAAAGCAAGTTATAATTAATAAGTTTTAGTCATTGATTGATCATTTGAATCTCCTGGTTTCAAAACCCAACAACTCCATTTTGGTGAAAAGTTGGGAAATCGTAAAAACATGATTCATTATTTTTTATTTGAAACCAAAATTAATGGGATTTGTCGACTTTTGAAACTAGCTCCATATGTTAATAGTATTTTTCGAATGGCTGCGTTGGGTTTTCCAATAAACAAATAATATTATACTGTTGAAATTTGAAAAAGAATACAATTAAACTGTTGTAAAATTCAATATGCCATGCAATTAAAATAAAATGTTGCTATCTTGAAAATCGAATTTATCATATTTTTTTGAAAATCATATTTTTGTAAATTTACTAGTCAATGATATAATCGAATTTAAAAAAAGAATCAATATTCGTTTTTTTCCGTTCACTTAGTAATGACTTGGAATTTTTGGTTATTTAAAATGGCATCTGAATCTGTATAAAAATCTTCAAAATATGCAAAAAAATTGCCCATATATCTGAATCTGTAACTTTACTAAATAACAAAGATAATGCAACTCAAATCGAGACACCCTGTACAGCGTCAGGTCAGTGCTACTGGAAGACCATGGCTTGTACCAACTAATCGTAGAATGTGGAAATTTTTAAGTTTTGATATTTTAATTTCATAATTTTCTGCATTTTAATATTTTTATTAACTTAAAGATTACGTAAATACTTTTAGCATGGGCGTTGATGCGCTGCTCAATAACATTCATAATCTTAACTTTCACTACTGATCAGCTGCGATTATTACAAAACTCAGTTTCGGGCGCTCAAAAATTTCATGCCCATTAAAGGGCATAGAAAATAACCTGCCAACTTAAATTTACCAAAATCAATTTTATAAAAATCAACCAATTTATGCTATTAAATGGTGCTTTGAAAGTTATAGGTGTGTCTACGTGTCTTTCACCTGAAGGATTTGGCACTTTTCATGTCTAAATTCAGGATGATTTGTAAAGTGTTCGAGGGGAAGTATTTAGGTTGTAACAATTGTCCTTTTCATCGTTTCTAGGGACGTAGGGCATCTCTTGAAGGCAATAAAAGCTTTGTTGAGTATTCAGGTGCGTCAGCGTATCGTGTCGCGCAGATGGATTTCGACCTTACTAAATTTTCACTATGACCGCGGGCGTTTAAATAATAACCAGTTTTATTATTTAAGAAATATACGACCAGACATGCTAATTAAATTTATTAGGATCATCATAATTTATGGACACAAACATAAACAAACACATTTAATATTTACGATTTTCAAACGTCTAAAATTCCAAAGTAACAATACAATACGATAAAATATGAAAACAACATTTTGGAAGAAGTCTGATAATTTACAAATGCATTCATCTCGTACTAAACGGGATGGAAATATTTTAAAACCCGGATAATATGGATAACTATAAACATTTTTTGGCACTTTTATTAAACTAGTCATTGATTGACGAGTTTATACCAGAAACGTTTTTATAAATTTTGTATTGAGGAAACATTATTGTGATTTTTTAAATTTTCTAATTACCAAAATGAACGTGCATTTAATTTAAAAATCCCTTGATAATTTATTAAAAGCGATGCAATCAACAACCTTATTGTTTTTATAAATGTACCTATAAAAATAAAATCAAAGACCATTAGGAAAGTTCCACGTAATGCACAAGGTTCAACTTGTAAAACGATTTGTTTTTCAGATAAACATAATTATTTTAATCGCATACATCGACATCGATTCGAAAATTTTTTACTCTCATGGTAAGTTTTTTTTCTTTATTTACATTAATTTAATGATTTCACACCTTGATACACCAAACAATCCAACAACTTAACACAATAAATCGAACAAGTATCGTTTATGGAATATAATCCTTATTTGGGGCGCAAATTTTTTTACCAACATTTCTTTACATGCTAGATATTTTAACAAAGAGCTGCATTAAAACCCAACTACGCACTCGACAGCCAATTATCTGAACAGGCAACATAGATATCTCCCAGGGATGCAATTATATCAAAGTACTGAGGTAGTTTTACCTACTTCTAAATAGTCCATACCTTTGGTTACGTTAAATACTACTTTAATGGAGTCGCACACAATAATAACAAGAGTAGTAAGTAATAAATTCATTTCGGCATGTTAACAACTCTACAAAGTATAATTATATTTAATACAATATTAATGCGCGGAATGACTCTTTAAATATTTTATTCCTTTTGCGCTTTTATTGTCCGACTCGTATTGATTAAATTAAGTAAAAGTATTTTTTTTTCAATTGATATACAGGGTGATTCAGACCACATATGCCATCTTGCTTACATTGATGGGATAAAAAAATTTATCACCAAAATGAACTCAAAGAATCCATTGCTTTACTTTTTAATATACGAAACACACCGAAGCTACCCGGAACAGGAAGGAACTTTGCAGTTTTAAATGGCAACATAAGTCAAGTGTAAAAGAAACAACTTTTATAAAAATATATTAAAAATCTAAGAGAAGAGAAGCTCGAGGATGATTAGGAACGAATCGTAAATGTAACTTTGAACATTACAATAAGTACGCTACATGTTTCGATCCTGCTGCATCATCATCAGGCGAGAACTAGATTAACCAATGATTAAAAGTCATCTAACACAACTTAATCTTCTTCTTCAAAGGTATCACAGAATTTTAGAATACTGAGTTTAAATGGGAAAAAATTAAAAATTTTGCAGATATTTCCAAAAATCTATTTATTGATATAATTGATTTGATTTTTGATAGTAATTTCTTCGTATACGATACAGTGATTTACAAACAGAGATACGGAACAGCAATGAGACATCCAACATAACCAATTTTCTCAGCTATAGTAATGGATGAATTGATAACAGATTGTTTAAATAAGCTAGATTTTGAAGTTATTTTTTTAAGACTGTATGTTGACGACATAATTGCTAGTATTCCTAATGATAAAACTTATTTAGATAAAATTATTAACACATTTAATGCGTATGACATGAATATAAATTTCACTTTCGAGGAAGAAATTAATTGTAGTATACCGTTTCTTGATATTAAATTGATAAGGGATGAAGTAGGTAATATCAAGACCAACCTGTATCGAAAACCGTTAAGCTCTAATAGATTACTAAATTTCCATTCAAACCATAAGTTATGTCATAAAATAGGAATCATTAAAAGTATAAAAACCAAAATAAATAGAATTTGTCATGTAGATTTCATAAAGGAAAATTTAAAAATTGCAGAAAATATACTTAAAGAAAATAGTTACCCTAATTATATAATTTAAAAATATTTGTTTGATGAATCAATTGTTAATGATACAGGTCAGGGGGGATGTTACCTACTTCAAATTACCAATGATTAACGATGTAAGTTTTAAATTGAATAGACTTTTCGAAAGTAAGTTCGAAAATGTTAGAATTGTAACCTATAATAATAAGATTGTAAATAATCTTTTTTCCAAGTTAAAAGACAAAACGAAGAAGGAATACGAAACAAATTTAATTTATCAAATACAATGTAAAGATTGTGAAAAATGTTACATTGGCCAAACAAAAAATTGGCTAAAAAATCAATATCAATAATCATATCAATCATCATATTAACGATTGTAAAAATAGTAATAAGAAAGATAGAACAGCTTTAGCGAATCATGCAATTGAATTAGAACACAATTTTGATTTCAATTCAGACAAGGTAAACATCCTGGGTTTTGAAAGTAACTTGGAAAAAAGATTATTGTTGGAGTCAATAAAAATTAATAATAATAATAAGAGCGTTAATCTAAGAACTGATACCAATAATAATTTAAATACTATTTATTCAAACGTCTTAATAAATAATAATAATAAACGTAAAAGTAGATAACTGTAATAACAACGATGTTTGGTTGTTGATTGCAATGTTAGAATTTTTGTTAAAATTTATGTTAGATTAAATAGAAAAACTTGTTATTATTATTTTCTTTTAGTCCAACTTTATTATTTATACGTTTTGTATAAATTAAATTAAAAACTATCGATTTCGGGATAATTTTATCACATCTTCAGGTTTTTAAAGAATCTTTATTGTCAAGATAATAGTGACATGTGATATTATGTTAGATTGTTTTAGCTAAAATTGCAATCGGTCTTTGGAAATTGTTATTGTATAGATTCTATTAAAAAATTTTTTGATTGATTTAATGATGTTAAACTATTATTACTATCTTGTTTAAGCACAACTCTATAGATACTCTATGGTTTTATAAATGTTAAATGTCAAAATCTTAAGACGTTTGGTCATTCCGGTCTCAAGATGTCCACCCCTAGGTTGACAATTCTAAAACTTTAAATTTACTGTGATTTTCTACGTTTGACATTATTAAATCGATCATTTTTGTAAAGTATTACCACAAGTTCTTAATGAAAATTTTGATTATTGATATGACACATAAATTTACAACTTAATTAAGGTAAGAACCACTTTTGAGGTTAGGTAAAAGCACATGGTTTTAATATGTCGATTATAAATTTTTTTATTATTATTCTATTTTGAAGAACTTCCTTATCTTCTCACTCCAAATACTACTAACCGAATACAGAAAATGAACAAATTGTTGTATTTGTAAACAAATTTTCGTTTAAAAATTTTTTAATATAAACTTAAAATTAATTTGTACTATTAAATTTGAAAAATTTGAATGTAGTAAAAGATTTATTTTGGCCGATTTCAATAAATGGTAAATTTAAAATTTTATTTTTTGTAAATTTCCTTACATTTAAATGGAATAAAAAAATTAGTTTTTCAAGACGATTTATTAAATTTTGTTAAATACATTTAACATTTTACATTTGTACTAGAATGCGCATTATTTAAACATTTACTTTCTTTTGTTATTATTGGTAACTTCAAATTCATTTTAATTTATTTTTATATACTTTAAAATAAAAATTTCCTTTTTTGAATAAAAAAGATTTTTTATTCAAAAATTTGTTTAAAAATTTAATTGTTTTTATATCATTGTTTAAGTGACATGAATTTCTATCGATAATGAGTAATAAAAGTGGGGGCTTCCATTTAAAAAATCGCTGACGACGTCATTAATATTTTTTTATATCAAGAGATGGCATTTTAAAAACTAAAATTGACCTATCCGAGCTATTTTCTCAAAACAATTAAATACGACAGTTATAAATAAGGTTCCAAACTTTATCATCACCCTGTACATATAATTTTTTATCATTTTAACTAGTGAAAAATATTCTTAATGAAGCCTCTCAAAATGCTAAAAAGGTTTGTCAATGAAAAGGTAGTGTAGCGAACATGGTAGTGGATGACAAGGTAATGTTGATGAAAATCCTGTATCAATGGAAAAGTAGTGTAGATGAAACGCCATTTGCAAAGAAAAAAATTATCGATGAAAAGGCAGTGTCAAAGAAACGGTTTTCAATGAAAAAGTGGTGTCGATAAAACGAGGAAGAAGAGGTAGTGTCGATGGAAAGGTAATGTCGATGAAACGTTTCTGTCGATGAATTCGTCGTGTCAATAAAACGTCCGTGTGAATGAAACGGTCGTGTCGATGTAATGGGCATGAACTATATCCGATGAAATGTACTGTCGATGAAGTGGTAGAGTGGTAGCACGCCGCGCCGGTTTATAAATAGCCTTAGGGAAATAAATTATAAAATAAAATTGTTGCAAAGATTTGGATATTTCAATCAACAATTAATGCAATAATTGTTTCTTAATAAAAAGTTGGATAAAAAGAATACTTTATTTTTTAAACATCTATAAAGGGTGCTTAAGAAGTCGCGAACGCTACGTTATAATATAATTGTATTGTTACTGCATTTCTCAAAAAAATATTAATTTATGTTGAGAATCTAAAGATATTTGCAGTTTAAAATTTAAAATTTATCATAAAATTAACAAAAAAAGACATATGGCAACAATGTAAAAATATTACAATTATTTCTTCGTTTCTTTGAACTTTAATCTGATAAAAATAACTTCGTACATCTATTTAAAATTTATTTTTTTTATTTGTTTTAAATTAAAATTACTAATAATAAAATGGTCTATAATTGGACTAATTAATTCTTGCACTTTTAAAAATTGTCATGTTAATTTTAACTTTATCACCTTTATTAGATTGTAATCATAACTTACAAAAATTTGAATTAAATATTAAGAGGTAAAGGGTATCTTCAAAGTCTACTTTGAAAACAATGTTGTTACGTATACTTTTTTAAAATATGCCAATAATTTCGGAATTCCTATCCAAATATTTTTAAAATTATTTTATCCTTGTTTAACGATTGCGTCCAAAGAACGTACCGTGGAGCGTGGCCGCAACTTTTTAAGCACCCTGTATAAATAAATTATTTAAATTTTCGGAAAAATCTTAGTTATTGAAGGAAATTAATTTGGTGCCAGGGGATGTTATATGGCTGCGACTCGATGGATTTTCTGTCAATTTTCCGATATTGACGTGTAATAAATTAAATCGAATGTTTTCTAGAAAGTGGATAGGTCGATGAAGTACAACATGTTTCACCGAAAACTGGTACACAAAAGAAATGCTAGCGCCAATAAGAAGCTTTCGTGCGGCCCGAGTATACCTTAGTCTCGCCCACCGCTATTCAGTAGTTAAGTGGGTATTGGCGCTAGCAATTTTTTTGTGTACCAGTTTTCGGTTAAGCATGTTGTACAATAGTATGGCCAGCACGTAAAGTATCTAGGAAGTAACTATGGCAACCGTCCATTACAACCCATGTAACAAACTTTACGTACATTTTCTTACGGGTCTTACGAATTTACACAGAATCGACCAATTAACCCCATTGTAATTCTATTTATAGGGAAGAAAAAACAGATGGTTTATCGGCTAGTACCAACTACGTATTCTTGAAGCTATATGTACTTTGACTTCAGAAGAAATTTGAAGTAAAGTGGATTTCTGTCGTTACAGAGTTTAATTAGGTTAAAATAAAAATGGTATACATTTCGAATATAAATAAATTATTTTAAGAGTAAATTAAAATGCTACAAATTGGTCACTCGTAACCGTAGTTATGTGTGAATTTATAAATTATGTCTACGAAATTCCATGTTTTGCCAGCTTTAATGAGCATATTTGTCCATATTCGAAATGTTTTACAAAAATTTTAATTAATTTAAATGAATTGTAAACTGTTGAAAATACTAAAAAAAATCTTTTAACAAAAGGTGTTCCAACAACTTTTCCGGGTACTTCCAGTGTCCTCCAGAAATTAAAAAGTACATTGATGGATTCTTTGGGTTCACTTGGGTAATGCAATTTGTATCCTAAACATGGTTCACCTCTATAATTTCTTTATAAAAATAAAAATTTGAAATTTGACTATGTTGTATGGTTCAAGAAAACACATTTTATACACTAACAAGTTTTTAACCGGAAATAACATCAACTTTGTTCTTTCAAATGCGATACCTCATTATTTTGTTCATAGTTTATTTGTGATATTTTTAAAATATTTTTTAGAAAATTTAAAAAATTAAAAAATTGTTTTTCTTCATGCGACGACGTTGATAAACACTATCGTTTAAAATGCGTAAATAAAATACATAAATAAAATTTAAATTTTTTAAATTATTCGTTTTTGAGATATTAGTTTTCGAACTTTCGTGAGGAGCATTTTTGCAATAAACTCTGTTTTTTTTAAATGCAAAGGTGCTTTGTCACTCGTTTTTTCAAGAAGTACATTTTATAAGGATTTTTTGGTACCCCATAAGTAGGGTCAAATCAATTTGAATGTGCCGATTTGACCCTAGATATGGGGTACTAAAATAATGGTTATAAAATATACTTGTGTGACCCTGCATACTTGCATTTTAAAAACAGAGTTAGTTGTAAAAATGCACTTCAAAAAAGTTCAAAAATTAATATCTCAAGAAGGAATAATTTTACAAATTATGTGCTATTTTTATTATCAAAATATATTTTAAAAAAATACCACAAGATAGTGATTTTCTAATATTGTTTTACACTATGTACCAAAAACGGGGTATGGCAAGTTAAAAAGATAGTCGGCAAAATGTTTGAAAAGCGTACTTTTCGCTAGTAAAAATTGATTATTTGTAATCAAAAATTTAACAAAAACGATGCCTAGTATCCTTCAAATTGAATTTAGTTTTCATATAGAATTTTTGTTTTTCATGTATAGTCTATGATAGGGGCGTACTTTTGGTATAATGATAAAAATTTTGATTACAAATGCCCAAAAATCAGTGTTTACAAGCGAAAAATACACTTTTCAAACATTTTGCCGACTATCTTCTTATTGTTATTTCTGGTAAAACCGGAAGTGATATTGAAAAACAATTTACTGCATAAAATTGTTTCCTTGAACCATACAACGTAGACAAATTTCAAATTTTTATGTTTTTATGACCTACGTTTCATTTACACCCGGTATGTGCGAGTACGTCTGAATCACCCTGTATGTTAAATGAACAGAATTATCCCAGTAATAAATACAAACCATTGTTTTGAAAAAAAAAGCTGTTGAAATTAGTTTTGCAATAAAAAAGCAAATAACATCCGATATTACTTGAATTTTATTATTAACGAATCCGGATGTTGAAAACAAAGTTGCTTTTCATAAATCAGTTTTGCTATAAAATATTTAGATAAATATAAAAAATAAATAAATTTAAAAGTACAGCGGAAGCAGTGGATATTGAGCTAACCCCTGCTGCGGATAAAATTAAACAATACGCGACATTGTAAATAAAATCCATCAAGAGATGTAATTTATGTACAATCTCGCGCTCAACTCTACTTCTTCATTTGTATGCATCCGCAATGCGACTTTATGTGCCACCTTCATACGTCCCAACAATTCCTCCTTTTAATTACGGGTTTGAAATTAAAAGAGATCGACTAAACCGGTGGTCATAAATTTCGATTGGACCGAATGAATCAACCGCGGCTGGTCTTTTCCAATTCAAATTGCAAAAAAAAACTGATCTGTTCCCCTGCTATATAATTTTAATTAAATGCTTATCTTTCATTTGAACTGTTGAAAATTTCAGATGAGTTGAAAATTTTATTCCGAGCGGTTTATCGTAGTGTTAAAATAAATTCAGTTGCGTCTCACCTGTTGCAAATTTTATGGGGAGAATAATCCGGATGTAGTCGAAATAATCCAATGAACAACATTGCGGTCCTGTTACCTGATGTATTTACAGTAGCGTAACGTAAATGGGATAACATGGGATAACTATTAATTTATAGGACCCTTGTATGTGCAGAATGTCCGCATAATTTTGCTTCTCTTATAATATTGAAGTATTAGAACTTTTTTTGAAGTTTTTGCCGGTTTTGCCATTATACCGATTATTTACCCAATACAAAATCATAAATTTTTTTGCAAATTAAATTTAAATGAAATGTAAAGAGCTTTTACTAATAGAGTAGGTAAATCAAATATTGAAAAATTATCCTTGGCCAGAATTTAATTTAAAACTTATCTACATTGAAGTAACCATTTTTTATTATAAAATATCTATTTCCAAAATTTTTAATAAATAAGTTTTTGTAATATTAAATTTTGAAAAATATTGAAATAAATATTTTAGCATGAATAATCAACTTTTAAGGCTAGGGAATTTTGATTAGTTTATGAAGTGTTTTAATAAAAAAATGTTGACGTAAAAATATTTTATTCTTTGCTGTGTTTATAGATAATATGGGATTATCGAATCATATTATTTAAAAAAAAATCTTAAAAATAAAAATGTAAAAAAATTATTTGTAAAAAAGATATTTGTAAATTAACATATAAATAAAATAGCATGACATCAATTTCACTTTTTTATTTTGATCATTTTGTAAGCAAAATCATATAAAAACTTCAGTTCTAGAAAGAATTTCATAAATTTACTAAGGCCACGTTTATAGTAAGGAGTTGATAAACGCGTTTCACATAGCGTTGAGCAAAGAAATTGGAACGAACACATGTATTTAAATGCGAGTGTTTATAGTCGAGCAGCGCGTATGCTGATGATGCATCCAAATGCTCCAAATATAAACAGGACCTTACACAAAAATTAAAGTAGTAAAAAATTCTTCGACGATCTAGGTTAGAATGTTCAGATGCTCCAATTTATGTATCCTATTATAAGAGATAAAATCCACGTCGAAACATTGCTGGATCGAATATCGTCGCATCGAAAAATGTACGTGGTTAATCAGGGCTGATACACGCTTTAAGCTTTATTACTAAATCTCCACTTAAAAGGTCCTACACACGATCCAATTTGGTTGGGTGGTCGGTTGGGCTCGCCACATCGGATGCCGCATCCATAAGGTCCAAGCAGCTATCAACCTGACTGCTGATTCTGCGCACATGCAGTAATTATTTAATCAGTTTACTTGTTCTACTTGCACTGACAGGCTATTATGAACAATTTAATATCAAGGCTCCCGTTTTGTGAAAACGGCAGAAGATTGGAGTTACAAAAGAAAAGAAGAATGAAAAATAGGTAAAACATGGATACTTTATATGTACCTATTTCTAGTTCTGAAGAAGGGAACAAACCCAATCCCCGAAAAGTCGACACCAATTAATTTTTATTATTAACCATTTTGTTCGAAAAAGGCTACAAGACAAGACAAATAACGAACTCGAAAACTAATTTTTAAAGAAAAAATGGATACTTGAAAGGAGAAAATTTAATTATTTTTTGCATACACTCTGTTCATTTCAAAACCAGTGGAGAGGTTGGGTGAAGCCTTCAACTTGATTTCAAGCAGCATCCACAATGTCCAACTTGGTGGGGCGGTCGGATTGTGGCTAGGGTGACCAGATTTACTTTAAGCACAACCCGGAGACATGAGCAAAAAAAAAACAAAAAAAACCCATAGAAACAACACGCGACTGTCGCTTAATGACGTATGCGGTGCTTCGGCGTTTTTGAAGGTATTTATTCTCTTAGGTTTGCGCGATGGCGACGCGATGTTCTAAAACTCAAAACCCATAAAAACCCTTAACCCGGAGAAATTCCTTCAAAAATCGGAGCCCGGAGATCTGGTCGCCCTAATTATGGCGGTCACCCGACCACAGAACCGCCCAACTCGATTGCTAACCTGCTTCCACGCGATCCGTCTTAGGCAGGCCGCACACTGTAACTCACAACACAGCCAGTGACAAAATGTCGGCAGCCCGAAATGTTTCAATGTTTGTCAGAAGCTGTCGGAAGACGAGTTTGTCGCGAGACATAATGTCGGACGACAATTGTCGCGGGACGTATTTAGCACATCTAGAATGAAAATAAAATTCTTTGCAGTATGGAACGCATTGATCCTATTGTGCTATATTATCATTTGGTTTTATTAGAAGAAAAGAACCCTACTGACAACGTCTTGCTTGGAGCGACATGCCTCGACTTGTCTCAACATATTGCATCCGACGCGTCGCGACTGTACCAAACAGTCTCAAGCTGTGACATACTGTCAGACGTCACTGTCGGATACAGTTTGCGTCTGTCCAGAAATCTGCAGTCTTATTCTTGAAGCATTCGACATGATGTGGCCGACCAGTTTTATCATTCTGTCCTCTTATTTTTTCATGTAAATGAAAAGGACAGAATGATAAAAGTGGTCGGCTACATCATGTCGACTGCTTCAAGAATAAGGCTGCTGTGTATAAAGTCATCTCCCGATATAAATCGTATCAAACTGTTTCGTCGCTTGCAGTGTGCGGCCGGCCTTAGTACCCCACCCCACCAAATTGTATCTGACCACCCGACCAGGCCAGTGCTGCAAAACCGAACCGGAACCGAACCCTGGAACTCCGAGAACCCCGTCAAAAATTGAAAACCGGAATCGGAACCCTAACCCTTAATCTAAAATTTTCGGAACGCTAACAGGAACCTTAACTCTTAATCTAAAATTTTCGGAACCTGAGGTGGAAGTTTGTAACTTTAACGAGTTGATCTCGGTTCACTCGATATTTTATGTCTCTCTCGTCCGCACAAAAACGTTCATTATGTGGAAACGAGACAGAAACTGTAACCATGCAGTAATCAATCCACCGTTCTCGGTACGTTAGGAGTTACAAACTTCCACCACTGAACCGGAACCTTTTAAAAAATATTGGGTTTTGGGGTTCCAATTGTTATATCATATCGACTATCGACCACATAGTTTTCGGTCTAAAATTTTATTTTCATTCAGCTCGCACGTGTACGTTTTCTTTTCATTGTGCTAGCAGATACCTTATGTTTTTATTTTTCTTATAGTGTATGATTTGCGGGTTTGTCTCAGTCTCAGTCTCAACCTCAACTCAAAACCAAAACCATAAAGAATAAGTTAGATTGTTTATAATTTATAAGCTTGGAAGTTAAGAACATAAATAACTATATTAAAATCTGGAACCGTTGTTTTGTGGAACCGAACTCCGGAACCGGGGTTCCAATTTTTTTTCGGAACCGAACCCTGGAACCGAACCTAACCTAACCTAACCCGGAAACGAACCCTTTCATTTTTTAATGGAACCTAACCCGGAACCGAACCCTTTCATTTTTTTTAATAGAACCAAACCCAGAACCGAAATTTCTTAAAGGGTAAGAGGGGTTGAGTAATATAATATCTGAAAGATGCTTATAATTGTAATTCAACGGTATAAATTAAATTAAAATTGATCGATTCGTTTTAAAGAAAAAAAAAAATAAAAAGCTATTGCAATTCCCAAATTTTAAAAAAGTCTGCAATAAATTTTCTTCTTAATTATAAAATAATTTTATTTTTAAATAAACAATTAAAGTAAATGTTCGAAATGTTTTCAAGAATTTTTCAAGCAGAAATACATTTTCACAAAGAAATTTATGTATTGCCATTTTGCGATTAAATTAAATTGTTTATAAAAACCAAATTATACATCTTTCTTCAATTGTTTGTGCAGTATTTAATAATTTGCTAATTGGAAAAGGATTTAAATTTTATAAATTTATTTATTGCAATGAGTTTTTATTTTTGGTTCTTTAAAACGAATCAATCAATTTTAATTTAATTTATACCGTTGGATTCCAATTATAAGCAGCTTTCAAATGATATATTACTCAACCCCTCTTGCCCATTAAAAAAGTGGGGGTTAACGCCCCCCGCTTAAGGGAACAACGTGATAGTGACTAAATTGGTCTTAAGTGCGTCCCCCTCAAAACAAAAATCGACATTTTTTTGAAAAAATTTAGTTATCAAATAACCGACATTTGAAGTTTTCAATGAAACACCCAGTATAAGCAGCGTGTGGTAGGTCCTTCAATACAAAACAACTACATATTTACATAGGCCCTTCCTACATATGTATACCCATCTCTTTTTCGATTCAATGAGGTGGAATCCCGTATACGAAAAAAATCGTTTATTGACTAATGGTGCAATTCTGAGCAAATCTGTAAGTCCTTGTCGGAAATATCTTAAGGTAACCATGGAAACCCTTATAACATACCTTACAGGAATTCCTTGTAAGAATTTACAGAATTGCACCATAATCTGCTTGGTTACAGATTTTTTATCTCATCTTATGTACATTTTGTATAAGTTGAAATGGAACAAAACCCGTCACCATTGAAACTTTCTCAACAAACGATTTTTTTCGTATACGAGAACAATCGTCTATCTTACAAAATTGCACTCCAGGACAAAAGTTGCATGTAGGAGGTTAATTCCACGACTAACACTGGAATTGAAACAGAAGTACAAGAAAACTTAATGGTTGAATATTTTTCTTCTACCAAAAGGACTTTGATCTTTGATAGAATTTGAAAAAATTACTCAGGAGCAAGGAATTATAAATTTTTACTTCAAATATTTTCTATTTCTGTACTTCACTACCAAACTGTCATAACATAAACATTTTTCAGGAGAGCCGAAAGAAGTTGTTTTCTTGCATCCATTTCGAAAAAGCACAAATATCTTGTCTATGTGAAGTACTATAATGCACTTCTTCAAATTAAAAACGCCATCTATTTCCAATTACGAAGAAGACATCTACTATTGAAAGCATCATCATCATTATTTGTAAGTTTTAAAAATATCCCAAATTCTAACTAGAAAAAAAATATTTATTTCGAAAAACTTTAAAAATATTTATTTTTCTAATAAGAACTATTTTAATTGCAAATATCCTTTAAAGGAAAATAGGAAAATTAAATGATAGGAGTAATAGGTAAAATTGTAGTTCACGAAAGTAACTTTAAAATTGTAGAAGAAGCAATAAAACATGACCTATAAATAACATACTTCTCTTTTGCTTGCAAACTTTATATTTATAATGTGGTATAACAATATGATGATTACTTTATTGGGATTGATATGGGATAATAAAAAGAAAAACTTTGAAATAAACTTATAAAAATAGATCTCCAATAAAGACGTCACACAAAACTGGCTGACGATATTGTATAAATTTAAATGTGTTTAATATCCCGTTTGGAGGATCGCTCAACGCGTGTTTTCATATTGAAAATAGCTTAAGGGAACTCGCAACTTTCAGATATATTCAAAAAGGCATAAAGTACTTTTTGAAATATTTATAGAACAGATTTCTTCGCAAAGAAAATAAAAGCAAATAGATGATTGATGGTGTGCGACGAATTAAAAAATGTTTGCACTGAACAATTGGATTATTTAAAAAAACACCCTGAACTTGGAAAAGAGCACTTTTGTAATCGATACCATTGCGTATCAGTTTTTCGTGAGTGTGAAGTGAACAACCCGCCAGGAGATAAGAGACAAGGCTTTCCTTGAATCAGAATGGAACTGCATCGGTTACATGCGTTTCCGCTTAACTTCGTTAAGATAATCTTATTTATTTTCAAACAGAATTGCGAGGAAATATAAAGTGTACAAAGAAGCAAACAAGTGCACCTATACAAAACAAATTTATATCACCAATCGATAATAAGTCATAATCCTGCCATGAATATAATAATTGTGTAAGATAGAATTACTTGAGGGAGATGACCTCAGAATATAAAAGTACTACTTTGTCGGACCTGCCCAGAAAAGAAGATGATTATTCGAACTTTCACACTTCGGAAATGAAAATAATGATAATTTACGTAAAATGCAAGGTTGTTCAAGTCCAAAAATAATATTTAGTATTTGTTTTAAATATCTATAAGGACTAATCTCCCAAAATATTTATATTATTAATAATGAAGTATTTTACATTTTAAATAATTGCAAATAATAAATGAAATATTGATTAAACTTTTCAGAACATAGGTAAAAAGTTATTATGTTTTCCAACATTTAATTATTAGGATTCAATGGAAAAAATTAAAATTAAATTACATATTAATTAATTAAGTGTTTGTAATTTAATAAAATCGAATATTGACTATTTTCATAGGGCAGGAAACAAAATACTCATTATTTCGATGATCACATAAATGACACAGTGCCCTCCTTGGACTAAACTATTTATATTTTGTTAAAATGCGTTTAAATCGTTTATATCCATACAACAGATTAAATTTCTGGAATAGAATGAGATTAAAATATTTCGGCCTTGCAAAACAATACAATGCATTATTCACACTTTTACACCCTCTTTCAAAAAATGACAAATAAGTTTGAAATTACTTTGTTAAGTTTAAGGAAAGTATACGCGTTAATCTCGCCGCAGTTTTCGAGGCGAATTTTCTTTTAATTCTCACCAAGAAAAAAATAACACATTTTTTAAACAAGTTTTTTTAGGGAACTGTTGTGTTTCGCAACGACAGCTCACGTTTTATTTTTGGCAAACTTTTAATTTATATCGAATTAGTTTAAATAGGTTACAGTTGAGAAAAAATATTTATATTAAAAGCCTTACTAATCTCAGATGATTTAATCTGTTTAAAGTTTAAGCAGGTTCTATCATGGCTTCGCGGAATTAATTAGTTTCATCGCGTTATTTTTTTGTATTTAGGTATATCAAATTCTAAAAAATTATTCAAAAATAATTCGACGAAGAAACTTATAATTAAAATTTATTGGTTTGTTTTAGGTGTTTTGTGGAATTAGTACAATCAATACATAATTTTAAGGCATATAATTTAGTTGTTGGGCCAACATAATTAAAAAGGACAAAACAAAATTCATTATTTTAATGGAATAACATTTTATTTCAGTTAATAATGAATGAAATGATTTCAATTTTCCAATAATAATTCCATGTTTATATTTTATTCAATTCGCATGTATAAGAAGACGCCGTTTTAAAATTTAATTTAATTAAATCAATTTGGTTAAAATAATATTTGCATTTTAAGTTATAATTAAATTTACAATATGCAAACTTAAAAACGTAAACGTTATGTTTTCATCATTTCCTATATTATGCGCATTATTTAAATCAACAAAAGACCATAGTGATCATAACACACGAATAATTTCCATCCCTTTTTTGTATAATAATAAATAAATCAAAATATTCTACAAATAATAAAATGGATCCACTAACTATAGTTACTAATTAAATTGATGGAGCGTATTATGAACATGAAACAAATCAATTTTTTCCACGCCGTCTATTCTCAGGTATCGACAAAATTATTTACATAAATAAGTTATAAATATTTATTTATTATTGGAATGTTAGGTGCTTCTGGGTTATTAAAATAATCCAACTAAATGAAAATCGAGGATAAAATTTGTGCAAACAATTACCAAATAAATTTGAGATGAATCATTTAACAAATTTAACAAATAAATATGGAAGAAATAAAAGGTTTTAAGGGCCATTTCCTAAACGGCAAATATAGTGGTTTAGTTCTTCAGTTATAAAAGCTAGTACGAACAAAATTTTTGTATTATTTTTTTTGTAGATGATTTAGAAGTCATTTACTTAATTCTTGCCAGAAGGAAAAAAAAATTGGAAAATGTACAAAAAAAAATATAATGATCTAAAAGTACCTTAAGTTTGGATCCCTCTAATTAATTATGTGCTAGTTTGCAGAAAGTATCTCTCTGGCAGGATGTAGCCTTATGAATTTAGATTACAAATCAGAAAAAAAATTGAAAATCTAACTAGGGAAACTTGAGTTATAACTGCAGGGATTCGCATTAATTATCAGTTATTTGGTCATAACTTGCAAAGAAGTTCCAGAAAAGTAGGATGGATTTTCTATTTCTTGTTATTATCTCCAACGGAAAATTTATCGCGGGTATCTAGGAAGATGATGCTCCTAAGTAAAAAGTTTCAAATAATATTTAAATAATGGTCTTCGTTAGTATTTGGTCAGGGGTTTTGTTAATTTCAATGATATCCAAGTTTTTTTTAATAAATTTTCAGTTTCAAAATGTACTCAAAAAAATAAATAACTTTTTTTCCTAAGCCATTTAGTTTGTATTTGCCTCAAATTAAATAAACCACCCTGTATATCTACAGGAAATTAAATTCTTTATTAATTGGGCACCAATAATGCCCGTGGACGGATTATATTGCAGTGTATAATCCAAAAAAATAGAGATTTTAAAAATATTTGCTAACTAGCTATTAGGATTAAAGACAAAATCAATCCAGGAAAATACTAATTCTGTAACGTATTGCAATTTATAGGTATCCTATTCAGAAAGGACATTTTGTAGATTTTAAATTTACCTAATAAAATATAAAGAAGAGCATATAGATATTTACAATAAATATACGATCTGCCATAATTATTGATAAAGGTGCACCCAGCAACTAATAACAAGCTGGAGAGTGTTGGTCGCTGCGTTTCGTGTTTATTAGCACTCATCAGCATCACATACTACTTGTTTGAATAGTTGATAGATACACCTTCAGCTTTGGTTTATGAAGCACGAGCATTCCAATTGCTAGAAAAGTGGAGAACCACCTACCATCCCTAGATGTCTCACTAATTTTAAAAACGAACGATCCCATTCTAATTAATAGTTATTCAAAAATGTGAATAAATCACAGAAGTATGGATTAAGTAGAGTACGAAGTGATATTTACTCAACTTAGGTTGGCATAACTTTGATATACAGGGTGTCTCACTTTTGTTAGATATTAAATGTCATTTTGAACAATTATCCTATGAACTATTATGTTTTTTCGACTCCTTAAAAAGTTACAGCAATTTTAAAACTGATAAATTTTCATGATTTTAGTCGAAAACCCTTTATAATATTGTTTCTTATTATATTTTTTTTTATTTAAATCAATTATTATTTGGATTTTTATTTGCCAAATTGGTATTTTTAAACATTATTGGTATTAGTAAAAAATATGCTGTATTAATCTTAAAGTGATTTACATTGTAATTATTGGACAAGTCAGGATTGAATAATGTTACATCTGTAGGTACTTAATAAATAAATTTACTCAATTTATATAGACAAGACAACAAAATGATTGAAATCTTCACATTAGGAACAATTACAATAAAGTAAATATAAAACGTGTTATATTTTTTTTAAATTACATAAAAATTCATCTAGGCCGTAAAAGGCCTTTTCCATTAGAATACTTACTTACAAACTTAAATTTTGATAAACTTAAACATGTTAATTTACTTGGTAGAATATTAAATAATTTAACATTTAAAATTTGATAGCTTCTTTGTGTAATGGACAAATTTGGATTTTCCGGAAGCAAAACATTTAAATTTCTAGTAGGATAATTATAATTATTTAACGTTTGTTTATTCTGATAGGTATACATACAAAGTTCTAAAATAAATTGGCAAGGTAGTGTGAGCAGATTAAGTATTTTAAAGTGATCCCTACATGATTCTCGTTGGGGAATGCAAAGTATGCATATTAATACTTTCTTTTGGACTAAAAGATTTTGTTAGCCGAGGGAGAATTGCTCCAAAAATGTATTGCATATGTTAGTGTAGATTGCACTTCCGCAAAGTATATTTTTTTCAGTGAATTCAAGCATGAACCATGTCTGAGACCCCGAAATTTATAGCACGTTGTATTTACCTTAGAAATTAATTTAGAGCAGTGATCCGTCCAATCCAAATCATCTGTAATTTCAACCCCCAGAAAGGTCACTTTATTAGAAATACTTATGATTTTACTATTAAACACAATAGCAGGATTTTGAGAGATTACTCTATGGTTGGTATGAAAAAGCATGAAATGAGTTTTTCAGTATTCAAATAAAATTTCTTGGAAGAAAAGCATTCATTCAATTTAAAAAAATACTCATTACATTTTAATTCAACTTCAAGAATGGATGTTGGAGAAGTAAACACAGAGGTATCATCAGCGTACATTATCAGAAATGTTTCACACAGGAAATTAGCAATATCATTGATACCTATATAATATATAGCGTAAAAAGAACTGGCCCTAACATAGACCCTGAGGGACTACATTGTAACCGGCAAGGATACCGACCTAGATGCCGCATTCTCAACTGAACCGGTATTGTTAAATTGAAGGTGATATTTTAGATTTACAATATACTAGTTCGTTTTGATAAGTTAGGTTTTAATTTCATTTTTGCTCAAATTCCCATATGAAAACGATAAGGTCTTTTGGGTTGAGCAAGATGGAGCCCCTGTGCACTTCCATATTGTCAAACAATATTTAAATAATTGGCTACCTAGACACTGGACCTGTAAGTTTGTCAGCCAGAACTCGGGACTTAACCCCGTTAGATTTTTTTTCGGGTCATGTACAGTAGGTCCCAGCTGGAAGTAGGACAAAAGTAAACACGATCGCGTATTCTTTGTCCTACTTCCAGCTGGGAGCAACTTTACAAAGTTTGCTCGTTTACCGTATCAGACTTAACCCACAACATCCGATGAAATGAAAGAGCGAATAAGACGATTTCAATAGCTTTGGTCCGCTATGTTGGAATGAACACCCAGTATATAATTAAAATATTTTTTGCGGTGAAAAGTATTGTAAATATACTGTTATAATGTTACTTCCTCGCACCGCTGGGACACCCTGTATAATTCACTCAATCATAAATGCGAAAAGTATGATGTTTGACGTATAAATAGGAATTTTAGCTTTTTCCATTGATTGGGACATCGTTTAAGACCGAAGAATTTTGCAAAAAAAGGAAACTGTTATTTTCACATTCTTATACAGGGTGTCCCTGAATAACTGTGCCATTTGTTTGGGGTGATAGAAGGAGTAAAACTAAACAGTTTCGAATTATAAAGTATTGTGATGTAAAAATGCTTCCCTAAAAAGTTATACCACTTTAAAATGTTTTCAAGGAATGTTAATGGAACAAATCAGTAATAACTTCGAGCCGTTTTTGTAATAATGTATTTAATATTCTTATAATAAATAAATTCGATAACATATTACGTTGTACCCATTTAATATACGATATTTTAAGAAAATTGACCTACGTTGATGTTTGTCAAAAATTTATTTTCAGCTAAAATTATAAAATATACTCTTATTACACCTGAAATGTGTATCTTTGTAAAAAAAGTACCTCCAACATGTCAAATTAATATCTCTTGTAATATTTATTTTATTTACAAAAAAAATATATTTTAAGTAAGCATTTCCGGACAATACTTTATTTGTCAAAAACTCTTAGTTTCAATCCATCTGTCACTAAAAAAAATGGCACAGCTATTCAGGAACACCCTGTATAGTATCGAATCATAAATAAAATAAAAACTGTATATTCCTTAGAGTGTAAATGATGAAATACGGTGGGAAAATACCTTAAGAAGATACTCTGTGAAATGTTTGAAAAGCGTACTTTTCACTAGTAAACATTGTTTTTTGGGCATTTGTAATCAAAAATTTAACAAAAATGATGCCTAGTTCCAATCAAATTGAATTTAGTTTTCATATAGAATTTTTGTTTTTCATGTAGAGTTAATGATAGGGGCGTACTTTATGAACAATTATAAAAAAAATGCGTTTTTATTTTTTTTCATAGACTCTACATGAAAAACAAAAATTCTATATGAAAACTAAATTCAATTTGATTTGAACTAGGCATCGTTTTTATTAATCTATTACAAATGCCCAAAAATCAAAGTTTACTAGCGAAAAGTACGCTTTTCAAACATTTCTCCGAGTATCTTCTTAAGTCTCTTTCAAGACATATTTAAAAAATAAATACCAATATTTTTTTGCTTTGTTAATGGTCACCATGCAAAAAAATATCAAATGGTTGTTATACTTCTTTTCCTTTCACACAATTTTTTCATCTTGGGTAGTACACACATCATTTAATACCAGTAAATGAAAAAAATACCTTTTATAATAAAAAAATAACATTGAATACCTCAAACCAATTTGGTTTGTAATCTGTATTTATTTTACAAACTGTTCCTACACCTACGTCGAAATACGATGTGACACATATACCATTGTATTTAAAACCACAATAAAATCTTTATAATTTAGGTCAAAACCAATCCCTTGAGAATTTTACTACAAGATTCTTTACAATGGAGGTTTAAGGTACAACTTACGTATATGATCGTTCTTTTGAAAACCATGCAGGTCAAAGCGGTGAATGAGATCATTTAATTTAGGTGAATAAAGAATGAACTAATTTCCAATAAATAATTTCAAGACAATAAAATTATTAGATACAAATGTATATTATTTGCTCTAATACTAAAAATTAATAATTTACCAAAGTAGTATAACCATAAGTAGGTTGAAATCTGCGATAATTCTGTCAATTTATTGACAAATGAAATTATGTTGGTAAGAAATATGGTAAGAAACATCACGAGTCCGTATTTCATGCCGACGCACATTGAAGTGTATCAAAAGTTGACAATAAATAATAACACCACTGATTAACGAATAAGAAGTTTATAATGAAATTTATTAAAACTTGTTACCTAAATATTACGAATAAAGGAGAACAGGACACATCCTCCCCCTATAAATACTTTCATGGTGGTTCCCAGTAATAAAAAACATAAATTGTTAAGTTATCTTTTAAAAACAATAGTATTGCTATTTTCAAATCGGCCTATTCATACTCTTAGTATAACTTGGTTGTTACTTTGGGTTACTGGTTTGACATACCACGATGACTTACCACTTCAAGTGAAAAACTCAAACGTTTCATTTGATAATTTAGGCAGGACCCAAATCATCATACAACACAACGCCAAATGGATCGATCAAGTCTTATTTTCGCAAAATACAAAGATATTTTTTTCAAAACTTGAACAACTTTTACCATTCATTGCATGGTCATGGATTTATACTATTGTTAATTGAACGATTTGAAACTCGGCGAAGCATCAGGTAAAAGGATAAAGGTCCGCTCATCGAAAAAATTTTAGAGTAAAGAGGAAAATGAGTGCCCGCCCGAGATAAATTTTCGACATACATATAGATGAATTTAAATAAAGGTCAATATTTAAATATGTAGTTGGATTTGTATTAAATCGCCACTTATTTTTTCGTATACCATTTGGGTTTTATCCCGTTGCCTAAAAGTTTCACTGATTATATTCATATTATATCAAATATTGAGTAATGTCACAAAATGAGCTCACGTATAAATTTTGTGGATTTTTTTTTGCAAATGAGAGCGTCTTTAAAAACTTGTTAATTATTACTTATAAAATACAAAATTAAGGGTGCTAGGTGGAAAATCTATTTTCTAATTTCCCATTACAGTTATATATGTATATACATATATTGTTTTTATGGTAAGATTATTAATAATTAATTGTGGTTTGATATGTAGGCAACCAGATACGCTGGTTGATACAACTGAAAATTTACAAAGAAAATCTCCTAAAAATCCAATGGCGTAGCAAATATTTTTTTCCCAAAATGAATACAGTATTTAATCATAACCATACATATGTATATGACAATTTTTTTAAATCAAGAATTTTAAATAAAAATATAAAATTAAGTTATTTATTAAAATTTAAAACAAATGTAAAATTTGATCACTCAGCTTAGCTTAGCTTAGAGGTATTATCATTTGCTACTAAATATTTTCCATTTATTATTATATTTTGAAAAAGAACTATATTTATTTCAGCACTATGTATAAAATATAATGATATTTAAGTCATGTTTTACAGAGTTTAGTTTTGTATTTATCATTAAATCTGTTTTATATGATAGTTCATTAGAACATGCTTTGAGAATCCAATTTTTACAATTTGCATTACATTGTATTGAATATGCATTTTTTCTGATATTTTCGGAGCAAATTCTCATAACACATAAATAATGTATTTTAAGTTTTAAAATTTAAATTTATTTTTGTTTTATCTAAATCTATTATTAAAATTTGCGTAGGTACAAACTTTTTGATATTTTATTAAGTCAATTGGTAGTATTATTGGTAAAAAAAACACAAAAAAAATAATTAAAATTATAAAAAATATACTTAAAAGTGTTTTAAAAATCTACAAAAGAATCCGGAATATCTGGTGCAATATTTTAAAAGGTACTGGAAAATCAATTGATTTGTTTGCGTTTATCAGTAAAGATGCGTCGAAGAAATTTAAAATAAGCATTCTTAAGGAAAATGTTTCAAATAAAAATTGTACGATTTGTGGTTATTTAAAAAAAAAATGGCTCGGCGTTGTCGAACTTACATATTAAAAGTTTAAACTCTTGTAAGTTCCAAATTATACAGGGTGTCCCTAAAAGGTCTGTACACAATGATAAGTATATTCCTGAGAGCAAAATGGAATGATTTAACCAATTTTATCTTTATCCAAAAGTGCTTCCTTAAGCCTCAATTGACCGTGAAAGTTATTTAAAAAGATAAGATATTTCAAGGTCGCTAGACACTTAACGAAGCACTTTTCGATTAAAATAAGTTTGGATAAATCGTTTTATTTTGGTCTCAAGAATATGTGGTGTTACTTTGCACAAACCTTTTGGCGAAAAATTTAAATATTTTTCTAAAGTTAAGTTATGCACCACAGGGAAATATTTTTTTCTGCATAAACTAAAGGAGTTAGAAAAATTGTATGAGAGACAAAAAAAGTTTATAATTACACTGTTTAGCTACAAGAAAAGTTTTATGAAAGTTACAAGAAAATTTGCATGTCGATGACCTATTTTTAACCACTTGCATAACGTGAAAAAATAAGCAAATTGTCTACAAATACCTTTTTTCATTACATACCCACATACCAAATTTTGTTATGATCGTATGAACCAACTTTTAGTAATAAAAAAAAACAAAATAGTTGTAAGAACTTTAATGGTCTGTAGCGTTTTGACGAAGAACTTTTGGATAAATCGTCTTATTTTGGTCTCAAGAGTATAAGGGATTGTGTTGTACAGACCTTTTAGGGACACCCTATATACTTTAGTAAAATAAAAAATATGCTTTACAAAGCTCTGAAAGGAAACTTTAATAATACGTAATAATAATAATAATCTTTAACCTGGTGGTCAAGGATATGGAAACATTCGTAATTAATTCGTCAGTAAGAATCGTACAACTTAAAGTTGAAAATTTTTTCTGTAAATGTTTAATTTCAAAAATAAAGCAGTGTTACCGAACTTTAGATATTGAAAATTTAAACCCTTGTAACTTTTAAACTATTTACTTTAGAAAATTTAAAAAATATGCTCCATAAGCATCTAAAAGGAGGTTATAATAATATGCAATAACAATGGATGGTCGTCTGACCTTCAAATTGCGGTTAAAGGTCATGGCAATATTTCAAAATAATGCGTCAATAAGAATCGTACAACTTTTATTTGAAACTTAAACGTGCGTTGCCAAACTTTTTGTACACCCTGTATGTAGGTGAATAAATAGATCTTTTAACTTCGATAAAAAGAAAAATGCCATTTTAATATTGCAAAAAAACGATAACGTCCAAAAAAAATTAATAAGAAATAAACAAGTATTTTTAAGAAAAAAATGTCATTTTTATATTTGATACGAAGTAACTTCATGAGGTGCCAATTGAAATAAAAAACCTGGCAAAATAAGAAGTATTTTGATAATCTACTTCAGCCAACAAATGTTTTGGGTGCACTATAATTTTGGCAACAATCTTCCAACATATTATTTATAAAACATACCTTCCCTTTTTAACTATTGTAATCGACAAATTCAAAAAACTATTTTCTTCTTAAAAATTTAATAGTAGGGATAATAAATGTACGCCAATACTTAATTGCTTGCAAATTTAAATAAAGTGTAACTGGGCGATAGATAATAAAAGATCCTGTATATTTTAATCCATCTTAATTACCCCTATATGTATATAAAGTTGGGTTAAGATACACAGGATTTTTTCTCATCCATCACCCAATTAAAAATATATTTTTTTATATTAATAATAAAATAATACATACATAGATAATTATATGATATTTTTAAATTTTACTTTATACTCAACCAAGGCGTTTTGTGTCGGAGTTTTTTATTTTTGGCATGTAATCATGTAGCGTTACTTTGAGTTTAAAGATATCTAATAATCCTATAGTTTATGTTCTAAGACCAATTTGATAATTTACCCAAATGACTCATTAAATCACTCATTTTATTGTTGGTCAATCAGAATGCTCAATTTTGATAGGTTTTACAATTTACAGGGTGAGTTTCTAGTGCGAAAACCGAGGCGAAAACGGTAGCTTTATTTATCTTTTTTAAGATATAGCAAAAAAAATAAAATTACAAAATTGCATGGTTTATTGATACAGGGTGTTCCATTTAAAAAGAATTAAAATACATGCCTTTCGAGTTTTCGTATTTCATACCTCCATAGCTATCACCATTTATGATAAGATTACAGGAGATCAAACTAACTTTTTCCAAAAGTTGCATTTAAGGGACAAAGTTACCTCAGTTTGCGGTAATTATTACAGGTAATTTGTAATTTATAAATATTTATATTATTTGTTTATTGTGACATTTACATGTTTATCTAGTACACCCAAAAATAATCTATTTAAATACCATATAAGGTTGAGAAAAATCAAGCTTGATGCCAATCATGTAGCAATAAAAACCCCTTTGGGCACTCGTTTTTATTGCCAGGGAACAAGCTTTCAAGTAACCATCGAATTATTTTCGCAATTTTCTCAATTTGATATGACTTAAAAACGAATATAAAAGTGTAATAATAATACATTGAAATTCTTTTTGAAAACCTTAAATTGTTACCGTTTTAAATCGTTATATGGGGGTACGGAAATGGGGGATAAGCTCTCTAGTACCCTTCATATTTGGGATAAAGTAAAAACTATTTTGTTTGAACCAAACTTCCTTATTGTATTCTGCAAAAAGCAACAATTGACATATGACATATTTCAGCGCGAAAGTCAAATTAGTATCATGTCCAATCATGTTGAGAAACAAGGTGTTTTACTACAAATACAATGGGAAATTTAACTACGTATAGAACTCAAAAAACATGTAAAATGAGTTAAATCAAAAAAGTATGTACCGAATGTAAGAGTTTGTATTTTTGACACCAGAGAGGGAGTGGAATTTTAAAATTCTCAATAGCTGTTATTGCTGATTGTTAAACTAATGCTGCCATCTGTAAGGGTATACCGTGCGGACATAAAGTAAATCCCCCCCCCCATGCTAACTTTTCAACGGTTGTGTTTTTGATTCTGAAAATTTGTCTACCTAGGAATCTAATTGTGAACTTTCTAATAAAGGTATTTTTGATTTTGGGGAACTTCCGGTTATACCGGAAGTGGATGGCATCTTTCTTATTTTAAATGGAACACCCAGTATATTTTTTCATTTTCGTGTTTTCCATAAAAATACCATTAAATTGACCTAGCATAGTGTGGTCTGCGATTAATACTTTCGGAATTACGCCCATTTGAAAATCGTATTTTTATGCAACTTTATTTACACCGGAAGTTGGATCCAACTGCCCCAACTTCGTTATTTTGAATGAAATATTTTGCAATTAAGTTAATAATATTAAATTTAAACAAAATTATGTTTAATAGTAAGTTCGTTAATTTTGCTGATTAACATAACCACCTTCCACGTCTTGACAGTAATAAAATCTACAGGAAATCTCTTGGATAAAAATTTTGTTTAAATTTAATGTTATTAACTTAATTGCAAAAAAATCATTTAAAATATAGAAGTTGGGGCACTTGGGTCCAACTTCTGGTGTAAATGAAGTTGCATAAAAATGCAATTTTCAAATAAGCGTAATTCCGAATGTATTAATCGTAGACCACACTAGGCTAGGTCAATTTAATGGTATTTTTACGGAGAATACGAAAATGCAAAAATATACTGAGTGTTCCATTTAAAATAAGAAAGTTGCCATCCACTTTCGGTATAACTGGAAGTTCCACAAAATCAAAAATACCTTTGTTAGAAAGTTCGCAATTAGATTCCTCAGTAGACAAATTTTCAGAATCAAAATCATAATCGTTCAAAAGTTAGCAGGGGGGGATTTACTTTATGTCCGCACTGTATATGAGTCCATGACTTATACAACCTTTCCCCTTAACAATATTGAAATTGAAGATTAAATTTTTGCCGTCATCTAAACAAGTAGAAAATGTGACTTACAGCACTTTGTCTTGAAGGGCCTCATATTTTGATTAGCTACCAGATCGAATATATACAGGGTGATTCGTAGTTGCAGCGCAAGCTATTCCACCTTCTTTAAATAGAACACATTCTATATTTTTTGATATTTGGAATAACACTAATTTAAAGAATACCACGATAGTTTTTGTATTTCGAAAATTTAAACGTGCATTTAATTTTTTTCGGATATTTTCTAGAAAATTACTCAAATTTCAAGATATTTTTACAAAATTTTAACGAAAAATGATTTATATATAAATTAAAAAAGAGGATAGTCGGCAAAATGTGTAACTCCGATTTCCCTTGGAAATGCGATGGGCGAATGAAACAAATAACTGGGCGAAATAGATGGCACTAGAATTTTAGGCGATTATACGGAGCTTTTTAAATAAACATAACTTTATTAAGAGTTAATCGATTTGAATTTTGTAAATTAATTCTGAAAGAATATTAAAGGTACTAGCAGATAACGTTTTTAATTTTTTAAAATAGTTTCATAATAAGGTTGTAAATTGACCCTAAAAGTTGCATATTTTTGGACCCAACCAAAAGGTGAAAATTAAAAAAAAAATTAAAAGTAAAAACTAAAAACACCATTGACTGAACTATGGAACCCCTGAGCAGCGTAAAAAAAATATTCGATTTCAATTAACCGTTCGTCCTTTCTGTTTATTTAAAGTAATCGAAATTTACATTGCCAAGTCCTATACCCAATTTCACCGACTATTTTCTTAAAAAAAATTTTGTAAAAAAATACAGGGTGTTCCAGTTAAAAAAATTAAAATACATCGCTATCGAGTTTTTATATTTCACGCCTCCATAGCTGCCACCCTTTATAATAAAATTGAAAAAAAAGTACTAAAAATACATTAAAATCAATATTATAAAATGACATCAAAATTGTTTTTTAAATGTTCATATAAATTTCTAAAATTTTTTTATAAATGTCATAAATATTAAAGAAATTTTCCGATAAAAAATTAAGGGCACACTCAAATTTTTACAAAAATTATATCGTTGTATTCTTTAACTTAGTGTTAATGCCAATATCAAAAATATACAGGGTGTTCCATTTAAAAAAAAAAGTTATAGCCTGCGCTCGAATTATGAAACACCCAGTATAGACAAATATAATTTCTTGTATGCCTTATACCTATGTTAATTCAATTAGTGAGTTTTCACGAAAACAACATATTGGAGGAATGCTGGTACTAAATCCCAACCGAATTTGTCAAAAAATACCATCTGGAGAACGCCCGCCAGTTTGAAAACGGGTATTTCGGGAAAAATACGTTTAAAATTTTTGGAAAGTATTTTTCTCGATTTATTTCTCCAAATCGTATCATGAAGGTTCAGGTTCAAGTGCGGGAGGGTTCGTTCCATGTGTTGGAAGGTCTGAGGAACCCAAACATGTAAAAACAAATCGATTTTTTTTGGCCCGCTGTATTGATGTTTTAAATAAGGCTACGAAATCTACTTACATATTTTGGATTAACCTCAAAAAACTACCTGGAATCGTTTTTATAAATTTCTAGTTAAATTTTGTTGATTAACTGTACAATAAAACTTTTTTGGATAATCTAGCGTCAAAGCAATTTTACAACTTGTTACTAAACTATTTCCATTTAAAAGTGTAGTTGCAGTTAAATAAACATTCTCACAAGCTCGGTCACAAAAAGGGTCAAAATTATCATTAAATTAAACCACAATTTGTGTTTGTTTTCCCTAGTACGTGCCCAGACGAGTAAATTTTCATCAATCAACATGTTCGAACGCAGCGTATGATCGTGTGGCGAGTGCTGGCAGAGAATATTACGCGCCCGTTATTGATTAGAGTTTATGTTTTTATTATTAGGTTTGTGGGTTGATTTAAGTCATAAGTCACGGCCAAACAATAAGTAATTAAAGAGCGAAACGCAGAGACGCTTTTTGGTGATAAGCCCCCGCTCCTGAGACTCCTGTCAGAAAGCATGTAGGCGTGCGTAGTTTACGTTCTACCATACTACCATTCCACCAGCATTTATTGTTAGACTGACTTATGTAATTTCAAAAATATTTATTGCTCGACGATTTGTTCCATACTTCAGGCTAATTAAGGCCAAACTTGTTATCGCCAGCAATAAATTTTGCCATTGTTAGTGAGGATGCAAAATTTCGAACAATAGATTTATAAAATAAAATATATGGTAAAAGTAGATTTGATTTAGATATTATAATAATTATAATATAAAACCAGTGGCTATTGACGCGGGAGGTCATAAGAGGCAGTTGACCAGACTAATCCGCCCGTTCTTCCCTCCTACTCCACCGTAGAACGCGACATGAGTCATTTGCGCCGTTTTCAGAACGATGGGGCTAAACCGGAACGCATTCTTGTCCGAACCGTTCTCGTCTCTAAAAATATCCCATAATATGCACTTACCATTCAACTCACTATTGACTCATATGTTTTACTACACACTATACACACTACGGTCTTAATGTACTTAAGTCAGTTTATGTAAAGGAGTGTTTGATTATTTTCTCAAAGATACATGAATCATTTAACTTTGCGTTATGTATGCCCATCAATTTCACTCTAATTAGAACTATTCATCCCGTTAATGATTATACTGAGTGATTTTTGCAATATTTCAAAAATTTATAATTTATTTCAATCATCACAGTATTGCCCAATAGGTTTATGTTTGCTTGTAAATAATGTTGAAAATGGCATTATTCATATTTACTTCAAGGATAATGCTTACTGTTTATAAATCAAAAGGATTTTAGAAAATGAAATTCAAGTTTATTTAATTGCACAATTATTAATGCTTAAGTGAAATTCTTTATAAAACTCGTAAATCCTTACAGGAAATATCTGTAAAGTTTATTATATGGGTTGTAAAGGTCGAGTAGACATTGAAATTTTCTTTAAACTCACATATACACATAACACGTTTCCTATATTCCTATAAGTTCTTAGCGGTTTGCCCAGAATCCATTGGTATTAACCCTTTTTTTATTATTCATGATTTTATAAAAAACCAAGAAAGATTGAATTTATGACGAAGTGATATAATCTATGATATACACTATGCATTTTGCCATTAAAGAAGAATAATTGTACTCCAGAAAAAAGTCCACAAAATAGTTCCTTTGCCTTTTAATCGAAACGAAGACCACAAAATAGTTCCTTTATCTGTTAATCGAAACGAAGACCTTATTAAAAGGATAATGCCAGAACAGGTGAAAATGTTCCTATCTACTATAATAATTCTTAAATTGAAACAGGTCACCGATTTTTGTAAAATATCGGAAAATCTCTAACAATAATTTAATCAATGTACGTAGAGATTTAAAATTTATTTATTTTGGAAAATGTATGACCTTGAACGTTTTTCGCCTATCAGTCAATTATATGATAAAAATATCTTCGACCAAAAATAAAGAGCTTTAATTTTACTACGAAAAGGGTCTCTTATAATTTTTTTTATAAAAGTTTTCCCAGAAATTCATTGCTTTCCTTCTAAGAAAGATGAATTTAAATATGTGTCATTAGAAGTTACCTCCACCAAAATAAGGTCTTGGCTTACGGTGTGATACATGATATTATACAGGCGTTGACTCTTGAAATTTGTTCCTGATGATGCAACTGTGTTGCGAAATGCATTGAACTTCGAAGTTATTTTAACAAAGATTGTAACAAGCGCCGGAGGTTTGGGGACTTTTAATATGGTTAAATGAACTACTGTACTAAATTTCAGCTTGTTACTAATTTTTTTTTTTCAAAATTGAGGCCTTTTGCTCTAGACTATCTAAATTCGTATCATTAATTCGTATTATTAGTAATAGTTAAAAAAAGTTTCAAAAATCGGTTCCATTAGTGTTGCCTTTTTTTAAGTTCTCTGAAAATTCTTCAATGGCGCAATCATGGGGTAGATAGGTGAATATGGAACCCCCTCCTCGCAGGACCAGTGGTGGAAGTCTGTAAGCTATACGATTGTTTTCTTACAACGAAAATATCGTATTGTTGAATATGTTGCTATGGTGACGCATTTCATCTTTTTTCAATGAATACAAAACGTGCATAAGGAAGAGATATAGAAAATCTGTTACCACGCAACTTAGTCAACAAACGGTTTTTTCGTTGTACGAAAACTATCGTATAGCTGTACAGACTTCCACCTCAGGACTGCGATTCTCGAATGTATGCGACAAATTATCGCACACTTTTTCTGTCAAAAGTCTACTACTTTCTGAAAAATATATTCTCCGATGTCGAAATGGGGATCAAATGCGACAAATATCGAATAAATCGAGTGAATGTGTCTAGGGCATGAGGACGAACAGAGAAAGGTAGAAATAATATGTTGACAGAAAAAATGTACGATAAACATTCGAGAATCGCAGTTCAGATTTTTCATCAGATCCACCGATGCCAAAGGACATATTTATCCAAACGCTGTATTATTTCAAATAAAATAATAAAGTAACTTACGTTTATTTAAATTAATTAGTAAATATACTCCTAGTAGTGAGTGATCAAACTTCGGGGTTAGAAAGATTTTTGATTATTTCTCAAAAATGCCAATTATATGAGCGTATTTTGCGAATTATGAAACTACATTATTAAGGAAATTCAATCCAAGAAAATGATTACACTTGAAAATATAAGATTTACTTCGACATGCCATAGAGAAAAATTAACACCAACCTTTGCGAGAATAAAAACTAACACAAGATTAACAGACAGGCAGTCTTTACTCACACAGAAAATAATACGTCAAGAGGAAAGAAATCACTACAAGAAATTAAATATGATAGAAAAAGAACTTTTTGCAATACATACAATTTTGAATGAAAGAATACATCAAACAGATTTAATTATAATTAAAGAAGAAACGGGACGTAACGTGGAATATAAAGCCATTGAAAACAGAAGAATTAAAAATCAAAAGTTAATATACCTTAAAAATAACAAGAAACAACAGAAAGATAAGAAGAAAGAACAAAGGATGAATAACCAGGCAGGGAATATAGATGCACATAAATACCACATCAAACTGACTAACCTTTCAAAATTAAGTATAAACGAAGATGAAAGAAGGACACTATTAAATGGATCTAAATAACACCTGTAAATGACACACCAAACCTTGAAATTGTGGCGATTGAATTAGAAGCAGCAATCCGTGACCATCCTAAGAAAATGGACTTAACGAATGAATGCATCGAGTTTCTTAAGAAAGAATAATCAAAAATCTTGAGAACATGGAAGTGAGTAGATACAACCATACCACTGAATTAAACAATAATAAAGTCGATCATAACATTATTATGAAAGATCTTAAAAAGAAAGTCAAAGACAATAATGTCATCTTCGTAAACGCGGATAAAAATGGAGGCTTAGTAATAATAGATGAGGATGCATACATAGATAAAACAACAACTTTCTTAAAGAATAATAAACATATAGAATTAAAGAAAAACCCACTAAACACGTTCTTAGCAAAAACCATAAACATCATCAACCTAACTAAAAGCACCATAATAAAATATAACAACAATAGACATAATCTAATACCCATGAACCTAAAATGCCAACACTATACTGCCTACCCAGAATAGAAATGAAGTGCCCATAAACCAATAGTGTCCTTCACTAATACTCCGACGATAAACATCGCAAAATTTATAGTAAAATTCTTTAAGGAACACATAAAACCAGTCTTGCCTCATATTATTAATAATACCACACAATTGATAAATAATCTCAACAAATTACAAGAAAAAGATTTAAACAATACTTATATGTTGTCGTTCGATGTAGTTAACTTATACACGAACGTACCGGTAGAGGATACTCTGAACATCGTTAAGGAACTTCTTTACAACAAGATCCTAAAAAACGAAGCTGATCACATATTAGTGTTAATAAGAATTACAACAAAACAAAACTGCAGATTCAAAGATAAAAACTAAAAAATGGAAGATGGATTGCCAATGGGCTCACCCATTTCGGGTGTACTAGCCAATTTATACCTAAATCATCTAGAATTATTAGTGAACAACAACCCAAAATTTAGCTCTAAAATTCTGCTATGGAACTGGTACGTGGATGATATTCTTCTAAGTTGGCCCATTTTTTAAATGTTTTCTCTAGTTCCTAACTTAGATATTTGGTGAACCACGAGCGGAATACCCTGTATATGAATAATGGTAAATTGTCCAAACTTTTTAGTAGATTACAACGCATTTTAACATATTAATAAAACTGTCAATGAAAATTTCTTTAAAATAAAATTTTGATGGTTCAGTTAGAAATTATTAAGGTAATAATTACCTGAATTGAATTTTTATTGATACTTCCGCCTAACCCACAGGATCAAGATTTCTTCCCCAAATATATAATATAAGAAAATAAGTAATCTTAAAGCCTTTGGAAGTTTGAATATTTTTTTAACTTTCGTTAAATTGGCCGAAAATACAATAAAATCTTCGGTGCCATCAAGTCATTTTGAATTTCGAAGATCCTAAATCCTTTTCGGATTCTAAAAGTTCCCAAAACTTTTGAGTAAAATATTTTTTCATAAACGAGTTTCTAAATATATAGATCTAGAAACTACCTCGGAAACTACACAGCCTTGTTTTTAAATACATTTCTTGTATTTTGAAAAGTTATAAAAAATATTGTAGGTATTAACAATTTAATACAAAAATCATTCTTAGTTGGGTGCATAATGTGAGGGACCTCTGCTAATCCATTTTTGTCCAGTAAAAAATACGGCTCTGTCCAAAATATGAAAAATAAATTAGGCGACGATTTTTTAGAAGCTTACTATGGGTACCTAAAAGAAGCTTTTTAATCAGAAAACAAATTTTCATAAAAACGGACATAATTTTTAAAATTTTAAAAACTTTTACCTGAGAGATTTTTTTAACAGATTTTATAGGGATTTGTAAAAGTTTCATCTTAAGTTCTGTGATGATTTAATTCCTTCATTACTTAAATGAGGTTTGTTTTACTGCCGTTCGGAAAATATTTTTTAAATTTAATTTTTATTATATCTTTAAAGGTTGTCTTCATTCTAATGTTGTACAAATAATTTACTGGAAACGTATAACTTGCCCCAGTAAGCGAACAAATCGCCCACGCTCATTTGAAACAGGGCTCTTGAAGAAGAATAGGGTAATTAACATCTGATGATTTCCGAGTAAAATCATGAGAATCCACGATAAAATTGGGGTGAAGTCTAATTGAAAGTTTTACTCTTGTAATTGAGGTTTCTACATTTATTCATACGAGTACATTATTAATTTTATAACAACTTTTAAATATATTTACAATTTTTTTTACGAAAAATCTTTTATTATTAATTTGAACGAAAACTATAAAATTAGTGTATTTTCATGAAAATTTTAGTCAGCCGATAATTGTGCCATTGAAGATAAAAAATTTCTACCACAGCTCTTTTAATTTCTCATTTGGTTTTTTGGTAATCTAAAAAGTATAATTTTCTGCGAATGTTGTCTTTTTGGAGGAAACCAGCATTAAAAATTACTCACATTGTAGTATTTCAATAACTAAGAAATTATTACTAAAATTGTAAGTTCCAAGTTTCTCCGGATGTGAAATATGAAATATGTTTGAGGTCTTCTCGAGGGTCTTCAAACTTTCCTAATTTTATATTAATCTTGTAAAATATGATCGCACAGTAAAATTTATCATTGTAACATAATCCAATAACCAATCAAAACTCTTCAAAAGTGAAACATATTCAAAATAATTAGGCATTTCAAAAAAATATTTTTAGAGGTTAATTTTTAGATCTCTCTACCTGTACATGTACATAGAAAAAGATTTTTAATTTATATAAAAAATCTTTTTCTATTTTTTTAATTACGTGTTACTCCAATGATGATAAAGTATTTATTGAAACAACTTATGAACTTATTTTAACCATTGTAAAAATTATATAGAAGTAGCAAACTTTATGTATGCTCTTAAAGTTTTATTGTCGCATCTATGTATTTTTAGATACTTAAATAATATAGATTTCTGTTACTGAAATTAATTTTGTGTAAAAAAGTTAAACATCGATAAAACAAATTTGGTTAATGTTTTTGAATGGTAAATACAATTAATGCATATTGTAGATATTAACCAATAAAATTATTAATGAGAGATAATTATGACTCGATATTAAACTTCTTTAGTTATACTCAAATTTTAAAAGTCAAACATTAATTTTTAATTACCTAATCAATAAATTGATTATAGTTTGTAATTACCAAATGCAAAATAAATATTTTTTAAATTTAAACTGTAAAGAAATGAAAACAAAAAACTATGTAATTTAAAAACAAATTTTTATTTCATTACTTATTGCATACTTAATCTTTATTCCTTTTTCTTTTGGAATGATAAGCATATTAAAAATTAATATTAATATTTCTTGGAAGCGAGCTATAACTAATAATAAAAGAACTATTTTTTGTTCCTCGTTAATAATCTATTTTATGGTTCCTAGTATCTGCCATTTTAATGTTAAATAAGAATTTTATGTTCTACAAGTGGGTTAATTATCTTATATCAGTATCAACATAATTTAAATTTCTTGCATAATTAGTCACACTTGGATTATAGAGTTTGTTTAATTCATACTAATCATAAAATCATAAAATCTTGTTAGATATGAACAAAACATCAATAATTACCACCTAATAAATTATTTTTGAAACCTGGAGGTCCATAATTTTTGTTTTTAAATAATTTCTTTAAGAATATTTGTTTAAAATCTTTAACATATGGAGTATGGACTTTTTTAGGTTTCATCTAATCAGCAAAAATGGGATAGCAAGAAATTAATACCCTCACATTCCAATTGAAGTGATTCAGTTTTAAAAGCGTATTACCACATTATTTTCTCATGATTTAATACATAAATAGTCATTTATAAATAAATGCTGGGTTAAAGAATTATTAAATCAATACACTTAACTCTAATAAAACCTAATATTTCAAGTAAAAAAAACCAGTCTAATGCTTTTGATGTAAAGGCATTAACTTTTCTTAATTTGTGATAAAAAGCATCGATTAAATATTTTTTAAGATAATCACAAATGAAGTTTTTTCTTCCAAAAAAAAAATTAATAATTTATAAGCTTCTGGTTTTGAATAAATTTCCTTCATTAATATGAGACTTTTTTGGTAAAATTAAATTTGGGCAGGTAATTATTTAAATTTAAAAACATGGAGCTTCACTTCAGCGTAATTGCCAACAAATTATTGCATAAAAATTTTGGCCCCAAAAGATATTCAGAATTTTTGGATACATTGCCAATTTAAGTTGGATTCCTTATTTTATTTAATGCAAAACAGCATACTTACAAATTTAATAAGTAAAAGTTTTTTCAATAGTATTACAAAAATTCAATAATAAATCATCATATTTGTATTTTTTATCTGCCAAGGTTTTAATTTTATAAATTATACAGGGTGTCCTTAAAGTGTTACGAATTTTTATCTTAGCTAACCTGGCTAGGCCTCTTAGAGTTTTTTTGTTAATAGAAGTTGTTTAGTTTAAAAGGGGTAACATAATACAAATGTTTATTTGTTATTTTAAGAATGCAATGAAGGTCATTTCAAGGACTACTTCATTTTTTATATAAAAACCTATGTTGTTTATTAAATAATCTTATTCTACGCTAAAAAAGAAACACATTTTAGCGAAAATATTTTAAAGAAATTCAAATAAAATAGAATAATGGTGCAATTCCGTCCAAATCGGTCGGTCCTTACAGGAAATATATGTAAGGTAACCATGAAAACCGTCCATTACAACCCATATAACAAACCTTACAGATTTTGCATAGAATTGCACAATATTAGGTCGTTTCTGGGAAAATCTGTAAGCTCTTACAGGAAATATCTGTAAGTTACCATGGAAACCATCCATTACAACCCACATAATAAACATTACAGATTTTTCCCTAAGTACTTACAAATTTGCATAGAATTGCACCATAATTTTTGTTTCTATTGTTATCATTTATTTTGAGAATTTAATCGAGTGTGCCATGAAATATCAAAATTCTTCTTAACATACATTTTATAAAATAAGTCCATACTCAAGTGCACATTCTTAATTTATTAAAAAGAAAAAGTTTTATAAGATGTATCTTTGATCTTTGATGAAGCGTTTAACGAGTTTATGATTTTGGGTGAATGTAGATAAAATTAATCCTAATCAACCTCCGAAATCAAACATGGAACTTAAATTAAGCGGCAGTAATAATTAATGAAGAAAACACAACAAATATTTTAGTGTTTGTTAGAGTTAATCCACAAAGTAGCATTCGACAAATTTCAAGAGAAAGTGGTGTAAGTAGAACATCTATTTCAAAAATTCTGCGAAAATCAAATATCATCCTTTCCACACGTCTTGTTATAAAAATTTATATGGTAACGAGTTTTTTAATCGTATAAATTATTACAGGGTATCCCACTTTTTTTCCAGCAAAAATTGTTTTTAGATAATAAATGTCATTCTGTACAAAAAATTTCCTATGAACTATTATGTTTTTTCGACTCCTTAAAAAGGTACAGCAATTTTAAAATTGATAAATTTTCATGATTTTCGTGGAACACCCTGTATAATATTCTTCCTTATTATAATTTTTTATTTAAATCAATTATTTTTTGGATTTTTCTTTTGCCAAATTGGTTTTGTATTTAAAATAAGTGAGGTTAAATTTCCCTCGGTAAAATTTATCTTCTTGGCTTAAATTGTATACAAAATCCAAAGCATACTTGATTTAAATAAAAAAATTAAAATTAAGTCAATTTTATACAGTGTGTTCTACAAAACTCATTAAATTTTTGAACTTTTGAAATTATTGTAACTTTTTAAGGAGTCGAAAAAACTTAATTTATAGAGAAGTTTTTGTTAAGAATTACATTTACTTTCTAAACAAAATTTTTACTGGAAAAAAGTGGGACACCCTGTAAAATTAGTTTCATCGACAAATTACCTTGAATCTATTATTTACTTTACATATGATGTTTTCTGATGAACTAGTTTTTCGCAAAATGGAGAAGAAGACCGTCGACGGACAATAAATGGTGCGGAATTGACAATTACATTATTGGTTCTTATTTTTTGAAGTTCGTTTAACTGGTCCTATATAGGCACACTTTTTGAGAAATGATTCTAGGGAGTAACTAGAAGAAGTTCCATTGACTGTTACAATAAATATGTGGATTGTGGATGCAGCAAGATGGTACACCTCCGCACTTTGTACGACAAGCAATGAACGAAATGTTTCCTGAAAGGTGGATAGGTCGAGGAGGACCAGTTTGTTCGCCAGACTTTACATCTTTAGATTATTTCCTCTAGGGATTCATTAAAGAACGTGTAATGAAAACAGCACCAACAACCATTGAAGATATGAAAATTAGAATCCGTCAAGCATGTACCCTTAAATGTTATCCAATGTGCTAGAGGGCTTTTACAAAAGAATTCTAAAATGTTTGGAATTAGAAGATTATCACTTTGAGCCCCTAAGAGACTTGGTTTTTGAGATAAAAATTCGCAACACTTTAAGTGGAACACCCTATAAAATATACAAATCAAGCTGAATAATATGTATTAATGTTAATCTTTTATTCTCCTTTTTATAATCAGTTCATGGTTACAAAGTTGGATTAAAATAAAAAAAAATAATATCTATTCAGTTTTTTTAACTAAAAACAGCTTTTTTCTAAATTTTTAGTAGGTTTCAGTTTATTAAAATGTAACAATTAAAATAGAAGTAAATATCCTGATGTGAATGGAGGACGTCAAAGATAACTGGTAGTCAGGGTCGCTCATTTTATCAAATCCTTTTACTCTATATTTAGTTATACATCATTTTAAGAGTACTACAAATGAAAACAAGCATTTAAATTGCTAATTATAAATAAATAATACAAATAATACTGTTGATAAAACCAAATAACAAAAAGACCCCCAAAGTTATATAATAAATAATTAATTTAGCGTAGAATTATTTTCCTTATTTTTTAAAACGAAACATTTACTCAAAAGGCAAGGCAAGTGTAATTACCGAAATGAAAATTGCAAACACAGAGCGTATAATGATGATAACAATGGTGTTGTAAAGAAAATAGGTTAATCTTATTAATATTGAAAAATAATCTTTACGGAAATTCCGTTTTATGCAATAAAGCTATAGATCGAAATGAAAACTTATCACAACCTTGGAAAACCTTGTTTTAAATGAATTAAATTTAATTCTCTTGTAATGTAATTAAAAAAGTAAACAACAATATATTGTTTATTATTAAAATACTTTCATGATAATGTGTATCATCATTATGTCAGCTAGTATAAATACCAACAAATTTAGTAGGAGTAATTAACTAAGATATTGCCAATTAGTTGAGATGATAATATTTTTATTAATTTATTTATTTATGAACATGTACTACAAGTAAATTTTAGTTTTTATTGTAAAAACACATACTTCCATTAGAATTTATTAATAATTAACATTAATTTTGAAGTATATATTTTTGCAATTATTTCAAATTAAGTTTATTTCAAAACGAAAATTTCAAAACGTTTGGTTACCCATAATCAAGGGGTATTATCTTGTCAAACTGGTGAGTTGGAGAGTTCAAGGTTCTCAAAATTTCTTTTGTACAATCATTAATTTATATCAACCCAGGCATAATAAATATATGTTATGTTTATTAATATTTTATATGGATATGTTTTAATATTTCATTCTATAATTCGATATTTTCTAAATAATATCTTTCATAAGCATTACGATATTTTTAAAATATTTATTAATTAATTAAGTTTACCGAAAATCATTAAAAACTAGTTTTATTAGCCTTAATAATGTACACATTGTAGAAAATTTTATTTTTTTACTGTAAAAAATCAACTTAAATTAATATCAAATAATAATAATAATAAAATTTTCAACCTAATTTTTTCAAATTTATTCATTTTTAAAAATTTTAAAAAGTCTTTTGAATTTATGAGAAAAAATTGTAAAAATGGTGTTTTGTCGTAGAGAACAAGGTGTTTTACGTTCATTATACGATTATATATCTGCATGACCAGCCTTGAATGTGATTTAATGTGATGTTTTGACAAGTGTTCAATAAACTAAGAAAAAAATTTAATGATATTGTATGCTAAATGGTTTTCTAAAGCTAATTTTATAATTCTATTCAAAACATTGTTCTTCTCCTTTATTTATGAATATTATTTTTGCGTAAAATCTATTTGCGTAATTTTATTTCCAACCTATTCGATGCATTCTAAGGAAACTCTCTTACAATTCATGAACATTTTTGTCATTTTTGGAGTATTTTGAAATAACTATATTTTCGAGCTCAAAAATTCGACTTATCTCATCCTATTTCTACATTTATCCGTATTTAATTTTTAGATTTACATTTTAAGACTTGTCCTTTTGCCTTCACCTATACCAATTTCTTATTATTATTTTTTTTTTAATTTTATTATTTAAAAAGGACATTTTAACACTTTTCCGCCCGAAAAAATTATATACCTATTTATAAATTTCGAAAATTCGGTATATCATAAACAAAACATCTTGCTCTTTTAAGGATTGAAGTAAAAATATTTCTTTAATTTCATTTTTGCAAATAAGCGCGTAACAGCGTCTTCCCGCAGATTAGATAAGACGCCCGTGATAAATTTTCCTTCGGACAGGAAATGGAAATTTCATCCCAGTTTTCTGGGGTTTAGTTGCAAATTATAAGCGAGAAACTGATGATAAATTCCGACCGCTGAAGGGCGCGCGAGTTTCAAGGTAAACTCGTCAAAAATCATGAAATCAAGTTTCTGATTTATAATAATACATTATACAGTGTATTTCTAAACATGTGTCCCTAACTAAGTTAGTTTTTTTCGCTTATTTGAAGATAAAAAGTAAGAATAAATTTTTTTGCCAAAATGGTGCATTTTTGAAATGCGTTAAACTTTCTTCAGTTTTTTTCAATTATTCAACAAAACACCTATGTTTCGAAAGATAATTTCCTGAAAATTTGTATAGAGCTCATTTTCGTAATTGAATACAACTGTGAGTTGCAAGTTAAAATAAATTTTCGGGGATATCGACCCATTTTACCCCTCTATTTTTTGTATTTGACGCCACTGTCCAATTTAAATATTTTTTTTTACTTTCTTGAATATTCCTCAAAACTTTTTCTTCCCCAAATTTTATTGATATCTTTTAGCATTTAGAAGTTACGAGACACAATGCACCACGTTGTTTATAAACTCCTCAAAATGTGTAGCAAAAAGTTTATTTTCAAAAAATTAAATAATCATTTCAAAACGCAAAGAAGTATTAAAAAACTTAACGGGACAAAAAAGTTTTAGGAATACCCAAAGAAATAAAAAATTAAACTTAATAAAATAACGCAAGTAATAATTTTGGTCAAAATTATGTAATTTAGGTTTTTCAAGTCGTCGTGCCCTATACGAATTATGTTGTTATAACGTAAACTTTACGTAAAGGGGGAAAAATTGACTGAAATTTCGAAGTAATATTTCCCTAATTGTCCACCTATAAGGAACTTACCTATAAGTTAATTACGTTAAATTAACGTAATGCCGACGTAAAATTTACTACATATTTCCCAAATATTTCCTAACCTCAATAATAAAGATGTTCTACAACGATTTTGGCTCACAACTACCAACTTTTATTTCTTAGAATGAAATATGTTGGTAACATGAATTCCACTATAAGTTAAAGTATCCCTGATGGTTTACTAATATTTATTATGCATTATATTATGTAGTGTTCGGGGTGTTGTTGAAACTACTTGCCTATCATTCAAATTTGGTTGCCATAAAAAAATTCAAAAATCTTTGTTTAAAAATAATTTTTGTTATTAATTAGATTAGACTTTTTTTGGTCTTAGGTTTATATGTGTAATTTCAATTTTTAAATATTTATTTAAATAACTGTCGTATGATTTGTTAACTTTTTATTTAAAAAACTTTATTTTGATATATAAATAATCATTAATCTTTGATAAATTTATACTTAACATAAAATTTATTAGTAATAAATATGGCGTCATTGCTAAAATTTACCTAATAGAAAATTTTACTTATTTTCTAACCTATTAGGTAACTTTTCCTTGAAACTTGGTAAGAAATTCTTATAAATTTGACTTTATAGTAATTTTGCCCTAAATTGAAACTTTTTACCTCAGTCAATAATACTTTGGAGTATTTTTGTTCTGAATAAGTAAATTTGACTTTGAAGGCAAGAATAGAGCACGAACGTTTGACATCAAACGCGAAGTTCCTATAACCTAAAAATTTGTAGCACTGGTATCTTTTAAGTTTAAAGGTTCGTTTCAATTCTGTGAAGAATACAAAGATTATAAATGTAGATGTGGAATCGATTTGACTTCCTTTTGAGTCCCATGGTATTATTTTTTATAAGTAATAATATGTTGTAGACATCCGATATGATTTTATGAAAGTTCTTCCCATCATGACAAATCAGCGTTTTAAATTTGCGTTTAAGACAGAATACATTAAACTCGTTAGATTTAATAATAATCAATTTTAAGGTATACACAATGTTACTACAAAAATATTATATTATAATATAACAAGTAGTTGTGGAAAATTTTGAATTAAGAAGTGTCCTAAATTACGTAATTTTTTTTTCATCCACCACTACATAAATTGCCTAGAAAGAATTATGCCTTTAAAGTCCTCCAAACAAGTAAGTTTGACCACAAAGTTATTAATTTAAATTTATTGACTATAATAACCCTAATTTCGACCAATAAGGAAATTTTACTATTATAGGAAACGCAACCAAATTTACTAAAATTTTACTATGAAGTATTTTTTCCCTAATAGTCATTGTAAAAGTCAAACTACAGTAAGTTTTACTATAAATTTGACTAACAGGACATTTTGACTTTAAAGGCGATGTTAGGTAAAATAATTAGGTAACTTTTACGTATTTTCACATTTGAAGAAGTATGACCAATTAGTAATAAATTGGGTCAAATAATGGTAAATTTTCCCTAGTATTCGCCTTATTGGTAAAAATGTCTACCAGGTAAAAATGCCTTAGAGAAACATGTTTATAAACTCCCTAGCTTATATTTAACGACCGAGAAGAAAAATTTAGTGACGTCGTTAACGTTAAACATGTGATTAAAAATATGTCTTCGTAAGAAATATTTTTTTAAAGACGACTTTAAGGTTAACGACGTCTCTAAAATTTTCACCACGGTAGCTGAATATAGGCTAATATGTTTGCGGTCAAGGAAATCAGTCTTAATAAAAATTAATATTTTTAGAAGCATGTAAATTTTTACCTAATTATAATTATATTGACATAATTAAACAAAATTAGTATTTTATCGTTTTTAAAGTAAACTGTCTTAAAATTAAAAATACGTAGTTGAAATATGCAGTGGCGCGTTATGCCTTTAGGATGTCTATACTAATTTAATTCGTGGATTTAGATTTTCTGTTTACAAAAAATACACATTCGAGTTGGGTAAATTAAAATCATCCACTGATTATAAATACAAATAAACATGAAATTTTAGTATGTTATAAATAAAAGTTGAAAAACATATGCTCTTGGGAGTACTTTTTTTATATTAGGTCCAAAATTGTAATTAATATTGCTTTATCGATTGCGCTAAAAAAGATGAAAAAAGTTTTTTTAACTCTTTTATAATTTTAGAGTGAATAATAAAGTCAATTTACCTTCATTTTTCAATAATTTCGCAGAAGCATAAGGGCTCATGTCGGTAGATTAGAATAGTTTTAACTTTTGACATTTTTTGTTTTAGAATTAATAATTGTAAAATTGTGAAAAGTGTTTTTTATATAAAAAAGATCTTCTGTATTAATTTTAAAATGTGTTTCTCTAATATAGATCGTTATTATGGCTATACTTTATTTTTTAATTAGGAGGAGTGACAGGAAAGGACAACTTACACTATAAAAGTTACTAGAAAAATAACCAAACAGATTTTGATAGGAACTTTAGGTTATTTTGCCTCTTTAATGATAAAATATGTACAGAAACATAATTAAATTCCCCATTTCTTTGCACTGAATATAAATTTATACAGTTATATGTCAAAATTCATTGAAAATAATTATCCGTTGTAAATCTTGCTGACTTTTAATCAATCGGTGACTTTTGGCATTTTAGCGCGGGAAATTTAAATCACTCCTCCTAGTTAAAAAATCAAGTATAGTAAAGAATTAAAAAGCGGTGCTTTACTGAGTAGTGAAATTTATTTATTTAAAGTTGGTGGTTGTTGGTGGTACGCAATGTCAATAAAAAATGTATAATAAATCTTTAATAACTGCATCTGAACTTCGAAAAATAAATTAAATTGAATTGTTCCCTTAAATTGCGATGGTAACTTAAAAGGTAAATTTAAAAATACAATAGAATAATGACATTAATAAACGTCAGTGATGACAAACGCGCTGCCAATAAATTTAAAAAAAATCCCAATATTTTAATTGAAATTATAAATTGATAAAAAAAGTGCAAAATAGAAAAGATAGTATAAATATCTCGTTTCATAAGACATTTTTCTAACTCGATTAAAACGCTCACCGCCACGCGGCTCGTCTTTTCGACTCGTAAGAAAAAAACCCTCCTTAGGATTATGAAAATTAATATTAACAGAACGTTTTAGTCACAAAAAATATTTCAAATGTAATCTCTTAAAAAATTAGAATATGGATCCAAAATTTTACAACTAGCGTGGGAGTTGCATAAAATTTTAAATTTTGGTTTTATAAAATTTGTAAGATTTTAATGGAACAAATTCACGCAAACGTGAATCTGTTTTATTAATTTACTATAAACTATCTGATCATAATACGTTTATTTTAATATAATAATATAAATACAGGGTGTTCCAGACCATCAGCGCCACCCATTAATTTTGAAAACGCTTTGTTGTACATTATTGTGACAAAAAATTACCACCAAAGTGAACGTAAAAAATATTCTAGTGTAACTCGTATGTTCCGAGAAAAAAACAGGAAATAACCGAAACAACGTTGAAAATTTAAAAAGACAACCTAGGTCGAGTGTGGCTTGTTAGAAAGGTCTTCTAAAAAATTTTTGGTGCAGATGGTCTGGCCACCCTACATGTATAATAAACTGAGTTGAAATTTAAAAAATTATGGATTGTTCCTAAATTTTGACTAAACTGTAATTTTTGTTAAAACAATTCGAAACTCAGATTTTTATTAGTCAGAAGTATTTTTTTAAATAATATACAATAATGTTGTGTTACAGATGCTCAATTATTAGAAGAGGATATTAATGGTTTACACCCATGGTGTGTTCAAAACAAATTACACCTGAATATTAAGAAATTGATCGTATGGAGCCCATACTACGCGAATATGTCAGGATTTATTGCAAGAATAAAAAAAATTCTACACCAAGTTCCTTTTAGACTCCAGACAAAAGATCATGATATTAATTACTTCGTAATTACCACAGTATGCTGACTAAACTGCATTAACTTCCTCTTTCACATAGGTTAGTGTTAACATTGATAGCTCCTTTCTAGTATCTAAATTATTTTTTTATATCTGACCACCACAGACTATAGAATACATAATGATCATACCAACTATGGTTTTGAACAGACCCTTAAGTAGACTAATGAGAACCAAACGTGTTCAGATGTAAATTTTTCTATATATATACTTTTAGTTTTAATAAATTTCGAATTTCTTCCTAATTATTTTTCTCTCAAAATATAATGTATACCGTGTGTGCACGGAACCTGTAACTTATTTATTTATGAAAATAAAAATTTGAAATTTAACTATGTTATGTGGCATAAGAAAACGAATTTACTGATAAAAAAAATTTCAATTCCACTTCCGGTTTCACACATCAACTTTCTTTTTAAATGTAACACCCTATTTTTTGTACTTATTAATAACACTGGTAACTTCCAACTATTTTTTTGAAAAAACTAAACTTTTGAACTTTCAAAAAAAATCTGGATTTTTTCAAAAAATTTTTTTTAATAAAATCTATTAAACAACTCTCGAAACAACTCTTAAATAATTTAAAAAATTCGTTTTTTGCAAATATCTTTATTTTTTTAATGGCATGATAGGGCCACCCGGTATAAAATTTTGTACAAGGACTTCCTTCTATAAAGGACTTAGCGGGACTTCCTCGGACTTCCTAGGACTTCCTCGGACTTCCTCAGACTTCCCGGGACTTCCTCGTACTTCTCAGTTTGTACTTTTTGGCATTTTATTGCTTAAGTAGGTGCATAATTCTTAAAATGTTTTTAATAAATATAAATTATTATTTGATATAAAAATTAATATTTTATATTATATTTATTACATATTCTAGTTTTATTTTTTCATGTTACATGTAAAAAAATATTGTTTTTCCTGCGTATTGAAATGAAAGCGAAAATAGTTATGTAGTTTATGCAATAAGTGTAAAAAGTGGATTAGTTAAGTCATGCTTTTTGCACCAAGTAATGGTTCTGATCATAAAAGGCCATGTTTTTGAACGATCGTAGAAAAATATTTTGTTCTGCAATAAAGTACAGCATTCCGAAACGCTTGACAGACTTTAACAAGTCATTTTGCTGTTCGTTGAGTCTAGCGACGTTTTGCTAGCGACAGAAATTTTGAGTCGCGGACGACGGAAAATGCCGAGCGGAAAACTTTGCAAAGTCGCAAAGCTCGTCCCGCAAACCTACATACTCGATACAAAAAGTACTTCTTTTACTTCTAATAAAAAAATATACAATTCGCGATTCAAGCTAAGTGATCTCCCTCTTGCGGCCGGGCGCGAAACCATGAAATGACGCCACAAACGTGATAGTTGTGCAGACGAATTTAGCTTGGAATTTAGCGATTTACATCCATTAACACATGCTCTACTTTAATAAATTGCGTAAATTTACCTAATTTACTTGGTATTATTAAAGGCGTTTGATTTTTTTGCATTTTTTAAATATTCTTTAATTTTGTACGTCTGTGACGTCATCAAAGTATGCAACCAAACTTACATTTGCGCGGGAAAATTTAATTTCAATCGCCAAATCTCTAATTATGGTCCTATTTTACCCTATATTTTTAATATCCGAAAATTGTCAAACTTGTGCTTAACCAACGATACAAATAAATGAATGACGCATTATTTTTGATACACATGCATGTTTCGCAAAAGTTCGGAAAGGTTCGGAAATCATCGGCTTTCCAAAATTATTTGGGATTTCCTTGGACTTCCTGAGGACTTCCCGGACTTCCTTGGACTTCCTCGGACTTCCCGGGACTCTCGGACTTCCCGGGACTTCCTCGGACTTCCCGGGACTTCTTCGGACTTCCCGGGACTTCCACGGACTTCCTTGGGACTTCCTTGAGACTTCCTTAAGCGTGTATAAGGACTTCCTAGCTTGTCGTACCCTTCGGGCCATCCCCTATTTAGATAGATAATTTTTTTCCGATTATAGTTATACCCAACATGTAGGTAGGTATGTATGAATTTTTAAGATTTTATTAAAAAAAAAATCCAATTTTTTTTAAGTTCAAAAAAAAATATGCCATATGACATAGTGAAATATCAAATTTTTATTTTCATAAATAAAGACGTTCCGTGGACACCCGGGTGGTCACTCTTACGGTGCACACCATTGGGATCTGAATTTATGTACATATTTATGAAATCTAGTTATCCTAAAATTTTCTTCTTAAAGCCAATCGATAGAGAATGTCAAATTATGTAAAACTGCCAAATTGCAATCGAAAAAGTTACGCCATTACAAAAATATGGAAGGAAAACAAAAATGCGAAATTTCAGATTTTTTATATTTCAGGACTAGAGCAAGATATCTCGGATTTCAAAGTAGATTCTAAATGAGTTTGAAAAGGGACAACTTTTTTCTTATTTAAGCAACTTTGTAACTCTTTAGGTTCACAAGATCCCAATGGTGTGCACCGTAAGAGTGATCACCCTGTATACATGTTTATCAAATCGATTTTTGTAGTGTTGTTTAAGTTTATATGCATTTGATAATGTTTTGATCATAGTTCTTGTTAGCATGTAAATTAAATAAACTGAACTAAAGTACAGGGTGTCTCATGGGTCGTTGGGTTGCATGGGTATATTTGCTACTTTTGTAGATACAAAATCGATTAAATGGAGTAAGTAGTATACAGATTTTCAAAACGTATCTATAACTTCTTTATTTTGTGTCTTCCTAAAAATTCTTGTTAATGTTATATGGCTACTGTTTTGTATACGATTTTTTCGGTAATGAATTGATTGCAAACAACCCAATTTATTGTTTTCTGATGGTATACTTTCTAATATCGTATATCTCAAGCAATGTTTTAAGTAAAATAGAAATTATTTTATTTGATAAACTAAAAATGTACTTTAAATAATTGTAAATTTTGTCAATACAAATCTGTATTATTTAAATTTTTAGTTCGATTCTAGATTCTCGATTTAAATTAGCTCCACCACCCTTTATATACAGGGTATCCCAGTTTTCGAGAATTATTTAGATAGTAAATACCATTCTAAACAAAAATTTTCCTATGAACTAAAATGTTTTTTAATCCTTAAAAAATTATAACAATTTTAAAATTTTAATGATTTTTGTGGGACACCCTGTTTAAACAGTAGGTATGTTATTATAATTTTTTCCCCGATTTGGTCATTGCTGAGGTCTTTACCCAATTGCATTTTAAACACGCACGCCTGTTTTTTAAACCAAGAGCAGCGTTTCGAAAATTAACGTATCTGATTCTCTGATTGGCTTAAAAGTAAAGGCACAATCCAAGGCACTCTAGATTTAAGTAAAAACATTATAATAAAATATAAATAACTTTTTAAGGAGTCAATTTCTCATTATTAGTTTATAGGAAATATTTTGTCAAAAATGTCATTTTCTCTCTAAAAAAATTTTGTTGGAAAAAAACTTGCTTCTCAAGTTTCCACATAAACTTTATTTGTTAGGAAATTACGAAAATTAATTTATAAGTAAGAATAAAATGTTTCGCCAAACTCCTCCTAATTTAAAATACAGGGTTTTAAAATTCCAAAATTTTTTATCATAACATCTATAATTCTAAAGAAACTTTGCTAAAATTTTGTACAGACAAAATTCAAAACAAATTTTAGGATGCAGTTGTTTAGGGGGTATCGTCCCTTTGTACCCCGCCCCCCATTTTTTATTATTCCTAAAACTATTTTAAGAATATAAAAAAAATTACAAAATTAAATTTGTTTTTATAGAATTAACTTAAAAAATGTAGGGTGGGGTAAAAAGGGTCTATACCCCCGAAGAAACCGCACCCAAAAATTTTTTTTTCGCAATTCTATTCAATGACCATTGGCAAAAGTGTGCTCTGTACAAAATATCAGCAAATTATCTTTAGAAATATAAATGTTTTTTTAAAAAATTAAAAAAATTAAGAAACTTTAACACACTGTAGTTCTAAAATAGAGAATTTTGGTCAAAAATTTTATTCCTACTCTTCATCTTCAAATAGATCAAGGAATCTATTCCTGAAGTTATGGACACATGTTTAGAAACGTCCTGCATATTTCTACATTAATTTTAGTTATTATCGAAATTTCCTAACAAATTTTAAATGTAGATTTCTTTGAAATAAACCAAAATTACAAAAGATCATTAAAACACTCTAATTTAATTTTTTTTGTGATTACTAGAACCATAAAGTTTTTAGAAATTTTGCCAAGTACCTACTTTATTTCCAGAATTTGGTTTTGCTTTAAATTTGACACCTCAATAAAGCAAAGGTAGTTTTGAGAAACCTTTCAGATTCACTTTTAATAACGTAAGCAACTTTCATTTTCTGCAGTAAGCAATGTGCACAGTAATGTGCTTAAATAGGTGTAAGAATCGAAACATTTTTTGCTTTGCTTTGCGGTTTGCATTTTATCAAATGAAATATAATTTATTTAAATATTTACTTTTCGATTTGCTTTACTAAAGACGAGACTGGAGAAGATTCAGTCACCACATAGTTGGTTAGGAAGAAATTGATGGAAATAAAAAATATAATTTTTCGAAAACTTTTTTATTAACACAGTAATGCACTCAACTTTTTTTTTATGAAATAATGATACATTTTGTGAAATTTCCTATAGAATATGTAACATAACAAAGTTTGAGTAATTTTTCTCCCCGGCCGAAGCCAATAAATATGGTCCTAATTATAACAAAATTTTAATTAATAGGGCCTCGAAAATGTATTGCATTACACGCCGGTCGAACTTGAATAATTAAATCAAAACTTTGCATTTCGCCAACTTATGTACGCTTCTGTTAAATAATACATTTAAGTTGGCAGGGTGCACAGGTAGTTTTTGAATAATAAAAAAATGGGCCTGGCCATTAAACTGGATATATGCAAAAACAGGTATCCCGCTTTGGGACGCCCGGTAGAAAGAAGAAGAAAAAACGGTGAGAGGTTCGTGTCCTCTGGGACGAAACAAGTATCGAAAGCTTTCACGATTCACGTATTAAAAAGTTAACACTTTGCACTAATTATAGAAGATATGAGGGGCTTTAATTTAAAAATAATCTTGGAATTTGCGGTTATCCACGTCTCCACGTGGATGTTTTTTCAAACTTACCTGTTTACCGGCTTTTACTGTTTGAGGATGTTGTGCGAGAATTAGAAGGGCCAAACCTAATGCGGCACATACGCACATTATAAGTCTTTCTCTAGGGGTGTTACGGACACCCATGATGATATACCTTAAGACTAAGACGATCGCGCACCTACCATCGCACAAGACGCATACAGGCCGCGCTCGTAGCACCGAATGCTGCTATTCTGCTGCTGCTGTCGTACTTCGTACACATGTGCTTCTCGCGGAGTGTGGACGCTCTACGCTCTTCCTTCGCCTGCGTCCCGGTGCTGCGTGCATCGCGAAGCACGTGCTACTCGCCGACGTCAAGAAGCGCCCTACTGCAACACTTGCCCTTTTTTTTATCCAATTCATATTACACCACTTCACACTAGCAAATAATTTCTACAATTCTCACTTCTAATGGTTAAATACTGGAAAAAATATATTTTCCTACTTTTAAGTCAAAAATCAATTCACCATGAAACACAAATTGTAATGTATGTATGGTCGCATGTTAATGGTTTGGAAGATATTTATATCCAAATAGAGAATCAGTGAAAAATTTGTTTATTTCTGGCCCATCTTTTGTTTGATACCAAAAAGAATTAGCGAATAGTAAGTAATCGTACGTTTGAAAAGTAGAGAAATATTAAAAAAGATAAGCTGTTAAACTGAAGTTAGCAGGGGCGGATGGGCACCTGACTAGCGGCCCGGGAAAAAGTGGCGGATTAAGCCATTTGGAGGCCTGAGGCGCAACCTAATTTTGAGGCCGCTATTTTTTTGAAATAAAATAAGATGACCTTTTTAGTTGACATCAGTTTCAGACGTTTCAGGGGTTAGTTTAAGGAAAACTTAGAAGTGCAAAATTTGAATACAGCACCATAGGTGAAACTTTAAAAAAATGGCAATGGCAGGTTAAGCATTTCCAGATACTTTGGAAAAACATCTCGTTTTTCTCTTTTTCAAAAAATTTCATAGAATTAGATGAACTGTAAAATAACCTAAAGTTCAAATTAAAGAAGAAACTAAATTCAACAGGGTGTTCCAAAAAGAAGTGTTCAGAAGAAAATCTGAATTGACAGAGTTTAATGTGAAGTTTTACGGATATAAAAAATGGTACCTTTATGGGGCTTGTTTCAAAGATAGTGAAAATATGAAGAAAAAGGCGAAATCTCGTTAATTTTTTGAAAGAAGAATTTTTTTTCGATCAAAACATTCTTCTGATGATATTTTTTAACTTCAAGCCAAAGTGACATTAATTAGCTTGACTTTTCAACTTATTTCATTTAAATTGATCAAATAGTTTATGAACTACAACAAAATTTCGAATTAACGACATTTTTTGTAGGAACAAAATTTATTGACCCATCAAAAACGCTGGTCCTGCCTATTAGTTTTTTTGTCGATGAAACCTCGTCTATTGTCTAGGATTTTCTTCTGAGCACTTCTTTTTGGGACACCCTCTATATGTATAACTGGTTCGTTCGAACCGACAACATTTTAGAAGGTGAGTCTCAGAAATTTCAGAAAGAGAATCTTTTTTAAAGTCAAGTTTTCTGGAACTGGAAAGAAAAACTCCTTTGTATAATTAGTTTGTTAGGTTTATGGTTTATTTGAATAGAAGTTTTCAAAAACGACCATGACTGGTAAAAACATGTGACTGCATAATTTTTTTCATTTTTTTTTTAGGCCGGTTCAATTAGGAGGCCACAGGCGCGCGCCTCATGCGCCTGTGCGATAATCCGCCACTGCCGGGAAATAATATTTTTTGATTTCTCGATACGAATAAAAAAGGATATACAAAGTGTACCAGTTTTTTCCCTTATTTTTTTCTTATGCGCAGAGAAAAGCGATTCTTGAAAAAATCTCCTAATATACAGGGTGTCCCATATGCCGTTGGACTGCATGGGTATCTTTGTTATTATTGGAGATAGAAAGTCGGTTAAATGGACAAAGTAGTAGATTTTTTCGAATATTAATATTTCATTTACAAAAAATTTGAATATCGCATCTTTCCAACGCTATCTTGAAAAAACAAGAAAATGCGATTTTCAAAATATGCCTATAACTTCGTTATTTTCGGTGGTACCAAAAACATTTTTTGACTTAAGAAAGACAATTTTTTGTGTACAATGCAGTAAAACAAATGAATATTTTTTATCGTCAACGGATTGACCGGAAATAAACCAAACTTATTTTTTTCTTATGACAGCCATATTGGATTTACACATATTCGGAATTGGTGTATTTTTCTGAGTAATTTGATATGTCATACGTAATATTTTAAGAAAAATAGAAATAATTTTATTTTACTAACAAAAAATGGCCTTGAATAGATGTAAACTGTCAGTACATATGTGTTAAGATTTGTTTTACATTTAATATTTTAAATAGTTACATTTATGTTATTGACAATTTACATCTCTTAATGTCCAATGTTAGTTTGTAAAATCAAATTATTTTATTTTTTTTAAATATGACATATGGTATACCAAATTACTCAGAAAGAAATATGATTCCGAATATGTGTAATTCCAATATGGCTGCCATAAGAAAAAAATAAGTTTGGTTCATTTCAGGTCAATCCGTTAGCGAAAAATATACAGGGTGGGCCAACGAAAACGAAACGAGTTTTAAAATAGTTAATAAAAAATTTTGAAAAAACGCTCTGATAGGTCAACTTTGGTTTCGAGGGAGACATATTTTGCAATAGAAGTGATTCAAAAATCCATTCACCCCTGTGCCCTATAGACACAACCCCTAAAACTTTAATAGGGATGGTGGGGTAAGTAACACCTTGTTAGAAAGATCTTTTTACTCAGAGTAACATGCCAAAAAAAAAGTTAAATCCTTCGATTCGTTTTGAAGATATTCAAAATTTAACATGTAGAGTTTTCATGCCTTTAAAATTGTGCTATGAACACCAATGCTTCAATTTTAAGTGTTTTGATAGGGTAAGTAATATCGTTTCGAGGGGGACATATTTTGCAATAGACCTGATTCAAAAATCCGTTCATCCCTCGCCCTTTGGACACAACCCCTAAAAATTTAATAGGAATGGTAGGGTAAGTAACACCTCGTTAGAAAGATCTTTTTACCCAGAGTAACATGCCAAAAAAAAAAGTTAAGTCCTTCGATTCGTTTTGAAGATATTCAAAATTTAACATGTAGGTTTTCATGCCTTTAAAATCGTGCTATGAACACCACGGCTTCAATTTTAAGTGTTTTGATAGGGTAAGTAATACCCTCCTGGGAAAGATCTTTTAACCCAAAGTAACATACAAAAACCTGTAAAACGCAATTTATTTTCATTTTCTACAAAAGAGAGATTCTAAAAAACAAATTTAAATTTATTCGAGGAATTGTTTAAAATTTTGTAACATCTGGAACAAAACAATGCAAAACATAAAACGATTTATAACCACATTGAGATTCTTTTTATCAGTTGTATTTTGTATTAGTGGTGATTTTCATCGTGTTAAAACTGTTGATGACTAATTATTAGAACATTTAAAATTTTGTGAACTTCTGTAAAAGCTTCTGCTAGCAATGGTTTATACAATTCCAGAAAGGGTTGAATTAATCACTTTTTATTTTAAACACGATGAGAATGCTCACCGTGCAGCTAATTTATTTAATGAACAACATCCAAACAAACATTGTAACCGAAAATACGTTCTGGAGTTGGTTGCAAAATTTAAAAATACTGGTTCTGTTGGTAATAAGAAACGCGATCCTGGTAATGTTCGTCCAATAAGAAATGAGGTCGTTGACATAGGTGTTTTGGGACAAGTTGCTGCAGATCCAACTTTAAGCACAAGAAAACTGGAGACTGTGACTAACATCAGCAGAACAACCATTCGCCGAATATTGAAAGGTCACAAATATCATCCCTATAAAATTCATTTAATTCATGAGTTAAATGAAGATCATTTTGATAGGCGACTGCAATTTTGTGAGGTGATGACGGAACGGATAATTGCTGATGAAAATTATCTTTATAATATCTGTTTTTCTGATGAGTGCCCTTTTTTCTTAAACTCAACCGTTAATCGTCATAATTGTCGATATTGGTCAGATGAGAATCCTAAGGTATTTCATGAAGTTCACACTCATACTCCTCAAAAATTGAATGTGTGGGTTGGAATTTTTGGAGACCGTCTTATTGGTCCTTATTTTCTAGATGGCAATCTAACAGGGGATATGTACTTGGATCTACTTCAAAACTTTGTTCATCCATTTCTTGACGATATTATCGAAAATGACGATCGTTATTTAGAAGACCATCTGATTTTCCAACAAGACGGAGCCCCTCCTCATTACATACGGCCTGTTAGGGAATTCTTGGATACGACGTTTCCTGGGCAATGGATTGTGCGTAGAGGACCTTTGGAGTGGCCGCCGCGATCTCCCGATCTTACTCTCCTTGATTTTTTCCTTTGGGGGCATTTAAAAAGTAAGATTTACGCAACGGAACCAGGATCTCTAGCAGAGTTACGACAGAGAATTATTAATAAATGCCGAGAAATTACTGCTGAAATGTTACAAAATGTAAGAATTCCCTTTGAGCAAAATTTGTACGTTTGCGTGGAGGTTGGTGGAACTCAATTCGAACATTTAATAAAATAATAAAAACATCCTTGAAAGTGTCGGGATCGATGGGATTCTTTAAAGTGTTAAGTTTTCTTCAAAAAGATTAGTTAAGTTTAGTTTGGTTAAATAAAAAATAATGTGCAATACTGTTTTATTTTGAATTCTTTAAAACAAACCAATCGATTTTACTTTTGTTTTTTTGTATGTTACTTGTGGTAAAAAGAACTTTCCAAGGAGGTATTGCTAACCCTATCAAAAGACTTAAAATTGAAGGCGTGGTGTTCATAGCACAATTTGAAAAGGTATGAAAACTCTACTGGCTAAATTTTGAATATCTTTAAAACGAATCGATCGATTTAACTTTTTTTTGTATGTTACTCTGGGTAAAAAGATCTTTCCAACGAGGTATTATTTACCCTACCATCCCTATTAAAATTTTAGGGGTTGTGTCCAAAGTGCGAGGGATGAATGGAATTTTGAATCAACTCTATTGCAAAGTATGTCCCTCTCGAAACGGTGTTACTTACCTTATCAAAACACTTAAAATTGAAGGTGTGGTGTTCATGGCACAATTTTAAAAGGCATGAAATCTCTACTTGCTAAATTTTGAAAATCTTAAAAACGAATCGATCGATTTAACTTTTTTTTTTGTATGCTACTCTGGATAAAATGATCTTTCCAACGAGGTATTACTTACCCCACCATCCCTTATAAGATTTAAGGGGTTGTATCCATAGGGCGCAGGGATGAATGGATTTTTGAATCAGCTCTATTGCAAAATATGTGCCCCTCGAAACTAAAGTTGACCTGTCCGAGCATTTTTTTATTAACTATTTCAAAACTCGTCTGTTTCGTTTTCGTTGGCCCACCCTGTATATATATTCATTTGTTTTACTGCATTGTACACAAAAAATTGTCTGTATTATGTTAATAAACTTTTTTGCACTTCCAAACAATAATGAGCCATTTTACTCTCTTAATGGCAGAAGTAAAAGTAACACATTTACTACCAAGTATTCATTTAATCTCTAGGGATTAAAAGTCCCATAACGGTTTATTTAATCCCTAGGTATTAAAAATTTCCGTAGTTAAATATTACAAACACAGATGGCGCGCAAGTTTTTAAAAATAAATATTTCTAAATTCTGAATTGTATTTGATAATTTAATAGGTAAGTATATTTCTAATATTACTACAATAATTTTTAGGGTTTTTTTATTTGGGAAAGGAATCTATCATAGTTTTTTGTCTTAAATTCGAAAAATTTTGTTGACAAGAAATTCTAACCTCTAAATTGCCTTGTATTATTTATTAAGATATCTAATGGTTTTATCTAATGTAGTATGCTAAATGCTTATATTTATACAATTCAAAAGATTTTTGTTAATTGTTTAAGTTTCTACAAGATAAACGATAAAATGTTTCATCATCACTCGGAAGTTCATGCAGAATTATCCGTACCGAATCATGGTATAGGTATACTTAAATTTTTAATAATATTTAATTTATCATAAATTAACCGATCAATTGATTTTAGGTTTCCGATGTGCTTCAAAATTATACAAGATTGGAGAAAACAACACAAATTTATTAATAGATATGTACATTTACAATTAGTAAATATAAATATGTACGTTTACTCTAACATTACAATCAATACAATTTGTTAGACCAAATAAAGGAGGTACAACGTGTTCAATTATTTTTTTTAATAAGGTGACGGTTATGTCTGGCTCAGTAGTTATTTGCATTCGAAATAACCATTGTCCCAAAATTGAAAACGTTTGTTCAAATAATTAATTGGAAGTGCAAAAAATTTAATATGCACCGCTGGAGCAAAGTGCATTTAATCCTTCGTGTGGTTGTTGCCCTCGACTACGTCTCGGGCAACAATTTCCACACTCAGGATTAAAATACTCACTTTACTCCCTTGGTGCATAAATAACTATTTTGGTACCACAGATAATAAAGACGTTATAGCCATATTTTAAAAATCGCATTTTCTTGTTTTTTCAAGATAGCGTTGGAACGATGCGATATTCAAATTTTTTGTAAATGAATTATTAATATTCGAAAAAATCTCTACTATTTTGTCCATTTAACCGACTTTCTATCTCCAATAATAACAAAGATACCCATACAGTCCAACGTCAAATGGGACACCCTGTATAGCACATCCAATTTATAGTCACTATAGTCACCTTTGATAAATGAAACTTTCGATTAAGCAACCCTTCACATAGTCAACAATTTTAGTTTTCTGCCTTTTAATATAGTCAATTTCGGAACATGCCAGAGAAAATTTAGAGGAGAGTAACAATCTTAAAATACAGATTAACCTTCAGTTTTTAATTTTTATGTAGAAATTTGAATCAATACGTTTTCAAAACTGCATAGATACATGATATACATATTTATTAGTTAGGAACGACTTTTAGCTAGATTCGTTTTAGAATCGCAATTTTTGTTTTTTTGCGATATTTTGAGAACAAAAATGAAAATGAAATTCCTTTTTATATCCATGTATGGCTTCGAAAAACGGGCAGCCTGTATAATTTTTTTATTTATCGAAATAAAAATTTGAAATTTGACTACATTTTATGGTTCAAGAAAACGTTTTACAAACATTAAATTATACGCTATAAACATTATATGAATATCATTTCCGGTTTTACCGGTAATAAAATCAACATAGTTTCTTCTTTAGGTCAAATTGAAGCAATTTAGAAAAAATAATATTTTTGTTAAAATCATTTTATTTTTTTGGAAAATAATGAAATAGTATACGCAACGAGCTAGAAAGTGACGAATTTTGTGCGAGTGTGAAAATAGCCGAACAAGGCGCTAACCGAGTGAGGATATTACACGAGCAACGAAATTCACTTTCTGCGAGTTGTGTACGCTATTTTTCCGACGACCACGGAGATTTTGCGACCATTATTAATATTTTGTAGTAACAACATAACATAACCTATGTTAACAGCAGCTGACATTGAAGTTATCGATTATTTTTAATTAAATGTAAATAATTGTAGGTGGCGCTGTTTTGACGGAAGCAACTTATCGAAACGAATAAAAAATGTTCCTATTTTATTTAAAATTTACAGAAAAGTGAATTATATAATGATTTTAATAATAAAATTAGTAATATTGGCGGGGTTAAATATAAATTTTTATTTGAACTATCATTTTTTTGCAAGTTCAAAAAAATCCAAGAGAGGGCTTTCGGAATTCCTTCGCAGCGCCTCTATCGAAAATTACAAGAACTATTTCAGAATTACAAAACAGAAAGTCAAAGTCACTAGTGTTGAAATGAAAGATTTTCTAGGAATCTATAGGAAATCTCTTGGATAAAAATTTTTGTTTAAATTTAATGTTATTAATATAATTGCAAAAAAAATCATTTAAAATTAGGAAGTTGCGGCACTTGGGTCCAACTTCTGTTTAAATGAAGTTGCATAAAAATGCGATTTTCAAATGGGCGTAATTCCGAAAGTATTAATCCTAGACCACACTATTTAAAAGTATTTTTATGGAGACCACGAAAATGCAAAAATATACTGGGTGTTCCATTTAAAATAAGAAAGTTGCCATCCAGTTTCGGTATAACCGGAAGTTCCACAAAATCAAAAATACCTTTATTAGCAAGTTCACAATTAGATTCCTCAGTAGACAAATTTTCAGAATTAAAAACATAACCGTTCAAAAGTTAGCAAGATTTACAATAATGTAATAAGACCGCACTGTATAGAATTTTTGTATTTCATGTAGAGTCTATGATAAGGGCGTACTTTTTGAATAAAAATAAAAACGCATTTTTTTATCATTGTTCAAAAAGTACGCCCCAATCATAGACTCTACATGAAAAACAGAAATTCTATATGAAAACAAAATTCAATCTGAATAGCACTAGGCATCGTGTTTCTTAAATTTTTGATTACAAATGCCCAAAAATCAATTTTTACTAGCTTTTCAAACATTTCGCCGAGTGTCTACTTAAAGCAAATAGTACTTTTGGTATAAATTTGGATATTGCTGAAGGAGAAATACGGTAAGAGAATGCCAGTGAACGGAATGATTCTCCAGCAGCAAGAGATCTGAAATATTAAAATCAAAATTAGTAGATTAGTACTTTTACTACACACAAAATTTTATTAGGAAATAAGTTTACGAATCCTAAAACCTGCTTTATTTTTAGAAGGGCAATGCAAAGGACGCTGGAAGAACATCCGCGATTATTATAAGAAACACCGAAACCTGTAAAGAAATGCTCCAACTGGGTCAGCAGCAATAAAAACAAAGCTTCTTATTGGGATAGGTTAAGATTTCTTGATTCATTAGAGGAAGAACGTCTGTAAATACCTATAATAATGTGTAGTATTTAAAAATAATTTATTTTTAATTTCTTTTAGTAGTCAATCCAGTATTATAGGTGAAACTTTTTACCAAATGCAGATACAATTGCTGTAGAAGTTTCAATCATTGAAGCTGTAGAAGTTCCAAACATTGAAACTCTTGAAGTTGCGGAAACAGAAGTAAAGCCCGCTGCACAATTGACGGAACGGTTACGATCCGATTACAAAATGAGAGATAGAACATCCGAGTTCCCTGTGAGTGAGTGAGTGAGCATGAAAATTACAAATTGCAGGCTCACTCACTCACTCATAGGGAACTCTGATGTTCTATCTCTCATTTTGTAATTGGATCGTATCCGTTCCGTCAATTGTGCAGCGGGCTTAACTCAAAATCAATATGAGCTCATAAGTAACGCCCCAATTGTTAAAAAATCTAGTGGTCAGAAAAGAAAATTAAACAAAAATAATGATGAAATTGTAGAACTAATTAAAAAGAGAAGAGTGAAACGGCATCAATTAAAAACATACCTCGACAAAATTCTAACGACGGAAAATGATCCGGAAATTGATTTTTTTCCAAAGCATGGCATGCCCAATAAAAAAATTCAATAGTGAAGATAGAACGGAAGTTAAAATGCAAGTTTTTAAAATTATAACAGAAATAGAAATGCGTAATCAGCAGAAAGAAAAGAATAATTTTACAACATTTGACATGTATGATTCTTCTATTCTTCAACTAATTCCGTGTCTTCTCAACCCATTTTCATAAGAGCATCCCCAGGTTCTTATACATGTTCGCCATTTCAAAGAGAATTATTAGAAGATACATCATCTCAAGCTCATAATTTTAGAGAATTCATAAGGTATTATAATGATAGCGAAGAGCATGAAGCATGACGCAAAATAATATATTTTTGATTTGTATATTTTTAATAATTATTAAATTTTATTTAAATACCTACCTTAAAGTTAATGCAAGATTTTCACCGGCCGATATAGGTTCATGCACTCGATTGTACGGCATAACGCTTAAATCCTCTTCAACAAGACTTAACAACCAGTTAAACTGTTTAGGTGTGAATCTAAAATATTGCTTAAAGACCTCGTCTTGAAAAAGATAATTACGTATGAGTATTTTATAAACCCCTTCACTGGCCCTTCTTCTAAATAAATCGCTACTATAACTTCTAGTAGTAGGCGCCAAGAAATTTAGGATTTCAATTTCCTCTTCCAAGTCCTCTTCTTCTTCTAGTACTATTAGTGCTAGAGCAATTTTATATATCACTGAACTCATTTTTCCACTATGACAGATGCAGCGATTTAGGTATTCCGTTACGTTTTCCGCCGCCGAATTACGCTGACACGTTGCTAAGCAAAGTATTACGCCCGGCGATTTCGTCGTCGACGGATAATTTCCGTCGCTAGCAAAACATGCCTTGAAGTGAAAACCGAGGTGAAAACAAAGGAAATTTACAAGAAATTCGTAATTTCTGTTTCAAAAGCCCTTTATTATTGGAAATTACTTCTTTTTGAAAATTTTGGGGCGAGTTATTTTTAGTTCGAAATCTCGATTTTGGGTCCGGTTAAAAAATAAAAATTTCTGAATATAAACGATGGCCAAAGAGAAACAAAAAAGAAGCGGTTATCCAAATAAAAACGGAAACAAATAATATCATTATAACCCTCTTTTGATCGTTTTTCGAAAAAATCGTTATATACGAAACATGTGGGGCCCATGAAAGTATCTCGGGGCCTAGTGCCCGGTTAACTGTGATAAGACTACTTAGAATGCTATGAAGCTTTGAAATTCAAATTACGCAAATCCATTTTTTTGACTTTAGCCTTTCACTTGCTAGCCCACGAAATAATAGAAATATGCCTAAATAAAACGATTCCAGCAGTTTTTGATATATTATTTTTTTTTACTTTTTTTAAGAAACATTATTGCAAATAACTTTTTTTTTAATAAATAAAGATTTTGGGTTCTTTCGGCCACCGGCCCGACGAGCCTCTAGCCCACCGGGAAAATCCCCATTATCCCATATGGCCCATCCGCCCCTGAGAGTTAGGATTCAATGATGAAAAATTTGGATTTATTTAACACAAAAATTACAATTGATGTTCAAAAATCTGTATATTTTGCTCACGACAATATTTAAGTAGACTATATAGATATACAACTGAAAGTCTGATGTTATTGATAATATCCGGTGTGATGAATTGAAATGCTCGTCTTATTCGATCTTCCATGTCATCAAATGTTGTGGGTTGAGCCTGATATCTGATACTCTAAACATTTTACATGGCCCCAAAGAAAACAGTCTATCGGGGTTAAGTCGGGATATCTGGTCAACTAAATTTACAGACCCATTTTAGAAGTGCGTGAAGTTAGCGACAGACTTGAAACACTAACGCTTTTTTCAACACATTCATTAGTGCATCCTTACTGCTCTTTAGTACAACAATTAGTAAAAGTAGCGGCTAAGTATGAAGTGAGTAAATGTTTATTTAAATTTTGTCGGTTACTTTACGCTCGCGGACAATTTTTTTTATTTCCAACACTTTTATAAATTTTCTTTTGTATTTCATTAGTGCTTTGTTAGTGCTTGTTAGTGCATCAAAAAACATACCTACTATTTTTGTAAAAATAAGAAGGTTACAGGTCTTTTCCTTTTTTCGACCCAGCGAATTTTTTTCTAATTTATCAATTTTTTTCAAAATGTCTTCTGAATTTCATTAGTGCTTTGTTAGTGTTTGTAAGTGCATCAGAAAAACACTAAATATTTGAAAAAATAAGAAAGTTACAGACCTTTTACTTTTTTCGACCAAACGATAATTTTTTTTTCAAATATTCTTTTGAATTTCAGTAGTTAAAGTCGTGAAAATATTGTTATAATGTTGTAATACAATTTTAAAAGATAGTGATAAGGTTGTGTTCAATATTGTGAAATCAGCAAATGTTGATAGCCGATAATATGGTGTTGATATTGTGCTTGGACACTACCACAAGTTGTGGTACGTGCCTGTGACAATATTCTTACACGTCAAAAAAAAGATATGGGACGGGGGTTTGATCCCTGAGACAGTATCTTCATTTTCGGGGTTAAAATATCCTATAGGAAAAAAGGCGTGTCAAGCAAAATACTCATTACTTATTGGTTGTTTTGGAATATTTCCATAGAAACGTACTGTTTTTCCTATAGGATATTTTATCCTTGAAAATGAGGATAGGAGTTCTGGAACTTTAGACTTCTTAGCAAATACACTGTCACTACACCACCGTATCTACCTACTTATGAAATGTTGTATTAAATATAAGTATGATATTTTTTCCTTAATTGTATCTCATCTTCCTATTCTGGAAGATAGTAATATTTTTTATTCAATTATCTACTAAATTAAAAAAATCTATTTTTAATTTTAAATAAAGCAACTTATGACTGCCAATCAAATAGTAGAAAATTTAATCGACTTAAATCGACCAGATGACAGGGTGAATATACACATAAAATTATCGATGTATTTGACAATATTAAAAAATATCGATAATGACTTTTTTTTCAAAATTGTAAACACAATAAAACAAAATATTGTGTTATATTGTGATCAGAATTTTTGCTCAACATTGTGTACACATTAAAAGTATGTATTTTATACAATATTGTGTTGAAATATGAACACAATATTTAGACTACAATAATTTCAGAGTCTTTAAGCCACAATACTAGAACAATATTTAAACAACAACATTGTCAGAATTTTACCCTAATACTGGGTGAGCTAAAATGATTGTGGTCAATTCAAATTTCACGCCTTAAAATCTAGGGAATTTGTTTGATTCAAGTTCATAGTAACAAAAAATTATGTCAAAATTATAACAGAGTAACTGGACTACACAAAACCAGAGGCGTAGGTCGAATTTTTATCGTTGTGTCAAAACTTCGCATTTGTGTATTTAGTTATTGTGCCTTGTATTTCATAAAAAACAGTTTTTATCAAGACTAATTTGCGTAAATCTTTGTTTTCTTTTAGTATCTGCTTCGAAAATAAAGGTCATAATTTTCAACATTTGACATTTGTTGTAAAATTCGAGAGCTAATTCTACGTTTTTTATTTTCAGAAACACAAAACCTTAATAAATAACATAAATTTGTATATTTGTTTAGAATTCTTGATTTGTTATGATTATTAAATTCATTTGGAAAAAAATATTTGCTACGCCATTGGCTTACTAGGGGTTTTCTTTTTAAATTTGTTGTTGTGCCAACCACCATATTTGGTTGCCTACATATCAAACCACAATCATTTTAGCTCGCCCTTTATTTCCCAAACATATTGTTACAAGAATGTTCGTACAATATTTTCACAACAGTTTCATACGATCCACAATATTTACATATTCCTACAATATTACCAACGTTTCAACTACAATTTTCGTTTCTAATGCATCAAAAAACATTCTATTTTTGTAAAAGTAGGAGATTTTTTAGTTTATTTACCCAACGACAAGTTTTTCTATTTATTTGGTGCTTGGTGGTGCATCAGAAAAACACTAAATATTTGAAAAATTAAAAAAGTTACAGAAATTTTACTTTTTCGATCAAACGATAATTTTTCATACAAATATTTTTTTTTTCAAGAGTGTTTCAGCACTTAAAATTTCATAAATATACAAGTTTTGTTGCTTCTATCACCGATTTTACATGTACTATTTCTGTCATAACAGCATCCAGGTAGCCAATTATTTAAATTCATAGAATTGTTTATATGTGTATGTGTGTCTTAGTTTCCCACCACACACAACTAAAAAAATTTGGTACAATTAAAAAATTAAAAATCATCAAGAACAACTTTTTTCCAAATAGCCACATCCAACCAACTAATAAAATGTACAGATCATTCACATACCATGAAAACCAAGTCATCAAATAAAACAAACCTCAAACTATACAATATCAGCAACTACCCAATAAAAATAATAATGTTCCACTTCTAGACAAAATCGGTGTTTATTCACTCTATTATGATAACTGCACTTTTGCCAAACATTTAAACGAAACCAATCATACATTCAGTAAAAATAGAAACACTAAACTAAACTAAAATTCCAGATATAAATAAGATTAATAGCCATCCTAAAATCGACTGCCTCAATGACCAATTTTAAACCACTACCTAGTTACTTAAAACTAACAGAAAATACTGGTAACGAGATAACAATACCCGACAAAACTTGCACAGGCACACATAGTCACCACATACCTTTCTACTTACTACCAACTTAAGCTACTTTCTGAAATATATTTAAATAAAGAAATAATATTGTCTTTCATCATCATGCACACATATTTACTTGTAAAGTGGAAAACTAAAATTCTTTCCCTAACTTATATCTTTTTCATTTTAGAGTAATGTTACTTCCTAGCAGCGTTGGAACACCCTGTATATCAAATATCAAAGTGCTGCCAATCTAAAATAAGTAAATATCTACATAGTCAAAGCATGTAAATTTGAAGTATAAGCAACTTTTCAAATTAGATACCATTGATCTAGGTAACTAATGTTCTTACGGCTCCCTTGAAATAAGCCACAAACAGCTTCAAATTTTAGAAATCTTCTTTTTATGGCAAAGAAATTGGAAATTTTAAAGAAAATGAGGCAAAAATATCAACATCTATCCTTCATATAAAAGATGTGTTCAATATAAAAAAAAACATTTATTTTTTGTTTCCATCTCCACCAAATACGAAGTAAGATTCATTTTTTGTTTCCGATCCGTTATTTATGGGGTAATTCTGAACAAAAAATGTTAGCCGTAACAGCGATGTTAAATTTGACAGTCACCCTGATGTCAAAAACGGTATTCTGTAAACTTTACTGTAACTTAACAACTATCTATTTAAAATAAAATTTTCGGTATTAAAATAAATTGTACAATTATACATTAATGTAATTTTAATCGATGTTACTTTAACACCGAAAATGTTCTTTTATATAATCGTGAAGTTACAGTAAAGTTTACAGAATGGTGTTTTCATTGACATCAGGGTGACTGTCAAATTTAACATTACTGTTACAGCTAACATTTTTGTTCAGAATAACCCCATAAATAACCGTTAAGTCACAGTAAAGTTTAAAGAATAGCGTTTAAAGTTCCTTGATGTCAGATCTCCTATTGTATAAATATTTTTGGGTAAGCAACTTTGTTTGTTTCCATGGAAATACCATAATAAATTCTCTTTTAAATATGAAAGCAGTTCGATTTTTCTTATTTTTGAACTTAAACAACTTTGGTAGGAAGATAGAAAAAAATTCTTAACACTTTATTGTTCTTGTTATTTATTTATTTTTCTATCTTGAGAAACAAAAGAAATATCTTCCGTTATCGCAGTTATTAGTGAGTTTTTTAGTCTCCCTGTACACTTAGTATATTAATGTATTAACTACTATAATTTTTAAACCGTTCGAAGTGAATTATATCAATCAAATAAAGTTCTATTTTTCCTCATTAAAACTAGTTAGTCACCCAAAAAATATTGCTTGTAGTACTAGCATAAAGTGCATTTTGAGACCTAGTACGTGATTATTACCACATGCCACGCCACTTTAAGCTTTCGATGTGAATGTACGCAACAATTATTATATGTACTAAAATGCATAAAAATATACCTACACTACCGTCCATAAGTATTTCCCCACCTCAATATCTGGCAATTTGGAAAATACAAAGTGCATCTAAGTAAGAAATAATAACCTTTAATTGAAAATAAACAAATTTGATGATTTTTTTAGGCTACTAATTTCCATACAGTCAAACTAACCTAACTTAAATCTTCAAGGGACTTTAAAAAAAATCGAGATATAGAAATTATTTCGCCATGTTAAAAACGAATATTTTTACAAACACATTACAAACAAAATTTGAGTTATGGAAAAATTCGCGTTATAGAAGTTCGAGTTATGGAAGTTCGACTGTAATTGAAAAGAACGCCTACATTATACACTGATGCAATAGATAAAAGAAAGGGACACATCGATGCGACTAAGAGTACGTTTATAGTAATAATGAAAGAGCAATAAAGTCATGCATAGAGCAATGAAGTAAAGCAATAAAGCAAAGCATGCCCGGCCATACTGAAAAACACGACCAGTGATCAACGCTAAAAATATTCCGTGATAAATGTAAAAGCAATTATATAATTTAGTATTAATTAGGGTAGTGCATTGAAAATAATTATTTCTATGTAATTACTCTCGTACTTTAAATTCTATTTTATTAGAATAGGTTAGGGAATTGGATATAAATAAATAGTACGATATAATTATTATAAGGATAATAGTTTATTTTAAATTAATAGCTAAGTAAATTTAACTAAAAATCCGAAGAATTGCAACCGCGTGCTGCCGGCCGACCAATCAGAGACCTTCACACAGTGATCAGAGTCATGATAAAGCAAACCGTAAAGCAAACCGATTTGCTTTATGAAAATGCATCATTGATCGTGCTGCATCACTATGCGCGCTCGTATTTGAAATACATTGGTTTGCTTTTTGATCATTGCTCTACTACTTGCTTTACGAAAAGATTACTTTACTGCTTTATCAAATGCTTTATTTTTCTTTATTTTTCTTAGGGTACGTTTATAGTAATAATGAAAGAGCAATAAAGTCATGCATAGAGCAATGAAGTAAAGCAATAAAGCAAAGCATGCTCGGCCATACTGAAAAACACGACCAGTGATGAACGCTAAAAATATTCCGTGATTAATGTAAATGCAATTATATAATTTAGTATTAATTAGGGTAGTGCATTGAAAATAATTATTTCTATGTAATTACTCTCGTACTTTAAATTCTATTCTATTAGAATAGGTTAGGGGATTGGAAATAAATAAGAGATACAAAATTTTCTATGCCCCGAACGTATTCAAATTTAAATTTGTAGTACGATATAATTATTATAAGGATAATAGTTTATTTTAAATTATTAGCTAAGTAAATTTAACTAAAAATACGAAGAATTGCAACCGCGTGCTGCCGGCCGACCAATCAGAGACCTCCGCACAGTGATCAGAGTCATGATAAAGCAAACCGATTTGCTTTATGAAAATGCATCATTGATCGTGCTGCATCACTATGCGCGCTCGTATTTGAAATACATTGGTTTGCTTTTTGATCATTGCTTTACTACTTGCTTTACGAAAAGATTACTTTACTGCTTTATCAAATGCTTTATTACTATAAACGTGCCCTTAGTTACAGTTTCGAAATTTTGATATGGACCAATACTTATGGACGGTAGTGTACATGACATTTCGACAAGAACTTAAATTACACTGCATTTTTTAAATTTTAGGTTTGTTTAGATTATTTGTAGTCGTAGTACAATCTACTTACATTATCGTTATTATCCTAACAGTTCATTAAAAATCTATAAATCAAACGAAATAAAAAGATAAAGATATTTATTTCTAAAAATATAAATTTATATCTTGACAACTCATTTTATTTTTCAGATGGATTCGGAAATGTTATGTATGGAATTTGGAGAAAACTATCAAAAAAAATAATAAAATCATGATAATATTGCTTCTCCTTAATGCGCTCTTCCGTGGTCTCTGGTACGACAGTGACAATATTTAACATTAGTCGTATTAAGTGGGATACAAACATACCCTAAGCTTAAAATTTTTAATTTTTTTTTCTCCTTACTTGAGCTTTCTTCTTTAATTAAAATAAATACGTTATGTTTAAATACAGTACTTTTAAGACTTTGAATAAAAATTAATATACACTTTATAAATTCAGAACATTTATTTATTCTACAATATATTTTAGTATAACAAGCTTTATACAGTATTTTTCCAAAATGTAGATAAACAGGTTTTCCAAAAAAGTATAAAAAATTACATTGATTTTCAATTAACGATATTTTTCAACCAAAAAATATTAAATGTCCACTAAAAAAACTCTTCTGCAACAAAAAATATGTTTTCGTCGGTGAATCTCTTGAACATTCTACCATTTTATCTGAGCCATTTTTGGAACACCCTGAATAATTACCCAAGCCACAAGGAAACCGAAATAAAGGTTGTGAATATTCTGTTTTTTACAATTTATTCTTTTGTATGAAACTCTGTGAACTAAAATTGCAAGGCTTACGGCAGGTATTACCAAAATTATAACGGCCATTTAATTTTAAAAAGCCATATGCCTATCAAGAAGACCGCTAAATGGTCATTAAAATTAAATGCCAAGCCATAGTAATTTGTAAGTCACAGGAAGTAAATAAAATTGGGCTTATAATAGTTATGGAGTTCATCAGATTTTACTTCCGAATTTTCTGATGATGACCTTTCTTCGACCAAGCGACAATTTTTTTATTTATCAATTTTTTTTTCAAATTTTCATATGTAATAATACGAGTGATCAAATTTAAATCGAATATTTTTCACGGTCATTACTACGAATGTCATTTAGGGTTAAAATCTACTTTTTTCGTAATTTTTTTCAAAAAAAAAATATCACAAACAACCTTATTTTCTAGAAGTGTTTTAAACTATTGACCAAAAAAAGTTAATGTTATTTCCTGTAAAACCGGAAGTGATATTAAAAAAGATTTTAGTTCAAAAAATGTGTTTTCTTGAACCATACAACAGAGTCAAATTCCAAATTTTTATTTTCATTAATAAAGAAATTATAGAGATGATCCATGTTTCGCTTACACCCGGTATGTGCTCCTATATGTATAGGTTTACCTTTATTATTTTCTACGATGCATTGTTTTCTTTAGGGCGCTAACAAAAATAAATTATACTTAAAATTTTTTTATTGTTCATTAAAATGGTAAGAAAACCGCAATTTATAATTTTTTATTGATGCCTACAAATTACAAATTACAAAAAGTGAAATTAGCAATTTTTTTAAGTTATAAAAAAATATAAAAGAAGTTTTGAAGCAAGGTTTGGTTGACAGACCATGCTATGATTTTTTCCTGTTTGCATTTTCTGTTCTATGTCGATTAATTATTAGCCTCACAAAATTTTTTAGTTATTTGAGTCGGGTGACAGTTGCGGTGTTAAACATCGGTTCGTTCTCATTCTATGAAGAGATTGGTGTTTTAGATACTTAAATATTTTATTTTATTATTTTTTGGATGATATCATCAACTACTGGCATTTTGTGGTTGTAAATTTAGAGCAATTAAATGAAAAAAGCCCAAAGGCGTTAAAAAGATTTATTATTATTTATTGCCATTGACAACATTGGTTATTCGCACCGATAAAAATTAATATATTGGGGCTATAATATTATGTATATGGCTTCTTGTAGGTGGTGGGTTGTTTATCAAATCAATCGAAAAAAACAGGTAGGTATACAGGTAAGAATTTTGGGTTCTAGTTTTGAATTATTAATATTCATGACTTTTTTTTCAATAATTGCTAGATTATTGGGAGCATAAAACCGAACGAAATAGAAACGAAATTTATTTTTACAAAAATTAATAGAATTATATACAGGGTGTCCCGTAATATAATGTGGACAGACAAAGTAGAATGGGCTTATTACCTAAAATTAATATGACAAGGTCCTCAAACACTTTGCCCAAAAATGCTTCCCTGCAAAGTTACACCCAGTTAATGTTCTCTTTTCGATAAATAAAAACCCACAAAACTTTTCTTTCTATGAAGGTAACTCCATAAAAACTATCATAGGAGGATAGCTTTGAGTTAATTACAATATGGTATTGTTGTTTTACCATTTCTCATTCATTTACTACCAATCTACCTAAACTTAGAATATAAGTTTAGTCATGACTTTTTGTTGTCACTTTTTTTTTTGAAATTTCACCTTATTTTCTTAAACAACAAATAATTTACATTGAAAAATTTGTTTAAAGTAAATAAATCTAATAGTTTTGAATAAAATCAAGAAATGAAACGATTTATTTTATTAAGTCTTTCATCCTGTCCAAAAAAGTAGCAACTAAAAATCACCCTGTATACATCAATTAGAAAAACCGCCAGACAGCTGCACAAATAAGAAATTATTTTAAATAATAATAATAATTTAAATAACGAATTAAAAGGTAAAAGTATCTTCATAATCTAACAATGATTCCAAGTAGGTATACTTCTTTTGAAATATGTTAATAGAACTTTATAAACTATAATATTCCAAAATAATAAGCGGAGCTTGTATACTACTTACTAGGTACATTATTATATTATTCTCTCAGTCTAAAGATTTTTATACATATAAGTTCTTTAAATAAATAATTTTAAAAATTGCTTTTTCTTAAATACTTTAAGAAGTTTTGAAAAATAACTTGAACTAATCTTTATATGTGTCTGTTTATTGATTTAAAGGAAAATTATTTCAGTTATGAGCTTGACGCTGAATTTTAAAATATTTTAAATTTACTAAATTAATGCGAGATTAGCATATTTGGGGTAAATTTGTAATTATAATTGACTACAGTTTAATAAATGCTAAAAGAAAAATTTAAGTTTTATATGTGTATTAATATAAATACGAATAGTTTGTGAGATTTTCATCTTTGATAATATACAAGGGCGTCCAAAAAATGGCTATTAAGCCCTGCAGTACGTTGTTGGAGTCCGTTTAGGGATCCTCAGAAAAATAGTTAAACGTATCCTTTTGAGTAATTGACCGTGATAGGAAAGGTTGTCTCCTTTTTCATCGATTAGTAACAAATAAATTTAAATCGAGCTTTATTCAGTTTATAATTAATTTTTAGAAATTGAAAATTGTTTTTATTCCAGAAAATAAATCTGGCTACAATGTTAATTTGTTTCCTGTTCTTAATTAAATAATTTTTCCAATTGACCGATTCGAATTTCCATGATTTTACGAATTGCTTCTCAGTTTATATTTATTTTGTTTTAATTTGTGTTTGTGTTTAATTTAAGTTTTATGGTGTAAATTTGAAACAATTATTATTGGATATTATGTAATTTTTTATGCTGAAAATAATATTATGTATGTTATTAAATTGAAAAGTATTGTTTTGATTTGCCTAAAATTTGTGATTAATGAATGTGTGAGTTTTATAGCTAGCTATACAGTTTTATACCACTAATATGATATTTTGAATAATATATATCAAATTAATTATTTAAATCAGATTTTAGTAACATAATTTCAAATGCCAAGGTGTTTTTTAAATTCATATTTTTAGCTAATAATTATAAAATCTACTTTTACTCCGAAATGAAGCACCGGAGCGATATACAATAAAAGTAACTTTTCTGTAGAATATTGATCAAGGATTATTTTAGTACCTTTAAAATTATCAAAAACGTAAAGAAATGATCAAAAAAAGTTTATGACCCCCCACATGTAACGCCCCTGAAAATATTGTTTTAACTTTTATTGGCCGAAAATGTGTATCCTTATGTGAAAAAACTGTGGCCAAAATTTCAAATTAATACCTTTTATAATATTCATTTTATTTACAAAAATATATTTTTTTTGAAAATTTTTGAAGTGGTATAACTTTTTAAGGATGCATTTCCGGACAATACTTTATAAGTCAAAAATACTTAGTTCCACTTCCTCTATGACCATAAAAAATTGTCACAGTTATTCTGGTACACCCTGTATACTTACGACTGCAATAGTTAGAGTGTGTTCCAAATTTGATCAAATATCAAAAAAGTAACTAAGTTATGCTAAAAAGTAAAAATAAGGAACTTTAACATCATTAAAATAAAAAATAAATTCTTAACTTTTATGTAAATGCTGGGAAATTTAGTTTGAGGTGAAAAATGTTCTAATCAAAACAGTTTATAAACTGAAACTTTTCCAAATTCCCGGAATTGGTCAAGGAATCTTCTCCTGATTTTTTTCGTAAATACGGTCAATACAAATAGGATTGATACTGCAACTATGCAACCAAACATACTAGTGATTTTAGACTTGCTAAGTTCGTGTACCTGTTAATTTTAATGCAAATTTAAATCTCATTTGTTACTCTAACTAAAGCATCTCTTAGCAGTTTTTCTTCGGGTATTTTTCCAAGATATTTCTCAGCATGTTGCAAATTTTATAAAAACAGTTTGTTTTCGAAACTAAAATTAGTGCAGTTAAAATATTCACGATGGTTTTTTCACTGGAGCACAACATATTCATTTCAGTGTGGCCAACTGTGGGAAACTTAGATTTATTACAATGCAATGTCAACAGTATCAATCATTTTTGAATATTTATAAACACCCTGTATAATTAAAAATGTTCCCAAATTTACCTTTTATTGTCTTAAGGAAGATAGATTTTTTCAAGAAATAATGTATTGAAGAAGCTATTTTTCGGAAAACCTATATTGGGTATTTCTTAACACGTGGCTCTAGTAATTTTTGACCAATTTCTAGATAAAAAGTAAGAATAGATCTTTTATTCTTGACGTACAAGAAAACTAAGTAGTTGCACCAGGGGTAAGAGAAAGTAAAGGTTTGTCGCCCGTAGCAGAGCCTCACAATCCTGATAACAGGACATAACAGGAATTAATTAGCTCCAAGCTGTTGTTTACCCAATAAGAATAATCAAAGGGAGTAAGGTTCGAATATGTAGCTGGCCATACAATAGCATCGTCATCACGACCAGTCAAATTTGGATAAGTGTTGTTAAGATAATTTTGGAATTTAATTCCGAAATGCGCTGATGCACCATTTGGATTGGATGTAACTGACGCACTTAACTTAAACCATACTGTCCTTGTTTACTAAGTATAGACGCTAAGATAGCCATAATTAGAAATTTTCATGAGGCAACAAGATGATAAGTGATGCTTTAAATAACATAAGAAGAAATATTTATTATGCCAGAAAAAAGACGTCCGATTATAGGATTCCAAAATCCAAAGAGCACACCCAAAGATATCTCGCGACACTTGCCATAAGAATTTTTGGTGCGCCAGATGTTTAATTTGCAAACTCACTTGAAAGTACATGCCTCTTTGTATAGAAAAATGTCATCTTAAAGTGGTGGAAGTTCCTTAATTAGAAAATCCAAGAAATTTTCCGCATTTAATCTTACAGGAGAAATAAGTGGCCCAATCAGCAATTTATCGATAACTTAATAGAAAGTTCTTGCTGAAATTGCGACGTGTGTATCGATTTTGGATTTTCTAGTTTTTCTGTATGTACAGAAATCAAAGCCTAGTTGTGATTGTCTTAATATCCAGGAAAAAACTATAGACTGTGGTTCCTCTCAAGCAATCCTTGCCATCCTGTCTCATTATTTCCCATACCGCATACCGCTGTATGCTGTATTTTTATTCCAATTTGCCTACTAATTCGGCGTACACTGGTAGTTGGATTCCTTGTGATAACATCTAACACCTGCTGGTAAATTCGCTGGGCCCTTTCGAAAGATAATCACGTAGTTTACATTCCCGAAATTGTTTGTGAATTCGATTTCGGTATTCGTTCTCTGCAACTACTGCACTTCAATTGCAATAATCATAAATTAAATGCCTATCGTGATACTCTTCAGACGAAAATTGGCAAATCATTTTTAATTCACGATAAACTGATAGAATGTCGTAACAACTAAATACTGAGTCTAGATAGTGGGTAGAGAAAAATGAAATAATTTAATATTTGGCATAAGATTGTTTAGACTCTACCTACAACTATAATTACCAACAGTCCAACTTAGTGGTTGATAATGGGTATTAGGACAAAAAAATTAGTAGTGACTGTTTTTCGCAACTTTATCCAGCAACTCTATTCATCTTTTAGATTGTAGATAAAAAATAAACAAGTAAATTAAATACATTTTAACTATATAGTAGTCAAATTTATTTAAAAAGTCTTCAAATTTAATTTTCTATTTTGGAGTTTGAAAGTTTCATAGTCTTCTAAACAAAAAAAGTAGGTCTATAACATTTGAGTTTTTTAGTTTAGCCCTGAGCATACAAATTCAAATTTTTAACCTACTTTTAACTTTTGGCATGTTAAGAAATTGTAAAAAATGAGTAAACTTCAACACTATCTAATTAACTTTTTCTAGTATTTTTTTTTTCATCAAAATTGCTCGAATTAAATAAAAAACAACCATAATTATATTTATATTTTAAATAACTAAGGTTTTTGAAATATTTAAGATATAGAGAAAGCCGATTGATTTTATATCAAAATCCATTTTATACTTTAAACTTATTTAATAATAATTGGCCATACTATATTTTACTCCCAATTTATTTGGTAATAAACGCATTATCTGAATGAATTTTAAGAAAAACAGTTTATGTGATCGTGTATTTTATTATTGTCAATGGAACTCTAAACAAGAAACATAAAACTATTTCCCAATAAAACTCTCGCAAAATTTTATGAGGTTTCGATCTTTTATTAAGAAATTTTCCTTATGTAGTTTAAATAATATGAGGAAAGCAATTATTAGCGAAGCTATTAAAATATAATTTTTAATAAAATAAGATTAGTTTATTGCATCCATTTTTGCAAGTAAAAGTTTCAAATATAAAAGACGATAATTACTTAAAGGTAGCAGAAGTTAATTAAACAACATTTTAATTACTTTAAACATTCGAAGTATAATATTACCAGATTATCAACGATTAAATTTATAAAAAAAATAAATGAAAACCTTTTAAAACTTCCTTACAATGACAATTAAAAAACAAGCAAAAAACAAAACACATTTCTTTAATTCATAGTTGAATAGTTTACCAATACCTTTTTTTCAAAGGACATCTACAACGACCAGAATCTTTGAAATTCCTGAAGAGGGAAGCAATCAGCTTCCGAAACAAGCTTTGTTGTAAATAAATCTTTTCGATAAAGAGATATTTATGCATTAAATGGGTTATTATTATGCACTATTTAATACTCATCGTTAGATTCGTTTTCATAATTTATGTTATAATTTAAAATGCATTTTGGTAATAGAAAGACGAAAGACTTTAATAATAAGCACATACTAATCATTTTTGCAATTATATTTTTCGCGAAATTGTCTGTTTATTTACTCGTTTCCTAATTTTAAATTTCGTAGGAAGTACATTCATTAGTCATCATATCGATAAAACCTCGTAGGTCAATGTAAATATCAGTGACATTCGCAATTTCAGTTACTTATCTAAATTTCTATTAATAAAAATTATTACGTTCGCAGCAATTAAATAAACATGCACTATAAAGTAAAATTTACCAAATTCTGTTAAATCCAAATTTATTTTTCAATTCAACATTTTATTGCTTTATCACAATTCTGCTGATATAACTAAAATATGTATACAAATTGAATTTGCCACAATTTATTAATAAAAAAATGCCTAATGGTTTTAAAATATCAATCAATTAATAAATAACTACAGTAAATTTTCTAAATACTGTGCTGAAAACTATATAAAACCAAAATCTCATTTCTTTTAAAAATACTATAATAATTTAGGTCAATTAAAATTAAAATATTCATAAATAAAACGAAAAATGTTATTTAATAATTAAACACGAATTTCGTCTACTATGACCTTCTCATTTGACGTTCTCTTTAAATCATCCCCTATTAAAGACAATCATTCTACGAAACTTATTTTCGGGAAAATTATAAATATAAACATATTGGTTTTATGTAATTCAAGTCGTATTGTCTTGTCAATTCGGAATCGCGTATGTTGTGTATAAGCGATTGACAACCGGCATCATGCAATAGTTCAAATCTAAATTATTCCTTGTTTATTTCTGGGAAAATTGCATTCAGAACTTATATTTCCAGCTTAAATATATATTTATGAGGATATATTGTCGGCACAAAACGGAGATATCTGGCGCGTTCTAAATATTCATGCCCTCAACGAAGAAATTATAAACGCACGTTTCTTTCATAATTTTAAGTAAGCACATCAAAAAATTAATCCGTTAAAAGTATTTTCATGAATGTTGTTTTCTTTTTTTTTTAAATTTAACCTAATTTATACTTAAAAGAGAGCTTAAATGTATGTAAGTCAATGGTTTTTATGTTACTAATATAACAATTATAGATCTATGACTTCATTCACTAAAGTTGTATGAACTAAAATTAATTTTAGCACATATATTTTCAACATCATTCTTAGTAATTGGAAATTCACACATTCAGTTGGTTATATGATACAATGTATTTAGACAGCGTTGAAAATAACTCAAAATTAGAATCTGTTTAAATTAAATTTTGATAAAATGAATCGATCATATTACCTTTACTTTTATTTTCGAGCTTTTAATTTATCCTTTTCTTCATTATGCACTCTACAGGGTTTCTCATTGGATTTTGGACTGGGAGTCTTTGATATTATCGAAGAAAGTAATGAATATTTGTTTATACAAGCTGTATCTTAATATGTTGCTCAAAATTTACCATATTTTTGTTTGTACCTAATTTTATATGTATAATTTATATTAAGGGCCGGTTTATTCGCCTTCCAGTAAAGTGTTCAGTAGTATTACTAGGGAGTTATTCACATGTAAAAGTGATCAGTAAATTAAATTATTAAATACACTGAAATTACTGTAAAGTATTCGCTACTGGGAAGTGAATAAATAGTTATTTTTATGTAAAAATCAATTATAAATTGACATCTCAGTATCGAAAACCTTTTAGAGTATTGAGATTACCGATTTTTTTAATTTATAGATCACTTTTATATGTAAATAACTCCCTACTAACACTAACTAACGTTACTGGGAGGTGAATATACCGGCACTAAAAATGAATATTCCACTTTGAATATTGCACCTAGGAATCTTTGTTTAAAATTTCTCCGACAATTTTGTTAAAATATCAAATAGACTCTACAAAAAACATTTGTATGGTAACCATGTATTTATCATTAAAGGCATTTTTCTCTTAAATGGCGCATTCCGTCGTATTTCTATAGGATCAACTTTTTCGTGTAAATTTGATTCAAGAACAGTATTTTGGAAGAAATCTTATAAAATCGTATTGTCTAATTTTCCCTTTGTTTTTACCTTTAAAGATCTCTTAAAGTATCATTGACTACGTATACACCGGGAGTACTAAAGTACAAATTCGACGATGTATACGACAAGGTACTAATACTCGCTTGGTCTAGCGTTGGTCCTCGGGAAGTAGGCTGGTCTAAACGAAAATTTAGTCCCGCGATAGGCTGTATACGCATAAGAACTATTTAAAGCGTCAAACGTCAAATTTAGAGGTTCTATCTTAATAAATTACATAAAATAAGAAATGAGCACTTTCGTATTCTAAAATTTTCTAGCCAATCCTCGCCTGTGTAATTTACATTAATTATTTTGTCCCTGTTTTCAGTTTAAAACTGAACTTTTATCATTTAGAAGAATGCTGTATCACTCATCGTTATTGGATTTGCAATTTTTTCAACTTTTCAGAATGTTTTTGTATCTTTTTTTTGAAACATTTTTTTATACAACTTATCAGTTATAATTTTTAGACCTTAATAATTTTTAGTTTTAAATACGTTATCAATAGTTAAGTTAATGAATAAAAAATAGGTTTGTTTGTATAAAAACAAAAACTTAAAACTTCAAAATTGACAAGTTGTGGACTAAACAGAACTTAGATTTATTTGGTACTTTAAGGTTGGGTTTAGAATGAGCGATGTATACGCAACTAGACTAACAAGTAATTTAGTACGCGGACCAGCTTAGTCTACCTTTAGTACCCCCGGTGTATACGTAGTCATTTAAAACTAAGCAAGAAATGAGAAAAAATGATGGAAGTGCTGTACAAACACAGTATAGGCAACTACCAGTTGCGAAACTTCATACAGTGCGGACATAAAGTAAATGCCCACCCCCCCCCCACCCCTGCTAACTTTTGAACAGTTATGTTTTTGATTCTGAAAATTTGTCTACTGAGGAATCTAATTGCGAACTTTCAAATAAAAGTATTTTTGATTTTGTGGAACTTCCGGTTATACCGAAAGTGGATGGCAACTTTCTTATTTTAAATGGAACACCCAGTATATTTTTGCATTTTCGTGTTCTCCATAAAAACACCATTAAATTGACCTAGTATAGTGTGGTCTACGATTAATACTTTGGGAATTACGCTTATTTGAAAATCGCATTTTTATGCAACTTCATTTACACCGGAAGTTGGACCCTAGGGCCCCAACTTCCTTATTTTAAATGATTTTTTTTGCAGTTAAGTTAATAACATTAAATTTAAACAAAATGTTTATCCAAGAGATTTCCTGTAGGTTTTATTACTGTCAAAACGTGGAAGGTGGTTATGTTAATCAGCAAAATTAACGAACTTACTATTAAACATAATTTTGTTTAAATTTAATATTATTAACTTAATTGCAAAATATTTCATTTAAAATAACGAAGTTGGGGCAGTTGGATCCAACTTTCGGTGTAAATGAAGTTGCATAAAAATACTATTTTCAAATGGGCGTAATTCCGAAAGTATTAATCCTAGACCACACTATGATAGGTCAATTTAATGGTATTTTTATGGAGAACACGAAAATTCAAAAATATACTGGGTGTTCCATTTAAAATAAGAAAGTTGCCATCCACTTCCGGTATAACCGGAAGTTCCACAAAATTAAGAATACCTTTATTAAAAAGTTCGCAATTATATTCCTAGGTAGACAAATTTTCAGAATCAACAACATAACCGTTGAAAAGTTAGCAAGGGGGGGGATTTACTTTATGTCCGCACGGTAAAAAAAAACTGGATTCGTTTTTGGTGACCTTGAAAATGTCTACGTATCTGGTACCATTGAGTTTAGAGCTACAATGGAAATTCTATGGTAAAATAAATTTCATATTTTAATTTAAATACTGTTTAAATACCTTTGTTTCAACTATTAATTGTTTTTATTTAAAACTGTAAATATTTATGAACTTACACATAAATAAATTACCGTATCTGTATTATTTGTCAACTACAGGATTAAAAAATCAACTTGCCGTTCTAAACTCAATGGTACCAGATACGCTGCATTTTCAAGGTCACCAAAAACGTATCCCGTTTTTTATATATAAGTGTCGATACTGGTAGTTGCCTATAATACTGTGGTACAAGATTCGGATGCACTTCTTGGGTCTGTTCTGAAATAAACGATCAAAAACCTGTTATTTGTCAACACCTTTAAAGAACTGCAACTTTAGGAAACGAAATTATTACTATGTCCTTTACCCACAACTAAATTTTCATATTATAATACACCCTATACAGGGTGATTCAAACCACCTGTGCCACCCATTTATCTCGAGAACGCGTTATCGCACTCACAGAAATAAAAAACTTAATTACCAAAGTGAACTTAAACAATCCATTGGTGTACTTATTATTTTCCGGAACAACCCGGAACTATCCGGAACCGGAGATCACTTTGATTTTTTAAATAGCAACATAGGTCGTGTTAGGTATGGTTTGATAGGTCTTTTAAAAACAGACAACTTTTATTAAAATATTTTTTTAATATTTTCCATAGTTTAGAACTTATTCGAAAAACAAAAAAAATTGTTATAAAAAGTAAATAAAAATTATTGCATTTTTTGAAGAATTTTATAAATTTATAAACTCTTTCTACAAATTCTAATATTTTATCAACTTTAAATATCATACTTTTCCATATTTCAACAAATTTCTCCAAAATATGCAATAATTTTTATTTACTTTTTCTAACAATTGTTTTTTGTTTTTCGAATAAATTCTAAACTATGGAAAATATAAAAAAAAATATTTTAATAAAACTTTTTTATTTTGAAAAGACCTATCAAACCACATCAAACTCGTCCTATGTTGCAATTTAAAAAATCAAAGTGATGTCCGTTTCCGGATAGTTCCGGGTTGTTCCGCAAAAATATAAGTATGGTTTGATAGGTCATTTAAGAACAAACAACTTTTATAAATATATTTTTTTAATATTTTTCATAGTTTAGAATTGATAAAAAAGTAAATAAAAATTATTTATTTGCTTTTTTTAACAATTGTTTTTTCTACATTCTAAACTATGGAAAATATTAAAAAAAATATTTTAATAAAAGTTATTTGTTTTTCAAAGACCTATCAAACCATACCAAACTCGACCTATGTTGCTATTTAAAAAATCAAAGCTACCTCCGGTTCCAGATAGGTCCGGGTTGTTCCGGAAAAAAATAAGTTCACCAATGGATTCTTTAGGTTCACTTTGGTAATAAAATTTTTTATTTCGGCCATGTACTATAACGGGTTTTCGAGATAAATGGGTGGCACGGGTGGTCTGAATCACTCTGTTTATCAACAATTCATTAATAAAGTTGGATACAAGAAGTTTACTCAATTTCATATCGTTTCACGGCTTTCCTGAATAAGCAACAAATTTCGATTTTCAAAATAAGGCTGTATCTTCTTTATTTTGGGTCGTACCAATAATTTATTTTGACATTATCGAGCCACTTTTATGTACACAATAAAATATTTTTTTTCGCCAATGGATTGAGTGCAAATGAACCGAAATTACTTTCTTCCTTAAAGCGACCTATTTGGATTTACATATACAATAATTTCTCAATCAAAGCAACTGACCTGAATTTGAAAAAACAAAGGATCTTACTTCGAAAAGTTGCTTATTTGGTGAAGATACATTGAGACATTAATCATCCATCAACTTAACTACTAATTGGTATTTTGTGAAGAACCATCCATTAGTGGTATGTAATACACAAATTTTCCAAGAAAAAAGTAAGATTAACACAAACATAAATAAACAAACAGCGCAAAAACGACGTTTTCTTTTGAAAAATAAAATAAAATCCTGTTTAAAATTTTGTTTTAAAAAAAATAAGTTAGCTGCTTTTAATGAACCTATTGATATTTGTCTTGAATTTCTTCATTTAGCAGTAGTAGCATTGAATTGGTCAAATTATCCAAGAAAAATGAAGGAATTGCTTCGAATTCCTCTTGAAGAGTAAATTAAAGCTCTTGAGGTATCTCTGAAATATGTGCAAGACGTCAATTACGCTTCTGGAGTTGTTGCCAAAGATGCTCAATTATTTTAGATATGGGCTTCATGCTGGCTAATCCAGTCTTCGAAAGCCTACCTCATCCAGGTTTTAATTTTCGTTTCGTATAGTATCTGGCCTATCATTGTCCTGCAAAAGAACAGAACCTTCTTCAATAAAATGAGAAAATAGAACAATAGCATCTTGTTGTCTACATCTCTATGTTATGTATCAGAACTTCTATGTTGCGGCGTTCTGTAGTCTGCGCGATTGTCAGCAGCACATTGTTAATCAAGCTGTCTTCTTGTGCAATACAATAATGTATTATAGTTAAATTATTGTAATTATTCACGAACCTACATACATACGAATCTATAATTGTTTAAAGATTCACAATATGCAAATATGAAGTCGGTATATGCCTCTCCCGACATTCCTGCCACATCATAACAAAACCTTCATTAAAAGCTATTCAGAGATGGTGCATATTTATCTGAAATCGTTCAAAATCGTAGCAATTGTGGTCCAGTGGCAGGTCTCCTCGAAGCTAAACCACTCTCTACTAACCTCTGATAGTTCTTTCACTTATTTTAACTCTTCGTACTGCTAGCAATCCATTTTGCAGTTGAACTGCTGTTGATCTGCGATTTATGTGTGAATTGATTACGGTGATACGATCGCCAGCTCTTGTTGTACCTCTTTTTCTTTCAGATCCTGGTCTTCTTGCAAATCTACCAATGTCGATTCTATGCATCCAGGATGGTACAACGAAGTATTCCTAAGGATTGAGACACATAGTGCTCACTACCACTATCCATAATTAATGCAACAACTTGAGTAAGATGAGTAACAGTTAATGGCATTATTATTTGATTTACAAAAAATTGCGAGAAATTAATAATATCAGTAAAAATAATAATTTGACTTGTTAAAACTAACAGTAAATACGAATGAAAAGAATCGATTCATAATGAAAAATGCCTTAATTCGTATTGTACTTAAAAAAATATGCGATTAAAAGGTCTTCTCATTTTTTAGGGTGGCCATTTTTTTGCCCCTCAGTGTAGTATGAAAAAATAAGTAGATCTTGGATATTGATATGTTCGCCTCTTTTTCAATTAATCTTCCAATTTTTTCAATAGAAAAAGGACATTTCTTCAATTTGAAGCCCGTTGTTGCTTATTCCAAAGGAGATGAAACCAAAATTGTTGCTTCGTTGAAGGGTATCTTAATTAATTAAAAGTGCTTAGTTTAATAAATTACTGCATTTAAATAAGTGTTTCTCCCTGAGTAATTTGATATTCCAATGAAAATATTTTGATTCATTTTTCGCAAATCCATTGAAAAAAACAAAACTTTCAGTTGCCTTTTTGAATTCTACACAAGAAAGTTCCTGAATAATGTCAAAACAAATTTTAGTACGATGATCTATGGAAGACCCAAAATAATAATGTGATAGCTACTCCTGTTCACTACACTAGAACTTTTTGATGTTCGAAATTTAAAACGTAGAAATATTAAACTGTTCGAACCCATTTTTTATAGTTCCACATAATAATGTAAGTTCGAAGTTTGAACACAATGAAGTTCGAAAATTACGAAGTTCATTACTGATTCATTTTTACAAATGTAAAGATGGAATAAAATGAGAAAACACCTCGAAAAAAAACCCTGGACTTAAACCCCCCGAGCAGAAAAACTACGAAACAAAACACCTCTGGACATTTACCCAAATCTCAACTAAGCTCACGTAACCTTAACTACTTTTTTCTTCTTGACGAAAGGGAAATCCTCATGGATACCCGACCCTGCATCCCTTTACCGGGTAGTGCTACCGGCTAAAACCTCTCCGGTCCCACTTGCCTAGTAGAGCAGGAACAGGTCTCCCCAGTAGCAGCGGGACCATCTCTCACTGCTACTGGTCACATCTCCTCACCAAGAACGGCATTACTTCCAGATAGGTTCTATGGCTTTTCCTTCCATCTTCCTCTTCGCTTCTTACAACTTCGGTATCCATTGCTTCGAAGCTTTTCCAGTTGTTCTCGCTTTGTACATACACTCCACTAAGGTCTCAGCTATCAGCTTCTTTCCCACAGCTGATTCAGTATTCTTCCTTTTGAGATTCCACTTTGGGCTAATAAAGATAGTATGCTCCGCTGAGTTCGTAAAGAAGCAAGTCGCTGTTATCTATTGTAAGCATCCATGCTCTGTTAGCAGGTAAGAAAATATCCCACTTCCCTTCCTCTTTACCCATGGTCTAACTCTCCTTATTGCCGTATTGGTTTCCTGGCTTCATTCCTGCTCCCTATCGAGGATAATCGCATACCAGTCTTTTTTCTTTTGTTCGTGTTTTTCATAGGATCTCACTGTTGCCAGTATGCGTATTGGTATAGTGTATTGCAAGTATCGATACAGGGCGGTAAGCACTCGACACTCTTATGGCCATCCCTCTTTGTGTTCTTTCAAGCTGGCCTCTACATTTCTTGGTCCGAACATGATTTATTCCAGGTTGGCTCCCCGGATAGCCCGATTGAGTTGAAGACCCTTCTGCGGCTGGATTTTGCGCCCCTATATTTGGCATTAGCTGACTCAGAGCTGCGACTGACTTTTCGACTTTCTGCGTGACCGCTTCTATGTGGTATCCCATGTCACAGTTTCGATCTAGTATAACTCCTAAGTATATTAGGTGTTTTGTCTGCTTTGTAGATCCACCCCTCCCACTTTAACGGTTATCTTCCTAATTGTATTTCTGCCAGCAAGGATCACTATTTCAGTTTTCTATCTAGCTATCTTTAGCCCTTTCTTCTTCATCGAGTACACTGTTTCGAAGATAGACATTTCAGAGTCATCTATAAAATGTTCCGCACTATCTCCGCATACGATCAAGGCTATGGCATCTGCATAACTGATTATAGTTGTTGTTTCCGGTACATGTAGTTCTAGCACTCCATTGTAGTAGATGTTACATAAGGTCGGACCGAGTACTGATTCTCTTTTTTCGATCTCCACTAGCAGGATAGAGATAAGTTTGGTTAAATCGTCTTACTTTGATCTCAGGTATATGTGGTATAGTGTATAGTTTTTTACAGACCTTTTAGTGACACCAGGGAATCATGTTGAATGCATTTTGTTCCAATGTTATTAGTACTGCGAAGCTGTTCTTTCATCTATCTATTTCATCTATCGTGGAGCGCCCTTTCCTTAAACCATATTATCTCCCATATTATCTGGGATATATCTGGGTACATCATATACCGCCAGTTTTTTCGATCTCCACAAGCAGGATAGAGATATATTTGGTTAAATCGTCTTACTTTGGTCTCAGGTATATTTGGTATCGTTTTGAACAGACCGTTTAGGAACACCGTGTATATTTGTTGGTTCTGAAATAATAGCAGTATCTGCGTTTTTCTCCGAGCAGGAGTGTCTGAAAATATGTTGCTTGTTGTAAATCGTGGAAGTAATAGTATTAAGACAATCTTGTAACAAAATGTTTATTTGTAATCAAACACCTTCAAAATTGATAATCAACAACTTAATAATAAAAAGAATAATATTGTAATACACACTTTATAACATACAAAATAATTATTAAATTAACTGTACATTTCAATATTGCTCATATTTAAAAGTGATTCGTGTTCAGTTTCAGTCCCAAACTCAGATACAGACTCAACATCAGATTCAGGTTCATTGGTTCTTCTGGTACAGTTCCTTGCAATATTCCCTGCCTCTCCGCATGCCTTGCAGATCCTTCTACCCTTTCTTGCCATTGAGAGAGATCTCCTAAATTGGCTGCATTTACCCTATTCTGCCTTATGACTAGTCTATGCGGACAGAAGGCACTTTTTTTCTTTTTCTCAATTTGGTGATGTGTGGCCTTATGTTTCGCATTTGAAGTATAGTTTGGAGCGGTCAAGTCCTGCGCACTCTGCTGAGATATGACCAGCATTTGCAATACCTCTTTAAGACAATTTTCTCCTCTACTTTGCAAGTAATTATTCTTATTCTGCGGTGATTTTTCTTACCGTGTCTTCATTGATGCTTAGGGTGGTAGTTTGGGTAAGTTGGGCGGTGGTCACTGAGATTGTATGCAATCTCATTTGCTTATACCCTAACCTCACCTAAAGTAACATAACCTTATTGCGAGCAACACCTTTTCGAAAGATATTTCAGAAATCATCAATTGTATTTCAGATAAATCAATAGGTATTAATTTCATAAAGTATCAACTGTATTTCAGAACCATTTGTTGAATTTCAGAAAACATCAGTTTTATTTCAGAAAGAAACAATTGTATTTCAAGAGAATCAATATAACTTCAGAAACGACAAATTGTGAAGAATGTGGGGGCCATGAGGTTTTGTCGATGATTATGTACGTGATTCCCAACAGACACCTATGTTTCATAAAAAATGTGCTTTGGCAATTTTTTACAATACACCAATAACAATATTAGCCTAAGGACCATATTCCTCAATGTTAAACCCGATTGAAATAATCTGTTCTATATTTTATAATTAAATCAGTATTGTTAAAAGAAAACTTCGAATTTTTTAATTCTCCTAGTATCATGTAGCAAATGTTGGTTTACTTAGAAACAATTATTAATGAAGCCAAAAATACAATTCTTATTGGAGATTGTGCTCATGCAGCACAACTCACTACAATTGATCATGCAGCTTCTGTATTAATGGAAGACATGGCTGTTATTGGGTAAAATATTATATTTAGGTAATCCAAAATTTTTACTTCGAATGAAAGACAATGATTCTATCTGAAATACAATCAACATAATATTTTAACTATGTTTAAACGTGGTGAATAAGGACGTAAGCGTAATATTGTAAATTGCCAAAGCACATTTATGATGAATTGTATTGTGGTTCACGTGCATATTAAATTGATTTCTGTGAAATTAAATTGACGAACTCTTTAAACTTTAAAGTTATACTATCTGAAATACAATTGATGGTGTAATTTTTTTCGAGGTTAAACTCGCAAACATTTTCTTAATTTTTGAAGATAGCACAGAAGCTAGGCGAAATTCAATTGTATTGTCAAAGAATTCTTAATATACCAAAAATTCTACACAACTTTATCCACTTAACCGATTTACTACCTTCAATAATAACAAAGATACCTATGCAGTCCAAGGTCCCGTGCGACACCCTGTATACCTGTCATTATTATCTATATGTATAATTGATTATTCCAAAGAAAAGGTATTCAAAATTATACATTTGCAATAATTCTGCTGATTAAATATTGACAAGTTTATTTTTACTAAGTAACTAAAGTTTTATCTAAACATCCATTTATATAAAGTAGAAAGTTGGAAATATAAATAAATAACTACCCACTATCTTACGCTATCTTATTGATGGACAATTTTAAATTATAAATTTGGTTTAAATTTTAAAATCGTTACTCGATATGATTTGGAGTATTTTTATGTATGTTTACTTTTTATTCAAAATGAAAATTTCAAATACAACGCCTGTTGTATTAAAATTTTAGAAATAACAGGCGCACTTGGCGTTAAAAGCTCGAGTGGACTTGCACGCGTTTAGCCGCAGGTCTCTTTAATGAATTTTTAATCTGTTCTAATTGATTAACCTGTTGCCCAACGGGAATATAAATATTTTATAACAAATTACAAATTTTAGATTAATTTATTAATTTCGTAATGATTTTCAGATTTTGGCTAAATTTAATCATTTTTATTTAAAAATAAACAATAGTAACAAATTGTATAAAATTGAAATCAACTTTAAATACGGCCAAGGTTTTCGAGCTTTATTTTTTAATGGTGTAAAATATTTATACGTTCTTGTTTTGTACTTTGTTACAGAGTGAGTTCATAAAATTCAAATAATACGTCTGTTAACGAAAATGTTGAAGGCTTCTATTTTTATAATGTCAACCTCTACATGATATTCTTTGCAATAGGAGCCAACCAAAATAAATAATGTATAAATAATTTCATAAAACGTCGATTATTAAATTTTAATTTTTTGTGATTAGCGGATTACTATTAATAATTAGATTAACTTGATTGAGTAAATCTATGTTTATGAAATCAAACAGACTATATACAGGGTGGTTCATCTGTATAGTAGAAATCTCTAAAAGAAATTTTTGTAGATCAATATAATCAATATTATAATTACATGTTAATACAAATTAAGTTAAGGTAATAAATACAAAAAAATGTCAAAAAGTGTAGAAAAAATAGTTTGGTCGCGGGATGAGACTTCTGATAAATTGTTTAGAAAAAAATGAAATATTGCGGAATTTTACCATGAAGGAATATCAAAATAAGGTGAAGAAGGAAGCAGCATTCGCATTAGAAACAAACAGTGTGGGTGACATTAAAAAAAATTTCATGCGTGGAGATCGCAAATTTGAGGAAAGTAGAGTGTAGTTCTGCTATAGTGTGACTATAGCTGTATGACCGTTTCGTATAGTCCAAAACTAGCGTATAGCTGAACTATACGCTAGTTTATTTAGGTATAGTATAGTAGAAAACTATCCCCGTGTGAACACACTTATTATAGACTATACGAAAACTTGCAGCTGCACCAACAAGAATGGATAGTGTGTAGTGGATAGTTGATAGTTGATAGCTCTCTCTCTCCCTGGAAGGTTTTGCTTTTTGAATATTTTTGAATATTATAATTACATAATAATACAAATTAAGTTAAGTTAATAAATATAAAAAAATGTCAAAAAGTGTAGAAAAAATAAGTAGTTTGGTCGCGAGATGAGACTTGGTTGGTCTCTGATTAATTGCTTAGAAAAAATTAAATATTGTGGAATTTTACCATGAAGGAAGAAGGAATATCAAAATAAGGTGAATAAGGAAGCAGCATTCGCAGAAGTTGCACAAGTATTATAAACAAAGAGTGTGGGTGACATTAAAAAGAAACTTCGGGCGTTGAGGTCGCAACATTGTGGTAAGTAATGATCTCTTTTATAAATATAAATATTCAAAAGTAATAAACTATAGTAATATACCTATTTATTTAGGTGAACGAATGAAGTTGAAGAAAAAAAGTCAGGTTCGGGTGTAGATGATAATTATAAGCCAAAATGGGAGTTTTTTACTACCTTGAATTTCATGTTAAAAGATGCTGGAAACATGTCCACTCAGATGTACGCTCACTATTTAACTATAGCAATTCTACAAATATACTATACGTTTAGTTTTTATTCCTCCTCGCGTAGTCCACCTGCATAGTCATATTTCTGTATAGAGTATATATCGTCTATATGCTATATGATAGTAAACTTTTGCGTATAGCTGACTATAACTAGAGCTCATCTGAACATATATGCTAGTTTACTATACCTATAGTAAAAATTATAAGATAGTTTTCTATGCCGTGTGAACGTAGCTAAAGAGTTTTTGAACAAATGTTTACAAAAATAATATCACAAGTGGTTAAATTTTCTCGGTAAAATTTATTGAAGCGAGAGTGCGTTGCTGTGATTTTTATGACAAGTTGCGAATGAAATTGTGCATTTTATTTTCATCTTAAGAGGGATCTAATCATTGTATGCAACTTTTTTATTGAGAATGGAAACTTAAAGAAGAGATGGAAATAGTACTAATAAAAGCGCAGAATATATTATTTCTAAATTCTAGCGAGTAGCGTCTCATTTTGGACACTTTTGGTAGAAAAAGTTACTCTCTTCTGGACACAATATTTAAATAACCAAATAACGAAATTTATTTATTTTTCTACATTTGAAGAAGATTAATACCAAAAAATACTCCCGGCGAGATGTTGTCGTTTTAATAAACGTGTAAAAATTTACACTGACTTTAAAAACACCTAATTTTACCATATCTGATGAGGAATATTTACCATATTAAAAAAATTATGTAAAAAATCTCGATGAGAGATGTTAGCTTAAAGGGCAGTATTTTGAAATTTAAAAACCGATTTTAATTAACTATTACAGTTTTACCAGTATCATGCCCGGTTTTTACATAGAATTGCATATAAATATATTCGATTAAATCCCTCTTAAGTAAATAGTAATATTCATAATTATCGCCAAAATTTTTTTACATGTCAATTGGTTTATAAAGTCAAGAAAATCTTACATTTTCTATTGATTTATTAATATCTATGGATTTTTTAGGAATAGTTTTCACATTTTTTGAAATATTGGGTGCTTTCCAAGTTAAAATTATAACTACTTTGGAGTTACTACTATGAACTACTCAAAGTAAAAATCCGCTTGGAACACTTAATAAGTCTGGTTTGTAAACATAACCACAAAAATAGAATTATAACTAATAAGAACGCGAATCAGAACCCCCTCTCCACTGGTGTACTTCATGCTAAAAATTAGGTAGGTACTCTAAGGAACAGGGACGAGGTAAAATGGACTGCTTCAGAGAAGTTCACTCCAATCCGTCTGGAACACACACGAGTAGTTCGGAGCTACTCTGGACTACTCAGAGAGGGATACCTGGAAAGCATAATTGTATTATACAGGGTGGCCCAACTAAGAGTTCCCACCCAGGTTATTTTGAAAAAAAAAAAATTTTTGAAAGAAACCCTGAAACCGGTCAATTTTTATTTGGTGGGGGACCAATTTTTATCGTAACACAAGGGACAACCCCTCTCCCAGTTATGCATGGAAACTACCAGAACTATTCAGAAATCTTGAATGGCAATAGGGGTCGAGTGATACATCATTGTAGTAAATGTGATTGGGAAGCTGTAATTCATTCAGCCCGAAGTTATGTATCTTCTGCAACATAAGTATAAACCCTTTAAACAAAGTATTTCTAAAATTGAAAATGCTTTTAATATGTTATTTTTGAATGTAATTTTTAATACGCTTACACAAATCGTACCGATTGTTCTGCCATGTTATAAAGATTACAGTTTTCTTATGTTTGATGAAAATTGTATTTTATCTGAAAAAGGTGTGCAACAAGGAGATCCTCTTGGTTCTGCTATTTTTTGCTCGGGAATAGATATGTTAACAAAATGAATCTCTATCGAATATAATGTTTTGGACAATAGTTGGGTGGGAGATGATTCTAATGTCGTTCTTGAAAATTTAAAAAGAATTATTTCTGCTTACAATGAAATTGCATTTCAATAAAATTTCAAGAAATTTGATTTTTTTTTTGATAAAATGGAGGAAAAATAATTTTTGATTTAAATTGTCTTGCACCAGGTATTAGGGTTCTAAGATTGGTTTCCACTTGGTACTCCTCTAACAGACAGTGCTCTCACACATTCTTAGATAGAAAAAAAAATTTATAGCTTGAAAAAAAAACCGCTTGGAACCTATGCCAACTGGCCTGTTTGGGCACTTAAATGGATGATAATTCTCTTTGAATTTTCATTGGTCTTAGTCTGGCTAATTCTGCTTGTGTTCAACATACTTGTTCTTATGGTACTTCGATTAATGAAGATGGTAAGATGATTTACAAGATTTAAGCTGCAAATTTAGCCCTAGAAGATTTTCTAGATATCATGTAGTAAATGGTTTAATTAAAAGATTTCTTCTGGTATTCTTACTATTTTGAAACTATTGGGAACTAGCAGAGATGAGGGAAAATGACCTGATAGAATTACCATTATTTTGTGGAGAATAGGCAAATTTTTGGTATGAGATTTTATTTGTGTTGACACAGTGGGTCTTTCATATTTAAATTCTTCTTCAAGTTCCACTGGTGTAGTTGCTTTAGTTGAAGAAAAACATAAAATATCTAAATAGCCAATAACCGTTCAAGTTTCTTTATAAAGACAGGTCTAATTGGAATGAATACTATTGGAAACACTTGATTCATGAACTCTGTGATTCACTGGCCCCCTAAAACAAAACCCCTTTTAGAATGGATGGACTTCAACTTGGCAAATTTTATAACAAGACTAAAATTTGTAAATCTTCATCTGAGCAAAGGATAAATGACAGGTAGAACAAAAATCACAAGTTTTAATCCTTACGAACAAATCCATTAGATCAATTTTCGTAAACACAAAATTTGCTCAGATAACGTATACCTTTTTAAGAATTTTTAATTAGTTTGATCAAATAACGTACGGGTTTAAAAATATTTTATGATTCTTACTCAGTTGAAGTCTTTTCTTTAGAATATCTCAAAAATAATTCGTAAATAAGGGACATCAACACTACAACCTCCAGGATGAAAGGATCTTTAATAAAAGCATTCATGCAAGTAATTAAAAAAATGTGGTCAGAAGATTAATCAGCATTTGTCGTTAATATAATGTCTCTAAAATCGCAAATTCTAAATTTTGTTCCACGCTTTATAGGCAATTCACAGCAGGATCCTCAAGAATTTCTTAGATGGTTTACACGAGGATGTCAATATAGTTATAAAATCACCTATTCACGTTGAAATGAGTTAAAAATTAAGTGATTTAACCTTAAAAAACAGGTCGCATACTAATTTCTCAGTGCGTGTATAGTTTTACAAGTGAGGAAACTTTGGATTGTGATGAGAAGCCTACCTGTTTAAAGTGCAAAATACCAAGAAAGTTTCCTAAAATTTTAGTTATACATTTGAAAAGGTTTTCAACTACACAAGAGTTAAAAAATAAATTGAATGTGAATATGACAAATTAGTCTGTCGATCCAGAAATACAATGTAGATATTATTTATACGCTATGAGTAACAATTTCGGCACACCTTATAGTGGACATTATACCGCTAATTGTAAATACCCTTACTCACATACATGGCATAAATTTAACGATCAAGAGTGATAGCAATTTCTACAAAAGGTACAGTTAGTTCTGATGCTTATGTATTATTTTATAAGATGGAGGGAAAATTAGCACTTCAGTCATGAGACTTTTTGTTTTTTATGTTTTTGTTTCTTTGTGTATTTTTTATGTATTATTCTTTAAAGAGTCAACAAAGGGGGTTGTAGATTAGGACTTCAAATCAGAAAAACAGTTTTTTGGTTTGCAAACTAAAAACCAAAAAAATTGTTTTTCTGATTTGAAGTCCTAATCCCCAACCACCTTTTTTTGACAATATTAATCGAAGGACGAAAAACAACTTAAAATTCTTTATAAATATTTATAGATAAATCCAAACTTTTTAAAAAACATCGAGCGCTAAGACGAAAAATGCCTCAGATTCTCAGATAATATATTATTGTTTATTTGGTAGATTCAGATTTCAGATTCTATTAAAAAATATGGGTTTCCATTAAAAAAAATTGAGTTGAAGGTTGCGGTTAGAATTCCCAACAACTTTCAAACTTAACAATTTTTACTTCAATAGTTGTTTCTATAACTCTTACTTTTAGAGATGTAGTCGTATTTGTGAAACATACTTTGTACTTCTAATATTTAAAATACAGCAATATAATTCTCTATTCCTATTCCCTATTGTGAATTGCCCCAATTACAAAAACCTTTAAATACAGCAATGCATTAAGTTTCTAGTTACTGTAAGTATTTCATTTCCATTATGCTAGATCTTATTGTTGTTTCATACAAAACAGCGTGCAAATACATAATTAATCTAAACAATACAATGTAAAGTAAAAAGTAATGAGCTTTTGCTTTAAATTTGATTTTTGAAATAACATTAGAAGTGTTTTAAAATTTTTTTATGGAATGAAAATGTATTTTTTAATTCAGAAGAAACAAATAATTGATTTAAAACATTTTTTTCATTAAGCCACCGACCCTGTATTATGAAGTAGGAAGTACAGTGAACGCTTCTACAGTGGTTCCAAAACTCTAAAATTAAAAATACAGATGTAAAGTATGACATTTTATATTGACAAAAAAAACATGTAAATGTTGTAAAATAAAGTCATCATGATGTATTGATTTAAAAATAACGAGTCATAAACGCCTCAATAATAATAGTTACTCACAGAAAAACAACTACGATATAACAGTAATTTTTATCATTCATAACTAGATGTTTACTAGTTTACTACAAGAAAAATCGAATTATTAAACCATTTACTATAATAAAACCTTTCATTGTTTAAAGTTATTAATACTCAATGCTAATTTATTTCAATTGGCGCCAGAACAAATTTATTCAATAAATAAACAATTCATTCGAATGAAAATGTGTTTTAGCACATGAGTGAAGTCACTGCCGCATATAAATCAAAAGTGATTCACTCAGATGTTCAAATCAATCCATTCCTAAATGGCAGCATAAGGAAGCTAGTTTGTATTATTAATAAATTTATTTACTAACTGCACGCGTACAAACGTGTGAGACAATAAAATAAAAATCGAGATGATCGCATCGCCTGACATACTTAAATTAAAGTGCCCATAAAATTATAAATATATTTGTAATTTTATTGCTGCTGCTTTGTGAGATTGCTTTATGGTTTATATTCTTAAAATTTCATTGGTATTGCAATGGTCGATTTAGTGCACGGTCAAAGGAATTTCCGCAACTTGTGAGTTCCTTAAAAGATATTTTTGTATTTGGCGGAAAATTGGAAGGATTCTAAGTTTTCTGTTTTTAAAAGTCTTCTTGGCATTGCCACGACATCTATCGAAGAAGTGCTGAACGTTGAACACATATTAACTGTAATTATGTTATAGATTTTAACTCTGAACATATACATACATAATCAAATTAAACTTTAGAATAAAAATATTTATTTATTTTATTAGAATTTTAAAAAAGCAAAAGAATATTTATAGTGAGAATATCGCCAGTAGTTGCCTCTCTGCAACTTCTAATACATGGAATCCAAATTGATTTTGTTGAATGTATTTATACAGGGTGTTTCATTCCTGTTTCACCAAACGTAAAGGTGAGAAACTACAAGCGATTTCGAATGGATTTTTTGGTTGTTTTTTGTATTAGATAGAGCTTTTTAGATTTTAAGTCACCGATTTTTGTCCTGTTCAAAAATCGCTAATAACTAAGTTGCTCTTTCAATTGGAAACAAAGAAATAGTTGATCAACTGTTGAAAAATAAATTCTCAAGGAAAAAAAAATTAAAAAAATTGTGTTTCCAACCAATCAAGAAAAAAATTAAACCATAAATCTTTTCTATCACTTGCTATTATGGCCATCTGAAATTACTCCTACAAAAAGTATCATAAGCACAGTTGGTTTCAGTAAAATGTTCTTGCACTTGATGACAATACCCGTTTTCGTTTATTGGATTTCATGTACTGGGGCTTGACGCACCGAGCGCAACGCTTTGGTTATTTTTGTGCAAATAAACGAACACGGAAAAATTATCTATGTCAAATGTTAAAATCTTAAAAGAGGTTAGGTTTATTATTTTATTTTTATTTAGAAAGTATAAATATCACACACAAATTATCAGTACAAATTCATAATATAATTATAATTCGAAAATACTTTATTTAGCATTGCTATTCTGAAGAAGTTTGATAACAAACGATGAACCTAACCACAAACCATAAACATCAGCTGACTGGGGCTTGACGCACCAGAAATTAGGTAGGTGCGTCAGGGGTAAGGGGAAGGAAGATTTGGAGCTCTTTAGGGCGTCACGCACCGCGTAAACGAACAGAATTTAGTCACTCGGTACTGCTCGGTACTGTACCGAGCAGCTAAAAGTGAATAAACGAAAACGGCTAATAAGAACAGCTCCTATTGCAATATACATACTACGACTTGGCTAAACAATCGTGAAGTGTTTCAAAATATAATCTAACCACTTCTGTTTTTGTTTTTATAGTACTTATTTCTAATTATCTAATTAAAATATTGAATTTGAATCTCTCAAACCTTTATTTCATTATCTTTCCGTTACAAATATTGAATCCATTGAAAAATAACCAATTAATCACAAACTATTTTAAATCACGAGGAATTGTTTACTTCCCCCACTCTTTCCAAATAACTTACTCCAAATTTTAGGTAGGTGCAACAAGGGTAAGGTTTCAAATTAAGTATCTTAAGAAGAAATGTGATTATCAAAAAGAACGGGAGTGAAATGGAGTGTAAGATTTATGATCTAGAAACATATTGCGGTTATGTAATCAGTAGTTTTATAGAAGGAATTAATATACAGGGTAATGCATAATAATGAAAGGGGTTGTTCAGGACACCAAAACAAGCAACTTTTGTTAATAAACCCATATCCGGAAATTACCCATTAAGTCACTAGGTTGAGACAAAATTTTATAAATTTAATTTACAAAAATAGCTTTATTTTCTTTTTTTTTTAAATAAATGTTTGCGATTTATTGTAATGTCTTTACAATGGAGCGTGCACAACAGATTTTTAAAAAAACACGACACAAATTTGGAGTGAACAACTTTAAATACAATAGTAGTAAATCAACATCGGTTTATTCTGTTGTACTATTCTAAGATCAAGACATCCTTGGGATATTCCAGAGGGTTCGAACATCTATGAACCAGCGTGCAACCTTGTGCATTGAACAAAATGGCCGAAATTTCGAACAATTTCGAACAATTTTTGTAAATTTTATTACTTACGGAACACCCTGTATATTTAGTAATCTCCACAATACAATTACAAGATCAAACGAACTTACAGTTATCTCTTATAATTGTAGTACTCCCGTACTCTGTGTCAGGTATCACAACTTGATTTAAAAACTCAAATTTTCAATCTAGTATGTTGCTCGCATATCTTTCGTTATTCCTTTAAAGCTTCTTGATTCTTGACGCATGGGACCTGGGATATTGGGAGGGCGCGATACATCGAGCAGGACACAAACATAATCAAGATCGAACTTCCTTCCTAGGTAAGTTCGTTTGATCTTGTAATTATGTATGTGTCCTGCTCGATGTATCTTTCATATTTTATAGTTGTAGACTTTTAGAGCTCTCAAGCGTCAAGAATAGATTCGAATAAAATTACTATAGTAATTTTTATTCGTCTATTTAAAATACAATAGAAGATTCTTACATAAGAACAAAACAGCATAAACTATTTTCAAAACCAATTGTAACAATCATTAAAACAAATTAAACACATCATTTGTAAAATTATCTTGAAATATAATAGGCAATATTATAGAAATTAGCAAAAAACTTAAATATGTCGGACTGTCCCGCCTTATTGTGGATTAAATTATTTACATCCCCCACATCTTCTTTTTTAACCAAAATTGCAAGTGCTTGTCTAATATCCGCTAGTCCTGTATCCTGTATTCATCCGAATCTGCAACTTTGATAATCTTTCTTTTCTCTTTTTACCTTGATGATTTAACACTACAATTTCAGGATTTAACTTTGGAAGTTCCAAAGAAGAAAACTCAAACAAATCTATCTTAATATCACTTTTTGAATCAAAAATCATTATCAACCTGAAATGTTTCTTAATAGAAAAGAAAAGTGTTATAATTTCTTTATTTTAATTATTTATACTAATGTATAAACTGTGCATGTACATACATACATGCCTAAAAATATTTACAAGTAGATACTTGTGTAATCTCTGATCAAATAATCAATATTAAATCATATATTATTTTCCGTATTTCTTTAATACAGAAGGGCATTTACTTACATGTTTAGAAAGACATACTAACCATATTTATGGTTTGTATCATACGTATTTCTAGTCGTATAACATTGATACGAAATATTTATCCTAGCGGACTTTGTGCGTTATATAACATAAGACGATCCACCACTGTCAATAAAATTCTGCTTCTTATACCCACACATGTAGATATTTAACAGGCATGTACTTACATGCTTAGAAATACATACAAGCCATGCTTATAGTTTGTATCATACGTATTTCTAGTCGTATAACATTGATACGAAATATTTAAGTGTGAATTTTCACACTGAAGGTATATTGTCAATAAATCTTGACCCACTTTTTGCGTTATGTAACACAAGACCATCCTCCACTATCAATAAAATGGTGCTTCTTATACATACACTTGTAGATAATTAACATGCATGTACTTACATGCCAAGAAATACATACAAACCATGCTTATGGTTTGTATCATACGTATTTCTAGTCGTATAACATTGATACGAAATATTTAAGTGTGAATTTTCACACTGAAGGCATATTGTCAATAAATCTTGACCCACTTTGTGCGTTATGGAACATAAGACCATCCTCCACTATCAATATAATGGTGCTTCTTATACCTACACCTGTAGATTTTTAACATCCATGTACTTACATGCTTAGAAATACATATAAGCCATGCTTATGGTTTGTATCATACGTATTTCTATCCGTATAACATTGATACGGAACACTAACCATCGCCTATTCGCCATGAAATAGCATCAGTTATGCGACTATAATTTTGACATTTGACAGTAGGTACTTGTACCAAACTTGAGCACCCACTTTTTCTATGCTTTTTCTTTTTAATATACTTCTCCAAACTACTCAGTTTACCTCAAATTGTTAACATTTTTTACTCTCTTCTGATATGCGACTTGTGCCCTGACACAAAAACAGAAGAATAACGAAAGATATGCGAGCAACATACTAGATTGAAAATTTGAGTTTTTAAATCAAGTTGTGATACCCGACACAGAGTACGGGAGTACTACAATTATAAGAGATACATCGAGCAGGACACATACATAATTGTTTTAAAATAACTCAAAATTTTATTGGTCCGCACTTTCTCCGACTTACCATAATGTACTTCATATTTAAACAAATTTTTATCCACTGTATACCACCCCTTTTGTATAATAAATTACATTGATTTATTATTTCATAAATGTAACTTTTAGTATCGCGTATATAATTTCAGACAATACTGAAGATACAGGTTAAAAGTTAAAAGACCAAACTTTTTTGAGGCCAATTGAGGGTTTTTGCCATCATAAATATTGGAGAGATACATTCTGGTATGAAAAAAACTCAATTTTCAAAAAAACATTCAAAATTTACCACAAACGTACTATACTTACGGTATATCTGTAAGTTATTATATAACCATGGAAATTATCTATTACAACCCATATAACAAACCTTACAGATATTTACATTACTTTCTAAAATTGTTTTAAATTATGAACAAAAAATTGGAGTGATACATTTAAACAAATAAAGTAACAGAGTGAGCTAAAATGATTGTGGTCAATTCAAATTACCCGCCTAAAAATCTAGGGAATTTGTTTGCTTCAAGTTCATAGTAACACAAAATCATGTCAAAATCAAAACAAAGTAACTTGACTTCACAAAAGCAGAGGCGTAGGTGTAATTTTTACCGTTGTGTCGAAACTTCAGATTTTTGAAATTGTGGCAATTTTGAAAATTCAAAGTGCATCTAAGTAAAAATAAACTAATTTCATAATCGTTTAGTCTTTCGGTATTAAAATATGACTTATTTGAAAAAAAAAACATCTCAAGTCAAGAATGTGATTCCATTATAGATACCGTTAGTTTAATGTTTTCGAGTTGAACTTTTTAATTCTTTATTTAGTGGGAATTGATTGATAAGAATCGAACACATACAAATTCATATTTATTCTAACATTATTTGTCTAATCCAACCACTTCAATTTTGTCTCTCATTGAATGTTGGGTTGTTTGAAATTCTTAATTTGTCCAGTTAATAATTTTCATAAACAAAATAATTGAAAAGAGTACCTACATTCTACGCTGATGCAGTAGATACAAGAAAGGGACACAGATTTATTAAATTTTGACAAATAAACACATTCGTTGCTGAATTTTTCATTAATTTTCTTAGGAATAGTTTCTAAATTTTGAGGTGGGCAAATACTTATGGACGGTAGTGTATTTCGGTAATATCGGAGGTAATACTGAAAAATATATATTTGACAGTGCTATTTTATTACAATGAAAAAAGTTAAAAACAATATATGGGAAAAAGTGTGTCTCACCCGCAAAAACTATATATTTGGATGGTAACTTTTTGTTCGCATGATATTTGCCATTCAAATAAATTTTTGAAGTTTATAAAATAGGAGACACTAATTTTGTTTTGGAATATTGATCCAAAAATGTAATGTGAGTTATCTTGTATTTATTAATAAATAGTTAAAAACTTAATATTAAAAAAAATAATTGAGTGTACATAACAAATAAGACATAATTTGAACAAATATTATATTATTTGACAATTACTTTTATTCTTCTTATTCGTTTGACATTTTTTCCTGGTAGTATGTAGTATCTGTCGTGAAGTAGCAAGCAAAAGACACAAACTCAAAAAATGGAATTAAAGTAATTTGAATTTTAAATGTTGATAGCATTCGAAAAAGTTGTAAGGTACTCTCTAATTAACTTAGAAACCATTAATCTAGATTCTGGATGACTACTTCCTTTTTACAATAGTAAATATTAACCCAAAACATATTACCTATCTTTGAGACTTATTGTTAGTGTCTTTTGCTTGCTAGTCCATGCTGTACATGTACAGTATCATAAAAGTTATACTTTTGAGTAGACTGCAACTTTGGTTGCCTATTAGGAGAAGGTAAAATTGAATTTAATATTCAGAAAGGTCTTATGATTTCTTTTTGATATTACAATATTAAAAAATACAGAAAAATTATAGTTTTTATTTACCTTTTTTGAAACATCAGAAAATATTTTTATACATAATAATGTTTTAAAAGAAACAAACAATATTTTGTGCTCAAGGTACAAACATGCCAATAAAATGAAGAGCTTACAGAAAAATGCACACACAGATTCAAATTTCAGCATTTGTGTCATTTAATATTTTTTTAGTGTTTTTATAAATGAAAAATTAAACAAAAACGCCTTCTAGAGACTTTATCTAAAAAGAATACTGTTACGTAAAATTCAGCAGAAATTTTCTTTGGTCAGGAAAAGTCATTCTGAACAATAATTGGGGGGCCTATTATCCACTCATTCGATCTTAAGTTCGAATGATAAGTTCGCATGACAATCTCAAATCGTACTTTTGTAATGCATCGAAGTTAAGTTCACATGATGTGTTAAACTTCGAACGATCGTACTAGACAACGTTATGATTTACCAATAGCAACTTTAGAGTTAGAAATAAATATAAGTTTATGAGGTTATTTATTACTACTATTAATTAAAACTAAAATATTGACACAAAGGTGAGATCAGTGGAATTCTTACCAAAAGGATTTCATATTTACTGATCACCCTGAATTAAGAAGCATCAAGTTTACTAGTATTCCTGGCAAATTAAACAAAAAAAGTCTCCTGCGCTTGCGTCGTCCAGCATTTTGAAAAATGTATGACCTTGAATAGTTTTTTTGCTCCTGCCTCTTGTAATTTCAATTATATGATAAAAATGTCTTAGACCAAAAATATACATCTTTAATTTTTCTATAGAAAAGGTCTTCAATAATTTATTCATAAAAGTTATTCTTTTTCCGGAAATTTATAGGTTTTTAGTTCTTCGAGAAAAACCTGAATTACCAAATTTATCGTACATTCTGCAGTCGCTTTTAATTTTCTTGACTTTGCATTATTTTAAAAAATAATAATTTTTATAGTAACTTTGTAGTAATATTACCGTTATACTTCTATTTTTAACGTCGCTTTTATTTTTGGGCTTTTCGGTGTGGGGTTTTGTGTTAAAATTTTAAGTATTATGGCCTCATATACAACCAATAGTGATTTTTTACCAAGAATAATTTCTGGAACTTGTGATTTGCAACTGTTGTATAAATAAAATATCCCAAGTACCCCTGAACTCTTCAAACATCACCAGCACAAGACCTCAAAATTATTTTGTTTTTGTATTTTCGATATTAAATATTAAATGATTTGTAAGTATCAAAAAATTGTTTTTTTAATTTATTAATTTAAATTTCTTTTAAACTTTTTGCAGCGCACCAAAAATTTCTTAAAATAATTTATAGAGCGCTGCAAAAAGTTTAAAAAATTTTAAATTAAAAAAACAATTTAAACAATTTCTTCGTTAATATCTTAACTAATTTCTGCCGTTGAAAGACAAATATTATTTCATACAGTTTTAAATCTGTATTGTAAGCGCCGCTAAGCGAAGGTTTTTTATAAAGAGCCCGTTTTACTGCTGCCGTATGATTATTTGGTTTGACTTACAAAAACAAAAAAGGAAGAAATTGGTAGCCACAAGATTCTTCTATACAGGGTGTCCAGAAATTAAGCGGCCAAACTTTAGGAGGTGATTCTACAACTGATTTTAAGAAAAAACTTCCTATAAACATGTGTCCGATTTCGCTTCCTAATAGAGCTACAGCCCTTTAACTATTATGACTAAAACTTGGTTTTTTGTCATTTATTTGAAAACGATTTGTAATAAAGATTTGAAATTTGGTGTCAAAACTAATACACTTAAGATCTAATTCTTCAATTTTTCTCAGATTTTTTGAAAGCTCTTAAAGGGTAGTTTTAAGGAGGGTTGGGGTTATAAACAGCGGCAACTTTTTTATGGTTAACATAAAATCATTTTTGTTTTTATACTAATATTCCTTATTCAATTCTAGATAAAAAAAACTTCCTATGAACTATGCCCGATTTCGCTTCGTAAGGGAGCTACAGTCCAATAAATATGGTGATAAAAAATAGGTTTTAGCATTACCATTTAAAGGCAGCTTTGAAACAAAAGACGAATAGCATTTAAAAAACATACGATTGAGAAATCGAGAAATTATATTTTAACCGTATTAGTTTTCACACCAAATTTCAAATCTTTATTACAAACCGTTTTCAAATAAATGACAAAAAAACTAGTTTTAGTCACAATAGTTAAAGGGCTGCAGCTCCCTTAGGAAGCGAAATCGGACACATGTTTATAGGAAGTTTTTTTCTTAAAATTAGTTGTAGAATCGCCTCCTAAAGTTTGGCCGCTTAATTTCTGGACACCCTGCATAACAAAAAAATAAATTCTAAAAAAGCTCCACTGGAATTTTTTTTTTATTAATTTATCTCAACTGGCCAATAAGCATTATAAATAATATTCAATTTTGGATAAAAGATTACCAATTTTATTTCAATATCTTAATTTTTTTAATAGTCCTCCATTCAAAAGCTAAAACTCATTGCAAACAAATAGTGATTAAATGCAACCTTTTTCACCAACGATTTTTAAGACTTTTTGAGCAAAACTGTAAGTTCTTTCAGGAAAAAGGTAACCATGGAAACCGTCCGTTACAACCCATATAACAAATTTTTCCTGTAAAGATTTATAGAGTTGCTCAGACTTGCACTATTACGCATTGCTTATAGAGCTAGTTGCTAGGTATTTTTTATTATTTAATAAGATTTAAAGAATCGTTTTTGAAAACGGGCAATCTTTTTTTTCTAGGACTTTTTTGAACTCAGATAAAGGCATTAATTTAGCTTTCCAATCAATTTTTTGCAACTCATCAGCTCCTATTTATATAAATTCAAAATCAAAACAATTTGCTCTTTTTACCACAATACAGCCTAGTACATTTAGGTCTATATTTTTATACTTTTGTAATGTCTAACAAATTATATGAAATTTAAAAAAAAAATGTATTTATTTTTTGTTTTTGAATACGTTAATATTTTACGAAGCAATTTTAAAGTTTTCATAATAAAGGGTTGTGTTGCATAACATCCCTTTTGGAAATTGCAAAAACAAACGCGTGAAACGTTCGTTGAGTCGTTAAACAATAGCAATTTAGAAAATCAAGCATTGTTCATTTGGCACGAGACAGGCAACGTGAGAGGAAACTCACGTGGCCTAGCATTCTCTGTTATGTCCCTGAATTGATTAAACCACAGATGCAGGTCTTTCCTTAACAATCAACTAAGGGTTGGGTAACGCGTACTTACGTCTTAATCTAAATACAGAAGTTATTTTTAAAATAGGTACAAGCTTTCAGGTAAAATTGGGTTTCAGCAGATTTTTAGATAAAAAATAATTATTAAAAGCGAGCACCGGATGTTTGGTTTTGATTTTGATTGATTTATTTTTATAGCCAGTATGAAGGTTCTGATAATGTTTATGATTTATTTAAAGTATCGTGTTTATGATATTTTCATTTTTTTGCTTCAAAATCGTATAAAATACCTGCTGACAATGATGATCCCAATTAATACCAATATTCAATATGTATTTATAATTTTCTAATAGAGACTATTTCGCCTGTAAAACCTTCGGCACGTGTAACATTTTAGCGTCAATTTAAATACAGAGGGGTGCACAAAAAACGGCCAACGATGTAGCTTCGTTATTTCTTATCCGATTTTAGTAAGTGATATGTCAAATTAAATGGTTTGAAAAATACTACTATCAGATAATAAAAGAATAATTTTATTTTTAAAAACTCAGAGGAGGAGGCAACAAAATCATTAACAAAAATAATCTAAACCATTATACCAATTTTTTTTTAAAATAATTTTTTTTAATTAATTTTTTTTTCTTATTTTTTTTAATTTTTTTTATTATTATTAATTTTTTTTTATTTAATTCTGTTTTTTTTGTTCTTGAGTTTTCAGTTTTTTGTTATTATTTTAATTTCTTCTTAATTTATTCTTAATTTATTCTTAATTTATTCTTAATTTATTCTTAATTTATTCTTAATTTATTCTTAATTTATTCTTAATTTCTTCTTAATTTATTCTTAATTTATTCTTAATTTATTCTTAATTTATTCTTAATTTATTCTTAATTTATTCTTAATTAATTCTTAATTTATTCTTAATTTATTCTTAATTTATTCTTAATTTATTCTTAATTTATTCTTAATTTATTCTTAATTTATTCTTAATTTATTCTTAATTTATTCTTAATTTATTCTTAATTTATTCTTAATTTATTCTTAATTTATTCTTAATTTATTCTTAATTTATTCTTAATTTATTCTTAATTTATTCTTAATTTATTCTTAATTTATTCTTAATTTATTCTTAATTTATTCTTAATTTATTCTTAATTTATTCTTAATTTATTCTTAATTTATTCTTAATTTATTCTTAATTTATTCTTAATTTATTCTTAATTTATTCTTAATTTATTCTTAATTTATTCTTAATTTATTCTTAATTTATTCTTAATTTATTCTTAATTTATTCTTAATTTATTCTTAATTTATTCTTAATTTATTCTTAATTTATTCTTAATTTATTCTTAATTTATTCTTAATTTATTCTTAATTTATTCTTAATTTATTCTTAATTTATTCTTAATTTATTCTTAATTTATTCTTAATTTATTTATAATTTATTCTTAATTTATTCTTAATTTATTCTTAATTTATTCTTAATTTATTCTTAATTTATTCTTAATTTATTCTTAATTTATTCTTAATTTATTCTTAATTTATTCTTAATTTATTCTTAATTTATTCTTAATTTATTCTTAATTTATTCTTAATTTATTCTTAATTTATTCTTAATTTATTCTTAATTTATTCTTAATTTATTCTTAATTAAAAATCTTTCTTCTTTCTATTAAATATTCGGGTTTGATTAATTTAGTAAAATCATAGTTATTTAGATCATAAAGATCGTAACGTCAGTCATTATGGTTCAAGTCATTCGAGGCGATTTTTTGCATTTTTTTTCCAATGTAACATCCATTTAGGTTTTGATTTATTTTGTAAGTTTTCTGAATTTTTTTTTGAATCTCCATGCACCCTCGATAAATTATTATTAGCGATTAGTAATACTGCTAAAATCGATTACATAGAATTCAAAACGTTTTAGCTATAAAACTTATAAAGAAATTTCATTTAATTTTATTAAAAATCGACGTTTACAAAATTTATAACAAAAAAATGGAATCGGAGATTCCAAGAATAGTATGAGCGTTGATAATACAGCTTGGTATTTTTCAGATCACATACTAATAACACAATGACCAAATGATTATTAACAATGACTCAATAAATTTTAGACTTATCACTCAATTTGGTTTAAACAAATTTCACTATATAATCGCGAAACTAAATTGGTAATTTAATCAAGGAGACGAAAATCCTGTACAATAGTTCTATGAGTTGGTTTATTCGCGCAATTTGGAAGTTTATAAATCCAAATAACAACAAAAATACAACTAGTTTTATTTAGTAGCCTTTCTTCTGATACATTCAATAATTATGTCCGATGTGAATAGCGTACCAATAGTATAAATTATCTTAATAAAATTAGGTCACCAAATAAAACTTTTGATGAATCATGCATATTAGAGATATCATTACGAATTAAAAAAATCTGATATCAAATAGCTTTACAATTTAAACAGCAACTTAATTAAGAGTGTGCAAAACCACATAATCTCGCCCCCATCCAATCTCAATAATATATGTATTTATAAAGGAAAATACAGGAAAAAATTGGAAACGCCTAAATTTTTTTGAACCATAATGAATTATAAAAAAGTTTAAACAAACGTTTATTCATTTACACCCAGTATTATCAACACACATTGACACATTTAACTTTTAAATGAGGTTTAATTTGACATATATAGTTTTTTTATGAAGTTTGAATAGTTTAAATGACATTTAGCTTCAAAATAGCTTGTAACTCAAGAGCAATGAGTTTAATAAAAAAAATTGGTAAATATGATATTTAAAGTTAGTAAGGTATGAGAATTCGTAGAAGGAATTTATAAAATTTTCACTTTACTAAGAATACTAGTAATTGGCAGCGATTGTATCTTTAAAGTTCAAATTTTATTAAATTGTGATATACATATGTAGGTATTATTAAAAGAATATTTTCCAAAGAAACATATTTTAAGGCGATAGTCAGCAAATTTGAACGCTTGATATTTGTGGTTTTGGTAATAATATTTTTTGCAGTGGAGATTATTTTAATTTTTGCTTTTGGTACAAAGAAGAGTAGTCTTGTGGCTACCAATTGTTTTGTAATTCAGCGCTGTAATAACTTATTGCTAGCGCTGGAAAATAGTATATTATTCAACGAGCGAGAAATTAATCAAGAAAACCAAATTTGCGACACGAACCGGCACGCGAGTATCGTAATAGGTCTGAGTGAATAATGGCTATTTTCTCGCGAGTAGAATACTATACTTTTTCCACGAGTTTTTTTTTATTTTACGGCGTATTTATAAAAATTTGAAGGTTATTTTTCGTATTTCTAACATTTCTTTACACGTAGCGCCACCTTTATATTGAAAAGTTAACTAAAATGCCGAGTCGGAATTGAAGTGCAGCTTTCTGATTGATCTAAAATGCGTGTGGGAAAGGAAAACCGTGGAGGAAAGGTAGGTTATGTTGTATGTTGATAATGTATATCATTACTTTTCAGAAAACAAACACATAATACAGGGTGTCTCAGACCACCCGTCCACCCCTTTTATTTTGAGAACGCCTTGTCGTACATGGCTGAAATAAAAAAGATATTACAAAAGCAAACCCGAAGAATCTATTGGTGCACTTAATTTTTTCCGGAACAATCCGGAAGTACCCTGAACTCGATTTTTAAATGGCAACATGGGTCGAGTATGGTATCGTTCAATAGGTCTATATGAAAAAACAACTTTTATTAAAATATGTTTTTAATATTTTTCATATTTACAAAGTTAAACTTTAAAACGAAAATTTCAATAAAAAAGTAAATTTTTGTTTTATTTTCCAAAAACGAAAAAAAAAATAAAGTTTAAATAAAATTATTCATCTGTGATTCACTAAATATCACCTTAAATGTTCAAATAGCCCTCCACCATGATGGATACACACTTTTAGCCGAAAGCGGACATCGTTAACAGCTCTTAACACCTCATTTTCACTTAGTGACCGGCAGACATTTCGGATCCTGTCCATCATGTTATCCCTCGTGGTTGGAATCTCAAGATACACCAGTTCTTTGACACGTCCCCAAAAGAAGAAGTCGAGAGGTGTTAGATCTGGAGAACGAGCTGGCCATGGAACTGGACCGCCTCTTCCGTTCCAGCGGTTTAGAAAGAAACTATCAGCCTATTGACGGGCCACTCTTGGAAAATGAGCTAGACAACCGTCTTGCTGAAAGAATATCCCTTGGAGATGTGCAAGTGGAATGTTATCTAGTAGATCATACAAGATGTTATCTAGAAAATTACTATACATTTCACCATTTAAAGAGCAATCGAAAAAATAAGGACCAATGACATGACCTCGTAAAATGCCGCACAAGACATTAAGGCTCCCTACTTGCTGGTTGTCCACTTTACGTAAGCAATTAGGGTTCTCTTGGGACCCGTAATGAGCGTTGTGAATATTGACAAGACTATTGCTTTTAAATGTCGCCTCGTCTGACCATAGAATGTGGTAGTGGAAACTTTCATTCTTGTTTAATAACCATTTACGTCATTCTGAAAATCTTGAGGTAAAAGTTGTTGGTGTAGGTGTATGTGGTAATGATGGACTTATTGGTCTTTAGAGTCCTCGAAACCGTAGCTCGACTAATGCCAGAATCAATTTGAAGTCTTCTGATAGGCATTCCTATTTGTGGATCTACAGCAATAGCAGCAAGTACATCAGGTGCTCTTTCATCCTGCACATGTCGCCTGATGAGTTGATTCTTATTATGGCTCGGCTGTAGATGACCAATTGTTTCAACTCGATTTGCCAATCGCAGAAATACCTTTCTCGACTGAGTAGCTTAGTACCGCTCAGAGTAAAGCCGCTCAGCTGCAAGATAGACGCTGCGCTGTGTAAAGTTAGTATGTGGATGGCGACCGGAGTCTGGTTCAAATTACGACGTCACTTTTTATTCTGATTGCTTCTAAAATACCGCATTTACACATTCAAGCGAGTGACGAGGCGAATCGCGAGACGAGTAACGAGGCGAGTAACGAGGCGAGTAACGAGGCGAATCGCGAGGCGAGTAACGAGGCGAATGTGTAAGCGGTGCGCTCGTCATTCGCCTCACGACTCGCCTCGCTATTCGTGGCGCTCGCCTTGAAATACCGCATTTACACATTCGCGCGAGTGGCGAGGAGAATCGCGAGGGGAGTAACGAGGCGAATGTGTAAGCGGTACGCTCGTCATTCGCCTCGCTATTCGTGGCGTTCGCCTTGGAAGCGGTTCTTCCGGCACGAGTCGAAGGAACTACGAGTAACGAGGCGAACTTTGTGTGGACCGCTTACACATTCGCGTTGAGTTTAGAAGGAGCGCTAAGGCGGATTAACATTTATACGCGAATTAAAATCAAGATTGACCCCGCAAATGAGAGATAATTCAAAAAATTATTAATCGTGGACGATCAGTTTAGGTCTAGGTCTTCCATTAGTACCAATTGATAGACCACTGAATATTCCCCATTCATTCGCGTGAGACACTCGGCGAAACACTTCGCGAGTTTGTAAGCGGTCATTCGTTTCAGCAAACTGACGCGAATGTTTCGTCGAATCTTTTGGCGATTGACGAGGCGAATGGCGAGTGCGAATGTGTAAATGAAGTATTACATTTATAAAAGTCAAGTACAATATTTATTGTTTATTGTTTTAGTGTTAGAAGGAGACACGATAAATGGTAACGTCTTAATTTGAACCAAAGTCCGGTCGCCATCCATATACTAACTTTACACAGCGTCTAGTTTTGATTGCACTGACCCAACACCATGCGCATGCCAAATCCCTCACGGTTTGAAAACAGATTAAAAAACTACTTCAATTTATTTTATGTTAATAGTATTAGGTATCACGAGAAATAAACTGAATTTGTAATGAATTAAAATTTTTGTCAATAAAACGAAACAATTTTGTTTAACAAAAAACAAAACAAAGTCACCTTATGTATTACTTCCAGCAACGCATGTGAATCAATTCCTACAAATAAAAATCAAAGATGAATAATTTTCATTTAAACTTTACTTTCCTTTTCGTATGGAAAATAAAACAAAAATTTGCTTTTTTCTTGAAATTTTCGTTTTTTAAGTTTAACTTTGTAAATATGAAAAATATTAAAAAATATTTTAGTAAAAATTGTTTTTTTCTTAAAGAACGATACCATACTCGACCCATGTTGCTATTTAAAAATCGAAAGTTATTTCCGGTTCTGGGTACTTCCGGATTATTCCGGAAAAAAATAAGTGCACCAATAGATTCTTCGGGTTTGCTGTGGTTTTAATTTTTTTTTATTTCAGCCATGTGCGACAAGGCGTTCTCAAAATAAAAGGGGTGAACGGGTGGTCTGAGACACCGTATTATTCAATGGTCATGAAAAAAAAAATTTCAATTGGTTTTGTAGAAATTTTCAAAACGCCGTTAAGCCAACATTTTTTGTAAAGGATCCGATTTACTCCTGCCGTATGACTTTCAAAAACAAAAAACAGAAGAAATTGGTTGACTCTTCTATGTACCAAAACAAAAGAAATTTTAAAAAAGTTCCATTGGAAATAAAATTATGACCAAAACTGCAAATCTGAAACGAATTTAAAAATCAGGCACTGAAATTTACCAACTATCTTCTTAATAAAATATTTTTTTAATATTTTGCCTAATTTACAGTTAATTAAAAAAATATGAAAGTAATAGGAACAAATTTTACATAAGAATTAACAATGATATTAGAAGAATATAGATAAATTTACAGATCTGCTCATTCTATGAAGTACCGAATTTTATGTACAACATGCTTCACCGAAAACTGGTACACATAAGAAATGCTAAAACAGCCAATAAGCAGACGCTTTCGTCGTGCGGCTAGGAACATCCCTTAATCTCGCCCCACCTTTAGTCGGTGCTGAGATTAACCAGGCACTCCCCGACTTTGCGATTCAAACAACTTTACTTAGAATTCTACCTGACTACCTTTACTCACAATGCGATGCGCGTTGGAAACACACAGCCAGGGATTGTCTGCCATTCCCACTTAACTACTGAATAACGGTAGGCGAGACTAAGGTATACTCAAGCCGCACGAAAGCTTCTTATTGGCGCTAGCATTTTTTTTATGTACCAGTTTTCGGTGAAGCATGTTGTACTCTTTGATACTAGAAAATTTTATAAAGTTTTTTCTTGATTTTCTACACTTTGTACTGAACTTAAAATTTGTATTATGAAGATGGAAACTTATGGTGTTAGGTTAGGTTAGTTCGGTACCAACGTACGGAACAGTACCATCAATGGATTACTTGCGAATGATCGCTCGCAACTTCGAAATTTAAATTGTATTACAAATGCATATGAATAAATTTATACTTATTAAACATATTATTTGAAAAAATTTTAAATACCTATTTTCTGTTTTTTATCTGTTCGCTAATGTAGTTACACGCTTATGTCTTTGTCCAATTTATGTCATTACGCGTTTTTGTCGGTGCGCGTTTTTGTGGTTGTGCGCCTTTGTCGTCCTGCGCGCTTATGTCGTTGCCCGTTTTTGCCATTGTGCGCTTCTGTACTACGCGTTTTTGTTGTTGCACGCTTTTGACCTACGTGCTTTTTTCTGCGCATATATGCCCCGCGTGCTTTTGTTAATGCGCCATTTGGAACACAATATTCTACGGGTCACGTTGATCCAATTTTATATTTTAGATATACTAGTCAACTTTACTGTAAAAACCATGAAAAAAATTTAAAAAAAATTAAAATTCTATCAAGCCATTCCAAATATATGTGTACAATTACATCACGATTGGTCAATTCATTAATAGGCTACACAGCGTGAACTATTTGATGTTTACAATGATTTGTAAAAGCACGAGAGAGAAAGATGGGACGGGCATGATTAGCCTTAAACTATTTAAATAAATATACAAGGTTCTGAAAAAGTTGCGTACACGCTCCACACTACTTTGTTAAGAAGCACTCGTTAGAAAAGGGAAAAATATTCCAAAAAATCTTTCTAGCAGATCATTCAAGATATGAGGCCTCAAACTCTCAAATACCTAAAAAGTTTTTGAATGTTTCATACCTTCTTCTTCCATCAAACACCATTTAAAAAAGCCGAGGATTAGCAAAATTTTTTACAATTAAGCATCCAGTATTCAAATGCACGTATACAAAATTTAATTAAAAAATCTGCAATCTGCAATAAAAACAAATTCTATTTTAAAAACTCAACTTTAGAGGCTTATAACTGCCCAGGGCTGCATTTCTAAATATAGATGGAGCCATAACAACTTAGATTAGATTAGATAGGAGGGCGATTGGCTGCAATTGAGCCGTACCGAACTGCGACCATATTGATATTTTGTTCAACCCTTACTCTAGTGGAGTCCTGGGACATCTAAATGCTTAATAAAGCTGATTAGATCCTTAGGAAGCATAGCCTTGACTTTGCCTGTAATTAGAGTTGTCCAGCCAAAGTGATCAAATATAAAATCTAATGCGAGCTAATGCGTCACATTCGCAAATTATGTGCTCCGAAGTTTCATCTTCTAGGCCACATAATCTGCAAGTTTTAATTTCTGACTTGCCCATTTTGTTGAGATGATACCTCAATGGGCAGTGTCTTGTTCAGCCCACAGAACGGTTCTGGATCACTTGGTGTAAGATTTGAGGCCGATCTTGCTAACTCATCAGCAATTTCGTTGCCTTCTATTCCCTGGTGCCCTTTCATCCACATTAGGACAAGCTTGTTTCCTTTTGCCAGTTGCTTCAGGGATTGTCGACATTCCCAGGCCAATTTGGACTCAAGGGTGTGGGCCTTTAAAGTCTGATTCGTTGCCTGACTGTCGGTCAATATGTATATTTGTGCTCCTTTGAGTCTCATTAGTAAGCACTCCTGTGCACATAATTCCAGAGCCAGAGTTTCTGCCTGTGTAATGGTTGGGGAAGTTCCCAAAGCCATGGAAACCCTATAACCGGGTCCATATATGCCTATACCTGTTTCTCTTTTGGATTTGAATCCGTTCGTGTACCACAAGGATGCCTTGGGATCCAAGTGATTTAACGTGTGTTTTACCATTTGGCGGTCTTAGACAACCACTTCAAACGGAGTCTCAAAGTCAAAACTTCGCGGCATTATATCCGATGGTTTAGTTTTGAAGTCTGGTTCCAGAGATTCCAGAATCTTCAAGTGGCCTTGCAGGTTTCCACTTTTAAGGTTTTTGTTTTGGGAAATTCTTAAGGCAGCTAGCAGGCCCTCCTTCCGTACCTGCAGATGCAGTGGAGAAAGGTCCAGCATAACCTCCAGGGCCGCCGAAGGCGTGGTACCCATAGCCCCTGTGATTCCCAAGGACGCTAACCGCTGCAGTTTCTGCAGCTTGTTTTGCGTGGTAGTTTCTTTCGTTTTCGTCCACCACACCAAGGAGGCGTATGTGTCTCACCACCGTGGCGTATAACCAGTAGGTCGTCTTTGGTTGGAGTCCCCATTTTTTTCCAAAGAGTTTGCGGCATGTACATATTGCAGCCGTAGCTTTGCAAATGGTTTTGTCGACATGTGGATTCCAAGTCAACTTACTATCTAAGAGAACTCCGAGATATTTTGTCTGATTGGAAAAGTCGATTGTTTGTCTATTTAGGTGAGGCGTTTGTAGGTTTAGTTTCCTCCGCCTCGTAAATGGAATGACGATGGTCTTACCTGGGTGAACGTTTAGTTCTTCCCCTTTGCACCAGTTGCTGATTATATTTAAGGCATTTTGCATCAGGGCCGATAAGTCCCTTCATGTTTGCCTTTTATAATGACTGTTAAGTCGTCTGCATATCCGAGCGCATCGTAGCCGTTGCTGTTCAGCCCCTCCAGAAGGTCGTCCATGACGATGGACCACAACATGGGTGATAATACTCCCCCTTGGGAACAACCCTTTGCCGTGGCCACCGACACTTCGGCGCTACCTAGAGAGGATGTAACAACCCGGCTCCTCAGTATCTCCTCAATCCATCTTATGGTGGCAGGGTCGATACCTTTTTTGGTGGCGGCCCTTCTTATGGACGTGAACGAGGTGTTATCAAAGGCACCCTCTATATCCGAAACAGTCCGAGCGCCACTTCCCTGGAAGAAAGTGCATTTTCTACACTCCCCACCAGGTAGTGTAAGGCATCGATAGTGGATTTGCCTGCTTGGTAGGCAATCGTTGTCGGTCGAATTTTGGGACACCCTGTATACAGGGTGATGATAAAGTTTGGAACAAAATTCGTAACTGCCGTATTTAGTTCTTTTTGCGAAAAGCGCTCGGACAGGTGAATTTTAGGATTTAAAATGCCATCTCTGGGCAGAAAAAAATAATAATGACGTCACTTTAGCTATGACGTCAGCATCGATTTTTTTAAATGAAACCCTCCACTTTTTTACTCGTTTCTAATATACATTCATGTCACTTAAACGATTATAAAAGGCTTTCATTAATTACTGTTCGATCAAGGTCACAAATCTAGGCAACCAAGTATACGATGCAACCAATTCTAGTTATTCTGCCGTTTCGAACTGTCATTTTAATGCCATTTTAGTCCAAACGTCCCTTATAAGTTTTTTGCCATAGATAAAATAGATGACTATCTAGGATACAAAATTTTCGGACCGCAAAACTAGCGCCATCGCGTAGATTCCCCCCGCACTTTTGACAAGTAACAGGAAATTTAAATAATTTTCAAATATTTAAACATTTATTTAATGTTCCCTCCTTGTTAAACATTGTAATTTGCAAAATTTAATAAGAAGTAAACATTTTTCTGCTCTTTATCTTTTAGCTGTTTTAACGAAAAGAAAAAAAATATAATTAAAGAGTTTATATTTATTTATGTTTCTGCCTATTTACTACTTAACATATGTACATCTTATGGATACTTACAAAATATTTAATAGGTATTTAATTTCAATAATAAAATAGTTTAAAAAAAGCACTGGTGATATTCACAGAGTTCAAGTGTAGTTGGGATACTTTCTTTTTACATCGGTTGCAAGTCACTTATACAGGTTGTAAATAGTTCCTTGAATATCAGGCCATAATATTTTAATTTTAACACAAAAACACATACCTAAAATTCCCAAAAATAGGAGCTAAATCACAAACATTTTATCTATGCAGAAACAGAAGTATGACAGTGACATTTGCTTCCATAGATTACTATAAATATTTTTAAACTAATAAAAAGTAAAGTAACATTTCAAAATAAATGGGATATTTCCTCTTTACTTTTTAGTAGGTACTTGAATAAATTATCCAAATCATCGTAAGATTTTATATTAAATTTTTTTGACCAGGGGGAAGTATAAAGCATTGTAAATAAAGTTGCCTAAAAAACTAATAAAACAGCGCCATCGCATAGATTCCCCGTGAAACATAGGGGCAATACTTTTTATATGCGAGATATCCACCCTTGTTTTTTCCGGGGTGTGTGTTAAATACAAATTATTTCTCGATTTCTTGAAACTAAAAGTAACAACAGGTTCTTTATTAAACTAATTTCCAATGTAGCGTTGTGAGGATTCTTAATTCTTAATAAAAGGGTGGTTTTGGCACTTCAAATAATAAGTTTTGGGTTTAGTTTACAGATGTTTATTCGATGAAATACAAAATTGGTCTGTCTTACAATCAATTACAATTTATTGAACTTGCATTTTCGATCCGCTGGCCTAAATTATTTGGCGAATAAGACATTTCGTAAGAACCCAAAGTTCATTCAAAATAAATTTGACTTGACATAAAACTTAATATGAAATACATTTAAAATTTTAACATAAACGACCTGAAAACAAATTAACAATTTATATAATAGTTGGCAATATTTATTAATAACTATTTAGCAAATAATAATTAAGATAGATAGATTAGATATAATATCTGATGTCACTACAGTAGTGAAATTTATTACGTCGAAAGTTATAATATATTATTATAAAAAATAATTTTAAAATTTGACATTTAATTTACATGCAATATACAGGGCGCGTGCCACTAATGAACACTAAAGCCCACGACCGCAAAATTTTCCCGTTCCACTAGCTCAAAACGTCACCATTCAACAAACGACCACATAAACCCACGAATAAATACGGTCGTTGTGAGCTTCTTGCGGTCGCCATCGATGACGAAAGAAACAACCGCGGTCTTATGTGGAACGACTTTACGGTCGTCATGAGCATTGCGAGTCTTTAGTGGAACGCGCCAATAATACAATGTCAGTGTATATTGGGTTGCCTAAAATTCATTTTTACTCCGCCTTTCTAATCCTTGTCACTGCAAAGTATACCCGATTGTAACCGATTTACTTCCGAAATGTACGAATATGAGCATAGAGTCAAGAAACATAAAAATGACTTCTTAAAGCCCGCCAAGCGTGACATAAGGCTTTACTTTAATAACGTATGACGTTTGAAGAAAAATCTATTTATTAACAGCAACGATTCGACATAAAATTATGTCTTTATCAAGTTTATAATCCAGATAAAATACCAAGTGTCCTTTAATTACTATTATGACAAAATACACTATTAACTTCTGTGTAAATAATTGTAAAAAATATGAAAGACAACGTTATGTAAAATTATATTGTCAGTAAAATTAAAAAAATACTGACAATAAAAACGTCGAATATTAAAAAAATTTAAATTCTATCACAAAGTTAACATTATCAGACATAGTTTTTATGAAGATTTTTATCACTTAAAACATCTGCCATTTTTTCTAAAGCATTTGTCATGCGCCGTTTCTCCATTAATTCTTCTTTTTGCAAAAGTAATCTTTATTTGTAATAGTCTTGTTTAATTTTTAATAGTTTATATTCTGGTGAGTTAGTTTTGCTGTTGCAGCCACTATTTCATTCAGTCTGTGTGTTTTCGAATTTGAACAAATTTTTTTGTTTTGTTTTTCCAAAACACTTGGATGCTCATATTTACGTTTATCAGATTCTTTTGTTGTTGTGTCGCTACCATTACAACTACCATAAATAACATATTCATTAACTGACTATTTTCTTGAAAGGAAAAAGGAAAAAGACTCATCAAATTGAACTCCTGAATGTTTGTATCTCCATCAATCGCTATTGCAGGAATCATTTGAAGAACCCCTCTTCCAATGGATCTAAGTTTCCAGTGTCGGAGAACCCTCTCCTGTTGTTCTTTGATGAGTTAAAATCCCTACTTCTTGGATTTGAACCTATTTTTACGGTATTACCATGCCCGTAAAATAACTTATTTTAATAAGCGTACCTATTGATTTAAGCCATACTTACAATTTGAGGTTTACTGGCAGAAAATAATTGCAGTTAACAAATAATAAGCGCCTTTCCAACCATACTCGTCGTATGTTGCCATTTAAAAGTTACGGTAGTCTAACAAACACAATATAATTTAAGTACTACTACCCATTTTTAATGCAATTACTTTCCTAATGGGTACAAATACCTGCCCCACTCATAGACAGTAGTCCACGAAGCAGATAGGTACTAATAACTTTTAATAATTAACATATATGGATCTACATATTGGTGACAACCGCACGTCGATATGTTTTATAGCAAACAACCTATAGACCGATTACTGGGTCACCCTGTATATTTTTGCCTGTATGAAGAAAACACATAAAAATATAATTAATATGCAGAGTGTCCCATAACTCGCGCATAACCCGTCTAGACTCTGTTGGAGAGTCTTCAGAGGTACCTTGAAATATAGTTCAAAAAATTTCTCTTGGCCAATTAATCGAGATATAAAGAGACAAAATTGGAAATTCGACTTCTATATTATCATGAATATGGAGTTACGTTAAATTAATGCTTTAAATCTATTCTTCATCGGAATAATTAGGGTCCAAAAATTCATCTTCTTTAATTGGTAGAGTTTACTGTGACGTTTTGTGAATGTAAAAATATGTTGTCATTATGAGAGAAAATATCCTAAAAAGAAGTGAATTCTCATTAATTTTTGGAATCAAGAATTTTTTCTGGGCTTTTCCGACCCCGAATATTGGGTTTTTTGTCGATGAAATCTCGTCTACTTTCTAGGATTTTCTTTTGAGCACTTCTTTTTGGGACACCCTGTATAAAATTGGTTTTAAGTTATATTTATTAAATTAAAAGAAACCAACCTTTATATAATAACAAGGGACTTTTCCAAATTCATGATAATTCCCAAATTTGAGCCTTCATATCTCGATCAAATATTTTTCCAGGTATCCGCGAAGGCGAAGAGTCTCCAACAAAGTAGCGAAAGCTTATGCGCGAGTTTCAGGACACCTTGTATAGAGAATGTAAATAATGTAAAAAATACTTAAAAGATTAAAAGAAAAAAATAGGTTTAGGTGTACAGGAAAAATCTTTCTATATTTTATTAAACATTGGGGTTTGATTAATTTACCAGAATGTAACATATTCAAGCGTTAAAGCAAACTATTTAAATATTTACTTTAGAACGAAGTTTATTTGAGATAAAATTTGACATTTAAGATCTTAATATATAATCATGTAAATCAAAGACAAATCTCAAATAAATTATGCTGTATGTACTTAGAGATAAATTTTCTGAATTCAAATGGAGGAACTTGGGACATTGTAAACAATGTATCTTTACACACCCTCATGTGAAACTTTTATGGTTTACATTATAAAATTGATTAACAAATTTATGTAGATGTTCAAAATGATAGTATACATTTAGGCAATTTTAGATACCTGATTTAAATAAATAATAGCACCGATTGGCAAAGTTTTAAACTTTCATTGAAAACTATTGCGCATATTATTTATGTTTCTCGGTTTAACTTGGTCGTTGCTTTTAAATTTATGCTATTATAGGGGTGTAGTTTTAAACCTGCCTGCCAAGATATCTTCTTTATTTCTTAATAATATTTAAATTCAATAGAATGGAATCAAATCTAAATAACATTGTCTAAATAATAGCTGGGACAAATATTTAAATTTAGTTGTATTTCGTTAGTTTTCAGCCAAATATTTCCTTAAAAATAAATGAAAAAATAAAATTACTCAGCTATTTTTAGATAACAATTTTATAATTCTATTTCATTTTATTGCCCTTAAAAATATAAAAAAATAAGGAAGATACTTTGGCAGGACGATTTGATCGCAAGTTAAACATCGAAGAGCAAGCAAAACACAAAAATATAAATAATATGTGCAGTAGTTTTCAATTGGTATGCAAAATTTACCATCATTGCCATTTTTATTTAAATTTAGTGTTTAAACGTTAAAATCAGCGCGCGTTTTAACAAATCACGCTTATTGAAGAAAATAGAACCTAGGTAAAAATAAAGAACTTTATAAAATTAATTATATTTTTAGAAATAACAATAAGTACCTACCTAGGTACCTAGTAATAATTTTCCATACATTTACAAAATTAATTTATAATTTTGTAGAGGATGTTTTTAAATACAATTAAGTATAATGAGGAAAAATCTAATTATTCATTTTTCTCGGAAACCTAACGACCTTTTATAGTAATAAAATTGTTGTTAAATTTTTTTTTTAATTTTCTGCGAGTTTGTGCGTATGCCCACAATTTAAATTATTTTTAATTAACTTGACTGTCGATTTACATAAATATATCGCTTTTATAAAATAGCATAAACTTTATAGGCACTATTTTTTTAAAAATATTACACTTGAAAAGCCTAGTTTTGTTTTTTATATAGGATGTGGCTATTTTCACATACAGTATGTATGAATAAATGACTATTTGCACATACATTATGAACAAACTCTCAAGTTTGAAATCTTAAACCTTTTTTAATAATATGAATCTACATAATTTTCTGAATCGAAACATACCTTATAAGTCGATTTTCCATCAACTTAAGGTTTATAAAAATTTTTAAAAAATGTTTTAAATTTTAGGCAATAAAATTCAGTTTACTGAGCACTCAAGGCTCTCAAGTTTATTTTATCTTTTATAATATGTTGTTGTGTCATGTTGCTATGTCATTTAAATGTTGTAGCAGTTGTTTATGAATTGTTCGTTTTCAATTAATCATAAAATTGATAAAATAATTTTGAAAAAATAAAAAGAATATTTGAAAAAAAAAATCACTTTTTAAGTATCGTTTGATTCAGAAAATTATGTAGATTCAGATGATTAAAACAAGTTGGACTTCTGTAATGTGTTTGTAAAAATATTCGTTTTTAACTTCGAAATAATTTCTATATCTCGAATTTTCTATAAGCGAGTTTTCGCGACTAACAACTCGTAACTACTATAGTTACGAGTAGTTATTTGTTATGACGTAATTTATTGATACTACTCAAGACCCGCGTAAACAGAGTGGTTACTTCATGGTATAAATAAATAAATATATTAAACACTTAATAGTATATTAAGCAATGAGTTTCATAAGTCAAGTTTTATATTTGACTTGTGAACAATTGCTTATAGTATTTTTGAAATTTGGAAATTAATCGACGAACAAATATTTCTTTCTAAATGATTAAACTACTTTAACTTAACAATAGAAAAACTAATCTAAAAACATAAAGCAAACACGAAATAACCGAAATTTACTGACCTGAAGTTAGCAAGCATTAGCACAAACCACTCATAACCAGCTCCCTTGAGGTAGTTACCAATTTGCTAACCGTAGTTATGACGTTATTCGTGACGTCACGTACCGCTGCTTTGGTCGAGTAAACAAGAGTAGTTACGGAAATTCGTAACAACTCCTAACTATAGTTAGTCGCGTAAACTCGTCCCTTGAAGATTTGAGTTAGGGAAGTTTGACTGTATTATGTATAAAAAATATAAAATAAAAGTACGGACATACATATACAGGGTATTTGGTAGTTAGTAGCTGGTAGCTCGATGCGGTAATTCAAGGAGGTGATTGGGAATCTTAATGGAAGCCATTAAAAGTATATTTATTGTTATAGAATGTGCCACGCTTTTCGAGATATAATTAATTTTGTGATTTCTTGATAACTACCAATATTATCAGATTTACATTGAAGTAATGCTTAATTTGTAATTAAATCTTCTAAGAAAAATCATATTGTATAACTTAAACATGTATTACTTAAATTCATTCATTAAAGAAGTTAATAACCTTTTAAAAAATGAAGAAAAAAATTGAAGTCTGAGAAATTGTTAATTGTAGATTTGGGTTTTAACTGTGATATTAACTTTTTGCTAAAAATGTTCAAATAATCTTAAAATCTCTTTGGTCATTAATATTTATTCCTTATCAACATCTTTGATGTAAAGAATCAAAGTACCTACGTATTTACGTTACAGTAAATATTTATTTAAAAAGATTCAACTACAATTAAGCATAAATTCATTGTAAATAAGATAGTTATGATAACTTTTACAAAAACACAATTGTATAATAATAAATTTAGTTAAAAATCCTTCCATTATGGTCCCTAATAACCTCCTTAAATTAACGCATCGAGCTACCAAACACCCTGTATATTTTATTTTTTGTTTGGCCGTTTGATGAAGCGCACTGCTGGCAGTGTTACAATTATACATGCATACCGTATGTGCAAATCGTCATTTATTCGTACATACTGTATGTGCAAGTAGCAATTTATTCGTACATACTGTATGTGTAAATAGCCACATCCTTTTATAAAAGTATACAGGGTGATTCATTTAACTTGAGATAGATAAATATTTGACAAACAAAATGGTATAAAAAAACATAATTTAGAAAAAAATAGTTTCAAATAAAATTGTTTGATATAAAGAGGGAAAAATAAGGAATTTATATTTTTTTCGTAGTGTCAAAAAAAGATTTTGATATCGCTAAATAATTTATAGGTTTACAAAACACTCGGATATACTTGAAATTTCCACAGAGATAAGAAAGACTTTTATACCAAACAACTTTTATTTGATTTTTTTTCTCTAAACCTTTTAGTTTCCTGATAAATATCTGAATATTTAATTGTTTCAAGGTAATTAAGTCAGTCTGTATACAAGGTGTACACGACTAGGCCAACCCCTGCCATTTCTTTACTTATCAAAATAAAAATTAGACATTTTATTGTGTTATTTTCTTTTATTCGAAACTTTTTTCTTTAAGTTTATACTTAGTACGTTTATGACAAAAGAATATCTTTTTCTCAAATTAAAAAAAAATGGATTTTTTTTCTTAAAAAAAGTAATAAAACCTACTCAACCTACTTTTAAATAATTAATTTGGTCGTTTTCGAGTTTTTTTGCAAATATCATCATTTTGTTATGGCATGATGGTAAGGCCACCCCCTAATTAGATAGAGGATTATTGTGATACCCAACATGAAGGTATAAAATCTTAAGTTTACTAATTTTTTACCAAAAAAAAACCAAACTGACGAATTTTGTGTGAGTGCGAAAATAGCCAAAAAAATCACACGAGCACAAAATTCACTTTCTTGCGAGTTGCGTACGCTATTTTACCGAAGACCACGAAGATTTTGCGACCAGTATTAATATTTTGTAGTAACATCTCAAAAGTCTTAATATAACCTTCGATGACATCAGCTGACATTGAAGATACTCCAATATTTTTAGTTAAATGTACCTAATTGTAGGTGGTGCTGTTTTGACGGAAGCAACTGATCGAAACGAATAAAAACATTTTCTACTACCTATCCTTTATTGTAACTTTATGCACTGACATTCTTTTGTACTGTCGAATCGATAAGGGTATCATACATCATACCATCACTATATAGGGTGGGAATAAAAATCAGTGTACCCAACTGGCATAAATTTCCCCAAATTCTTAATGTAATTACAAATTAAAGCCAAAAGTTACTTAAAATTTCTTAAAATTAGTTTTTCTTAGCAAAAAATTTAAAATTAACCATAATAAAAGGAGATATTGAAAAATAATGTAAAATACAATCTAGTTTCTTTTAGATTTATGAAACGTCAGTGTCAAAGTCAGTCAAAAGTTCATTAATGCACTATTGCCAGATTGATCATTTTTAACCTAAAATTGGGGTATTTTTAATTTTGAAACTTCGGCCGATATTCGGATCATAGGTGGAAGTCTGTAAGCTATACAATTGTTTTCGTAAAACGAAAATATCGTATAGTTGAATATGTTGCTATGGTGACGGATTTTATCTTTTTTCAATGAATACAAAACGTGCATAAGGAAGAGATATAGAAAATCTGTTACCAAGCAACTTAGTCAACAAACGGTTTTTTCGTTGTACGAAAACTATCGTATAGCTGTAGAGACTTCCACCTCAGATCCACACTTGTGTTACAATATACTATTTTCCCTATTTTATTTAAAATTAACATGAAAGTTAATTATACAGGGTGTCCGAAAATTCGACCGACAACGATTAACTGTAGATAGTAGACCTAAAAATAAGTTGATATGACCCTATTTACCTATATCCAAAAATGCACCCCTAAGCAGTTATAAGCCTCCAAAGTAGAATTTTTATAATAGAAATTTTTTTATTTCATCTAAAGCAGTAGAGATTTTTTAATGAAATTTTGTATACGTGCATTTGTATATTGGATGCTCAATTGGTAAAAATTTGGCTAATCCTCGACTTTTGTAAATAGTGTTGGATGGAAAAGGAAGGCATAAAACAGTCTAAAACTTTTTAGGTATTTAAAAATTTTATTTAAAACGTATTTGCTTTTGTGGAGAATATCAAATGTAAGATTTTTTGTCTGAAAAGGGTAAGAATTTAGTCGTTTCCATGGCAACAAGCTACAGTTTCAACATAAACTGATAACTTTGATCAAAAAATGTCTTAATTATTAAATTCACATTTAAGAAATTTTTAATTTAAAAAGTATTTTATTAATAATGTATGTTGAGTGGCCTAACTTTCCTACCATTTTTTTAAATTTTATTCAAAAACTACTCAGTTTACGAAAAATTCATGAGGGACAGAAAATCTTCGTTGTTCAGTTTTCTACATCAAAAAATAACTTTTAAATAGAATTTGTAAATACCTAAAAAGTTTTTGACTGTTTTGTGTCTTCTTCTTCTATCCAACACCATTTACAAAACTCGACTATTGGGCAAATTTTTACCAATTAAGCGTCCAATATTCAAAATCACGTATAAAAAATTTCATTACAAAACCTTTACTGCTTTGGATGTAATAAAAAAAATATATTTTAAAAAATGAACTTTGTAGGCTTTTAACTCTTGGCGGATGCATTTTTGGATATAGATAAATAGGGTCATATAGTAGGACCGGCCAGCAAACAGGAATTCCAACCTAACTGACATTGAATGAAATCAGCGACGTTGAATTTTCCTACCCGTGCTAGAGAGTTGTATTAGTAGTAGTTCCCACTACAACCCTCCACCTAGTAGTACTAGTCCGTACTACAACCCTCAACAATGGGTAGGAACATTCATCATCGCTGATTTCATTTAATATTAGTTAGGTTGGAATTCCTGTTTGGTCCGGTCCTACTATATTAACTTATTTTCAGGTCTACTATCTCCAGTTAATCAGTCGAATTTTGGGACACCCTGTATAATGATTTTAATAATAAAACAAGTAATATCAGCGGGGTTAAATAACTTTTTGTTTGATCTGTCCCAAAGACTTCTATTTTACTATTGTTACACATAGACCGGACACGTGTTAATTTTTTGTGTATCGCTGGGGGCCATTTTAAAAGTGTCCGTTTTGGCGGCAAATTTAAAATACTAGATCACATAATTTATAATACTCATAAAACTTGTCTAATTCGATTTTCATTTGATCAGAGAACACTAAAAAATAAGAAAATAACCGAGGTGAATATACATGGTATCCAGAAATTAGGCGGCAAAATTTTGGGAGGCGATTCTACAATTGATTTAAAAAAAATCTTTTTATAAACATATGTCCGATTTTGCTTCATAAGGGAGCTACATCCCTTAAATAATTGTCTCTAAAATAGGTCGATTAACCCTATATTTTAAAGAAGTTTCTTGGATAAGTTTGAATAGATATTCAAACTTATCAAATAGCTACTTTTCATTAAAAAACTGATAATAAGAGTCGAGTATTGTAGAATAAAAGTAGCGAAATTATTCTATGTTAAAATAGTAAAATATGATAGGAACTCTGCATGTGACTGGTTAAGTGTATTTTTCTCGAAAAGGGTGCTTTCTATTGAGTGCGGATAAGAGCACCATTTTTGTCTATAATTGAATAAGGAATAATATTATGATAATAAATATTATGTTATGTTTACCATTAAAAAGTTAACGCTGTTGATAAACTTAACACTTCTTAAAACTACCCTTTCGGAGGGTTCAAAAATCTGCAAAAAATCATAAAACTGTATCTTCGGGGTATAATGCTTTACACCAAATTTCAAATCTCTACTACAATCCGTTTTCAAATAAATGACGAAAAACCTACTTTTAGACACAATATTTCAAGGTCTGTAGCTCCCTTAGGAAGCAAAATCGGCCATATGTTTTTTTTCTTAAAATTAGTTATAAACCACTAATATGAATGACATATACGATTTTCTCATATGATCGCCGGAATGTTAAAAAGGGATACATTCCTTCGAAGAAATTGCACCCCAAAATTTTATATAAATTTTCACAGTTCACTTATGATTAGTAATCTGTACAAAATTTCACCAAATTCTCTATAGAAATATAGAAGTTATGTTAAAAATTGAAAAATTTCAAGAAATTTCAACATCTTGTAATTCAAAATGCAGCAATTCTACTGTCATAACTCAAGTTTCCTTCGTTAGATTTTCAATTTTTTTTCAGATTTATAATCTAAATTGATTAGGCTACAACCTGCTAGAGAGTTACCTTCTACAACCTAGTACAAAATTAATTAGAGGGGTCCAAAGTTAAGGTACTTTTAGATCATTATATTTGTTTTTTGTACATTTTCCAATTTTTTTCCTTCTGGCAGGAATTAAAGAAATGACTTCTAAATCATCTACAAAAAAAATATACAAAAATGTTGTTCGTGCTAGCTTCTATGACTGCAGAACTAAACCACTATATTTTCCGTTTGGAAAATTGCTCTTAAGTTACAGTAAGGTTTACAGAATTTCTGTTTTTTCACATCAGGGTGACTGTCAAATTAAACAGCGCTGTTACAGCTGGCATTTTTGTTCAGAATTATTCTACTAGTGTTAAAATGTCAAAAAATGTACTGTATTATATTTACAAAAAAGGTGAAATAGCCTGCGCCTCCAAGTACTAAACACCCTGTATACACAAAAATAATTCTGATTATGCGCATCAATAATAATCCATGCAATTTTGTAAATTAAGTTTTTACTCGGTATATAAGTTTTCACACTAAAAACTCACCCTGTACCTATATTATTTGTATGAAAGCAAAAAATTTAGAATTTAATGATAAATTTTCATTTTTTCTGATACTTGACTAGTTGACATAATTATTTTTATTGAATAACAGTTGATATTCGATCAATGTTCTTGAGCAAACAGACTCGTTACTTTTATATTAGTTTTATAAAATAATAAATTGTTTTTAATATTTCCAAATTTTATTAGAAACGCCCAGAATAAAGTAATTGTTTAAAAAAATAAAATAATATTTCGATCAATACATACATCAGAGATTCCACAAAGCAAAAACAAATGATTTTTTATTTGTGAAATTAGGTTGGATAACTGTAATTAGTAAGTCATCATCATCCTATTAAAAAGTTATGACGGAAATTGGATTTGACAATTGTGCTGCGTTTGGAATTGCATTTTAGGTGGAAAAGCCCATTTCAGTTCGCCGAACTAAAGTTGTTAAAATTTTTAATTTAAAACCCAATATATTTTTTGTATCTGAAACTAGATAAATCTTCACCTATTATGTTAAATATAATCTTTTAAAAACATACGCCTGAATATTAATTTCTTTATCGTTTGCATGCAATTCGTACAAGTCCCTATAACATTTCTCAAAACAGCATTGAAGGGAGAAATTCGAATATTGGATAATTTTGATGCCAGATGTGCTACCCCAACTACTTTTAATATAACCAATGTTACATATCGTCGATGATGTGACAATACCTCCTATCTGCATGACATAAGATTTTACAGGAGAATCAAAAAACTGTGTGATTTGTGATTAGTAGCGACTAAATTTTGACCGTTTTTTTAGATTTAGAATTACTTTAAACTTGAATAGTTTCTTAAAATAAGTAATACTAAAACCACGTGTGCACTACCGTATAAAAACGCTATGAAAAAAGGAGGTTCTGCCAGCTATATTTTCTAGCTTTGAAATAGGAGCTATTATTTCTTTTGGAATCATCAGCTTAGTAAGTTAGGAGGAAAATAAATACACAGGGTGTCCTGAAATGAAGCGGCAAAGTTTTAGGAGGCGATTCTACAACTAATTTTAAGAAAAAACTTCCTGTAAACATATGTCCGATTTTGCTTCCTAAGGGAGCTACACAGCCCTTGAAATATTGTGTTTAAAACTAGGTATTTCGTCATTTATTTGAAAACGGATTATAGTAGAGATTAGAAATTTGGTGTAAAGTATAATATCCTGAAGATACAATTTTATGCTTTTTTCAGATTTTTTGAACCCTCCGAAAGGGTAGTTTTAAGAAGTGTTAAGTTTAAAAATAGCGTTAACTTTTTTATGTGGTTAACATAACATAATATTTATTTTCATAATATTATTCCTTATTTAATTCTAGACAAAAATGGTACTCTTATTCCAACTCGATAGAATACACGCTTTTCGAGAAAAATACACTTAACCATTCAAATGCATGTTTATAGGAAGCTTTTGCGTTTAATTTCTGGACACCCTGTAAATGTATTTGTCATTCTCAATAACTATCAACAAATAAGTCAATATTCGAGAAGTATCAAGATGCATGGAAGAATAATGATATTTGCAAAGAGCTGCGTGAAATGCAAAGAAAGCATCAACCCTAGACCTATACTTTATACTTTGAGCAGATAAAAGTTCTCACAATCTCATTATACATACCCCTATTAGGTAACAACGAGATATTCATAGAAAAACTAGATGCGATTTTAACAAGATTAAAGAATTGTGCGATTTCATTATCAATAGGTATGTTTAATTGTTTTAGCAAAATATAACTGATTTGATAATTTTGTTCATTTCAGTTTGATAAATAAAACGATTTTTAACAATTTTATCAAATATTTCAAATTTCAAACCTAACTGATCCTACCCAAGAAATTAAAAGTATTGTATTTGTGCTTTTATACGGTATCTGCCTTACTTTCTAAAATGGAAGCAAATTTAATAGAAAAAATTGTATTGGAAAAATAAAATAATACAAATTATAAATTTTCCATGTGCGCTTTTTTCAAATTGCTTTTTTTTCAATGTGCACTTTTTTACGTATGCACTTTTTTCAATGTGCGCTTTTTTCAGTGTGTAAATTTTTCCGTATACGCTTATTTCCTAGTTCGTTTTCTTCGTGTGCGCTTTTTTTCATGGAACTTCTACAGTTTTCTAAATTATTTTTTTAATTTAATCAAAAGCGGCACAACCTACTCAAAATTCATAGGAGGAAAAACAATCTTTCATTTTAATTTCTCAACAAAATAGTTTTTAAATAAAAATTTTGAATACCTAAAAAGTCCTTAGGTATTTTATGTCTCTTCCTACCAATTAACAACATTTAGAAAAGATTAGGATTAATAATTTTTCCCAATAGAGTAGAGTATAAACTAAAATACACGTATTCGTAATTTTTACTGCTTTAGCCGCTATCAAAAAATTCTATTTTCAAAAATTCAGGTGTGCATTTTTTGATGTACCTACAGTATTGGAAAAGAGTAGAGGAACATTTCCCTTTTTTTTCTAAAATTTTTAAAAATAGTGAAAATAAGGTTTAATTTTAACTCTCTGTATTTAGTATCAAATTTATAAAGTTTATTTTAAAATACATTTATTTGAAAATTAAAACATTTCTAAAGAATTTTTATCATTCACGCTTTATTGTTGGAAAAAAGTAGAGAATACACAAAATAATGAAAAATTTTATTTCACATTTTACTCAAATACTTAGTTTATGCTTATCTATCATGCCGCGAGGAATAAAAATTTCGAAAGAAATAAAAATTTTGATAATTAGTGATTTTATTAAAAAAGTGTCACAAGCTGATATTTATAGAAAGTATTCGCTGCATTGATGCATTATATCCAGAATTATAAAAAGGTATAATGAAAGTGGAAAATTTCAAAAAAAAGTCTGGGCGGCCACGAAAAACAACATTACGTGAAGACAGAGCGCTTATAAATATTTCATAACAAAACCCATTTTTATCTTCAAACCAAATTATGGCCCAATTTGATAACAATCAGTTTTCAAATATTAGATCACGCACTGTCAAAAATAGACTAAGCTAGAACAATCTTATAGCTAGAAGACAAGCAAAAAAATCTCTACTTTCAAAGAAAAACAGACGTGCCCGAATTAAATTTGCTCAAGACCACATTAATTGGACATTGGAAGATTGGAATAGGATAATATTCAGTGACGAATCAGAGTTTAGCTTGATAAGTAGTGATGGAATCCAATATGTGAGACGTCCTGAAGGTAAAAGATTACATCCGAAATATGTTCGACATACTGTAAAACATGGTGGTGGATCTGTAATGATTTGGGGGTGCTTCTCTGGTTTCAGAATGGGTCCCATTCATCGTATAACTGGCATAATGGATCGTTTTGTGTATAAAAATATTTTAGAGAACGTTATGGTTCCATATGCTGATATCGCGGAAGAATAAATTAATTTATTCAAATGACCATCACAATCACCGGATTTATAGACCGGGAGCTCGCGACATTTTTCGTCTCCGATTTCAGACAGCATGCCTTTTGGAGGAGAGAATATTTACCCTATTAGAACAAAGAAAAGCGGGTACTAAACCCCCGCACGCTGTTCGATCATATGGAAAATTGCATTTCCATTTTCACAAAAATTGGTGCTTTTCTCTGATTTAATATTGCATGCCCTTTTAGCAAAATATAGTTAATATAAATTTAAGTCTTGAAAATCGTAGGCATGCGATTCGCACGGTCGCAAAGGGCTCAAACGGTCATGTGATCTTGTAGTAAAAAAATAGGATTTTTCGTGTTTTCATACTGCATGCCAATGAAAAGAATTAAAGTTTGTGTCATAAAACCCCTATAAAAAAATTGGCATGCGGCCCCCGTTGGCTAACGGTCGAAAAATTATGAAAAGTTTTGTGAAAATTTTAAGCGATTTGACGTGATCTTAAACAATACCAAATTAAGTAAGTGTGAATTTTATAGTGTAAAATGTCCTAAATTTAAATGGCATGCATGCCGAGGAATCCCATCACATTATAAATAATAAGAAAAGTTGAAAAAAAAAATTAGAAATTTCGGTCATATTAATTTGCATGCCTTTTCGTATTTCGAAAAAGCTAAAATAAACAATGGCATGCAGATTGTTAGATCCCAACATTAAAAATATTGAAAAAATTGTGCAAAATCTAATTAAGTCGGTTAAAAATTTATAATATATGTTCCGTGATATCATTTAGCATGCCATTTCGTATTTAACTATCAAATAGGTTTATGGGTTCAATAAATAAAATTTAAATTTAATCTCATGGGTATGTTTTCCTCATATAACTTAGGTAGGTTTTTTGTTGAATTAGTAGTTTTTTATGTACTCAAGAGTGTGCCATCTTTTTTATGTGCTGAAACTTAACCGAAGTATTAAAAAATTACCACTTCCGGTACCTCTTTTTGAACTGTTTGTCCCTCATAAAACATAGCTCAACATTTGTGAGAGTCGATGAGGAGTGTTAAGCAAACTGATAAAAAAAATGTGCTGCCACCCCCAAACCTGACCGGAACCGAGGCAGCAACCCTCAAAGTGGGAATCATTTTCACAAACTGGCAACCACTTTTACTGACTTCTCGTAAAAGTGGTTGCATACATTTTTTTCAACTTATTTTGATTTTTTTTCAATGTTACGTTCCAGCAATATGCATGCCATTTTGTATTTGAGCTTAAAGCAACATTATTTTGCAAAACACAAAAAGGCATGCAAAATAATATAACCAAAATTTACAAATTTTTTTTGGCAACTTTTCCGATGCATGCCTTTGCTTTAGGACCTCCTAATCTGCATGCCAAGTAATTTACACAGCAAAGCATTACATTAATAACCCATAGTTAAAATGGCATGCAATAAGAAATCACGCCAAATCGCTTAAAATTTTCACAAAACTTTTGATAATTTTTCGACCGTTGAGCCAAGGGGGTTTTATTCTAAAGCAGCAATACCCTTATCTCTCTGATATTTATAAAGTAAAAAAAGAACACGCTGATTTGTGTAAAACTAGAAAATCGAATTATTTTACTAGCATAGTTCTTAATTCTGGGAATGCTCAAAAGAGCTCTTGGAAAATCATTAACAGAGTCTCCAATAAAACAATACAAGATGTTAATATAGAACTAAAATACAATGATAGATCCATTGTGGAACCAAACATGATTGCAAGTACATTCGTTCAGTATTTTGATGAAGTGGTTAAACAGATTAAAGGAAACCTAGAACGAAACCTAGAGGTTCCTTGTATTAATAGTAATAGTATGTTTCTTGCGTCCTTTATGCCAGATGAACTGTGTAGAGTCATGTTAAGACTAAGAAATAAAAATAGTTGCGGACCGGATGCTATAAATTGCAGTATCCTTAGAGACAGCAGAGAATATGTGAGTACCCCTCTAGCTTATCTAATTAATATCTCATTTGAAGAGGGTATATTTCCTAAAGCCCTAAAATGTTCTACTGTGCTACCTGTGTTCAAAAAAGGAAATGCTGAAGATATTACTAATTATCGTCCAATTTCGCTTGCCTGTTCTTTAGCAAAAGTCTTTGAGTATGCAATCTTGGATAGGTTGGAAACATTTTTAGACAAATTTGAAATACTAAATGAATGTCAGCATGGACTTAGATCTAAAAAATCAACGCAAACTGCCTTAATCAGCTTTTATGAAAGGATCATTCAATATGTTGATGCTGGTGAATTTCCAATTGGGATATTCTGTGACCTCAGCCGGGCCTTTGATTGTGTACCTCATCATAGGCTTCTAGATAAACTTTCCGCATATGGTATTCGTGGTGTGGTGAATAAATTATTTCAGTCGTACTTATCGGACAGAACTCAGTGGGTTGAAATATCGCATACAAGAAATAAAACAAAAGAAGTTTATAGATCTGAACCTCTTCCAGTCACTGTTGGTGTACCACAAGGATCAGTTCTGGGTCCGATTTTATTCACCCTATACATAAATGATCTTGCAAATTATCTACATGATTATCTGACTATTATGTATGCCGACGATACTTCTGCTATTACTACTGCATCAACTTTACCTATGTCTGAGCAAAATAACAACATCCTCTTAAACAAACTATATTATTGGTTTTCAGTCAATGAATTATTTCTTAATTCATTAAAAACTAATGCATTGCTATTCCACACTAGACAAAGAAAAATCACTGAAAGGTTAATCTTAACTCTGGGAAATGAGGACTTACCCCTATCAGATTCTGTTAAATTTCTTGGCCTTCATTTAACTGATACTCTTTCCTGGATTGAACACTCGAATATTCTTACTGCCAAGCTACATTCGCTATGTTATAAATTTCGAATTTTGAAACAATGTTTATCGATGGACTGCTTAAAGAAACTCTACTTTGCTGATGTTCAGTCAAGGTTGCAATATGGGATTCTTCTATGGGGGTGCTCACCTAATTTGGAGAATATATTTATTGCACAAAAGCGTATCAGAAGGTGCATGTTGGGTGTGTCCAGGCGAGAATCGTGCAAACCTCTGTTCAGTAATCTGTACATATTGCCACTTCCCTGCCTACTGATATATGAACTAACCTTATTTACATTTCTGAATAGTGAAATGTTAAATAATAGAAGCAGTCACAGCTATGCAACTCGTCACTACAATATCTTGTTACCTGTAAGAGTCAATCTTCACCTTGCTGAAAGATCCTTCCATAATCTCAGTGTTAAAGTGTTTAACAAATTGCCATCGAAATTTAAAATGCTTAATTATAATATATTTAAAAGTAGTCTTAAAAATCTGCTACATGAACATTGTATTTATAGTATTCAAGAATTCTTGGAGACTAATTTGTCTGTTTAGTACTTATACTTATTGTTACTTAGATTCTTTTGACATGTCTTATACTTATGTAATGTAAGTCTTTGAAGATAAATAAATTTATTATCTTATTATTATTATTATTATGACACAAACTTTAATTCTTTTCATTGGCATGCAGTATGAAAACACGAAAAATCATATTTTTTTACTACAAGATCACATGACCGTTTGAGGCCTTTGAGACCGTGCGAATCGCATGCCTACGATTTTCAAGACTTAAATTTATTTTAACTATATTTTGCTAAAAGGGCATGCAATATTAAATCAGAGAAAAACACCAATTTTTTGTGAAAATGGAAATGCAATTTTCCATATGATCGAACTCGGGAGCTCCCGGTCTATTAAATCCAATTAAAAACCTTTGGAGTATTTTACAAAAATTTGGACGAATTGTTTTCAGCGCTTCAAAATGTTTGGGATGAAGTAGATCCAATTTTTATTAATAATCTTTTAAAATCAATGCCCAGAAGATGTGCTGATAAGCTGATATACTTAAGAACAAAGGGTATTGGACAAAATATTAGTTTACACTTTAATTTTTGTATTTTTATATAGATAAATAACAAGTTTCCAATTGTTGCTCTATTTTTTTCCAGCCTTTTTACTAAAGTATGTTACTATGACTATCGTATAATGGGTACTTTATGAACGCGTTTCTAGATAAGCAATGATAGCTATTACTCACACCCGTGAGTTTTGGTTACCGGCAACCAAAACTCACTAGTGATTCCTGTTACCAAATAACCAAATTCAAACAACTTATAAAAATAAAATCGTCAGTGATCGGGATTCGAATCCACAGTCAACGTATCAATCAACTGAACTACTGATGACTCAAAGTTTATACAAGGTGTTTTATTATTTAATGAATGCTGACGTTGTTACGTCAAATAACCTAATTTTATAGAAAAATATTTTTGCGTTTACCAAATAGTTGAAATTGAAATTATAGGGATAGTCTTTCACACAAGGATACACATTAACGGTCAATAAAAGTTTCTAAAATATTCCAGGGGCGTTAGATGTGGGGGGGGGGGTTCATCAACTTCTTTTAATTATATCTTTTGTTTCCTTACGTTTTCAATAATTTTAAAAGTACTAAAATAATCCTTGATCAGTTTTCTACATAAATAATAATCTTATTGTAAGTCGCTCCAGTGCTTTGTTTAGGAGTTAATGAAGATTTTTCAATTTTTAGTGCGCTAGTATGTTTAATCCGTTTACCTGATTTCGTGCGCTAGCTCAAATCACACGTTTATATAAACTTTTCTTCTTATGTTCATGTGAGGAAAAAACCATTTCATTTACTCGATATTAATGACTTATTAGCATATTCCTTAAACGTGAATTTAATTATTAAAATTAAAACATTTTTTTCCAAAGTTGTCAGTTTATGTTGAAACTGTAGCTAGTTACCATGGAAACGACTAAATTCTTACTTTTATTTAAAAAAATCAACTTTGGAGGCCTACAACTGCTCAGGGGGTACATTTTTGCATATATGTAGATAAACAGGGTCATATGAACTTATTTTTTAGGTTTACTATCTTCAGTTAATCCTTGTCGATCGAATAACGGGACCCCTTATATAATTTCTGTTTTCTGTATTTAATATTTATTCATTAAAGTTTAAGTAGTTTTGGATTGTTTGCAAGTCATCTTGTATTAATTTTTAAAGATATATTAAATTTATACTTGAATAATTGAAAGTGTGGCTGCATCAGCAAATAGTGACAAGTGTTAATGAACCATTTAAATTTAAATTTTCCATGTCATTTATACATGGTGTCCCACATAAAGTGTTACGAATTTATATCTTGAAAATCAAGCATCTTAGAATTTTTTTGTTAAATGTTTCAGGCAGATAATTTACTTCTACTAATTAATTAGGTGATCAAAGTGATGACCCTCTACTTCCAAACATTTTTTAATTCTTTTGTAAAAGCTCTCTCACGCACATTGGATAACATTTGAGGAGTAATTTTTGCACAGGCTCGACGAATTCTACAATAATTTTCATATCTTCTCTGGTTGTTGGTGCTGTTTTCATTACATGTTCTTTAATAAATCCGCAGACGAAAAAATCCAAAGATATCTGGCGAACGAGCAGGCCAATTAACTGGTCCTCCGACCTTTCAGGAAACATTTCGTTCATTGCTTGTCGTGATTCCATTGCAAAGTGCATCTTGCCGCATCCACTTATTGATTCTAACATTCAATTGAACTTCTGCTAGTAATTCTCTAAAATCATTTCTTAAAAAGTGTGCGTTTATGCGATTGGTTAAATGACTTTAAAAAAAATAGGGACCAATAATGTAATTATCAATAATTCCGCCCCAAACATTTATTGCCCATGGATGTTGCTAAGGAACAGTTCTCATCCAGTCCGGGTATGTATCAGACAAGTAATGCATGTTATGTCTGTTGACTTCTCCAGTGTTTGAAAAACTAGCTTCATCAGAAAACATCAAATACGAAGTAAATAATGGGTTCAAGGTAATTTGTCGACGAATCCAATTACAAAAATTTACACGATTAAGAAAATCGATACAATATAAATTTTGATGAAGAGACATGTGGAATGGATAACAAATATAAATTGGTATTATGTTACCCCTTTCAAACCAAACAACTTTTATTACTAGTTTACTGTAGTTTTTGAGATATATTTCTCAAGAAATTTTTGGAATGCAATAAAAAGTTTAAAAATATACCAGAAACGAAAAATTGAACTATTCGTTTATACCTTAACTTATTGCTAGCGTTGGCAAAAAATATATCAATTAGTTTTGTATAACTTTTATAAACGCCGCTAAGCGTTTTTTTTTTAAGCGCCCGTTTTATTGCGGCCTTATGACTATTTGGTTGGACTTACAAAAACAAAAAAACCAAAAACATTGTTAGCCAGAAGACTCTTCTTTATACCAAAAAGGAAATTTTAAAAAAGCTCGACTAAAAAAAATTATGTCCAAAACCGAAAATATCAAGCGAATTTCAAAATTAAGCGCTGGACTTTGCCGACTATCTTCTTAAATAACCAAATAACGAAATTTGCAATTTATTTACTAAATTTCAAGAAGATGAATATGATAAAACACTCTTGAAGAGACTTTGTCGTTTTAATAAATGTGTAAAAATTTACAGTGAATTTAAAAACGCCTATATGACTAGTAATATTTACCTTTTTAAAAAAATCAGTAAAATATTTCGACGAGAGATGTTAGTTTAAAAGACAATATTTTGAAATTAACGAACCGTTTTTAATTAACTACTACGATTTTACCATTATCATGTCTGGCGTATACATGGAAATTCCAAATAACTATATTTGAGTAAATCCCACTAAAAATGTTATTATACATTTAGAGAATTCATAGAAGACCAATATAATAATATTATACCTTTCCAGTGACGCTTTCGTGGAAACTGGAAAATAATGTTAATCTTAGCCTTAGCCACTTTAATACAATCACCTACACATCCATTGTTGTATATATGATGGCTCTAATGAGCTTGTAATATGTATGATGTAATGACAAGTGAATAGGAGCAACCCCAAATAACACTCGCAAAAATAATTTGTTGTAAAAATGCCGCGACAGGTCGATTTTTACTTTCAGGGGGACATTTTTTCCAATAAAATAAGAGTTGTCATTGCAACCCCCTTCCCTATGGAGCCACCTTTTCAATTTTTTAATGGCATTCATCATTTTTTGGCCACTTTTTGATTCCTAACCTACCTAAAAATTAAAAAAAAAGTGCTTAAGAGCCATTTCCTAAACGGCGAATATAGTGGTTTAGTTCTGCAGTCATAAAAGCTAGTATGAACAACATTTTTGTTTAATTTTTTTTGTAGTTGATTTAGAAGTCATTTCTTTAATTTTTGCCACAAGGAAAAAAAAATTGGAGAATGTACAAAAAAAATATGATCTGAAAGTACCTCAACTTTGGACCCCTATAATTAATTTCTAGGTTGCAGAAGGAAACTCTGTGGCAAAATGTAGCCTAATCAATTTAGATTATAAATCTGAAAAAAAAAATTGAAAATCTAACGAGGGAAACTTGAGTTATGACTGCAGAACTAATGCTCGATTTCATGAGTTTTTTCAATTTTTCCTCCCAAACTCGCGCGCTCTCTAGGGATTCGCATTAATTATCAGTTATTTGGTCATAATTTGCAAAGAAGCTCCAGAAAAGTGGGATGGATTTTCTATTCCTTGTTATTATCTCCAAAGGAAAATTTATCGCGGGTGTCTAGGAAGATGCTCTTAAGAATGGTATTATTTATGTACTTTTCTATCTAATTATTTAAAATTATTGAAAAACAAATCATATTTTTTTATAATTTGTTTTGTTATAAATTACTTTTTTTCCTTTTCCCTTTTATAGTGTCCTATAAATGACTAAATTAAAATAGGGCCAAAACAAAACAAAACAAATCATATTTTTATTTTTTTAGAAAATCAACATGGTTTCTTTGCAGGTAGATCCACCTTATCGAACATATTAGAATATGTAACAACATTTTTTGATAGTTTTCAACATGATTGCCAAATTGATTCAGTTTATACTGATTTTTCTAAGGCGTTCGATAAGGTGAATCACATGTTGTTAATACATAAACTAAAATTACTTGGCTTTAGCGAGCATCTTGTAGAGTGGATAAAATCATTTTTAACAGAAAGAACATTAGTTGTAAGATATTCCCAATTTCTCTCTAAAACAATAATGGCTCACTTTGGTGTACCTCAAGGTACGCATTTAGGTCCAATACTGTTCTCATTATTTGTAAATAATATTCCTCAGAAACTCTCATCTAATTGTTTGATATTTGCTGATGACTTAAAGATTTTTAATAGAATCACATGCCTAAATGATTGTAATAGTCTACAAAATGATATAAATGAATTAAGCAAATGTTGCAACACCAATAAACTACCTTTGAATTTGTCCAAATGTAAAACTATTACTTTTCATAGAATAAAAAATCCTATAGTACAAAACTATTATATTGCTCAAGAAAAGCTAGAACATGTATCCGAAATTAAGGATCTTGGACTCATTTTGGACTATAAACTATTATTTTCCCAACATATAATTTTAACAGTAAATAGGGCTTTGAAGATGTTAGGGTTCGTTATAAGAATTGGTAAGGATCTGTCAGAAAAATCATTAATTTTGCTTTATTTTTCTCTAGTGAGATCAGTTTTGGAATACCTTCCCACAGTGTGGAATCCTTTTTATAATGATAAAATTAAATTGTTAGAAGGTGTTCAACGAAAATTTTTAGACTACATATTGTTCAAAAGAGGGATACTTAAAGATTATCACAATATTGAAGAGATTATGCACCAATTAAATATTCGAACTCTTTATGATAGAAGATTTGAATTTGATCTTATGATTCTCCATAATATTATAAACGGAAATATAAATAGTTCATTCTTGGTTAGTAAAATTACATTTTCTGTTTCTCTTTCCAATATCATTAGGCGGAAACAACATACTTTTTTGGAGGAATTATACAAGTCAAATTATCTTATTAACAGTCCAATGTCTAGGTTCTTGAGGCTGGGAAACGTTGTATTGTCTAATGATTCATTGCCTATTTTTAATTCATCGGGTGCGCAGTTCAAAAGCATTTTAAAAAGAACCAATCTCGACAAGCTATACTAGGATATATTTTTTTTTAATAACTTTTGGCTTTCACTATTGTGTGTTTTACTAATAATTTTTGTAGAATACAACATGTCTTTTATATCATAGTTACTTTAACTTTTAATTTTTATTGTAATTTTGTAAAATGATTATCGTTAATAAAGAGATTATAATTATTATTATTTTCAGGATAAAATGACCTTTAAGACGATACGCCACTTGACCCCCATTCCCATTTAAAAGAATCAAAGAGGTGGTCCTGTGGGGTGGGGGTTGCAAAGTCAACTTTAATTTTATTATAAATAGATGTCCCCCTAAAAATAAAAATTGACCTATCACGGCATTTTTACATTAAATTATTTTTTCGAGTGTTATTTAGGGTGGCTCCTTTTATAATGAACACCCTGTTTAATTGAAATATACAGAGTGTTGGTTATACAGTTTACTGAAAAAGCCTCAAATATTTTTTAAATTATTTCACCTTTTTTAACAATTGCTTCCAAACAAATAGCAATCAAATTTACGAAATATTTAATTTTAATACATCATTTTAAACACTTCTCCATCCTTTGAAGCATATAAGTATGCAGGGTGTTTCCATACAACATGTGTCCTTAACATTGAGAATTCAATTTTTGATCAAATGCAAAAAATTGTAGGAATGTATCTTTTCTCAAAAATGCGTTATTTATTTTCCATATACAAGGTGTTGAAGTTTACTTATAATTTTTTATTTACTCAATATAACTACATATAAATACACAAATTGCTCGATAACTTGGTTCAACATACTAAAGATATTAATTATTATTTCATTTTTTTCGTAATTTTGGTTCAGGTCTTATTTGTGGATATTTGAACAATATCACGATGGTGTACATTTTGTGATGTAACTTTTAAACGCTAAAAGAAACAAAAAAATTAAGGAAGCAAAAAATTTTAGAAATGTATAAAGAAATAGACATTAAAACTTATTAAGGATAGTGGTATTATACAAAAAAATTGGTAGGGTAAAGCGCGTGAACATTCACAAGAAAATTTGTCCATCCAGCAAACTATAATTAAAATACATTTATTCTTATTTTTTACCTTAAAAGTAGCCAAAAAATCAATTCCCGAATTAATCTAACCAAACACTTAAAAAAAAATGTGTCTTAGTTACTATAAACTTATTTATGTATTCTTTATTATTATTTGGATAGAAATTAACATGTCCACATAAGAAATAACTATTTATATTAAAATTCATCGTATGTTGAATGTTCAGGAGACTTACAAAATTTTAATGTTTGAGGCGATCAATTCTAGTAGTTATTCGTACTATGTCACCAAGGCACGTGACCGCTTTGTATGTCTGGACTTGTTTGGATTTCAAGCACAGCAGAAAATTATTTTATTCGCCAATTTACTCATGTGCAAATGCGAAATAAAAAATGATAATACCACAAACTGATTTCAACCATGAAATTTGTTTTAATTCAATTATTAGCAATTGTGTTCTAATTTACCATGTAATCGATTGTATGTTTTTCTGTAAAACATGAAAGAAAATAATTATATTTTACTTTTTACCTTCTAAATTCTAAATAACCAAAAAATATTGCTTTTAATAAAGATTTTATATTACCCATGAAATTCGATTTAAGATGCATTACTTATTCGTAGTAACTAATAATAATATTAAATAAAAAAGTGCCTGAAGAGAAGATTTTTTAGAACCCTATTAGTGACGTTTTAATTAAATAAATTAATGACATATACTTTGAACTATAACACTATAGTTCTTACCTAAGAAAAGTTAATGTTTCAAAGCTTTAAAAATATTATTATATTTTTAAATCGGATGCTCTACGAGCAAGTATATTGTAAGACCGCCCTTGAATATTCGTGCCAATGAAATCTTCTTTCGTAATTGAAATAAAACAGGGAGGCCTGAGATTATGCATTCAAATTACTTTTATATAATTGAAAACACATTAAAGCAGAAAAAATTTAAATATTCTTAAAAACAAACAACTGAATATATTATTTTTTCTGCAGGAGCTTAAATTATATTAAATATTGATAAAAATATATAAAGATTGGTTTATACAACTTTCAAATTAATTCAATGCGGATAAATAAAAAAAAATTATGTTGTTCTTTTTATGTTAAACACTGTCGACTTTTAAATACAGAAATAAACTAATAATTTTTTTTCTTCAAACATTAATAAAACTTTCTGTGATACCTGACAGGTTGTAACAAGTAATTTTTTGGGTACAATCGGGTTTACTTTATATGTTCAAGGAGTAGAAATACAAATTCTACTTCGCCCATCTGCCAAATCTCGCTTAACTCAAGCTGACTTGAATTCAAGGCAGGTTTGCTCAAGTCACGTAAACTATGCGTTTATTTCGGTTAACGTCTTATAGTTTTCTGAAGCACTTTCCAAGCCAAATTTTATCTAGTTACAAACTAAAGAGAAACATAAATATTTTGGAAAGAGATAAAATATAATTTATTTTTAATTATATTAACTATAAATAAAACAGTGTAGCCAACATAGGCAGTCTAATCTCCTGGTTACTTTCATTTCAAGTCAATTGCGTTTATATTTTTATTGGAGCGCGCTCGGGGAAGGTAACCCTGCAATTTATTATGCTTGGACTATTGAAGCCGCTCGACGCGGCCGAGACGTCATGTTTATTCCGTAAGTTTCACAGCTTGGTCAAATTGGGTCCAATTCTTGACAGCTTGAGTTAAGCGAGATAAACGTAGTCATAAATAGCATATTTCATTCGAAGTAAAATAACTTTTTGAGGCGATCATGAAGGTTTGCAGGAATACGAGTTTTACTTCTTTTACTCCTTATAAAACAATATGCCATTCTTTAATTAATTAAATTATACCAAATATTTTTTTAATTATTATGGATACCTAAAAATCAAACAAAAATCGAAAATAAAATTGAATTCTTGCTTAATGGTTTTTTAATACGTTTTCATAATTTCAAAGATAGATAAAAAGTGTGTTAATTAAAGTCCACTTAATAACTTCTTTCAAAACTTAGTAATATATTTAAAGGAGAGGGTTGAAAATTACTGAAAGTTGTGTTATTAGAAATGGAATTAAACGATATAATATCAAGTAAATTAATTTACTTATTTCCTTTAAAGGAATTGTTTTTTAGAAAGAATTCCACCATGTCCAATAACTACTTTTTCTTGTATGTTCCTATAATTCTTCAAGTCTTGCAGATTATTGACTTACAGACAATGTGATTGAAGTAAAGTTTTTTTATTGATGATTCCTGAGTTGCTATTCATTGACAAGGGTATAAGAATTAATTAAATTTTCATAATTATTTTTATATTTCGTATATTTATTTTAAATTATTATTACATTAAAAAAAATAAATGTAATAAAATGAAATTTGAATGACATAAAATTATTTATAATGATAGATTTTAGATATTATTCGTGTTTAAAAATCCAAGTGGCATTCGGTAAAAGAAGTAAAAGATAATATTTTGGAGATTCCGGTCGAAACAATTTACCAGGAGAGAATTAGTCGACATAATGTAACAATTTTCTACCAGAAAATTAGATGAATAAAAGTTGAAATGTCTGCAAAGGAAAATGAGCTCATTAAAATAACGAAATGCCCAGAAAATAATAAAGTCATTGAATAAACTGGTTTGTAAACGTATTTTAAATATAAATGTTTAATTGTTATTAAAATACTATTTTAGTTCATTACGAACAGAATATAATTTTGACCGAGTTTTTACTGTAAGTACTCATATGTGCAGCGTCTTCAGCGGAAAAATTACTTTCGAACCTATATGGCCCAATCAGCGGCACGCAAATACGAAGGGAACAAAAGGGGCCCCGAGTCCGACCCTGCAATCTTTTTTTTCGGTTTTTCGCCATCAACAGAAAAAAGTAGCCATACATGTTGGCTGGATACAAATTATTATTCTAGAGATGTACGTATTTGGAAGTGACATAATATACAAAAGCATCGATATTTCGCACTAAAACGCACAGTTTCTTAGCCAATTAAATTATATGGCGATCATATTACTCCATATTTTAGACGAAAATGTATGAAATTCCCAGATGGCCCAATAATATTATAAAAATGTTCAAAAAAGCGGCAAAACCACACAACGTCAAAAGTCGAACTTTATACAAATCTGTAACGTCTGCATCCGCCCAAAATGTATGGCGATTAGTTTTCGTTGGGATTTTTTCTGTTTAAGTAATTTATAGCAAATCCCAGAAGTTGCTAGATGATTTAATTGTAGATTTTCCATGCATTTTCTTCGGGAAAATTTAAAACCGCTAGCCAGCTAAATTGTTTGGCGAATCAATTTTTGCGATGTCGATGTTCTACAAATTAAAATTTTTGGGGTTTGTAATGGTTCTGTTTAATACACTTTTTTATTACTAGGTGCTTCGGAAGGAGTTTATAGAGTAAGTCGGAAGTAATGCGCCCATCTACAGGAGTTTACAGGGTGAGTCGGGAGAAGTGGTTCAAACTCAGGGAGTGCATTCTATACGTGAATATAAGGTCAAAAAACCAAAATGTTTTTATACTATTACTTTTGTTAGTTTTGGAATTATAGCGTTTTAAAAATTAAAGTAGGCTCTATAGCTGCACATTTATAGCGTTTTCGGATTAACTGCACTCGGTGCATTTTTGCAATGACTGTTCATTTACAGGTATTTTTTTGGACAATTCCAGCACAATCTCTAAAATAAACCATTGCATAAAAAGACGAAAAACGAACTGCTTAGGCAGACCAAGAAAATGAATTTGAATTTGACACTTATAATTACACCAATGCAAGTAATCCGAAAACGTTATTAGCTTACTTTTAATTCACAGGACATCAAAGATATCCCCACATGCCTGTATACATTTTTGCGCTCTTCTATGAACACTAGCCATACTTCTTCTGAGTCTTATTGTTCTTTTTTATTAGAGCAGCACCAATAAAAAACGCCGAATTAATGTATGCCGAGCAATAAAATTTTCTTTGTAAATTCTAGTAGTTGTTCGTACTATGTCACTAAGGCACGTGACCGCCTTGTATATCTGGACTTGTTTGGATTTCAAGCACAGCAGAAAATTATATCATTCGCCAATTTACTCATCTGCAAATGCGAAATAAAAAATGATAATACCACAAATTCATTTCAACCATGAAATTTGTTTTAATTCAATTATTAGCAATTGTGTTCTAATTTACCCTGTAATCGATTGTATGTTACTTTTTGTAAAACACGAAAGAAAAAAATTATATTTTACTTTTTACCTTCATTCTAAATAATCACAAAATATATTGCATTTAATAAAGATTTTCTATTACCGATGAAATTCAATTTAAGATCCTTTACTTATTCCAAATAACTAATCATAATAGTAATATAAAAAAGTGCCCGAATAGAATATGTTTTAGAACCCAATTAGTTTCATAATATCATTAGTGATGTTTTAATTAAATAAATTAATGACATATACTTGAAACTATAACACTATAGTTCATACCTAAGAAATGTAAAATTGTCAAAGCTTTAAAAAATGTTATTATATTTTTAAATCGAGTGCTCTATAAGCAACTCTATTGCCAATGCAAATAATCCGAAAACGTTATTATTCTAGCTTATTTTGAAATCACAGAACATTTTCAAAGATATCCCCACATGCATGTATAGATTTTTGCGCTCTTCTATGAACACTAGCCATTCTTCTTCAGAGTCTTGTTGTTTTTTTCTTCTTTTATTAGACTGCCCAATCAAAAAAACGCCGAATTAATGTATGCTGAACAATAAAAGTTTCTTTGTAAACCTCAATTGTTAACCAGTTACATCAGCCACAACCAAAAATCTAACGGAGGAAGGTACGAGGACCTTGTGGATCAAGTAAAAGTATTGCCGACACGCTGTAACTCGAAAACTAAAAGTGTAGCGACACTCTCCCGTGTCTAACCTAGTACCATTTCTATGGTGCGTATCTGGTACCATTGAGTTTAGAACTGCAAATTACAAATGGTGACATTTCTCTATGATCAAAATAATTTTAAAGGCGTCGCAATTTGAATTTAAATACCGTAATTAATGTAATAATTGATGAAAACTGTATATTATTACATTTAAGCTTGTCAAAATCATTAAAAACTTCAATTTTAATCAAAACTTTGCAAATGTATGTTACATTTTTATGGTTAGAAAAAGTGACATAAATTTAAATTTGCCGCGTGCGTATCTGAGTATACATATACAAGGTGTCCCGTTATTCGACCGACAACGTTTAACTGAAGATTCCTCACCTAAAAATAAGTCGATATGACCCTACTTATCTATTACCAAAAGTGAACCCCTGAGGAGTTATAAGCTTTTGAAGTTGAACTAAAAAAATACATTTTTCTTTATTGCGTCCAAACCAATGAAGATTTTATGACGAAATTTGGCGTACTTGAGTTTTTATAAGAAACGCGCACTTTACAAAAAATTAAACAAAATTTAACATCTGCAAAGGGTTTAAATTGAAGAGGAAGGGCATAAACCTCCTTACAAGTTTTTAGTCTTTTAAGATATTAACATTAAAGTTACCAATTCCCATTTAATCATTCAATTGTAAGATTTTTTGTCTCTTATGTCTTCCAAATAAATTATAAATTTAGGTCTCAAAATATAATAATATGTCAAATATGAACCATTTTATAACAAAATCTTATTCTTTTGGTCTCAATCTTCAGAGCTTTGGTCCTACTTATTTCTGCTGCTAATATGTCAAATGTAAAAAATTTTATAACAAAATCTTAGTTTTCAATCTAACAATTTTTTTTCATTTCTGCTTCAAAAAAATAATAATATGCCCAATACTAAGTTATTAAGCATTTTATAACAAAATCTTAGTTTTCAATCTAATAATTTCTTTTCAAAATCCCGACATCTATGTTTTAATTTTATTTACTAAAAATATAGGATTATTTTAATAGAAGGAGAGCTGGAGCCGGGATTGCGCCGTCTTCCGGAATGTGGACAAACTTTACAGGAATATGTTCCAGTGCTAAAGGGCACTATGTTCTTGCACGGGCGGACACCCTAGTCCCTAGTGGATCCGGGGAAGTCAGTCAAAACTTCATTAATGTAATGTTGCCATATTGATAATTTTTAACCTAAAATCGGGGTATTTTTAATGTTGATACTATTTTTGCTTATAATTTTTGGTCGCCGAAAAAGTATACTGTAAAACGCGAGAGCATGAGATCCCTTAGTGTACAAACACAAACAAAGCAGGGTACCCGCTTTTGTCTGCTTTCAGATTACCGGCGCCGATTACACGCGCATGCCTGAGTCAGTTGCTTATACCCGTTTTCACCAACGATTCCTAAAATTTAGCCATTGCTTATAGCGCTAGTTACTAGGTAGTTTTAATATCATTTAATAAAAAATACCTAGCAACTAGCGCTATAAGCATTGCCTAAGTTTTGGGGATCGTTTGCGAAAATGGGCATTAGTATACTATTTCAAAGTTCATAGCACTGAAGTTTGTTGATTTCAAAATGGCAGTTGCCAAGCGATTTACAGGTTATTTGACGAATTGACAAACCTGACATTACAGTTGCCAACTACCAGAAACGCTACTAAAATAGAAAAATACAATATATTATTTTATATTGGGAATTTCGACTACGGATAGATGGCGCTATTTTGACGTAAATTTGAAAAAAACATGGAGGAAAAAGTAATAAAAGATTTTTGCGCCGATTTAATTTTTATTGGTTTTAGTAACTGCGGCTCTGTTTGGATTAAGTTTTTTGTGTTTAAAAATTGTGTTTATCTTTTATTGACCAGTGTGTGTTATTTCTTACTTGCATAATTGCTTAAGGGGTTAGGCCATTCTAGGATTAAAAAAAAATAAATTTTAACACAGGCACGGATCAACTTAAAATCGGTTAGAAAAGAAGCACAGGAGCAGGATATTAATGTGAAAAGCCAATTGTATGGTAGAGGCATCGGAAATTGAAGGTAGGTACATAAAAAAAACTTTGAAAGCATTTTTTTCGAAACCATATTTCTCAAATTGGCCAGACTCTTAACTCATACAATTCTTGACCTATTGACTTTAAAATTTAACTGTTTATTCAAAATTACTTTCTCTATAGAAGTACTTAGGATTTTTTTAATATATTGATTTTTGCAAAAACGGCGCCCTTCTGAAGTAAAAAAGAAAAAAATGTCATGAAAAATCGCTATAAAATTACCTATAACAAAAGATCTATTCATTATAATAAAAAAATCCTACGTACTTCTATGGAGAATGTAATTTTGACTATACAGTTAAATTTTGAAGTCAATAGGTAAAGAATTGTATGAGTTCGGAGTCCGGCCGATTTGAGAAATGTTGTTTAGAAAAAAAACGCTTTCAAAGTTTTTTTTATGTACCTACCTTCAATCTGCGATGCCTGTACCATACAATTGGCCTTCTACATTAATATCCTGCTCCTGTACTTCTTTTCTAACCGATTTTAAGTTGATCCATGACTGTTTTAAAATTTGAATATTTTTAAAATCCTAGAGTGGCCTAACCCCTTAAGTACATTGTTTTGGGGTAAGTAATAAATTACAGCCTGTAAAAAATATTATTATTTTAATATAGTAATAATAAACCAAAGGAAACTGATGTCAAATACATAGATAATTTTATGTGTACCCGGTCGTCTGGTCGATTAAACTCGATTAAATTTTCAACTATTTGATTAGTAGTCACAAGTTGCTTTATTTAAAATGAAAAATTAATTTTTTAAAGTAGGTAGGTAATTTGAATAAAAAAGATTACTATATTTCCATAATAGGGAGATTTATTTTAGATAGAATTTAGGAAAAAATATTTAATACAACCTTTCTCAAGTAGGTAGATACGGTGGTGTAGTGATTGTGTACATGCTTAGAAGTCTAAAGGTCCAGTGGTCCAGGGATCAAAGGTCTACAACTTGTGGTAATGTTCCAGCACAATATCAACACAATATTATTGCCGATACTCTTTATTTAATACACTATTAGAAAACTTTAAAAGTAATCTAAAGGTGGGTTCAATAAGTAGTTAGTATTCAAGTCAACATCAACATCAATAATAATTTATTAAATTTATAAATTAGTTTGATATAATGAAACCGATACCTTTTCTTATTATAATACGTCAGTTGCTACTTCTGATTTGAATATTATATAAGTAAAGTACTCTTTCAAAGATTATTGTATAACATTTTTTAAAATAGCCAGAAGCAAGTGTTACATATTTATATTTAAAGGAAAATGCAGCAGGAATTAACGAGCTATGTTATGTGCCATTGACGTTATTTTCCATGCGCGTTGGAGGCAGCGGAAGAGATAACTTGCTGGAGCGCGTTGAATTTTCTCAGTCTACTGTTGTATGTACGCGCATAAATGCGGGAAAATCTTGAACAGAACTCTAAAAATTCGCACTAGTTTCAAAAGCTACTAGAAAACTTTTTCCATCAAAACACTTAAACCGAAAAGTAAGTTAAATTACTTTAAAAATTAGAGGTAAAATGTAACAATTTTTTTATATATTTTTTTGCTAAGACCTAAATTTTATCATCAAATTAAACTTTTGTCATACCTAATTCAAGTATATTTTAAAATGTAAGTTTTATAGGTTTTAATAACTAGTAGTAAATGTGATCACATTTCTTAAAAAGCAACTCACAATTTTTATTAAATTACTGGAAGAACTTTTTTTCATGAATATGATTTTAGTTTTTTCAAATTGGAAAAATTTAATCAAGGCATTCATGAAATAATTAGTTTTGTATACACGAGTAGGTAAATTATTTGGCCGAGAAAACGGGTTACCTACTGGGTTATTTAAATTAAAAAATAGAGGTGCTTTAAGAAGTTATTATATAAATTTCTTTGATGTTTTAATTAAACTCAATGTATTTGAAAGGAATATAAAAGCTTTGCATGTTAATAATTATAAAATATAACCAAAAATATCTTTATAAACACCGATATAATGGCAAATATAATGAATTGAAAATATTTGGTATAATATTATGTACCCGTAGGCACATTATTGATGCAATAATAACTTTTGGAAATATTAAAAAAAAATTTTAGATTTAGTTTTAAAGTTTATGCGGTACTCAATTAATTTTATGAAGAATAAAAAAGCCATATATGTACAACATTGAAGAAATTTTAATATAATTAAAAACTAATTAAAATTAAATCAGTTTTGTATAATAAATTACTACTGATAACGTATTTTGTCTATCAAAAAGTTTGATTAAAGGTGTGAAGGTACTATTGACTAACCCTTTTTATGAATTTTCGTAAATAGACAAATTAAAGTTGGATGGGTCAAAATTGACTACTACACCATTTAAGGGTTAATCTAGATTTTTTCCTCCACATTTACTACCGCACATGCAAATATTATAAACCTATTCTAATTCCTTATCCCTCTCTCTTACTAACATAAAAAGAAATAGTTCCAAGGGATTAAAAACATTTTATTGCGAAGAATTGCTGCTAATAAGGTTACATTATTTTTACATCTAAATAAATTACATAAAAAAAGGTGTTTATTGCCCGGACATTCAGACGTTTACTTGGGGGTTAACTATTTTTTTTTAGGATTTGTTTATTTGGCAATAAAACTAGGTAAAGGCTGATTTTTAAAAATAAGCTTTGCCAGAATCAAAAATCGATCTGTCTATGAGTTTTTCCAAAAACTGAAGTGAAATACTGTAAAACAGACTTAATATGTTCATTTTCATTAATTAATTAATTAAAATTAGAATGTAATTTTCTCAGCAAGTTATGGACCAATTCTTAAAATATAAGCACTGTTATAAATAAGGTTCTTCGTACTTTCTATTTTTATGTATTTTGTCCCTTACTGGCATTTGAAATTATTAATTTGATATCGACCCCCAGTTAGGGGTTGAAAGTACGTAACCGGTAATTTTTTAAAAATATTTCCCGATAAAAACACAAATCGACCTAAATAACATAGCTCGTGATGTTTTCATTGGACCACCTTGTACCTACATAAAATTGCTTGACCTGCAAATATATTTTCAGTAGACAAAGTTAAGTTGAAACTTCAACAATTAAAATATTATACAGTGCGGATATAAAGTAAATCCCCGCCTGCTAACTTTTGTTTTCGATTCTGAAATTTGTCTACGAAAGTATTTAATTGTGAAACTTCTAATAAATGTATTTTTGATTTTGTGGAACTTTCGGTTATACCGGAAGTGGATGGCAACTTTCTTATTTTAAATGGATCTCCCAGTATATTTTTGCATTTTCGTGTTCTCCATAAAAATACCATCAAATTGACCTAGCGTAGTGTGCTCTACTATTAACACTTTCGGAATTACGCCCATTTTAAAATCGCATTTTTATACAACTTCATTTACACCGGAAGTTGAACCCAACTGCCCCAACTTCCTTATTTTAAATGATTTTCTTTTGCAGTTAAGATAATAACCTTAAATTTAAACAAAATGTCGATTTTATTACTGCTAAGAGGTGGAAGGTGGTTATGTTAATCAGCAAAATTAACGAACTTACGGTTAAACATAATTTTGTTTAAATTTAATGTTATTAACTTAATTGCAAAAAAAATTTAAAATAAGGTAGTTTAATATGAAATTCTAGGGACATTAACAAATTGTATCCCTATTTTAAAGATGTGAGCAAAAATTAAAAAAAATTGAATCAAAATTCGATTTTTATTTATTTTCGCTCAATCTTTAAAATTAACTCAATATGGGTACCATTTTTTACGTCCATAAAACTTTATAGTAAACTCAAATTTAAAAAAAAATCAGTGTTTAATCTCTTTTTCTCTAGGAGCAGTGATGGTAAGAAAATTAGTCTGCGTGAGTGACTTGACGTAGGGGGTTGAGGGTTAGGTAATGGTCAACATTTTGAACATTAATTAATTAAGTAAAGTTTCAGTTTCATAATTATGGCATTAAACTGATTTTCATTTCATTTTCTTTAACCACTGTCTTATTTGCCAACTTTTTACTTGACCTACTACTTGAAGTCACTCGCGCAGGGTATTTTTCTTATCATCACTGCTCCTAAAGTAAAAGAGATAGAACATTGATTTTTTTTAATTGATAGAGTTTATTTTGAAGTTTAACGGACGTAAAAAAAGTGTTGTCGTTATGGGGTTTATATCAAGAAAAAATGTGCATTCTCATTAGTTTTTGGACTAAAGAATATTTTTTTCTATCAAAATAATTTGTTGGTAATGATCTTGTAACGTCCACCCAAAGTGGCATTAATTAGATATACTTTACATTTTTTTTTTCATTTAAATTGACCAAATAGTTTATGACTTATAATAGAATTTCGATTTAACGACATTTTCTGTGGGAAGAAAATTTAAAGCCCCGTCAAAAATAAACTGGGCTGTTCCGACCCTGGTAATTGGGTTTTTTGTCGATGAAATCTCGTCGACTTTCTAGGATTTATTTGTTCTTCTTTTTGGGACACTTTTTATTTAAAATACATATTGTCAACGATTTCTATTGATTTGTTATTACCAATTTAAAGAGGGTAGTTTTTGATTACTACTGATAATTTTTTTAATCTCTAGACAATTTGGTTAAATTATTATTACCTATGTACTGATGTGTGGCAAATAACGATAACTAAAAATAAAAAAACTCTGTAAATCCAAAACAATAAATGACTCCAAGTTTTTTTAGTTTTTTGACGATGAAATTTGTTCTCTCTCAGTACTCTTAACTACCACGACCGGGATACCCTGTATAAATAAAAAATAAAAATTCGTTAATAATTATTTAGAAAAGATCCAATAAATATAGTTTTCAAGTCAAATAATGATAAAAATATTGCTTCTGTTAATTAAAAAAATGTATCGATTAATTGGCATTAAAATACACATACTCATAAAAAGCGAGAAAAATCGTTAAGTAGGTGCAATCATTAAAAGTAGTGCACAAAATTAAAATAATCGTGTTTTTTAATTATTATTTATCCTATCCTTTTTATAAATTAAATGAATATTAAAACATTTTTCATCGCAATTATTAAATTGGGAAGTTTTTAATCTATTAATTATGGATCAATTTTTACTTATCAATCAAATTTCAAAGAAAAAAAGAGAGAATGTTAATTTCTGAAGGATAAAATTTTTAAAGATTTCATGGGATAAATTTTAAATGACCCCTCTGCCAAATTCCGAAAATATAGTTTTTTCATGAAAGTAGCCACCGATGCCATGTATGAAAAACGGGCCATATGCAAAAACAATGTTTTTTTCTCCAAATGTCATTAAAGCCTTAGGTGACACTTGACAGGCTTTAACAAGTCATTTTTTATGTTCGTTAACTCTATGGTAATGTTCGTGCATTCCCGTATACTTTGTATTTATAAGGATTAGAAACTCGAAGTAGAAAATCATTTTAGGCATCCCAATATACACTAACATAACGTATATAAATAAAATGTCAAATTTTAAAATTATTTCTTATATTATTATGTATTTTATAAATTTCGACGTTTGAAGAAAAAATAGGATGTTATATTCGGAGTAAAAGAACTTTTTATGGCTCGCATGATTCCGCCGGACCGCAAAAAAAGTACCTCTTTTACTCATAATAAAACTGTACATAGATGCGTTCGGGTATTCATTTGGAGTTATTATGGAGCGAGAGCACGTTAATGTGGAGCATAAGTCATAAGTGGAGTACTCGGAGCGAAGCAGAATTGTGAATACCCGAACGCCCGCATTTCTTTAATATTTGTTATTTATAGGTTATAAAAATGCCCAAAATGGCTTAAATTTTTATTGTCCGAATTACTGCTAAGAAAATAAGTTATTTCGCTAAGATTACGGTTTGTTCTTGAAAAATTGTAATGCGCACGCGCGCTCCGTTTGCCCAAGCGTCGCAAGGTAGGGCTTGTGGAGTTTACTCTATTCGCTCCTTTCACCACCTTCCGTCCATACCCGAACGCAATTATAATGACACTTTTTGCACCAAATGTATACCTAAAGCGAATGGAGTGACTCTAAACGAATATACCCGAACGAACCATGAATACTATTAGGTATAGGTAGTTCCTGGGTTCCACGTCCAAATTGATCTAAACCTATCATTGTTGTTTCATTTAATAAAAAATTTTGCAATTTGATTATTAAGAAGTTACACTCTTCATTTGTAAATAAAATATCTTTTTATTCCGAGCAACATACAAAAATCAAATTAGTTATTTTAGATTTGAGAAGAGCATTCACAGTACTAAATTCTTTGTGATATTTAAGTAAGAGCTTTATTATTTCCTGTAATAAATACTGAGTACATAAAAAGGATTTAAACACGTTCGCTGACTAATTAAAGAGACACCTCGACAAATCGTTTGCGGTGACTGAATTCTTGAATGACATTTCCCATTAGAAAACTTCAGGAGCTTTCAAACATAAATATATATGTACACCTTGTAAATAGACAGACATCCTTACACGTTAATAGTGGAGGAAATAAACCAATCCTTAACATCATTCTAAATATATTCCTCTTATTTAGATATTTAATTCATAATATATATTTAAAAGTAGGTATTACCCCTAGTGAAAAACGAAATTTTTAAGTTTTGCGAAAACTTTGATACATAGAAATCAAGGCCAAAATCGAAATCAATGAATTCCTCTTCATCTTTTATAGTGTTTAGAAGCGTTTCTGTTTACTAGAGTTTCCAGCTCCAGCAGTTCGTGTTTAATCAAAGATTAGAAATTAAATAGAGAAGATTTCATTGACAATCATTATGGTTCAAGTCGTGAATACATATTTGCAAGCAAGGCGAAGGCCCAGCCTGCTAACACGACGTGAGACATAATGATTGGTTACGATCCGATTTACAAAATTGGAAAAATCATGAAAAAAATTGAAATAAATTTAAATTTACTGACAGCTTACTGTCATCAATTTGGAGTCCATAAAGTAATCATTATGGATGTTTTCTATGATTTGGCCCCTGTAATGAAATCGATACCATGGTGATTTCATTTTTGATCGATATAATGACTTTCGGTATCGGTTTGAGGTCAATAGGGAATTACCATAAAACGATTTCATTATAGACGCCAAATCATAGAAAACGCCCATAATGATTAATTACTTCACGTCGTGTTAGCAGGGTCGGTCTTTGCCTCGCCTGCAAATATTCACGACTTGAGCCATAATGACGTTATGACATAAATAACTATTATATCATTGCCTAATAATTGCTCTCTTTAATTTTGAAAATTATAAAGCTTAAACTATTGTTTTATGTTTAATTTACCAATTTTTAAATATCTAATTTTGAAATTAAAAAAGGATGAGGAAGAAAAAATATTAAAAAAAAGTATATTAAAATTGAATTTCATCAGAGGGGTAGATACCATTTTTAATTTTCCTCTACTTCTTATCTTTTACTTTTGGAAATCCATAAACGGTACACCCTGTATAGTGTTTTTAATGTAACCACAATAAAACTCGCACTTTTAAACAAAAATCTGTATAACCATATGTATTTATAAAAGATTCTCTTACAAGTCCAAATATTTACAAAATACTTTTATGGGTTTTTTTCTATAATGTTTTTAGACTGTTTAGAATCTAAATTCTCAGTGGGATTCGGTTTTAATGACTGAAGTTTATATGGAAATCATCAAAGTAACAAGATTAACCTACTACTTATAAAGAAACACAGACATGATACATGCAAGAGGTTTTTACATAACATATTAAAGAAACGAATAAAAGATAAAAAAATCATATGTTAAAACTTACAACCATAGCTTACAAATGTATTTTTGCACTTCCAAACAATAATGAGCCATTTTACTCTCTTAATGGCAGAAGTAAAAGTAACACATTTACTACCAAGTATTCATTTAATCTCTAGGGATTAAAAGTCCCATAACGGTTCATTTAATCCCTAGGTATTAAAAAATTTTCGTAGTTAGATATTACAAACACAGATGGCGCGCAAGTTTTTAAAAATAAATATTACTGAATTCTGAATTATATTTGATAATTTAATAGGTAAGTATATTTCTAATAATACTACAATAATTTTTAGGGTTTTTTCATTTAGGAAAGGAATCTATTATAGTTTTTTGTCTTAAATTCGAAAAATTTTATTGACAAGAAATTCTAACCTCTAAATTGCCTTGTATTATTTATTAAGATATCTAATGGTTTTATCTAATGTAGTATGCTAAATGCTTATATTTATACAATTCAAAAGATTTTTGTTAATTGTTTAAGTTTCTAGAAGATAAACGATAAAATGTTTCATCATCACTCGGAAGTTTACGCAGAATGATCCGTACCGAATCATGGTATAGGTACTTAAATTTTTAATAATATTTAATTTATCATAAATTAACCGATCAATTGATTTTAGGTTTCCGATGTGCTTCAAAATTATACAAGATTGGAGAAAACAACACAAATTTATTAATAGATATGTACATTTACAAATTAGTAAATATAAATATATACGTTTACTTTAACATTACAATCAATACAATTTGTTATACCAAATAAGGGAGGTACAACTTGTTCAATTATTTTTTTAAATAAGATGACGGTTATATCTGGCTCAGTAGAGTTGTTGCATTCGAAATAACGATTGTCCCAAAATTGAAAACGTTTGTTCAAATAATTAATTGGAAGTGCAAAAAATTTAATATGCACTGCTGGAGCAAAGTGCATTTAATCCTTCGTGTGGTTGTTGCCCTCGACTACGTCTCGGGCAACAATTTCCACACTCAGGATTAAATTACTCACTTTGCTCCCTTGGTGCATAAATAACTATTATAGTAGTGTATAATGTCTAAAAATATTTTAGAGAAATACCCTATTATTACCCTATTAAATATCTATCTGTTTTGTGCGACGCAGAAACAGATAGGAAAAATTGCTGTGCTTTTATATATCTAACAAAAAATTGCATTGCTTTTATATGATATGTAACAGAAAATACTGTCTATAAAAAGGGATTAGGTATCTATTAGTTATAAGGAAATTTAGTTGTAGTTAATAATTCTAACTACTTAAAAAGAATCTTTTCCAATATTAAAATGCGAATTTGCTAACAAGTCTAACTCCACATTGATTTATGGAGAAATGCTTTAAAGTGCTTTTTTCTCGAAACTACTTGCATGTGAATTAGACCTATTCACTTCTATGCAGACGAAATATATATGTATGTATATACATATGTATGTATAACTTTTATTGACATGGGTGCAAATTGCACTCGCAGCACATACAAGTGAACAATCACTTGGGTGTCACTAATGTATATTTTCAGATAGACTATATGTATTTTAAATTAAAAGTAAGACATCAAAATCTATTGTAAATAAAACATGTAACAGGAGGAATAAAATTATTATTATTATAAGAGGATACGGAGTCTACAAAATTATATGGGTTTTTCCCTGTTTTTATATTTCAAACTACGCGAATATTTATTGAGCTATATACAAAATAAGAATATCATATGAAAGTGGAACCTCTTCTTAAGACTTGTATGCAACAGTTTTTTAATATATTATATCCAAAATTGCCAAAAAAATCATTAAAAATACGTAAAATTTGGTGTATTTTAAACTTATTTTTTGGACTAAATAATTTAATTTTTAAAAAATTCGTCGTCTAGAAGTCTAGCCATGAATTTTATTTAAACTATGCAATTATAAAACTTAATGTTATTTACAAAATATGGTTGTAGTTTGAAATAATTGCAAGGTATATTTCGTAAATTTTGAACGCGCATTTTAACTGTAAAAGCAGCAAATACCTTCGTAGTCTAGGTGAAACAAATTTTAAAATATAACAGAAATGAAGATTTTTATTGGTACTTTCAGCCTAACTATGTGGTATGTACTTTGGGTCAAAATTTCTTCCCTAAATTCAAGAAGAAGCTCAAAATATACGTTTACTATCGGAGCGCGGTTCTACTTAGACTCCCAATCCTCTTAATCGAAATTATTATTTAATTTTTTTTCATTTCATTCATATTAGTAGTGTAGGCAAGTATGATGCGTTTCAAATTAAAAATTTTAATTTTAATAAATTGAAGTTTTGGTGTAAAGAAATAATAAAAAAATTCAAGTCTACGACTTTTATTTCAAAAGCTATTAATTTTTATATAAAATATGACATTCTGCTATTGGGTAAGAGTGTTTACTTAAAAAATGGAGCTTAATATTTAAAATTAAGAAACAGAAACAAGAATACGTAAAGATAAGTTTCTAACAATTATGGATATTATCATCCTAACTTTTTTAAGGTACCTACATTACTTAAAAAATTTAATTTTTTTCTGATATTTGTGTAATTGATTAAAACCGGATGAGTAGTTTTTTCGGAAAAAAAAACTACTCAATCGAACGATTTGGTAATTTTGGTAATTTGCAACCTAATATTACAATTTTATAAAAATTTAGTAGGGTATGTGACTATACAAACTTTATACCATCAAATAAGTTTCGAAGATAAATTTTTTTGTGAAAAGTGAAAATTTTCAGAGCAAATTATTGGCCCAAAACAGAGATTTTGCTTATTTTAGCTACATTTTCAGTCATAAGTCTTAACTGTAAAACGAAAAGAGATAGCGAACTGATTTTTTTTATTGTAAAGCCGACCTTAGAAGGTTTTAGCGAAGGTGCATTTATGTGGGGGTGAAATGGAATTTGAGGAGTTGATTAGACCGAAATGCGTCAAAAATTTGCGACTTTAAAAATGCGATCTAAAAAAAATATTTCTTGGTTGATTCTTCCAAATTTAAAAAAACTCTTTCCGGGGGTGGTTATTACTCAAAGAAAAAATTTTATTAAGTTTTTATAATTGAAAATCCGTTAAAAAATTAATCCTTTTGAAAGATCTAAAGAAAACATTTTTAAAAATTATGACCTCTACAGATTTGACTGGGTTTGGGCGATTTATTTGAGCATTTTACGTTTGATTTTTTCTGAAGGTTAGGGTGAAAATTTAGAAGTCTATTTTTTACTCATAGATATTAACGTAATAAGCAAAATCAAAAGAATAGAATCGAAATAATTGTAATATCAAAAAATACGCTCGTTTCAAGGGAAAACATTGTATGCAGGTTACCAATCAAGAAACCGCGATTATTTGCTGCTGCCCATCTTATATCTCGAAAAAGTGGTTGCTTATTACTCACGTCTCGTAAAAGTGGCTGCTTATTTTTGAAAATGATTCCCACTTTCGGGTTGTTGCCTCGGTTCCAGAGGTGGAAGTCTGTAACAGCTAACGTCTCGACTTTACACGTTAGCACGTCATTATTTGTTTGTTTTGACGTCATTGGTTTCGTTCCTAACCGAGATTGACAAAAATGGTAGTCTGTAAGCTAAAATCTCGTTAGTAACGTGTTTTTGATAACGAGTTTCAGTCGTTTGGGGGGAAGCAACCGTGTTTGAAGCGTTGTTAACGTAAATGAAAATAAATAATAATAAAAATTACCAAAAGAAAATTATAAACTTGTCGAAAGGCATATAAATGCCATGGAAAAATGAGTAAATTTATTTACAAAAAAATCCTGATGAAATTATGATGTAGTATTTAATCTAGGCATACAAATGCAGATTGCAGCTTAATCATATTGTAGATAGAATACAATTTTACCATGCAGCCAAGAAGACCTATCTATTTTCATGTCTTCTTCTTAATTCTTTTTTTACGTAGCTCTAATTTCAAATGAAGGCATTGTGTGACGTGTGATCCAGCGACATTGGAAGCATTAATGCTGAGTATCTTACAATCCACATCAAAAATCTATTAGGTTGAGGAATGATAATTATTCGCTGTTTTTTCTGGAGCAAATCGGTAAAAATTCGAACTCTTTGGGCCATGTCGTTGTATGAATAAGCTTGTGCGGGAAAATCCAGTTAATTTCCACACCTTGCCGAATTTACAGAGATGAGAAATGATCGATATTTAAGTTCTCAGCCCGTGTTCTAGAGGTGCAATGTTTGTCCTCTTCCATAACCGCTAGAAGGACCTAGATAGCAAAATCTGAAGATCGACCTCTTCCTGACTTGTCGTTAAGTTGGTATCACCAGCTTTGAAGCGAAAAAGCAGTTTCGCATGTCGTTCCTTCTCCGAAATATCGTTGAAATTGAGAAATTACTTTCCACCCTTTCTGTGCTACAGCATAACTGAAGCATTTAGATACATGGTTTTGGATGCGCATTTCAATTTTCTAACCATATTGAAGAATTATAGGTACTATGAAAAATGTCAATTTAAGCTACAAATAAAAATAACAGAACGCCGCAGCGGTTTTATAACATTGATAATTTCCTCCAACAAAACTTTATTGAATGTGAATAATTCTATGAAATAGGTATTATAAAGGCAAAACGTATTACTCGTGCATCTGATAATCTGTAAGCTTGTAAATTAACTGGCATATTGAAGAGCAATAGCACCTCTTTTTTAAAACTGGAACAAGGCATTTACAAAGACTATATACTATATAGTTTATTGTTCTTATTAAAAAGACCACCTTAAACTTAAACTATTTCTTACGTCAATTAATTACATGCCAAAATCAGTTTGTGTGTTTTATTCAAAATGCGTTCAAAAACTGCTAAACCATAGACAAATTTCATAAAATAATAACGGCAACGTTGTAAGTCTAGTCGGTTGCAATTTCGTCCCGTTTCGTAAGTCGGTAGGAATTACAGACTACCAAAAACTCGTAACTAACGACTCAGCTAACGTGAAAATTTGACAACCGAGATCAACTCGTTAGGGTTACAGACTTCCACCTCTGGCACAATTGTTGAGCTATGTTTTATGAGAGACAAACAGTTCAAAAAGAGGTACCGGAAGTGGTAATTTTTTAATACTTAGCTCAAGTTTCAGCACATAAAAGTTCAGTTTTAGTTCAGTCATGTAAGAAAACGCGTTCTCGAGATAAATGGGTAGCACCGGTGGTCTGAATCACCCTGTACAGGGTGAGTTTAAAGTAATTCATAAAATTCATATCTACTATATTTTTTGTAATTTTCAAAAACGGTAAAAGTCGTATCGCACTGTTTTTGAAGAACTTTGTTTTGAACTCAACAAAAACATTTTTAGGTTGTCATGACGTCACTACGACGTCATAAATTTTATTTTCTAAATAGATTGATATGGTTTTTATATCATAAAACAATAATTTATTAAAAGAGTGTTATACAACGATACTAAAAAGTTTATACCAGCGCAATCTGTATGAAATTAAAAAAAATTTTAAATAATATCTCCTTAAAGTATAGTTTAAACTAACGCACGAAATTCATAACTACCTTATTATTTAGAATTTTCTAAAAACGGTAAAAGAAAAATTGCAATAAATAAGTTATGATTCTTGGTACCGTTGTAAAACACTCTTAATAGGGTATTGTGAAATTAGATTAGAAAAAGAGATGGCGCTATGCCAGTTTTTGAACTAAAAGGTACAGTAATTGTCAAATGTTACCAGGTTATGATTGGTTAGGATTATTGTATCTTTTAGTTCATAAATTCGCACCAGAGGGCGTATCTGATCTTAGAAATCGCCAATTTGTTCTATGCCGTAGAAACCATATCCAACAATTTAAAAATATTGATTTCGTTATATTGACGTCATGTAAGCCGAGATTTTTTTTGTTGAGATCAAAATAAAGTTTTTCAAAAACAATTTTTACCGTTTTTGAAAATTCCAAAAAAATAATGTAGTTACGGTTTTTTTCTGCTAGCATACCATAATGTCACCTTTACGTGTTTCAATTTGATTGATATAATGACGTTCTTTATCGAATTGATGCCCATAAAGGAAATCACTATGGTAACGGTTTCATTATAGGCGCCAAATCATAGAAAACGCCCATATTAAGTAATCACTTTATGAGCTCCAAATTGATGACACTAAGCTGTCAATAAATTTTAATTTATTTTAATTTATATTTTTTCATGATTTATGCAAGCAGATAAAGTATTGTTTGTAATTCGGATCGTAACCAATCATTATGGTTCACGATTGGTTAGTTACGATCCTTATGAGATAAATAACTATTATGCGTTACTTTAAACTCACCCTCTATTATTCGTGGCTATAATAACAGAATAATATAATACATATTTATAAATTTTAAGCATAAAGATACTGTTTAATTAAAAATTATCATTTAATTCTTTTGTATTGCATATTTTATGCTTATGGTGAGAAAAACGCATTTCTCCGAAACTTTTATAAAACACAAAATTCTACATGAAAAATTGATTCAGTTCGAACAGTAACTTGTTTGTTAAATTTTCACCTCAAAATTAATTTTTACTAGAGAAAAGTAAACGTTTTGTCGTATTTCCTCTTAACGGCAATTGACAATAATTTATTAGGTATGTATTTAAAACTATACCAGTAAAAAATATCATATGGCAAAAAAATTTAATATTACTACATAACTTGGTTTTGTAATTTAATAATAGTTATGAGTAGCCTTTTATTTTTACCATTTTAAAAGGCTCTGGAAAATATTCATATATTAAAAAGTTTTTTGCGATGAAATATCAATAACATTTTATTTCCCATAATAAAATTTCCAATATAAACACATTTTTAAAATTAAATTAGTTGTATCTTTATTTCTAGAATCTAATTTGTTTCAGATGATTTTTCATATAACATTAAAATTTTAAATATTGGAAAAATATGTAGGTTTAACATAATCAGCATTTATCCATATTATTATCTCGACCATGATTACTTAAGTGTTACTGTTAGTTATAAATTATAACCAAAAGCAAATATTTTGACTATCCTATGCAGGCTTTTGCTCTATTCAGTCTGATGATAATCAATGAATATTTACGATTTTAATGACATTTTTATTATTTACCTATAATAATACAAGAAGCTCATAGTGCATAATATTCTAAGTTTTTTTTTGTTACTCAGTTTATAAATTTTAATCTTTAAAAAATGTAGGTATAGAGTATAGAGTATAGATTGTCCGCCGAATACATGGATGTCGTCTGGGCTACCGAAAGAAAATCAAACAATCTTGCTCACTTTCTTTTACAATTAAAAATACGTAAGCAAGGCTTGTTTTTTGTGTACGGATGTTGGGCTAACAAAAACAATAAGGTAAAGTGGGGTAAGTGAATCCGCAAAAACCTATAGTTCGTATACATATACCGGGTGGAAATGAAAACCGGGTCACCTCTATAACTTTTTTATTTATGAATAGAAAAATTTGAAATTTGGCTATGTTCTATGGTTCAAAAAAACAAATTTTATGTGCATTTTTTATTTTTGAAATCACTTCCGGTTTCACCGGAAACACCATGAACTTTGTTTTTTTTTTAATGTAAAAAATGAGACGAACGATAAAATCACAAAAATTGTTCTAAATGTCCTCCGTTGTTTTCAATACAAAGTTCATTTTTTATTTATGAATATTTTTAAGTTTTTTGGGGTGTAAAACTAGTTCGCGTCCACGCGGTGCACCCTGGAGAACGCTAAATGAACTAGTAAAATTATTTATTTCTTAAGTTGGCAAATAATAGCTATTAAGTATCTTTATTACAGGCACGTGCAAAATAATACCCCTACATATGGGGTACCAAAATAATCGTTGTAAAATCCTCTTTTTAAAAAGTCGAATGACCCGGCATCATTGCATTTAAAAAAAGTGAGATATTTGATAAAATCTTCATTAACTAAGTTTAAAAATTAATAGTTCAAAAACCACTTAATTTTTTTTTTCAAATTACAATTTTATTTAGGTATTTGAATTATTTAGAATTAGTTTTGGTACTTTTCACCGACTTCGAAAACCTTTTTTTTTTTTAAAAAAAATTTTTTTTACAAAAAAAATAAAAACTAATATCTCAAAAATACTTCTTTTTTAAAAGTATTTTAAGCCATGAATAAAAATATGGGATGTTACATTTAAAAAAATAAAGTTCATGGTGTTTCCGGTGAAACCGGAAGTGATTTCGAATATAAAAAATGCACATAAAATTTGTTTTTTTGAACCATAGAACATATCCAGGTGACCCGGTTTTCATTTCCACCCGGTAGTGGAAGTATATACTTATTTATTTTTTCACATAATTTAATGTGATTTTACAAGAATAACATTTGTTTTATTAGCAAGTTTTGATATAAGTATAAGAATTTTTTTAAGTCACACTTACACTTTGATTTAACCCATTGAGACAGTATTTTTTTATAATGAGATTGGGAGGTTGGGTCAAAATGCAGTATTTATTTTTCATTGGATCAGAATAAAAAAAGACATACAGGGTGTACAAAATGTTCGGCAGCACTCGTTTATTTTTTGAAATGAAGCATTTTTGAGAAAAATGTTTTAAATAAAAGTGGTATGATTCTTAGTGATGCACTATCTGGAAATATTGCCCATGACCTTGAAAGCACTATGAAGGTCAGGCGATAATCACCCAATTTTTTTTAAATAGGGGCAAGCCATTTTTATTGCATATTATTATATCTTGCTTTCAGAGGTTTAGGAAACATCTTTTTTTATTTTTCTAAAGTAAATAGTTTGAAAGTTAAAGGGGTTTAAATTTTCAATACATAAAGTTCGGCAACGGTGCTTTATTATGGAAATGAAGCATTTTACAGAAAAATATATCAAATAAAAGTTATACGATTCTTAGTGATGCACATTTTAGAAATATTGCATGACCTTGAACAGCAAGTTGAAGGTCAGGCGATAATAAATTTTTAATTGGTAAGTTCGGCAACACCGCACCAGCTTATTTTGAAGGTAAGCATTCTTGAGAAAAATGATTCAAATGAAAGCTGTACGTTTTGTGGTTATTTAAATCGGCGCGGCGTTGCCGAATTTACCTATTAAAACTTTAAACTCAAGTAAATTCTAAACTTCTTAGTTTATTAAAATAAAAAAATATGCTCCATATATCTCTCGAGGAATCTTTAATAATACGTAATAAAAATGGGTGATTGCTATTTAAAAAAAGTTGAGCAATTATCGCCTGACCTTGAACTTGTCGTTAAAGGTCATCGCAAAATTTCTAAAATGTGCGTCATTAAAAAATGTACAACTTTTAATTGAAACATTTTTCTGTAAAATTTTCCAAAATAAAGCAGCGTTGCCGAATTTTATGTATTGAAAATTTAAACCCTTGCAACTTTCAAATTATTTACTTTAGAAAAATAAACAAAATATGTACCGTAAATCGCTGAAAGGAAGCTATAATAATATATAATAAAAATGGGTTGCCCTTATTTAAAAAAGGTTAAGTAATTATCGCCTGACCTTAATCTTGCTGTTCAAGGTCATAGGCAATATTTCCAGATAGTGGATCACTAAGAATCGTATGACTTTCATTTGAAACATTTTTTTTAAAATGCTTCGTTTCAAAAATAAACGGGAGTTGCCGATCTTTTTGTACACCCTGTATGTCAAAATTTATTGACGAAAATACACAAAACTTAATATATATTTTAAATAGAAATGTGAAAGAATAATAAATTTAATGTTAGATCATTTTAAACCAAAATTTACCAAATTGAAAAAAAAAATTAAATACAGTCCCCGCCAAAAGTCCCGCCACGGCGCTGTATTTTTTGATTGCCTGAATATATTTTTTCAAAAATTTGCACACTTACACAGTATCATAAAAACTACATTCTAAGATTGTTTTCCCCATCTACTGGGGTGATTAATATGAGCAGCTAAGTTCAATGTTGCAAAAAAGTCTATCGATATTCTGTATTATTATTTTATTTGTATTTGACCCCGAAAAATAATAAATCTTATTACAGCTATTAAAACGCTGCATATGAAGGAAAATCTTCATATTTTTCACAATTGCACATTTTTGTCGCATTTACACGCGTGTATACCTAACTACAAGTTTCACAGCCGTACAAAATGCACCCAAAATCCGATAACCCTTAAATAGATGATAAGATTAAATAAAGTCATAGGTGAATTATTTATGAATAAAAAAATCTTTTTAAAATTTACGAAATAAAAATTTAATTTAAAATTTCTAATGAGTTACCGTGTGTGGTACGCAGAACTGTAAACGAATTTATTATTAATAAATTATGTTGAATGGTGCATGATGTTATTTATAAATCTTTAAATCGCTTTTAAATGAATATTCAATAAATAAAGTCAATAAAGGTATTTAATCTGCACATTTTAATTAAAATTTAATTGACAAGTTGACTCGGTTTAGCTATTTTAAAATAATAAATTTCGTAAAAAAAGCATTGTAAATATTCTTAATAACTATTTTGCCAATGAATAAAGTAATAAATACTTTGCATTCATCATGGTCGAACTAATTTTAAACTTTTTTGGCTCTAGCTCTTATTAATAATATTTAAAAAAATCCGAGAGCTTAACTTTTTTTTTAGACGAAATTTTAATAAAAGTTTCCTTTCAGTCATGAAAAAAGTTCATACAAAACTTTTTCTTAAACAAAGTACTTCTTTAAGTAAATACAAAAAATTCAGTGTTTATTTATTTGTGGATAAGACTCGGGACTAATGATATACGAGAAAAGGATTAAAGATTTGAGTACACTTTTAAAGGAAAAACATTGTCATGTAAGCACTTAAATTCCTTTTTACCTCTCAGGTTGTCATTATCAACAATGGAAGACAACGCAAGGAAGTAATTTTATCGAGAATTCGTTGTACTTTTGGTTTTAATTACGCATTTTTTGTAACCAGTACGCTTGAAAGTATTAATTTATGGCCATTTTTTTCACTTTTGTCCCTCCTTTTATTATAAATAACCGAGATTGTCTATTTGAATAACTGCAATTTATTTCGTATTGAAATTTTAACTTAACTACTCTCTATTCAAGAGTATCTTCATAATGATAATCATCGGAAGTAACTTCAAAAGCTCAGACTTATTTTATAGGGATTCTTAAAAGCTTTCGTGGTTTAGTGACCCATAAAAGAAACTAATGAAATGTAAAGTTTTCATGCTTTAATAAAAAATTGGATAGGTGAGTTACATTAGTTTTATCAAAGCGCACCTGGGCTCATCAAAAATACATTTAAATTTAGTGATTACTTTAATGAGTTAATAATTTGTACGAAATACGAAAATGATATAATGATATTTTAATATTATTAAATTAATATTATGCATATCTTAAAATTTTATAATTCGTTCGTATTATGTCCCCGTATCTCTAAATTCTGAAGGGCGAAAAATTAAATATTAAAAGTCTTCTGAAGAATACACTGAATACGAAATTAATTTTAATTATTTACTTGGATTTAAATGATGATAATAATAAGAGCATTCATGTGTAATTTTGGTTACCTAAAAATTAAAAACTAATTTCTCATTTCTTTAATTAATTTATAAATACAGGGTGGTGATAAAGTTTGGAACAAACTTCGTAACTGCCGTATTTAATTTATGTTTTTATATAAGCCTCAGCAATATCTGACTTAATTTCCTATGTCAATAATAGCCTAAATGATTGTTCCTATGCCGGAGCACTACTGTGTGACCTGTCGAAAGCTTTCGATTGTGTACCTCGAGATATTTTGTTGCAAAAGTTGCAACACTATGGATTGAGCGCGGCATCGGTTGCGTTCTTCAGGTCATATTTTTCGAATAGGAGGCAGTATGTAGACTCTCGCTTGCGAAAATCAGATATCCTAAATATTAACCACGGGGTTCTGCAAGGATCTATTCTTGGGCCGATCCTCTTTTTAATATACATAAACGATCTTCAATACAATGTTCCATCAGCTAAACTCGTACTGTTCGCCGATGACACCACGGCTCTTAATTCTAGTACCGATCTTCAAGACCTACTAACTCAAATAGAATCTACCTACAATAGTCTAAAAGCTTGGTTCAGCTCTAACGAACTTAGCCTAAATGAAACACAAAACACAAAAGATCATATTTGCTAATAGGGAACTAGATCTTGTATCTAACAACGATGCGGTCAAATTACTAGGTCTAAAATTAGATGCAAAATTAAGTTGGTCTGACCACGGGGAATATCTGGCCAATAAGCTGACCTCAGTGGTTTTCCTTTTCAGACAACTACATCAAACAGTCCCAAAGTCAGTCTTAATAACAGCCTATTATGGCCTATTCCATAGCCTCTTAAGCTATGGAATACTTGTCTGGGGACATTCTTCGTCCTCAAAAAGAATATTCGGTATCCAAAGGAAAATCATTAGAGTGATAGCTGGAGCCGGATATCAAGATGATACTAAGCCTATTTTTAAGGAACTGGGAATATTGACTCTACCCGCTGTCTACATACAAAAATGTTTATTGCATCTGAAATCTAATAAAGATGATTACATGGGGCGAGACTCCGTTCTTAACCACGACACTCGTTTTAAGCATGATCTATGCATTCCGTACAATCGCCTGCTCGAAACTACTAACGGAATCAACTATTTCGCTATTAAATTTTTTAATAAATTGCCTAGAAGTATTACAGAGTTGCCCCTCAATAGTTTTAGGTTAAAAGTAACAAACATACTAAAAGATGTAATACCCTTCACATATGATGATTTCCTAAAGTTCAAATTTTAACTATTGTATCTACAAATTTTATTTTTTAATATATATTTGTTGTTATAGTGTTGTATTTTATCCATGTATTTTATTTGTACTATATATCTGTACTTTATTTATATTACCTATTTTGACATTGTAAACTTTATTGTACTACTGCATAAATAAATGAAATGAAATAAAAAAAGGGTGGGATTTATCAGCTTATCAAAAAAGAGCAATTTCACGATTAAAAAGGTGGTTTAAACAAGTTTTAAATATATGGAACAACCAAAAAGTATTTTTCCGACGACCATATGAGAAAATCGTATATGTCATTCATATTAGTAGTTTAGAAAATCTTTCATTTCAACACTAGTGACTTTGACTTTCCGTTTTGTAACTGTCAAATAGTTCTTGTAATTTTCGATAGAGGCGCTGCGAAGGAATTGCGAAAGCCCTCTCTTGGATTTTTTTGAACTTGCAAAAAAAGGATAGTTCAAATAAAAATTTATATTTAACCCCGCCAATATTACTAATTTTATTATTAAAATCATTATATAATTCACTTTTGTGTAAATTTTAAATAAAATAGGAACATTTTTTATTCGTTTCGATAAGTTGCTTCCGTCAAAACAGCGCCACCTACAATTATTTACATTTAACTAAAAATAATCGATAACTTTAATGTCAGCTGCTGTAAACATAGGTTAGGTTATGTTGTTACTACAAAATATTAATAATGGTCGCAAAATCTCCGTGGTTGTCGGAAAAATAGCGTACACAACTCTCAGAAAGTGAATATCGTTGCTCGTGTAATATCCTCACTCGGCTAGCGCCTCGTTCGGCTATTTTCACACTCGCACAAAATTCGTCACTTTCTAGCTCGTTGCGTAATATACTATTTCACAATTTATAAATTCATTGCCCGCCAAAAAAGTATATTGCACGGTCAAATTGTATATTTAACAGCAGAAAACGAAATTAAGTTAAGTAAAAGTACATTTAACAGTAAAAATGTTATTGGCGCAGTATAAATATTTAAACCACGGTAAGATAAGATATTTAATCTGTAGAAGTGAACAAATAAACTATGAAAAAGCTTTTAATAATTATAGTAACCAGATATATTACTATAGAAAAGTATATTTCCAGTTTCAAGGAAACAAAAATATATTTCAGTTATGAAATAAACCTAACCCAACCCTTACGATTTAAGGGTAGGTTAGAATCAAGAAAGAACGAATTTGAAAAAAATTATCGCCACCTGACACTATTTTGATATTGATATCTGTTGATAATTCTGATTTTGCTTAGTTTTAAATTTTTTAGGTTTTGGACAATTAAATGATTTATGACCAAAATCATTACAATTAAAACATCTAGAATCTTTATTCTTTCCATAATTTTTAAAATTATTTTTGTTATATGTTTTTACATAAAATACAGCTTCATCATCAGCTTTCTTGCCACATTTTTCATTTTTGATTTCTTGTAATAATTTCGTTTTAATCTCCTGTAATATTCATTCCACAATTTTCGATACCCATCATCATTGGCTTGTATTCATCAGGAAGACCAGCTAATAATATAAACCTATCCATTCCTCATTTACTTTTAAACCAACTCCATTTAATTTATGTGCCGTAGAAATTATTATATTGACATACTCGTCAATATTTGAATTTTCTAATTTTGTTGACAATAATGTCTTTAGGAGACTAATTTTACGAGTAAGGCCAGAATCTACAAAAGCCTTTACCAAATTATCCCAAGCTTCTTTTGCTGTTATGGTTTCTTCAATATGCACATAATTTACTGTTTCCACAAACAATATAATTTTTGCTCTTGCTTTCACATTTTTCTTTTCATCTTTGTCTTCACCAGTTATACAATTCCATAAATCTTCATGTCCCAAATAAGTTTTCATAGCAAACTTCCAACTGTTAAAATTTACTCTTCCTCTCAATTTATCAATCATAGGTACACCCTGAGACATTTTATAATCTTTAATTATAAAATCTTCTGTATATATTAAGAACTTTTAATATATAATTTGTCCCGGGCCCATAACCTGTTATAATATGAATTGAAGAAGTAAACGTTTTTAACTATTTATTCAATTACTACTAACTGATGACAATACTAGACAATACTTATTTGTTTTTCATAACTACATAAAACTAGTTGATAATTAGTTTATCTTCCAACAATATCCTGTAGGGCAAATAACCTATTCTGACGTGTCAATATATGTATATTCCCCTAAAAAATATTAATGACGTCACTGGTGATTTGGCAATGACGTCAGCATCCGCATATTGCTCAATTCCGTGATAATTCCTTATCATTGTAGTAAGCCGCGAATTATAATGGTGTGTTGTTCTTGAGGTTGCATATGTGAAAGTAAGACTATTACGGTTTGCAGGTCGAGGGACATGTAATTTAATGTTTGGTAATAGACTCAAAAGTCGTCCATCAATCCGTGAATCATTTTGTATTGTATTGTATAGCCAATTTTACATTGTCCTGCTCAACAGAAGCATAAGAAAATTGATTTAATAAACTATTGTATGGGATATTGAAATCGGGATAATTCTTATTCACAAAAAATATGGATGTGGCTATTTGCACATACAGTATGTACGAATAATTGGCTATTTGCACATACAGTATGTACGAACCAATGGCTATTTGCACATACAGTATGCATATGTATACAGGGTGATCATTTGAAAACGATCAACCCTTAATAACTCTAGTATGACGAAATATATAAAAATTCGACGAAACACTTCAATTTTGTTTTCGAGGGGGAAACTTAATTACGTATAAAAATAACCTCTAGATATCTCTAGTTTTGTCATAGCCACCTCGTCTTCAAAATTTGAAATGGCAACCCCTACTAACACGCAATACCTCATTTTAAAGGAAATTAAAAGGACTTTAAATTGGTGTGCACAATTTTGGAATCGGATCACCACATCACAAGTTATAACTGAAAATGTCAGACCTAAACTACAATTTTGGGGTAAAATTTCCCCCCTAGAAATCTGTATAAATTAGAATAACATATTCCTGAGAACAAAATTTAATTTTTTGGACCATATTATCTCTAATCAAAAACAGTTTGCTAAGGCGCTATTGAAACTCAAAGATAACAAAATTTGCAGATTTTTATCATTCGATTGCGCTTCAACGAAACAGTTTTGGATAAAGATAAGTTTGATTAAATTATTCCATTTTCGTCTGAGGAATATGTTATATCAATTTTTATAGACTTATAGGAAACAAATTTTACCCCAAAATTGTAGTTCTGGTCTGACGTTTTTTGTTATAACTTTTGATGTGGTGATCCGATTCCAAAATGTTTCACACCAATTTAAAGTCCTTTTAATTTACTTTAAATTGAGGTATTGCTTGTTAGGGGTTGCCATTTAAAATTTTAAAGTGAAGGGGCTTTCGCAAAACTAGAGACATCTAGCGGTTACTTTTATACGTAATTAAGTTTCCCCCTCGAAATGAAAGTTGACGTGTTTCGTCGAATTTTTATATATCTCGTCATACTAGAGTTATTAAGGGTGGATCGTTTTCAAATGATCACCCTGTATAACTTTAAGACAAGACAAAAGTATTTCCGAGACTTCAAGAAAAGTTTTCAAAATTATCCAGAAATTAGAAATTATCTTGATATAGCATCAACCAAATTAACAACACTTGGATTAAAATTTTATCACAAATCTTTAGAATCATTCAAATGTTGTAAATCAAGTATGATTTTAAAGACAGATAGTGATGTAGTAGAAAATTTTAAAGGTGGTACATGTACTACTTATACTCCTTTAACCTGTACCTGTTCTAATTGGCTATCATATAATGTTCCATGTCGCCACGTAATTTTCATGCGTCAAGAAAAAACATGAATGACAGAGGAAGTAATACCACATGAAGAAATTGATATTTCTTACGACTTTATCGAAAAAGAGGAATCCAAGAGTGATGAAACACGTAAACCAATGACCGATAGGGAAAAAATTATTATGGCTTTTACTGCCATAAAAACTTTAGCAGATATTTTATCCAATCATATTACGCCAACTTTTTTTAAATACAGAGGGGTGCACAAAAAACGGCCAACGATGTAGCTTCGTTATTTCTTATCCGATTTTAGTAAGCAATATGTGAAATTAAATGGTTTGAAGAATACTACTATCAGATAGTAAAAGATTAATTTTATCTTTGAAAACAACTTTTCTTTTTCAATTGGCAACATATTTTTTTCGATTGAAAAAAATCATTAACAAATACAATATAAACCAATTATACCATTTTTTTTAAATTTAATTCAATTGATTTTTTTTTTGTTTTTGAGTTTTGAGTTTTTTATTTTTTTAAGTTTTGTTTTTTAATTTATTCGTAATACTATTTAATTTATTAATAATTTTTTAACTTATTAATAATAAATTTAAAAAATTAAAAAACTCAAAACTCAAAAACAAAAAAAAACAATTGAATTAAATTAAAAAAAAAATTAATAATGCATAATAAAAAAATTAAAAAAATAAGAAATTTTTTTTTTTTTAATTAATTTAAAAAAAATTATTGGTATAATTGGTTTAGATTATTCTTTTAGAGATTTTTTTCAATGGGAAGAAAATGTTTTCATTTGAAAATGAAAAGGTACCCCCTCCTCCTCCATTCCTCAAACCATTTAATTTCACATATCACTTATTTAAATCGGATAAGAAATAACGAAGCTACATCGTTGGCCGTTTTTTGTGCACCCCTCTGTATTAGATACCGTTAATAAAATATTAGTAAAATTAATATTTCGACGTATTGCATGTTGTAATTTGAATGCTTATATGTATATTCATGCATACTGTATGTCCAAATAGTCATTTCTTCGTAAATACTGTATGTGCAAATAGCCATTTATTAGTTCATACTGTATGTGCAATTAGCCAATTATTCGAAAATACTGTATGTGCAAATAGTCAATTATTCGTACATACTGTATGTGCAAATAGCCACATCCAAAAAAATATCTTTAAAACTTTTTCTGCACTTTTTCGAACATCATCTTATATTTATTTCTGACATGCCGGTTACCAAACTACAGAATAGTTATTTGTTTTTTTAGTACATTTTAAAATTGCTCCAGAAACTATAGGTTTTCGATTAAAACACTTGGTTTACATTGAAATTAACACAAATATGACCATAGCACAATCGTTTTTTCCCTTTAAACCAAACAACTTTTATTTGAAAGTTTTTTTGTCCAAACATTTTAGTTTTTCAATTATTTATTTACCTCAAGTTAAATGGTTCACCCAGTATAGTGCAATGGATTTATTTTACAAATTTAAAAAAAAGCAACTCATAAATATTTATACTTACATTTTATGATTTATTTTCTGACCCTTAGCGATCGTGAAGCTCGTTATAAATAAATTGACTGAAGTGTATTATTGTTTTTATATTTTAACCTTCAATGTATTTTGTTATTTCCATTGCCATATTTTTTAAGATTTCCTATTAAAAGCCAATAACGAAACTAACGTCTGTTGTTAAATTGGTAAATAGCAGTTAAAATTGATTTAATTTATTTAGCTTCTTTGTAAATCATTTTATTCCTTTATAATTTTACAACAAGTGAATTTCCTGCGGCTGTCATTAATGAAAACTGAACTAAATATTATTTATTGGTATTAAGAATATCATTGAAAAATAGGGGAATGGAATTCCTGTAAATAAAACGTTCAATTAAATGATTATAACTTTTGAAGCATAAATTCGTAAATATAGATGATCTCTCGTTCTTCAAATTCTAACCGCAAATCAGAAAACGAATGACATCAATTAAATATAATTTTACCTTAAAGCATACTTCAACTTTAAGCATATTCAATGTCCTCGTTGCCCCTATTGATAATTCACGTTTTAGCCTCAAGTCAGCAGTTTTCAGCGCAAGCTCCTGAAAAACGTGGAATATCTCAGAAAGCTCTTAACTGTAAAAAGTTTCTGTCCTATCGTCTTGCACTTACCCAACGCCATATTTTGCCGCTATTTTCTCAACATTTTTATTTATTATTTATTTCCTTCACTGGGCATTAAATTGTGTTAAAGTTGATTCCACGTCCATGACAAGGATCGCTGAAAAATTCGTAGAACACTTGGAAGAGATACTTGTAATGGTTTGTCCGACAAAATCGACGCGGTGCTTGAAAATAATGATCAATAGCCTAAGGGAAAATTCAGTAACTTCAAGTTTTTTGCTCTCTAGGTTTATTTCGGATAATAAAAAAATCCTTCGAACGGGAGGAATATTTTACACCGAATATACAGTGTGAGAAATTTAACTTGAACCTTTTAATACCTCAAAAATTAAACACTTTAGAAAAAAGCTTGCATTTTCTACTTCGCTTTTGTTTCTAAGGTCAAATAAAGTTTAACTTAAAAACAATGGTGATCGAATTTTCTGCTGCTTTCTTTTTTTTTATTATAAAAAAGTTATTTATAATAATTGATGTTAAAGGTATTATTTTCTTTTAATTTTTAAAGAAAAAAAAACGTAAAACATCACTTATGTAAGAATTATTTTAATAAATGTCCAAAATGATGTTATTAAGTTTCAATATACATTTCAACCCGTTTATTAAACAACTGTTAGACATGTATTAAAGTTATTTGTGGTTTTTGCTTTTTCTTTCCTCTAATGTATGTATTTCAGAATTTAATCACCTTAACATTAAAAGTAAAATCACTGACTACGTTTATCTCGTGTAACTCGATCCGGATTGGATTGAAAATAGGATTATGACAGGATTCAGTCAATCACGTAAACAACGCGTTTATCTCAACAGAGTTGATTTGGCCTGGATTGAATTTTTCAATACATTATTAATCCTATAGTTACCAACTAAAGTGAAAGGAAATTCCTAAAATAGTTTTTGCGTCGACTTTAAGTGGTCTGTTCACTTTGATTTTATTTCTGATGTTTCGTATTTTGTTGAAGAGGTTATGTTAATTAAAAACGTCTAAAATAAGGAAAATGAAAGAAAATTACGTGTATTTTGCAATTGTTCGTCAGCAGTCAGATGTGCCAACTTCGATAACATAATTTACTAGTAACTTTTCTAAAGTCAATCGCGTTTATGTCGTTACAAATTTTTATTCAATCGCGATTACAAAGTCCAATCCCATGATTTTGTAGGTTTGGATTATTAAACTGAATCCTGAAAGTGAATCCAATCCTACGTATTTATATCGCAAAAAATGCGGACTGAGTCAATCGCTTTTCAATTCAATCCGGATCGAGTTACACGAGATAAACGTAGTCACTATCACTATGTTTCATTATTTAATCAAGTATCCTATTTAAATTTAAAGTTTATTAATCCTCACTTGTTTCACGTCACTTAAATTATTTTGAATAATTTATTAAAATCTGTTTGCGAAATGGAATATTTTAGTACTATCGAAAAACTTAAAATAATTTTAATTTACGATGAAGCTATTCGAAACATTAATGACGTAATTAATTTATGTGCACAACGGTTAAGGGAAAATAATACCCCATTTAATAATACTTTTTATTGTGTAGTAAGACAGTTTCAGGAAAATGGTAATGTTGTACAAGTTCTGCTCTTAATTAACACATTTCCATCCACAGACATAAAAATATGTTTTTGCACGACCACTCCTAAAGTTGTTACTATACAAATTCCAATCAATGCGAAAAGTTGATTTTTTTAGTGGTAGATATTTTAAAAGTCACAACTATTTTTTAAGTAATACAACACAGTCGAAAACCTTAGCGGCTAGAGGCAAGACTTTACACGCAATTAGCCCGGACCACAATTTGGTAAAATAATGAATTGGAGACATCTTTTTTCCGCCAGGGTAGCTAAATATTTATAATCCCACAACATCTTTTCCCTCAGCAATTAGATGATTTTAAGGTGACAACGTTTTTACGGTTGGGTGTGTAGAATTTTTGCTGTACATTTTTTTCATTGCACCTCCATTTAATTAAACCATTAATTAAACTTTCGAAAACCAATAATGTTGTTTCACGTTTACTTTTATTAAATTTAACTTCAATTTTAATACAAACTCAACTTACAGAATGATTGGATTTTCTTATACTGAAACAAGTTCCTATCATATTCAATAAGGATAAAGAATTTTTTTAATGCTTTATATTTCACATGCATCAACGGAATAAAACCAAAATTGCGAAACTAATTTCTTATTTTTTGGAATAATTAGTTTGGAAGTTGGAAAAGTTTAAATTTGCAATACAAAATTATATTTTCGAAATGATGCACTTTTGAAAAAAATGGATGAGCTTCTAAAAATAGAAAATTGGCAAGAAGCAATTAATACTACTCTTTTTCGAATACCAAAAAGCGATCTTTAAGAAGAATCTCATCAGTGTATTCCTAAGTGTTACTAAGTGCGATATCTTGCGTGTATGTGAACATTTGCAATGTGCGGAAAAACTGGAGTTATTTACACCAAATGACTACCCATTGATAAACTCCTTCTTTAGAATTAACCTGAAAGAAGGAGGTAATTCAATTTTCTGCAGAAAATATCCGAATCTTGAACTAAAAAAGGAATTTCTACCAAACGCATCAGTTGAAAAAAAAATTGAATACTGTGCAGCTTCCTTTAAAATAAAAGCATAATTTTTTATTATATTAATGTATAGAGCTATATCAATGGGTTCTAAAGAAATAAACTTGTAGGTTTGTTAGCTGTGGCATATTACAGATTTCCTTATAATAACATATACGGAGAACAATGTTAACCTACTAACTGAACCCACAGTAAATTCACGCATGTTAATTGATAACATCTTTCATAATGTGCTCTACTTTTGCTCCACTATAACAGAAACGGGGTTTCAGATCACATGGCAATTTCATTAGTTGATTGGAATATAATGTATACCCTCAAGGACACGTTGATTCAAAATTTAATTATTTCATTATTACTATAATTATTTCAACTATCACTTTCCAGTAACTACCGAGAAAATAAAGGAAAAAAACACAATTAAATGGATAAACGTTGATATCATTAACATTTAAAAAAATCTCCAAAATCTACATTTTGTGAATTATTCCTTGAACATTGAGGAAAATCGTTTAAACTATAATATTGTCAAAAAGAGGCATAACCACAGTAAAGATATTTGGTATTATAAGAAAATGTTAATGAAGCTAAGGGAAAAATAGCACTCAATCACGAAGGAAATATAATTAAAAATACCCAAAGTATTGTGTATCTATTTCTCATCAGCAGGCATCTGCAAACCCCGATCTACAATCTGAACCTTCTTATGACAGCCACACCCCAACTTCTATTTCTCAACCGTGATCATGAGCAGGACCTAATTAACATAATTTTTGAACGGCCTTCATCAAAGTCACCTGTACTTTTTGATATCCCTTGTTTTATGGTTAAAGACATAATTATGATAATAGCATCACCGTTATCTTGTATCATAAATGAATGGTAAATGATAGGTACTTTCCCAAATTATCCAAAACAGGCAAGAGTTGTCCCATTGAAAGATAATTGAGAAATGTATACTAACTCATCTAACTTCTTATTTCGATCGATTTGACCTTCTTATCAAAAGCCAGTTTGTTTTTTTTAAAGAAAGATGTACAGTTGCTCCCAGCTGGAAGTAGGACGTTTTTATCCGAGAGATTTCCTGTAGATATATCCGCACGGTATATACAGAGCGGACCATTTAACTTGAAACAAATAAATATCTAACAAACTAAAAACCTTAGAAAATATGTTTTTTAAAAAAATATGTCAAATTAAAATTGTTAAGTTTAAATGGGGGAAAATATAGAACATACTAATTTTTGCGTCAAGCGCAAAAAAAATTTTTTTTATAAACTTGGATTACATTGAAATTAACACAAAGATGACCCTTAACCAAAAAAATAAGTAGCACCATCGTTTTTCCCTCTTTTAACCAAACAACTTTTCTTTGAACGTTTTTTGTCCAAACCTTTTACTTTTTCAATTATTTATATGTCTCAAGTTAAAAGGTCCAAAAAGTAAAAAGTTAATTATCCTCACTCACTCACTCACTCATTCACTCTCTGATCTCTGATCTATCAACGCAGAGCCTAAACCACAGCAGATAGGAACGTAAAATTTTGTAAGGATATATCAAATATACCACAACCCTCCACTAAGAAAGGATTTTTTCGAAAACCCTCTTTAAGTGGTAGAATTTATCTTTTATGTTTCTGGATAACCTACGTGACCATCGTCAAAAATGTCACCTACATGCTATGTAGAATATTACATAAACTGTGAATACCTCACTTTATAGAGTTGATGGAAATTGTCTATTCTACTCTCTTAATACGATAAATCGAGCTAAAGGGATTCGTACTCAAATTGTTCAGTATGTTATCGCCAATTGGAAGACGTTTCTAATATTGATGCATAATGAAGATTGAGATAATTATACTAATGAATTTATTTTATTCTCTGGAAGTGTTATTATCTAGTTCGTATGGAACAAGTTGTGAATTAGTGGCTGCAGGAGAGATATTCGCATTTAATTTCCAAGTTTTATTAGTGGCTGCAGGACACATATTCGCAATTCGCATTTAGTTTTTAAGTTTTTCGTAACTGTATTTTGTTTGCGTAGTTTGGTGTACAGGGTCCTGATCTTAAACTTCACACGGGAAATCATTATAATGTAATTAGAGAGTTCTATTGAGTGGTTTCTTCTGCTGCTGTAGAATCTCAAACTAAAAAAGAAAACGCTCGCTTTTTAGAAGAACTCAACTCACAAAAGCTTAAACAAAATATGTGTCAAAACAACTAGAGCATCATGGAGCTGTCGTTAAAAAGTAGGTATATACAAACAAAACTGGAGATTAATAGAGCTGCTGTTCAAAAATACACCCAAAAACAAACGAAAGAAGAATTGAACGAAGGGCACTTTCTTGGTTAATAAAGAAGAATTCTGGGTTTTGTTATGATCCACATATTGTATATGAACACGATCAACTCTAAAAATGGTTGTTTATCAGAGGCTTTTAAATGGAAGGAAGAGGCACCTACCATTTAGCGTAGTAAGGGAAAGGTGCAATTACCTCTATTTGAAAAACTCCATGAATCATTAAATAGCCTTATAATTGATGTTAACACAGAATTCAATAATTTTATAAAAAATAGTTACTTCAAACGTTCTATACTAGCTTGAAAGTTTCACAAACTCGACGAGAGGGGGAGAGCTCTTTCCTAAAATCGCGAATAAAATAATTGAAAAGTTCTCTTGAGCTGAATATTTGATTTCTTCTGATGCTGAAAAAGATGAACCAAAAAATATAACGTCCACCTCGCTTTTCTAAAAGTCCTTACTCCTAGAAGAATTCAACTCAAAAATTCTTAAACAAAATGTGTTAGTCAAAACATCCAGAGCATCATAGAGCAGCTGTTAAAAAGTATACAACAACAAAATCCGGATGTAGAGCGAACGAAGAGTACTTTCTTGGTTGAAAAAAGAATTCTGGGTTTTGTTAAGATTCACATATCCCAATCAAGATGATTTAACTATACAGGGTGGTTGAGATAAAGTGAACAGTGGATATATCTCCAAAAGTAAGAGTTTTAGAAAAAAACGTTTAAATAAAAATTATTTGGTTTTAAAGGGGCCTCAGAATGAGAATAGTTATTTTTCACCTGGAGGACTTCTTCGTGATCATTCTAACCCTAACTCAGTTTTTTCAAATGGAAACCCATATTTTTTTTATTTGAATCTGAATCCAGCAAAAAAAGAAGAAATTTTTAACTTTTGCTATATATTATAGCACCGCTTTTAGTTCTTTACTAGCCGTAGTAACGAACCGATATACATAGAAAAGCGCAATAGTGAGGCATATGTTTTATTTTATGAATTGGCAGGGAATTTTCCCATTTATGATATATATTTTTTTTCTTTTCTTTATAATTGTTCTTTATATTTTCGTAATTTATCTGCATTTATCTACATTTGTCTACATTTATCTACATTTATCTACATTTATCTACATTTATCAACATTTACCTTTTACAATTATATTTATTTGTTTAAATTTTATAAAAATATATAATATATTTGATATTCGTCTTATACTAAGCAATATTTAAAATATTTAAATTAATCCAACTTTTAACATTTATAATAGAAATATTTCGAAGTATGAATTTTGCTCCACAATAAGTCATGTGTAGATAATTATGGATTTTTCCTTACACAATAAAATGAAATAACTTCTCAAGAAGGGACGACGTTTTGTATTTTGAACTTCTCATAAAGTAAAAACCGAATGCTTCAAATAATAATGAGCCCTTGACTCATTGATATTTTTTTCCAAACAATTCTGAAGGACCAAATGAAATCGCAATATTTGTTTCAATATTAACAGATAACAGACTATAATATTTTGGACTGTCTAAGTTAATAAGTTTGTACAATGGAAGGGACTTATAATGATTAATAAATACCTCCTTTTACAACCAATCAAAAAACGGCATTTGGATTGCCTTGTCCCATAATATGGCGTTTTATCTAAAAAATGTCATCGATGACATTTTACAGCGACAGAAAGCTACTTGCATTTTATCAGCGAAAAAACATTATTATTATAGAATGCAAGTACCATCTTTCTCCTAACTTCTTTAATTTTCGTGTTTCTTGCAAAGATTTAGAGTTGTTTATTACTATTTCTAAAATTGTTGCTTTAAGGGCCACTTTTACAACCGTCAGTTCAAAACGTCGGATAACTATTTGTTAGAAAAGTTTAAAGCTGTGGAAATGTGGAATTCCATTTAATTGGAGGACAGTGATCCCAGGAATACCTGTTTTAACTGAGTGTTGTAAAAGCGGGCCTTATTCAACTCAAGTTTGGTTATTCCTTTGGTATCAAGTATTAAAAAGTTAAAAAAAAAATCCATTAAATTTTGAATTGATACTTTAATTTTCATGACTCTGCATTACTTTAAATATTTATAGTAATCTTTAGAAGTAATGTCAACATCATACATCTGTTTTTAACTTTGCTTTTATTTTTGGGTTTTTCGGTTTGCCTTATGTGTATTATGTCCTGATATACGACCAATAGTGAATTTTTAGCAAGATAATTTCTAACTTGGAACTAGAACACGTGAATTGCAACTGTTCTAAAAACAAAGTATCCCAATGCCCTTTGAACTCTTCAAACTATTTTATTTATGAAATTAAATGTTTTGTAAGTATCCATAAGATGTACAGAAACATAAATAAATATTAACCATTTAATTATATTTTTTCTTTTCGTTTAAATAACTAAGAAGTAAAGTGCAAAAAAATATTTACTTGTCAAAAGTGCGTCGGAACCCTACAAGATGGCGTTATTTTTGGAGTCCGAAAATGTTGTATTTCAGTTAGCTATTAGCGATTTTTTCATAACTTTGATTCTCTAGTCATTACCGGGACAACCAGACTTTCAACAAAAAGCAACAACATCCGAAACAAAATCAAGCTCTTGTTTATTTACCCCCGAAAACATAATCAATGTTTTTTCTTCAAAACGTCATTAAAATACAGCCTTCTGTGACGCATGACAAGACGTAAAAAGTAAGTTTTCATATTCGTACATTTCTAACGTAAGCCAAGTATACTTTGAACCTTCAAGGAGTAGAAAGGCGGAGTAGAAATTGCATATTTGATAACCCAATATACATTCATAACACGTTAAATTTAAAATTAATTTTTACATGATTATTTTATGTATTTCGTCGTTTGAAGAAAAAATAGCATGTTTTATTCGGAGCAAAAGAACTTCTTTTACTCCTAATAAAACAATATACCAATATGTAGATATATTTAAATAAAAACTATAGGCGTATTTTCGCAACTAAGGGCCGGTTTATTCATCTGTCCAGTAAAGTGTCAGTTATGCCCAGTTTCTCCAACATGTCTTTGGACGCAACTTCACCAAGCTCAGTCTCAAAACAGATGCTTCGCTCCCACTCACTTCTAATTGGCTGTTTCTAAAACCACGTGGGTCTTATACGCAACTTAAGATTTAGTTTGGTCTCAAGATATGGTGGAGAAACCGGGCGTTAGTTACTTGTTCAGTAAGGTTACAGGTCTCCTGTAAAAAATTTGGGTATATTCATTCTATTTTATGTCAGGTAACTACTGAACATTTAGCGACGAAAGAGACATGGCAACAATGTTTTTTTGGGCTTTTGGCATTATTTGCACTTCTATTTTGTTCTATTTTATGACGTATGAGTAAAAAACTATTTTTTTCTATAAAATATTTTGGCGAATGTGCGAATATGCGATTAGCGATTAATTTTTTTATAATTTCATATTTTGATATACAAAAGTCTTGTGGCTTCTTATCTCTGTTGGGGCAAACCAATCAAAAAGAGTATATCGTATATCTTAAATATTGGGCACTTTTGCTATTTTAATGATTAATGATTCTTTTGGCAATGCTTAATAGAACATGGTTAAATTCATGGTTTGAGCATTCGATTTTCGTTTACAATTTTTTGGTAATAAAAATTAGGCGTCTGAAAGTTCCCAAAGTGTTGCAGACTTTTGAAAGATTATTTCGGGGAATCAAAAATTTCTAAATATGATGGATTTAAAAAAAATATCGCGAAATTTAAAACCGGTAGTGTTGCAGAAGTTCCAGTAAGTATACCCTGGAAGGAAAAACTCCAGATCACCCCAATAATTTAAATTATCCCATTATTGAAACCAACTGAACTAAGACATCGAGGATTATATACAGGGCATCAATAATAATATATATTTTAATTTATAAAATTGAAAAATAAAGATACTTAAAAAAATCGATATTTTCTTCAAATTTTAGATTATAATCTTCTCGTTATCTCCTTACTGGGAGATCAAACTGATCAGTAAATTAAAGTATCCAGTAACCTACATTTACTGAAAGGTTGCTACTACTGAAAGGTGCATATACACTTACAGATGATATTCCTGTCAGTAACGCTAATGAACACTTTACTGAAAGGTGAATAAACCGGCCCTAAGTATTGTTACGAGTTGTTAGCAAATTCAGTAACTATGAGTAACAACTCTTATTCTGGCGAACAAAATTAGGCTCTAGTGACGTCACGAATGACGTCATGACCTTAAATACAGTTACTGAATTCATAACCACTGGAAGGAAGTACGTTAGGGATAGTTAGTGCTTGTTTATGCTAACTTCAGACTGCTTCTCTAAGGTGTCATTTTTGAAATAGCCCATTTTTACGATTAGTTTTTCGGGATTATTTTATTTTTAAACAAAATCGGGATTAACACCAGACCTACACAATAACGAAGCATCCTTATTTCTTCTAAATTTTTGGGAAATGTGAAATTTAAATAAAAGTGTTATTGAAGCACCCAATAAAAATGCGAAGTAAATGCAACAAATTAACAATTTTTTTTCGTTATTTAGATTTAGATTGAAATAACAAACTTTTGAGATATTTTATTTAGAATGGTGATAAATATTGATAAATTTAAATTATTAAAAATAAAGTATAGAGGAGAAAATAATCTAAGCATCTAAAAAATCTCTTATCATTTATTTGGTGTTTGGCAAAAAATATTGCCTTTTGACAGTTGCAGACCGATTACACCTTTCCCAACACTGTTTTCCATTTTTATCATCAAAAAGCAGGGGTTCACAACGCACCTAACTTATAAGACTAACCATGGTTTTTTTCGCGGTTTCAAAAGTAGTATCTTCAATGACGTCAGAAATTACTAACTACCGTTTTTACTGGCGAAATTTCAGCAATATAATAGTATATTAAGCAACGAGTTTCATAAGTCAAGTTTTTTAATGGAAGAGTGCAATAATTGACTTACGAACGAGTTGCTTATACTCCTTTTTTTATAATTTGCGCCAAATTACATAAATTTGTAAATTATTCGACGTACAAATATTTCTTTATTCTTTTGGCAGTTGGTAATAATGATGACAACAGAAAAGTCTTGACAATAACAGTTTAATCTAAAGTTTCACTTTTTACATTTCATGTTGCGATTATTAGTTTAAAACTAGTGAAACGTTATAGCAAGTATTTAAATCTTCAAATTTATTTACGATAATCAATCTTCGTAAGCGGGAAGCGGGTGCGGAAATGAGCGCGCTATGGCCCATTTCGACACCACTAGCGGTTTCGAAAGAGCTATACAGGATACAGGGTGAGTTTAAAGTAACGCATAAAAATCACAACAACCCTATTTTTAAAAATGGTGCTCGACGTGTCATATTGTTTTTAAAAAAACCTTATTTTTCGTCACTACCTTATCAAGAGTATTTTACCACGGTACCAAAAAGTTTAAACTAATGCCATCTAGATGTCATTAAAAAAATTATTAAATTTCACCTCAAAGGATAGTTTTAAGTAACGCATAAAATTCGTAACTACCTTAGTTTTTGAAATTTTAAAAAACGGTAAAAATCGTTTCGCACTGTTTTTGAAAAACTTTATTTTGAACTCAATAAAAAAAACTCGGTTGACGTGACTTTTGATGATATCGTTCTTAAGCCATAAAACAATACCTTATTACGACTGTTTTCTAATGGTACCTACCAAAAAGTTTATAGTAGCGTCATCTGGATGTATTTAAAAAAAATTATTAAATTTTCCCGTAAACGATAATTTAGTTTAAAGTAACGCATAAAATCATAACCACCTTATTTTTTTGAATTTTCAAAAATCGCAAAAGACATATCGCATTGTTTTTGAAAAATTTTATTAAGAAATCAATAAAAAAAAATTCTCGGTTGACATAACTTTACTTTAAATATTAAACTATACTTTAGGTGTTTATTAAATTTTTTAATGACATAGATCTAGAGATAGCGCTAGTATAAACTTTTTGGTACCGTTGTAAAACACTCTTAATAGGTATTGTTATATGATATAAAAACCATATCACTCCATTTAAGAAAAAATTGCTGACGTCGTAGTGACGTCATGTCAACCAAGAAATTTTTTTGTTGAGTTTAAAATAAAGTTTTTCAAAAACAATGCGACAGGTCTTTTACCGTTTTTTTTAAATTTCAAAAAATAAGATAGTTATGAATTTTATGTGTTACTTAAAACTATCCTTTAAGATGAAATTTAATATTTTTTTAATGACATCTAGATGGCATTAGTATACATTTTTTGGTATTGTTGTAAAGCACTCTTAATACGGTCTTTATGATATAAAAACCATATCAAAACATTAAAAAAAATGATGACGTCATATTGACGTCATGACAACTGAATTTTTTTTTTCTTGAATTTAAAATAAAGTTTTTTAAAAACAATGCGACAAGTCTTTTATCGTTTTTGAAAATTTCAAAAAATAAGGTAGTTATAATTTTTATGCGTTACTTTAAACTCACCTTGTATATTATAGACGCAAATTATAAAAAATACATTTATGTGTCTATAAGAGGCTTCTTCCTTAAAAACTTTTTTTATTTAAAACAAATCTACAATTAGATGCGTACAAACTCACTTTTTTGGTTGTTGAAAGATACCTACCTGTCAATTTACACACAAAATACATTATTGGGAATTTTAACTACGTATAGTTGGCACTATAAATGGAGGATGTTCGGTACTTATCAGTGTCAAAAATTGTGTTTAAAGTGCATTCTTGTACCTTTTATAACTACACATTCCACAAAACTCAAATAGATTTCTTATTTAAAGCTTTAGTAAAGCTCAAAAAAATGTCCTAATGCGTTAAATCAAAAGAGGAACTACCGAATATTGAAGTTCATATTTTTGGCATCAGAGGACGAGCGAAATCTAAAAATTCCAATACCCAACTAGAGAATATTAATAAAGGTAAAATTAAATTATAGTATAAATAAGTAATCCCTCTTTAACTTTACTCCCATGTGATATTATACATGCTAAATCAAATATTGAATTTATAAAATATGAAATTTGTATTTGTGCCTTATCGACAGTTTATTGGAGAAAGACCCTATTTGTGTCATATACAGTTTATTGAAATGTTTCAATGATTAGGTACTTATTCAAAAATTATTTCTTTGAAAAAAAAATTATGTTCTTAAATTTCCTAAAACCTATTATATATTATATTACCATATTTTCTGAATTAATTTTATTTGACACGTATTTAAAATTAACTTTTTTTTGTATAAAATTAGCTTAAAAAGGTTTTTCGACATTAAAATGCACAATGTGTATCAGATAACATGAAATAAAAATCCACCTGGCCATGTTCATAAAACATGGATTCATCAAATGTCTGTTCTGCGATGTATAAAAATTTAGCGGATGAATATGATACGCAAATAGAGCGTGATTACTTAATTGTAAATACTATGTATGAATATTGATGCAAATGCCTGTTCCAATCCATAAGGATTTAAAACCATGATAGGTAGATATTTAATATTTTAACTATGGTAATAAATCGTGTAATGTGAACCTAAAAGGATAATTAATTATCTAAGAGGGGTTATTCTTGTTTGTCTTAAGGACTTATGTACCCCATTTAAAGTTTGGTCGATATATGAATATTTTAGCTCATACAAAAAGGCTAGTTTTGAACTTAAATTATATTAAAGATACGTTTCGGACTTAATAGATTAATTGCAGCAATGCGAAGTTACCTAATTTAATTTAAACCGAGGCTGAGGTTTAAAAATGCTTTATATAAAATCATTTAATTAATAAATTTTGACTTAAAAATCTACATTACGTTATACATATAAGGCTTTAGGGCTTTTAAGCTGTCCTATTTTTTATTTTAATATTTTATTTTTATCCAACAATCCTAAAGCGAAATGAGAAGGATAAAATATAAAAAATATACGGTGATATACCAACTTTAACTATCAAATCATTTTTAATTTTAAATGCAATAAAGTTTATCTTTTAAAGCAGGACAATTTTTCTTTACTTTTAAATATAATTGTAAAAAGATGACTTTAAATGAATTAAAAACATTTTAAAATGTTTATAGTTTCTACAGATTAAGGTTAAATAGTTATTATAACTTTTTAAACATGTTTGATCGGTATTTTTAAAAGTGTATGGTAGTATACAGAGCATAATAGCGTTTTTTCTTCAAACGTCATTAAAGTATAGTATTCTGTGACATTTGACAGGCTTTAAAATGTCAGTTTTTATGTTCGTTGATTCTATGGTCACTTTGTACTGCTTAGGAGTAGAAATAACTACTTATTTGCACTGACAAGGCATAAAAGGGTGGATTAGAAATTAATTTTAGGCAACCCAATATACACTAATATTGTATTGTGAGTTGTATGTAAATTGAAGGTCAAATTTTAAAATAATTTATTATAGAGGGTGGAAATGAAAACCGGGTCACCTCGATAACTTTTTTATTTATGAATAAAAATTTTTGAAATTTAGCTATGTTCTATGGTTCAAAAAAAAATTTTATGTGCATTTTTTATTTTCGAAATCACTTACGGTTTCACCGGAAACACCATGAACTTTGTTTTTTTAAATGTAACATCCAATATTTTTATTCATGGCTTAAAATACTTTTAAAAAAGAAGTATTTTTGAGTTAATAGTTTTTATTTTTTTTGTAAAAAAAATTTTTTTCAAAAAAAAAAAAAGGTTTTCGAAGTCGGTGAAAAGTACCAAAACTAATTCTAAATAATTCAAATACCTAAATAAAATTGTAATTTGAAAAAAAATTTAAGTGGTTTTTGAACTATTAATTTTTAAACTTAGTTAATGAAGATTTTATCAAATATCTCACTTTTTTTAAATGCAATGATGCCGGGTCATTCGACTTTTTAAAAAGAGGATTTTATATCGATTATTTTGGTACCCCATATGTAGGGTGCAATCAATTTACTTGTCCCAGTTTATCATATTTTTTGTACTCGGGATTTTTCAAAATTAAAAAAAAATTAAAAATGTATCACAAACACATACCCCAAAAATCGTTCGCATAGCGGAGTTTATAAAATTTATAAAAAACTAATAAACTAATTGAAATATTTGTTTCCAACGCTAGCAATAAGTTAAGGTATAAACGAAGAGTTTGCAGTTTGTTTTTTTTTTGCTTTAGGTATGTTTTTAAATTAGAACACAACGCGTCAAATACCATTCGTCTATTTCTAAGGTCCTCGAGGTGCGCTCTATGTAAAGGAAGCAATGTATTTAAATGCATGCGGGTATAATAATTGATGTTAAAGGTATTATTTTCTTTTAATTTTTAAAGAAAAAACGTAAAACATCACTTTTTACAGCATCCCAAAAATTTCTTAAAATTTTACTTAATTTTTGGGATGCTGTAAATAGTTTAAAAATATATTTAAAACAAAAAAACGCAACATCAAAGTCTTCGTTTATATTTTAACTTATTTCTAGAGTTGGAAAAATATATTATTTCAATTATTTTTTTAGAATGTTTCAAAACGCCGCTAAGCGAACATTTTTTGTAAAGAGCCCGTTTTACTGCTGCCGTATGATTATTTGGTTTGACTTACCAAAACAAAAAAAGAAGAAATTGGTAGCCACAAGACTCTTATGTGTACCAAGAAAAGAAATTTTGAAATAGCTTCAATGGAAAAAAATATGACCAAAACCACAAAATCAAGCGAATTTCAAAATCAAGCGCTCAAATTTGTCGACTATCCTCTTAAATTTTGTTTTTAAAGCTTGTGGGGTATCCACAAGGAGTTTGGTCTTATTTAGACCAAATATACATCTGACAAATTATTATTATAATAGCCCTATAGCAAGAATGGTTAGAATAGCTAATGCTGTCAAGAATAACGTTCATTTAAGTCAATTTAAGCATAATTTGGCGAATATATGCATTGAGGACTATTTGTAAATATGTATTGCGCTACATTGTTATAAAAAATGCTACCTATATTTTTGTTTTTTGGTACATATTTCTTTTCTTGTATATCTACTAAAACTTATAGATGTTAATTTCTGCACTTTTGCTGTTAAGTTATTATTTTGACAACATGTAAAATTATTATTATTATTATGTATCCTTTTGGAGGTCATTGGTCATTCCCGTTGATGGATTAATAAATAAATAAATAAAAGTTTTTGCAATGCTCCAAATATTTCTTAAAATTTGTCCTAATTTCTAGAATCATGAAAAAAGAATATTTACCAGCATGCTAATCTTATTGTTTGTGCGTAGTGGACAATAAATCAATATTTTATTCAAGTAATTCGATTAATTATTAATCTGAAATTTAATCCTATTTAATTTAACCATAATTTTTGGTATAAAGTATAAATAAAATAAATAAATCCTTATTTAAAATTTTATTACCAATTAATCCTACAACAGCCATAATTTAAAGTAAATACAAAATTAATATTTAATTACGTTGACGTACTCTTTAATATTTGAGAATTAAAGCTGGGTTACAAAAATCCGACGTCAACTTCAATACCGTATTACTGGATCACAAATTCGTTGCTTCTTAAATACTTAAAGAAAAAAAGTAATTTATAAAGTAAACAAAATCACTTTTGTCTCAAAATTATTTTAGATTATCAAACTCCTGCCGATATTTAAATTTTTGTTAATTCATTTATTAATTGGGGTTAATAAAATTAAAGTATCTAGAATGGTGTGGCGGTAGTGTGCTCGGTTATCATTCGGTAGGTCCAGGGCTGGGATTACGCCGAGTCGACAAGCGGTCGTTGTCGCTTTCTTAGCGACTTTTCCAGGCGTTATCCAAAAGTGGTATTAATACGTGCGGTCGCTATCGCTGTCACCCCTCACCGCATTACGTCCTGGTCGACTGGAAAGAAAGCGACCGCCTAGAAAGAAGCAGTCGCTATGAACCTGTTTTATTAGCAAAATAAACATAATTAAAGAAGTTTCATCCATAAGTTTAACAATAACAAGCTCTCGTATAGTTTTCTTATTTCATCGAAAATATATTTTTTTAGAAATTGATCATCATAATCCTGTTGAAAAAAAAACTATGATATTTAAATTAATTTTAGGTTTATCTCCGCTTTACTTTTCTGGAATTGCATTTAACATTACTTTTTTGCATCATCTTAATGAATATAATATTTAACAAAATAAAATTATATTGTATTAAAAATTCAAAATATTAATAATGAAGTAATGTAAACCCAAAGATTTCTAATCTATACTATCTAGATACCTGACGATCATTTAAACGCTGGCGCTGCTCAGAAGTTGGTCACAAAATTTGCGCCTACTGGGAACAATCGAGACCCCCTAACTATTCGGAATGATTCGGAAACCAACGAGTGGTTGAGCGGAAAATTTAAAATAAGCCAATCGTGTTACAATTGAATTTGACTAGTAAGGTCTTTTCCTAAAAGAGATAGTAATATTATATTGTACATTTATTTTTGCCATTTGGGGAAACCTTAAAAATAAATTTAAGAACAATTTTTAGGTTAGAAATTTATTATTGTACTCACTTAAGGATAGTTTTCCAAACCGACTCTGATGTAACTACGCAATGTGCAGTTCCAGTGTAGTTGCCCTTTGTGTAAACCAAGTAAGTTAACCATAATTTTAATACGAATTAGCACGAGCAGTCACGATCACACGTCGTACGTTGCGAATTGCAGAGTTGCCAAGTATATGGAATAGCTTTCTCGATAAAGCGACCCAGCTCTAAACGACCCGCCGGCGTCATACCAAAACAACATTAAAGGTCGACAACGAGCGGTCGCTTTCTTTAGCGATAGCGACTGCCGATGCAATTTGGCGTAATCCCAGCCCAGGATGTTACCTTGTACAGGGTGAACTAAAATAATTGTGGTTTGATATAGGCAACCAAATCAAATTGCGTAAGTAACAAATATTTTTTTCAAAATGAATATTGGGAATTTCGACTACGTATAGATGGCGCTGTTTTGACATACATTTTGTAAAAAAAATGGAGGAATAGGTTAGGAATAACTTTTCCGAAAATGAGTTTTATCGCTCATTTCTCTGTCAAATTACATCCAAATTAATTGACAATGGTATCATCATTTCAAGAGTGATACAACGGTATTAAATTCATAGTTAGTATGTATACAGGGTGTTTACGGTTCACCCGTTAATCTTTGAAGAGGTGATACTAGAGGTGAATATAAGTAGAATGACAAAAAATCATCTTAGTAAAACTTTCTTAATAAGAGAGTTACAGCTCTTTGAAGATGTTGCCAAAAAGTATATTTTTACGCTACTATTTCCAAGCAGTTTACATTACACTATTCAAATTTGGTACAGATCTTTATAAAGTTTAGATCTATTATTATCAGTTTTTGAGATTTTTTGGTAGCCTCTAAAGGCTTATTTTTAGTAGGGTTGAAGATAAACATTGTCTAAACTTTGCAGAGGTTAAATATCAAAGCTTTATTCTTACAAAATAATTTTTTTAACTTTATTTTAGACAAAAAAGGTCCTCTTATTCTAACTCGCTAGGATGCACCGTTTGCCCAAAAAACGCATTAAAATTTTCCGTCACGGACGACCAAAACGCTAATCGGAATACTTTGCTTAGCAACATGCAGCAAACTAGCAGCGTTGCTAAGCTCGGAATTTCCGTAAACACCCTGTATAATTAGGGAGATATTCATAATAAAGTAAGTTCAAAACTGCTTACTTTCGAACCCCTTTTAAGACGGATTTTAAAAACATTACAAAATAATAACTACAGGATGAGCTAAAATGATTGTGGTCAATTCAAATTTCTCGCCTAAAAATCTGGGAAATTTGTAGGCTTCAAGTTCATAGTAACACAAAATCATGTCAAAATCAAGACAAAGTAACTAGACTTCACAAAAGCAGAGGCGCAGGTGTAATTTTTACCGTTGTGTCAAAACTTCAGATTTTTGAATTTCGTTATTGTGCCTTCTATTTCATAAACGCCAGTTTTTATCAAAATTAATTTGCGTAAATCTTTGTTTTGTGTTAGCATCCACCTCGAAAATGAAGTAAAACATTTTCAATATTTGACATTTGCTGTGAAATTAGAGATTTTGGAAATTTTTTTGCTATGCTATTGGATTACTAGGTGATTTTCTTTTTAAGATTTTAGTTGTACCAACCTGCGTATTTGGTTGCCTTGATATGAAACCACAATCATTTTAGCTCACCCTGTATACCACTAAATAGTACACTCAAAGACAAATAAAAGGGTTTATAACACAAAGTTAGTCCGTTAGACTTAACCTATAAAACTTCAAAACAAAAAATGCCCTCTTTCGACATAAACTAAAAAATGCATTATTAATTTACACAAGAACTCTTTCTTTCCCTAGCTAATAGCACCGTCTGAAAGACAATTAAAATACGAATCCGAGGGTATGTAACTCATGGTTAGTCCGTGCGGTTTTTATGATGAAATTTGCAATAAAAATTTTAATTCAAACCTGCTTTACTCTTTTTCACGCTTTAATTAAATACGTCATAAAACGAGTTTTTGGACTTGAATAAAAACGTTATCAACATCGCCTGAAATACAGTTACAATACGAATACCCATAGTTAGTCCGAGCGGTTTTAATGATGAAATTTGAAATTAAAAGCGGTTCATTACTCTTTAATTAAATGGGTCTTAAAACAAGATTTCGGGCTTCCATAAAAAAGTAATTACCACCATCTGAAAGATAATTAAAACTTAAAAGTTGATTTATAAGTACCCGCACATAAATAGGTTTTTATTCATTAGACTCATTCTAGCTTTTCAAATGACCACCAGAGATCGTATCTGATATATTACATCGCGAATAATAATCATAAAAAATCAAGAATTCTAAGCAAATAAACATCAAAAACTTGGAATTACTAATTCGACAAAAAATGTAATATGTTGAAATTGGTGACCTTCATTTTCCAGGCAGATGCTATCACAATACAAGGTTTACCCAAAGTAGTCTTGATAAAAACTGATGTTTATGAAACAGAAGGCATAATAAATAAATACAAAAATCGCGTTTGTGTAGTCTAGTTACTTTCTATCGTTAAGGCTGTTTGATACGTAATTTAACGAAATATTTGTCGTGAAGTTTATCATTTAGCTCTCTATTGTTGTAATTCGTAGTAAGGATCATTGAGTGATAAAATGTGTATGTGTCATAGGCAAATGGTTATTTCAGGCAAATAGCTTTAATTGCTATTTGGCTCTACTTATATTTAACTAGGCAAATAGTATTAGATTTGTGAATCCACGTTTGGTTTACTTAAGACTTTATCCACACCTCAAGTTTTAAATATCAAAACTTATTCTAAAAACAAAATTTGCTGGTGACGCTCTACTTTATGTATGTCGATTCGATTGAAGAATTTTTTTAATAAAATTGATGAAAATCGTAAGGTAAGGAGACATGGGGTAGGAATAAAGTGCTTCATAACATGAACATGAAATATACCATTCCAAGTCAATTACCATTTGCCTTCGACATTATTGTGTATTGTAGGTAATGTAGGCTAATACCATGTACCTAATTAATTAATTTATTGAAAGTACATACCAAATTTATACAAGGTGTACAAAAAGTTCGGAAACGCCCATTTATTTTTGAAATGAAGCATTTTTGAGACACGTTTCAAATAAAATCTTAACCATTGTAAGTGACGCACTATTTGGGAATATTTCCATGACCTTAACCAGCAGGTTAAAGGTCATGCGATAATCACTTAACTTTTTTTTAAAAAGAAACCATCTATTTTTATTGCATAATATTATATCTTGGTTTCAGAGGTTTATGCAATACATTTTGTTATTTTGCTTAAGTAAATATTTGAAATTTACAAGGCTTTAAATTTTCAATACCTAGAGTTTATTTATAATTTTAAAAATCTTAAGCAATTTCTCCAGATTATATTATACATATGTCCAGAAATTAGGCGGCAAAATTTTAGAAGGCGATTCTACAACTGATTTTAAGAAAAAAACTTACAATGAACATATGTCCGGTTTCGCCTCCTAAGAGAGCTACAGCCCTTTAAATATTGTCGGTACAAAGGGCGATTAGGCCTATATTTAAAGAAAATATTAAAGCTAATTAAATAGGTACATTTCATAAATTAACTAATAATAAAAGTCGAGTATTGTAGAACAAAAATAACGAAATATTCTATGGTAAAATATGATTGGAATTCAGCTTCGGGAATGGTTAAGTGTATTTTTTTCGAAAAGGGTGCATTCTATCGAGCTGTTATAAATTAAATAAACAATAATATTATGAAAAAAAATATTCGGTTAGGTTAACCATAAAAAAGTTAAGCCTACTTTTAAATTTAACCCTTCTGAAAACTACCCTTTTGGAGCGTTAAAAAATCTGAAAAAATCATAAAATTACATCTTCAGTGTATTATGATTCACACCAAATTTTAAATCTCTACTACAATCGGTTTTCAAATAAATGACGACAAATCTACTTTTGGATACAATATTCCAAGGGATGCACCGCCCTTAGGAAGTGAAATCGGACAAATATTTATCGGAAGTTTTTTCTTAAAATTAGTTGTAGAGTCGCCTCCTAGAATTTTGTCGTTTAATTTCTGGACACCCTGTATAGTTCACTGGATTCAAAATAAATAATTTATTAATAAATTTCCAAAAATTCACTTTTATTGCCATTTCAATGATTTCACTAAAAAATATGTTTACTTATTTTCTTTAAGTAACTGTTATTAAAACAAAATTCTTTGAAATAAAATTATTAATTGGTAAAAATTATTATTGGTATCAAGATGTTTACTGTTTACTAAATGTATTCCTACGAACGTATGGGATTTCTTATAAAATATTAATAAGCTACAAAAGTAATTTACACAGAATAGTATTAATTTGCAAAAGTTACTGATGTAACAAGATATTTTACGCAAAAAGGATGTCTTGCCAATTTTAAATCTTGGGGAAAATGCTGAACCTTACTTAATACATAATGAAACAATAAAATTCGGTTAAGGTCTTAGAGAAAGAAATGTTCAAAAAGCAGCTTTTTTAGAGTATTTAGAGTCGACAAGTTTTACGCGTTGGTGGAACTTTAAATAAAAATAATAAAATAAGTACTTTCATATCTATTTTTTATTTTTATTTTTACACTTAAAATACATACCGTGCGGACATAAAGTAAATCCCCCCCTGCTAACTTTTGAACGGTTATGTTTTTGATTCTGAAAATTTGTCTACGGAGGAATCTAATTGCGCACTTTCTAATAAATATCTTGCAATTAAGTTAATAATATTAAATTTACACAAAATTATGTTTAATAATAAGTTCGTTAATTTTGCTGATTAACATAACCACCTTCCACGTTTTGACAGTAATAAAATCTAGAGGAAATCTCTTGGATAAAAATTTTGTTTAAATTTAATGTTATTAACTTAATCGCAAAAAAATCATTTAAAATAAGGAAGTTTGGGCACTTGGGTCCAACTTCTGGTGTAAATGAAGTTGCATAAAAATGCGATTTTCAAATGGGCGTAATTCCGAAAGTATTAATCGTAGACCAAATTATGCTAGGTCAATTTAATGGTATTTTTATGGAGAACACGAAAATGCAAAAATATACTGGGTGTTCCATTTAAAATAAGAAAGTTGCCATCCACTTCTGGTATAACCGGAAGTTCCACAAGATCAAAAATACCTTTATTAGAAAGTTCGCAATTAGATTCCTCAGTAAACAAATTTTCAGAATCAAAAGCATAACCGTTCAAAAGTTAGCAGGGGGGGATTTACTTTATGTGCGCACTGTATAAATTCTAATTTTCCCAAAACAATTCTGCCTCATATAGGGTATCAAAAATTTAAGAGGTAATTTGTTGGGTCATTTTATTAAAATTTATAACTTTGATGATTTTTTGAAATTTTCTTCATTTCAATCAAAACGATTTTCAAAAAATGCAATATTTTTATTACATAAATAGTAGACTATACAGATGTTTCCATGGATACTATACTTTGTTGTTACTTGCTACCATGGATGTAATTCGTTATATTTTGACCTAGTTTAGAAAAATCAAGCATATGTGCAGTTTGCTTTGTGAAACTGTGCAGTGCCGGTCTTAAAAATACAATAATAGTTATTTATGTGATAACTGCAAAAAATAATGTATTAGCCATGAGGTATCGCACTGAGCCAAAGGCAAGGAGCAAAATAAATTGAATGAATACCGAATACAATTATCGCACGTGTTTCTACTTTGATTTTTGACCTAAAAGTAGGAAAAAAAATCGTACGATCGTGTTAAAAGTCGCTATTATGACACTCCTGTCAAAAGTTAATAGTGTCACATTCTTGCACTAGCGTTAAAAGTAAATCATGCGATTTATTTTTATCACTGGTGTCAAAAGTATGTAGCAAAACCGTGGCTACTATGTAAGAAACTATTAATATTTTCATAAATTTGATTAATTTTATTTGAAAAACTCTCATTTTGATTTGTATGATTTGCTTGTATTATTAAAATGGAATGCATTTTTAACACTAGCCTCTTAAATAAATCACACTAATAATAACATTGCTCAATAAATAATTTAATGTAAAAAAGGTAGGTATGTTTAATCACAAAAATGGAAAAAAATATTTAATAACTAATAAAATTAATAAATAATAAATAATTAATAATTATTATTTCTACATAAAGTTTGAAAACATAAAATTCTTCTAAATGGTAGCGTAATTAATTTAGCTTATACAGGGTGTTGCAAAATTCAACCAACCACGCTTAACTGGAGATAGTGCACCAAAAAAATATAACCAAATTTATTTCTGTAAAAAAATGCACCCCTGAAGAGTTACATATAAGCCTCCAAAGTTGATTTTTTTAAATAGTTTTTTTTTTATTGCAGGCAAAGCAGTAAATATTTTTTAATGAAATTTTGTATACGTACATTTGAATACTAAATGCTCAATTGGAAAAAATTTGGTTAATCCTTAGACTTTTGTAAATAGTGTTTGAGGGAAGTTGATGACATAAAACAGTCAATAACTTTCTAGGTTTTTAAAAATGTTATTTAAAAATTATTTGCTTTTGTAGAGAAATTTAATTTAAAGTTTTTTTAGCTCTTGTAAATTTTACGTAGGTTGAGCTGATTTGAATAAATTTAAAAAAATAATTTGGAAAACGAAAAAAATTTAGTCGGTTCCATGGCAACAAGCTACAATTTCAACATAAACTGATAACTTTGAAATAAAATTACTTAATTTTAATATTTAAATTCGTGTTTAGAGAATATGGTAATTAGCAATTAATATCGAGTAAATTCAATGTGTTTTTGAGCTTAAAAATTATATATTCTTTTATTAGGAGTAAAAGATACATGTGAGTCACAAAATCTTCTTTTACTCCAAATAAAACATGCTACGTTTAAGCTCATTTACTCGATATTAATTGCTAATTTCCATTATCTCTAAACCCGAGTTTAATTATTAAAATTAAATAATTTTATTTCAAAGTTATCAGTTTATGTTGAAATTGTAGCTTGTTGCAATGGAAACGACTAAATTTTTACCGTTTTCAATTTATTTTTGTAAAACCAAGTATAAAAATTAATCTTAGGTACATTTAGTCTGTAGCCTCGCTGCTTGCACATCGCCAAAGATGCTCGCATGTGCATTCATGCAGTAGCTGGGCTTCTCGCCAGACTTTGCGCTTCTATCTGCGCTGCATCGATCATCGCCAAACCTCTTCAAACTAGCGCTGTGATTGGTTCACTGGACCTCGCTCTCACTCTCTATATCATACTGAACTGTACTGTTTTATTCGAGAAGCAAACGACCTTTGGAAGATCACAGTTGTAGCATAAATGTGCATGGCAAGCAGACTAGCGATGTTCTGGCAGCGAGCAAATTTGGCGATGTGCAAACAGCGTGCTTCCAGGCTGCATGTTAAATGTACCTTTAGTTTAGTTAACCTAGAGTTTATCTATTAATTATAATACTGGACCTAAGGAACAATCTTCTAAAAGTTCACCAAGTAATAAGGAGAAGATTGGATTCATGTATCCATGTATCCTAGCAAAAGGTTGTTATTTTGAACATTCCTTGTAAAATGTGTGTAAATTAAAATTTTGTATTTATTAAAAATTTTCGGAAAATCACTAGGAGTATAAATTATCATGAAATGGACCATATTTTTGATATTTATTTAAGTAACATCCTGTAGGTATTAACAATGATTATGTTTTGTTACTTTATAAAATTCTTTTTTAATCAGTGTTACATCTTAATTAAATGTCATTTTGAAATGATAGTATTAATAATTCTGCAGGGTGAGCTAAAATGATTGTGGTTTGATATGTAAGTAACCAACCTAGTAATCCAATGGCGCAGTAAATATTTTTTCTAAAATGAATACAATAATTATAACAAATCAATAATTCTAAGTAAATATACAAATTTAAGCCATTTCTTAAGGTTTGTGGTTTTAAAAATAAAAAAACGACTAATTTCACAACTAATATCAAATGTTGAAAATGTTGGTCCTTGAAAATAATCCTGATAAACTGATGATGAAACAGAAGGGACAATAACTAAATTCAAAAATCCGAAGAATTGATAAATTGTAAAAATTTCACCTACGCCCTACGCCTTTGCTTTTGTGTATTTTAGTTACTTTGTTATAAATTGACATGATTTTGTGTTACTATGAACATGAAGCGAACAAATTTTCTACATTTTTAGGCGGGAAACTTGAATTGACCACAATCATTTTAGCACACCCTGTACTTGAATTTATTCGTTCTTTGGGATTCTTATATACCGGGTGTAATCGAAACGTGCATGTATTGAGAAAAGCGCCCCCTTACGGCGTTTTGGTGCAAAACAAACAGAGAATCAAAATAAATCAACTTGAAAGTCGCTATCGTATCATATGATAGCACTTTCGCGGTGACTATCATAACAGTGCTGTCATGATAGATGATAGTACTATCAGCGTGAAAATGATGATTGATAGTCACCGCGAAAGTGGTATCTTATGATACGATATGATACGATAGCGACTTTCAAGTTGTCTACACTGCGACAGCTCTCGTGATAGTTCCTCTCACGATAGGAACTATCACATCAACTATCACCGTGAAATCAAGGCTTTAGGCCCCCTGCACAGTAGAGTCAAAATGACACGCGGTAGAATATGTTCGCGCGTCTTTGCTGTACATTGTGCCCTATTGACATCTGCACGCTTGCGTTAAGTTGACGCGATATTTCGGTTTAGTAATATACAGGGTGTCCCGAAATTAAGTGGCCAAACTTAAGGAGGCGATTCTACAACTAATTTTAAGAAAAAAACTTCCTATAAACATGTGTCCGATTTCGCTTCCTAAGAGAAAAAATTTTAAAAAATTTCAGAGCTTTCAAAAAATCTGAAAAAAATTGAGAAATTATATCTTAAACGTATTAGTCTTCACACCAAATTTCAAATCTTTATTACCAACCGTTTTCAAATAAATGACAAAAAACCTAGTTTTAGTCACAATAGTTAAAGGGCTGTAGCTCCCTTAGGAAGCGAAATCGGACTCATGTTTATAGGAAGTTTTTTTCTTAAAATTAGTTGTAGAATCGCCTCCTAAAGTTTGGCCGCTTAATTTCGGGACACCCTGTATAATATTATCTACAGCAAAGACGCGCGAACATTTGCCGCGCGTCATTTTGACTCTAGTGTGCAGGGGGGCTTAAACCAGCGAATATTTTTTTGCTTTAAAAGAAACGGAAAAGACAGCATAACTAAGCATAATTAAAACTAAGGTTGCTTGCGGTTGGAGTATAAGCCGACTGCAAAATGTGGGGAAGGAAAAAACACTCAAAAAATATTTCCTTTAAAATATAACAAGTAACTTTACTTTTTCCATGGAGGCAGAAATACCATCCTGTTTCAACAAATGCTTTTTAATTATAGATTTTTTTGCGGTGTCTTTCATTCTTTTGGGATTTCAACTAATAAAACTTACAGTGAAACAGAAGCAATAGAAAGAAGTTTTATTTAAAGCAGTTAGTGTACCAACAATCAATCCAAAAATTAAATTAAATCTTATGCTTGAAACTTTTTTTATCGTTTTTAATCTACGCTTTGCGCTTTTTTACCTCTCAAGACTCTCAAGGAAATTAATAAAATTGTACGGATGACTTGAAAGTAACACATAAGAATCATAACTACCTTAATTTTTTGTAATTTTTAAAAACGGTAAAAGACGTGTCGCATTCTTTTTAAAAAATTTTATTTTGAAACAACATCAAAATTTTTCGGTTGGCATCTCGTCACTACTACTTCATAACTTTTTTTAATGGATTGATATGGTTTTCATTTCATAATACAATAGCTTATTAAGAGCATTTTAAAACTGTACCAAAAAGTTTATTCTAATGCCATCTAGATGTCATTAAAAAATTATAAAATTTCTCCTTTAAGGGTAGTTTTAAGTAACGTATAAAATCATAACTACCTTACTTTTTTGGAATTTGAAAAAATGATAAGAATCACTTTTGAGTTTTTGTTAACTTCGGTTGAGAAAAAAAATCGTCTTTAATTTTGAAAAAAAATTAACAAAGTATCACAAACATAATCTTCTAAAATTGTTTTATATTATGAATAAAAAAAATGGCGAGTTGCATTTAAGAAAACTAATTTGATGTTATTTCCGGTAAGAAAATTATAGAAATAACCCTTGTTTCGCTTACACCCTTTGTATGTTTTATTTATGCGATTTGGAATAATATTTCTAAACTTTGAATAAAAAACCAAAATTTCATTCACTCACAGCCAACTGTGGTTTAATAAAGTTAAATCATGTTTATTTCCTTAATATTCTAACTACATGAAACTAGTCTAACTATTAACAAGATAATTTAACTTTGTCTACTTATCTTAAACAATACACCTACCTAAACAGTATACAGGGTGTTTCTAAGCAAGTTAAGGAGTTTAGAAACATCTCGTATAATTATATGTAACTCTATAGGGCGCGTTCCAGTAATGAACACTAAAGCCCACGACGACCGCAAAATCGTTCTACATAAGACCGCAACTTTTTCTTTCGTGCATCGATGGCGACCGCAAAAAGCTCACAACGACCGTATTTATTCGTGGGTTTCCGTGGTTGTTTGTTGAATGGTGACCTTTTGAGGTAGTGGAACGGGAAAATTTTGCGGTCGTGGTCGTGGGCTTTAGTGTTCATTACTGGAACGCGCCCATATTTGTACTACTTTTTCTAACTTAAGCCACTGATTAAGCTTAAATATTTATGCTTAGGGAGTACCTCAATTTAAAACAAAATATTGGCATTAATATTTTGATAAATTTGTTATGGAAGCCTATTGAATTTTAGAAAAAGTAAACTAAAAAATTAATATCAACGTAGATTATGATTTTTGAAGTCATTTTGATAGCTTTATTTGACGTCAAATTATTCCAGTTTTGCAGGGTACATCGACGCGAGCTTACTCGAGGGCAACAAACGATTTTCTTTTTCAGTTTTTTTTCTAAAATTCGAAACGGTGCTCCCAAATGAAAACTATATAATAATAAAGTGTTACATAAGTAAATTTGCTTATTTACTACCTTGATCAAAAAGTTCTCGGAATTTATTCAGGAAAATAAAAATACAAGATTATACATCAAAATCGATATTGTCCCCTTCAAAGTACTCCCCATCGACTGCAACGGACTTATGCCAGCGCTTGATCCAATCCTCGAAACATTTTTTATATTCGGTTTGCGGTATGGCCATGGGAACCATTTTCGATTTTGTCATGATCTCATCAGGGGTGCTAAAACGCGTTCCGCGGAGCGGTTTTTTAAGTCGACCGAATAGGAAATAGTCGCAGGGAGCCAAATCAGGTGAAATCGGTGGTTGTTGACTGGTATTCGTTTCGTTTTTAGCCAAATGTTCACGGATAACGATGGCATTGTGCGACGGTGCGTTATCGTGGTGCAAGATCCATAAGTTGTTTGCCCATAAATCCGGTCTTTTTTGGCGAATTGCTTCACGCAAACGTCTCATATCGCCCAAATCGGTCGAGGTAGTATTTCGTCCTGTGAGCCGATAATGACCTAAAAATTTACAACTGGGACAATATTGAACTAATTGAAAATGAAAACTATATTATTACCAGAATTAAAGAGCATTAAATTTTGCGTCAGATGAGTATCCAACAATTTAAATGATGTTTAGATGGTCGATATCGATGTTCGAAATACCACCATCAAAGTTTGACAAACTTAAGGTGATTTATTGAAAAACCGATGTTTTTATCTTTCCCGGTTTTCGAATTGGAAACAAAAAAAAATATTTAAATACCGAACTTAAGTAAGACTTGTACTCTTATATACAATTATTGTTTTTCATGTATCTAGATTTATATAAGCGTAGTTTTGCAAAAATTAAAATATAAATATAGAAGTTTTTCTTGGAAAATTACACAAATATAGTTGTAGATACATAAATAACAAAAATTGCAAATGAATGTAAAATTCTTAGTTTAGTTTGGTATTTCTTTATTTATTTGATTTTTCAATTCGAAACAGTTTAAAAAATTCATGGAAGATAATTACGTCGTTTTTTCAACATTTGACTCCCTATCACCTTAAAGGCCTTTCATACGTGTGAATGTAAATGAAAAATACTTATGGAGTAAAAGTTGTAGAGCATCAAATTAATTTAACGACTAAATTTTATGTAAAGCATTTAAAATATGTCGGGTAACTAGTAACTAGGGAAATCCTTAATTACAACCCATATAGTAAACATAATATTTCCTTTAAGGGCTTACAGGTTTGCATAGAATTGCAACAGTATGTAATACAATTACAAAAGGAAAATAATAAAATTATCAAATTTTGGGTCCAGGAATAGGAATGAATGCATCTAGGCAGCTGTTGAGAGAAATATACCAAAATAGCTGCTGCGGCTACTACCACTTACCACTCGAAGGCGTTCTTCTGGTTGGTTGCTTTTATCCAGTGCTTTGAAAACGTATTCTAATTTTCCATACTTTCGTCAATCACATTTTTTTACATTTTGGATGCGCCAATTCGTTTTTTTAGAAAAAAATGTCAAATTCGAAATTTGCGACCCTAAAAGACCCCACATACTGATTTTCAGCACTATAAATCATTTTTTAATTAAGAATGTCGGCCATTTTGGATCCGCCATTTTGTGTTTTTAGAAATGTCAAATTCGAAATCAGTGACCTCAAAAATATGTCTTTACCAATTTTCATGAATATTGAAAAACAAAAACTAGTTTTGGCCACGTTTTCGAGCTTTTTTTCCCACTGTGTGACAGCAAATTCGAACGTCAACGGTTAACTAATCAGTTTTCCAGCATTTTTTAAAGTAGAAAATGTCACTCTGAACTAAAAATTTCCTATGAACAAATATTTTAGGATTCTTTCAGAAGTTACACCATTTTTAAAATAGCAAAATATTTAGGATTATAATAGAAATTTTATTTTTTTTTATATATTTTTTTAATTTAAATCAATTCTCCGAAGTTTGGTAAAAAGCACTTAAATAAAAATCGTTCAGTTTTACTGAATTTTTTATTTTTATTTTATTACATATTTTTGTTTCAAAAGGATAATCCGCCATGTAATTTATCCATAGGAAAATCCAAATTTCAAGAACACTATTCAAAATATCAACATGCAAGTTTGTAAGCAATAAATTTTAATTATAAAGTATGTTCCAACTGTCTTTTTATTAACTATAAGTTAAATTTTGGATAAAAATTAGTACTTTTTGAGAGAAAAATGCAGTTAGAATATATGTATAGTCCAAGAGGCGGCGGCACTAAGTCTAGTGTGATAAAACTTTTCAAGGTCGTACATATAATTCGTTACGTCTTTGAGGGGGGGAACACAAAATGGCACTGCTGCCATGTGTGGACCGAACGCCACTATAGAAATTGTTTTTTCAAAATTTTTATCTAGTATCTTAAAACTTCAGGATTCTGATTTCTTTTCGCGACAGGGGAGGGTTAGGGGTATAAAAAAATGCGGTGCTGTCAGTCAGTGGCAGCAGGAAAATAACAGATCCCACAAATTCGATTTTCAAAAATTGGCAACCACTTTTACTGAGGTCTCGTAAAAGTGGTTGCTTATTACTGACGTCTCGTAAAAGTGGTTGCTTATTTTTGAAAATTATTCCCACTTTAGGGGTTACTGCCACGGTTCCTGTCAGGTTTGGGGGCATTTTTTTATAGCCCTAACCCTCCCCTGTCGCGTGGAATAATCAGAAGCCTGAAGTTTTATACTAGATATTAAAAAAATTAAAATTTTGAAAAAAAAATTTTATACTGGCATTCGGTCTACACTAGGCAGCAATGCCATTTTGTGTTCCCTCCTCAATGACGTAACGAATTATATGCAACAGCTTGAAAAGTTTTATCACACTAGAATCTACGCGATGGCCCTGTTTTATTAGTTTTTTAGGCAACTTTATTTACAATCCTTTATACTTCCCCTTAATCAAAAAAATATAAAATAAAGTACCTACTAGAAAGTAAAGACGAAATATCCCATTTATTTTGAAATGTTACTTTACTTTTCATTCATTTAAAAATATTTATAGTAATCTATGGAAGCAAATGTCACCATCATACTTCTGTTTGTGCATAAAAAAATGTATGTGATTTAGCTCCTATTTTTTAGGACTTTTCGGTGTGTATTTTTGTGTTAAAATTAAAGTATTTTGGCCAGATATTCAAGGAACTATTTACAACTTGTATAAGTAACTTGCAACCGATGTAAAATAGTATATTACGCAACGAGCTAGAATGTGAAGAATTTTGTGCGAGTGTGAAAAGGCGCTAGCCGAGTGAGGATATTACACGAGCAATGAAATTCACTTTCTGCGAGTTGTGTACGCTATTTTTCCGACGACCACGGAGATTTTGCGACCATTATTAATATTTTGTAGTAACAACATAACATAACCTATGTTAACAACAGCTGACATTGAAGTTATCGATTATTTTTAGTTAAATGTAAATAATTGTAGATGGCGCTGTTTTGACGGAAGCAACTTATCGAAACGAATAAAAAATGTTCCTATTTTATTTAAAATTTACAGAAAAGTGAATTATATAATGATTTTAATAATAAAATTAGTAATATTGGCGGGGTTATATATAAATTTTTATTTGAACTATCCTTTTTTGCAAGTTCAAAAAAATTCAAGAGAGGCCTTTCGGAATTCCTTCGCAGCGCCTCTATCGAAAATTACAAGAACTATTTCAGAGTTACAAAACAGAAAGTCAAAGTCACTAGTGTTGAAATGGAAGATTTTCTAAACTACTAATATGAATGACATACGATTTTCTCATATGGTCGTCGGAAAAGAAAGTATCCCAACTACACTTGAACTCTACGAATATCACCAGTGCTTTTTTAAACTATTTTATTATTAAAATTAAATACCTATTAAATATTTTGTAAGTATCCATAAGATGTATATATGTTAAGTAGTAAATAGGCAGAAACATTAATAAATATTAACCCTTTAATTATATTTTTTTCTTTTCGCTAAAACAGCTAAAAGATAAAGAGCAGAAAATGTTTACTTCTTAATAAATATTGTAAACTACAATGTTTAACAAAGAGGGAACATTAAATAAATGTTTAAATATTTGAAAATTATTTAATTTTCCCGTTACTTGTCAAAAGTTCGCGGGGAATCTACGCGATGGCGCTAGTTTTGCGGTCCGAAAATTTACAGCAGTGCGTCACCATAGATAAAATAGATGGCTATCTGGGATACAAAAAAAGTACCATTTCAAAATAAATGGGATATTTCGTCTTCACTTTTTAGTAGGTACTTGAATAATTTATCCAAATCATCGTAAGATTGTATTTTATATTTTTTTGATTAAGGGGAAGTATAAAGGATTGTAAATAAAGTTGCCTAAAAAACTAATAGAACAGCGCCATAGCGTAGATTCCCCATGAAACAGAGGGGCAAAACTTTTTATATGCGATATATCCACCCTTGTGCGTTACTAGCCAGTACCGCACTGCTATCTGTGCGTTACTGAGTAGTAGAATTTATTTTTCCAAGTTGGTAGCACTGAAATTTGTTGATTTTAAAGTGGGAGTTGCCAAGCGATTTACAGTTTATTTGATGATTTGACAACCTGACAATAGAATGGCCAACTACCAGAAAATTTACTAAAATTGAAAACTATAATATTTTATTTAAAATAGATAAAAAGGCGCAAAACAGAAAAAATAGTATAAAAAACTCGTTTCATAAGTCGAAAGTAGCACTTGTTCATTAAAATTGAACGCGTGCTATTATATGCGACTTTCGTTTTTTAATATACAGGGTGAGCTAAAATGATTGTGGCTTGATATGTAGGCAACCAAATATGCAGGTTGGTACAACTTCAAATTTAAAATTAAATCTCCCTAGTAAGCCAATGGCGTAGCAAATATTTTTTTCCAAAATGAATACAATATTCATAACAAATCAAGAATTCTAAACAAATATACAAATTTAAGGTTTCGAGTTTCTGAAAATATAAAACGTAAAATTAGCTCTCGAATTTTACAATAAATGTCAAATGTTGAAAATTATGACCTTCATTTTTAAGCAGATGCTAACACAAATAAAGATTTGTGCAAGTTAGTCTTGATAAAAACTGATGTTTATGAAACAGAGGGCACAATAACTAAATTCAAAAATCCGAATAATTGACACAATGGTAAGAATTCGACGTACGCCTCTGCTTTTGTGTAGTCTAGTTACTTTGTTATAATTTTGACATGATTTTGTATTACAATGAACTTGAAGCGAACAAATTCCCCAGATTTTTAGACGGGAAATTTGAATTGACCACAATCATTTTAGCTCACCCTGTACTATACTACAACATTCTAATTAAAATATTTATCTCGCAGTATTGTTTTATAGGCAGATTCTAGTCAAAATTAAAGGCCTTTAACTAGAAACAAATAATTTAACCATGGAAATTGTCCTATGCAACCCATACCTATATCAAATTTAAATTTAAAGGACTATAAACTAAAATAACTTGGGTATTAATCAGGACCTACTTTTTAACATTTTTTAGCTTAAATAGGATTATAGTCTGATAAATAGTAAAGTAAAGGTTCCTTCGAACTTTTAACTTCAATTTCTATGAAAATCGTTGATTTTTGTCTAAACTATTTTTAAAAACTTCAGAGAATCATACTTTGGATTTTTGGCTAGGTCCAATTGTTTTTTTAACACCAAAAAGCTTGTTTTTAAACTAATAGGAGCATTTTTAATTTCCTTCACAAAGTTAAGATTAATGTATTTTATGGGCTTGAAGTTAAAGAAAGCATCTAAAGCATACATACTAAAGCATACTTCATTTAAAAAGAGACCGGGACAAAAGGTTACCTATTAACTTAATTTTTATTTAAAAAAATGGTACTTTTATTTAAACTTATGTAATTTGATTGAGTGACATGGCTTTTAATGGGTGACAACTAAAAGTAAGAAAAAAATAGGGTGGTTTTGACATATACTAAAAATAACAATGGACACAAAATTGAGCCTTGTAGAACCCCCGTTGACACATCTTTTGATTCAAATTTAATTTGTTTGCTATTTTGAAGATAAGATGCCACCCAGCTATTAGCTACACCTCTGATACGGTTCAATTTTCCTAGTAACATTTTAACCGTGTCATAAGCACGGCTTAAACCCGCTGCACAATTGAAAGGACGAGTGCGTTACGAGTGCGCTACGAGTACGGGTTCAAAATTGAAGCATACGATTTCCATGTGACCATGCACAATGCATAATACGATTTCGTACTACGGAGAGAAGCGACGAGTACGGGTTGAGTTGGTGAAGTTTTTCGTACCCGTAGCGTATAGCACATGCGCATTTCATAGGAATTTTTTGTACAGCGCCTGCGTGGAGACGCGTGCAGCTACCAACTACCAACCAATCACATTACGGTTCTATTTCGGTTTCGTAGCGTCTGTTGTGCATCTGACTATTTTCATTTCGTAGCGTTTAGATCGAAAAAAAGGGCTTCATGCACAAAATGGCAAAGTTCTGCTACAGCAGTTGTTGTCGATCGATTTTGCCTAAGCCCTACACTTTTAGTTTCAATAAATTTCGTAATCTCTTCACTCATATTGCTCTTTCATAATATAATGTATAGGTACTTGTTTGTTAATTTTGGTACTCTATTGTTTAAGTTTATATGTATTTAGTAATTTTTTATGCTATTTATTGTTTGTATATTATTTGTATTAGTTTACACCTTTGATGTTTATATTTATGTATTTTTTTCAAAAGGAGTGATCCCCTAAATAAACTAAACTAAACTAAAATCATTAAAATAAATTAAGAAATTTAAATGACCTCAAAAATAAAAATTCAGGAATGAAATGGTTAACGCCTAGGATGAGTTTTAAATTTATAAAATATTTTAATGTTTACTAATATCTATCGATATTATATCTAAATAGATATAATATAAGGTTATAGTTTAATAATTGTTTAAAATTTCATGGTAAAATATAAAGTAAAATAACGTACCCACAAAACGAAGGATGATAAATAAAGTAGCAGGATCAAGAAACTTCAAGCAAGGAAGCAATGCTCAAAGCAGGATTTTACATACTTCCAGTATTTAAAATTCTTGCTTTATGTCAGGCGACAATGTGATTATAAAACTTTGGCGTTCTCCCATTTTAAAGCTAAAGAGGTTTAAGCAGCTTGAAGGGACCTTCATTTCAAATCATGTCTTTTTATGGACTTCATAGCTGCTCTAAAAGCGTGCAAATGCACTACTTGAAAGAATACTATAATTTTTCACAAATGCGAGTTTACATATTCATATATGTTTTAAGAATACGAACGCTTAAAAGTAAGAATTGAAAGAAAACTTTATTTTCTGATCGTAAAATAATACTTATTCGACAAAATACTATTTTACATTTATTATCTTTATTTGAAACATGATCGATGTTTTGTAGAGAACATTTTTATCACAATAAACTACGCAATAATTGAACCCTCTAAGAATTTGGTTAGGTTGGGTAACGTTGAGCTATACAGTATAAATTAAAATTTTATTTTATTACATCATCATATTATGTATAACGATCTAATAAAATTTATTTAAGCTTTTAAGTGGAATTGTACAACATCTTTATAGTTTTTAGTAGATACTTTATTCTTAACATTGATGTAAACACTTCCAGTCATAAAAATAAACGTCTATACAATTCTGAGTAAATATATTCTCATATTTCGTATGAATAAAGTAAAGTTTATGCTTGAATGACCTGAGTTTCTTTTCCATTTGATTTTAGTCTGGTGTATAACAGACGTGGTTTTTGAATGAATTACTTGCGTTTCGAAAAATATATTAAGCCCAAAGGAATGATACACTTTTATATACAGAGTGTGCAATAACAATTGCGACAATTTTAGAGGGGTTGTGGGGGACAATTTTATCAATAAGACCATGTCCGAAAATGAATGATTTAATTTCTAGAGCGAATAAAAAAATTAAACTTGAAATATTAATTTACAAAAATGCGCGGAAACTATGTGAAATTTAACTGTCTTGTGGATGAATTGATGATTCACCAATAAGTCCGCACTAGTTAGTCCATTTAACCTGTTTTCTTTCTCCAATAATAAAAAGATACCCATGCAGTTAAACACTACGTGAGACACCCTGTAAGTGCAATGTTATTACCATGTTGGAAATTAAGCGAAGGGTGAAATATATTCTGATGGTGAATGTGATGAAGAGGGTAATTCTAAAATGAAGGGTGGTAAAAAATATCGTACAGTAGCTGGAAAATTTGTCTGTAAAGTTGAAGACTATTCTCTAGTGGGTGGGAGAAATTAGGCTGACGGTGGAAGGTGGAAGACATTGCAATGGTAAAAGTAAATTTGGTAGTGAAGATGAACTGACATTCTTAAAAATATTTGATTAGGAGATTGTATGTCTTGTGTATTCGAATATGGAACGCCATGATAAAACGAAGAATTCGTTAGGGAAAAATATGGAGGGAGTTGTTTGTAATTAGACGTGTTTTGTCAGGAATTACTAGTTTCATCTTATGTAAATGAATATATTTAATCGGGGAATGAAACTATTAAAAAATTGTTTGTGTTTTTTATTCCGATTCTTTCTCAATTTTCGAATAAGCTAATGTACATTTTTCCTCCTTATTTTTATCCTCGTTTTCATGTTTTTTTAACTTTTATTTTTTGATTTTTTCTGTAGATATCCTGAATTTTCCCGACTTCTATCACCTCGTCACCTAGTAACTTTTCTACTTAAATGAAAATAGAATTGTATACTTTTTTAGTTTAAAATATATATATTTTTTACCTATTTGGGGTATTCACTTTTTCCAAATAATCATGCCACAAGGCTAGGGAATTTTGATTAGTTTATGAGGTGTTTTGATATAAAAATATTGACGTAAAATTTTTTTAAATATTACTCTGTTTATAGATACTATGTGGGTATCGAATCATATAATTAAAAAAAAGTAATCCTAAAAATAAAAAATTAAGAATTATTAAGACATACCGGGTGGAAATGAAACTAGGGTCACCCCTGGCATTTCTTTATTTATGAAAATAAAAAATTAGAATTTTAGTATCTTATATGATCTAAGAAAACAAATTTTATGGATCGAATAAATCTTTCATTTTACTTCCGGTTTATCAGGAAATGGCACCCACTTTCTTATTTTAAATGTAACCCCCTGATTTTTCCAACTTAAAATCGAACATTGGTTAGTTTTAAATATGTTTATGACAAAAAAAAAAATTTTTCAAAACTTTAAGAAAAAATGTTGAATTTTTTTTTGGTATAAAATTTGAGTAAAACCTACAAAAACTATTTTTAAATAATACAAATACGTAAAATAAATTGTAATTTATAAAATTTATTTCACCGTTCTTGAGATATTATTTTTTTTAATTTTCAAGAAGCGTTTTTTGGAAATATCTTTACTTTTTTAAATGGGATGATATAAAGGTCACCCCCTAATTAAATAGAGGGTTTTTTCCGGTTACTGTGATATCCCATACATATGTATTAATTTCAAATTTATACCTGTAATTAATTTTTTATCGAATTAATTTAACATCAATTTATTTGAAAAAAAATATTTTTTTGTCATAAACATACTTAAAATTAACCAATGTTTGATTTTACGTAGAAAAAATCAGGGGGTTGTATTTAAAATAAGAAAGTGGATGCCATTTCCTGATAAACCGGAAGTAAAATTAAAAATTTATTCGATCCATAAGATTTGTTTTCTTAGATCATATAATATACTAAAATTTTAATTTTTTATTTCCATAAATAAAGAAATGCCAGGGGTGGCCCTAGTTTCATTTCCACCCGGTATATGTAAACTAACATCTAAATAGAATGGTATTACATGAATTTTACTTTTTTATTTTGATCATTATGTAAGCAAAAACATAAAAGTTTCAGTTTTTATTTTTTTTTTGAGAATTATATGAATCGATAATAATAAAATTTTCATATGTCAAAATTTTCCTATCAAACCACTTAATAAACTAAAATTTTTCCACATTCCTGACCCAAAATAGACGGATAAAATTTCTTGGCCAGCACTTCAATATAAAGTTTTATTAACCTCTTAAAGTCGAAAGCAGCAAATTTCCTACAACTGTGCGTGGGACAGAAAGATATTTTCCCTTTTATTTTCCATTTTATTGATCTAGTCATTGTAAATTGTTGCTTACTTTATCGCAAAGACTGCGAGTCTTTGAGAATACCAAAGAGGCGTCATATGGATCTTTTGGAAATCGTACCCAAAAAGGAGAATCCTTATATAAAAAAGTAAAAGCGACTAATTCTAAGAAAAGAGGACGACCTTCATCTTCTCTTCAAGAATTATATGATGAAAAGAAAAAAAATTTCCCAACAGCTGCTCTTTCCTATAAAAACATAAGACTAGATGGAGTGCATCATTGACCAAAAGTCCAAGAAAGTCGAGAGTGTTCGACTCCATAAAAAGTTACAGCAATTTTAAAATTGATAACATTTCATGATTTTTGTGGAACACCCTGAATAATATTCTTTCTTATTATATTTTTTTTTATTTAAATCAATTATTATTTGGATTTTTTCTTTACCAAATTCAATTTTTTGAACATTATTAATTGTTAGTATTTAATATTAAAATAAAAAACTCACTCTTTTTAAAGATATTTAATAAGCCAGAACGTTTTCGACAACCAACCACTGTTGACTTTATCAACGTTATGGCTCATTAAATATCTCTAAAAAGAGTGAGTTTTTTTATTATAATATTAAATACTAATTAATTAATTTTAGATGGATCTATCACATATTAATTATTAACTGTATTTAAATTAAATTTCCCTCGCTAAAATTTAGCATCATATTGGCTTAATGATATACAGGGTGTTTACGGTTCAAGAGGTTGAAGAGGTGATACTAGAGGTGAAAATAAGTAAAATGACAAAAAATCATCTTACTAAAACTTTCTTTATAAGAGAGTTACAGCCATATGAAGATGCTGCCAAAAAGTGTGTTTTTACGATACTTTTTCCAAACGGTTTACATTACACAATTCAAATTTGGTACAGATCTTTATAAACTTCAGATCTATTATTATCATTTTTTTTAGATTTTTCGGTGGCCTATAATGGGTAATTTTCAATGGGGATGAAGATAAACATTGTCTAAACTTTGCAAGGGTTAAATATCAAAGCTTTATTTTTTAAAATAATATTCTTTACTGTATTTTATATAAAAAAGATCCTCTTATTCTAACTCGCTAGGAAGCACCGTTTACCCAAAAAACGCAATTAAAATACATTTGCTAGCGACATTCGCGGACGACGGAAACGCCGAGCTTAGCAACGCTGCTATTTTGCTGCATGTTGCTAACCAAAGTATTCCGATTAGCGTTTTGGTCGTCCGCGAGGGAAAATTTTATTGCGTTTTTTGGGCAAACGGTGCATCCTAGCGACTTAGAATAAGAGGACCTTTTTTGTCTAAAATAAAGTAAAGAAAATTATTTTGTAAGAATAACGCTTTGATATTTAACCCCTGCAAAGTTTAGACAATGTTTATCTTCAACCCTACTCAAAATAATCCTTTAGAGGCTACCCAAAAATCTAAAAAAAAAAATGATAATAATAGATCTAAACTTTATAAAGATCTGTATCAAATTTGAATAGTGTAATTTAAACCGTTTGGAAATACTAGCATATAAATATACTTTTTTGCAGCATCTTCAAAGAGCTGTAACTCTCTTATAAAGAAAGTTTTACTAAGATGATTTTTTGTCATTCTACTCATATTAACCTCTACTATCACCTCTTCAAAGATTAAGGGGTGAACCGTAAACACCCTGTATAAAATCTAAAGCACACTTGATTTAAATAAAAAAGTTTAAAATCAAATGAAAATAAAGGGTGAAATAATTAAATTTTTGAAATTTTAAAATTGCTTTAAGTCTTTAAGGAGTCGAAAAAACATAATAGTAGAAAATTTTTGTTCAGAATGACATTTACTATATAAAAAAAAATTTGCAGGAAAAAAAGTGAAACTCGCTGTATATTTTTATGAAAGAAAATATTTTTTTGTATTTAAATTAATTAATTCAGTCGTTAAGAGGTTAATCGCGTTTGCTCCGTCCAGTCAAATAGTGGATAATAGATGCAATAATCCTGGTAGAAGATTTTGTATTTCTAAACAGTTATTTTGAAGCGAATACGAGGAATTTAAAGTTACTTAACAAAATATCTTGAGGACAAACTTTCTGGAGCCAAAAATCCACGACATTTTTGGACTTTAGTGTTTTCGTTATATGTAGTTCGATTACTAGCGTTCTCAACATTCTGAACACTTTAAGACCATATTATTTAATTTTACAGATTTTTTTCTACAACCATTAGTAAACACTGTTTTCGGAAACATTTTCTGTACATATACCAAGCAAAAGCGAATTTGACGTATCTCATTTTTCCTAAGCTGTTCTAAGCGAAATAATCTCATTGATGTAAGTAAATAATGGTTATCTTTTTTACTATGCTGTTGTGTGGTCTCCAATATATGCTAAATATATGAATTTGCTTGAACGTATTCAAACATGATTTTCAAAGTGCCTTTATAAAACTAAACATAATGTATACAGGGTGATGATAAAGTTTGGAACCTTATTCATAACTGCCGTATTTGTATAATTGTTTTGATAAAATCGCTCGGACAGGTCAATTTTAGTTTTTAAAATGCCATCTCTTGATATAAAAAAAATATTAATGACGTCACTGGTGCTTTAACAATGACGTCATCAGCGATTTTTTTAAATGGAAGCCCCCACTTTTTTACTCATTATCGATCGAAATTCATGTCACTTAAAAAATGATATAAAAAACAAATTAATTTTTAAACAAATTTTTGAATAAAAAATCTTTTTAATTCAAAAAAGGAAAATTTTATTTTAACGAAAAAGGTTTTATAAAAATAAATTAAAATGAAGTTGAAGTTGAAGTTACCAACAATAACAAAAGAAAGTAAATGTTTAAATAATGCGCATTCTAATGCAAATCTAAAATGTTAAATGTATTTAACAAAATTTAATAAATAGTCTTAAAAACTAATTTTTTGATTCCATTTAAATGTAAGGAAACTTACAAAAAATAAAATTTTAAATTTACCATTTATTGAAATCTTTCAAATTTAATAGTACAAATTAATTTTAAGTTTATATTAAAAAATTTTTAAACCAACATTTGTTTACAAATGCAACAATTTTTTTATATCATCGTTTAAGTGACATAAATATCTATCAAAAATAAGTGAAAAAAGTGGGGGTTTCCATTTAAAAAAGCGATGATTACGTCATTGCTAAATCACCAGTGACGTCTTTAATATTTTTATTATACCAAGAGATGGGATTTTAAAAACTAAACTTGACCTGTCCGAGCGATTTTCTCAAAAAAATTAAATACGGCAGTTATGAATTAGGTTCCAAACTTTATCATCACCCAGTTAATTGCGCTCTGTATCCCATGTAGATCTTCGCCAAGAGTTTGAATTTATCTCAATAGCCGATAAACACAAAATTATACATAACTTGTATAGCTATAAGATTCACAATATGTTAGACGACTCATGCACACTTTCTTCCATAAACTTCATGTTCCTTTTAAAGCCACACGAAACTGTTTAACTTTTACGTATCATCATATTTAATACAATCTAGACATATTTACTTCTATATTTAAGGATTTTGAAAAGAAAGTTTTGTTCATCAATCAGAATAAAACGTTCGTTATGTCACGCTCTAAATTTCTTTTAAAAATTATTTTTCATTTATTTTTAGAGTACTGATATCTACTAAGTTTAGTAGGTATTATCACTGTTATATGTTATATCCTTAAATATATATGAATCTGAGGGGATTGTATGTCTTGTATATTCGAATATGGAACGCCACGATAAAACGAAGAATTCGTTAGGGAAAAATATGGAGGGAGTTGTTGGTAATTAGACGTGTTTTGTCATGAATTAATAGTTTCATCTTATGTAAATGAATATATTTAATCGGGGAATGAAACTATTAAAAAATTGTTTGTGTTTTTTATTCCGATTCTTTCTGAATTTTCAAATCAGCTAATTTACATTTTTCATCTTTATTTTTATCCTCGTTTTCATGTAATTTTTTAATTTTTTTTGTATATGCTATATGTTGCGCTGTTATTGGAAATATTCTGTAGGGTAATAAAGTTTATTTATTTTATTTATTTAACAAAATTATTCGAGCAAATCACTTTCTTCTCTTTTTAGTTCTGTAGTAGAAAATGAGACTGAATATGATTCGGTCAGATTTGCAAAGTTGGTAAAAAAAACACTACATCTGATGCACACCTGTAAATAGATTTACAGGTGTCCAATCTTATTGCTAATATGTATTTAGATTAATGTTTAATGGACTGATCGTCTATTCTTCTGTAAATAGTTGTATATGCATAATTTCAATGTAAATATAAAATTGCCTTGAAACTTAAGTAAATTTGAGACGTCTCAAGAAGAATTAGTGATTAAATTAGGTCTTATAACTTAAAATAAATAATCAAAAATCTTCTTTTGTCCTTTTAAGTTTTTTATTTATTCGACCAAATTTGAAGGAAAATTGCATAAATAAACGTAAATTGGATTTGAATTTAAGGGTCGGGTCGATTCTGAGTCGATCTATAAGACCTGTAAGCAATATCTGTAAGATTTTACAGACCTGTAAGAAATTTGCAATTCTATGCGCTCCTCTACGGAAATCTGTAAGCTACCTTACAGATTTCCGTAAATATTAAGGAATTAAGGTATCAAATATTTACGGGTACCTCGCGAGCAGTTGTAAGCCTACAGATTATGAGGTTTTTTGGTTTTTTGGTATTATTTTTTAGCAAAAATATTGTAATTTGATGAAATGTGACCTTTTACTTCAATAAGGAAAGCAAGCCAGGGCAGAATAATACAAAGTCAATTTTTAATACACATAAAAAGAATAATATTTATATCTATCATTTAAAGTACTTTTCAAAAATAAAAAATACTATTATAGTAATAATAAAAAGAAACCTCTGTGAAATCAAAATATATTTGAAATAACCATAAAAAACATAATTAATTATTATGTATATAAATGCTTAAATTAATTGTATTTTATTTTATTTCTACTGTAACTTACCTCATTTCGAACATAAACACCAATAACACAATTACTTAACCCAATATTTCGGATCAACTGATGTCAGACGACATTTCTCGTAAAAGTAGTTCAAATAATTGTCTGTACGAACATCGTTTAAAGACACGTGCACAGAATTCAATTTTTCGTAAATCTGTAAGGACCCGTTTACGGTTTCTATAGCGCTTTAGATTTACGAATCTGTAATCTAGCAGGTCGATTGCTCAGAATCGCAACATTACTTTAGTTTTTAATTTTATTTTTAGTTTCGCTTGATGATGGGGTTCATAACTCCGAAACATGTTGCGAATATGTAAAATGTTTTTCTACTAAATAAAGTTGGATAGAAGGAATTCACATTAATAGTGATCTCCTCAAAAAAATACTACCTATAGAACCAAGAATTAAAAAATATTTTTTTAAAGCCTTAGGACAATATATAACCATCTTTTCACCATACAACTGGATAATTTCATTTGGAGAAAAAAATTAAATAAATTACTCAAACTGCTTAATACATTAGTAGAAATATATAAATAAAACAGGAAGGACTTCAAAATATCAATGCAGTAACGAAATTTAGTGAATATTAAATATCTCAGAAACTTAAAAAAAGGTTAGAGGTACTTAAATAAATAAATAAATTTCCGAACTATAGCAATAAACTAGAAAAAATCCAAAAATTTCGTGGGTTTTTGACTTAAGAAAGTTTAGTCTCGATAAGTATTAGCACCGCCCTAAATAGTTTTAAAGCAAAAAAATCTTCTACCTGTATTATCGCTTCTTTCAGCCCGTTTTTCCGACTATTTGATTGTTCTATGAGTATATTTCTTCGATGGTTTTCTACCTTTATTTATCTTCTTCGTCACAAAACTATAGGTTAATATTGGGTTCAGTTGATTTTATTTTTAAACTCGTTATTATAGAAGATATATACTCGGTTAAATATACCGATAGGGTAAATGATTTTTTTTGCCAATGGATAAATAGCAAATGAGCCAAACTTATTTTTTCTTATGGCGGCAATATTGTATTGAAACATATTTGGAATCAGTATTATTGAAACCTAAGTAATTTGGAGAACCGCATGCCACATATTTTAGAAGTGATTTGCTAGACGCCCGCGATACATTTTCTGTCGAAGAGTAAATGGGTCCCACTTTTTTGGAGGTTCGTTGCAAATTATCAAACACTAATAATTAATGCGAATCACTGGGTGTACGAGTTTAGGAGGAAAACTCATGATAAATCATGAAATCAAGCATTTCGGGAGCAACGAGATTTCAAATTTCCTCAGTTAGATTTTCAATTTGTACGCCAAATTATTTAGGTTACCGCTAATGTATACTTACCTTTTCCAACTTTGAGCTGATTTAATTAGAAGGGCCAAAGTTAGATCTTAATTAAAATTACCACAAGCATTTGAAAAATATATTCTAGTTATAGGCGCAACTAAATTTTTATTATTTTAATATTTTACGTAATTTTTACTAACTTTCACATTTTTATACAAAATTAATTTGTGTAAAAACTATCTAAAATATTAAAAAAATAAAAATTGGGTTGCACCGATATTATGTATTGTAGAATGTAGAATATGGTTCTCCAAAGGCATGTGTGAATTTTTATTACTATTGGTCAATTCATTAATGTGCTACCTGGATCGTACGAAAGGCTGTTTTGTAATTATTTGTACGAGTACGAGAGAGAAAGAAGCAACTGGAACCATTCCTCTTAAGAAAAATAAAAATTATTTCATTTTACAAACTAACATTGGTCTTGAAATTTTCAATAACATAAATATAACGATTTAAGAATGTAAAATAAATCTTTACAAATAATATGTATTGAAAGTTAATATTTTTAAGGGATTTTTTGGTTCCTAAAATTATTTATATTTTTCTTAAAATATGGTTTACCAAATTTCGCAGAAAAAACACTAAATCCAAATATGTATAAAAAAAGTAAGTATATATAATGTGGGTACCAAAAGAAAGTAATAATTTTTTCTTATACAATGAATCAATTTACACAAAAAAAAGTGAGTGTATAATCTCAAAAATCTGATTTGAAAAGATCCAAAATAATGAAATAGCCGTATTTTGAAAATTGTATTTAATTGTTTGATTTTTAAAGATAGCGCAGAAACGAAAGCGAAATTCAAATGTTTTATCAACTATTTATCAATGCATACATTTAAGAGCATCTATTCTTCCTAGACACCCGCGATAAATTTTCCGTTGGAGATAATAATAAGGAAGAGAAAATCCATCCCACTTTTCTGGAGCTTCTTTGCAAATTATGACCAAATAAAGTTCTGCAATCATAACGCAAGTTTCCCACGTTAGATTTCCAATTTTTTTTCAGATTTATAATCTAAATTGATTAGGCTACATTCTGCCAGAGAGTAACTTTCTGCAACCTAGCACAAACTTAATTAGGGGGGTCCAAAGTTATGGTACTTGTAGATCATTATATTTTTTTGTACATTTTCCAATTTTTTTTCCTTCTGGCAGGAATTTACTTCTAAAACATCTACCAAAAAAATTATACAAAAATGTTATGCTTTTATGACTGCAGAACTAAACCACTATATTTTCCGTTTAGGAAGTTGCTCCTAAGTACAAACTTCATACCACACATATTTCTTCGTTCTGTGTTTTTTTTACAATAATATAAACAAAACTAATCTAACCCAACCTGATTTTATTTTATATTTAAAAGCAACTTTTTTATACTTTACTGCATTTAATTCTGATAATTTGAAATTTTGCTAGATTTCATTCACGTTCCTAAGCAAAATGAAAAGAATTGGGTAACAAGTGACACTGCTGATCTGGATTAATGTTAAATAGTTGAGTAAAACTCTTGAGTAAACTTCTTGTATCCAACTTTATTATATTAAATAATAAGTTATACCTTAGGTATAAACATTCACAATCGATTTCGAGATTATTAAAATCTCATCATCAGGTGTATATGTACAAGAATCTAAATAAGCAAATATGAAGTTCACAATAATGCTATAAAAATATGACAAAATAAAATTGACATTGACAGCACGACAGAGCTTTGAAAGAATCAAAATTGTTTAAATAAATTGCGGAATTAAAACAATGGCTTTGAAATAAATAAAATTATTAAATAATATGAATCATATTTAAACTTTAGGAAAAGTTTTGAATTAATGACTTCAAAAAATCTAAATGTTGTATGTTATTGTTAATTTGTATATTTAATGTGGTAAAATTTTTATCTAGATCTAATTTTAAAATTTCTAAATTTTTTAAGAGGTCTCTAACTATATAATTATTTGTATTGTGTAAAATTAAAACGTTTTTATCTAGGTTTTTTATTGAGGTCTATTTCCCTTAATTGCTAGCAAATGTTCATTAACTCTTTCAGCAAATATCCTTCCAGTTTGGCCTACGTATCGTGCATTGCAAGAATTGCATGCTAATTTGTAAATGCCACTGCCATCCATTTTATTAATCCTATCTTTATTGTTTTTTAGGCTACCTAAGGTTTTATTTACTTTAAAAGAGATTTTAACATTTAAATCCTTAAACATACTAATGAATTGTGTACATTTGACCTTATGATAAGGTGGAGATGCAAATTTTACAATGGTGGAGGAATCATTAGGTTGGTTAGTAGGAAGGATAGATGTTGATTCATTATAAAGTAATCTTAGTTTAGTTTGTGAAATAATTTTCTTAACTAAATTATCTGGAAAATTGTTATTAAAACCTATGCATCTGATAGTGTTAATTTCATCATAAAAATTTTCACGATTCATTGGAATAGTAAGCAATCTATAAGCTAAGCTCCTGAAGGCTGCTAGTTTGTGGGACAACGGATGATTCGACTCATAATTAATTAATGTGTCTGTAAATGAAGGTTTTCTGTAGATGGAAAAATTTAAAGTATTAGGTATCTGTAATAAATATGTTCAAATCAAGAAAAGGTAAAAATCCTCCTGTTCCTAATTCCAAAGTAAATTTGATCTTATTATGTAAGGTGTTAAGAAATTGTAAAAGAGAAGTAATATCTTTATCATCACCATCGAAGATAACAAATATGTCATCAACGTATCTCCCCCAGAACTTTATCGCCTTAAAAGCATGTAGATTAGAAGAAAACAACTTCTTTTCCAAATGATTCATAAAATTCTCTGCTAGTAAAGGGCTTAAAGGTGAACCCATTGCTAGGCCATCCGTTTGTTGGTAATAAGTTTCGTTGAACAGGAAGAAATTTTGTTGGAGAGATATATCTAACAAATTAAGGTAAGAGTCAACATCGTTGTCAGACAAACGGGAATCAACCAGGAGCTCAGCAACCAAACTAATGCATATTTGTGTAGGTATTGACGTAAAAAGATTTACTACATCAAAAGAAGCAAGTAAGTTGCTTTCTTTGATTGAAATCTGGTCTAATTTATTAACAAGATCTAATGAGTTTATAATGGCGTAAGTATTATCAAAATTAGTAACCTCTTTAAGTTTTGAATTTAACCAATTGGCTAATTTGTAGGTGTGTGTAGATAAAAACGTTTTAATTTTACACAATACAAATAATTATATAGTTAGAAATTTTAAAATTAGATCTAGATAAAAATTTTACCACATTAAATATACAAATTAACAATGACATACAACATTTAGATTTTTTGAAGTCATTAATTAAAAACTTTTCTTAAAGTTTAAATATGATTCATATTTTTTAATAATTTTATTTTTGCACTTTCTATATATAATGAGCTAGTTTAGTCCTTATTGATAGAGACTAAAACGTCACATTTCCTGTCTCTTGTCAAATTTTACTTTACTCCCTGTCTTGTCATTACTTTACTCCCGCCCACGTCATTTGTCATCCCTTTACTCCCGCTCACGTAACTTGTCATTAAAAATTAAAATTAGTCATAATCTTGTAATTTGTCTGAATTTGTCGCGAAATCACAATCGTTGCATACTTCAGTCTAGTCTAAACACCACCAATATATTGAGTGAATTCTAACCTCTAATAAATTTATTTGGTTTGGTTTGGAACGGAACGGAACTTGATTTTTATTCTGGGGTCGGGGATTGTATTATGTACGGTTTATTATTTTATAGATTGATACTAAATTTTAAACTTAAAGGTGTTTTAAGTGTACACAGAATCGATTCAATCAATTAGTTAGATCTGTAAATGTGGCAAAATCTTTTAAACTTGGTAAACTTTATTCCTGCATCAAAACTTACCTACTTTATTTATTGTGAAGTTAATTATTATTTTTTTAAATTTATAAAATCAATTACAATAATTATAATATTAATCTACAATTATCTATATTTTATGAAAGTGGCTGTATAAATCATTATGACGTGCGAATAAAAATACCCGTCGCCGTCCGATGACAACTGATATTAGTCACAGCGATAGCCATATAATTAAATTATTGTGGAAACTTTTACCTATTAAAAAAGTGCAAAAAATTCTATATGCACCGAGGTAGTAAAGAAAATTTAATCCCTCGTCTGATTGTTTCCCTCGGCTTTGCCTCGGGAAACAAAACATCGTCGGGATTAAAATCAGTCACTTTACTACCTAGGTGCATAAATAACTATTATTTCAAAGCCATTGTTTTAATTCCGCAATTTATTTAAACAATTTTGATTCTTTCAAAGCTCTGTCGTGCTGTGAATGTCAATTTTATTTTGTCATATTTTTATAGCATTATTGTGAACTTCATATTTGCTTATTTATATTCTTGTACATATACACCTGATGATGAAATTTTAATAATCTCGAAATCGATTGTGAATGTTTATACCTAAGGTATAACTTATTATTTAATATAATAAAGTTGGATACAAGAAGTTTACTCAAGAGTTTTACTCAACTATTTAAAATGAAAAGATTTTTAACTAATATAAAAAAATATCCAATAAGCTATATTTTTCAAACCGTGTCATATGCTCGCACGAGTGTTATTGAAATCTAGAAATAAAATATTAAGAAATTACAACTATCCTTAACAGGACTTTAGTTTGTAGCTTATTAATTTTATAAAACTAATTGATACTTTTTTATTTTATTTCTACTTTAGAAACGACGCCAGAGGATATTTTGTCACCTCAATGCTTCCCGTAATTGTTTCATAATTCGAAATAGCAATTTTATAACATTTCACTTCTTGACAACTAATATAGATGATTCAAAAAGTTAATTATTGTACATCCCGTAATTAGCCAATTCCGTAGTTTCAAAGCGTCTCCAACAATAAAATTATTTTTTAATTTTATAGCAGCATAATTTAGTACCATAAACCTACAATACGATAGAAACAAATAGAACATTTTAATTAACTTTACAAGTATTAAGCCTTAAAAACATAAATGATTTCTTTTAAAAAAGTTTTTTTCTTATATTTGCAATTAAGCATTCATTTTTACTCTGTGGAAATTATTTTGTAAAAGGGCCAACTTTAAAAGTTTTGTATTCACTCTCCAGTTTTAATTTACGGTTTCACACGTCTTAAGGATGCGGATTTAAAAATAACTTTTTAGTTTAAGTCTTTTCTATACTTTGCAACTAAATTTTAATTAAAAATACCTAATTTTATTTTCCAATTTTTTATGAACTGTAACCTAAATTACTTTAACTAATTATACTTTTTTAGGTGAAATTTTATGAAAAAATGAATGAAACTATTTGCCAGCTACTCAATAAGAACATAACACTTCCGCAAGAAACAAGTAAGTAGAAATTTATTTTCTTACAAGGTTTGTATGACTTTTTATTATAAACTGTATGAAGTTATTTTAAGCAAAATTCGATGATTTAAGAGCTTTTTTGAAGTCTTAAATATCAAAGCGGAAATGCGAGTATATGTTTATAATAAATCCTCTCTAACTTTTACATGTTTTACAGCGTAAATTTTATACTCCTCTATTACTAACATATAAATACGTTTATTTAATTTAGCTTCATTTAATTATACCAAGTGCCCTTGGATTAATTTTAGAATTTCTACGGAAAGTTTAGAATTAAAGTGTTTTTGTTGTTTTTAAGTAAAACAAATGTAGGATTACATCCGACTGATTCATTCAGGTTTTTTGAAGAGCTTATTTTATTTAAAGTTGAAAAAGAGGATTAGTTTATATTTTTTAAATAATAATTGCTGGAATTATTGTTTCTTCCATGAATTATTTATTTATAATTCATTAATTAACCATACAAAGAATTAATGAAATTCTTGAATAATATAAATCCGTTTTAGTAAATATCTAAGGTGCTGGAGTGACATACCCCTACATCTTAATTACTTACATTTATTTCAGTGTTTCTAATTAAACATTATTACATAAACATCTATTTTAATTTTAGTGGATGCTTAAAGCAGATTAATTGAAATGCATTTAGTTTCATTAGTTTATAGGCAGACTCTGGTTAAAATTAAAGGGCTTTAATTAGAAGCAAATAAGGTAACCATGGGAATTGTCCATTACTGCGCATATAACATATTCAAATTTAAAGGCCTTTAAACTTAAATGATTTGACCAGAATCTGAGTATTAATTTAAACATATAATATTTATGACCTCTTTAATAAATTTTTTGTATTACAAAAATTAAGACTTTCCTGTGTAAATCATACTTTTCCTAGAATTAAATATTTATACAAATAAAAAAATAGGTTATGTTTGTTTGCAAAATTATAAACATTTAAACCTAATCTAAATAGTTTAATAAAAAACGACGTTAAAAAATAGTATTTTTTATTTGGTAAAAGATATTTTTTAATAAACGTTAAATAATAAAATGGTCTCATTTTTGGCCATAATGAAAACGGTAATTTTATAAATTACTGAAAATATGAATAATTTGTGTCAATAACTTCTAAAATAGGAAAAACAAACTCAGATACCAACACAATTCCAAATAATCCTAAACATAGAGCACCACTTGATTATACTATAATCCCATGAGAAACTTCATGGCTATAGCGAACAGATATAGCATTATATAATGACAAGTTGTTTATAAAGTTTTTGTTCCCGATGGATATAACAAAATTCGTTAGGGTTTAAAAATCAAACCCACCGATCTAAAATAAATTTATTTATTTTAAATTTAAATTCCGGTCTCGCATAAAGTGTTGCTTAAACAATAATAATTATTGATAAATTAGTGCTTCATTACTTTACAAAACTGTCAAGACTAATTATTAACATTATTTAAAAGACGGTCTTGATACTAAAACAGTTTTATTTAAAACCTAATTTAATTTACCCAAAACCATCAGTAATATTTACAATCCTTGGAGATTAAGAAATTTAACTTTCAATGAAAAAAATAAAATTAAAATTTCTAAATTATAAATTTAATTAAAAGATTTTAATTTGGCCTATAGTGACAAAGTGACAATAAAATGATACAAGAATTTTAAAATTCCATAAGAAATAAATTTTAATTGATAAATTTTTATAAAAAGAAATTAAATAATAATATTGCGTTTGGATAATCTAAAAATATATTTAAATATAACATCTGAAAAAAAAATTATAAAAAAATACAGGCTTTAAATAAATGAGGAAAAAGATAAATAAATGCAGAGTCGAAGTAGCTTCTAAACAAAATCAATTTAAAAAAACGTGTTTTAATCAAATGTTTAATTCATTTATTTTTAGTTATTTTTAGAACTAAAATAAATGTCAAACAAATGAAACATTCATTCTATTAACTTTCTATTTAATGGATTACCTACCTTGTTATTTTAGATTTAACTAGTTTTAAACAAATTTAAAAACTACTATTTAGTTTTGTTTCATATTTTACTAACAAAAACAAATCCATAATAAAATTAAATCGTAAGTGGACATTTTTTGGTTCATTATTTTGTCTAGTTTTTCGTAATTTTACATTAGTCACTTCCTATGAAAACTTTGTCAATGCTGATAATACCATCCATCACAAAATTAAAATATTATATTTTTAACTTTAGAGATTTTTTGGCAGTTGGCAAGTGAGGTTTGCTAATTTGAGGAGGAAACATGCAAAACGTTTTAAATCCATAGATTATGGGTTAAGTACACTGAAAATCAGCCCCTTCACTTCTTTATTTTTGGGACTAGTTTCGATACATTTTTACCTTATCAAGCTTAAAAAATTCTTAGATGTGGGAAATAATCTTATTCTACGCTGAAAAAGAAACACATTTTGGTGGATTATTGTCTTTCAAGTTTTGAAGAAATTTAATAAAAAATAAAATAAATTTGTTTCTATTGGAAATTTTTAAATTCCTCTCGCCCTCTGGTGGCAAAATATGAACTTCGATATTTGGTACTTACTTTTTTGATTTAACGCATTGGTACATGTTTTTTTGAGATATACTGAAGCTTTAAATAATAAATCTATTTGTGTTTTGTCGAAAATGTAGTTATAAGGTACAAGAATGCATTCTAAATGCAATTTTTGACACTGACTAGTACCGAATATCCCCGATTTATAGCGCCCTCTATACTGTAGATCTCTATACGTAGTTAAAATTCCCAATTGTTATCATTAATTTTGAGATTATAATCGAGTGTGCCATGAAATAACAAATTCCTTTTCCGACGACCATATGAGAAAATCGTATATGTCATTCATATTAGTGGTTTAGAAAATCTAACATTGCTACACTTTTGTTTTCTGTTATGTAACTCAGAAATACTTCTTGTAATTTTCGATAGAGGCGCTGCCGAAAGCTCTTTCTTGGATTTTTTTGAACTTGCAAAATAAAAATTTATATTTAACCCCGCTAATATTACTTATTTTATCATTAAAATCATTATATAATTAAAAAATAGGAACATTTTCTATTCGTTTCGATCAGTTGCTTCCGTCAAAACAGCGCCACCTACAATTAGCTACGTTTAGTTAAAAATAATCGATAACTTCAATGTCAGCTGATGTTAACACAGGTTCTGTTATGACTATTTAGTTGTTACTACAAAATATTAATAATGGTCGCAAAATCTCCGTGGTCATCGGAAAAATAGCGTACGCAACTCGCAGAGGGTGAATTTCGTGCTCGTGTAATACCCTCACTCAGCTAGCGCTTCGTTCAGCTATTTTCAGACTCCTACAAAATTCGTCACTTTCTAGCTCGTTGCGTAATATACTGTTGCGAAATGGTTCGTTCAAATCAAGTAAATGAGGATGGCTGGAATAATTAATGAAGAAAACACAAAAAATGTTTTAGCATTTGTTGGAGTTAATCTACATAGTAGCATTCGACAAATTTCAAAAGAAAGTAATGTAAGTAGGACATCTATTTCAAAAATTCTTCAAAAAAGCAAATACCATCCATTCCACTTGTCTCTTGAACAAAATTTATATGGTAACGATTTTCTTATTCGTGTAAATTTTTGTACGTGGATTCGTCGACAAATTACCTTGAATCCATTATTTACTTCGTATTTGATGTTTTATTTTCAAACTAGTTTTTTAAACACTGGAGAAGTTAACAGACATAACATACATTACTGCTGAGAACGGTTCCTTGGTAACATCCATGGACAATAAATGTTTGGTGCGGAATTATTGATAAATTCATTAGGTCCCTTTTTTGAAGGTCTTTAACTGGTCGCATATACGCACACTTTTTGAGAATTACTTGAAGAAGTTTCATTGAATGTTGGAATCAATATGTGGATGAAGCAAGATGATTTACCTCCACGCTTTGCAATGGAAGCACGACAAGCAATGATCGAAATGTTTCTAAAAGGTGGATAGGTCGAGGAGGACCAGTTAATTGGCCATCTCGTTCGTCAGACCTTACCTCTTTGGATTTTTTCCTCTGGAGATTTATTAAAGAACATGTAATGAAAACAGGTACCAACAACCAGAAAAGTTATGAAAATTTGAATTCGTCGAACCTGTACAGATTACTCCTAAAATGTTATCCAATATCCGGGAGGGTATTTACAAAAGAATTCTAAAATGCTTGGAAGTAGAAGGTCATCACTCTAAGCACCTAATTCCTTAGTAGGAGTAAATTATCTGGGTGAAACATTTCCTTTTTTCTGTATATAGTTTTTAATTTATCAAATTGGTAACTTAAAAATTGCAAAAGTGAATAAATAGTATTTAATTATTTAGATACAATATTGTCTCAAGTCTCGAGTCTCGAATAAATTATTATTTCATGGCACACTTGATAAAAATCATATAAATATTTTTCTATTTTTTATTAAATTTCTTTAAAACAATAAAAAAACGTTTTTACCAAAATGTGTTTCTTTTTCAACGTAGAATAAGATTAATTATTAAAAAACATGTTTTTATTTAAAAAATAAAGTAGACCTTGAAATAACCTTCAAAACATACTTAAAATAACAAATACAAATTTGTGTTCTGTTTCTATGTTTCTATTTCAAACCAAACAACTTTTATTAACAAAAAAACTTTAAGAGGTCTAGGTTTCGAGATAAAAATTCAGGTAATACTTTAAGTTTGCACAGTCATGAAATTGTAAAATACATATGTCAACTTCAGCCGTCGTGGAAATATAGTGTATTATTCAACGAGTGAGAAATGATAACCATTATTCACGAAGACTATAATGGCTATTTTCTCGCGAGTAGAACTATACTCTTTCCCCAATTTTTTTTATTTTACGGTGATCTTATGCACATTGTTCGTGATTATTTTTCGTATTTTTGACATTTTTTCTATGTAAATTTTATCCTGTGGTTCAAATTACACATAGTAGGCTGTATTGCTTTATGAAACTTCTATAGAGTAAACGTCAATCTCAATAAGTTAAATGAAGAATATTCACAATTCGCTAATTTGCGTTATGTTTTTCAAAAACTAAATAATTCACCATACAAACCTTGTTTCGTTGAAAGGCTTATCTAAAATCTATTGAATGTAGAGAAAAAACGTAACTATTTAACTTCTCGCGTTCTGATTCACCCTGTATATTTGCTGGAGTTTTTCTTAAATTTTTGGTAAAGAGTTTTTTGAAAAGCCTCCATATCTTTTTTCGTAGTAGTCTCTTTTCTTCATAAAAAGCTGAATAATTCCAAAACGAAATGATTTAGGCAAAATAATATTCTATTTTGAAGTAGAATTCGCGATACTAGAATTCTAGACACCCTCTGCAGGCCGAAACGTCAACTTAACTCTGTAGTAACATATCAGTCGCAGATTTGTGTTTTCGTGTGTTTCGCGCGTTTTAGTTCGAATTAAGAACTTTAAGAGAGACATTAATTAGTGTATCAACCTTTATTTACATTGGGAAAAATTTGCTGTCACACCCACCTTAAAAATGAACCAGAAATTCACTTTCATGAGTATCCAGCACCCAATAGTAACACGGTAAACATTGTAAATTATTTCGGTATTGTGGAACAAAAAAATGACAGAAGAAAAGCATGGGCAATTAAGTGGAGAATGGGAAAGTTAAAATTTGGAAAAGGTGTGCGTGTGTGTTCAAAGCATTTTAATTTTTAAAATCCCTCGAAAGAAACACAGTTTTCGGGACTACGCGCAAAAAAACGTCCGATTTTGTGGCAAATTACAAAAGGATTTGTATGTTGTAGCTACACATCCCTAACAGATGGGTTCAGGCGGGCCAAAATGGCCTTTTTCAGAATATTACTAAAATTTAGTGCATTTTTGGGTGAATTTCGATCACTTAGGAAGTGTAACCGAAATTATTCAAAGATATGTCGGTTCATGGTGTAGTTGAGTGTCAAATAAAACGAGTTGTACTAGGTATGCGTTGATTTATTTATAATCTCACTTAACATGTTTCGGCGTTAGCCATCTTCAGAAGTGAACTACAATTGAAATAAATAAAATGTAAGAAAATTGTAGGTTATGTTATGTTTTAAAATTATTTACAGAGTTTTAAAATTATTTACAGAGTTTTAAAATTATTTACAGAGTTTATGCGAGATTTTATAAGTTATGTATGTGTACAGCCAGAAGCTTTAACTTACCGTCATATTAAACGTGGAAATATAAATTGAAGAAAAATTTTTTTAAACACGTGGTAGCCATAGTTGTAGATTTAATACGAAAAATTTTTCTTTGAAATTCACACTTTGAACAGACTTTAATTTTAATAGATAGTAAAATTTAACTAAATATGGGTGATGCATGAGAGACTTTGGTATAAATAATAAAAAAATATGAGAAATTGGTTAACTAGAATTTTTAATGTGTGGTCGAAACGGGTGAGTGATGAAATGTGAATGTCAAAATTTGCGTGTGGTGAAGGTGCTGTATTTGGAGGTTAGGTGGTGTCTCCATCTATTGACGGTAATGTAGGCTGAGAGTTGTTATTATTGCTGATAGATGGAGCGTGTATACTCTCTGAACTTTTTAAATATTGAAATAATGGTTTAAAGTTTAGGTTTAATTGGTCGTTAAGGCAGTTGAATTTATTATTGTTTTTGATTTTATTAATTTCTAAGATTTCTAGGAGGTCTAATTTAAAGTTTTTGTTTTGATTATGTAAAAGTTTGGTGTTATTGTTTATATTGAATGTGTGACTGGTTTCTTGGAGGTGTTTGCCGAAATTTGAGTTTGTATTGTTTTTTCTAAGGTGTTCTTTTATTCTGGTTTTTAGGGCTCTACCTGTTTGACCGATATATATTGCATTACAGTTGTTGCAATTCAGAGAGTATACACCACTTTTATCTAGAAATGAGACGTTTGAATTTTTTGTTAGGAATTTGCTGATGGTGAAGGGTGTTTTGTATGCGGGTATGATGTTATAGTTTTTGAGTAATTTTTCTATTTTTGTATTAATTTTACCTGAGTATGTGAATGATTTGTATGAATATTCTATGGGTGTTGGGTTGTGGTTTGGAAATATGTGGTTGTTGATGATTTTTTGGTGTTTTTTGTTGATGGTTTTATTTATTAATTCTATTGGAAATTTATGTTCTGAAGCAATTTGTTTGATGATATTTATTTCATTGTAAAAGTCTGTTTTGGACATTGGGATTGTGAATGCTCTATGGATGTAGCTATTAAAGGAGACAAGTTTGTGATTTATTGGGTGGAAAGAGTCAAAATGTATGATGTCATCTGTCTGTGTGGGTTTCCTGTATATTTTATAAGTGAAAATGTTGTTATTATTATTGATTGTAAGATCTAGGAAGTTAATACTGTGGTTTGAAGGTTGTTCTATTGTGAAATTAGGTTTGGGGCCGAACTTTTTTCCGTGTGGTCCATCGAAAAGTGGCTTTTACAGTTGTGCTTTGAATTTTCTCGTCCATCTACTTACAAAATTACAACTCTCTTCGCAAAAACCACCTTCCCTCTTCCTTACCGTTTTAGTATTATTTGATGATTCCAAAAGATAGATTAGGTCACAATTTTCAATGATTTCTTAATGGTTTTTTTAATTATAATTTCTTAATTAAAAAATTAAAAGTGCCTACATCCTACATAAACTTATTTTAAGAAATAAATACCTGTTTTCAACAACGATTCTTAAAATTTAGACTAAAGCAATGCCTTTTCAAGAATCGTTGGTGAAAACGGGCATAAGTACTTTTATTCTCACTTACTAGATAAAATATATTACTAATTTTGAGTGAAGAATAGTATAATATTTCTTTAACACAAGAATACAAACAATATAAAATAACACGAAATTAAATAAAAACCGGATATAAAACAATTACAAAAAGAAGAAAACACGTAAATCTGTTATTTGTTTATTATAACATTTGAAAGTTTAATACAGAATTTAGTTCAAACTAGTAGTTAAATATACCAAAAGTTTGTTAGATTATATGATTTTATATTTTGTGCTTTAATTTTACGTACTTATTTATATTGCTAAAAGTCCCAACGGATCTGGAAAAGCTGGAATCGTAAACAGAAATCATTACTGGAGAAACGTAGAGCAGCATTTATTTTAAGAAAATTATATCTCACAATATTAATTAATAATTAAATTTAATATTGCGTAATGAATTGTATTTAAATATTAAATAATTAGTGAAAATTTTCTGATTAAAGTTCAAATAAATTATAGGAATAATTCAAATTTAAATGGATTACTTAATCTTAATTTTTCGTTTAAATGTTGAAACTTAAAACAAGTTAAAAGTGATTCAATTATAAATGAATTAAATTCTTTAAATTGGCCATTAAATGAGGATGTTAATATTATGATAAAAAATCTTTATAATAATGTTGAAACGGTATTAAATAAATTAGCTCCATATTAGACAATTAATGCTAGACAAAACCAACAAAAATGGTACGATGCTGAAATAAAAAATATGACAACTTTAAAAAATGCTGCATTTAGAAAAGCAAATTTTACAAATAATTTAGATCATTGGAATTATATTATAATAAAAATTATATATTATAAAAATATGTGGAAAATCTTGAAGGAAGCAATTGATGGTCAACAAAATAATGCCATTCATAAAATGTCGTTTAATAATGAAGTAATTCAAAATAATTCACAAATCGCGGAAAATTTTAATAATTATATAGTTAATAGTATAGAAAATATGGTTAATTTTAAATGTTACTTCTATAAATGTGAATAAAACAAATATCTCAAATGATAATCTACATTTTAAATTTAATTCCATATCTATTGATTATATAATTCTTCAATAAAAAATATTAAGAAAACATCAACTATAGATGAAATTAATTTAAGTTTTCTAGAAAAAAGTAAAGACGTTTTACTTATATATATATATTTAAAAACGATTTTTAATAAATCAATTTCCAGACCTTTGGAAACAATCCACAATGATTCCTATTCCAAAAATTATTAATTCTATTAAAAGTGAAAATTTTCGTCTAGTAAATAGGTTACCATTGTTTGAAAAAAATTTTGAATCAATTATAAATAAACAATTGACAAATTATATAGATTCTAAGGATCTTTTCATGTGAAACATCAATTCGATTTATTGTAAATAATTGGAAATCTTGGTTAGATAATAACAATAATATCATTGTAGCGGTGTTTCTTGATTTCAAAAGAGCATTTGAAACCATTAATAGAACAAAGTTAATTGAAAAATTACAAACATTTGGGATTAATGGAATTGAACTGCAATGGTTTAAATCGTATTTAAAGGACCGGACACAAATAACAAAAATCAATAATGATATTTCTATACCATTAACAAATAATTGTGGTGTACCTCAAGGAGCAGTATTGGGACCATTATTATTTATTTTGTTTATAAATGATATTAATACCTGTATTCCAGAAAAATGCAAGTATAAATCTATTTGCTGATGATACATTATTATGGATTAAAGGAGATAATATAAATTTAATAAATGAAATGAATAAAACTTTGGAAGGTCTTCAAAAATGCTTATGTAGTAATGGTTTAATTGTAAATATTAACAAAAGCAATGATCCTTGGATGCAGTTATAATGGTTTAGATAATATAAAATTTGTAAACGAAAAATTGGATTGGGTAAATGAATTCATAAATTTAGGAATATACATTGATACAAAATTAATTTTAATTATCATGCCAATAATCTTTTAAACATGATAAGCGCCAAAGTTTAATATTTTTGCTGAATTTTACAAAATCCTTGTTATCAAAATAGATTATTGGTATACAAATCTATAATTAATCCATTATTGCCCTACAATTGTATTTTATTTAAATCAAGATCATTTAAGTCATCTTATCATTTTACAAAATAAGGTCTTAAGGATTGTTTTGAAATGTAAAAAATATACTCCAACTGAAATTATGCATGAAGCACTTAATTTGTTTACAATTAAACAATACACTTTTTTTATTAAAACATGATATATATTTACAAAATGGTAAATAGTTATCTACCAAAATATCTATTTAAAAATATTAAATTATCGTCTGAAATACATCTTTATCAAACAAGATATAATAAAAATCTAATTATCAATCTTGCAAAAAAAGAAACCACAAAGAGGAGTTTATATTACAATGGATTTAAATTATTCAATTCATTAAAAATCAATATAAAAGAAGAAAGAAATTTTACATTATTTAAGAAGAACTTATTGGAAGAAATTAAAAACAATACTTTAGAATATTAAAATATTTGTGTTTATAATTTGTTTTGTACTTACATATGTACTTGAATGTATATTTAATTAATACTTATACTAATACATAGCATTTCTGAAAGATTTTGTTAAATAAAAATAAAAAATGCATCTCTTATATAAAAAGTAGAGCATTTAGGAATTTCTTATTTATTCATATAAAATACAAAAATTGAAAGGTATATGTATACAGGGTGGTGATTATTTAGATGCCCACCATTGGTATCTTCTAAAATAGAAGAGATTCGAGGTCGGTTAAAGTAAAAAGTTAAAAGTTGCGTATTCTTATAGCCCTTAAAAATCTCAAAGAAAATTTAAGATATTTACACTCATTGCAAAATTATGGCCAAAAAACTAAAAAATGTGATTTCAGAAAATAATTTATATTTTCCGGTATATTGTTGACTATATTCTGAGTAAAATTACGTCAAAAAATTTTTTTTTGGCCTCATAGATTCGAAACCGCGATATTCAATTTTTTTATTTCTTATGGCCGCTATATTAAATTTTTACCACATTAGATAATAAATAGTACTACATTTTCAGATTGGTAATTAATATTAATATGCTTCTCTAGAAAATTTGTATAAAAAACAAATGAAATCAATGTTTTATGAGCAGTTTCCATGGTTACCATAAAAACATCGCCTCAAATGATATTTTAAATTAGATCAAAATTCTAATAATAAAAAAAAATTTACTAAATATTTCGCAATCCATAGGGATATAAGGTGATTCGATTGTCTAAATAACTGGCTACTTGCTTATTTTTAAAGAAAACTAAAATGATTGATTATTTGCGACTAGTTTCGAGCCTTATAGTCAGAGGCGGATTTGTCCCTTTGGGGGCCCTGGGCTGAAGGTCGTTAGGGGCCCTGGGTGAAGAATAAAATTTATTTATTTCTATTTTTTATAAAGAGATGCAGACTGTTTATAATTTGAATTTTTTCGCTTGGGTTTTTTGCGGACTGTTCAAGATAATACAACTTATCCTCTAATTTTTTTTCTAATTTCGCCAATAAAACCCGCAAAGGAGGCAATAAAATTTGAACCCTGTGAAATATCTAATGCTGGTGTTTGTAGTTTTTTATTGACTTTGCTTATTCGTTCTAATATTTCTTCCCAAAATATAAGTAAAATAGCATTTTCCAAACTTACGAATTTTAATACTGTGGTAACCAATTTTTAGTAATCTAACAGCATCATACTGGCTACTCCACCTAGTTTTTTTTCCAATTTTTTTTAAAGAATACTGCTTTGATTCGTCTCATTAAAGGTTTCCATCAAAATAGCCCACACTTTCTTGTAGATGAGGAAAAAAGTGTTGAAATAACGTCATTTACCACATTTGCAGCAAGGAGTTTAAACGGCAAATTCATTTTTCTTTGTAGATGTGGCTGCAGACCATTCTATTTTCCGACATATTTGCCGCGTTGTCGTAAGATTGGTCCCGACAATTTTTTAATGGCTGTAGCCCTATTAGCCCTTATATAAATCCGCCCTTGCTTATACTATATTGCGTTGTACATAATTTTCTTTTTTTGGTGTTGGCTAGTTATAGATTATAGGATATAAAACGCTTTATCTTTTTAGTATTAATACAAATTTACACTTACTTGTCAAAAATTATCTTCGTGTTATATTATTAACTTTTATTTTGGAGATACAGGCGGGAGGAGTGCGTCCCCGAGTACTCTACCCATATTAATACAAGGTAAAAAACGAAAATATTGTTATCCAATTTTTATTACTTTTCGAGTTATAGCGTTTCAAAAATTAAAGTTGGCAATATTTACAAACCTCTTTTCTTGGACCATGGATTTGTGTTTTGTGGTTTTTAGTTTTAACATGCCCTCAAGGTCTGCAGACCTTCAATCATTAGATTTTTGCTTGAAGAGCTGGTTAAAAATTAGGGTTTATATAGAAAAAGTTGGAGTTCGGGAAGACCTAATTCGACAGCTCTAATAAAAAAAAACTTTAAGAACTTAGAAGAGTAATAGCCAGTGTTCATAGAAATGCGTAAAAATGTGGAGATATCTTTCAAAATGTTCAATGAATTAAAAATGAGCTTAATGTGCAGCCATAGCTAAGTCCACTTAAATTTTTTAAACGCCATAACTTGAAAACTAATAAAAATTGGATAGCATCATTTTTGTTTGTTTACCTTGTATTGACGTGTAGAATACACTTCCGAAATTTGACGCACTCCTCCTGGACTCATCCTGTAAAATTATTATTTTTATAAATATTATATTTTGGTCCATATAGTTTTAAGTGACGTTTTATTTGGTTTTGACATTTAGATGTAGTTATGTGCAGAGTGTTTTGTAAACTTTTTATACAGTGTGATTAGATTTTATTATTTGGTTTACTTTTATACGTTATTATTTTATATTTCTTTTTTTTTCGAGCTATCGAGTATCATAAACGCTGAAAAAATTATGTTGAAAAATTGTTGTGACGTGTAACAATTTTATATGTTCTGGATCAAAGTAATGGTGTTGACTTTCAAATGTACTCCAAAAATCGACTCAACATTGTTAGGTTTAATTTTAGATAATAAATGTTCTTTTATTCTAATACCAACTTCCCTTCCCATTTGTCCAATGTAATATGCAGTACAATTGTCACACTTCAATAAGTAGACTCCAGATTTTTTTGTTATTTGGTATCGGATCCTTATTCTTAATCAAGAAGCTAGTTATCTTATTGACAGGTTTGTAAACAACCCTTAGGTTCATACAATTTTCTTGAAAAATCCTAGCAATGTCAAAGGAAATTTTATTATAATATGGGGCGCGTTCCACTAATGAACACTAAAGCCCACGATCACGAGCGCAAAATTTTCCCGTTCCACTAGCTCAAAACGTCACCATTCAACAAACGACCACAGAAACATACGAATAAATACGGTCGTTGTGAGCTTCTTGCGGTCGCCATCGATGACGTTTTTATGCACGAAAGAAACAACCGCGGTCTTATGTGGAACGACTTTGCGGTCGTCGTGGGCTTTGCGAGTCTTTAGTGGAACGCGCCCATGGTAACCAACAGGAACCAACTTCTTAACAACCGAATCAACTACGATAGTATGATGATTTATAGAAACAATGGGAGATTCATATAGGTTTTCTGTAATAGTATATTACATACCGGGGTGGAAAGTGTTTCATTCCCGCGAGGGCTAAGATAAATGACCGAGGTGCGTAGCGCCGAGATTATTTATAGCGCGAGGCAGGAAGGAAACTTTTCACCGAAGTTTGTATACTATTTTATTCACAACCAGAACAATTTTTAAATGCACTTATACTTCATTTTTTAACTAGGAGGAGTGACAGGGAAGGATAACTTACACTTAACACTATAAAAGTTACTAAAAAAAGAACAGGTTTTGACAGGAACTTTAGGTTAATTTAGCTTTTTAATGATAAAATATGTACAGAAACAATTAAATTCCTCATTTCTCTATAGTGAACACAAATTTATAGATGTAAATACATTAGTAATTCAAATTTTATGATTATTATTTTGACGTTATATGTCAAAAATCATCCAAAATAATTATCCGGTGTAAATCTTGCTGATTTTTAACCAATCATGGACGTTAATTTTTGGCATTTTTAGCATTTTTCCAAAATGCGTAATGGGGTTGTGATCTTCTGATATTTTATTGAAAAAATCTTGAAAATAAAGAATAATAGTAATGATAAATTTACGTCTATAACCGCCAGAATTGCCGGAGAATAATAAGAATACAGAAAAATATTAAATATCATAAAAGCAAAGCAAGGTACGATAAAGCTCATGTGATAAATGGCAAATAAAAACTGTTCTTACAGAAAATGCGTGTAGAATTATGGTTTTAAAACCGTTTTTTCTTGTCTTTTAAAGAATAAAAAACCATATCCACCCCATGACTTACTTTTTCCATACAAATTTTTAAAATTTTTATCAATATATTAAATAAAACGTCAAATTTTCCGTCATTAGCGTCAGTTTTACTTCCCACCCCCAGGGAAGGAAGTGATCACTTCCCACACAAGGGAGGGAAGTAAACGTCAGACAAGAATTAGTTTCAAACTTTTTGAAAGTCACAAATTGACGTATTAAATACATGGTTGTGAATAAAACCGTTTTTCCGTGCAATGAACTTTATAATCTTCAGTTCCTTATTGACATTGTCTGCACTAAGTGGCAAAGAAATAAGTCTGTTAAGTAAAAAATGACGATTGGCATATTTATGACTAAAATGATTATTAGAAAAATAAGAAGTACTATTATCCGTAGTAGTTGGTTTTCTGTAGATATCAAAAGGAATTCTATCCATATTTCTACAATGTAAAAGATCTAAGAAATTCAATAACTTATCATGTTCTATATCCAAAGTGAATTCAATATTTTTGACTATTCACATGATTCAAAAAATTAGGGAACTCTGATGCCCCGCCTTTCCAACAAATTAAGATATCATCTACGTATCTAAACTAAAACTTAATTTTATCCTTGAAAGGATTAATGAAAAACAGTAACTCATTTTCAAAGTGCTTAAGGAATATCTCAGCCAGGAATGGTGAGAGAGGGTTACCCATCCCTAACCCTTCAACTTGATGGTAACAGGTGTCGTTAAAAAAAGCTTTGATCTAAGCATAATTTTAATATACTGAAAATAGATTTACAACAATCATCTGAAAGATTAGAATTAATTAATGAATCCTCTACAATTTGTAAAGTTTCAAACTTAGGTACGTTGGTGAACAAATTTTTATCGTAGAAATCAAGAGAAACACTAAAAGAAGATTTATAATTGACATTATTGCTGAGGAAAATGGCCAGCCAATGAGCAGTTTTATAAGCAATACAATTTACGAATGAAAGAACAGGTCTAATTGGAATGTTTTCTTTGTGAATCTTTGTTAACCCGTAGAGTCTGGGTATTTGATGATTCATTGGAATAAACTTCTTATAAGAGAAATCCAAAAATTCACTGTTCTCAAAAACATTCCTAATCCCCGCATTAAAAACTTCTATATTTGTGTTCTGTGTTCTTTCAGAAAATCAACTACTTTTTTAACATAGCAATCAGACTCAAGAATCAACAAGCACTGACCTTTGGCCGCCTTAGAAATTATAAGCTTTTTATCTATTAAGGTATCTAACACATTCTTCAAATTATCTACACAAAAATTATAAAATTTTGAAAAATTAATCTTAAATCTATTTATCCAAAACTGTTAAATAAAGTGTCAATAATGAACATCATTTTAGATGTCTAAAGTAACTCATAGTCCACTAGTGGATTATTTTCATAATTCACTACATCTCCTTAGTTATTCATGTTCATGTTCTGGGTCAGCCTGCTTTTCCTTTTTTGTATGAAAAATTAAATTTGATTTTTAATTTGATTATTCTACAGTTTTGGTTAAAATAACGTATGACACTCGTGGATTATGCCCCATAAGTCGCTTGAAAATTATTCCTAACGGCCTCGTGGAATAAACTTTTTCGCGTGGCATATTTTATAATATTGTATGAACATCACATGCAACGAAATTGCAATTCTGCCTCGCCGTCTCCAGTCGTTATTAGGGGTAATTAACACTTTAATTTGTAAAAAGAAGTACAAATTCAAGTCATTTATGCAGAGTTGAAATTTTGACAAATTTTGACAGATTGTCTATTATACCATTGCATGATTGTATCCAAAAACGCAGAACAAAATTCCAGTCGAAACCCAAGGCAGAATATAATAAATTCAAGAAACACGGCTTACTCTGTAGTTTCAAATTTTGTTTTTCTCTAAAAATATAATTTTAAAGATTAATTTGTACATCTGATTTTGAATTAAATCTTAAAAAATATATTTCTATAAATATTAATAAATAAAAACTGTATTATACAGGGTGTATCAGACCGCCCTTGCCACCCATTTATCTCGATAATACGTTATAGTATGACTGAAATAAAAAAATTATCCATTGGTGAACTTATTTTTTTCCGGAACTACCCGGAACTATCCGGAACCGGAGATCACTTTGATTTTTTTAATAGCAACATAGGTCGAGTTTAGTATGGTTTCAGGTCTTTCAAAAACAAATATCTTTTATTAAAATATTTTTTTTAATATTTTCCATAGTTTAGAATTTGTTCGAAAAACAAAAAAAATTGTTAAAAAAAGTAAATAAAAATTATTGCATATTTTGAAGAATTTTACAAATTTATAAACACTTTCTACAAATTCTAATGTTTTACCAACTTTAATCTCTTTAGTCTCAATTTGAAGTTGAAAAGGTATAGATATTAGTAATTCTCCCATAGCCTAATTTCTTTCAAAAAGACAGTGCGAAGCGTATTTTGAAGTTTTTAAATCAAAGTTTTGTGGCAGAAAAAAAATCAATCAATTGACAATTTCAATATTTCGATATTAATACATTCGTAAAATTTTGAGATATTTTGGTTAACACGATTAACCATCAAACGTACAAAAATCTAAATAACTTAATTGCAGTGCTTCAAATAAGTGCTTGAAATAAAATAGGTCTACTGGTAGTTTTCAACGCATGCCCAAAAATGTACTGATGTTTTAAACTACAATGGTTATTTGAAATAATATTATTTTACCTTATAATTTTGGCATATTTATTGAATTAATAAGAAATTTCTCTATGTTGCTCTTTTTTTAGCCTATTTATTTAATTATTACAGAATAGTTGCATTTTTAATTTTTATTTAAGTTATTTAAGTTAAGATATTTAGTTTATTTCTTGCTAATTATTATTGTAGCCAGTAATTTAATAAAAGTGTTGATCTACTTTTTTCAAATACTGTATGTAAATACATGCCGACGACTAGTTGAGTATAATATGTATATTTCTTCCTACACAAAAAACTTATTTACATTTCCAAAATGATCAGGAAAGCAAACAAATTATCATCGGATACTATGCATGAGCTACCCCATAGAGTATCTAAAACAGTTTCACACTAAATTTAAACCACACTTTAACAATTAACTACGAAATAATAGTGTCAAAGTAAAAAGTGATTCATACAGGTAGGCTCAAATGCGGGATTAACATGTGTATTAAATCAAAAATATTCCTCATTATTGATTTATTACAAAAATGTTTACTATATTTGTATATTTTCATGAAGTTTTAGCTATTTCATCAAAGAGTATTAAAAATACTGTTGATTACATTAATTTGTTTCAATAATAATGTTAAAATGTGGCCATATATTGTTATTTTGTTAAGAACATTTGTACAACATTTCTCACTAGAAAATCTAGTGATTTAGCTGCCCAGAGAATGGGAGGTTCCACAATACCTTGATTTTATTTAATGATGACTTCAAAAAAATACAATTTTTGAATAAATATTATTTTTATTAAAAATGTACGAAAGTTAAGGAACTTCAAAGCATGTTCAAATATTAAGCTTAAATTATTTTTTATAAAGAAAACAACAACAACCCAATTATAAATATTTTTTGTTACATTCCATTTATTTCATTCTTTATAATTACTTATACGTATGTTTATTTCAATTAATTCCAGCAAACTAATATTAAATACAATTAATTTTATCAAACAAAACAAAATAACTCATTATGGGCAGAGTTTGTAACTAGGATTGTAATATTTAGGGCAATTAAAAGTTTTTAAACGTAACACATTTGTTAATTAATAAACGATCTTTTCTTTAGTTTTGTAATAGGTTTGATAAGTTGATAGTTTTTGTAGGTACTTGATTGATTTCAAAGAAATAATTTTTTAGTTTAAAATATTATTATCAATTATAAGGCATTTATTCACTTTTATCACTATTTGCGACTCCGATTGTTAAATTAATAAGTGCAATATTATTTAAAAATTATAAATAATAGCACAGGTGAACGATGATCCACTATCACATATCTAACTTTTACGAATTTAATAAATAGGATGATACAATATAACTATTTATATATGTAGATTAAACATTTATATATCTATTCTGAATATTTATTTGGTATACAGGGTGAGTTTAAAGTAACGCATAAAAATCATAACTACCTTATTTTTTAGAATTTTTAAAATCGGTAAAAGAAGTGTCGCATTGTTTTTAAAAAACTATTTTGAACTGAACCAAAAAAATTTTCGGTTGGCATGTCGTTACTATGACGTCATTATTTTTTTTCAAATGAACTGTAATGGTTTTCATATCACAAAACAATACCTTATTAAGACCTTATTACAACGGTTTCTTTATCCACGAGGTGAACTTAGCTACTAAAGCATTGTTTTGCGTTGGTATATAGCATCGCAACGGGTTAGGGGTTAGGTTAAATTTATTTGAAAAAAATAATTATAACATAAAAATATACTGCAGAATAATAAAAAGTCGCGGGTATTCGCGGGTATTCGCCATTATTCGCTCGGACTTAGGGCACTCGGCTTTCGCCTCGTGCTGCAATTCGTCCTCGTGAATAATGGCTTGTCATACCCACTCCCCGCTCGTTGAATTATATACTATTATGTGTTACTTTAAACTCGCAGAGTTTTGACCATTTTCTTATCCTTCTGAGGCTTGTTTGCTTTCCACATCGCCCTAAACACATTGTTTTCCTGTTCGTACTTTAATTTGTGGTATTATTCTAAAAGTTAGGTTATAAAATAGATCTGGTAAGATCGTGTTTTTTTTTGTCAACTTTGATCTAAAGTTAATTAACGTTTTTGTGAAAATCCCTTAGGCACTTGAAGAAAATGATTATCATTTTTAAAATGAGCACTAAAAATTACATCAAAATCAGCTGTAAAATTTAAAACAATTACAAAAAGTATTTTTATGCAGAGCTGTGTAATTTAACGAAAATTATATTTATAGGGTATTGTTTTCATGAAAAGGGTACTATAAAAAGGTGTTTTTAGGTTGCAGAAGGTAACTCTCTGGCAGGATCTAGCCTAATCAATTTAGATTATAAATCTGAAAAAAAATTGAAAGTCTAACGAGGGAAACTTGAGTTATGACTGCAGAACTAATGCTCGATTTCATGGTTTTTCACGATTTTTCCTCCCAAACTCGCGCGCCCTCTAGGGATTCGCATTAATTATCAGTTATTTGATCATAATTTGCAAAGAAGCTCCAGAAAAGTGGGATGGATTTTCTATTCCTTGTTATTATCTCCAACGGAAATTTTATCGAGGGTGTCTAGGAAGATGCTCTTAATAGAAAAATTAATAAAATGGAATTCAAATTAGTACTCAATTTAAATAATCAAATTTTAATAACTCATAAAAATGTATATAAAAAGAGTGAGTTTTTTATTTTTATTTTAATATTAAATACTAATTAATAAAAGGGCCCATACACTATTAAACAATTGGCGCAACAGAGAGTGTTGTGCAAACACGTTGACTATGTATGGCGATGTTTTAGTTGTTGCACAAACTATGATGTATATTCAAACATGTTTCAAACAGGGTTGATAGTGTATGGCCGAGTTTGATGCTTGATTGTTATAAATTGTAAATATTTATATCCTACTTGGTTCCTTTGTTGCTCTTTACCAAAATATATTATATTATATATATTGATTTACGCAACACTCGACTTGGATTACTGATATTTTAAGGAACTTGTGGATCTAAAAAGATTTTATAGGCTTCTCATCACTATCGAAGGATTCCTATCTGGTAAAATTGTCGAGCCACTGTTAAAGTCTGTTTAGGGTCTGTTTTTGAGGTATGGGAAGCGATAAATCCCTGAAAGGATGAAATGTAAATGTAAACTATCCACCACCTTAGAATATTCTCTTCGTAAATACCTTTGCCAAGACTATTGCTTTTTCCGAATAATTTAATTTTTCATCGAAGTCGGTGTGAATTGGCATTGGTTTAGTGGTGAACCTATTGATGTATTCGCGTAAACCTTCTATTAATACCTGGGGAATTCTTGAATATCCTGCTGTGAGTATAAAGCGTCAAAGCGTGGTGCAAAACGTTGTATTGGCGATTTTAAGGATGTTGTATTTACAACACGATCCATAATTCTTTTATGACTTGTGCGAATGCTTTGATTAACGCTTGTGTTGATATCCTCCCGATTTCTGAATTAGGAATAGTATTTAATAATATAGAAGAAGCATTTCCTCGTTGAATTTCGATTCCTATTTGACGAAGATATTCCGCAGCACGTTCTACGCCAGTTTTTTTTAAATTAATTTTCCAATTGTGGTTATTAATGATTAATGGTTTTGAAAAAGAACCCTAAAAATCAAAAGTTTCAAAACCTAGAGGATAAAATATAAATTTCCCTTCCAAATCTTTATATTTTGAAGTTTTTCGTTTTTCAGTTTCTTTTGGAGATAATTAAAGATGTTATATAAGAATCAGCTAAAGAATTAACGCAAGTAATATCACAAACAAGTGCCTTTCCATTTTTCCACGGATTAAAGTCATACCATTTGGTCTATTTCCATAATTACGTACTAATCCTGGTGGTTCTAATATTGCATGTATATTGAAAGAAATAAAAGCGCGTTTTATTATATCAATTAATGCAGAGTGTCTACTATGACTTCCACAAGTTTTATTGCAACTAAGACCAGGATGTCCAAGCTCATCAACTAAAACGCCACATTTGCATTTATATTGACAACCTAAATTAGTACCAAGGCGTAAACCAATAGCATTTCTTAAACTTTCTATCAACTAAATGAGTATCCCATTCTTTCTGTGAAATTGTATTTGATTAAATCATCCAAATCAAATTTAGGAACAATTGATAAAACTAGATTATGTACAGGGTGAACTCAAGCTAAAGATGCTGGGAGAGCAAGTTCAACTATACAGTTCTAATACAAATTCCACCTAAATTTGCTGGAAGAGTAGTTTGACTCTGTTGGTTCTCGTTCAAATTACAATTTGTAATTTCTACAAAACTTGAAGATATAATGCATCGTGAGCATTTAAGATACACAAACGCTTAGTAAGCAGTTTTATAGATTTGACCGTTTCATCAAATATATTCGATAGTGTATATTCAAATTCAAATTTCAAATTCAATTTATTGTGATAAAAAGATACATAGTCTTATACACTTGTCAAATATATAAACTCATATAATTTTATATTCTGAAAATCAACATCCAAATAATCTTCAAAATTATAATAAGCATACTTTAAAAGCAAATTCCTAATATTAGTTATAAATATATTCAAGGGTAGACACTTAAGGCAATTAGGTACAACATTATTAAATTTAATTCTATAAAAGTTAGTAGCAGTTTGGGATCTTTTTAACCTAAGAAATTCAGGATAAGATATTCTCTTTTAGTCTTGTATTATAATTGTGGCATAATTCATTCTGTTTGTACTCATTTTGATTTGAGTGTACATATAGACAACAGGCGTAAATATATAGACAAGGCAGGGTTAAAATGTTTAAGTCTATAAAAGCGCGTCTATACTCTACTCTATATCCTAATCCTGCAATTATTCTAATAGCTCTTCTTTGGAGACGAAACATTCTATGCCTTGCTGAGGCATGACCCCAAAGGATCAGTCCATATGACATATAGCTTTCACACAGCGAGAAATATGCAGTACGTAGTACATTAGTAGATATATGTATAGATAGATATTGCACTACTAGTAGAGCTTTAAAAGCCAGAGCTTTGGGAAAGGATACAAGCAAGCAGTATATGATGCTGACGAGTGCTAATAAGCACGAAACGCAGTGTCCATCACTCTGCGCTTGGAATTGTTACTTCGTGCACCTTCACCACTTTGAACAATGGCAGACCCACGGAATCTCCCCCTCATTCGTTTATATATTAATAAATAACGGTCTGCATCTTTGATTGGATTTCTATCAATGCCTATTTAATTTAAATTCAACTGATGATTTTAATTCAGGTTTTCTTTTAGTTTTTTATTTAAATCAATAATTGGTTCATTATGTTGTAAATTTTTCAAATTTGTCATATTGTTTTTAATTTTGCTGGACAAAGAAGTATTTTCTGAAAAGTAATGCAAAAAGCTCCATAAGAAAAAGTAAGTAAACTAAACCTAGATTCGGTATTATTTTTATTAATTAATGATTCCAATACACTAATAAATGCTTCAGCAACTTGGTATCTAACACCTTTTGGAATTCTAAGCAAAAGTTGACGTAAGTAGATTACCAATTTTTAGAAATAAATTTTCAATAATTGAAGCATCTTGAAAAGTATTATTAACATTAACAGTTAAATTAAGATTTCTAGCTTTTTAAAATTTAAATTGTTGTTTCAAACAAACATTACTTCCCTTATGTTTTAACCATCACGAATTACCCTAATTTGCCTTTCCACATAGCTCACAATTTCTACTTTTCTTCATATATAAAAAAATTTAACACTAGAAAAGAAAATTTTCATTAAAAAATAATTCGTAAGAAAGTAGTATTTTAAAGTTTTAGTTGCTACAGAAATCATTACAAGAAAGCAATAAAAAATGTACCTGTCTATTAGATTTCCTCAAGCAAGTTCAAATAAAATTTTAAATAATCAAGAAAAGGTCCAATGGAAAACAAATAAAAATGTTTGAAAGCACGTAAAGCAGTTTTCCAACTCTTATTTTAAAAATAGCTTTCTGGTGCGAAACGTAATGAAATTTATATTCAAGTTTCTTATTATATCACAACTCACTCTTATTGTTGCAGAGAAATTAATTCATGTTTTTAAGATTAAAAATTCAACTTTGCAAGCTTTTTTTAAAAAAAGTAAGCATTATTCACATTAAAAAATGTATAATTTTTATGATTTTTGCTGCTAAAGACAAATTAATTTTACACTACGTTTAATGTTCAAATTATTCGAATCGAAAATCGGCTTAAACGTTGAGGCTTTCAAATACAGACTGGATTTCAGTTTGCTAAATTATTTTAGGGAACGTCAATAAAACCAACATTTTAAGAAATATATGCATGTATTTAAACGGATTAAAAAAATCAAACGAATTTATTTACAATTTAAAATATAATGTATAAATCTGAGGCTGTGTCTGAATATGGACAATCTATTTGAAAACTGTAATATCTATTCGACTTTGCAGCTACTGGCAAATGGCTTATACCTATGCATATTGAATATCAGTCTAAAAGACATTTATCAACTGAAACATTTATTCACTAATGTTAATAAATATAATCAATGTTACAATGTAACAAATAGTTTGTGTACCTTGATATGAGTATGAAAGGCCCAATTTATATTTTTTTTTTATAATTTTCAGATTTTTTTGTTAAACCATTAAATGCTCCGCTTTTCATTATTATTCACACGATTTCATTCCATCTTAAAAATGCAAACTAATTAAACAAATTAAAGCCTCAAACTTTGTTTCAAACAACTTAAATTAAATTAATAAATCTTCATTATGTCAAACTAAATTAGAATAATATACATAATATAAACATAAATAGAAATTTAATGAAAAGGGCATTTACTTTAAATTTTATTACACAATATTAATTTGTTATTAGAAGAGTTAGAATTTGTTTTCTTGTATTTTCCCTTGGGTTGTGCTTTAAATAACTTTAAGTATACAGAATGAAAAGTTAAGAATTAATTTACCTTTAATTAAAACTCCTTTCATTATTAATTTTTATTTCTGACGTCAAAAAAGTAGACGCGATTCACGGTTTTGTGATGAAAATAGTTTGTAAAGTAATTATCCGGAAATCCCACCGAATAGTTTAACTCAGTTATTACAAAAATTTAAATAAAATTAAAAGGGTGGTTTTAAATTGCTCTCAGGTGCACATGTATAATACAAACATATTCAAGATTATATTATTTTGTAGAATATTGCCCTCCTGTTTTTGATGGAACACTTTGTTGGAACTTCACCGAAGCAGGAACAAACGCAACTCAAAAGTGCCCACAGATGAAAGGATTTGATCCTGAACGTGAGAGATAAAAGTTTTTTTAACATTTTCAGGCTAAATCTAAATAATTTTATTATTCTAGTATACACATGGCGACATTGTAATGATGATGCAACATGGTTTGATAATAATTCTACAAAACTTAAACTTAAAGGATTCACTAATTATAGAATATGTTTAAAACCAGCTGTTTTAAATCTTTTAATATGGTGTGAACAAATGGGTTCATCAACGTGTGAAAATGCATGTAATTTCATTAATTATTTTAATTATTTTTAATATTTTTTTTTTTAGATTGCTAACGTTACAAGACTTATTGAGATGATTGGGCTTACTCTCTCGTTAAAAGCTTTGATTATTTCTTTGATAATATTTTATATGTATAGGTAAGTGCATTTTTACTGGTTTTTATATATATTATTTAATAGAAGTTTCAACTACTAAAGTAGAGGGAAACTCCAGAAACACCTAGTTTTAGTCTTTTGAGACAACATTCATCACTGGTTAATACTTCATGAAAGTTGATGAGTAATTCTACGAATAATTTGTATAATACTGCCTTTCTATTAAGTTGTTAGCAGTTTGTTTCCTTTATTGGATTAATTATAATTTTGATCTAATTTATATATTTGTATAATAGGATATGTTATTTAAATTTTAACTGGCTGATGAATAGATAAGGTTTTTGATGATGTTTATATTTGTGTCATTTTAATTGCTTGAATATAAAACAAAAATATTTTGAAACTTGTAATAATAGATAAAATTTTATTTTTTTGCTTTTCTAAATGTAAGTATTCTTTAAAGTAGTTCAGCCTGCCCAAAGTATAAAATTCATAATATTACCAAAACCAAATAGAGATATAGCTTATAAGAGCGCATAAAACGTCGATTATTTCCCAAACTATTTGCATAAAACCAGTGAATAAAACAAAGTTATTCGTGTTTTTATTTACTTGACGGAATTTTGGTTTATTTTTTAAACTTCCTCGTCTATACTTTAATAAAAATTCCTTGCATTTTAGAGTTTTGAGGAACAACAGGACGAGAATACACAAGAATCTTTTCATTGCCATGATTATGCAGGTGATAGTTCGTTTAATTATTTACAAATATCATGAGGATATAGAGAAAATCGTAAGTATTCTCATTCAATTCTAAGTTAATTTTACGTTTATTTCACAATTGCATGCTTTGGAATATCTTTGATCAAAGGCCTTTCTAATTCAGTTGCTTTCTTTTTGTTTGTATTTTGTAAAATGCACAAAAGCATAGCTCATTTTCCAAAAACAACGAATATTTACTTATTTGCATAACATCGGGCTATAATTAAATTCTAAACTTTTTATATTGCAATTTATTTTTATTAACTATAAAAAACGAAATTTAGTTAGTTTGCTCACAGTTTTCGGTAATAACAAAAGTTGTGCATTATTCGTACACGATACACATAATTAACCCAACGGTCGAAGCAGCATGCATTCATAGTTAAATTTAGTATAGATATACATTTTTTAATGGAAAGTTATATTTCGTGACTTAACTTCAATTAAAAATATGGTTTATAAAATTTAAAATTATGTTGTAGTTCAATTAAATTGGATTTCAAGTGAGTTCAATAACTAAGTCAATCTCAATTCAAACTTTTGTGAGGTGAATATATGTATAACTTTTTGCAGTTTCATATTATTTATCAATACTTTTATGAAATCTAAACTTTCCAAAGAAAAGTTCAATAAGATTTATTTAAATTTATTAAAGTGCAGGAAATCATTCCATTTATTTTTTTTAATACTTTGAACAAAAAACAGCAGCAGTAATTTTAATTGCCGATTTTATAAATTTTATAAGAATTAATTATTTTTTTATGACACCTTGTATTAAATTTTCATATTAATTCAAATCGTGTATAGATTGGTGTTATGATAAGAATCATTGATGAGTTCTTTCTGATACATTAAATTACGTTTCTTGAATTTAATGCTCGATTCTATTTCGGGCAGTATCAAATTCCGCCACGTAATCCCAAACAACGGGACGTCCAAGACCCGAAATTTTAATCCTGTAGGCAAATTCCGCCAGGCCCGTGCCAGGTAATCGAAGGGATTGACGGACCGGGCACAACCGAACAGTCTCCTTTTTCTAACACTATAATCTCACCAAATTACAATGTATATTTTAAAAACTTTTTCTGCATCACAAAGTATCAAACTCTACCCAAACCTAACCTAACCCGACCTACACAGAGGGTATTTTAAAAAACAATAACCTAACCGAATCACCTGAAATTTTCTATAAAAATTAAATTTTGTAAATATTAACTATTGACTAAATATTATTATATGTAAATTATTTAAATTCAAGCACCAACTTGTTTTTTAAAAAGATTTATTTAAGTTTCAAAATTACAATTTGAGATGAGTAATTAGACTGACTGTTAATTCATTAAAACAAAGGTTAAATAGATTCTTAAAACAATAAGCGACTATCTTCTAAAAAGCCTGATTCAGCAAGTAGATGCATAAACTCCCATCTATCATGACGAATCTTTAATATAAATTATACAGGGTGGAACGGTAGGTAACTTGTATGTTAGATAGGTAGATTGTAAATAAGTCATAAAGTTAGCTGTGTGAACTATTAAGATTATTATATATGTTACATTTTCCTATAAAAATTAAATTTAGTAAATTAATATAAATGTATTTTCTCAAATGTGGATCATTATTTTCATCGTTTCAGGTAGTAGTGTAGCGTACTTTTCCTTACCCTTTGTGGTCAAAATTTTGTGTCTGGAATCGCCCTCTATTTCGTACGACGATAGTTAGAAAGATCTAAAGTGTTGAATAATCGTGGTTAAGTGCAACAATGCAGAATCAAAATGATCGATTGTTGTATACGAACTATACATCCAACGGGGCCCTTCTTTTATACTTTATATGGCGCTACATCAATTCACTCATTACGAATAGTCATTGTTCATAACAGAATACGCCCTCGACAAGCTTAATCATTCATCCAATTTTGTTGAAAAGGTGTGTACCCAGCGCAGTTACTCTTGCTACGGTTATAATAATCCAACTTTCTTCTTCCATGAAAGTTGAACAAAGAATTTTTAAAATTAAAAAGCTTATATTCTTCTCCCTACCACTACGCTAATGTTTATAAAAGTACGTAATATATTATTAAAATATTAATTTATAATTTAATACAATGTTTACATGGATCCAAAAATATATATACTACCCATAGTAATTTTTAAAATATGCTAGTCCTTCCTTTTTGTGAATTTATTACAATTTCATTTGCTTTTTGGCCAGCATACATTATGAAATCTTGATTTACAGTATGCAGCATCACTCAATAAAAACGAAATTTTTAAATAAATTAAAGTAATAAGAACAAAAATTTAAAATGGTTTAAGAAAAAAGTAAAAGAAAGTAAAAATATTTGTATTGTTTATTATTATACCGATATATAGGTATAATTTTAAATCTAACTCAGTATATTGAAGATAGTTATGAAAAGGGTTTGATTATTGGAGTGCTATTTGTTGATCTCTTAGCAGCTTATGAAACGAAAACCTTTACTGAAATTATACAGGGTGAGTCTGTAACAATGAATAAATTCAATAAGTCAAGAATGGTCATATTGATGTTTTTAGGTACTTAAAATAGGGTATTTGACTGTGGTCGCAAAACATGGATATTTATACTTAAAATAATACTTTAGTTTACAATAATACCGAAAATCAGTTTTTTATTGATAAAATTTGTTAAACTCCTGGTTAATTTGTTAAAATTAAATAGCTAAATTGGGATATTTTGTCACGTGACCATAAACGCACGAAACTGCACGAATCTGCGAGTGACGTCACAAGATAGTAAACATAAAATTCAGCCTGTCTTTAACGGTATTTTTTGGCAATTTTTCTGAGTATTTTGTAGAGTTTCTTCGATTTAAAATTCATGTTTGTGAATAAAAACTTATAAAAATTGGTATAAACTGCAAAAATAGGCTGACGATTCTTGACACTAGTAGCTTGTGACGTCACGGAGTGGGTGCGTCGATCGTGAGCGTTTTGGCGGGAATATTTTAATTTAAATTTTAAATATCAAATTATATTAAGCGGATCGTCGAAAAAAATGTTTTGATATTTTTTTAGTAATTATTAGGTGCATCTGTAGCATTTAAACTACTTTGTAAAAAATTGTCAAATACCCTATACCGGGTGGAAATGAAAACCGGGTCACCTCTATAACTTTTTTATTTATAAATAGAAAAATTTGAAATTTGGCTATGTTCTATGGTTCAAAAAAACAAATTTTATGTGCATTTTTTATTTTCGAAATCACTTCCGGTTTCACCGGAAACACCATGAACTTTGTTTTTTTAAATGTAACATCCCATATTTTTATTCATGGCTTAAAATACTTTTAAAAAAGAAGTATTTTTGAGATATTAGTTTTTATTTTTTGCGAAAAAAAAAATTAAAAAAAAAAAAAAAGGTTTTCGAAGTCGGTGAAAATTACCAAAACTAATTCTAAATAATTCAAATACATAAATAAAATTGTAATTTGAAAAAAAAAATTAAGAGGTTTTTGAACTATTAATTTTTAAACTTAGTTAATGAAGATTTTATCAAATATCTCATTTTTTTTAAATGCAATGATGCCGGGTCATTCGACTTTTTAAAAAGAGGATTTTATAACGATTATTTTGGTACCCCATATGTAGGGGTATTATTTTGCATGTGCCTGTAATAAAGATACTTAATAGCTAGTATTTTCCAACTTAAGAAATAAATAATTTTACTAGTTCATTTAGCGTTATCCAGAGTGCACCGCGTGGAGGCTAGTTTTACACCCCAAAAAACTTAAAAATATTCATAAATAAAAAATGATTAATAAAATGAGACGAACGATAAAATCACAAAAATTTTTCTAAATGTCCTCCGTTGTTTTCAATACAAAGTTAAAAGCAATTTGTCGTGAAGAAGAGGTTGGGTTAGCTTCGACATAGGCTATGATATCAACTTCACTTTCATGATTAATTATAAATTTATCTTCAGCATTATTAGGTTCTCTACGAAAATTGGCTTCCAGTTTAAAAAAGAAGGTACGATGTGGCTGACGTCTTTCTGGATGTCTTTCGCGATAAAGTACACTAGCAGCCATGGCATTTTTTCGACATTCACCGTAAATTAGCAACATGTCAACTTGTTCATCTCGCGAAAACATTTTTAAGATTTGATAATTAAAACTATCTAAACAAAAAAGTAATCTAATGTATTATACAACTCTTCACAAGATGTTTGGACGATTACTGATTTGTTTAAACTTTATCAAATTTTTGAATGTTTCTTATGAATTTTATTTGTTCAACAGAAACGGCTGACGCCACATGTTGATCAAAATTTATTTAATATTCACGAATAAAGCATTGACATTTTCTGAATATCACACATTTTGATAAGTTTAATAATAACAAAATAAGCAGTTAATTTACTTGAACAATTTTTGTGATTTTATCGTTGTTACCTGCATTCTTCTCATTTTATTAATCATTTTTTATTGATGAATATTTTTACGTTTTTTTTGGGGTGTAAAACTAGTTCGCTTCCACGCGGTGCACCCTAGAGAACGCTAAATGAACTAGTAAAATTATTTATTTCTTAAGTTGGCAAATAATAGCTATTAAGTATCTTTATTACAGGCACATGCAAAATAATACCCCTACATATGGGGTACCAAAATAATCTTTATAAAATCCTCTTTTTAAAAAGTCGAATGACCCGGCATCATTGCATTTAAAAAAAGTGAGATATTTGATAAAATCTTCATTAACTAAGTTTAAGAATTAATAGTTCAAAAATCACTTAAATTTTTTTTCAAATTACAATTTTATTTAGGTATTTGAATTATTTAGAATTAGTTTTGGTACTTTTCACCGACTTCGAAAACCTTTTTTTTTTTTTTGAAAAAAAATTTTTTTACAAAAAAAATAAAAACTAATATCTCAAAAATACTTCTTTTTTAAAAGTATTTTAAGCCATGAATAAAAATATGGGATGTTACATTTAAAAAAACAAAGTTCATGGTGTTTCAATTTCAATTTTTTTATTCATAAATAAAAAAGTTATCGAGGTGACCCGGTTTTCATTTCCACCCGGTATATGTGACGTCATCATACAACGAACCAGTGACGTCATCATATTTTTTTACATGGACACCTCCAATTTTAGGTAAACAAATTAAAGGGGTATCTTAACCTGGATACCCAAGCAAAATTTCATTGACCTATCAGCATCCGATCCGAAGATATGGTCAATCAAAATTTGTAAATCAAATGTGCGAAATGCATTTTACGTTCCCTTAGGGCGCTGCCAACTACAAACTGGAGAACACTTTGAACATTTACTTTGACTAGTTTGTCTAAATAAATCTTCTTTGTTGGTATATACGTTAAAGTATTATTTTTATCTGAAAATTATTAATTTCTTAATTTTGTGTTTTTTTATTTAAAAAAGTACAATAAAGTTTAGTTAAAATTGAGGCAAACGTCACATGACCGTTGCACAATGACGTCAATCTTCGCAAGTAGTAGGCATAACATTATTTGACGTATCTAGGCATTTTTTTTTTTAAATCTAACCGTCTCCATAGATAAAAACCATCTCTGATTTCTGGAATTTATTCCATTTTCCCGACTCAATTTAATTTGCAATTTTTGATTGACCAAATCCTTGGATCGTATGGTAATAAGTCAATGAAATTTTGATGATGTTACTGGCTGGACGTGCAATCTCGTCACATAGATTTTAAGTAGCTCAAACTATCCACAATCGCAATTAAAAACATCAATTTGACCTGTTCAGCCGTTTTTCTGAAAATCGTAACGTTTTTGACTTATTGAATTTATTCATTGTTACAGACTCACCCTGTATGTATAATTTAAGAGAATAGTCGGCAAATTTATTTCTTTTCCAGTGGAGCTTTTTTAAAAATTTTTTGGTACACACAAAAGTCATGTGGCTATCAATTTCATCATTTTTTATTTTTGTAAGTCAAACCAAATACTCATACGGAAGCAGTAAAAAGGAGGGGTTTGGAAAAAACGTTCGCTTAGCGGCTCTTAAGATATTTATAAAAAAACTAAATGAAATAATATGTTATTTCCAATGCTAACAATAATAAGTGAAGTTATAAACGAAAAGTTTATAGACTTATTTTTTGTTTTACGTAGGTATATTTCTAAACTTTTTACAGCGCTCCAAAAATTAATATTGTTTCGGCCTGAGATGGTGGGTTTTTTATAAAATGGGTGTGCTGTAATTTAAGAACGGTCGTATTTTTCTTTGCAAGTAACTTGCTTCACAAATCCATTCCAGCCAGCAATACTTGAATCTTTAATCCACTTGCAGTACAGCCAAACTACGTCTGTGGTCAACGGTAGTATTTCATTAGAAATAGGATTGAGCTTCTGTAAATCTTCAATTAGAACATCTTGCAATCCTCCAGTAGTGCTTGTTAAGGTCTGCAGCTCAATGTGACTTGCTTTTCTCACAGCATTTCCAGTTGACATCATTGTGAGGAGTCACACACATACATAATTCCACCCATAGCATGGAACGTTCCAGATCCATCAAGTGTCATTACGTTATGGTCGGCATTGTCGAATACATATTGAATAAATTATTCTTCTGCAATTTCTTGTTTACTAGGCTGAAGGACTGCAGAGGTTTCAAGGTGGCAAGCTTTACTGTACCAGGAACAGAAACCCGAAAACAGGTGAATTTGAAATTTTCAACCGAGAAGGGGTCCCGAAAAGTTTGAAAAACTAATGGGATAAATTTTGGCGGCAAAAAATGAAACTCACTGAGGATAGCTTGGTCGGAGACAGGCGATCTAAACATTTTCAAATTTTCGTAAAAATGGTCCATCTTTGAGAGGCTGTACCGCGCTCCCTATTGGTCGTAGAAAAAAACTTTAAACACAAAAGTTCTAGGAAATTCTCTACATGTTTTTATTTAAAGGTTTTCCACTAAAACCACTCGTTTTGGAGATATTTGGAAAAAACTGAAAATAGTGTCAAAAAATGCGGTTTTCGGGCTGTCAAAACTTGTGTCGAGGGTTTCAGAGTTTACATTTTTTGTCTTGAACACGTCCTACCTATATTTACAAGATAAAAAAATTAAAAAAAAAACTACTGGACCTTTTGTAAGGTAAGCTGTTCTTTTGGGATAATTTGACTGGACTATAAGTAAAATTTTAAAAATATTTTGGAGCGCTGTAAAAAGTTTAAAAAAATACTTAAAATAAAAGACAACTCTATAAACTTTGGATTGACTTACCAAAATAAAAACAGAAGAAATTGGTACCCACAAGACTCTTCTGTGTATCAAAAAAAGAAAAATTTAAAATAGCTCCACTTGAAGCAAATTATGACCATAACCGCAAATTTCAAGCGAATTTTAAATTCCAGCGGCCCAAATTGCCGACTATCGCCTTAACAAAAAACTTTAATCTTATTGTCTTAACATCATTCACTTAATATTAGAAAACGTGAAACGTTTTTGTGGAATTATGGGAAAAAAGTAGATGGAGAAGAAACAAAATGTAGTTACTCATTCCTAAAGGTAGTGTTCTAGTTCCTATGTGTATTACTATCTATCACAGCCAATTACGATCAATAGCAGAGCCGGATCTACACATTTTGTCACCCTGGGCAACATGCAAGTTTGGACCCCCCCCCCCCCCCCACACACACAAAAAATTATAACAAAACATAGTTTTTATTATAACAAATAAAACAACAAAGAATAAAGACTATTAAAAAATAATACTGTATACAGGGTGTCCAGAAATTAAGCGCCAAAATTTTAGGAGGCGATTCTACAACTAATTTTAAGAAAAAAAACTTCTTATAAACTTCTTTTAATTACAAAAAAATGTCTTTTTTCGCGCCCCCTTTTGACATTCACCCTGGGCGAGTGCCCCACTCGCTCCACCCTAGATCAATAGAAAAAGTTTTATACAGGGTGAGTCGGGAGAAGTGCGTCAAACTCCGAAATTAATCACGCCTTTCTTGCCTTTTGATTGGCAAAATCTTTTACAAAGTCTTTCAAATCTATTTTTAGCAACATTGCCTTCAATTTCCACTCATAATACATCATGCAATCTTTGTTTTTCAGCTGTAGCCTCTGTCACTGGAAGTGCTACAGTGACTTTAGAAAAGTCTCTTTCTATAATAGTATATTGTTTTATTAGGAGCAAAAGTGACAATTTTTGTGCCGAGAACGCTAAGTTTGCAGGACGAGTCAGCGAAGCGACGAGTGAAATTAATTAATATTTTTTATTTTGCACACGATCACCGCACACTACATTCTCCATTAAATGTCTATGTTCTATTTGATAAATAATTTTCAATAACAGCCGCGGGTGACAGCAAAACTCTTTTGCTGCCTCCGTGGGCGGCTGCAAAAGTAGTTGACAGCTTAGACATTGAAGTCTATGCTTACCCTCTCTTGTTGTATTATATAATATGACATTTTACTGACGTTTGAAGAAAAAATAATGTAATAGTTAGCTGTCTCTTGCATCAAAGTGTCTTGATTTTCATCATTTACATTTCATTTGATAAGGAATCATTTTCAATTTATGAGATAATTTTCTACCAGATTTTACACCAATTACATTGTTTCCTCATCCTACCGTGTTAAAATATTTTTGGGTATATATTTTTTTATACCTTTTAACCAAGTAATGATACATTTTGGCGTCCGATAGTTACCCCACAGCACACTAAACATTAGGAGGTATTTTTGATAGAACATTATTTTTTAACAACGACATAAAGAAAACTAAACCCAAAGTTTCAACTAGAAATAATCTTCCTCAAAAATTGGTTTGTTCCAAATGGGGTACTTCTTCTCATACCTTAAGAACTACTGCACTATCTTTATGTTTTCTGCAGCAGAATATGACAGCCGCGTAGTGGGGAGCGTTTTAACTGACGAGAGTTCGAAAAATGCTTATAAAATAAATTCTGTATGCTACTTTTTCTATTTTGCATTTTTATATCAATTTTAAATTAAAATGTCAAATGACGGGAAATTTTATAGTAACACGTACGTTTGCCAGCACTAACGTTTAAGAGTGCCATAATTCTACTTCATTTTCAAATTTACCTTTTAAAGTTAGATAGTGGTCAAAATCCAACTAACCTGACTTCAAATATTCACAATTCAATATAATTTATTTTTTGAGGTTCAGAAACAGTTATTATAGATTTATTATGCATTTTACTTGTCATTTTTGATTTACATTTGCGAACTTCCAACTTTGAACAAATTTATTATTATTATAGCACCGGTTTTAGTTCATCACTAGCCATAGTAACGAACTAAAATTGTTGTTTTATATTTAACACTCATTCTTTTTTTCATGAAATAATTTTAATATTTTTTTTTTAATATAGTTGAAAATTGCTAATTTTAATTAATTCAAAACCCGTCCACTCTATTTACGTTCGACCACTAACATACATCTGCGATTTCATCCATGAATTGGCCACACCAGTTCAATCTTTCTCTAGAATTAAATAAATATATTTTGCAGACAAATTCTATTCCTAGAATTTATTCAGTCGGGTAAATCAATTAAAGTTGTTATATTTTCATTTATTAAATCAAAATATATAGGAAATGCATCAATACAAACTGTTTCTTTGAAATAAACGCATACAAGAGAACTTCTACTGCCAGTAGTTTAGTTTTAGTTAAATTCGATTAAAAGAAATAGAGTCTAGAAGGATGAGAGGTTTACTTAAACTTTCGAAAACCTTTTGTTGAATAAATGAAATATTTGGCAATTGTTTAAAACATCGGGATTAATCATACCGGGTGTCCCATTTTAAGCTTGTCAGGGGAATTTCTCGAAACCTGTACATCAGACAAAAAAAGTTTCCGAATAAAAGTTTGATGGTTTGGAGGGGGACGTTCGATGCTGTAACAAATTTCACCCCCAAACCCTCCAGGGGGTGGATAAGGGGGGTAACTATAATATCTTAAATGAAACCCCCTATTTTTTATTATAGATTCGAAAAGAGCATCAAAAACTATGTAGGTTTTATTCAGAAACTTTTTTGTTTTTCGCAACAGGTGGCGCTGTAATCGCTAAAACTTGTTTTTTTCGTGAAACGTAAGATTAAGGTTTTGATGGCAATTTACAATTAAAAAAATGTCATGATCGCTTCAAATGAACTCTTGAAAATATGGTGAATACATGCAAGGCTTTCGGGGGACCTTGTATATAAACTGATTTTTATGATATGTTACTTATCATACTCTTATTCAGGTACTTTGTCTTCTCTAAAAGTTTGAACTTGCTGCTGCTCTCAGAGTAATTTGATTTATTTTTCATCTTTTTACATAATCGATTCCTTAAACGAAATTTAGTTGGATAAGTCTAATTTTAATTGAATGAAAATTCGTCCACTTTCTTTACGTTCGACCACACTGTATAAATTACTAACATACATTTGCGATCTCATGCATAAATTGGACACCAAATCAATTTTTCTCTAGGATCAAAGGAAATATTTTATCCAGACAAATTCTATTTATGTATAGAATTTATTCAGTCAATTAAAGTTGCTATATTTTCATTTATTATATTTAAATAAATAGGAAATACACAAAATACAAAGCGTTTTATACATGCAAAAGTACTATTTTGAGATTTTATGTCAAATATATGAAATAATTATACGGTGTAAATCATGCTGCGTTTAAACCAATCATATACGAACAACAGAAATCACTAAATTTTTATGGGATGAGAAGTCTTTTTCGTAATCTTTCAAATATTAAAATAAAATCAGTAAACCACCAATGAATTTAAAATAAATGTTAACTTTAAAAGTTAACATTTATTGCTTTTGGTGTGCAGTTTACGTTCAGCTTTAAAAACTAATCCTTCATAATACCACTCCTTGTTTAAAATGAGCGTGAATTGATTTTAATTAATTAATGGGTCTTGTAGTTTTAAAGTTAAACACTACATGCAATAGTTAACACATTTTACTAAACCAATTCTCTTCAGTGTCACGCCAACATAGGGCTCTGTATTTTCAGGCATTTCCAGGGTGCTAGAATTTTATTCAAAGTATTTTCAAGCACTTATCATTTTAAAAATTGTCACATGAAAAAGGAACTAAACTTCTCTTCAGAAACTTAAACAGGACTTTTAATTCGTAGCTTCGTAGTTTGTTTTTTCTTATCTTAGAATATCATAATATACAAAAAACGACTGTCAAGAATGACTTTTAAAATTAGCTTAACTATCGTTCAATTTAATTACTTATTTTTTTAAAAGAATTAGTACGAAAGATGTGATACGATGCTTCTGATGAAAACTTATTTTTCTTATTACAACACGATATTATTTTTAATTATAATGTTTTTAATTCAAAAGATAAAAGAACAAATTTTTAATTAATACCCACCTACCGCATTAACTTATTGTTATTGGACAAAATAGAGAATTTATTTATTTTTTTCAAAAACCCAGCTAAGTGTCTTGTTAATATTGCCTATATTATAGGTTCGCATTATTAAGTCTACCTACACGTTTTAAACAAAGATAGATTTTATGAAAAGAAAAATAACAACTTGAAAGATTACACTATATTTTTAAAAACACAGCACTCAATAATTGGGGAAATATAAATAATCGAATGCAGTTTCATCGACACAGATGTTTCATCGAGATGGCCAATTCATCGACGCGAACGTTTCATCTACATGTAACGTAAAACTTTGAAATTCGCGAGTTGCGCCTGACCTTTTCTGTTTTGGGTTGTCATTTTTGTGTGCTGCCACCTAGTTTTTTAAAACAACTGAGATCGTTTGGCGATTGTGAGTAGAGCCCGATGGTTATTGATAGTTTACTAATTAATCTTAGTTATAATAAAGCTGTTTGTTTCCAGGTACTTAGGTAAGCTTATGATAGGTTTGTTAAATTATTGTATAACCTTTGATTGTAATTTTTAGACCGCTTCACGATTGTAAATATCGTTTTGTTTTTTGGAACACGTGGTTTTGTTGCCAATAAATCGCCATTGACGTTACTTTATTCGTAACACTGTAACCCAGACCCTCTGATTTTTTAGTCTCGGCTAGATTTCGTTACAGACAATCATTTCGTCGAGACTACCTTTCATCGACAAACTTTTCTTCGACACTATTTTTTCATCACGTTTCATTGGCATTGTCCTTTCATCGCCAACTGTTTTATTGACAGCACCTTTTCATCGACAAACCTTTTCTAAGGCAAGGACTTATCATCGACACTTCTCATTCATCGACACAGACGTTTCATCGACTCCAGTTTCAACGAGACTACCCATTCATCGCAAATACACATGTTTCATCGCCAATATCGACTGTAGTCGATGAAACGACATTATCGAAAAATTGGTAATGTCGATGAAATTGTTTATCGACAACTTAAGATCCAGGCGGGGTTCTTTTAAATTTCGTATGATTTAGGGCTACATAAGCTTGCTATTGGGTCAGAATATTTCTTTGGTGTCGTCGATATCTTTGAGGGTGATTGTACATAAAAACAGAGTACAACTATTTTTTTAAACATTCGTATTTTCTAAGCGTATTCCTTGAAAATTTCACATCTTTCGGTAAAATAAATAAATAATTTAAAAATTACTAAACGTAACAAAAATATTCAGTACTGCTGTTGCACCGAAAATCCATCAAAATGTTTTTTAAAGGGAATTTTACGAAATGATTTTTAGAATCAATCGATAATAAATGAAAGTTTTCTGTTTCTAATCGTTATTAAAACCCTTAAATGTGAAATACAATTGGGTTTGTAACTTTGTTTATTGAAATGTAATATATTTAATCATTTTGTAATAATGCTAATTAATAAGCAAACACGGTTTTAATAAAATTTTAGTATATTAAGAGTATTATATTTTATATAATGAAAATCTGTGCGCGCATAATTATATTATAATTGTATAAGGAAGCAAAGCGTCGGGAGTTCCCCTAAATATATTAAATTCTTACAAAATTCTAGTTCAACTGTTATAATTTTCAATGGGGTTTGGGATTGAGAAGGAAATTATTATATATTGTATATATGTATTATCCGTTGCATAAAAAATTGGGAATAAAAATAATTTTTTATGATTTTTTATGTATCGGATATAAGGAACTTTTAAACAATAATTAAAAATAAATTAATAAAATACTCCCTAAAACTGTCATTCAGAATATTCATTAGTTTGCAAAACTATTTCTGTTTCAGAATGACTTGTGTAAGTCTCTCTACGTACTTCTAGAATTCACGAAATTAGCAACAATAATGTGGATGTTTATTGAAGGTTTGTACCTGCATAATGCTATTACGGTGACAGTATTCCAAGAACATTCCTACATTAAAGTATACTGCTATGTTGGGTGGTTAGCGCCTATAATTTTAGTATCAATTTGGGTTTCCACGATGTTGCACAAGAAAGATACGTAAGTTTCCGCTTATATTTACCCAAATCATTATTCCTAAGTCCTAGATGATTAACTTTCAATATTAATATATTAGCATAATCCTTACAAAGCTTAATTAATTTCCTTTAAAGCCTGTTATTAAAAATTATTAATAAAATTTCAGATGCTGGTACTTATACCATTTTCTGCCAAATTATTGGATTCTCGAAGGTACAACAAGCGCTTTGATTGTGGTAGGTACAAAAAAATCCAATTAATTTTTATAATAATGATTATATTGGTTTTAAAAATTTCCATTGAAAATTTTCAGGTCAACATTCTATTCCTTTTAAATATTATCCGAATCCTCGTTATGAAACTTCGTGAGAGTAAAATGGGAGAGATACAAAAATTAAAGTAAGGTATTTAATATTTTAATTATTATTTTTAATTGATGGTATTATAGAAAGGCTGTAAAGGGTGCGTTATTTCTTGTTCCACTTATGGGAACTGCAAATGCCCTACATATGATCGATTATCGGACATTTACAGAGGCCTGGAAGTTTGGAATCTGGTCTTATACTACTTATTTCTTCACGACATTCCAAGGATTTTTTATTGCTACTTTATACTGTTTCCTTAATGGAGAGGTAATTCAAAGTTATTTTTTATTAACTACCAAATCCAAATTTTTACTCGGAATTTTAATAAAACAAATATGAACAATTAACGATAACATTACCCTTACTAAATGCATTTAAAACGTTAAATATTAATTATTTAGTTACATTGATTGAAAACTAATATTTTAATTACTCGTTGAGGGTATTTGTATGGTATAAGGATCATTATTTGTTCGATCAAATACACAGCGGAGCTCTAATTTAATTTTATTGTATTAGAATTTCAAATAAACATCTATATACCTATGGAAATTGCCAATTAATATGTAAAGTAACAAATTGTTTAAAAAAGCCACGATTTACACCTTTTTTTGATAAAATTATGTATACGCATTTTATGCACAGTTAGTCTTAATTATAAATTGTTTGAAAATTTAACAAATTAATGACTGTGATTGTAAATAAACACTTTATTTTAGGTAGATTTAAAATAACATAAGCGCATTTTTAAATAAACCGTGTGCAAGTATAAGAAATATATTTTTTAATTCTAGGTTTTTTTCACTTTTTTACGGTTCTACATGAAAGTTAGAAACACTATTTACTACTTAAAAGGAATGATGTAAAATAGGATATTATGTTTTAATTTCTACTTCTAGGCAGTACAAACTGACCATAGAATCGATGAACATACAAAGTGACATTTTAAAGCCTGTCAAACTTAACAGACGACTGTACTTTAATAACGTTTGAAGAAAAATAATTTTATATAAAACTAACTTAGCACTTGGTATTTACATACAGGGGTTCCCACTAAAAATGCGAGACTAGTGCACATTGTTAAATGAAATATTGAGTTGCTAATCTGATAATACAAAGTGGAGAAATTTTTAAATACTCAAAAATACTCAAAAACTTTTAAGACCTATGGACTTTTGTTTAGTTTTTATGATCTTTTGATAGAAAACATTTGACATAGAAAAATGTTGTTATTAGGTCTGTTTATTGGTACTATGTGGATATCGCATCATACCGGGTGGAAATGAAAACCGGGTCACCTCGATAACTTTTTTATTTATGAATAAAAAAATTTGAAATTTGGCTGTTCTATGGTTCAAAAAAACAAATTTTATGTGCATTTTTTATTTTCGAAATCACTTCCGGTTTGACCGGAAACACCATGAACTTTGTTTTTTTAAATGTAACATCCCATATTTTTATTCATGGCTTAAAATACTTTTAAAAAAGAAGTATTTTTGAGATATTGCAAATGCTCAACCAAGGATTGAGGTTCGCCTTATCAAACTACTACAAATCAATATGCCAACGTACCTAGACATCATAAAGCAAGATGGTGGAGCTCCAGCCCAAAATACTGAATTGAGTTGGATGGTCTTCGAAACCCCAAGATCGCATCGCAAAACAATAGATGTGACAAGCTGAAGTAGCAGACGCCTGGAAGGGAAAGTGAAAAAACGCAAAGCTAACGATAACCTCATCCAAACATTCAAGGTTCAAGGAGAGCCAAAGCCGGAGAATTGTCAAGAGGTGACTACAAAATCGCACTAGAGCACCAGCTCTCAAATTAGAAATAAAAACGAAAATACAAGTGGAAATTAAACCTTCGACCCCAACAGAAATCAAACCTGAAGTTCAAGCTCAAGTATAATCTAAGGTAAAACCCGAACATAAACTGGAAGTACGTGCTTAATTATAACCTAATGGAGGAAGGAAGGAGGAAGGCCGAAGCTAACGTACAAACAGAAGTCAAAGGCTTCAGTAAGGAAACCAGTTGGAAATGTGGAGTCGGGAGTAGTAGATACAAATCAAACAGGAGACATCACTTCCAAAGAAGTACCACTACCCAGAGCTGAAGAAACGCAAATGGTCCAATCGGTAAAAGCGCTCAGCACAAACATCATTCAAAATTTCTTACAAAAGATGTTCTTACTGGAACTCGCTACTGGAAATTACACCATACATTTTCCAGCCCTGGGAGGCAAGATACTCCTTATAAGACAATCACCATTAGTTTCCATTTTTAAGCAGCTTAAATTTGATATATCATAAAGAATATTAGCCCATTTAAAATTTTATAGTTAAGATGGCTGGGGGTTGAAGGTAAAAAGTTTTTGACTTATACAATATTTAAAGTTTCCCGACCAATAAAATTTTATTTAAAAATATGGTCTAATCTCAAAAATATCGGCATTTGAAATTTTTAGTGAGACACCATGTAAGTATACAAGGTGATTTTAATACCGAGCTACCACTTCGTCGATAGTCCGTTTCATGGACAATGTTTTCATCGACACGGACGTTTCATGGACACGACTAATTCATGAACACAGACGTTCCATCGACATTACCTTTTATCAACAATGATCGACAATACTTTTTTATGGACACACAGTTTCATCCACACAACTTTTTATCGACAAAAACTTGTTCCATCGCTTACGCTTTTTAACGCCAATATCGACACAGACGTAAAATTATAAATCAGTGCATACTATCCTCAATATTTCCAAACATTCTTAAAGTGGGAAAGGTGCTCCCCATTTATAAAAATGAGGATGCTTTAAGGATCTATCCCAGAACCACTTTTATTTGTAATTTTTATAAATTACTCACCTTCAGCACTTTTGCCTTCTAAAGCTATGTTCAGAGCGTCGGGCGTCGCGTCCTCGTTGCGTCGAGCGTCGGGGCGAAAACCAAACAAATCCATGTATTGCAATACGAGCGTTCAGAGTGAGAGCGTTTTATGAGCGTTGCGTTCTGCGCCGCATGTAGCGTTCGCAGAGCGTCAGCGTTCGATTCAATCTGGATGGCTTTTTAGCAGCGTCATGCATCATTTTCGGTCTTCATAATACACATTGCACATTTATTCAAACGACTACCAACTCTTCATATAATATAAGAACATTTGATTATTATCAAATGGTCTTACAGACATTCTCATATAATTAAAAAATCGATCATGATATCTTCTAATTTTAAAATATAAATGGTGGTATTAGCCATACCGACTTTTTTCCCAACTTTTCTATTAAATTTTTTAAATGTGTGATTGGGTGTTTCAATTAAGTAAAGTAAACAAAGTAATTTGCTTGGAGCCATTTTTAGAATGAGCCCGTTGAACGCTATGCAGAACTCTGAATAGGTCGACGCGTCACTAGACGCGACGCAAAAAGCGACACTGGACGCTCCCACTTTGAACAGAGCTTAAGGCAGTCTGATATGCTGAATACGACTTTTTTGAAGGGCTGTAGATGAAATTATATCCGATGAAAGTGTATTGTCTACAAAACGGTGTATAACCATTCTAAAGATATGCGAATAATTGAAGGTAAGGGTTCCATTTGTGCACCACTTACAAATCTAAAGATTTAGAAATCTGGTCTATAATTCCCAAAAAAATCTTATATTCTTTTAATGAGTTAAAAAGAAAGTCTTTAAATATGTTAATGAATTTTGGAGTACTATCTTATAAAAACTATGTTTTAGGTAAAAGATGCAGTCAAAAATAGTCTATCAATATACATGTCCTTACGTCAGGATAATATACAACGTCGCAACTCTACTGAAGAAACAAGATTATCAGCGGCTGAGCCAGAAGTTGTACCAAGGTAAATATTGTGTATACATTATAAAACTACTTTCATCATATCCATTACAATAAGAGCTTTAAAACCATTTAAAATATGCAGAACTAAAAAAAAAGTAGAATCATTTTTCAAACTCAATAAATATATTATCTGAAATATAAAAATTATAAAGGTTGTATTTTATGATAGTTATATTTCACTCACTATTATATTTCAGAAAATCTAAGCGTAGATGGTTTAAAACCTTTTTTGCTATACACAAAACAGTACCACAACAACAGAAATTTCCCGAGTAAGTTTAATTTTTATTCATACAGTTAATCCAACCAAATACTTAGAAAAGCCTATAGCCTATATACCTATCCTAGACTTAAGTATTTTGTTAACTAAAATTCCCTAATAAATAAAAGTTTGAATCCACTGCTACACGCCCTTACGCGGTTTTATTTTAATACCTAAATACTCATTTTCTTTCATCCTTTTTACGTAGCATATTTTTGCCTGATAGCAAATTAGTTTTAATAGTTTAATTTTGTTCTAGAAAATCGACCAATTTGTGCTACATAATGCCATCATTTTAGTTCTATAGTTATTGACTACGTTTTTCTCGAGCAACTAAACCCTGCTTGCATTCGGCTTGGGTTGACCTCTACCATTTGAAGTACAACCTCGCGCAAAGATATCGAGGACACAAAATAAATATTTGACCCAATAACAATCTTAAGTCGTATTTTTTTCAAATTCCGTGTCATCTGTATTTGCGATCGCTTGCTATTAGGTCAGAACATTTCTTTTGTATCTTCGATATCTTTGCGCGTGATTGAGATGTAAGAGGTAAATCAAGCCCGAATTCAAGCTGGCTTGACCTGCTCGAGCTAAACGTAGTCATATTCCAACTATTCTAATAAAAGTTTTTTTATTTAAATACCTAAATTAATTTTTCTAATTTTTAAATATAAATTATCTAATACTTACTAAATTTTTTTACAGGACCAATGTTTGACATTCGACATGGGTCGAAATGGACGAATTTCAAAATTCCCACATATAGTCATTGTTTTACGTTGTATATATGTAAATAATTATAAATTATTGTTACTCTATAATTGTATGAGTCATAATAAGTATATTGCGTATCAAATTTTGCATGCTATGTTAAAGAATATTTTTTATGATAAAAGAATTATTTTGATATCGTATTATTAAATTTTGAAAAGATTCTTTCGTGTATTTAAATAATAAAAGATTAATAAACCTCAGTTATTAATTTATTAAATGATACCAACAGTAATACCATAATACAAAGGTATATCTTACAAATAACAATACAAATGACCAGATTATTTTTTTGGTTGTGGTCAGTGGAATAGTAAGTGAATTTGACTTACCACTCATTTTCGCTTGGAATTAATGACGTCATACTTGGAGTGGGGATTGTTTGTGGTATGTCAAATCAGTAACCATGCTCTAAAGGTGGTAGTTAAATGTAGTACTTATGTGAAACATTTGAAAAGTGAGGTAATCTTAAATATTTGGTTTCATGTGTGGTTGGTAATTTTTTGTAGTTGACGTCATAAAAAACTTACTAATTACTAATCAATTACTACCATACTACAATCCACTAAATGTTATTCTTAAAAGAAATAGCCTCATACATATGAATATATAAATATAATATCTAAAAACTACACCTTTTCCAATTGTATTTAAGAAAATATGAATTTCAGAAATCATCAATTGTAATTCAGAATAGTCAGTTGTATGTCAGAAAAGATCAATTGTATTTCAGAATGAATCAATTGTATTTCAGAAAAATAAATTTTATTTCATAAAGGTGGCTGTGCACGTTAACCACAACATCTGATTGATATGTGTTAGGATTAGCATGGTGAAAAGAACGAGGATTGCGCAATTTTATTCGGATAAGATAGTGTGAAAGTTAATTCGGCACATTTGAACTGGATCATCAATATTACCATCAATAAGTTATACAGGATAAGTCTGAAACAATAAATAAATTCAATAAGTCAAGAACGGTACGATTTTCAGAAAAACGACTGAAAGATCGAATTGATTTGATGTTTTTCATTGCGTACATTTTGAGCTACTTTAAATCTATGTGACGTCATCGCACAACGAGCCAGTGACGTCATCATATTTTTTTAACATAAACCCCCAATTTTAAGTAAATAAATTGAATGAGTATTTTAACCTGGATACCCATGCAAAATATTATTGACTCATCTCCATCCGACCCGAAGATATGGTCAATCAAAAATTGCAAATTAAATCGAGAACAAAGAAGATTTATTAAGAAAAACTAGTCAAAGTAAATGTTAAAAGTGTTCTCCAGTTTGTAGTTGGCAGTGCCTTAAGCGAATGTAAAATGCATTTAATCTACATTCAAGTGTTATTCTGTCTTGTAGCTACTGCAAATTTTCCGGCATCGTCGTATAAACCTTGCTTTTTAAATTACCACATGAAAAGTAATCAAGCGGAGTGAGGTCGGGAGACCTCGATGGCCATTCCATGGCTCCCCTTCTTCCTATCCTTCTGCCTGGAAAAACTCGGTCCAGATAGTTACGAACAGGTCTAGCATAGTGTGGAGGCGCGTTATCTTGCTGTAACCTGATAGGTAGATTTTGTTCTGGAGGATTGGGAAACATAACGGTAAGATTTGGAACGAGTTCCTTTTGCAGAAATTCTAAATATCTTTCTCCATTTCATTATAATAATAATAATTTATTGATCATAAAAATAATGACTTACAGAGTAAGTATGAGACAAGTCAACGTTACAATAAAAGTACATTTAACAGGTAGATACATATAAAACAATTAAACATATTTTAAAAACTCATATCGTAAAAGGCATTCTCAGTAAGCAATTCTTTCATTTTTTTTAAATTTACTATAATTTAGGTATTTAAGTTTATTGGGTAGCGCATTATATACCTTAGTACTTAAAATTTGGTAACTTTTTTGTGTAGTGCATAAATTAACTTTTTCAGGAAGTATTAAATTCTGATTTCTGGTGAAGTAATCATGAGGATTTCTTTTATTTATTTCCGACTTGTGCAGGTATGCATAGAGGTACACAGCTCCATAATAAACAGAAAGGGTAATGTGAGTATTTTCAAACGTTTAAAATGATCTCTACATGAGTCCATCTGGCTTAGGCCAATCATGGTTCTTATTATTCGTTTTTGGGTTAGGAATACAGTATTTAAGTATGATGAGCTTCCCCAGAGAAGTATCGCATACAATAATCTTGATTGTATTTCCGAGAAGTAAATTTTTTTAAGTGTAGTCAGATTTAAACAATGTTTAAGGGAACGCAATTTAAAGCATATAAATTTTATGGTGTTTGGAAAATGTATACTTTTTCTCTTCGAATTTTTATATTCACAGACCGGTTTCGGCAGTTACGCCATCATCAGTGTGCACTACAGGAAATAAATAAATAGTTACAAATATAAAAAATAGTTAAACATGTTATACATATATAAAATTAAATTATAAAAAAAAAACAGTTAAATATATTATACATATTATATAAAATCGACTTGAGACATCTATTGAATAGTTATAAAAGTAGTAGTATTCATTATTTCCCTACCGTCAAATGTTCCAGAAGCCCAAAATCAAGAACGGTGTCAACATTTAATTGTATTGAAAAATATGCCAAAATTAAACTTAGTGAACACCCTATAGTATCTTTGAAAATTATGTCATAGAACCACAACACAAAAACCTGACTTAACGCAACTCCCACCGCAGACAAACATAACCTCAAAACATAACCCCAAAGCTAAAGCATGTTTTCAATTAATTAATTTATTATTTAAAGAGCTAAAATAAACTTTCAACCTCATTTTATTATTTTATTATTTAACAAGCTAAAACAAGCTTTCTAAGTTTAATTTTGGCATATTTTTCAATACAATTAAATGTTGACACCGTTCTTGATTTTGGGCTTCTGGAACATTTAACGGTAGGGAAATAATGAATACTACTACTTTTATAACTATTCAATAGATGTCTCAAGTCGATTTTATATAATATGTATAATGTATTTAACTGTTTTTTTTTTATAATTTAATTTTATATATGTATAACATGTTTAACTATTTTTTATATTTGTAACTATTTATTTATTTCTTGTAGTGCACACTGATGATGGCGTAACTGCCGAAACCGGTCTTTGAATATAAAAATTCGAAGAGAAAAAGTATACATTTTCCAAACACCATAAAATACCTCTCTCTTCAAAATGGACATCCGAAGATTTCATGAACAATATAAATTATTTTCAAAAAAATTTGGACTTATAATGCGGTTACCAACAATACACAATTGACTGTGCGATTCTATGATCCAGTGGGGATTATTATGCACCCAGTAACGACAGTTCTGCCAATTTACGTTTTCATTTAAGGTAAACGTTGCTTCGTGCGAAAACAGAATATTTTCTGTGTTGATTTCATTTCTGTCAATTAGAATCATCTTTTGGTCACAAAATTCAACTCTTCTGTCTGAATCCTCTTCAGTCAATTCCAGTTACATTTGAATGGATGCTATTTTTCTTCTTTTAGAATCCTAGCCGTTGAACTTTGGCTGATGTCATTTTCCCGAGGTAGTTGAATATGAGGGTTGCCCTCCAAGTTGAGCCTCAATCCTACTTACAGTGCTATGAGTAATGTGTGGTAAATAAGGGTACTTCTGTCCAAATAAACGAACCACTTCATTGTGAGTTCTGATCTTATCCCCGTAACCTATCATTATTAAGATTTCTATACGATGGAATTCAGTCAAAAAACGCATTTTTTACAAGAGCATTCATTACATTAGAACGAAAGAAAAATTAATACAATAAACAGAATTGTATTAATTAATGGTAAACTTACCGCTTAGGCACCAAACGAGAAATTATTCAGAAAAAAGATATTTCAACAACGTGTTTAAAATTTAATGTGTATACAATTTGCTGTCTTAATTTGCATTATAGGCTAAAATTTGATCAAAGAGCCAGCTGTACACGTTTTATTTTGATTTGTTTAAAAATGCTATTGTTATTTTTTTATTATTAAATTTTGCATAAGTATTTAGATTTATTGTATGCTCTTAAAATTTATTTATATAAAATTGAAGGTATCACTTAAAAAACGAGATGACGTCATGAGGTCCTTGCTTAAATTCAAACCTCGCTAACTTCTGGAATTTCTTCCACGTTACCAACTCAATTTAATTTACATTTTCTGATTGGTCATATCTTCGGAACGTAATATCCCTACAATTATTAACATTATTGGACATACCTATGGTGATAAGACAATGAAATTTTGCATGAGTATCCAGGTTAAGATATCCCTTCGTATAAGTAACATAAAGACAAATATACAGGCCCAGCAGCTAACGGATGGATGGTTGGAAATTAAACAACCCAAGTAATTGTTCATGTGATAAAATATATAATAATTATAATCCGGATAGATTTCAAATTTAAAATAATACATATACTTTAAAAATCGCTTTTGTACCCTTAAAGATGTTACCGATATATTTGTGTATACGGTGACCAAACTACACGACCAAAGTTTTAGTTTTGTTTATATCCCCGTTATTAAATTCCTAGCCATTCCTAACTAAATATAAAACCTAAGATTTTAAATCATTGATTCACAAGACTTCTAATGTGATCTTTGAATGTGAGACTGCTATCAAATAATACGCCCAAATCACGAAACTTGTTAACTCTAGATAAAGAGATTTTATCAACTTTGAAATAATAAAGCAGTTTTTTATTAAGTCAATACAATGCACATACGTATGTTGAATTCCAAAGGATTTACACCACTCATTGAAGCTATTTTGATAAATACTATTAATTAACACAGTTAATCTCACTATTAATAACGGAGTAAAGTTTTATGTCATCAGCGTATAATTGTATTTCGGTATCTTCGTCTTGAATAATTATTGTAGTACTCCAATCTGAGGGTAGATGTCATCACGTATTCAAAGTTAAAAAATCCGTTGTCGCTGCGTTCGTGCTGAGATTATCATTCTTTCAATTTGTGCGTTGGATATCTCACCTGTTTCCGTTCGATATTATTTGTTAGTTGTTTAAAATGGGAAAGAGAAGATATGACAGTGCTTCTGAATCCGACAAGGAAAATTACAGTCTAAGAAGGAAAATTAAGAAATTTAAGAAAAAACAGAGACTCAGGGAAGAAAAGAGAATATTTTTTCTTTAAAACCTGGAAATAAATTTGATAGAGGGGTATTATAAACTATATAATACCTTTATTTTTAATTTCTCTTTTGGCTCTAACCTTAATGAGAAATGATGGTTTATTTTTCCTTATAATTACTAAAAATCTACTGAACATGCGACGATTCAGCGATTTTACCGCCGAGCAAAACAAGGAGGAGGGGTGCTCATGGTCCGCTCGTTTTGTTTACATTACAACACTTAAGGGGATTCCGGACTGCCGCGACCTTTCTCTTACTCACGCAGATCATTGCTAAACATCATTTCGTAGATTTCAAATACCACATTTATGAATTGACCAATATGCATCAATTTTCACACAGGTATTTTGAAAACTTTATTCTGCGTAAGCTTCTGACCAAATTTAAAAAATAAATCAAAATCTTAGCGTAAATAGAGTTTAAATTTCTTGAAAGATAGACAAAGTTTACTGGTGTAAAAACTATACAAAATATTAAAAAAAAAATCAAATTTGGTCAGAAGCTTACGCAGAATAAAGTTTTCCAAACACATGTGTGAAAATTCATGCATATTGGTCAATTCATAAATGTGGTATTTGAAATCTACGATATGATGTTTAGCAATGATTTGCGGCTTAAGAAGAATAACAGATCACGGACCCTAACCCATAAAGAATTACAATTACACTTTATCGAATGCTGATTTTAATTATTATAAAAGTATATGAACTTCTTTGTAGGATCTAACCTACTAGAAGTAAGAATTTTATAAATTCAGGTAAGGTTCCAGTGAGGCACTGGCTCTAACCAGAGTAGTAGTAAGTCTGATGACTTACATGGGGGTAAGCAAATTTTATTTATGCTTACATTGACGGCCCCATTTAACTTCTTTGTAGGCTCTAACCTACTAGAAGTATGAATTTTATAAATTCTGGTACCTCTCTGGCTCTAAGCAGTTAGATCCTACAAAGTTTGATGACTTACTTGGGAGTAAGCAAATTGTATTTATGCTTACATTGATAGCCCCATTTAACTTCTTTGTAGGCGCTAACCTACTAGATACTTCTAGTTTTATAAATTGAGGTACCTCACTGGCCCTAACCAGAGTGTTTTAAGTCTTATGAGTTTTTTGTGGGTAAGTAAATTTTATTTACTTACATTTTAACTTTAGGTTCTAACCTACTAGAAGCGAGAGTTTTATCTTAAAACTGTACTGTACCTGTGTATACATACATGTTTATAAACATTTATAATAGAGAGTTTACTGCCACGCCTTCAAGCGAGGACATTCTAAAAATTTTGGGGGACTATTTATCAAAGAATAAAGCTCCGTCTTGGCAATCCATTAAGATTTGGCTGATAGATGCTCCGAGATAGTAACCCAAGGTCTTCCTGAAGAAACTTTCCGGGATATCATTAAAAAATATCCTTGCCCGGGAAATGCCATTAATACAGCCACCAAAATTAAATTTGGTAGTGAAAGGTGCAATCCCAGAGATCTGTTTTAAAAGAGACGAACGCATAATTATTAAACAAGAAAAATTACGGCGTCTCTTGCAGCAATTGGTATAGCCGCCACCAATATTTTGGATAAGAAAGACAAGAAGGAATTAAATAAATAAATAAATTTATGTGTTGTGGGGTGACGGGCGACTACTTGCGGATAACCAATATCCAATATAATGTTTGGTAAAACTACAAGATACCCCTCCGAAAGATCAATTTATTTTCAAAAATTGAAACATCTCAGGTTTCTGATCATATTGAAAAAATGGTCAAAAATAAAGTTGTTTCTGAGTGTAAACATAGGATTAATGAGTACATTTCGCCGATTTTCTTGGTTCCGAAATCAGACGGAACCACTCGTTTTATTCTAAATTTAATAGTATATTACGCAACGAGCTAGAAAGTGACGAATTTTGTGCGAGTGTGAAAATAGCCGAACGAGGCGCTAGCCGAGTGAGGATATTACACGAGCAACGAAATTCACTTTCTGCGAGTTGTGTACGCTATTTTTCCGACGACCACGGAGATTTTGCGACCATTATTAATATTTTGTAGTAACAACATAACATAACCTATGTTAACAGCAGCTGACATTGAAGTTATCGATTATTTTTAGTTAAATGTAAATAATTGTAGGTGGCGCTGTTTTGACGGAAGCAACTTATCGAAACGAATAAAAAATGTTCCTATTTTATTTAAAATTTACACAAAAGTTAATTATATAATGATTTTAATAATAAAATTAGTAATATTGGCGGGGTTAAATATAAATTTTTATTTGAACTATCCTTTTTTTGCAAGTTCAAAAAAATCCAAGAGAGGGCTTTCGGAATTCCTTCGCAGCGCCTCTATCGAAAATTACAAGAACTATTTGACAGTTACAAAACGGAAAGTCAAAGTCACTAGTGTTGAAATGAATGATTTTCTAAACTACTAATATGAATGACGTATACGATTTTCTCATATGGTCGTCGGAAAAGAAACTAAACGAGTTGGTTTATACATAACATTTTAAAATTGAGGACATATCGGTTGTTAAGAAACTCATAACTAAAGGTTGCTATTTTGCAACCTTAGATTTAAAAGAAGCATATTTTCTAATACCGATACACTCGTCTCATAAAAAATTTCTTAGATTTAAATTTAATAATAAATTATATGAATTTAATTGTTTACCATTTGGTTTGTGTTCTGCTCTGTATGTCTTTACGAAAATTTTTAGACCTATTGCACACCATTTTCGGGATAGAAATCTTCTTTCAATAATTTATCTGGACGATTTTCTTTTACTGGGTCATTCTTTTGAAGAGTGCAGAAAAAATATAGCATATACCAAATTAACATTGGAAAAGTTAGTCTTCTTAATTAATTATGGAAAGAGTGTGTTAACACCAAAAACAAAGATTAAATATTTGGACTATGTTTTTGATTCAATCAAGGGTGGTAATTTGTTATACACAAAAATGTTTGAAAGAGCAAAGTACAAGGCCCTAAGTAAAGGAACTAATTATGATAAAAAGATGATTTTATCGAGAGAATTTGGAGACGATTTTAATTGGTGGAAAGAGAATATTGGGCGGTCAGTTAATTTTTTAAGATCATTTCAATTTTAGATAGAAATTTTTTCAGACGCATCTCTAACGGGTTGGGGAGCATGTTGTAAGGGAGAAAGGTGCAAAGGTTTCTGAAGTATTTCAGAACAATTATTGCATATTAACACTTTAGAATTATTAGCTGCTTTTTTGGCCTTGAAATGTTTCTCCAAATATTTGAAAGATTGTCAAATTCTACTAAAAATCGACAACACTACTGACATTTCCTACATTAATAGATTGGGAGGGACACGCTTTGATAATTTAACAAATAAAATTAAAAATATTTGATTTTTTGTTTCGTATGTAAGTTCCAGAGAAAATATAGCAGATACAGAATCTAGAAATTAGAACCTGAAACAGAGTTTGAGTTAGCCACCGTGGTATCCGTTATTTTATTATATGCAGGAATCAAGTCCCATTTATTTACGTATCTATGAGGTAGAAATTATGGAAATGGTCCATTAAAACCCATCAAACAAACCTTACAGATATTACCTGTTTTGTACGAATTGCACCATAATTCCTACTTTCAATCCATACAAATTTTACCCTAACAAAAGCATTTTTCGTTACGACAATCCTGAAAATTTGGTTCTATTTTCGACAATGAGTGGTAATTTTTCCGAAGATTTTTGATGAATTAAGTGTTAAGGTGTGTTTTGCGTCTTGAAAACGTTGTGCGGGCCTGCCATGTGCTAAATCATTCACCATATGCTCGGGCTTACCCTGTCGAAATGAGCCCCGCGTCCTCGGGAGCCCTCGAAGTCGAAAGATACATTGGTGCTTATCTAATCTTCTCGCAACAATCGCGCCCCAAGAAGCAGCACTACGTCCGCCAGGATGTCGTCTACAATTCTCCACGTGGAGACTCCAATTTCCGTCTTCCTCGAAATAATGGACACGAGCGATGGGCCGGTGGTGTACCATTGATGATCACCTTCACCACCAACGCGAGATGTTGGAACAACTCTTCCAACCCAAACAATTCCAGCACGCTATCAAGATTAGCAGTGCGCACCCAAGGTGTGCCCTTAATCCTTTCCAACAACAAATACAGGAAGAATATAGCTCGTAACTCTATTAAAACGGACAATAATAAAGCTGAACTGTGCACGGATTCCGTAAGTGTTGCCAGCGATGAAAATTTCAGTTCCGCAAATTACGAAAATTGCCTTCCTCGCTTCATTTAACTAACCTAACCTAATATACTCATTTCTTCTAATAGGACAGTACACCCGTTACGCAAGGATCTTACCCTGGTGTACGGAGTTGTGTCAGCGAGGCCTTTACTTACAGAAACACTCCAGCTGAAAGTATAAATATTTTACTAGCCTCTTTGAGCCCATCATCTTTAGAGAATATAATACAGGTCTTAGGAAATGGTGAATTATTGTCAAAGTCATGGCATAAATATATACGACTCGGGTACAAAAGATATTTTAAGTTTTCTTACATTTCAATTTAATATGGACTGCTCATCGGGCTCACTGAATTCTTAGCGATCGGCGATTTCTCTGATAAACAGTCTGGGAATAGGACAAGATGTTAGAATTAAGAGATTTTGTAGTCACATGGGATCTCTTTAAAGAGATGGCCAATAATTATCTGACATTAAAGGAGGTTTCGAAGAAACTAATTAGCTTATTAGCAATTATTAAGGGCCATGGGATGCAAACCTCAAGCCTCATAAAAATCTCTAACATTACAATATCTAACACTGGCTTAAAAATAAAGATTTCGGAAAAAATTAAAACATCGGCAAAAAACAGAAATCAACCATTGTTAAACCAATCATACTTTCAGGATGAAAATATTTGTGCCGCTTCAGTTTTGGAACATTATTTAGAAAGGACAAAATCAATAAGAGCAAATGAAGATAAATTATAGATATCTTTTAAGAAACTCTTCAAGGGTGTGTCAAAGGAAACACTCTGTAGGTGGTTCAAAGAAAGATACCCTTTCCTTGTGTGGTAATGATACCAATGTGTTTAACGCACACAGCACACGGCATGCTTCTACTTCTGCAGCCAATCGTAAAGGATTGTCAATAGACCTTATCAGGAAAACTGCAGCTTGATCTAAGGATTCAGCAATCTTTACTAAATTTTATGATTTGCCGCTGCAAACAGATCCAAAGTTTGCAAATACAATTTATAATTTGTAAATTATATGATAATTTTTGGCAATGTTTTCTATTACATATTATATAAGTAATTGGTAAGACAATTTAATACATTTGCATTTTAGCTTCTAATGCCGTTTTGTTTATTTGATTTTCAACATCTACAATAATTATTCCCGAGGAAGATACCGAAATACAATTATATGATTAAACGAACTTACCCAAGTGAAGTTCTATCTTAATTGTATGATGGTATCTTCCAAAGTGAATAATCCCACCCTTAAATATAATCCATTATTCCCTACCCTATGTTGGTGCGGCATTAGACATTGCTTTGAAAAATGACAATCTCAGCACGAACGCAGCGACAACATCGCAAACAAAATTTATAAAAATGGCAAACAGAAGAGGACCCAAATTTGATGCTTGGAAAACACCGCTATAACCCACGTAGGGATGTCATACCATTCTAGCACATATACTATCCACCAGGTAAGATTCCATAACCTTTCGTGACGTCATAGGAATCGCAAATAGCGAAAACTGATTATTTGCACTCAAATTCAATATTCTGATAGTAAAAATTATTCGTACGAGTTTGGGGGTGTATTGGGCACTAATCCACTAAGGCACACCCCCACTCTCTGTGCAGGAACGCTTACAGCTTCCAGGCTTAAGCAAAATTTAGCTTCAAGAAGTCCCCTGTAACTTTGTTAATAATAAACAACAAAAATTGAAATTTTGCAGATACAAAGCTGAATATATTGTCCTTCGAACGGACAGACTCCTTTTTTGATATTTTGATTTATAGTCTCAATTCACTCTTTAATTGTGTGTAAAATTAGCACTTTTTGATGGAACATGTCTAACATAATTTTAACTTTTTTAAAAATTGAGTCTGTCCGTTCGAAAGGTCGATTAATGTACTTTACTATAAAAAAAAAGAAAATGAAAAAATATTAAGAAACAACGTGTCCAAGGATCCCCAAGCAAACGTCAAAAAATTCACCGGGATGAGTGCTCTCAAGAGCAATTTCCTGAACGGAAAATATAGTGGTTTAGTTCTGCAGTCATAAAAGCTATTACGAACAACATTTGTGTATAATTTTTTTAGATGCTTTAGAAGTCATTTCTTTAATTCCTGCCAGAAGGAAAAAAAAATTGGAGAATGTACAAAAAAATATAATGATCTAAAAGTACCTTAATTTTGGACCCCTCTAATTAATTTCATGCTAGGTTGCAGAAGGTAACTCTCTGGCAGGATATAGCCTAATCAATTTAGATTATAAATCTGGAAAAAAAATTGAAATTCTAACAAGGGAAACTTGAGTTATGACTGCAGAATTAATGCTCGATTTCATGATTTTTAACAATTTTTCCTCCCAAACTCGCGTGCCCTCTAGGGATTCGTATTAATTATCAGTTGTTTAGTCATAGTTTGCAAAGAAGCTTCAGAAAAGTGGGATGGATTTTCTATTCCTTGTTATTATCTCCAACGAAAAATTTAGCGTGGGTGTCTAGGAAGGTGCTCTTAAGCTAATAAATATAGCGGGGCTATTTTTTATTACCAAATAAACGATTAGTTGTGTTAGGTTAACTAACATATTCGGCCAAATTTTAACATTCCTTCCATTTTCATCAGTCTTGTACCTAATGTTAAACAACTGCTCCTGGGTGAACTTATCAACAATTAGAAAGTCTTCATAATTTTACAACCATGAAAACTTTACCGATAAATTGGAAAAACAGTTTCATCGAAGGTGCTTTTTTATCTTTTACAAAAGTTTGGTGTAATCATCTAATTTTAGGAAGATGCTCTTAAGCAAAATTTATTTCAAAGAGACGATCTATCTTTTGTGGCCCATCCGTTCCAATACCTTAGTGATATCGGTATTATAATTGATACGAAAGTGGCGTATACGCAAAATTCAAATGTGTTGATGCACATACAGGGTGACTGGTAAGTGGCCGTATTTCTTTCAGGAGGTGATAGACAAGCTCATTTGCAACAAATTTAACCGTTACATGCATTATCCAAATCCTCATCGTTTTCGAGATATTTCAGGATTTAAGTTTATTTTAATTTCAATACCAGCTATCCCTATTTTGCATTTTTTTAGAAAAGTATAAAGTTTTTTTTTAATATTTCGGTTCATCTTATCAGTTTAAATAATAGTACCTGTTATGTAATAAAAATAATGTAAATTGCTTCCATGAAAAAAAAATTACACGAGGTAAAAGTCACATCTGTTTCAAAACAATTCAATTCAGTTATTCTGCGCCATCAATTGTTTCCAAAATTCGATTATATTAAACGTACAAATGGTTTTAAAAACTTTTAATAATCTATTTAAATCTTTCAATAAAATAAAAAAAAATAAAAAAAATCTTTCATTTGCGTGAACATTAAAATATTACTTCTGAGTATGTATTATTTTAAGTGATAAATCAGGGCCTGCTTCCTTTAAATATTCATAACAATTTAAAATCGAGCATTTGTTTTTTGTCAAGTACTTCTTGTTCGTTTTGATAGTTCAAGTTTTTAACGTTCAATATTTCTACTTGATAATGGTAACGTTTACAAACACTGAGTATGCTGATATTTTGTTTATTTATGGGTTTTGCAACGGAAATGCAGCTGAGGCCAAAAGGGAATATTTACGTCGTTTTCCAAATAGACGCACTCCACACGTAAGTGTATTTGGTACAACCTACCGACGTAAATCTGAAACTGGCACTGTTCAAAAAATTGAACGTGAAGTAGGAGGTGCCGTTCACAATGTTAATATGGATGAAGAGATTTTGAGAAGATTCGAAGAAGACCCCAAAACTAGTACCAGGAAAGTAGCCGACGATCTGGGTATTTCACAGTGGAAGATTTGGTCAGTTCTTCAAAAATCGCATCAGCATCCGTACCATTATACCTGCGTCCAAGGGTTGAATGTGGGCGATCTTGCAAGAAGAGTTGAATTTTGCCGATTCATACTAAATGCCGATATTGATGGATCAACTTATTTAAAAAGAATTTTGTGGACTGACGAGTCGAAATTCAGCAGAGAAGGTATTACGAATCTTCATAATTTACAGTATTGGACAGAAAACAATCCACAGTTAGTAAGAGAAACTACTTTCCAAACAAAATTTAGCGTAAATGTATGGATGGGAGTTATTGGAAATAATTTACTCGGTCCTCACTTTTTGCCTGATAATCTAAACGGTGCAGGCTATCTAGATTTTTTAAACAACAATTTGTTTGAGTTTCTTGATGATGTTCCTCTAGAAAATAGACGTCAAATGATATTTCAGCATATCTCGATAGGAGGTTTCCAAATCGTTGGATTGGGAGAGGGGGGCCGATACAATGGCCTACCAGGAGCCCCGATATTACGCCTTTAGATTATAATGTATGGGGGCATATGAAAGAAATTGTCTATGCAGAAGAAATAAATTCGCGAGATGCATTAATCAACAGGATAGAAGCGGCAGCAGTAACTCTAAGAAACAGTTTTTCCAACAAAATCCGAAATAATAAAAAGGGCTCGTCTTTGTTTAAGAAATAGAGGGAGTCATTTTGAAAATCAATTCTGAAATAAATTGTAATCTAAATTATTGATTTTTATTTCCTTAGTCTACTTTTTTAAACTAACCAAGACTAAAATTTCTGTACGGGTGTGGCATCTTTTGTTTTATTTATGTTAATAATAGACATTTTTTTAAACTTTTTAATTATATTAAAAAGATAATAATGTAGAGTAGTTTTAAAGATCATTTGTACGTTTAATGTATCATCAAATTTTGGAAATAATTGAGGACGAAGAACAACTTCATTAAATCGTTTTGCAATAAATGTGACTTTTACCTCGTGTATTTTTTTTCCGATGAAGCAATTTAAACAATTTTTGCTACATGACTGGTACCAATAATTAAACTGATGAGGCGAACCGAAATATTAGAAAAAAAACTTTATACTTTCCTAAAAAATTGCAAAATAGGCATAGCAGGTAGTGTAATTAAAAAAACTTAAATCCTGGAATATCTCGAAAACGATGAGGATTTGGATAATGCATGTAATGATTAAATTTGTTGCAAATGTGCTTGGCTATCATCTCCTGAAAGAAATACGGCCACTTACCAGTCACCCTGTATATTATTGATTTGGCAGTCAAAAATTGCATTATACAGGGTGTCCCAAAACGTACCAGCAATATTTCGAGGATGAATTCTAGAACTTATTTAGAATTTTTCCGATTGGCCACCACGTTCGCTGGACCTGACTCCATTGGATTTTTATCTTCGGCGTCACATGAAACAGATTGTTTAGGCAACTGAATTGCACACAATTGAAGAATTTCGCCAAAGAATACAGCAGGCTGGCGATATTATTAGGAATAACCCGGTAACCATATTGGGAACCAAACGATCTCTTTTGCGTCGTGCGGCTTTGTGTATCGAACACAATAGTGATAATTTTGAACATTTCTTGTGATAAACAATAATGATGTAATCAATAAAAAAATATTTAAACAAATTCGTTGAATTAAAATTCTACCCAGATAAATTCTACAACAATCAACAACTTACGTTTACATTTAGGACATATGTTTATATGGGCTTTTCAACTCTAAATAAGTTTTTGAATTCAACCTTGAAATATTGCTGGTACGTTTTGGGACACCATGTATACATATAAGTCCTTCTAAAAGCTTGGATACATTGCGAAGAATAGAAATTGATCTATAATTAGAAGGATTATACCACTGAAATACGAACATGCTTCCATACCATAGGAAATACTCCTTTAAGTATTAGGTGGAAAAGAAATGCAAGTAGAATTTTCAAAACATAGGCACAATCCTTTAATATAAAACCATAAATAATATCGAGTACAGAAGTGACAGTGGGTTTGAATGTTTTTAGTTTTGCATAAATTTCTTCTTCTGTCAATAGAATATTTCTCATAATACCACCTTTTCTATGAATTGTGATCAAGTTGAAAGTTTTTTTAAACGATATCTCAAATTAATTGGCAAATGCATTGACAATATCATTAAGGTATTCTATAGGATGTTCATTAACACTTGTACCTATTTCACGAATAGAAGAAGAAAAATTTAGAATCTCGCTTTATTTTCGCTTCAACAAATTTAATGTCACTATCATTATCAATTTTGACTTTGATTCTTGCGAGCCTTTGCCATCCTTATATCGCAATCTATTAAGAGTAGATTTGTTACGAATGTATGCCTTCAGTCTATTCTATTAATTTTTTATAGCGGCAACAGTTTCAGTTGAAAAGTTGGATGGATAATTACGTTTGTAGGGTGCATTTGCTTGTTTGGGTACATATTTATCAAATAACCTATCAAATAATCTATCAAGTTGAAAATCACAAGCTGCATTAACATTTAATAATTCATAAAGATGCTTTTCTAAAGTTATAGCGCTTAATTAAGCGATAATTACCAGTGGTTTAAACTTCACTGAATGACGTAGAAATGCTGAAATGTAAATATCTAAGGCTGGATGATGATTTTCCATCTTGCCTAACGGATCTTCGCGTTGCTCAACGAAACATGTATGAGAATTTATAACCACACGTTCAAACTTATAAAATTTCAAACAACTTCCTTAGGGATGTTGAGAGTCTTGCGTTTAAAGCCAGGTACATTAAAGTATTCAACCATAAGATAGTCATTGACTATAAAATACCGGTTGATCGTAATGATCATGGGAAGATCCACAAAAAATATACATGCAAAAAACAAACAACGTTTTTACAGAGGAGGATATTTTAATCCCAACTAAATCAATATTATTGACAGGGGAAACCAAATTTAAATCAATAGCACGCAATCGTTTTCCAACCCCAAGGACTACTCCACCACTTCTTTGATAACCTCTTCTGTCTTGACGAAAGACTTGAAAACTGCCAGAGAAAAGTTCAGAGTTATGTACGCTATTCTTTAACCGACTTTTTGTAATTGCTACAATTCCATACTGTGTTCTTTTAATATTTCTGAAGAAATCGGATATTCTAGTATTTAAACCTCTAACATTTTGATAATACACACTAAGTTGAGAGTAATTATTATGCTGCTACTGGGATACATCTAGTTTTTTGGGGCCTCGGAATAGTTTATATAACTATGCGAGGAAAATCATTTATAAACTTTATTTTCAGATTTGATTCACCATTATTTTCTCGAGATTTAAATTCGCTCAAAAGTTGTCTAAATTGTAATGCCAACTCCAAATTTATTTAAATTCAAAATTAGCTCAAGCTTTATAAATATAAATTTCAGATTGTTTGAAGTGTAAACTACGATAAAATTAAAAATTGACAAAGTTTAAAATTCGAAAAATTCATAACTCGAAATATTTCAGCTGGAATTTTAACCCAATAAAGTTCAAAGTTATTCGAGTTATCATTTTTATTGATTTATAACAATTTAAAAATATAAATGAAGGATAAGTACAGATAAATGGTATAAATGAAAAAGAACAATTATAAACATCAACAAAAACTAAAAAATATGTTCATCATAAATGTGACAATTCCCTTAAAAAAAGATTAAGAAAAATGATCAGCTTTACGAAATTTTGGTAGGATATTAAAAGAAAATAAAAAATACCTATATTTTGTTTACATATATGTATATTGTAATATTTTTCTATACCAATTTGTTTAAAAACAATTACTATTTATTATGTATATGTAATAACTCACTAGTTATTTTCTTTTCATATTGCTTTTGGTAAATGTTATTTACGAGATATTTTCATTGGCACCCCAACATTTGATTGCAGAGCTAAACTCCTTTTGTCAAATTCTATTGGAACTGGAGTTTCTTTAGTTACTTCGACTACAAAGTTTTTAAAAACTTGTATCACGCCCAACTTGGTAGCTATGAAACCCAATCTTTCAACTTAAATAATTCAAAAAAATGGATATACGAGGTTAATAAATATAAAGGGTATATGGTCATTAAAACCCGAAAAGTGTGTAACTCCATTTTCGCTAATTTTACAGGAGATATAAAAAAATGGTGTGGCTATTTGCACATACAGTATGTACGAATGATTGGCTATTTGCACATACAGTATGTACGAATAAATGCCTATTTGCACATATAGTATTTACGAAGAAATTACTATTTGGACATACAGTATGCAGTATGCATGAATATATCAGCATTCAAATTACCACATGCAATACGACGAAATATTAATTTTACTAATATTTTATTAACGGTATCTAATAACTTAGGTATATTTTAATGTTCTAAATTTTGATCTGAATATAAATTTTTTTATTAATATGACTTACCGAGATCCAATTATTCGTACATACTGTATGTGAAAATAGCCACATCCATTTAAATATTTTTACAAATGAAAAGTTATTTATTAGGTTTTTGTGTTTTTTTGAAATAAAGAAATATATGTAGAATTAGCTCCCTAATTTTACCACAAATGTCAAATGTTGAAATTGATGACATTCATTTTCGAGGCAGAAGTTAACACAAAACTGCATCAGTTTGAAAGTAAATGGGCGTTGCCGAAATGTTTCTATGGGAAATTTAAACCCATTTTACTCAGAAAAAAATAAAAAATAAATATTATGTAAACTTCCAAGACCTTCAACCTGCTTCAACTTTTATTTGAAACAATTTTTTTTCAAAAATAATTGGGGGTTGCCGAACTTTATGTCTCAATATAAACTCTTGTAACTTACAAACTATTTACTTAAAAAATTTAAAAATATGGTATGTGAACCTCTGAAAGTTAAAATAGTAAGCTATTAAAATGAGTGGTTGCTATTTAAAAAAAATTAAGTAATAGTATGGAGTATGGATACTAGAAGAGGCACAATTTGCGTACTCAAGCCAATAGACCTGTGGCGTGCTGCCACCTGGTGACTGCAAGTTTAATGGCTTACAGAGTTCTGCAATTGAAATTTTTCGTAACTCTTGCAACGCTGCAAACAAACGTTTTGGTTATATTTGTTTATGTTCCATGCTTTATGCTTGAGGTTAGGCATTATTGTTTATTATTTATTACGTGTTTCGTTAATAGTTTAAAAATGGTGCCAATATTTGATTTATAGGCAGATTCTGGTCAAAATTAAAGGCCTTTATTTTGAAACAAATAATGTAACCATGAAAATTGTCCATTACAACCCATATAACAAATTTAAATTTAAAGGCCTTTAAACTTAAATGATTTGACCAGAATCTGGGCATTAAACTATTTTTTAAATAAATAAAAGCGGCATCTATCGGGTATTCAAAACACTAAATTAGTTCTACGGCCCACTACTAGATGACCAGCGAAAAAATCCTAGTAGTCGGCCGCTTTTAACTATACCCAAGGTCTTATGACAACTGGCTCTCTTATTATATCCATACTCCATGGTAATAGGCCTATACCCGATTTTTTAATTTTTATTTCATTATAAAGATCAAGTCTAACTAAATACATACATTCAATCAGTTTTTTTATATAGTTTCAATAACGGACAAAAATTTAAATTTTATGTCGCTCTGATGTCACGCTTCCTAGATTTACATCTGGCAACATTGCAGTAAGTCCCTGTCGTCTCAACCTCCGCAAAGCTCCAGATGGTGATTTTAGGTTGGCATCATTATTAAAGCCAAAACACACCTGTCAAAAGCAGTCAAAAGATGGCGTATCGTTCAAGTCAATTCGGATCGTTTTCATTGGTTGTCATCACATCGTTAACGTTGCCGCCTAAATTAATCGGAAGGGTGACGTCACGACAATAGAAAATTTAAAATAAAGAAAAACGGCTGCACCAATTTAAAAAAGAATTGGTATTTATAAGTATCTTTTAAACAGGTATCTATAAAAAAAATGAGACCAAAATTCGTTACACCTAGGATAGGCCCATTATCTCGTTCCCTTCAACCTGCTGTTCAAGGTCATGGCAGTATTCCTAAATAATGTGTCAGTAAGAATTCCAAATATTTTTTTCAAAAATGCTTCATTTCAAAATGAAATTTATAAAAAGCTGTTACAAATTTTTTTTACAAAGATATTACACTGTGTACAATTATTTTGAAAAATGTTGGCAAAGAACATGGGTCTACAGTTCCTTTTAAAGAAAAAAATTTTTAGACGGTTACGTTTGCACGAAATATACCCAAAGACAGAATAATCATCTAGTTTCGAATACATATTTTGATAGGATATTAAAACAAAATTATAAATTTCTACTTTTATTGGAAATTTCATGTTATAAATCATTTTTTAAAAACTTAATACTTACATACATTTCTGAAATAAAGTTGTTTCTGTCTTTCTATACAGTTTTCGGTAAACGTTGTTCATAACGAGATAATTTCATTGGCAATCCAACATTTGATTGCAGAAGAAAACTTTTTGGTTCAAATACTAATGGGATAGGGGTTTCTTTAGTTGGTTCGACTACAAAGTTATTAATTACTTGTATCACACCCAACTTAGTAGCTATCAAACCAAATCTTTCGCCTTAAATAATAAAAAAAATAGTTAAAAGAAATGAATAAATATTTATCCGGTACAATGGAAACGCTGATCACTTATATTTTTCCTTTTTTTATAAAAATCAAAAACTGCTTGAATAAATTTTTCTAAATTAAATTTTTTCTTACTTTTTAGTTTTAATAGTTTTTAGCAAAATTGAAAAAATTAATAATTAAGAAAAATGTATTACTATGTATTCATATTTACTTTACATCTTAAATAAGTAGTTATATTCAAAAGAAATAGTACAGGGTCACCCAAAAGTCCCGAGACAGCGCTGTATTTTTTGATTGCGTGAATATATTTTTTCAAAAATTTGCATACTTATATAGTATCATAAAAACTACATTCTGAGATGGTTTAGAACTTCCCCATCTTTTGGAGGGATCACGTGGGGAGTTTTAACTTATTTTAAAGAGAATGCAAAAAGAGACACATTCCTGCAAACCAGATGCCAATATATTGATTTTTTTTAAGTTATTAAGGATTAAAGTTATCAAAACAGTGTGGAAGAAAATCTGGTTACCATTGATATTTTGCAAAGAAAAATCATTGAATATTGTGTAAAAAAGTTTTTCCCGATAGGAGGTGTTATCATGGACGACTTTACTCTTGCTTTTCTACATTACGGTGAATTTTAATCGGTTTTTGTGTTAAAATTTTAAGTATTATGGCCTGATATACAACCAATGGTGAATTTTTACCAAGATTAATTTCTAACTTGGAACTTGAGCATGTGATTAGTAGCTGCTGCAAAAATAAAATATCCAGCACAAGACCTCAAAATTATTTTATTTTTGAAATTAAATTTTAAATGGTTTGTAAGCATCCATAAATTGTACTCATGTACAGAAACATAAATAAATATTAACCATTTAATTATATTTGTTTCTTTTTGTTCAAATAGCTAAAAGTTTATGTGCAGAAAGTTTTTTACTTTACTTTACTACAATATTTATTAAAAAGGAAATATTAAATAAATTTTCAAATATATGATAAGATTATTTTACAAAATATTTAAATTTCACGTTACTTGTCAAAAGTGCGCGTCGGAACCTAATGAGATAGCGTTATTTTTGCTGTCCGAAAATTTTGTATCTCGGTTAGCTATCTATTTTATCTATGGAATCTACATAATTTTTTAAATCAAACGATACTTCATAAGTGACACACAAAAGTGCAAAAAATGAATAAAATATGCACGCGACGTAAAATTATACAACGAGACCGTATGCTGCATTAGACTATACGCAAACAGTTCCATACACAATTTTTTCTACGATCAATGATCATCGATTATTGAAAATAATAAAATGATATTAATGACAAATATTGAAATTTTTATTGAAAACTGATCGTAATCGTAGAAAAAATATTTTATGACTTTTGAAATGGAAAAATGTCACAACTTATTATAAGAGATAAAATATACATAAGTACGATGTGTGCTAAGTAAAGTGAATTGTATGTGATAAAAATAATGATTTTTTTTCAATATTTTTTAAATCATAAATTGAACGGAAAGATTTCAAACTTGAAAGTCTTATCTCAGTCACGTGTTGTAGAAAAACAAAAGTAAATTCAAAAAAATATATCAATTTTAAATCTTAACAAAAAAAATGTGTCGCAGTTTATTACAGTAATATTTTTACATTTAAGAGGTTTAAAAATTTAAATGATTTTACTAAAAAAAAACTAAAAGATTCATAATTTATATTAATATTCATTTCATTATTCTTTAACGATGTGAAAACTATTCTTTACCCAAAAGGGCAATTGAAACAAAAAATATTAATAATACATTTTGTAAAAATTGCCGAATATTTTATTTTATGTTTTTTCTAAACTGCTTATTACATTAGATAATATTTGAATACCCCGAATAGTTGCCGTTATTTTGTAAAAATCTACTTTTTATAAGAATTTTTTTTTGGTACAAAACCAGTATAGGTTTTGCTTTTCTTCGAAAAGGAGTAATTTTAATAGGTTTTCACAGACCGTAGGTAGTTGTCAAAAAATATGTACCTAATAAGTTATCAAAATCTTTACCTATACAGTTACGAGATCCTTCACCAAATGGTATATAAGCATAAGTAGGCCTTGTTCCAATTTTCTCATCTGAAAATCTTTCCGGATCAAAAACATCAGGCTCGGGAAAGTATTCAGGATCATGATGTAATCCATATACAGGAATATAAACAGGCGTGCCTTTCTCAATAACATGTTTAGTTCCAGGTAATGGATAATTAACATTACAACGCCTGTCCAAAAACGGTAAAACCGGATACTTCCTTAAAGTTTCTGAAAATCAATACATGATGAAAAAAGTATGGAAATTTCAACCAAATATTGCGTTTTGGAGTAGGAAATTTTTATCCTACAAAATGGTAAACGATTCTACATAAATATATATGGCTTATTCTCACTATTTATTAGGAATTTGAAAGAAATTCGTACCTTTAATAACTTTCTCCAAATATTTCATGCTATTAATAGCTTCATAGGTAAGTCCTCCGCTTTTTTCGATTTCAACTTGAATCTCTTGTCTTAATTTAGATTGAATATCTTGATGTACACATAATTCATATAAAGCAAATGAAATTGTTGAACTAGTTGTTTCAAAACCCGCTGCAAAAAATTGAACAGCTTGAGCTACAACCGTGTCGCCCTCTAAAACCAAGAAAAATCACAAAATATTTTAATAAAATTCACAATTTATTACAACAAAAATACCCACCAAATTTAATTCCATTAAAAGTACCAGCTTTTTTCAAATCAATAATGAGATCAACAAGATCGTTCCTTCTAATATTACTTTTTTCCCGTTGACTAATGGTTTCCAAAAAAGTATCGCGACAAAATGTGTTAACCGATGGATCGAAAAATGTAAATTTCATAAATTTGACCAATCCTGGCATAAAAAAGTATGAAGTTTGTCTGAACGCATTACTAAAATTAAAATCTACCATTTTTCGTCCAATATCACGAAATTCTGCTTTTTCAAGTTTAAAACACTGCGCGTCTAAACCAAAAGCACAAGACGTAATAACATTCGTCGTAAATTTAGCAATCACCTCCTTAATCTCCAATGTATTCTCATTAATGGCAACTTTATTCAAAAATTCAGTCAATTCCTCTGAAGCATTAATAATTAATGGAACCATATTCCTAAGTTTACTAGAGGTGAATAACGGGCTTAATTTACTTCGCATTGTTTTCCATTCAGGATTATGTACAAAAAACAACATTTTTGAAGCAATTGGATCAGCAGTTTCATCGATAGTCACGGTTCGATTAATAAAATTGTGGTAATCTTTTACTAAGATATTCTTCACCAAATCAGGACTTCTTACAATAAAATGTGGTGTGTTAAAAACGTAAATTCCAAAATAATCGCCTTTGGTTTCCTTATACAATTTTTCCAAAAAGTTTCCTATAGATGTTCTCATCAGGGTAACATCTTTAAAGTTTCCAAAAAACGGAATGGGTTTAATTGAAGCAATTCCTCGATTTGACCAATAACTAAAATTACGCGTAAAATATTTATAAATTAAAACTGTTACCACTGATGTTAATATTAATGTGTCTAGGAATAAATTTCCAGACAAAATTGCCATTTTTAAATATTATTTGTAATAATGAATTTAATTAAACTGTGCACCAAATTCGCAAGCTTGTTTTGTAAATTCTTATTAGAATACTGGTTGCAAATAGCGAAATTAATAGTTAAGCAATAGTAGATTAGATTAAATTTTTGCGCCTATAAAACAAAACACTCAAAACAGTACGTTTATTTGAGATTTCGGAGATCAGAGGTGGGATTTTGTTTCTCTCTTGATAAATATCAAGGCTTGATAAAACTCAACAGGCATTGATATTTTGGTATTTTATTTCCTATTGATAACGCGAACAAAGCGAAATGTTAATTGATAAATTAAAGCATCGTTGCCGATGCAAAATACTCGGTTTTTTAAATAATTTTTTAATAGTAATTTGTAACTTTCGTAAATTATTTGCTTTTTTATTAGTTTCTGTTGAGTGTAATGGTTGGGTTTTTGAGAGTGTTTGATGCAGAGGAAGAGAAGAGGGATTATTTACGAGAAACAAACCATTTTTAAGCGAAATTTATGCTTTTTGTAGTTTTGGACAATGATTTGGTTTCTATTCGAGTTCTACTTTTTTCCTCAACATTGTTACCTGTATCTTCTACTTTTATTATCCTGCCATATTCGAGACATTATCATATCTCTGCCCCCTACAATTATTAATATGAAGAGAGCAGTTTTCAATTTCTTCTTTAACAACTTGAATACTATTTTGAGTATAATGTTTATGTTAGTGTATTTCCCCAGCTAACACAGTAACATTGGCCGATTGGCGGTTTTATGTCGGCAAAGCATCGGCGTTGAATACAAGCTAAGGGCCATAAGTTGCTCGACACTAGGCTTAGATACATATTTTATTTTCATTCGAGCTTTGCAAATATTGCATTGGCAACTTGATGGGCCTTAACACGATTTCTGACATTAAATTTATTTCCTTCGGTTTTTTTTTCGACTAGTTTCGAGTGTTTACGAAATATATTCCGGCAATCTAAAATGCTCCAAAGTCAAATATTTGCTTATTTTTAGTAAGATAGATATACCTATATCTTTTTGAGTTTCTTAGAATATATTTATTATGAATTGTATATAATCATTATCATAATATAATAAATATTATAAAATTATTTTTTTTATAACCCAATCTGAAGTGTAGTGCACAAAGGCATGGTGAAGGCCCATTGCTGGCAATGCGGCGGTATGAAAGCAAAATGTTGTCGGTACATAATAGGGCATTTCATCGCAGCGGTAGCAGTGCGTTCGGCCGCCTTTCGGCCGGAGTGACCTATTGAAATTGGCTCAACATCATTTGCCAGTGAAGGCCCGTTGTACCCAGTATGGGAGGCGTATATTCGGCCGAATGTCGGCCGACTTAATTTTGCTAGCTGGGTCAGTAAACTTTAAGAATCTTTCATTAATTTTTCCTCTATACAAATAGCGTACTATAAAAGCCAATTGATCTACATAGGATATTTCTGGGATAGAACTAACAATCAGTGAAAAAGAAATGCTTTCTTGGATTACAGTAATCTCATATCTTTGACAATAATTTTTGTTGCCTGATAATAGTTTTAAATACCTAATTTGCTTCAAACTGGCAAATGGGACCTATTCACAATCCGGGGCCATAGGCACTAGCCTAGGTTGCCATATATTTAATCAGCCACTGAGTAAATTATAATACAAATAAAGTTATGATTTTAGTTATGCTTTATTTTCAATAAAGTGCCTAATAATTTTATGTTTACGTTATAAATAAATATTTTCTTAAAGGACCTTATCGGATTTTGGGTAGATTTCCTCCAGCGACGAAACTTATACTAATATGTAAAAACCACTCAAATATACAATTTTGAGGACATTTAATGCTTGATAGTGGCTGTTCACGGTCAAATAACGGATTTGAAATTAATTAATTTTTGCACAATTAGACAACGATGTCATTGTTCTCTAACAAATGGTTGCCTATGTCATATTTTTATATTAAATTATCATCAATAATACACTAACAATTATACAATTAAATACATATTTATAAAGATTTCATTGTATATTTATTTTTAAGTATATATTTTTGTCAAATATTAGTATATTTCATTAATTATTTTTTTTTAATTGAACAATTATTCCATTGTTGCCGTTTTTTGCAAATTTTAAATTTTTTATAATTGAAGACTTTTCCAGTTTCCTGGAGCTCTACTATTTTTACTGTAAATTAAGTAGTAACCGTCCTAATAGTTGTAAAAAGATTTGTAATAATACGGGGTCAAATAAAAGTAAAATAATTTTTACAGCAAATCTCAAGACTTTTTTGCACAATCAGGCAACATTGAACTTTTTACCTGCTGAAATTAAACGTTAAAATTTAAATTTATAATCACATTTATTAATAGAATTTAAAACCGATATTTTAAAATTATTACCTTTTTCTTCAAACGTCATTAAAGTACAGTCTTCTGTGACGTTTGTCAAGCTTTAAAATGTCACTTTTTATGTTCGTTGATTTTATGGTTACTTTGTATTGCCTAGGAGTAGAAATTAAATTTCTACTACGCTTATTCCGCACCCAATATACATGTCGTACTGAAATTAAACAATGTTAATTATAATTAACATTAAATTATAATTTAAAAAAAGTAGAAATGAATTTTAGCAACCCAATATACACTAACATTGTATTGTGTGCTTTATGTAAATTAAATCTCAAATTTTAAAATTATTTATTAAATTACTATTTTAAAAATTTCGACGTTTGAAGAAAAAATAGCATGTTTTATTCGGAGTAAAAGAACTTTTTGCTCCTAATAAAACAATATACTATTGTTTTAATTTAAACGTAAGTAAAAACTAAATATTATTTATCTGACAGTAGTTTTGTCAAACTTGTCAAAATTTGAATTTTAACGTCCACTGTTGCAGAGATAAAAATAATTTTTTAAAATAACTATAAATCTAATAAAACTGTTTATAAGGTATATTTTTTACAGAAATTAATATTAGAAGTATATTAGTTCATTTTGATAAGTTAAGTGTATTTTTATTTTTAGCCAAAAACCCATATGAAAACGATAACGTCCTTTCATGTATTAGTTATTTCTTTTTTAAAAAGTTTTTTTTTCAAAAGTTTCCTTGATCCTTTTCCTAAATGTTAATAACATATTTTCCCAAAAGTGGATTTCAATTTTAAAATTTTAAATTAAAGACAATTAAAGTTGAAGATTCTCTTTTAATTTCATTGAGTTATTCCTTGGAACCACCGCTAGCTAATGAATGGTTTAGGTTCATAATTCATAAGCTTATTAAATTGCAAAATAGCTTCACTTTTTAGGTTATGTCGTTATTTTCAAGAGTCTTGAAACGCTTTATTGGTAAAAATTCATCGCGTAAAACTCAAGACTATTGAGTTTATTAGAAACAAAATTCCGATTTGGTGGTTTGCGTTTGGCAACGGAAAATTATGACGTAGTGTTGATAAATAATGACGTATTTAATGTCGTTTAACCAATCTGAAGTGGGATTTTGTTTCTCTGGTGATAAATATCGCTAGTGATACGTATCGCCAGTCATTTATCACCTCGTTCGATAAATCGGTATTTTGTTTCCCGACATATCGCCTTGCGAAGCGGAATGAATCGAGATATCGCCAAGCGACGTTGCCGATGATATTTTGTCTATATTCTATACATTTTCGAATACGGGCGAACTTCACGTCGTTTAAATGTAAATACAAGAAATCAAAATAACGAAAAACATAACCTCAAAAAAGTTTTACAAAATACATAATGCGAACGCAACACAAGTTTGTGAATTGTAATTTAATTATTTATAGTGCAATTACTAAGTTTTTACCTATAATGAATGAAGTTGAAAAAGAGAGACGTTATTTCCAGAGGAAAAAGTACTTTTTATAAAGTTAAATTGATTTCTTCAACCTTCGAGTTGCCATATTATCGGCAAACTACTAAATTTCTAATAAAAATTGTATCGTACCATTAAACCCATCTGTTTTACTACATAATGCAGGCATTGACACATTAAACAGTTAATAAAGAAGTGACTACTGGTAAAAATAAATCTTAAAGTTTGCGGTTTACTCTGATTTACTCGAACTGGCAACAAAAACATTTCTTCTTCTTAATGCTAATTCCTGTAGTCTCTAGGAAAAATATCTGTTGACCAGCATCACTTTTGTAAGGTCTAAAAGAAAGCCAAAAGTAAAACAAAGTACACCACTAAATTAAAGGAAAAGCTTAAGAAGTTTCTAGAAGGTGGAGGTTTGAGCATTAGAATTGATAAAATGGATTTACAAAGTGGTAGAGATATTTTAGATTTAAACAATTATTTCGTATCAACAAAAGGTTGAGGCAAACATTCACAAAATTCCAAAATAAACAAAGATTTTCACAGCGATGATGTTTTTTGGTCAGGGTAGTTAAAAGAGATGGCATTGAACTGTCGCAGCTCAGCTATCGCTGGCTATCATTGAAGTAGCAGGACTTATTGTGACCAACATGTCCCCATGATGTGAGACATTATGGTCCAATAAAAGAAAGGGGTGAGAGTGCTGAATAGTGCATTCCCTAATAAAACGCGTTTCCGAAAGATGGCGCCACCATGCACCTTCGGCGCCTACAAAACTTTATTCAAATTTATATTTATTAGCCAAAAATAACGATATTTTTCTATCACAAACCTAACTAAATGGCAAAATATATTATAAAAATCTTTGTCGTTTCAAAAAAAAGTAGCGTAACATGGATAAAAACTAAAGTAACATAAAAATAAAATTAAACTATCCCTAAACTATCTCCCCTGTATTACCAGAATAAATAATTTAAAAACCTTTACCTAATCAAGAAGTATCAACCTGTACTTAACGAAGCTAACCAAACCTCCCCGTATCACCAGAGTAAATAACTTAAAAATCTTAACCGTATCAAGAAGTATCAACCTAAACCTAACGAAGCTAACTAAACCTCCCTGTATCACCAGAATAAATAATTTGAAAACCTTTACCGTAAAAAGAAGTAGCAAACTATACCTAAACTAACCAAACCCTTTATCACCATAATGAATAATACTATAATTTCATTTTCAAAAGGGTAAAAATAAATAAGATGGGCTTATCAAGACGGCTAAAAGGTTAAGTTTTTTAAATATCGCAAAGGCTCCGTGTTACAAGACAAGAAAGATACCAAGAAGTTGATAAAATTAAATCATTTTATTTACAGTTTCTTTTTTAGGTTTGTACAAAATTAAAACTTTCCTTGAATTATTAGTAGGAGAACCGACTGCACTAAAGTCTCCCTAACATAAGACAGAGATGTTTCTTGTTTTTTTATATTCAGAAATGTGCCATCATTTGTTTCTGCTGAAACTTGACCGAAATATTAAAAAATGCCTCCACCTCTTTTGAAACCCTAAATTCACTATACAACTTAACATAGCTGAAACTTGTGCCCGGGGTAGCACATATTTCTATGAATTTGCTTAAAATTCTTAACTGACTGGTACAATTTTCAATTTTATTTTCTATAACGGAGTCGATGTTTAAAAAGATAATGGCACATTCTCGAATACTTAAAACAACTACCGATTTAACAAAAAACATCTGTATGTTATGTTGGGAAAACTTTACTTGAGTCGACTCATGGACTTTATATCAGTTGCATTGATTTTACTCATGTGCCATTATAGCAATATGTAATCCAGGTAAAAATCTTGAGCATATAATTACATCAAAAGGAAAAAATACCACTCCAAGCTCATCCAGATTGTTGCATCTATGGTTAGGGGCTAAAAATTAATATACATTATTATTTATATAAACATGTTTATTCAGTTTGTACTAAAAAAATATACTTCTATATTTTTGATTATTATATCTTTTTTTGTTGGGAAAGACAACATTCTCCCAGAATCCTGCCTGCGCACCAATATTGAAATTCTACATATTGTGTTGAAAAATAAGGAAATTCCTTAAATTTCAAAATTTAATCTATTGAACAAATTAATCATTTTGAAACCATCTTTAGAAATTGCTGTCTTTATGATTTAATGCAGGGCGATTTAGACCAAACGTTATAACTCTTTATTTTGAAAATCATCGGTTAGTCTTGAATGGTATTGTATTTATAAAGTAAACTCAAAAAATATATTGATCTACTTTTAAACTCAAGAGAACCACAAGTTTAGTCCGAGTCTCGAATAAGTCACCTTTTTAGTATCGTTCTTACTAAGGTCCCACACTTGAGTGGGAGTTCAATGATAGCCTGACTTATTTGTTACATGGATTTTAACTATAAAGTTTAAAATGGGAACATATTCGGTCTTTCATTATTGGAAATTATAGGTTTTTTGAATAAAAGTAAATTTAAAAAAGCTATTAAACAATACCAAACCACACTCGACACCTACCTATTGTAACTTATGATTTTCTATTATTTACCCGGTGAGAGAAAAAACCTTAGGTCTAAACCTAAAGGCCGTTTTAGACGGGCACAATTTGTTACCAAAATTTTGTTCCCAAACCGACTCGGATGCAATTGCGCAATGTGCAATATCCTCCTGTTCAATATCAATTTTTAATAAATTTTAGCATTTTTGCTTTAACTCTGCCTGAATGAATATTAAATTTTGGTATTATAGAGACTAAAAATTGTATCCTACCTTTTTCAACTGCTTTACAGTCTTAATGTCTCTCCATCAGTGTTTAATTTTGGTTTCTGCTCGTCCCAAAGCATATTATCCATCCTCAATTACCTCAAACTTGAAAATCTTTTAATAATACACTTTTGGAAAAAAATCTTTATACAAACGAAAAGATATTAATTTGAATATGCATAATAATTACATTTCATAGTATCTTCATTCCATACATTTTACAGTTGTTTGCACTTTTCTTCACACACAAATTTTAAATTTTGAGGTTATGTGTACGATAACGAACGAGGCGATACGCGTTTCGCCTGTATTACACCTTGCGATAAGTATCCATGGGATACCGCATGTAAATAGCGATATTTCGAGAAACAAAATACCGATTTCGATATTTATCGCTTGACGCGGGAAGTCATGACGTATTGGCGGAAAACCATGACGTTTTGGCGAAGTGATAAATATCGCCAGAGAAATAAAATCCCACCTCAGGAACGTTAATTTATGGCATTTTAGAGCGGGAAATTTACCGAGCTAAAATGCCAAAAATTAACCTCCCTGATTGGTTAAAAGTCAGCAAGATTTACAGCGGATAATAAAATTTGAATTTCTAATGTATTTACATGTATAAATTTGAATTGAGTACCTTCAAAGAAATGGGGAATTTATTTATGTTTCTGTACATATTTTATCATTAAAAAGACAAAATAACCTAAAATTCCTGCCTGTTTGATTATTTTTCTAGTAACTTTTATAGTGTAAGCTGTCTTTCCCTGTCACTCCTACTAGTTAAAAAGGTGAAGTCTATACATACAGGGTGCTGGAAAACTCGCGGACCAACTCAATGGTGCGATGTTGAGGAACTCTTAGAGAACAAGGGAAAAATAATTAAAAAATTCTTTGTTGCTTTACCTCGAAGATATATGTGTTTTTAAAATCTTAAATTTGGCAACTCTGTGTTAATTTTAGTTATTTAAATTAAAATGCCATGATCAGGTGTAATTCGTTTCTATTTAATTTTCCCATAACAACCAATCGCATGCATAAATAACTAAAAACATTTAAAAAAACTTACTTTACATAATACACAAACCTTCAAACTTAAAGGATTACTAACAAAAAGTTCGAACTAATAACAAGAGAAACTACGCAATTCAAAAAATTTAAAGTATTGCTAAAGCGAACACAATAAACAATAAACAAACAAAAAACAGATAACGACAATAATAAATTAAACTAAAGGAACTGCTCAAAATTACGCCCTTCTGCATCTAAACAAATCTCAGCTCTTCTTACAATATTATTTTGGACTCGATCTAGCATGGCAGCATTAACTAATGAGGAAGAAAAACGAAAAAAATAATTGATATTTTTATATCTTATATTTTAGAAATCATAATTATAAATAAGTTGTTTTTTGTTTCAATTCGATACGACAAATATTAACGTAAACATAAGCGTTTGAATTTTAAGAAAATTAGCCCCGCCGCTTCAACTACGCGATCTATTCTGACGTCATTTCTTCCGAACGCTGTTCGTTCCGTACACGCGTATAGTGCACTTGATTGTTTCTAAACTTTTTATAGTTATTATCTTTTAATACTCTGATAAAATATTACTATTAGTTATTAATTAAAGTAGGAGAATTATTTATTAATTTAAAATTTACATCTTTATAATTTTTTACTTATGACATTTCACTTTAAATGTTATTCAACTTTAGAGTGATTTTTACAGGTGTGTAGCGTTTCAAATTAAAAATTTGAAAGTTAATTATTTTAGGTTGTAGTATAAAGAAATAAGAAAAAAATAAAAAAAATTCAAGGCAGTACGACTTTTTATTCAAAAGATATGAATTTTTATATAAAATATGGCTTTCTAACAAATGAGTAAAGGTGTATTGTAAAAAATTCATATTTCGCTTAATAACTAAAATTAAAAAAATTAAAATTCGTTCAGATAAGTTTGTAAAAATTATCGATATCTTATTAAATTTTTTAAAATTTAATTATTTTTTAAGGTACATTACCTCGATTTTTTAAGTCTTCTATATTTTGAGGTTAATTTACATAGACTTTCGATTTTAAATATCCCCACAAGAAAAAATCAAGGGGTTTTAGGTCAGGGGATCTTGGGGGCCATCCCAACGGTCCTCGGTCTACCAATCCACCTTCCAGGAAAGCAATTATTTAGAAACTCCCGAACCGGACGTGCAAAGTGTGGAGGTGCACCGTCTTTTTCAAACCAGATATTGATATTTGATAAGCCAGGGTCATTTTCATTCGGAAAAATCTCCGCGAGAATAGGTAAAACTTGATTTCTTAAGAAGTCTAAATATCTCTGCCATGTGAGGGATTGTTCAAAGAAAAAAGGACCAATTATTTTGTTGTCAATTATCCCTGCCCACACATTAAGTTTTTGAGGGTATTGAGAATGTACCTCACTCATCCAATGAGGATTTTCCCTGCTCCAGTATCGGCAATTTTGGCGATTCACTTGGCCATTTAGATAAAAGTAGCTTCATCCGAAAAAAGAATTTGGCGAAGGAAGTGTGGATTATCGTTACACCTATTCTGCATATTTTCACAAAATTGCATTCGGCGATCGGGATCATCTTCATTCAGTTCATGTACTAGCTGAATTTTATAGAGGTGGTACTTTTCTTTTCTTAGTAAACGTAGTACTGTTCGCTGACTAAGTTCATTATCTGCTGCAATTTGTCGAGGATTTTCTTCGATGCTTTTTTAATTTTACTGACAGTGGATTGGCTAATAGGTCTATCTGGATACTTTGCATTAAACAAAGTGCATACCTCTTGCTGAGTTCTGGTCCTATCCCTGCATCCAGCGAGAATTAAAATTTCAATACGCTGTGTTTCACTTAAATGACCCATTATTTAATGTTACTTTGTTTTCTTTAGGTACTTATTACAAGGTAAGGATGTAAGGAATATGTATTTTGGGAAAATAATCAGTTTAATAATACCATAATTCATTTAATTACTTGACAATTTAAAAAATCTTAGTTGACATCATAGATAATATAATTTATATAGAATGCAAACTCAATGCTAAATTTTGATAACACAAAAAAACTTGGCCCCAAAAGTATAGATGGCGCTTTATGAACCTAAAGAAAAAATCAACTTGGCGAATCATTTTTTAGTTGTCAGAATTGATAGTTATGTTTTAGTTAGTTTTCAAAATGCATCAGTTTTATGTTTTTTAGAGAAATGATACTTGAGTTTAAAAGTGTCTTGTTACTGTTACTATTGGATTTTCAGCAATTTTTTATTAATTCTACATCTAGGTATGTTTACTTTTTCTACTTACATCCTATGCTTACATCTCACATTTTCAAAATATTTTATTAATTTTCAAGAATACTTTTACACCGGGTTTATACAATTGTCCTTGCAACAACTAAGTGAGACTTTGTAAGGTTTTCCAGATAATGCTAGGAGAATGGATTTGGATTTTCAAAAGACGTAGAAGTTTAAAGTTTATATTTTCTAATTTATTTTTGAGTAAATCATACTTCTACTTTTATAACATCTAAAATCTTCTTTAAATCTGCTTTACTGATTTACAGTTTGTATGTAACTCTATACAATTTCTAATTTTTAAATAAAATGTTTAAATATAAAATTTTGTTTATTATGTTATATTCTACAAATTGGGTGGTTTGTGTAAATATGTATCTTTAATTATAGTTAATAAATAATAAATTTGTATGAAAATTTAAAAATAACCCTTTCAAATTAAAGATACATCTTTATAAAATAATAAAACTACAAAATACATACATATATAAAAATTGCAGATTCAAAATTCCCGCGCGTCTAAAAATACTTGGCCCCAAAAAACCAGAGGGCGCTTTTACGTTATCAAAAGGTACTATTGAGTTAGCATTCTATACGTATTATGTTATCTATGGTTGACATTAAAAGAAAATCAAAGTACCTAAGGTACTATGCCATTTGTCTCTATAGCAACGAGATGCAAAACTCTTCGAAAAAGTTTCAATTTCTCATAACTTTAAAAGTAAAAATGGTAAAAAAAATTATTTAGATAAAAGTTGTTTGTTTTTCAAGTAGCAATAAAGTTCTTTTAAAAAAATATAAGTTTATATTTAAAAAAACAATGTTTACCTTGAAATGACCTTGAAAATAAGTTTAAATCAAAAAATAAATATTAGTAGAATAATTGCCTCTTTATATCAAACAACTTTTATCCGAAACATTTTTTCGAAAAGTTAATGGTTTCAGTTATATTTTAATTATTCCATTCTTTTGCCTCTCACTGTATAGTATTTTTATGAAGTTTAAATAGTTTAAATGACATTTAGCTGCAAAATAGACTATATATGTCAAACTAATCCCCATTTAAAATTAAATTACCGTTAAACGTGTTTGATAATACTGGTAGTTAGAGAGTTTTATTACCTATTTTTCTCTACTTTTAATTATTTTTTTCTAAAATTGTACTTGCACACTTGTAGTGCTACCTACAGTTAGATTTTGTTTAGTTTAGAGGACAAAATGGAATTTAGTTTCTAATTACACAAAATTACCAAAGATATTTTGGCGATCTTAAATTCTTAAAGTATCAAAATTGAAATCAACAGAACTTTTTTAGTTTTAAAAGTTGATTATTTTTAGCTACAAAATATGAATGTTTCTAATAAACGTAACTACATAAAATAAAAATTTAGAAGATGACCTTCACAAATTATATTTTTATTCAAACCTTTATAGCGCCGCGCCGTCCTAAATTAAAAGGCAGTCAATCCATTTTTTTTAATTCGGAGTTTAACTGCTTTTTAGGTTTATTTTGAGCTTTACCAAAGTCCTTACATCACTAGGAAACCCGAAAGAACACTCCCAAATATGCTTTTTCTCGAAACTAACAAATTGAACTTACTGCCTATCAAGTTAAATAAAGCAATTGTGTATAAAACAATATTTTTTGTTGTATTATCTCTGTTTTACACTCAAAATAAAGCTTAATTTATTTAATTTTTTATGTATTTTTCCAAATAGAAATTTTTACACCACACCAGAAATGATTTTGGCTGTGTACTCAAAAAAAAAATAAAGCATTAATTAACATCAGGAAAAATTAGGCCGAAGCAAAACTGAAAAATATTTAAAAAATATATTAATCAAACATTTGTTCTGCATTTTTCAATGAGGAAGAAAAACGAAAAAAATTATTGATATTTTTATATCTTAAAATTCAAGGCAGTACGACTTTTTATTCAAAAGATATGAATTTTTATATAAATATAGCTTTCTAACAAATGAGTAAAAGTGTATTGTAAAAAATTCATATTTCGCTTAATAACTAAAATTAAAAAACGAAAATTCGTACAGATAAGTTTGTAAAAATTAACGATATTATCTTATTAAATTTTTTAAAATTTAATTATTTTTTAAGGTACATTACCTAGAAAAATTTTGTTTTATTAGAGTTTTTGGGGTGTAAAATTTTTTTGTGACCCCCTACATTTCATCTATTTTCTATTATCTTTCATTTGCGGGGTCGATTTTGAAAAGATTCGAAAAAATATTTTTTGAGAAAATTTTTCTTGGAAATCGATTTTTATTGTTTTTCTCGAAAACTAAAAACTATAAAAGTTAGCGATTTCAAATTTTTACCAAAGGTAAACACCATGGATAGACGCGTTTTAAAAAATATTTGGTTAAAATCGGTTAAACAGTTTTTTTGGAAAAAATTGGCAAAGTATTGGCAAAATTTTGGTACAAATACGGGCCAGAGGTGGAAGTCTGTAAGCTATACGATTGTTTTCGTACAACGAAAATATCGTATTGTTGAATATGTTGCTATGGTGACGGATTTTATCTTTTTTCAATGAATACAAAACGTGCATTAGGAAAAGATATAGAAAATCTGTTACCAAGCAACTTAGTCAACAAACGGTTTTTTCGTTGTACGAAAACTATCGTATAGCTGTACAGACTTCCACCTCTGGACGACGTACTTTTATACCGAAAATTAAAATTTTCAAGGAATTTGCTGGGGGAGGTAACGGTGCGAATTTTAAGCTATTACTCGTCCCGGCGGTTATAATATATTAGAAGATATTAATTATTTTGTGAAAAGTGAAAAATTTCAGACCGCAATTTTGGTTCCAAACGGAGATTTTGCATATTTTTGCTACATTTGAGGGACTGATTAAACCGAAACTCGAATAAAAATGCGACTTTTTTAAATGCGATCTTAAAAAATTTAAGATTCGTTGTTTTTCTAAATTTAAAAAACCCTATGCGTGGGCGGTTTTAATACCAAGAGTAGATGTCAGAATTTTTAAAAATAAAAATCCGTTAAAAAAGAGGCCGACGGGAGCCGCCGACCCCTAAATTCAACATTTTTACATTTTTACGCCATAACTTTTTTACCGCGCAAAATTTAAAAATGCACTATGCTCATTACACCACAAATATTGTTGTTCTTTGATAATCTGATGTAAAATTGAGAAAATTTTAAAAATTGACGGCTGCAGAGGGGGCTGACCAAAGCGCGCGTTTGAGCTATTTTATTAACAATTTTACTTGGGATTTTTGTTTTCAAGTCCAGGGGTAAAATATAATCGTGCTGAAAGAAGGGAATAATAAAACATTGGAATATTATACACGGTCGGGATCATAAGTTACGAATTTTCAAAGTGGGCGTCGAAAAAGCACTAATTTCAAACTACAAATTCGAGAGCGCCAAAAGTACAGAAAAAATTAAGATATAAAAAAAGCGCTCGTTTCCTGATGTAGCGCGGTATGTAGATGACAAATCAAGAAACCCCGATTTTTTTTTACCTGCCGATCTTCTAATCGAAGCCGCACAGTTTAAGCACTTTTGCCGCGCGAGGCGACTAGGAAGTAATGACGTCACTCAGCTCGCAAGGAAAAAAAGTAGCGACGCGCGATTTCATAAACTTTGTTAATTAATTGCGAAGCCATTTTAAGTGCTAGACCAAAAATTCAAATTGCAAAATTCAAGTTAAAAGGTACTCTTTTATATAAAATTATAAAAAAAATGGTTTGCAGACTCATTGTGCAAATTCGTTTGACCAGTCAGATCAGTTTGACACTGACAATAGGTGTGTTTTATTTGCCTCTTATAACTGATATGTTCATATAATTTTGATCATATCACTTTTATCACTTAAAATCACCGTTTTATTTGCTCGTTGTAACTGATATTATTCGATCTAATGTTACCTCCCAACCTCCCCCTTTACCGATTGGAACCAGAGGTGGGATTTTATTTCTCTGGCGATATTTATCACTTCGCCAAAACGTCATGGTTTTCCGCCAATACGTCATGACTTCCCGCGTCAAGCGATAAATATCGAAATCGGTATTTTGTTTCTCGAAATATCGCTATTTACATGCGGTATCCCATGGATACTTATCGCAAGGTGTAATACAGGCGAAACGCGTATCGCCTCGTTCGTTATCGTACACATAACCTCAAAATTTAAAATTTGTGTGTGAAGAAAAGTGCAAACAACTGTAAAATGTATGGAATGAAGATACTATGAAATGTAATTATTATGCATATTCAAATTAATATCTTTTCGTTTGTATAAAGATTTTTTTCCAAAAGTGTATTATTAAAAGATTTTCAAGTTTGAGGTAATTGAGGATGGATAATATGCTTTGGGACGAGCAGAAACCAAAATTAAACACTGATGGAGAGACATTAAGACTGTAAAGCAGTTGAAAAAGGTAGGATACAATTTTTAGTCTCTATAATACCAAAATTTAATATTCATTCAGGCAGAGTTAAAGCAAAAATGCTAAAATTTATTAAAAATTGATATTGAACAGGAGGATATTGCACATTGCGCAATTGCATCCGAGTCGGTTTGGGAACAAAATTTTGGTAACAAATTGTGCCCGTCTAAAACGGCCTTTAGGTTTAGACCTAAGGTTTTTTCTCTCACCGGGTAAATAATAGAAAATCATAAGTTACAATAGGTAGGTGTCGAGTGTGGTTTGGTATTGTTTAATAGCTTTTTTAAATTTACTTTTATTCAAAAAACCTATAATTTCCAATAATGAAAGACCGAATATGTTCCCATTTTAAACTTTATAGTTAAAATCCATGTAACAAATAAGTCAGGCTATCATTGAACTCCCACTCAAGTGTGGGACCTTAGTAAGAACGATACTAAAAAGGTGACTTATTCGAGACTCGGACTAAACTTGTGGTTCTCTTGAGTTTAAAAGTAGATCAATATATTTTTTGAGTTTACTTTATAAATACAATACCATTCAAGACTAACCGATGATTTTCAAAATAAAGAGTTATAACGTTTGGTCTAAATCGCCCTGCATTAAATCATAAAGACAGCAATTTCTAAAGATGGTTTCAAAATGATTAATTTGTTCAATAGATTAAATTTTGAAATTTAAGGAATTTCCTTATTTTTCAACACAATATGTAGAATTTCAATATTGGTGCGCAGGCAGGATTCTGGGAGAATGTTGTCTTTCCCAACAAAAAAAGATATAATAATCAAAAATATAGAAGTATATTTTTTTAGTACAAACTGAATAAACATGTTTATATAAATAATAATGTATATTAATTTTTAGCCCCTAACCATAGATGCAACAATCTGGATGAGCTTGGAGTGGTATTTTTTCCTTTTGATGTAATTATATGCTCAAGATTTTTACCTGGATTACATATTGCTATAATGGCACATGAGTAAAATCAATGCAACTGATATAAAGTCCATGAGTCGACTCAAGTAAAGTTTTCCCAACATAACATACAGATGTTTTTTGTTAAATCGGTAGTTGTTTTAAGTATTCGAGAATGTGCCATTATCTTTTTAAACATCGACTCCGTTATAGAAAATAAAATTGAAAATTGTACCAGTCAGTTAAGAATTTTAAGCAAATTCATAGAAATATGTGCTACCCCGGGCACAAGTTTCAGCTATGTTAAGTTGTATAGTGAATTTAGGGTTTCAAAAGAGGTGGAGGCATTTTTTAATATTTCGGTCAAGTTTCAGCAGAAACAAATGATGGCACATTTCTGAATATAAAAAAACAAGAAACATCTCTGTCTTATGTTAGGGAGACTTTAGTGCAGTCGGTTCTCCTACTAATAATTCAAGGAAAGTTTTAATTTTGTACAAACCTAAAAAAGAAACTGTAAATAAAATGATTTAATTTTATCAACTTCTTGGTATCTTTCTTGTCTTGTAACACGGAGCCTTTGCGATATTTAAAAAACTTAACCTTTTAGCCGTCTTGATAAGCCCATCTTATTTATTTTTACCCTTTTGAAAATGAAATTATAGTATTATTCATTATGGTGATAAAGGGTTTGGTTAGTTTAGGTATAGTTTGCTACTTCTTTTTACGGTAAAGGTTTTCAAATTATTTATTCTGGTGATACAGGGAGGTTTAGTTAGCTTCGTTAGGTTTAGGTTGATACTTCTTGATACGGTTAAGATTTTTAAGTTATTTACTCTGGTGATACGGGGAGGTTTGGTTAGCTTCGTTAAGTACAGGTTGATACTTCTTGATTAGGTAAAGGTTTTTAAATTATTTATTCTGGTAATACAGGGGAGATAGTTTAGGGATAGTTTAATTTTATTTTTATGTTACTTTAGTTTTTATCCATGTTACGCTACTTTTTTTTGAAACGACAAAGATTTTTATAATATATTTTGCCATTTAGTTAGGTTTGTGATAGAAAAATATCGTTATTTTTGGCTAATAAATATAAATTTGAATAAAGTTTTGTAGGCGCCGAAGGTGCATGGTGGCGCCATCTTTCGGAAACGCGTTTTATTAGGGAATGCACTATTCAGCACTCTCACCCCTTTCTTTTATTGGACCATAATGTCTCACATCATGGGGACATGTTGGTCACAATAAGTCCTGCTACTTCAATGATAGCCAGCGATAGCTGAGCTGCGACAGTTCAATGCCATCTCTTTTAACTACCCTGACCAAAAAACATCATCGCTGTGAAAATCTTTGTTTATTTTGGAATTTTGTGAATGTTTGCCTCAACCTTTTGTTGATACGAAATAATTGTTTAAATCTAAAATATCTCTACCACTTTGTAAATCCATTTTATCAATTCTAATGCTCAAACCTCCACCTTCTAGAAACTTCTTAAGCTTTTCCTTTAATTTAGTGGTGTACTTTGTTTTACTTTTGGCTTTCTTTTAGACCTTACAAAAGTGATGCTGGTCAACAGATATTTTTCCTAGAGACTACAGGAATTAGCATTAAGAAGAAGAAATGTTTTTGTTGCCAGTTCGAGTAAATCAGAGTAAACCGCAAACTTTAAGATTTATTTTTACCAGTAGTCACTTCTTTATTAACTGTTTAATGTGTCAATGCCTGCATTATGTAGTAAAACAGATGGGTTTAATGGTACGATACAATTTTTATTAGAAATTTAGTAGTTTGCCGATAATATGGCAACTCGAAGGTTGAAGAAATCAATTTAACTTTATAAAAAGTACTTTTTCCTCTGGAAATAACGTCTCTCTTTTTCAACTTCATTCATTATAGGTAAAAACTTAGTAATTGCACTATAAATAATTAAATTACAATTCACAAACTTGTGTTGCGTTCGCATTATGTATTTTGTAAAACTTTTTTGAGGTTATGTTTTTCGTTATTTTGATTTCTTGTATTTACATTTAAACGACGTGAAGTTCGCCCGTATTCGAAAATGTATAGAATATAGACAAAATATCATCGGCAACGTCGCTTGGCGATATCTCGATTCATTCCGCTTCGCAAGGCGATATGTCGGGAAACAAAATACCGATTTATCGAACGAGGTGATAAATGACTGGCGATACGTATCACTAGCGATATTTATCACCAGAGAAACAAAATCCCACTTCAGAATGCGGGGTGATTACTTTTAAGTATCCAGTGAGAACGCATACGCTTTGTGTATTTGCATTTTGACACGTGCATCCACGCGTTATCGAGGTTATAGTTTTGTTAAAATTAGTAAACAAAAAGAGTTAAACATAAATCTGCTTCCATTATTTTATAAAAATATGGCACAAAATGTATAAAAGTATAAATTCAAACCATTTAATTTCTGGGCTAGGTTCAGTTAGGTTTAAAATTTGAAATATTGATAAAATTGCTAAAGCTCGTGTTATTTGCCTAACTGAAACGACATGAACAAAATTATCATATCAGTTCACAAGTGATATTTTGCGAAAGCAAATAAAACACATCTAATTGTACCTATTTGTAATTTGTAATTAAGCTACAACGTTGACATGTTTATTTATGTGCAAAATTCAAATATTTAAAATGTAAAATAGCACGTTTAACAATACCATTCTTAAGTAGGATGGACAAGGCTAAATATCTTTGCATTTCTACATAATTTACGTGTCATACCAAAGAATAAATATGGGAATATTGCAAATTAAAAGAGTAAAAAATTGAAAGTTTAACTTTCCATAACTTCGATATAAAGCAACAAAGATTTTTTTAATTATTTTTCCCTTGTTTTCCAGCACCCTGTATAGAAAGAATGGGCCTATCCCCGATTTTTTAATTTTTATATCATTATAAAGATCAAGTCTAACTAAATACATATATCCAATCAATTTTTTTATATAGTTTCTATAACACCAAAAAAATAATGACGTATAACCGAGTTATGTCGGTACGTTAGAGTTACAAACTTCCACCGCAACGTTGCCACCTAAATTACTCGGAAAAGTGACGTCACGACGATAGAAAATTTAAAATAAAAAAACCGGCTGCACAAATTGAAAAAACAATTGGTATTTATAAGCATCTTTTAAATAGCTATCTGTAAAATAAAAATGATCAAAATTCGCTTCACCTGGGATAGGCCCATTTATAAGAACCCACACATAAATAACTTTTCATTTATTACACTCCTTCTAGCTTTATAAATGGTCACCAGAGGTCGTATCTGATTTCCGAAATCGCGTATAATTTTGATATGATTTTGTGTTACTATGAACTTGAAGCGAACAAATTCTCCAGATTTTTAGGATATTTATTGGAAATTTGAAATAAATTCGTACCTTTAATAACTTTGTCCAAATATTTCATGCTATTAATTGAATCATAGGTAAGTCCTCCACTCTTTTCGATTTCAACTTTAATCTCTTGTCTCAATTTAGTTTGCATATCTTGATGTAAACACAATTCATATAAAGCAAATGAAATTGTTGAACTGGTTGTTCCAAAACCCGCTGCAAGAAATTGAAGAGCTTGAGCTACAACTGTATCGCCCTCTGAAATCAAGAAAAATGATAAAATATATCAATTTAATATTCAAAATTATATACCAAACTTAATTCCATTAAAACTACCAGCTTTTTTTAAATCAATAATGAGATCAACAAGATCGTTCCTTCTAAGATTACTTTTTCCCTTTGACTAATGGTTTCCAAAAAAGTTTATCGACAAAACTTGTTAACCGAAGGATCGAAAAAAGTAAGCTTCATAAGTTTAACCAATCGAGGCACGAAAAAGTAAGAAGTTTGTTTGAACTCCGCGTCTACACCAAAGGCACAAGACGTAATAACATTTTCCAATGTAATCTCATTAATGGCAACTTTATTCAAAAACTCTGTCAATTCTTCTGAAGCATTGATAATTAAAGGAAGCATATTCCTAATTTTACCAGATGTGAATAAGGGGCTTAATTTATTTCGCGTCGTTTTCCATTCAGGATTATGTACCATAAACAACATTTTTGAACCAATTGGATCAGCACTTTCATCGATAGTCACGGTTCGATTAATAAAATTGTGGAAATCTTTTACTAAGATATTCTTCACCAAATCAGGATTTCTTACAATAAAATATGGTGTGTTAAAAACGTAAAATCCAAAATAATCGCCTTTGGTTTCCTTATACAAGTTTGACAAAAAGTTTCCTATAGATGTTCTCATGAGGGTAACATCTTTAAAGTTTCCAAATACTGGAATGGGTTTAATTGAAACAATACCTAAAATAACTAAAATTACGCGTAAAATATTTATAAATTAAAACTGTTACGACTGATGTTAATATTAATGTGTCTAGGAATAAATTTCCAGAAAAAATTGCCATTTTTAAATATTTTTTTTCTATTTTGGTGCGTTACTAGTCGCTAGTAACACACTGACAGCAGTGCGTTACTAGCCAGTACCGCACTGCTATCGGTGCGTTACTGAGTAGTAAATTTTATTTTTGGAAGTTGGTAGCACTGAAGTGGCAGTTGCCAAGCGATTTACAGGTTATTTGATGATTTGACAAACCTGACATTAGAGTTGCCAACTACCAGAAAAGTTACTAAAATTGAAAACTATAATATTTTATTTTAAATAGATAAAAAGGCGCAAAATAGAAAAAATACTATAAAAAACTCGTTTCATAAGTCGATAGTAGCACTTGTTCATTAAAATACGAGTCGCGTAGCGACTCGTATTTTAAAATTGAACGCGTGCTACAATATGCGACTTATGAAACGCGTTTTTTAATATACTATTGTTATTTTTTAATTATATTAAACTGCAAACACAAGCTTGTTTATAAGTTCATGTTAGATTTGTGGTTGCAAATAGCGTATTTATTAGGTAGGCAATATTAGATAAGATTAATTTTTTTTCTATTTTGCACCTATAAAAAAACGATTTAAACACTTTATAGCCATAAATGAGTTGCTTATATCAGTGGAATATTGTTTTGATAATGCCAGTTGCCAAACCATTTATAGGTTATTTCATTATATGACAAACATTACATTAGAATTGTCAACTACCAGAAAAATTTTCCAAAGTTGGAAACTACAATATTTTATTATGAAACTAGTTTTTTGATATAAAATATTATATTATTCAGACTAACAAAAGCGTATTTTATAAATATAACGAGTTATTTATTGTCCGCTTTTACAACTCTCGGTTAAACCAGGTATAACACTATCCCCGGTATTATTGTGAAAATTCGATTTTACAATCTCTAGTTAAAGTGCGGTTAGGAATAAATAAGGGAATAAACCTTAGATAACTTATACGTTTCGTGGAGCAGCACATATCAGGGGATTTTCAAATTTGTACATAAAGTGTTAAAGTAGTTTGCGTGAAATACCTCACAAAATGGAAATCCCCATTTCCCCAGCTTCAAACTTTTCTAAATAATCATGCATTTGTAAAATGGATTTCGTGTTACACCTGGTATAAATTATAAATGAGAGTAACTTTTCGTTCGTAGAGATATTATTAGGTTGAGGTTTCAGCAATAAACGAACTCTGATGTTTTCAGTAAATTTTATTTACATAATTAACCAACGTTTCGACTAAATATTATAGTCTTCTTCAGGGCTAAAAATACATTAAGCTGGTACATTATTCCAATTAAAAACATTAAATTAACAAGTAACATTTATTTTTACATAGCAAAAATTCATTAATATAATTCATCAAACACTACACAGTCACATTTATTTATTTTTTTAATAAAATAATTTATTAAACATTATAAAATACATTAATTAAATCAAAACATTATAAAATTTCTTATCAAAAGTCTAATTGTTCTTTTATTTTATTTTTTTTGATTCATTATTATTCTGGAATTCATAATCATATAAATTCATATAAATTATAGTATTATTTATCTGACGTTTTTAACTGACGGTTGTAAAAGCGGTAAGCGGGTGGGTTGCACGAAAGAGTTTAAGCTCGGTTTTAACTAAAACCAAGCTAAAGCTGAGATTTTTTCCATGTATTTTCTGTCATACTTGTCAATTTAAAACTGGTTTTAACTAGAATTTTTTCATGCAACCCACCTTAAGGGCCGGTTTTACAACCGTCAGTTAAAAACGTCAGATAACTATTCCCTGGATTAATAATTCAATAGTTTATACTAGGTGTAACACGAAATCCATTTTATAAACGTATGATAAGTTGGCAAAGTTTGAAGGTGGGGAAATGGCAAATTCCATTTTTTGGGGGACAGTGGTTATGGTGTGTCACTAATTACCTAATTCCACCACTACTTGAGCATACACCCAATCTGAGGTATATTAAGCAAACTACGTTATTTACAAATTTGAAAATCCGCTGTTATCTACTGCTCCAAGCAACATATAAGTTATCTACGTTTAATTCCGATCTTTAACTAGAGATTGTAAAAGCGCATTTTCACATTAATACCGGGGATAGTGTTATACCTGGTTTATCCGAGAGTTGTAAAAGAGAGTTGTCATTGTAGTATTGTATTAAACTTTAGCTAACCATTTCTAAATACTTATTCTGACATTTTTTAACAATTAAACAAAAAAAAGTGTACAAGGAAATTTGAGCTGTGTAAAATGTACTTTCAGCATGTCTTGCTTAAATTATGGGAAATGTAACTGTCAGTAATTGTGGTAATTTGCAAATAATGAAAATACAAAAACAATTTTTACTGGCTTATGAAACAATAAAATTTTATTGGAACAAATAATTTTAAAATCAATTATACAATTGGTTATTGTCAATTTTGAAAGTCTTTAAAATTCTTGTATTTGAAAGATTGCCAGTAAAGTTCTATTTACACAACAATTTTTGGGGAAAACATAATTTCAAGAAACTGATTTTGTTCACTTTTCTTACATTCCACTTTCGACGGTATCATTTTTATAAAACTAGGTATTGACACGTTGCTTCGGACTAGTTTTAAATAGATGAGTAAAACTTCAGAGTAACAAACCTTTCAATCTAAATAAGAAAAATTATTATAAGGTTTAACATATTAGAAAAATACTTACAGATTAAATCAAACGAACAATATTAGTTCGTAACATTGACTTTATAATATCTTGGTTTTAGATTTCTTAAAAATTATAATAATAGGCGTGAAACAAATTCAAGTCATGGCCTAAAAACTAATGTACAACAAACAGAAGGTATTTTGGCAAGGGAGACAACTTACCGTTAGAATTGGATGGAATTGGATAGTAAAGAAATCCAATTCCCAACTTTGTCTCTTCATATCTCGGTTAATTGGCATAAAGATTTTTTAAACCATTTTTTCATGTATCCCTGAAGACTTATTTTTGGAGTTTGCAAAATAGGGTGCTACGCTCGCATATATGTACCTATAACTCATAAACTACTTAATATTTTTGTACCAAATTTTGGTAGCATCTTTTTCGATGACTATCGTATAATGGGTACTTTATGAACGAGTTTCTAGATAAGCAATGTGAGTTTTGGTTACCGGTAACCAAAACTCACTAGTGATTCTCTGTTACCAATTGCAAACAACTTGTAAAAATACAATCGTCAGTGATCGGGATTCGAACCCGTGATCATTGGATTGCTTTGGATCCACAGTCGACGTATCAATCAACTGAGCTATCGATGACTCAAAAATTATACATGCTTTTTTATTATTTAATGATTGCTGTCATTGTTACGTCAAATAACCTAATTTTTTTAGAAAACTATTTTTGCGTTTACCGAATAGTAATCGAAAAAGTATAGTATTCTACTCGCGAGTAAATAGCCATTACTCACTAAGGCCTGTTACGGCACTCGTGAGTAATGGCTATCATTACTCGCTCGTTGAATAATATACTATTATAATCATCAAATTAAGTACAAAGAATTAAAAAATATATCAGTCAATGCATTTTAAGGTCATTAAAGTACGTGTATTTCAGTAAATTATTATATTTTAAATTTAGTAGTATCTGTTTTTCTGAATTTTAAATTGTATTAGCTTGTATTCTTTTATGACGTTTACATTAGTGTTACTGATCTTAAAAGGAAATAAATATACACTAAAATTATTGAATAACCAATTAAAGCATGATGTTCAGTTTAACTTGTATTGTTAAGACATAAAATATGAATCGATTATAAATAAAAATTTCTTTAGTTAGTTATTAAGTACGAAACGTTGTTTTTGAGTAAAAATAGCCCAAATTAGGCGCAGCAAAAAAACAAAAGACATAAATAATATACACAATGGATTTCAATTAACATAAAAAAATGTGTATGTCGTTGTTATTATTTATGTAAATTGGGTGATTAGTTTTTATATGGGGGCGCGGCGCGAGTAACTTAGTGACCCTGAAGGCTCCCCAACAAAGTAGCGTGAGCTTATGCGGGATTTTTAGGACACCCTATATAATATTTTGATAGGATATTACTGCAATATTAATAATTCGTACTTTTATTGGAAAATTCATATTAGAAACCATTAAAAATATTTGTTACTTATACATATTTATGAAATAAAGCGATTTTTTTCTATCTATACAACTTTTGATAAACGTTATTCACGAGATAATTTTATTGGCATTTCAAGATGCGATTTCAGAAGAAAACTTTTTGGGTCAAATACTAATGTGTGACGCTAATTTCACTGTGCCAAAATTTCGGGCGCCAGATTTCGAAAGGGTTTACTCCCTACTCCCTACTCCCTACGTTATGCTTTGGGTAGTTGGAGTAGTCCAGAGTCCATTAATGAAACAACATTTATAATTTACAATTTTTATTATAAACAAATATCGGCTGCGTACAGTTTGCGCTTATTTTATGGTGTCAGGTGCAGGGGGTACTAAAATTTCTTAATCCGATGGGCAATTTGCGGCAGGGTCAGAATCAAGTAGAATTATTGCTTCACCCTTAACAACACAATTTAAAAATATGTTCAGTTTGCAATTGTACCTGTACTTAAACAGTGAAACAAATTAAAATGGATCCGCAATTTATAAAAAGTAGTCGAGGCAAAGAAGCTATTATTTTAAACAGTAGAAAATATTGTTTCAGTGGTATATTAAAGTGTAACCAAAAAAAGTGGCGTTGTTTTAAAAAAAGTTGTTGTGCAAAAATTTACACTAAAAATAATGTAGTTGTAAGAAGCAACGGTGACCATAATTACATACATACATAATTAAAATTAATAAAGACATATTTTTTCATAACTGCAAGGACAGCTCTCTAAAGTGTTTAAGCGAAAAGCCCATAAATATCATAAGAAAATCTTTAGGATCGGTTCCAAGTACTATTACAACTACTCAAGTAGATAGCGCAAGAAAACCTATGTACAGGGCAAGAATGAAGCAGTTTCCCCATAAGCTTCCGTCATCCATTGAAAAATTTCAAGAAATTTTAAATCATATGAACTTGAAGACCAACCGCGAAGAAAGCTTTTTAATGTTAAATGATACGGAAAATCATATAATAATTTTTTCATGTGAAACCAATATGTTGTTTTTGTCCGGACTAAATAAAATATATTTTGATGGAACTTTCAATTATTGCCCAAATTTTTTACTCAATTATTCACCATCCATGGAGTTTGCAATGGACATTATATTCCGCTAGTTTTCACTCTTTTGCCGAGTAAAGATACCCAAATATATTCTCTTTTATTTCGGCATTTGAATAAAATTATTTTCGATAAATATAAAAAAAACTTTTATCCGCAAGAAGTTGTTTGTGATTTCGAGAAAGCTTTTCAAAAGTCTTTATCTGAGGTTTGGCTTGAAACTACAATTATTGGCTGCCGCTTCCACTTACACCAAGCTTGGGTAAAAAGAATTAAAAGACTAAAATTGTATAAACAATTTAAAGATCACAATAGCGAAATTGGAATTTGGTTAAGAAAAGTATTTTCCATGACGTATCTCCATCCCGATATTGTAGGTGAATCTTTCGCCGAAGATTTGATGTCCGAAATGCCAGAGGAACCAAAAGTTCAACAATTTGCAGACTATCTTGTGGATAATTATATGGAAGAAAATTCAATGTATCCTCCCAAAATTTGTGTTGAACGAACCACAAATAATTGTGAATCGTTTCATAGCAAATTTAACCAATCCTTCTATACACATCATCCGACTATTAACATTTTTGTTACAAAATTAATTGAATTTCAAATAGATACTTATATTAAGATACAAAGTGTACACTTACCTAAGGTATACACTTACAAAGCGAAATCAAAAATGAGTTCAATAAATTATTGGATTGTCAAGTTAAATTCTGGTGAAATAAGTCGAAATAATTTTTTGACACAATTATCAAGAATTTCACAGTTTTCATAAATTATATTTTTACGCCTTCATTTATTTTTTATGGTCTTGTGTATTTCTAATATTTATATTTTAATATAGGTATGTTTTAATTTTTAATATTTATATTTTTTCATATTTTTTATACATATTTAGTATTTACATTTTACATTTGATATTTTATTAAAAATGTGATATTTTGATATTTATATTTTTACATACAATATTTATTTAATGCATATTATTGTTTATAGTTTTATAATCATATTTACTTTTAATTATTATTAAAAATGTGATGATATTTTAATATTTACATTATACATATTTTTTATATACACTTAGTACATAGAATATTATTTATACTATAATAACTATAATAATAATTTATAGTTATGAAATCATATTTACATTTGATATTCTATGGAAAATGTGATATTTTTATATTTATATTTTACATCAAATATTTACTTAATGCTTATAGTTTTGTAATCATATATTCTTTTGATATTTCACTAAAAATGTGATATTGTAATATTTATGTTTTTATATCTGTAAAATATTTTGTTCTTTTTTTATATTTACTTGTGGTATATATTATTGGTGGTATTAAATAGTATTTTTTGCGTATAATGTAATATTTTTTACCTTTAACCTTAACATGTGTCCGGTAAAGTCATTTTGACTGCAGTAAAAAATCATAAGCAAGTTTTTTTATACAAGATCTGAGTAGAAAATTATGATTTTTTAGCAGAATTCCATAACGTTCATTTTCGTATGAATGAGCGTCGCAAACTACCTATCAGTTTTATGACTCTAAAATTCGAAAAGCGCAAACTGCCCAAAGGATTACAAAAATTTTATGACAGCGGCGCAAACTGTACGCAGCCCAAATATCAATCAAACTTCAAACGAGAATACACATGTAACTAATTATAATTATTTGTAACTGAGGGAATGCGCACTACAGTCACTATAAGAATTGCCAGGTATACGCAGGCTTTCCTTTTATTAAGTACTCGGGAATACACAGGAGTACCGTTATCTAATGAGCTTTCAAGGTATGCACAGAAGAACTGTCATCTACCCTCTCCAGGTATGCACAGGAGAACTATCATCTCCCGAGCTCTCCAGGTATGCACAGGAGAACTGTCAGCTGGGAGCACCTGGGAGAATGCGACGGCTATTTATAGGGGTTGTGAATCATAGCCGTCTCCAATTATTGCAGTTTTCGTAAGGAGGCTGGGCGTTGATTTGGTTGCCCAAAGCTGAATGGGTTGCCTATTCATTACTAACGAAATAGGTTTCGTTACAAATGGAATAGGAGTTTCTTCAGTTGATTCGATTACAAATAAGTTATTAATTACTTGTATCACACCCAACTTTGAAGCTATCAAATCAAATCTTATCCCTTAAATTATAAAAAAAATAGTTAAAAAAATTACATACCGGGTGTTCACGAAACTAGTGCCACCCCTGTAATTTCTGTATTTATGAAAATAAAAACTTGAAATTTCAGTATATTATATGCCATAAAAAACGCATTTATTTTCAATTCCGGTTTCACCGAAATTACATCAATTTCATTATTTTAAATGTAACACCTTATTTTTTTGTAATTATTATTAAACGTAGGTAAGTTCCTAGTATGTTTGTGACAAAAAAGATTTTTTTTCTGAACTTTCAAAAAAACATTTGATATTTTTTGGTATTTTTTTTAATAAAATCTGTTAAAAATAAGTAAAATAAATTGTAAATTATGAAATTCATTCAGGAAATGTTTATTTCAATTTAAAACTAATACTAAGAAAACATACAATTATTCGCAAATGAAGGTCGGTGTACCGATAGTTGTGAACACAACAGAGGTTTTTTTCGAATTACTGTGATACCTAACACGTAAGTATAAAATTCAGAAAAAATTTGTTTTTTATTACCAACATACTTGGAACTTACGAATGTTTATTAATAAATTTAAAAATATAGAGTCTTACATTTAAAATAAGAAAGTTGACGTCATTTCCGGTGAAACCGAAAGTTAAATTGAAATTTTTGTTAGTTAGTTCAATAAATGCGTTTTCTTTAGATTTTTAGATTTTAGACTCCCTCTGGTGGAATTTTATGAACTACGAGAAAGGAGTACAAGTAAAAAAAAAATTACGTTTAAATTATGTACTCGCGGTGATAAAAGGCGAATATTACCTGATTAATGTGATTTGTGAGCTAAAATAATTAAATAATGGGCTTTTGTTTAAAATAAGTAAAATTCCCAATAACATAGTAAAATTTCAAATTTTTATTTTCATAAATAAAAAAATTACAGGGATGGCCCTAGTTTCATGGACATCCGGTATAAGTATCTGGAGTAACGAAACACAGATCACGTATAGATATTTTTCCTGCTTTTAGAATTGCATCAGTAATTTTATAAATTACATTTTTTACTTTTGACAGTTTTTAGCAAAATGAAGTTATACAGGGCTTTCATTAATGACTGTTCGTCAGGCTAGCAAACCTTAACATACTACAGTTGGCTGGCCTGGCCTTTTAACAGTGGCGTCCTTAGAAAAGTAACTTTTTCAATTATACTTTATTTTTAATAATAGTAAAAAAATATTTATTAAAAAATAATAAACTGAAAAAATAATTCATTTGCAATAAACAATATTTATTTGTAAAATTTAATTACATAATTAAATTATAACCTAAAACTACTTTGAAGGTTAGAAATTACAAAATAAAAAAGGATTAGTTTCAGATCATCAAATGCCAAGTCTTATTGAAGAAAACATCTTTATTTATTACAACAAATGTTGAAAATGATTTCCTTCATTTTCTATACAAATAGCAACTCTTCGTTTCATATTTTCAAAAAACGGATTGAAGTTCATCAGAGGCCGGATTTTGTTTGTTGGCGAGTTTTATGAACTCGCCAAAACGTCATCATTTTCCGACAATTCGTCATTATTTACATTGTTCTCTTCGCCTGAATGATGACGTTTTGGCGAGTTTTAGAATACGCTGTGGAAAAAAAATCCCACCTCTGGTGATATTAGATTTATTTCTTCTTTTATTGCATCCTCCAATTCAACAAGATTGTGTAATCGTTTTTTTTTATACATTCTTTTTAATTTTTCCGAATAAATAAAAATCTAGTGGAGTTAAATCTGGAGACCGTGGAAGCCGTCGATTTTGGGTTATTAGGCGATCATCAAAGTATTGTTGAAGATACCTTATTGATGTTCTTGCAGTATGTGCTGTTGCACCATGTTGTTGCTTATACCCATTTTGTAATTCGTCATCGTGAAGCTGTTCAATAAAAGGTTGTAAAATCAAATTTGGTACCTCTCAGCATCGTTTCATGAAAAAAAAATTGCCCAATTATTCTTCTCCGTGAAATAGCTACCCAAACACCAATTTTCTGTGGAAGCAAGCTACTTTCCATGTAGGTATGGGGATTTTCGACCGACCAAGTTCGATAATTTTGACTATTTACAGAACAACAGAACCAGACAAGTGAAACCATGCTTCGTCCGAAAAGAAAGTCAAGTCTAGCATATCGTTGTTATTTATGTGATTATTAAACCAATTACAATATTGTAACCTTCGCTGATAATCCGTTGGAAGTAATTCTTGCACTACGCTTATTTTATACGCATGCATATGCAGTTTTATTGTTAAGGCTTTGTGACAAGTCCCAACAGATAACCCTAAAAATCATAAAAATTAATAAATTGTTTTGCAACACTTAATTGCTCTAACTAACCTGTTTGTGCAGAAAGTTTTGGCACTGATTTGTTTGGACTTTGTGCCATACGAAGTAAGAGCTCCGGTACTTTTACCTTTGCAGATGCAACGACGAGTTTCAAATCGCTGAATTAAGAATTCTAAAATTATCATAAGCAAAGGGAAATTGGTTAATACACGATTGCAAGTTGTAAGACCAAGTGCCATCAATCTGCTCTCCACTTTGGAAGTGAGCCATCAAAATGAAGACAACGTGCTGCGGCGAAAAAGTCATTGTAATAAATTTCAGTAGTGCGGAAATTAGTTTAAAAAAAATCTGTTGTTACTTTTAGTTTCAAGAAAATGAGAAATAATTTGAATTTAACACAAAACCCGGAGGAAACTTGTAAGGGACGCTTTGACTAAAAATGAAAGATCAAAACCACAGAATAACTAAAATTGGTTGCATCGTATATTTGGTTGCCTAGATTCGTGACCTTGACCGAACAGTAATTAATGAAAGCCTTGTATTTTTGTTTTTATTTTAAAAAATATAATAAAATTTAAACAGCAATTCAGTTTAAAAAAAGAGTAGTTTTAAATAAACATTATCATAAAATATTAATATAAAATAAAAATCAGTTTTTAGGAATATGTATTTAAAACCAGTTAAAATTACTTCGTTCTGATTGTAATTACAAACAGAATTAATTAATTAAGCTAGTTAAAATGGCATTTTTTAATATAAAGAATAATATATTTAGGATTATGTTGGGAATAATCACATATACATTTATAGAACATGTAAACTAATGTATGTAATTTTGTATTATATAATAAATAATAAAAAAACGGCACTTTATAAAATTATCCATTTCTATACTTCTAAAATTAAAATACCTAAGTATTAATTGTTAGCTGAAAATCTATTAAAAAGATAAATATAAGATTCAATTATACTACGTAATTTAATAAATTATTAATTGACTTAAAACAATAAAGGAATCAATAGATAATAATAGATAAACTTATTTTAAATTTTATTACAATAAAATTTATTATAAGAAGATATAAGTTTATAAGTACCTCTTCGAACGAAAAAGATTTAAAAATAAAGCTATATCTTGCTGATTAATTTTTAATCTTTGCATAATTAAGATCCAGTTTAATATGTATAAAGTATGTATTATTATTAATATGTAATTTGAAAAATTTAAACCATTTTTTATACTAAATTATTTGTATCTACATCAGTAAAGTTTTTTCTATATACAAATTATTAAACTTTTACTTTACAAGTAATTTTCAAATGACATGAGTGGTAAAGTATGAAAAATATTTAACTTTTATAATTCGAAATATTCAGGAAACTATTTAACGAACGTTTTTCACCTTTTTGTGCAAAATTTGACAGCCCACGTCTCTTTTATTGATATTTTACATGGACTACTGAACCAAAGTTATATTATTTTTAAAAAAGAATATTATTTTGGATAATTCAATATTGGCCTAAGTCATTTCGTTTTGGGATTATTCAGCTTCTTATAAAAAAAATAGGTTACATTCAAGAGACTACTACGAAAAAAGCTATTGATGCTTTTCAAAAAACTCTCTAGCAAAATTTTTAGAAAAACTCGTAGTTTCTTAAAAAGTGGAACTTTTATTCACAGCATTCGGAAAATATACAGGGTGGAGCAGAAAGCGAGAAATTAAATAATTACGTTTTTTCAAATTGAACTCCCTATTTTTTTCTCACCATTCAATAGCATTTTAGATAAGCTTTTCAACGATACAAGCTTATTTCGGTCATTGGGCGAATTTTAATACAGTCTATTTCTCAAAAGGCGTTCTGGGTAAATTAACAAATCCCACAATACGATGTGATGGCGAAAATCAAACTTGCATGATTTTTGTAGTAACAAAATTCGTAACAATTAACAATATGACGATTAATATCAACAATCATATATAAAACTGAAAACCTTCATTATCGAAACAAAATCAAAGAATTTTAGGTAAGGTTATGTTAGGTTAGTTTCTTGTATATTTTACCCACTTTATCAGAATATAATTCATGTTTTGGGTACAATTCCTTACCCACAATGCGAAAAACATCGTGCTTGTACTTTATTGCAGATGGATATATTGAATATATTATGAGTGATATTTTATTTTTTGTTTTTCGAAAATCTCATTTATTTAAATTTTTTATAGTAAATCTGTAAAACTATTATGGAATATTTTGATGAAATGAATATAAAAAATTAAAGAATAAGCATTTCTGGTAAATTAACCACAATTGTTAATATACAGGGTGAGTCGAAATTAAACCGCCAAATTTTTAAGCCGATACTATGACTAATTTTAAGATAACAACTTCAAATTAACATATGTCCGATTTTGCTTCCTAAGGGAGCTACAGCCCTTCAAAGGTGTTGAGGAAAAGAAAGGTTATAAAAATTAAAAATATTCTTAATTTAATTAAAACACCCAAAATAATCAAATAAAGAAATAGATTTTATTAGCTACCTAATAATAAAAGACGTGTATTGTAGAAAAAAGTAGATACCTAATACCAGCGCGTGGTTATGTGCATTTTTCTCTAAAATGGTGCATTCTACAGAGTTCGTACAAGAATACTTTTATTATCTGAAATTGTTTGGCGAATATTATTTTGAAAAAAAATCCTAAAAAATCACAGTTTTTATTACCATCCTTCGCCAAAACTACCCTTTAGAAGCGTCCAAAAAAATTCAAAAAATCAGGGAAACATATCTAAAGCGTATTATGGTTCACACCAAATTTGAAGTTTTTACTATAAAGCGTTTTCAAATAAATCTACAAAAACCTTCTTTTTTACACCATCTTTGAAGGGCTGTACTTCCCTTAGGAAGCGAAATCGGACATATGTTATTTTGAAGTATTAATCTTAAAATTAGTCATAGAATCGGCTTAAAAAATTTGGCGGTTTAATTTCGAGTCACCCTGTATACATATAATATTTTTAAATATGTTTTGTTTTTATTGAATAAAACTGTGTGTACAATTCGCAAGGTTGCTGAATTATTGGTTGCAAATAGCGATTTTAATACGTAAGCAATATTAGATTAGATTGAACAATTCTTCCATTTTGCGTCTATAAAAAAGCTATAAAAGCACCCAAAACCCATAACAAACTGTTTTATGTGCGTTTTGTAATACTAGCGACGGAAATTTTCCGTCGCGGACGTCTTTATGGCTGGACGGAATATTTTGCTTCGATGTTCTAGCGAAGCCAACATATTTAACGGGGTGGGCAATGTCATTTTCAAAACGCCTTTATTTAAATTTGCATCACTTTATAAGTTTGTTTTTACACCACTTATAAAATAATGTGCTCTAATATGATGAGAAAACTAAATAAAGATTTGTCATTTTATTTAAGTAATCTTTTAAATTACTCAATATTTCATAGTGATAAAATAATTAGCAATACTCTTCATTTCGAATTTTGTCAAAAGCTACTTTGCTTAACTTTACACGTGAACGATTTTGCGCATGCGATCGTTTGTACGGTTTTCATTTACAAAAATGAAATTATAATTAGCATCTACTATAGCTAACAGAACAATGCTAAATGTTCCTTTGTAATTATAAAAATCACTACCGTTGTGTGGAGGAGATTGCAATACCACGTCACCACGTGTTCGCCATCTATATCCAATGAGGAAAATTTCACCTGTGATAAAATTCATAGCAATACGGAGCCACCCTTCTAGAGATGATGGTATCTGAAAAATAGTTTAAATTAAAACTAAGACAAAAGTTTATCTTGGTTATATTTGCTTATTTTAGGAATCGTCCCATACTGAAGAGGTTTTGGAAGATGAACCGGAGTCTCAACCTGAAGATGATCCTAATGTGAATAAAGTGTACGATACAATTGAAGAAAATAATGAAACTATTATGAGACCACCAAAAACAAATTTTAGGAAGCGTAAACTCGAAGAGAACATCAATAGTTTATAACACTTTAGACTCTTTGATGCAGCATAAGAAAACAAAGATGGTAAAGATGAATACACATCATATGGTGAAGTAGTTCCACATAAAATTCGTAAGCTTCAAACTAATTCTGAAAGCAATTAACAATATTATTTATAATGCCGAAATGGGATTTTATCAACAAACATCGTTGCTAATTCCAATAACTATTGAAACCATCTGAGTTCCAGAGGCAAGTCCCACTGTTTTAAAATCAATAGCACAATCATCATCTTCATCTTGTACATATTCCACTACCACTACACAACAAGAATTTACTCCAGATTTTGAAGTAAGCTTATATGAAATTGTATCAGACACAATACATAAATTTAAAATAAAAACTATAAATTATAAATATAGATAAGTTTTAATAAGAGTGTATACCTCACCTGTTTGAATTCATTCAAGCCTTTTATGAGGACTTCACACACTTCCGGTATTATCGACGAAATACAGGGTGTCGCAAAAATCGACCGACAACGCTTTACTGGAGATAGACTCAAAATCATTTAAATAAAATACACCCATGAAGAGTTATAAGCCTCAAAAGTTTATTTTTTAAAATAGATTTTTTTTATTGCAGCCAAAGTAGTAAAGACTCGATCCCATGCAACATATTGCTCATTGTTACAAAATTGGTAGCAGTTCCTCTATGTGATATAAATAAATCGGTTTTGGAGGGTATATTTCCAAACAATTCTAAAACTTCTAAGACCATTCCAATATAAGTACAAGAAAAGTAATCCGCAACTAATATCCAACTATAAGCTATTAGTGCTACTTTCTGTCTTTTCAAAATTCCAAGTAAAAGCGTTCTTAATATAGATTTTGTGATCATTGTGTAAGCAAAAACAAACAAAAATCAATGTTTTTTATTTTTTATTTGTAAATTATCTACAAACGGGGTCAATAATATAATTTTCTAATGTCAAGATCTTCCTTTCATAAACTTAAACTTTACCAGATTTTCGGACCTTAAAGAAAATTCCTAGCGCGAAAAAAATACTTTTTCGCGTCAAACGTTTTATAACGACACCTATGTCCGTTTTCACCAACGATTCCTAAAACTTAGGCATTGCTTATATGCTAGGTATTGCCTAGTTGCTAGGTATTTTTAATCATTTAATAAAAAACTAGGTAATACCTAGCATATAAGCAATGCTGTTTTAGGAATCGTTGGTGAAAACATTAAGGTTTATTGTGGGAAATTCATTTTTATAAAATCTATCAGAAAGCATTTTCGGAGCCAGTTGAAATTTTCTGGATATTGATTTATTTATTAAATGTTCAAATTTCGTTCCATAACTCCAAAGCTAATGAAGATTTTGATACAAATCTTTTTCCCGCTACGAAGGGTTAAAATAACTGCAAAGGGTTAAAAATTGATTGGTTTGCGATTTTGAAATTTATAGCGCTTTTCGAACTGTTGCACAGTGAAAAATGCCCGAAAACGTGGACAAAACCCCTTCCTATTTTTCTATTTTAATGAAAATTAGTTTATGGATATTTTTAAGTCGATTTCAAAAATGACATTTTTTATAAAAAAAAAACAAAATAGCGGATCCAATATGGTAGACTTTTTCCAATAAAAAATAGTTTATTCTGCTGAAAGCCTGTGTGTCCTCGACCTCGAAAATATTTATACACCGATTTATAATAAAATTCAAATAATTACTGTATGTACATAATAGGATTGGATACAACAAGAGCTGCGCCCACAAAATATTAAAGAAGAAAAAAGCGTGGCCATTTATGGTGCTCATTTTAAATAGATTTTATAAAGGAGGCTTTAACGAACATGATGCAACTAATTTTAGAGCGGGAAGCTGTGGGAAAATTACCTTTTTGAATTTATATTTCTAGGAGAAAACCGAAAAAAGCACATTTTACAAGGTAAATTTCAAAATTTTGTTATTACTATACGAATTTTAATAAATTTTAAATAAGCAGTTAAAGTATATATACTTTCATAAACAAAATCCGATTTTCAAAACCAAATTCGGACAATTACAAAAGAGACAGTGTTCAGTTTAATGGAGCGCCAGCGCATGAGGTTCGAGAGCGCTGCGAAATGAACTTTTTTTTTATTAATTATTTCCAAGGGTAGGATTGGTCACAGGACCTTGTAAATTGACACGTTATATGCCAAAAAAGTACAAAAATCTAAACTTTTTTGGGACTTTGGTCATGTTTTCGGGCATTATACATTATACTGTGTGTTGGCAAGAAATAAGGGATCTAAGGTTGAACTGAGTGATCAGATTTAATATGTTTTTAATATCTTTCATTTGAGAACTGGTTTTACAAAAATTCGAAAATAAATTTTTTTCATAATTTTTGAAGCCTCGACTATTTCCGGAATTTCGTTTTTATTTAGTTTCTCAAAAAGTATTGACAACAGCAAGCAGCAAGTCGAAATTTTTACCGAATATAAAATAGGACTATTTTAAGCCTTATTTAATATAAATCGCCTAAGTAGTTATATAAAAAATTAGAAGATCATTAAAATTTAAAGTACAAATCCAAGCTAAGGTTTAGGACCAAATAAAGATATTTTGCATTTTTCCATATCATGTAATAACATATATTATTAATATCTCCAGTAATTCTTAATATTTAATGTAATAGTTTTGAAAGGTAATGTTGGAGATACAATGTATTATCAACGTTAAAATATTTTCATGGGATATTAAAACAAAATTACAATTTCCTTCGTTTAATGGAAAATTTTATAAACTTATTACTACTAGATATTTGTGAAATAAAGTGGTTTTTTCTTTCTATGCAGCTTTTGGTAAACGTTGTTGATAACGAGATAATTTCATTGGCATTCCAACATTAGATTGCAGAATAAAACTCCTTGGGTCAAATACTAATGGAATAGGCGTTTCTTTAGTTTCTTCGACTACAAAATTATTAATTACTTGTATCACACCCAATTTTGAAGTTATCAAACCAAATCTTTCACCTTAAATAATAAAAAAAAAATTAAAAAATTAAAAAATATCAATGTATCTGATGTAATCAAAATACTGATCACTTTTATTTTTTCCTCTTTTACAATAACAAAAAACTGTGAATAACTTGAGATCCCATTTTTTTTAAATTCAAATGAAATAAATAATTTACTACGTTTCCATCGGGGATTGAATCGGATTTGAAAACTGGATGGAAACGCGCAATTTATAGTTTCGATATCGTACTCTGCCTCAAGGTCGATACTGTTTTTTCTGGGATCGTATCTAGATATTTTTAAATCCTCATGATGAAAACATAAGTATTTACATTTCTGATATTTAAAACCCGATTCAATCCCCAATGGAAATGTAGTAATTGCAATCACGTGTAATGATATGGAGTGTCACATTTAAATAAAAAGAAAGTTATTTCTAGTAGAACTATGTACTGGATACTGGATGTACACCTCTGTCATTTTCGGTGGATTTTTGTTTATATATTTTTTTAATAAAATCTACTAAAAACTATTTTTAAATAATGTTTAATGAAATTCATTCGACCGTTTTTAAGATATTAATTTTTAAGACGTGTTTTTGAAAAAAAATCTTAATTTTTTAATGAAATTATAATAGATCCACTCTCTATTTAGATATAATCTTCAAGTTTACTATAAAATTTTGAATATTTTTTTCTCAGAAACACTTTGAACTACCTAATGTTTAAAATAAAAAAGTTGATGTGAAACAGAAATGAAATTGATCCAATATCGATATAAAACTAATTCAGTTTTTAGTAATGCGTATTTAAATCTAGTCAAAAATCGATCTGATTAAAATGGGATTTTTGTATATTAAGAATAATATAATTACCTAGTATAATGTCAAGAATATTGTCATGTACATAATAGAGCTATGTACGTAATACGTAATGTTTTTTAATCTTTGTAAATGTGAAACTTTCGAAATGTGGTTTTAAGCTAATAAATTTTATATTGAAAAAGAATAAAAAAACCTGCACTTTGTAAAAAGAATAAGGTAAGCTGGGGTACTTTATAAATTTAAAAAAAAAAATGGGATTTTTTTTGTAATTTTTTTTAATAAAATCTATTAAAACTACTCTTGAATAATTTACATAGGTAAAATAAATTGTAAATTATGAAATTATGAAATTCATTCCGTAGTTTTTGAGAAATTAAGAAATTCATTCGGTAGTTTTTGAGAAATTAATATTTATAATTTTTAAAATGCGTTTTTTTTTGGAGATATCTTTATTTTTTGATAGTAGGACCACCCCTAATTTCAGGGCAAAACTCTTTTTGGTACAAAACCATATTATTTAAACCAGTAAAGGTTTACTTCGTATAAAAGACGTCTAAAGGTTTTTTAATTTTCACAGACCGTGTAGTCAAAATCTTTACCTATACAGTTATGAGGTCCTTCGCCAAATGGTATATAAGAATAAGCAGGCCTTGTTCCAATTTTCTCATCTGAAAATCTTTCTGGATCAAAAACATCAGGTTCGGGAAAGTATTTAGGATCATAATGTAATCCATAAACAGGAATATAAACAGGCGTGCCTTTCTCAATAACATGTTTAGTTCCTGGTAATAGATAATCAACATTACAACGTCTATCTAAAAACGGTAACACCGGATATTTCCTTAAAGTTTCTGAAAATAAATAAATGATGAAAAAATGAGTATCGAAATTTCAATTAAATGGGAAGTTTTGAGGTAGGAAAATTTTGTCCTCAAAATGAGGAACGACTTTAGTACACGAAGAAAAGCTCTCTACACTGGTTTACTCTGAATATTTATTGGAAATTTGAAATAAATTCGTACCTTTAATAACTTTATCCAAATATTTCATACTATTAATTGAATCATAGGTAAGTCCTCCACTCTTTTCGATTTCAACTTTAATCTCTTGTCTCAATTTAGTTTGCATATCTTGATGTAAACACAATTCATATAAAGCAAATGAAATTGTTGAACTGGTGGTTTCAAAACCAGCTGCAAAAAATTGAAGAGCTTGAGCTACAACGGTATCTCCCTCTAAAATCAAGAAAAACGATGAAATGTCAATTTATTATACAAAAATATCTACCAAATTTAATTCCATTAAAACTACCAGTTTTTTTCAAATCAATAATGAGATCAACAAGATCATTCCTTCTAATATTACTTTTTTCTCTTTGACTAATGGTTTCCGAAAAAGTTTCGCGACAAAACTTGTTAACCGATGGATCGAAAAAAGTAAGCTTCATAAATTTAACCAATCGAGGCATGAAAAAGTAAGAAGTTTGTCTGAACGAATTATTAAGATTAAAATCAAACATTTTACGTCCAATCTCACGAAATTCTGCTTTTTCGTGTTTAAAACACTGCGCGTCTACACCAAAGGCACAAGACGTAATAACATTCGTCGTAAATTTAGCAATCAGCTCCTTAATCTCCAGTGTATTCTCATTAATAGCAACTTTATTTAAAAAGTCAGTCAATTCCTCTGAAGCATTGATAATTAAAGGAAGCATATTCCTAATTTTACCGGATGTGAACAATGGGCTCAATTTATTTCGCATCGTTTTCCATTCAGGATTGTGTAGGAAAAATAAAACTTTTGAAGCCATTGGATCTGCACTTTCATCACAAGACACGGTTCGATTGTTAAAATTGTGGAAATCTTTTACTAAGATATTCTTCACCAAATCAGGGCTTCTTACAATAAAATGTGGTGTGTTAAAAACGTAAATTCCAAAATATTCGCCTTTGGTTTCCTTATATAAGTTTGCTAAAAAGTGTCCTATAGATGTTCTCATGAAGGTAACATCTTTAAAGTTTCCAAATACTGGAATAGGTTTAATTGAAGCAATTCCTCGATTTGACCAATAACTAAAATTACGCGTAAAATATCTATAAATTAAAACTGTTACCACTGATGTTAATATTAATGTGTCTAGGAATAAAATTCCAGACAAAATTGACATTGTAAAATATGTATTGTTATTATTGTAATAAATTATTTTAGGGAAACTAAACATAAAATTCGCAGGCTTGTTTTATAAACTTGTTGCAAATTGCGTGCTAATTAGGCACGTGATTTTAGCATTTTAAGCTCTTTTGAATAGCTCAATTATTAAAAAAAAATTGCAGTATTAATTTGTATAATTTTCAGCATGTTTGTATGTTAAATTTTTAATTTTTAATAATTAGAGCTTTATAATAATACATGAAACGTTAGAAACATTCGCCAGTTATTAAATTTTTCAATACAAAGCACAAAGCAAACAATAAGATTTAGGAGGTTGATTTTTTAGTTAAATTATTATACCGTGGAAGCTTTGAATTTAATGAAATTGGATTGGATTGAATTTTAAGCGACTCTTCCTAATAATAATTATAAGTTACTTATTTATGTCATTAATGTGGCTTTTGCATGATGTAATTTTTTTATCGTATGTAAGTGTAACTATGTTCTGGAGGGAATATTAATATACAAAGAAAAAATTTAAATACATAAGAAAATTCCTAATTTTAAAATAGTATAAAAATACAAAGAATTGGTAATTATTTGAAAATGTTGCGTGCAGTGTTTCAAGGACGCATAAAACATTTATGAAATAAATCGTTATTTTATAATTGTACAAAATTTAATTTTTAAAATACCTAATTATTATTTACCTTATGTGTTGGTACCATTTTAATTTTGTTTACAAAAACTATGATCAACTTTTTTTGACCATATCTTTGTTTCTTTACGTTTTTGATAATTTTAAAAGTACTAAAATAATCCTTGATAAATTTTCTGCAGAAAAGGTACTCTTATTGTATGTCGGTCCGATGCTTCATTTCGGAGTAAAAGTAGATTTTATAATTTTTAGCTAAAAATATGAATTTAAAGAACAACCTTTGTAAATGGTGTTGGGTTCAGGGGCAGATTTGGCCCTTTGGGTTAAAGGTCTTTAGGAGCCGCCCCGGATGAAGAATAAAATTAATTTATTCCTATTATTTATAAAGAGATACAAACTGTTTATAATTTCAATTTTTCGCTTAGATTTGGGCCCGTTCATGATAAAACAACTTATCCTCTATTTTTTTTAATTTCGCCAATAAAACCCGCAAAGGAAGAAATTTAATTTGAACCCTGTGATATATCTAATCCTGGTGTTTGTAGTTTTTTACTGACTTTGTTTATTCGTTCTATTATTTCTTCTCAAAATATAAGTAAAATAGCATTTTCCAAACTTACTAATTTTAATACTGCGGTAACCAATTTTTAGTGATCTAGCAGCATCATAGTGGCTACTCCCCCTAGTTTTTCCAATTTTTTTAAAGAAGACTGGTTTGATCCGTCATATTAAAGGTCTCCATCAAAATAGCCCACACTTTCTTGTAGATGAGGAAAAAAGAAAAACTGTTGAAATAACGTCATTTACCACATATGCAGCAAGGAGTATAAACGGCAAATTCATTTTCTCTTTGGAGATGTGTCTGCAGACCATTCTATTTTCCCGACATGTTTGCCGCGTTGTCGTAATTCCCGACAATTTTTTAATGGCAAATCAATTTCCCAAAAGCAAACTGCTGACAATTAAAATCTCAAAATGTTTTTGGGGGCCCTCGAATGAGAGAGGGCCCTGGGCTGCAGCCCTATTAGCCCTTATATGAATCCGCGCCTGGTTGGGTTACAGAAAAAGACATAAAACAGTCAAAAATTCTTTAGGTATTTAAAAATTATTTTTGATATAGAAAACTGTCCCTTTTTCGTCAGCTGGGATGTTTTTGACTAAAATTAAAGAAACTGTTAGGGCCTTTTTAGACGGGCTAAAATGTTACCAAATATTTGTTCCCAAACCGACTTGTCAGATGCAACTGCGTAGGGGCGGACTGACACGTTTTATCGGCCCGGGAAAAATTTTTACCTCCTGCCTCCAATTTGGGGGGAGGGGGGTGTACTTTGGTTGTTGAAAATTTTTTCTGAACAATATTGAATTTAAAAAAAAAATTAAACAAAAGTTTATTCAATTTAAACAAGCTACCATTTAAACATATTTTTAATATACAGGGTGTTCGTTTTATTAGTGATACGACACCTAACTTTCGTTTTATAACTGCAACACCCTGTATATTTTTATATTTTTGGATTCTACATTTAATTTGAGTTAACTTTTGTACAAATCATTTTTTATAAAAGTCGTTGTTCTTGAGTTAGAAGCAATTCTTTAATGTTAAGTTCGGCAATAAAGATAAGTTATTATATCCTTTTTTTTAAGTTTAAGTAACATAAATTTAAAATTAATTCACTTTTAAGTATACTTTTGTTTAAACTTTGTTTTAATTTTAAAAAATTTAGTGTAGGTTAGTTTATTGAATTTCAAAAATTGTTTAAACAAAAGTATAAATGAATTAATTTTAAATTTATTTTACTTAAACTTAAAAAAAAAAAGGATTGGCTTTTGTTAGAACTCTTTAATATTTATAAAAACTTAATAATAAATTATCTTTATTGCCGATCTTAACATTAAAGAATAAAAATATAAAAATATACAGGTTGTTGCATTTTAAAAACAAAAGTTAGGTGCCGCATCACTAATAAAACGAACACCCTGTATACCAGGTGGAAACGAAACACGGGTCACCTTTAAAACTTCTTTATTTAAATAAAGTTGATGTATTACCGGAAGTGATATTGAAAAAAATTTTAGTGCCTAAAATGTGTTTTCTTGAACAACATAGCCAAATTTAAAATTTTTATTTTCATAAATAAAGAAGTTATAGACGTGATCCGTGTTTCGTTTCCACCCGGTATTAAAAATGTGTTTAAATTGAGGTGTTTCCATTTTTTGGAGGACCCTGTATGTACAAAATTAAATATACAATATACCGGGTGGAAATGAAAACCGGGTCACCTCTATAACTTTTTTATTTATGAATAGAAAAATTTGAAATTTGGTTATGTTCTATGGTTCAAAAAAACAAATTTTATGTGCATTTTTTATTTTCGAAATCACTTCCGGTTTCACCGGAAACACCATGAACTTTGTTTTTTTAAATGTAACATCCCATATTTTTATTCATGGCTTAAAATACTTTTAAAAAAGAAGTATTTTTGAGATATTAGTTTTTATTTTTTGAGAAAAAAAAAAATTTTTTTCAAAAAAAAAGGTTTTCGAAGTCGGTGAAAATTTCCAAAACTAATTCTAAATAATTCAAATACATAAAATAAATAATCGTTATAAAATCCTTGTTTTAAAAAGTCGAATGACCCGGCATCATTGCATTTAAAAAAAGTGAGATATTTGATAAAATCTTCATTAACTAAGTTTAGAAATTAATAGTTGAAAAACCACTTAAATTTTTTTTCAAATTACAATTTTATTTAGGTATTTGAATTATTTAGAATTAGTTTTGGTACTTTTCACCGACTTCGAAAACCTTTTGTTTTTTTTTGAAAAAAAATTTTTTTACAAAAAAAATAAAAACTAATTTCTCAAAAATACTTCTTTTTTAAAAGTATTTTAAGCCATGAATAAAAATATGGGATGTTACATTTAAAAAAACAAAGTTCATGGTGTTTCCGGTGAAACCGGAAGTGATTTCGAAAATAAAAATGCACATAAAATTTGTTTTTTTGAACCATAGAACATAGCCAAATTTCAAATTTTTTTATTCATAAATAAAAAAGTTATCGAGGTGACCTGGTTTTCATTTCCACCCGGTATGCAGGGTGTCCCAAGTCCCAACAACCTACGCAAAATTCATATGGAGAAAAAAAATCTTACACTTGAATTTTTCCGCAAAAGCAAATAAGTTTTAAATGAAATTTTTAAATACATAAAAAGTTTTTGACTGTTTTAAGCTTTCTTTTTCCATCCAACACTATTTAAAAAAATCGAGGATTAGTCAAAGTTTTACTAATTGAGCATCCGGTATTCAAAAGCATGTATACAAAATTTCATTAAAAATCTTTACTGCTTTGGCTGCAATAAAAAAAATCCTATTTTAAAAAATCAACTTTGGAGGCTTATAACTACCCAGGGGTTAATTTTTGTAAATAGATAAATAGAGTCATCTCAAGTTATTTTTAGATCTACTATCTCCAGTTAATCGTTGTCGGTCGAATTTTGGGACACCCTGTAATTCGCATTCGCGATTTATTTTATAATGCTGTCGCTACAGCAAAAATAGGCCTATACTGGGTCGTCAATCGACAAGTGTGGCAAATTTTTTCATTTACATGTAAGTACAACATTAAAAAAATAAGAAAAATATACCAAAAACAAAATTTTATTACAAACACACCGGCCTCCATAAGCGCCGGCCTCTCGGGAAAAATCCCGAACAACCGGTACTCCTATCCGCGCCTGCGAACTGCGCAATGTGCAGTCGGTTTGGGAACAAAATATTGGTAACAAATTGTGCCCGTCTAAAACGGTCTTAAAGGTCTGTAGCTTTGTTATTTTTCCAAAAATAGTAAGTTTTTTTGATGTACTAACAAGCACTAACGAAGCACTAATGAAATACAAAAGAAAATTTGAAAGAAATAATAAATAAAAAAAATTGTCGCTAGGTCGAAAAAAGTAAAAGATCTGTAACTTTCTTATTTTTCCAAAAAATAGTATGTTTTTTTGATGCACCAACAAGCACTAACGAAGCACTAAGGAAATACAAAAGAAATTTGAAAAAAATAGTAAATAAAAAAAATTGTCGCTAGGTCGAAAAAAATAAAAGATCTGTAACTTTGTTATTTTTCCAAAAATATTAAGTTTTTTTGATGCACTAACAAGCACTAACGAAGCACTAATGAAATACAATAGAAAATTTATAAAAAAGTGGTAATTAAAAAAAATTGTCGCAGAACGTGAAGTTAGCGACAAAATTTAAATAAACATTTACTCGCTTAATACTTAGCCGCTAATTTTACTAATTGTTGCACTAAAGAGCACAAACGATGCACTAATGAATGTATCAAAAAAAACGTTAATGCTTCAAGTCTGTCGTTAACTTCACGCACCTACTTTTTGAAGCTAAATTTTCCTTTCGGCTGAGAGCTATAAGCGCTCCTGCTTAAAGAGTGGGGATGTGCCTTAGTGGATTAGTACCCGATAAAGTCGGAAACTCACTCGAATGATTTTTAATATCAGAAGATTGAAATTTGAATGCAATTAATCAGTTCTTGCTATTTGCGGTGGCCTCTGGAAAAATCTATTCTGGATTCCGATAAATGATTTGCAACTGATGCAAAAAGCAGTATCCTAACTACCCCTGAAAACATAAGCAGAACCATTATTTCAGTTTTGAGTTTAAATCTTAATTATTTTGTATGATGTAAGTACCCCAAAAATATTGAAAAACATCAATAAATGATAATTAATTACCTATATTTTTTTATTTTTTTTTTATAAATCAAAAATGAAAAATGTTTGCCCTTTGTTAAATATTATACAAAACATAATATTTAATAAAGGTTAAAAATTAAATAAAATTTTAAAATATTTCATAAAATTAAATAACAAAACATTTAATTTTCCCGCGACTTGTCAAAAGTTCGCGGGATTTATGCTATGAACGCTAATATCGCTGGCAGAAAATTTTGTATCTCAGTTAACCATCTATTTTAGCTATGATAGTACACCAAAAAATAAGTCGATATGATAAAATTCATTTATATAAAAGATGCACCCCTGAAGAGTTATAAGCCTCAAAAGTTGATTTTATTAAAATAGATTTTTTATAGCGGCTAAAGCATTGAAGATTTTTTAATGAAATTTTGTATACCGTATATTTGAATACTGAACGCTCAATTGATAAAAATTTGGTTAATCCTCGACTTTTGTAAATAGTGTTTGAGCTAAGAAGGAGACATAAAACATAAAACAGTCAGGAAATTTTTAGGTATTTAAAATTTTTTTTTTTAATTATATACTTTTGTAGAATAATTCAAGTGAAAGTTTTTTTGGCTCTTGTGAATTTTACGTAGGTTTTGCCGCTTTTGAATAAATTTAAAAAAATAATTTGGAAAACGCTAAAAATTTAGGCGATTCCCTGGCAACAAGCTACAATGTTAACATAAACTGATAACTTTGAAATAAAAGTACTTAATTTTAATAATTAAATTCAGGTTTAGAGAATATTCTAATATGCAATTACTATCGAGTAGATGCAATAGCGTGTATTCAGCGACCATGATGAAAAATTTAGAGACGTCGTTATCGTTAATCACGTGATTAAAAAATATTTCTTCAGAAATTTTTTCATAAAGACCTGATTAACTTTAACGACGTCTCTAAAATTTTCATCACGGTCGCTGAATACATGCTAATGTTTTTTTGGGCTTAAAAAATGTGGCCTAACTTTCGTACAATAAATCTACGTTTCGCAGTTTTCTACCTAAAAAATGATTTTTACATAAAATTTTTAAATCCCTAAAAAATTTGATTATTTTATGTCTTTTTCTTTCATCCAACACCATTTACAAAAGTCGGGGATTAGCCAAAATTTTACCAATTGAGCGTTCATTATTCAAATCTAGGTGTACAAAATTTCATTAAAAAGTCTTTGATACTTTGGACGTAATTAAAAAAATATGTTTTAAAAAATCAACTTTAGAGGCTTAGAACTCTCTAGGGGTGCATTTTTTATTTAAATGATTTTGGTCATATCGACTTTGTCTCGGTCGAATTTCTATTACAAGATTTTCTAATATTTTCAAATCCTACATTTTGTAAAAAACAGCTGGATAATTTTTTTTCTACACTGTTTATTACTGCATATTTCAGTACCCCGTATAGTTAGTTACCTTTACATAATACTTTTAGTCTAAGCGGCGGCGACACTAGGTCTAGTGTGATAAAACTTTTCAAGGTCGTACATACAATTTGTTGCGTCACTGAGGGGGGAACATAAAATGGCACTGCTGCCACGTGTTGACCGAACGCCACTATAAATTTTTTTTTTTTTTCAAAATTTTTACTGTTTTTTTGATTTCTAGTAACATAAAACTTCAGGATTCCACTTATAATTTGAACAAGAGTGCATATACATGGTCCGCCAAAAGTACCGGGACGGCGCTGTATTTTTTGATTGCGTGAATATATATTTTCAAAAATTTGCATATTTATACAGTATCATAAAAATTTCAATGCTAACTAGATGAAAATCATTTTGTTGAAAGTTCATTTAAAACTTTATTTTTGGATTGATTGTTGGTATAATAACTGCTTTAAATAAAACTTCTTTCTACTACTTCTGTTTCGCACTGTAAGTTTCATTAGTTGAAATCCCAAAATAATGAAACACACAACAAAAAAATCAAAAATTAAAAACAGTGAAAATATAAATGCAAAAATTGCTAAGGTCATGTTTGAGCTTGTTCGGTTTTAGAAGACTGATTTTAACCATTTGTTGAAACCCGGTGGTATTTCTGCTTCCTTGGATAAACTAAAGTTACTTATTATTTTTTAAAGGAAACATTTTTTTAGTGTGTTTTTCCTTCCAAATATTTTATTGGGCCACATTTTGCAGTCCAACCACAAGCAACCTCAGTTTTAAATTGTTATACTGTCATTTTCGTTTCTTTTAAATCCAATAATAGTCAGCATAAAAATTTTCACTACTTTTATGGTCAAAAAATATTGAGGAAAATTCAAAATAAATCATTTTCTCTATTATAGCTCCAGTAACAAACTTCCTTAACAAAACGAAATAACTTTAAATACAAGAAACACAAAATTTAACCGCACTTCACAACAAAGATTTATTTTGATTCCCTGTATTGTTTGCACCGAAACGCCGCTAGGGGGCGCTGTTCGCAATATACGCTCGTCGCCTATACTCGTAACTTTATACACACTCTGTATACTAAATTCGTTTCATAGTTCTTTGGAACCTGAAATCATAGTCTATGATTTTAACTTTCTGTGGTTTAGTAAAAGTGAAGTTGTTATGGAGTAATTAGTTGCGTTAAAATTAAAGTGCAAGTATTAATTAATTAAATTGTAATTTAAACTTTATTACAGTGTAAAACATGAATATCTTCATATTGATTGTGTATTTTAATGTATTAAACCTACATTTATAAAGATACCAGCGTATTATGTCAAAATTAAAACTTAACCTATACAGAAGTTCAAACTGTGATTACAACTTTTAAACTATTCCAAAAATGTCATTTGATCATTTGCAAGTGAATAAAATTTGTCGGACGTGCTTACTGGAAACTGATACAATGCGTTCAGTATTTTCTGTTGATGAGTCGAGTGGCGAAACCGCTGCACTATTCCAGATGCTCATGTCTTGCACGTCTCTACAGGTGAGTGTCTAAAAATTAACACAATCAACAATATTTATTAACACATTGTAAATTTAAAGATATGGGAAGGGGATGGGCTACCAAGTCAAGTATGTCTGCAATGTGTCCATTACATTACCCGAGCGTTTTCCTTTAAAGAATTATGTGAAAGATCCGATACCTCTTTAAGACAATTATTATGTAAAAATGATATTCCTTACATTGAAGAATTAAAACCGTGTATGCCCGAAGAACAGCAACAATTACAAGAAGTGCAAGATACTTTTTTAGAAAATTTTAATTTAAATCAAAGCAGCATCATTTCGGATGTTGAAGCAGAAGATAGCGTGGATGAAGAGATCAATTTAAGTGCAAATAGTGGGGAAAGTATTGTTATGACTAATGAAAACTCTCCGGAAACTGAAATAACATCTTTAAATGATGATAATACGTTAATAAATTCTGAATCTAGTTTAAACACCGAAAGTCCGTTAAATCCTGATAATAATTTAAGCATCGAAATTACTTTGAGTTTGGAAAATACTTTAAATTTAAATACTGAAAATACATCTTTACATAATTCCAAGGCTTTAATAGAATTAAATAGTAATAATAATGATATTAAACCAATTGATGATGAGGTTTTATTAAAATTTGATGAAGATATTACCGATGATATTAGAAAAGAGATTAAAAGAAAAAAAATCAAAGATGATACAGAACAACCCATTTATGCTTGTGATGATTGTACTCTTTGTTTTACTACAATTATGGATTTAAAAGTGCATCAACGGTCACATCCTAAGTCTTCTAAATATACTTGCAAAGTATGCCATCAGGGATTTGCAAGTGCTAGTACTTTATGTAGGCATTCAAAGGTAATATTTCGTGTCATTTTTATGCAATTCGATAATTTTGATTCACCCGGTACTCGAAACATTTATTTATGCATTTCTTTAATCTATTTTTACTTTTAGATGCATGAAGCTACAAAAAGACACATATGTAGTATATGCGGTAAAGGTTTTTCTCGATCAGATGATTTAACCCGGCACAATAGAACGCATACTGGTGAGAAACCATTTGCATGTAAATTGTGTAATAAAAGTTTTGCACAGTCTTTTCGCTTATTGGAACATATGCGTGCTCATGCAGATGAAAAAGGATTTATTTGTTCTATATGTGGGAAAGGTTTTTCAAGGTACACAAGTTTTGCAGCTCACAATAAAACGCACAGTGGAATTAAGACACACGAATGTAAGATATGTGGGAAAAGGTAAATTTATTATAAAAAAAAAAATTATAGATGATTGTAACATAATTAATTATGGCTTTAAGATTATGTGGTTCTGGTTCTTTAGCAATGCATATGAAAATTCATTCGGGAGTTAAAGATTATGTTTGTCCATTCTGCGGAAAAGGCTTTACTACTACCAGCAATTTAATCATACATAAACGTATACATACAGGTATGTATTATAATTTTTAAATTATACATTTTATAATTTATTTAATTTAGGTGAACGCCCTTATGTGTGCAATGTTTGTGGAAAAGCTTTTCCTGATCCTTCTAGGCTACGAGTTCATTCACGATCACATAGTGGAGAAAAACCTTATGTATGCAGTACATGTGGTCGTGGATGTGTAAGCTCTTCACAATTAAAAAAGCATGTGAGAATTCACACTGGAGAAAAACCCTACCTTTGTAATATATGTCCAAAAGCATTTCCACGATCTGAAGACTTAAAAATACACATTAAAACTCATACTGGTAAGTACTATTGTTTTAAAGTGATATCTTAAATTACACGGATAAACTTTTAAAACTCAAAACTACAAAAAATTCTGAAAAAATCGAGGAAAAAATCAAATAAAAATTCATCATTTGAAAAATATTACTATATAGGGTGTCTCACAGGACATTGAGACGGTTTTGATCTAGGTTTTCAAAGCGGTTTGGTATTTTAAGGCCATTTTAGACGCGCATATTTTGTTACCAAAATTTTTTCCCAAATCGACTCGGACGCAACTGCACATTGTGTCTGAGTCGATTTGGCAACAAAATTATGGTAGAGACGTTTTCATGTGAAGAGAACTCTGCGCAGAAACCAATATTTACCACATGTGGGTTGGGCTTGTTTATGATTGATGAACGTAATGATGTACTACCCGTCTAGAACTAGGATTTCTGGATAAAATAAATTTATATTTTTAAGTGGATGCAGTACTCAAAAAATATTTCTATTATTTTTTTCGTTTAATACAGAGCATTTTTAATATAAATTAAAAAAAGTACTGTGAACATTCGATATAGTCAACTTGACCGACACCAAAATTTCAAAAAAGTTGCCTTTATAAAAAAAGTTGATTATATCAAGGTGAGTACTCAAAATAAAAAAAAAATAATTGAAGTCAGATGTTTGAAAGGTAACATGAGTTTTTATTATTAAAAGAACATATTTTGTAATAACATGTTTATTCAAACTTTTGAAGAACTGCTTTTTCTCGAATTTTTCTTAGGAGGAGAATATCATTTATAGGAAGGCAAACACTATCTCAATAACTAAATTCAACGAGTTGATAACTTTGTCAATATCAAATATTTGAACATTGTTCCTCTCATCTAAATTTTCTTCGACATGTTCCATGTTTATGACGGAATCCAAATCATGAACGTGTGATAGTTCATTTTGTCCTTCCGCTCATTCCATTATTTCATCATCAGTTGCGACATTTTCTCTTATTACTGATTTGAATAATCTAGCAATAGGAATATCATCCTCTTCTGTAAAATGGCCAATTGGTGATTTAAAATTAAAGTCTTCAGATGATGAGTACAGCTCCACTGCCATATAATCTACATCTTTAAGCGTAATTCTGTTTAAAGCAATGTTAATATCCACAAATTTGGAAGCTACTGTTGTTAACAAATGCTTGCGGTAACGGACTTTAAGAGATTTGATTATGTGCTGATCAAGGGGTCATATTTGGAGGGAAAAACAAAATTTTCATTTTCAATTGCCCCATGACACGTTACATTATCGATGATTAGTAGAGCTTTGATAGGTAACTTTTTGGATGTTAATTACAATGTTACTCCAGGAATAAATTGTTTCAAAAACCATCCTGAAATAAATTTGTCCTCTGCTAGGCACTTTTGGATGATCGATAATATAATGGAATTGTAACATTTTTAAAACACCTTGGATGAGCTACCTTTCCTATCATCACGAGTATCATCATTAAAGGTAATTTGTGATTACCTGTAGCATTAACACAGGGCATTAAAGTAACCCTTTCCTTCACAATTATAGATTTGGTCCATTACATATTGGTTTTCATTAATTATTTCTTTAAAATTTTCTAGGAAAACTGGAATTTGCAAAGCGTTGCATGACAGTTTTATATAGTTAATAAGCAAATGCCATGTCTTTTTTTAAAGTTGTTCACCCACTCATCACTTGCCAAAAATGTCCCAGTAAATCCCATTTGAACATAAATTTCCTTACCCTTTAGTTTTAAAATTCAATAGTGACGACATTTTTCAAGTCCCTCTGTTGTAAAAACCGTGTATATAATACTTTCTCCACTTCAGGAAATTTCGAGATTGTCATCCTATTTTTCTTTTTTGGAATATTACAGCATGAGGCCATGTAGGTTTCTAAGTATTCTTTATTTTTCACAATTTTTGAAATTTTAGATTTAGTCACATCAAATTCAATACACAGCGCTTTTATCTTTGTCCCCTTTTCGATTTCACTTAAAATATTAAGTTTTTGTTCAATAGTTAATGAATGTCTCTTGTTTTTTCATCTTTATTGGGGTCTATAGGGTTGAAAAGATTATTTTATCGAATATAAGAAACTTATTTTATCAAAGGTGACTATATCGAATGTTCACTGTATGTTACCAAACAGGTAGTTTTGGTTGCCTAATTTTTAAGAAGAATACATAACATAACATGTTTTTGCTTCGTTTGTTTTTGTAAATGTTATTTAATATGCCTTTTATAATAATTGCGATATACTCCTACCATGTACTTTTCAATTTTATCATTTTATTGAAATAGTGGCAACACTCGCCATATAATGGTAATTTTGGTTGCCTACTCGTAAAACTCAACATTTTTAGGTTGTACAGTAATCACTCGGGTAAAATCGCCTACGGCGCAGGAAAGGTTTTCTTCAGATGTAAATGCCTTTAACAAAATATGCTATCTAAAATGGCCTTTACATTTTGTTATCACTTCATAAAGTTAATTCTACCCCATTTTAATTTTGTCTTTGAAAATTAATTAGACCATTTTACTAAGGAAATTTGCTGTATTTTTTATATTTTTTTAAGCTATAATTTATGATACCACACTGAGAACCTCCACTCTTCACCTCAATGCTAGCCGCACTGCTTGCATAAACTTGCCAATATACGCGCTGGTATTTAAATACATTGGTTTCTTTAGATAGAGGTGCACTTCAATGTAAACCTCTGTCTTTTACTGCCTATTCTATTTGGTCGTAGTAGCGATTTTCAGGTGTTTTACTATTCGGCTAACATTTCGGGTATATGGCAGGAGTAAATAGTTCAGATGGTCGAATTTTTTAAGGAAGAGAAGAAAACTATAAATGTACTAACCTTAATTACAAATTATGACCTTTATTAAATACAAATCTTCAATCGATAGTAAACCACTTCACTTAGAAATAAAGTAAAGAAATATGTATTAAAAGTTTGACCACACTTCAAATAGTTTTAACGATTCTTTTTAAAATATTTTATTTTCTTCGTTTTTCTTTATTTGTCTTTCTGTACATGCCAATATCAGTTTGTGTGTTTTATTCAGAATGCATTCAAACCTCCACCTCTGAGGTGGAAGTTTGTAACTCTAACGAGTTTATCTCGGTTGAGAGTTGACTCGTTAGATATTTTTCGTCTCTGTTACACACAAAAACATTCGTAATGTGGAAATTAGACAAAAATCTTAACCATAGTATTGCAGTCAACAATCCACTGTTCTCGATACGTTAGGAGTTACAAACTTCCACTTCTGAGTCGGAAAATATCCGACAAAATATAAATATCGGATATACCAGGTGTGTGAAAATGCAACCGACAATGATTCACTGGAGGTAGTAGACCTAAAAATAAGTTATCAGCCTCCAAAATTGATTTTTTTAATTAAACTTTGTTTACGTGCATTTGAATACTGTACGGTCAATTGGTAAAAATTTGGATAATCCCCGACTTGTAAATGGTGTTGTATGGAAGAAGAAGATATAAAACAGGCAAGAACTTTTTAGGTATTTAAGATTTGTTTAATTTGCTTTTGCAAAGAAATTCAAGTGAAAGATTTTTTGCCCCCTATGAATTTTGCATTTGAATAAATTTAAAAATAATTTGAAAACAGTAAGAATTTAGTCGTTTCCATGGAAACAAGCTACAGTTTCAACGTAAACTTTGAAATAACTTTGAAATAAAATTTTTAATTTTAATAACTCAATGACCCAAAAAAGTCTATATAAATAAGCAGTAAAAAGGGCGTATCAAACGCAAGTCAATGAGCCTGATACGGATGAAAAGAAAGAAAAATGAAGATAATTTTATTAATGTTTTATTGATTTAATTTTAATATTATTTATAAAATAACTCAAATCACGTTTAAGGAATATGCTAATATGCAATTAATTTCGAGTAAATACAATGGGTTTTTCATGCTTTAAAAAAGTTTTTTTTCTTCAAATGTCATTAATGTACAGTCTTCTTTGACGTTTGACAAGTTTTAAAATGTCACTTTTTATGTTCGTTGATTCTATGGTCACTTTGTACTGCGTAGGAGTAGAAATTACTACTTTGCACTGACAAGGAATAAAAGGGCGGAGTAGAAATGAATATTAGGCAACCCAATAAGCGACGAGCGAATTATGCTGCAGCGCCCCTGTGGCAGTAATTGGCAAAACATACAGGGACGTCATTTATTTGAATTTAAAGTTTTGTGTTATTTGTTCAAAGTTCCTGTTATGAATACTACAAATAACAATAAGAGAACATCTCATACTTCTTGTTCTATTGTTGGATGCCAAAAAAACTATTTCAACACAAAACACAAACAGAGATATAAAGTTTTATAAATTTCCTTGAGAATCTTATGAGGTAAAAAGGCGCAAAGCGCAGATTAAAAGCGATAAAAGAGAGTCTTAAGAGGATAGTCGGCGAATTTTAGCGCTTGATTTTGAAATTCGCTTGATATTTGGGGTTTTGCTCATAATTTTTTTTCTATTAAAGCTTTTTTAAAATTTCTTTTTTTGGTACACAGAAGAGTCTTGTGGCTACCAATTTCTTCTTTTTTTTATTTTTGTAAGTCAATCCAAATACTCATACGGAAGCAGTAAAACGGGCTCTTTACAAAAAACGTTCGCTAAGCGGCGTTTTAGATTTTTATAAAAAACTAATTGAAATAATATGTCATTTCCAACGCTAACAATAAGTTAAGGTATAAGCGAAGAGTGTATAGACTTGTTTTTTGTTTTAAAAATATTTTTAAACTTTTCACAGCGTTCCAAAAATTAAGTAAAATTTTAAGAAATATTTGGAGCGCTGTGAAAAGTTTAAAAATATTTTTATAACAAAAAACAAGTCTATACACTCTTCGCTTATACCTTAACTTATTGTTAGCGTTGGAAATGACATATTATTTCAATTAGTTTTTTATAAAAATCTAAAACGCCGCTTAGCGAACGTTTTTTGTAAAGAGCCCGTTTTACTGCTTCCGTATGAGTATTTGGATTGACTTACAAAAATAAAAAAAAAGAAGAAATTGGTAGCCACAAGACTCTTCTGTGTACCAAAAAAAGAAATTTTAAAAAAGCTTCAATAGAAAAAAAATTATGAGCAAAACCCCAAATATCAAGTGAATTTCAAAATCAAGCGCTAAAATTCGCCGACTATCCTCTTTTAAGCATAAGATTTACTACTATACAGTGTCCCAGCACTGTGAAGAAGTAAAATTACTCTAAAATGAAAAAAGATATCGACATGCGGTTTTCCTTAGATTATACAATACCTTTAAGTGCACATTTTTAAAATATTTTAGTAATATACCGGGTGTCCATTCCAAGATGGCGGACCAAAGTTATGTTTTTTTTTTAATGAAACACCCAGTATATTATGACATTTTTGGATTCCTTATCAAAAAATAATTATTCTTTGTATAAACTTTTATGGGTCTATTATCACTCGTTTTGCTGATATTTGCCATTTAAGTCAAAAAAAGATCCTGTAACGGGAACATTAGATCATCCTAAGTGGGGGTACCGGGAATGTGAAGTGCGTGATCGGATAAGGGATAAGTTAAGATCAGCAGAGTTCTGTATCCCGAACCGTGAGTATCGGCCGTTCCCTGTTCCAATAAAAGTATAAAGTGCCGCGGTGATTTTCGCCCTGTTCTTTGTTCTTTCCACGCGGTGTATTGTTACGCCCGGGTTATTAGTTATTATTTTGTTAATTTTTATCAACATTTATTTGTAAAACGTCATTTATGTACGATTTGAGAATATAGTTATTTTAGTTGAAGTCGTGTTTACTTTATTGAATGTGTAAAGGTCAAAGATCCCATAATTTAAAAATTCATCCCTGAGAGTGTTACAAAATTGGCTTCCCAACTAAAGGGCCTTTAAAACAATAAAGTGGAACTTTCATTTAACTTAACAAAGTGTGTGCATGGAAATGATCTAATGGTAATAACGAGAAGTCAGCAAAATCAACCAAATATGTCTGATGCACAACCCGTGGTAATGTCCCCAGATCAATTTTCGCAACTTTTGGCAACATTAACAGCAAACATAACAGAAAGGTTGGTGGCAAATGCAAATCCTTCGGAACCACAGGCGGCGAAACAAGGTAACTTTGTTGCATGTTCTTCTAGATTTGATGAAAAGAAAGGACGTGACGTAAACGCATTTGTTGACGCCGTTTGTGTATATAAAGATTGTGCAAACGTCAGCGACGAAAATGCTCTAAAGGGTTTCTCCATGTTATTAACTGATGATGCTGCAACATGGTGGAGAGGAGTTAAGCACGAAGCGGTTAAATTTGATGACGCGTTACGTTTATTACAACATGCTTTCGGTCAACAAAAACCAGCATATAAAATTTATCGCGAGATTTTTGCGGAAGAACAAGACTTAAGTACACGTACGGACATATTCATAAACAAAAAGAGAGCATTGTTTGCTCAGTTACAAGAACAAACATTAACAGAATCAGTGCAAATCGACATGTTATACGGATTGTTACATCGAGAAATTCGGGAACGGGTACCGCGAAATAACGTTAAGACATTTTCCGACCTTCTGGAACATTCTCGGTGCGCCGAAGAAACATTATCGGAACTGCAATTATTAAAAACAAAACAAGACGTTGCTAGTGCGGATCGCAGATTAAGGTGCTCTTTTTGCAAAGCATACGGTCATGACGTTAAATATTGCAGAAAGTTGGAAAAAGAAAATAAACAAAATAATCAAACATCTGACGTGAATCACAAAGAGTCAGGTAAAAGTTTAAATACAAAATTTTTCTCACAAAATATTGTATGTTACGGTTGCGGAACAGCAGGTTACATCAAATCAAACTGTCCGATGTGCCAAATTAAAGATAAACAAATTAAAGTAGAAGCTTCGAGTATCGGATTTTATTCTATGGATTCCGAAATATCTTTGAATCCGAAATCCAGACCGGTTTTGATGGTTGAGATATTAGGAGTACTAGGTCGTGGTTTTGCAGATACAGCGGCAAAACAAAGTGTCGCTGGGCATTCGCTGTATAAAATTCTTAAAGAAAATGGGCAACATTTTACTGAAACTACTACGAACATTACTTTAGCAGATGGGAAAAAGAGAGAAGAAAAGGTTCTTTTAACCACAGTTACTGTGAAATTATGTCAAAAGGAAATTCCTACGACATTTGTAATAATGCCAGCAGCAACCGATAATTCGACACTGCTGGGTATCGATTTTCTGAAGGACGCTGGATTAGTATTGGATATCCAAAAGAGTGAATGGTATTTCGCTGATGAACCACAAAATATCCATAAGTTATTACTTGAAGATGATAATTCTGAAATATTGTTTGCCTCAGTAGAAAATGACAAAGGCTTAGATTTAAGAGCTGGTGAAGGTCATAACCTAGATGAAACTCAGCGTCGCGAGGTTAATAAGCTGTTGCAACAATCAACGGATATATTTGCTTTAGGTGGAGCCCCAACGAGTTTTACTGAACATCATATTGATACTGGAGATCACCTGCCACTGTCAAATCCTCCGTATAGAATGCCTGATTTTAAAAAGGAAATACTAAAGACGGAATTAGATAAGATGTTGACAGAAGGAATCATTGAAGAATGTGAATCACCTTGGTCGTTCCCAGTAGTCTTAGTTCCTAAAGGAGATTCGGGAAAATGGCGCGTGTGCGTGGACTATCGAAACTTAAACGCCATAACTAAAAGTGACAAGTATCCTATGCCTCGTATCGATGACATTCTGCATAGCACAAAAGAAGGTGTGGTCATGTCCTCTATTGATTTGCGTTCGGGGTACTGGCAAGTACCAATGCATTTATCTGACAGAGACAAAACTGCTTTTACTACACCGTTCGGGTTATTTCGATTTAACAGAATGCCGTTTGGATTGAAAAATGCGGGAGCGACTTTCCAACGATTAATGGACAGATTTAAGTTCGGTTTAAAAGGTGTAACCGTTTTAGCGTATTTAGACGATCTAATAATATTGTCTTCGGATTTCAACGCTCATGTTAAGACTTAGAAATTGTGTTCAATAGACTGAGAGAATTCGGATTGCGAGCGAACCGAGAAAAGTGCGTGTTTGTGCGCGAATCTTTAAACTTTTTGGGTCACGTAATTAGCAGTCGTGGAATTGAAACTAACCCAAATAAAGTATCTGCTATATCGGAAATGATGGAACCTCGAAATTTAAAACAGGTTCGTAGCTTTTTACAGGCGTGCTCATGGTATCGACGCTTTGTGGAAAATTTTTCGAAAATTTCAAAACCCCTTAGTGACTTAACAAAAAAGAACGCAGTGTGGGCGTGGGGTGAGGAACAACGCGAAGCATTTAATTCGTTGAAGGTATCCTTAACTTCAGCACCTGTACTTAGGCAAGCAGACATTTCTCTTCCTTTTATAATTCGTACTGATGCCAGTGATTATGCGATCGGCGCAGTTTTGGTACAGGGGGAGGGAGTAGAAGAAAGACCAGTAGAATACATAAGTAGACTCTTAAGTGCAGCTGAGAAAAATTACAATACTACGGAAAGGGAAGCGTTAGCGGTGGTATACGCGGTTTCCAAATTCCGAGGTTATATCGAAGGAAGTGAAGTTACAATTGGTACTGATCACCAAGCATTAAGATGGTTGATGTCTTTGAAGTCTCCAAGTGGACGTCTGGCTCGATGGGCATTGGCTTTACAACCCTATAATCTTAAAATTACGTATGTCCCTGGGAAAATTAATGTAGTTGCCGATTCACTTTCCAGACCTCCTATGATCGATAATCCTGAAATAAAATCTAGCACAATGTGTTCTATTACTGTAGATTTGCCTACAAAATCACCTCTGGAAGTCAGGGAACAGCAGTTATCTGATCCTGACATTAAGAAGGTTATTGATTGTTTCGAAACTATAAATCATCCTGACGTTAGTAATTGGTCTGCTCGAGGATATGTTATGACGAGCGGGGTATTATACCGTTATGTGCCTGAACAAGATGATGAGGATCCCCAATTGGTCGTTCCAAAGGATATGCTTCCTTATATCATGAGAGAGTATCATGATGCCCCAAATGCTGGACATTATGGTATAGATCGGACTTTTCAACGTATAGCCAGTAGATATTATTGGGCTGGTATGCGGCGTTATATAAGTGATTACGTGAAGAATTGCGTAGAGTGTCAACGCTACAAGGCTACCAATTTAAAGCCCGAAGGATTACTAAAAACTCCTGTAATAAATCAGCGATTTGAGGTATTAGCGATCGATTTGTTTGGACCACTTCCAGCTACGGAAGAGGGATATATTTGGATTTTTATAGTAGAAGATACTTCAACAAGGTGGACAGAATTGTTTCCTCTTAAAGAAGCTACTGCAGAGATTTGTGCAAGAGTCTTAATTGACGAGATTTTCATGAGATATGGGACTCCTCGTAGGATAATTTCGGACAATGGAGTACAATTTGTGAGCGCTGTTATGCAATATGTTTGTAAGTGCTTAGACATTGACCAGACCTTAATTCCGTATTATCACCCGGAGGCTAATCCTGTAGAAAGAAAGAATCGTGATGTCAAAACACAATTGGCTATTTTAACTGAAAATAATCATACAAATTGGAGTGGCAAGATTCCTGCCATTAGGTTTGCTTTGAACACAGCTTACTGTGAATCCACTGGATATTCTCCAGCATTTTTGACGTTCGCAAGAGAACTCAAGACCCTAGATGATGTAAATAGGGATTTCCGATCAATAATTCAAGATGAAAACTTTATTTCCCTAATAACCCCGCACCTATTAGAAATGGCGGATGTAATGCGAGAAGTTAGGGAATTGTCAGAAAAGGTGCAAGATCGAAGAAAGAAGTACGCTGATGACAAAAGGAGAAAACCCTCAGAGTATCAAGTTGGTGATCTTGTTCTTGTAAAGGTTCATGCCTTGAGTAATTCTCATAAGGGGATAACTTCCAAGTTTTTACCCAAACGTGATGGGCCGTATATAATTTGTAGGAAAAAATCTTCCACATCTTTCGAAGTAGCTCATTTGGAAAATCCAGATCAACCTATCGGATGTTTCCATGTTTCGCATTTAACACCATTCCGATGTGAAGAGGATTCTACGATCCCTACACCGGTGGTACCTAGAAGAAAGAGAGGTAGACCAAGGAAACGACATGGAGTTCCTGTACCTTCTCCGAGGGCGGTTTCCAGGTCCAGAGGGGGAGTCTGTAACGGGAACATTAGATCATCCTAAGTGGGGGTACCGGGAATGTGAAGTGCGTGATCGGATAAGGGATAAGTTAAGATCAGCAGAGTTCTGTATCCCGAACCGTGAGTATCGGCCGTTCCCTGTTCCAATAAAAGTATAAAGTGCCGCGGTGATTTTCGCCCTGTTCTTTGTTCTTTCCACGCGGTGTATTGTTACGCCCGGGTTATTAGTTATTATTTTGTTAATTTTTATCAACATTTATTTGTAAAACGTCATTTATGTACGATTTGAGAATATAGTTATTTTAGTTGAAGTCGTGTTTACTTTATTGAATGTGTAAAGGTCAAAGATCCCATAATTTAAAAATTCATCCCTGAGAGTGTTACAATCCATATTTGAAAAATCACTGCTCTAAAACAGATGAACATTTTGGGTTGAAATTTTGTCAAAAATTTTTCAATATCTTCTAGTTTACAACTATCATGTCAAATTTTAGTTTGTGATAATTTTTTATAAGGTTGCCTTATGAAACACAAATTGAACAATTAATTCAAATGGAACACCCTGTATATTTTAACATCAATCGAGGGCATTTTTTACAAGCTTTCTATTGATATAATGTTTGTAAGGTCGCTTATCAATGGTTTAGAAGTTTAGAAGATATTAATATAATATCCAAATTGAGCAACAGTGAAAAATAGACAAAATAGCACTCTTGATGAATTTTTTGAGGATTTTTTTTAATTTGCCTAAAACTTATTTGTGTTTTTCTCTATTTTGTTTTTTTAATAATGTTATTATATTCAATAGCAGTTTTTGGTGTTTTACAACACAAATATAATCGAAACTTGCAATTATCAATTTTGGTTTTCTAAATCGCAGTATGTTTTGAAAATTTAACAACTGATGTTACCAACAAAACCCCTTTTGTAGAATTTCGTTTTTACGCTGTCTTATGATAGAAGCGGATTTCTTTCAGCTTCACCAAGCCCTTACAGCATATCTACCATTTCTTCTTTAGATGAAAAATTGATAATTGCAAGTTTCGATGTAAAACAACAAAAACGACTATTGTAATAAAACAACATTATAAAAAAGCAAAATAGAGAAACACAGAAATAAATATTAGGTAAATTAAAAAAAAATCCTCAACAAAATTCAACAATAGCGCTATTTTGTCTATTTTTCACTGTTTCTCAGTTTGGATATTAATATCTCCTAAACCGTTGACATGCGACCAAACAATCATTATATCGGTGGAACTCTTGTAACAAATGCCATCAAATGATGTTAAAATATACAGGGTGTTCCATTTAAAAATTTCTTTTAATTTTTCAATTTGCGTTTCATAAGGTATCCTGATAAAAAAATTATCACAAACTTAAATTTGACATGATAGTTGTAGACTAGACGATATTGAAAAATGTTTGACAAAATTTCAACCCAAAATGTTCATCTGTTTTAGAGCAGTGATATTTCAAAAATGGTTCTTTTTCGGCTTAAATGGCAAATATCAGCAAAAAGAGTGAAGACAGACCCATAGAAGTTTATACAAAGTGTAATTATTTTTTGATAAGGAATCGAAAAATGTCATAATATACTGGGTGTTCCGTTTAATAAAACATAACTTTGATCCACTATCTTGAAATGGACACCCGGTATATTATTAAAATATTTTGAAAATATGCGCTTAAAAGTATTGTACATTCTATTGAAAACCGTATGTCGATATCTTTTTTCATTTTAGTGTAATGTTACTTCCTCGCAGGGCTGGGACATCCTGTATTAGTGGTAAATTTGAAATTTTTATTATGTTATTTATTCTAGGCGTGATGTGGAGTTTGGGAAACAATGAAACACAATGTAATTTGTAGTGTGTTTATTTTGTTGAAAGTTCATTTAAAATTTTATTTTTGGATTGATTGTTGGTAATAACTGCTTTAAATAGATAAAGCTTCTTTCTACTACTTCTGTTTCATTATAAGTTTCATTAGTTGAAATCCCAAAAGAATGAAACACACAGCAAATGAATCAAAAATTAAAAACAGTGAAAATATCAACTTAAAAACTGCAAAGGTCATGTTTGAGCTTGTCCGGTTTTAAAAGACTGATTTTAAGAGGATAGTCGGCAAAATTTATAACTCCGAGTTCAGAGCTCCTTTAAATTATTTTACATACACGTCGGATGGACGTGTGCTTGCTTTTTTTGTATCTCTTTTTAATTTTAATTGAAAATTAAACAATTATTACATTAAATATCCACGAGGAACTAATATGTAATACGTAATTTTAAACAAAAACAAAAATTAACACGTAAATTCACCAGCCCCCTCGCCCCCCCCCCCCCCCCCTCAATTGTTCCCACATCTCGAGAATCCACCCTGGTAACTGCATATTTTGAGTTTTGATCTTTCGTATTTAATGAACGTACTATATACTATAATAACTGATAATGCTGACTTGGAAACTCCGTTTTAAATTTTGAAACGCTCGCGTTTCACCGTGTACGTGAACGAAGATCTGTTTACCGCGCGGTTCGCAGCTTGCGTCTCGGCTGTACGTGAAAGGGCCTTAAGAGCAATGGTGCCAGTCGCGCCTTTCTCGTGCTCATGCAAATCATTACAAAACATCATTTCGTACGATCCACGTAGCACCTTAATGAATTTACCAATCGTAATGAAAATTCATACATGTCTTTAGTAAACCATATTCTACATATCGACTTAACCCAATTTTTAATATTTTACACAGCTTTTACCCCATGTAACTTTGACTAAAAATGTTAAAATTAAATGGTGTAAAATATTATAAAATTAAAAATTGGGTTAAGTCGATATGTAGAATGTGGTTTTGCATGTGTGAATTTTCATTACCATTAGTCGATTCATTAATGCGTTACCAGGATCGTACGAAACGCTGGCTGGCACCATTGCTCTTAAGAGCAATTTCCTAAACGGAAAATATAGTGGTTTAGTTCTGCAGTCATAAAAGCTAGTACGAACAACATTTTTGTATAATTTTTTTTGTAGATGATTTAGAAGTCATTTCTTTAATTTTTGCCAGAAGGAAAAAAATGGAGAATGTACAAAAAAAATATAATGATCTAAAATTATCTTAACTTTGGACCCCTCTAATTAATTTTGTGCTAGGTTGCAGAAGGCAACTCTCTGGCAGGATGTAGCCTAATCAATTTAGATTATAAATCTGAAAAAAAATTGAAAATCTAACGAGGGAAACTTGAGTTATGACTGCAGAACTAATACTCGATTTCATGATTTTCATGAATTGACCTGTCCGAGCGATTTTCTCAAAACAATTAAATACGGCAGTTATGAATAAGGTTCCAAACTTTATCATCACCCTGTATATTAACTGTGTCTTAAAAAAAATTATCGAAAATACGCTTTTTTGTATCGAATTAACCTTACTCCCCCCTTAACAAAACGAATTAACTTTAAATACAAGAAACACAAAAATTTAACCGCACTTCACAACAAAGATTTATTTTGATTCCCTGTATTTTTTGCACCGAAACCACGCTCGTCGCCTATATACATACTATTTATTAAAAATGTATATTGAGTGGCCTAACTTGCCGTTTTTTTTTAACTATACAAAAACTACTCGGCTTAAGAAAAATTTTTAAGGGACAAAAATCTTCGTTTCGCAGTTTTCTACATAATTAAATAAGTTTTAAAGAAAATTTTTAAGGAACTAAAAAGTTTTTGACTGTATTGTCTTCTTCTTTAATCCAACACCATTTAAAAAAGTCAAGTATTAGCGAAATTGGGCATCCAGTATTTAAATGCACGTATACAAAATTACATTAAAAAAATCTTATCAACTTATATTTAGGTCTACTATATCCAGTTAATCGTTGTCGGTCGAATTTTCGGACACGCTGTATTCAGACATGACATGAACATAACCCTGCCGCGTATTTATTAAATTACAGAATCCTGTAATCTGTAATGAACTACATATGTATTTGCACTCTAAACTGTAAACTTTTATGAAGTCATTAGACCGCAAAGGGTTTTAATAGTGTAATTTCAGAGAACTCCTTTATTTGTAAAGCTACATAAATGTCCAGATAAAATTTATAGATATTCATGGTGGTTAGTTGAATAATTTCCTTTTATTATTTTAATTGTAGGTGATCGAAATCATATTTGTGAAGTGTGCAAAAAGGGATTCTACCAGGCGTCTACTCTAAAAGTTCATATGAGGATTCATACAGGAGAAAAACCATACACATGCACCATCTGCGACAAAACGTTTTCACAAACAGGGCCTTTATCTACCCACATGAAAACACATTGACGTTGAGTTTATTCTTTATTTATTTTTAACATTTTCTAAAAAGTATTCCTAAAAGAAACTAATATTTTATATTTAACACTATTTAAAGTGTTGCCATGTATTTATAAGTATTAATATTTAAAATACATAGTTATTTATGTACTCCAATTCTGTTTTAAAAACTGGTTCAACCAAAGGAATGTTCTTAACTTTTGTAGCATGCATGCTCAGAAGTCAATACACCGTAAAGGTGTTTAATATCAACTTTATCCCTTTATTTTTTCTTCTTTAAAACACACTTTATAGAAAAACAAACTTTAAAATACTTACATTTTTTTTTTAATTTTTATAAGCACTTTCTTGGAATTTTTCACATTAAGGGAATAAGACAGGTCTCCAAATGTTTTCCAAAAAAGATACAACACCAATGTCTAATCACTAGACTTTAATGGTACAGAAGGTTCATTGCATTTGTTGTGAAGATATGGAGAAGTGGTCTTCTTTGATTGATCATTTCTGTATAACTTACGGTGCGTTTATAGTAATAATGAAAATGATAAAGCAGTAATCTTTTCATAAAGGGCCCTACAGACATGCTTGTATGAACAACATACCAGCCCGTGACCATGCACTCGGGCTTGTACGTGGTGTTTTTCAGGGCACTAAGTAGTATAGCAATGATGAAAAAACAAACCAATAAAACTGTACACACTGATGCAGAAGGATGCATTTTTATACAGCAAATCGGTTTGCTTTTTCATCACTGATCACTGCTTGTAATTCTTCTGACTCTCTCTCTCTTCCCCGATTTTTAGTGAAATTCAGGTAGGTAATAATTTAAAATAAATTAATGTCTTTATAATAAATAATTATATCGTACAATGTTCGAGGCGTAGAAAATTTTATAAATGCACTTTTTCCAACCCGCAATCTATTTTAATTATTTAGAAAAAAGTATTAATAATATTACGAGAGTAATTATTTATAAATAGTTATTTTCAATTCATAAACTTTTTACACCGCTTGAAAAATTAAGTAAAATTTTAAGAGATTTCTGGAGCTCTGTAAAAAGTTTAAAAATATACTTAATACAAAAAACGAATCCGCGAACTCTTCTTTTATGTTTAATAAATTGTAATTATCCAAAAGTACCTTAACTTTGGTCCATTATAATTAATTCTCCATAAAATTGCAACATAAAAGTAGCAGACCAGATTGAAAATCTGACAGAAAAAATTTGAGGTACACTGGCAGGCGTAATGCTCGATTTCATGATTTTTTACAATTTTTCCTTCCAAACTCGCGCGTCCTCTAGCGATTCGCATTAATTATCAGTGATTCGCTGATAATTTGAAAAGAAGCTCCAAGTTACAAGAGTTTGATTATTTAGAGCTAAGCTTGAACGAAGTAATTTTTTATTGCTAATTAATTTTCATAAAAAAATATTATAATAGAGACTTATTTAAAAAAATACATTGATATGTAAAACTAGGCAGTGGCGAGACATTTTTCAAGCGTCTACGTCTATTTTCTATGACGCGACATACGACTGTAAAATTGATACTGCGCAGGCCTGGAAATGCGCCAATGTGTCGGAATATTTTTGAGTCACTTTAGCTTTAGTGTGAGTACTAGATACTAGAGTGGTTTTCATCTGAAGAGAACCCTGCTCAGAAATCAATGTTTAAGAATACTTAGATTAACTTAGTTTATGATTAATGTACGTGATGATGTACTGGTGATCTAGAATTAAGGTTTCTCAATTAATCTGAATTCCTGTAATGTATGAATCGACATTATTTAGTTTTAATTATAATCGCTCGGGTAAAAGCGCTCGTGGCGCAGGAAAGGTTCACTTCAGATGAAATCCACTCTAGTAATATATCGATTTTCTTTTTCATCAGTCGCAAGTCACAACGTACAAGGATACGAGTAAAGCTAAAATGATTGTGGTTGTGGTTTATTCAAATTTCCCACCTAAAAATCTGGGGAATTGGTTCGGTAACACAAAATCATGACAAAATTATAACAAAGTTACTAGACTACACAAAAGCAGAGCCTGGGTGGAATTTTTACCGTTGTGTCAATACAGGGTGCGGCAGGTAAACTTGCTGATTTGAAAGGTCAATATAAGAAAAAGTATTTCACATATCGATATAATTCTTTTTTTATCGAATTGTACACATCCTGAATTTTTTTAAGTGGTCTTAAAAATGGCGGCCCTCATTAGTGATGCACTGATCCAGCCGCTTTTTGAAGTTACGCTCCACTCTTTCGAGAATATCGACGGGAATGTTGACGATGGCTTGAAGAATGTTGTCCTTCAGGTGTTGCAGGGTCCATCACATGGAGCCAAATCGGGGGGTACTTCAGATTTTTGTATTTAGTAATTTAGTTATTGTACCATCTGTTTCATACACATCAGTTTTTATCAAGACTACTTTGCGTAAATTTTTGTTTTGTGTTAGCATCTGCCTCGAAAATGAAGATCGTCGTTTCAACATTTGACATTTTTTGTAAAATTAGAGAGCTAATTCTACGTTTTTTATTTTCAAAAACACAAAACCTTAATAAACAACCTTAATATACAGGGTGTCCCATTTGACGATGGACTCCGTGGGTATCTTTATTATTATTGGAGATAAAAAGTTGGTTAAATGGACAAAGTAGTGCATATTTGTATGTTCAATGATAATTCGTTGAAAAAACAGTTGAATTTTGCATCGTTTTGGTGCCATCTTGATAAAACCAAAAAGTGCCATAGTCAAAATATGACTGTAACTTCTTTATTATAGGCTATACCAGAGCTGGGCAAAATACTCAAGAAAAGTACTTAAGTATTCGGTACTAGGGCAAAATACTTTAAGTATTAAGTATCAGTAATTACATTTGAAAATACTTAAGTACTTCAGTACTTAAAATACTTAACTTTTAAGTAATCAGTACCAGTACTTTTGGAGTAAAAACGTATTAAATTACCGTTATACCTACAGTATAAATTGTAAATTAAAAGAATTAGGGTTTTGATTTTGTATTTGCCAACTTGTTTTTTGAACATTATTGTCAATTTTTGAACTAAGAGTGGACCATTTTAATTTTTCTTGATTTGCTTAAATATAAAGACAAAATCTAAAGAATTTAATTAAAAAAATCTAAACAAAATGAAATTTATACAGGTTGCCCAAAAAAATCATAAAAATGTTGAAATTTTAAAATAGTAATTTTTTAAGGAGTCGAAAAAAATAATTCATAAAAAAATTTTGTTCGGAATGACTTACTATCTGAAAAAATTTTGCTGGAAAAAAAGTGAGAGACCCTGTACCCCATACAGTCCCATTTCACGTTACACTGTATGGGCATCTTTGTTATTATTGGAGATTACGTTCTATCTCGGTTAAATGGACAAAGTAGTAGAGAGATTCGTTGAAAAAACATTTAAATATCGCATCGTTCCTGCGCTTTAAAAAACAACTAAATGCGATTTTCAAAATGTGGCTATAACTTCTTTATTTTCGGTGGTAGCAAAAAAGTCATTAGACATTATGCAGGTACTTTTTTGTGTACAATGCCATAAGATAAATGCATATTTTTTTCGCCAACGGATTGACCGTGTCAATTCACTAATTATAAATAGTCGCGGGAGCACAAAATTCTCCTTCAATCCTATAATGTCATGTGAATTAACAATGAAAATGAACTAACCCTCCGTCTGCATCTGGTCGTCTGTGGTGTAATAATGCGTAGATTTTAATTCTTAGTTCTTAGGTATTCTAAAAGATGTTGTACATGAGGAGTACTTAAAATACTGAAAAGTACTTAAAATACCGAACAGTATTTAAACTACTGAAAAGTACTTAAAATACTTTAAAAAATACTTAAAGTACAAGTACTTTTACAAAAATATTTTAAGTATAAGAACTCAGTACCTGGGTTTCAAAGTACTTAAGTAAAGTACTGAAAGTATATTCGTTTTGAAAAAATATTCGCTACGCCGTTGGATTACTATATGGGGTTTTCTTTTTGCACCAACCTGCATATTTGGTTGCCTAAATATCATATCACAATCATTTTTGGTCATCTTGTGTTGATATGTAAACTGTAGCATCAAAGCAGAATGCTGATTCATAAATGGACTATGCTAAAATAGCATGATAGGGTAAATAATACCTGGTTGGGAAGATCTTTTTAGCTCGAGTAAAATACAAAAAACAAAAAAGGTAATCGATAGATTTGTTTTAAAGGTATTCAAATTGTATGATGTAGAAATTATCATGTTAAATTTTGTTTTCTTGACTAACTAGTTCTATCCCCATAAGTAGTCAAGATGTCAAGAAGTTAACTTCAAGGAAATAATTGGAATGTTAAATTTTAAATATCTTAAAAACCAGTCGATCGATTACATTTTTATTTTTTGTATGTTCCTTGGGATAAAAAGATCCTTCCAACGAGGTAAGCACTTCTAAAATTGTAAATGGTATGATAGGTTAAGTACAATACCTATTTGGAAAGATGCATACAAAAAATATTCAAACATGTTTTTCTTCAAACATCATTAAAGTAAATCCTTATGTGACGCTTGACAGGCTTTAACAAGTCATTTTTATGTTCCTTGATTCTATGTGAACATGACTGTTCGTCCATTTCCGAAGTAAATCGGTTACAATCGTGTATACTTTGCATTGACAAGGATTAGAAAGGCGGAGTAGAAATGCATTTTAGGCAACCCAATATACACTAACATCGTATTGTGTATTGTATGTAATTAAATGTCAAATTTTAAAATTATTTTTTATATTACTATTTTAAAAATTTCGATGTTTGAAGAAAAAATAGCATGTTTTATTCGGAGTAAAAAACTTTTTTGTATCCGCGGGACTCGCAGAGCATGTCCCGCAAACCTACATGCTCGCCACAAAAAGTAATAAAACAAAATACTATTTTACATCATTCCTTTTAAGTAGTAGATAGTGTTTCTAACTTTCATGTAGGACCGTAAAAGAGTGAAAAATGTAGGTTTCATGATCGCCAAAAAAAGTACTTCTTTTACTCCTAATAAAAGATCAGAGGTGGAAGTCTGTAAGCTATACGATTATTTTCGTACAACGAAAATATCGTATTGTTGAATATGTTGCTATTGTGACGGATTTTATCTTTTTTCAATAAATACAAAACTTGCATAAGGAAGAGATATAGAAAATCTGTTTTTCTACTCCCTACCAAATATAGGTCACTTAATGATATGACAAGCTGAAGCATTATGTGCCACTTAACGCACACCCGTGCGTTATGAAAATCAGTTTGGCCAACTGAAAAAATGTCCCCAAGTTCATGATGTCATTATTCATTAAATATCAAAATATCACAATAATTTAAAATATTAATGTAAAAAATTTTAATTTACCTAATTTTTGAAAACTATAAATTCAAGTGATTGAAATTAAATTCGTATTTAAAACAGCTTTATGATCATAGACTATCTAAACGTCAATGGATTTCGTAGTAAAACGAACGCAGCTTTTAACATAGCCATCTGTCATATTATTTAAATTCAAATGCTACTTTGTTTTTAAGCAAACCAATTTCGTGAATAATTGTTATAACTATAATCTTTATTATTTGTTGATTACATATAAATACATAGGTAAGTCAGCATTAAAACTTATCATATAAATAAATACATACAAATTTGTAAAAATTTAGAAGAAATTACGATTAAAATGGATAGTTCGGATTCTGAAGAAGATACATGTACACCCCCAGATATCCGGAAAGTAGCAGAGGCTACAAGTAATGAATTGTTGCCAGATAAATCCCGTTTTAAGTATGAACATACTTATAAAAAATTTATGCAATGGACGATTGAAAATAAAATTAAGGTCGTGTCGGAGAATGTCATGCTTGCATATATGCAAAAACTTTCTCAAACGTTTAAACCCAGTACCTTATGGGTAAAATACTCGATGCTAAGATCAACACTATTAATAAAAAACGATGTTGACATTTCAAAATTTTTAAAATTAAAATCATTTTTAAAATCAAAATCATCAGGATATAAAACTAAAAATTCAAAAATTCTAACTAAAGAACAAATAAAGCAATTTTTGGATAAAGCTCCGGACAATAAGTATTTATTCACAAAGGTAAGTTCAAGCATGGCGTTTTCATTCTTCTTTTAAATGCAATTTCCTTAAATTTGTAGGTAGTTTTAATCTTCGGAATATCTGGTGGATGTAGAAGGCAGGAACTAAAAAAATTGGAAATTAATAATATTCGTGATTTAGGGAATGAGTTATTGGTTAAATTAATTGATACAAAAACAAAAGTAGATCGAAACTTTATAATTTCGGGCAATTTTTATGAAATTTGTAAAAAATACATTAATCTTCGCCACAATAGACCCGAATTCTTGCTAAATTATCAAAACGGAAAATGTTTTAATCAAGTCGTAGGCATAAACAAAATTGGGAATCAACCAAAAGAAATTGCCAAATTTTTGGAATTACCTGATTACGATTTATACACAGGTCATTCTTTTCGTCGGTCAGGAGCTTCCATTTTAGCCGATGCTGGCGGAGACACTCTGACCGTAAAAAACTTTGGTGGATGGAAGTCGACGACAGTTATGGAGACATATGTTGAGCAATCACTAAGCAAGAAACAAAATATTGGAAAAACCATCCACAATTCGATTCAACATTGTTTGGAAGAACCTTCAACATCGGCTGAATGTCATTCATATCCAGAACCACAAGGCTCGAGCACAATTAATAAAGAAACTACTTTTAATTTAAACTTAGTTCCATCGCAGACCATCCAAAGTAGTTCCAATACCGTAGAAAGAGACAGTAGTATTGAAGAATTAGAAAAGACAAATATTTATAAAAATTGTAATTTTTACAACTGTACATTTGTTAAAAAATAAGTTTGTAAAATTAAAGGTTATGTTGATAATTAATGTGAAAGCGTAATTAATATTTAAAAAATGTATTACATACTACATATCTGCATATTTATTTGTAATAACTCCACGATTCTCGCCACGATTTCACATAAAACATATTTCAATAAAAACATCGATGAAATTAACAAAATCATTCAACGTTAGACGTCATTTTATCTGTCAAAGTCAAAAATAACAACTACCAACCTAACGACCCGCGTTATCCCTAATCTTTTACTTACGTTTTCTGTTCATGTAATTACAATCTAAAATAATTATTATTTTGGTCGTAGAAAAAGCATACTGTAAAACGTGTGTGGATATGGATTCAATATCGCCCTCGGACGCTTGGAGCACTCGCCCTACGGCTCGTGCTCCAAACCGCGCCCTGCGTGCGATATTTGGATCATATCCACACGTGTATTACAATATACTATTTTTAATGTTGTTCTTACATGTAAAATTTGGCCACACTTGTCGATTGTCGACCCAGTATAGGCTTATTTTTGCTGTAGCGACAGCATTATAAAATAAATCGCGAATGCGAATATACAGGGTGTCCCAAAATTCGACCGACAACGATTAACTGGAGATAGTAGATCTAAAAATAAGTTAAAATGACCCTATTTATCTATATACAAAAATTAACCCCTGGGCAGTTATAAGCTTCCAAAGTAGATTTTTTTAAATAGAATTTTTTTTAATCCAGCCAAAGCAGTAAAGATTTTTTAACGAAATTTTGTATACGTGCTTTTGAATACTGGATGCTCAATTAGTAAAACTTTGACTAGTCCTCGATTTTTTAAAATAGTGTTGGATGGAAAAAGAAAGCATAAAACAGTCAACAACTTTTTAGGTATTTAAAAATTTCATTTAAAACTTATTTGCTTTTGCGGAAAAATTCAAGTTTTTTTCTCCTTATGAATTTTGGGTAGGTTGGGACTTGGGACACCCTGTATGGTTCAAGACAACACATTTCAATATCACTTCCGGTAATACCGACATCAACTTTATTTTTTTAAATGTAACACCTAATTTTTTTGTTCATAATTTAAGACTATTTTAGAAAAGCAGTATGTTTGTGATACCTTTTTTATTTTTTTTGAAATTTTGAAAAATCCCGAGTACTAAAAATATGAAAAACCGGCTCAAGTAAATTGATTACACCCTACATATGAGATACCAAAATAATCGTATTAAAATCTTCCTTTTGAAAAACCAAGTGACCCGCCATCTTTCCATTAACAAAAAGAGTTATTTGTAAAAACGTTACTCAAAAAAGTTCATAAATTAATAACTCAAAAACTGCTTAAATAATTTTACAAAATACAATTTTCCTTAGGTATTTGTATTATTTGGAATGAGTTTTGGTAGTTTCTATCAACTTTTTCTTTTTCAAAATTTCAAAAAAAGTTAAAAAATTTATCACAAACATAATCTTTTTATAAAATAATTTCATATTTTGAAAAAAAAATTGGTGTTACATTTAAAAAAATAAAGTTGATATCACTTCAGGTAAAACCAGAAGTCATATTGAAAAAATATTTAGTGCCTACATTGTGTTTTCTTGAATCATACAACATAGTCAAATTTCAAATTTTTGTTTTCATAAATAAAGAAGTTATTAAAGGTGACCCGTGTTTCGTTTCCATCCTGTATACAGGGTGTTCGTTTTATTAGTGATACGGCACCTAATTTTTGTTTTTTAAATGCAACAACCTGTATATTTTTATAAGTTATTAATAACTTTTTATAAATATTAAAGAGTTCTAACAAAAGCCAATCCTTTTATTAAGTTTAAGTAAAATAAATTTAAAATTTATACTTTTGTTTAAACAATTTTTTAAATTCAATAAACTAACCTAACCTATTTGTTTTTAAATTAAAAACAAAGTTTAAAGAAAAGTATACTTAAAAGTGAATTAATTTTAATTTATGTTACTTAAACTTAGAAAAAGAATATAATAACTTATCTTTATTGCCGAACTTAACATTAAAGAATTGCTTGTAACTCAAGAACAACGAATTTTATAAAAAAATGATTTCTACAAAAGTTTACTCAAATTAAATGTAGAATCCAAAAATATAAAAATATACAGGGTGTTGCATTTAAAAAACGAAAGTTAGGTGTAGTATCACTAATAAAACGAACACCCTATATATTAAAAATATGTTTAAATGGTAGCTTGCTTAAATTGAATACACTTTTGTTAATTTTTTTTTTATATTCAATATGGTTCAGAAAAGATTTTCAACAACCAAAGTACACCCCCTCCCCTAAATTGTAGGCCGGAGGTAAACATTTTTCCCGGGGCGATAAAAGGTGTCAGTCCCCCCCTGTAAAACAATATACTATTAACTTACCTAAGCAGTAAAACGGACTTTAAAAGATACAAAATGGGTAATATTTAACAAAAAGTTGTGAAAATACCATTGGTCAGCCTAAAGTTTTTAATTAAATTATTTATGTAAATATTTTTTATTTTGATTTTAAAAATTTTATATTAAAATAAAACCACTTAAAACTTTTTTATTTGTAAAACTTTTAATTACAGTTTTAGAAACACAAGTATTTTTTAAATTTATTTATACACACACCTTACTTGATTTGGAATTATTTTTTAATAAATTTTCATTAAACTGAATTAATACTAGTTCATATGTTACAATGGCGCCTGCAATCTGAAAATGAAAAAAATAATGCTTCACGAATGTGGAATAGAGGTAGGTAATAATAGAAGTAGAGGTAATTCCCTGCCTGAACATTCTACATTCAAGGTAGGTGCATAAATATTTGATACAATTAATAATTATTAGGTAAGTAATTACTTACATTTAGAATCATTCCACGTGTGACATTAAAATAATTTCGCCCCGTAAGTGCAACTGAATCAAAACTAATTTGTAATAAAAATCTTCGGATCTAAAAAACGTAATTTTAGAATTTTTATGCTTCAACTGGTTACTTGTACTTCTTCATTGTAAACTTCAGAAGAAACCGAATTCAATATTATAGCAGGGCGTTTACTTTCTTCATTCACCCAAGAAGCACAAAGTGCTACATAAACAGTCCTGAAAATTAAAAACCCAAACGAGAAATAAAAGTATAGTTTATCCAAATCATTTTTAAGCAACCTAAAACGTTTTTACAAAAAATATAAACCATATTATGTCTTAAATTGTTTGTTTCAGACCTTAAGCTATTAAAAAGTAGTATTAAAATAAAGAAAAGGTTGTTGGTAAATGACATAAGTATGATATAAGACATTCCATCGTCTAGTGATCTGCATAATTTACACAATTGAGTGAAATCTTCACGTATGATTTTCCATGTTGATGGTTGTATATCCTACAAAATAATCATTTTGAAGTAAAAAAATTGTGATTTCCGAATATTAAAGTTTTCATCCAAAATATATTTCATTTATTTTTTTATTACTAATGGCCGATATTATCAAAAATGTTAAGGGTCATTTAATTTTAAATGTGGTTTAATTTGACATATACAGGGTGTACAAAAAGTTCGGCAACGCCCGTTTATTTTTGAAAGGAAGCATTTTTGAGAAATATGTTTCAAATAAAAGTTGTACGATTCTTAATGACGCACTATCTGGACATATTGCCCATGACCTTGAACACCAAGATCAAGGTCAGGCGATATTTAAATAGGGGTAGCTTTGCTTAGCAGCATGTAGCAAAGTGGCAGCGTAAACGACATGTTGCTAAGCAAAGTATTCCGCTCGACGATTTTGTCGTCCGCGACGGAAAATTTCCGTCGCTAGCAAAACACCTTTTCAGAGGTTTACGAAAATTTTTTTTTTATTTTTCGAAAGTAAATAGTTTGAAAGTTACAAGGGTTTAAATTTTCTATACATAAAGTTCGGGAAAGCTGATAAATTTTGGAAATTAAGCATTTTTCAGAAAAATGTTTCAAGTAAAAGTTGTACGTTTCTTAGTGACGCACTTTTCAGAAATATTGCTATGACCTTGAACAGGAAGTTGAAGACAGTAACCACTTTACTTTTTTAAAATAGCAACCACCGATTTTTGTTGCGTATTATTAAAGCTTGCTTTGAGAGGTTTATGGGGCATAGTTTTTTATTTTACTAAAGTAAATAGTTTTGAAGTTACAAGAGTTTAAAGTTTTAATAGGTAAGTTCAAAAATAAACGGGCGTTGCTGACCTATACACCCTGTATAATATTTTCATGCAATTTGAATAGAGTTTAAATGGCGTTTAGCTACAAAATAGGCTACATATGTCAAATTAAATCTCATTTAAAATTAGATGACCGTTAAACGTGTTTGATAATAATACTGGGGGTAAAGAATATTACATTTATTCTTTATTCTACAAATTTTCATTTACAAGTATAAGGGTAGTCGTTAAGTTTGAATGGTAAAAACTTACGTTTTGGTTTACAATTGAATACAACTTATTTGTCACAAGCTCAAATCTTAATGCCAAAGCGGAACTCATTATCATTATGAAGACATCTACGTAGCTCCAAATTAATGCTGTTAAGAGGTCTACAAGCTAAAATTTCCTTTTTTAGAGGTAATTTGGGTAGTATTTATAAAGTGGTAAATAATTTATTTTAAAGAATTACCTGTAATAATAACGCAGTGAATATTGAGTAGTCCAATACACCGAATACATAAGGAAAAGTAATTTCCTTGTAAAAATACTCTTCAGTAGTTTGATTTAATGGTTTGCACTTAGTTGATAATATAGCGTTACTGGTTTGGTCTGCGATGTATTGACCTAAAAAGGAGATTTTTAAGACCTCCGTTCAGGAGTACAAATTTGAATTATTTATACCTATAGAAATACCCATAATTACTATCATAATAATCTTAATTCTTAGAGAGAATTTATCTTTCCACTCATAATTTTTCATTCTTTCCTCAATTCTTTGCCATTCTAATATTATTTTTGGCCATTTTCTAGCTAAATGAAGAAAAGATAGTGTGTTTCCAAGTTTGCATAAGTGAAAAATTAATGTACCTGTAAGTAATAACATAAAAATATGGGAATTTCGAACATCAGTGTTAATAAATTTTATACATTGTCATTTTGGTCCAGATGAAAAATTATACGGACATTTTATAAACTCACAACGTTATATTTCTTATTTCAAATTCTTTTTGGATATATTAAAAAATCAAAAGGAAATTTTACTAATTCACTTGTTATATTTTTTCGGGCAATGTTAAATAAGAATAAGTTTTTCATGTAAGTATATAATTTTTATTTATTGTAACTACGTTAATCTCGTGTAACTCGATCCGGATTGGATTTAATAGCGATTGACTCGGTCCCCCATTTTCTAAAATAAACATGTCGGATTAGATTCATCAATCCAACGTGTTTATTTCGAAAAAATACGGATCGAATCAATCGCTATTTAATTCGCATCGAGTTAAGCGAGATAAATGTGTAGAGCTTTTAGGTCTAGGATTGTCGGCAGTCGGTCAGTGGGGTGTTCCTCAACGTTTTTCTCAACTTTTCAATATTTCAAAGGTAAGTTTAAAATTCGATTTAATTAGATAGCCTGTTAAATATTGGATAATGGACCAGCAACAATTGTTAAGACAGAAAAACACTACATTCTTGTACAATTAAGTAAATTAAAAGCTTGAAAACTTAGCGTAATTTTAAGGTTAACCTCGACTATAACGATGTTGGTAATGTGGAAACACAAAAATTTTCCCCATTACCCTCAAGTATCAACTAAATTTGTTGTGCCTACATTTACTTTGGGTCGGGTTTAGATGCTAAGGAAGATATATAATTGAAGAATTAGGATAGGATCCTAATTCTATGATGAAAGCGATAGTTTCCGTCAGAGAAAAGAAGATAGGTTTATAGTTAGCTTACATCAACTAGACGACTTTACAAAGATTTTATAAAATACCTAAGGAGTAAACTAACCTAACCTAAAAGGCAGGAGGAAATCTTATTTACCTGCCGAATTAGAAACAGAACTTGTTATTATTTAATAGAAATGGATGATCATTTCTATAGTTTAAGAAGGGATGGTGTTTAAAGACCCTATACCAGTTAGATGTTCACGACAATATTTCACATCCATTTTTAAATGAAGATCTTGGTTTGACTTATTTATAAGGCCTCATTGTAAAAAACTCACTATCCAGAAACCAATTGGAACCTCATTTTCAAGAGCGAATAGATTTAATAATGAAGCAGTTTTTTGATGTTACAAGCTGAATACGATAAACATCCTTACACTGCTGATTAAGTATTTAATTTCGACGAGACGCTTAACTGGGGTAAAAAGCAAGATACAATATGTTGTTCGATAAGAAGGGAAAAGTTAAGTTGGTGTGATGACGTCTGCAGAACGAGGTTCGTAAAGTTACGGTAGTGAGTGCAGGAGGAATTTGTGCCACCTATGATGATATTCTTCAGGAAAAACATGTATTATTTGTTATGAGAGGGGCACCATCAGGATCAATTGACAGATGCCATGTGTCTGGATTGATTCAGACTGAACTATTTTAAGTGTGGAGTGGTTTAACCACTTTCTCCAAAAGACCAGTGCTGGAAAACCCTGAAAATTTTCGAAGGGTTCGGTTCCATTAAAAAAATTAAAGGGTTCGGTTCCGGGTTAGGTTCCAAAAAAAAGTTTGGAACCGGGGTTCCATGGTTCGGTTCCGGTTCCGAAATAAAATTGGAACCCCGGTTCCGGAGTTCGGTTCCACAAAATAACGGTTCCAGATTTTAATATAGGTGTTTATGTTCTTAACTTCCAAGCTTATAAATTATAAACAATCTAACTTATTCTATATGGTATTGGTTTTGAGTTGAGACTGATACGTACCCGCAAATCATACCCCATAAGAAAAATAAAAACATCAGGTATCTGGTCGCACAATAAAAAGAAAACGCGCACGTGCGAGCTGCATCAAAATAAAATTTTAGACCGAAAATAAAGTGGTCGACAGTCGATATGATATAACAATTGGAACCCCAAATCCCAATATTTTTTAAAAGGTTCCAGTTTAGGTTCCGAAAATTTTAGATTAAGGGTTAGGGTTCCGGTTTTCAATTTTTGACGGGGTTCCAGGGTTCGGTCCCAGTTCGGTTTTCCAGCACTGCAAAAGACACATCCAAGTGAAGAGTCTCCAGTCTAGTTAATTCTTGATGGACACAATACTCAATAAGAAATCTTGAAATTATTCATCTTGCTCTTAAGAATCACGTTACAATCGTCAGAATTTCCCCACATACATATAGGACCATTGAAAACTCATTTCAGCGAATATGTTTGCCGATTTTTGCGATACAATGATCAACCTGATCGATGAATTTTTCGGTAGGCCTTACAGGAATCTACCCTTATGACCGCACGTTTTTCCAGGATGTTGACTTCCTCTCTTCAGATTTTGATATGTGTATACCTCAGATCAACAATGTTTCTTCTTTCCCTGTTCAATCAGTGATCTCTATTAGTCCTCAAGTCAATGATTTTCATAGCCTTTCTGTGCTTGCTCAATATTCTGGATTATCATACCCTTTCCGACCCAGTGATATTAAGTGAGAGAAGGTGGACCTTCAAATTTGACTGCTCCCATTGTTTCACGCAAGGACAAAATCCCAGTACCATAGGACGAGTCAACATCTTCTGGAGAATCAGTTAAGGTTTTGGTTCAACCACACCAGAGGAAGGCGACGCTCTTTTCTGTACTTTTGATAATAGCGGATATAATAAACTTTTCTAAAGAACAAATGGCTTGGTGAAACTGAATGAAACCGATGTTTTTTTCAAAATACGGTCGACTGAAGATTTTGAAACATCACTCTGAGCGGATACTATCGACGGATTTTCTTCAACCATAAATAAAACATCGAGAACAGAATTGGGGCTAATACTTTTATTGGCGAATACTTTTTAATGGACAATAAATACACTGCCCGAATTTTGAAAACGGTTCATCAATTTTCTCATTGCTTCAATTCTGGGTTGCCTGGCGTATGAATAACGTGCTTTATAAATTCTGGTAGCCAGAAGGGGATTTCTTTCAGCTTCACCAAGCGCATACACCGAAATTCAACAAAATATAAGGGTTTTCTTGTTGTTAAATTTTCAAAGCATATTGAGACTTAGAAAACCAAACTTAATAATTGCGAATTTCAACTTTAGTTTTGAAAAAACAACAAAAACTAATATTGTAATAAAACAGCATTATTAAAAATTCAAAATAGAGAAACACGCAAACAAATAGTAAGCAAATTAAAAAAAAATCCACGACAAAAAACAAAACTCATTCCACTGTTTGGATATTAATATTTCCTAAACCATTGAGATGCGACCATACAAACATATTAATAGAAAGCTTGTAAAAAATGGCATAGATTGATGTTTAAATATACAATGTGTTCCATTTGAAAATTTCGTTTAATTGGTCAATTTGCGTTTTATGTGGCACCCAGATAAAATTTAAATTCAACAAAATAGTCAGTTGTTTTAGAGTAGTGATTTTTCAAAAATGGATCTGTTTTTCGCTTAAATGACGAATCTCAGCAAAACGAGTGAAGATAGACACATAATAAGTTACACAAAGTATCATTATTTTTTGATAAGGAATCCAAATATGTCATAATATGCTGGATATTCCATTAAAAAAAACGTGACTTTGATCCGCCATCATGGGATGGACACCTGTTAATTATTGAAATACTTTTAGAGTGTGCATCTAAAAGTATTGTATATTCTATCGAAAACCACATGTCGATATCTTTTTTCATATTTGAGAAATGTTACTTCTTCGCAGCATTGGGACACCCTGTATATTATTTTAATTATTTTATGGTAAAACTAAACACAGTTATCAGTTATTGTTATTAATTTGTTGATTGATTTTTATACAGATTTTTGAAAGGTTTCATGATTTAACAAAAATTATATTAACCCATTAGTGCATAGCGTCCGTTTAAACGTACCATACAGGGTGTTTAATTGAAAACTTCAAATATCGTTTATTTCATAACCAAAATTATTTTCAAAAAATTTACCGAACACGCCGATTTTTGTTTTGAGGGGTACGCATTATAAGACCGATTTGAGCACTCCCACATCACTCCTAAGATCCGCTTAAGAGCGGGGGGGCGTTAGGCCCCTAATTTTTTAAATGGCAACAGGGGTTGAGTAATATCAGTGATTTTAATTAGAATTCAACGGTATAAATTAAATTAAAATTGATCGATTCGTTTTAAAGAAAAAAAATAAAAACTCATTGCAATAAATAAATTTAAAAAATGTTAAATTAACCCAAAAAATCTTTTTTAGCAAATTATTAAATACTGAATAAAAAATTGAAGGTAAGATGTCCCGTTTGGTTCTCATGATTAATTTAATTTAAAATTTAAACACCAAAGGAACAATAAATAAATTTCGTGAAACGGGTGCAGTAGGAAATAAAAAAAGAACTGGCGGCCCCCCAAATGAAGTCGAAACGTTGATTATAGTAGGCGAAACATCTCTAAATCCGCAAACTTCCATAAGAAACTTATCTACATTACCAGGATTTCAAAGTACCAAGGTTTGGAGAATTTAAAAAAAATTAAAATATTGCCCGTATAAATTTCATCAAGAAATAAGTGAAGATGATTTTGATCGCCGAACAGAGTTTTGTGAAGTTATGTCTAATAGACTATCAAATACTCCAAACCAATTACAAAACATCTGCTTTAGTGATGAAGCAACATTTAATTTGAGGGGTGAAGTTAATAACATAACTGTCGTTATTGGAGTACAGAAAATCCACATTGGATCCGAGAAGAGCACTGTCAGTATCCAGAAAAAATAAATGTTTGGCTTGGCATTTATGGGGATCATATTATAGGCCCAATATTTATTGATGGCAACTTAACAGGCGAAAAATACTTAGATATGCTGGACGAAAAGTTGATAATTTTTCAACAGGATGGTGCTCCGCCACATTATACGTTACCAGTTCGTCAATATTTAAACAGAACCTTTCCTAGTTGGATTGGCCGTAGAGGTACTATTGAATGGCCAGCACGCTCACCTGACCTCACACCGCTGGATTTTTTTTCGTTTGGGGCTATTTAAAAAAGAAGGTCTTCCAGAACCAACCTGATACTTTAGCAGACCTTGGTCAAAGGATCATAAACGAATGTGAAAATATTACACCAGTAATGCGACAAAATGTTCGCGCAGAGTTTGAAGACCGTCTCTACTTCTGCTTGGAAAATTCTGGAAAATTCTGGAAAACATTTCGAACATTTACTTTTATTGTCTATTTAAAAATAAAATTATTTTATAACTAAAAAAAAATTATTGCAAACTTTAAATTTGAGTATTACAATAGGTTTTTCTTTTTTTTTCTTTAAAACGAATCGATCAATTTTAATTTAATTTATACCGTTGAATTCTAATTAAAAGCAGCTTTCAAATGATATATTACTCATCCCCTGTTGCCATTTAAGAAATTAGGGGGTTAACGCCCCCCGCTTAAGGGAGTGACGTGAGAGTGCTTAAATCGGTCTTATAATGCGTCCCCTCAAAACAAAAATCGGCGTGTTCGATTAATTTTTTGAAAAAAAATTTGGTTATGTAATAAACGACATTTGAAGTTTTCAATGAAATACCCTGTATAGTGATCTTTCAGAAGATCATCTAAAGTTTTAAAATCTACTGCAAAATTCGGCAGCATATTATATTTACACATTTTTTTAACTTTAAAACTAAAAAAACGCAGAAAAAACATGCTTATATAATAAAGAATATATTTTCTTTTGGATAAGAAAATGTTTATATTAAACTTCGTGGGTTAAAAGAGTAATAACAGAGTTTCCATATTTGCACCACTACCTCTAATCTATGTTTTTATTTCTGCTTAGTGAATTGTTTTAAATTACATTTCTATGTTTTTTTGGCAAATTTTATTTTTTTTTATGAATTTAGATATTCACGAGTATTTTTTTCTTTCGAACAAGGAATCAGAATTCTAATAAAATTATAAATGTACTTACTTATAATATAAATGTTGCTTCCAGATTTAGCCATTCTTATACAAAGCATTAAAATAATAAAGAGCGTTGCTAAGCATGTAATTAAACAATATATGCTCCTCCATGATTTCCATGTAAATACTAATTTCGTAGGACTGTCAGAACCTACACCTCGTACAGGAAATTGACCCAAAAGTTGTCCAAAAATCAATACATTTTTCAATGATTTGTGCAATGAATTACTATTGACTTTGATGTTAGAGACTTTACGTTGATCGCAAATATCAGCTACTTTGGTTGAATGCATGGCTTGTATTAAAAAGATTTCCAGTGACGCGGCATGCGGCTTTTATAAATATTACAGTAATAATTTATGGCTAAACAATAATGTTCCAATGATATTAACACATTGAGCGTTTTTGTTATCAATCAACCAGCCCTTTACACTCGAACATTAAGCTCTTCAAGTTGTTTTTTAAACCATCACTTATACTGTTATATATGTAAACTAAATATTAAACCTTTTTTCCTTATAAAACAAAAGCATATATAATCGCCCTTCAATTGTTGACTTAATAGGAACAAAAAAATAATTTCTAATACTTGCACGCAAATACTAGTGTAAAATTGATCAGGTGCCGTTGTGTTTACCTTAAGTGGATAGTTTTTTATTTTAAAAACAATGGGACTGTTTATTTTAATATTTAATGTAACAATGTTTTTAAATTACATTTTATTTTTCTAATGAATAACAAACTGAATAAATATTAATTCGTAGCTTACTATTGCTCCTGCAATCTGAAAATTCAATTGTCAATAATTATACTTACCCTGTTCGTATTTACTTATACTTACACTTAAAATTAATGACTTTTTTATTTTAAAAAATCGTTTTCCCGTGAAATAGCTAGGGTCCATTTTTATTTGTATCAACAATCGATCAATCTAAAATTTTTATTAAAATAACAATTTTAAAAGGGCCCATTAAAGTAAAAATTAAGAATTTTGTTTGCATTTTCCTAACACATATGAATTTTTCTCATCATAATTAAAACTATAAGCATTCTTAGATACCTATTCTGTAACCACACGAATCGAAAGTCGCATGCGAAATAAGAGTGGGAAAATGCGAATGATAAAGTTTAAGATAAAGACAGAACACAATTCTCTCGGTCGAAAAAGTTACAGAATAGTTATCTTAGAATTTATTTTTTTCTTAAATGTCCTCGAAATTATAAGTTTTTATTTAAGAGTGATTTCCTAAATGCTTTATACAGGGTGTCCCACTTTTTTTCCAGCAAATTTTTTTTACATAGTAAATAAAATTTTCCTATGTTTTTTGGACTACTTCAAAAGTTACAGCAATTTTAAAATTTCAAAAATTTTATGATTTTTTTTCTAAAATAAATTTTTGCTGGAATAAAAGTGGGACAGCCTGTATAGTGGTTTACGGGAGCAAGCATATACGCAAGTACAAAAACATTTGTATACATTTTTTTGTAGAATATTTTAAAGCCATTCCACTATATGCTATCGTATGAAAATAACCTTTAGGTACTTTTAAGTACCTTAACTTTGAACCCCTTTAATTAAGTCAGCGCAAAGTTGCAAAAGCTAGATACGATAGATGGTAGCCTAAATAATTTAGTTTATAAATGAGAAAGAAACTGGAAAATTTAACTGAGGAAACTTGAAATCTCGTTGACGATTTTTCACAAGCTTTCCTCATAAGCTCGCGCGCCCTCTAGCGCATTATCAGTTATGTGTTGATAATTTACTTCCCTCCTTTATCAGTTTTTGATTATATATTTTTGATCTTTGAAAAACATTATATAAAAACTTACTTCCTCGTTGTAAACTTCAGAAGGCAATTCATTAAGGGCATTAGCAGGTTCCGTACTTTCGACATAAATATCCGCTGTAAATATGGAAACAGCCATTGTCCGAAGAATTAAAAATCCAAAAGAGTACGCAAAATATAGTCTTTCTATTACACTTGTTCCGGAAGGTCTAAAAAAGTTAATTTGTTGGTAAGTATTGTCGACTATATTCAATAGTCACCTAACGGAGTAACGAAGAAAGCGAAATTAAATGATAAATAATGATAATGACTTCGCATGATTCTCAGAGCTGATTGGTCGAAGGTAAAAATGTGCACAGAAAAATTATATTTTAGCACCAAACTTCATCGTTTACATGACTATATTGTAAAGTTTGGCATAAAATTTAGTAATATTTGTATGAGTTTGAAAAAAAAATAATGCCTATTTTTTAAATATCGGGAAATCCTGGTAAAAAGCAAACTTTAGGGCTTTTAATACCACTACAAATCAAATGAAAATGTAATTATACTTTTAAGCTTTGAAAAGGTTTTGTGTGAAAATTAAAATTTTCCGTAATTTTTGTGATGTAAAAAGTAGCAAACACAATAAGGTCGACTGGTTTTTAGGTTTGAATATAGCAATTATCAATTTTAGTAAAACTTACTCTAAACTGTGCAAAAGTTGTACCAAAATTATAAATAAATTATTAGCAAATGATAATAATATTATATTAGACAGAGCTTCATCAAGGAGTTTTGTTAACAAATTTAGCCTATTATAATGCTCTCTTATTTCCATCCAAATATAAATATCTGAAACCTAAAAATTACACCAATAGAAAACATGAAATAATATATAAAAAGAACTTGCACCTTTCTATTAGCAGCATCAAAAATTCTTTCTTTGACCTGCCTAAATCTATCAGCAACAAGTGCACTTATGATAATGATAAATAAATCCATATAATTCCAGCTGAACGTGTTAAAGATGTTAACTATCTGAAAATGTACACATTCTTATAAAAGGTTTAATTTTAAAATTCTAAAAAAGTACCTCAAGTGTCATACCCAAGCAGAAAGAATATGGCAAATACATAAATACGTGAGCAAAGTTTGCCTTAAAGTATCTATTAACATCTTGAAGCGACTTGTAATTTTTAGAACCTTGACTAATTGCGAACGAAATATAAAACGCATGTTCAACTAAAAATATTAAAAATTAATTATCATTCAATCCAAAACTGTCCTTGGTCAGGATTCGAACCTCTGAGGTGGAAGTATTTTCAACAAATACAAAACGTGCATAAGGAAGAGAGATGGAAAATCTGTCACCAAGCAACTTAGTGAATAAACAAATTTTTCGTTGTAAGAAAACTATCGTATAGCTTACAGACTTCCACTTCAGTGGGACCTCCAAATCTCATGGTTGGTATGATAACCGCTACATTACCTAGGACCCATTTTGGAAAATGTTCAATTATATGGTTATTATCATCATCCACCATCCACCAGTCACACAATTAAACACTGACCAACAACTATTCGTATCTTTCAGACAATAGAATGTTAATACAGGAATTTATCAAAGTAAGTAACTAACCTGAAATATTTTTTAATGGGATCTTACTTTGAGAAAGTTGCTTATTTGATGAAGATAGCAACAAAAAATAATTTTAATACTTCTGTCAAAAAATACACGTTTTACAGAAGAAACAACATAAGAGCCAAAAACCAACAGACTTTCATATTTTCGTTGATGGGTTTGTATCCTTGATGGATGAAGTCAATGAGATTGCAATGCAAACCATTGTTTTTTTATTATCATAATACCATATAACATATAATAACAGAAAGTTACAGTTTAATTCAAATAAAAGTTTGGTCATATAAAAAAGCCAACTGCAAAATTCCAGTTGAAATAAGAAAACACATTGATGCGTTCTAGTTGCCGATTGTAACTTATGTAAAAATTTAATTTATAAAAAAAATTGTGTTTTCCTTTTTTACACGATTTTAAAGAAGAAAAAAATTATGGCCATTTACTTCTTATTTCATTATTATTCATAAATAATTAAATGATACGTCCAATTAATATTATAAACAGTGCTGGGAATTTGGCTTTTTGTCCAAAAAAGCCAAATTCCCAGCACTGTTTTTTATTCATAAATATGTGTAAATGACTTACCAGCAGCAGCACCAACAACTATAGCTGTTATAATTTGCACTTTTCTTTTAATGTTGTCAGATATTCCATAACCAGTTCTCATTATATCATCAATTTCCTTCCACCGGTTCATAAGATTATGCCAATTTTTCGCCAATTTAATAAAAAAACAAGCAGTGAGCAAGGAGCAAGTATAAAATAGCAATGTTACTAAAATATAATCCTATATTTTAAGAAAAAAATCTTTGACGAAATTACAATATTTTAGAAATATTTATCTTTTTAAATCAAAGATACATACCTGCATTATTAAAGCTAATTCCACTAGATGAAATCATAGCCAAAAAAAATGATGTATTAATAATAATTAACACCACATAAATAGTGCTATAAATAAATCTTAACGAGCACCACCTTAATTTCATTTCTTGATTTCTAACACCACTTAGAGGCATTAAGGCAAAATATTGGGCCAATATTATAGGCGAGGCCAAAATTTTTCGTGTTGTTAACATTTTGTACTCCAAATACGCTTTCAAATTTTTGTGTGGTAATAAAGGGTTTAGGTGTGTTATGTTTTATTGTTTACAGAATGTGAGTATGTACTTGCTTTTTGTAATGTTTACCTAAGCCGGAAAACATGTAACGATCGATTTTAATATAGTTGTATGGACTTAATATTTTATAACGTGATCAAGATTATGTCAACATATGTCACCATTGCATTTTTAATAATATGTTTGGGCAATAAATAAAATTTTACGATATTATCTAAAAAATTTAATTAACATTTTTTATAATGAGTTCACCCAGAAATCGAGTCTCTTGTGTTTTACTTTTGTTTGAAATATATTATACCGAAATTTCTTCAAACGCCAGTAAAACATCGCATCTATGAAAATTTTGGTCGTTTGAAAAAAAAATATGGGCTTATATTAACCGCTGTTCACTAAACCTTAAAGGTATGCTTTTAACCTTAAATACTATTTTCTTTAGTATTGAGTTTTGTATTCGGTTTATTCTGCAGTTTTGCTAAATATAGTTTTTTTTTTAATTGGGGAACAACTAACTATTCCACGCCTTTTCCAATTGTAGGTAACGTAGAAAGCAATTGTATTTCAGATAAATCAATTTAATTTCATAAAGGAGCAACTGTTAAAAAATGACCAAGCCAGGGTTTTTTGGCGGCAGAAGTCATCAAAAATGTGCTTTGGTAATTTTACATTACACCAGTAATATTACCCTTCGGTCCTTATTCATCAATGTTAAACCCAATTGAAATAATCTGTCCTAAAATTAAAGCATTTACCTTGACTGAAAAATTATGATTCTTTCTGAAATACATTTGATTATTCCTGAAATACAAATATTACTTTCTGAAATAAATTTGACGGATTTTGATTTTCAAATGATGCTTTAATTGATTCAATTGATGATTCTGAAATACAATTAATACTTTCTGAAATTAAATTGGTTTTTCTGAAATAGAATTAATGCTTTCTGAAATACAATTCACGTTTCTGAATTACAATCGATGATTTCTGAAATTGAATTGATCTTTTCTGATATACTGGAAAAGGTGTAATAGGTACTATTTTTAAATATCATCATTTTCTTAGACAAATAAGAATATTGTATTTGGCCCAGTGTCTTGGATAATGAATCATTTATTGGTGGAATAATATTAAGTACAAATTAATAATAAAATTATCCTTGTAGGTATAGTTACTTCTGATATACAGCGTGTCCCAAAATTCAGTTTACAGGCCATTGGCATTCCGATTTTTCTTAAAATATTATTGGCTTTTACCATCCCTAAGAAGCCATCATCAACTTTTTTCAAATAGTATAGCGCCTATACGAGGCAATGGGCGCTAGTCACCAGTGCGCGGAAAGCTCCAAGCTAAAATCGGATCGCGGCGACTTTACAAAATAATTGTGAAGACATTTGAAGAGCTAGATACAAAATTCAAACTAGAAATTTTAATTTGAACTGTGATTAATCAAATGAAACTATAAGAAAAATACTGACTCATTAGGACCTTTATCAAGCTAATAAAATATTATTAATTCAACATACATTAATTTTATAAACTACGCGAATCGAGTAAAACCGGGAGCGGGACAAAAGGCCGTCATAGACGAAAACCGACTAGGACAAAAGACCTAAGGAGACAAGGCCGTACGATAAAAGGCCCACGTGGACAAAAGGCTGACGCAGGCAAAATGCCGAAGGAGAAAAGGTCGAATGGCAAAAGGCCGAAATGGACAAAAGGCAGAACGGTAAAAGGCCAAAGGGCACAAAAGGCCGATAATAATAAAAGTTAATGTACACAAAATTAAAAAATATGTTTATTTTGTTTCTCCTTTGAAAACAAATGCTTATTTGAAACATTTTTTCATAAAATCCCTAGTTAATAATATTTTCATCTTTCAGGTTATGTGACTTACCTTCACCACATACATGGTGATTTTTAAGTTGATACTTTTTTTCGACCGGATGTAAAACTCAGGGTGCGCATATGCCATATGCAGCACAAAACGTGTTCCGAGTTGGGCAGATGGTTCTACATATCGTGCACTACCTTTAGGCTGATGCACAATGTGCAAGCATGCGCAGTTGATACGGTTGTGGCATTTAATCGTACCTAATTTTTTTTTCAAGTTGCTTTTTGTAAAAACGAATTCAAAAAAATAACTCGAGTGTTTGTAAATAGTGAATTAATCTTCTTAGAAGTGCTTTGAAACTCTGTAGAACGGGCAATAAAGGTAGGCAGTTTTCAATTACATTTATATTTTTATACCAGTTACCTATGTTAAGTTAAAAACTGAATATCTTTATTGTAAGGACCCACTCCCTTTATAGAACGAAGTTTAAAACTAAAATTCAAAATAGTTGACTGAGATTTGACAGGTGCCGCGCGAAAAGCGTTCTACTTATATGTACCATATGCACATAATTCAACTCGGAACGCTGCATATGTATTTGCTGATATGCTACATATGTTCAACTCAGAATGGACCCTCACTGTACTAAGTCATTTGGAAAAATATTTTGCATATAAGTCTTTAAACAATATACGGCGAATAAGACAAATAATTTCTTAATTAATTTCATGTTTATTATTAATTTTATATTTACGGACGAAATAAAATTTGCGCATAAACATCTTTCACCCTTTGCTTTCGTCGGCCTTTTGTCCAGGTCAGCCTTTTTCCTTTCGGCTTTTTGTCTGCGTCGGCCATTTGTTTAATTCGGCCTTTTTTTCGTTCGGCCATTTGTCCTTCGGCGTTTTATCCATGACGGCCTCTTTTCTTTCGGTTCATTGTTCATGTCGGCCTTTTCTCCTTCGGCATTTTGTCCTAGTCGACCTTTTGTCTAAGTCGGCCTTTTATCGTTCGGCCTTTTCTCATTCGGCCTTTTGTCCCATTCGGCATTTTGTCCATGTCCGCCTTTAGGGATTCGGCCTACTGGGGTAGACCCAGTAAAACCCTACACACATACGAGTATTTAGAGTAAAAACTCGGTCAAAATTATATTCTGTTCGTATTGAAATATAAACACTCTTTTAATACCTAATAATTAATAAACTTTTTTCGACGACCATTGAATAAACGTGACATTACGTTTGAATTTTTTCAAAAGTAATGAAATTCATTACTAAATTTTTTGACATTATTCGACATGCTCGGACCGAGTGCGGACCAATGAACCAATCACAAAGCTGCCAAGCCATTCGGTAATGAGCAATATACAGGGTGTCCAGAAATTAAGCAGCCAAACTTTTGGAGGCGATTCCACAACTAATTTTAAGAAAAAAACTTCCTATAAACATATGTCCGATTTCGCTTCCTAAGAAAAAAATGTCAAAAATTTTCAGAGCTTTCAAAAAATCTGAAATAAATTGAGAAATTATATCTTAAACGTATTAGTCTTCACACCCAATTTCAAATCTTTATTACAAACCGTTTTCAAATAAATGACAAAAAACCTAGTTTTAGTCACAATAGTTAAAGGGCTGTAGCTCTCTTAGGAAGCGAATATCGGACACATGTTTATAGGAAGTTTTTTTTCTTAAAATTAGTTGTAGAATCGCCTCCTAAAGTTTGGCCGCTTTATTTCTGGACACCCTGTATACTAATATGGGTAATTTCATTAATCACTGGGTAACCTATTTGGTAATGAGCAATGGTTTATGGTTAATTTTAAGCATACATCAAGATATGTCAAAAATACGAAAAACATTTGCATAAAAGCGCCTTAAATGAAAAAAAATTCTGGAAAAAATATATTATTATACTCGCGAGAAAATAGCCATTATTTCTCGCTCGTTAAATAATATATACTACTTTCCACGACTATTGAATAAACGATTCATTACGCTTGAATTTTTTGATATGTAACTAAATATTTGACATTAGTTAACATCCTCGGACCTTGTGCGGACTAATCACAAATCTGCCATGGTCAACCTATTGGATTATTAGCAATGGGCAATGGGTTATGGGTAATTGCATTAATCACTGGGCAATCTATTGGGTAATGAACAATGTATTATGGGTAATTTTATACACAGAATAAAATTTACATAGAAGACATCAAGAAATGTCAATAATACGAAAAATAACCTCAACAAATATGCATGAAAGTGCCGTAAAATAAAAAAACATTCGTGGAAAAAGTATAGTATTCTACTCGCGAGAAAATAGCCATTTTTCACGAAGACCGAAATTGCGGCACCAGCCGCAGGCGAGTGTCGTAATAGGTCAGACCTATTTATCGCTCGATGAATAATATACTATTATGGACTAAAATTATTGCAATTTACACAATTCAAAGTGGGAGATGAGAGGGGAAAAACTCATTTCGAAATTTCTTAGATTGTATCTGAACTTCTAATATAACTTCAAAAAATCGCGCGACGAGGTCCGACACATTATCATGTTAATAAACTTTTTAGGCAAATATTAACTTATTTTTGTCATTTGCAATAATAATTTATGGGCTTGATATTTTTGTAAATAAATATGATTAAATATTATTTTACAAAAATATTCTATAATCTTAAGAGTTATTTTGACTACTAAAAATACAATTTATTTTTAAATGATTAGTAACAAATATGGTCGTGAAAATAAATAAATGCATTTTAAAAAATTGGTTAATTTTGATGGATTCTATAACTTTATTGTGACGAGTGTTTTCTATTTGTTTATGGGCATGTGTTTATAACGAAAAACATTATTCATGCTTGAAAAAATTTATGAATTTGACTTTTGACCAAGTTCAATGTATTATAAATACTCAATGTGAGCCGCTATAACTAATTCTGCAAAAAAATCAACTTATAAACTGTTGATAAAACTTAGTTCATATAATTAGTCTTACAAAAGGGAAAAAACATGAAAATCTGACAAGACAATCTTGAAATATTTGTAGAAAGCGAATGCTCAATTTTCTTCCCAAACGCACGAGCACAAAAATTATCTGTGATTGTATAATAATTTGCAACGAAGCTCCACAAAAGTGTTTTGGATTTTCTATACCCTCTAAAGATAAATTTGTACATGAAAGGTTTTTTCTTAATCTCCTATTTGAAGAATAGTTCATGGTTCATGGCTCCTTTATTGCATGTTACTCATCGTGGTTTTCTTCTGAACTCCACATTTTCTGATAAGTTTGAAATCTAAGGATACCGTATGGAGTGAATAATACCAACCAAGACTACACTTTTTACCTAAATAAAGATCCAAATTAAAGTACCGAATCTAGTCGCTGAATATGGAAGTCAATAGTGAATTCAACAATTATGTTTAAAACTCTTCTCCTGAAAATGTCGAATTTTAATAATGAGATTACATAGTAACTCTTTAGAATTCCCACCAGTACAGTTTCACCTGTTTCATTTTTGTTTCTCCTTTTGACTAACAAATTTACCTGAACCGAAAGAAAATCTTTTTGAAAAGAACAAGAAAAGTGATTTGCCGATCACTGTCGCAAAGATTTTCATATGCAATTTTTGTTCTTCACTGGTACATAATTCAAGCCTGTAGAAAACTTTGGATCAGTGCACGTATGTTTTAACTTGCATGCCAGTAATATTTACACATGCATTATACTTTTACTGGCGCGACAAAAACTTATGCGAGTCTACATAGTCAATGATTTTCTGGCGCCCAGCATAATATTCGATTTGCATATAGGCAATAATTTGCTGGAACCAGTTTGAACGTCAGTTGTTCTTGTACGCCAGTAAGTGTTTAAATTGCACACCAATAAAGTCTCGCCATTTTAATTTTTATTTTTAATTTTGACGATCAAATCACATCAAACGAAAGAAAATCTCTTTGAACAGAACAACAAGTGACTTGCCGAACACTGACGTAACGGTTTTTCATATGTAATTTTTGTTCTACACTGGCTAATAATTCATCCTGGCGCCAGTAAAATTAGAAGGCTGCAGAAAACTTTTTATCTGCGGATGCATGTTTTAACTGGCATGCCAGTAATGTTTCCATGTGCATTTAAATTTCACTCGCGCGCCAAAAGCTATTGGCGCAAGCAAATCATTGCCAATTTAGACCCAGGATTAGTCACTTTTCTTATGCACAGATAATTTGGTTGGATAAAAAAATCGCAATAATACCTCTCGGCCGTACAAAAAGGTGAATAAAAAATTCTGAAACTTCGTGCCACTGATTTTTTAAGTCTTTTATAGGAGGTTTCATAAAGCATTATGAAACTGGTTCATAGTTTTTCTTTTTTAATTTATATTTTCTGGAGCAAAAACGAAAAAATGCATATTGTAGATACATACTACACTTCGTTATTGATAAATGAATTTACTTTGAAAGACAGTATACATCTTACAAATTCAAATTCGGAATTCGGACAACTACAAAACTGCTCGCCGCGACGGCCGACAGTCGCGGTTGGTTGTAGCGGTTGGGGTATTTCGCAGAAACTGCTCACCGCCGCGGTTTCCATTTATTTGCCAGTCCAAATATTATATTTTTATTGCTTTTATTATTGACGACCAAGAAGAAGAAATAGAGACACTGAAAGTTTGATCATCAATCAGATTTTCCTAGAATATCTGAAACTTTTTTCTCCGTGTGCTATCTTGTATATCTTTTTATATTTCGATAGTTTCTGGTCATTATACGAAATTCGTTACTTCCTCAATAAGATTTCGATCTTCTAAATCACTAAAAATTTTCTCCCGCATTTTAATCTCAGTCAATTTTAAGGCCGGAAACGGTCACTGTCAACAATATTTTGGGGCATAAAAGTTCAAAAACCGAAACTTCGTTTTTAGGGGTTTGACCACGTTTTCTAGAATTATTCTTATATAAATAAAATTCAAATAAAATGAATATTTATATATTTAAATTTATAGAATGCATGTAAATGTAACAATTAGTATATATAATTATTATAAATAGTACACAAGTATACAAATAGTCTCCTGTGCAACAGCACCACTTGCGCAAATTGCTACCTTATAAACATTATTGTGCTTCTTGGTAATATAATAAACGCAACAATTGCACAAGAATCAAATTATTTCACTGCGGTTAAATAATAAAAATTGGCAATGGCATTATAAGAGATCTTAAAAGTTGGATTAGTACTTATAAATAAATTAAATATAAAATAGTATACATAACACACAACATTACTTTGAATAATTATAACAAAAAAATAATAAAATATGTACAACACTACCCAAGAACTCATTTTTTGAGTAAATTAATAAATTAAAAATTAATTATTTCTGTAATTGAAAGTTCATTTTTATTCCTCATAAATATTTACATCAAAAATTAGCGTTTAATCATTTATTATATAAATATATACAAATAAATAAAGATTTTCTTAAAAACCCTGTGAAAACCGTAAAATTATTGAGACAGAAACAAATTTAACAAAATTTTTCTACGTTATTATGTAAATATATAATTTATATAATATAATATATAAATTTTCACTACGTACTTTTAATTCAATTAATTAATCAATTAATTTAATTAACTAGGAAGCACCATAAATGTTTGACATTAAAAAAAATCCAACAGCAAATCTTCTACAGATTTTTAAACCTATATACATATAAACAAGAATTTTCTCATTTAAACTTACACACTTCATGGCACGTTTTTTCTTAATTTAATAAATACAAAAAAGATCACAATGAGTCGGCAGTAATTTTGCTCGCAAAATAAAGCCAAGTTTAATGTAGTTTATTAGTGGTTAGTTGCGTCGTTTCGCTCCTTTTTGGTGGTGGAGGAGGTGGTCGTCGATTTTTCGTCATATCTCCTGAAATTCGATGCTCGTTCTTCATGTGTATCGGGCTACAACTATATTCAGAAACTTCACAATCAGTGTAAACATTTTCATAAAAGTTATTGGGACCATAATGTTCTTGAACCCAATTTGAAACATTAGTTTCTTTATAATCAGGTAGTACAATTGGAGGATCGCGAAATCCCAGAACTTCGTGGGGTGTCGTCGTCGGTTCTTCTTTGCACTTCTGTGCGACTTGCCATTTCTTCCTCATCACACGTTGTAAGTCTTTTAAGAAGTCGATTGGTGGATCATTTAATTTTTTAGGGCTTGATAGTTTTGTATTTTCCGATCGTTTAGGTGGAGGTGGTTTTTTGGGAAGCGCAGGAGCTTCTTGGGGAATTAGGTTGAAACTAATTTTCTTCGCTTTTCGAGGGCTGGTGATGTCGGTTTTTAAATTAAGAGGTGATGAGCTGCGAGTTTCGGAATAAATGTCGTACGAGTTTTGCCTTGGAAGAGATTGTCTCAAGGAAGAACGTAGACCATTAGAGTTATTGAATGCACTTGGTGGTTGCCTGTAGGCTGGTGGATTAACATAAGGCGGAGCATTGCCGTTTGTGTGGAAATTCTGGGGGAAACTAACTGGAGGATTTGTTTGCGTTGGAGTACTGCAATTTGAACTATTATTTGAAATTGGACTAAAGCTTTTTCTCGAATATTCAGGAGATAAACCCTGTGTTGGTGTCCTGTCAGGACTTAAAACATTGGTAGGTGTTGAGGTGTTGCTATCCTTACACCTTTTTATAGTACCTGTATCAGTTGCATCTGAAGGCAAAGGTGGTAAGGACATTAAAGATAACTGACTTCCTGTTAAATCACTTTCAGCCAATGATGGAAGCTCACTTGGATTTGGTGGAGGAGGTAAACTATCTAGAGACATATTGGAATTGTATAACTCGGGGGGTGGTGGTGGTAAAGAAATTGATTGTGATTCCACTAGTATGTCTTCAGAATTTTCAGGCGGCGGTGGTAATGATGTTATTGAATCAGTCTAAAATATAGGAAATTCATTAATTAAATTGTAAATAAATTTACTAAGAACAATTACCATTGATGGTAAGTCTTCACTAGCTGTAGGGCTACATGCAGTGTTACTACTATAAGGTGGTCTTTCACTAAAAGATTTGCTTCTTTCACAAAATGGAGATGCTCTTTCGCGAACAGGTGTTCCACATAGTGGAGTGGTATTTCCACTTCTGTTCCCCATCGATTCTAAAGATCCTCTAGTCTTATAAGATTGCTGCCTTTTTAATGTTCCAGAATTTGATGAATCGTCTGAGTTTGATTTTCTTCTACTGTGACGTTTTGTTAAAGTACCTTGAAAAAGAATTTAATACATGAGTAAATTGTATTGTGTTTGAGTTAATTAAAAATGGTCGAAAAAACTTACCAGTATTTGTATACGAAACTGGACTTCCAGGTAAATTAAGGTCAATCTCCCTTGTTTCACCGACTTCTTTTAATTGTCTTGTTATGCTCGTTAACGGCAGACTTGGTTTCATAGACGGTTTCCTTTTAATTGTACCTAATAAATTACATAGTGATTTAATATTTTAAATTAAAATCACCCAATTGGCATATTCTATAAAATCGTAAAGACAAAATATTAAAAATAAAATATTTAACGTACCCATTGGAAATTCTGAATCAAAAGCGTTCTCACAACTTGAAGGAGCTCCATCTGACATACAACCACTAGAACTTGAACTGCTTGCACGACTATGTCTTCCCAAACTTACTTCACTAGGTGCAGAAGAATAGGTTTCACTTTGTGTACCATAACCATCACTAGCAGAATAACTGAAAGAAGAATGTTGATTTAAAGAGAAAGATTAATAAAAAATTGTTTACCTTTGTGTTGGAGTGGTAACATTGCTCTGTAATGCAATGGAGCTAACTGAGCAACTTCGTGCATGAGCCAACATATCCAAATCTTCTTGAGCTAATTCGTCCATTAAACACCTGTAGTTGTCCATTACTTGTTTTCCAAATTTAGCTATTCGCATTGCAGTCGTCCAGCGTTCCAAAGTTTGTTGATCTTCTGCACACAAGTACTTGATGTACTTCGTACTTTTAGGTTCTTGTAGTTTTGGATGTTTTATTGCAAAACAAAAATCTGTTGGTGCCTTGTATTTCTTTTTCCAGCCAATACCGTAATAGACATGATTTACGTCAAACTTCGCCAAACACACTAAATCTTTCGTCGTCTTCATTTTTTCTTTTTGAACATAATATAATCCCGATGCGCGTAGTACGAAGTAATATTTTTTCCAACCTGGACGAAAAAAGTTATGACAAAAGAAACAAAAATTAGTGAATACTGTATACCTTTTTTGGAATCTGATTTAAGATATAAAGGTCCTTCAACTTCCGGAATATTTTGAGTGTTAGGTGAGAAAAAGTCTTCTAAAAGTAGGTTTCGTGAATGTTCATCATTATCTAGGTTTCGTCTTTTATCTGTGGAATGAAGCAAATATTTTTCGGGTTGCTGAAAGAGCGTTATCTTATCAGGTCTTTCAGCAAAAAAGATTTTGTTCTTAGAATCCGCAGTCCATAAGAGTAAGTTTTCAACGAGTTGCTCATGATCCTCATACATTCGTTCTATGAAACATTAGTTCAAATTAATTAAATTATTTAGATTTTTAGATTTTATTACTTACCCATGTAAAGTTCTGGTAAATGTTCAACTAATGCCCACTTAGGGTCCATTTGAACGTGATTTTTATCTGCCAATAGACGAGTTATGTACGCGCAGCTCATTTTCTCATCAACGAGAAGAGATTTGGTAGAACCATCCATCGTAAAAACTTTAACGAACACTTTTTGAATATTCGCTTCTTTGATTTTCTCCATGGCTAATCTAATTTTTTCAGCTTTAGCACGTGTAATTTCGTCCTGTATTGGTCCCAATTGCAGACTTTGAGGTTTTGTAGCGCTACCACCGCTACTTGCAGAAGATTCGCTGGAGAGCATACTAACAGTATCACTAAAAGCGGAATCATTGTCTGGAGAATCAGTCCTTACTGAATCAGTCTTTAAAAGTAAGTTATCTTCAGTTGAGTCGATTTTTAGGCGAGGACCTTCTGATGAGGAACGCAGGTGTGTTCTTGATTGCCGTTGATTCAGTTTTTGAGCATCTTTAAAAAACATAGTTATAAATTAATCTACATTTTTTCGGATTGAATCCTAATCAATCTAATGAATAAATTGAAAATTAAAAAATAAACGAAGCCAAAATAAAAATATGAAAAAATATATTTTTGTCAATCAAAAACAAATTTTCTAGCATTGGTTTTGTCTTCTTGAAATACAGCTTGTATGAAGTATGTATATAAAAACTTAATACACACCTGAAAGTCGTTTGCTATCCCTGGCATTTCCAATTTCCTGTTCATATTGGGTTTCGAGGGCGCAAAGTTCTCCAAGTATGGCATCTAAATCTACTTCTGGAGAATCTTCAAGATTGGCCATTGAAAAACGGTAACTATCTATGCGAGGAGCTGTTATGTCTTGATTTAAAGGTCGAAGTGGGTTTAGTGCTGTACTGGCATCAAGGCCCTGAAAAAAAAAATTAAAACTTATTATAGTTCTTAAACATTTTGATAAAAATAATACTAATACACGTAGGTGATAGATTGTATTTTATTCTGAGAATTGTCCCAAAAGAACATAAAATTGGAAGAAGGAAACATTTCCTTAAAAATTTAAAAAATATAATGTTGGTTCTCGTACATTAGTGATAGCTAAGCAAATTTAAAGAAAAACCATTTCTTGTTTCTGATTATTTTTTCTATTTTGATAAAACGTAACTTGTGTCGGATTAGAAAAGTAGAAAAGGCATCAAAGTTTTATGACAAATTTTTATTAAGCAAATATATTAGTCAAAGTTTCGGGCTAAATTTTACGACATACTAAAAATAAAGACAGTTTTTAATTTTCGAGATTGGGTCAGTGGGACAAAATGATACTTTTGAAACGTATTCTAGATATTCCTTGATATGCGTTGATAATACACATAAATTTAACATTCTTGATGTACATATTTTTTATTCGTATTAACTATCCATTCATCTGGATAATTAATTTAAAAGCTTCCATGAGCATCGATAGAAAAGCACTTTCAAACTAATTTTAAAAGCAAACACGTATCATTTTCGCTAGGGTGAATCCTGTGCATTGTTCCATCTCACAACAAGAGGATTATTTCCGTACTTAATGGAACTATTATAATTGTAATAATTGATATTTAACAATGTGTACGCGCATTTTGAATTATCGCCTTTGGGTGTGCTCCAAAGCTCCAAGTGTGTTGAACTTGAAGCTGTTCATAAAACAACCACTCCCACAACGAGTGACAAATCATTGCGAAGCGTTAATCAATAACACTCGGAAGGAAATTTAATAACTTTGAAGAGCTTTAAATTCCAGAGAAAGTATTTGGATTATTTCCAATTTTCAAAATTTTTATAAATTGCACCAAAATTAGAAATAATATGAAGAAAGAAAAAATGCTCCAAAAAATTGATAATGTAGAAAAAACAGGATGTTCGTTTATGGTTCAATCTTGCAATACAAGTCTGAAATTAACGAAATAAGTTTCAGATCTAATCCAAATTGCCTGGCTTTCCTCGCCTACTTCCTTCCTCAAATTTCCTGCTGTTTATTATTGAGGCACGTTTTCTTTTAGCATCCGCAATGGAAACATGCAACGCGCATTTAAAGAAGCAGAACGTGATTAATTTTATAAACAATTTTCGGTGTTAGGTAGCTACTGAGTACATAAATCATAATTATCACTACTCCCTTACCTTTCCAAATTTCCAGGATTTAAACATCACTCTAAATTTAATCAATTAAACGCAATGTTTACTTTTTGTCTACTTTTAGTTAATTAAAAAAATAATTTAATTTTACACAAGTTTCAAATTAAAAACAACCCTTTTTATAATAACAAGTGGCTTTACAAAAGCATATTGTGCGGTTTGTACAATTAAATCTGCTTGTACTTCGAACATTTCAAACAAACCATTCATTACAGCCCCTAACTACAACTTCTGCACGTTATCTGTAGTCATAAACATAAGGGGGGGTATAGACAACAATTACCATGTTTATTTATTATAGGCATTTAACTCAGGCCTCTTTGAGGAGCGAGTAGAGAATATTGAATATTTCCACCAGAGTGGCAATGTAATAAGGCCCTACTTGTTTACTTAAGTGGGTTGCTTGCTCGTTATTAAATAACGATCTTGTGATGAAACTTCGGCGAAGCGCAATAATTAAATTCTCCGCGCGATGATAAAATTCAAATTTTCTATATTTTTGCCGAGGATCAATAAGGATTGGTTTAAATGTTTGCATTGGGATTTATTAAGCCGCAAAGAGAATTGGGACGATGTATGAAGGTTTACGATGAGATGAACATGTTTGGAAATCCTTGCAGACAGCTCACGGGATTTATTAGGTTTTGCTAATGCGAAACATTGGGAAAAGGATTTCGTTTAGATTGCCGTGGGATGAATAACTTATAACGTATTTTAACTTTTAGGATTTAATCAACCATGTCCTTACTCACTTCCGAAAAAAATCTTTTGCACGTTCGAATTCAAGATTTTAAAATTGATTTTTCTCAAAAATTAAAATGAAATTCAATTTTCTCAAAAAAATCTATTGAAATACTTTTAAGGTGAGATATTGACATATTTAAGAACTATTTTTTACATCCAAAAATAATGAAATTGATTTAAAAAATACAGATCGCGTGATTCATCTTCTTTAATCTTTGATCATGTTTTTAGTACATAACAAGATGTATAAATGGAGGGCAGGTCCCTACAAGACCATAGGCCATTGCCTATGTTACAATCTACCACAATCCGACACTGCTTATTTAGAACCCGTAATATATTACGGATTACGGGTTGTAAACTTCCAGAATTAAAATAAACGCATAGTACTAATTAGGTATTATTTTCTCAACTTTAATTTTAAATTGAATTACGTCGATTTTTACAGTTTTTTAAACATGAATCACGAGAAACCTTTTCCAATCAAATATTTTTTAAATCAAATTTATTATAAACAGCTTTTGTTGGTTTACTCTCAATTTTCAGTAAAATCTTGCATGATAAATAGGCACATGACTAAACATGGACCCTTTAGGCAAAAGAAGAAAATTTACATACATAAATTTTGGGGTTCGTAATGGAATGACCCTTGGCGTGATTGACGAATGAAGGCCTATCATTTAAAACTTCCAAAATCGTTTAAAATATAAGAACAATTTGTAATTTCGTTAACCGCTATCGATTTTTATAAAACATATTATTTGAGAAAAATCTGAAAATTTTAAGATACAATCAAATTTTTATTTATTTTTAAATTTATATCTCCAAGCTTAATTCAATTTATACCAAAAATAAAATACAATTTTTAGAAGTATTGTGCCTTTTGATATTTCTGAACTCCGTAGTCTAAAAATACAAATTCGAAAACAAAAGTAATAAACATTTAAATCTCATAGTAGGTATAGAAAAATGGCTGATCTCTGCGGATTTGGAAGTACAAAGTAGGATTATTAATTTAGGAAAATCAAAACAATTTTGAAAACTTGATACGTGAATTTTTTTAAAATGAAAAGATTATACCCTTTATGAGATATTCCATTAAAACATGTTCAATGTTCTTTTATATAATATGTCGATTTTTTATTAAAGTTTAATTTATTAAAAAAGGTCTTAGAAATAGTTTATTTATTCAGATTTATGCTGGAGTTTACATATGTATATATTGGGTGGTCTATTTAAAATTCAAAACATGATTTACCTTCTGAAGTAGAATCTTGTAAATATAAGAATGTTTTTAACCTCCTCCACAAATTCCAAAAATACCAGTTTTTTATTGAATAAGTTTGAGACGATATTGTTTAAATCATCAAATATAACTATTCAACCCAATATTATCAACGATTTGTACATTTTGAAAAATAATATTCTTATATTCATTGCATTTCTATCTATGCCACTTTAATAAATTTAAGTTTTAATAGTTATAATAAGTTCTTAAATATCAGTCAAAACTTTTTCAGCTTATGTGGTTTAAAAAACCGTATTTGTATTTTTAAGAATTTTATAAAGGTTTAACTTTATACAGGGTGATGATAATTTTGATGCTCATCATTGGTATCTTTTAATGTAGAAGAGATACTAGACCCACAAAATTAAAAAAAAAATTATTTTAGAAATTCATTTATATTTTCCAAACTACATGGTGAGCTAAAATGATTGTGGTCAATTCAAATTTCCCGCCTAAAAATCTGGGGAATTTGTTTGCTTCAAGTTCATAGTAACATAAAATCCTGTCAAAATCAAAACAAAGTAACTAGACTTCACAAAAGCAGAGGTGTAGGTGTAATTTTTACCGTTGTGTCAAAACTTGAGATTTTTGAATTTCGTTATTTTGCCTTCTATTTCATAAACGTCAGTTTTTATCAAAATTAATTTGAGTAAATCTTTGTTTTGTGTTATCATCTGCCTCGAAAATGGAGACAAATATTTTCAATATTTTACATTTGCAGTGAAATTAGAGATTTTGGAAAAAACTTTTGCTACGCCATTGGATTACTAGGAGATTTTCTTTTTAAAATTTCAGTGCCAACCTGCATATTTGGTTGCCTACATATCAAACCACAATCATTTTAGCTCACCCTGTATTACTGTTACATCAATAAACGGTACCTTTAAATTGTTGACTACTCTAATACATAAATTTCCTCAAAATATAACGTTGGGAATTAGGAGACTTTACACACTTTTAAATCATATAGTTAACAAAATTTAAAAAGCATGAGTAATTAAAAATAAAAATTTTTATCTTAAAAAGCGTCAATTTCATATATGTACTCTACTTTCATCACCGCTTTAAAATATTAAATAGATAATATATGATGCATAGATAAACCTAAAAGATGACTTCCACTTACGACTGGCTCAAAACTTCTCCCTAATGATGGAAACGATTTACTCTAAGCCGAGAAAGACACTTTGAAATTGAGGACCCAGTCGTTTGTAGTTGCCAGACAATTGTTTTAAGAATAATGAGTTTTATCTTCTACACAATAGATATTATAGATAAAACTGACGATTGTTATAAAAATCTCTAAATTATTTTCGATAAAAATACTGGAGGAAAAAATATATTTATTGATGGTTTTTTAAAATATTTCAAATGTATGATTTAATTCTCAAAAATCAAAAATTTTAATTTAAAACATAACTTTTATTGACTTTAAAAAAAGATATACAAGACAGCCACACGCCACACCATAAAAATGAATGAAGCTCAAATAGTTTTTGCAAAATGTATAGAAGTAGGAATTTTCTATAATATTAGTATTTGGAAACACTTATTAGTTTGACTTGAAAATGAAATCACGAAAACAAATTAAAAAGTTTAAAAAAGTAAGTGCTAAAGAACAGTCTTTTAAAAATGAAATAAAGTACGTGCTTCGAAATTGATAAAGGAAATTATGTTAGCGATGTATTATTGAAGAAAATATTTTTATTACAATTTTTACTTCTAGAATCTATGGAATTTTTACCCATAAAAGTGAGTTTTCGTAAATTTTAATAAAACTGCAATATTCTTGTTAATATTTACAATTTTTCACACTTCACATTTTAGTCACCTAAAAATTGACATGGAAAGATTTAAATAATTTAAGGTTAATAGTTCATTGCAGCATAATCCTGGAGCTATTTCGGATTAATTCCAAAAAGACGACTCTAAAGGCAGGTGATGGCGGTTTAAATGGTTCTATTTACACCCGTATTTACAGGGGTTGAAAAGGACTCACAGGACACCCAGACGTTTCCTGGTGTGCAATTATAATGCGGATTCTTTGCTATTATTTTTAAGATTATGTTCTTTTATAAATTAGCTGTATAACACAGGGTGGTCTGTAAGCCCTCTGCAAGATTTAAAGGGGAACAAAAATTAAACTAATTACAAAACAACTCCTTATACAGGGCGATTCTTTTGCTCTGCGACAAACTTTGCCTTATGAAAGCTGATGCCATTATTAGAAAAAATGTCGTATGGACATAATATGTCCGATTTATTTTATTTTTGAGTTATGGGGGTTTAAAATTTTAATAGAATTATTAATGTTAACAAAAAAGATCAAGCCATGGAAATCAGAACTAAATAACGTTCGTTATGAATGAAAAAAGTAGAAATTGTTTGTCACGTCCGCAAATTAATTTTTAAGTTAAGAAGAGTATGCCGATATAATTTGTGAATTGCAAAACTCCGACTGGAATGTTTAAAGAATATTCATGTGGTCATGTAAATATCAATAATACAAAATAATAAAGTTTTTAAAATACTTTGCAAAAAATAACGAAAATTTAAAGTAAAAAAAACTTCAAAATACAGAATGATTTTTATGTATGGAACCAAAGGTGTCATGGTGGGATAAAAAATGAAGTTTGGTGAGATCAAATGGGACCTTGGTACAAATACTTTAAGATTGAAAAAAAATATATCGCTAGGATTTTTGATAAATGGCAACATTTGTCTTACAATACATCATTGGAAAGCTAATTTTAATACATAGGTACTTTACGACATAAAATTATTATTCAAATCATAAAAAATAAACATTGATGCAATTTTTAGACTGTCGGAAAAATAGCCTTTTTATTATTACTTTCCTTTCAAAATAAAAATATTTCGCCTTCAAAAATGGGCTAAAACATTTTTTTTTTAATAAAACAATAGAATGTTTTAGCAGCCAAAAAATGCGATGGTCCAAAAAAGTTGAATAACAAAATTAATCAATGTTTATTTTTTATGATTTAAATAATAACTTTATTGACTATCATAAAATTCTAAAAATTAGCTTTCCAATGAGGTATTACATGCATATGTTGCTATTTGAAAAAATTCAAAATGGCCGCCCTGTCAAAAATCCGAGTGATAAAAAATTTCTTTTTCATCTTAAAATATTTGTAAGGAGGCCCCATTTGATCTCACCAAATTTTAAATATTTTTATTCAGGCATTTGGACATGACCGCTTTGGTTCGATACATAAAAATCCTCTACGAATCAAAGCTTCTGTAACACGAAGAATATTTCCACCATTTCGTGATTTTCCGCATCTTGAATTCTTTCTACTAACTATTGACGAGTTTCTATTTCTATACCCAAGATCCTTCATATTTATGTCCCGAGAAATTATAGTCTAATGGATTTAAATCCGGTGATCTTGGTGGCCAAAATATTGCACCACTATGGCCAATCTATTTGTATGGAAAGTGATCATTTAACCGGTTTGTTACTTGTTTTCCTCGATGCGGAGGTGTGCCATCATGTCGATACCATAAATTTTGAACAGTGTTAGTCAATTAAATCTAAAAGGGTGTTTCCTAAAAAATGTATGTACATATCTCCATTTAAATGATTATTTATTACTTGTACAGATAACAAATTTTTATTGAAAATATCAGTCCAAAAATTGATACTAAAACGTTGTTGAAACGTCGCAATCAAATTGCATGTGAATTTTGCAATGACCACACATGATCATTGTAATAATTTTTTTACACCGCCCTAGTAAAAGTTGCTTCATCGTACCATAACATATTTGAAATGAAGTAACAGTTTTGCACTAGTTGCTGTAGTACTCAATTGCAAAATTCCAATCGTTGGTGAACATTTTGAAGTTCATCTTGTACATTTTGGTGATGATATGGATGCAACATTTCCCGATTCAAGACACGCCAAACAGTACTTTGTGATGTTTGTACAGTTGCTCCCAGCTGGAAGTAGGACAAAAGTAATCACGATCGCGTATTCTTTGTCTTACTTCCAGCTGAGATCAACTTTACATGTCTTGCAATGTGACGAGTACTAATTTTTGGATAATTGAGGACAGCATTAACAATATTTTAGATTTCTACATACATACATCATGAAGACGAAAAGCCATTTAGGTATAGGATTGCCTATTTTTCTTAGTCTTCAAAATGATAAACCAATGGCAATTTTCTCGCGAGTAGAATACTGCATTTTTTTATTTTACAGCTGTTTTATGCATATTTCTTAGTCATTTTTCATATTTTTAACATTTCTTCTATGTAAGTTTTATTATGTTGTTAAAATTACCCATAATGCATTGCTCATTATCCAATAGGTTATCTACTGAATAATGAAATTACCCATAATTCATTGCTGAATTATCCAATAGATTGCCCATTGTAACTTTGTGATGAATTTCATTACTTCAATAAAATTCAAACGTAATGAATAGTTTAATAATTATTCAATAGTCGTGGAAAAATTTTATTAAAACTTTAAACCTCCCTAGCTGCAAAATTAAAATGAATCGGACTTATGTTCAAAGGACTTTTTGTTTCAAAATGGCTTCAGATTTCATATGTGGAAAAGTATGTCGCAGAGCTAAAGAATCACCCTATACCTAAATTATTAAAAAAATAATTGTGAAAAAATTCTTGAAAATTTTAATTTTTACAGAATAAAACGTTGTTGACTAAAAATTGTTTTTTAAATAATTTATTTATTCCTGACTTATTTCAATGAAATCATATATGTATGTATAACGACATTGATCTTTCACTCGATTGTGAAATGTTATTCGATTATGTAAGATAAGATTAGGTTTTTCTTCGGATTTAGTTTTTAATGCATTTCGTATATCAATTTCACGGCAACTAAACTTTTTGAAACTTAAGCTGTATTTCAAATCCCTCCTTTTAGAAAAGACCTTGATCGAGGTTTTTGTAAAAAAAAAGGTATAAAACATATGTTATTCGCATTTATATACATGTAAGATGTAATCAATTCTTATTTATAAAAAAATCATATTTTATTCAAGTATACGGCTTGCGTCGAGATTTACAAGCAGTTATGCATCTGAATGCATTCAATGATAGTGCATCAGCACAAAGAACAGGTGAATTGACTAAAGTGGTGCATGTCATTTACATGATACATGTATGTAATTTTATATCTTTTGTTGTAAATTCACAATTATTCAAGGAATTTTTGAAACTAAAAATATAATTTTACTGGATTAATGAAAATGCATGAAATGCTTTATCATGCGAGTAATTTATGTAAATTGATAAATGATATCTTGTATAGTAGCGTGATTTAAATCAATATTGATTTAAAATAAAAGAGATTGCATTTTAGCTTTAAAATTTATCCGCTGAAACCTTTCTGATAAACCTAATTCTTCTGCTTTTCAGCGTTTAGTGGAAAAATTAAGGGCTGTAATGTGGAAAATGCACGCCACCATAAAAACTGCACATACATACACACAAGATACACGTTTTCACCACCAAGATTTTTTTATTTCATAGCGGACGGAGGGTAGTGGGTAAACGTGGAAACCGGCCGGCGTTGTATTGCGCTTCCGCGCGTGACGTCACACTGAACCCGGGAATGCAGGATTTCTCCCCGCAGGAGGATGCTTTTCCTGGACGCCTTCGATCGTACAAACTCGGCATAATTCGCTTGAATTAATATCAAACAATAAATAATAGTAATGAGTTTTTAATTTAGATTTTCGAAAATATTTAAAGATACATTTTAAAACGTTGACATATTAATCATTTTTTAATGTTAAAATTACCCAAGGCTTGCGAAGTAAATAACGCGATAAGTTATTTTTAACGTAGGGATATGAGCGATATTTTATCTTGGACTTCCTGTTTTTAACTTGATAATTCTCAAATGCGGAATTTTGTTGCGCATTGGTCGAAACAATGATTTCGCCAACAATATTTATTATAGTAACACATTTTTCAGAAATATTACAAATTTCACAAATATTTAACATGCAGTGAACATTCGATATAGTCCCCTTTGATAAAAGAAACTTTTGCTATAAGCAACCCTTGATGTAGTCAACAATTTTAGTTTTCTGTCATACAATATAGGCGTTCCACTAATTAACACTAAAGCCCACGACCACTTCCCCAAAATTTTCCCGTTCCAATAGCTCAAAACGTCACCATTCAACAAACAACCAGAGAAACCCACGAATAAATACGGTCGTTGTGAGCTTCTTGCGGTCGCTATCGATGACGTTCTTATGCACGAAAGAAACAACCGCGGTCTTATGTGGAACGACTTTGCGGTCGTCGTGGGCATTGCGAGTCTTTAGTGGAACGCGCCCTTAGCCATCTTTGAAGAAATAAGTTTTTTATATTTGATAAAATAATCTTTTCAACCTTATAGACCCTAATAAAGATGAAAAACAAGAGACATTCATTAACCAATGAACAAAAACGTAATATTTTAAGTGAAATCGAAGAGGGGACGAAGATGAAAGCGCTGTGTCTTGAATTTGATTTGACTAAATCTACAATTTCAAAAATTACCAAAAATAAAGAAAACTTAGAAAACTTAGAAACCAACATCGCCTCATGCTGCAATATTCCAAAAAAGAAAAATAGGATGACAATCTCGAAATTTCCTGAAATGGAGGAAGCATTATATACAGCGGGACTTGAAAAATATCGTTACTAATGAAATTTTAAAATTAAAGGGTAAGGAAATTTATGTTCAAATGGGATTTACTTGGACATTTTTGGCAAGTGATGGGTGGGTGAACAACTTTAAAAAAAGACATGGCATTCGCTTATTAACTATATCCGGTGAAAAATTGTCATACTACGCTTCGCATATTCCAGTTTTCCTAGAAAATTTTAAAGAAATAATTAATGAAAACTAATATGTAATGGAGCAAATCTATAATTGTGACGAAACAGGACTAGTGTATAAAGAATTGCCAAATAAAACTAACGTTCATCGAAATGAAGTAACAGGTCCTAGTCGAAAAAATAGGAACAGGGTTACTTTAATGCCCTGTGTTAATGCTACAGGCAATCACAAATTAACTTTAATGAGGATAGGAAAGGCAGCTCATCCAAGGTGTTTTAAAAATGTTACAATTCCGTTATATTATCGATCATCCAAAAATGCCTGGCAGACGACAAATTTATTTCAGGAATGATTTTTGAAACAATTTATTTCTGAAGTAACATCGTACTTGACATCAAAAAAGTTACCTATCAAAGATCTACTAATCATCGATAATGTAACGTGTCATGGGGCAATTGAAAATGAAAATCTCAAAATTAAAATTTTGTTTTTCTCTCCAAATATGACCCCTTATTCCTATTGCTAATTACTCAATTCAGCAATAAGAGAAATTGTCGCAACTGATGATGAAATAATGGAATGGGCGGAAGGACAAAATGAACTATCACACGTTCATGATTTGGATTTCGTCATGAACATGAAACATGTCGAAGAAAATTTAGATGAGAGGAACAATGTTCAAATATTTGATATTGACAAAGTTATCAACTCGTTCAATTTAGTTATTGAGTGGTCAGATAGTGTTTGTCTTCCTATAAATGATATTCACCTCCAAAGAAAAATTCGAGAAAACGCAGTTCTTCAAAAGTTTAAATAAACATGTTATTACAAAATATGTTCTTTTAATAATAAAAATTCATGTTACCTTCCAAACATTTGACTTTAATTATTTTTTGTTTTAATTTTGACTTTTTTTATAAAGGCAACTTGAAATTTTGTTGTCAGTCAAGTTGACTATATCGAATGTTCACTGTAGTTACAATTCATTTAAAAACTTAACAATCAAAATATTCAAATCTAATTAAAATAATAAGTGGTTTTTAAATCATCAAAAACTGCATTGGTTGAGATTTAAAACAGTACATTGAAAAGTTTTGATGATAAAACATTTATGGCAACCGGGAATTAATCCTACAATGATTTTTCATGAGATAATATAAATGATGTTTCTCAGATTCGGGGTAACTTGAAGTGATGTCAGTCACTAGAGTCCTGTAAAAAGGAATAAAACTTCAGGCGCGTCGTTGCAAAATTAATAAGAAACGGCCACTTGAGGTTTATAATTTTTAAGTAATATCCTTTAAATGTGTAGATTTCTACAACATTTAACTTTTCAAGTTAATTAAATTAAGAATTCAATTTTCAACAATTATGATACCATTCGCATTTTCTTTTGGTCAATCAATAAAATTTAATCTAGGAAAAGTTGGTTTGCCAAGTTTTTTTTATTTCTAGTAAAACATTTAGTTTTATATTCAATGAACTTTTAATTAGTTTAGTTGTGTTTTAACTGATGGTTTTAAAATTACTATTTTGTTTCAAAACTTTTCTAGTTGTGATTTCAATTTTCTTACACTTTCAAATTACTTGCTATTCAAAAATACTCAAAATATATTATGTCGGGAACGTGATATTTTAAACAGATGATACTCAAAAAATGATCAATGCCTATTTAAAAAAAAATAGGATATTGGTTCCATTACGTAACTTTTTTTAGGTACAGTGTAGCCTGTGTAATGGTTGCTTTTACTCAACCAATGAATTTATTAAATTTTATGATATACAGGGTGTGAAAATAAAAAAAACTAGTTTTTCAGGTATTCCTGAAGGGTCCTCAACAAAGTAGCGAGATATTATGCGCTAGTTCTGGGACACCATGTATAGTGCAATATTTTATATAGAATGAAACGTGTATATGCCTGTATCGTATATTTATACAGGGTGTCCCAATTTGAGTTGCATTGTATGGGCATCTTTGTTATTAATAAAGTTACAGATTCGGTAAAATGGGCAATGTTTTGCAGTTTTTTATACTCATTTAGATGGCCTCTAAAATTATCAAAAATTCCGGTGATAAACGAAAAAAACCGAAAAATGCAATTTGTGAAAAAGTCGATTATTTCATTAACTATGAAAGTTACAAAAACTAACTAACTATTGTAGTTAACGAAATAAGCGACTTTTAAAAAAATTGCATTTTTCGGTCTTTCCGTTTATCTTTAGGATGGCTGGGAATTTTTCATTTTTTGAAATTGCATCTGAAGTATCAAAAACTGCAAAGCATTGCCCATTTAACCGAATCTATAACTTTATTAATAACAAAGATACCCATGTAATGCAACTCAAATTGGGACACCCTGTATACTTATTTGTTTTGTATATTTTTTGTACCTGATGACTTATCCACATATTATCTGTAAAGATCTTAACTGGAAGTTATTATTATTATTCTAAAACGTGATCAATTAAACACTGAAGAATTATAAAACATGAAATGCAACGTATATATTTAGTTTTTAGTAAAGCAATTGTCAACATAAATTAAAACACATAGTTATCACCCAGTTTTCAACATGTTTACTTTCCATTATATTACCAAAATTTGAGAACTTCGTAGATGACTTCATTTTTAAGGATATCACCCAACATAATTTTTAAAGGAATACGACTTTGCTTTACTTTTTTGTAAATTTCAAAATTCTTTATCTATTTATTCTTGTGAATAAACCTCAGGTAAAAAAATAAGAAAAATACCCCCATCATATATAAATTTTGGATGATACAGAATGTTTAGTTTGATTCAGAGTAATTGTCTTCAATTATTATTAAACCAAATAGAACATAAATAAAAACGAAAACCGAAATGCAATGAAACTAATGTTATTGTAAGAAATATTTTTTTTGCAAGTGAATCCATGTTGGAAGTCGTTGGCAATTTCTATGGTATTGATAAAATCAATTAAAACCAAAATACATAAGGTTTCCAAAAAAGAAAAGGAAGAAATCTAGGAATTTTAAATCGTTTGTCATCAAATGTCGTATATGGATAAAAATGGTGTCAAAAGTTGCACAACTACCATAAAATTATGAATGCACTGTATACCACATTACTCTAATCTATAGATGTATAGGGACTTTTGTAAACCAACCTAAATTAATCTTCGTTCAAATAAATCGGCGCTAAACCTTAGAAAAGGTCGATTATAAACCTCTATTGAATTTTTTTCCTAAGAGAGGATAAAAAATCATCCCACTTTTGGGCAGCTTCGATGAAAATTATCGGGGTGAGTTTGGGAAAAAATAGCAATTGGTGCCCGTACTAAAACTTCGATGGTTATATTCCTACCCTAGTATTTGAGTTTAACGGTCAAATATAATGAGCTCTCTTTTAATATTGTTATTAAGACTAACTTTTAAGCAAAAATTCTAAAAAAAATCTGTTTGTTTTTTGCCGAAGCTCGAAGATTTTTTTTGTTTGAATCGTGAAGGGTAAAATATGCTATTTTATAAAATGATTATGTTGGATTGTATATTTTACAGAGCTCTGTTTATTTTTTTATCACTAACCCAAATATACAGCCACTGGCTATTAAAATTTTATATTGAAACTAGCCTCCGGATTTACCGGCATAGCGGGTATAGGACCATTTGCCCGCCAGTCCACTTTGCTCCTGTTTGAATGTTGCAAGATTTATGTTTTGCTTCTTTTACTCTCAAGAAGCACAAAGCCTGATATGTAGACTTTATATTTTTAAACATCATGTTTTAGATTTTTTAGAAAATAATAAAATGGAATATGAGCTGCAATCAAATTTTTATCTTTACAAAATATTAATCAAAATTTTTGGATATAATTTTGGAAATAAACTTTTAAATACATCCAAGGTTAAATTTTTTCCAAAATATATTCCAATGTTTTGGATAATTTGTAGCTGGACGGTGAAGTTTAAATCAATCACGAATTTAGATCTAATAATTTTTCACGTACTAAAATGAAAGCAAACATTCTTAAAACTAGAGAAATCAAATGAAAAAAATAGAAAAGAAACCAATCTTATTCATATAAACGAGAAGGGACTACTAACTCCAAAAGTTGGAATTACACGACTTACTAGGTTTTCAAAAAAAATATCTTGCCAAGTAGTTTCCGAAATTGAATTTTTAGTATCCAAATAAAATTGTGCCTAAAAACAGCTATTGGTTTATAAGTACCAAAGAAGTGCCTACTTACATTTGAAAATGATGAAATAAATATCCAATGTAAATGTTTTTATTCTATTTCATCTAATTCAAAGTAAGAAGTTTTTTAAATATAATTCCTCTGTCCGGATATATCGTATACATTTTGATTTATTTCTTGTCCTAACATAAGATATACATTTTAATTTAAGTAGAATGGTTTTATTATAAAATATTGCAATAAATCTCTAGTATAATAACGAATAATACAAAAATTACTTGAAAAAAACTCGTCTTTAATTTTCCACAATTAGGAGAATAAAAAGTTTCCAAACATAAAATTTTTGGAGTATACCATTACGGTTGTTAGGGATTATTTTTTTTGATTTGGCACTTCTTCTATTCCATCAATAAAACGTTGACCAAAATTCGACATTTTGTAAAAACAGCGGGTATCATTATATTGTTCAAAAATAAGCGACTTTTAAATCTATAAATAATTTTTAATATATGGTAGAATATTTGTGCTCAATTTGTTTGTTTGTAGCCGCACAATAACATAATTAGAAATAAAATTTCCTTTCATTAATCTCAATCTTTTTCAAAATGTTTACCATTTTTTCCGATGAAGGGAGTATTAAATATAAATTAAACGCTAAATACAGTTTTACAATAACTAATTTTCATTTATATTTTGAAAAGTTTTGATGAAAAAGTGATTGGTAGGATGTTACTTTGAACGTGTTGTTTAGAAGAGATCGAAAATATACTAAGTAATCAGCTCAATAAAAAGAACTCAAACTTTAATTTCAACTCGAAAACCTTGAACTTACATTCAATTAAAGTAGCTATTTTTATACATACATATTCCTATAAATTTTAATATTGAAGGGGTTGACAAAAAATAAATATTTGGACAATTATTAATTGTTACTAAAGTTGGACAAAAGAATACAAGTTTGCTTTCCACTACAAGTATAAATTTTAATAATGAATAAAATAGCTCAAATTTTACTAAAATTTTAAAACTTATCTCTCAATTTAAAAGTTATCACTTTGAATGTTGTTTCAAAATTTATTTTTATTATAGTTAAGTACGGTAAGTAAGTATAGTTATTGGATACTTGGTATTTTTTGGGGGTTTGTTGATCTATAAAGACTATGCTCTTAAACATACAATTCTGCTAGTACTTTTAAACTGAAGCTTCACTTTAAGAAGATAGGTATAGGATTTTGCAATGTAAATTTCGATTTTTTAAAAGAAACAGAAAATACGAAGGGTTAGTTGAAATCGAATAATTTTTTTTGTATTGCTTACCGATTATATGGTTCATCTAATGACTTTTTAACTTTTTTAGTTTTTTTTTTTTAATTTTCACGTTTTGGTTCTTTTGAAAGCGTCCAAAAATAAGCAATTTTTAGACTCAATTTACAACCTTATAATGAAACTATTTAAAAAAATTTAAAAAGACATGAGATAGTCTCTTTAATTTTCTTTCAAGATTAATTTACAAAATTCAATTTGATTAATTCTTAATTAAGTTCTGTTTCTTTTTTAAAACACCCGTGAAATCGTAGGTTTCATACGCACATCGCATTTCCAAGGAACAGAGGAATTGGAGTTACACATTTTGCCGACTATCCTCTTAATACAGTGTCTTTTTACTACATTATTCCAGAAAATTTATGAAGAATTTGGACGTGTCAAAAGAATTAGTTGTTGCACAATCTACACAATTGTTAATAAAATATAGGGTAGTTTATCCTAGGTGTTAAATATTAAAAAAAAACATAAATCTATTTCTTGAGTATAGATGTAGGTGAAGGAAAATTATTATGTTCCTAAAGTTGGCTTGCAACTTTTGTATTGTTTTGTACTTACAAAATCTAATAAGCAGTAATATTTTTTGTAAAAATTTAAAAAAGAATAAACTTTAAAACATTGCATTGAAACTTACATAATAGAATAAAATCGAATTGTTTATTACACCTTACTCAACATTTGGAAATGTATCACCGAATTTTTATCCGTTCTAATAAAAGGCTAACAAAATTTATCTAATATCAATATTAACTTAATATTTTTAGATACCAATAGAAATGTTATTAAAATTATATTTAAAATACAATATTTAAAAAATCTTCTTCAAAATCTTTGACACAATATATTTTTTCAAATAATTATACCAGCTTCCTACTGATTATTTGAGATTTTGCATTTAAATAATAAGTTATGGCAAATTTTTAAACTCTAGATCAGAAAATAAAATTATTAGAGTAAAAAAATATTTCAGCTAGCAAATGTTCAATTAATAACATTTTCAAAATGTCCTCCTACTTGCTGTACATAAGCTTGTGCTCGTTTGTGTTCGCAAAATACATAGTTATGATAACTGCATACACATAAAGAATTTTACAATACCCAGATGTTAATGCTACACGTTTAAGAAATAAATTCACATTGTAATCACTCTTAAATCATCTGTTTTTATTTTTTATTTGTCTTAAAATTTAATTTTCTGTTATGGTGTTTAAAAGATCTTTTGAATAAAAAAGATAGACCTAAAATTGTTTTCAAAATTTGCGCATAACGATACGAGACACCTTGTATATCACTCTTGTCCAAAGAAATTTATGATCTTCTCAAAGATGTGTTTTAGCAAGATGTGGAGGATATCTTAATTTTTTGTTTTTGTATACCTTCTTACTTTCATTTAAATTTCTACGGATTTTGATAAATCACCTTTCAGTCTTTGTTCAAAGAAAATATATAATTATATGCAATTCAAAGACTTTCATCATCTAAAAATAATTTCAACATTGTTTTGAACGAATAAATGGTGTTTGTTTAAAATTAAAACAAACAAAAAAATTAGACAACCTCAATGAATTACAGCTACACACTTGAGTAAAAAAAGGATGTACATCCCTATTCTATTCAAGCCAAGCTAAAAACGGTTATTTTTAAGAGAGCAGTCAAAATCTTTTTATGCGATTTTCTTTTTATAGACCCTCTAAATATAAAACTTAACGCTTAAAAGGGTCCAGGGATTGCGCTTTGAGGTTCTTAAAGACGACAATATTTTTCAACTAAATGGTACAGTAAGTGTTGCATTTGTTACCCACTTTAAAATCTAAATAAATTTAAATTTAATTAAAATTTTCTTAACTGCAATGTTTTAATTTAAATTATAATGCCTTTATTAAATTACAGGTACAGTAAATTTTTAATTTATTTAAATATTCATGGGCCTAATAAAAACTTTTTAATGTTTAATTTATAACGTAATAAAAGTATTTAATTAAGACAGTGTGCATTTTATTCACAAGTATTAATTTGAAATTATTTAATATAAAAGCAGTTAATTAAGGTTTAAGATTTATGTGTAGTTAATTGGGTGTAAAAACTAATTTTAAGGAAGTTGTTTAAAAAAAAAAACTGTACTTGAAATATCATAAATATGAAAATTGTTCATGGAAAGCTCTGCAGAGCGCGAACGCAGAGAGGTATTATCGACCAGCAAGTTGTGCCCGTAAACCTGACGTGGATAAAATTTATTCGCACACCATGTCACATTTATTCACTGCACAATGACGATAATAATGTTTTATTAAATTTATTTTTCTGAGTTATCATTATTTTTATCCACATAAAGCAACCCAATTGTTAATTTCAATTAAAAACTTGCTTCGCGTGAACTAAAACCTATAACATTACATATAACATTGTTTAAAGTTTCAATTACTTTAATTTCATCATTATTTATAGTAATTAAATTAATGAAGAGTCCTAACAACATCCTACCCGCATATCAACAAATTAAGTTAACTGTACCCAGCACGGACAAAATTGTACTCTTTTAAATTACGTCTAAAGCCTGTTTTGAGCCGTCAGTCGGAGGTGAAGTGATAGGGGCCCGTTGCTTTACACTGTAATTTTCAAGAAAATAAACGTTTTTACATGAATTAAAAGATCATAATGGATATCTCGTTAAAGAAAGTTTTAACACCATTAATTATAATTTGTGAAGACTCAAGTAAAAGTGTAAATTCAGTAATTTCTCAAAATAAAGCGAAAATTCTAATCTAATGTCGAGATTAATTGGTTAAATTAGTTTTAATAATATCTAACGCAAAACGAAGGAACATTTCATTACATCATTTGTGTTACTTGAAAAGCCTTGCGAGATATGAAGTTTGGTTTATGAAAGTTTGTTATTTCAACTTTGCCGAAAATGTTTCAAGAATATTTCTTTTGTACTAGTGCTAACAAAGATTTCATACTATACCTAATTCAGTCAACATGAAATATTCCTAACCTTTATGAAAGTTCCATAAAAAACCGGAAGAACAAAGTTTGCAAGAACGTCAGTAAAATAAGAGGAAGTTCTTCTCTTACAGACATCGTACATAATCTTATATTGATATTCAAAAGAATTAGGGAAACCAGTTGGTATAAGAAATTAAACGAAATTTTAGCAATCATGTTTTTAGCTTGTACAACCAAAATGTAAGGGACCTAAACACAAATACTTTTGAATTTTACAAAAATATGTGCATCAGAAATATCGAGCTTTTAGGGCAATCTTTACAGCGGTGAATTATTTAACCAAAATCGAGCATTATAGATGCCACAGGGAGGATTAACGAGGACGAGGTGCACTAATAGCGAAAAAAAATTAAAATTATTAAACATCAGTAAATAACTGCATCTTCTCTATTTTAATGATATGTACCTAGATTCCCTCTGGAACGACTAACGAAAACTAACAAACCTTCAATGAAAGTCTCATCATCAAGAGTCCTCATACGAAACTATTTTATTACTAGGAGACTTGAATAAAGCGTATCTTGAGAATCGCATATTTTGTCAGTAATCTGAAACTTTATAAAATTATTTAAACATATATAATTTATACCCAGATTCTGGTCAAATCATAAAGGCCTTTAAATTTAAATTTGTTATATGGGTTGTAATGGACAATTTCCAAGGTTACCTTATTTGTCTCTAATTAAAGGCCTTTAATTTTGACCAGAATCTGCCTATTAACCCACTTTATTCCAAATATTAATCAGAGATTACTCAACTTTATTTGCAGTACTTTGGCCCTAAGCTTCACAAAAATTAAAATTTTAATGCCAACGGAACCTTAACAAATTTCAACAACACTATAATTTTAAAAAGGCGAATTTTGCAGAATGATAAGAGTACTTTTATAACTCAAACTGAGAAGAACTTATGAATATGAAGAATCGGAATATAGTGTGTGATTATTTTTACAATCTATTGATATTTGGATGCCTATATGTTCTCAAAGGCAAATATAATAATTGAAGAAAGACATGGAAAGGAATATCAAGAATAATCCAAAATTTCGGAATTAAAAAGTACCTCTAGGATACGAAGCAATATTCGTGGTACCCTCACAACGAATTCATAAGAAATTGTTGATGGTTTTGTGTCCTTCTTTAGGAGTGTTTACTGTGATCGTACAATTTTTCTTTAGTATTGAAAATTAGGTAATTAGTAATGTACTACGTATATCTATTGATGAAGACAATATAATTCAAGCGGGAAGATCTCTAAAAAATGGTATGACATACGGCCCCGATCAACTGCCCAGCTTTCTCCTTAAAGACTATATTGGAGCAAAAATGTTACCTATGCACAAAAATGATTCTAAAAATCATGTGTAAAATTATAGGTCAATAACTATATTATCCAACTTTGCCAAAGTATTTGAGTATGTTGCATAAATATATTTTTAATCATGTTTGCAATCATACATAATAGGTATGTAGCCTCAACAATACGGATTCAAGACTGGCCCTTCAACAAGTACAAATTTCATGAGTTTTACTAATATAGCTACTAGGGCAATTGATAACGGAAAACAATTTAATGTAATCTATACGAATTTCAGTAAAGCTTTTGAGTCATGAATTATTTAAAAATGCTAAAAAGTTTTGCGCTAAGTGATAGTTTAGTTTTCTTACTGTAATCGTATTTAACTAATCTACAGCCGTTTGTAGAATATAATGGAATTAAATTCTATAACTATATTTCCTCTAGTGGTCTTGCCCAAGGTTCCAACCAAGGGCCCTTCATGTTTATCAATGATATTTGTTCAATTTTTTATTCCTCATACTTGCTGTTTGCATGCGTAAGGATTGGGAAACATTCAAAAAAGACTTGGATAAACTGAATAAGTGGTGCGATAACAACAAACTAAAGCTAAATATTAAAACGTGTAGTATAAGAACATATACCAAAAAGAAATCAATGTTTACTTAAGATTATAAAATTAATAATATAAAGCTCGACAGAAAATCTAAAGCAATCGACTTAAGTGTAACCTTCAACAGCGATCTTAGTTTTCGTAACATCTAGAATCCACATTATGAAAACCATATCAAAGAAAATCCTCAAAAGTCATTATAAGGGTATTTCTACTTTTTAAAGTACAAGACGTACCCTGATTATATGGATGTCGGATACAATGACTTATTAGATTCAACTTTCAGAAACTAGAAGATTATAGTAGGATATCTTCAGTCAAGTTTCTTCATAATAAAGTGGAGTCTATTGATCTGATGTAAAATCTGAATTTCAAGGTACCGAGAGTATGTGCCAAAAATAAACATCAAGTTACCTCCCAATCAAACTTTAGTTGCACCGACACCTACTTTTATAGCCCGTTAAACTTCATGTTCTCGATATTTAATTCAATATCCTCGAAAATGAAGAAATTGATATATTTAATAGTAATTTAGGCATTTTAGTTCATCATATAAACTGATTATTTTAGGTTTTGTTATTTTCTTTTTAATTACTTGTATTTAAGTTTTACCATTTGTACCTAAAATGTAATTGGACAACTGTTATCTGTTAGGGTTATGTTCATGCTTAAACTTAAATCCAAAATCCGAAGTTTAAAGCACAGTTAGTGTAATTTTGCAATAATACAGAACGTATGCTTCTGCTTGGTGAGAATGTCAGTTAAATTAAGTCTAAGAAATTTAACAAACTCCGATAGATTTATATTGTCACTGCATAACAATAATATTGGATCAAAGTAATTTTTCTCTGCTTGGTGTGAAAAGTAGAGGTTTCGTTTTACACGAATTAATATATAGTTCATTGACTGAGAACGAGAACCATTCATGCAGTTTGCTTAAAAATACATTACTGTGTTGCTCAGACGGCTATATATATAGTTGTAGAAGAATTCTTTACATAGTTTGCAAGATCGTTAATGTATAAACTATATAAAATTGCTCCCAAGATCGAGCCTTGTGGAATACCAACGGTGACCCGTAGAGCCTCTGACTTGTGACATATTTCCTATGATGCCTTGATGGGATATTTCAACATAATGATATATATCTGAGAAATAGGAATAGGACCCTAGTAATTTATTTTCATTACCCCGAATTCCATAAGCCTGAAGCTTTGGAAAAAATCTAGGATGAGACACGCAGTCAATACTAAGATTAGAGAATACTCCAATGGGGAATTGGAAATCATCTACATTTCGTATAATTTGTTACTTAAAACTGACTAATACCCAGATTCTGGTCAAAACATTTAAGTTTAATAGGCAGATTCTGGTCAAAATTAAAGGCCTTTTATTAGAGACAAATAAGGTAACCATGGAAATTGTCCATTACAACCCATATAACAATTTCCATAGTTACCTAAATGTTTCTAATTAAAGGCCAGAATCACACTATAAAGCGGTTTGTGTTGATTAATTCGCTCTAAAGCTATGTTGGCAATCACTCAATCTATCAAATTTTGCTATGTAACTATTAATTTCTGAAGAATGGCATACTCAAATTCTTTTATTATCGAACAAGCCACCCAAATTGGACGATAGTTTGCAATCATAACAAAATGTATTCTTTAATTCAGTTTGCTTATCTCCTTAGGGAGGATACTCGAGAGAAAGATACTGTTCATATTAGATTTTGGAAGAGGTATATCCTCAAATTTTTTGTCAATATTATTATTGTCTTTTACTATTTCGTCAAAGTAATGAAGAAACATGTTTGTAACTGTATTTGGTTCTTCCATAACTTTATTACCATGGTTTAGTGTTATAGAAATATCGTTTATGATCTTCTAAGCATTTTTTGAGTTTAGTACAAAATTGTTGAGATAATTTGCCTCGTCTTACAAAATTTAGCATGTGCTTTTTCCCTCGTTTTTCCGTAATTTATAGTAGTCCGCAATATCAGGTATTCGGTTTTTGAGGGTATTAAAGTATTAGTAATAAAGTAGGGATTTCTTTGATGTGTTTACAATTCTAAATGTTTCGATTAAAAAATTTCAAGGGTAGTTAAAGGTTCAAGATGACCAAGAAACCCTGTTGCAACAGTACCAGAGGACTTTTGGATCACCGTAAGCCCAACATCCTGGAGAGTATTTTTGGACCATTCCAATCAATATCGCGTTATAATTAATCATTGTTTCCTTCTCATCAAAAAATAATTTGTCCATGTAGCGTCAATGCGATATTGTGTCGAGTGAATCAAAAATAAAACAGCTGTCATGAAACACTTTTAGGATTTTTGAGAATAGTGACTCATACCTACTTTCAGTAATTATATTAGTATTAACAATTTGTTTAGTCATAATTGTAGGAAAATTGGGGACTATACCAACAATTGCTAAGGCAATATAAAATTTGGGGTAAAATGGAAACAATTTCATATTTGTAACCTTTTGGTCTAATGGTTTCATAACAGATTGTTTCGTTTTTAATTCTGTCACTTGTAAAGGGTGATTTCTGCCCTCTAAATGCTAAATGCAATGATACATCCAAACAAGTGTGAGTCATCGCTTGCAGCTGGGGAGAAACGATGCATCACCGTCTGCCTTCTCGTCTCTCCCCAAAAAAGCAACCCTCTAATTTAATACCAGCGTGACTAACTGAAACCTCCTACACTCTAGAAATATCTTCAACTGCAAGAAAGAGGCATACAACTCAATTTAACCACTTGTAACGTTTTAATTGTAATTGTTAGAATTTCAAATATTAGCGCTAAAATGGTTGGCGTTTATTGCTACAATTTAATTGGAATTTATGTGAATATTGCACGATGTTGTTCGAACGGGGTCAACGGTCAGCGGAGTGCGGAACAATGGTGTAATTAACTAATAAGCGCCGGGCTCAACAAGCTTGACGAGACTCGTCTTCGCAACTTTTTCAATGTCAGCCCGATTTAGATTATTTCGGAACATTGGCGCTGTTGCCTCTTTAGTGGTTGTCCTAGGCCCTTTTGTTTCTAGCAAATTACGCTCTGACCTACTTGCGATTCAAAGGGAAACCTTATTGCTCCTTTTATCCAAACGCGAAGTAATGAGTTTCGGGGGTGGTAGGCAGGAAAAACAAAAGCTTATACACTATTGGCATAATAATATCTTTGATTTCTCAAAGATTAAGCTTTCTATCAATAACTAATATAAGTTTTCCCACTCTTCGGATTATCAATTTAGAAGAATTCGAGTCATTCATATTGACCACAACTTTTTGGAGATGGTTCATATCAAAGTACACATTGTCGTATATAAGATTTTATAAAACCATAAAAACTACTACATAATCACTTTTGTGAATATTTAAATTAAATCTATTAGAGCTTCAAAGTGGGATACTTTTTGCATCAGGTATACATATAAAAAACTTTTCGAATTCTCCCATTGTTATCTCCAAATGGTTAAGTACTGTTGAATATCTTCCTTCCAATATACTAAAAATTGCAATGAAGGTGTTTCAACCATTTTGCGGAGATCTTCAGAAAGTTTTAAATTTCCTCAAAATTGAAAAAAGCAGATTTCTGAATATATACCACTATCCCTAAAATTACACAAGACTAAAAAGCAGTGTTGATTTTTTTCCTTCTAAAATACTAAAAATTACAATGAAGGTGTTTCAACCATTTTTGCTGAGACCTTTAGAAAACTTCGTATTTGAAAATTTGAAGAAAGATTTTTAGCGAGGGCTGATTTAAAGACTACTCTAATCTAACAAGTATTATATTAAAAAGTATTCACAAATATTTAAACACAGGTTTTCAGGATTTTCTCAAAGTTGATAAAATGTCGATTTCACAAAGTTTAAAACTAAGTTTCGAATTTTCTAAAAATTAAAAAAGGAGGTTTCTAAATATGATCACTGTCCAGACCTCGGTCCAGACAATGTGATTGTGTTTTAAATTTGAAGGCTGAATGGTTCCAAATTCTTTAAAAGGTGAATCTATGATTAGGCATGACAACTTTTTTACTTTTACTGTTACGTTAACAAGGGGGTTTTAACTAGGGGGTTTCGTTTCAGTTTTGAGGACATATTTGTACAAAAAAAATAAGATAACCGTTAAAAATGTCTTTAAATTTATTCACTGCAGGTTCATACAGTATTTTAAAGTAGTCTAAATTTCACTGCAGGTGAATTTATTGTATAACTTCTCAATTTATCTTTTACATAAGGATACACATTTTTTATTTGAAATTATTAAATTTATTTGTATTAAAATTTGAACAAACAGATTTCTATGAAAATTTACAAGGTATAAAAAAATGTGAACGTCCTAAAATGGTTTTCAATATTTTTTTTAACTTTATAGACTATTTTGTAAATTTTCCTTATAATTATCACTTCATATCAATATAAAGTTTGGAGATAATAATGTGACTATAACTATCCTGAGTTTTATTGTTAAAAAAATGCTTTCTAAAAAGTGGTTTATATCCCTAATCTTAAATTAGATTTTCCTAGTAAATCTTTTTTATTCACAGTTTAAAATTATTTTATCTAAAGTTTTCCATTTTCTCCACTATGTTTGCCTCATGTTTTCTTAAGAGACAATAAAATGCACTTTTAAGATTATTTTGTCAAGTGATTTACACTGGTGACCGTAAAGATAAGACTAAACAATGGGTATTAAAATTGCGAGTCACTTTGAAGCTCACCAAAATGGGAGTTTTAAAAGTTCATCTTTGTTTACATTCTTTTTAAATTCGAAAAGTGACTTGTTCGTCTAAAGAAGGGGTGTATACTACTATAAATTGCTCATGTCAATGGCTAGAAATGCAGAAGAAAATAAGACTGATATGGGTGTGTTCAAGGAAATTCAATAAATAAGGTTAATGGATTAATTTGAAAATTGTATAATTTGAATAAAGATGTTAATAGATCAATCCTTTCATTACATTAATGTTATAATCTGCTTAAGTATATTTGTTTGTACATTGATCAGGTGATTAAAGTCGCAGTGTGATCTAGGTATAGCAAAAAAATGCAATTGATACTGATTTTTAAGGCGAACTTTGTAAACATATTAAAATTTCAGCTCCGGGGCTTTCGTATTGAATACTTTTATTTGCTGAAAGATTGCAAAAAAACTTCTTTGCATAATTTGGAAAGCTGAAAAGGTGCTCCAAGCGAGTATCTGAAATTGATGTTCCGATTTTCTCAATTTAACAAGATCTTCAAACTGCGCTTCAATCCTCCAAAAAAATACTAAAATAAACTTTCTACTGTACTGTATAATATTTCTACTATCGTAAAATAGTTTATTTAATGAATATTCAATTGTGATTTTGAAACTGTTTCTATAAAGTCATTAAATTAAATTGATTCAAGTTTTGCGAATAACTGCATAATGCATTAATAAAATCGATAATGTAACCAATACAATTGAACAAATTTTTAAAACGATATAACCAATCTCGTTCCAGCGTTTAATTGAGAGATGTGAACAAGAGATTACAAACGCGGTTAATATTTTATATATTTTTGCAGAGAACCGTTTCGCTCAAACACGGCTAATACAATCATGTCAGCCTGAGGATAGTTGAACCGTTAAATCGTTCCACATTTAAAAATTGTGCGCGATAATTATTCAGACGTAAAGGATTTTATTGTAACTACAAAAAAAGGACTTCTATTTTTTTTGAATTCCGAAGCCACTAATTATGCATAGTTTTGGCCTGTTCAACATCAATCGAAGTGGCTGCGCGCCCGCTACCAGAAAACAGTCACGAGTGCACTGGAATTCTTGGTATTAATAAATGGTGCCGAAGAAGTGTGCATTCCTTGCTTTGAAGGTTTACGACCCCGTCGACACCATGAAACATGTATATGAACGTTCGAACGTGCCTCAAACCCCATCCACTTCATTTAATTTTATTGCTTCCCTAAACCCGAAGAGAAATTTTCGTATTAAACGATATTTTTTCTCGTTCTGATCCTCCTTGTTTTTCTCTTTTATTTCTAGACTCATTAATTTAGGGGTGCGAGTCAATATACTGGCGTGACGAGTGATGAAGGACTCAAAGGACCTTAATCCAATAACTCATGTATATGTAATACGTATACTACTATAATGGACCTAAATTAGTAATCCATAGATCAACGTTTTCGAGTAATGAGTAGAATTCATGAACTAATTTATGTTCACTGTATTTGAATGAGCATGCATACAATAAAATGGGAATAACTTTGACGAATCGATAAAAATATGACAATAAATTGTTTGAAATCTACGGTATTTTTACTGTATTTGAATCTGTTTCATTTTTCGTTACTGATTAAAATTTATTATACTTGAATTTTAGTATTCAAATTTCCATTTACTCACGCACTATTGTTATGAAATTTATGAATAATTTAAAAGTTTTTCTTTTCGACCCTCGACCGATTGTGGATTATGTCCGGCCTACTCACCTTTGAGCATCTGCCTTGTCACAATAGATCGTCTACAGGAAGTAGCTTGATTATAGCTGTAGACCGTAGAGAGGCTGAACAAACTCATGAATTTAAATCAATCAACTTAACCGTTCAGGGGAAGCTTAAAACTCAGTTTGCAATGAAACTGAATAAATCATTCGAGATTTAACAATATTTTGATTTATTTCATTCGTTTTACATACAAAATTAAGTAGTTTTAAAGCTAACTATTAAATACGAAACTATTTCAGCTACTACTAATTGGGAAGGAAAATTTATCTAAACACTGTTGGGAAAATAAACAATTTGTTCTAAATCAAATTTAAGCAGAAGCAGAGCTTAAAAGGTTTTCCAGAAGTTAAGTTGAAATTATTTCATCAACTGCTGTAAATTAATAAACTTAATCTACAAAATTTTCTAAAGTTTTACATACAAAAAATAGACAAGCTAATGTGTAGATTCTCTGCAAACATGTAAGCTCTTTCAGGATATATCCGATAACAAAACCATGAAGACCGTCCAATACTACCTATATAATAAACCTTACATATATCTCCTGTAAGGACTTACAATTTTGCACATATTTGGACCCCATGAATATATCAAAAGTATTAGGTGTAAAAAGGTAAAACTAAATGTTTTGGTTTTTAATGTATAACAAGCACCCCAACTATAAAGACTTTTTAGAGCTCTTCTTATTTTATTACAAACATATTTGAAGACACTAGCATATTAATCACAATAATTGAAATTAAACCTATAGAATTTCCCATTAAAAATTTAAAACTGTGGAAAAAATAAAAAAAATTTAAATCATTTTCCAATAGTGCGTAGAAAACTTTAAAAGTTTGGGACTTTAATGGTTTTGCGAGGAAATCAAGGAAAAATGTTGAGACTTGTTCTATACTAAGCATTGATAAGAAATGCCAGTAATTATGGTAAAAAATAAACCACCAAATAAGTATAAAAATCTCGTAACACAGATGTACCACAGGGACGATCGACTCTGGCTTTTTTATGTCACTCTCCTTATGCCAAGAATTTTCGAGCATAGCAAAAAATAAACTTTTCAGTTTTATTTTTCATAGATTAAAAAAATATACGGAGTGTCCGAGTCCTAGATAAAAATTCAGTGTTAGAAGCTAGAAGAAATTTCATTGTCAAGAAAACAAACAGTGCGGTATATCATTTATATTTTTAGAGTTAAAGGGTTTTGAATTTTAAGTCATCTATTTTTGCCACATATGACTACAGTGCCTAGTACTTTAAGTACCCAAATTTTGTATGCAAGAACAAATACAAACAAAATAAAAACAAATTCTGTAATAAAAACTAAAAACAATGCAGCCCTTATTTTTTGTAAGAAAATTATATGAAACTCAAATTCATTTTAGATTCGTGTGTGAATATTAAAAAAAAATTGAATCAAATTTTAATTCCTTAGCTTATGTTTATTTTTAGCTAAGTTTAAAAAAAATTCTTTAAACTTAAAAAACACATATTATACAAAAATCAATTGCCAATTGACATTTTGTATTTCTTTCATTTTTTTATTATTTATTACAATTTAAATGGGAATGGAAGTCAAGGACTCCTAATAGTATGACTGTGAAAGGGTAAAATACTTTCAACTTTAAATAAGCGAATCTTCTATTTTTTTTTCTTACAAATTTGTTTTTGTTTTAATCCTTTGCTGAATTGAAATTAATAGCATTTTTGCTTGTAAGAAGCAGTAATCAAGTAAAGGGTATCTATATTGTCACAAAATAAAAAAAAATTGGCACAACTTTTTTATGTATGTACCTACATATACAGGGTGGTCCAGATTTTACTTTCCAGGAAATATCTCGGTTATTTGAAGAGATAAAAATATAAATCAAAAAGTGCTTTGAATGGCAGCACTTATACCTCATAATTTAATTCTAAAAAAATTATTTTTATTTACCACTCTTAAGACGCCATCATCAACTTTTTTTTCTTTAATGGAACACCCTATTTTTTATAATTGATATTGCATCTACAATTTATTCTAGAAACAGTGATATGCTACACTTAGTATTTTAAGTACATTTTGTGAATAAAAAAAATTAAAATATTGATCGAAGTAGTATGCAAAATTATTTATTTAGTTTTTTTAGGAAAAATTTTTAAATCTAAACTAACTTAACTTAACCTAATTTAACTGAACCTAACTGTAAATTACAAATTTTGTTAAAAAAACTAAATAAATAATTTTCCATAATACATACTTCGATCAATATTTTAATTTTTTTATTCACAAAATGTACTTAAAATACTAAGTGTAGCATATCACTGATGCTAGAATAAATTGTAGATGCAATATCAATTATAAAAAATAGGGTGTCCCATTAAAAAAATGATGATGGCATCTTAAGAGTAGTAAATACCAATAATTCTTTTAGAATGAAATTATGAACTATGAGTGCTGACATTCAAAGCATTTTTTGATTTATATTTTTATCTCCTCAAATAACTGAGATATTTCCTGGGAAGTAAAATCTGGGCCACCCTGTATGTATATTATTTACTAACAGTAAATTAAAAAAAAAATTTATGAACATGTTTCGTTAGTTTTTTGACTTCAACCTAAATTTATCTTTTCCTCACGGATTTGTAACTTAAAATAAAATAAATTTATATTTCATGATTTTTCAAATAGTTCGCCTTTGTTTCTTATTTCCACTAGGATCACTATACATTCACTTTTCAATTAGTTTTTTTTTCATTCCATAAAAACATTTGAAAGAGGTCACTTGAATGTTGTTTCCGAGGTTTTTATCTGAAGTACAAGCATACATAAAAATAATAAAATACTACTTGTAACTCTAGTTATAAAATTAAAATTAAATAAAATGTGTCAACAGTTTTAGCCTGAAGAACTGAATAAAAAAAGTTTTAATCCCACTTTTTTCAAATTAATAAAACTACATACTTATTTATAAATTATAATTTGAACGAACTTAAACTAAAATAATTAAAGAGATATTTTATTTTATTGAAGTTTTTACGATTATAACGAAATGTTTAGATATTCCAAATAAATTTTGTCACAACACAAACTATAAAAAAGAATTATGTTTTGCAGTTAATGACCGCCAGCTAAAAATACTTTTCATATACAGGGAGGGTTTAAAGTAACGCATAAAATTCATAACTACCTTATTATTTGGAATTTTTAAAAATGGTGAAAAGTTACAGTAATATTAAAATTGTAAAATTTTAATGATTTCAGTGTATATGGTAATTTGTTTCTTCATATAATTTTTTAGGGTTAAATCAATTATGAGTTGGATTTTCTCTTTGACAATTTTTTTTTTTTGGAGGACTATTTTCAATATACTTCGATAAGATTAATCATTCTGAATGGCCAAAAGATAAAGACAAAATCCAATTGATTTAAATAAAAAAAATCAAAATAAAATAAAATTTACATATCATGGGAATTCTTTTGTTTAAAATGACATTTACTATCTAAAAAAATACTGGAAAAAAGTGAGACACCCTGTATGATTACATAAATAGTATAAAGCAAAAATTTACAAATTTATGTTAAAAACATATTTAAATATAACAAGCACACAAGTTTAAAAATACAATAAATATAAAACATCAAATAAAATAAACCGAAATGTCGAAAATAAGAATACAACGGCATATACTAGTAGTTAGAAAAGACTATTATTTTCATATTAGTTTTAAAGAAGGAAAATGACGAGATAAAAATAGAAGTTTGGTCTGTCAATCAATTCATTTGCAGTTCTTGTAATTCTAGCTATTAGAGAATGGAATCCATAGTTATTTGGGTGGTATTTTTCCCTGAGTATAATTTGTGTTCTACAGTGAATTCAAAAAAGAATGAAACCGCAACTATGCAACCAAACATGCTCTGTAGTGATTTTAGACTTGGTAAGTTGGTGTACCTGTTAATTTTCATTCAAATTTAAATTTAATCTGTCACTTTAATCAAAGCGCCTCTCAGCAGATTTTCTTGGGGTATTTTTTCAAGTCATTTCTCAGTGTGTTGCTAATTTTATACAAAACAGTGCTTTTCAAAACTAAAATTAGTGCAGTTAAAATATTCGCGATGATTTTTTCACTGGAGCACAATGCATTCATTTCAGTATACCCAACTATGGGAAACTTAGGTTTCCTACCTTGCAATGTCTATGGTTTCAATCATATTTGAATTTACTTTATGTAGTTTTCTTATGACACTTAGCAATTCCAATAAAGTAAACATTATCAATGATATGTTTTTCCTGGTACATTATATGGAGTAGCATTTATTTTTATTAAAATATAATTTATTTACCTCACACCATTTCAACCCCGATTTCAACAGACTGTTAATGGTTTTCTTGAAATAAATGAGTTGATGTTCTTTATAAAAAGGAGAAGTAAAATCGGACCACGACGCGAGCCTCGAGGTACCTCGAAATAAACATTGATCGGTTTTGATATGGCTCCATTTTATCTGATATACCAGATTCTTTAGCTATGGGTACTCGGAGATTGGCTCTATCTATTCTACGGCTTCTGTTAAAAATGCCTGAGATGACATTAAAATTTGCCATTAGTTTGTCCCAAAACCAATGCATGTTTTTCAACGTTTTTGAAATAATTCCATAAATAGGTGTGAATTTTTACGTTACTTTAAACTATCCTATGAGGTGATATTTAATTTTTTTTTAAATGTATCTACACCTTTCCAATTATAAATGATCAATTCAATTTTAGAATATATCAATTGTAATTCAGAATAGTCAATTGTGAAATTTATTTGAGAAATCATCAATTGTGTTTCAGAAAGCATCATTTGAAAATCAGAATTCATCAATTTAATTTTAGAATTACCTAAATAAACTCTTTTAGAAGTAAACCAACATTTGCTCCATAATACTAAGAGCCATAAGCCATAACAGGAGAATTCAGAAGTTGTCTTTTGATAATACTGCATTAATCTTAGAACAGATTATTTTAATTGGGTTTAACATTAGTGAATAAGGACCTAAGCCAGATATTGTTACAGGTATTAAACTGCCAGAGTATATTTTTGTATATTGTATGTGCTGTTGTGCTTCACTTGCACAATTATCGCCAAAAACTATTGGCTTCCTCAATTTTTTACAATTGGTCCTTTCTAAACTTAAATTGATTTTTCTGAACTACAATAGATGCTTTTTGAAATTAAATTGATTTAACTGAAGATTTATGAAATACAATTGCAAAAGATGTAGATGACGCCCCAAGTAACAGATCATTGGAAATATCCGTGTGCTTAAGCAAATTTTACCTAATTAAGGAAAATTTACGTAATATTGCCAAAAATAACGACTTTAAAGGCATTTCGTTGGGCATTAGTTAAGGCATTTTTACCTATTAGACATTTTTACCAATAAGGCGAATACTAGGGAAAATTTACCATTATTTGACCTAATTTATTACTAATTGGTCATATTTCTTCAAAGTTGAAAATAGGGAAATTCTAAAGTAAAAATTATTTTACCTAACGTTGCCTTTAAAGTAAAAATGTCCTGTTAGTCAAATTTATAGTAAAACTTGACTTTTACAATGAATATTGGGAAAAAAATACTTCACAGTAAAATTTTAATAAATTTGGTTGCGTTTCCTATAAGAGTAAAATTTCCTTATTGGTCGAAATTAGGGATATTATAGTCAATAAATTTAAATTAATACCTTTGTGGTCAATCTTATAAGGACTTTAAAGGCATAATTCTTTCTAGGCAATTTATGTAGTGGTGGATGAAGAAAAAATTACGTAATTTAGGACACTTTTTAATTCAAAGTTGTCCACAACTACTTGTTGATGTTTAATATAATATTTTTGTAGTAACATTATGTATACCGTAAAATTGTAAGATTATTATTAAATCTAATGAGTTTAATGTATTCTGTCTCAAATACATAGCTGATTTATCATGATGGGAAGAACTTTCATAAAATCATATCGGATGTCTACAACATATTATTACTTATTAAAAATACTACCAGGGGATACAAAAGGGAGTCAAATTGATTCCACGTCTAGATTTATAATCTTGACATTCTTCACAGAATTTAAATGAACCTTTAAATTTAAAAGAGACTACTGCTACAAATTTTTAGGTTATATTTTTAGGTTATAGGAACTTCGCGTTTGATCTCAAACGTTCGTGCCTTTTTCTTGGCTTCAAAGTCAAATTTACTTATTTAGGAAAAAAATACTTCAAAGTATTATTGACTTTTAGGTAAGTTTCAATTTAGTGCAAAATTACTATAAAGTCAAATTTATAAGAATTTTTTACCAAGTTTCAAGGAAAAGTTACCTAATAGCCTAGTCCTAGAAAATAAGTAAAATTTCCTATTAGGTAAATTTTAGCAATGACGCCATATTTATTACTAATAAATTTTAGGTTAGGTATAAATTTATCAAAGATTAATATTATTTATATATTACAATAAAGTTTTTTAAATAAAAAGGTAACAAATCATACGACAGTTCTTTAAAGAAATATTTAAAAATTGAAACTTGCACATATAAAGCTAAGACCAAAAAAAGTCTAATCTAATTAATAACAAAAATTATTTTTAAACAAAGATTTTTGAAAGGGGAATTGTATTATTTCAAAGTAAAATTCGTAAGTTTCACAGAAATTTGAAGCATAGGCGGGTAGTTTCAAAAACACCCCAAATACTACATAATATAATGCATAATAAATATTAGTAAACCATCATGGATACTTTAACTTATAATGAAATTCGTGTTCCCAACATATTTCATTCTAAAAAATAAAAGTTGGTAGTCGTAAGCCAAAATCGTTGTAGAACACCTTTATTATTGAGGTTAGGAAATATGTAGTAAATTTTACGTCGGCATTACGTAAATTTAACGTAATTAACTTATAGGTAGCTTCCTTATAGGTCGACAATTAAGGAAATATTACGTCGAAACTACAGTCAATTTTTCCCCCTTTACGTAAAATTTACGTAATAACGACGTAATTCGTATAGGGTACGACGACTTGAAATCCCTAAATTAGGTAAATTTTACGTAATTTTGACCAAAATATAGTATAGAGTTTTTGGTATTACTGTCAACTTTAAAAAAAATCTTTTGAGTTCAAAGTAAGTTTTTTCAGAAACAAGGCGTTTCAGCGTTGTTCAAAATTCCAAATACTAAGGTAATTATGAAATTTACTTTAAACTCACCGGGTATATAATTTTTTGGTGGCTACATTAATTTTTATTATTTCCAATTTTAAAATTAAATTAAAATTCTACTTAAAAACCTTTTATGTTGAATTTCAAAATAAAAATTTATTGCACTTTTTACGTTAAGGGATTACTGCGGCACTTTTATAACTGCAAGTGCAGGTATAATAAAACTTCTATATGACTTTCATATCAAATTTTTGATGGTTATGTACATCTAAGGAATTAACAATATTTTATTACACTCGGTGAAAACACGTATATTCCATTTTTAGAGCAAGTTAAAAATAGTTATTAATTTTTTCCTTAAATATTCCTGCAAGGAATTTAAAAAATTGTATTACTCCGCAACCTACAATTAAGATATTTGAAATGTTTATTAAAGATAAATAATAATAATAAATAACTGCCACAAATGCCTACATTATCGCTACTTTGATAACTTTATCTTCTTAAATACAGTTATGAACATAAAATAGGAAATATTAAACCCATTATAACATAATAATAAAATTAACATGTTTAAAATTAATTTGAAACCCCTACCGATTCATCCGAATAATTCGAAGCTGTATCATCAGTACTGGTATCCAGCACCTCCTGTTTTTTGGATATCATCCTCTTAGTAATCCAAGACATTTTATTAAAATTAATAGCACTTTGAGTAGCAAGGAATTCACAAATTATTCATGTTTAGCGAAAATTAAGCGTCGTTTTATTTAGAAGCGCGGCGCGTATAAAAGCTCCGAAGCTCGAACGCTTTTAAAAGTTTACACAAAGCGCCTCGTACTCTGGTGGAAATGAGTGACTAAAAGCGTCGTGCTGCACAGTATTGCACCGAGCCGATCCTGCTGGACTTGAACATGTGTTCGGTGCAGGACCGGCGTCAGGGTTGTTGCGCCATGCCCCTCGAGAAATAATTACAGAAGGCGCGTGGGTGATTTTTAGAGGAAGCGGTCACATCTACGTTTTAACAATGGAACATTAAGACGTACCGTGCTCTTTAATGAATTGAAGACAAAATATAAATAAATCCTGCACGTCAAGTTGATTGTATAATAAATAATGGGTATATTTTTCTTATTAAAATGACTGATTTATGATATGCAAGTATAATCGATGTTAATTTCGTTTTTCGACTGCTTTCATCGATAAACTGTAATTAAAGAAGAAGAAGACTATTTTTATATTCCAAACAGCTGTGCCAGTGCCACTCTGTAATGTCGCGTGGTTTTGGTTTGCGAGGGAGGACCGAAAAGCAGGAGCAGAGTTGGGATATTTCGAGTCGGAAGGTTAGGAGGGGTCGAGAAGGGATCTCTTGTTAGTCAGCCAGCAAATCGCTTCTAAGATGGATCGAAGGAAGAATATTTAACATTCTGTCTGAAAGCGTTTGTTTGGTCTGTGGTTTGTAGGCGACGGTCGAATGTATCGGATTTATCACCTCAGACATATGAATAAATAAGAATAAATTCTCAAGGCGTCAGTTTTCTTCCTCTACCGCTTGTTTAAATAAAAACGACACGTTCCACTACAAGAAACTATCAACATTATTATTCCTCCTTCATGTACTACATTTAGATATCCTAAATACTCATTTGGAAGACCATTTCAACTTCACCATCAATAAATCAAATCCAAATTATTTATTCTTACCAAACAGTAGTTTGATAAATTACAAAAAAATATTTTCGCCAAAAAATTTGACGGTTTGGTCAAGAATTATATCGTGCTTTAGATAGTTGAAGTTGATATACAAGTTTCCTAAAATGGTTTGTTTTATTATCTCTAGACAGTAGTTACAATGGGTGTAGTAAATTGTTGATTAACTTCAAATTTTTATGTTGAGCCGATGAGATAGAAATCAAGTGCCTCTTATGTTTTTTTATTGACGACCGTTGGTACCCATTAAGGTAAGTAGTCCTTGGCCATGGTATAAAATGGAATTTCTTGAATTTTTTACCGTTTTTAATACCAATTAAGCAAGAATAAGATATTTGTTTACTACTGTTCTTCCCAATGTTTTTTTAACCAAAATAATTTTCCAATTCAATTTTTGATACATCTGCAAGTTCGAATCTCAAATCACTGCCAGTTGACTTTTTTAAATATATAAAAAACTGATTACAGATAAAAAATATTACTTATACTAATATTTAAATGAATAATCTTTGCATCAAGTAAAATACTAACATAGATTTTCAAAATAAATATTGATAAAATATGCAATTGGAAAAAATATGTTGATTTAAGACCAGTAACATTTCCGTGTATAAATAGTGGCTAAAGAAAAAAAGGTAAATTACAAAATATAGTTACAAAAACATTTTCTTCAAAAAATTCAAAATTGTTTTAAATTATTAAAAAATTATGAACGTTCTTACTATATTTGAAATAGAATAGATAAATAAAAGTAAACTATGAAACATTAAAAAAAAAATTAACAAACGTATTTAGAAATTCTTCCATTTGGAAACTTAGAAAAAAATAATAAAAAACGATTTTACGGATGGAAAAACCAATGGATAATTTTTAACAAAAAATTTTATTATTCTTCGTATACAGGGTGTCTCACTTTTTTTCCAGCAAAATTTTTTTATAGATAGTAAATGTCATTCTGAACAAAAAATTTCCTATAAAGTATTATGTTTTTTCGACTCCTTAAAATGTTACAGCAATTTTAAAATTGATAAATTTTCATGATTTTTGTGGAATACCCTGTATAATATTTTTTCTTATTATATTTTTTTTATTTAAATCAATAATTATCTGGATTTTTTCTTTGCCAAATTGATTTTTTTTAACATTATTGGTGGTTTTTAAAATAAGTAAACGACGATGTTAAATTTCCCTGGGTAAAATTTAGCATATTATTGGCTTAAAGATATACAAAATCCAAAGCTTACTTGATTTAAATGAAAAAATATTAAAATTAAATGAAATTTATACAGGGTGTCCCACAAAAATCATTAAATTTATGAAATTTTAAAATGGCTGTAACTTTTTAAGGAGTCGAAAAAACATAATAGATCATAGGAAATTTTTTGTTCAGAATGTCATTTACTAACTAAAAAAAATTTTGCTGGAAAAAAAGTGAGACACCCTGTATAATTTTATGCAAATTTAAAAAATAAATGTAGGTTTTCATACATAAATTAATTACACAGGATGTAACAAAAGTAACACATAATAGTTTCATCAAAAAGTTATTGACAATAGTTTTCAGTAAAGTTTAGTGCATATTTTCATATTTTTAGGTTTTGTAGTCCATAGGAAATGATATTATACTATCCATCTAGATTATATGATATATCACGATTTTTCTTTCCAAACTCGAGTGCTCTTTAGCAGTCCGCATTAAGTATCAATGATTCTATGAATATTTTCGACGAAGCTTCAGAAAAGTGGGATGGATTTTCTATCCTTTATGGGATATCCGATGGAAAATTTATCGCGGCCGTATAGAAAATCACTCTTAAGTTGCCTACAAACTAGAGTCATAACGACACGAGGTGGATTGTACACAAAAAAGTGCCTGTGTAATGTCAAAAAACTTTTTTGGTACCACCCAAAATAAATAAGTTAGTCATATTTGAAAAATCGTATTTTCTTGTTTTTTTTTCAAGACAGCGCAGGTGCGATGTGATATTCAAATGTTTTATCAATGAATTATTAATATATGTACGAACAAATCTCTACTACTTTGTCCATTTAACAGACTTTCTATCTCATATAATAACAAAGATACCCATAGTCCAAAATCAAATGGGACACCCTGTATACAAATATTGTTTGCGCTAGCGTTTCTACTGGCTACCATATTTTCCCTATTGGGAAACCCTCTTAAGGACCATTTATGTAGCAACATTTTTGAAGAGTTCATATATTTTTTTAGTTTTCAGATAACTGACTTTAAATACGAGTATTTTTTGTAACTTACCAATACAAATTTTTGATGCAATAAATAATTTATCATGAAATATTTTTATGGTGCCCGATTATTGTAATTGATAATTAATATTTTTCAGATAATCCTTAACCGTTCCTTCAAACATAATAAAGAAAAAAAGATGATGATTGATGGAAGACATAATATATACATATACAGGGTGGTCACTCTTACGGTGCACACCATTGGGATCTTGTGAACCTAAAGAGTTAGAAAGTTGCTTAAATTAGAAAAAAGTTGCCCCTTTTCAAACTCCTTTAGAATCTATTTAGTAATCCGAGATATTTTGCTCTAGTCCTGAAATATCTTCAAAAATCTGAAACTTCGCATTTTCGTTTTCCTTCCATATTTTTGTAATCGCTTAACTTTTTCGATTGCAATTTGGCAGTTTTATGTAAAATAACAGAAGAATAATTTTGTTATTTTATTTAAAAATAAACTGATGTTTATTTTATGTATGCCAACTTGATTTTGTAAATAAAAATTTAATATTTTTTTTCAATTTTTTTTTTAATTAAAATAAAAGAACAATGTGTGTTACATCATATAAATTGTATTTTTTTTTCTCTATCCAATGGTATAAAAATCAAATATCGCGCCCATAAGAAAATCAAAAATTGGTTTAAAATAAATGAAATCTAGTTAACCTAAAATTTTTTCTCAATGCCAATCGATAGAGAATATCAAATTATGTAAAACAGCCAAATTACAATCGAAAAAGTTAAGCGATTACAAAAATATGGAAGGAAAACGAAAATGCAAAATTTCAGATTTTTCATGATATTTCAGGACTAGAGCAAGATATCTCGGATTTTTAAATAGATTTTAAAGGAGTTCGAAAAGGGGCAACTTTTTTCTAATTTAATCAACTTTGTAACTCTTTAGGTTCACAAGATCTCAATGTATACAGGGTGTCCCGTTCGTGGTTCACCAAACGTCAAGGTTAGAAAGTAGAGCAAATTTTATTACGAAAAAACCAAAAAAGTAGTCTTTTATGTTTTGAAAGTTACAGGGGTTTGACTTTGGCATCGCCAGTTTTTGCCAGAAATCAGTAAATGATCAATAGTTGCTTAATAATCAATTTTTATAAGCAAAAGTTAAATTTTGATGGCTTTTGAAACAGTTGTATTATTAAATAATAACAAAAATGAAGGCGCACCTCAATTGTAACTAACTATGCTTAGAATCAATGCTCATAGGAGTAAGTTTAGAAGGCTCTAGTGAGTGCATAAAAAGAGTTAGGGTTTCAAAATTTTTCATATTTCTAGAAAATATAACGAATTTTTAGAAAAACACGCCCTTAATAGGTCATATCTTGGAGAAAATGAGAAAATGCTAAAAAAAAACAATTTTTTATTTATTTTTTTTCTTTTCTATTTTTTTAATACTTGATAAACGAACTTTATTTTATCTTTGTTAGCAATGGAAAGAGGATACTTTCAGCTTTAAAATTATATTTAAAAAAAATCTTTTTACTAAGTTTTTAAGCAGCTATTGATCATTTACTGATTTCTGGCATGCAAAATTCAAACCCCTGTAACTTTCAAACCATAAAAGATAGACCCTTACTTTTTTGGTTTTTCTTGATAAAATTTGCTCTACTTTCTAACCTTGACGTTTGGTGAACCACGAACGGGACACCCTGTATATATAACCTCAATTGCAGTAAAATTTCTTTAAAATAAAAACCCAGAAATACTTTAATAAAAAATTGATTTTTAAATAGCGGCAACGCTTTCTAAATCACCAACGAGATCACCAATATATAATATTAAACAAAATTTATTCAAAATTATTCACAAAAATATTGATTTGTTAGTCAGCAGTCGTTCGCCATGTTGCTAGAGGATCAATAATAGACCATAAATCTTTCTATGCATTTTACCAGACTGTTGTAAAATGCATGTTGCAACTACAGCCATAAATACTTCAAATTAGCTTCTAATAATTTCCTAACCTTGTATTTAGTAATTAAGCACAAAATACTCAAGTCCTTAATTAGGACTTAGAATTAAACGCAAAATTGTTTTTAATTGCAAACAATAATTACCCTCACATAGTTACAGAACTTAATAATCTTGTTTTCTCGACTTCGTAAAGGTGTAAATAAACATTCAGTGGATTGGTACTAAAATACGAAATTTTTTATAATTGGGTCTTTTTGATTATCACAAAAAGCCCTAGGGTATTGGACAGCTGTTTAATAAGTCCATCGGTGTCCATCAATTTTAAAACGTATTATTACACGAGAAAACTGCTTGCATGTCATTATTGTAATTACAGTAGTTGCTGAATAGGATTATCGCCTGATTTATACCTTATAAAAATGTAATTATGTTTCAAGGATAAAAAAGATTTAAAGTAAACTCAAACCAGGAAATATGTAAATAAATACGTTTCACTTATGTAATTTAAGAAAATAACGGATGAATTTTTACAATTTCAGAAAATAAAAATATAAATAGGGTAATGGCGTTATTTTTTCCAGTCATTAAACAAAAATAAATATGTACTTATAATACAATCGGAATAATTAAATTAGTTATTTAAAATCCAATTAAATAAAGTACAAGATTTAAAAATAAAAATATGTTATTTTATAACATGACCTTTACCTTATGACATATATTAAAATTTGTTTAATTGGTGAAATTTTATAATTAATGTCTTTTTTGTTATTATATTAATCGTGCTTTTTATCTGCGTGGGTGATTTATTTTCCTAGCACAGCGAACCCTTGACCTCGCTTCAAATCGCATTCAGGCAAATGTGCAATTTCCAATGCTTCCTAGGAGTAAATAACAATTTTAATAAAGGGCACTCATAAATTTTAATTTAGTTATTTTATTTAATAAACGGATTTTCTTATTAGCATAACAAATCTTTGCGGTAAACTAATCGTGTACTTGAAATCACATCTTATGTGACTGCAGTTTTTTTTTTAATTTCAAATAGCATTAAGAGTAAATACTCGAATTGTGTAACCATATATTATGCACGTAGGTGGTTACTTTCTTAAAATTAATAGGATTGAGTCTATTTTTGCGCCAATGCTTTTAAATAAGATTAAATCTGATTGTGTGCATCCATATAAAACGTCCTAAAGCGAGAACTTCGTGACTAATAAAATAATTTTATTTGAATTTAATGGGCTTTGGATAAGTGTGACTTATTGAAATTTAATTGTAAGACAATATAAAGTATTGATGTGAAGCAGATGTTATGCGTTTTGCAATCGAAAAATCAGGCCAAATAGTTTTTGGTGTAACATATAAATTGATTAAAGTATCAATGTTATTAGATTAAGTATTTAAGTACGTGATATTCGTTTATTTCACTCTCCATAAACGATTTCTCTTTCTTATCTGCTAAGATTACGTTCCTGGAAGTAACAGCGAGCAAAGACCATTCGGCCTTTGTAAAGATTAGGAAGATGTCAAGTACTTGACATGATATCTATGTTAATATTGTGCTTCGTGCTGGTTTGAAAGGCCATTTGAGGGCTGTAAAATATTCACCAGAAGTACGCCTTTTTTGTAAGCGCGTGTTAAATGTTTGCTCCTGGTATTATTCTAGGATCCACAACGAGAAGAGCTTTATAAGTTATTGAAGTAAATGTAAATATTTCCTTTAGTACGAACATAAAAGTTAATATTTTAGTAAATTATTTAAAACCGCAACTAAACACGAGTTTTTTTATGGATTAAATTTTTAATTGTGGGAGAAATACTACTCTCTTGATTAGCAATAAATTGGTCATAAGCATGGTAGCACAGATATACCAGTGAACCCATGAACATCAAAATAATATCAGTTTTTGATGATTTAGGGATCTATTACCGAATTTTATAAAATTATCTCGGGGCAAAAACATTTGTAAGAAAATAAAAATGCTATAAAGTTCTAAGGTTATGAAGCAACCAACGATCTGTCAGTCACATGTAGTAACTCGTATCCCTTTAGGGTAGGGTCTGAGGTCGTGGGAAGAGTTCCGTCAACGCCTAGGTCAGAACTTTTACTGCCTGTTTTTTATGCGACTTGTGCATGATTTTGAAATCTAAGTACAAAATGAAACATGTTTGACAAACATTGGTTTGCCCGGTGTTCACAAACTGTGGCCTGCATGCTCACCTGATCTTCAATTTTTATTCTGATTTAATTGTTGATATCCTTAAGTTCATAAATTTTAATATTTCAGACGAGTAAAACCCCGTCACCATTAAATAATTCTGAGAAAAAAATGCTTTAAAATACAAATATTGAAACATTAATAAAAAAGGTATTATCTCCGATTCGGCTTGTCTGCATTTCCTATCTACATATTATTTTTTAATAATATTTACAAACCTTATCTGGGCATAAAATAAATATAACTACACAATTAAAAAGGTGCAAGAATTCAATATTTATATTATTATAAATAATTTTTACTAAAAAAAATATCGCACCATTTTTGAAGTTTCAAGACTAAACCTCTTGCGAATCGCATCTAAATTTTTCCCGGGCATGATAAACGACCTCCTTCCGGTATCCAAAATGCTGTTACTCCTCACTAGTGTAATATCTTTGGCGGTAAGAACACCCGATCCATGACCACCCTTCATAACTTTAATCTCTCTATTATTCACCTTTACCAACTTATAAACATCATTCTCATCGATAGTTTTGGCGCGGAAACTGCCACCACACAACATCTTGAAAATTTAACAACACGCACACGCCGTTACCAAAATTTTCAAGAAGCGCGAGATGAGAACATACGTATATGCGTTCTTGGAAGCAGTTGCACCGAAACTGAACTAAAAATTGACCATGTGTTTTATTCAGAACGCACACCTTTTGCTGGAGGTAAAACCAGTTGTAAGAGGCAGGTAATGCTGAGGATGGAGCGAGATGGAAGGGTCTTGAGCAGGTAAGAGGAAAAAACTCACGTGAGAAGCAAATGGCTGCATACCATGCGAAATCTTGCTAGCGAAAGGATAAGGAGCATTTGTTGCAATTACAACCTAACAAATTATAGGTGTAGATTGTCTCATGATACCAAGGTACTATTTTTCCAAAACACTTTATTACGGTAACAGTTTGCAACACCTCAATTAGGGGTATTGTACAATAATGACACTTCAATAAAATTGTTTGCTTTATTGTAAATAATTTTGAGTACCCAGAAACCGATTACCTACTCAAAACCTGGATGATCTCCATAAATTATCTAAATATCTTGGATCTACAATGGTTAAGGTGTATTTTATTTCATCATAATAGCAGAATATTGCCAATAATAATAATCAGCACATTTACCAACCATAACCTGCAACTCCCAAACACCTACCTCTTAATCTCTAAATTATAACTTTTATTAAAATTAATACATTTTCTTTAAAGGCAATGATACAAATCACGAATTCACAACAGATTCGCCTACTTATTTTGTATTTTAAAACATAAATAATGACCTTTCAGTACTGTTCATTACTACCTTTCAATTATGCGAGAAGCGCAGGTGTGACACGGGCCTGGGCGTCACAAGACATGCAAGGTGCAACGAAAGGAAAACGGCAGATGTCCTGTTATAAAACCACTAAAGCACTGAATCATTATTTATATCTTGTCTTTTAAAGTAAAGCCACAATTTTAAGGGCAATTTTTTAAGTGGATAACTGGTTTTGAAAAAAGCTTTTAGGATTTATTATACCCAAACAAATATTTAAAAATAGGAAAGAATGAAGAAGAAAGAACTAAAAACCTACTAGCTCACAATATTATTATCGAACATACAAAAGCTGCTAGATTGGAAGTTTCAAAAGGGTTGAAATGGGAGAGTACGGCTTACGCTTATACCATGGCCGGCAAGGACACCTGATCCTACTTTGGAAGAAGTCTGTGTTATTGTCAAAGATTTTTTTATACATATAAAAAGTCATCACATGGTGCATTTTTTTAACGAGAGAAGACATCTTTTGAAAACTTACAAAATAAAAACTATATTCCAAGGTTATTAAGACAATTTACATCAGTCGCAACTTTCTCACTCGTCATGGAACAAACAATTGGAAAACCAAATTCTGCATTTCGGCGTATTCAATTTTTTTGATATTTCAGATTAGTTTTTACACCAGTAAACATTGTCTAACTATAAAAAAAATAATATGATAAAATTCAGAATATAGTTTTCCCAATGATTTGTTTCTATTTCATCACAATTGATCAATTCATAAATGTGCTTGAAATTGATGTTTTACCATGATTTGTATGAGCGCAAGAGAGAAAGTGCAAATGGGGCGATTTGTCTTAAGGGGGTATTCTAGTCTAGAAATTTGAAAAAATCGAAATTTCATTAGATTTCTCTACGTGCGTGATGCTGATCGAGAGCAGAGTAGGAGTCCCTAGTCCCTACCACAACTTTCCAACGAGCGGTGGGAAAATTTAGCGTCGCCGATTTGATTCACTGTCACTGTCAGTAAGGTTAGAATTCATGTTTGCAGAGAATTCAGACTTTATATTCCTCTATCGTATGAACCAATAAAAATAGACATTTTTCGTTTTTAATATTTTTAAAAAATTCGGGAAAGTAAAAAAATTAGTGGGAAAATCGACCTCAATTTTTTTCACTTTTTCTGGTTCATACGATATTGGCAATTATACTGATCACAAATTATCCATAATTTTATTCTTCAAGTGACCAGGACCAGGAGGGTAGATATCATGACAACCGGGACAGGGCTTTTTTTTTCGCCCCTCTTCTTCAACGACGCATAACTTGCTGAAACTTTAATATTTTTTTTATTTTTATTTTTTATGTACTCTTGAAATATGATTAAATAAGCCATAAACAAATAGATAGTAAATTCAGTCGATACTTACATCTTTGGTACAAAACTTCTTTCTGCTGAAGCTTTTTAAGTTTCTATTTTTTGGTGTAAAATTTATCTGATTTTCAATAGTCCATAAAAACATAACAAAACCACATTTACAATAAATGGTAGCTGCAAGAGTTTTTAATATAAGAAGCAAAAAATGAGTGGAAAAATTCTTATTACCAAAAACGCAAATATTACCCGGACTTCAAATTCAACATTTGCCGGCAATCCTTATTAAGGGAGATCCTCCTCTCCCAGATATCTTATAAATAGCATTATGAGTTAATTAATATCTTAATTTCTTTAGAAATTATCAGAGGTTACTTATTACATAGAAATAAGTATACCTGCATATACCGGATACTTCATATTTAAGTTTCGGTATTTCGGGTGGTGGTTCCTTCGTTCTTTGGCTAATAATTAGAAAAAAAATCTTATAAAGATGTTAGCAAATAAAGGGTACACTTTTATGAGATTTTATTCCAGAGTTTCACATAGAATTAACCGTTTAAGAGAAAAATGCTTTCAAATATATGTGGACAGTTATCATGGTTACCAATGTTTCTTCTAAGGTCCATTATTTTACCTAAATAATTCTAAGAAAAAATCTATGTAATTTTGAATTGAAATATTCCATTATAATAAAACTGAAATTAACTACACAAAAATTTAAAACATAAAAATGGCAGGTTATTTGGTTTCAATTTTTAAATGCCTTTTCCTTTTAAATGGTGTATTCCATAGGATTCGCATTTCGGAAACATTTTTGTGTTTTGATTCGAAAATACCATTTTGAAATATCTTTTGAATATATATTACTAAAAAAACTACCATCGTTTAAATTCCAATTACAACCAAGCAAAAAAAATCTAAAAACACTAAGTGGCGATTCCTGGATTTTCGTTTAGCCGAGAATTGGCATTGGTATTACAAGAAAAAGCCGCGCGCCATCTATTAATTTATTAATATGCAGGACCGCGTCAAAACGTTTTTGGGCCCAAGAAATGATCTGTTAATTTTATTTTCTATTACATATTTTTGTCTATTTTCCCCCAAAACTTTTAATTTTAAATAAACAACTGATGTTGATTCTTGTGCTAGATGGTAATAATAATAAATTTCTTGGGATTAGGACTCAGGACACAAAATAATAAAACAAAAAAACCAAATATGGCTTCCTCTTTAATTTAAATAAACACTTATATTGTTAATATTCTTCTTTTCCCTTGCCATAACATATAACACCACAGGCGAAAATTTTTGAAATCTTGAAGGTAAGGTTTTTTCACTCTTAATATAATATTAATTGAAGAATTTAAATCAAATTTAATCCCAAATCATCGTCAATCTTCTTCATCAAATGGAGGTGGGTCCGACTGAATTGAATATCAGTTGGGATGAGAATCATCCTTGGCTTTTTTAAATATCAAATTTAATCCCAAATCATCGTCAATCTTCTTCATCAAAGAATTATTACTCAAAAAATTAAAAAATATTTCGAATTCTGTTGCAATTGTAAAATTTTTCTTAAAGATTATAAAAAATTCTACAAAATCAATGTTTTCTGAAAATTTTAGAAAGAACATATTTTCTAGATTCTGAGACCACAAAAACAACAAGGTACATATGCGCTCTGGGAATATTTCAGTGCTGAATATGAATAACGTTTAATTTTTTAGTTTTGTCAAATACTTATTTAAAAGAAAGTAAAAATTTAGACCAAAAATTAATCTTGTTTTGGGGCCCCTAACTTTTCTGTTGAAATTAAGCAAAAATTTGAATTTGATTTACAAAAACACCTTATTTTAATAAAAGAATACAATTCTAAATTTATTTTTGAAATTCGCGAACAAAAATAAAAATCATATGTTTGTAAATTGGATTGCTGAAAAAATAAGGTTATGTTGCTTCAACCACAGTATAAATAACTACCAGTAGCGACACTCTCCCGTGTCTAACCTAGTACCATTTCTATATTGCGTATCTGGTACCATTGAGTTTAGAACTGCAAATTACAAATGATGACATTTGTCTATGATCAAAATAATTTTAAAGGCTTCGCCATTTGAATTTAAATACCGTAATTAATGTAATAATTGGTGAAAACCTGTATATTATTACATTTAAGCTTGTCAAAATCATTAAAAACTTCAATTTTAATCAAAACTTTGTAAATGTATGTTACATTTTTATGGTTAGAAAAAGTGACGTAAATTTAAATTTGCCGCGTGCGTATCTGAGTATTCATATATATATCGTCAAGGTCACCAAAAATGCTCCCTTCAAATAACATGTAATATGCATGAAGTGTCGCTACTAGTAGTTGCCTATACTGTGCTTCAACTATTATCATAGAAAATGTAACCATATTTAAGAGAATTGTCAAGTATACACCCATAAATTGGAAATAATCGGACAAGATCGTCCTTCGACGTTTGCGCCGCCTACCCTGTTTCAAAGATCATTTGAATCATGCATGCATATGTAGTGAAAATATTAATTATTTTAATTTTAAATAGACGTTTGAAGAAAAAATAGCATGTTTTATTCAGAGGTTAAGTGCTTTTCAGCAACTGCTTCGCAAAATGTTCCGGACTCGCCACTGAAAAGTTTCACTTTCGCTCCTAATAAAACAAAATACTGTTTGATGTCAGTTTAGTTTTTTGAGTTCTCAACAAAAATGTGTAAAATCTCACTTTGGAGTCAAATTTAGTTCAGAAATTTTAGATGTTTCAGAAAAAAGTTAATGTCTCGATAACTAAACGGGCTACAAAAATGGTTAAGCGCTCAAATTTAAGGAATGAATCGTTCTTTCAAAATATTCTAATAAAATGATTAAAATTTTAGCAAGTACATTACGATCTTATTATGGGAAAATTAATCGACCGATTGACATCAAATATTTCTTAAAATACATTTAGGTGCTACATGTTTCTGGTAGTACTTTTGTAGTTTTCTAAAATCTAAAACTTTAAGATTTTTCAGAAAAAAGTTGATTTTCCGAAAACTATATAGAGTACAAAAACGTGTCCTTGCACAAAATCAACATTTAAGGAATGAATTGTATTTTACGCTAATTCTAAAAATGTTTGAAAGTATTCAAATAAACTCTTCAGAGATGGAAGTCTGGAAGATACATGATTATTTTCGTATTCCTAAACAATTGTTTGTTGAATTAGTTGTAATGGTAACGGGTTTTGACTCATTTCAACAAATGCAGAATGTGCATAAGGAAGAGAGATAGAAAATCTGTCACCAAGCAACTTAGTCAACAAACGATAGTTTCCGTATAGGAATACAATCGTCGCGTCTCTCTTAAGGTACGTGTATAGTAATAAGTAATAAACCATTTGATAAAGCAGTAAAGTAATCTTTTCGTAAAGCAAGTAGTAGAGCAATGATGAAAAAGCAAACCAATGTATTTCAAATAGGACCAGGCATAGTAATGCAGCACGATCAACGGTGCATTTTCATAATGCAAATCGGTTTGCTTTTTCATGACTCTGATCACTGTGAGGAGGGCTCTGATTGGTCGGCCTCCAGCACGTGGTTGCAATTCTTCGGATTTTTAGTTAAATTTACTTAGTTAATAATTTAAAATAAACTATTATCCTTATAATAATTATATCATACCACAAATTTAAAATTTGAAAATATTCGGGGTGTAGAAAATATTATATCTCTTATTTATTTCCAATCCCCTAACCTATTCTAATAGAATAGAATTTAAAGTACGAGAGTAATTATGTACATAAAAATAATTATTTTCAATGCACTACCCCAAGTAATACTAAATTATATAATTGGTTTTACATTTATCACTGAATATTGTTAGCGTTCATAGACTGGTCGTGTTTCTCAGTATGGCCGGGCATGCTTTGCTTTATTGCTTTACTTCACTGCTCTATGCATGACTTTATTGCTTTTTCATTATTACTATAAACGTACCCTTACAGACTTCTACTACTGAATTTGTGGCCAATTATAGCAAATATTTTGCAATTTTATTAACGAAAACTAATTGACCGATTTTCACCAAATATTTTATGAAGTTTGTATAGGTTAGGTTAGGTTTCTGGTAAAAAATTTTGGTGTTGAATTTGAATTTTTTCTTTGGCAAATTGATTTTTTTGAACATAATTAGCTGTATTTAAAATAAGTGAATGACGAGGTTAAATTTCCCTCGGTAAAATTTAGCATTTTATTGGCTTAAAAATATACAAAATCCAAAGCATGCTTGATTTAAATAAAAAAAATTTAAATCAAATGAAATTTGTACAGGGTGTCCACACAAAAGTCATTAAAATTTTGAAATTTTAAAATTGCTGTAACTTTCTAAGGAGTCGAAAAAACATAATAGTTCATAGGAAAATTTTTGTTCCGAATGACATTTACTATCTAAAAAAATTGCTGGAAAAAAAGGGCGACACCCTGTATAATAATTTCTTAAAAAAAACTTTAAATTTACTATATAAACTAAAGTTTTATAGGTTTTTAGATAAATTTTTGGCCAAAAAGAATAATTTTGTTATCACTTTACGTTTTTCAGTTCTTGACAAAACATGCAAAATCTCACTTTAGAGTCAAATTTAGTCCAGAAATTGTAGGCTTTTTAGAAAAAGCTTTTCTCGAAAAATATACGGGGTGCAATTTAAATTAATTAATTAAAATCTTGAAAAGAAGTTAATTTTACCAGGGGGTCAAATTACCTTCAGACCTTCCCAAGATATCGCTACCAGAAATATTGAAACATAAATATGAAACACCGTGTATACCGGGTGGAAATGAAACTAGGGCCACCCCTGGCATTTCTTTATTTATGAAAATAAAAAATTAGAATTTTAGTATCTTATAAGATCTAAGAAAACAAATTTTATGGATCGAATAAATCTTTCATTTTACTTCCAGTTTATCAGGAAATGGAACCCATTTTCTTATTTTATATGTAACCCCCTGATTTTTTCTACGGAAAATCAAACATTGGTTAGTTTTAAGTATGTTTATGACAAAAAAAAATTTTTTTTCAAAACTTTAAGAAAAAATGTTGAATTTTTTTTTGGTAAAAAATTTGAGTAAAACCTACAAAAACTATTTTTAAATAATACAAATACGTAAAATAAATTGTAATTTATAAAATTTATTTCACCGTTCTTGAGATATTATTTTTTTTAATTTTCAAGAAGCGTTTTTTGGAAATATCTTTACTTTTTTAAATTGGATGATATAAGGGCCACCCCCTAAATAAATTGAGGGTTTTTTTCCGGTTACTGTGATATCCCATATGTATGTTTAAAAATAGTTTTTGTAGGTTTTACTCAAATTTTTTACCAAAAAAAAATTCAAATTTTTTTCTTAAAGTTTTGAAAAAAAATAATTTTTTGTCATAAACATACTTAAAATTAACCAATGTTTGATTTTACGTAGAAAAAATCAGGGGGTTATATTTAAAATAAGAAAGTGGATGCCATTTCCTGATAAACCGGAAGTAAAATTAAAAATTTATTCGAACCATAAGATTTGTTTTCATAGATCATATAATATACTAAAATTTTAATTTTTTACTTCCATAAATAAAGAAATGCCAGGGGTGGCCCTAGTTTCATTTCCACCCGGTATAGTTAAAGAAACTCATCAAAAGACAAATACTAATAAGCTGACAATACCAATTACATTATACATATTATACTATTTTTCGCAAATAAATTCTAGTATTTACTTAAAAATAATCATTTGTATTTGAAACTCTTTCCCAGCTGACAGGACTCACATCAATATAAATGTACTCTTATCAAACGGCGGACATACATCATTTTTTGTTAAAACCAAAGATAAAACATAGTAGTAATTAACAAAACACGAATATTACGTAACATGGTTATTTATAGAAATGGAGAGAATTTTTGTATGTATATTGTAATATCGAATTTTAAGTAAAAATTGGCTTAAAAAACTTTTTTGCATGTTAGCGGAAGGAAATGGTGTGATTTATAATGCTTGAAAATTTATTGTATAATTTTAAAAATTCGTGCTTTATATCATTTTCTTATCCCATAATAAAAGTGCATATTTTTACAAATTTATAAGTTTGTTAGAAACATGAATTTCAGTTGTGAAATATATTTGCATGTTGAGATTGCTGGCTACAACATATTTTAAAATGTGAAGCATAAACTCTAAACTGGGAGTATTTTTCAGCTTTGCCAACAAGGAATAAACCTGAAAATCCAATTTACAGTGTCGACTTCACACACTTAAGTAGAAAACTTATTTATAATTTAAAAAATAAATTTAGTTTTTAAATTTTTAAATATTTTTGTATTGAAATGTAACTTAATATTCATTTGGTAAATTTAGTGATTTACTACTAATTTGTTTTGAATAATTTAAGCATCTTGTTACTTGGGTATTAACTTATTTTTACAAATGCTCGTCACGTGTGCAGGGTCCAGCCCGTCCTAATACATATTCACTAAAAATACTTCCGGTTCAAGCGTTTCCGGCGTTGAATGTCTTTTCTCTTATTACTTCACATCACTTCGTCTTTCGAATCTTTTCGTTCTCTATTTTTAAAAGTATGCATTCGCCACGTTGGAATATAAGACTTTATTTAATCAAACTCTTAATATAGCTTATGGTAAATTCCGTCTACTTTATTCTCTAATAAATCTGTAATTTTATACATAAATTTCAGGAAACCGCAGTAAGATGTATAATTTTAGGATTTTTTTTTATATTATATTATAAATAAATATGTTGGGGTACTAAAAACTATGCTATGTCAAAAATGAGCCTGGTTAAAATAATTATGTGTAAAATAGAAAATATACATATATAATTTTGTCTTAGAATTGGGTAAGGAATCGCCTGTAGAATTTCTTCGCATATATTTAGAAACACCCAGTATATCTTTATTTAATATTAAATGAAATTACATTATTGCATTTTTTACTGAAATTCTTAGAGTAACAAAAAATGCAGCAATGCCCCAGTGTACTTATTTTCTAATTCCAATACTTCGTTTTAGGAGGTTTTTGCTTTTGTTAGTTCCGATAAAGCTATCACAGAAAACGCTTTACATTTTTTGTAACTTTAAAGTTATTTTAGTAGAAAGATTGGGGTGGATACATTAAAGGTGCACATAACTTAAAAATTCTATTATCTAATTTTGAAAAAAATAATTTTTAGTATAAAAACTATGCTAATATAAATGGTGATTAAACAATAGAAAATTATGGTTAAATTATTACGCAATCTTAATCAAAATTGGAAATAGAATCAACATTGTAAAATTTCGAAAATATTAGCTAAAAAACAATCTTCATCAATTATTTTCAGGATTTTTTTTTCAGATTTAAAACAAGGAAATTATTTTCAAGGTTAGGTTAGTACGGATGTGAACAATTTAATTCTAATCTTGATACTAGTAAATGTACCTGAAGTAATCGCAGTAACCTTTACGGTGTTATAATCATAATAAATTATTTTCCTACCAAAAATTTAAATAATTCATTTTCCTACCCATGTTTTTCCTTCCATTGCAAAAAAGTAAACAAGGGTAAAAATATTCTTTGCAAGTTTAGTGGTTTTTGATAAGGCAAATTTATTTAATAAAACGTACGTACTATTTTACAAATTTATCAGGCCTATTCTCACCCAATTAATATAAAACGCGAGATAAAACGCCATAAAAGAATTTATAAATTTATATTAAATATTTGGATTTTGTAAAATATTTCATAAATGTTGAAACTTTTTACCTTCTTGAATTTTTAAATTAATAAAATATTATTTTAGAACCCCAACAAAGTGAAATCTCTAGTCGAAATTTGTCACTTTTCATTTAAAATTTTAGGGCGTACTTTTGAAAGTGTTTTATGACTTTAAAGAAAAGGCCTTCATAAAATATAACGCCCCAAGGCTCTAGGCCCAAACCAGACGTCAACGCTTTACAGCCCTGTGTAACGCTATAATATTTTATGGAAACCATTAAATTCTATTGATGATTATGAAAATTGTTATAAAAACTGCCTTAATTAAAAAAATACTAAAAAATAATCTCCATGTTTGATAACTTTATTATAGCCTCCAAAGAAGAATTTCCAAAAATATTTGATATTTAGATACAAATTTTGTTTATTAGAATTATAGTATTATGGCTAAGTTTATTGTTAACTATAAGTAGCAAGTAGATTTAATGCAAAATTTATCTTTTCATACATTACCGCTCAAAAAATAAATCTTAACCCAAAATGACATTCCTGGTATACGACATAAATTTGACCACTCATTATATTACATATGACAACATTTTCCATATTCTCTAACTTAATTGCACTTTTCAAATCACTACGTTTATTTTATTTTTGTTATACATTGTTTTATACTCCTATTCAATAAGTCATTAGGCAATAGATACGGATTATTTTTTCCTTTTAAAGAGGTAATTACGAACCACTACGAACTGCGGGTATATTAAAAATAAATATATCATAATTTTTGCCAATAACACATTTTTTCTAAATATCCGTTAGTGTATTTATCCAAGAACGAAGAAGGTTCATTTAAAAATAAAATTTTCGAAAAAAAAGTGTTTTTACATAAAAAAACTTTCAAGATCAGACCTTGATTCCTGCTTTGTGTAAAAATTTAGATTTTAATCCTGCGGTTAAAGGAACTGTTAGGAATGCAAGGATTAAATGATAAATTAATGATTTCTGTAAGCAAATCTGATGCAAATTAGAATTGAGATAGATCTGCCGAGAAATTGATTTTTAATTTTCAGAAATTAAACATTCCATGAGTGTTTTCTTTCATTAATTTACCCTACGTTTTACTCCAAGTCATTAATCATTACCTACAATGAACAAATCAGTTTCGCTATTAGGAACTCTTTTATTAAACTAGATTTTATTTTTATATTTTATTATAAATGAATACCTGTTAATTTACAAAATTTAAAAAATCTACCATGAAGCCATTACCTACAATTATATTTTAAATACTTTCTAAACTCTAAAATCTAAACGAACCTAAAAAATTAATTAATTAATTTCCTTTTATGTATTTTTAGCTTGGTTTCATGACCATACAAATTAATTAAAATTAAGAAGAAATCTATTTAATTAAAATCATAAATAAGAAAAAGTAAATAAACAGTTAATTAAAGTAAAATTGTATAAACTTTTGATTAATCTCACTAATTAAATTCCTTTAAAGACCTTCAAGAAGATTTTATTTGACATTTGATCTCCTAGCATAACAAATTTTTAAGTAGGTACATATTAGTGTGTGCTTTATTCGTACAAACACTACAAACAAGCTTTAAATTATGTTAAATCTTCTCAAGGGATCTTTCAAAGTAAATTTTAAAGATTAACATTTAAAACAATTTTACCTCAATTCTCACTGTCGTAGGGAGTCGGAAATTAAATACTACTGGTTAGTTACAGTGGCGCAACCAGGAATTTTAAATGAGGGTTGCAAGGAGCAGCAAATTTTTTTTGTCAAGTTTGTTACTAAAGACTATTTACTTTACTTTACTTAAAAAGTAAGAACTCTTTGCATTTTGTTACTAAAGACATTAATTTTTATTAGAATATGTATACAGAGGGGTGCACAAAAAACGACCAACGATCTAGCTTCGTTATATCTTATCCGATTTTAATAAGTGATATGTCAAATTAAATGGTTTGAAGAATACTACTATCAGATAATAAAAGATTAATTTTATTTTTGAAAAGAACAGAGGAGGTGGGGACAACTTTTCTTTTTCAAATGGCAACATATTTTTTCGATTGAAAAAAATCATTAACAAAAATAATCTAAACCAATTATACCATTTTTTTATTTAAATAATTTAAAACATTTTTTTTATAATTATTATTTTTTTTTTAAATTTAATTCAATGGTTTTTTAATTTTTTGTGTTTCAGTTTTTTATTTTTTAAGTTAAATTAATTAAAAAAATTAATAAGAAAAAAAAATTTAAAAAATTAATTTAAAAAATAATTATTGGTATAATTTGTTTAGATTATTTTTGTTATTGATTTTTTTCAATCGAAAAAATATGTTGCCATTTGAAAAAGAAAAGTTGCCGCCTCCTCCTTTCATGTTTTCAAAAATAAAATTAGTCTTTTATTATCTGATAATAGTATTCTTCAAACTTTAATTTGACATATGACTTATTAAAATCAGATAAGAAATAAAGAAGCTACATCGTTGGCCGTTTTTTGTGCACCCCTCTGTATACAGGGTGCCCCGTCCGTCAATAAACAAACTTCAAGGTATGAAAGGAGATTAAATTTCATCGTCGTAAAACCAAATAAGTTTTTGAGTTTCAACGTTTTGAATTATATTTCAACGATTTTTGCTACCTACATTGCTAATAATAATTTCATCAAAGGGATAGAAAGTTATCATCAGATAACGTTTCCTTCCGCTCTAAAAACATCGAAGATTATTCCAATTTCTCTCTAAAATACTTAAAAAGTTACTACTGTGTCAATTAACATCATTTTTCGAAACAAACTAATTATTCTTATACCCAAACTGCAATGTTACAGTTTATAGGCGTATGTATTGAAAGCTTTGAAAACAGAAACTACTTACACACTTCTTTTATAGACTTATCAAATTTGATACGGTTTCTTATATGGGTCTGGAGGTTGGAGGTAGAACAGCAGTACATAAAACACACTTATGTCAGAGTTGATCCAGTACTATCTTGTTATTTTTGTTGTTATAAAAAATGTATTGTTTCTAAATTACAAATAAATAATGTATGTACATCAATGATCTGCCCAGTGGCGCGGTATGCCTTTATGAGGCCTTAGGCAATTTTACAATATGTATCCGGATTTGCTCGTTATATACGTGAACTCGCATTAAACAAGGTCGTCTGTGTTGAAAAAATTGAAGAAAACGTTCTTCTTTTTTAAATTTATTTGGATACCCCTCCCTTGTTTGAGGCCTTAGGCAATTGCCTATTTTTCCTATATGGTAACGGACCACTGGATCTGCCGTACATATTTTAAGTCAAAACAATGCTATTTGCTAATAACACTATTGTGTTTGTCAATTATGTAAATTTTGAAGCTACCTTAGACAATATTCAAAAGACTGTGAAAGAAGCGAATATGTGGATCCATGCAAACAAATTCAGAACAAATGATGAAATAGCCGTTAATAATAATAATAATAATAATAATAATAATAATAATAGTTTATTATCCAACAGCAAGCAGCCTATTACAGGATAACATATAATATAATATAACATTTAAAAATATATAGTTAATAATAAGTTGGTTAAAAATATATATATAAATAAAATAAAAGATTATACATTGACAATATACGAGTATACAGACATAATACGAACTAAAATATAACATTATGTTGCGCTAAAACATTCATGTATTACCTTTTTATACTTAATAATGTCATTAATAAATATATCAACAGAGTCTTGAACATCATGATAATTACGGTACATCATGTAAAAAGGAGAGTTATTAAGATAATTCGTTTGAGCAGTGACGTAGTAAAATGTACGAGTCGATCTCGATGCTAAGCGTGGTACTGTAAAATTTATGAGTTCTAACGAATTGGAATCATCAATATAATTGTGGACTATCTTAAACAAATACAGAATTGATATAATTTTGTGGGTGTCAGCTACCGTTATGTATTTAAATTCTCTCAACAACATATCATAAGGATGATCTTGATTTGGATAAGTGCCATGCTTCCGATAGAATAACAATCTCAAAAATTTTCTTTGAACCTTTTCAAGCATATTTACATACTTTTCATAAGAAGGGCACCATATTACAGAACAATACGTCATTTTACTAAGAATGTATGAGCTGTAAAGCATCTTTAAGGTATCTGCACTAAATTCTTTGGTATTTCTAGCAATGAAACCTAGAGTCCGAAAACAAGATTTTGTAAGGTTTTCTATATGCTGATTAAAAGTTAACTTAACATCAAATTCTACACCCAGATCTTTAATTTCAAAACATCTGTTTAAACTTGCATCATTAATTAAGTAATCATAAAATAGTGTTTGAGTTTTACGACAATATGACATAATACAACATTTACTAGTATTTAATTTTAAACCGTTTTTGTTACACCATTCAAATACTGTATTAAGATCTTTCTGAAGTTGATCACAATCAAAGACACATTGTATAGACCTGTATATTTTCACATCATCCGCATACAATAGAATAAAACTTTTAATTTGAGCAGCTAAATAATTAATAAATAAAACAAATAGCAAAGGTCCCAAATTCGAACCTTGCGGCACACCGCTGGTAGCTACATAACAATTAGAATAAAATCCGTTATAACAAACCTTCTGAACCCGATTTGACAAATAGGATGATAACACAGAGATTATATTGTATGGTATCTCAAATTGAACAAGCTTCTCAAGTAAGATTTGATGTGACATTTGATCAAAAGCTTTAGAAATATCTGTGTATATAACATCAACTTGTTCATTACTGCTCATACTTCCAAATATGTATTGAGTGAGATTCAAAAGATTACTAGAGGTTGAGCGTCTACGAATAAAACCATGTTGATAATTACTAATATGAACATGTACTCTTGTATAAATTTCATCACTTATGATACTTTCGAACACCTTTGAGAAGTTGCTCAAAATTGAGATGGGACGGTAATTTAAGATATCCTTTTTATTGCCAGATTTATACACAGGAACCACCCTCACTTTTTTCCATATATCAGGAAAAATACCTGTTTTTAAGATTAAATTAAATAAATGTAAAATCGGTTTAACAATAACAGGTGCGCAATCTTTGATTATTAAAGATGGAACCATATCCATTCCCATGCTGAGAGATCCATTTAGCTGCTTAAGATTCTTCATGACTGTTTCTTCATTAAGAGATAGATCACCCATACACTGTCTTGAGATTTGAAAACTGTCATTAAATTTATCAGTACGAAATACACTCTTGAAATGTTTTGCGAAGGAATTAACTATGTCATTGGGGTCGGTAATAATTTCACCTTCATAAGACATCGTACCCGGAATCCTTGAAGAATTCTTAATGTTGTGTAAGTATGACCAAAATTTACTTGGGTCTGCATTCATGTCAGCTTCTGCACAGCGTACGTAATTTGTTCTGGCAATGTTAATCATATTTTTTAATGTTCTTCTCTCCGTAATAAAAGTTTCTTTATCTTCCATACTTTTGGACCTGATAAATCTTCTACGGGCACAATCTTTACTCTTAATCATGTTTATTATTTCCTTGTCAAACCAAGGCGGATAATTTGACATTCTTTTGTTTGCTCCTGTTCTTGGGACATGCAGTTCAAAAATGTTGTATAGTTTATCATAAAATACTTCACAAGCAGCGTTTACATCATTCTGATTTAATAAGTTATCCCACGAAACTTTACACATACTATCATAAAGATTCAGAAAATCTGCTTTCTTAAAATTAAAACTGCGAGTTTCGGATAATTCAAAATTTGATATTGATTCTTCAGTCAGTAATAAAGAAAAGTTTAATGCTGGGTGATATATGTCCTCATTGACCAGGGGTATAGGTTCTCTTATAACCTTACATTTAAGATGACTAGGTGTAAGTATTAAGTCTAATATTCTGTTCTGAGAATTTTCAACCCTATTATGTTGCTCGAGATCACAAAAATTTAGAAAGTTATTTAAACATATTATTTTGTCATCACTTACATACTGATATAAACTGTTCTTGTAGTTTGGTAAATTAAAATCGCCCGCCATTATAATATTAGGTGAAACAGGGCATAATGATGATTCAATCTCTTCAAAGAGTGTATTGTAATGTATAGTTGTCAAAGAAGGTGGTATATAACAGCATAAGAGAACGATGGAATTCCCTTTAAGTAAAAGTTTTACAGCGGCAACTTCAATATTAGGTATAGATAAACTTATTTCTTCACAACTAAACGTGTTCTTAACCGCAATTAAAGCTCCTCCGCCTTTTTTATTTTTCCTATCATTACGATACACATTATAATTTTCAGTAAACAATTCATTATTAAAGATATCTTCATCGAGCCAAGTTTCCGTTAAAAAAAATGCATCATAAATATTCTCCGATGTGCTCGTGTTAGTTAAAAAATTAATTGTTTTCGTTCGTAGTCCACGAACGTTTTGATAGTAACATTTAAATTTATGTTTAGCTTGCTGTTGGGAGGTATTTAGTTTTTTGGAGGTTTAGGTACCACTTTGGGCGAATTATTGACGTACTTAAGCATTAGATTATTTTCACCATTTGCTTTTCTTTGTTTCAACTCTTCTAGGCACTGTTTTAATTCTTGACGCTGCGTGAAGGTTCTATCAGGCTGAGCCTTGATATTGTTTTGGAGTTTGTCTTTATTTCTTAATACAAAATGGACCTTGTCTGGGCTTTGAAAAACAACTTTTAACGGACGTAAGTTATTATTCCGTTTTCCAATCCTAAATACAGTTTTAATATCAGGATTGGTGAAAATGGGAGTCAAGATCTCTTTAACTTTGGCGAGATGTTAAGATGGTATTTTCTCCAAGACCACACTTTGACAACAAAGTTCCGAATTGACTGTATGTTAACATGGAATAAATATGGCAAGCATCTAAACTGTAAATAAAACTCAACCATATTTTGACTACAAGTTCACGCAAGCAGTGCAGGATTTACGTATCTCAAATAGCTTAGGGCCTTATCAAGTCTAAATCCGGCCCAGAGGTGGGTTTTTGTTTCTACGGCGGATTCTAAAACTCGCCAAAACGTCATCATTTAGGCGAAGAGAACAATGTAAATAATGACGAATTGGCGGAAAATGATGACGATTTGGCGAGTTCATAAAACTCGCCAACAAAACAAAATCCGGCCTCTGCACGGAACAAGTCACGTTACCAATTTTAAAAACTATAACTATTGTTGTAGACCACCCAAGTATAAGATATTATATTATGTAAGTGTTATAAGATTGTTACTTTGTCACTATCATATTTTTCTTCAAAAGAGTCTGTGCGTGTTGAATAGTGCTGCGTCCACATCCGTTCCCATGGTGTAGCTAAAAGTGCGGACTTAGCAAAAGCCCCAAAAAGTGTCTAGATCTTAAGAACCAAGCGTCAGTACGCCTTAATCCACATTGAGAACAACTTGATTGTAATTGAAATCTTTTAAAGCTAACATCCAACACTAGTTTTTGTTAAATAAAGTAATTTAGTAAAATTACGTTTGTTTTATCTTGAAGACCACAACAAGATATTTTGGTGGCAGCGTTCGGGATTATTATTTCGTAACCCGCGGACTAAGTTTAAACCAAGTGCACCCCTTGCCGTGTAACACGTTTACCACGTCCGAATTTTTAGTTATTGATGTGCGTACCTCCGCTGACGCATTGTATAACTAATTAAATACTGTTGTTAATTCAAGAAAATTAGTGCAACAATTATCAATCAAAAGTCGTGAAAATTCAGTACTGCGACGACTGAAAGTTTGGTTAGTTAAACAACTTTTATTAAGTAAGACGTAATTGGGTATCTGAAAAAAAATAACGATAGTGGAAATTGGCTGCTCACCACAAAACTGCTGAAAATCCCTAAAATTCAACATCATTTGGAAAATATTGGAAGAAATTGGGTCGCTCAATATCACTTGGAGGATACTGGATCAACATTCAACACTTACCTGGACAAGTTGGAGGATCAACAACCCCACTAGAAGGATACTGAATTGAAAAAATACCTGAGAGGGATACAACCAACTACGTGGGAATAAAATGTTTCGTTTTATGTAAGTAAATAGTTTTGTTTCAATTTTCATAAATAGCCAAATAAAAGTAAATTTTCAAAATTAATCACATTTATTGAGATTAAATCAATCAATTATAAAAAATATATAATATATATAAAAAATGGTTGACGGTCAGGATAACGAGCAACCTGCCCCAGTTTTCGTAAGTTTAGATACAGGAGTTAGATTGTTACGCGAATTTGATGGTTCTAAACAGGGCGATAAGGTACATGATTTTATAGATGTTTGTGAAATGGCGTTAAATTCGGTAGCACCTCAATGTAGACAAGTGCTTTATAATGTTATTAAAACTAAATTAATTGGAAAAGCTCGCAATTTAACAAAGTATAGAGAGTTCGAAAATTGGCATGCTCTTAAAGCATTTTTAGAAGACACTTTCTCTGAAAGCGGTTCAATAAGTTATTGGCAAATGGAGTTGACCTCTTGTAGACAAAATAAAAATGAAGATATAGCAACTTATTCCAATAAAATTGAGCGAATTTTAAGCAATCTAGTAGATGCCTCCACAATTGGCAAAGAAGGCGAAATAGCCAATGAAATTTCAAATATTTTAAGAAATCAAGCATTAAACGTATTTATTCAAGGACTTATAGATCCAATAAAATTTCAGTTAAAAGCTAGAAATCCAAACAATTTAGAAATTGCCATTGAATTAGCTAGGGCCGAAGAACAAGAACTTTATTCAAATAAACACTTAAAAAATTCGGTGTTCAGTAATAATAGCCATAGAGATTATTCAAATTTTAAAATGAATCCTCAAGGATTGAAATGCCACAATTGCCATAAATTAGGACATAAAGCGGCAAATTGTTTTAGCAAAATGGGCAAGCAAGAGTTCCATCCTCAAAATATAAAAGTCGAACGAAATTTTCATGTCTCGAAATCGGAATTCAAATGTTTCTTCTGCGGTAAGATAGGGCACAAAATTGCAGATTGTAGGGCACGAAATAAAAATTTCAATCAGGGAAACGGAATGAGACCGTCGCAAAATGGTCCAGCGCCGGCGGCTCCCCAAACTTACGGACCAAGCACGTCAACGCAAGCGAACAACTACGCACAACAGTCGGACGCACGAAACAATTCCCGTCCAAATTTCACCCGTACGAATCAGTAACGAGACCTTTTGAAAAAGCAACATCAAATTTGAATTTAGAAATAATAAATCAAAATAATATAGAAAATGTATTTCATTTTGAGGCATCTAAAAGTAAATTAAAGTATTTAAAATTAAAGTTAAAAGGTTTAAAAAATAATATGGCGATATTTTTGATGGATACTGGATCGGCTATCAACATAGTAAAATTTTCCAAAATCGAAAACCCTATTTTAGTAAATTCACAAAAAAGCATCAAAATTAAAGGGATATCAGACACAGTTTTGAGTACTTTGGGTACAGTAAATTTAATTTACAAAAATGTAGATATAGTTTTTCATGTAGTTAGTGATAATTTCCCAATAAATTCTGAAGGAATAATTGGAAATGAATTCTTTGAAAATTTTAAATGTCTAATAGATTATAGAGATTGTAAGGTTTACGTAAATAATGAAGAGATAAATTTCTATTGTGAAGGAAATTTTGAAGTTAATAGTGAAATTGAAGAGAATTTAAATGAAAATGAAGTTAGTTGTATGAATCAGGATACAAATAAATTTTGTGTCAATAGATATAATGAATTAAAGCGAGATGACTTTAATAACGATTTGAATTTTGTTGAAAATGGTAAGGAATTGAGAAATGCAGATAAAAATAAAAGTGACTTGCTATATATTGAATTGCCACAAAGATGTGAGCAAATAGTTAGAGTAAAATGTAAACCGAATGTATCTCGTCAAAATCAAAGTTTTATTTGTGAAGCAAAAGAAATAAGTAAAGGAATATTCTTAGGAAATTGTTTAACAAATATTAGACGCGAAGATAATACCTGTTTAGTTAGTATAGTAAATACTTTAGAAGAAAATTTTAGGTTAGAAATTCCAGAAGTTTCTTTGGAAATTGTAGATTTAAATGAGAATAATATATGTACAAATGTGTTTAATCTTAAGGAAACTAGTGATAGGTCAGAAGATATACTTGAATTAACGCGATTAGAACATCTAAATTTAGAGGAAAGTAAAATCATAAAGGATCTGATTTTTGAATACTCGGACATTTTTCATTTGCCAAATGAAAAACTTACTTGTACAAACGCTGTGCAACATAGAATTCCATTACAATCAGATTTACCACCTGTGAATATCAAGCCGTATAGACTACCTATTTCCCAACGAGAGGAAATTCAAAAACAAACAGAACAAATGTTAAAAGATGGAATAATACAAGAAAGTAAAAGTCCGTATAATTCACCACTACTCGTTGTACCAAAAAAGCCAGACGCGAACGGAGAACGTAAATTTCGGATAGTTGTAGACTATAGAAAAGTTAACGAAAATACAATAGGTTTTTCTTTTCCTCTGCCAAATATTATAGACATTCTTGACCAGTTAGGTCATTCAAAATATTTTAGCACTTTAGATCTCTCGAGTGGATATCATCAAATTGAGTTACATCCAGATGATAGGCATATAACTGCTTTCAGCACCGGTTATAAACACCTAGAATATGTACGCCTACCTTTCGGATTAAAAACAGCTCCTAGTACATTTCAACAATTAATGAATACCGTAATGTTAGGTTTACAAGGAATTAAAGCTTTTGTGTACCTTGATGATATTTGCATATATAGTTCTAATCTGAAAAGTCATAAAATTAAGCTTCAGGAAGTCTTTGATCGACTGCGGAAGTATAATCTAAAATTAAATCCGACAAAATGTGAATTTTTACGTCAAGAAGTAGTATATCTAGGTCATAAAATTACGAATAAAGGTATGCAACCGGACGATACCAAAATCTCTGCCGTGCGAGATTTCCCCATGCCGAAAACCCAAAAACAAGTAAAGTCATTTCTAGGATTAGCTTCATACTATAGAAGATTTATTGAGAATTTTTCGAAAATTGCTAGACCTCTAACGGAATTATTAAAGAAAGATAAGAGTTTTGTGTGGACGGATAGGTGTCAAATTGCCTTTGACGAATTAAAAATTAAATTGATTAACCCCCCTTTGTTGCAATATCCTGATTTTGAAAAACCCTTCGTTTTAACTGTAGACGCATCAGGATACGCGATCGGTGGTATACTCAGTCAAGGAAAAATAGGTGAAGACTTACCTATTGCTTACGCTTCACGTACATTAAATACTGCAGAAATTAATTATAGTACTACAGAAAAGGAATTACTGGCAATAGTTTGGTGTTGTAATCATTTTAGGCCATATTTATTTGGTCGAAAGTTTTTTGTAGTGACTGATCATAAAGCTTTAGTTTGGTTGAATAACATTACCGATCCTAGTTCAAGACTTACGCGCTTTAGATTAAAATTAATGGAATATGACTTTGAGCCCATTTACAAACCCGGAAAGTTAAACGTTAACGCCGATGCACTTTCGCGCATTTGCACAATAAATTCCTTAAAAGATAAAACATTTGGTGAATATCTACAGCATGTATCTAGTAAAATAATAATAAATAATAACGTAGTTGATAAACCTGGTGACTTATTTTTAGCGCCATCTGATTTTTCCTTAGTTCAGGCAGTTAGTGTAGACCTAAAAATGGGAAAAGGCATTGCACTTACTTTTAGAGAACATTTTGATCATGTTGATAGATTAAAATTACAAGAACAGAAATTACATTCAATAAACTATGTTCCTGAACAACAAAGATTTATATTTTATTTGTTAGTCAAACAAAATTTCTATGATAAACCAACTTATGAGGATTTATATAAAACACTGTTATCACTCAAGACATTCTGTGTAAAAAATAATATAAAAAAATTAGCAATGCCCAAAATCTGTTGTGGATTGGACAAATTAAAATACGAAAAGGTTCGTATAATGTTAAGGTTTATTTTTCAAAATTCCGACGTTCTAATTTATGTTTATGATAATGAAGATAGTAAAGAAATAACTGAAGAACAAAAACTCGAAATTCTAAAGGAATATCACGAACTTCCAACGGGAGGACATCCGGGCATAAATCGCATGTTAAAAAGGATAAAATTAAAATACAATTGGAATGGTTTAAAAAACGATATAAAAAAATATGTTAAAAGTTGTCGACTATGCCAAACAAATAAAGGTACAAATAAACCCTTAAAAGCCCCTTTGCAAATTACGGATACTCCGGAACAAGCGTTCGAAAAATGCTATATGGATATAGTAGGTCCTTTACCAATATCCGAAAATGGAAATCGGTATATTCTAACTTGTCAAGACGCACTTACGAAATTTTTAGAAGCAATTCCAATTCAAAATATGGAAGCAATAACTGTTGCAAATAAATTAGTTACAGAAGTAATTTGTAGACATGGTATTATGAAATCAATTGTAACTGACCAAGGGTCGAATTTTATGTCAGACGTCTTTAAACAATGTTGTAAACTTTTGAAAATAAAACAAATAAACTGTAGCGCTTATCATCCGCAATCTAATATGGTAGAGCGAAGTCATAGAACTCTTGCGGAATATTTAAGAAGTTTTGTTAACAAAAGCAAGACCGATTGGTGTGATTGGATACCTTACGCGAAATTTACTTATAATACCACTCCACATACAACTACAAATTTTACACCTTATGAGTTAATATATGGAAGACAAGCTGAACTTCCTTCAGCAATTGTTAGTCAGCCTAAATTTTCTTATACATATGACGACTTTCTAACAGATTTAAAGTTAAAAATGCAAGTTAGTAGACAAGAGGCTAGAGAAAATTTAATAAAACGCAAGCACACTAGTAAGGAAAATTATGATAAAGGTACAACTGAATTCAAGTTTAATATAGGAGATAAGGTTTTATTATTGGATAATGCTACTAGAGCGAATAGAAGTAAAAAACTCTATTCTAGATTTATCGGTCCTTTCGAAATTATTGATGTTAATTCAGATGTAAACTATACTATTTTACAAAATCGAAAAGAAGTGGTTGTTCACAAAAATCGACTAAAATTATTTCACGATTAATGCACTTTGTTTTTTTAGGTTAATTTTAACACTCCTTGGAAGAATAATAATATCTGATAAAATTGATGGTCATACGGTTCAAAATTTGGAGAAATCCGCCGGGATATACTATGAAAAATTGGGAAATTTGAAAATGTTTAGCGATAAATGGACTTTAATTACATACATCGATATGTTTGAACACACCGCAAAATTTAAACAACTCCAGATTCATTACTCGCAAACGGTAAAATTATGTTTACAAGTAGGTATTAATAGAGTTAAGGAAGATTGCGAAAATTTTATAAGAGTAACAAAGGCGTTGATAAATAAATTAGAAAAAGAACGACATATGGTCGATAATCTATTGGGAAACGATAATCACTTACGGGTTAAAAGAGGATTAATAAATGCTGTAGGAAAAGTAACTAAGTTTTTATTCGGAAATCTAGATGAAGACGATGCAGAATTTTATAGTAAGAAAATTAATCAATTTACAAATAATGAACAAAAATTAATTGAAACAATTAAAGATCAAAGTCATGTAATAAAAACTACTATTTCAAATTTTAACGACACTATAGGGAGTTTAAACATAAATGAGGGAATATTAGCGAATAACCTCAAAAAGTTAAGCCGATATTTGGTAAATGTAACGGATGACGTAAATTTATTAGAGATCAAACTAAATATTAACGAACATTTTTCATTGTTTACTATGCTTTGTTTTCAATATCAAATCGAAACGCAGAATATAATCGAATCGGTATTAAATGCTAAGAGGGGACAACTTCATCCATTTATCTTAACGCCAGAAAAATTAGTTTTAGAACTTCAAAATATTTTAAAAAATACTACTTTAAACCTTCCTATTATGCCAATTTTGGAAAATGCTCATATATTTTTAAAGATAATTGATATTGATGTTTATTTTAAAGAGGGAAATTTAATTTACATTATTAACGTACCATTAACAAACAATCAAGAGTATAGTATATACGAAATGATACCTTTACCTGTACATGTTACTGAAAATAAATTCGTTTTTATTCAACCTTCAAAATCTTACTTGGCTATAAATGATTTGAGACAGAAATATTTTCTTATGAATAATGATAATTTTAAAAATTGTATAGAATATTTAAAGTTACAATTTTTGTGTAAGCAAGTTCAACCTATATTTATAACGCATACAAATAATATTTGTGAAGTAAATTTATTTCATTCAGTTAAAACAATACCTGAAGATTGTGACAAGAGAATTGTTAATTTAAAATTAAACGTTTGGCATCAATTAAAATCATCAAATTCATGGATTTTTGTTTTGACCAATGCTGAGAAGGTTACATTTAAGTGTGATAATAATTTATATGATGAAATTTTACATGGAGTAGGAACTTTATCTATTTCAGAAAATTGTATAGCTTATAGTCAGAATGCAATGTTAATTCCAGAAAGGTCATTTTCTAGTTCCATTTTTGCAAATCAATTTTTACCTGCTGTTAGTTTAATAGATGATTGTTGTGATGAAAACCCAAAGAAAAAGTCTTTAAATATTTCAAGTTTAAATTTAAACCCAAATTTTAGACAGACTAATGTACATTTACACGATTTAAATTTAGCTAGTAGTAAACTAGAAGAACTTGAAAGTAATTTAAATAAGTTTAATTGGTCACCTTCTTCTCTTTCAGAAAATTATGGTTTTTTGTTTTACACTGTATTAATATTAACGTTAACCTTAAGCTGTTTGTGTTGTTATTGCTATTGTTGTAAAATGCGTTGTAATAGAGGTAATAATTGCGGAAATTGTTTAAGAGGAATTTGTGTAACTGTAAAAAATAATTTTGAATCTAAAATACAACAGAGTGAAACTTCTTTTATTGATAACCAATTTGATAACCAGTTAAGTGATGCTCATCCGATGACGACTCTAGAGACTAGCATGACAAAACCTATAGAGTTAAGTAGGCCTATTAGAGGTAGAAAATCAATTGTAAAATGAATAAGGATTTTAGTTTTAGTTCTTTATTTTTATGTAGGTATGTTAATCTTAAAATTGTTTTAGATTTTAGATCATGTTTGATTTGATATGTTACAATAAATTGTTTTAAAAGATTTCACAACTTGTGGTTGTTCAATCTTTTTCAATTAAGAAGAGGGGTGTTGTAGACCACCCAAGTATAAGATATTATATTATGTAAGTGTTATAAGATTGTTACTTTGTCACTATCATATTTTTCTTCAAAAGAGTCTGTGCGTGTTGAATAGTGCTGCGTCCACATCCGTTCCCATGGTGTAGCTAAAAGTGCGGACTTAGCAAAAGCCCCAAAAAGTGTCTAGATCTTAAGAACCAAGCGTCAGTACGCCTTAATCCACATTGAGAACAACTTGATTGTAATTGAAATCTTTTAAAGCTAACATCCAACACTAGTTTTTGTTAAATAAAGTAATTTAGTAAAATTACGTTTGTTTTATCTTGAAGACCACAACACTATATAAGAGATAAGGTCTTCAGTTTGCAAAAAAAGAGCCGTGCGAGTAATGACCAGATTAGGCTTCCGGGACAATTTGTTTGTTGACATGGGCATTTTAACTTTTCTATATTTGTATACAGGGTAGACACTTTACAGTGCACAACATTGGATCTTGAAAACCCCAAAAAGTAAAGTTGCTTAAATTACAAAAAAGTTGACCCATTTCAAGCTCTTTTGGGAACCTTTTATAAATTCGGGATATTTTGGTCCAGTTCTGAAGTAAGTATCATGAAATTAAATCCAAATTTTCGTTTTTCCTCCATATTTTTGCTATCGCTTAAGCTTCTCAATTGAAATTTGTCAGTCTTACTTTTTATCATACTTAAACCAATGGAGTTACAAAATCATTAGAGGTCAACTGGATTTTTATGAATTTGAAGTGTTTGCACTACCATTGATCGATAAAAACAATCGATTACTTGGCCAGGGTCACCACAACAGGTGGTTTTTACAACCTACAGTACCCCTTCCAGACTTCGCGGATACTGATCTGTAGTTGTGTACGGGAGTTTTTCATATGTGTTTTACTGAGGGACTACTCTGATTATCATGGCGCAGAAAATACGCAAGCAACCTCCTTAAGAGCATCTTCCTAAACACCCGCGATTAATTTTCCGTTGGAGATAATAACAAGGGTAGAATATCCATCCCACTTTTATGGAGCTTCTTTGCAAATTATGACCAAATAACTGATAATTAATGCGAATCCCTAGAGGGCGAGCGAGTTTGGGAGGAAAAATTGTGAAAAATCATGAAATCGAGCATTAGTTCTGCAGTCATAACTCAAGTTTCCCTCGTTAGATTTTCAATTTTTTTTCATATTTATAATCTAAATTGATTAGCCTACATCCTGCCAGAGAGTTACCTTCTGCAACCTAGCACAAAATTAATTAGAGGGGTCCAAAATTAAGGTACTTTTAGATCATTATATTTTTTTCGTACATTCTCCAATTTTTTTCCTTCTGGCAGGAATTAAATCATCTACAAAAAAATTATACAAAAATGTTGTTCGTACTAGCTTTTATGACTGCAGAACTAAACCACTATATTTTCCGTTTAGGAAATTGCTCTTAAAAAAGTAAAAGAAAAATCAAAGAAGGACACTGAAGAAAACTTTCAAGAAGAGAAGAATAACTTACGTTCAAGTGAGTACGTCATCAACGTTCATGGACAATCCAAGGATTCTTTTCGTCTTTATGCGACTAAAGTCCTTAGTCCTAATCGTGGAGGACAGGAATGTCTGTTTTCCAAGCGGTGTCCTAATACCCACATATTTTCAGAAACTCCAGAAGAAGCCCCTTTTAGCATAAAAGATATTGTACTCAAACTATCAAATCCCAATGAGATCCACAATGCTAGGTTACATTTTTCATAAAATGATAAGTTTTCTATTTCAATTTTACTGTTTCCTAGTCAAGAAAACCAAGATAATTAAAAAATTACTCGGTAGTATTAGATGTGTATTCCTTAATTTTATACGTAAGTAATTTTAACCGCAAAAATAAAGTTTTTATGATATGTTTTAATCGAATCCTTATTTTTTCCTACTATTTTCTAAATTGGGGCAAATCTGTAGAACTTTGCCCCACGAGATGGAGCTAATCTTCCCAAATCCATATTTGCGAAAAAAATTAATATCTCCCAAAATAAAAACAGCATATTGCTGCTGTATAGAATGATGAGTTAGATCCTAATCTTTGGATTCCATACCAGAAACCGACTTATAGATCCATCTAAAATTAATTAATTAGTATTTAATATAAAAATAAAAAACTCACTCTTTTTAAAGATATTTAATATATTTAATTGTCATTTAATGCCATTGATAATGTCAACATTGGTTGACGAAAAGGTTCTGGCTTATTAAATATCTTTAAAAAGAGTGCGTTTTTTATTTTAATATTAAATACTAATTCATTCAATTAATCTTTGCGATTTTTTAACACAACATGTATTTTGAAGGATTTCTTTTGTTACCAATTAAAAAATATTGTGCCTGCCCTTTTGTAATACATAGTTTTAAATCTCTACGCAGATTGGTTGGATTATTATTAGCAACTTACTAAAATTCAAAACGGTGTAACTATTAAACTAGAAAAGATAGACTCCTACTTTTTGACGATGAAATTTAATCTACTTTTTAACCCTGAAGTTTGCTCAATTACGAACAAAATACTCTGTAACTAAACGATGGAGTAACAAAGATGTGCTTGTTTTGAAAATAAAAATCTGTACTCTTCCAAATATCATGGAAGTATGAAGTATGACTTGTACCAATAATTTTTTTAATTAATTTAAGTGTTAAATATTTCCTTTGATGTTGAATTCCCTTTTGCTTTACTTGTGTCTGGTGTAAATGAGTTTATTTATTGCCATGCTACGCACGTTTTGACTAGTCCATTCTAGGCAAATTATGACATGCCTGAAAATAAACAGGAATAACGAAATTTTTATTCAGACGCTACAGCTCTGCTGGCATTTTATGATTTGCCTAGTCAAAACACGAGAAAGTCACTTGCTTACTCATTTTACCGGTTTTTTTATAAATTACCTAGGCTTTTTGACAAAATGGCTAATATTACATTATGCCTACGACATATACACAAATAAATATTTAACTAAGCCAACAATTTACTATTTTATTTAAAATTGTCCTGCGGTCGAAATAAATATAATATTTTCCCTGGTTACGCCACTGGTAAGTTTTAACTAATTGGCGAAAAAATGATTTTATTTTCGTTATTGCTTAATTTAAATTATTTACCTAAATACACCAATTTTTGAGATTTTTGGGGTTACTAAATTATGCAATTATGTTATTAAAAAACTCCCTCCATCCGAAAATATGGTACGCATTTTGAAAAAAGATTAGGATTAACGAAAGTAAATTGATTTTTGTCTTTTTTTATTTTCATTTCTAAATAGATATGTGACTGTGAGGCAACAATTAAACAAATTAAACATAAATATTATGCAATATGTTAAAAATTATTCATAGATTTAAAAGTCGCTTATTGTTGAAAAATAAAAGAAACACCCGCTGTGATAAAAAATGTCGAATTTTGGTTAAGGTTTTGTTGAAATGAACAGAAGAAGTTCTAAATCGAAGATATTAACCTAATCTAACCTGGTAATAATTAATTGTTTAGAGAGTTTCATATTTAAAAATATCCAAAATACCTACTTTAACTGCAAAATGTGCACTTTACCAATTCATTTTGTTAAAACACGAAAACTATTTTTGAAGAATCCTCGGTTACCCAAGTGATTTAAAATTTTAATTAAAAAAGTATATTTATAATAAAAGGTATTGAATAATTATTTATCATACTTATCCAATAAATAATGAAATATGAGAAATAATAAAATAATTGACGCTTATTAAGATAATTAATTTTTTATATTGATACATAATTAATTAATAATTATTAAATCAATCTCTTATCATTAACTTACCGTCTCCTATTTATTACAATTAAAAAATGAAAGTTGATCTTTTTCTTTAATTGCACCACTTACCTAGAAAAAAAAAGATAATTGTTAATAATTCATATTTTTATCATTAAAATTAATGAATACTTTTATTCTCACGGATTTTAATTACTAATTAATGTACAGGATAAGTTAAAATAACAATTTTTGCAATATACCATAAAATTTTAGTAATAATCATGACCGTATTTACTTCTTGTTTTCGTGTGTCTATGACATAAAATTTTTTGGTAAATTTATAATGTAAAAAGAAAAAACAAATAAAACTTTTGCATACAGTTTAGTATTTACAGTTATAAGTTCTGTGGTGTGGATGGAGTAGCATGGACCGCACAAAAGGTGTTGTAAATCTACAATGTAGATCATATCGAGCATGGCATATCAAAGCATTTTGTATCTATATAACTTTACCAATTGAATAGCAGGTAGTTATTTGCAGCAATAGTAACTTTAACGATTGAAAACATTTTTCTCCTCCATAGAAGCTAATATTAGATAAATTTCATGAAAGTGATGAGTGAATGGGTTAGCAACCCTAACTAAGTTAAAGTATAATATGATCCAAGTAAATGGCGAGCTTCCAATACAATTTTAGAACTATTTTGTCCACTTCTTTGATTTCCATTATATTACATCTACACTATTTAATTTAATAGGAGTATTAGAATTTAAACTGCACAAACAAAATTGGTCTTTCTGGAAAAATTATAATATTAAAAATATTCAATAATGTCACGATAATTGTGACAAATTTTAATTACATGCCGAACAATCAATTTCTGACGAATATGTTTTAATATAATTTCCAAAAACAATTATGGAGACGGTTTAATTAATTTTTTTCCTAAAAGCTTCATTATCTGTTAAACATAAAAAATCTCTTATTTGAGACTTTTTACAATAAGTGGGCCTATAACCATAACTGTACCACATGGGCACGTGGCCACCTGCACTTTTAGCACCCTCTTCCCCGCCAACTACTAGTTAAGGTGAAGACCCAATCCAACGTCAAATTTCAAAGCTTTGCAATCTCTGGGTTTCAAAACGAGCAGCTGCTTCGCCATATGGACGATGTAATATATCTGAAGCCAGCATCTGGTTATGGGCGTTAAAACTTTTCATCATTTTAAGGGAATAACATTATAAAAATATCAGAATAGAAAGTACAAGTAATATTAAATTATAATTTAATCTTAGTTAATCTTCGAAGAGATATTTAAATGAGTTAAAATTAAATGTTAGTGAACCTTGTTATTAATATAATTCCTCTGCGTCCTCTTTTTGGATAGTTATGTTTATATCTGGTGTACGCATTAAGTTTATGCGGCGCCACTGAGAAAGACTACAAAGATCATATTATAATTAGCCTTCAGATTATAAATGGTTTATTAATTAGGCCTAGTATATGGATTAAACATTAAAAAATATCCTCGTATACTATTTATTGTTGATTTAAAAAAGGTATTATTTATTCCGCATTATTTTATTAACATCTTCATTTCGAAATGATCCTCTTCCAAACGATACTTCTGGTCTGGTATTCTTATAATTTCGTTGCCAAGTTCATTTGAAAACATGCCAGAAACTACCCATTCAAATCATTTTCTGTCATAAGAAAACCCATAAACAATTTTTTAAAATGATGAAGTGTACGTAGATGTTTCAATTTTATGGACAAATTTAATTACCCACAAGATTTTGCAGAATATTTTTTGAAGTCCACTATTTTAAGCAATAAATTATTATAATTATTACATTAATGTGCTTTGTTTTATAAATCGAAACTTTTTGTAATGTATTTAAAACTTATAGGATTGTCTATTTAAATAATAAATTTCGGTATAAACCCACGTCTAACAGTAATTTTACAACAAAAGAATAAAGAATACTGATGTAAGCAGGAAAGTATAAAAAGAGCCACGCTGTAGGAAGTAAGCACCCCTTGAAATTGTTTTCTTTGAGGTTTTGGGAGGAGTGTGGGTCACCACTTTTCATTACGAGCTTATTTACGTTTCTTGGGACATTTCTTTGCAAGTATTGTTACGTCTTTAATTCTTTAAGAGCTTTCTATATGATTGAAGAGGTGTAGACTGGAAATATTAGCAAAGCCGAATTTATATAATTATAATAAATAAATATTTTAGCTTAGTTGATAAGCAAATAATGAAAATCTGAAATATCGGATTTATTTAGATTTAAAAGCAAAGGCTCGTTAATGGCTATTCCGTTAAAAGCTCAATTTGTCATTTCTCCGTAAAATAGGGTTTAATCATTTTGTTAAAGCTTTTAAAATAAATGAGAGTATATAATTCATTTAATTTAAATATAATTGACTATCCAAGTCACTAAATATTATCCAATAAGAATGCTGCATTTTCTGATTTTACGCCAATAAAAACGAATGAATAAGTGATTATTTTTGACAACTAAAACGTCAATAACATAAGCGATTCCTTAATGTCAATTAGTGTGAAGCTGGCTATCATATTTTACACAAAAGATGAAAAACAAACATTCTATCATTGTCTTTACTATAATATACAGGGTGTAACAATAGTAACGTTAATAGCTGTAACTTCATAATTTAGATTTACATAAAAAAATTAAATGCAAAATTTTTCAGTTCAGTTAAGGCTATATTTTGGCATTTTTAATTTTTATATAACTTTCTCTATTTTGCTGCTAAAGCAACCAACTATAGTTTTTTTAAACATTTTCTTTCCATTTTTTGAAAGAGCACACAGTTTTCTGTATTAAGAATTGTTGAGACAGTTTTTGAGCAAACATCACTCTGAAGAAAACATTTCTTTATATTGTTTTTGATAACTTTAAAAGTTACTAGTCCATTAGGAATTATTTGTTCAGAATGATATAGTCAGCAAATTTGGGCGCTGGATTTTGAAATTCGCTTAGGTTTTTGTAAATATCTAAAGAGCCGCCAAGCGAACGTTTTTTGTAAAATTCAAAGATGTGGTGATTCATTATAAAGTGTATGTGTAGAGAAATAAAGAATTGTACTTGACCTTATATAATTTATTAAAATATCACTTGACCGGTTTCGGCATGTTTGCCATCCTCAGAAGTGAACTGCAAGAATTACAATATATTTTATTTTTGAGTTTAGATGTAAATTGGTGACTTAAGTAAAGATAGGAAATTTGGTCAAAGGTTAAAAACAATATTTGTTTTTTGAGTTAAAATTAAATTAAAATTGTTAAAATTATCATTGGTTTTAAAAATGCAAAGGTTAATAACATAAGTATTTAAATTTTTTTTGTAAACACCCCGTTTTACTGCATCCATATTTGTATTTGGTTTTACCTCGGGTTTTACTTACAAAAATAAAAAAAGAAGAAATTGGTAGCGACAATACTCTGCTGTGTACCAAAAAAAAATTTTAAAAAACCTCCACCTGAAAAAAATTATGACCAAAACCGCAAAGCAAGCGAATTTCAAAATCCAGCGCTCTTTGCCGACTATCGCCTTAACTTTTCTCCCAAATTTTGATCTAGTATTTATTTATCACAATATAGTACCATTGTCGAATACAGAAAAATGTGCTTTTTCAAAATATGCAAAGAATGCTATTTAAAAAACAATAGTTAGCTGCTCCAACAACAAAATAAAAAAAGATATACAAAAACCAAAAATGCTACGCATCCCGGTAATTAATGGTGCAATTTTGAGCAAATCTGTAAGCTCTTACAGGAAATATCTGTAAGGTAACCAAGGAAACCGTCCATTACAACCCATATAACAAACCTTACAGATTTTTCCTGTAAGGACTTTCAGATTTACCCAGAATTGCACCATAACCCAGAATTGCACCATAAAACTATGTCGATTTTGATCATATCTGTAAGCTTTTACAGGAGATATCTGTAAGGTAGCTATGGAAACCGTCCATTACAACCCATTTAACAAACCTTTCAGTTTTTCCTGTAAGGACTTACATATATGATCAGAATTGCACCATTAGGCACATATGACATTCGTGATAATGACAGTGAAAACTATTCGACCACTCGTGATATTATACAGGGTGCCCCACTTTTTTGCATCAATTTTTTAGAGATTAAATGTCTTTCTGAATAAAAAATGTCCCACGCACATTAATATTTTTTCGACTCCTTAAAATTTACAGCAATTTTAGAATTTCAAAATTATAATGAATTTGTGGAAAACCCTGTATAAATTTCATTTAAATTTATTTTTTTATTTAAATCAAGTATGCCTTGGATTATATTTAAGCAAAGACAAAATCCAAACCATAATTGATTTAAATTAAATAATTATTATAAGAAATAAAATTATATAGGGTGTCTCATAAAAATCATGAAAATTTTGATATTATATTAAAATTGCTATAGCTTCATAAGAAGGAACATATTAATTCTTTAAGAGTCATTTTTGAAGTATGCTAAATAGCTACGGGAGCTTGGATAACTCATCAACCACCTTATGTTTTAGTACCAAATTTTGGTAGCATTAAAAAATATTTATAATGAATTAAATCAGAGAAAAGAATTAAAAAATATTAACAGTAAGTGTATTTTTTAAGACCCTTAAAGTACTCCTACTTTACAGTAAAATTACTCAAAAACCAATCAAAGTATGTAGTGAAGTTCCTGATACTAAGTTACGGCATAAAATATGAATCGATTAGTACCATAAAAATTTCTTTGAGCAGTTAAATGGTTCTACGAAACGTTGTTTTTGCGCAGCAACAAAAAAAACTCATAAACATAAATAATATGCACAATAGTTTTCAATTATGATGCAAAACTGTATATTGTTGTTATTATTAAATTTAATTGGGTATTTAATTTTTAAATTGGTGCGCGGCGCGAATAACATAAGTAACCCTTAAGAGCATTAAGAGGATACCCGGTGTATTCTGTAGGATCTTATGTTTCTCATCCTAAAAAGTTTTCTTCGAAAGACTTTTTTAATTTTCTTTTTGTGCGATGTAGAATGTTATTGTGAAGTAATTTTACTATTTTCTTTAAAAACAAACCCCAAGAAAACTACAACTTATTTTAGATTTTTTCAAAGTTAATTTAGAAAAATAAATTCCAAGGCATGTTTTGTATTAAATTTGAGACATAAATAATGAAGATGGCACACCAGTATCGAAACATGTAGACCTGCTCCTTGTTTGATTATATGTAATAATAAAAGCACCAGAGGTTTATTTTACCACTATAGACATTACATACTGAAGCTATCACCTGTATTAATTACAGGGTGAGCTAAAATGATTGTGGTCAATTCAAATTTCCCGCCTAAAAATCTGGTGAATTTGTATGTTTCAAGTTCATAGTAACACAAAATCATGTCAAAATCAAAACAAAGTAACTAGACTTTACAAAAGCAGTGGCGTAGGTGTAATTTTTACCGTTGTGTCAAAACTTCAGATTTTTGAATTTCGTTATTGTAACTTCTGTTTCATAAACGTCAATTTTGATCAATATTAATTTGCGTAAATCTTTGTTTTGTGTTAGCATCTGCCTCGACAATGAAGAAAAACATTTTCAATATTTGACATTTGTTGTGAAATTAGAGATTTTGGAAAAAAATTTTGCTACGCCCTTGGATTACTAGGAGATTTTCTTTTTAAGATTTCAGTTGTACCAACCTGCGTATTTGGTTGCCTACATAAGAAACCACAATCATTTTAGCCCTGTATAAAAAATGCACTATAACATAGTTATAGGCTTTTGATATTTAGAAATTTTTTTGGACTTTCAAAAACCATCCTAAATAAATATAAAACAAAAATATACGAAAAAAGGGAATCTCGAATGTCTAAAAAAGATATGTGAAAACCGATTTTGCTTTGGGTTTGTTGGTATGGATGTCTTTGAAAGCGACAAAAATTTACATTAAAATCACTTATATATAGATTATTTTGAAGCTCGCCATAGGTATCTTTTAAAATGGAAGAGATACTAGGTCGGTTAGATTAAAGAAAAGTTGCGGATTTTTATGGCCATTAAGAATCAGAAAGAAAATTTAAGATATTTAAACTCATTGCAAACTTATGGGCAAAAAACTAAAAACTATGGTTTTAGACTGCTACAACAATGAAATTTGGTATCTTTAAATTGTTTACTATTCAGGGTTAAATGACGTTAAAACATTTTTTTGGTCTCCTAGACTCGAAGCCGCGATATTCAATTTGTTTAATTCTTATGGCCGCCATACTCCTGCAAGCATTATGATATACAATGTATATATATGTATATTCATAAATCTAGTTAAAAAGTAAATCAATTACAGAAGCTTAATTAAGATATAATTCTGTGCAAAATCGTAAGCCCTTACAGGAAATATCTGTTCACGGATAAACCAGCTAATCCGGGTTCATATTTTGGTTCCTATGTATTTCAAGTCAAAATTTCACGGGTATTACGAGCCTTTAACAGATATAACGAATATATATTTTTCCGACGACCATATGAGAAAATCGTATATGTCATTCATAGAAGTAGTTTAGAAAATCGTTCATTTCAACACTAGTGACTTTAAGTTTCCATGTTGTAACTGTCAAATAGTTCTTGTAATTTTCGATAGAGGCGCTGCGAAGGAATTCCGAAAGCCCTCTCTTGGATTTTTTTGAACTTGCAAAATAAGGATAGTTCAAATAAACTAATTTTATTATTAAAATCATTATATAATTCACTTTTCTGTAAATTTTAAATAAAATAGGAACATTTTTTATTCGTTTCGATAAGTTGTTTCCGTCAAAACAACGCCACCTACAATTATTTACATTTAACTAAAAATAATCAATAACTTCAATGTCAGCTGCTGTTAACATAGGTTATGTTATGTTGTTACTACAAAATATTAATAATGGTCGCAAAATCTCCGTGGTCGTCCAAAAAATAGCGTACACAACTTGCAGAAAGTGAATTTCGTTGCTCGTGTAATTTCCTCACTCGGCTAGCGCCTCGTTCGGCTATTTTCTCACTCGCACAAAATTCGTCACTTTCTAGCTCGTTGCGTAATATACTATTTCGGCGAATTCCCTTTAATGAGTTTTTCCATTTATAAAATTTATATTGGTACTCGTGGGACTCCAAATTTTCAATTACCATTGACCTAGATGAGGTAGTTTATTTCTCTCTTTTGCAATATAAAACCAAATAATAGTAAACATTTGATTTTATTAAAGATAATGGCGTCCTACAAAAATCTTAGTAGGGAAAAGATGGTGGATACCCTCGAAAAAACTTTATCTTTAAATTAGTTTTGATTATTCACAAGTTTATCTAACAGCTGCACTAAACGTAAGCTTTTGTCAAAGTTTATCTATGGTCAAAATTTTAGCAAATTATTAAAAATGTAGGTTAGTCAAAAAATCAATTCGTAAAGTTACATTGGAAACACACTGTATATTTCGAATTACAATAATAGTAGGTAATAAATTTTCACGGTTGTAACGAGTAAAATCATTAAAAAAATTTGATTTTACCGAAACAAATATTTACCAAAACGTTTTTCTTTGAAACTAGTATTTTTATCTGAATACCAAAAAAATAGAAACTAAGATTTTAAAAAACTAAAAAATTAGCTCAGCTTATGGCCTTTGGGCTGCAAAATTATATCATGCCATTGTTTTAAAAAGTGTATTTTCTTCGAATGACTTCTGTGATGCTTCACAGTTCACAGGCTGTAGCAAAAGTCCATTAGTGACCATACACTCAGGGTCACTTTTAATGCCTACGCTAAAAAGTATAAACCTCTATTTATGCACAACATTTAGTTTTAACCAAAGACTTCTATGTTTTCTATTGTTATAAATAGACCGGCCACCTGTCATTTTTTTTTGTGTAGCACTGGCGGCCATTTAAAAGTTGACCATTTATTACATAACCTCAATTAAACATAAGGATAATATAGGTTAGAAATCATTGCATAATGCCAATAAAGCATATCAACCTAATAATAAATAATAATATTAATACGTTTTAATTTTAAAATATAAATCCATTTTTTAGGATAGTCTCTTCATTCGGTAATTTACAAAATTTTATATTTTTATTTTTGCCTGCACGATTTATACACTCGAAAGCCGCGCATACAGTCGGCATGATGGATAATCACAATATTGTTTTATGTTAATTCTTGGTCACCGTTTAATAATATTATATTTTATAATAAAGAATACATTTGATCATAGAATATGGAAATAGTAGAACGGCAAATAGCTAAATGGTCAACTTTTAAATGGCCGCCATAGTTCACACTGATACACTATGGAAGCGCTGGGGTAGATTTTAAAATAGCTGTGTTTTTCTTTATTTTACAAATTACCAGATACAACAAACAACTAATGCGATGGACAACGATATCATCGGTTATTATTTGATTGAATGGTAAAAGATATACTTCCAAAGTTAGCTCATTATCAGATAAAATTGGCAAATAAAAAAAAAAACCCATTTTTTGGGACTGTCAAGCGTGTCCGGTCTATGTATAACTATAGAAAACATAGATGTCTTTAGTTTTAACATTTAACGGTTTTATCTAAAAAAAAAATAGTAAATTTTTCATAAATGATCACATTTAAAAACATTGAGATACTAGAACTTTCTTATCTTTTGGGGTGTCTTGTGGGGATAACTACCCATTTTTTTTAAATTCCAGCCCCTATTGAGTTTTACCGTATTTAAAGGGAATAAAGAAAGAAACACATTCCTGTAAACCAGAACCTATTAAATGGTTTGATAAAAACTTATTTAGGATTAAATGTCTAACAATTTTTGTCACATTTTGCTCCAAAATGTGCAAAATTCGCCGCTTGTGTTTCTGCGAAAATGAAGAAGGTCGATAATTTGTGCATTTGGTATAAAATTTAAAAAAATAATTTCTTTTTTTTTCCTTTAAAATGAGTGGAAATTCGTTAGGGGTTGGAATTTAATAAAAGTAGGGTAGTTCTCCTACAAGAAACCCCAGAAGATGGGAAAGTTTTAAACCATCTCAAAATGTAGTTTTTATAATACCGTATAAGATACAAATTAAAAAAAAAATTCACGCAATCAACAAATACGCCGCTGTTCCGTTACTTTTGCCGGACCCTGTATAAAGGAACGTAATGAACGCTTATAAATGTTTTTGGTGTTTTAGGTGTTTAGTGAGAATAGTTCACAATTCATGTGTTTGTGCTAAAGGTCTAAGTGTGGTTCTAGAGTTAGTAAGATACTTTAAATTGACTCTGAAATCATAGCATAATTAAAAAAAGAGTTATTGCAATTAAAGAATATTATTTTTTTGCAAAATTAATACAGTGAAGATTCGATAATATAATCACCTTTCAGAAAAAGAAGTTCTTTTTTTAAATAACGAAGTTTTTTAACGAATTAATTTGTGTTGTAATAAATTTTCTTACCAATAACTTTAATTGAATTAAATACTTCCGATTTATTTTATTAGACATCTTCTGTAGGTGATTGGATTCTTCCATCTTCCGTTAAATTATTAATGTGCTCTTATCTTTCTTATATGGGCAATAAATTGAAAATATTTTTCGTATAAGACAGAATTTGTATTTAAGGAAGTGAACATCGGATGTATTTATAAAAATTGCCCGAAGGCATTACTCTTCGTTATTGGATAATAAATTCGCAATTTAAGCACCAAAATTAAACACCCACACTCAATTTGACAGAATCAAAACTTCCTATTAAATGAAACAAACTGGAAAGTTCAACAAAATTACACCAATAAATAACAAAAATGTATCACCATTTATTTTATTCAAAATATCTTTCGAAGTGATACCTAATATTGTATAAATTAAAATTATTTTTTATTAAATAATTTAAAAAAAAATTAAAACTTATTTTAAAACTAGGAAATGTTATGTAGAAATCATCTCGAAATAAGTAAATAACAAGAATTATAATTTAAAATAATTTTAATAATCTTATAACCAGAGTTAAGTATATGCAACCAAACTTACAATAAAATTAAGCGCCACCTTTGATCCCGAGCTTTAACTTTGTATTAAGTTCTGAACCTATTCTGGATTCACCACTTCATTCCAAGCTTTTCCTTCTATAACTGCTTCTATCGATTTAAATTTCTACGAGGGAAACACGTTTGAGGTTGTATTTATAATTTAATCGGTTTACATTAGAGAATTTCAAATGAATTTCAAGTTTATGCCCCGCAAACATTTGCGGTTTTATTCATATTTCATAAATCAGGGATGAGAGCGTGTACCACCCTTAATGACTATATATGCTTTACATGCTTTGAAATAAATTCAATTAACTGTGAAGTAATTTTATTATTTATATAAAAGGGATACGAGGGTTTGTTTTAACTTTGTAGCTCTCTTTTATGATGAAAAAAAAATCAAACATAATGTTTTTTTAATTTATTGGAATATTCATTATTTTAATTATTCATGGCAATTTCTGAAATCAATAGGCTTGTTCAAACAATTTGATAAAATTAATATTAGTCGATGCTTTTCATTGATTTTAATATAATTTATTATACTTAATTGCCCGGTGGAGTTTTATCATATAGGCAAAAAAGCATGTGCCTAAGGCCTTAGGCGAGGGAGGGGCCTCCAAATATACTTGAAAAAAATAATATTATTTTTACAAAATTTCAAAATCATTCAAAAACCAAATACATTAAAATTTTGGGACTTTAAAATTGAAAATAAAGGCATAACGCGCCCCCATAATTAGCTTAAAGTTAGTTTCATTCAAAAATAAATGATGAGAAAAACTATAATGATACTGGAAAACCTATTAGTTACTTAATTTTAGTTTTTATTTATAGGCAACCAGAATTACTCCATCTGAGTTTGCATAATAGGAATTATATGGTATTTTTTCTTATTAAAAAATAATAATAAACCATAAAATGTTTTTAATACAGTACTATTTTTTATTTTATTGGAAAGCTTTGAAATACTTAAATAAATTCATATTTTTAGCTAAAAATTGTAAAATCTACTTTTACTCCGAAATGAAGCACCGGAGCAACATACAAAGTACTTTTTCCGACGACCATATGAGAAAATCGTATAGGTCATTCATATTAGTAGTTTAGAAAATCGTTCATTTCAACACTAGTGACTTTAAGTTTCCCTGTTGTAACTGTCAAATAGTTCTTGTAATTTTCGATAGAGGCGCTGCGAAGGAATTCCGAAAGCCCTCTCTTGGATTGTTTTGAACTTGCAAAAAAAAGATAGTTCAAATAAAAATTTATATTTAACCCCGCCAATTTACTAATTTTATTATTAAAATCATTATATAATTCACTTTTGTGTAAATTTTAAATAAAATAGGAACATTTTTTATTCGTTTCGATAAGTTGCTTCCGTCAAAACAGCGCCACCTACAATTATTTACATTTAACTAAAAATAATCGATAACTTCAATGTCAGCTGCTGGTAACATAGGTTATGTTATGTTGTTACTACAAAATATTAATAATGGTCGCAAAATCTCCGTGGTTGTCGAAAAAATAGCGTACACAACTCGCAGAAAGTGAATTTCGTTGCTCGTGTAATATCCTCACTCGGCTGGCGCCTCGTTCGGCTATTTTCACACTCGCACAAAATTCGTCACTTTCTAGCTCGTTGCGTAATATACTATTTCTGTAGAATCAAGGATTATTTTAGTACTTTCAAAATTATCAAAAACGTAAAGAAGCAAAAGATATGATCAAAAAAAGTTGATGAGCCCCGCACATGTAACGCCCCCGAAAATATTTTTTAAACTTTTATTGATCCAAAATGTGTATCCTTATGTGAAAGATCTGTTGCCAAAATTTCAAATTTTTATTTACAAAAAAATATTTTTTTCGAAAAGTATCTTTTTAAGGAAGCATTTCCTGACAATACGTTAAAAATTCTTAGTTGCACTTCCTCTATCATGATAACAAATTTGTCACAGTTATTCAGGGACACCCTGTATATGTACATACAGGGTGAGTCAGATCACCCGTAACAGCCTTTTATCTCGAAAACAGTTTGTTGCACATAGATAGAATAAAAATGTTAATTACCAAAGTGAACCCAAAGAATCCTTATTATTTTCCGGAACAATCCGGAAGTGAACGGAATCGGAAGTTACTTTGAAATTTCAAATGGCAACATAAGTCGAGTATGGTATCATTGGAAAGCTCTTTCAAAAAGAAACAACTTTTATTAAAATATTTTTGTAATATCTTGCATATTTAACAAACTAAACGAAAAAAAATATGCAAACAAGTGACCATTGGTCTCTTAAATTATGGAAAAATTAAATCGTTATCATCATCTGCAAATGGCCAAGAGAGAGTTTTTTAAATAGAAACTCTTTTATAATCAACTTTTTTTATTTTGGAATTAAGGAAAATGCATAACCTAAAAAAGTTGATTATTTTTAAAAAGTGAAACAAAAAATGCAAAAAATACAAGTTTCCTTTTAAAAAATCATGATTGCCTCTACTCTTACCCATTGAGGATGATGGTAGTGTTTTAATTTTTCCATAATTTAAGAAACCATTTGTCACTTGTTTGCTTTTGTTTTTTCGTTAAATTTGTTAATTATGAAAAATATTAAAATATATTTTAATAAAAGTTGTTTCTTTCTAAAAGACCTTATAAACGATACCATACTCGACCTATGTTGTCATTTGAAATTACAAAGTAACTTCCTATTCCGGACACTTCCGGATTGTTCCGGAAAATAATAAGTGCACCAATGGATTCTTTGGGTTCACTTTGGTCATTAAAATTTTTATTCTATCTATGTGCGACAAACTGTTTTCTAAATAAAAGGCTGTTACGGGTGGTTTGACTCTGACCCTGTATATCGTTCAAGGTCACCAAAAATTGTCCCGTCAAATACTAAGTAATTTGCATGAAGTGTCGCTACTGGTAGTTGCCTATATTGTGGTAAAACTTGAAGTACTAGTTATAATTATAAGAATCATATACGCCCGATTTCTCCACCATGTCTTGAGACCAAACTAAATCTTAAGCTGCGCCTTAAAACCCAAGTTCAGCTTATTCGGTTCCACCACGACAAAATCTCGTCTTATTCGGGTTAGGTTTAGCTAATATAGTCGTCGATTTTGAGCGCTCGAGCATCAAAACATAACCTAAACTCGTGAAAGCAATCCTACCTGTCCGCAAACATTAATTTTGAAAGCCTTGATAATGTAGATAGATAAGGCAGATTTAAATTATATGAATAATGTAGATTCAAATAATTAGGTTGACAGTACAATATAAAAATTACTCGTCAAATAAATGTACGTGCAAGACATTTGGATTTTTATGATCTGAACATGCGACTTGAGACGCAACTTTAGATATAGTTTGGTCTCAAGACATGGTGGAAACGCCGGACGTTTCATAAATTCCTTTTTGGATTAATTTTATGAATACCCATTTGGGGACTGAATATTGAGAATTTGATGATATTGGATGTTATCAATTTTCTACCTGTTAAAAGTTCACGTTAAGTTTGTTATTTTAATTAACTTAATTCTATAAATGTGATTTTTGTAAATATTCCCTCGCAATGTAACGCCAGCTTATGCGCGAGTTCTGGGACAACGTGTATACAGGGTAGTTCTAAATAATTATCCTTAACTTCGGGCATCGATTTTTGACCAATTTAGGAGTAAAAAAATATAAATACATTTATTCGATAAAACCTTCATTATCAAAATACAGAACTTTACCCATCTTTTTAAATTTTTTAACATCTACATTTTAAAGTATAATTTATTTAAATTTAGTAAAACTATTCATTTGGGCAGTCACCATTAGATTAAATACACTACAGTCCATAAGTATTTACCCACCTCAATATGTGCCAATTTATGTTGCGTTGTTTGATATTTTTGGTTTGTCCAGTAACTAATTTCCAAAAACGAAAAAATCGAAAAGAATGCCTATATTATACGCTGATGCAATAGACACACCGATACGCCTAAGAAGTAATAAATAAATATACATATATTTGTCGAGATTTGTTCAATTTTGAAAAATAAACATATTCGTTGCCAATTTTTTTTATTTTTCTTAGGAATAGTATCAAAAGTTTGAGGTAGGCAAATACTTATGGACGGTAGTGTAGGTAGTCAAAAGAAAACTTGCAAGAAGTTTTTTCGCCGGTATTCACCCTATTCACCCTCTTAAGTTTTTAACGACGCGACCCCACTGTTCTTAATAAATTTCATTGCACAGTTCTAAAAATTCTTGCTCCCTTAATTTTTTTGGTATCTTTTAGCGTTTGGAAATTACATCACGAAATGGACACCATCCTGTAATTGTTTAAATATCCACAAAGAAGACCTGAAAATAATGATGTATTTATTTAAAAACAATGAAATAATAAATATTTTTTAAGTGTTTTGAACCTACTTATGGAGTCATAAGTGCATTTTTATCATTTGTTATAAAAAAAAAATTAAAAAAATATTAGTAAAATTCAATACCCTGTATATGGAAATTTATAAATTTTTGAGAAAAAAATTTACTTTAAATTTTTATGTTATATTTGATGAAAGAATCAATTCACCAAGTTTGAAGCACCCTGTATAAAATGGACATTAAGCGTTCTCATGACTTTACAACTGAATCGGATCGATAGCTAAGAAGTTCCATTTCAGATTTACTGAGTATTTATTTTTATTTGTAAAGATTGTAAGAGATTTTCGATATTAAACATATTTTTAGGATGTTTTTTAATAAAAATCAATCAATTCCAGCTGCAATCTCGGCGTGCATGGTTTGAACAACGTTTTTCCTCTCGACTCTCGAGAAAAAAGAAAAGTGTGTGGCTTAAAAAGGTATACGAGATACGAGGGGAGAGTTTTTCAGTTTTTCAGAGGGAAGAATAGTAAAAAAGGTAAATACGCGAATGACCCGCATGCAAATAAAGAAGAGAGATACACAGCACACAATAAACGCAATGCATCTCATCGCAATTCATTCTTTATTCATAACCACCCCTACAACCGCGACGAGAAGCAATATTTCCGGATTTAAATACGTTCCCGATGATTTATGCGGTCTTCCGACCGCTAGCTCCCCTTAAATATGAAATATTTCGTTTATACATTTTAAAATTACATAACTTTAAGATATTTAATGTTTTTACGAATTTAAAATTTCATAGCCGAGATAAAAACTTTGATTACTCAAATGGCTAAAGTAGTAAAACCCAGCCTCTCCAATTTATTTCCTGTTTTTAATTCTTTTTATAAAACGACAAGAAAGTTAGTGAAACCCTAATTTTCCTCTCTAAAATTTTAATCGATTTCTGTCACGATTACCAAAGGGTTTTCCTGCTCGCAATGCTTTAGAGCGAGAAATGAACGTCTTTTAATGGCTAAAATTGCAAAAGAGGAAAGTGCAATTAAATATTTTAGAGAGGATAAAGGAATTGCTTTAATTAAAGCCACTTCTTTTGAAAAAAACGTGTTTTCACGGTGTTGAATAAGAGTCTTAAGTTTTTCTTTCAAAATTATTAAAGTTAAGTGGTTTGTTTAATCATCCTTATGTTTTACAATTTTAGAAAAAGATTATTTTTCTTTCTCAACATTTTTGCAGATAAACTTATTCTATTTTTAAATTAATATTTCATTTAATTTATTCTTTTTGGTATATTAAACTTATATTAAAACAATACCACCCAGTAGAAACCAACTAAATATGTATTTGCATTTTCTTTTGTTGAGAAATTTTAATTTATAAGAGGACGCATATGATATACTTATCCCGATTAAAAGGTTTTAATGAAACATGATGTAAGTAATAGGTACAACAAAAAAAATTAAAAATCATGTACGTATAATTTTCTTCGTTCTCACACCCAAACATCTAAAACAGTATTTATATGGTAATCAATTTCTATTTTTGCTGACTTTCGAAGTTGTTACTTGTTTCCCCAATCCCCAAGTTGCATATTCTCCCTACAAAATCCATAAATCTTATAATGATTAACTGTTGTACTTTTTGCCCTTATATCTAATGATTGTGCACTTCCTTAAGTGTTCATCGTACTTCCCTAAAAACTTGCACCCGATTCCTCACCACTATTTCCTCCGCCAACTATTATTCACATCTCAACAATACAATTTTCCAGTGATGTACTTTTGTATTTATGTGGATGACTCATTTTTTAAGTAAATTTTAGATTGCATCGGTAGTAACTACATCATCAGCCATAAAACAAAATCTCAATTTATTTACATTAAATTTCTTGGTAAAACACCGAATATTCTGATTCATACATCGTTTACTAAATTTAAACCTGTATATTGATAGAATCGTTTGATCTTTTAATAAAATTGTAAGCAATTATTTTTTGGCAATTTAATTTTCTTATTTTAAATAAGTTATAAAAAGGTAGTGAAATTAAAAAATATCCTTACTTTTAGAACGGTATATTTTAGTACCAAAGTTAAAACTTATAGAGCATTTTTTTGAAATATAGGATAAGTCCAACCAAATACGTTTTAAAACTTCAAATGGGCACAATACATGTAGAGTTGTAGAATTATCTACTGAATTATTATGTAAAGAGTTATAAAGTCAGACCACTTTTCACAGACTACTTGGGATCTTGGAAATTTATTGTTAAAGTACTTAATGAGAAACGTTAAAAAATACAAAGAGACTCTTGAGAATGTACACTACCGTCCATAAGTATTTGCCCACATCAAAATTTAGAAACTATTCCTAAGAAAAATAATGAAAAATTCCGCAACGTATATGTTTATTTGTCAAAATTTAATAAATCTGTGACCCTTTCTTGTATCTACTGCATCAGCGTAGAATGTAGGTACTCTTTTCAATTATTTTGTTTATGAAAATTATTAACTGGACAAATTGAGAATATCAAACAACGCAACATTCAATGAGAGACAAAATTGAAGTGAGACTTGGATTAGACAAATAATGTTAAAATAAATATGAATTTGTATGTGTTAGATTCTTATCAATCAATTCCCACTAAATAAAGAATTAAAAAGTTCAACTCGAAAACTTCAAACTAACGGTATCTATAATGGAAACACATTCTTGACTTGAGATGTTTTTATTTTCAAATAAGTCATATTTTAATACCTAAAGAGTAAAAAGATTATCAAATTAGTTTATTTTTACTTAGATGCACTTTGAGTTTTCAAAATTGCCACATATTGGGGTGGGCAAATACTTATGGACGGTAGTGTAGGTATTAAATATTCAAGTAGACAAGGCTAGAAAACAATTTAAAAACTCTGTAGTGATTCTAAACAATCTGAATTGAATTGTTCTCTTTCTGCTAATCAAATTGATCTTCAACTAAGAAATAAGAATTTAGAATCTTAAGTCGTCCCTTAAAATGAATCAGTTAGAGTCGGGCATTAAATATCTTAAATTGGTTAAAGCTGCTGTTCCTGAAGATCTAGAAAATGAACGATTTGATATTAAAATTATACAACGGTTGTAGGAATCTTTTAATAATTGTATTCTTGAAGAGAATATACCAAAGTTATAGAGAATAACGAAAATAATTGCATATCCAAAACCGGGTAAATCACTTGATAATGCCAAAAATTTTAGACTTATCTCACTTTTATCTTGTTTATACAAATTATTTGAAAGAATTATTATGTAGACTCTCTCAAAATATTCATGATCAACTTATACCTCAACAAGCTGGCCTTTGTCCTGGTAAATCAAGTACATCACAAATCCTTAACCATATTACCTAGCTTATTGAAGGTGGTTTTAGAAATAATTTGATAACAAGTGCTGTTTTTGTAGACCTCTCTTCGACGTATGACACGATTAGTCATCGTATTCTTTTATCTAAAATTTATAAATTGACAAAAGATTTTAAGGTAATTCAAATCATCCGTGGTATATTAGAAAATTGACGCTTTCGAGTATAATTAGTTGGTAAGTAAAGTAGTATAGATGGAGAATTCAGAAGAATGGTCTTCCACTAACTAGTGTTATCTCTTTTACTTTGTTTAATATTTATATAAATAATCAACCTATTTTTTCAAACACTAATAGTTTCATCTTTGCTGATGATCTAAATATAATTACAGATTCACGATGATCCAGATTTATGGGCAGATTCTGGTCAAAATTAAAGGCCTTTAATTTAAAACAAATAATGTATCCATGGAAATTGTCCATTACAACCCATATAACAAATTTAAATTTAAAGGCCTTTAAACTTAAATAATTTGACCAGAATCTGGGTATGATACCCATTCTGGTCAAATTATTTAAGTTTAAAGATCGTTAAATTTAAATTTGTTATATGATTGCAATGGACAATTTCCATGGTTACATATTATTTGTTTCTAATTATAGGCCTTTAATTTTGACCAGAATCTACCTATTAAAATATTTCCACTTATTATGAAAAAAATAGTCTTCATCCAAATCCTTCAAAAACAATATAAAGTCTTTCCATTTAAGTAATAAAAATACAAATCTCAAATTAAATATTTCTTGGAATGGTGAAAATGATGAATTTTGCCATACTCTACTTATATAATTGGTAGTATTTACATCCCCTCAAATATGGATAACAATTTATTAGACAGATTCTAGTCAAAATTAAAGGCCTTTAAGTAGATATAAATAAGGTAACAATGAAAATTGTCCATTTTAACCCATATAATAAATTTAAATTTAAGGGTCTTTAAACTTAAATGATTTGACCAGAAGTATAAATCTGGATCACTCTGAATCATTGGAAATGATTATGCAAAATATCAGCAACATGAAGTTGTTATATTTGGTGATTAATGTTCCTAATGCAGTTTATCGATGATTGGCCGATAACTTTAGGAAGACATAGCCAACTTGTTGCTGACTGTTTCTCTTCAACCCACAGGATTTCTAACTTTGATATTCCAAACATCTCTTGGGCAGTTAATTCTAATCCTATTCCACATCCCAGATTTCGTGTCAGCGATGTTCACACCAAGATTAAAAACTTCCCGAATGATGCCCCCGCTGGACCTAATTTGCTTTTAAAACGTTAATTCACGCACTGACCACTCCATTAACTTTGCTTTATAACTTATCTATGAGTACTGGCACCTTTCCTTCATTCTGGAAAGATAGTTTTGTTGTTCCAATTTATAAGACAGGGTCTAAACAGAACATCATCAATTATAGACGTGTGGGCAATTAGTCATCAGTCATGTTTTGCAAAACTATTTTGATAATCTAGTTTCAGATCACATTAAATGGGAATGGAAGGAATTAATAATTAAAGACCATCATGGGTTTGTAAAAGACAAATCTACTACTACAAACCTGCTACTGTATAATGATTACATTGTGAGTGCTTTGGAGAATATGACGCAAGTCGTCTTAACTAAAGGGGATTTCTGTAAGGCGTTTGCCAGGGTCAATTTTAATCTAAGAGGTAAATCATGAGTTATTACTGCAGAAACTCGATATATGGGGTTTTCATCGAACTCAAAAAGTTATAATCTGGAAGCATGTTTCTAAAGTGATAACTGTATATTCAGGTATATCTCAAGGGTCACACTGTGCAGCTTTGTGTTTCAACTTTTTTGTGAATGACATCTTTGACAATTTTACAGATTGCCCTTGTGTTTGCTGATGATCACAAATGTCTAATTAAAATTCCTCAGATATTGTTCCTACATGAAGAAATTTGAGATTTCCAATCACGAGTACACAGCCATTTTATATTCTCTCGACCTTCAATGATTAGATATTCGTAGGATTCAATTAGAAATTTGTTTCATGTTTAAACTAGTCAATAATGGGATATTAATTTGCCCGGAATTGATTGTGAAAATAAATTTTAATGTTCCGAATTTCAATTTACATTGCAAACTTTTATTTAAAGTTCAAACACAGAACCAAGTTTCTTAATCATGGTTATACATATGTTATATTAACAAGACTTTTAAATAGGTTAACATTAATAATTTAGATTTATACTCTGATACACAATCCTTCATTTACTCTTATTTCTGTCTAGTCTATTTGTTTTTTGATTTTTATATATTATTAATGTTTTTACATTTTTTTGTTATTTATTTATTATTGTTATGTAATATTACTTCACTGTTGATGGTATTTAAAAATTTATTTGGGTGTTCACATATATTTGTTCATGTCAAGACCTTATTTCTTTGTATTATAATATGTTTAATATATTGGGGAATCCTGTAAATTATGTAAAAGTTATTATTATTATTTAGGAGTTAGCCTTGTTCGTACATTATCACATAAAAAACATATTAAAAATTTAAAAAATATATTTTCACCTAGAAATAACCTTAAACAAAAGTTTACTTATACCAAATGGGGTGCAAATACTCATACGTTAAGATGTTCTCCTCTAGCTTTAGTGTTCTCCAAAGCTGAATATGCTACTCGTGATGGGAACGTTCAAATCATGTCAAATATCTAGATCTAATTCTAAATCAGACACGTTGAATTATAACTGGTTATCTTAAACCGACTCTTAGTTTCCTCAATATTTTAAGTGGAATATCTCCTTCGTTCTGTAGTTGCAAGTATGAAGAAAAAGAAGAAACAACTGACTGATTATATACACCAATTGATTGGTTTCATTCCAACAAGATCTAGACTTAAATCAAGAGAAATTTTTCCCTTTTTTTAGTTAAATCATTGGTTAATTTAATATTAGATTCTAGAAAATTATTGTTATTCTTTATCTGATATTCTTTATCTGACATAGATAATGAATGAAAAATGTCTCCAAAAGAAGAACTTCCTCCAGGCTTTGATGAAAAGTAGTTGATTTGGAAAACTCTATATATATAGATTACCATCTGAAACAGGTAGATGTATAACGAATTTAGTGAAACGGGACTTAACAGTTGAAAATTAACTTTTTTATGTGGAAATTTACAAACTATTAACCCTTTTCTAATAGATATGTACAAAATTAAATTTTTTGGTCATTTACAGTTTCTATATGTCCCAGAACTCGCGCATTAGTTCTTGCTACTGTGTTGGGGATAAGGGCGTATCTAAGATTTCGTCTTGGGGAGAGGCATTGATGAAAACTCAGAATTGTACATTTTTTTGGGGTACTAAAATCTATGAAAAACCCCCAAGTAGGAGAGACGTAATCTTGTAAGCTTAGTTGTAAAAATGTATTTTTTCTAATACAATGTCTCACAAAAAGAAGTTATCTGAATAATATTGTCTCGAATATTGTAAAAAGTAGACGTGTTTACATTATCACCAAAAAACGGTCGCAAGAATCCAGTTTTTTGGCAGGTCTTTTTTTTCACCGAAAATCATCATTAATTCAAAATTGTTCAAGGTCATCAAATAATTATTTTGATGGAACAAAATATTCTTTCAAAAAATAAATGAAAACCCACTTTATTGATATTTTAATTTTCAATTTAAAAAAATCAATTGTAAAGTTTATAAAATAATACTCCTAATATACAGGGTGGGTTTAACGTGAAACTTAATTTACAAAATTGCATGGTTTATGGATGCGCATAAAAAGAAATTATTTTTATCCTTACAGGGTGTTTCGTAGTTGGAACGCAAGCTATTCCACTTTTTTTTTGCACACTGTATATATTTCTTGCTATTTGATTAAGGCTGACTTAAAGTTTAAAGTATACAACGATATTTTTGTTTTTTAAAAATTTGAACTTAATTTTTTTCGGGCATTTTCAATAAAATTTATCAAATTTCGACATATTTTTACAAAATTTTAAAAAACACTTAAAGAGGAACACTAGTTTGTAAAAAAAATACAGGGTGTTTAAAAATATTAAAAGCTGCCACCATTTATAATAAAATTCGAAAAAAAAATTACTAAAACTGCATCAAAATCAATAGTACATAAAAATTGTTTTTTAAATGTTCATAATAAGGCTAATATAAATTTCTAAAAATATGTCTTAATGTGATACATATTATAGAAAATTTTCGGTAAAAAATTAAGCTCACCCTCCAATTTCCAAAAAAAAATATCTTTGTATTCTTTAACTTATTGTGAATGCAAATATGAAAAAATATATAGGGTTTTCCATTAAAAAAAAAAGCTGGAATAGCCTGCGCTTCAATTACGAAACACCCAGTATAGACCAGAACAATTTCTGATTATGCGCATCCACAAACCATGTAATTTTGTAATTTAATTTTTTTTTAAACTAAAAACTTACCCTGTATACTTGTATATTGTATATGTATAAATGTGTGTATATTATGCATTATTATTAGGATGGACACGAAATAAATACATAAATCTACTGAAATGGATGATTTTTTTATAAAATCATTAAGAGTTTAAGTATATTTCTTATTTATTCATAATAAAAAATACTTTTCGAATATCCTGTCACTTCTAATTAACATTACCTTTTTAGCACTTACTTAAAATTTCGTTTTGGTTTATTGGAATTTCAAAAAAAATATTTAAACTTTTTTAACAAAATTATTTTACATAGTTATTTAGGAAATTATACATGCACTTTTAGAAAATTAATTACTTTCAAACGAAAATATTTAATCTATTTTAAGCGCTTACTTCATTAAAATGCTTTTCGACATAGTTCCAGGGGTATGGCTTAAAACTTTCATCAAGAACTTCCCTAAAAGTTTCATGTGTTAAAATTAATGATTAATTAAATACATTAAAATAGATAATTTATTCCTATAAAAAGCCTGATTATTTAATAATGATTATATATTCAACAGAATTATACTTCATTACTTTAATTTGGAAAACTGTGTTTACTTATTAGGATTATTTTAGGTAAATACACGAAAAGGAAAAAGTTTTATGCTGTAATTTGATTTTTACTTGAACATTGAAGCACGCAAACTACAATCATGAAAGAAAGGTGGTTAACAAAGAAAATTGTAAGAATCAATAAGAAGCGTCTAGGAAAATAGAAGTAGCAGAACTACACGAAGTAATTGAGCGATTGTTTAATTTTTCATACTTTAAGTTTCCTTAAATTACTCATGATATCGCGATATGATTATTACAGTTAAATACATATATTTTAATAAATTCTCTGTAATTTTATGTCTTCAATTTAATTTCCGGCATTAAAATGCAAAAATCTTGTCAAAATAATTACGTTTTTAAAGATATTAAGTAAATTAAGATTGTTATAAAAATAGCAGCGTTCAGCTCTGACAAGTTCAAGATAAATGGTTTATTAAAGGTGTTGGCACACATTTTAATCGATTTCTTGGAAAAAATGATAAATTGCCCAATTTACTCGCGAACTAATAATAACAAGGATAAGGAACAAAGCTAATTTCCTGGCTAGAAAATAAAAGCAATAAAACTTGTATTTTCACCTTATATTTGCCGAAGCATAAAATGTGTACTTTATAATTTACGATTTGTGCCAATTAATAATAAGCAAATAACCGAGACTTGATGTGGAAGCAGTAATAAATAATTAAATATGAAAGTACGAAGTCCTAAAATTGAAACTTATGTACATATATTATACAAAACACGCACGGCGCCAATGCACTTTGTGATGTAAGATTAGAATGAAACAAAAATACGTATATGAATAATATAAAAATTATACTTAAGTAATTAAATAATTAAATATGCATTTAAAAAACAGGAAAATCCACTAATAATTAGGAAAATAAATCAACCAATTATGCAGAAAAATTTAATCAATTATATGATTATATAATATTTAGAAAAATTTTGTGTTAGATAATTCGTTTTATTTACGATTTTGTTAAGAAACCTTCATTACAAACTTGTTTTCTTAAAATCAAAAATATATGGAACTACTCTTCTACAAAAATCTTCTCTGTCATCTTTAACAGGCATTAATCGACCTTTTTAAGAGAAAGATCTTATTATAGATATAAGGACATTTTCGTTTCGCACGCTTTCCTAATGGATTTGATGATGGTTTAAGCGAATGTCCCTTGGTTATTATAGACCCTAAGCTATAAACAAGATCGCTTTGTACAAAAACATGGGCTGAAGAAATATCTATTATATTCAATACGACATAAGCACGATCCATGTACCCACTTTATAAAAAATAATCCATTAGTTCCCTTTCAAGCTAAATATTTAAGTAGCATTCAGACCGAAACAAAAGATTACCGACGAATAAATAATTCATACGAGAGACATATCCCCTTCATTTTATGTGTAAGGCCTAGGCCAGGCAAAGGTCATCCTGAAAGTAATTGGTCAGGACTATTGGTTAAGATGAGATTCCTGTCCCCAACTCTTTAGTGTCTAAAAGAATAATTGTGAAAACTATATTTAGATCACCTACCTATTCACATGAAAATGGAGTTTTTAGTTGGTTGAAATGTAATTTTGTATTGGATACTATTTCTTAAAACTGTTTTCTTGCATGAGTGATTGTGTTTTAAACTTTACATATAAGTATACATATTTTTTTTAAGATTGAGAATCTCTTATATTGTAGTTTAGTACTTAACTCATCAGTAATTAGTAGTAGAAAATTTTGATTTCGAAATATAACTTCAAAATAGAAATAATCGTGAAAGATAATCGAGGACTTCCAAAGGCATATTGTAGCATCCTTGGCATTAATCACAAAAACCAATAAAACACACCCAAATACAACTGAAGTATGGGATAAAAGTAATATGAAACGTCAATTAAATTCAAAAATCTCCAGATAAAGATTATCCCAAGAGACAGACTTCCGGACAAGATAATAAAGGCAATATACTCGCTCACATATTATGTTATTTCAAAAAAATTGAGCTCGCCAGTAATCGCAAAACGCAACCAATGAAATCCAAACAAAACCAGCAAATTATCAACCTTTACATGCGAGGTTTAAAACACAAATCTCTCGAAATAGTCATTAGAGAAGTAATCCGAGATCTCATCAAAATATCTAGAACGTAGGAATTGAATCTACCTCTCAATAAATATAAGAGCACAACCCTGTGTCTTTCACCTACAGATGAAAACTCACTCGTCGACTAAAACAGAGACTCAACTAAATCAGAAGATATGATATTTTATTAAACAAGAAATAAGAAGATTCAGATACAAACCATCAACATTTTAAATTGGAGTAACCAGCAAACACTATACAAGGTGTCCGGAAAATGGGGGATAAGCTCTCCAGTACGTTGTTGGCTACCATTCAAGGATCCGGAGAAAATTTTTGAAAAAATCTTCTTGACTAATTGTCCGAGATATGATTTTTGAAAAATCGCCGATTCTCCTGTAAAGGTTAACGTCCCTTTTATCGTTTAGTGATATTTTATTGATTTTACAGTTAATTTTTTTAATATAAAAAGTGCACAATTCTATAAGACGAACTTCGAAGATTAAACGATATATTTCAAAGATTATATGTTTTACGTTTTACCAGATTAGTTGTAATTCTTCAGTTTTCAATATGTTTTTATTTTATGTTTTAGTAATTTTGCTTTCACTTTAAAATTGAAGAATATATCACTTATACGAATCCTCAATACACATCTACAAATGTTATACACATATAAATGTTGGAAATGTTGGGTGAATGCGGTTTTAGTGCATTGAAAGCTTCAAGCGTCTATGCTGAGAGATATAGAAAAATCGATATATCAACACCAATTGGGAACCCAGAGGTAGAAGTTTGTAATCCTAACGTACCGAGAACGTTGGATTGTTTAATAATTTCCATGGGAACGATTTTCGTCTCACTTCTGCTGATATGGATTGTTTTGTAAGTAAGAGTGAGATAGAAAATATGTAACGAGTCAACTCTAAACCGACATCAACTCGATAGAGTTACAAACTTCCACATTTCTGAGAATATCTAATATGCAGCACTCGAGGTCTATGGAATGAAGTAGGGGCATCCAAGACTTCCATTGACGATTTTCTGATAGGGTTGCGTGGATATTTACTAAAATAAAGTTTAAGTCCTTTGACTAAATGAGTTCGTACTTAGAACACATTTTTTCAACTGGTTATTGCAACAAATTGCATAGATGGTAATATAGACTGACGAAGGAAAGTTCCCAAGGGACAGTTTTTTTAACCATCGAAATAGTAATTACTATGGTCTGGAAAATTCTCATTAACGCATCGGACATACCATCAAAATCGTGCTTGCGAACTTGTGGGCTGAATTGTTTTATGGGACCAATTGCATTGCTTCCACACCTGAATGGAAAGCTTTTTTGACGAATAAATTGGAAGAATTCTTCGACAATCTTCTTTTAGCTGAAACTCTAAACATGTGGATGCAGTTAGATAGTGCTCCGCCACAGTTTGCTTTGGGATTAGAAGCATGGTTGATGGTTGAAGGAGGAATATCTTGGAATGTGGATTGATTGCAATGGACAACAAGATTTGCAGATCATACGCATCTCGTTTCTTTTTTGCGGATTCGTCCATTATATACAAAAAGTACTATATAGAAATAGTGCATATAGTCGTACTTTTCTGCACTAAGTGCGCTCGTGCAAGAAATATTGACTGTATGCTCTAAAAACTGGTCATAAATTGTCTACGTTTTGCACGATCGTAGAAAAAATATTTTATTAATTATGTCAGATTTGTGTCTGATAATGTCAAAGGCAAAGGTGCATCTAAGGGCGCGTTCCACTAATGAACACTAAAGCCCACGACCACAACCGCAAAATTTTCTTGTTCCACTAGTTCAAAACGTCACCATTCAACAAACGACCACAGAAACCCACGAATAAATACGATCGTTGTTAGCTTCTTGCGGTCGCCATCGATGACGTTTTTATGCACGAAAGAAACAACCGCGATCGTATGTGGAACGACTTTGCGGTCGTCGTCGGCATTGCGAGACTTTAGTGGAACGGGCCCTATAACTTTTAATAACATGGTTTAAGGCTCTCCTTTCAGTGTATATGCAGTTGCCTTACCGACCATTTGGGTGTTAATATCTTTTTTGCAGTAAAATGTAAAATTACGAAAAACTAGGATTAAGATAAAGAAATATAAACAATAATGATCACTTTGAAATATATTTGGTAATTCAAAAAATCCTTTTAGATATCATTAAAAATAATTATTTAGTAAAAAGATAACCAAATATATTCTAAATCGTTCATTGTCGTTTATATTTTCTTATTGTAATACAAGTTTTCCGTAATTTTACGGTTTTATAGAAATTAACACCCAAATATAAATAGCAACGTTACATACACTGAAAAGAGAGCCTTAAAACACAATGTTGCCAAATTTATCTTTTAGTTTTTTATTAATAAGCGGTGATCGATAGAATATTTTTTTTAATTATTCCTGAAGTGCCCTCAACAACGTACTGGAGAGCTTATCCGTCATTTTCCGACACCCAGTACTGAAAATACTTATGCAACAAACTAAAGCTGGAGTTTTAGTGAGTATACCTAAACAAAAGTGTACAAGGTACAAAGTATGTAACCGCTCGAAAAAACTTCGACATACCTTTTAAAAGAAAATATCTATAATTGTTTTAATGGCTACATATTTAGATTAGATTTAAACATCACCAAATTCTTCAAAATAATGGTATCGTACCAAGACTTTTGCGTTTTTCTGATTTTTTTATTAAATAAAAATAAACTTTATGATTAATGATTAAAAGGAAATGTGTAAAATTGCACATGTGGGTTAATATTATAAATATTTCAAAAGTAGGAAGTTTATTTAGGAGGATTAAAAATTTTCGTCATTTATTTATACTTTTGTATACGCAATTATATTATAAACGGCGCCACTTCTGACATTTTGTTCCGGTTATCTGATTCATTGCAGACAACCATTGAAGTGCGCTTACAATTTACATTATGCTACATGGAGCATTTCTCACATGGCCCACATAGTATATACATTTACACATCGATAGCCTCGAGGCATGGATGAGAATGCATTGAACGGATGATAATATATTGTGGAAATTAAATTACCTTATCAGCGTCGTGAATAGAAATAAACATTCGCGAGTTGCATGTATGATATGTGTAAAAATTATTGTAAATGCAATAAAATTGGCATCAATGTTGCTTTTCCTTTTCCAGACAGTTATTGTGTGCGCTCCATTAAATCCGTCGCAGTCTGCTGAGCCTGGTAAATCCCTAGATTTTGAGAATGGGATGAAACTCACCCCACGCATACGTCACGTAATGCGAGCCATCAATGCTTCCTGGCCAAAACAAAAAGGGGGATGAAGAAAAAGGAGCTTTTCCGATTTTCGCTGATATTTACACTTGCTTTCAAGTTTCCACGACAATAATCAACTATAGCAGGAGGAAATAGCTGTACTAATATTTGATGACAAAATGAGCAAAATTTGGGGTGGATTTACAAAATAAATGACTTTATTATTGGTATTACACAAGATTGCTCATAGTTGCGATTTGTGATTCATCGCAGAAACAAAAATAAACTTTTCGATTCGTTGAAAACGAAAGCTCAAAATCTCAATATGTGTACTTTTTGTTTTTTATTTTTAAACCATTATTCCTTTCAATTTAAAATATAAAAATATTAAGCTTCTTTGTAATGGCCCGAGGAAAGTGGTTAAATAACCAAGGAGTGAAGTATAATAACATCATAAATCAATAAATCAATTCAGTTTGCAAATTTTCTTACACTTTACAAGATCCTAAGGCCATGTATTTAACCTGTTCGTACAGTTGTCGCGCTTTTTTCTTTAATTATAATCCTGCCAACTGTTGAAACGCAAGTCGACCACTTTAAACGGCATTAGCAGGCGTCGTGATCCTGAAAGGCAATCAGCTCGAGTGGTTGTTCTTGCGGCGGAACAATTTATTTCCATTTGTTGTGCCTGCGGCGTCATTCGTCAGTGTCCTACTTTAAGACGTGTCATGTGCAGGGCTTCTATATGCTTATTGGAATATCGCCCCCTTTCAATCAAAAAGTATTGCATTCAATTGAATAGAAGTGCAGAATAAGATGAAAGTCATTCCGGACAATAGTCGTGTGAGAATGTGTATGAGACCGAAGTCTGATATTATTAGTTGCATTACTATGGCCATATTCCATATTGTTAAAGATACCTAAAAAACTATTAAAAAACCAAAGCAAATACTTTTCGAAGCATATACTAAGTCTAAGTGTAATAGCTGTGACCTTTTTATACAGGGATACCTAGGGCCGGATTAACGCATAGACATATGTCTTGGGCCCGTATATTACAGAAGGCAAGGAAAATTGCCGATTTTCTTAAGAAAAAAAATTGGTGAAACTTGTTTTGACTTCATACAGACCCCCCCGCCCCCCCCTACGAAAAAGGGCCCGGTGAGAAAAATGTCTAGGGCCCAAAAGAGGTTAATCTGGCCCTGGGGATACCCTGCATAGAGCTCTTCAGTTCTCTGTTGGGGACCTCTTGGGTTCTTGAGATAACTAGTAAAAAATTAAAAAACATTGTCTTGATTATTCTCTGGAATATGAAGAGTAAAAGTTGAAACTTATTTTAACTTATTTATTATTATAAAATTTTCGTGAATCGTAATATTTCGCAGTGGTGCATAAATAATATAGAAAGAAATTCGTTAGAACGACAATGTAATAGAAACTGTTCGAATCGAAAAGTGTTCGAACCGAAATTTCTTAGAACCTTAAACTGTTCGTATTGAAAAATTTCAGAACGAAAGTTGTTAGAATCTAAAAGCATTTATCAGAACGAAAACTGTCGCTGCCAGCTATCTTCGTTTTAACAGTTTTTGTTCTACCACATTTCATTCAAACACTTTACGTTCTAATACTTTTAGATTCTAACAACTTTTTTTCTGCCATTTTTCAATTCGAACATTTTACGGTTCTAAGAAATTTCGATTTGAAGACTTTCCAGATCTAAAATGTTTCGTTCTATCACATTATCGTTCAAACAATCTACAGACCTTATTTCCTAAAGACTGTTTCCTCTTTCATCGTTTTGTAATAAACTACATTTAAATCGTGCTCAGGAAACTTCACATTTTAGTTTGAAAGTTGAAAATTACCTTTAAATTGTATAAAAAACAACTCTGGCAAATAATACAGATAAAATAGGGATTTTTGATAAAAAATGATCCATTCGTGAAATTATGTTTACAGGTCTTTTGGACCATTATAAACCAGAATATAGTCCCTAAAAATTTGAGGTGCTTAAGTGTATTTTCAAAAAAGAGGTAGGCAAAATGGGTAACATATTTTATGTTTTTTGGTCACTAAAACTATTATTAAATTGATACTTGACTACCGAAAAACATGTTGATAGTAGGATTACTAAAGGCAAACTGCACACAAACTATAAGAAGAAACTATGTAAGTGGCTTGTAATTCATGATACCTTTTTTTCTTTGAGCAAGTTTATTGTTTCATTTGTAAGTGGCATAACAAAATCGAATCTATTACCTATCAAAAGAAGTTGGGAAAGAAACTACTAAACATATGGTTCAGGAAAAGTTCCGAGACATAAAGCTATGAAGATGCAATAATGTGCGGCCTCTTTCAGCTGTAAATTCCTCGATTAAAGTTCAAGTAAAAAATCCTCAGCCATAATTTTCGATGGTTATAAGGGTCATGGTAGCCTAAAAAGATATGAGCAAATAGACCTATATAAAATTAAAACTCCCTAGAATTAGAATTTCTGAAAGTAGTAACACAGTCTATGAAAATCCAAAACACTTTCATGCCAATGCTGAAAATAAAGTATAGTTTATTCAAATGCGAACACATATGTTTAAAATCAATGGCATTGAGGTTCGATAATCTTGTGAAGATACCGATATTCTGTATGTACAAACAGGTATTGAAAAATCTATTTAGTTGATAATAGGCAGAGTTACATAAAATATCAATATTGTAATATTGATAATAGTTTATAACAATTATATACTTAAATCTAAAATAAGACAGACAAGGCAAACTATATCTCCTATTTCACTCTCCAGCCTCAGCATGATGAAGTTAAAGCAGAAGAATGGTCTGAAGTGTTCAACTATTTGCAAATTTTGTGAGGGAACAATTTGTTCAATCTCAGAAAGTGAAGTTATAGATTACCGCGATAATGATTAGGGAATATTACAACATAATTATGACAACATTAATGAATTGGTGGCCTATGATAATAATAAAGACACCATGCATATTTATGAATACTTTTTTAATTAATACAGGAGACCTAATCTTCCATTTTTTTGACAACCTATATAATTAGTTAGTGTGTCAGATCGATCAAAATGTGTACAGTAATCTGGAATACAAACGAGATACCGTAAACTGAGCTAATTTTGGCTGTTAAAGGTAACTTTGGCCACATTTTGGGAATAGATAGTTTGATCTACTGTTAGTTACCAACTTTCATTTAAGAGAATTTTGAAATTTGCTTGATATTTGCGGTTTTGGTCATAATTTTTTTTCCAATGGAGCTTTCTTAAAATTTATTTTTTTTTTGGTATACAGAAGAGTCTTCTGGCTAACAATTTCTTTCCTTTTTGTTTTTGTAAGTCAAACTAATTAGTCATATATAAGTTATACAAAACTAATTGAGGTAATATTTTTTTCTAACGCTAGCAATAAGTTAAGGTATAAACGAAGATTTCGATTTTTCGTTTCTTGTTTTAAGTATATTTTTAAACGTTTTACAGGATATCATTTAGCTCTTGTAGTAACTTAAGGTGTGACTTGATTATAGAGTGTTGACATTTAAATATAATGAAATTTTTCGTGCTGTGGGAATGATTCAAACTGAAGTAACTACTCGATTTGGTGATTATGCCAGCACTCTCAGGAAACTGGTGATGTGGTTGAAAGGCATCTAGGACCAGGAAGATAGATATATTGTTTTACCTAGGAGCAATTGTTTCCGCGCATGAGCTTGTTAATTACTTACGAAACGAACATGAAGTAACTGATAGCGACCAAACCATTAGGAACCATCTTCATGAAGCTGGTCTGAATTCTCTTCGTCCCATTAGAGCTTCGGCACTTCATCGAAGGAATCGAGCAGCTCATTCGGCATGGGAATGAAGCAAGATTTTGTTTAGAGGTGAATCAGAAGGGTAAGTCTTTAGCATACTTCTGGTTCTTTGGAAAGGTCCAGGAAGTACTTAACCATGGAAAAGGTTCCGTAATGGTATGGCGTGAAATCATTTTAAACCATAAAACATAGCCCGTTTGTATTATTGGTGAAATGAACCATTAATGCACCAAGCATTCGAAGAAATCCTAAGAGACGCCAATTGCCACAACTATAATATTAATAATTGTGTTTTAAGCATGGAGAGACGTTGTCGTGCTGTAATTAACGCTATAGATGGAAACATTACCTAAGGCCATTTTGAGCAGTGTGTTTTAAGTGTGTCATTCAATTAGTATCATTAACTGATTACTAAGAGTAGAGTAGAAGTAGAACTTTTTCCAAGCTTTCTTACTTTTAAAGGCCATAGATACCTCAGTTTATGGTTAGATGAAGATATTAGATGGTAATGTACAAAATATTAGACACACCGTGTACAAATTTGTCCAATGGACAAACAATGTTTGTAGATGGTGTTTAGTATATACAAACAATCTTTGTTTCAAGGCACAATTTCTGGTCAAAACTTTACATATATGCCAAAAATACTTTCTTTCTACCTTGGTGCAAAAAGTAAGCCATTTATTATCACTTGTCAGTGAATAAAGTCATGCTTTTGTCCCTAGTGCATAAAAGCATTACTTAGTGCAAACAAGGATGACTTAAGTAATGCTTTTGTGCACTAGCGCAAAAGAGCATGACTTTGTGCACCGAAAAATTGATCATAAATGACAAACGTATTGACTTGTCTACGTTTGTCATTTTATGGAATTTTATTATTTTGAATGATCATAGATCTTGGGAAAATAGTGTACGGAACTGGTTTTTACGAGTCCCCAACAACGCATTGGAGAGCTTTTCCATCATTTATTGGACACACTGTATTTTTACATTTTGTATTTCAAATTAAACGTATTTTAACTAAAGTGGAAAACTTTGGGTGTTAGTGGTAGCAGAGTTAAAATATTATACGATACTTTGTACCCTAAACAACAATCCTCTAAAATACACACCACATTTAAAGCAAGATGGATTACGAGCATCTTAAATTAGGATTATTTAGGGTAATAATAAAGGGATGATTTTTCCAGCGTGAATTCCCTATGGTAAACTTCCGGGTGTTAATTGAATGGGACTGATGATTTGGGGCCTAATCCCCGGACTGAGTTTCCGGGGTCTAGTTGACTGCATTCGACTGTACCCTATTAAATTTACTCACTATTGTGTGCTACAAACTAATAATTAAAACACAACGAATTGTATTTTTATTGATCTTTATGAGCTTCAATCAAAGCAATAGAACATAAAACATATTCTGCGTGGATATTTGATTAAAATTAATTATTATGCAAGAGTCTATGTTTCCGATTGCGTATGGCTTCATCCTGTCTGCCTTAAATAGCAACTCCATATTAATGAACGAACAATAACATTCTTAATATGTTTCCTGGCGTGAATAAAGTTATCATAAAAAATAAAATTGTTGAAATTTTATTGCGGGTAATGAAATTTATATTTTCTATAAAAAATTGCTTTCCATTACAAGTAAATTTCTGGATGCCATAATTTAACGAGGTTGTTTTGTGCTGCATTTAATTACATAACTACTAATAATATGACGTCGGTGAACAAGAAAGGCATGTAAACTTTATATACACAATTATTTCAACTTGGTTTGTAAATTAAATCATTTTATTACCGTTGTTATTAAATTTATAGTGGCTTATGATTTCACTTGCTGAATTATTGTTATTTGCGCGCTCGTTCAGCGTTGTAGTAAATATGTCTGTACTTTGAAATGCTTCTAAAGTTATTCCAATATTATAACCATATAAAACATTTTTCGGAAAAATAAAAGGCTATTACTCATCTTGCGAACTTGCGAAAGGACAAAGAAAAACGAAAAGTTAAAAGTCGTAGAAGGGCTGGTCCCGTGTTCCGTCAATGCTCGTAATGATTAACGACGTTGAAATTGCATTTTACTAGAAAATGAAAAACTTTCAACCATTGCCATCTACATGTTTCTTTCAAATCGTTTCTTTAAAATAATTTGTCATTTTACTTATATTACAAATTCACACAACACAATTTATGTAAGAAGTTAAATCAAAGATAGTTTTTACCTCGGTTAGAATATCCAGCTCGCCAAGCCACTCATCCAGAAGCTGTCCAGGATCATTTTCCTGGTCAGAATCCCAGTCTTCATTATAATTCAACACTTTATTCATCTGAAACAATTTAATAAAAAAACGTGTAAGTACATAATTAAAGAAATAAATAGATTTTTCTGCAGAAAGGATGTTACAGGATTATGGATTAAACAAATACAGAGTAACTCTAAATTGACGGATAAGCTATCCTCTACGACTCTACAATATTGGAGAGTCTTAAAAGATTACAGGAAATATACATATTTAAGAAAAAGAGACAAAACATTGATTTATGCATTTCACCCCAAGAAGGTTTAATATTCGCTTCGCCTCGTCAAAACGTGATTTTTCATTCTTATCAGTAACCATTTGGCGAAGAGAACAATGAAAACACGACATTTTTGCAAGACTTCGCCTTAGAAAGAAAATCTGGCCTAGGGTGTCATATTTTTAAGTTTTCGTAATGCTAGCCGCCGTGATTGACCTCCACGTTCACCTGATTTTAATCAATTAGATTTTTCTATGAGAATACTTCAATCATCGTGAATAAATAGTGTTGTTTAGTTGTAAAATTATTGAATAGTTTAAAAAAATTGTTAAAATGTGAATAAATTTTTTATGGTCACAACTTGTGACTTGAAGAGGAGACATATAAAGGTTTTTATCGACCTTCGCTTGACGCTTCATATAAAAATTTCATACCTTAAAATGAAACATATACTGCAACATTCTTTAACTATCCATTGATGTCACGATTAGCATCACGCATCACGTGTCTAACGTTAAATTGTTCATTCTCATGCGTCAATAAGAGTATCCAATTCTCTAGGTATAACTTTCCTAATGTGAAATTAAAGACCTTGTTTCAATTAACTTTTATTTATTAATCCTAAAAGAATTAATGAGATTATTAAACGTAACTACCTGTATAGTAGCATTATCTAGGCAAGTACCCTTTACTTGCTCAGATCATATAACAGGATGCTTGACGTAACTCGATGCTTCAGCAGGAAACTCCGATAGCTTATCAACATATTGCCAGTTATATGAGGCCCGACATAAAGTATTCTTTCAAGTGGAGGCATAGTGGATCTCTTGTCGTTAATAATGAATACGCTAAAATTATTTTAAATGATGCTATTTAATTGATTTTATTTACAAACATTAAATCACTTCTTAACGGTTATGATAGCATCATTTATTATTATTAGTTGGTCGTAAATGCACGATGAAATTTTTATTATTTGATTATTTCAAATAAGCTTAAATGGTTGATCATAAACTGAGTATGGCATTTATAAATATTTAATCTTTATTGATGACTACGTATTTTATTTACTTTAGATATAATTTTTGGGTATAGGTTGAGGAACTACATGTTCTTTCCGGATATTTTTTACGAGTTGATACTCAGACTCTGACCTGACCTGGAAACTTTTTAATCAAAATAATTTCCGACTTTTACGTCAAAAATCATACTTTTCGCAATATTGGCATACGTACAAAAGTTGAAGGTTATAATTAAGTTAAATGTACATATCAGTTCGTGATCTGGATACTTCTGTGATTTGTTGACGTTTAGAATAATTAAAAGTAGGAAAAACTTTGTATGCAACATGTGCGAAATTTATTTTTCGCACTTGTTACATAAATAACTATTTTAATTCGCACCTTCGAAAGAACTGCTTTATTGTTCATTCAAAATATGATATTATTTGTTTATAATAAAATTGAATTTTGTAAATTATTCTTGAAAGTAAATTGAAGAGGCTCATGACTTTTTAAATTTTTTAAAATAGTTTCATATTATTACAACCTTATGACGTTAAAATTTACAACATTTTTTTGTATTTTGCAGAAATAAGGCTTGAAATAATCTATCCAAATACAATTCGTAAGTTGAAATCACTATAACAATTCTGTGGCTTTATTGTCAATTCAATTGTGTAGCTTTTTAGCAACACAATTTTATTTGTCAATAAATTGACAGAATTATTGCGGATTTCAACCTACTCATGGTATTACTATTGATTATTTCATGCCTTTATCCTGATAAGTGTTCTGATTGAGTTATCGTGATAGTTTAGGTCCTACCTAATGTCTCTATTTTACAATGATAGTTGGTGTGATAGTTCCTATCATGATAGGAACTATTATGAGAGCTTTCGCAGCGTAGACAACTTGAAAGTCGCTATCGTATCATATTGGGTGGGTTCCACTAATGAGCACTAAAGTCCACGACCAAGACCGCAAAATTTCCCGTTCCACTAGCTCAAAAAGTTGCGATCGAAAAGATAAGAGGAATGGGTTTTGTGCTACGCATTGCGAAATGGTTGCGAATGCATAACATAACCCCAAAATTCTTAATAAAAGTTTGATAAACTTGACTGCCACCGCTTTAATCTTTGCAAACACAGTGAAAAACATCAGTTATCCAAGTCCGATGGTTTATACAGTTCTGAAGAAGATTGAGAAGTACTCTTGCTTGAAAGGCTCCATTTAATAAAGAATTTTCAAAGGCAGTGTCTATAAATATATCATATATTTATCAAAGATTTAAATAAACTCCTTGAGGAAGAGGAAAAATTGTAGATAACCCTATTTTACTCAATCGCAAATACCAATTTTATCACGTACCGCGTCTTCTAGGGAAATCTGAAGTTGAATAACTTGTTCTGTTTCAGGATAAAATAAAATGATTGATTTTGTTGCCATCTTATGCACGAACGAAACAGCCGCGGTCTTATGTGGAACGACTTTGCGGTCGTCGTGAGCGTTGCGAGTCTTTAGTGGAACGCGCCCGATTATATGATAAAACTTTCGCGGTGACTATCATATATCATATGACAGTACTTTCATATGTAATATCACGAGTGGTCAAATTTAAGTCGAATATTTTTCACTGTCATTACCACGAATGTCATTTGGGGTTAAGTTGTAATGGAATTTTTAACCCCAAATGACATGAGTGGTAATTTATGAAAAATATTCGACTTATAATTTGAACAAGAGTGCATATTTAAGGGACTATTTAACGAACATTTTCCACTTCTTTGTGCAAAATTTGACAGCCAACTTCAAACTTTTTGAAATTTGATATTAACGTCATAAAATAATCGCAGATATTTTTGACGTTTTACTTGTCACAAAAAAATAATCACTTGTCAGTTGAATAGTCATGATTATTTCATGCCTTCATCCGGACAAGCGTTCTTATTGGTCTATTTGCCATTGGGTTATCGTGATAATTAGGGTCCTACGTAAATTATCAAGCCAAACGTTTTGACATTTACATGACATGTGTTTAAATTTCAAATTTCAAATTTGACATTTGAACTAAAGACTGACGTTAAAATTTACAAAAAAATTTTTTATTATGCAGAAATAAGGCTGAAATAACCTATCCAAATACAATTCTTAGGTTGAAATCACTATAATAAATCTGTCGCTTTATTGCCAATTCAATTGTGTTGCTACGGACTCGTGGTGTTTCTAAGCAACACAATTTCATTTGTCCATAAATTGACAGAATTATTGCGGATTTCAACCTACTTATGGTATTACTATAGTACTATCATCTATCATCGTGAAAATGAGGCTTGAATTATCAAGTCAAACGTTTTGACGTTTACGAGACATGTGTTAAAATTTCAGATTTGACATTTGAAGTAAAGATTGGCGTTAAAATTTACAAACCATTTTTGTAATTTTCAGAAATAAGGCCTAAAATATTCTATCCAAATACAATACATAGGTTGAAATCACTATAATAATTCTGTAGCTTTATTGACAATTCAATTGTGTTACTTTTTAGAAACAGGTAATTCCCTACACTGTGAAAACCACTCAATAAATTTCTAATTTTTAATCCATTTTAGGGTAGGTTGCATGAAACAGTTTAAACTCTGTTTTAGCTAAAACTAAGCTCAAACTGACAAGTATGATGTTTTTTGCATGTATTTTCTGTCATACTTGTCAGTTTAAAACTGGTTTAAACTACAACTTTTTCGTGCAACCCACTCTTAGAGCTGTAGAAAATATAATTTCGTTATATTTACTAACTTTTTAACTTTAGATAATCTTCGGGAATAATGGAGAATTTTGTATATATTTAATAATTAAATCGTGCATGATAAAATTCTCCATCTTATACATGTAACATTTTAATGGTGCTAAAGGGATATTTTATAATTTAAAATACATTAGAAAAATCTGATATTTACTGTTTAAAGGGTAAAATTCCATTAATATTATAGACCATAAGAGTTGGTTTTAAAGTACATTACCATAAAAATTGTAATTGGCTTGAATATTTCAGACAGAACGCAGTTTGGAAGCTTTCTACATAGCTTTCTGTGTTATTTTGAAGCTTTTTAGTACCTCCTTTTTCAGTGTTTTATGGACTTTATTTTATAAACTTTCATATTCAACAAGCCATTAATAATAAAGTAATTTAGTGTACTTACATGCTTTTCTAAATCTAGACAAAATTAAATAAAAAATATTAAAAGCAAATAATATTAAATTAACACACAATTAAGTTGAAAATTATTGTAATTTTGATTATAACATAAAGTTATTACTATTTTAAACATTCACCTACTTAAAAAGTTTTACTAAAAGCACTTTAGTTTTTGAACTACATATTATGCGCATTAATACTTTCGGCACTTTATACAGAGTGTTTCTAAACAAGTGTGAGTAACTTTGAGAAATAATTTTTTTCGAATTTTGCCACGTGGTTTAGTAAGAGCATTTTTTTAAATTTTAATTATAAAGAATTTACAATATTAAAAAAAAACATTTTAATAAAGTTGCTTTTTTATGAAAAGATCTATTAAACAATACGATAATTAAGTTCACTTTGGTAATCAAAATTATTATTTCATCCATGTGTGACAAAGCATATAAAAGAGTGGCACGGATGATCTGGAACACCCGGTATAATAATAATTATATTCATTAAAAACTGTACAGGATTAGTTTGACCAAATTTCAGGATCTTACATTAAATATCATTAATAAAGGTTAAGCAGGTGAATAATTCAAATCACAACTAAAAGTTGGGACCCTTTATTATGTACTCTCCCAAATCATCGACAGTTCTCATCTTAAATATCATTGTTTGAAAAGTAAATTTTTGAATAAAGTTGCAACATTTTAAATATTTTTACAGAGTGGTCCACCGAAACCGACCCGGTTTTGGTAGTTTACTTCAATTTTTGGAAAAGCGCTCGGATAGGTCGATTTTTGTTTTTAGGGTGATGGTTTTTAGATATTTACCCTTCACCTATTTTCAACAACTAATGAGGGGTTGATATTAACTTTATTTTTTCAAATGCCAATAGGGGCCAAAGTGCATAAAAATAAAAAGTAAGTACAAAAACCAGATTTACATGCCTTTATTTTAAAAATCGGTGCAGACCTTGCTAACAAAATCCGTTTACAAAAATGAATAAAATGGGATATTTTACTTTTAGGTAAAATATATTTTACCGGAATTTGGAGGGATGCTTTTGACTATTTAATTAGAGTTGGAGTTATATAATATGTTATAAATGGTTACAAGTATTAAATTGAATAATACCCAAAACAAACTAGTCAATTAAATTCATAATCCTATAACAATGGTAATAGCAGCAAACGCTTTGGGCCTTTGAGGCGATTTTGATGAAAATCAATATTGAGGTCTCAGAATATACAAAATTCCTATCGTTTTAGTAAGGGCTTCCAGTTATAAATGGAGCATTTGCTCTAAATATATGCTATTTACTTTGTAAAATTAAAAACGTTTTATTTACTTTACTCAATAAAATTTCGGTGAATTATTAAATATTTTACATTTGGTTGTCAGAGACGTTTCAAACATTCCGACACGTTAAATCGTCAGCAAAGTTTCCTGTAGGGGAATATTTTAGGAAAGTAATTATCTGAACAATTTAAGAAAATAATAGTTAGACATTTGCACATTTTTCGAGAAACCCTAGTGGAAATAATCTGACATTTAAATCAATTTCACCCTCTGCTTACTTTGCTCAAAGTTATAGCTTCCACATTTTCGGCAGTAAAAAGTTTTCAATTACATTTATTGATGTAACGAGTTAGTTTCATATTTAACAAAGCTCGCAATTTTTTAAAAAGCTTTTATAATACTGAAAATAAATATGGAGAAATAAGGATAATGTTTCACGTAAATCGTTTTTACTTTTATTACCTTCATTAATCTGATACTTTAAGACGAATTAGTACAAGGGTGTTTCCTTCCTTCTTACGTTTCCAAAAATTGATAAGTATAAAATTTTCTTATAAAATTATTTTTTAGGTGTAATTCGGTTCAAATGAAACATGCTGTATGATTATACGTTATTGACACAATTAAAATATGTCTAGTATTATTATTGGAACAAAGGTTTTATATGTAATCTAATTAAGTAATCCTTGAAAAAATGGGTTCAGCTCATAAAAACTCATGATAACATAAGTAGGTATAATAGGAGGTGCCGATATGTTTTACAGATAAATTTTTCTGATGGATGATACTTTTAGGGTGTCCCTAAAAGGTCTGTACAAAACGATACCACATACTCCTGAGACCAAAATAAGACGATTTAACCAAAATTATCTCTATCCAAAAAGAGCTACAGACCATTAAAGTTCTTAAAACTATTTTGTATTTTTTAAATTACTAAAAATTGGTTTATACGATCACAACATAATTTGGTATGTGGCTATGTAATGGGAAAAAGTATTTCTAGACAATTTGTTTTTACTTTTTCACGTTATGTAAGTAGTCAAAAATAGGTCATCGACATGCAAAATTTCTTATAACTTTTTAATGGCCGAATAAAAATTCATAAAACTTTACTTTTACCTAAACAGTGTAATTATAAACTTTTTTTGTCCCTTACAAAATTTTTCTATCTCCTTTATTTTAGGCAGAAAAAAATATTTCCATGTGGTACATAACCTAACTAAAATATTTAAATTTTTCGCTAAAAGGTCTGTACAAATTAACACAGTATATTCCTTAGACCAAAATGGAACGATTTAACCAATTTTATCTTTATGCAAAAGTGCTTCCTTAAGCCTCTATTGACCATTAAAGTTATTTAAAAAGATAAGATTTTTCAAGGTCGCTAGAGACTTAACGAAGCACTTTTGGATTAAAATAACTTTGGTTAAATCATTTCATTTTAGTCTCAAGAATATGTGGTGTTACTTTGTAAAGAATTTTTGGCGAAAAATTTAAATATGTTAGGTTATGTACCACGTGGAAATAATTTCTTTTCTGCCTAAAATAAAGGAGATAGAAAAATTTTGTAAGAGTCAAAAAAAGTTTATAATTACACTGTTTAGCTACAAGTAAAGTTTTAGGAACTTTTATTCGGTAATTAAACAGTTAAATGGTGCTTTATTATATGCAATGATTATATGCAATAATAAAGCACCACTTCTCTTCATTTACCTATTTGTAGACTATTAGTTTTTACTTTTTCACCTTATGGAAGTGGTCATCGACATTCAAAATTTCTTATAACTGTTTAATTACCGAATAAAGGTTGTTAAAACTTTCCTTGTAGCTAAACAGTGTAATTATAAACTTTTTTTGACTCCTACAAAATTTTTCTATCTCCTTTATTTTAGGCAGAAAAGAAACCACTTCTCTTCATTTACCTAATTATAATTGCATACAGAAGCACGTCCAATTATTAAGTCTACAAATACCTCTTCTCATTACATACCAAATTTTGTTATGATCGTATGAACCAATTTTTAGTAATTTAAAAGAAACAAAATAGTTTTAAGAACTTTAATGATCTGTAGTGCCTTAACGAGAAGAACTTTTGGATAGAGATAAATTTGGTTAAATCGTTTTATTTTGGTCTCAGGAGGATGAGGTATTGTTTTGTAGAGACATCCTGTATAATTTTTCAAAAATCAGATTTTTTTATAAGTACGATAGTGGTGTATTAAAATTTTGAACAGAAATTTAATACTTTAGCTAACTTATTTGCAGGCTTGATATTTAAAGCAAATAATTAATGTGATATTTGTCACAAATAAAAGCTCTTTATGAAGAGATCAGTTATCTCTGTTTAATAAATGAACCTTGACGTTTAATTTATTGCAATTTTGACTAAAAAGAATGACCGCTTTGGGCCGCAAACGCTAACAATCCTGCAAGGAGAAATTCTGTAATTAAATGCTAATTTTCTTACATAACATGACAGATCACTTCCAAAAATTAATAAAGGTTACCATTTTTTTTCCAGAAATATATTCAGTTATTTCGTTATATTGATATACGTGGTATGCATAATAATTTTTCGATTTTTTAGTGACATTCATATATTGGGTCGCAAACTTCTAGAAGTTCTTGAGCACATTTACATTCTATACCTAATCTAATTTTAGATTCTCTCCGCAACTGCTGCACAGTGCATGGAAGTGTTAAAGCGGTAGTCAGAGTTAACATAAAATTGCTTTTAATATCTTAAAAAAAATAAAGTAATTCTGTAATAATATACCTTATACCTACGCCGGTAAATTTGGTGTATGAAATTATTTCCCATGATTTTCAAGGCGTGGGAAGCAAATTTTTAATCACTCGCTTCTTGTTTGGGTTTCGCGTTTTTTTCAGTACGCTAAAGAATGTATAAAATAAAGCAAGAGATTAGTTTGGCGATGTGCTTTTGTTTTCTGTGAGGCTGTAAGCCCCTGCATGCTGTATGCAAGCACCACTCGTGCAGGAATTTATCGCTGCGACATATATGGGATAAAAAAACGTATGGGTTATGTTCGGATAAGATAAGAATGTTTCGATTGGGCTTTTAAACGAGAAACGACAACGACCTGTTTGTTTTAATTTTAAAGCCAATACAAATATAAATGGCGATATAATATACTTTAATAACAAAATTTAATTTTGATGAGTTCTTATCTATAAAGGATGATTACGAAAATTCGATTTAATAAATCAACGACGAGATTGATGTTATTATAAAAACAAAAAGATGGAATGTATGTTAAGAGTTTTGTTCTTCAAAAAGAAAGAAGGTGCTTTTTACAGTCGCCGAAAACATGTCTAAAGTGCACACCATAAAAGGTAAACATAGCGCCTACAATGGCCTCATCGTTATGCAACCAAGTGCGGTATGCAAATGCATAACATAATGTATAAAAGGAACGAGTACGACGAACCGGACTTAACTTCAAAGGGAGTTCGGCTTAAAAAATTACAGGTCATGGTTACATTTGTGAAAACAAAAGCTGACATCTACTTATCATATCATAATTTTCCGGGATAAAAAAATCTCGTTAGCTTGAGCAACCAATAATAGTAAAGCGCGATAAATTTCGCTTTTATTAACATAAACAAAATAACGCAGCTAAGAACGCTTTAAACTTCATGTGTGATTATTTATTCTAGTTGAAGGTGCATTAAAGCCTACGATGTTTTCAAGACCAACGTCCGGAAAACTGCGTGGGTTTTCATGAATGAATTTAGTCTATCGCTTTCTGCATAATCCATCACGCTCATAGACGACTCCTTGGAGGAAAATACGCAAGTTGTATACACAGGCGCCATTACATTTATGTATAAGACAGATGGGAGATAAAATCATATTATTACTTACAATTTTCGTTACAATATCATATTTGTTCCAAGCATATTATAATACAACAACAAAACATCTTCACACAATAGGTACCATAATATGAAATGAAAAAAATAAAACCATATAATCTTTTTTAATTTATACCTTTATACACAAACACAAATTAGATGCGTTGCCAAACTACCTTTTCGCGCCAAACGAATTGTAGATTATAGAATTTACATTTCAACAATAAAAGCTCTACTACACCTTTTTCAATTGTATTTCAGAAAAGAACAATTTAATTTCAGAAATCATCAATTGTAATTCAGAATACTCAATTTAATTTCAGAAGAATCAACTCAATCTCAAAAATCATCAATTTTAATGCAGAAAAGATCGATTAATAAAAGCATAAATTGTATTTTAGAAAAAAAGTAATTTAATTTTAGAAGACTTTTGTTTAATATTGAGAAAGCCAAGATTATACCGGCGAGATGTTAGCCATACAATTTCCAGCCACAGTTTTTTACATGTATTTCTCCATAAAGAGCAAAAGCATTATAACTTCTTTATTTTACATTTTATAACAAAACTGATTATACCACTGGAAAGCTCAAAGAAACATGTATATAACAGTACTACTGCCAATGCTTGCCTCATAATAATAAATCCGCAATTTGCGTTTAATCAGATGACTACCTTAAAATATCAAAAACACTTAAATGGGTGTAACTTCTATTAAAATTAACTGACAACTAAAATAAAATAATCAGTAGAATCTGCATTAAATTCCCTACATTATCATGTATAAAACTATGTCAGACACTAATTATTAACTTATTAATTAACCAAAAACACTACTTCTTGAGTATTTTTTGGGTCTAATGGCTGTCAAAAACCGGCCATAAAAAAGTTATTGGTTCCATTTGATAGAAAATTTAATAAGCTTTCCAACAGTATATCACTTAATGCTAGCCTCATCACGATAATTAAATATTTAAACTTTTAATTAAATTCGTCGCGAAAACTAAATAATGCATTATGCGCTCTAACTTTTGAGAGAATGATAGCAGAAAAAACTAAAACCACTTTTGAAATCTATATTAGAAAATAAAAACAATGATGTGTAACACAATGCTAGTCACTAATTATTGACTTTTTAATTAACCAAAAACACTACTTTTTGAGTAATTTTTGGGTCTAATGGCTGTCAAAAACCGGCCATAAAAAAGTTATTGGTTCGATTTGATAGAAAATTTTATAAGCTTTCCAACGGTATATCACTCAATGCTAGCCTCATCACGATAATTAAATATTTAAACTTTTAATTAAATTCGTCGCGAAAACTAAATAATGCATTATGCGCTCTAACTTTTGAAAGAATGATAGCAGAAAAAAACTAAAACCATTTTTGGAATCTGCATTAGAAAATGAAAATAATGATGGGTCACATAGTGCTAGCCACTAATTATTGACTTTTTGATTAACCAATAACACTAATTTTTGGGTCTAATGGCTGCCAAAACCCGGCCATAAAAAAGTTATTGGTTCCATTTGATAGAAAATTTAATAATCACACAATGCTACCCTCATCACGATAATTGTTTATTTGAATTAAATTCGCCGCGAAAATTAAATAATGCATTATGCGCTCTAACTTTATTTAAATTTTTTAGACTCCAAAAGTGGTCTTAATTTTTTTCTGCTACCATTTTCTCAAAAATTAGAGCGCATAATGCATTTTTTAGTTTTCGCGGCGAATTTAATTAAAGGTTTAAATATTTAATTGAGTGATATACCGTTGGAAAGCTTACAAAATTTTCTATCAAATGGAACCAATAACTTTTTATGGTCGGTTTTTGGCAGCCATTAGAATAAAAAATTACTCAGAAATTACTGTTTTTGGTTAATTAATAAGTTAATAATTAGTGGCTGACATTGTTTTATTCATGAGAATCTAGGGAATTTAATGCAGATTCTACTGATTATTTTATTTTAGTTGTCAGTTTATTTTAATAGAAGGTACACCCATTTAAGTATTTTTGATATTTTAAGGTAGTCATCTGATTAAATGCAAATTGCGGATTTATTATTATGAGGCAAGTATTGGCAGTAGTACTGTTATATACATGTTTCTTTGAGCTTTCCAGTGGTATAATTAGTTTTGTTATAAAATGTAAAATAAAGAAGTTATAATGCTTTTGCTTCTTATGGAGAAATACATGTAAAAAACTGTGGCTGGAAATTTTATGGCTAACTTCTCATCGGTCAAGATTATTTGGCAGATTATTTCAATTGGGTTTAACATTATGTTGTGAATAAGGAGCTAAGTCTGGTGTTACTGGTGTAATGTTCAATTTCGAAAGAACATTTTTGATGAAATGTGTGTGCTGCTGTGGTTCACGTGCACAATCACCCCCAAAAACTCTTGACTTCCTCATTTTTTATAATTGGTTCTTGCTGAAATTAAATTGATTTTTCTGAAATACAATTGATGCTTTCAGAAATACAACTGAATTGATTATTCTGAAATACAACTGATGGTTTGTGAAATACAATTGACTATTCTGAAATCGATTTGATCTTTTCTGAAGTACAATTGAAAAAAAGTGTAGTTCTCATTTTCAGTATTAGTATTTCTAGTGAAGGAAATTCATTAATCGCCAAATAGTTCTTACAAAATTTATTATTTTTTGAAATAGTCAAAATTATTTGGACATTATTTTGTAATTTATTAGAAACATTTTGGTAATAGATTAATATAAATAACAAAAAATGTGTTGTATTTTTGATTAATCATCGTTTGAGGAATAATAGGTAAAATCATTTTGTTCTAAGAAATTAGCAAATGTTGGAAAACCAAGCCAAGACTCAATTTAAAATACGAGTGAATTTTTGAGACATCTGCAGTTTACAAAAAAAAAATAATTTTTGAATTGTGAATAGAAAAGCTTTCCTGGAAAGAAACTAGCAGATACAAAATTTTATTTAAGGCTCTAGGGAATTTTGATTAGTTCATGGGGTATTTTGATACAAAAATTATGACGCACAAAAATTTTATTATTTGTTCGGTTTATATATACTATGTGGGTATCGAATCACATAATTTTCAAAAAGAAATCTTAAAAATAAAAAAAATTCAAAAATTTCAAAAAATCAAGTCTTTTTTGAAGACTTATGTAAATTTACATCTAAATAAAACAGTATTACATGGATTTCACTTTTTTATTTTGAACATTGTGTAAGCAAAATCATAAAAACTTCAGTTTTTTTATTTTTTTTTGAAAATTATATGATTTGATACCCACCTAAAATCTACAATTAAAATTTTCATATGTCAAAATTTTCCTATCAAAACACTTCGTAAACTAAAATATTTTTCGTACGTTAAAATTATTTCTGGCGTTCTATTAAAATCCATTCTGTTTCAAAGAACCCGAAAATTAGCAAAGATTGTACTCCTACTTTTTGAAGATTAGTGTAGATACTTCGCATTTTTTAAATGAAAAAAAAGACATCAAAATAATTTTTAGAAATAAAGGTAATTATTTAAGAGGACTGTCGGTAAATTCAAGCGGTTACAATTGAAATTCAGTTGATTTTTGTATTTTTGGTCATAACTTTTTTCTACTGTTTAAAGGCGCCCCCTACTTTTGTAAACAGAAATTGGAACCCAACTTTATTTTGAATACGACAACACGTAACTCACTTAAAAATGGTTTAAAATTAAGCTTATTTTTTAATTTATAATAAAACAAGTACTAAAATTAATTAAAATAAATGTTCAAAACTTGGCCCCTGCAGAAAACCACTTTTGAAAAAATATCTTTATTGATATTTGGCGTTGGCGATTCAAACACAAAGAAAATCGGTATATTCACAATATACATTCACATTTTGTGTATCAAAAATAGAAAAAATAAGATACTGACGTAATCAGTATAAAGTTGAGATCGCATTTCTGTGTATAAAAGTGGGGGTGCCATTTGAAAAAAAATTGATGATAGTTTCTTAAGGGTGGTCTAAGCGAATAACATTTTAACAATGAAATTGGAATGCCAATTGGAATTCCAATTTGATGCCATTAAAGACTTTTGTTGATTCTTCAACTAACGGAAATGTGGCTTGTAAACTGAATCTTGAGACATCATGTATGTATAGCAAAAAAGGAACAAAATTTCCGGCGCTAAAAGAGAGAGATTTTACAGAATCCTCTGATTTTGTTGATTTTGAGATATTTGATGGTAAAATTTACTAGACTAATAAATATATAGGGTGCGGGAAAAGTCCTGCATAATGCCTATAATGTTTTAAATATTAGTTTGATGAAAAAATGTATCATATAAATCTTGTAAAATTTAAAAATTCTCATCTGTGACCTTTCTTTTGTTTTTCTACATCACGAGACTGAGATAAGACTATTTAGTTTGAAATCTTAAATGTAATAGTCCAACTTTTTTTAATAATTTGAATCTACATAATTTGCTGAATCCAATGATACCCCTTAAGATCATTCTTTCCTAAACCGCATGATCAAAATCGTCTTCCTCAAAATAAGTTAAATCCCTATAATAATACAAGCAATTTTAAAAACAATGCATATCTTGTCGCCCCTTTCAACCGCCCACAAACTGAATAAAATTCAATAAACAAAATTTTATGTGCAAAACGACAAATACTGGACTACATGCAGCACTTTTATTATTTAATCAATTATCATAAAAAAATACTGAAATGTAGATAAATGCATGTTCTACAAAACGGCGCAACCCGATTTTCAATATCTCAAATATTTCCGCTACAATATTCCAATAAAAATTGCATAAAAACGCCATTTTTAAACAAGAACTATAAAAAATGTGTTTTTTTTTTTGAAAAAATCTTTGCGCCGTTTTGTAGATTAATTATCGCATTTTTAAATTCTGAAAGAATTATTTTAAAATAATAATTGATAAGGGCTGTAGAATTAGTCCAGTAAACCTCAAAATAGCCTTTACAATGTTAAGGAAGGAATGCTCTTAAGTCATACTTTTCCTTCAACTTAAGGTTAAAAAATTGAAAAAACGTTTTTAATAAATTTTCGGTCATAAAATTCACTTTACTAAGCACAAATGGCTCTCAAGTTTATTTTTTAATATGTTGTCGTGACACTTCCAACTAATTTCAAGGGATTTCCTGTAGCAAATTCAGGAAGAGATATGATAACTCCGCAACGTACATTGATATGTAATTGGTAGAGTATCACTAATTTGTATCTGTTGGGAATAAACATTATTATGTGTCTTCTCTTTTTCGGGGACTTTCTCCCGTTTCATTTTTCTACCAGTTCCATATAGAAATAAGGTAAGAAAGTTTCTCTAACCAACTATTTCGTAATATCTTTCTAACTATTCTACAGGTTCCAGTGTTAACTAAGTATTATCATTGATATTTATCTGTTTAAGGTTTTCAGAGTTTTTTTTGGATTTCTCCAATGGCTCCTGTCACTACAGGTACTATTATCACGTTCTCCTGTTGCCACACTGTTTTTATTTCGTGGATGTCCCAAAATTATAACATAGAATAATAAATTGATGGATGTAAGATGTTAGAGCGTGTATAGATTTTTATATTCGGGATCATATGAGAAACATCCTGATAGAAGAAATAGATGTTTCTACCATAAGTTAATTTTAAATGGCGAATTACTAATTGCTTTTTGGTGATCTTTATAGTGGAGTAGGTGTAATTTTAAATCAAATTATTTCATCATTTGTTTACTTCCTATTTTTATTTACAACTTTTAAAAAGTTTATCCTCATTAGCGCACACGTTTCTCAAAATTTACGCCTTTTCATTTTTAATCCAACATATCCTACTAAATAAGTAATCCGTGGGATGCTCGGAGGCGGGCAAGGTTTTACCCCAGATTAACTGTCGCTGCGAAAGATAGGCCCAACTAGTTTGAATAAACGAACCATATGGTCGCATTGTTACGCGTTATCCGACCTGCTTTTAGTCTTTTTGTTATGCCTCTACAAAAATAACTAAAATATTTAATATTTCTTAGATTTTTATTAGCGTCGAGCTTAAAGCTCCGCCAGATTTTCTTCATCTTTTGATCTCAAAAACAAACACGAGCTTAGGCTCCGCTCGTTAGGATCTTACATTGCAGTTCACCTTTTGATGTATCTGAAGATAAAAGCGAATTCAATTTGTTTTGCGCCTCTTAGATTTCCTTTACGAGTTTTCACTCTTGTAAAAATGTTTGCTTTTGTATTTAGATAAGCTTGTTTTAGGTAAATTGATTTCAGGAAGAAAGTTTCATCTATAAATGCATGCGGAAACACGAGCGCCATAAATTGTAATCTTTATTTGCTGCAGGTAGACACTTTTAGTGTTATAATTTCCTCTTGTACTTCTAAATTAACTGGCGCGTTTGGGTTAAGTGTAGACTTTAAACAAACGCCCGAGGAACGTGTTTTGCATTATAATATGCTCTTGAAATGTGGTGCGTGTTCTTAATGAACGCAATTACTTCAAAGTGCTCCTGCATTTTCCTCAATTTCAAAACAGAAGTTTTCATAAACATATTTTGCAACATGTTTATTTCCAGAATATTTTTGTTGCAAAAAAACCTCAAATAAGAATCTTATTCCCCCACCCACTTTCAAAATTATATTTTGAATTCCAAATTATGTGAAGTAAAATGTACTTCACCATTTTTGTTGTAATTCCTTGAAAACTAATAAACTCTAAATAAATACCACAATCTAGGAGAATAGAAAATAATTTCATATCGTTTTAATTACACACATTCTAAAATTTATTTTATTATTTTTGTTTTGACCTTACATTCAGGAACGTCCGACCTAGCAGTGTCACATTTTTCTCATATTTTCATGCCCGCTGCACTGCAATTTCCGTGGTGTAGGTTCCTAATAACAAATAATCTCTGGAGAGAACTGCAGGAAAAGGAAATTATTTTTCATATTAAAAATCTAAACTCAAAGGAAAAATAAAACTTAAATTAGATTTTTTTTTAAACTGCGTTATCATACATTGTATATTTTAGAAGCATTATATGCTTGCGCTGTCTAATTTATGTTTGTAACTTTACAATTTAATTTATTTTATCACTGTGAAGAAATTGGCTGAGATCACATGCAATTTTCGTAATTTAAATATTGAGAGTGTCCTAATAAAATTATAGGAGCATATAAAATGGAAATATTTCTGGTATGGCAGGTAGTGTAAAAAGTAACAAGTGAGAATAAATGTCTTTAGTAGTCTGGTGGGATAAAGAAAAAATTTAAACGGCTTTAATAAAAGTAGGTATGTATTTTATTTCTGGACACCTGTTTATAGATCTGAGATAAGATTATTTTCTTATATTTTATCGCTTATCGTTTTAATACGAGCTTAACACGCTTTTAGAGCGAAGCAAATTTCTATTCTCATATATCGGAAGAAAATATTAGTTTATGTCTTTTGATAATTTTAAGAAATTATAGGAATTTTAATAGTAGGAGTATTTAAGAAAAAATAGTATATCGATGTTGTCATATTGTACACACTAAATTTTTGGATATTAAGTACTAATATCAATTTAGTCAAAACCCAAAAACAAAAACAATTGAATCGGTGAGTACAAGAATAGCATGAGTTAATTATGCGATAATCAATTTAAACCCAATCGATTCATATTTTGTAAAGAGCAGCTTTGGTATGTACAGAAAACTTGTAGTACTTCTTAAAACGATTTTTTATGCCAACATTGAAAATAATATATTCCACTAAGCAATTTGCGAAAAAATATGTTGGACTTTGTTACTTTGCACTGTTTTTAGTCAACTCAAGGTTAGTATTAACATTGTGTATTAGTGTTTCTGGAAGATATGTACTAATAAAACTCCAAAATTTCGTCTGCAATATATTGCATGCCTTTTTTGATGTCGTTTGTCTTATTTTGATTTATTTACTAATAGGGGCCATACTGTTCTTATACTCACTTTGGAAATTTTTGTGAGCTTTTGCCTTTTGCCTAGAGTGTTGTTCTAATGCTCATCTTATACAGATAAATTTTATGTACTTTGGCTATTTTAACTCAAAACTGCAATTGCTGGACTACCACTGTTCTTGGACTCACCAATTCAATTATTTTACTTGTAAATCATAAAAATAATAAAATTTATAAACGCCACCAAATTTTTTCCTAAAAAACCTTTGAAACCAATAAAATAGAAAATAGTTTAGGTAAATATTAAATATGCATCACCCTGTACATATAAATAATATTAAAAAATACTCTATGATCACGAGCGCATGTTGAACTCAGTCGAAAAGTATCGATCTGTCATAACCTACTGAAGTTAAATTCTTCGATCACTTGTCTCCTAACCACAAATTGGTGAATAATTCCAATAATTTAATCTTTGTATAAAACGTAATTATTATTTTTTACGATTGTGTGTCCGAAAGCCGATATGGTTGTTTTTATTTAATTACATTTTATGTTTCTTTTTTTTTGGACCGTGATTTTGAAAATAAAAAATGCACATAAAATTTGTTTTTTTGAACCATAGAACATAGCCAAATTTCAAATTTTTCTATTCATAAATAAAAAAGTTATAGAGGTGACCCGGTTTTCATTTCCACCCGGTATGGTTTAAAAAAAAATTAAAATTGGTAAATGATGCTGATGATTTGGATCGTTTATATAAAATAAAAAGAATTCCTTCCATCCAACTTCCACCAAAAATCTTTATTGCGACATGTTTCGGGTTATAAAACCCATCTTCAGGCAAAAATAATTATATGAAAATATGGAGTACCCTTCAAGCATCGTTGTTGAAGTTAGGTGCAAACATTTGTTCATATAACTATTTTAAATTAATCCATCCATCGTGGATATTCACATTATAAATCCAAGAATCCAGATGAAATTCAGGAATAAAATTTTGAATAAAAAATGTTACCAATTCCTGCTGACGCTTTCGTCGTCTTACTTCTTCAATACCAAGTTTTAACAATCAACAACTTAGGTGCTCAATTTTTCATTTTATCATCTTTCATCTGTTTAAATTTGCCTCGTCAATTATAACACAAGGAGTGGTACCCTCCAATTATTTTTCTATAATGAATTGTTAAACAAATTTTTTCCGCACCTAATTTTTCCTTCCATCCAATTTTTATTCCAAATTTTATTCCTGAATTTCATCTGGATTCTTGGATTTATAATGTGAATATCCACGATGGATGGATTAATTTAAAATAGTTATATGAACACATGTTTGCACCTAACTTCAACATCGATGCTCATATAATTATTTTTGCCTGAAGATGGGTTTTATAACCCGAAACATGTCGCAATAAAGTTTTTAGGTGGAAGTTGGATGGAAGGAATTCTTTGGTTTTATTTTATATATATGGTTTTTAGTTTTTAGTTTTTATGAATTTTCTTTTTTGAATTATGACCATCTAAGCATAATATGAGGGGAAAATGTAAAAACGTCTTCCTTCCTTTCTGAGGTTAAAAAATACCCCCAAAATAACAATGTTTTCAAAATAACTAAAGATATATCTCTAGAAAACTTTTGTTATTAAAATTAAATTTTTCCAATTTTGTTTACTCGTTTGATTTTCTCCCTACTAGTCTTATCGGCTATCTTTAATTCCAAATAAAGAAACACGTACCCACCAATTTTTTAATATCTTGTTCGAAATTAATGACGTAAATAAAAAAAATGAAGAAGGAGGGGTCTTTGGCCTTTTTACGAGAGTAATTTAAGAAATTTGATATATTTTTTTGTTCTTTCGTAATATTTCAAGGTTTAAGGTCGAGACTAGATTATTATTACAAGTTGCAAGTTTTGTAACTGATTTCTTAAATTTAAATTTATTAGAAGCAAAATAAAAATTTTTATTGGATGTTGCCTGGGTTATTTTAACATTTTAAGATTTAACAACCAACTACATTATAGATATATAAAAGTTCCATCATTTTTCGATCACCTACCCAAGCAGAAACCAAAGTTATGAAAATATTGTCATAATATTTTAATACAATTTTAAAAGATTGTGATAAGGTTGTGTAAAATATTGTGGAATCAGCAAATGTTGATCGGCGATAATATTGTGCTGAGATTGTGTTGGGACATTACCACAAGTTGTGATACGTGTCTGTGACAATATTCTAACACGTCAAAAAAGAGATGGGACGGCGATTTGATCCCTGGACCTTTAGATTTCTAAGCATGTACACTATCACTACACCACCGTATCTACCTACTTGTTAAAGGTTGTTTTAAATATTAGTATGATATTTTTTCTCTAATTGTATCTAAAATAGATCACCTCACTATACTGAAAATACAGTAATCTTTTTTATTCAAATTATCTACCTACTCTCAAAAATCCATTTTTCATTTTAAATAAAGGAACTTATGACTACCCATCAAATAGTTGACAATTTAATCGACCTGAATCGACCATATGATCAGGTGAATATACACATTAAATTATTGATGCATATGACAATATTAAAAAAATTTCGATAGTGACTTGAAAATAGTGCACATAATAAAACATAATATTGTATTATATTGTGTTCAGAATGTTTGCTCAACATCAGGTACACATTAAAAGTATGTATTTCATACAATATTGTAATGAAATATGAACACAATATTTAGACTACAATCATTTCACAATCTTTAACCTACATTGCTAGAACAATATTTAAACTACAACATTGTCAGAATTTTGCCACAATATTTTCCAAACATATTGTTACACAAATGTTTGTACAATATTTTCACAATTCCATACGATCTACAATATTTACATGTTCCTACAATATTATCACGTTCCAACTACAATTTTTGTTTCTACTTGGGTAAAAAATATAAAATTTCCAAAATTTAAGAAAGTGTGATTAAATTACAATTTTTTTAGTTTCACTAAAAAATCTATAAATCACTTTTTTTATTTCTAAGGTATGATTCGAAAATAACATGTTTTTATTATTTACTAAAACATTTAAATTTCAAAAATTATTCATATATTAATCAGAAGAATCTTATAAAATAGTGAAAATAATAAATTATATTTAGAATAAACATAAAGAACCAAATTTTAGGAGGCCTTTTTACATTTATTTTTTGTTTTATTTCTCTTTAGTAGTTTAATTTTCATATTGTACCTTTATAATAACTTTCATTTAGATCAAGTAGCCTTCTTATAAGTGTTTTTTTAGATAAAAATGAAAACATTTTCGTTTATTTAAAAATTAAGAACGTACGATTTTTAATACACATTTTATAATAATACAAAAAATAGCACTTGCTTTTGTTATAAGAAATTCACATAATTATTATGTTTTTTTTATATTTCATTATTTTTATGGCAAATATCGGTATTGAGAAACGCCTTTATAACTTCTTTATTTATGATAATAACAAAATTAAATTTGACTATGTTGTATGATTCAAGAAAACACATTTTAGGAACTAAAATTTTTTTCAATGTGACTTCTTGTTTTACCGGAAGTGACATCAACTTTATTTTTTTAAATGTAACACCCCATGTAGGGTTAAATCATTTTGCATGGGCCTGGTTTTTATACTAACTACTACCCCGGGTACAAAAAAATTAAAAAACAAGCACAGCAAAATGATCGATATAAATAGTTATTTATGGTGTAAGTGTTAAAAATGCATGTTTATGGCACGCGTATGATAAGTTTGTGGAACGAGTGAAGCGGAGCGAGTTCTACAATTAATACAAGTGCCATATTGCATTTTTAACACGCACTTCATACAATATTTTTTCTACAAACGAATAATATTAATAAAATTTATGAAAATATTAGTAATTGTTTACATAGTAACAATTCTTTTGTTATGTAAAGTTGCTCCCAGCTGGAAGTAGGACAAAGAATACGCGATAGTGATTACTTTTGTCCTACTTCCAGCTGGGAGCAACTGTACTTTCTGCACTAGTATAGAAGGTAATTTACTTTCTACACTGGTGTTACTTTGTACACTTATCAAGAAAAATGACGTTTCTAACATTTGTCATGAATGTCAGAGTTATTTGGAAAACTGTACTTCAAAAATTTATTTCTCAAAAACTTCTTGAATAATTTTACAAATTACAGTTTAAATTAGGTCTTTGAATCATTTAGAATGAGGTTTGGTCTCGGGTTTGGTAGTTTTTATTAACTTCAAATGAAGAAAATTTCTTATAAATTCTTTTCATTTAAAAAAAAATTAAAATAATATTACAAACATCTTATCTTTTAAGTTTTAAAATTAATTTAACCTCTAAAATTTGGGATTTACATTTAAAAAAATGAGTTATGTTACTGCCGGTAAAACCGGAAATGATATTGACAAAATTTTTAGTACCTCAAATGCTTCATTTACACCGGGTATAGGTATACCGGGTGGAAATGAAAACCGGGTCACCTCTATAACTTTTTTATTTATGAATAGAGAAATTTGAAATTTGGCTATGTTCTATGGTTCAAAATAACAAATTTTATGTGCATTTTTTATTTTCGAAATCACTTCCGGTTTCACCGGAAACACCATGAACTTTGTTTTTTTAAATGTAACATCCCATATTTTTATTCATGGCTTGAAATACTTTTAAAAAAGAAGTATTTTTGAGATATTAGTTTTTATTTTTTGCGAAAAAAAATTTTTTTTCAAAAAAAAAGGTTTTCGAAGTCGGTGAAAATTACCAAAATTAATTCTAAATATTTCAAATACATAAAATAAATAAACGTTATAAAATCCTCTTTTTAAAAAGTTGAATGACCTGGCATCTTTGCATTTAAAAAAAGTGAGATATTTGATAAAATCTTCATTAACTAAGTTTAAAAATTAATAGTTCAAAAACCACTTAAATTTTTTTTCAAATTACAATTTTATTTGAATTATTTAGAATTAGTTTTGGTACTTTTCACCGACTTCGAAAACCTTTTTTTTTTTTGAAAAAAATTTTTTTTACAAAAAAAATAAAAACTAATATCTCAAAAATACTTCTTTTTTAAAAGTATTTTAAGCCATGAATAAAAATATGGGATGTTACATTTAAAAAAATAAAGTTCATGGTGTTTCCGGTGAAACCGGAAGTGATTTCGAAAATAAAAAATGCACATAAAATTTGTTTTTTTGAACCATAGAACATAGCCAAATTTCAAATTTTTTTATTCATAAATTAAAAAGTTATCGAGGTGACCCGGTTTTCATTTCCACCCGGTATTTATGTAAAAATTTAAATTTATTTTTATAAAAAAAATATACAGGGTGTCCAAAAGTTAAACAGGAAATTTCTAGGAGGCAATTGTACAATTAATTAAAAAAAGGTATAAAACATTGCTTTCATTTATTTTTTATATAAATTTTAAATTATTATTGTTAATTAGCAATCTGAAAATGTATTATTTTTAATTATTTGACGTCTAAAAATCCAATATAGAGCCATAAGAAATAAAAATGTTAAATATCGTGCCTTCTAGGAAGATAAACAATTTCTTTGGCGTCATTTAACTCATAATTGTCAACAATTTAAAGGTACTCAATTTCCTTGATGAAGCAGTAATAGTTTAAAAAATATAAATAAATATTTTGCCAAAACTTTGCAAATCTTAAATTTTCTATTAGATTTTTAATGGCCATAAAAATCCGCAACTTTTCATTAATTTAACCGACCTCGCATCTCTTCTACTTTAAAAGATACCAATGGTGAGCATCGAAACAATTACCACCCTGTATATGAATATTTATTTAAGAATTTGAATTCATTTTTAGAAAAAAAAGTAAATTCAATTAAAAGTGCTTTTATTTTTAATCCTATCTCAACGTTCGACATTATAAAACAAATAATTTTTTAATGATTGACTGTCCATAAGCTATATCGCAATTTTTAACCAATATATTTTTAATCTAAAAAAATATACGTTGTATCTAATCTATTGCGGCACACAAACAATAAATCTTCAAAAATAATTTATGCTTTGTCAACAAAAGAATGAAGTGTGCTAAATTTTTTTATAAAAATTAATGAATTTTAAAATGCACAGAAAATATGAAAACTATTTTTAATAAATTACAAAATAATTCGTCAATTTAATTAATATTATTTAGAAATTCATCATTTTTGATGAGTAGTTTATTGAAGAAAAAAAAGTTTTGATATTATTGGAAATACCGATAAGATTAGGTAATAAATACTTATAGTTATATAAAAAAATTTAAATATTTTTATGTGATTATGATTTTTTATTTTCTAATTATTATAATATAAACTTGGAAAATAATTACAATATTGTTTTAACAAGATTCTCCAAAGAGCCCCAAACATTATAATATTGTAGTCACTAGGATATTAAAAACTGTGGATTTGAATAAAATAATTTTTTATAAATTTTATGGATAAATAAATAGCTTATCGAAATATTAATCACGTAACGTAATCAGTGATAACATTTCCATCACGTTTTGCGAAAAACCGCACGATCATCATTATATTTAGCACCAACTGTTGTTTTATGTGTTTTTTTAAATACATAACAAATTGGTATATACATAATATATGAAATGAACTGAATGAAATTCGATCAAAGGTATATTTGAATATTATGCGGATGCGGAAGAAGCCTGCTGATTGTAATCTACATATTATCGACTAAACAATTTGCCGATTGCAGTCCTGCAAGAAGAAGCGATTACAAAAATCCAATTACCTTTCCATAAGATGATGAAGTATCCAAGGAAAGCATGAAATAAATCAACAATTGGCGCCTTAGCAAACAACTGAAACAACTACATTCATTAATCAGCTTTGGCGCGGATCCGGATGGTGCAAAACGCGCGCGGCACTTGCTGCGACCTCTCCTGCTCAACTCAGCAGAGCAGAGAGTACTGCTGTGGCAGAGTTGTTTTCAACATTTATTCGGTTTAGTGGGTTGTGGGCTGTGGGCTACGGGCTACACAGCCTGCGTTCTGTGTTCTGCGTTCTGCCTTACAACTTTCCTGCTGCGCCTGCATCGCGGCTATTCACTGCGAGTGCGATGCAGTCGCGTGGGCGCAAGCGCTGCATTATTCAATACCGAAGAATCGAAATCGACTGCGACTAGAAATTGCATTTCGGAACATCCGCCTCGAGTATTCTTGCACTCTGCATGAATCATGAATCACCTGGCCTGGTGGCTCTTAATTGGCTTTTTAAACTTCCAAGAAATCTACAAATCATTCTTGCGATCTTGCAACATTATATAAAACATATTTTTATAAAAATAAATTAAAAAGATTTTATCAAGAATGAAAAACGTTTAAAGATCATCCCTTCGAGTAAGAACTAAACATGATGTACGAAGGGGAAAATTTTGAAAATTTCTGTTAGTAAGTATAAAAGCAAAAGCCATCCAAGAACACTAAGAAAATATACAAAATGTAGAGAGAGAAGAAATTTTATTTAAAACAGAATATGCAAAAACTTATATTTAACGAAGTGTGAGATCTATAAATTTAAGTTTTTTGTGGACTTCCGGCAATTTAAAATTTATCGCCATGAAAATTACACCAAATCAAGCAATCTCTTGCGAATACATGCGCCGACAATTCGGATACTTTAACATCGCACATAGGGGTATTTCGGTATTTGGCTGATTTAGGTGGCCAAAATTATAAATAGTAATTAAATTCAATTAGGTTATGTTTGGAACTACGAAAAGCCCATTTTTAGTAAACAAAAACTATATTTTGTAAAAAATTAATCAAAAATGCTTGCTTTTTACATACAGGGTGGTGATAAAGTTTGGAACCAAGGTCATAACTTCCGTAAAAATCGCTCGGGCAGGTCAATTTTTGTTTTAAAAATGCCATCTTTTGGAATGAAAAAAATATTCATGACGTCACTGATAACTTCACTATGACGTCATCATCAATTTTTTTAAATGGAAACCCCTACTTTTTTTACACATTTTTCATAGACCTTTTTATCATATTAATGATCACATAAAAATATTTAAAAAAATTTCAACCATTTTTGAAAAAAAAAATAAATTTACTCAAAAAAAAAATTATTAATTCTCAATAAAAATATTATAAAAAAGAAGTAAATTTTTAATTTACAAGTAACAAGTTTTAACGAAAATGTTCAAATTGTTCCCCATTGACCATTTGGCATTGTCCCATTCGAGTGTAGACACTCTGAATACTATTGTTAATAGCTTCTTCGTCAATTTGTTGCAATTCCGTCCTAATTCTAAGCTCCAATTCTTGTAAATTATTAAGTCTATTGAAATAAACTTTTGATTTTAAATGTCCCCACAAAAAAAAATCTAAGGGCGTTAGGTCGGGAGATCGCGGAGGCCACTCAATTGGTCCCCTCCGACCTATCCATTTGTTGGGAAACGTGGTGAAACCAAATGTTTTGGTTAGGAATGTTGCGATTTTCATAATTGGGGAAAATACGAAGTAAAACTGGTAGCAAATCAGTCCGCAAAAAATTCAAGTATCTTTCGGCAGTAAGGTTTTCATTAAAAAAGTAAGGTCCTATAAAACGTCTGCCAATCATTCCCACCCATACATTTAACTTTCCCTGTCTTTGACTATAGGATTCTACGGCCCAATGAGGATTTTCCTGTGACCAATACCTACAATTATGTCGATTCACTGATCCATTCAATTGGAAGGTAGCTTCATCGGAGAAAATTATACTACTTAAAAAATTTGGATTTTGAATACATCGCGTCATCATTTCTTCACAAAATTGCAGTCGGCGATCGGGATCATTTTCATTTAACTCTTGTATGAGTTTTATTTTGTATGGGTGATACTTTTCCTTTTTTAATAATTTTGCGACATAGGAATGATCCACATTATTATTTCTTGAAATATCTCTTGTTGAAATATTGGGATTTTCTTCAATCGCAAGTAATAAATGTAATTTGGTTTCTTCATTCACTTGAGGCAAATCTCCTACAGATCCTGTTTCTGCAAATTTGGTAACTAACTTACTTACTGTAGATCTTGAGATTTGCGGTCTATTTGGATATTGCTCAGTAAACAAAGCACTTTAATAAAGGCAATTTTTATTTCAATAAATTTTGAATATCAAAAGCTTTTTCAAATTTATAATAAATTACAATTTTATTTAAAGTTTATTATTTCTCAAACATTTTATTTTAATTATTATTTTTCTTGCCATATTTTCATTGAGAATTAATAAAATTTTTTTTGCACTTCCAAACAATAATGAGCCATTTTACTCTCTTAATGGCAGAAGTAAAAGTAACACATTTACTACCAAGTATTCATTTAATCTCTAGGGATTAAAAGTCCCATAACGGTTCATTTAATCCCTTGGTATTAAAAATATTTCGTAGTTAGATATTACAAACACAGATGGCGCGCAAGTTTTTAAAAATAATTGTTTCTGAATTCTGAATTATATTTGATAATTTAATACGTAAGTATATTTCTAATATTACTATAATAATTTTTAGGGTTTTTTTATTTGGGAAAGGAATTTATTATAGTTTTTTGTCTTAAATTCAAAAAATTTTATTGACAAGAAATTCTAACCTCTAAATTGTGTTGTATTATTTATTAAGATATCTAATGGTTTTATCTAATGTAGTATGCTAAATGCTTATATTTATACAATTCAAAAGATTTTTGTTAGTTGTTTAAGTTTCTAGAAGATAAACGATAGAATGTTTCATCATCTCTCGGAAGTTCATGCAGACATCCGTATCGAATCATGGTATAGGTACTTAAATTTTTAATAATATTTAATTTATCATAAATTAACCGATCAATTGATTTTAGGTTTCCGATGTGCTTCAAAATTATACAAGACTGGAGAAAACAACACAAATTTATTAATAGATATGTACATTTACAAATTACTAAATATAAATATGTACGTTTACTCTAACATTACAATCAATACAGTTTGTTAGACCAAATAAAGGAGGTACAACTTGTTCAATAATTTTTTTTAATAAGGTGACAGTTTTATGTCTGGCTCAGTAGTTATTTGCATTCGAAATAACCATTGTCCCAAAATTGAAAACGTTTGTTCAAATAATTAATTGGAAGTGCAAAAAATTTAATATGCACTGCTGGAGCAAAGTGCATTTAATCCTTCGTGTGGTTGTTGCCCTCGACTACGTCTCGGGCAACAATTTCCACACTCAGGATTAAATTACTCACTTTGCTCCCTTGGTGCATAAATAACTATTTTGAGTAAATTTATTTTTTTTTTTCAAAAATGGTTGAAATTTTTTTAAATATTTTTATGTGATCATTAATATGATAAAAAGGTCTATGAAAAATGTGTAAAAAAAGTAGGGGTTTCCATTTAAAAAAATTGATGATGACGTCATAGTGAAGTTATCAGTGACGTCATGAATATTTTTTTCTTTCCAAAAGATGACATTTTTAAAACAAAAATTGACCTGTCCGAGCGATTTTTACAAAAAAAATTTTTACGGAAGTTATGAGCTTGGTTCCAAACTTTATCACCACCCTGTATGTATTAAATCCTTTCTGGTTTTAAAAGGATATGTATTATACACATTAAAAATTATTCAAATGGTGATGAGTGCCATCCTTCCTCGTCACATTCATCCGAAGAGTGCTCCAGATCATTTGTAGTTCGACAGGAAGTAGCATTTTTATGGTTTCCTTTAAAAATGGTAGAGATTTTTTCTTTGGGGTTGGTCTGAGGCTAGATAGAAGAGGGTCTGATGTAAGAAGTACTCTATTTAAAACGTCCAGATTGCAAGAAGTTCTTGAAATTTTTCTCGCAAAATTTTGACGATATTGGCGAAAATTTTTATTTCTGGCTTCGGCAGCCTCTTCTGAAAGCTGCCCAATAGGCAGCAAACTATTTTCTATAACTGTGGCACCGTGAACTAATATTTTGTGCATTGTGATGGTCATAGGGTACTAAGGATACAAGTCGACATATAGTTTTGCAGTTTCTGAGGCATATTCATAAAATAATGTTATGTTGATTTTATGTCCACAAGATATCGTTTCTAGTATCACTTTAAGACGATATATTAGATGTGCATCAATATCTAATATTTCTGAAGCAATAACTGGGTCAACAAAAAATCTTCGACTGGTGTTCCCGTCATTTGTATTACCAAAGCCCGGCTTTGGTACATCAACTATCAGACCCAGTTTTGATCTAAAAGCTTTTTGAATCTGCAGCTTTCGTTCTTTGACTATCTCTTTTTCAATTTCTGGTCGCACCTGCCATTTTTTAATAGGTAACTTGTAGGAGAGATGCAATAAACTTTCGAATATACGAATTCTTGCATGTAAAATCGATAAACCAAATTTTAGTGTTTCTTCTTTAATTTGTTTCGGTAATAATAAATTATTAAAATCTTTGGATGTTGCTCCTCAAATGTACCATCTCATAGTGGATTTTGTTAGTGTGGCAGCGTTACACACCTTTGCATCAACCATGGTAAGCATTTGAGATTAGAGTATGCTTAACAGAGAAACATCTATCATCCAATGTTACTTTTGTTATCTCTAATAAGTTTGCCGAATTTTGTATATAGGATATTTCATAATTGGTAATGTCAACACTTTCTTTTATGAACCTTATCCTAATAGGACGACAATATCGGGGCGAGGAGGGTGTTGGATTTTGCCATATTACCTGCTTGTAAAAATCACAAATTAGCTGAATAGGTACGAAAGAAATATATTTGCGTCTGAATCAGCATCTTTTTCAAATTTTTGTTTGAACTGATTTTGTTGTGACCCGTCACAACCCCATTTACATATTAAACGTAGGGCGCTTCTCTCTTCTTCGCTCAAATTTTGTACAATTTCTTTTAAATACAAAATTTTGCAACCTAACTTCAGCGTATGTTTCAGTAACGGTATAGGACTCTTTGTTCGGATACGATTCCCTTTTGGCTCTTTGCAGCAAACTGTAGCAGGGGTAATTTCTTTTTCGTACTCCTGATTATTTCATATTGCCTTCTCGACAAACCAGCTTCCACCATCATTGATAGTGCACGCAAAGGAGAAAGTTGTGATTCATTTAATTGTACATTATTTAAATACCCTTTTTTTATTTTTTGGCTCGGGCTGGAGAGCTGCTCAAATCCTTTTCCTTCTTCCTGTAACTTCATTTGCGCAGCATAAGTTATTACTTCCAGTTTGGTATTTTTTCTTAGCAATTCAGTGTTTCTTCTTTTGCTTCTGTCACTTAATTCTTCGAATTTTTTAGGTGGCCGTCCAGAAGATTTTGTTATCAATTTTTCATTAATGTTAGATAAATTTTGTCGCTGCATTATATCAAATATGTACCTACGAGTTATTACTTTGTAATTTACTGATGATCCTAAAATTAAATTAAAACAACTTTAGTCAAAAATAAAAAAAAAAAAAATTTCCAAAAAAAATTAATATGCATTTATTTGGAAATAACGCGAATTTGCGCGGCTGTTCTTTAAAAGGCTATTTAGTAGCAATAATTATCTTTTCAACTGTACCAAATTAATTGCCGGGACGTACCCTGAAGTACAATAAACACTTTAGAGTTTATAAACATTTGGAAATAAAAATTATTACAAACACAATTTGCTGAATAATGTATATAAATTCAATAGACACCTCGACATTATCCATAATTATGCACTGTGAGTTATACACGTCACAAAAATAATGTCCTTTTCAACGATTTTAACTAAATTATAACAACAGATGTTTATTTTTAATAAAATAAACGCGTCAAAAGAACTGTGACCTGCGCAGAAACAACGGCTAAGAATAGGGCGGGAGGAGATGCCTTTCGTTTCTTGACTTATTACCAATATCTACACGGACTTTTTTCAAAAAACAATGAAGTTTAATAATTCTAATTTTGGCCACCTAAATTGGCAAAATACCCCTATGTGCATCGGTTACTTTGTTAAAAAATAAAATATAAGAAAATAGGGCAAAGTATTAAAAACAACCTTGTAATTTATGATCGACATATCTTTAGTATAGTAAGGTCATGTCTCTAAATTTGGGTAGGAATTAATAGTTTTATTAGAAAGTTTTAAAATAGGTACTAAAATGTTTTGATAAGTTGATAGTTTCGAGGGGGACATATTTTTCAATAGAGCTAAAATGGCGTAAGTAATACCTCGTTAGAAAGACCTTTTTATCTAGAGTAACATACACAAAGCAAAAGTTAAATCGATCGATTTTTTTAAAGATATCCAAAATTTAACAACTTAAATTTTTAATATCTTTAAAACGAATCGATCTGTTATTGTAAAATGACGTAGTTAAGTAAATGAACACAGTATTGTTCACTTTCTTTTACATTTAAAAATCCATAAGCAAGGCAACTTTTTTGTATACGTATGTTGGGATAACAAGAACAATACGCGTTCAGTTGAGGTGGCAGAAATTAACAGTCCAGTGAGACGACTGTTACGTGTAATGTTAGGTTGGAAAAGGAATTTATTTGGTGTATGTACTATATAAATTTACCCAATGATGTTAGTAAGAAAAAACATCTTTTCTATAAACGATGCAATTGTTCAACTAATAATAATAATTAATAATGACGAACCAGCTCCATTTTAGCTACATTATCTTACTTTTGGAACGTTAAAACTTTCTAACGACTATCGTTAAATTAATAACAATGTAGAGAATAATTGGGTTAAAGGAAGAGTTATCAAATATATTTTTAAAGTAAATTGGGGTTGACAAGATTATTTGGGCGAGTGCTAATTAAAAACAGATACAACTTCTTGTGTCCAACTTTTTTAAATTAAAAAAAACTAGGGGTGTCCAACTCATTTAAGTTAGAGGGCCACTTTTGGTTATATACCCCAGTATGAGGGCCGCAAATTCATGTTAAATATATATATATATATATACATATATACAGGGTGGCCCACGACGAGCTAGCCAGTGCGTATCTCGAAAACGATTAGTACGATCTAAATGAAATTTGGTACGTTACTATAGTTTCAGACAGGGTCCATTTTAGTATAATAATAATTTACTTCCGGTTTATTGTTTCCGGTTACGTGAAATCATCTTTAAAATATTTAACGGAACACTCTGTATATTAATGCATTTTTGAGAAAATTATTTCAATATAAATTCAACGATACCATACACTCTATATTCTAACTAATAATTATGAACAAAATGTTACCAACAGTACGTACTATAAGAGATGTTCAAATTGAGTTCCACCTTCTTGTATGCAATATTCGGATCTTGACCGTAAGTTCCTCGTGCAAGACGCTCTAATCATATTTGGTGTAATTCTTTGACATGCTTCCATGATCCTGTTCTGTAAGTCTTGTATATCAAGAGGTTGTGTGGTATATACAATTTCCTTTAAGTATCCCCACAGAAAAAAATCTAGGGGTGTAAGATCTGGTGATCTCGCAGGCCAATTTATAGGACCATTACGGCCAATCCAGCGTTCTGGGAAGGTAACATTAAGGTATTCCGAAACTTGACGAGAAAAATGTGGGGGAGCACCATCTTGTTGCCACCACATTTCAGCCCTTTCATTTAGTGGAATATCTTCTAGCAATTCTGGAAGTACTTCTTAGAGGAAATTTAAATATCTGGCACCAGTCAATGTACCATGGTAAAAGTAGGGGCCAATAACTCGGTCAACACCGTACATTTATACTCCAAACTTGCTGGAAATTTGTTTCTTTGACCCAGTGCGGATTTTCGGGTGACCAATAGTGACTGTTGTGGCGGTTAACAGTACCATTGTTACGAAATTTGGATCCATCACTCCATAAAATATTTTTAAGGAAAAAGGGATCATTTTCAAGTTTAATTGATATTCCAGCAATAAAATTTAATCTTCGTTCGAAATCACCCGGTATTAAACCTTGCACTAAATGTATTTTGTAGGGATGATACTTATTATTTTTTAGCACTCTTTGAATAGTAGTTCTGCTTAACCCTAATTCTTGTGAAAGAAGTCTGGTGGATGCATGTGGGTTCACTTGAACATAAGCCAAAATATTAATAATGTTGTTTTCCGTTTGAATTAATTGGCTTCTAGGTGTTGCCAGTTTGCCATTTGGTAGCGAACCATTTCGTAATTTATTTTCGAAGTGGGCAAAAGTATTTTCATTTGGAGTTATACGATTTGGATATCGAATTCTATACACATCTCGAGCAAGTCTCTTATTTTTTCGGCATTCGCCATAAACAAGGAGCATGTCTACATACTCATCATAAGTAAAATGAGTAGGCATTTTGGAGTAATTTTGAAAAACAACAGAAGGCCACTCGACAATCCAACGCCAACGATATCAAAAATAAGTCAATGCTCATGTGCACAACAGCAACATGAGGCAGTTGTGAATGTAAATTTCATCTTTTATTTATTTTTATTTGTTCACCTACATTTAAATTCCAGATTGGCCAGTTTTTGTTCACAATTGTTAGCTAGAATATTTATTTTTTTTTGTATTTCAAACAATTATCATTTAACAATAAAATATTTTTTATTTTTATTTAAATTGAGAATATTCCCATTACCTTAAATAAACCATAGAGTTTATGGTATCGTTGAATTTGTATTGAAATAATCTTCTCAAAAATGCATTAATATACAGGGTGTTCCATTAAATATTTTAAAGTTAATGTCAAGTAACCGGAAACAATAAGCCGGAAGTAAATTATTATTATACTAAAATGGACCCTGTCTGAAACTATAGTAATGTACCAAATTTCATTTAGATCGTATTAATCGTTTTCGAGATATGCCCTGGCTAGCTCGTCGTGGGCCAATATAAAGGGTGTTTCATTGAAAACTTCAAATGTCGTTTATTTCATAACCAAAATTTTTTTCAAAAAATTAACCGAAGACGCCGATTTTTGTTTTGAGGGGGACGCATTATAAGACCGATTTAAGCACTCTCACGTCACTCCCTTAAGCGGGGGGCTTTAACCCCCTAATTTCTTAAATGGCAACAGGGGTTGAGTAATATATTATTTGAAAGCTGCTTTTAATTAGAATTCATTTACAGGACACGATATAAGAGAAAACGAAAAAGTAATTTATAACAAAAAAAATTATAAAAAATATGGATTTGTTTTTCAATAATTATAAATAATTAGTTTTTGTTAAGTTAAAGGACTCGTTTCGTGTTCAAAACTTAAAAATTTATCCAAATGTGATTTTAAAGTACATAAATAATACTATTACTTTTTTCAAATTTTTAGGTAGCTTAGGAATCAAAAAGTTGCCAAAAAAATGACTGCCATTATCAGGGTAATAAATGCTTTCAAATGATATATCACTCGACCCCTATTCTCATTTAAAAAAATTGAAAGGGTGGCTCCTTAGGGGAGGGGGTAGCACTGATAACTCTTATTATTTTTTCGAGAGTTATTTAGGGTGGCTCCTTTTAAAATGAACACCCTGTATATATACAGGGTGATGATAAAGTTTGGAACATAATTCATTACTGTCGTATTTAATTTTTTTGAGAAAATCGCTCGGACAGGTCAGTTTTAGTTTTTAAAACTCCCATTTCTTGGTATAATTAAAATATTAATGACGTTACTGGTGATTTAGCAATGACGTCATCATCGATTTTTTTAAATGGAAACCCCCACCTTTTTTACTCGTTTTTGATAGACATTTATGTTATTTAAACGATGATATAAAGAAAATGTTTGCATTTGCAAACAAAGTTTCGTTTAAAATTTTTTTAATGTAAACTTAAAATCAATTTGTACTATTTAATTTGAAAAATTTGAATGTTGTTTAAAATTCATTTTGGCTGATTTCAATAAATTGTAAATTTTAAATTTTATTTTTTGTAAATTTCCTTACATTTAAAATGTTAAGGAAGGAATGCTCTTAAAGGCTGCTTAGAACTTAGAATTAACAAAATATTGTGGTAATTCGCTTACTTTGATATTTGTATGTTTTCAGATAAATCACGAAATTTTCATTAAAAAGCCTAATTTGATGATGTTTTTTAAATTCATATTTTTAGCTAAAAATTGTAAACTCTACTTTTACTCCGAAATGAAGCACCCGAGCGATATACAATAACAAACCTTTTCTGTAGAACATTGATCAAGGATTATTTTAGTAAATAGTTGAGTAAAACTCTTGAGTAAACTTCTTGTATCCAACTTTATTATATTAAATAATAAGTTATACCTTAGGTATAAACATTCACAATCGATTTCGAAATTATTAAAATCTCATCATCAGGTATAACTTATTATTTAATATAATAAACTTGGATACAAGAAGTTTACTCAAGAGTGTTACTCAACTATTTAACATTAATCCAGATCAGCAGTGTCACTTATTACCCAATTCTATTATTTTAGTACTTTTAAAATTATCAAAAACGTAAAGAAACAAAAGATATGATCAAAAAAATTTGATTACGCCCCTGAAAATATTTTTTAAGCTTTTATTACCTGAAAATATGTATCCTTATGTGAAAAAACTTGCAAAATTTTCAAATTAATATCTCTTTTAATATTTATTTTATTTACTAAAAAATATTTTTTTTGTAAATTTTAAGGAAGCATTTCCGGACAATACTTTAAGTCAAAAATGTTTCACTTCCTCTATCACCACAAAAAAATTGTCGCAGTTATTCAGGGACACCCTGTATAATAACATCAGGAATCCCAAGAATGACATTTTAATAAATTTACTAAAAAAATCTAGGTTACAATTTACAATAATAACGAGGATAACTATAAGCCACAAACAAAATACGTCTGAAAATTTAGTGTGTGTGAATGAAATACAGACATTCTACTTTCCCTTATACGTATTATAGAAAATTCTCACTTGACCGGTTTCGACAAAGTCATCTTCAGAAGTGAACTAAAATTATACAATTTGTAAATTAGAGGGTGTAGTGAACATTTAAACATTTAAAGTGATTGAAAAAGAAATTTTAAAAATTTTTTGATTTATGATAGAGGTTAAAATTTTGTTTAAAAAGTGTACAAATTACAAACTAAAAAATAGAAAAAATAAAAATTGTGTGTGTGTATAGTCAAATATTATTTGTGTCTTACCGTCTTAGAACATTTAAAAAAATCGAAGATATGTCATTACAGTTTTGTCAAGCATTTTGTTGTTTACAATTCACCCTTGTCTTCTTATAAAAAATTTAGTATTTAACATTTCGAAATTATGATTTTTAAAAAGATTTTCTTACATTGGTATTTAATACATAAACCTAGATATACGAATTTTTACTTAAAGACATAGTAGTAGTTCAAATTTTCTATTAGAAAGTTAAAACAAAAACGAATTTTCAAAAAATGGTTCATACGCCCCTTTTCATGAAACCTTCGATATTATATTTCGTATTATTAAGTAATAAAAATTAATTAGAAAAGACTTGCCTACCTAAATTTAGGTCCGTCCGAATGTAATCTTTTTCTGAAACTACCTCATTAGGGGGGTAAATTCGGACAACTTGGAAATTCTACTAATTTTGTTTTGCATAAAAACTCTTTTCTGTTTTTATTAGTTATGGTAATAATAATCATTAAAGCTGGTTGTTTATACCATTATTTTTACAAATGTTTACGATTTACGAAAATAATTGACGTAGTTAAGTTCGTTAGAAAAAAAGGTGTAAAAACCTCGAAGCTGCCCGCTTCACTCCTACATTTTTATCATACAAAATTTCAATATAATTTTATCTCGTGGAAAAAAGTTAAAACTACACCTTGAGGGGAATGTTCCATTATGTATTGTATATGCGTGTTTTGTTAAAAGTTTCTTAGAAAAGGGTCTTTATAAAAAACGTGCTTGAATGCATCAATATTACGGTTTAAAGCAGCAACGTTTTTGCCATTTTTCTGCGACTATCTTTACTTTTTTCTAGATATACGGCTTATAATTTTAAGTGAAAATTTTTAATGATTTCAGATTTTTTTTGATCATATCTTTCCTTTCTTTGCGTTTTTGATAATTTTAAAAGTACTAAAGTAATCCTTGATCAATGTTCTACATTCTACAGAAAAGGTACCCTTATTGTTGTCGGACCGGTGCTTCATTTCGGAGTAAAAGTAGATTTTATAATATTTATCTAAAAATATGAATTTAAAAAACATCATCAAATTCAGCTATTTAATGAAAATTTCGTGATTTATCTGAAAACATACAAATATCAAAGTAGGCGAATTACCACAATATTTTGTTAATTCTAAGTTTTAAGCAGTCTTTAAAATTGTCTAATTAGTGTTTGATAGTCATATTATTGCAATATTAAAAATGCATAGATTTTCAAATGCGGAATTACCTGACATGCATCTTGCATATGGAGCAGCCCACATATTATACATGATATTTTAGGTAAATTAGCCTACTTTGAAGTTGTTTTTTAAGAGGATAGTCGGCAAATTTGAGCGCTTGATTTTGAAATTCGCTTGATATTTATGGTTTTGGTCATATTTTTTTCCATTGAAGCTTTTTTAAAATTTCTTTTTTTGGTACACAGAAGAGTCTTGTGGCTACCAATTTCTTTTTTTTTGTTTTGGTAAGACAAACCAAATAATCATACGGCAGCAGTAAAACGGGCTCTTTACAAAAAATGTTCGCTTAGCTTCTCTTTGAAACATTCTAAAAACCTAATTGAAATAATATTTTTTACAGCACCCCAAAAAGTTCTTAAAATTTTACTTAATTTTTGGGATGCTGTAAATAGTTTAAAAATATATTTAAAACAAAAAAACGCAACATCAAAGTCTTCGTTTATATCTTAACTTATTTCTAGCGTTGGAAAAAAATATTATTTCAATTAGTTATTTAGAATGTTTCAAGGAGCCGAAAAAAAATTGCTCATAATTTTTTTTTAATTATTTGGGAGGTGGTCGCGAATTTTGGAACTTTTTCTTCTTGTAATTGCATATTTAATATTGAAATAAATAACAATAAAAAATGTATTCAACCAGATATTCGCAAATGTAAGGAATAAGCCTAAAAGTAGAAAGACAGAAATTGTGCTAAAACTAAAGGCTAAAAAGAAAAATGCTTTAGACAATAATTCTTCTTTTTTTTTGCTGGATTCAGATTGAAATAAAAAAAAATATGGGTTTCCATTTGAAAAAACTGAGTTAGGGTTAGAATGACCATGAAGAAGTCCTCCAGGTGAAAACTAACTGTTCTCATTCTGTGGGCCCTTTAAGACCAAATAATTTTTATTTGAAACGTTTTTTTTCCAAAACTCTTACTTTTGGAGATATTTCGACTATTCACTTTAACTCGACCACCCTGTATAAACAAGGATTTAACTAACCACCTTTGGAGCATGGTTACTGATTTGACATACCATGAAGAATCCCCACTCCAATTATGACGTCATTAATTCCTAGCGAAAATGAATGGTATGTCGTATGTCCATTTCAATTAGTACTCCACTTATCACTCCCAAAAGAAATAGCCTCCTGCCTCAACTAAACCAACTAAAAATCTTATATTATTTTGTATCATCGACAAGAATACATATTTTTTAATAAAAGTGAAAAGAACCGATCTGTTCAGTTAGTGTTGGAAATAAATGTGTGGAAAAAAGCTCTCGATATTTCTTGAGTCAACCTTATTCATAAGTTTGAAAAATAAAATTTGGTTTGTCAGATCAAATTTAAATACCATACTGTTTTGCTGGCAATTATTCTTCATAAACATATTTTTTGTTTCGGAAAATTAAATTTCCTTAAAATTCATACAAATAAATAATTGAAAAACTAAAAGGTTTGGACAAAAAACTATAAAACTTAAATTGTTTGGTTTTTCACCCATTTATACCCAGATTCTGGTCAAATCATTTAGTTTAAAGCCCTTTATATTTAAATTTGTTATATAGGTTTTATTGGACAATTTCCATGGTTACCATAATTCTTTCTAATTATACCCAGATTCTGGTCAAAACATTTAACTTTAAAGGCCTTAAAACTTAACCCCAAATGACATTCGTGGTAATGACAGTGAATAATATTCGACTCAAATTTGACCACTCGTGATATTACATATGACTATTTAACCAACATTTTTCACCTTTTTGTTCAAAATTTGACACCCAACTTCAAACCTATTGAAATTTGACATTAGCGTCACAAAATAATCGCTGATATTTTTGACGTTTTACTTGTCACAAAAAATTTTACGGTAAATGGACCAATCTGAAAGCTTGTCAAGAAAACGGCGTAAAATATTCATATACAGGATACAGATTGTTAGTTGGTTATTTAAATATTGTGTCCAGAAGAGAGTAACATTTTCAACAAGATGTGTCGCCACCAGCCAAGAATTTGAAAATAATATATTTTGCGCTATATTGGATATCTAGAAATATTATTCTTGATGCTTCTTACTATTTCCATCATTTCTTGAACTTTGAGGTCTTTCTCAATAAAAAGTTGGATACAAGGAGCAAATCCCTCTTAAAATCCCCAAAAAGCGTTTTCTAAATCACACGAAATATTTTTTTAATAACATAAATTTTCTGTCTCTATCACCTTAATTTAAACAGATAAACTACACGTATTTGTTCCAGAGGTATATTTTTTATTTTTGTAAAAATATTCTTAATTAAAACACAAAATTATAATTCATCTTTAAAAACGCTAGCAAAACCATGATCAATAGGTAAGGACCTCCAAAGCTTCGCTCTTTCTTTTAAAAGCCCTTTGTGCATTTTGACATCACGATCACTTTTTATAAAAAGATACTCCATTGAATTTTCTGATGTCACAGGTGTCCATTTTACTTCAACTGAATTTTCATTACTTGTTGGATGACTGTAAAAACATATTAATTAAAAAAGTAATGTGCTAATTATAAACGAGTTACCCATTTTTGGCAAAACTTGTCCATAACCTCGTTAAAAGTTTGGTTACCCTCTTATCTTTTTCATCAGGATACTGTCCAGGAAACATATGGTCAGTAACAGGGAATAAGTAGAGTAGCTCATCAGCATGGCACACGCCTTTCAACATTAATTATTACATAATTTATTTTAAGTACCAAAGATTAACTTAAAATTCATATTTTAATAATTTTATTTGCCTACATAATTTGTATAGGCTTAATAAAGTATAAAGCACTTCAGTTATATTGATCTCCGTATTTAAAGCAAGGACTTGATGTATGATCTTTTATATATTTTTATCAATAGGCAGGGTATTTCAAACTTTGGGGTAATTAACTTTAAAAAAATATTATTCTAATGGCCTTCATTAAAATTTAGATGAAATAATTTATTTGTTGTAGTTTTAATTTTATTGATAAAACTTACCATAATCATTTTCTTTATCACCAAAGGCTTGGCTAAAACTTGTAACTCCTCTATGCCCAAATAGGTAGTAATATATTTTTTGGTTCAAATGTTTCGTGTGCAAATATACTGCTTTATCAGCTCCATATAAGAACCAACCATCGGTGTAAAGCTACAAAAGTATTAATTTCACTTCCATTTAACCTCCCTTTTAATCCTTCTAATTTTCATGTGACCCAAAAGGGGAGTGAAATGCGAGTAAACTTAATGACTTTGTACTTGTAATAAAGAAATGCAAACTTGTAAGACTAAATTTTTAGGTTTTCTAGAATATTAGATAAAAATAAATCCCTTCCTTTTAAACTTACATCAATAACTTTCTGTTTTGTAGAATTATCCAGTGGCTTATCTCCAAAGTAATAATTTCGAATCTTCTCAGCAACGTCTTCGGGATTATCAGCACTTTCAAATTCTAAAGAAATTGCCGAAAGTCGATTGAAATCATCATTTAGTTCTTTGATAAGATGAGGTTCTCCAAAAAGAGCTTAAATTAATAGACATTTTATATAGTAAACTAATAAATTGAAAATTTTTCAGAATAGTATTTTAGGGTGTTTGTTATTTAAAGTTTAGTAAAATTTAAAGCATTCTCTTTTAATTTTGGCGTCTGATTTTTGTATAAAATGAAGATACAAGTTATAAAATTGAATGGTATTTTAGATTTTGTTAACAGTGGTGGTGAAAACTAAAAATTTCAAGATTGTCATATTATTATAAACAATAATAAAATTTACTAGAGTACTAGAGTTAATGTACTGATTTGATTATGACATAAATAACTATTATCTGCTTGCATACTATAACTATAACCTAATTACATTAGTTTAATTAATTAGTTTAATTGACGTAATGACGTTCTATATCAGAATGAGACTCATAATGGAATAATTCCCAAATGATAGTGTAGGGCCCATAATGATTTCATTATGGTCTTTAAATTGATGTCAGTAAGTTGTCAATAAATTTTTAGTTAATTGAATTTCTTAATGATTTATACAACAGAAAACGTATTGTATGTAATTCGGATCGTAAGCAATCATTCTGATATTATATGTGATAATTTTTACGACTTGTACCATAATGAATGACGTTACTATCCTTATGACATTAATAACTAGTAACTCTTAATAACAAAATTATAAGCAAGGATGTATAATTTTTCCTTAAATAAATAACTAGGTTTTATAAATCTATAGAATAGTGAAAGTGCTACAAATAAAATTATTTGACAATTTTCACGATTAATGACCAATTCTCTATATTCCTTCTAAATTTAAAGGCTTCCATCTTAAGTCCCTTTTAAATCCATTTTTAAACATTGCACGTAAAGAAAACTAAGTTTTATAGGAAAATGATCTTATTTTTTTCAATAAGATGTAAATATTATACTAACCAGCAACTCTTAAAGCTCCATCGTCGGTATTTAATCCAACAATCCAAGGAACAGCACTGACTTCACCTGATTTAATAATATCTATAGGTTCTTTGGATAAAAATGCTCCTGGGTGTTTAGGTTCCACCACTGGTTTGAACGGTATCATTGGATCAGTATCCCATTCCTAATATTTTTGAAAATTTAAATATTTTTAAGGTAGTTTAATAAAAACATAAGCTTATGAAGTGCGTCACTAAAGTTTGAAAATGGTTTAATAGTTTCCCTGCTTACTGTTGTTTTAAAAAGACAACCCCCAATTATTTTTCTTGTTATACATATATACATAATCGCTTAAGTCGGTAAAATATTTACTCAAAACAAGAAAAAAAATTAATGATAACGTCACTATCCAAATATTCATGACCTATCAATAAAGTATTAGCAGCAAAAGATGCTATTTTAAAAATAATAATGGATTTATATTAACCCGTTTCGAAACTTTTGCAACACTAGCCTGTATTCAGCGACCGTAATGAAAAACTTAGAGGCGACGATAGCATTAGACACATGATTAAAAAATAGTTTTACATAAGAAATATTTTTTAACGACTCTAAAGTCTCTAAAGTTTTCATTACGGTAGCTGAATACTGAATATTTTATTTAAGAGATAGAATGTATTTACTCTTTAACAAAAAAAGACGAAAATGTCATAAATGCTTACCATGAATTGTCGGTCTTGTTCAATTAATTTGTAAGGTTCTACTTTCTTAAGGCATTCAACCATTTCTTTGCTATCATCACTTGGGCATCCAACCAATTCGGCAAGCTTTTTAGAGTTTTTTATTCCAAGATCCTTTGGAGCTAAAGCCCAAGTACAAAAAGCTGTTCCACTTTGAGATATGGCACTATGAAAAAGTCCTAAAATTATCATTTTATAGCAATTGTATCATTTATTAATTAAAAAATAATCTGTCAAATCCAGCTAAAAGACATTTATCTTTTTATAATAGGTGCTTTATTCAATTTAAACGCTATAATATCTAAGAGGAAAATTGGAAAAAATGTATTAATAATGCTACCTTTACTTAATGGAGAGAGCATATGAAAATGAGCACTTGCACCTCCTGCTGATTCTCCAAAAAGGTTAACATTATTTGGATCACCTCCGAATTTGATTATATTTTCTTGCACCCACTTGAGTGCTAGCACTTGATCCTTTAATCCATTATTTCCAGGAACAACTTCGTCACCAGTTGTCAAAAATCCCAAAGGACCTAAAAATGGTTAGAATATGTTATAAAAATAGTACATAAAAACAATAAATATGTAAGGTGGGATTTCAAAATTATTTTACTACTAAGATATAAAATACAAAAAATATTGGTCATATTATTTACTTTTTATTTTTTTAATGGTAGAATTTCGCGGAAACTGCCCGCCCCGACTGTCAGCAGTCGCGGTTGGCAGTAGTGGTTGGACGCGACGGTTGAGGTATTTTCACTACACTGCATGCTGAAAATACACTATCCAAACATTAATTCGGACATTCTTATTGCTTTTATTAATAACGATGAGAAGAAGCAGAGACACTCAAACTTTTATCATCAGCAATCTTTTCCTACAATATCTGCAACTTTTTGTATTTGTATTTATATTTCAATAGTTTTGGTTCGGGTTATCATACAAAATTCATTACTTCCTCAATAAGTTTTCCATTGTCTAAATCACTAAAATTTTGGTCCGGTATTTTAGTCACACTCAATTTCAATAAAAATATTTATCTTGACTCTTGACCGTAGTAGTTGACTATTTCACTGCTCTCCGACCGGTCATGATGTCACAGCGGTTGACTGCCTAGCAGTTGCAATGAAATACCTCGTATATAATTTCATGCAACCAGTTGTCGACAGCTGACAGCGACTACTGGTAGTCGCCGCCGGCAGTTTCAGCGAAATCCTACCATAAATTGACTTAAGTCTACGCTTTCAAGTAGTACAACGTACAACTTATAAAATGTTGCTTTATTTAGTTTCTAACGAGACATTTTTAGTAAAATTAGGAATCACATCGAATGAACATTATGATCATTCTTCAATATTTTTTTACTTTGTATTTCTAACGAAATAGCTAAAAAAAATATCGCTTCGAAGGTTTTTTTTTTGTAAAACCACAAAAAAACAATAAAACTTTTTTAACACATTTTACAACTGGTTGTGAAGAAAATTAAAAAAAAGTTTGTGGGATTTTTAGTTTTTTGTGGACTATTATGCAAAACTGGTGATCTTTGGTTCGTATTTCTATTGATGTTTGATCGTACCTAATCGATAATTGGGAATCACAAGGATTATATCTTTATCCAATAGCATATCTGGACCATAGTACATCGTGTTTCCACTGCAGCATAACCATCCACCTCCGTGAAAGAAAACCATGACAGGCAGTAGTTTTTTGCTAATTTCCTATAAACATTCGAAAACTAAACATTATAATTTAATTTATATAAAATTATATTTACTTTAGGTTTGTAAACATTAAGGAACAAGCAATTTTCATCCCCTTCAATTACATCACTCCTAGTGTAAATGTTTCTTTGTGGACAGACTTGATGTACTTCAGTAGCATCTCTTACTCCTTTCCAATCTTCACTAGGTACTGGTGGCTAAATAAATGTCGACATTATTAGTATTATATCGTATAGTTTATAGCGGGTGTCCACGAAACTAGGGCCACCCCTGTAATTTCTTTATTTATGAAAATAAAAATTTGAAATTTTAGTATGTTATATGGCACAAGAAAACGCATTTATTAAACTAAAAAAATTTTCAATTTCACTTCCAAACTATTTCGAAAGAGGATTTTTCCGATTACAGTGATACCTAAAATGTATGTATAAACCCTAAGGGTACATACTCATTTTGTTTAATCCTTTAATTTTATTAATTTATCAACAGCTGTTTATAAATAAGAAATAAGTAAGTAAACTTAGATTCTACCTACATCTTTGGTATCCAATTTTTTTTTAAGTTCAGAAAAAACATTTCTTCTCTCAAACATACTTGGAACTTACCTACCAAAGTTTAATAGTAAGCACAAAAAAGTAGGGTGTTCCATTTAAAATAATAAAGTTGTCATTTCCGGTGAAATCGGAAGTGAATTTGATTTGTTTTTTAGTTCAACAAATGCGTTTTCCTATGCCATATAACATATTAGTAAAATTCCAAATTTTTATTTTTATAAATAGTTTCGTGGACACCTTATGGTGCTAGGTGCTACTAACGTAAATAGGTAAAATACGTTAAAAATAATAGATTTTCTTATGTCATATTTCTAGTTACTTTGAATTATCTAAAACTTTAGTTCGAGTATGGTTCGTATTCGTATGTTTTCACTGGAGAAGAAAAATTTAGTGGCCTTAATCGAATATTTTTTTAAGGGTATGTAAGCGTGGTTTTGATTGAAAATAAAAAATATTGTTCGATTAAGGCTACGAATCTTTCCTTTTCTTTGCAGTTGCACATAACCTAACATCTGAATTGCAGGTTTAATAGCACATACCCCGTCTAGAAAGGCAAACCTACGCACATTTACCAATATCATTAGGTAAATGTATACAGTGTCACTAATAGTAGTTGCCTATACTGTGACATAATATACCTAAATACAGTGAGCAGAAAAATTATGGAATAAATTCATTAAAACTAAAACCATGGATTTCTCGAAAAAATTTCGGATAAAAGTTCTACTATAATCGAGAATTATTACTCTTATACAGGGTGTCCTGCTCGTGACTCACCAAACCTCAAGGTTAGAAAGTAGAGCAAATTTTATCACGAAAAAATAAAAAAGTAGGGGTATATCTTTTATGGTTTGAAAGTTACAGGGGTTTGAATTTGGCATCGCCCGTTTTTGCCAGAAATCAGTAATTGATCAATAGTTGCTTAATAATCAATTTTTATAAGCAAAATTTAAATTTTGATGGCATTTGAAACAGATCTATTATTAAATGATAACAAAAATGAAGGCGGACCTCAATTGTAATTAACTATGCTTAGAATCAATTCTCATAGGAGTAAGTTTAGAAGCTCTAGTGAGTGCATAAAAATAGTTAGGGTTTCAAAATTTTTCATAATTTCTAGAGAATTTAACGAGTTTTTAGAAAATTAAAAAAAACCACGCCCTTAATATGTCATATCTTGGAAAAAAATCTTCAAAAACTGCTAAAAAAAACAATTTTTTCTGAATTTTTTTTTCGACTCGATTTTTTTTAATATGTACTTGATAAACGATTTGTGTTTTATCATTGTTACCAATGGAAAAAGGATACTTTCAGCTTTAAAATTATATATTTTTTAAATCTTTTTACTAAGTTTTTAAGCAGCTATTGATCATTTATTGATTTCTGGCAAAAACGGGCGATGCCAAATTCAAATCCCTGTAACTTTCAAACCATAAAAGATACACCCCTACATTTTTGGTTTTTTCTTGATAAAATTTGCTCTACTTTCTAACCTTGACGTTGGGCCAACCACGAACGGGACACCCTGTATTTGTTAATAATTTTAAAAGGTGAATTTTAATGGCCTTTGCTCTTTTTTCATGTGTAATAAAATTTTCTTTTAAAAAAATGTAGATTTGCATTATTAAACAACGTTGACCTTACAATGACCTTAAATGACTTTTATGCAAGACTTTAGAATCAATTGTTTCCGTTTAAATGAATTTATTTTTGTCTCCCAGTGTAGAGGGAGATGATAAAGTGGAACAACATTCGTAAAACTGGTGCTGGATTCCTGAATCTCACCCGAGTGATTGTTAATCTCACCTTCCTCGAGCGCATGCGTCAAAATTTCACCCGTGAATCTTTCGTTTGGTTCAGACCAAGTGAATATGGATTCCCCGGTGAGATTTGAACGCATGCGCTTCGAGGAAGGTGAGATTTTGTGAGACAGTGTGAGTTTTCAGGAATCCACGTCCTGTCGTATTTAATTTTTTTGAGAAAATCGCCTGGGCAAATCAATTTTAGTTTTTGAAATGCCATCTCTTGGTATAAAAAACTTAAATTACGTCACTGATGATTTAGCCCCACTTTTTTACTCGTTTTTGATAGACATTCATACCACTTAAACGTGTGATATAAAAAAATGATTACCTAGTTGGGAAGTTACAAGGGTTTAAATTTTTAATGTAATTAATATGCAACGCCGATTAATTTTTGAAATTAACCACTTTTGAGATAACTATTTCAAATAAAAAGTAAATAAATATATATAAACCCCTGAAAATAAACTTCAACAATATGAATAAAATGGGTGGTTGCTGTTTAAAAATAATTAAGCGATTATCTCGTGACCTCAACTTACTAGTCATGGTCATGGAAATATTCATAATATTTAATGACCAAGAATCGTACAATTTTTATTTGATACATTTTTCTCAAAAACACTTATGGGGTAATTCTGAACAAAAATGTTAGCCGTAACATCGCTGTTAAATTTGACAGTCACCCCGATGTCAAAAAAATCGCCATTCTGTAACCTTTACTGTAATTTAACGGCGATGTAAAATAACATTTTCAGGGTTAAATCAAATCAAAATAATAATTTTACATTAGTGTATAATTGATCAAAATACTAACATTACATTGATGTAAAATTTATTTTAAGACTGAAAATGTTATTCGCCGTTAAGTTACAGTAAAGTTTCAGAATAGCGATTTTTTTTACATCGGGGTGACAGTAAAGTGTTCAGTAGTGTTACTAGGGAGTTATTTACATGTAAAAGTGATCAGTAAATTAAACTGTTCAATATACTCAATTTACTGAAAGCTGAAAGGTTTTCACTACTGGGAGGTGAATAAATAGTAATTTTTATGTATAATATAAATATATTATAAATTGTCCTATCAGGAGCGACAGCCTTTCAGCGAATAATTTTATTTACTGATCACTTTTACCTTTTACATGTAAATATCTCCCTAGTAACACTACTGAACACGTTTTTGGAAGGTTAATAAAACAGCCCTTAATTTAATAATAAATCGACTTTGCCTAACTTAACGTATTGAAAATTTAAATCTTTGTAACTTCCAAACTATTTACTTTAGAAAAATATGGTCCATACCTTCCAGAGCTATAATAATATAATACAGGGTGTCCAGAAATTAAGCGGCCAAACTTTAGGAGGCGATTCTACAACTAATTTTAAGGAAAAAAACTTCCCATAAAACTAGGTTTTTTGTCATTTATTTGAAAACTGTTTGTAATAAAGATTTGAAATTTGGTGTGAAGACTAACACGTTTAAGATATAATTTCTCAATCGTATGTTTTTTAAATGCTATTCGTCTTTTGTTTCAAAGCCGCCTTTAAATGACAATGCTAAAACCTATTTTTTATCACCATCTTTATTGCACTGTAGCTCTCTTAGGAAGCGAAATCGGGCATAGTTCATAGGAAGCTTTTTGTCTAGAATTGAATAAGGAATATTAGTACAAAAATGATTTTATGTTAACCATAAAAAAAGTGGCCGCTGTTTATAACCCCAACCTTCCTTAAAACTACCCTTTCAGAGCTTTCAAAAAATCTGAAAAAATTGACAAATTATATCTTAAACGTATTAGTCTTCACACACCGTTTTCAAATAAATGTCAAAAAAACTAGTTTTAGTCACAATAGTTAAAGGGCTGTAGCTTCCTTAGGAAGCGAAATCGGACACATGTTTATAGGAAGTTTTTTTCTTAAAATTAGTTGTAGAATCGCCTCCTAAAGTTTGGCCGCTTAATTTCTGGACACCCTGTATATTGTATATTATGTATAATAAAAATGGGTGGTTGCTATTTAACAAAAGATAAGTAATCAGCGCGTGACCTTCAACCTTATCAAGGTCTTGGAAGTATTCTTAAATAATTATTTATAATTCATCACTAATCAACGTAAAATTATATTTGAAACATTTTTTTTCGAAAATGCTCAATTAGAAGTATCTCGAGAAGTATAAATGGGCGTTGCCCAACTTTTTGTACACTCTGTATTAGTTTGTATTATTACAAACCACACTTTGGTAATTTTATGCACCTAATGATGTGAAACGAACAATCAAAACATCTTATTTTTCACCTTGACTTAAAATATTTACTGGTATGAACTTTAATTATATTCATTATTAATTAACCAGTAATGTGTTTTTACTTCCATTCTTTTAAATAAACAAGAAAATTAACTTCACTTTAAAAACAATTAGTAAACGTAAATAATTGCAATTTTTATTCCATAAATAATTTTTATCCATACTGAATACAAGTTTACCAATATTAAATTATTTTTATGAATATGAAAATATATGAATATTAATATTCAATAATATACTTAATACTTAATATTCAATAATATACTTAATTATAAATCCTAATAAAAGTTGTTTGGTTAAGTAAGTCAATAATTGATGGTCAGGAAAAATACTAATATCACACATACTTGAAACCTGATGGATTGTAGAAAATTAGCTTAGTATCGATTGTCGGTTGACCTCAAAAGTATTAAAAAAAATCATTTTGAATTTTTATTTAAAATCTTAATTCAACGCAAACCGAGGTAACTTGGCCCAAATTTTGGAAAAAGATTACTAACTGATAACTAAAAGTATAAGTTTAAGGTACTGTTTCATCACGTCTTGTAGATTTGGAAAAAATCTGCAGGAAGAGGTTAAAAATTTGCATTTTTATACTGGATGTATTATAATATATAGGACAAAATTTTTAGTGGGCAGAGGACATCAAAATAATGAAAAAACATTTCTCCGAGCTGGACTTCTTCAAAGGTATTGACAAAAAATAGGTTTTTAGTCATGTATTTCAGAACAGTTTCTAGTAGAGCATCTAAATTTTGTACAGTACTTAATTTATATTTTTCTTTTAAAATTCATATATCTTTCTGGCTATTTATAAAACTTTTAAAAATATATAGAAAAAAAGTAACAAATCGTTATATTCTATATACAGGGTGATGATAAAGTTTGGAACATAATTCATAACTGCCGTATTTAATTTTTTGAGAAAAACGCTCGGACTGGTCAATTTTAGTTTTTAAAATCCTATCTCTTGGTATAATAAAAATATTAATGACGTCACGTCATCAACGTTTTTTTAAATGGAAACCCCCACTTCTTTCACTCGTTTTTGATAGAAATTTATGTCACTTAAACGATGATATAAAGAAAGATTGCATTTGTAAACAAATTTTCGTTTAAAAATTTTTTAATGTAAATTTAAAATTAATTTGTATTATTTAATTCGAAAAATTTGAATGTTGTATAAGATTTATTTTGGCTGAAGTCAATAAATGGTAAATTTAAAATTTTATTTTTTGTAAATTTCCTTACATTTAAATGGAATCAAAAAATTAGTTTTTCAAGACTATTTATTAAATTTCGATAAATACATTTAACATTTTACATTCGCATTAGATTTGATTTAAAAAGATTTTTTATTCAAAAATTTGTTTAAAAATTTTATTGTTTTTTATATCATCGTTTAAGTTACATGAATTTCTATTAAAAACGAGTAAAAAAAGTGGAGGCTTCCATTTAAAAAAATCGCTGATGACGTCATTGCTAAAGCACCAGTGAAGTCATTAATATTTTTTGATATCAAGAGATGGCATTTTAAAAACTAAAATTGACCTGTCCGAGCGATTTTCTTAAAAATTAAATACGGTAGTTAGGAATTATGTTCCAAACTTTATCATCACCCTGTATAATGTGATGTGATGTGATTTCGTGATTTTTTTATTTTGAAATTCTTTAAGAAAATTATAACAATATAACTGTAATTTTTTAGTTTTATTTAGTAAACACCAGTTTGTTTCAAAATAATGCATCTTCGCGTAAAATAATAATTAATGGGAAATAGAGCGTGTTAATAATTGTAATTAAGTAAAATTGTTTTTATGCATACGTAAAGTGCAAAGTTGCTTACTCATGTAAGTTATGTAGATACTATTCTCAATTATTTGTCAACCAAAACAATGATACCGATTTTTTTTTAAATTGTATTTTATAAGTTTCTTGAAAATATTATTATTTTTTATTTATTTTAACCGGTTTAATCAAAATTTGTAGTTGTCTTTTTGTAGGATTCATTTTCTGAGTTCCTATAAATATTTTTATAGATGAACGTAACGGTAAAAACCATAAATAATCCAGTTTATTTTAGTGCATGGCTTAAAATTAAAGGCTATTGATTTTAAAATCATGTTAACTGAAATTCAATACCTTAAATCTTAAATCACCTATAGGTGGTTTGGCGTAAGGAATTCCGGTAAATCCCAACACTTGTCGCCCATTCCTCGTTTTCATCATTTTTCCTCTCAAAACCCCATTTTTTACTTGAACGTAGAGCTCCTCCTGGCCCAAGGCGACACATAAAAGCAACACCAAACAACCGAACACTTTCATAGCCCACAACTAGTCTCGAGATCCCAAGATTATAATGTTTGTTATTAACAAGAAAGTTTCTATTTAAGATCGATCCCCTCCAGAATTTTGTAACACCTTTTGTATAAATTATGTGTGCTGTGAACTTGGTTTAGTAGTCTAGTATGCAAATACATTTTGTTTTCTGATATATCTCTGGTATTTGAAGGATTTTTGAGTTTTTAATTACGTTTTTCATAAAAGTAAATAATTTAATCTGAAGGTCCTAATCAAGTTATATTGTCTTAAATGTTAAATTAAATTAAACTTGTGGTTTTACAGAAGGAAAATATGTTTTGTACGAAAAATATCAAGTTCACAATAAAGGAATAGATGTATCTTACATTTCTTCACTTCACTTACATGTTTTTGAAATTAATCTAAACAGTTATGCATGCAAATATTTCTGCTAAAAAAAAGGGATTACTTTAAAACGCTAAATAAAAATTGAATTTTGTGCAATTTAACATTACAACATATTTAGCTATTCATAAAAGACATTAAATTAAAATTAAAAGAATAAATAAAATATACTAGTTTTGCAGTTAAAGATTTGCCATGAAAAGTCATATTAATGGAAAACCTCCTCTTGCCCTTTTTATGGATCAGAGAGCCAAAGCACCAAAGCTTCCAACGTAATTACTTAAATTGACCACATTTATTAAAAGGACTTCAACTAATTTATCATCATTTGCGAAAAATATAATAGCGGTTTGAAAAGCTCTGGATAAAATTACTTTCATGCTTTTTTATTTAAGTTTTTATTACCGTAATAATGTTTTGTTCTTACGGAAGTGATGAAATGTGGATTAAATTTTCTTTAGTCTATCTTACAATTTCAAGATAAGAATTGTAGTAGTGATATAAATATAATTAGATTATTATGAAGTAGATAGTAGACCTAAAAGTAAGTCAATATGATCTAATTCACATGATTTTTGAGAAAATATTTTTTTAATTCCAGCAAAAGTAGTAAAAATTTTTAATGAAATTTTGTACATACATTTTAATAATATACACTTATTTGGTAATAAATTAATTCTTTAAATATTTCAAAAATTTAACTACCAAAATATTTTCAAGCGCTTTTAATTTTAAATTTAAACAAGTATATTTTATAAACCGGGAGATGGTGACAGATTTCAGGTGAAGATTTTCTCGTTGATGCCTTTCAGAGGGCAGAAAGGTATAAAAGTGCTGATAATAAAGAGTGAAAATTTGAGCGGTCTCCGCGTGACCTTCATATGGAAGAAAATGACCATTTTAGGCGATTTTCTCGTTGTTGCCAATTAACAGTATGAAAGTTTTCATCATGAAACGCCCTTAAAAAAATTGGCTAAGGTCAGCGAATGCCAAAATGAGGTTAGGTGCCGGAAAATTTAATGGAAATTTCAAAAGAGATTTAGACGACTTTGTCGTCAATAAAATTGAGTGCAATATTAATTTTATGAGGTAAATGGTCACTACGTAATATGGCATAAGCTTCAGGATTGCCATATTAATACCCAGATTCTGGTCAAATCATATAAATTTAAAGGCCTTTAAATTTAAATTTGTTATATGGGTTGTAATGTAATGGACAGTTTCTAAGGTTACCTTTAATGTTTCTAATTAAAGGCATTTAATTTTGACCAGAATCTGCCTATTAGTCTATATAACAAAAAGCATAACTATCGGTGATACCAAATATGTAAAAAAAAGAGGAAAAATGTTCGACAACATTAAGCAAGCCTCAAGCCTGCAAATTTTAATTTATATGCCATATTACATGCTTAAAAACGCATAACGATTGATAATGGGGAAAATATAAAAAAACATTTTCTGTGAATTTATTTTTTATGCAAATTTTACTGAAGGAAACATTACATTTTACATCAAACGATAGCAATATACAGGGTATTCATTTTAAAACGAACCACCTTAAATAAGTCTTCAGAAATAATTTCATAAAAAATTGTAAACTGGTCAAATTTTGTTTTCAGGTGGACACCATTTTCAATAAATTAAAGTTTCTTCCTAACACGAAACCCCTTTGATTCTTTTAAACGGGAATAGGGGTCGAGTATCGCATGAAAATAAAAATATGATTTGTTTTAGCGTCATTTTAAAATGACTACATTTATTTTATCATTTACCGGACACGACAAGGAAGAAAAGGAAAAAAATAATTGTAAATAAATATGGTAACTGATTTTTCTCAATAATTATAAATAATTGGCTTCTGATAAGCTGGAGCACTTGATTTGTGGTAAAAATTTGACAATTTATCCAAATATGCTTTAAAAGTACATAAATAATAGGATAATTAAGTAGGGTTGCAATGACAATTCTAAATTTATTTTAAATATATCTCACTGAAAATAAATATCGACGTGTCACAGCATTTTTAGAATAAATTATTTCTTCGAGAGAACATCTACATATAGATGACGACAATTGTCTTTCAAAAGGTCTTTCAAATATTAAATTAATTTATTTTAAATTTATCAACAGCTTGAAAACTATTCTTTTTACATAAAAATATTTGGACATAGATTTTCAAGTCTGCAGATTTTTTTGAATTAAGACTCATTAAAATTTCATTTCTTTCATGGGCGCTTCATGATGAAAACTTTCATGCTTTCTATTTGCAGCAACAAGAAAATTGCCGAAAATTATCATTTTCTCTCACAAATCACGTTATCATTTCAACCCTTTGGTCACTTCCAACACTTATGCCTAACAGTCCGCTGCTAGAGTGTATCTTAACATTGCGTTAATGGCAGCGTCGACAAAATTGTCAGAGAACAAAAATTTTTTGTGCCAATGAAAATTAAATTTTCCATATACAGGGTGTCCATGAATAACTGTGACAAATTTTTTGGGGTAATCGACGAAATGAACTAAGAATTTTTGAATTATGTATACAAGGTGTCCCGTTTCGTTATGCAGAAATTTTGTGAGTGTAAACTAGGTTTAATTCTAAGACTAATAAACACAAAAGTTGCAGGTCTATTTTCTTTTATTCAAAAGTTACAGCAGAATTTAATTTTCAAACTCCAAAACAGAAAATAAAGTTCTTAGAAAAAAAATATATTTTAGTTAACAAATACTCTACTTTAGAAAACTGGTAAGCCATTTTTAATTCACACAAAACCACAAAAATCGCATAGAGAATGATTTAAATTTTAAAATGCCGAGATTTTAATGCCACATGTTAGTAAATTAAATTCAAATTGTAAGAAAAAACATAACTTCTTTTTAAAATAAATTTTAAATCAACTATGTTTTTATTTAAATAGTCTTCAAATTTAATTTTCTGTTTTGGAATTTGTAAATTTAAAAGTGTTGTAACTTTTGAATAAAAAAAAATTGACCTACAACTTTTGTGTTTATTAGTCTTAGAATTGAACCTACTGAACTCACAAAATTTCTGAATAACGAGACAGGACACCTTGTATAATATTGTCCGGAAATGCTTCCTTAAAAAGTTATACGACTTCAAACATTTTCAAAAAAATATATTTTTTGTAAATAAAATAAATATTACAAATTATTTTTAAATTTTGGCATTAGTTTTTTTTTACTTAATAATAATTTCAGGGGCGTTTCATATGGGGGGGGGGTCATCAACTTTTTTTAATCTTATATTTTTCCGTAACAATGTAAAGCAGAGTTTTGGTTATTTTAGGCTGTATATTGTATACTCTATGTATAATAGTATTTTTTCTATTTTGAGCCTTTTTATCTATTTAAAATAGTTTTCAATTTTAGTAAATAACCATAATGTCAGGCTTGTCAAATCATCAAATAACCTGTAAATCGCTTGGCAACTGCCACTTAAAAATCAACAAACCTCAGTGCTACCAACTTCGAAAAATAAATTTTACTGCTCAGTAACGCACCGATAGCAGTGCGGTACTGGCCAGTATCGCACTGACAGCAGTGCGTTACTAGCCATAGTAACGAATCAAAATAGAAAAATGTTATTTTAATTACTTTTATGCAGTGGCGTAACTACCATTAAGCGGAGTTAAGCAATGCTTAAGGGCCCGGAGACTTAGGGGGCCCTCCCGAGACTCAATAATAATTATTTAATTTGCAAATTTATACAAAATATTCCTGACTTTCATATACAAACAAAATTAATAAAATGGATGAAATATAAAAGATCTACCCCAATATTTTTTTGCTAACCAAAAAACTAAAAAAATCAAAATATTTAGATAGAGCCTTAAAAATTAAACTCTTGTAAATTCTAAACTATTCACTTAAGAAAAATAAAAAAAAAATGGCCTGTAAACCTCTAAAAGTAAGCTATTATAATATTCAATAAAAATGGCGGTTTGCTATTTAAAAAAATATAAGTTGTTATCGCCTGATCTTCAACTTGAGGTTCAAGGTAATGGCAATATTCTCAAATGGTGCGCCACTAAGAATGGTATAACTTTCTTTTGAAACATTTTTGTCAAAAATGCTTAGTTTCCTATAATAAAGCGGTGTTGCCGAACTTTACGTATTGAAAATTTGAACCTTTGTAACTTCTAAACTATTTATTTTAGAAAAATAAAAAAATATGTACTGTAAACCTCTAAATGCAAGCTACAATAATATGTAATAAAAATGGGGGTTGCTATTTAAAACAAGATAAGTTGTTATCGTCTTACCTTCAACTTGAAGTTCAAGTTCGTGGCAATATTCTCAAATGGTGCTTCACTAAGAATGGTACAACTTTTATATTAATTTTTTTTTCAAAAATGCTTCATTTCAAAAATAAACTGGGTTGCCGAACTTTTTATTCACCCTGTATATGATAACCATGAAAATAAGAATTGATATACAATTGACTGTGATTTTTAGATAATTGTATTATTTTATGCTGATTTTATGAGTTTAGAAAAAAGTCCTGCTAGATCCTGCCCTGTTTTAATATTCTGATGGTAAATACACTTTTAGGTAAAACATATATGTATGTATTATGTATAAAAATTAGCTGCAACTAATTGCAACTTTGACACGTGTACCACGTACGTTATAAATACTGTATCATTGTAATTTTTTTTTGTTTTTTCGATGTTTCATCAATTTTGACCAATGAAATCATCCAATACTAGATTCGTAATTTACGACCCCCAAAACCCCAAATTAATAAATTTTGTTAGAATGGCATTAAAATTCGTACAGACATCCGCCATCTTCTTTTTTCGAAAACTAATCTCAGATTCGTAATCAGCGATCCCTAAAATCCCTGAGTAGGAAAATTCATAGCAGAAAGATGATATTTTCTAATTATGTCCAGCTTTTTGGGATTTTTGACCACTGTGGGGCCTTCGAATATTTTTGCTTAAGGGACTAAAATTCCTAGTTACGCCACTGCTTTTATGTAAATGTATGTATTATGTTTTTTTTTTAATATTGTATATGAATGATCAATATTGATTATTTTATTTTGTCTGACATGTCTAATACTTCTATAGTAAGTCTTGAAGGATCAATAAATATTATTATTATTATTTTTTCTTTACGTTTTCCATTATTTTAAAAGTACTAAATTATTAACTCCTAACTTTAGAACTTTTAAAATTATCAAAAAGGTAAAGAAAATATATGATCAAAAAAAAAGTTGATGACCCTCCCAAATGTAACGCCCCTTAAAATATTTTTCAAACTTTTATTGGCCGTAAATGTGTATCCTTGAGTGAAAAAACTGTCGCCAAAATTTTATAATATGTATTTATTTTATTTACAAAAAATATTTAATTTTGAAAAATTTTGAAGTGGTATAACTTTCTAAGGAAGCATTTCAGGACATTACTTTGTAAGTCAAAAATGCTTATGCCCGTTTTCACCAACGATTCCTAAAACGTAGGCATTGCTTATATGCTAGGTATTGCCTAGTTGCTAGGTATTTTTAATCATTTAATAAAAAATACCTAGCAACTAGGCAATACCTAGCATATAAGGAATCCCTACGTTTTAGGAATCGTTGGTGAAAACGGGAATTAGTTTCATTTCCTCCATCACCCGAAAAATTTTGTCACAGTTATTCAGGGACATATATGTATGTATATGTATACATATGTTTATGTATATGTATACATATGTTTATGTATATGTATATGTACACAGAGTACAGGGTGTCCCAGCGCTGCGAGGAAGTAACATTAAAATGAAAAAAGATCCCTCAGGATACATATAACACAAAATACAATGGTAGTATATACAATATAGTATATTTGGTTACCTAAAATTCATTTCTAGTCCGCCCTTTTATTTTTTATTCCTTTGTCAGTGCAAAGTAGTAATTTCTACTCCTAGGCAGTACAAAGTGACCATAGAATCGAAGAACATAAAAAGTGACATTTTTAAAACCTGTCAAATGTGACAGAAGTCTGTACTTTAATGACGTTTGAAGAAAAAATACTTTTAAGCGCACATTTTGAAAATATTTTAATAATATCCTTTCCAAGATGGCGGACCAAAGTTATGTTATATATTATGACAATTTTGGATTCCTTATCAAAGAATATTTATACTTAGTATACACTTATATGGATCTTCACTCGTTTTGCTGATATTTGGCATTAAGGCCAAAAAAGTTTCATTTTTTAAAAATCGCTGCTCTAAAACAGATGAATATTGTTGGTTGAAATTTTCTCAAAAAAATTTCAACATCGTCTAGTCTACAACTATCATGTCAAATTTGAGTTTGTGATAACTTTTTATCAGGATGCCTTATGAAATGGCCCAAGTAACTTTCCCTGTGCCAACATTCACTTGGACGTTTTTAGGCAAGTCAGCTGCTCAGCAAACTGCCAGGTAAGACTGTTTACTTGGCCCAAGTTATAATTTTAAGGTAACTTGCCTTCCCCCATCCCCCATCCCACACCATCCCAACCAAGTAACCAGCCTCTTTACTTGCCACGTGTGAACGCTCACTTGCCCGGATGGCATCCAGTTTCAGTGCGATATCAACATTTTAATCAAAATAAATTAACCACTTTCAACTGCAATCGCAATTCATCGACAAACCTTTTCTTCAACAAGGACGATTCATCGACACTACTTTTCATGGAGAAGGACTTTTCATCGACATTACCTTTTCATCGACAATGGTTTCTTCGACACTACCTTTATATCGACAAACCTTTTCTTCGACAAGGACGTTTCATCGACAAGGCTAATACATCGACTCAGACTTTTCATCGACATTACCTCCATCGACAATCGATAATCATTTCATCGACACTACTTTTTCGTCGACAAACCTTTTCTTCGACACCGACGATTCATGGATATTATCTTTTGATCGAAACTATTTCATCGCCACTACCTCTTCATCGACAAACCTGTTCTTATACAAGGACGTTTCATCGACCGTACTTTTTCATCGACAAAGACGTTTCATCGACGTTACTTTTTCAGCACAACTGATGTTAACGTAGAAGTGGTTGCCTATTTATAAATTGATTTGCATCGTCAATAGACCAAGGTAGCTGATAGGTTTAATGGTTTAATTACGTTTTTTATGCCTCAAATTATCTTCTGACGAAGTTTACGTCCATTTACAAAAAGTTCAAAAGACCTATTGGCGATTCAAATTAATTTAAAAATAGGCAACCACTTTTACGGTAACGTCAGTAGTAGCTAAGCGCTTGATTGACTGGTACTACTACCTACTACCAAGGCAGCTGACGTTTATTTACACCTCAAATTAAATACTAAGCAAATTTCATCCATTTACAAATAGTACAAACGATTTTTTTATTGACATATTCACAGCCAGAGAGAAGAATACTATGTATAAGAGAGGTTGATTCAATGTAAAAAATTAAAAACAAAACGAATACCCAATAAGTCTGCCGTTTTACGATTTAAAGGAACTAAAACGAGTGAGAGGGTCATAAAAAGAGATAGACTACGTAAGCGGGAAATTCAAAATAAATGTACTGGATTTTTTTTTAGGTAATATTTTATCTTTAAAACCAAAAAAAAGGTGAAATGTAACTGAAAAAAAAACGTTTACTTTAACATATCATGAAGTATTTCCTAATACTTTGGGGGTAAACCCTGTTAAACCCGAAAAAGCTTCCTAATGACTGTCTTGTGTGTTGGTTCGATAATGTTAGATATTGTTGCACCACAAATTGACCAATTTTCAGATCCAAAATAAAAGCTGGAACATATTGCATTATGAGAGGATCTAAAAAAATAATCATAATTCAAATAAAGTCTACAAAAGACCTTGGCTAGAGACTGTGTCAAATGACAATAGACAACACTAGATAAAATTTAAACGTATCTTGGCAACCAACCGTATTAGTTCCACAAAAACGGCAGACTTATTAGGGGGCACTTTGTTTTAAATTTTCATATACGATTCAACCCCCCTTGTTCACAGCAACTCCCTTGCTGCTCAACACACCACTTTCAGCTTAACTGACTGAAATGGGGTATTCAATGGATCATAGACAACATATTAAGGCACAGTTTGTCCATTTACAAATAGTACAAATGTATGTGACTATAATGTCTTTATAATTGCAAAGTAAACTTTCTGCATCGCGCTTTATGCTTTATAAGCAATTCACACCAGGATGCTCAAGAATTTCTTAGATATTTAGGGATGCAGATCCATCTCCTATGGGGGATACTACTTTTTCGGTGCCTCGGCAGTTTTAGGAAATATTAAACTGTGATGAGAAAGTAACTTGTTCAAAGTTTAAAGCTAAAGAAAAACAAGAAAATGTATAACGTCATTTACGATCCACAGGGTGTCCCGAAAAGGTATTACTTTTGGATAAGGATAAGTTTGGTTAAATCTTCTTAGTTTCGTCTCAGGAGTATGTGGTATCATTTTCTATTTCCTCAGGAGAGATTAGATATGACAAATTGGTCTGCCGAACCAGAAACTTAATGTAGATATGTCGAGGTGCACTTGTATTCTCACCTCTATCATCGACTCTCGCTGAATCTCGTCATTATGAACACCGCCTTAAGTCGCGCACATAGTCAACAGTAGAGGTAGAGTCTATAATAGGTATTGCATCTAAATGCATTGGTTTCTTTAGATGCAGGTGCACTTCGATGTTCGCACCTAGATTCTCGAAAAATCTCTAGTAGCATGTAGTATTTATACGTCATGTGGTTTTATAAGTTTTGTGTTTAATTTATCATATTTACTTTTTAGTACTTGTTTTACATTTTTTTAGAAAACAAATAGGTGATAGTTTTTTATTTTTAATATTATTTATTTGTATAATGACGTCGTTTAGTCAACCCACAATGTAATAAGAGTTGTTGCCTACTATTTCATAAATTTAAAACGATTTTAATAATTTATACATATATTTTTTAAAGAATTGATTTTATAGTTTTTCAAGGATTTGGAAGTAGTGAACTGAAAATGTAATTTATTGATTGCAAAAATATGTTTATATTTACTCACCTAGACCTTATTATTTTTATATGAATTTCTTGGCAATTTATCCCTTCATTGCACCTAAACAGTTATCCTTCTTACTTCCTACCTTGGATACGTTAATTAATTTTTTGATGATTCTTTTTTATTATTATAAGAATAATTATATAAAAAGTTAAAAAAATAGATAATATTTTCCAAGCTTCAACAAAATAATTCATAAATCCTATTTTATACCTTGCAACCTAAGTTACACGTATATCTGGCAGTCTATACATATTTTTTATAAGAATAGAATAATCGGTTAACAAAAAATGAAATAAAAATATTCATTTGGTAGAAATTAAAATAACATTCCAACGGTAATATATACATAAATATGATAACTCAATCATTAAAATTAATTTATTTGAATAAAACTAAACTTAGATACCTATATAATTTAATATTATTTCCACGTGTATGAAAATTTAACCAAAAACCAATTATTAGTGTTTATTTTTGTGTTTGTCCTATAATAATTGAAGGTGTTTTTTAATCACAAAATGCACCAATCTTTAAGGTGAGTACCTTATTGCTTTAAGTATATTTAGATTTTTTACCAATCAAATATTATTAGTATGAATATAAATAGCACTAAAAGATTAGCGGATTTTTTGGGCTAAAAATTAACAACAATGACTTTCCTTACTTGCAAGGCCGTTATTGTTTTCATATAGGTATTTGGCTAATGGTAAAACTTATCAGAATGAACTAATATACTCCTAACATTATAATTATATACCTACTTAATTTCTGTAAAAAATATGTCTTATAAAAAGTTTGATTAGGTTTTACATTATTTTAAAAAATAATTTTTATCTCTGCAACAGTGGACGCTAAAATGCAAATTTTGACAAGTTTGGCAAAACTACTATCAAATAAATAGTCTTTATTTTTAACTTACGTTTAAATTGAAAAAAACGTAATAATTTTAAAATATCGCTTTTAAATTCTGTTAATAAATCCGATTTTAAGTTTTAATTTTAACGTTTAATTTGAGCAGGTGAAAAGTTCAATGTTGTGTGCAAAAAAGTCTTGAGATTTATTTGACAAAAATATACAGGGTGTCTCACTTTTTTTTCCAGCAAAAATTTTTTTTAGATAATAAATACCATTCTGAACAAAAAATTTCCTATGAACTATTATGTTTTTTCGACTCCTTAAAAAGTTACAGCAATTTTAAAATTGATAAATTTTCATGATTTTTGTGGAACACCCTGTATAATATTCTTTCTTATTATATAGTTTTTATTTAAATCAATTATTATTTGGATTTTTTCTTTGCCAAATTGAATTTTTTGAATATTATTCACTCGCAAAAATTTAGTATCTTATTGGCTTAAAAATATACAAAATCCAAAGCATACTTCATTTAAATAAAGAAATTTAAAATAAAATGAAATTTATACAAGGTGTCCCACAAAAATCATTAAATTTTTGAAATTTTAAAATTGCTGTAAGTCGAAAAAACATAATAGTTCATAGGAAAATTTTTGTTCAGAATCACATTTACTATCTAAAAAAAAATTTTGTTGGAAAAAAAATGAGACACCCTGTATACTTATAAATTAATATACAATGAAGTCTTTATAAATATGTATGTACTTAATTGTATAATTTTTATTGTATTATTGTTGATCATTCAAAGTAAATATATGATGTAGGCAACCAAAATTACATCATTTGTTATAAAACCCTCACATCGTTGCCTAATTGTGGAAAAATCAATTAAATTCAAATGAGTTTTTTGGCCAAGAACAGCCATTATCAAGCTTAATATTTCCACACAAGTGTATATTTGAGTGGTATTTATAATAGTAGTAGTTTCGACGTTGGAGGAAGTCTACCCAAAACCCGATAAGGCCCTTTATAAAAAATATCTCTTATCGATTAATTCGATTAATTTTAATTTAGTTATCTAGTATTATTTTTCTTCAAACGACATTACAACCTTCTACGACGCAAGCTTTAAGAAGTAATTTTTGTGATGTGAGTCGAGCACAATCAGGTATCCTTATTTGTACATACTTCCAAGGAGTAGAAAGGCAGAGTAGAAATTGCATATTTGACAATCCAGTAAATATACAGGATGATGATAAAGTCTGGAACAAAATTCGTTACTGTCATATTTATTCTTTTTTTGACAAAATCGGTCGGACAGGTCAATTTTAGTTTTTAAAATGCCATCTCTTGGTATAGAAAAATGTTAATTACGTCACTGGTGATTTAGTAACTTTTCTTAAAAAAAATAAATACGGCAGTTATGAATTTTGTTTCAAACTTTATCATCACCCAGTATATTAACAACATGATATATGACGTATATAAACTAAATGTCAAATTTTAAAATTATTTCTACATCATTATTTTATAATATTATTTTTATTATAAATAGTATGTTTTGTTGGGAGTCAAAGAACTTTTTGTGGCTCGCATGTACTTCTTTTACTCTTTATAAAACAATATACTATTAATTAATTTAAAAAGGATATTTTGGATTATATTCATTTTTAGCGTTTAAATGTTTATCATTAAAATAGAAACATTTTATTGTTGGAGTTATAATTTTGTTTTTCTTATCCCTTACTCATAAATGTTGTCAATTTATCACTGTTAATTTATCTATGCTGCTAATCATACAAAACGGTGACACGTGTTTGACAAGAAGTTATAACAAGTTTTTGTTCTTTTTGGATTATTTTTTATAAGTTACTAAAGTTTCAAAAGATACAACCATAATTAAAAAAATAAACACTGCAGGTTGTCTGATTTTTCGAGATTATACTTACGGCGGATCTCGGAAAGTTTCGTATTTTTTTGTTAATTTTATTAATCTACAAAGAAATTTCATCTGCAATTTTTAAAATATAGAAAAAACCAAAATAGTACAAAGAAAACAAATCAATACATTATTTTTAAGAATCAGAGTTTTGAATTTTAAATTTGTACCATTTGCACAATATAGCGAAAGTTGACTGTCGATTATTTTTTTCCATGAGAGATTGAACAAAAGTTATAATATTTTTGGATACATCGTTAAAATATGTCTCAATAACTTATTAATTTGTTAAAAATGGCAAGATAGATCAGCTTTCGAATAAAAACAAAATCAAAAACAGCAATTTTTCTGGAATGTTCTAAAGACTGGAAATGGTGTATGTATAGCCTCGAAAAACAAGCACCCCGTATAGGGTACTATACTGGGTGTTTCATTGAATGTCGTTTATTTCATAACCAAAATTTTTTTCAAAAAATTAACCGAACACGCCGATTTTTGTTTTGAGGGGGACGCATTATAAGACCGATTAAAGCACTCTCACGTCACTCCCTCAAACGGGGGGCGTTAACCCCCTAATTTCTTAAATGGCAACAGAGGTTGAGTAATATATCATTTGAAAGCTGCTTTTAATTAGAATTCAACGGTATAAATTAAATTAAAATTGATCGATTCGTTTTAAAGAAAAAAATTAAAAACTCATTGCAATAAATAAATTAAAAAAATGTTAAATTAACCCAAAAAATCTTTTTTCAATTAGCAAATTATTAAATACTGAATAAAAAATTGAAGGTAAGATGTCCCGTTTGGTTCTAATTTAATTTAAAATTTAAACGCAAAAGAACAATAAATTCTCTTTGTTATGTTATCCACATGATTTGACAGGTGTTTAAATCTATATAAAATGTGATTAAAAATTGAAATAATTTAATTTAGTGTATTTCAAAATTTCGAATTAAATAAATTACACTAACTTTATTACCTCCTAACCATTCAAAATGGTTTATTCTAAGGATGATCGAATTGAGATTATTATGCTATACGTATACGGCGAAGAAAGAAGATGTGCCCTTCGAGCAGCTACTCGTTTTAATAATCTCCATTCAGATAAAAATGTATCAGCAAGATATGTTTTAGATTTGTTCAATAAATTTCGTGAAACGGGTTCAGTAGGAAATAAAAAAAGAACTTGCGGCCCCCCAAATGAAGTAGAAACGTTGACTGTAGTAGGCGAAACTTCTCTAAATCCGCAAACTTCCATAAGAAACTTATCTACATTTAACAGGACTTCAAAGTACCAAGGTTTGGAGAATTTAAAAAAATTTAAAATATCGCCCGTATAAATTTTCTTGTCATCAAGAATTAAGTGAAGATGATTTTGATCGCCGAACAGAGTTTAGTGAAGTTATTTCTAATAGACTATCAAATACTCCAAACCAATTACAAAACATCTGCTTTAGTGATGAAGCAACATTTAATTTGAGGGGTGAAGTTAATAAACATAACTGTCGTTATTGGAGCACACAAAATCCACATTGGATGCGAGAAGAGCACTGTCAGTATCCAGAAAAATTAAATGTTCTGTTTGGCATTTATGGGGACCATATTATAGGTCCAATATTTATTGATGGCAACTTAACAGGCGAAAAATATTTAGATATGCTGCAAAATATTATCGAACATACAATAACACATGTCTTAGAAAATGATGATATGCTGGACGAAAATTTGATAATTTTTCAACAGGATGGTGCGCCACATTATACGTTACCAGTTCGTCAATATTTAGACAGAACCTTTCCTAGTTGGATTGGCCGTATAGGTACTATTGAATGGCCAGCACGCTCACCTTACCTCACACCGCTGGATTTTTTCGATTGGGGCAATTTAAAAAATAAGATCTTTCAGAACCAACCTGATACTTTAGCAGACCTTCGTCAAAGGATCATAAACGAATGTGGAAATATTACATCAGTAATGCTACAAAATTTTCGCGCAGAGTTTGAAGACCGTCTCCATTTCTGCTTAGAAAATTCTGGAAAACATTTCGAACATTTACTTTAATTGCCTATTTAAAAATGATAATATTTTATAACTAAAAAATAATTTTATTGCAAACTTTAAACTTGAGTACTACAATAGGTTTTTATTTTTTCTCTTTAAAACTAATCGATCAATTTTAATTTAATTTACACCGTTGAATTCTAATTAAAAGCAGCTTTCAAATGATATATTACTCATCCCCTGTTGCCATTTATGAAATTAGGGGGTTAACGCCCCCCGCTTAAGTGAGTAACGTGAGACTGGTTAAATCGGTCCTATAATGCGTCCCCCTTAATACAAAAATCGGCGTGTTTGGTTAATTTTTTGAAAAAAATTTTGGTTATGAAATAAACGACATTTGAAGTTTTCAATGAAATACCCTGTATGTCGAAATCTTGAACAAGATGAAATGGAGCTTACTTTTAGCAGTTGTCAATTTTGGCGAAAAAAATGTATTCTTAATTTTTATCTGAAAATTAAACTAGTCGAAAAATATATCTAGAAGTTAGGGACACATATAAACACCCTGTATACTAAATATTGAACTATATAATTTTCTTTAGTTATAGTTCTTCTTTCCAACAATCCCCCTATACTAATTTTAAAGAGTCTTTGGCACAAATTGTAGCAGTAAGTGTAAAAAATTTAGTGCTGATTGGATTTGGTATGACATTAGGATTTCCCACAATTCTAGTAGCTGGTTTACATACGGAATCTGAAAGTGGACAAATAAGTACCGAAGAATTATCATGGCTTGGTAAGATATCCACAAATATTTTTCAAGGAAAAGTATAATAATCATAAAAGTAAAGTTACTTACCGTATTTGTGAACAAATGATAAAAATAATATGTATAAAGTGTTTCGAGGAAATTAATGAATATTCTAGTATGTTAATATGTTTTTTATTAAAAATAACCTATTTCTTGGGAAATTTTTAATTGAAGGTTTTTTATTATAATGTAGTTTTTTTTTAATTTCCAATTTTATTATGGAAGATAATTTAAAAATTTCTTAGAAATCTATTAATACAACCATGGGGTTAAAAAAATAAATCTCATTAATTTACTTGTTTTGGAATTACTTTTATATTTAAAAAATTTACATACCTACTTATTTTTCAGGCTCAATAAATTTAATTTTTGTTCCAATTGGATGTTTACTATCAGGGTGGTTATCTCAAAGTCTTGGAAGAAAAAGAACTATTCACTTAGCCACCTTACCATTAGCAATATCTTGGTTAATAATACGATTTTCCCAAGAATTATGGCAGATCTATGTTGGTTTGGGATTAAGTGGGTTGCTATTAGGTTGCATTGAAGCACCAGTAAGTATACAATTACATATCACGTATCTTACCCTGAAAATATTTTTTCCTTATTTTCGCCTTTTTGGATAATTTACTAAAATTATTATTTGTTATTGTTTAACAATAAAGGAACCCTATTTGTCAGTTAGTCTATAGTCCAGGCATTAGGGGAAATTCAGAGGAAAGTTTTGGGAGAGCTTCGATAATTAGTACACCTTTATGTTTTTAGCGAAAAAAGTGTAAAAAACCGTACCTTTAACGGTTTTTTAAAATAACTCCAAAACTATAAATATTAGGAAAAAGTTTATACTACAGGGTGAGCTAAAATGATTGTGGTTTGATATGTAGGCAACCAAATACGCAGGTTGGTACAACTGAAATCTTAAAAAGAAAATCTCCTAGTAATCCAATGGCGTAGCAAATTTTTTTTCCAAAATCTTTAATTTCACAGCAAATGTCAAATATTGAAAATGTTTATGAAATAGAAGGCACAATAACGAAATTCAAAAATCTGAAGTTTTGACACAACGGTAAAAATTACACCTACGCCTTTGCTTTTGTAAAGTCTAGTTACTTTGTTTTGATTTTGACATGATTTTGTGTTACTATGAACTTGAAGCAAACAAATTCCCCAGATTTTTAGGCGGGAAATTTGAATTGACCACAATCATTTTAGCTCACCCTGTATGAAACTAAAGAGAATAAAATTTCCCACATTTCATGTATTAGAGTTTTTTCTCCGACTAATGGATCAACCGTGAGGTTGACGCGAAAATATTTGTTAAGAGCGAAAACTTTCAAAAAAAAAGAAATTACGCTACTGTAATCCGATGTAACATGAAATTATATGATAGTCTAAGCGACGGCGACACTAAGTCTAGTGTGATAAAACTTTTCAAGGTCGCATATATAATTCGTTACGCCATTGAGAGGGGAACACAAAATGGCACTGCTGCCACGTGTAGACCGAACGCTACTATAAAAAAAAATTCAAAATTTTTATTATTTTTTTTTGTATCTAGTATCATAAAACTTCAGGATTTTGATTTCTTCTCGCGACAGACGAGGGTTAGGGGTATAAAAAAATGCGGTGCTCTCAGTCAGTGGCAGCAGGAAAATAAGAGATCCCACAAATTCGATTTTCACAAATTGGCAACCACTTTTACTGACGTCTCGTAAAAGTGGTTGCTTATTTTTGAAAATTATACCCACTTTAGGGGTTGCTGCCTCGGTTCCTGTCAGGTTTGGGGGTATTTTTTATAGCCCTAACCCTCCCCTGTCGAGAGGAATAATCAGAATCCTGAAGTTTGATGATACTAGATATTAAAAAAAATTAAAATTTTGAAAAAAAAAATTTTATAGTGGCGTTCGGTCTACACGTGGCAGCAGTGCCATTTTGTGTTCCCCCCTCAATGACGTAAAGGGGGTCTTCTTAAATGGAAAACTTTTGAACAGTGAATGTTCAAGAAAGGTGATTTGATCGCGACCACGAAAAGTGCTTTAAAGATCTTTATGGGTTGCCAAAGGTCCTAGAACCGAAGATGCATTTGTCGAGGAAGTCAACAGAGCAATTTACGATTACCTTGAAAATAGCGATGAGGAGTACCAGTTCTCCATAGAAGAGCTGATGAAGCCAGTTGCGATTTCCCGAAATTAATCAAAATTCGTGCATTTTTTTGCAACTTCTACCAATTCAAGGCGGCCACAAAAAACTGTGTTAGCCGAGTTGTAGTAGGTAATGAACGCTATGCCACCCCAATATCAGTTGCTTTACGAGGATGCCAAAAAAATCTTACCAAAAATTGAAGGTAAGAATCAGCTTTAGAAGAAACATCAACTGGACCAACTTTCCAGTGATTGCTAGCCCTCGGCACAAATCTAGCGCCGTTTTTTTTGCAAAATCATTCGGTTTCCAACGCAGCATTATTATATTTTGGATTTTGTGTTATCAATGTAATGAATTTCGAGCGATTTTCTCAAAAAACACACAATGCAAAATATAATAATTCTGCGTTGGAAACTAAATTATTTTGCTAAAAAAACGGTGTTAGATTGGAATTATTTTTAAAAATACGAAAAAAAGCTCAGATTTTTACACGTTTTTTGCGAGAAAAATATATTTTTGTTGGCAAATCTCATATTCGTGTTTAGCAACCCAAAAAACATAAAGGTACCAAATATCAGAACTCCACCGAAACTTTTCACTGATGCCATTTTTTGAATCTTAGATGTCTGGACTACTATTTTTTTAAGTTTAAGCATGGCTCGAGTTTGAGAATTTAAAAAATATGACTGGTTAGATAAGTCTTCTAAAAATTGTAATATTTTGTAGTTTTATTGCTAAAAATTTATTTAGCATACCTGAATTTAATTGATGTATTTTTCTTTGTATAATATGTATATTTTTGTACAAGTGCAAATTGTTGAACTCACCAAGGTACAATTATTGTTTCATACTTTTATTGTTCAAGGTAATCAATTTTGTGGCTGAAATAACAACACCAAAAATGCGCGGGGTCCTATCATCAACAAGCACCTTATCAACAATTCTTGGAGTTTTACTAATTTTTACCCTTGGTATATTTTTTAACTGGCGTAACGTTGCTTTATTGGCCATAATTATACCAATAGTAGCATTCAATTTACTGATAATAATCCCAGAATCGCCCTATTGGTTAATATCAAACAAATACTATGGAGAAGCCCGTATGAGTCTTGCCTGGCTACGAGGATGGGTTTGCGCTCCAGTGATTGAAACGGAGTATCGCCAAATTTACCAAAGGATCCACACAGTTTTGGAGCAACCGAATAAACCAACTGGGCGTAAAGCTTACTTCACACGTGGTTTTATGAAACCGTTTGGTTTAATTGTATTTATATTTTTCCTGCGGCACTTTACAGGGATGACAAATATACAAACTTATTCAGTTGAAATATTTGAAGAAATTAATGTGCCTTTTAATAAATTTTATGTGACTGTAATTTTGGGATTGGCCGAGTTATTGGGCTGCATTACTTGCGTTGCGTTGGTGCGACTTGCCGGAAGACGAAAATTAACCTTTATTACTTTATTAGGCAGCATTGCTTCCTTACTTAGCGTAGCTTTAATAACTTACTTAAGTGTATTGAAAAATTACGACTTTAATTTTGGATATAATTGGCTGGCGTGTGGTTTTATAATAACTTTCGCGTATTTTTCTCATACTAGCTTAAGGACTTTACCATGGATTTTAGCCGGGGAGGTTTTTAATAACGAAACACGAGCTTTTGGAACTGGAATTTCAGCCGGTACGGGTTATATTTTTGGATTTTTGGCTAATAAATTATTTTTTGTGTTTGTTAATGACCTCACTCTTTCTGGTATGTTCTTGTTTTATGGGGTGTTAAGTGTTTTTGGTTTACTTATACTCTATTTTGTTTTACCAGAAACTGAAGGTAAAACTTTTGATGAGATTGAAGAATTCTTTGTTCCTAAAAAAAATAACAATGTAGAAAATTTGTATTTGAGTATTAGGAAAGATTTTAATGATGGCAGTAATACCTATAAGAAATTTATGGATTTGGATACTCCTATTTAATATATTTATATTATTTATAATAATAAAGCATAAATCAATTTGGCAAGTATGTTAATTTTTTTATTATTATCAGAAATATTGCACTAATTATAATTAATTTAATTACATGCAAATATTTTTAATGTTATTTTTCGTCTATGAATATTTTATAACTTATTTATATTTTTAAATAAAACTCTCTGCTGTATGTTTATTATACCAATTAAAGATGGGTTGTAAGCATTAACAATAATGACGTGTATATTTATTGTTTATAACTTCACGTTTACATATTTCTTGAGAACATGTGTAATTAGTTAAGGCAAGATAAGGATAATTGTAAAAAAGTGGCAATGGAATTGTTAATGGTTTTAATTTTATTACTAATATTTCCTTTTAAAGTACAATTAGATATACTTATAAAAATTTAATCGTGTTATTAATTTATTGGTAATTTAATACTCCTATAAAAATATATATGTATTACGAACATATTTACATATTATGTTATTTGAAACTAATAAAGCTTTTAAAATACTCGGTAAATCAATAGATGTTTATTTATATCAATCCGGTTCAAAATTAAGACTTTTGAGCTGGAACATTTTTTAAATTCCTTTTTCCTAAAGAGTCTTGTTCCCATTAATTGTAATATAGAAAACAAGATTTTGTGCATTTTTGTGCACCTAAAAACTAAATTATAAAACAGGTGTGGTAGAAAAATTGTCACCACCAAAAATTTTGTTTAACCAAATTTAAATCGTTATTTACCTTTTATCCACCTAATATCAGTTTTTTAATGTGTACCAATTATTATGGTATTACTACACTAAATTTTCTTTGTGTAATTAAAATGTTTGTACAAATATAATATATTTTTAATTGCCCATTGCAGTTCCTGATGCTATTAAGATTTGGAAAATTACAGTTTTAATGATAAGTTGAATGCAATATTTTTGAAATAATGCACTTATAATTAATAACTTATAATCTTTTGGGATCCTACCGACTGCGCCAATTATTTACATTCAAGCACCAACTTGTTTATTAAAAACTTATTTAAGTTTGAATTTTACAATTTGAGATGAACAATTAGACTAACTCATAATTCATTAAAACAAAGGTTAAATATATTCTTAAAACAATAAGCAACTATATTCTAAAAAGCTTGATTCAGCAAGTAGATGCATAAACTCCCCTCTACAGGGTGGAATCTATGGGTGAAACGGTAGGTAACTTGTTTATAACCTAAAACTTATTGCCCTCAATCTAAATACCAATTATGTCAATTAAACGAAATCTGAAAAAGATTGAACTTATGTAGGAAGTTTTTAACAATTATATTATTCATCATTTTATTGGATATCTTTTAGGGCCATTCGTGCCATTGTTCCTTAATTTTTAAGTGACACTTAAAATTACTAAATCACAGTTTTTTCTTTGCACAATTTTTAGTGAACATTTATAAAGTACTTCTTAGCCTAAAAACGCTTTGAAATTTCATAGATGTCTTAGAAACATCAAAAAATTAATTTCATCAATAGTTTTTAATATTTGTCAGAAATCAGAATGGTTGCCAACAACATTACTTTTCACAGATTGTAGCTACAATAGTTAGGTTTGGAATATTAATATAGGATAACAATACCAGAAAGCAGTAAATTTTATAATTAAGTTTATATAATAAACCGAATCACTCTAGCTTTAAGATAAAATTATATTCTTACAAAATTGAACAATTACCAAGTTTTTGAAAAAAGTATATTTAAAAATACTGAATGAAAGAAGGCGATAGTATAATCATTTTGTGTTTTTACTATAAGGACCTAACAAACGAAGGTGTAATGAAGCCCATGGTATAACCATTGTATATATTATAGTAAAGACAATGGTATAACATAAAAATAATTATCGAAAAACTTTTCAAAATATCCAAGAACAGATTTTGCTTAGTGTTTGAAGAAGGGCTTGAATTAAACTAAATATTAGTTTTCCGTTCATTTTATATTTGGAATAGGTGTAGGAATAACAGATTACGAACTTAATATTGAAATTTCTTTATTCAACATTTAAAATGCCGACGTTTCGACCATACATTGCGGTCTTACTCATGGCTCAATGTTTAATCACAGAAATTTCTTCGTTTGGATAGTTAACTTCCGAATACCGAGACCTTGTGGTACTCGATTTTGTCTGATTATTAAAAATGTATACCATCTAACACAAGAATAATCTCTTTTTTGTAATAAAACGGAGGTAATAAACATCTGAGGTGTATCAATTTTACTTTTAAATTGATAAAGATTCGCACTTTGATCTGGTTATAAAATTTCACATGGAACAACCGAACTAACAACTGATGTTACTAAGGAAACCCTTATTTTTTTAAATTTCATTTTTTCTATACTTTTGATAATAGCATAATAATAGCTAAACAGAAATAATGAACTTGAAATGGTAAATATGGTGTATGCTCTTGGTAAAGCTGAATGTAACCGATTAGCGTTAGATCAGATAGAACAAACAAGCGTGGTGGAGGTGCTTTAATTGCCGTCAATAAAAAATTTAAGTGTGAAAGTATTGCATTAAAAGTTGACCTAAATGAAATTGATGTGGTATGTGCGAGAATTATATTTGAGAACAAATGTATATATTTGGTGTGTATATATGTTTCACCATCACTAAATAAATTGCAATATGATATAATTTTTGATTATTTTGAATTTACTTTCTATGCGAAAGAGTATGTAATTATTAGTGGTGATTTTAATATTCCGAATTATTACAATCATTTTCAAACTGGGTTAGTGGATGAAAAATCTGAGAGACTGCAAGAACTACTTAATTTTTGTAATCTTAAGCAAGTGAATAACATACGCAATACTAATAATCGCTTATTGGATCTAATAATACCCTCACAAAATGTAACTTGCCAAATTTCTGGTGAAGAAAATCCTCTTGTTAAGGAGGATATGCACCATCCTGCGTTAATTGGATATTTTGCTCTGGATAATGTTACATTATCAAACTTTTTAAGTAATGATGTACCAAAGTTTAACTTTAAGAAGGCTAATCTACTGGGATTGTATGCAGACATGTTAAATACTGATTGGGGTGAAATTATTGATTCGGTATCAGTGGAAGAAGCCTGTGAAACGTTGTATAAGATATTATTTGGGCTCTTTGATCAATATGTTCCTAAAACTATGGTGAAAAATACTAATTATAAATACCCATGTTGGTTTAGTAAAGAAGTTATTAAGGAAATTAAATTAAAAAATAGATATCGTAAACTTTACCTAAAACATGGTAGCCCACATCATAAACATCTTTTTGATAATTTAAGAAAAACTATTAAAGTCAAGATTAAAGAAGCTCACAAAACCTATATATTGGATACTGAAATGCAAATTTCCTCGGATCCAACTAAGTTCTGGTCATATGTTGATTCGTTGAAGAAATCAACAAGATTACCTGGAGTGATGAACTACAAGGATTGTTCTTTATCATCGCCTGCGGAAATTGTTAATGGATTTGCGAAACACTTTGAAAGTGTATATGTTTCCACCTCTTCCAAATACTCCTCTACACCATTACGTACAAAGAAACTTGGAGACTTTCAAATGTCTGAAAAAGAAGTTGCTCGTCATCTTAATAAACTTAAACCTGTGTTGACTTCTGGGGTTGATGCGGTGCCAGCTTTTGTACTAAAAGATTGCTCAAATATCCTTGCAAAACCTTTGTGTCATTTATTTAATTTAATTCTTGGAACTGGATGCTTTCCTAAAAAGTGGAAACAGGTTAAAGTAACGCCCGTTTTCAAATCGGGTGAAAAGAAGAATGTCGAGAATTATCGCCCTATATCAATTCTTTCAAATTTTTCCAAGGTGTTTGAATCAATTATAGCTGAGAATGTGTACACTAAAATTCGGTGCAAAATCAGTTCAAGTCAGCATGGTTTTATGAATCAGCGCTCAACGGCTACCAATTTAATGTTCTTCACACAGGTCATTTCTAAAAATTTGGATAATCAACTGCAAACAGATGTTGCTTACACCGACTTTGCTAAAGCGTTCGACCGCCTTCAACATCATGTACTCCTGAGGAAGCTACTTACATATGATATTCCAGATAATATTATTGGTGCAATTGAATCTTATCTCGTGGATCGACAGCAAATGGTACAATATAATGGTTTCCAGTCAAGACAATATTATGCGACCAGTGGTGTACCCCAAGGTTCTAACCTTGGCCCGTTGTTATTTTTGTTGTTTATAGACGATATTTGTAACTCTGTTAGTTCCAGTATTTATCTTTATGCAGATGATATAAAAATTTGTAAGTCAATTAGGGATGAACATGATTGTATGCAACTTCAAATGGATCTGGAAAAAATTCAGGAATGGTGTACTGAAAATGAATTGTATTTAAATTTAAGCAAATGTTTTATTCTTTCGTATTCTCGTGCAAGGTATATAATTGATTATGATTATAAGTTAGACAACGATAGTTTGAAAAGATCATTGACTATAAAAGATCTTGGAATAATATACGACACAAAACTTACATTCAAGGATCATATATTAAAAATGTGCTCTGAATGCAATAGAACACTAGGTTTTATTATTAGGAATAGCAAAGCATTATCTCAGGAAACAATCATTCTTCTGTATAGAAGTTATATATTAAGTAAGATCAACTACAACTGTATATTGTGGACACCTTATTATAGAAAATACGTTGATATGCTTGAGCGAATTCAGAAAAGGTTTTTAAAATATTTATACTTTCGTAAATATAATGTATATCCTGAGCGCGGGTCTATATCATATGAAAATCTTTTATTGTCAATCAATTTTTTGATTAACGGTCATATTTTTAAACTTTTTTGCCTGACGATGAATTAGTCTTAATTCGAAAGTGCGCTAGCTTGTTTATTTATAAAAACGTTATTTGTATACAGATACACCTTTATTTATTTATAATAAATTTATTAATACAAATAACTATATAATGGATTATTCAATAATTGAATCTTTTATTAGAATTTAATTTTCTATCTGTTGAAAAAAATCACAAAATTATTTCAATTTGCTATTTGCATAAATTATTAAATAACTTCGTAGATGATGCAAAAACATTAACCTGTATAAAATTGTTGGTACCTCAACATGAAGTGCGCAAGCATAATTCTTTTGTATGCTCGACAACGAATACTCTGCATCACCATAATTCCCTTATAAATAGATTATGTAATAATTATAACACCATTAAAGATGTCAGTATTGATACATATATATGAATCGAACTACAGTAATTTCAAAAAACAAATACTTAATTATTTTTTATAAAATCAAACGCTAATGATTTGTTTATATGTGTTTTGTTGGAGTTGCGTACTTAGTTGTCACCTTATAATTAGATGCAATCTTAGTTTTAATTTTAGTTTTAATATATTTAAAGATGATATTAATATTATTCTATGTTACCGCTTTTGGCCTACTTGGCTGTTGGTAAATGTAATTGTAAATAAATAAATAAATAAATCAAAAGTACAATAAGAGCGTAAAATCGAAATTCGACAAAATAAGGGTTTCCTTGGTAACTTCAGTTATTATTATTACAAAGCATAATGAGACTTAAAAAACTAAAATTGATAACTGTGAGCTGTGAGATTAGATTTTATTTATGCTGTATAACGAGAAAAACTCTTATTGTAATAAAACAACATTATTAAAAAAAAGTAAAATAGAGAAAGACACATACCAATATTAGGCAAATTTGAAAAAAAAAACCCTGAACAAAAGTCACCAAAAGCGGTATTTTGTCTATTTTTCACTTTTTCTCTATTAGTATGCGACCATACAAACATTATATCAATCGAAAGCTTGTAAAAAATTCTATCGATTGACGTTAAAATTTACAGAGTTCCAATTGAAAATTTCGTTAAATTGGTCAATTTGAGTTTTATAAAAGTAAATAGTTAAATACGGAATGGATCTGATTTTAGATTATAGTATTGTACACTACTACTTCATTTTTCTATTTTGTTGCTAAAGTAACCATCTATTGTTTTATAAATAGCATTAGTATGTTTTCCTTGCTCTTTTTAAAAGAGAACAATATAAAATTAAATAAAAAAAAAATTGGAGGGTGTCCCACTAAGTAGAATAAGGATTATACATAATGAAAATGGCTTCTAATAAGTAATTAACCTAAAGCTATTTTCTTTTAACATTGATAAGGTGATTTAGTGTTCCCATAAATGTTTATTTTTAGTTTTATTTCTTTTTTATTATTATTTTATTATTTAATTACTTTACTTTTAAATGAAATCATCATATCTTACACTAATAACAAAAATATTTAATTTAACCTCGACGGATAGTGTTGAATAAAAAAGTAGATTTACAAGGTTTTTGTAATTCACCAAGTTATATTAGACATGTCTTACATACCTTTGCAGTTTTAAGCACTTCAATATAAAAGTACTAGGAACCCGAAATTATTTATATTTTAAAATTATTTTAAAAAATAATTTAAATTTACTTCCTAGTAATAGACCTTCGAGATAAGCAAAATAAGATCATTTAAAATAATATATGTATAGTGATTCAAAATTGCAAAAAAGCAATGCATTCTAAATAATGGTTTCCATATCCATATCAATAAACAGAGGATTAAAAATTGCAAGGAAATTCATAAAAATTATAAAAACAAAAGAAAATTTTATCAAAACTTAGGCAATGAGTTTTTTTTAAATAATCTCAAATATACACTAATCAACAATTGATAGGGATCAAGGCAAGTTGTCTTAATAGTTTTGGCTAAAATGAAGTATATTGTAAAATATGTTCTGATGATGTTTTGGTTGCCAAATTTACATAATTTTAAATAATCTTTCTCCATGAAAGTTTTTTTTTTGAGTTGTTTCTTTCGACATTATCGAAAGCCTTAAAATTCAATAATGGGTAAAATTGTTAAGTTTTGGTTAAATTATATTCAAAACCAAGTATTATGTGATAGTTTTCAAAATTAATTATGCCTCGAGGACGTTTAGACCCCACTCAACTGCAACATTTTACCCAAAATTACTAGTAAACTCCACCTCGATCCCTAACAATTGTTAAGCAGTGTATATTCCTATTTTATGAAATCACTGGACATGAAAACCGCATATACCGGCTGTACAGAAAGATGTGTTAAACTTAAAGAAGTACAGTTATGAAACTATATTTTAAGAAAAATAAATACAGGGTGTTCCGTAATAACATGGACAGATGTAGTAGAACGGGTTTACCTCAAATTAAGATCACACTTTGCCCAAAAATGCTTCCCTGCAAAGTTACACCCAACTAAAGTTCACTTTTCAAAAAATAAAAACCCACATAAATTTTCTCTTTATGCAGGTAACTCGATAAAAACCGCGATCAGTTAATCTAAACTTAGAAGTTCCATCATAACTTTCTTTAGTATCACTTTTTTGGAATTTCAACTCTTTTCTTATATATAACAGGTAATTTACTATAAAAAGGGTATACTTGTTAATAACCGATAAATTTAATTGTTTTAAAGATAATCTCAATTAAAGTTTCATAATTTAAAAATAAAATTTATTTATATTATATTATTATTTATTTATATTAATCAAGTAAGCCGACATTAACATTTAAAATTTTTATAGAAATTAAAACATTTTTACGATTGGATTACACAAAGAGAATCGCGTTTTTCTATTTTCCAATCATCTTCTAAAATAATATTCAATCATCTATGGTTCAATCAGACATAGTTTTAATAATAACATTTAGGGTATAGCCTAGTTGATTTAACAACAAAACCAATTTGTATTTTTACTACGAAATTTTAATTGAGATTATCTTGAAAACGATTTGATTTAGCGATTGTAAACAAGTATACCTTTTGCATAATAAATTATTTATTTTATAAGAAAATCAGTTTAAATTGCGACAAAAAGTGATAACAGAAAAAGTTGTTGTAAATCTTAGATCTTAGATTCTAGATTCTAAGTTTAGGTAAACTGGTAGTAAATGAACTAAAATTTGTAAAACTATAATACCATATCGTAAAGAACTAAAAATTAACCCCCGTGGCAGGCAAAGTGTTAGAGGAACTTGTCATCTTAATTTGAGGTGATAACATTATTAGGGGACATTCTGTATACAGGCTGTTCATTTTAAAACTAGCTACCCTAATTAACTCTTTAAAAATAATAATATTAAGAAATGCAGAGATACTTAGGTCTAATTTTTTTGTATGAATTGTTTTGGCCACCTTTTAATTAAGTCATTTACAGGATACAATAAAAGAAAAAAGGTAAAAAGTAGTTTATAACAAAAAAAATTAATGAAAAATATCGTAACTGATTTTTTTTCCCAATAATTGTAAATAATTGGCTTTAGGTCAAATTGCTCAATCAGACCTACTGTATCATGCTCAACGAATATTCCAGAAACATTATTAGAAAAAATTTACAGCGAAGAAAATTTAGAGAGGTTTAAAGACAGCAGCAAGGAAAATGGAAACGCGGCACCTAAAGAAAAATAAGAAGAAAATTATGTTGTTAATTTAGAAGAAGAAATATGACCCATTTGTTCCCAAAATAATGAAATGTCGTTTCTGTCTTGCTCTTCATGTACAATGAAGGTTCAAACAACATGTTGTCAAAGCTTTGATGAAGTTAGTTTGAGAAACAACTTTTCCAATTAGCCTAAAGAAGTATGGGCTTATTGCAATAAACCTAAAAAATACCAGGCTCATTAGAAACGGCTCCATCATTTTCCAATCAGCCGGGCGCATTGCAAAATGACGGCGCTCTTTGCAATAAACCGGATTTTTCAATTATCCTACGACATTGGACAGAGCGGCAGCCGAACACATTATTAGTTTGATATCCCCATAACTAAGGAACCTACAAGAGCATTTATCTTCATTGCCCCCAATCTTTTTTGTTCATGGAATAGTATATAGGGAATATAGGGATACTTCTTTCCATAACTACTATATTTTTTCAAACGTAAATTCTTGGTTAAACTTTCCACTTTTAAGCTCCGGATGATTTGTAAGGAAGGATTTAGACTTGAATTAAAATATTTGATTTTCCATTTTGTTACAATAAATTTTTGGAAAGGTTTATTTACCTACTTTTTATTATTAGTAGAAGCGGCGGCGACACTAGGTCTGGTGTGATAAAACTTTTCAAGGTGTTGCATATAATTCGTTACGTCATTGAGGGGGGAACACAAAATGGCACTGCTGCCACGTGTAGAATAGTGTCGCATTACATTTAGTGTCGCCGCCGCTTAGACTATATGGGGTTATTCGAAATACTGCCTAAATTGCGACGTTGTCAAGTGTGACCCTTCGAATTTCAATTCCGCATACGAACATAACTTTGACGACTTCACGAAAATAAGATTAGGCGATATCCATCGAAATTTTTCACTCTAATTTTTTCGCATGCGAAAAATAGACCACCTGAACTTTTATTACAACAAAATATTAACTTGTATTTTAAATCTTCGAAGTAAAAAGTGCTTTGTACAGCAGCACTCATAATTTCATTCTAAAAAAAATATTGGTATTTACCACTCTTAAGACACCATCGTCATTCTCTTTTCTTTAATGGGACACCCTATTTTTTATAATTGATATTGCATCTACAATTTATTCTAGAAACAGTGATATGCTACACTTAGTATTTTAACTACATTTTGTGAATAAAAAAAATTAAAATATTGATCGAAGTATGTGTTATACAAAATTGTTTATTTAGTTTTTTTAACAAAATTTGTAATTTACAGTTGGGTTCAGTTAGATTAGGTTAAGTTAAGTTAGTTTAGATTTAAAAAATTTTCATAAAAAAAAATAAATAAATAATCTTGCATACTACTTCGATAAATATTTTAATTTTGACTAAGCACTATTGTTAAAATATTTTAATAAGTATGTTGATAACTAATAACGTTTTACTATAATGTGATTGCATTTAATATTTAATGTTTTTAGAATAATTCAATCCTTGAACCTACATTATTCTAAAATAAATGTTGTTAAACGCACTTCTATTTTGTGTGATTTTGAGCTTAAATTTCTGGGAAAATGGACAGTAGCCTTGCGTTTTTGAATTTTTTATTTAAATAAGACCCCAAAGAAATATTCTGAACCAATAGCAACCCTTCGAAAACACGAGTTCTCGCGAAATTTGAAAGGAGCCCGCTCGTATCTTAAGTCGTATTCATTTCTTTCCAATTTCATGTGATCTCGTGTCAGGGAATGCTGGGTATTGGGTTAGAATATTTCTTTGTGACCCCGATATCTTTGTGCGTGATTGTACATTATAATACGTTTGGAAAATTTAATAAAAGTATTAAAGTCTATCTATATTGTTCTTAAACAAAATGCCCAATTCTCAATGGGCATTTCATAAAATGTCTAGGTAGCTTATATAATAAGTTTATTTTATAAACGCTTCAAATAAATACGGCAATTTTATAAATTGCCTGAATTATACAAGCTGCCTGTAACAGCTACCCTATACAGGGTGTCCCTAAAAGGTCTGTACAAAATAATACCTCATACTCCTGAGACCAAAATAAGACGATTTAACCAAACTTATCTATATCCAAAGTTCTTCGTTAAGGCGCTACCGGCCATTAAAGTTTTTTAAACTGTTTTATTTTTTTTTTAAATTACGATAAATTGGTTCATACGATCATAACAAAATATGGTATGTGGCTATGTAATGAAAAAAGGTATTTGTAGACAATTTGTTTTTACTTTTATACGTTATGTAAGTGGTCAAAAATACGTCATCGACATGCAAATTTTCTTGTAAGTTTTTAATGGCTTAATAAACATTCATAAAACTTCACTTGTAGCTAAACATTGTAATTATAAACCTTTTTTGTCTCCTATTCAATTTTTCTAACTCCTTTAGTTTAAGCAGAAAAAATATTACCATGAGGTGCATAACCTAACTTTTGAAAAATATTTAAATTTTTCGCCAAGAGATCTGTTCAAAGTAACAACATATATTCTTGAGACCAAAATAAAATGATTTAACCAAACTTATTTTAATCGAAAAGTGCTTCGTTAAGTGTCTAGCGACCTTGAAAAATCTTATCATTTTAAATAACTTTCATGGTCAATAGAGGCTTAAGGAAGCACTTTTGGATAAAGATAAAATTGGTTAAATCGTTCCATTTTGGTATCAGGAATATACTGTGTTAATTTGTACAGACCTTTTAGCGAAAAATTTAAATATTTTTCCAAAGTTAGGTTATGTACCACATGGAAATAATTTTTTTCTGCCTAAAATAAAGGAGATAACAAAATTTGTAACAGACAAAAAAAGTTTATAATTACACTGTTTAGCTACAAGTAAAGTTTTAAGAATTTTTATTCGGCCATTAAAAAGTTATAAGAAATGACCTATTTTTGACCACTTACATAACCTGTAAAAGTAAAAACAAATTGTCTAGAAAAACCTTTTTTCATTACACAGCCACATACCAAATTTTGTTATGATCGTGTGAGCCAATTTTTAGAATTTTAAAAATACAAAATAGTTTAAAGAACTTTAATGGTCTGTAGCACCTTAAAGAAGCACTTTTGGATAGAGATAAGTTTGGTTAAATCGTCTTATTTTGGTCTCAGTAGTAAGTGGTATCGTTTTGTACAGACCTTTTAGGGACACCCTGTATAATGAATACGCCCCCAAAAGAAGATATCTAGCGGTGGGGAACGAGCTGGCCAAGAAACCAGACCTTCTCTTCCGATCCAGCGATGTGGAAAAATGCGATCAAGAATTTGGCGGGCTGTTCTTGAAAAATGTGCTGGACAACCATCTAGTTGCAAAAACATCACTTAACGTGTTTCTATAATGGGATATAGCCAACGATGCAACGATATCGTATAAAATGTTCTCTAAAAAATCAGTCACCAACTAACGACCCTCAAAAAAATACGGACCAATGATTTGGCCTCCCATAATACCACACCAAATATTTTGAGACTCCAAAGATGCTGATCATCCACTTCATGAAGCCAGTGAGGATTCTCAAGAGACCATTATTGCGTTGCGAATATTCAAATCTCCGTTTACATTGGTCTAGTGACTGGGCCCAGACAACTGAGCCCAGTAACTCGGACCAGAGGTGGAAGTCTGGAACCTATATTGTGACGGATTTTATCTTTTTTCAACAAATACAAAACGTTATAATAGTAGGAGAGTCGACCGCACTAAATTCTCCCTCATAGAATAAGCGGTTTTTTTTGTTGAATCGGTAGTTTTTTATGTAGTCAAGAGAGTGCCATCTTTTTTATGTGTTGAAACTTGACCGATGTATTAAAAATGACCACTTCCGGTACCTCTTTTTAAACTGTTTGTCCCTCATAACATATAGGTCAACAATTGTGCCGGTCGATGAAGAGTGTTAAGCAAATTGATAAAAACATGTACTGCCACCCCCAAAAGCGGGAATCATTTTTAAAAATAGGCAACCACTTTATTTCACTGATTATTTCACTTCCTATCGCAGGGCAATAATCGTCAACCTTGACATTTTTAAATTTAATAGGTAAGTTTTTATAAAAATGCATGTACTTAAAATCACATAAGGTTATTTTTTACGTCATAACCCATTTATTTTTTCAAACAAGTATTTTTTAAAAACCTTACACCCGTGCGAATAAGAAATTATTTTTCAGTCTATTTGTTGGAAATATTTATAAATTTTATATCTAAAAAATTATCAAAAGTTGTAGTTAATTAGTACCTAATAATAATAAAGCACTAAAATTTTGAGGCGGCGGTTTAGCTAAAACTACCCCTTTGCACGAACGTCAATGATATGTCAAAAATAAAACGAGAAATTGACATTTTATAAAAAGTGTGCTGTGTTTTCTTTTGGTTTTGTCTGTGTTCTATGGTTTTTTTTGAAATAGAGAAAAAAAAAACAAAGTTGGAATTAAAAACATTTGAAATATTAAAATTTAAAAACCAATAATTGTACATTATTTAATAAATAGTGTGAAGATCAAAGTACAATTTGCATTTTTAGAATTTAATTAACTAGTTTAAATATAGAGAAAACTTTATTATAATTAAGTCCTGCTATAAAATCTATAGGATTTTCAGGTTCATCTTCATCCTCAAATTTATCTCCAAGCTCAATAGCAATGATGTGCAAAACACAATGTGCTACAATTATGCACAAATTGGTGCTCATCTTATTTCTAAGTCCAAAATGCAGGCATGCAAAACGTTTTTTTAAATGCCAAAACAACTTTCAATAGAGTTTCTTGTATATTTGTGAGCTTGATTATATGCTTCTTTACTTGCTGAGGACGGGTTTAAAATGGGAGAGCATACATAAACTTTTACACGCATTGCCATTATCACCCAGGAGATAATTTGTCCTGTAAAAATGTCAGAATTTTTGTTGGCCTCTAGTTCTATTTTTATCAGTGCAAACGATAGCACCAATTACACCTGGAAATTCGTGCATTCTGTAGAATTCAAACTATGTTCTGTGCCTTTCTTCATGCGATCGTGGTATATTAATATAATAAAGACTTAAGAAGAGCAATCTGGTGACTTACTCTTTTAATACTTCTGGATACCAAAGACTTATGGATGTTGATTGTATCCCCCATCAATATTTTGAAATGCTCCAGTAGCGTAATAATGTAATGCTATTTAGATTTGCTTTTTTGCAACAATAGAAAAACTTCTTTTTATGCTTTAGGGTCTATTGTGTTACCAAATATTTCCAAAAGATGAGCTACCACTGAATTTTCGTTGACCTGAATCTTGATTAAAAATCCAAATCATCAAAAATTTTAAATGGATTTCCGTTTCGAAAAACTCTTGGTCTAGGAAGTTATACAGGAGCAGGAATCTCTTCATCAGAGAGGTCGGATAAGAAACTCAGGTCAGATTAGGAACTTATGGACATTTTTAACAAAAAATAATAATTTTTTTGTTAACATCTTCATATATGTACTTATAAATTATATTATTCTCACTTATTTTATAAAATTATATAATTTACTAATTATTTGTAATTAATTTATGATATTATTTAATGTTTTAGTTTATTTACCTCAATAACTCCACTTTTACGGACGAAAACAGTATTTTCTTATAAGATTTAATTTTTAACCTTAGTTTAAGCCGTCAATTTCGGCGGCTTAAATTTTAGGTTATAAATTTGGTCATAAGCTCGAGTTTAAACCAAAATAATTTTCATGCAACCGAAAATTGGCTTAAACCGAGCTTAACCTAGAGTTTAAGCCGAAGCTTAAGCCTGCCGCTTAAACGTCACCGGTGAAGCTTCATGCAACCGAATTTCGGGTTTAAGCTCGAGCTCAGCTTAAGCCGCAGCTTAAACCCTTTCGTGCATCCCACCCTAGAGTCTCCCTCATAGAATATAGCGGGGATTTCCCTTGAGATGGTAGTTTTTTATGTAGTCAAGAGTATGCCATCTTTATTATGTTCTGAAACTTGACCGACGTATTAAAAAAGGACCACTTCCGGTATCTCTTTTTGAACTGTTTGTCCGTTATAACATATATCTCAACAATTGTGCCAGTCGATGAAGAGTGTTAGCAAATTGATAAAAAAATGTGCTGCCACCCCCAAACCTGACAGGAGCCGAGGCAACAACCCAAAAGTGGGAATCATTTTAAAAAATAGGCAACCACTTTTACGAGACGTCTGTAAAAGCAGTTGCTTATTTTTGAAAATAATGTCCACTTTTACGAGACGTCAGTAAAAGTGGTTGCTTATTTTTGAAAATGATTTCCACTTACGAGACGTCAGTAGGCAACCAAAATTTCATTATTTGATAGAAACCATATAGAAAACGTTGGAAAACATTGACATTGTTTCGCAAAAATTAATCAATTTCAAGATGGTTTTTTGGCCAAGAACATCCACTATCACGCTTAATATTTCCACAAAATTGCATATTTGAGTGGTATTTACATAATAAGTTTCGTCATTGAAGCAAATCTACCCAAAACTCGATAAGGTCCTTTAGAGCTAATACTTACTGTTATCTAATTTGGTGATCCTAAAATATGTTTTTCGGAAACCATTAAACTGCTTTTCTTTATCAAAAATTTAAATAATAAACCTGAAATTTAGGTAACTATAACAAAAATTCAGGGAACATTAAATTAAATTAAATAACACTGCATTCGACTGTCATGTATGACCAGTAATTAAGGTAACAAAAAAGTACGTAAATATTTTTGTTACTTAATTTCCGGTTGAATTAAAAATATATATATATTTCAAGGTAAATATTAAATATCAGCAATACATTTTCAATTATTTTAAATGTTCTGAGTTATCAGCATATTTTCGAAAACAATTTATGGATATTAATTTTTAATACAAGTTACTTAGTCACTTTCTTAGTATTCATTGTTTTAAGGTAAGTCGTATTAGAAATTTAATCTTAATATTACAGTTAAAGCGTAATTACAAAAACTTTTAAAAATCACATTATTTGCGTTGTTTGGTAATCATTATGCTTAAATAGTTATGGATTAATAATTTATTCGTGGGGTTATTACTTACAAAAAGGGAATGCTAATGACAATTGACAAAATCGAAATTTTACACCAGGTTTAAATATTATTGTAATTGTCCAGTCTAGCCCAAGGCAAAATAATGACCCAGTTTTGGTGGGGAAGGACTTTACCTTTTAGAAAGGAAAGCGCTCATCATGAAATAGTTAACAAAATGAATTCGCAGTAAACACATAGGTACAGAACATTAACATTAACAATAACAGAAACTTTATTATTTATTATTAAAGTCGTTTGGTATTAATTGTGTTTTCTGATAATCAACTTATCCAATTCATTTAAAATTTGATAAGAGTACAAAAGTTTAATTTGAATAAAAAGTCGTTACTCCTCCGTCTTTAATCATTATGCACACAAAGTTGTAATTATGCAGTGTTATCGTTTTGAATAAGTTTAAACCAAAGTTTAGTTTTTATAAGTGTTTCAGAAGTTCTCTTTGCAAAAATGGTGGTGAAAAAGTAAGTTTTGTTAAGAAAAATATTCTTATAAGTTTGAATTTCAGCACACTTTTCTCAGTGTTTTTTAAATATTTATATTAAACTAATAACATAATTGCTTATACTAGTGAAATAATGGATTTACTAAAAATAAATTAACTAAAGATTTTATATCAAAAACCAAAAAAAATACTTTCATCAAATTTTTTTAATGAAAAAATCTTATAAATAATTTTAGAACATTGCATTTTCTTTTTTTATTGGTGATAGTAATTTTGTAATAAATTAAATATAAAACTGTTTGATTTTATTATAGACGTAACCCAAGGATGAATAAAAATTTTTTTGTAAACGTAGACATTTAAAAAACTAAAATTATCGCTTTAATTAAAAGAATATTGAACAAATAATTTTTAATTGAATTTATAATAATGCAGATATCGAATAATAATACAAAAATAGATTTATTGTGTTGGGGCAAAACCGATAAAATGCAAGTTTTACGGTATTATGATGATAGCATGCTACTTATGCTTTATTTAAAGTAATTACTGGTATACTTTATTGTAATTTTAAATTTAACAAAAAGCTAACAAAAATTTCCAAATGTTTGCAAACAACTATTTCAAACGAAAACCGAATCTCAGTTTATTTAAATTTTCAACATTTTTGCGATGGAAGACTGCGTTATTTTTTAATTTTGCGGAAATTATTTTAATCCACCACGTTTCGTTATTTATTTCGAAATAATCTATTCAAGGAAGTAATAAATCGTTTTTTTTTACAATTTCCCAAAAAAAAAATGTTTCTTTCTAAATATTCAAATTAAAATCGACTGCGTCAATTTTCTGTAGAACTTTAAATGTTAGGAAATACTTATTTTTTTAACGTTTTTGACGCTTATCATTAATGGTGGTTACCTTATAAGTTTTTTCTTACAGATTTCCACAAATCGAATAAATTATTCTTGTGTCGTTATGAGGACGTTTCAAAGCTCCACAAATACTATTGATTGAAATAAAATTCCATCCTGTTCCTAATGTATTTTAAATTTTAAAAATTGAAATTTGGCTTAACTTTCACCATATGAAGCAAAAAAAAATGAAAGTTTTTGAAACTAAGTTTAATGAAACCTGAAATTAATAAAAAATTCAAATACAGTAGGTACTATTAAAATTTTTATTCGTTGTCATTTTTAACCAGTTTAAAAAGTTAAAGTCAAAATAAAAATAAAAATTAATTAATATACAGGGTGTAACAAAAGTAACGCATAATAGCATTACCTTTTTATTTTAAAGAGTTACATAAAAAAGTTAAATACAAAAGTTTTTCGGTTAATTTCAGTGCATATTTTGACATTTTTCTTATTGTATACCTTTGTCTATTTTGTTGCTAAGCATCCTCATAGCATAAGTTTCTTCGCAATTTTTAAAAGAGCTAATTTTTCTGTGTTTGGCAATGCTATTTTATAAAAAAATTAAATTTTTATTCACTCAAACACTCAAAAAAATTTTGAATAGTAAATAACATTCTGAAGAAAAAGTTTCCTATCGAACACTATTTTTTGATTTCTTAAAAAGTTTAAGCAATTTGAAATTTTTTAATTTTTACATAATGTTGCTTTCTGAAAGATTTGAAAAAAATACTATTCCCATAAAGAATTATTTGTTCAGACCGATATTTACAATACAAATAAAATTTGCGGGTTAATAAATAGGATTTTTGTAAAATTTTCTTTTTTTTGTTCAACATAAAATAGCATCACGGAATGCAAAAAAATGCGCTCTTTTAAAATATGTAAAGAAAACGTATGCTGTGTAAAAAAAGTTGGTTGCTATAGCAATAAAACCGAGAAAAATAAAAAAGAACGGAGGTCCGAAGCTGTTCGGAAAAACCGATTATGATCAATTGAAACAAGCAAAAACAAATTAGGTATGTCAAAATATGCACTAAAATTTTGTGTTTAACTTTCTTATGTAACTCTTTAAATTAAAAAATTACAGCTATTATGCGTTACTTTTGTTACACCCTGTATGTTTTGCGTAATAGCAATGTCCTTATCCAATGTCATACCATTAACCTCGGTACTAATTAATTATGAAGAATCAAGTTACAGAAAAAACACAGTTTAGAATTGGATTTTCCAGAGTCGATAGCTTAGAAAAACAATTTCAAATAAAAACTTTTTTTTTTCAAAATTAGTACTTTTTTACAATTTCAAGAAGGGTACCTACATCATATAATTCAATATTTTTTGGTTTTATGCTTTTTGTTAATATTTTTTTCTTATTTAAATAAAACTGAATTTGAATAATAATAATATAATTAAGGATTCCAAGGTTGAAAATAATTTATCTAAATAAATAGTTGTCATATCTGTGGCTTTTTTAAATTTCAGTATTTTTATTTGGTTATACAATAATAATTACATAAAAAATTTTGGTATCCTGTTTAACCAAAATATAAAATTGCTGAATAGTTATTTTTATTTTTGATTGTTTTGTAGTAAACAGTAATTAAGGTTAATGTAATTAATTACTTTGAAATCATTATTTTTTAAATCCCACATGAAATTTCAAAAAATTAATTATTAGCAACGAAATTGCAAAAAACTTGTTTGTATATTTATGTAGGTTTTTAATAATAGTTCCATCATCCACAAAAGGATTATTAATACTTCAATTTTTTTATACTTGAGATTATTAAATTTTATATCACATACATATTCAAATAATACTTGCAAATTTCCATGCATTAAAAAAGAGATGTACATATGTAACATTTATCTTAGAAAACCGGTATATAAAACAATTGAAAGTGATTTATAACGGAGGATATTTCTTTAGTTATTACAGTTACCGTCTAGATAGAAAAAATATTGACATTGATGAAACTTGAAACAAACTTTTAATAACCTGAATCAGCAAATGTATCTAAAATGTGTGTGCCAATAGAAAATATTTAGACTTACTATTAAAACATATTGTGCAAATAAAATTAAATAATTAATTCTCACTTCGACTCAAAGTTTTCTAACAACTAAACAAAAATTTAATTTAAATAATTTAAAATTCATTAAATTTTATTTTTCGTTGGTCGTTTATTAAAAAGTATTATTATAGTCCTGGACACCATAATAAAAAAAGTGTTTTAAACAGAACCAGTAGATACCCGCAAAATCTTAATTTGTAGAACATCGCAAAAATTAATTCACCAGAGAAATTCGCTGGTTTTTGGTTTTAAAATTTCCCAAAGAAAATGTTTGGTAAATCTACATTTGTTTTATAAAAATCATAATTCAGCCTCACAAGAAGTTATAGACGGTCATTTGTAAATTTTATCCTCGATTTTATCATATGTTGGCTGGCTCCCTGATTTTGTATAAACTTTTATGGGTATCTTCACTCGTTATGCTGATAGCTGCCATTTAAGCGAAAAAAAGATCCATTTTTGAAAAATGAAAAATCACCGCTCTAAAACAAATGAAAATTTTGATTTGAAATTTTGACAAAACATTTTTAATATCGTCTAGTTTACAGCTGTAATGTCAAATTAATATTTGTGATTGGATTTCATCAGCCCCATGAAACGCAAATTGCAAATGGAACACCCTGTATATTTTAACGTCAATCGATGGCATTTTTTACAAGCTTTCTTTTTATATAGTGTTTGTATGGTCGTATGACAATGCTTTTAGATATATTTGTATCCAAATTGAGAAACAGTGAAAATTGGACAAAATAGCGCTTTTGATGAATTTGTTAAGGATTTTTTTTTCAAATTTGCCAAATATTTGTTTGTGTCTTTCTCTATTTTGCTTTTTTATAATAATAATGCAGTTTTATTACAATAAGAGTCGTTATTGTTTTACAGCACAAATAAAATCGAATCTCACAGTTATTTATTTTAGCTTTCTAAGTCGCAGTATGCTTTGTAATTTAACAACTGAAGTAACCAAGGAAACCTTTACCATAAAAGTGGGTATTTAGGTAAATATACACATTTATTGGTAAATGAGTTCTACTTATTAATAATAAATTAAAAAACAAAATTAAAAAAAGTAAAAATCTAAAACACAGAAAAACAATTGAATTAAATAAAAAAAATTAATAATAATAAAGAAATATAAAAAAATAAGAAAAAAAATTATTGGTTTAGATTATTTTTGGTAATGATTTTTTTCAATCGAAAAAAATATGTTGCCATTTTAAACAGAAAAGTTGCCTCCTCCTCTGATGTTTTCAAAATAATAATTAATCTTTTGTTATCTGATTGTAGTATTCTTCAAACCATTTAATTTGACATATCACTTATTAAAATCGGATGAGAAATAACGAAGCTACATCGTTGGCCGTTTTTTGAGCACCCCTCTGTATACAGGGTGTCCCATTTAACGTTAAAAATTCATAAAAGAAAAAAATCGTTTTGCAGTTTTAAGTGTAAAAAAATAATTTTTAAATACCTAAACATTTTTGGTCTTCTTCTTCCATTCAACACCATTTACAAAAGTCGATTAGCCATTTTTTTTAACAAATAAGCTTTCAGTATTCAAATTCACGTATAAAAAATTTCATCAAAAAATCTTTTCTAGTGCAATAAAACAATTTCAAGTATTAATTATTGTGTTAATCATGTAATCCTGAAATTTCATTGGATATTATTAATTAAAAAGTACAAAGCACGTAGTACATTTAAGTAAGATTTAATTATTACCCATTTTATGATGTATTTAATAATTAATCATACACTAATAAAATCATAGAAACAGCTATTATTAAAAAAGTTCAAAAACAATTCATAAAATTCTTTAATTTATGATATAATTATGATAACATTTTTCACAAAATTTATAACACATTTGTATTGTTTAAAACACGAAGTCGTAAATTAAATTTGTGTTTTTTTTATTTTTTCATTAATTCTTACATGTTTTATATCTTCACAGGGTGTCCCATAAAAGCACGTACAAAACTATTTACTAATAGTATAGAAGAAACAAATTTTAAATGTAGTAGTTTATTTCTTATTAAATATTACAAAGGACCTTATCGTTTTCCTATGTGTTTTTGGGCAAACATGAAAAATAAGTTAAACCTAGAAAAATTAACTAAAATACCCCCAATATTAATTATATTTCAAATTTCTTCAATAAATATGAATTATAAATACATTTATGAGATTTTACATTATTTAAAAAAATATTTATTAACACAACAGCGGATTTTAAAATTCAAATTTTGACAAGTACTGTCAGATAAATTTTAATTACCTTTCATTTACGTTTAAATTGAAAGCAAATGACACTTAAAACTAATAGGGTGTTTTCCTTGTGGAACCTATGTTAATAATCGAATACAATCGCCAAAAGGATTAACCTGATGGTAGATACAAATGACCTTTATTATAAGGCACTTTAGAACAATGGTTACTGTTACAAACAAGAAGTAATGCCCGGGCTAACAAATTCGTATGCGCTTTACAAAGGTATCTGGCAACTGACTCACTGTGACTCACACTGGATTGAAATGTTTCCCACATTGGGTGTTATTGTCATGCGCACACAAACCGGCGCGTACACATAAAAAGAAATGAGGTACGCGCTCATGTAACATACTGGAATGAAACATTCTAGCAAAGGAGAAATAACTTGCCGAATGTCGTAAATAGTATCTTGCCTACTTGATAGGAGGTGCTTAGAAGTGCCAGAGGGTAGGACCTACAAAAATAGATGGAATTTACAAGCCCTTTTGCCGCCACCGAGGTCCCTTATCGGTTCTACTTTTTACTAATAATTATTGTGCATTTAATTTGGACGTTTCGTTTGAGATGTAATAATTTCAATGTTGCCTGATTGTGCAATAAAGTCTTACGATAACCTGTAAAAGATATTTTATTTTTAATTGACGCCGTAATATTACAAATCTTATTACAACTATTAAAACTATAGCCATTGAATTTACAGTAAAAGTTTCAAAGCTCCAGGGAACTGGAAAAGTCATTTTTTATCAAATATTTTAAAAATTGCAAAAAAATGACAACTGTGTAAAAAATTTTTAATTGTAAAAAATATATTCTTAAATTATAAGTTTATTTGAATAAAATAAATACTTAAAAATTAATTTCTAATCAAGTCATAACAAATATGTACTTAATTGTATAATTTTTATACTATTAAAGTCAATAAATCATAGTAAATAAATGGCATAGGCAACCAAACTACTTTGTTTGTTAGAAACACCGAGGAACACACCAGCATAGTTGTCTAATTGTGCAAAAATTAATTAATTTTAATTGCGTTTTTTGGCGAAAGCGGTCTCCTAAAGAGCGAAATATTTTACACTATTGTAAATTTATTTCCTAATTATATGTGGCATAAGTTTCATTCTCGTACAAAATGCTCCCAAAACCCGATAAGGTCCTTTGTCTACCAAATTTTATATTTTTATAAGTAATAATACAGGGTGAGTTGTAACATGGAATAAATTCAAGAAGTCAGAAACTGTTCGTTTTTTAGTAAAACGGCTTGGCACGTCAAATTATGTTTGTAATTGCGAACATTTTGCGTGATTTAAAATTTATGTGATGTGTGATGTCATCGTATAATTCCCACGTGATGTCATCACATTTTTTTAAATAGAAACCCACAATAAACTTGTGTAGGTACTAGGTACTAGGTACCTATTCAAAATTGCAAAATTTCATTGATTTATCTCCTCTCGTTCCGAAGATATGACCAATCAATAATTGTAAAGTAAATTGAGTCTGTAATATGTAGTAAATTCGAGGAGGACAGAATGATTAGATTTTCAAAAGAATGGCTACACACATAAAATAATGTTAGTGATTAGGTCATTTTAAATTTATGTGGGACACCGTGAAGTCAATTTTTTTTTGGAAAGCCATATCTTTTAAGTCAAGAAATTGAAAGGACGTCTAATCCTGTTAATCCATACAAATTATTTTGACATCCGAAGATGGAAAATTGAAAATTTTTGATTTATCAAATTTTCGGAAGGAAGGTATAAATTATTGAAATTTTGAACGGGTACACAAGTTTCGAAGATCTTTTAAACCATTTACTTAAAATTGAGGGTTTTCGTTTAAAATAATTGTCATAACGTCACGTGGGGATTGAACAATAACATCATATAGATTTAAAATGTCGCAAAAAGTCCGCATTTATAAACATAATTTGACGTGTCAAACCGTTTTTTATTTTAAATCAATCGTCTCAGAGATTTTAAATTTATTCCATGTCACCCTGTATAATAAACCAGGTATCTCACGGGACGTTGGACTGAATGGTTAACTTTGTTATTATTGATGATAGTCTATTATTAAATCAAAATGATTTTCTATCATTGATAGAAAATCATTTTGCTTTAATTTTCAATAAAATGTTTAATTTATTTAAAAATAATTGAATTAATTTTAATTTCCAATAAAATGTCTGACATTTCTTTTCCAAAACGGCTTAACTTAATGCAATAAAATTTTGCATAGATATTTATTTTCAGTTGCAATTTTAAAAAAAATAAAAAATGGGGGTTGCTATTTAAAAATAGACCTATGACGCCGAGCGGTTTTTTTAATTGTACCGTTCAATTAATACTGAATTTATTTCTTGTTAGAATTACACTCTATATCTATATCGTGCGGACATAAAGTAAATCCCCCCCTGCTAACTTTTGAACGGTTATGTTTTTGATTCTGAAAATTTGTCTACCTAGGAATCTAATTGCGAACTTTCTAATAAAGGTATTTTTGATTTTGTGAAACTTCCGGTTATACCGGAAGTGGATGGCAACTTTCTTATTTTAAGTGGAACACCCAGTCTATTTTTGCATTTTCGTGTTCTCCATAAAAATTCCATTAAATTGACCTAGCATAGTGTGGTCTACGATTAATACATTCGGAATTACGCCCATTTGAAAATCGTATTTTTATGCAACTTCATTTACACCGGAAATTGGACCCAACTGCCCCAACTTCGTTATTTTAAATGAAATATTTTGCAATTAAGTTTATAATATTAAATTTAAACAAAATTATGTTTAACCGTAAGTTCGTTAATTTTCCAACTTCTGGTGTAAATGAAGTTGCATAAAAAATGCGAATTTCAAATAGGCGTAACTCCGAAAGTATTAATCGTAGATCACACTATGCTATGTCGAAAAAACAAGAAAGTGAGATTTTCAAATATGGCTATAACTTTTTTATTTTGGGTCGGAGCAAAAATATTTTTTACATTATATAGGCACTTTTTGGGTACAATTCAGTAAGGTAAATTAATTTTTTTTCGCCAATGGATTTACCGCAAATGAACCAAACTTATTTTTTCTTATGGCTGCCATATTGGATTAACACATATTTGAAATCAGTGTTTTTCTGAGTTACTACTGAATGTCCTATTTAAAATTTTAAATGTAAAATAAATCTTAACACATATGACATTTTTGATGTGTAAAATAAAATAAGTTTTATTTTTCTTAAAATATTACATATGGTATACCAAATTCCTCAGAAAAATACACTGATTCCAAATATACATATGTAAATCCAACGGCCGACGTAAGAAGAAAATGAGTGTGGTTCATTTTCAGTCAATCCATTGGCGATAAAAATATTCCTTTGCCTTACTGCATTGTATACAAAAAGGTGCCTGAATAACGCCAAAAGAGCATTCTTGATACCACCCAATATACAGAATTATAGCCATATTTTGAAAATTGAATTTTATTGTTTTTTCAAGATAGCGCAGAAATGATGCGAAATTCAAATGTTTTGTCAACGAATTATTAATATATAAACAAATCTCTACTAAGAACTATCCATTTAACCGACATTTTATCTGCAATAATAACAAAGATACCCACGCAGTCCAACGTTCCGTGAGACACCCTGTATATACCGTATAGGATGCATAAAACTATGTACATAATTTATTATAAATTAATTCCCATTTATAATTTGTACTACTAATAGAAAAAAAAAACTTTGAAATTTGTACATTATTGAATGATAATTAGGCTATTAATGTTTTATTGATACAAGTAAAAGGTCACCAAATAAATAATAAAACGAATTTCAATACACTTTCATTTTCTCTTTAAAATACAGCTTTTATTGTAAAAATTTATAATTCTGTGTTTCTAGGACATGATAATATCAATTTTAATCTTTCGTGATAAAAAGTAATGAAGAGTCGAGCTCATAAATTTCAAACAAAACTGAAATTAGACAAGTAAATAAATAAAATAATTTATTTAAAAAAAAAGTTGCATAATTAATTTTGTAAATATTGCTGGTTAGCTTTTATAATCAATTTACAATGTATGTACAGCATTATTATTATTTGGGTCAAAGAATTGCTTAAATTTGTTGTACTATTTCAAGTTTTAACAAATAGAAGCACTTTTTGCATAGAGAAATATAAATTAAATCAATTTCAAATAAAACAGTCAATAAAATGTTGAAATTTATTGGAAAATAAGAATATTTAAAATTAATATTAATTTAACTCATTACAGATCTCCCAAAACTGGCATTATTTAATTTAAATTTTTAAGGTTTGAAAAGTTATTCTGGTAAATTAGAAAACCAAAAATAAATACTCCCTCAGTCCGAAAATATGGTATACATTTTGAAAAAAATATTGAGATTAACGAAAATAAATTGTTTTGTTTCTAAATATGTGACTGTGAGGCAAGTAAACAAATTGAACATAAATATTCTCCAATTTGTTAAAAATTATTCATAGATTTAGAAATCGCTTATTCTTGGAAATACAATGACACCCTCTGTTGTTAGAAAATGCCGAATTTTGAAGAAAGTAGTATTAAAATGAACAGAAGAAGTTCCACATCGAAGAAATTAACCCTCAATAACTTAGTAATAATTACTGGAAAACAACGTCCTTCATTTTTGATATTTTTTTATTGTCATAATGTGCTAAATTGTGGACAATTAAGGAGTTTGAATTGTTGGTTGAAATTGGTTGAAATTCACAATAGGGTGTCGCTTAAAAAATTAGGTAAAATTTTAAGAAATTTTTGGAGCGCTGCAAAAAGTTTAAAAAAATTTTAAATTAAAAAAACAATTTATGCAATTTCTTCGTTTATATCATAACTAATTGCTGCCGTTGAAACACAAATATTATTTCAAACAGTTTTAAATCTGTATTGTAAGCGCCGGTAAGCGAAGGTTTTTTTATAAAGAGCCCGTTTTACTGCTGCCGTATGATTTTTTGGTTTGACTTACATAAACAAAAAATGAAGAATTTTATAGCTAAAAGATTCTTCTATATACCAATAAAGAAATTTTAAAAAAGCTCCACTGGAAAAAAAAAATATGACCAAAACCACAAATATCAAGCGAATTTCAAAATCAAATGCTCAAATTTGCCGACTATCCTCTTAAGGTGATAGAGAGTCAAATGTTGAAAAAACGACGTACTTATCTTTCATGAATTTTTTAAAGTGTTTCTAATTGGAAATTCAAAAAAATAAAGAAATACCAAACTAAAGTAAGAATTTTACATTCATTTGCAATTTTTGTTATTTATGTATCTACAACTATATTTGTGTAATTTTGCAAGAAAAACTTCTATATTTAATTTTGATTTTTGCAAAACTATGCTTATATAAATCTAGATACATGAAAAACAAAAATTGTATATAAAAGTACAAGTCTTACTTAAGTTCGGTATTTAAATATTTTTTTTTGTTTCCAATTCGAAACACTTTAAAAAAATTCGGGAAAGATAAAAACGTCGGTTTTTCAATGAATGACTCCCTATCACCTTAAGTAGCCAAAATTAAATACGGTAGTAGTAAAATTATATTTTATGTTAAGTATAAGTATATAAAAAATAGCTATGTATATGTGTACAAATTCCGCTTAATGATCTCTCGCAAATGACTTGTTTGTTTTGTAATTAACGATTCGGTATGGTCTTAAATGAATATTATATCGCAATGTATTTAGAAACTTGATACTTTTGTCGTTATAACATTGGCATTTTTAATCACAATATAAATATTTATTTAATGCAATCGTGTTTTGAGACACTGATTATGTATATAAATTGTATTTATTGAAAATTAAACATATTTTTTTTTAATTCATTTAGTATTACAACATAAATTTAATGATTTAATAATTTTAAATATATTTAAGTACATAATTTATTATGTAATAAAAAATCTTAATTTTTGATAGAGTAAAAAGAAGTACGTGAATTTGTAAATTTTAGTACTTAATTATGGATTAAAAAATAATTATGAAAAACATGAAAAGTAAAAAATACATCGCGCGGGTTTTCCCGGCCGCGCGCGTCCTTCTCGCCCGGGCCCCGGCCAAAAAAAAATATAACAAATCCTTAAAAGTGTACACTACATTTGGAATCATGAAATTAAATGAAAGAAACTGTTTAAAAAATACAAAATTATTTATTACAGAAAGATAAAATAGGGATATTTTGGGCGGCGCCGTAACATAATCGCGCAGAACAAAATCGGACAAAAACATAAGCGAGCAATTATGAAACTATTTAAACAAATTAAAAATGAAAAATTTTGGTATGAATGCCGCTGGATGTCAACTAACAGTGGCGGAATATCGCACAGGCGCAGGAGGCGCTTGTCTGTGGCTCCTAATTGAACCGGCCTCAAAAAAAACTGAAGTATGCCAAACAAAGTATGCAGTTACATTTTTTTAAATGTTTAATGGTAGTTTTTTGAAAACTTCTATTCAAGTAAACCATAAACCTAAAAAAAAACGAATTATGCAATAAGCTTTCCTTTCCAGTTTCAGAGGCAAGCAGACTTTAAGAATAGATTCTCTTACTTGAAATTTTTCAGACTGGTCTTCTAAAATATTGTCGATTCGAACGAACCGGTTATACATACCTATACAGAGTGTGCCAAAAAGAAATGCTCAGAAGAAAATCCTAGAAAATAGACGAGATTTCATCTACAAGAAAACTAATAGTAGGGTCGGAACGGCCCAGCTTTTTTGACGGGTCATTGAATTTTGTTACTACAGAAAATGTCGTTAATTCGAAATTTTGGTATAGTTTTTAAACTATTTGATCAATTTTAATAAAATAAATTGTAAAGTTAATTAATGCCACTCTGGGTTGAAGTTATAAAATCATCATCAAAAATATATTTTCATAGGAAAAGTATTATTCTTTCAAAAAATTAATGAGGTTTCACTTATTTCCTTGATGAAAAATGCCCAGCGTGAGTGACTTACTTTCTTATTACCATTTATTACTGACCGATTTCCAAAAGTGATAATGTATAGCTACTTCCATTATTTATAAACTATACCTGTTTATGAAAAACAATTATGACAACTTCATGATTATAACAAAAAAAATTTAACAAATGACAATTCGAATTTGAATTAATTTTATCATTATTAACCCCCTTATTTTCTAAGTTGGTGAACGAGTCGTTCATGAACGATAGTCGTTAGGAAAAATTATAATGTTCCGTGTAATCGTTAAAATTGTATTCTCTATCGCCACTCGTTCGTAAGTCGACCTTTAAACGAAAGGTGACGATAATCGAGCGTTTATAATAGAGATAGAGTAGGTAGGGAGCGCTGTTAGTTATAAGTTTTCAATGTCAAATTGGGTTTAAAATACACTTTTGTACAAAATAGTCAACTTTTGTTATCAAGAAATGTTTAAATTTCAAACCAAAATTGAGAAGAGTGTAATCAAAAAGGTATTGATCGGCATTATAGGTTCATATTTTCGCCACAAGGGGGCCAACAGGATTTTAAAATTGCGTATTTATTTTATTGAAATAAATCCGGGTAAGCGTTGTTCATAACTTTTAAAGCGAAAACCGAGTAAGTGTACAAACACAACAAAGCAGGTTACCCGCTTTTGTCCGCTTTTAGATTACCGGCGTCGATTACATGCGCAGGCCTGAGTCAGTCCGCGCCATGCTATGAGCATACAAAAAGCGTGTAAGGGTAAAAACACAAACAAAGCAGGTATGTCCATAACGGACTGACTCAAGCATGCGCGTGTAATCGGCGCCGGTAATCTGAAAGCGGGCAAAAGCGGGTAATCTGTTTTGTTTGTGTTTGTACACTAAGTTCAGTGCAAGCATGTATCTAAGTTCAATCTATTAAAATGATCAAATATTGAAAAAAATGATAAATAAGTAAGTTGTATGAAGACAACTACCATAGGCAAAAAATACATAGCAGTAACAAACACATGGAATTTTCCTTCTTCATCATCTTGGTAGTAAATCAGGTTGAACTTCATTGAATAGTTGAAGACACAGATCTTTGGGGAGTCTCTATAGTTGAAAAACTTATATTATTTATAGTAAAAGTGTTTTTTTTTAAATATAATTTCCTTCTTTGTGCTTCTTCTGCTAATAAAATAAGTGCATGTTTCATTATTATGTTATATTAGGTTAGGAAGAAAGTAATTTCGGTTGTCACACATGGAGAGCATTATTTAAATTTTTTTGAATGAATTATGTGAGTAATGTTTTTTGTCTTTTGACAGTTGTTATCAGTCATATCGATGTTTATTTAGGAACACGTATTGTGTGATTTTGTGTGTAGCTGTTAGTTGAGGATCAATTTTAATATGGAGTGCAAGATCGAACATTTTCGGCATATTTTACTTTTTTATTTCCTTAAAGGAAAGAAAGCTACACAGGTTCACAAAGAGATTGTAAAGTTTATGGCGTTGAATGCATAATAGTGCGCATGTGTCAGAATTGGTTTAAAAATTCCGTTCTGCAAAATTTTCACTCAAAGATGATCAACGTTCTGGTCGACCTACTAAAGTTTATGATGACCAAATTAATGTCATTATTAAAGAGGATCGTCGTATAACTGTTCGAGAGATTGCAGAGAGGTTAAATGTATCGCAAACAACTATTGAAAATCACTTCAAACATCTTCGACTCCTGAAGAAGGTCGATATATGGGTTCCGCACGAATTGAAAGATATTCACTTAACACAACGAATCAATATTTGCAATATGCATCTTAAGCGCAATAGAAACTATCCTTTCTTGAAAAGAGTCATGATAAATGGGTCACCTACAGTAATATCATTCGAAAACGATCATGGTCCAAGTCCAAGCACGAAGAACGAGCACCAACCATATCTAAATCTGAATTGCATCAAAAAAAGATCATGCTGTTGGTTTGGTGGGATTATAAAGGTATTTTTTATTTTGAGCTACATCCAAGGAACAAGACAATCAATTGATATATTTACTGTCAACAACTGGTGATAATGGATGAAGCAATTATAATGCTAAAAGCCTTACATATCTTTGGTAACTCGTGGGAAATTATTGGAACTTGGTTGGGAAGTAATGTCGCATCACCCATACAGCCCTGACCTGGCACCATCTGATTACCATTTATTTCGAAGTTTGCAAACTCTTTGAATGGTAAAAATTGCACAAACGACGGTAACCTTAAATCGCACTTGGATCAGATTTTTTCTGATAAGGACCAGAGGTTCATGAAGCTGCAAGAAAGATGGCAAAAGATCATTGAACAAAATGAAAAATATATAATTGATTAAAGTCTATTCGTTGTATTAAAAAAATGTTTTTTTTCATATCAGAAAACCCAAATTACTTTCTTGCAAACCCAATATTTGTATTTATTTGTAGAAAAAAATCGATTAAAATTTTCAAAACGTTAGCAAACGATAACTTCTAGTCTGACGTTGAATAACGATAGAAGAACGATAATAGTTGAACGATTGTATCGTTCGATGTTCTACAATACTTTGTTTTTTGTATGATAAGATTGATATTAGAAAATGTCCATAGTTTTTCTTGATTTTCTATAGTTTGCACTAAAATTAAAATTTTAATTATGAAGATGGAAACATGTGGTGTTAGGTTAGGTTAGGTTAGTTCGATACCAACGTACGGAACAGTACCATTAATGGAATACTTGCGAAGGATCGCCCGCAACCTCGAAATTTAAAATTGTATTACCGATCGATGTATATGAATAAATTTATGCTTAGTAGAACATTGTTATTTGAAAATTTATTTAAATACCTATTTTCATGTATTTATGTCTGCTGCTAATTTGTTTGCACGCTTATTTATTATTACTAATTAACTACAATACTTTTGATAAATTTTTAGATATAAAATTAATAAATATTTCCAACAAATAGAGAGAAAAATAATTTCTTATTCGCACAGGTGTAAGGTTCTTAAAAAATACTTGTTTGGAAAAATAAATGGGTTATGACGTAAATATAACTTTATGTGATTTTAAGTACATGCATTTTTATACAAACTTACCTATTAAATTTAAAAATGTCAAGGTTGACGATTATTGCCCTGCGATATAGGAAGTGAAAAAATCAGTAGACCAAACATATAATTTTCCTATTAAATTCCCGTGTTAAAGTTGACCTGCCTTGAATAGAAATTTTTTTTTCATAATATTAAAGTAATATTTGCAAAATTTAGCAATTGAAATTTTTATGCCCTTTTACATATTAGATGAATTTATTTTCCGTATTCTTAAATTTTTTTACATTTTCAACCGAAGTGTAAAAGAATAAAAACATTAAAAACATATTTATTTTAGCAATGGACTCTTCCCAGGTGAATCTGAGGATAAAGTAGTTACGAAAACACCGACACAACAAGCAATTCCACAAGTAATAGCAGTGACCGTTAAAAATATATTACTGATGGCCTTTGGACTAACTCTTGGTTATCCCACAATTTTAATTCCTGGACTAACGGATCCATCTGAAAACTTTACAATCGGTCCAGAAGGATTATCATGGATTGGTAAATCAATTTTTTATAATATTTTAGTACAATTGAGTACAAAAGTAGCATTTTTTTCAAAATATACTGGATAACCCGTATCCCATAATAACGTAGACATAGTCAAATTTGTATATCATATAAAATTAAGATGACACACCCAGTTGAAGTTCACTTTAAAAAAATAAAACACACCCAACTTTACATTCCATGAAGGTAACTCGATAAAAATCCCACAGGATTGCTATTTTGCCATATCTCATTATTTTATTACCAGTTTATCTAAACTTATAATTAAAGTAATGCCATAACTTTTTTGTCAGTTTTTATTTACTATTTAGTATGACGGAGTTATACAGGGTGCCCTGAATAACTGTGACAATTTTTTGGGGTGATAGAGGAACTAAGCATTTTTGACTTACAAAGTACAAAGTGTGGAAATGCTTCCTTAAAAAGTTATACCACTTAAAAAATTTTCAAAAAAAAATATTTTTTGGAAATAAAATTTATTTATATTACAAGATATATTAATTTGAAATTTTAGCGATAGTTTTTTCACACAAGGATACGGCCAATAAAAGTTTTAAAAATATTTTCAGGGACCTTACATGCGAGGGGGTCATCAACTGTTTTTAATCATATCTTTTTTTCTTTACGTTTTTAATAATTTTAAAAGTACTAAAATAATACTTCATCAATCTTCTACAGAAAAGGTACTCTTATTGTAAGTCGCTGGTGTTTTGTTTCGGTGTTAAAGTACATTTTATATTTTTTTGCTAAAAATATAAATTTAAGAAACAAAATTATTTAGTTAGCATTTTGTAATTTGATATTCATTAAACGTTGGTATTTTATTTAAAAATAAAAGCAAATTTTTATTTATATTACAAAATTTTAATTGAGATAATCTCCAAAACTATATTATGTAGCGATTACGAATATGTATACAGGGTGTCCCGTAATAACGAGGACAGACATAGTAGAACAGGTTTATCACCTCAAATTAAGATGACAAGTTCCTGTATAAACAAGTATACCATGTATTATTGTAAATTTTATTTAAAAAATGTGGCTAAATATTTTGTGTAAATTTTTTTTTTTTCCATTTTTGTGATTAAAAGATAGCTAAATTTAGTGAATAAAGTTGATGTTTTCATCTCTAGTGATTAAAATATTTTTTCCAAGACTATTGAATAAAAGATTCTTTACATTTGAATTTTTTGATAAGTAATGAAGTTTATTACAAAATTTTATGAAAAAAAAAAATGGTTAAAAATGCACCAAAGCAAAAGTAGAAGTGGTTATTTTAATACCCAATCATAAAATAAGTCTCAAGCTTTTATAAAATATACAAGGTTAAAATTAACACCTAATAAAACAAGAGCCACTTTTTATTTATAACGTGTTTTAAAAAAATTTGTACAAATATATGAAACGCATAAAATAATGTTGTTCGTACATCGTAAGTACTTACATAATCTCTAAATTTTAAACACCGGGAAAAACATCAAGTAATAATTTTTTTTCTATACTTTAGTATAATTTAAAATAATTATTTTATTTTTTAAAACAACATTTAGCAAGAAAACTATTGTTTGTATAAAAAATTGCTAATTAAAAGATATAAATTATTTTAATTATTAATAACACTTACATAAACTGAAATAATTGTCCTTTTTTCTCTAATTTTAGTTTGAATGAACTTAAAAAGGTTGTAAGGTACATACATTAATTATTTTTCGATTATGAAACAAACAATAAATATGGTTAAAAATTACCCAAAATTAAAGGAAATACCTGTATTTATGTTTAGTTATCACGCAAGTTTAATACAATTAAAATACAATTTAAAATCAAAGTATTTTTTAATCTCCAAATAAGTAATAAAGCCATTATTTTAAATTACCGTGGAGGTATATTTCCTTATGAAGGTTATACTTTTTAATTTAAACAGGAGATTAACTTAAAAATTCGTTATTGTTTTCAAAGGTAATTTTCCATTACAGGTTAAATATCTTAGTCTGCATTATTTTAATTTATTCATATGTTAAAAATACTTCATTAAAGGGTAAATAAGGTAATTAATTATTAAAACAAAACAAACAAACTAAAAATTATTCTAAGAATGTTTTGATATATCAAAATATTTTTTTTAATTTTTCAAAACAGTGTTCTTTTCTTTAGATATTTATTACTGAATACTCACCCTGTACAGAGTGTCCCATAATATGTGGGACCCACTTCTAGGGTGGGTAGTAGATGTCAAGAAAATAAGAAAAATTCATATAAACTCATGTCCAATTTCGCCTCATAAGGGAGCTACAGCTCTTTAAAGGTGTTTTTAAAAAGTAGTTTTTTTTTCTGTTTATTTCAAAACAAATTGAAGCACAAATTAACTGATTTGATATTTGGTATGAATAATATAGTTACGATACGTTTTCGTGAGATTTTCAATTTCTCAAACAGTTTTGGGTAATAGAATAAAATAAAATATTCCATGGCTAACATGATTTTTTAAAATTTAAATTGTGTTGATGGTCAACAATAAAACAATAAAATGCATTTTCTTCGAAAATGGCGCATTCTACCGACTTTAATAGGAGTACCTTTTTTTGTTATGAATCAAATGGGGAACATTAATTTGAAGAAAAACTGTTTTAAAAGGTAACTACAAAAAAGTTATGACAATTTTTAACCTCAACTCTCCCCGAATCTACCCTTTCAAAGCAAACAAAAACTTTGAAAATTTTCACAAAAATGCATCCTAGGTATACTATGATTCACACCAAATTTCAAATCTCTACTCCAATTTGTTTTGAAATAAACGAGCAAAAACCTACTTTTTAACAATACCTGTAGCTCCCTTATGAGGAGAAATTGGACATAAGTTTATATGAACTTTTCTTATTCTATTGACATTTACAACCTACCCTAGAAGTGTGTCCCACATATTATGGGACACCCCGTACATTTAAGGGCCCAAATTTTAAAAAATTATCTAGAGGTCAAAACCCTATTTATATTTTTCTTACTGCATATTTCAAGAAATATATTTGTTTTAAGAATAATAATAAACGAGTGAACTATTTTTAATATTCTAAGTCTCATTTAATTCTTCAAATCTGCCTTATATGTTTTAGTAAAAACGTATATTGTAATATATTGATAGTCGGCGAATGAAAAACATATGACTGTGCGAAAGAGATGCCAATAGAATTTTAGGAAAATCGTAGGCGATTATACGGGCGTTCTTAAATAAACATAACTTGTAATTATTTTTTAATTAATTAATTAATTTTGTAAATTAATCCCGAAAGTATAATAAAGGGACTACGAAGAGTCGTTTTAAATTTTTTAAAATAGTTTCATAATAAGGTTGTAAATTGAACCTAAAAGTTGCATAATTTTGGACGCTTTCAACACAACCAAACAGTTAAAATTAAAAAAAAATTAAAAAGTAAAAACGACTCTTCATAAACTATGAAATCGTTAAGCAGTATAAAAAATATTCGATTTGAATTAACCGTTCGTCTTTTCTGATTCTTTAAAGTAATTGAAATTTACATTGCCAAGTCCTACATATATCTAATTTCACCGACTATCTTCTTAAAGGTTCCATCAATATGATTTGCGTTCCCCTGGGATGTCTGGCTTCAGGTTACATTTCTCAAGTACTTGGAAGAAGAAGAGCTATGCAAATAGTAAATGTACCATTTGTGGCTGCTTGGTTGATGTTTAATTTTGCAACTGAAGAATGGCAAATTTTAATGGCGTTGGCTTTAACTGGGTTAACTGGAGGATTTTTGGAAGCTCCTGTAAGTTTAATTTGTTCTTCTTTTTGTAAATAAATGCTTAGCTTATTAATAATATTTGTAATTTTGCAATGCTGGTGGTTTGGGAATAATTGACCTTATGTAAAATATTATATCTCAAATTTTTTAATATCTTTAAAATTAAATTTTGACCATGGACTTTACTTTCCTTGGGATAAAAGTGATTCTTTTTAAATATTTTTTTTTCTTTTTAAAATTTTTTAATGATAATTAAAACCGAAATTGCAAATGCAACAACGATGCATCTGCATTCCATATAGTTCAATGTTATATTAAAAAGAAAAATGTTAAAAATGTTTACTCAACGATATAATGGACCGGATGAATTAAAAATAATAATTATTATTCAATTTTAAGAATTAGGTGTAAAATAAGTTTCAGAAAATATTTTAGATTATGATTACAATTCCCCATGTAATTTGTCCATAAGAAAATCTAAATTACAAAAACTTTTTTTGACAACACTATTCAAAATATCAACATGAAAATTTGTATGCCATAAGATATAATTATAAAGAATGTTTAACTGCTTCTTTATTAGCTATAAGTTTCTAATCATCTCCCAAAAAATTAACAAAAGTAATTGCTTATTTCTTTTATTCACCGGACTCATTAGGTTATAGAGACTTCTTAAAAATTGAGATTAAAAATCTTTTTAAGAAATGTTATTCTATAACATTTGCTAAAAATTAGTGATGCATAAATTACGGTTGTTTATTTTTTGTTTGATAAATACCTTGATATAGCATGATAAATAAATCGCGTTAAAATTAATATTTTGTATTTGTCTTCCGGGTTGCTATAATATAAAATTTGACACCGCAAGGCGAAAAACCAAAATGCGTTACAATAATTTTCTAAAATACAGGGTGTCACAAAATTCGACCGACAACGCTTAACTGGATATAGTACTCCAAAAAATAAGTCGATATGATAAAATTTATTTATATAAAAGATGCACCCCTGAAGAGTTATAAGCCTGAAAAGTTGATTTTTTAAAATAGAATTTTTTTATTGCAACCAAAGCATTAAAGCCTTTCTAATGAAATTTTGTATACGTAATTTTGAATTCGAACGCGCTCAATTCATAAAAATTTGTTTAATCGTCCACTTGACTGAATAGTGTTCGAAGGAAGAAGGAGACATAAAACAGTCAAGAATTTTTTAGGTATTTAAAAATTTTATTTAAAAATTATTTACTTTTGTAGAGAAATTCAAGTGAAAGTTTTTTGGCTCTTGTGAATTTTACGTAGGTTGTGCCGTTTTTGAATAAATTTAAAAAAATAATTTGGAAAACGCTAAAAATTTAGTCGTTTCCAGGGCAAGAAGCTACAATTTCAACATAAGCTGATAACTTTGAAATTAAATTAAAAATGTACGTAAAGTGGCCTAACTTTCGTCCCTTTCTTTTTAATTTTATACAACAATTTATAAGGGACAAAAAACTTCGTTTCGCAGTTTTCTACATAAAAAATGATTTTAACAAAAAAATTTTAAATACCTAAAAAGTTTTTGATTGTTTCATGTCTTCTGCTTTCATCGAACACCATTTACAAAGGTCGAGGATTAGCCAAATTTTCACCAATTGAGCGTACGTTATTCAAATGTACGTATACAAAATTTCATTACTATCTCCAGTTAAGAGTTTTCGGTCGAATTTTGCGACACCCTGTATAAAAGATATTACCCAAAACGTAATTTAGAACTTAACCTCAAATTCTTCAAAGAACAAAGAGAAAATGATATATATCCGCTATAAACGAAAATATCATAGCGGATATTTATCAAATTTTGATATAAAGGGATATGTATGAAACCAAGGAGGTCATGCCCAAATGGCTGAATAAATAAAAATTGAAGTTTGGTGGGATCAAAGGGCGCCTTGGTACAAATATTTTAACATGAAAAAAATTATTTTTTATTGTTCGGATTTTTGACATCATTGAAAAACTAATTTTTAGTAATTGAAAACAGTCCACAATAGTATATTAAAAAACGAGTTTCATAAGTCGCATATTGTAGCACGCGTTCAATTTTAAGGGCCAGGAATGCGGAAAAACTTTAGTTCATAGAGTGTTTCGATAGGAACATTTTTATTATTGACCCTGTTTGTAGATATTAGGTGGGTATCCGATCATATAATTTTCAAAATAAAAATAAAAACTGAAGTTTTATATATTTTTGCTAATATCGACATATGGAACGATTTTTTTATACAATTTTTTTTCTATTTTGCACCTTTTTATCTATTTAAAATAAAATATTGTAGTTTTCAATTTTAGTAAATTTTCTGGTAGTTGGCAACTCCAATGTCAGGTTTGTCAAATCATCAAATAACTTGAAAGAGGCCTATTCTGCAACTTCGAGTGCGACCTTCTGTCTCTATCTTAGACTGTACTATTGACATTCTCCCACTCTTTCTTCACATGCGAATTTCGTTTCGTGTGGTTGCAGAATAGCCCTCTAAATCGCTTGACAACTGCCATTCTAAAATCAACACACTTCCGTGCTACCAACTTCGAAAAGATTCCCGTGCTATAAACGCACTCAAAACAATCCCTGGACAGGATTCGAACCTGGGACCTCCAAATCCCCTATGATATTTTTACATTATAATACATTTCCCAAAGCTTTTGGTAATTATATTAACTACATTATTTAAATCATAAAAAACATTGATAAAATTATGTTTTCCAACTCTTTTGAACTTTCGCAAATTACAAAAAATAACATTTTTATTATTTTCGCTTTTATTTTTGTTTAAATCAAATATTATTTTATTAAAAAAATACCCTTTTTTGTAGGCAAAATATTTTTATTTTGAAAGGAAAATATTAAAAAGGTTTTTTTTTTTGTAATGAGGAAGTTTCCATGTCATGAAAATAGTAATCAATGTGACACGATACTGTAGAACTAAGGATAACATTAAATATGGCGAAAATTTTATTTTCCCACGTCCATATGAGAAAATCATATATGTCATTCATATTAGTAGTTTAGAAAATCTTTCATTTCAACACTAGTGACTTTGACTTTCCGTTTTGTAACTGTCAAATAGTTCTTGTAATTTTCGATAGAGGCACTGCGAAAGAATTCCGAAAGCCCTCTCTTGGATTTTTTTGAACTTGCAAAAAAAGGATAGTTCAAATAAAAATTTATATTTAACCCCGCCAATATTACTAATTTTATTATTAAAATCATTATATAATTCACTTTTCTGTAAATTTTAAATAAAATAGGAACATTTTTTATTCGTTTCGATAAGTTGCTTCCGTCAAAACAGCGCCACCTACAATTATTTACATTTAACTAAAAATAATCGATAACTTCAATGTCAGCTACTGTTAACATAGGTTATGTTATGTTGTTACTACAAAATATTAATAATGGTCGCAAAATCTCCGTGGTCGTCGGAAAAATAGCGTACACAACTCGCAGAAAGTGAATTTCGTTGCTCGTGTAATATCCTCACTCGGCTAGCGCCACGTTCGGCTATTATCACACTCGCACAAAATTCGTCACTTTCTAGCTCGTTGCGTAATATACTATTAGATATCTCAAAAAACAACGGAGATTTTTTGTAAGCGCGATGTAACGAGACTCGCTGATGTGTTTTTGCTCACTTTGACGTCATTAGGCACTATGTCACTGTCAGCTCGTACTGTAGCGCAACACGGTTCGGGCGAGTAGCGTGCCTTATAACGTCATCACGCCAAAGCTAGTAGTAAACTTTGAAGTGGAATAACTTTCTCATTTTTAAAAATATTTCAATAGTTCTTTAACCATTAATTTTCAAAATCTTAGGATTATTACTAGGAGGAAAATAAAAAAACGGAAACTCCCTAATGTGCGATAGTCCAAATAAGTTAAAGTTGGATAAGAAAAGAACATTATCGGATTTTGGGTAGATTTCCTCCAACGGCGAAACTTATACTAATATATAAATACCAATCAAATATACCTACAATTTTGAGGACATATTATTAAGCTTGTTAGTGGCTCTTCGCGATCTAAGTAGGGACATACATAATATACAGGGTGCTTAAAAAGTCGCGAATACGCTCCACACTACATTGTTAAGAAGCACTCGTTAGACAAGGGAAAATTCTCAAAAAAATCCGTCTAGCAGATTATTCAAGATATGAGTGCTCAAAGTTAAGAAATTTATTTGTACATTTTTACTTATTTTTGCTCTTTATAGTACAAAACAAAAAGATAAAAATATTAATTTATGTTGAGAATGTAAAGATATTTGCATTTTAAAATTTATAATTTATCATAAAATTGACAAAAATGACAAAAATGACATGGCACAATGTAAAAATATTACAATTATTTTTTTGTTTCCTGGAACTTTGATCTGATATTTTTATTTAAACTAACTTCGAAAATCTACTTAAAATTTAAATTTTTTTATTTGTTTTAAATAAAAATTACTAATAATAAAATGGTCTATATTTTCACTAATTAATTTATCATGTTAATCTCAACTTTATCACCTTTATAAGATAGTAATCATAACTTACCAAAAATTTGAATTAAATATTAAGATGTAAATGGTATCTTCAAAGTCTACAATGTTGTCTTTAAAATATACCAATAACTTCGGAATTTCTATTAAGTATTTTTTAAATTATTTTACCCTTCTTTAACGTTTGCTGCCAAACAACCTACCGTGGAGTGTGTCCGCGACTTCTTACGCATTTAAGTATATTTTATTTTTTGTTTGGCTGTCATTGTTCCAATTATACATGCATTCTGTATGTGAAAATAGTCATTTATTCGTACATACTGTATGAGTAACTAGTCAATTATTCGTACATACTGTATGTGCAAATAGCCACATCCAAATTTCAAATATTTGTATTCAGCCATTTGGGCATGATCTCTTTGTTTCCATACATAAAAGTCACCCCGTATATTATTTTGATATTATATCACGACACACAACACTACTAAAAATGTTGAATTTTTTAAAGTACCTATAATAAATTTTTGGAAAATATTTCTTAAAACGTTCGGATTTTGCGCCGTTTCTTACAAAAGGAGAGGAACCTCGCCGGTTTTTAGTTTAAAAATCATAATAGATTTATCTTTGATAAATTATATGACAATTGAGCCATATTTTCTCATTTATTTCAGAAGTCTTGAAGGAAACATAATCAATGGTCTCCATATTAGATATTCTCATATACTCATAAAAATTTCTTTGGTTGTTCCCTTAGTTCATTATGAAGATGATGGATACTCTCCAAATAAGTATCTTTCTGTATGATGATTTAAAATTGCATATTATCTAAACAGCGAATTTTTCTGGTAAACCAATTTTTCTGATCTACATATTTTACAAATTTAGATTTTGACGGTTTGTAATGGTTCTGTTTAAAACACTTTTTTCTATTACTGGCTCCCGGACTATTACTATTTACAAGACGAATGTACGGTTATGTTAGACCTAGCAACTAATTGAAAATTGAACGTTGAACAGCTGATTTTAGAAGCAGACAAATCTATCCGGTACATCGTGAATAAAACCTCGCACACTCCACTTAAGTCAGCTTGAATCTGAACTGAGCTTGGTAAATCTGCGTCCAAAGACATGTAGAAGAAATCGGGCGTTTAAGCCAAAAATGTCGGAAATTTCTGTATATTTATTGACTTGCAATTAGAGCTTCATACGATGAGTGTAGAGAAAATCGAAACCTTCCCAAGTTACCGATTTCGAGCGCGAAATGAAAAACATAACAAAACCAGTCTCTAAACACAAAGCTTTCAAAAATTTTGTAAAATGTCGCAGTTTTGTTTTTTTTTTTACATGAGTTTCAATTTAGTTTTCACTTTGTCCTTTTGGTGTAAAACCGACATAATGCCCAACGGACTAATCGAGTCGAGTCGAATTTATACAAATCCAAAGAACTTAAACAAATCCAAAACTCTATTTCCAGCAAGCGGGCAGGATATTTACATAGAACAGTGGTCTGCGGTCTAAGCAAACGTTTTTGAGGCTATAAAATTCCTAAACCATTTTTCGTTTAAAAGACCGGATTTCTTTATTTTCTTGAAGTTTCTGCCAAAACTGCTGTTTTTATTTACTTACTTACTTATATACGTAAACACAATCACAAGCGGGAACCTTTTAAGACAACAGAAAAATCCTTGTCCTTTTGGTGGAAAACCGACTTTACAGACATCTGAGACGTAAGTCTAACGTACCAAGAACGATGGAATATTTATTACATAAAAAAATTTCAGGCGTCGTTGATTCATGAAGTGTTTTTTCACTAAAATTAAACTCTTTTTGTAATTGCACATACCATCTTCAAAAAGGCAATCGAACCCGAAGCTTCTGAAAATAACTGGATTATACTCGAAAACGACGGAATGTTTTTTAATATTTTTCTATTAAATGATTAGATCATGATTGATCAAGGTGGTAAGACTATTAGAACTGAAATCTTGAATTTCTCTAAAGCTTGTTTATTTAAAAAAAAATAATCCTAGGATTTCTTATTTCAAATTTAAATCCATCTGGAATACCAGATTTAGGTAAATGTAAATATTAAAAAATGGTAATTGTTTTTTATTTGTTCAATTACAATTTAATAATTAGAGTAAAAAATTATCTTAGTTTTAAAAGTAACTGCAAATTTTTTAAACTTTTTCCTAATCAAAGTAGATATACTTGGTAAAGTCAGTTTCAAACTTTAAACAAGAAAATTTTAGAAAAAGTAAGTTTAAAAATCCCGAAATGTTAATTATCTAATAAAATACCTTTGAAAATCTACCATAAAGGGTCAGGTAAAACCATGTAAATTACGGTTTGCCTTTCATATTATATTTGCAGCTTCTGCATTTCATTCAAAAAAATATTATTTAATTCATATTTCATATTTTATTATAAAAATTCATTATACGTTATAATAGAACCGTCCATTGCTATCGAAGCAATAAAACTTGATTCAGAGAATTCAACATTCATGACCATTACTTGAATAAAATTGCAATTAAAATTTTCCCGGCTCTAAAGCAGTTGTTGCAATTATAAGTAATTAGCTTGGAGCATGATTACAAATTTAATTTATGCTTGCTTCTTCTTTTCTTCTAAATTTTACTCTAAAGTAATTCTGTAGTTAATAATTGCATGAGTACTCTATTGTTTTTGGGTATGCTTGGACAAAAAATAATTTACACGAAGATATGAAATATGCATGTTCTTTCATCTTCTGTCTAAATCTAAAGGTTTTTGATTTAAATATTTTGAAATAACAACATTTTAATTGTTTTAGGTTTTAACTTATGTAGCTGAAATATCCCAAGCTCACCTACGCGGGATGCTTTCTTCCACAAGTAGCATGTCGGTCATTTTTGGGATGTTGATCATGTTTTGTTTAGGTACTGTATTTCATTGGCGGACAGTAGCTCTGGTGTGTTGCTTTTTTCATGCCTTATCTTTCATATTTCTTTTCTTTATTCCCGAATCGCCTCATTGGCTAGTTTCGAAAGATAGATTAGATGACGCTAGAAAAAGCATTGCCTGGTTACGCGGATGGACCGAAGTTAAAGAAATAGAAACTGAGTTTAAAGAGATATATTTGGAAGTTCGTAAAGTTCCTATTGACGCAACTGAATTTGATAAAAAAGAAATGATGAATAATAAGGAAGATTTTTGGAATACCGTTAGATTATTTGGTCATAAAGAATTTTTATGGCCGTTCGCTCTGTTGTCATTTATATTCTGTTTATCACATTTTTCTGGTATTACTACCTTACAAATCTACGCAATACCTATATTTTCTTCGTTAAGGGTTTCTATAAATAAATACTTTGCAACTGTAATTTTAGGGTTAGTACAACTTTTAGGTACAATTTTGTGTGTTTTGGTTGTTCATTTCGCAGGAAAACGAATTTTAAATTTTGTAGCTCTTGTTGTATTATCTGCTAGTTTTATGGTTGTTGCATCTTATGCCCACATGAATAATATTAACGAGTTAGTACTTAATCCAAAAATGATAAACGAAACTGTAATGAATTCGACTAGCGCCCCTATTTTAGAAAACTCAGGTTGGATTCCTTTAACTTTCGTAATTTCTGGAGCATTTGCAGGGTATGCTGGAATTAGAGTATTACCATGGATTTTAATAGGTGAAGTTTTTCCTAATGAAATTCGAGCTGCATCATCGGGTATGGCTTGTACAGCAAGCTACTTTTTCAGTTTCGTCGTGAATAAGCTTTTCTTTAAAATGATCGATGGAATTGGGTTATTTGGTATGTTTTATTTCTATGCATGCGTTGGCATTCTTGGAGTAATTGTTTTATATTTTGTTTTGCCTGAAACTGAAGGAAAAACACTAGCCCAAATTTGTGAACATTTTTCGGGTGGTGCTTCTATGGGAAATCATGTGATTAGGGGAATTCAAATGGGTGATAAGAATAATGGACATGACAATAAAGCTTATGTTGACGACTCTCAAATTAAGATTGAGAGTAAGCTGTGATTTTATGTGAGATTTTTTTTTAATATTAATTGTATGACAAATTATATTGTAATAATTGTAAAAAGAAGAATACTTAGCATTTTTTATTTAATTTGTATAAATATATGAGGTTAACTTTAAATTTGTTATCAAACTTTATTTCAATATCTTACAACTTTCCTAGATTTGGTATATGTGTTAAAGGGCCCATACACTATCAAACAGTTGCGCAAATTATTTGATAGTGTATGGGCCCTTTTATACCTACGTTTTAATTAAAACTATTTCATACATATTTAAAAGTTGTGCAATTCGAAATAATAAAATGTACACCAGTAGATATTTATTCACAACTCACAACCCATTATATCAAGATCAATGTTACTGCAAAATATTTGAATTACTTAACTTTTTTAAGTAAATATTTTCAACTCCAATTATTTTATTGTTTAAAGGAAGAGGTATGTTATTTATAGTAGAGTATGTGTAATATTCTTAAACTATTTATTATTTTGGAAAACCTCAAAAATATACATAATTAAAATTTATTTAGAAATTGTGTTTATAAAAGTTTCTCTTTTTAAATAGTTCGAAATGTAACACAATCTGTGATTAATATTATAATAAAATATTTTTATATTTTTTAGTTTCATTTTATTCTATGCTTATTTTTACCCTTAAAAGATTAATTACTCTCCAAGCAAAAACAAAGGTTCAAAAGTTTTTAATTGCTTTTGTTTTTAGGAATTATACATATATATGTATACATATACACAAGGTGTCTCACTGGACGTTGGACTCCATCGGTATCTATAAAAATAATAAAAATACCCCGTGAGACGACCTGTATTTAAAGTATGTTTTTAACAAACCTTTTTTATTTACTTTATAAAATTATAATTTTTAAATAATGTATTTTATTTTTAAATGCATACTGAGATGTACATTATAACGCACTTGTAACTTGGGTATTTGCACTCTAAAAGTTAAGTTATGCAAATTAACAATTAACTTCTGGTTTCTGCTTTTTTGCTTACAAAAATTATTAATTCTGTTGATATTAATATTTATTTATACATAGTGTGATACGAGGAGTTTGTAAAAAAATGCCCTTAAAAAAACAAATAAAATCTTGAAAATTTCTTAAATAATATTAGGGTTAGATTTAATTGCACTTTAAAATAGATCAAAACTGCTTTGTAAAGAAGAGAGAAAACGTTATAAAAACATTTTAAACTTAAAAATCCAATCGACGAAAAATAATATGCAGGGTGCTTAAAAAGTCGCGGACACGCTCCACGGTACGTTGTTTGGAAGCAATCGTTAAACAAGGGTAAAATGATTAAAAAAATATTTGGATAGAAATTCCGATGTTATTGGCATGTTTTAAAAAAGTAAACTTGGCAACATTGTTTTCAAAGTAGACTTTAAAGAAACCATTTACCTTTTAATAATTAATTCAAATTTTTAGTAAGTTATCATTACAATTTTTTATTAATTCATTTTTTAACTAGGAGGAGTGATTTAAATTTTCCGCGCCAAAATGCCAAAAATTAACGTCCCTGATTAGTTAAAGTCAGCAAGATTTACGCCGGATAATTATTTTAGATGATTTTTGACATATAAACTCAAAATATTTATCATAAAATTTGAATTACTAATGTATCTACATGTATAAATTTATATTGAGTACAAAGAAATGGGGAATTTAATTATGTTCCTGTACATATTTTATCATTAAAAAGCCAAAACAACCTAAAATTTCTGCCAAAACCTGTTTGGTTATTTTTCTAGTAACTTTTATAGTATAAGCTATCTTTCCCTGTCACTCCTAGTTAAAAAATAAAGTACATATAATAAAGGTGATAAAGTTGAAATTAACATGACATTTTTTAAAAGTGCAAGAACTAATTATTCAAAATATGGATTAATAGTAGAATTTTTTATTTAAAACAAATAAAAAAAAAAAAATTTTTAGTAGACGTTCAAAGTTATTTTTATGAGATTAAAGTTCCAGGAAACAAAGAAATAATTGTAATATTTTTACATTGTTGCCATAACTAATTTTTGTCAATTTTATGATAAATTGTAAATTTTAAATTGCAAATATCTTTACATTCTCAACATAAATTAATATATTATGTTGAGAAATGCAATAACAACACAATTATCTTTATGTTCTGTACCATAAAGAGCAAAAATAACTAAAAATGTATAAATTAAATTTTTAACTTTGAGCACTAATATCTTGAATAATCTGTTAAAAGGATTTTTTTGAATATTTTTTCTTGTCTAACGAGTGCTTCTTAACAACGTAGCGTGGAGCGTGTTCGCGACTTTTTAAGCACCCTGTATATCAATCTCTAAAAATAAGTTTCACTTTGAATAAAAAACATTAAAATTAATTAAATTTGACAAAACTTAAAAAAAATGTAACATCAATAATATTTTTACGTTTATAATAATATTTACACTTCTAAATTATGTAACGCACCTAAAAACATCCTTCACATTTTCAAAGTTTATGAAAATGATGGACAAGCACTTTGAAATGCAACCCATACCGGGTCCGGAAAATTCATCGTAGAAAATTCATCGCGGAAAATTCATCGCGGGAAAATACATCGCGAGAAAATTCATCGCGAGTAAAATTCTTCACAGGTAAAATTCATCGCGGGAAAATTTATCGCAAGGAAAATTCATCGCAGAAAATTCATCGCGAGAAAATTCATCGCTTAGAAAATTTATCGCATGGAAAATTCATCGCATAAAATTTATCGCGAGAAAATTCATCGCATAGAAAATTCATCGCATAGAAAATTTAATTGGAATTTTTACCTTTTTTTACAAAGTGAATATATTTTTTTAAATACATATATCCAAGTATTTCAGTAAGTAAAAAAAATCCAAATTTTCGTAAAAAGGTCTGTACAAAATTACACCACATATTCTTAAGAGGATAGTCGGCAAAATGTGGAACTCCGTGGCTTGGAAATTGGAAACATTTTACTTTTTGTATCTCTTTATATGGTCCTACAAAATTCCATTTTTCTTTAATGAGGGACCTTCAAATTGACATTTATAAAATTTTCTCTTATCTAAATACACAACTTCACAACTGTCATTTGTTTTTCCGATTATAGCGAGTATGAGGTTTAAAATAGCAAGCAAAACTTGCTCATTTTTAGATCAGTTTTGATCGTCTATAAATCTAAAAATTCAATAAACATACAAAAAACAGATATTGACACGTGTTATGCCAAGTAAAGTATTAATGAACTACTATAAAAAATATAGAATTTGAGTTTATGCATTTGTTTTAGAATTTTTATTGCTCATCTATAGACCTACATATAAGTCATTTTTTTACCCGAGAAAGATTATTGTATATAGTTTAAAAGTTTAAATAATTTCAAATTGCAACTAGGCTATTAATTTCACCAAAATTAGAAATTTTTGGAAAACACATAAAAATAATGTTATGAACAAAAACACGAACGAATTTGAAATCTATCGCTAACGATGAAACACTGTGCTAATTAAGATAGTTTAGAGATAGTACCGCGCAGCGATATAATATTTTAAATTTCCCTTGAGTATAAATTTTAATAAAAAACTTCTTTAAACGTACGGTTATCGTTCAATAAAACATATTGATTCGATGAATTTTCCCTGCGATGTATTTTCTTGCGATAAATTTTGTTTGCGATGAATTTTACCTGCGATGAATTTTCTCGCGATGAATTTACCCGCGATGAATTTTCTTGCGATAAATTTTCCCTGCGATGAATTTTCTCGCGATGAATTTTCTTGCGATGAATTTACCCGCGATGAATTTTCTCGCGATGAATTTTCTGGCGATGAATTTTCCGCGATGAATTTTCTACGATGAATTTTCCGTGAACCATCCCATACTAACATTCAGTCTCCTTTCTGATAAAATATTAAACGTGAAGATAGATTTGTAATTCATAAATCCCCATTCTACTTATTTTTTTCACATGTTTATTACTTTCAGGACTAAGAGACTTTTACAATCGAAAGATATGATAAAATTTAATCAGAAAAATCAATTAGTTACTCTTTCCAGAGGTGGAAGTCTGTAACCCTAACGAGTTGATCTCGGTTGTCAAATTTTCACGTTAACCGAGTCGTTAGTTACGAGTTTTTGGTTGTCTGTAATTCCTACCAACTTACGAAACGGAACGAAATTGCAACCGACTAGACTTACAACGTTGCCGTCATTATTTTATGTCTATGGTTTAGCAGTTTTTGAACGCATTTTGAACAAAACACACAAACTGATTTTGGCATGTAATTAATTGACGTAAAAAATAATAAAGTTTAAGGTGGTCTTTTTAATAAGAACAATAAACTATATAGTATATAGTCTTTGTAAATGCCTTGTTCCAGTTTTAAAAAAGAGGTGCTACAGCTCTGCAATATGCCAGTTAATTTACAAATTATCAGATGCACGAGTAATACGTTTTGCCTTTATAATACCTATTTCATAGAATTATTCACATTCAATAAAGTTTTGTTGGAGGAAATTATCAATTTAATAGAACTGCTACGGCGTTCTGTTATTTGAATTTGTAGCTTAAATTGACATTTTTCATAGTACCTATAATTCTTCAATATGGTTAGAAAATTGAAATGCGCATCCAAAACCATGTATCTATATGCTTCAGTTATGCTGTAGCACAGAAAGGGTGGAAAGTAATTTTTCAATTTCAACGATTTTTCGGAGAATTAACGATATGCGAAAGTGTTTTTTCGCTTCAAAGCTGATGATACCAACTTAGACGACAAGTCAGGAAGAGGTCGATCTTCAGATTTTGCTTCTAGGTCCTTCTAGCGGTTATGGAAGAGGACAAACGTTGCACCTCTAGAACACAGACTGAGAACTTAAATATCGATCATTTCTCATCTCTGTAAATTCGGCAAGGTGTGGAAATTAACTGGATTTTCCTGCACAAGCTTAATCATACAACGACATGGCCCAAAGAGTTCGAATTTTTACCGATTTGCTCCAGAAAAAACAGCGAATAATTATCATTCCTCAACCTAATACATTTTTGATGTGGATTAATGCTTCCAATGTCGCTGCATCACACGTCACACAATGCCTTCATTTGAAATTAGAACTACGTAAAAAAAGAATTAAGAAGAAGACATGAAAATAGATAGGTCTTCTTGGCTGCATGGTAAAATTGTATTCTATCCACAAAATGATTAAGCTGCAATCTTCATTTGTATGCCTAGATTAAATACTACATCATAATTTCATCAGGATATTTTTGTAAATAAATTTACTCATTTTTCCATAGCATTTTCATTTCAACAAGTTTAAAATTTTCTTTTAGTAATTTTTATTATTATTTATTTTCATTTACGTTAACGACGCTTCAAACACGGTTGCCTCCCCCCAAGCGACTGAAACTCGTTATCAAAAACACGTTACTAACGAGATTTTTGCTTACAGACTACCATTTTTGTCAATCTCGGTTAGGAACGAAACCAATGACGTCAAAACAAACAAATAATGACGTGCTAACGTGTAAAGTCGAGACGTTAGCTATTACAGACTTCCACCTCAGGAAGGAGACGATATATTTCCATACTAAACTAACCTAACATAACATTATCTATAGTTTAAATCTATATTTCTATAAATGCAGACCGATCAAATTATAGCTGAAATCTGACAGCTAAAAGTTTAAATTTATTTTATCCAAAATGCTCACCATTCATTTTATAGTGATGTGATTAAAGTTTAAGAGGATAGTCGGCAAAATGTGCAACTCCGATTTCTCTGTACCTTGGAAATGCGTTGGGCGAATGAAACATATAACTGTGCGAAAGAGATTCGTATCCAAGTGCAAATCAACCCAGCTTGAATTCGGCTTGTTTTAAACTGTTTAAATAAATACTGGGTAGGCCAATGAAAACAAAAAGGATGAATTTTAAATTATTTAATACAAATTTTGAAATAAGACTATGCTTACTGTAACGCATTATTATGTGCAACCATGAAACGGCAATCCTGCCTGAGCACATCTTGCCGAAAGTGTCTTTTAACAAATTATTAACAAATTGAAACATAAGTGACACCACCCCCATGTCGTTTTTTAATACAGGGTGAGCTAAAATATTTGTGGTTTGATATGTAGGAAAATACGCAGGTTGGTACAACTGAAATCCTAAAAAGAAAATCTCCTAGTAATCCAATGGCGTAGCAAATTTTGTTTCCAAAATCTCTAATTTCGCAGCAAATGTCAAATACTGAAAATGTTTTTCTTCATTTTCGACGCAGATGAAACACAAACCAAGATTTACGCAAATTAATTTTGATAAAAACTAAAGTTTATGAAATAGAAGGCACAATAACGAAATTCAAAAATCTGAAGTTTTGACACAACGGTAAAAATTACACCTACGCCTCTGCTTTTGTGAAGTCTAGTTACTTTGTTTCGATTTTAATATGATTTTGTGTTACTATGAACTTGAAGCAAACAAATTCCCCAGAATTTTGGGCGGGAAATTTGAATTGACCACAATCATTTTAGCTCGCCCTGTATAAAATAGATGTACGTGTAGAGGACAGTCCAGGGTGTCCATAACCCTGGCAGGGTCGCGCAAAGGGTATCTTTGTTGTTGTTGGACTACACCCATAGAGTTACGCACTAAATGAGGTATCAAATTAAAGGTCTTGATGTCCTCTATCTGCAAAATCAATCCTGCCTCGTGAAAACTGGCCGGAAAGAGGTGGCAGCAGATTTATTCTTGAACCAGTCGACACGATGTGGCCGACCACTTTTATCATTCTGTCATTTTCATTTACATGAAAAAATAAGAGGACAGAATGATAAAAGTAGTCGACCACATCGTCTCGATGGTTCAAGAATAAGGCAGAAGGGCAGGTAATTTGGAAACGCCCCCGCGATCTTATTTTTGGTGGTTTAGATTCTTTACCCATGAAGTTTTGCGCTAAATGAGGAATCAAATGAAAGCTTTTTGTGTTCTCTATCTGAAAAGTTAATCCTGCCTCGCCGAAAAGGGGAGGCAGGGGAAGTAATTGGAGACCCTCGCACAGTAACTTTTGGGGATTGTGCTAAATCAAGTTGAGTGGAATGCAGGGAAGGTAATTGTTGGTAGTAATTATTACCAAATTTTCCTTTCTTTTGTTGAGAATTTTTATAACTTATTAGAATTGCATAGCAATGATTCCGTTCGAGGAAGGTGAGATTAAAATTAATTTAACATCAACATTACTATGCATTCGAAACTCTTGTCATTGTACCATCCTTTTACCAACAAAAGTGTATTTTTTATGAATTTTAAAATATACAAATATAATAAAATTTCATACTCTTAATAATCTAATTCAAAATCTGATTCCGAGTCAGAACCTTCATTGCAATTGCATATCTTTTCACTCTAATCATTAAACAATAAAATGTCCTCGACTACCAAGGGAGTTTTGGATTACCCACATACCATAGCGGCTTAAATTTATTATCCTCGACCAGCCAGCCGTAGTCTGTAGCAGTGCTGGAAAACCGACCCGGAACCGAACCCTGGAACCCCGTCAAAAATTAAAAACCGGAACCCTAACCCTTAATCTAAAATTTTCGGAACCCGAACCGGAACCGGAACCCTAACCCTTAATCTAAAATTTTCGAAACCTGAACCTGAACCCGAACGTTTTAAAAAATATTGGGTTTTGGGGTTCCAATTGTTACATATATCATATCGACTATCGACCACTTTATTTTCGGTCTAAAATTTTATTTTGATTCAGCTCGCACATGCGCGTATTCTTTTTATTGTGCGAGCAGATGCCTGATGTTTTTATTGTTCTTATAGTGTACGATTTGCGGGTACGTCTCAGTCTCAACCTCAACTCAAAATTATTATTATGCTTGGAAATTAAGAACATAAACACCTATATTAAAATTTTGTGGAACCGAACTCCGGAACCGTGGTTCCAATTTTATTTCGGAACCGGAACCGAACCCTGGAACCCAGGTTCCAAACTTTTTTTTTGGAACCTAACCCGGAACCGAACCTTTTCATTTTTTTTTATCAATGGAACCTAACCCGGAACCGAACCCTTTTTTTAATGGAACCGAACCCAGAACTCAACCCTTCGAAAATTTTCAGGGTTTTCTAGCACTGGTCTGTAGGCTCCAAATAAGAGCAGTTTTTCCTAGTGGCATTTTGCCACAATGAACACGCATAAACTGTTCTTAATAATTTTTGTTCCAACGAACGCCAACAAGGCGGTATGATGCTCGAATCAAACTCTTTAACAGTTTTCATAAAGTCCTTCAATTTTTTGTGCAATATAGTTTTTCGAAGATTTATAGAGGGCCTGGTCTTCGCTCTTACACCTTTTGATTGAGTAAATCAATTAAGTAAATTCTTGAATTCCTGCAATGACATCTTCACTACCCTAATCAGCATTTTCATTTAAAGAGCTAAAAAGTGAAAAAGTTTGAGTGGTTGCGATTTTCCTTTGCGGGAGAAAGACGCGGTAAAATCACACCCCGTAAAAGCATGAAATGCGGTTAAAGCTCGGTACAATTCTTCCCCAAAATTTTGCGCCAGCTGTGAGCAATATATGTAATTTCCATGCTTTTGTTTCGAACAAGTACTTTTTATCCAAATTTCTAATTCTTTGAGGTGGTGAATATTTCCAAGCAAAATTATTAAAATATCCGTATCCGAGGCTTTCACAACAACTTTTGATCCGGTTCAAGCTTCGAAAAATTATTTATTCGCATGTCTGCCTCTTCATGGATGCACTCGAATACAGTTTCCTCAGTTTTTAGAACTCGATTATTCAAATTCTGAAAGAAAAAACATTTAGCTTCAACTGTGAGGTACACTTTATTGTTCCCCAAGAATGATGAAACAGAATCGCTTCCCCATGACTGTCCCAAAAATGACACCAATACCTCTTTGAAATTTCGATTTTTCAAATTTTTAATAAAATAAGATAAAACTTCTTGTATCCAACTTTTATTGAATATGCCTGAGGCATTAACAAACGATCGATTCGAAGCATTTTGCTCCATCATCAGGTGAAAATAAGAATCTATAATATCAATATAAATATACATGAAATTACAACAAAACTTAATCATACTTACATCTATAGTAATAAATTTGATGTACAAATTTTTAAGTGTAAAATAATGTGGACATTGACAAAATTAAATTAAAACGAACAGTTGACTATTTAAATGATAATATGAATAATATTAAAACATTTAAAAAATTAAAAACAAATACTCATAATTAGTTAATAACCATAAGTTTTTTGATGACATCAATATTAATGATTCTTTATCCTTTAATTTCAATAAATCTACGATGGACTTAAATTTAGCATCACATAATTTACAAATAGTAAATAAAGAGGTAATAAATAATAGGTAATAATTTTTCACAATCTCCTCATAGTAATTACTATTACATATATCAAAGATTTCAAATAATAATATTACATTAACTAATACAGGGTACGGCAAGATAATTTCCTTATTTCATAATGCAATAAAATAAAAAGTAGTAAAGATATATATTTTCAATTTTTTTTAAATTAAAGAGTTCAACATTTAAAGTTATGGTTTACATGTTTTTAAAAGTCATATCGGGTAAGTTGCGCCCCCCATTGTCGATACACTGGTTGAACCTAATTCTGCTGTTTCTCGTCACTCTCTCCAGCAAGCAAATTAATGCGAATGTTGGACGTTTCTTCCTGACTGTTTCTTTCCAGGTTGTCCAGAGTCTGGTATAGACCCGGGATTTCAACTACCCCCACAAAAAAGTCACAAGGGGTCAAATCGGGTGAGCGTGCCGGTCACTCAAAATCTCCTCTCATTGAGATGAGGCGCCCTGGGAAATACTCTCGTAACACAGCCATCGATGCCCTTGAACTATGGACCATTACTTCGTCTTGTTGAAACCACACCCTAAGTCCATTTCATCAAGTCTTGCCAAAAGAAAACTCCTGGAGCATGTTCACATCGACGGTCTGAATTGACTGTTTCATCTGCTCATTTTCCTCGAAAAACCATTGGTCGTGCGCCTCCAGTTTTTCTTTTCTGCACAGTACCAGTTTCATTGAACATTGTGACCCACAAAAGAATAGATTTCCGGTTCTGGACAGGACCCAATGTCACAATATTGAAGCGATTTCAGATGGCGCGCTGGGTTTTAACCACCGAACGGCCGTTGGAAAAATAGGCCTTTAAGGGAAATGCACGCTGCTCATTACTCTAATGCATGGTGATGACTGAAACACAAGTTAACAAAACTTTAAGATCCCCTTCCTCGAACTAGACCACAAAAAATTCGCCTGGGACTCTCATCAGCTTCAGAGTGTTCATTTCAAATAAGGAAATTATCTTACCGCAGCCTGTATTAATATTAATACAGAACCACATAATGTACTGATTTTGGAAAACAAGAATGATCTTGAAGAAAATGAAAGCATTAATGATGATTTACATATTTATTCTAACTTAAACCATAACCAAGAACCTTAAACTTATCCAATATTAATTTCACTTCGGATGAAATTTCTATATTGGAAAATAATAGACACCCGCGATAAATTTTCCGTTGGAGATAATAACAAGGTATAGAAAATCCATCCCACTTTTTTGGAGCTTCTTTGCAAATTATGACCAAATAACTGATAATTTATGCGAATTCCTAGAGGGCGCGCGAGTTTGGGAGGAAAAATTGTCAAAAATCATGAAATCGAGCATTAGTTCTGCAGTCCTAACTCAAGTTTCCCTCGTTAGATTGTTAATTCTTTTTCAGATTTATAATCTAAATTGATTAGGCTACATCCTGCCAGATGGTTACCATCCGCAACCTAGCACAAAATTAATTAGAGGGGTCCAAAGTTAAGGTACTTTTAGATCATTATATTTTTTTTGTACATTTTCCAATTTTTTTTCCTTCCGGCACAAATTAAAGAAATGACTTCTAAATCAACTACAAAAAAATTATACAAAAATGTTGTTCGTACTAGCTTTTATGACTGCAGAACTAAACCACTATATTTACCGTTTAGGAAATGGCTCTTAAGTAAAATCAAACATCTAAATGTAAACCTGTTGATATACATAGACTAGGAGCAGAAGTGTTGAATTAAAGTTAACAATATAGATGAACTTAAAAATAACACATTCCACATCCTTCATCACATATCAAATTTCAACAATAACAATAACAATAACACTTTTCAGTCAGTTAACACTAACACATTAATAACTTTAAAAAAGAAAATAATTGACAGTAGGTTGGTATTGAGTAAAGCAGATAAAGGTAATACTGGTAATACATTAGTCATACTACACAAAGAAGGTTACATTAAGATTTCTATGAAATTCCTTGAAGATAATAATTTCACGATTTTAACTAAAGACCTATCTAAAAAATTCAACACTAACTTGAAACAAATTTTGAAATCAAATGTTTTACTCTTATTGTCTTTTATCTCCTCTAACCCAATTACACCTAGACTCTACACATTACCTAAGATACATAAACTTAGTAACCCTTTTGATTTCAATTTAAATCAATCAGTCCTCCCGGTTAGACCAGTAGTATCCTTCACAGGTTCTCACATACATAAATTAGCAACTTGGCTCAATATCACCATAAAATCTAACCTAAATTTCGATAACACTTTTGCGATAAAAAATTCCTATTGTTTAGTTCAAAAACTTAATAAATTTCCATACAGTAATAACTAATACATGTTATGTTACCATCATTTGACGTAGTTAGCCTATTTACTACCACTACTAGTGACTGAACTTTTGGTTTCATCCAACCTATGTGACAGTAAAATAGAGTCATATCGTTTGTTAATGCCTTAGGCATATTCAATAAAATTTGGACACAAGAAGTTTTATCTTATTTTAATTAACACAGATTATTTGGACTAATTTATTTATTTACTTAATAAATAATTAAATATATTCTGATCCTAAGTTTTTCGTAATTTTTGTGGATGATTGCCTAGCCATTGTTCCAAAAGAAAATATTGGTCATATTTTGGAGATATTCAATTCAGTAAGTGTAGATATTCAATTCACCATTGAAACAGAGAAAGAAGGGATGTTACCTTTTCTTGATTTATTGTTATATAATCATGATGATAACAGAACTTTAATGAATATTTACTCAAAATCATCTGATTCTAATAGGATGTTGAATTACAAATCTAACCACCCCCTACACCAGAAAATTAATACAGTTACAAACAAATTTTAAGGTTTTCAGATAAAAAATTAACCAAGTAACATAAAAGACTTATGATGAACAATTAATTAATTAATAAAATTTTTAACAACATTAATGTATGGAATGAAGATAACATGTTAAATGTAAGAAATAGGGCAGAAGAAGATGTAATAAAGTCTAACGCATATTATAAGATTCCATTTATAAAAGGATTAAAAGGATTGTCACAGAGGTTAAAAAAGGAGTTGTCAACGGATAAATCTATTATTACTTTTTATAATTTGATTACAAATGAGAAGTTATTTACGAAGTTAAAATCAAACTTAAAACCAGAAGAGCAGAAGAATTTAGTTTATGAAATTCCGTGTAAAGGTTGTGAAAAATCTTATATAGGCCAAACCCGTCAGATATTAAAAAAAAGGTATAATCATGAGTATGATTGTCGTCTGTTAAATATAGATAAACCAAACAAAACAGCCTTAAGTTCCCACCACTTTGATACCTCTCATATCTTTGATTTTGAGAAATTTCCGATCCTTGATACCGAATCTGTATATTTTAAAAGCTTGCTGAGTGAAATGTTTCATATAAAAAGAAAATCTGATAAATCGGTTAATTTGAAAAGTGACTGTGATAATTTAAGTAAAATTTATCATTTTCTATTTATGGATGATAGTTGATGTTACAGTGGAATTTTGCAGATTACAACATTAAGTCGGTTTCTTCTATATTTTATTTTGATTACTAGACACACAGTGGTTTGTTAAATTGTTTTTATAATTTGCGTCTATAATATTCCTTTTAAAACACCGCTAGCGAAACCATAATGGGCCATAGCGCAATCATTATAGCACCCGCTTACGAAGTTGGTAGCATTGATCTGTCAAATTTGTGCTATTGATTATCGTAAATAAATTTCAAGATTTAAAGTACTTGCTATGTTTTTTATGTCTCCTAAATTTTTTATAGGATACAGAATAATTCCTCACTCCTTTTAAATTATTAATTTCCAACAAAAAATTAAATAATAATCTTTAAATTTAACTGTCAAATAAGGAAAGTCAAATATGTGGTATTAATTTTTGTGAAGATATGAAAAGATTTATCAAAAATTAAGGGCTTACTATTTTTTGCTATTTTCGGAATATCTGGTAGGATACACGATAACTTATCACTAGTTTTACACTAAAAATTTGCAACTTAAAATCTAAAAATTGAAACCTTAAATTAAACTGTCACTGTCAAGACTTCTATGTTTTCTGTTGTTATAACAACGATTCAATAAGAAATCATTGTCAAAAACTGCTAAAAAAATAAAGAAATATTTGTACCTCGAATAATTTCCAAATTTATTTAATTTTTGCGCAAATTATAAAAAATAGTATAAGCAACTCGTTCATAAGTCAATTATTGCACTCGTCCATTAAAAAACTCGCCGCTACGCGTCTCGTTTTTAAACTTGGACGCGTGCAATAATACTTGACTTATGAAACTCGTTGCTTAATATACTATTATATAATTTGTTTATGTAAATTAATATCAAGATTGTTATCTCTGAAAGATTTTGTCATATTATGTCATTACAATCAGTCCTTTTGTATATTAATATTAATATTTTTGATATTTGATCTTTAACAAAACAAGGTGAGATTATTTGACAAAATTTTAATGTGCGTTAATTTCATGTATCGGTTATTTAACTTTGTATTTTGTCTTGTACCTAATTAATTTTATAATTTGTTGTTTTGTAGCCATGATTAAGACTACAAAGGTAGTCGAAACGTCGGCAATTATTTCACAATAAAGATTTTTGGAAGTGATAAGTTCGTTTTTGACTGATACTTTTATTTAACAATAATATTTTACGAACGAGAACTTTATATAATTTTAAATAAATAAATAAATAAATTAGTCCAACTAATCTGTCAACCCCAATATATAAGCTTTATGATTTATAAACTGTTTTAAAACTGACGTTTTTTTCTAGATAATAACGTACGTGGCTGAGGTTTCTCAACCTAGACTACGAGGAATGTTATCAGCTACAGGCAACCTAGCATGTCTTCTGGGAATTCTTATAGCATTCGCCTTGGGATCTTTTCTACATTGGCGCAAAATAGCCCTCATAAGCTGCAGTTTCCATTTACTTTCATTTATTGCACTTTTCTTTATCCCAGAATCACCTCATTGGTTAATTTCGAAAAAACGAAGCCTTGATGCACAGAAAAGTTTAGCTTATTTGCGAGGATGGACTACAATTGAATCAATTCAGGAAGAATATAAAGAACTATGCATGGATGTGAATAAAAACACAAGTGAAAGAAAATCAATTTTAAGAGTTATGAAGTTGTTGTGTTGCAAAGAATTTTTCTGGCCATATCTTATAGTTACGTTTTGTTTTATTTTGGCGCATTGCACAGGAATGCAAACTTTACAAGTTTATGCAATACCCATCCTAAACTCGTATAAAATAGAAATGAATCCGTATTATGCTACCGTGATTTTGGGTGCTGTTCAACTTTTAGGTTCGGTATTATGTGTTGCAGTAATTAATTACACAGGAAAGCGGGTTTTGAATTTTGCCTGTTTAATCCTAATAGGGGTTTGCAATATCGCTGTAGGTATTTATGCACAAGTTAATCATTTAGATTCATTAATTATTATTGAAGGGCAGGAAAACCAAAAGGTTGATTTAGAAACAACGAATATTTCAACAGATGGTTATAGCTGGATACCTCTCACGTTTCTTATATTATTAACTTTTATTACCAACGTAGGTATCAGAGCCTTGCCATGGATATTGACCGGTGAATTGTTTGTTCATGACATTCGAGCTCTTGCAGCTGGGTTATCAGCAGCTATAAGTTACATTATTATGTTCATTACAAGTAAAACCTTTTTTGATTCCGTCAATTACTTAACTTTGGGTGGTACATTTTATACTTATGCAGCTTTATCCTTTCTGGGAACTTTGATTTTATATTTTATTTTACCAGAAACTGAAGGCAAACCCTTATCCGAAATTTGTGATCATTTTGCGGGTGTAAAAAAATTAGGCAATAATGTTGTGAGAGGCTCTAAAAAACCTATCGAAGGTCAGGTTAATGAGGGTTACGTACAGGATGGTGCATTGAAATGTTGACGTATTTTACATTTTAGTATTATATGATTTCGATTTAAAATCTATATCCTAGGTATTAAGATTCAAAAATCAAAATGATAAAATTAATATAAAAATAACCTGCTCTCAGAAACTATTCCTATTCATCACAATTGCATGAAATAATGTTGTATCCTATTATCCTATTAGTGTAAATCAACAAATAGAAACGGGTATTATTCCTCCAAAGATGAAAAACATAAAAAGTAAATGATAATTTTTTTTACATAAGTACTTTTATATTCAAAAAAGTAGGATTATATTACTTTTTTTAAAGTTTTTACTTAATTAGATAGGAATTTGAAAAAAAAAACTAGCACAAATATTTGGAAAAGTAGTTTTAAGTAAACTATTATTGAAATTCGTGTTTATTCCGTATTCAGTTTTTTATTCGGCCTACTTACTTATTTCTTTAATAACTTTTTAGATGAAACCAAAAAAATGACAAATTTAAATATATTTAAACTACGACTTAAACATAAGAACTAATATGTACTCAAAAAAATACAGTACATCTTATTCCCTGCCTATAATTAATCAAATGTTAAATAAGTATTATTAATTTTTAATGCAGTTCTAGAAACTTTGCATATGGTGATTCACTTTTCATCTTTAAAAATTCATCTCAAATTATTGAAGTTAGTAAAATGTGTTTCTGGCCTTTATTGGAGTTGATTCATCTGAATGAACCTTTCCTGCGCCGTAGGCGATTTTACCCGAGCGACCATAATTTTAGTAGATGACTATAGTAGTTTCTGCGCATGGTTCTCTTCAGATGAAAGCCACTCTAGCTATCTTCAGCAAATCATCCACGAAAAAAGATTAAAAGGGAAAAATTCAAAACAATTGGTATAAGTGTTCACATCCAAAAAGCGTAAAGTAATATTTTTTGTGTACCTATTGAAGTCATTTAATATTTTGAAGGTTGCATACCAACTTTTGTAATATTTTTTTCTGTACCTATGCCTTTTTAAAATTCCTTCGATATCAGATATGTTTGATATTGAAGAAAAATAATAATTTCTTAGTCATAACCAAATTTTGGAGTAAAGAACTTTTACTTCTAATAATTCAATATAAAATTTCCTAGGCAGTGTTAAATTTACCCATATACAAAAATTGGATACACAGCTTATCGGAGGAATTGTTATCAATTCAAATACAATGAATAATCCAAATTTTCCATTGATTTAGGAATTAAAACCTATTTTAAATCCGTGAATCACTTACGAAAAATTAGGTATTTTTTATTATTGTGATATTTATAAAAAAAATCTCTTAAATTTCATTCATAAAGATTTTTCAAGGTAAGAAATTGAAATCCATAAAATACTTATATTACTTAAATATACATATTTTTATCCAGAAATGTTATTTAAAATAATTTTTCATTAGTTGTAAAGTTTGTAAATCTTTATTTACAAAAATAATTAAAAAAAGTATGTAGTATTTTATTTCTTTATTTAAAATAAATTGCCAATACAAAACATAGATCATCAAAGAAAATATATAGCGAGAAATATCTTACACTTAGTAAATTAAATTTCTGGGTGTACATCTTCAGGGGATTCCGTTTATGGTTCAGCAAACATCAAGGATAGAAACTAGAGCAAAATAATTCGATAAAACGAAAGAACTGTGGGTCTATCTTTTTTAGTTTTGGAGCTACAGCGTTTTGAATTTTAGGTCACCGATTTTTGTCAATTATCCAAAAATCTAATAGACTGTTTCAGTTTTTAAACATTTTCTTCAAGATTGAACCCTTTAAGGTTGTGTCTTTTAATTATTCCGAAACTTCTTATTTTTAACAATTCAAGAAAAATTTAATACAGTGTCCTTTTTTCCTTATTCTGAAATTGCTCCTACAATAAGTGTCCTGAGCACAGTTTATTTCAATCGGCTACTGGATAGACATGAAACTTAGCATTGGGCGCGTTCAGCCACCTCCTAGCGCTTTAAAAAAGCGCTGCTACCGGCGCTAGAAGACCGCTAGTGCTTTAATGCTTTGTGGTAACCTAACTTTTTGACGTGTGACAGTAAAATAACAATATTTTTATTTTATAAAACGCATAAGTACTTAAAATAAGTAATAAAAGGAAATAATAGAATAGAAATTATTATAAATTATATCCTCTTAGATGAAATTGCAAATAATAATTTTAATAACCTCGTTGAGGCTATTGCTCAAATTTTTGAATTTGAATTATAGTATTAATAAATATCAGGAGTTTTTATTACATTTAAATTTCACGTTTTAAATCATATGATTTTAATTGAAGGTTAGGTTATTCACTTTGTTGTTTACATGCCTGATAGCCAATAAAGCGCCGAGCAACTTAGCGGAAAATAAATTCGCTAGAAAAAATGGCGACCGCGACGGTCGTGGAGAAGATTTAAAAAAACTGAAATATTTTTTTGAATATTTTATCTACTATTTCTGTATTAACATTGATACCAATTGAAAGAGAAAATCTATTAATTATGGATCGATCCATTGGAGAATAAGGTTTTGTGACAATATTCAATACAAGGTGAGGTAAAATGATTGTGGTTTGATATGTAGGCAACCAAACATGCAGGTTAGTACACTAAAAATTTAAAAAGGAAACTCCCTAGTAATCCAATGGCGTATCAAATATTTTTTCAAAATGAATACAATAATCATAACAAATTAAAAATTCTAAACCAATATGATATATAATTTAAACAATGACCTTCATTTTCCAGGCAAATGCTACGCCTGTGCTTTTGTGTATTTTGTGTTACTATGAACCTGAAGCGAACAAATTCCCCAGATTTATCGGCGGGAAATTTGAATTTACCACAATCATTTTAGCTGTACTTATTTTCGACCAGTTTCGTTTATTTTATAAAAATCCTCAGGCAAATTGTATCAGTTTTAAAAAACATTATCTAATGGAAACATTTATTATTTTGTACGCTTTTATTTGTTCCAATAAATGTTTCCATTAGATAATTTTTTTTTTAAATATTGACACAATTTACCTGAGGATGTTTATAAAATAAACGAAAACGGTCGCAAATAAGTAACTGTTTATTTAATTAATGAGGAAGTATTATCACAAAACCATTCAATTGAAAGAGAAGAGTTGTAGCTTTTAAGTGATGTCTTTTTAAATCTCTACGTACATTGGCAAAAATGCTAATCCACTATTTTTTTGTTTTTTTTTTCGATTAAATTTACTTTTAATTTAGTGAACCACCAACGGAACACCCTGTATAAAAGTATTTCAAGGAAATTACGGCAAAGATCTCCATTATAGTAAGAATGGAGTAGATAGAATAATCAGTAGATCGACCCTCTCAAAATCCGTAAAGAAAGTTTACTAACTACTTCTATTGATCTTGTTTCTTAAGATATTAATGTGAGAATAATGGTAAATTGGGTTCCAAAAAATCAATTAATAATAAAAGATAATATGTACTTTTACACCTTTACAAACTGAAGTTAAAGTAATTTAAAAGTAATAACAAAATCATTCCAGTAAAGAAAAACTAATTGTACTGAAATTAACAAAAAAAACAAATCACTTAAAATTAACTCCGAATTAATATTGATTCTCTTATTTCAAGAGAGTTTCGATTTTATGCAAAATGGAGGTAAACTCCACTTTTTAAGTTTTGGGAAAATTGTAAGAAATGTTAAAAAATTCAAAATTCTAAGTTATATGAAATTGTTTTTTGTGGATATGTATCCTTAATTGTTTTTACATATAAAGCCCTATTTTCATTTATAAATATTTCTTCCAGTAGACATGCCTTAGGTGTGATTGTTAGAGTTACCACTTTTTTGGCACAAAACGAATGTTTTATATAATTTTAGAACAAAAATACAAGAAAAACATCTTACTATCATATTTTATTTAAACAGATCTAGAAAGGACTAAACACCATAGCGTATATTCAGCGACCGTGATGAAAAATTTAGAGACGTCGTTAACGTTATTTCTTATTAAGAAATATTTTCTTAAAGACGTGATTAGCTTTAACGACGTCTCTAAAATTTTCATCACGGTCGCTGAATACATACTCATGTGTTAACTTGCGGCGATTGCGAATAATTGTAAACAAAAAACAAATATTATTAGTCTTTTGAGGCAGAAAGGAAGTAACTCCAAGGCATTTAACGAGACATCTCTTGAGTAAAACTAAAAGTAGCTAAGTTAATGGCACCAAACATAAGAGTTTTCATTTTGATACATACCATTACATGTAATTGTAACTAAATTTTATTTCACTTTACCAATGACAAATAAAGATATAAATATTTTTATATGGTTTTCATATTTAAGTAACCTAAAGTTTATCCAAAGTTAGAATGTGGCGGCGAAATATTGAGTGAATCAAGCAGCCAGCGCTTATTTTCCCATCATGCACCCGAGTCGATCTGATTGGTTTATGCGTTGAATAGGAACACGTTGCTGCATCGAAATATTGCTAGATCGAAAACTTGGTGCACAGAAAATTGCTGGATCGAAAATTGTTGGGTCGAAATATCGCTAGATCGAAACATCGCTGCGCCGAAACCTTGCTAGGTGGAATATCGTTGCATCGAAAAATGGAGGGGGTAAAGCAGAGCTGCTGCAACCGTTAGGTTAGCTCTGCTTTACCTTTGTACGGCGTCTCTGCTTAACCTTATTGCGTACCACCTCCCCTTTTTCGATCCAGCAATGTTTCGGCGCGGCGATGTTTCGGTCCAGCGATGTATCGATGCAGCAATATTGCGAACCAGCAACCTTTCGAACGAACAAACTTTCGATGCAGCGCGATTTGATCTAGTAATATTTCGGCCTAACGATTTTCGGTCCAGCAATTTTCGATGCAGCGACTTTTCGATGATGCAAGATTCCAGCGAGGGTCAAAATTAAAATTCATCGACAAGAAGCATCTCAGCTACAGAGCGTAATATACTTTATAAAAAACGGAAAGAAATTCAGTAAATATAAAGACATACATACTGTACATGGAAAAGTCTATCGACAAAGTAAGATCGTTAATGGCTGTAAAGAAAAAAATTAAGGAGTCAATAAGATGCATTAAGGAAAACCAAACATACAACGAGTCCCCGACGAAGTTCCTAAACGCTACGAACAATAAGGCACCTAACAAGAACCTGCTAGATCCTGGTGAATGCGAAAGGTACTGGAAGGAAATGTATGAGCATAATGCGATAGCCAATTTGAGCATCAAAGCAATAGTCAAGTTTGAATAAATCAGCAAAAAGCTCCTACAGGAGCCCGGAAAAACACATTCAGTAACAGCAGACGAAATAAGAAAGGCAGCTAAATCAAAACCCAAGTTTTCAACACCATGTTTTGGTGGAAAAGAATCCATTCTTGTCACGAAAGGCTGGCCGAGTTTTTCACTGATTTCCTTAACAACCCGAAAACATCCCAGAGGAGCTCTCAGAAGGCCGCACTACATTCATATTTAAAAAAGGTGACGCAAAGAACCCACAAAATTACCCACCAATTACTTGCCTTAACTCAGTTTATAAGATATTTACCAGTATAATGAAAGACAGAATATTACAGCAAATACATCCCATATGGAAGGTTACACCAGAACAAAAAGTAGGAAAGAAAGGAGTACCAGGAGTTAAAGAAAACTTACTTATAGACAGCAGCGTATGTCTTGATGCCATACTTTATAAGAGATATACAATATCTATGGGAAGGATAGATTACAAAAAAGCAGTCGACAGCTCCCCCCACAACCTCATTATTAACCTATTAAAAATTATGAAGGTAAACCCAACCATCATCTCAGTAATCGACAGGCTAATGCAAATATGGAAAACCAAATTTCTAATGGGCCAGGGAAAGAATAAGAAAGAAACTCACTACGTTAAATACCAACGGGGGCGTATTTCAAGGAGATTCACTAAGCCCCCTTTTCTAAAAGGAGCTAAACCTGATAATGAGTGCTGTAAAAGATTATCCTGATGGAATTTGGAATGGATAAATGCGCTGTGTTCCATCTTAAAAGGGGAAAACATAACACAGAAAAATCTGAAAGTATGACACTGATCAATGGAACGGCAATAAAACACCTAGAAAATAGTAAACAGTGAACAATATACTTACCTAGGCCTCAAGCAAAGAGAAATGCACAACAAAGTCGAGGTAAAGCAAGCTCTTACACAGAAGTACAAAAAAGTTCTGGAAAAGATATGGACCTCCGAACTTAGAGCGAAGAATAAAGTAGAAGCCACCGACATACTTGCAGTTCCTGTCTTGCTATACACATTTGGCGCGCTAAAGTGGAATGTCACTGAAATAAAGAACTTGGACAGAATGACCAGAAAAGTAATGAACAAGAGCCGCAGCTTACACCCAAACTCATCAGTCCAAAGACTCTACATCCCAAGAAACCAAGGAGGGTGCAGACTAGTAGGAATAGAACAGATGTATGAAAGAACCATTATTCTGAATGCTTGTCAAGTATTTAACACCAAAGATCCACTATTAAAAATAGTTAAACTACACGAACTAAACGGAAACGGATTTCTCTTTCAAGCGGCGAGAAGAGCAGCAGACATAATAAAAGAACCAATATGTCTCAAAAAATATCAAGGAAATAACAACTGCCTTACTAAAATGGACACAAAAGCGCTAAAGCGAAAACTGAAGGAAATATTCGAAACAAAAAATATAGAAGAACATCAAAACAAACCCCTGCACGGCCAGTTTTCAAAGAACATCAGGGAACAAAACCTATCGAAGGAGCTAACTATGCCTTTCTAAAATCATCAGGGCTTAAATCGGAAACTGAGGGCTACATAACGGCAGTTCAAGATGGAGGATTCCAAAGTCTCTCATACAATAAAAGAGTACTTTCTATAGCAATAGATGATACGAGATGCAGAGCGTGCAAATCGTCTGAGGAAACGACTATGCATTTGTTGGCCTCTTGCCCAAAATATGCACCCACTCTTTACATCGAAAGGCACGACAATGCTCTGCGCGTACTGCACAACTACTTGCGGTTTGAGTTCAAATTTGATGTGAAAATTAAACCTCCCTACATCAGAGAAGACGATGAGTCGGTTATAACAAACGACAATTTTAAAATTTTCTGGAACATTCCGTTCAGCGCAACCACTCAACTAAAGGCTAATAAACCCGATCTCGTTGTAATGGACAAATCGAAATGAGCTGTCCAGCAGAAAATATCATCGGAAAAAAAGAGCTAGAGAAAAGGGAAAAATACCGTGACCTAATGCTCGAACTAAGAAAGTCCTATGATAAGTTCGACATCATATTTATTCCCATTATAGTGGGAGTACTGGGCGGGATTCGAAGCACAACTGAGCAGAACCTGAAAAAGATAAAACATATTAGAGATAACGATATAAATGATATATTTACCAACATCCAAAAGTACGTAATTCTGGTTTCTTTAAGAATCTTACGAACCCACGAAGCCAATCACACAATGTCCTAATTCCCCCGCAATGTACTCATCCTAACGGAAGGCATTTCGGTGTATAGGCCAAAAGCAATACCACTGAGGTATACGCGAGCTACTTTTGTGCCGGCTCTTGGGTCTTCTAAAAAAAACTTAACTTAACCTAATCTAACTAAACCTAACTGACACCGGGTGTCTCACGCTTCGTCAACCACGGCTTTGTTCATAAATTGGCAATTCTCCACCGCTTGGTTTATTTGTAAATTACCAGTGTTTTTAGGAATTTAGTTATATTAATTTTAATACCAACTGTTAAAATTGATTTGGTTTGTACATTAGCAGTGAGGGTGAGGAAATAGACCTTTCCCTTTTCATTAATTTCAGCATTGACCCCTGGACATCAATCTTTTCTTCACTGAGTCTCAGGAACTCTACCCGGTAAGTGAGTTTGAGTGTTGACATCTTCACCCCATAGTGCGGACGCACTTTAAAAGCCTGGCGCCCGAGTTTACCCCTTCATCCCACAAAAACGCGTCACAACTCCATTAATGTTGGAGCTACATTTAACAAAAAAGTACCTTTTGCTGCCACGGTTTCTGTAAAAATAGGGGTGGCAGCAATTTTTTTATGAATTTGCTTGAAATTCTTCACCGACAGGCATAACTTTCGACTGTATCTTGTATTTCAGATTTGGGGTTTGAAAAGATACAGGAGAGATACATTTTTTAATACTTCGCCCAAGTTCCAAGTTTGAGTATATAAAAATGATAGCACAAATAACCGAATACAAAGAAAACTACCGTTTTAAGAAGAAACCTCTCTATGTTATGTGAAAAAGACTTTAATGCAATTGCCCTCCTATTATACTAGATTTTTATTCGCGATTTTAAGAAAGATCTCTCCCCCTGTCGGCGAATTTGTGAAACTGTACGGGTAGTATAAAATGTCAGAAAAACTTTGACCATTTTATATCAATATTGATTTTAAATAAAAATTAGAAGAATATTTATTAAAAACACTGTAAAAAAAATCACTTAAAACGCCTTTATCCTGTGTTCGAACATGGAAACATGTGGGTTCAATACTGGCTTTGAAAGTTCATAAATTTGCCACAAAGGGCCAACAGCGCCATCCTTTGGCAGTTAAAATTCCCAATAGAAAAGACCACATGCTTCTAAAAATGTATTGTTAACAAAATCAAAAAATCAACGAAGCTTGTTTTTATTTTGACGACAGTTATGTCAAAATTTAAATTATATTTCGTTATAACGAAACCTTGTATATCTATTCCTTAATTTATCATGAATAAAACAGTAAGTTTTATTTTAATCAATTCATAATTTTAATTCTTGGTATTACAGAAATTAAAACAACGCGGGAGGAACAAAAATAAAACCCAGTTAGATGGAATTAGAATGAAATCCAAGAGAATTTTAAAAAATAAAGTTAGTAAACTACTAAAATTTCACAAATTGGATAAAATTAATGCAAAAGCCTCAAGTTCAAGTGATTCTGTTATTTACGTAAAGACTTTCTATCCTTATTATGGTGACATAATTAATTTGAGTGATTGTAATGAACATGAAACCACTGAAAACTTAGAACGTGGAATTATTGATAAACTAGGAAATGAGCTAAACAATACGATGGCTTATCTACAACCCAATACACATTCGTCAGGTTATTTAAATATTAAAAAAGAAGAAGGAAATAAAATTTGTGAAAAAAAAGAGTCCAGTTATATTAATTTGGCTCAAAAAACAGGAAGCAATACAAGTAATAACTTAAGATATTTCCTACGCTCAAGCAAGACCAATATTCCAACTTTGGATATTTCCAATTGCAGTGAGGAACATGCTCATGGTGATGATAATAATGAAAAACAATCTTAACATATTCTTTACATCTAGTCGTAAATAAATTATAGTAAAACGTAATTTTTTGTTTTATTCTAGTAAAATATCATAGATAGAAAATCTTTATAAATATTGTACATCAGCTTAAAAACTTTTGAGTCTTCTGGAATTCCAGTTGTATCAAACTTTTTTTCGCTAATTCATCAAACGATTCAACAACAAATTCTTTTTTTATATATCTGTTACTGTAAAAGCCCGAAAACCGGTAAATCCTAGGTTTTACCGGTAAATCCTAGCATTTACCACAGTAAAGTGGTAAAAGCCCGGAAAAATATTTTGAACGCTTCCATTTCGGGCTTTTACCAAGTCACTTTAGTAAATGTTGACAATTACCATGACCCGTTGGTAAAAGTCCGAAGTAAGAAATAAATGTGCAATGTGCACATCTGCAGGTCTTGACTTGTTCCTATGCTAGTGACGTATGACGCCTTTCGCCTGTCAGTACTAGCCTAGTTTTTAGACTTTTTTACTAAGTTGGGGAAACTAAGTGCATTGTACACAAAAAACCAATTTACCTTGTGCAAAGAATTTTTTATAAATATTGAAGAAGTCGGAAAGGAAGATATAAGTTTACGTCAACTGGTGAATAATCTTTCTTTAGTTAGTGGACAAGGGTTCAAAAATGCAACTGTACGAAAAAGTGTACTACGAAGAAGTGTTTGTGCAAATCAGCCAACTTACTCTGTAACTCAAAATGCCATAATAGTCCATACGTTTCCTATTCCATTTACACAATTTCTAAATAAAGTTTGAAAGAATAATTATTAAATATTTCAAAAAAACAAGCTTACCTATAAATAAAACCCATTCATAATGAAACAAAACTAAATTTACCAACTGATCATGGTAAATTTACTTATGTGACTTGGTAAAAGCCCGAAATGGAAGCGTTCAAAGTATTTTTTCCGGGCTTTTACCACGTCATTGTGGTAAATGCTAGGATTTATCGGTAAAACCTAGGATTTACCGGTTTTCGGACTTTTACAGTAACATGTCTACTTATAAGTTATAGATGTTTGTAAAGTGAATTTCTGCACTTTTACTGTTGAGTTAAGTTATTATTTTTACAACATGTAAAATGTAAATCAATTTTCACTCGCAGCATTCTCCATTTGCACACTTGTACATGACCATAAACTAATGAATTTCCCAAAGATTTAACGTTGAAAAAAAAACACTTTTTGAGATATTAATGTTTAAAAAGTGATTATTTAAACAAATTCTTGTTCAAAATGGCAACACTGTAACAAATGTCACTTGAAAAAATAGAAAGTCGACCCTAACCTAACTTTTTAGTTGAAGATTTATTAAACCGTATAACAGAAAGTTCTCCTTTTTATTGCCGTTGCAATAATTAAACTAAGTGTTTTGGTGTTATTTTTTATTGTTTAGTTTTCAAAATAGGTATAATATGTAAATCTACTCATTTCCACACCACCACTGAGGTAGAGTACGGGTGTGTTTTTTTTAAAGTGGTTCCCCTGTAGGCCTAATCCACTAGCCTCTAAGAGACTAATGATATTTTCACGTTATAAATTCAAACTAGCTACATTAATTATATTCTCCGACACTTCCTAGGAAGGATATTTAATATTCGGTTGATGGCGTGCATAACCAAGAAACCATATTTCGGAGGCTATATGCCCACACATTCCCAACACTCTAGCGCCAGATTTGCACATACATGCCCATCCAGTAATTGATTCAGGTCCATTTAGGTAGGAATTGAATGAAACAAAACATTTCCTTTCAATTGCACCTTGAAATCTACCAAAAACGTGGTGGTATGTGATGCTTTCAATTAGTAAGTGTAAGTGTAATTTCAATTACTAAAAGATTTAATCAACTTAATGTAGGTACCTAGATGGAATGGATGCTCTTAACAAGTGTTCACCATCATATTGATTAGATTGAAGATGTAGTCGAATTAAATAATTGCCATCTTGCATATGGGAAGCGTGTAGGCATAGGCAAGTTTAATTTGGTATGTTCCAAGGGTCAAATCTTGGACATCGTCTTCTGATAAAATGGGAAAATCTTGAAGATCTTGGAATGCATCTACAACTGGCCATTGTAGATGCCCTCGGGTTAAGTTTTCTTCAATTGCCCGGTTTAAAAGATGATTAGGCTGATTTAATCGGTCTAATACAACCCTACAAAAATTTTCATCTTCGGGAAAATTCGGGTTTATTGGAGGAAAAAAGGCATTCGAAAGAGCACTAGAAACCTGAATATGAAATCAAATATTTATTTTTTATCATAAATTCACTAATAAATATAACCTCGTAAATATTTCCTATAGTGTCCATATCATATTTGTTCGGGCAACTGTTTCTCAGTATATGATATTTGTTTTGCAATCTGCCAAATACTGTTTCTATAACCCATCTAAGCATTGTTACTAATCTGAAAGTATTTTGTAGTGCAAAATTGTGTTCAATAGATTATTTAGTTAATAGATTTTAAATTATTAAAAGGAGTAAGGGCCAATCCTATTAAAGACAATATCAACTACTTTTAATGTAAAATAAATTACAAAGTTGAGCTGTTTTAGATGCCTATAATATAACACGTAAGGTGAAAACATTTTTAAGATCGTATTTAAACAAAAATCTGCTTATTACTGGATCTGAACTGCTGTACAAATAAGTACCTTATGAAATAAAAATTGGAATAGGTGTTAATAATAATTTTTTTTTAAATTAGATTTTATTTTATACATGATATTACTTTTTTTACCTCGAATTATTTGCTTGCTGTGTAGTGAGTTGTCTATTTCCAAGAGTAATGAAAGATGGCATAAAAACATTCAAGCCTAAATTATTACATAAAGCTACAGAATCACGATAACCTCTGTCAAAAATAATAGTAACGTTTTCACGGAAGAAATTGGAAAATCCATCCTATTTAAATATATAAGTGAGTTAACCCCGAGGTAAATCGTTTATATATATTTGTAATGTACCGGTTCATTAATCATTGCATTAAATATTCCTGAGTCATTGTTTCTTCCATCACAAGCATGCGGGCCAGAAACATTTAAAATATACCCATCAGGTGCAACTTCCACGAAAAACTTGACCAGGTTTTCCCTTTTTGGAATTGAATACGTCATACTTTTTGATTGATGGTCCCTTGGTTTTTGTATGGATAGGTATGTACAATCTACCAGAACAACCACAGAATTTGGATTAACTGTACATAAAAGATTTGAAGTAGCGGTACCATGAACATTTGAATATTCATCCCGTGTAATGTGGTTATAGCCGAGATAAGTAGGAACGAAATTGGTCATTAAACTTGAAAGAATCTAATAATAAAAAATTGTTAATTAATAATTAAGTTCAATTAAAAATGGTGCCTTTATGAAATATAGTTTTAATAATATAGCTAATGCTCTTTCGCTTCTGAGATTATCAGGCTATTTCATATAATTTAGAATACATACAACACAAAATAAGTAACTACGTTATTAATAATTATTAATGGGTGGGAATAACAGTACAAGTTTTGCAAAATAGCTAATTTTTTGCATTTTAGATTTCTGTTTAAGATGTTTGCAGAAAAGTGATTTAAACTTATGTAAAATTCAAAACGTAAACTAATGTAGCCAAAAGTGTCTTGTACTCTTATTCTCGTCCATTAAAGAATAATTTTTAATCCTTACATCATGAAAAATCTCACTGATAAGTGATCTCTGAGTTGGTCTTAGACCAAATATCATGGATATTATTTGCTGTGAAGGATCACATCTCAATTTCATTAAAAAATTCCAAGAAAATTTCTCTTTAAAATATGTTTTCTTGGTGTGGTATTTTCCAAAGAATTTAATACTGCATTAAATTGGGCACTGTTTACACCAGTCAGACAAGTGTAATCACTATCGTTTAATGCTGGTGAATCAAAATCGAAAGATTGTTTTCGCTCTAAAACTTTAACTCTATTTGTTAATATATTAATAAGGTCATCATTCTCTCGATGGTTTAAAGCATTAGCAGCAGAACGTTGCTCTATTCGAAGAATCGAATCGGCTGAAAAATACCAATGATATGTTCGGCACAAGTTCTATTGTTGCTATGGCAATAAATCCCATTCCTTATCCAAAGCTCCAAAACAGCAGATACTGGTAGTCTCTGCCTATCATCTGGACTTCCACAGACACAACACTCCCTTATTTCGGTTGTGGGCAATTTCAATTTAAGACCGTGTTGGAGTCATTATTACCTTATAAAAAAAATAATTTTTTTGCACTTATTCACAAAAAGTACACTCGACTGAATAAAAACATTTTTGCAGAAAAAATCAACTCCAGTGAGTCGATTTTATGGAAAACCATAGGGATTTTATGCATCTTTTACACGAGTGCATAAAAGCAATTTTTGATGAAAAAATCAACTCCAGTGAGTCGATTTTATTTTTCCATAGAGAGTTTCTGCATCTTTTAGACGAGTGCGTAAAAGCAATTTTGCAGAAAAAATCAACTCCAGTGAGTTAATAAAAATTATTTATTAATAAATTGATAAAATAATTTAATTTACTTCAGTCAAGTATTATTCAAACAAATCTTCTTAGTCTAGAGTTACTTGTGACTATTCATTTTAAGAATTTTGGGTTTTTTGTGTAGTAATCAAACTTTTTGTTCGATACCCCGCCTCCAAAGGGTTAAAAAAGAGTTCATTTGAAGCGACAATGACATTTTTTTAATTGTAAATTGCCATCAAAACCTTAATCTTACGTATCACGAAAAAAAACAAGTTTTAGAGATTACAGCGCCACCTGTTGTGAAAAAAAAAGTTCTCGGATAAAACCTACATAGTTTTTGATGCTCTTTTTGAATCTGTAATAAAAAATAGGGGGTTCCATTTAAGATGTTAAAGTCACCCCCCTTATCCGCCCCCTGGGGGGCTTGGGGGTGATATTTGTTACAGTATCGAACGTCCCCCTCCAAACCGCCAAACTTTTATTCAGAAACTTTTTTGTCTGATGTACTCGTTTCGAGAAATTCACCTGACAAGATTAAAATGGGACACCCTGTAGAAGAAAGAGAATAAGAAAAATGATATCCCGTGGGACAATAGTAGGGCCTTAGTTACCAAACGAATACCTAAGATATACATATATCATGGATCACCAAACTACTGGAATTTTCGATTTTGAAATTAATAAGAAAAATATTTTGGATTCATCCAGACCTAGAAAAAAATGTCAACCAGCGATTATTCCCTGCTACAAAAGAACTCCAAGCTCCAAGTTTCAGGTGCAGAATTTGTTTGCTTCTGTCATATGTCTAAAGAAAGATATAATCAGTTACAATATGATTTGCACGAGAAACTGGTAACTGAACCCGAAAGTGACTCGGCAGTTGAGTCGCTTGAAACTGATTACCAACGCGTTGCTAACTAGTTAGTAACAAGTAGCTCCGTGTGCACTGTCCCATTTAAATACACATACCACTGACTGATTTGTGATTTGAGTCAGTGATTAGTTTCTTTTAAGTAGCTCCGTGTGCGCCGTGCCTTTGGCTCCTTACACATTGGGGGTTTTTTGTCGCGGACTCGACGTTTTTTGAAGCGCGCGACAGCAGTTACGCTGAAGCCGGGTTTTCCCAGCGTCGACGTATGTACGCTACGCCAGAAATCGCGGCAAATATAATAGTTTAGTTAGTTAGGAACACACCGACCACAAAACTTCAGTACACCTTCAGTACAATGGATTCGTTTGATGAGGAAGCACTACCTTTGCTCCTGCTTCTAAAACGGAGGAAGAAAAGAAAAAACAGGTCCATTTGGATACACCCTATAAATAGAGCAAATTATGGCCATTATGTCGATAAAATGATTTGATGAACTTCTGGAGGAGTTGGGCCCTGGTTTGAAGAAACAGGATACCTTACTAAGAGATGACATAAAACCCGCAGAAAAATTGGCAATAACTTTGAGGTATGTTTTTTAAATAAATTGCTTTGAATGTTTTGTCATTTTTAAAGAGGGCGGTGTTAGTACGTGTTCTACTACTTGACTTTCAGTATATTTCTCCTCCGAATTAGATGTTGTAGATTTTAATTCTATTGAAGGTTGCAGAAATGATAATTGTTTAAAATAAGTATATTGATGTACTGGACGTTCACCATCGCCAGATTTGCATTCTTTCATTTTACGCAGATGAAGTGTAAATGAGTCCCGTAAAGTCTTCCATTTTTTCTGTAACCCTGTACCTAGAATAAATCAAGATAAGAAATACATACTAAATTGTCCGCTCTGAATACTTTACTTTTTTATTTTTTAGGTACCTAGCAACATTTGTGGAGTTACACTTTATGTACCGATGTGGAGTGAGTACAATAAGTAAACTAGTAAGATATATGGAATAATCTACAAGAGAAAATAATTCCCAAGCCAAATCAGGAAAAGTGGTTAGATAGATAGCAGATGGCTTTATGAAACATGCAAATTTTCCCAACTGCATTGGTGCCATTGATGGCAAACACATCCGAATAATAATTAAACCACTAGATAGTGGCTCGTAATTTTTCAATTATAAACATTTTTTTTCATTAAGCATTCTCGCCGTAGCCGATTCAAACTATAATTTTGTTTATGTTGATATTGGTTCTTATGGAAAATCCTATGATTCAAGTATTTTTCGCAACAGTGATTTGTTTAAAAAATGAAGAACTTTGTATTCCACAACTAAAACCAATAACAGAAAATGGAAATTTGTTACCATTTGCCCTAGTTGGAGATGATGGGTTCGGTCTATCCGATAATTTATTACGTCCTTATTAACTACCATCTATCAAATCCTCAAATCCAACATTCTCTTTTATTTATAACTTAACTTTATTATTTTTTTTCAGGGGAAAAATTGTAAATCTGAAATCGTCAACTCTAAAATATAACATATTTATGCCATATTTATGTATAACTTATAACTAATCACATTAGATGTTGTTGTAATCCTCGACATTAATTAGTTTATATTATGTATTTTTTGTTAATACTTTAGCATTACTTTTTTTCTTTTACAATTTAGCTACATTAGATTTAGTTTCGGGCCTCACACGCCGTGGAGCGATGTGTGGGACCACATTTTGTAGCACGAACCGGACGCAATTAGGGACTATCTTAATTACTAAAATTTCCTTTTGATAAAGAACCTAGTTGGTAGGTTCTCAGGGTACAAGCACGTCGAGGCTACATTATAGGCAGTAGTGCTCGACCTGCAGAAATTATGAAAGAACCTACTATACAAAACTGCTAACTAGGAAACTAGGCACTCCTGAGGGGCTTCGGCTGCGCCCGAAGCGCCTAGAAAGGCAGTTGATCGGAGGTAGCGAACAGAATTGGTAGTACCCAATTTTCGTGAGATCAACCCAAAGTTTGTTAATTCAGAACATTCAGTGAGAGTGTTAATTCAGAACATTCAGTAATATCGTTAATTCAGAAAATTCAGTAACTTGTTTAACTCAGAACATTCCGTCTTATGTTAGTAATCGTAGTGCGTGCAGAAGCGCGAATAATCATTGTAATAAGTGCGTCCATTTTTTGTGTGTGCTAATAAAATAAGTATAAGAGTTATTACTAGTATCGACTCCATTATTTACCACCCACATTCCAACTATAACCGTAGGGAGACCTGGAGGAATCTTCAGGTGGGGCAGGTAATTTCTATAAGGCTCGACGAGTTCCTGATATGTTGTGAATTGGATCACAACAATGCTTTTAAAATAATTTTTCAAATTAGCAGGAGAAACACAATTTTACCTACTGCAGAAATCTAAAATATTCGCAAGAAAATAATACTTATCCCATTGTTTACTATAATAGTAATTACTTAATATTTAATAAAATATTATATTAGGAATTTTACTTACCAAGTTTATTTTTTTCTTTTGGGCTTAATTTTTCGATGTTACCATATAATTTTTTTTAGTATAATGTCCCACGCTTTAATTTTTTCAAATTTATTGGAATATACTTCTTTTTGTTGGTCCCATATAGCGGGTTGTTGCTGCTCTTCCGATATAAAATCATCGGTTGAATACTCAATATTTGAGCCCATAATAATAAATATATTTTAATAAATAAACTAACCTATACACTAGCGCTGGCATACAGCAGTTGTCGCGTCACGCCGCGTCCGTGTCGCGTAGTGTGTAAAGAGAAAACGCTGACGCTTGCAGCGAGGATCGACTGCACTTCGCCGTTGACGCGCAGCATATGTCGAGAAAACGCCCAGTATGTTGTACATACAGGAGTAGCGTAGCCCATATGATTTACATTGGAGCGTCAACCTGGCGGCAAACCGGCGACAACCCGCGTTTTCTTGCTGCTGCTATTCATTACCGGCGCGGGTAACCAGCAGGCTTGCTTTGTTTGTGTTTGTGCCCTAAAGGTGGAAAGTTAAAGAATTTTAAAATATTAAAAATTTTAAAAAATTGGAAGATACATCAGCATAACATCATATTGGTTAGAAAGTCCAGAACGTAAATCAATTGTTGAATCCATTGGCTATTCAAAACTTTTTAAAAAATTTCCTTTAATCGACATAGAGAAGCTCTTGTCACTCACATCACCCCCTGGAGTAATTTCTTTATGTTAATAATGTTTTATTAATTGTATGACAGAATTTTTATAATGAGCTCATTGTAAATATTCTTAACACCTGATGATGAAACGTTGACGTTTCGAAATCGATCGTTTATGGTATACATATGTTTACTTAATATATGATATTTAATTTAAAATTATCACTCTGATGTGACTCATAAAGTTGGATTGAAATATTTGGAGTTTTCTCTAGAAACCCATTTACAACTAAACCAAAACAGCGTTGCCTAGTGGACATTTCACAAAGAACTAATGGATTACGTGTCGAAACGTATCTATGAGGTAACTATGGAAACCGTATATTACAACCCATATAACAAACTTTACGCACGTTTCCTTACGAGTCTTACGAGATTGCACAGAATCGAGCTATTTTAGTTTGCCATGATTTGTACAGATACGAGAGGGAAAGATGGAACCATTGGTCTTAAGTAAGAATTCATATACAATAAATTTTGTAATGGTTTTAACGCTCCCATTAATACGTTCATCCAAAATTGGTGAGGTATCAATAAGAGGCAAACTCCCGCACCACCACCTAGAAAAATAGGTATATGTTCCAGTTTTACAACAGTTTAAATAAAATTAGTTTTCAGGTTTCTTTTTATAATAAATTTTCAATACTAGCCTAAGATTTTACCCAAAGACATTTTTGAGGCCATGGAGAAAGAGTAAGAGAGACATATCCATTGCATACTAAAAGAAAGAAAGACAGAGCTCTCTTCTTTAGAGACATACATAGAACCAAAATAATGCCACGATATTTAAATTTTAAATTATTTATTTTTTTAGAAATAAGCAAAAAATTAATTAAACTGTTCTCCATTCAGTTTCAAGATAGAGTGACTGACAACAAATTTATGTTAACGTCACCTTCTACGGGACCATATTTAGCTATCAAGTGTTATTCTGCTCCATAGCCGCTGAGTATGGGGGTGCTACAGTTTTTACCAAATTTTCAAGTAGTTCCGTAGATTTATCCTTATACAGGGTGTACAAAAAGTTTGCCCGTATATTTTTAAAATGGAGCATTTTTGAGAAAAATGTTTCAAATAAATGTTGTACGATTCTTAGTGACACTACCTAGAAATATTACCATGACCTGGAATAGCAAGTTGAAGTACAGGCGGTAATCACTTTTTTTAAATACCAACCACCCATTTTTATTGCATATTATTATAAAGTGCTTTTAGAAGTTTATGGTATACATATTTTAATTTTTAAAGTAAATAATTTTGTTCATTTACGACATAAATACACCTTTTCAACGTTTAATATTATAACATACAATTTTATAACATATTTTTGAAATTTGATTTCACTTTTTTCTAATATTGTATATATGTATATTAATGTAAATAATGTTCTTGTAGTGCACACTGATGATGACTTTTTAAGTCGAAACCGGTCTGTGAAAATAAAAATTTTAACTACAAGAGAAAAAGTATTTTTACTGAACCTTCAGAGATAACAAGCCACTCTCTTCATGGATACAAACCAATTTTATAATCTTTCACTAGTTTAACTGCCTTTGTTTTTTTAATTAAAATATTTTCTCTTTAAGACATCGTGTTTCTTTACTAATTTTTTTACAAAAACGAAGAACTTTATCGGTGTGGAAAAATATACACAAAAAATTATGGTTAACATTTTTAATTTAACAAGATAGATTAACAAATTAAATCATTGTCATTGATAAAAACAAAGACTAATAAGGAATATACATAAATCTACACAATTTTGATTCTTTTTGTATTCCAATTATTTCATATTTTTTATCAATTTTCGCCAAATCTTCATATGTCTCAACTACATAATCCGTAAACCCTGACCTTGCAGCTTGCTTTTGCGAAATGGGGGATGTGAAAGCTGTCAAACTTGCCTTAAATCCAAGAGCTTTGCATATTAGTTTTCTAAAAAAAATAAATTATTCAAAAAATAATGTGTATAAGTAAAAAAATATCATACATCACAAAAATATGAATAGTGTGCCATTTAAGTTGTAAATGTTTACAACATAAAAATAACTTAACGAATAAATTATGTAAAGTTATTGATTGTCGATTTGTAGTACATAGTATTTATTACCTTGAATCAAGAATAACTTGTCCCAACCCTTCCCCACGGAATTCTGGTAATACAAATAAACCCATGGCTCCAATAAACATGTCGTGTCCGAATTCAGTAAAGGGATCCTTTTTTGCGGTGAAGTAATCTATAATGCCCAAAATTTTCCTTGTCTTGGGACTTTTAAACTAAAAATAAAATAACAAAACATAAGAAACTTGTAAAATCAAGGGATGTATAATTACACCAAAAATAAAAATTGATGGAAGTGTTTGTTTTTTTCCTAATCAAAATCCCCCTTTCTGCGATCTGTGTATTTACACGTACTATATAAAAAAGAATTTCATTTGAAGGAGTAATTTGAAAATATATTAGTAATAGTTCGAGAGCCAGTAATAGAAAAAAAGTGTATTAATAAACAGAACCATTACAAACCCTCAAAAAGCTAATTGGTAGAACATGTACATCGCAGCCATTGATTCGCCAGACAAATTCGCGGGTTAGTGGTTACCAAAATCTTCCAAAGAAAATGTTTGGAAAATCTACAATTTTAAATCATTTTGCACCATCTGGCATTTGGTTTAAAATACTTTAACGAAAAAAAGTCCAAGTGAAAACAGTCGCGAATTTGTCTTGCGAATCAATTTTTGCGATCAAAATGTTGTATAAATTAAGACTTTGCAATATGAAGGAAAAGAACTAGAATCTAAAAATTTTATGATAGTAATGTAGTTTCAGGTATTTTGTATATCGTTTTTCAAATATCAGGGACCAAAAATACTCCACAACTAAAAAGGTATGCCCCTACTTTTTGATTTTTTTGCTATGAAATTTGATTAACTTTTTAATACCAAAGTCTAAAATTTGATTAATCATGAACGGGATCTTCTTCGTATGTGATATAATATTTAAAAAAAAGTAATTATTAATAAAAAAATAATTAAATCCATTATTTAATCTTATTAATATTCAATATTGAAAATTGGAAATTCAATTTTAATGTTCTCATGACTCGTGGCTCAGCACGACACATGGTATAAATGCATATTAATGAAAGAAATATTTATTTATAAACATCGATTGCTTCTCCGCATAAATATTTAAAATTATAGGTAATTGATGTTTTGTAACCACAAACGTACGTAAAATATAATATGATTAAAATCAAAACCTACTAAACCTCATAAGTCAATTATTTAATCAGTGTCTATTGTTGTGTCCCACAACTCTATATTTTACAATACCTTTTATTTAATTTTGTTAAATTGTATACTTTTCTATTTTGTTAATACCTAATCCCTTTATTACTTTCCTTTTAAATTCATAACCTAATAAACATCAATATCCCTGGAAATTCCGAAAATAAACCCATAAAATCTTCCAAATTGCAATTCTTATTTCCAAAAACCTGTGTATTAGTTTTAAGTACCGAATTTACCCTAAAAGTCTTGGCACGGCCGAAATAACTGATAGGCTAGTTTGAATCATGAAAGTGCTTCACACCACTATGGTCAAGGTAAAGTTGATTCTAAACGCAAGTAGAACACATAAGAATCGACTACTGAGCACAGGAGGATTATTCTCGAGCCATGTGGTCGACGACATTCATCATACTGTCCTTTTCATTTACATGAAAAAATAATTGTCTGTCCTTCTAGTCTCGTTGACGACACGATCTCGCCCGGCCCAAGAATAAGGCTGCAGGCTCGTGATTCTTTTGTGTACTACTTCTGATTGCGACCAATTGTACCAGCTTTAAGTCCCTACCTCATGTTTCTTTTCGTCTTTAGTCATCATGTATAGGGAATTAAATCCTGCTATTTTAATATTTCCTTCATCATCTTTAGTAAGGCAGATAAGACTGAATTTTTTTTTTAGGATTTCTTTCCACATTTCTCCCATTTCTTGTGTGCATACTGGATCTTTTAGGCATTCTAAAAACAATTCAAAAATATTTAAGGCTTTTGACCGGCAAATTTTTTATTTTATAAAATTTTATGTGATGGGAAAAGAAATAATCGGCTACTTCGGACAAATTACTTTATTCTTATGTTGCGTTTATAAGTTAGACTCCAGATCTGGGGTCTTCATCAGCTAAAAATTATTTACAGAGTTATATAAAAGTTATAGGTTTTATTTATACATTATTTAAAGAACAAATTTAATCACCTATGTGGAAGGTATCTTACCTCAACAATTTTCAGCTGATGAAGACCCCAGATCTGGAGTCGAAACGTTCTAACTTATAAACGCAACATAAGAATAAAGTAATTTGTCCGAAGTAGCCGATTATTTCTTTTCCAATCACATAAATACAAACGGACGACGAAAACAAGATCCAACATAAAATTTTATGTACATATTTAAATTTAAAACAAACTAAAAACCACCTTAAGAATGGATATAATCAAATTATAAATATGCAGTTAGCAATTTCAAAAAAACTTAAAAATGAAGAGAACACATTTTACGTATCTACCTATCTGTATTATTTATCCACACATAGAAATTATATTTTATTATATGTATAATGTAATTTCTATGAGAAAAATTGAATTTAATTACTCTAATTAGTTTTATTTTTTGTTTTGTACTCTTAAAGCAGTTTGGTTTTAAAAGTATAAAACAACCTTATTAAAAACGATAATATAAATATTTATATTAGAAACTGTATTTATTTAAACTAAATGAAAAGGTTTTTTTTTTAAATAAAATATTCCAATTTCAAACAATTTCCAATATTTACAATTTCAATCTTTATGTAGAATTTGTATAGATTTTCGATTGTACTGTAGAACAATTTTTATTAGGAATATAACTACATACTTGAAAAATAAGTATTTAAGAGATTTCCCATTATTCGCTTACTTTCTGTAACACACTGTATGTGTATATTTTTTAGTTTTGGAGATACAGAGTTTAGCAATTTCGGTTTCAAAAATCAGCAAATCGTTAATAACAATTTAGCCAATGTGCGTAAAGATTTAAAAAAATTCAATTGGTAACATTGGTAATTTAGAAGTTTTCAGTTTAAAAAAGGATTATTTCAATTTTTTCTATACTAGTTTTTCCAAAGGTTTATGTTCATCAGTTATTACCAATTGAAAGTGACTGGTTTTAGCTTTCTAGTGATAATTTTTTGTTTCTACCCTAACGCCTCAAATAATACTTTAATTTTGATCAAAATTCTAATAATTAAAAAACAAAACTTTAATCATTTTATTTGTTTAATAATTTAAAGACGCCTGTTATTTAAATAAAATGCTCAAATTATAGGTCATTTGTTTATTATTATTATTTCCTTTATTACTAGATCAATTTTGAGAATATATTTTTGTGGTAACCTAGGAAACTATCCAGAAAACATTGGTTTCGTTTGTTTTTTATACACATTTTGAAATTTAAGATATTTTCTAAAGGAAAATATTAATAACACAGAAAGCGAGGAAAGGAAAATATTAATGTTAATTAGTAATTTGAAAATGTATTATTATTTTTTATGTGATGATGCAGAGTTCAATATGAGAAATGAAAAAGTTGAAAAAGTTTACAATGAGTTTAAATTTCCTAATTTTCTTTTAGATTTTTAATGGTGATAAAAATTCGTAGCTTTTCTTTACCTTAATCGACCTCATATGTCCTCCACTTTAAAAAATACCAATCGTGAGCATCGAAATAATATATTTATATTTTATGAGAGATTATAATTTTATTATCTACGTTTATCATTGGCAGACATTGTCCTTGTTAAATTCAAACACGTCACTCATCAAATCGCTTTAGTAATAACGGTGCTATTAAATTAAATTGAATAAATTTTATTTATTTATCTACAATAGCTTTAAATTGATAAAATTACTGATTTTTATGTTAGTATAATAATAGTAATAGACGATAAAATTTTAAAATCGAATGTTGGATCATTTATTTAAATAAAGGTGGATATAAACATTTAATTTTTCTATTGATAAAATATTATACGAGGTGTCCCATATATCGTTATGAAAAAAATTGGGAGCGTTAACTAAAATGTTCAATTCTAAGACCAAAAAACACAAGCTTGTGCACAGTAAACGGGGGGATATTTTAAAAGTTTTACTAATTGAAGATTTGTTAGTTGGAATAGTTTTTTTTTTATTTTAAGGATTTTTTTTCTGTTTTTGAAATTATAAAGTTCTGTAACTTTTCATTAAAGAAAAATGGCCTAAAACTATTTTTTTGTCTTAGAATTGAACTTAGTTTAAGCTCCAAAAATTTGTGCATAATGTTACGGAACACTTATAAAAATTTGGGAATAAAAACTCTACATCCTGTCACATTTCAAACTTTAATAAAATTAGTAAACATTTTATTAGATACTTAATAAAATTAAAAATGCAATCATTTTTTTCAATTTCATCTTCGTTTTTTTTCAAAAATTAAAAATGTATGTGTCAATGTCATTCTCTTAAAGGAAATATACAGGGTGTCTCACTTTTTTTCCAGCAAAAAATGTAATGACATCTACTATCTAAAAAAATTCAAAAATATAAATTTAAATAAATTCAGAATGCTGAACAAAAAATTTCCTATGAACTATTATGTTTTTTTGGCTCCTGAAAAAGTTACAGCAATTTTAAAATTTCAAAAATTTATTGATTTTTGTGGTACACCCTGTATAAATTTCATTTAATTTTAATATTTTTTATTTAAATCAAGCGTACTTTGGATTTTGTATATCATTAAGCCAGTACGATGCTAAATTTTACCGCGGGAAATTTAACCTCGTCGTTCACTTATTTTAAATACAGCCAATAATGTTCAAAAAATCCAAATAATAATTGGATTAAATAAAAAAAAATTTAATAAGAAAGAATATTATGCGGGGTGTTCCACAAAAATCATGAAAATTTATCAATTTTAAAATTACTGTAACTTTTTAAGGAGTCGAAAAACATAATAGTTCATAGGAAAATTTTTGTTCAGAATGACATTTACTATCTAAAAAAAATTTGCTGGAAAAATAGTGAGACACCCTGTATAAGGTGATTATCAGAATTTGGTGGTATGTTTAATTTTAGAATCTTATCACCTGATGATAACTTATAACAAAAAGTTTTAGATTTTAGATTTTAATCTTTTAGTAAAGGATAATTATGTGATATTTTTAAATAAATATTTAATTTTCTGTTTATTCTGTTGTTGTATTTCTTTGAATAAATAAGTTTCAAAATTTTATTAAAACTAACTGAAATTTATGATCGACAGAACGAATTTTAGAATAGATCCCAATAACTGTATTCTAAAAGTATCAAAGGCAGTAAATATTTCATGTGGCTCAATTCAAAAAGTAATTAATACAAATATGCAAATATTATCCTTATAAGGCGAATCTAGTTCATGGGGCGATTTAAACATGCGGTGGAGCGCAAGTCATAAAACTTTGCCATTAAAAGGCTACATTGCCTAGCGCACTTATTATAAAATACACAGCTACCGAAAGGATTACCTAAATTAAAATACACTCTGTGGTGGTCGGGTTAGGTTAGGTTTGGGTAGAGTTTGATACGTTTTGATCCGGAAAAGGTTTTTAAAATATACCTATATTGTAATTTGGTGAGGTTATAGTGTTAGAAAAATGTAGTTATTTTTTGCTAATAAATAGAAATTTTACTCAAGTTTTGAAACGCGATCTCCACATTTTTTGAAAAATATAAAGGTATGGTTATCGAGTTACGGTTTCGGGATAATTGGCGTCCTTTTTTCAGGTACAACTGCTCTACCCAATGCTGCCCAGTTCATGAGATCAAGGAAGATGATTTCTTTAGAAGGATTGAATTTTGTGAACCAATGATATAAATAAATATTTGTTCGCAATATTTGCTTTAGTGATGAATGTAAGTACATTTATTTAAACGGTTTTATCAGTAGACATACCGCTCATTATTTGGATATTGAAAATATCAGTTTCCTCAAAAAATCAATGTTTGGGCTGGAATTTTAGAAGATCTTATAATGGAACAAATATTTACGGAAGAAAGTTTAAATGGAGAATAAAATTGATCCTCTTATAACTTTTACCACTCTTTTACCAGGGCAGCTCATCATTGGTGGTATCTACTTTCCTCCAGCATCACCATTATCTAAATACGAAAATCATTGCTCATCCCTTGATTTCTTGATGGAAACTTATCCAAACTGTAGTATATTACTTTGTGGTGATTACAACTTGCCAAATGTTTCGTGGGAAAATAAAAATCTTGGAGTAGTAGCGCATGGTGACATTAGCGAACCAACTCAATTACTAATGGAGTCCTATGGTTTTTGGAATTTCCAGCAACACATCGACGTACCTAACTCTAGAAATGTGTTTTTAGACCTTGTTTTCTCTAACATAGACAATGTTTCTACGTCTATTTCTACAGACTTAATCTCTAACATTAGTGAACACCATTTGGCCTACGAAATTAGTTTATTTAATGATATAAGTGATAATCATAATTACATAGAATATGTCTTAGATTTTAAGAATGCTAATTACATGGCGATTAATGATTGCATATGTTTAATCAACTGGGACCTTATGTTTTCATCTAGAGATGTAGATAATTGCACCTCTGAGTTTTATCATGTTCTAAACACAATCATACATATGCATGTTCCTATAAGGAAAGTATTTACAAATAAGTATCCTAAATGGTTTAACAGTACTCTCATTAAACTTATCCAGAGGAAAAAAAACTGCACATGCAGTTTATAGATCCTCTGGCGAATATCAGGACTTTTTAACTTTTAAATCCTTACGAACTAAATGTAAAAAGCTCGGTGATAAATTACATTTATCTTATGTTACAGATATGGAAAAAAATATTTCAGTTAACACAAATAACTTTTGGAAATATGTTAATAATCTAAAAGAAAATAATAATTTGCCTAAACGCTATAAAGAGTACTCTAGTAATAATACTTTAGACTCAGCTAATTTATTTGCGGACTTTTTTCAATCTGTCTACAACACCAATTATATCGATGCGCCCACTTTTTATTACAATTATCAAGTTGATTACAACTCATTTCTGAACATTGGTATCAATCAGGTATTTGATGAAATAAACTCTCTTAAAGATACTATGACTTGTGGACCAGACGGTTTATGTAACTATTTCAATAAACGTTGAATCTTTACAATTTCGAGACCAATCTATCTACTTTTTAAGAAATCTATATTAGAAGAAAGTTTTCCTTTGATGTGGAAACAAAGCTTCATTTGTCCTATTTTCAAAGCTGGTGATCGTAATGATGTTCAATGCTATAGGGGAGTTTCACTACAATCCACATTTCCTAAAATCTTAGATAAAATTGTTGCAGCTCAACTTTCTTGGATAAGTCGCCATATCATTGATATAAATCAACACGGTTTTATAGAAGGCCGTTCTACTGTAACAAATCTAGTAGCTTATCATACGTATATTACAAACGCCCTTGAAAGCCATAGTCAAGTCGATTCGATTTATACTGATTTTTTGAAGGCGTTTGATCGCGTAAACCATAACATCTTAATTGCTAAACTTCGGGCTTTAGGCTTCAACATAAGTATTATAAATTGGATTGATAGCTTCTTAAAGGATAGAACACAACGCGTCAAATATCATTCTTCTATTTCTAAGGACATTTATGTACCATCAGGGGTTCCCCAGGGAACTCACTGTGGTCCAATTTTGTTCTTATTATTTATTAATGACATTGGTGAATACATAAGAAACTGTAATTACTTGTTATCGCGGATGATTTAAAAATTTTTAAGACAGTAAATTCAATAAATGATACTTATCACATTCAATCTGATATAAATAATATTTTAGCTTGGTGTCTGATCAACGACTTACATTTTAACTTTGATAAATGTTTTCATTTGACATTTTGTCGATTGAAAGCATTGATCTCTTTTGAATTTAAAATTTTCGATAATATAATTAAACCTGTTGAAACCATTAAAGATCTGGGTATAACCTTTGATAGAAAGCTTTCTTTTAATATACATATTTATAATATAACTGCCGCGGGATTCAGAATGTTAGGTTTGGTATCTCGTATTTGTAATGATTTCTCAGCTGAAACATTTAAAATCCTATATTGCTCTTTAGTTCGCTCTAAGATTGAATATGCGTCTACGGTCTGGTCTCCATGTTATAATAATTTAAGTTATGCTCTTGATAGAGTTCAAAATATATTCTTAAGAATAACTGCATATAAGCTTGGAATGCCTAAGAGAGATATATTATATAGAGATATTTTGTTGTCATTGCATCTCGATTCACTGAGTACAAGAAGAATTTTGGCCGACCTATCGTTTTTGTACAAAATTGTCAACGGTTATTTAGATGTACCAGAATTGTTAAACATGTTAAATTTTGTTTTTAAAGCGTATGGGGTATCCACAAGGAGCTTAGTCTTATTTAGACCAAATATACATTTGACAAATTATGGTTATAATAGCCCTGTAGCAAGAATGGTTAGAATAGCTAATGCTATCAATAGTTACGTTCATTTCGATATGTTTTCGTCTAATATTAATCAATTTAAACGTAATCTGGCGAATATACGCATTGAGGACTATTTGTAAAAAATGCTACCTATATTTTTTTTTGTTTTTTTGGTACATATTTCTTTCTTGTATATCTACTTATAAGTATAGATGTTAATTTCTTCACTTTTTCTGTTAAGTTATTATTTTTACAAAATGTAAAATTATTAAGTCAATTTATGTATAAAGGGAGGTTATTCCCGTTGATGGATGAATAAATAAATAAAAAAAAAATAAATATAAACTTAAGTCCGATATAGCTTCCTAAGGGAGCTACAGCCCTTCAAAGGCGGTGTCAAAAAGAAGGTTTTTGCACGTTTATTTGAAAACGCTTTGTACTAGAAACTTCAAATTTTGTGTGAACCAATATACTTCAGATATTTTTCATTAATTTTTTGAATTTTTTTTGCAGGTTTTTAAAGGGTCATAACTTTTAGCGGTTCATTTTTTTAGATTTTTTTTCTCAAAATAATATTTACCAGACATTTTCAATCAAAAAAGGTATTCTTGTGAGAGCTCTGTAGAATGCACCATTTTGGAGAAAAATGCAAGTAACCACCCGCTTGCCATTTTGAAGATATTTTACGGTAAATTTTTGAGCCTAGGTATTTAAGTTTTTCCACATTACCCGCCTTTTATTATTTGGTAGCTAATAAAATGTATCTTTATTTTATTATTCTTGATGTTTTTAATAAATTTAGGATTGTGCACCCTTAATAATTTTTTTATTTTTTTTAATTTCTAATAAAAAAATTGAAATGTAGATAAGTGTATGTTCTACAAAACGGCGCAACCCGATTTTCAATATCTCAAAAAGTTCCGCTACAATATTCCAATAAAAATTGCATAAAAACGCCATTTCTAAACAAGTACTTTAAAAAATGTGTAATTTATTTTTTAAAGCTTTGCGCCGTTTTGTAGATTAATTATGGCATTTTTAAATTCTGAAAGAATTATGTATTTTAAAATAATAATTTATAAGGGCTGTAGAATTAGTCCAGTAAGCGTCAAAATAGCCTTTACAATGTTAAGGAAAGAATGTTCTTAAGTTTATTTTTAAACTTTTTACAGCGCTCCAAAGATTATGTAAAATTTTAACAAATTTTTAGAACTCTGTAAAAACTTTAAAAATTTACTTAAAACAACAATCGAAAAAATTAACTCTTCGTTTATACCTTAACTTTTTGCTAGCATTGGAAAAAGAATTTCATTTCAATTACTTTTTTATCTGTGTTATAAACGCAAACAAATATTTGAGTATTTTGTGTAAAATTCGTTGTATTTTTAACGTGTAAATTTCTGTAATTGTCTTGTAATTATAAAAATCTCATTGTAGTGCCCTGAGGATGAAAATAAAAAATTTCGAAACGTTGGCATAAAACGAATGAACAGATTTTTTCTTTGACCATTTTTGATCCTGAAACCCTAATAAAAACAAATTCAAAGACGCACATTCAAGAAAGGTTTCGGGTTGAAACTGGATTATTGGTAGACATGCCCAAAACAAATTTTGGAAATACCAATGACGGTTATACTAGTAGAAGGTTTTTTGAAAATCCCCATTTGGCGGCAGACATAACCGGGGGAAATTATGAATTAATTTATAGATTCAAGGTTATATTAGAAACAATTTCAAGCGGACTTAGAATTGATTCGCAAAAATACGACCAATACGCCAAAGACACAGCTAAATTGTACATAGACCTATATGGATGGCACTATATGACTCCGACCATGCATAAAATATTAATACATGGTGCAAGTATAATTAAAAACTCTTTGTTACCAATAGGTCAATTATCAGAAGAGGCTGCAGAGGCCCGGAATAAACATTTCCGAATATATCGCGAAAACTTTGCTAGGAAATTTTCAAGAGAGCAATGTAATTTAGATGTGTATCACAGATTACTACTGAGCTCTGATCCATTGATAAGCAGTCTGAGGCCCAAGAAGAGATGTATTTCAAGAACATTTTGTCCTGAAACAATAGAAATGCTAATGCTGGCAGATCCTAACACCCAACCCGATTCAAATGACGAGCAGCAAGATGAATCTTTTAATGAATCATAATCATATCATAATTTGGATAAGTTTAAAATTGTTAATTCTTACCCCTTTCTTATTTAATGGATTATGTGTATGACTACTACAATAATTATATTTGTTTTTAAAAGAACAGTTTCTTATTTACCTTATACCCTTGTTGTGTTTCACTATGCATATATCAAAATGTTTCAAAAATGTTCATGTATATTAGACCCCATGTCATTATGGGTGTCTTAAGGTTACTGTTCACTTCGCCGAATTTGATTTTGCCAAAACCCATTTCGCAGAAACCCATTTCGCCGAAAGACAATTTGTCGAAATTATCCAACCAATAATAAATAAATAATATCGACGAAATGGGTTTCGACCAAATATTTTTTGGGTCAAATTACTTTAAAAAAAGTGTTTTAATTAGTATTATATTTTTTTGAAACATGTACTACCACATAGAATCGATAAAAGTGAATAAATTGACCGCTGTGCGCCGCTATGCGAACGTTTTTTGTAAAGAGCCCGTTTTACTGCTACCGTAGTTATGAATTTTATGCGTTACTTAACTATCTTTTAAGGTAAAATTTAATCATTTTTTAAATGACATCTAGATCGCATTAGTATAAACTTTTTGGTACCGTGGTAAAAAACTCCTAATAAGGTATTGTTTTATGATATGAATCCATTAAAAAAAGATTGATGACGTCATAGTGATAACATGCCAATCGAAAGAAAATTTATTGAGTTCAAAATAAAGTTTTTTAAAAACATTGCGACACGTCCTTCACATTTTTTAAAAATTTCAAAAAATAAAGTAGTTATGATTTTTATGCGTTACTTTAAACTCACCCTGTATGTATACCCAAAGTGGTCTATTACGTAATGTAATTTTAATTTATTTATTTAATGTCATAATGATAAGTACCTACTAAAACAAAATAGTTATCAATAATATTGTTATCAACAATGATAATTGATGAAAATAAATCACTGAATACTTAAATTATACATATATAAATCACGTAAGTGATCTTCAAATTTGCATAAACAATTATACAGAAAATACATGATGTTTAATAAAATAGATCGTGTAAAATGTTGATCAATATGTTAATTAATTCAAGATTATATATTTTTTTATTAAACGAAAATATACTATAAAGTTTATTTTTTTGGAAATTAAAACATTTTTCAATTGACAAAATTACTGATTAGTTTTGTTAGAAAATACAATTTAATTATTTTTATGAGTTAAAATTATTCATATTTGCTTGGAAACTATTATAATAGTTCATAACTTAATTACAAGCTTTAAAGCTTATCGTTTACACAAAAACATGTTTCGTGAATATTGTAACTTTTCTGTTTATTTCAAGCATGTAACATTAAAAATTTTTGTTAAAACTTAGTTGAAATTCCTTAAATCAGTCAAATCGCTACATTAGTTAAATAAATCGCTTATTTTAAGCATAAACTCCATTTATTTCTCATAAAAATAGAACATTTCCTGTTTTCAAATCTCGGTTACTTTTCTGTGTGTAAAAATAAAGTTTGCTACTAACCTATGTATTTACTCAGTGGTTCGTCTCCCAAAAACAATTCTGTATAATTCCGCACCACTTCAGGAATATACTCCTCGGTCAAATCTTGAATCCAGTATTTCCTGGGTTTACCATCTTTCTGAAGTTTTCCATCAAATTCTTTGTAAACGAGGGGATAATTTGACGAAACGTCGCGCGTCCATTTAGACCAGTCAGTCATTTTTAAAAGCGTCACTCTGGCGCACTTATTCAATACGAAATGAATTGAAATTGAAAAATCGCTATACGAATGATTAGATTATTAATAAATAATCGCGATATGTAATCACCTATCCTTTATTGTTTATGTAACAAATAATAATTGATAATGGAAATAGGTAATATTGAAGAATCAAACTTTATGTAAATTTTTTATTGTAATGATTACTTTAAATATTCATAAATGAAACGTCGCTTTGTATACTCTTTATCAACAAATGTCGTTTATCAGTATTTTCTGTTACATAATACGATCATTACATGTTTCATTATAAAGCAAACAATTTTGATGTTTAATGCTTATTGTTTAAAAATCATAAAAAAATTCTACCCAAGTCATAAAAATAGAAAATTAATTATAAACACGGGTCACCTCTAGTTCCTTATACCTATGGGACATATTAACACATTTTATACATTATTTTTTGTTCAAAATCATATTTGTGATATTTTTTAAATTATTTAAAAGCTAAAAATAGTATATTATGCAACGAGTTTCATAAGTCAAGTTTTATTGCTAGCATCCAGGGAGGCGTTCAGGTTTGTCACACCGGGCTTCGGACGCGCACTCTGACGTCATTTATTTACATCTCGTAGTGTGTCACACGAGCGTTGGTATTTATGAACGGCTTTGGGCGTCCACTGTGTGTCAACAAAACAGAAACGTCAAATGACAGAATAATTAAACAATAACAAACCTTCTAATCTAATACAATTTTACGCAAATAAATTGGATTCCTATCCCAAATTATTTTATTCGTATTTATATTGATCTTAAAATAAATGTAATTAAAGTATTATTGAGATTGATAGTACGATTTGTTGTAATCATCCTCATTTAAAGATAAATTAAATGAAATTAAATTGGCCACTAAAATTTTTAACTCAAATCGTTTTTGAATAGAAATCGTGATAGGATATTTATATTTAATATGATAAAAATATTTTGTAGGAAGGTTTGATGCCTTCGTGAACCTATGTAATATGAAATCAAAATAATAACCTAACCCAAATCAACAATAAACAAAAGTTTGTTTTGGTTTTTGGTAGATTTTATCGATAATGCGCATGCGGGACGACTTCTCGCCGTCTCGAGAGCGCGGCGACTTGAGGGTGTTACAAGTAAATAAGGCTTATATACTTATAATGCGCATGTTCGAAACTTGAGGACGGAGTGACTTGGTGCGTCGCCCGTCGCAAATCTGAACGACTTGGGGCTGACGCACCGGGCGCGCCCTGGCGATTTCTGAACGACTTCGGGCGCGCGCTGGCATAACTCTCACACGCCGGGTGACAAACCTGAACGCCTCCCAGATTTAAAACACAATTTAAAGGACGAGTGCAATAATTGACTTATGAACGAGTTGCATATACTATATTCTATATTTTGCGCCAAATTAAACAAATTTTAAATAATACAAATATTCTTTTAATTTATCATCATTTACATCACCTATTTTTTATTTGAATGGTTGTTATATCATCAAACAACTGTCAGTTTCTTGATATTTTATTGGAGATAAGGTGCGTTTTGCCTAAATACCGAGCGGAATACTTTGCAAGTTAGATAACACGTGGCAAGTTTAGTGGTGGAAAGTACTTGCCGCCAGTAAACTTGTCATCTGATTTGTGATTACCCATTGGATGCAGCAGTTAAAATTATTTTGGTAGAAAAAAGTTACTCTCTTCTGGACACAATATTTAAATAATAACCACATAACGAAATTTGATTGTTTTTTCTAAATTTGAAGAAGATGAATACTATAAAATGCTCTCGACGAGATTTTGTCGTTTTAATATACAGGGTGGCCCAACGAAAACGAAAAGTTCAAGATTTTAGGTATTTAATAGTTATTTATGCACCTAGGTAGTAAAGTGACTGATTTTAATCCCGACGATGTTTTGTTTCCCGAGTTAAAGCCGAGGGAAACAATCAGAGGAGGGTTTAAATTCACTTTACTACCTCGGTGCTTATAGAATTTTTTGCACTTTTTTAATAGGTAAAAGTTTCCACAATAATTTAATTATATGGCTATCGCTGTGACTAATATCGGTTGTTATCGGACGGCGACGGGTATTTTTATTCGCCCGTCATAATGATTTATACAGCAACTTTCATAATATAGATAATTGTAGATTAATATTATAATTATTGTAATTGATTTTATAAATTAAAAAAAATAATAATTAACTTCACTAAATAAAGTAGGTAAGTTTTGATGCAGGAATAAAGTTTACCAAGTATAAAAGATTTTGCCACATTTACAGATCTAACTAATTGATTGAATCGATTCTGTGTACACTTAAAACACCTTTAAATTTAAAATTTAGTATCAATCTATAAAATAATAAACCGTACATAATACAATCCCCGACCCCAGAATAAAAATCAAGATCCCTTCCAAACCAAACCAAATAAATTTATTAGAGGTTAGAATTCACTCAATATATTGGTGGTGTTTAGACTAGACTGAAGTTTACAACGATTGTGATTTCGCGGCAAATTCAGACAAATTACAAGATTATAACTAATTTTAATTTTTATTGACAAGTTACGTGAGCGGGAGTAAAGTGATGACAAATGACGTGGGCGGGAGTAAAGTAATGACAAGACAGGGAGTAAAGTAAAATTTGACAAGAGACAGGAAATGTAACGTTTTAGTCTCTATCAATAAGGACTAAACTAGCTCATTATATATAGAAACTGCAAAAAATAATATTTCGAAAAAATCCTCGGACAGGTCAATTTTATATTCGAGGGGGGCATTCTTTGCAAAAGAATTCACGTACAAATTTCTTCGTCCCTGAGTGCTACAAACACAACCCTTAGAATTTTAAATTTCATGATGGGGTAAGTAATACCTCGTTGGAAAGGTCTTTTTATCCTGAGTACCATACATAAAAGAAAATTGAAATCGGTCAATCGGTTTTTGAGAAATTAATAATTAAACCTTTAACAACGAATTTATTTTAATTTTAAAAACAAACAAATTAATTTCAGGAAAACAAAAGAATAACACTTGAATCTTAAAAAATAATTTAATTTTCCTAATTTATCTAATGTATTTAATTTTTATTTATTTATTAAATAATATTCAAATTGACCACCATCTGTCTCACTCAATAATAAAATTTTATTCAAAACGACTTTTTAAAATGTGCAATACCTAAAGTTATTCAAACTTTACATCTTACATTTCTTGTACACAAAAAGACACCAAAATAAATTTTTGATTTAAAGTTATCAGTTAGAGCACGGTTGTTTTTGAATTGGTTTTAATCAAACAGCATACAAAATTTAAACTCGAATTTAATAAATAAATAAATTTCTTTCTCCTTCGAATTTAATAGTTTCTTTACTTACTTCCATTTTTTATAAAAATTTGTGCACAATGGTTTACACAACTGCAGAAAGAGTAGAAATAGTAATTCTTTATTTTAAAAACAGTGAAAGTGCCAATTTAACAGCAAATTTATTTAACGAGCAATATCCAAATAAACATTGCAATGCAAAGTATGTACTCGAATTTGTTAAAAAATTTAAAAATACTGGGTCTGTTGTCTGTTCTGAATAAAGCTGCGTTTCCACCAAAGCAACATTGAGAAACTTTTTGTTTCGTTTTTTTCTTCTTGTTGCTTCAAAAAGAAACTTTAAGAAACATTAATAAACTTATTGTTTATCAATAATATAATTGTCCATGGTGTATGTATTTCTTTTATAAAAATCAAATCAATTTCTTTTCAATTGTAGCCTTTATTTGAAATACAATTTTTTATTAAAATAGCTAATGCATTTTCGATCCTTAGATCATCATCAGGGTATAAAACATTAAATAAAAATAAAAATAATACTATAACAAAGTATTAATAGAAATTACCTTGAAAAATATTTTAAAAAATTCAAACAAAAATGACTTATGTAAAAAATTGTAAATAAATAAATTAAATTAAATTTTGTTTCACAAAGATTACTATAAAAAATAAACTTTTTATAAACTAAAATAACAAGTAAAGTAAAATAAATAAAATCTTGATGTAAAATATAAAATAAAATATAATAAGTTTATAATAAATTTATTTTATCAAAAAATTTTGTGCATTTGTAATTAATAATATCATTAACGCTAAGGTCTTTTCTTTTTGAAAAACAAATTTCTAAGTTTTCTGCCAAATCAAGTTTTTTGCCTTTATTATAAAAATGCAAAATAGAACAAAAATTTTTAGAGTCAAATGTATGATTATTATCATTAATGTGTAATGCGAAATTTGAATCTGTTTTATTTAGTTGTATACTGCTCAAGTGTTCTTTAATTCTTGTTGCAATTTTTCTACCAGTTTGTCCACAATACTCTTTACCACAATTACAAACAAGTTTATATACACCACTTCTTTGCATACAACTAATGGGATCTTTGTTTTTAACGAAAATATTTTGGAAATTTGTTGGTTTCTTAAAAGTTACTATAATTTTGTCGTCAATGTTTTTCAAAATATTTTTAATTTTGTAAGAAACTTTCGGAATAAATGGTATCGAAAAATATATCTTATCTTCAATTTTGGAATATAATCCATTATTAAGATATTTATGTAAACAATTACTTCTAATTTTAAGAAAATGTTCAAAAATGGTTAATTTTGAAAAATGATTTTTAAATGCAATGTGAAGAATATTTTCAATTTCTTTACTAAAATTTTGATATGTTAATGGAATTGAAAAACATCTATAAAAAGAAGAATTGAAAAAAGCCAACTTTTGGGACATAGGATGATTCGAATAAAAATCAATGCAATGATCTGTATGAGTTTGTTTTCTATAAATTTCAAATGAAAAAATATTATTTTGTGTTCTGTTAATTAAAATATCTAAAAATGGAATGCTATTGTTTTTTTCTAACTCATATGTAAATTTAATTGAATTGTTTAAAGAATTAATTAATTAATTAATTACATCTATTTTGGCTTCCTTTTTAACGATACATAAACAATCGTCTACATATCTTACCCAAAAAATACAATTTTGAGAAAAATAACTGTTTAGAAATAACATGTTTTCTAAATTGTTCATAAAAATATTTGCCATGAGTGGTGACAATGGATTACCCATAGCTAATCCAGTTTTTTGCGAATAAATTTGATTATTGAAAATAAAGAAATTTTGTTCAAGACATATGCTAGTTAAATCTATTAATGCATTACAAATTTCATCACTTAAATTTGAGTCATTTAAATTGTTCTTTAATATATTAATACAATCGACGGTTGGAATTGATGTAAATAAATTGGTTACGTCGAATGATACAAGAACATATTTAGAATGATCAATTGTTATATTTTGTAGTTTTTGAATTAATTCCAAATTATTTTTTATGGCATATTTAAATTCAAAATTTAAGTTGTTTTTCAAATATTTATCAAGAAATAACGCTAATTTATAACAATGTGAATTTATAAATGATACTACTGGTCTAATCGGAAAATTGTCTCCTTTGTGTATTTTAGGTAGACCATAAAACCTTGGAATTAAAGGGTTCATTATTTGAACTTCAAATAATTTATATAACTTTAGATTTTGATATTCATTAATTAGTTTTTTAAGTTTAATGTTGAAATTATTTATAATTGAATTCTTAATAATTGAAAAGTTGTTTAAATTTAAGAATTCGTTACCTTTATTTATGTATTCGCATTTTTTCATAATTACTAAACAGTTACCTTTATCTGCTTTAATGAAAAACAATTTATTTGAGTCTATTTTGTGTTTAATTGAATCAATAACATTCAATAATACTTTTTGATTTTTCTTTTTATTCGAATCTAAATTTATAGAGTTAATGATATTATTAATCACCATGGTAATATCACTAATAAGAGAATCATTCTCAATGAGACGAGAATTATCTAAAATAAAAGCTGTGTCAATTATTAGTGACTTTATAGAATTAGGTTTTAAGTTTAAGTCTATCTCTTTTTTTTAAACTTATTGTTTCCACTAACGCAACTAAATCGTCAGTAGTCGCACGTTGTTTCAGGCAAATAAGAAACGCGCAACACAGTGTTTCCACTGGTGATCGATGTGGGATGTCGGATGTCGCCGAGTTAACCGAGCTAAATTTGGTGTATTGTGAAGTGGTGAAACATGGATAAAGATGAAGAAATTGCGCTGGCAGCGGCTGCCTACATTGTGTTGTCTAGAAAAAAACAAAATAAAAGACACGTCACAAATTTTGGGTAGAACTGAGCCTTCAAGAAAGGCAAAATCATGGTGGCATACGCCTGCTTAGCACCCTCAAAGAAGACGATATTATCTCTGGAAAAATAAAAAATGTGTTCAAATTTTTTTAAGATTGTCCAATTCTGACATAGAATGGCTATTGTGTCAGATTGCTCCACGTATTCAAAAAGAAGATACAAATTTTAGGCCAGCTATTTCCCCAATGGAACGATTGCTTGTCACTTTGCGATTCCTTGCAAGGCGATTCTTACCACCGCGCAGAGACTAAACAAAACAAGTAAAGCAAAAATCAACAAATGTATGTTCCTATTTCGTTTCCACTGAGACGGCAACAAGAGGAAACTTATTTTAGTTTCCTTTTGTTGCCGATTTTCTTTTGAAGTTTGCCGCTCGAAATGGAAACCGTCGACAAGAAGAAACATTCGGTATTTGTTTCGGAAACAACGAGAAACATTTAGGAATTTTATGGAACTTTGTGGAACATTTTTGGAAATAAGCAACAGAATCACAAAAGTTCCTCAATATTGCTTTAGTGGAAACGCAACTTAAAAAGCGTGATTTAATAAATGGACGGCCTATAGGAAATGAAGCGGTAGAAATTTGAATTTTGGGACAGGTTGCCGCGGATTCAACCTTAAGTACAAGAAAATTGGCGACAGTGACAAATATTGGCAGAACAACTATTCAACGAATTTTGAAAACATACAACTTTCATCCTTATAAAATTCAATTAGTTCATGAGTTAAATGGAGATGATTATACCACTCCTAATGTATTTACGTCCTATGCGCCAACTTGCTTATTAAGCGGTAAGCACTCTCGCCGGCGTGTGATTATCGTTTTTGATTATCGTTTTTGATTATCGATTGATTATAAACAATAATCTCAAAAAAATTAGATGCCCGGGTGGGATTCGAACCCGCGTCCGCCGATCGAGAGACCGGCGCCTTAGCGCATGTGCTCACCACTACAGTTGTTATTTGAGATACAATACAGGAATATAAACTTATTATCTCTTGGTATAATCTAATGAATATAACTCGTGAAATCGTGATTAAATGATAATCACATAGGTTGCCACTCAACATGTTGTCAATTAATTCCACTCGTCTTCGACTCGTGGAATTAATTTTTGACAACACGTTTCGTGGCAACCAACGTGATTATCGCTAATCACGATTTCACTAGTTATATTATATATGATAATGATCGGCGACTTAAATTTTGTGAAGGTATGATAGAAAGAATAGCTGACAACGAGAATTTTCTTTTCAACATATGTTTTTCGGATGAATCCACATTTTTTTTTAAATTCGACTGTTAACAGACATAATTGTCGTTATTGGTCTGATAGTAATCCCAGAATATTTAGGTAGTTATATACTCAAACTTCTGAAAAGTTGAATGTATGGGCTGGTATTTTTGGTGACCGCCTTATTGGTCCATATTTTATAGAAGGAAATCTAAATAGGGAAAAGTATTTAGATATGCTTGAAAATTTTATTCATCCAAATCATAAGATGATATCAATAATGATATCATCGAAAACGATAATCGCTACGTTGGAGATCAGCTGATATTCCAACAAGATGGCGCACCTCCGCATCATTCTAGAGAGGTCAGGGATTTCTTAGACAGAACGTTTCCTAGAAAATGGATTGGACGTAGAGGTCCTTTGGAATGGCCTGCCCGATCTCCGGATCTAAGTCCTCTCGATTATTTTCTTTGGGGACATTTAAAAAATAAAGTTTATGCTACGGAACCAAGATCTCTCGAGGAGTTGCAGCAAAGAATTATCGATGAATGCCGGCAAATAACTCCCCAAGTTTTACAAAATGTAAGAACTCGTTTTGAACAACATTTGATTTATTGTAGCGAGACATATGGTGATCAATCTGAACATTTAATACATTAAATTACTTTTATTTTAAGTTTCAAGTGTATTTTCTTTTGTTTTTCTCAAATTATAATTGCTTATTTACAAAATTAAAATAAATTCGTTGTTAATGACCTAATTATGAATTATTCCAAAACCGATTGACCGATTGACCGATTTCAATTTTCTTTTTTGTATGGTTCTCAGGATAAAAAGACCTTTGCAACGAGGTATTACTTACCCCATCATGTTGTTTAAAATTCTAAGGGTTGTGTTTGTAGCACTCAGGGATGAAGAGATTTGTACGTGAATTCTTTTGCAAAGAATGCCCCCTCGAATATAAAATTGACCTGTCCGAGGATTTTTTCAAAATTTTATTTTAAATACCTAAAATCTTGACCGTTTCGTTTTCGTTTGGCCAGCCTGTCGTGACGTCATTAATATTTTTTATTCCAAGAGATGGCACCTTAAAAACTAAAATTGACCTGTCCGAGCGATTTTCTCAAAAAAAAAACAAATACGGTAATTGCGATTTTTATTCCAAACTTTATCATCACCATGTATATGCAATTTAAAGATTATCGTACGCTAAATTAAAATATGCTAATAATATTTTTCTATCACATCATCTTTTTAAATTATTAAAATTTATAATATAAGAAACCCTCGAAAAATTCGTTTAGAAACAAGAATTTCTTATTTCATGCCATGCGCTTGGGTGCAATATGAACATAAAGATTCTATCAACATATTGTGGAAATGGAATAACGTTATAACGGAAAATGGAGACCCTCAATATTCTCCAGAAGCATCAGTTGAAGAACATATTTCTTCAGAAACAACAATTGTAGTACTTAGTTCTTCAGGAAACACAGTTGCTGTAATTATTTCTCCAGAAACATCAATTATAGTAATTATTTCTTCAAGAGCAACATTTGTACTGATTTCCCCAAAAGCATCAATTGTAACACTTATCTCTTCAGGACCAACAGTTGTTAAACTAATTTCTTCAGAAGCACCAGTTGTAGTACTTAGTTCTTCAAAGGTTTCAGTAGTTGTACGTTGTACCTATTTCTTCAGGAACAACACAGATGTTATACTGATTTCTCCAGAAACATCAGTTGTAGTACTTATTTTCTTAGGAGCAACAGTTGTACTTATTTCTCCCGAAGCATCAGTTGTAGTACTTATTTCTTTAGGAATAACAATTAATATTGTACTCTCCACAAGCGTCAGACATTATACTTTATTTTAGGAGCTTTATTATGGCCTTTTTATTAGTTTCCTTTCAAAATAAAAATATTTTGCCTTCAAAAAAGGGCTAAAACATTATTTTAAAATAAAATAATATTTTATTTCAATGAAACTATGAAATGTTTTAGCAGTCAAAAAATTTTATCATCTTAAATTATTTGTACCAAATATTTGATGTCACAACATTTCAATTTTTTTATCCAGCCATTTCGGCATGGCGGCTTTGTTTCCATACATAAAAATCACCCTGTATATTTTGTAAAACTTTTATAAAACTTCATGGTAACTTATAATTTTTCTTACACATTTTATTTAATTTTGTAGTTCACTTCAGATGATGGCTAACGTTGAAACATTAAATTAAGATTTAGTACAGTATTTTATTTTTGGACAATTAATTACTAGGCTACATAGCGTGAACGTGATTTTTTTGCAATGATTTTTATGAGATGTGTCTGGTATGATTAGCCTTAAATATTTTATAAATTCTTTTACGCCATAAAATATATTTTATCAAATCTTCTATAAACGATCCGTCAAAGAACTTTTATAGAGTACTCGCCTGAGCCACACTAAATAAATAATTCACTCTCATACGAAAAATTAATAAAAAAGGCAAATGGACATTTAAAAAGTAGTGACTTTAAAATATTATGAAGATAATGAACTTCAAATAATCTGAAGTTGTGATTTAATAATATATTATGATATCTGATATCTGATATCTACAATGTATACATGAAATTTAGGATAAAAAGTAAAAATCCATATCGAATGATAAATTGAGTGGAATTTTAATATTTTAAGTTTTGAAAACATGTCAATTAATCCTGATAATTATAAATTTGTCTCTTATCTCTTTAGATATAAAAATATGCTATTACTTAAAGTGGCTTAAACGTATTACATTTATATGAATTCGTTTATTTTTTTATCATGCGATCAAATTGTAAATATATCCTTCTTAAATCAATCATAAGCTATGTATAAACCTACCAACAAACACCGGCGCCGGGTAACATGGTTGACACCAATGTTGGCAACAACTTAACAGCAACTCAAAAAAAAAACAAGTTGTCGGCAATAATGGAATGAAAAGTATGGGTTGGTTTTGTTTCCGTGTTTTCTGTTCAGTTTATAATGAGGCTTGAACTGGGTAGGTTAGGTTAAATTAATGATAAACAGAGTTCATATTGTGGTAATTATTGGCGCCACAAGACAAACAAGTTCTTCAAAAGCGGATTTAGTCTTTATGACAAAATTTCAAGATGATCTACAATTTTGTAAAAAAAAACGGCGGAAGACCCTAATCACGTTGTTCATTTTTGGAAAGGTATATGCAGTAAACGCAGCACCAACACCGTCAACAGTCGGTAGATACAAACTGCTTTGAATCTAATTTGCACTATTGTTGGCCTCAAGTTTTCAGACAAAAGTAACTGTATTCAACAAATTTTGGTGTCAACAGTAATTAATATGTTGGCAACAGTTTCCAATTTTTTTTTCTGTTTAAGGTTCCCACACACCAAAAATGTTAAAATTACATAGCAAATCATATTATCAGCAAAAAGTTTTTCAACATTCATTAAGCCCAACTAAATAAATGTTACTATCTGCACCTCAAAAAAATATTGATACTTTAAATAACCTGTCGTAACATTTATTTATATAGGCTTAATGAATGTTTGTTACGGCAAAGCGATTTTACAACAATTGGTATTGACCATTTCAATAATAGATCATCTTTTCAGCTGAAATTGGCGGTTTTTCAAAATTCATAAAAATAAAGAATTCGAATTCGAATTCCAAACTTTGGCCCTCCATATCTCGGTCAATGGGTCACGGGGATTTTTTAAACTATTTTTCTGGAGATACCAGAATGGTTCTCAACATCGTAGTGGAGAGCTTATCCGCCATTTTTTTGGACACCATGTATAGGTTTAACGAATGTTTGTTACGGCAAAGCCATTTTACGACAATTGGTAGTGACCAATTCAATAATAGATCACCTTTTTACCTGAAATTCCAACTGAAAAATAGACGATGCTTTCAATTGCGTCTTCCTCTAACAACACAAAACCTGTTTAGTTATTTACTTATACTATAACTAAATGCTTTTACTGTAAAAGGTTAGGTTAGGTTAGGCCAGATCACAATAAAAATCGGCAAATAAGGAGACCAATAAGAGATGACAGATCGGCAGGTATAGTTAATGCTGTTAAAATATGACTTGGCGGTGAGTTACTCTTTAATTAAATGGGTCATAAAAAAGTTTTCGGACTTGCATCAAAAAGTTATTGACACCATCTGAAAGATAATTAAAATACGAATCCCAGCGTATATTACATCATAGTTAGTCCGTGTGTTTTTGTGACCAAAAAATTGATTTAGGTTAGTTTTTTATTTAGTAGACTCCTTCTAGCTTACAAATGACCACCAGAGGTTGTATCTGATCTCCGAAATCGCGAATATGGTGACATTACTCTATGATCAAAATAATTTTAAAGCCCTCGTCATTTGAATTTAAATACCGTAATGAATGTAATAATTGATGAAAACTGTATATTATTTAATTTCAGCTTGTCAAAATCATCATAAACATCAAGCTATAGGCTTATTCGTTTCAGCATAACATTATAGACCGGGAGCCCGCGACAGTTTTTGGTTTCCGATTTCATACAGCATGCCTTTTGGAGGAGAAAATATTTACCCCATAGTAACAAAGAAAAGCGGGTACTAAACCCCTGCACGCTTTATGATCATATGGAAAATTGCATTTTCATTTTCACAAAATTTTTGTGTTTTTCTATGATTTAATATTGCATGCCGATTCGCACGGTCCAAAAGGGCTCAAGCGGTCATGTGATCTTGTAATAAAAAAATATGATTTTCCGCGTTTTCATACTGCATACCAATGAAAAGAATTAAATTAAATTTTATAATTCCCCTACGGAAAAATTAGCTAAAATACTTAACAAAATTATCACTGTTGATTTAGAATATAAACCTAAACATACAATTACCAACTCTAAAGAATTAACCACAAAACTACAGAATGTTACACTTCCTACTAATAATATCATGCTATCATTTGATATTGTTAATCTGTACACTAACGTTGATATTAAAGACACTTTAAAACTTACTGAAACAATCCTAAAAGATAACATAATTGATAAAGATGAAATAGTACAGATAAACAATCTAATCAAACTTACCACCGAACAAAACTTTTGCCTCTTCAATCAAAAATATTTTCAAATGGCTGATGGCCTTCCTATGGGCTCTCCCATAGCTCCTATTCTAGCAAATATATTTATAGACCATATCGAAGAACTAATTCATAAACTTCCAAACAGCAAATACATTTTCAAATGGTATCGTTATGTTGATGACATACTGTGTTTTTGGACTGGCTCAAAAGAACAACTCGACATATTCTTTAATAACATTAACAAAATTCATAATAAAATAAAATTTACAATTGAACTAGAGAGTAATAATTGCATTAACTTTTTAGACCTAAAACTCATTAAAAACAACAATAAATTAGAATTTGACATATACCGTAAACCTACCCTAACAGACACCTTAATACCTTACTATTCATTTCACAATAATCAACACAAACTAGCAGCTTTCCATAATCTCATTCATCGGGCTTTCACCATACCCCTCACTAAACATAGAAAAGATCATGAAATTAATGTTATTAAACAACTTGCCATTAAAAATCAATTTCCTATCAACCTAATTAATAAACTAATTCTTCAAAAAGAACAAAAAATATTTAGAAAAACTCTTATCCCTAATCTAATCGATAAACAGCCTACAGATATTTACTATAGATCATTCACATATCAGGGTAACACAAATAACCGACTACATCACATATTCAAAGAGGACAAACTAACAACTGTTGATAAAACCAAATACAAAATTTCAAACCTCCTTAATAATACTAAATCAAAAATCGATGAATTAGACAATAGCGGTGTCTATAAATTATATTGTAAAAATTGCAAATCAACATACATCGGAGAAACTGGGCGGAAAATTAAAACACGGATAAAAGAACATAAAACCAACTATTTTACTTCTAATATTGGTCGACACCTTTATGATAACAAACACACTCTGGATGAGGAAAAAACTGAAGTTCTACATATTGAATCAAAGGGATTAAAACTTACATTACTTGAAGCATTTGAAATTAAGGAATCACTTAAAAATAACAAAAACATCCGTCTACTAAATGATCAAATCAATCTAGGTTTTAACCCTTTATTTAATACTTTAAAAGCCTCTAATAACAATATTGATTAAAAACACCCTGTATCATTATATTATGACTCACACTGTATAATAACCTTAAAGTAGCTCTATAATACGCCAGTCTTTGAACTTAAGTTCTATGGTTCTTAACATAAAAAAAAGCACATGTAAAATTAATCTTGTTAAATATCACTACGCAGTTTAATGAATTTATGGTTGCGAATAATTATCTTCTAATGATCGAAATATTGTTTTTACATCAACTGACTCGTAAGTGTTTAATTTTAATTGTCATATATTATAATAATTTTTGTTCTATGTTGTGTGTATCGATATCACCTATTTTAATTCATGTATAAGTAACACAAATGTATTTTGTAGATTTTCACCTGATGATGACCTATTAAAGGTTGAAACTAGTTGCGAAAAACGAATGTTTTTTAATTTCTACCCATAAGAAAGTATCCCTCATCTAACAAATAAATTTCTTATATAATGGATAACAACAACTTATTATCTAAAAAAAAAAAAAAAAAAAAGAATTAAAGTTTGTGTCATAAAACCCCCATAAAAAAATTGGCATGCGGCCCCGGTTGGCTCATCGGTGGAAAATTTATGAAAAGTTTTGTGAAAATTTTAAGCGATTTGACGTGATCTTAAACAACACCAAATTAAGTAAGTGTGAATTTTATAGTGTAAAATGTCCTAAATTTAAATGGCATGCATGCCTATCCCATCACATTATAAATAATTAGAAAAGTTGCAAAAAAAATAGAAAATTTCTGTCATATTAATTTGCATGCCTTTTTGTATTTCGCAAAAGAATGTCATTTTAAGCTAAAATAAAAAATGGCATGCAGATTGTTAGATGTCAACATTAAAAAAAATTGAAAAATTGTGCAAAAACTAATTAAGTCGGTTAAAAATTTATAATGTATGTTCCGTGATATTATTTAGCATGCCATTTCTTATTTAACAATAAAATAGGTTTATGGCCTCAATAAATAAAATACCGCTATGCCCTAACATTGCAAAAAAATAAAAAATAAGTGCAAAATTTGGAAAACAATCAGATTCGTAAATTGTTCAAAAATCAATTTACTCGTGAATTAGAAAGGTGGTTGCCTATTTTTCAAAATGATTCCCACTTTCGGGTTGCTGCCTCGGTTCCTGTCAGGTTTGGGGGAGAAATTATAAAATCAACCAGAAACCATTTGTATTGTATTGCATTGTATTTTACTTTACTTTTTTGTAGCTCATTAAATTCAAAAGATACAGCTAATATGCGTTAGTTTTGTTACAACCTACAACCTTTATAATAAGTTTTGTTAAAACGTACAAATCAATGAACAATTTTATAATAATACATTATTACATTAGTGTAAGTATTCAACGGAACGTAGGACAATTATAGGCGACGAGCGAATCAGAGCGAATTTTACTGCAGCTTTGGCAATAATTGACAAAACATACAGGGAACGTCAAATATTTGAATTTAAAATTTTGTGTATTTATTCAAAATTCTTATTATGAATACTACAAATAACAATTAGAGAGCATCTCATACTTCTTGCTCTGTTGTTGGAAGCCATAAAAACTAGTCCAACAGATATAAAATTTTATTAATTTCCTTGAGAATCTTATGAGGTACAAAGGCGCATAGCGCAGATTAAAAGCGATAAAAGAAAGTCTTAAGATTTACTATTTTATTGGTGGTATATTTGAAATTTTTATTGTATTATTTATTCCAGACCTGATGTGGAGTTTGGAAACCAAAGAAACACGATGTAATTTGTAGTGTGTTTATTTTGTTTAAAGTTCATTTAAAACTTTATTTTTGGATTGTTTGTTGGTAATAATAACTTAAGGTGACCAGACGTCTCGGTTTGCCCGGGACAGTCCCGGTTCCCAAGCGTTTGTCCCGGCGTCCCGAGCGAGCCCTCTTTAGTCCCGGTTTAAAAAAAAATAAATTTGTATTGGAAGTTTAAGGTTTAATACTAGAGTAGACTGTAGACTACCAGCTGGTATTCTTTTATAAATTTAAAATCTAAGTACATCTTATTTTCTCTAAAGTTAGTTTTAGTTCTGTTGGAATTGATATTATTAGAGCGCAATGCTTTAAGGTTGTTACTAATCCAATCGGTAACTATTCCAACACAACTACAACTAACTTTAGAGAAAATATGATGTACTTAGATTTTAAATTTACTAAAGAATACCTTAAAAACAAAAAGGAGCTAACAGTACTACGGTCAGATAAGGGCAATAATACAGTAATCATGAAAACCATTGACTATAAAAAAAAGATGAACGAATTATTGAATGATGAAACGACTTATAAAAAAGTAAGCCACAATAAGACTAACAAATATCAAAATATTTCCAACAGCATTGTCAAACAATTATTTTCAGATGGTAACATTACCCAACTACAAGCCAAAAAGTTAACTGTTCGCAATTCAAATTGCCCTAAACGGACTGCCTAAAGTCCACAAAAGAAACATGCCACTTAGACCGGTAGTAGCGTGCATCCAAATGCCTACAGTAAATCTAGCACATTTAATACATGATTCTCTGTCACAATATGCCAATAGGTTTGAGTTTAAGATAAAAAATTCATTAGAGTTATAAAATGTAGTAGTTCCAGATGGTTACAAACTCGTTCCATTAGACGTGAAATCTTTATTCACCAACATCCCAAAAAACTTAATATTAGAAATTATTACTGATGATTGGCCGGTTATCTCAACATACACCACTATAAATATGACATATTTTTTGAAAATCATTAACTTCATTTTCGAGTCTAGTTACTTTGCTTACGAGGACGGGTTTTACGAGCAACTCGATGGCACTGCTATGGGCAATCCCTCATCACCGATCTTGGCAGAGTTGGTTATGAATAGGATACTTATCAGTGCCATCGAGTCGCTTGATTTTCCTGTTCCTCTTATTAAAATTTATGTAGATGATATCGTAGTTCTACTTCCTGAAAATAAAGTACAATCCACATTAGCCAATTTCAATAATATCAATGAGAGAATACAATTCCTGTCACTTTATGTCAAAATTTTCAAAGTTAACTTTGATATTTGTTCATAGTTACTTGTCATGTATTTCTGACGTATTAATAAGTGAAAATCAGTGAAAATACAAATATTTTCAGTCATTATATTCTCTTTCCAAATATAACTCGTGGTAAGAATATGAATCGATAATTTTTTAGAAATGCTTACTCATTTTAATCTCAATCTTTGGAAAATGGAACTCGTGCTACGCACTCGTTGCATTTTCGTCATTGAGATTAAAATTCGTGCGTTTCTAAAAAAATTTCGATAATATTCTTACCACTTGATATATTACCCTTGAAAATACAGTTTACACTAGAAAGTGAAATTGATGGTGTCCTTCCCTTTTTGGACCTCAAACTAATCAGAAATCATGGCAGAATTGAACTGGATTGGTTTAGGAAATCAATTAACTCAAAAAGATGTTTAAATTTTAGGTCATTCCATACACTCACACATAAATTAGCTATAATAAAACAGCTAAAACACAAGATAATGACGCTAACGCCCGGTTTCTCCAACATGTCTTTAGACGCAACTTCACCAAGCTCAGCCTCAAAACAGAAATTTTAAAAAAGCTTCACTGGAAAAAAAGTTATGACCAAAATCACAAATATCAAGAGAATTTCAAACTCAAACGCTCAAATTTGCCGACTATCGCCTTAAGAAAAATAACTATCCGAATAAACTAATAAACATAATTTTTTATACAACACCAGATGTAAACTCTAATTCTAACAACAAAAATGACAGACTATACTGTAGTTTTGCTAACATTCCTTTAATTACAAATAAAATCGATAAAATCCTAAGGGATACTAATGTAAAGCTTGTACCAACCAACACTCTAACGGTTTGAAAATTGTTTACTAAAGTGAAATCAAACACGGAAAAACTGATGAAATCCAACGTAATTTACCAAATTCCATGTCTTAATTGTGACAGTATAGCTACATCGGGCAGACTAAACAATACTTAAAATGCAGAATTCAACAGCACACTTATAGTTGCAAAAAAATAGACTCTGACCCGAAAGGTATAACTGCCTTGGTAGACCATGTCAAGACCAAAAACCATACTTTCGATTTTCAAAATGTTAAAGTGTTGGATGTTGAGGCTAACTATTTCAAGAGAACGATTAGCGAAATAGTACACATTAAGAAAGTAAAATGTGTCAATTTTAGAACAGACACAGATAGGTTAAGTACATTATACTGTAATATAATAGAGAAAAATGCTTTAAAGATGTTATAACTATTATTTTTATAATTTTCGACTGTAAGACGTCCTTTATTACACGCTAGTAGCGTGTAATAAAAACTACTTTATTAAACGCTACTTTTATTTTTTCTAAGTTGGTAGTCAAAAGTCATATATCTGCAAACTGCACACATAACCTAAAATCTGACTAAATCACTCTGTTGGCCGTTCGAAATTATATAGATAAGACTAATAAAACCATCGTTTTCTTTTAATAAAAAAAGTAGGTAAGAATAAATAATTTTTAATTCATATTATGACCATGAAAATTACAACTAGTATACACATTATAATTAACTGTTACTTGAGAGGAATCCCTTGAATTAATTGTTAAACCAGGATAACCGGAATTAACATCATTTGAAACAATACCAATGTTTTGATTACTAGTTAAAGTAGAAGAATCAACGATGGAAATTTCTTGAGAATTTTGGTCACTTGGCACAATATCAATGTTTCGATTGATTGTGGTATCGTTATTACTACTAGTTACAGTGGAAGTCTTATTACTAGAGCAACCAGGTAAATTAATATTATTTCCTTCAGAATTGAACATTCTAGAAATATCAATCTTGTTTTTTAGTGAAGCATCCACGTAGCCCTCTGCAACGGCAGAAGATTTCCACCCACCATGGCGTTTAATTGTTAATAAGTCACCCCCACAATTTGCTACATGTGTGGCGCTGGATCTTCTTAAACAATGGCCAGTAAATAATTCTGGGTTAGGAAGTTTAAGATACGCAGCAATATCTTTTGACACTCTTCCGAACATATTAATACCAACAGGAGAATTAATGCAGTGACCGTTCCTGTATGTTAACAAAAATCGTTTGGTAGTAACCTTATTAGGTCTAAGGTTAGCATATTTTTTAATTAATATTATCGAATTATCGTCTGTAATGACAAATTTTCTAGGAACATGATTTTTTGTTTTCGGAACAGAGATAATAACGCAATCTAATTTAATTTCAACATCGTCAATGGACATATTACATAATTCTTCTCTCCGACAAGCACCGTTATAACCAATTATTAAGATGACCTAAAATATTACAAAAATATATCGAGCTCGAATATATTTTAAAATTCAACTTACTTTTATGCCGAGATATTTATTATCATCAGCTTCAATTATAAATTTATTAATGTCTTCTTGTTCTAAAATTTTTGATTTTTTAGGAACGTACCCTGTACTTGCTCGTTTTAATAAAGCTTGTAATTTATTGAAGTTTGATATGTCCACATTTCTGTATAGATTTAGGCAGCACCTTATCATTGAATAAATAGTCCATAAAGTAGATGCTTTATATTTTTTGCGTTGCATTTCGAAGTATGCAAGCAACACATTTTCCGATAAATTTTCAATATGATTTTCATGACACCAATTTTTAAATTTATTGTATTGTTTTTCATAAAGGTGACGAGATTTTTCAGGGATTAAATTATTAACACTGTTTTCGGCCATTTTCCTAATTTCTGGTGGTGTACATGCCATTTCTTCACCATCTTCACTCATTTTTAGTTTATAAATAAATTTAAAAATACAAGCACTCAACTTGAATAACTCAAATTTAAATTTGAAATGACACTGTCAAACAAAATGGCCGAATCAGTGTTGCCAACTACTATAAAATTAAGGAACTACTTTACTATTAAAAATATTTATAGGTATAATATATATTATTTTGTTTAAAAAAAGCGAAAATTATAAAAAATAGCGTAAAGTACTCGTTTCATAAGACAATTATGGGCATTCGTCATTTAAAACGCTCGCTGCTACGCAGCTCGCGTTTTAAACTTTGACTCATGCCATAAAATCTGTCTTATAAAACTTGTTCTTTAATATACTATTATAGTTATTTATTGTTGTTGGAATTTAAATTAACAAAATCGCGAACCGTGGCAGACCATAATGTAAATAGTTGTAATATTTGTAATTTTTAAAAACTAATTAAAATAATTTTGAATAAACAGCATTAACATTAATTAAAAACTTAAAAAAATATATAACAACTTTAAATTTAAGTTTTTTAACATTGATAAAAATCTATTACAATTAGAAATTATGTAACGCACTTAAAAAAAAAACATCCTTCACATTTTTAAAGTTAACAGAACATAAACATAGTCTTCCACGTAATTGAAAAATACTTCACTTTTAAACAATTACTGTTCACTTTAAATAAAGATTTACAACATAGAAACGATTGGCAAGCACTTTGAAACGCAAGTACAGTTGCTCCCAGCTGGAAGTAGGACAAAAGTAATTACGATCGCTTATTCTTTGTCCTACTTCTAGCTGAAAGCAACTTTACATACATACATTCCTATTCCTAAGCTGTGTAGGTTAAGTTTATGTTTACATTCGCGCTTCTTGCTTAATTGTGAACAAATACGAACAAAAATAATGAATAATATCCAAAAAGGCCCTAATAGTTCAATAATTATTTATTTCAACTTTTTATTTATATTTTCTTTCGTTTTGTTAATAATTATTATTATGTTTAATTTTGATAATAATATTTATTTTAAATAAAATAGTAGTTATGTTAATTAAATATATAAATAGTTTTTATTTATGTGAAATAACATTTTTTAAATAAAATATAGGTAAACCTGCGATTTTTTAGAGAAAACCTTTAGTTTAAAGTTTAAATATTCCTTATACAAAGTGCAAAAACATCAATTTATAAAAGCTCAAAGTGTTAATTTATTTTATCCAAAGTGCTCACTATTCATTTTATAGTGGTGTGATAAAAGTTTAAAAAAACTTATTCAAAGTTGTTATGTTATAGTTTAAATTATCCTTTTCCAAAGTGCAAACCAATCATTTTTTAGTTTGTTTGTCCAAAGTTAAAGCCATTTCTTTAAAGTGCAATTATATATTCCCCTTAAGTAATTACTTTTTGAGGTACGCTGTAGACAACTGTAACATCAGTTGAACTGTTGTACTCATTCCAAGATAGTCCCGATGGTCCTGGTTCAGATGTTTCAGGATTCTCCTTGTTATTTCATTCTTAAAAATTTATATTAGTAGACATTCCAGTAACCTGGGTGTCGAACACTTCTTCATGTTATCGATTGTAGTAATTAACAGGAGGACTACCTCCAGCAGTTTAGAATGAATATTTTTGGTCTGCATTTTTTTGTATCTTTTAGTCATTTTCATATTTTTTTCTTCAGGCATTCTGAGTACCGATATCCGATTTTTATTTCGACAAAACTGTTTGACTTTTTACACTCCACAATGTTTGTACATTTTATCATGAATGAAATTAATATGGTACTTTCACTTTCACTTTCATTGAAGTTTGAAGCCTGTTTATTTTTTTCATTTGAAAGAACTAAACTTTTCTTACACTTAGCACTAACTTGAGTGATGAGGTTATGATTTCAAATTTCAAACAAATGTAAAAAACGATCATAGAAACACAAGGGAGAAGAGTACACAATTAAATTTTGCAGCGATTGTTGCCAAAATGTACATATTTTCGTTTAGCCTATATTTTTAGTTTAAGGTTTAGCTTAACCAAAACTTAAGGGTTAACTGTGCAACGCAACCGGCCCTAAGTCAAATATGAAAACAAATATTTTTGGACAAATTTCAAAATCATCAACTTTGTAGATTTACAATAGTTTACTTCTATTTTTTTATAGCAAAATCTTAAAAGTAACTCATAAAAATTTTTAATATTTTCGAATTTTCATCTCAGTTCCTAGCAAAGGTCTTTTTTGGATTTTATTTGAATTGGGATTATTCTTTTAGATTCTTTCATAATGCAATATGTTCCAACGTTTATTTTGGATTTGCAAAGTGGTCAATTTCTGATGTAACAATATCTAACATTATCATGACAGTTACCAGCAAGTTTTTTCGGGTTCAACTGGAATTACCCCCCAAAATATTAGGAAATACTTCTTGATGTGTTAAGATTTATAAAAATAAACCTTTTTTCAGTTTCATTTCGCCTTTTTTTTAGTTTTAAAGATAAAATTTTACCTAAAAAAAATCAACTGCGTGTATTTTGAATTTCTCACTTACGTAGTCTATCCATAGATAATATAAACTGCAATACAAAATTTTCTGCCGGCGACACCAGCGCTCGTAGTAAAAATCCCAGGAACTAATCGCAATAAAAATGGCGGGAGATCTAAAATTCAGAGAAATTTAATTTTTTTATTAATGAAAATTATTTGAAATTTCAATTTTAACCTTTTATTAACTACTATCTCAATGCAATATTTAACAAAAAGAAATTGTTTTGTGTATTTTTTGAAACTAATTTAAAAATAAAAATACCTTTTACTTTGTACTAATTTTTATTAATAATTATTATAATACAATTTAATTATACATGCAAATAAAAACAGTTTACAAAAATCATTATTTTTGGCTCAATATCAAAGTAAGTAAATATTCCTTTGGAGTGAAGAAATGTTTTGATAGTATACTAAAAAAACATGGATGTTAAATATTAAGTTCACAGGTAGTACACCCTACAGTTCAGCCTTTCCAAATTTGTGCATAATGTTTTGAAGACAATTCTATATTATCAAATAATTTTAGGCATAATTATTGGGAAATTGATAGATTACTGCAAAATAGGCTTTTATTACCCTCTGTCCAGTAAATATTCAATAAGATCCGCTTTTAGCCTTAGTGGAGTAATACAAGCTATAGTGTTAAACAAATTCAAAGCTAAATTTAAAATTACCAAAAACTCTTCAATTTTTTACAAAGATGGTCCAGTTTCTTCATCATTGTTCGGAAATAAAGTGAATTCCACCTCTGGAGAAAGCCAAGAGAGGGTAATTTTTATTGGATCTGATATATATATATATTCGTATCCAAAAAGAAACAATAAATAATATAAGCAGTTATATAACACCAGACCAAAACTTCGCACAATTAATTGCAGATGGACTTGCTTCAGCTAATTCAGAATTATTTGTAAAATTTTCAAGTTTTGGACAAATTAAGAGATGTTCCATATTTTGAATTTCATCACCACAAGAACAGGAAAGAGATCCATCATTAAATCTTTATGTGTTTCTTGTAAACATAAAACATCACAATTATTGTAGCTACATATATCTGCAATTAAATCTTGCTTTGCTGATGACAATCCTTCAATATTAATTGAGATAACTTTAAAGGCCGAAGTAGAAGGTGAATCCATTGTATCGTGTAAAAAAAATATTAAATAACTTGTTTCTTTATTGGTGGTTGCAGAATTATTAATGCCGCGGATAAAAACGCTTCTGCAATGGCAAATTTAAAAATTGTCTGATAAAAAATATTATTAAAACCTATAATAATATTAACTTAATACTACTTACTAGGTAAATTTATTGTCGGCACTAAATCCTTCGGTATGTGGGTTCCCTTGGGTAGATTCCCTTCAAAACGACTACCTCAGACTCTTTTGTATTCAAAAACATCTTTTGGAGTCATCAATAGCAAATTTTCATTTCGCGGGCACTGAACCCACTTACCAAACTGCACAGTTTCAGTCTCGTAATTGGGAAATTTCTTTAGATGATTTGTATTGTTACAATTATTAAAACAACACCTTTTAGGCAATGGAAATATTTTAATCAATTTTAATTTCGTAGTATGTGACAAGTAACTATGAACTAATATCAAAGTTAACTTGAAAATTACTATTTTTTTATTAAGGAGAATCATAGAGGGGAAGTATTTTGTAAAAAAAGTTGCCTAAAAAAACTGATACAGCAGCGACACATATTAAAAATCCTATGAACATATGGACGACGTTTTTTATATGAGAGATATCCTCACAGTATAGGCAACTACCAGTAGCGACACTTCATGCAAATTACATGTTATTTAAAGGGACAATTTTGGGTGACCTTGACGATATATATATGTATACTCAGATACGCACGCGGCAAACTTAAATTTACGTCACTTTTTTAAACCTTAAAAATTTAACATACATTTTCAAAGTTTTGATTAAACTTGAAGTTTATAATGATTTTGACAAGCTTAAATTAAATAATATACATTTTTCAGCAATTCATTCATTCATTACGGTATTTAAATTCAAATGACGACGCGACGGTTTTAAAATTATTTTGATCATAGACAAATGTCACCATTTGTAATTTGCAGTTCTAAACTCATTGGTACCAGATACGCACCATAGAAATGGTACTAGAATAGACACGGGAGAGTGTCGCTACTGGTAGTTATTTATTCTGTGATATCCTACCCTGAGTCTATCTCTTTTTATGACCATCTCACTCATTTTAGTTGCTATAATACGGCAGCTACCATTCGTTTTGTTTTAATTTTTTTCTTCAAGCGTCATTAAAGTACAGTCTTCTGTGACGATTGACAGGCTTTAAATTGTCACTTTTTATGTTCGTTGATTCCATATATAATATAATTTATATAGAATGTAAACTCAATGCTAAATTTTGATAACACAAAAAAACTTGGCCCCAAAAGTATAGATGGCGCTTTATGAACCTAAAGAAAACATCAACTTGGCGAATCATTTTTTAGTTGTCAGAATTGATAGTAATGTGATAGTTAGCTTTCAAAATGCATCAGTTTCATGTTTTTTTAGAGAAATTATACTTGAGTTTAAAAGGATCTTGTTACTGTTACCGTTGCATTTTCAGCAAATTTTTATTAATTCTAGATCTAGGTATGTTTACTTTTTCTACTTACATCCTATGCTTACATCTTACATTTTTAAAATATTTTATTAATTTTCAAGAATACTTTTAAACTCGGTTTATACAATTGTCCTTGCAACATCTAAGGTTTTCCAGATAATCCTAGGAGAATGGATTTGAATTTCAAAAGACGTAAAAGTTTATTATACAGGGTGCTGGAAAATTCGCGGACCAACGCAATGGTGCGATATTGAGGAACTCTTAGAGAACAAGGGAAAAATTATTTAAAAATTCTTTGTTGCTTTATATCGAAGTTATGGAAAGTTAAACTTTCAATTTTTTACTCTTTTAATTTGCAATATTCCCATATTTATGCTTTGGTATGACACGTAAATTATGTAGAAATGCAAAGATATTTAGGCTTGTCCATCCTACTTAAGAATGGTATTGTTAAACGTGCTATTTTACATTTTAAATATTGGAATTTTGCACATAAATAAACATGTCAACGTTGTAGCTTAATTACAAATTACAAATAGGTACAATTGTTAGTGTCAAACTGATCTGACTGGTCAAACGAATTTGTCAAAAAAAGTAGTAAAATGTATAGTAATAATCAATATGCTGATATGTTTTTAATATTGGGCGAATGTAGAAATAATGCTACAGCAGCTTCCTGGCTATATGAAGAGAGATATGTTGGCAGACATCCGAATAAAAATGTATTTAGAAGATTGGAACAAAGAGTAAGAGAAACGGGTAGCTTCCTATTAATAGGAACAGATCGTGGTCGAGGAAGAAATGTGAGAAATCCAGAAATGGAAGACAATATTCTTCAGTGCGTCGAAGAAGACCCTACACGAAGCACCAGAGGAATTGCAGACGAATTAGGAGCTGATAGAAAATTAGTTTGGGACGTTTTGAATCAAGAACAGTACCATCCATATCATTACTACCTGGTTACAATTAGATGGTGCCCCAGCGCATTACGCGCTACAGATGAGGGGCTGGTTAAATCAAAATTTTCCTGGCAGATGGATTGGTCGCGGAGGTCCCATTGCTTGACCTCCAAGAAGTCCTGATTTGACCCCTCTCGATTGGTGTATCGTACTAAAGTCCACAATGTGGAGGAACTTACTAACCGTATTTACCAGGCTGCACAATTAGTTAATGGTGCCATGCTAGATCGAGTCCAAAATAATATAAGAGCGAAGAGCTGAAATTTGTTTAGAAGCAGAAATTTGAGCAGTTCCGTTAGTTTAATTTATTATTGTCGTTATCTATTTTTTGTTTGTTTATTGTGTTCGCTTTAGCAACACTTTAAGTTATTTGAATTGCGTAGTTTCTCTTGTTATTAGTTCGAACTTTTTGTTAGTAATCCTTTAAGTTTGCAGGTTTGTGTATTATTTAAAGTAAGTTTTTTTAATGTTTTTAGTTATTTATGCATGCGATTGGTTGTTATGGAAAAATTAAATAGAAACGAATTACACCTGATCATGGCATTTTAATATAAATAACTAAAATTAACACAGAGTTGCCAAATTTAAGAGGTTTATGTTGGGAGAAGACATCCGAATAAAAATGTATTTAGAAGATTGGAACAAAGAGTAAGAGAAACCGGTAGCTTCCTATTAATAGGAACAGATCGTGGTCGAGGAAGAAATGTGAGAAATCCAGAAATGGAAGACAATATTCTTCAGTGCGTCGAAGAAGACCCTACACGAAGCACCAGAGGAATTGCAGACGAATTAGGTGCTGATAGAAAATTAGTTTGGGACGTTTTGAAACAAGAACAGTACCATCCATATCATTACTGCAAGGTACACGAATTGTTACCTCAAGATTACAATCACCGACTAATTTATTGTAATTGGTTACTTAGAAAAGTTGAGGAGAATAGAAATTTTACGTCAAGGGTGATTTGGACTGACGAGGCAAATTTCAGTAGGGATGGAATGTTTAACCAACATAATAATCACTATTACGCTACAAACAATCCATACCTTACACATGAAAGAGGACATCAACATCGATTTAGTGTAAATGTTTGGGCCGGAATATTAGGGAATCGATTAATTGGACCTTTCATTATACCAGATCGATTGGGAGGAGAAAATTTCCTTCAATTTTTAGAAAACCAATTAGATAATTTCGTGGATAATATCCCACTAGCAGTAGCACGTAACACCTGGTTACAATTAGATGGTGCCCCAGCGCATTACGCGCTACAGGTGAGGGGCTGGTTAAATCAAAATTTTCCTGGCAGATGGATTGGTCGCGGAGGTCCCATTGCTTGGCCTCCAAGAAGTCCTTATTTGACCCCTCTCGATTTTTTTTTCTGGTCATTTGTAAAAAAATACGTGTATCGTACTAAAGTCCACAATGTGGAGGAACTTACTAACCGTATTTACCAGGCTGCACAATTAGTTAATGCTGCCATGCTAGATCGAGTCCAAAATAATATTGTAAGAAGAGCTGAGATTTGTTTAGATACAGAAGGACGTAATTTTGAGCAGTTTCTTTAGTTTAATTTATTATTGTCGTTATCTGTTATTTGTTTGTATATTGTTTATTGTGTTCGCTTTAGCAATACTTTAAATTTTCTAAATCGCGTAGTTTCTCTTGTTATTAGTTCGAACTTTTTGTTAGTAATCCTTTAAGTTTGCAGGTTTTTGTGTATTATTTAAAGTAAGTTTTTTAAATGTTTTTTGTTATTTATGCATGCCATTGGTTGTTATGGAAAAATTAAATACAAACGAATTACACCTGATCATGGCATTTTAATTTAAATAACTAAAATTAACACAGAGTTGCCAAATTTAAGATTTTAAAAACACATATATCTTCGAGGTAAAGCAACAAAGAATTTTTTAATTATTATTCCCTTGTTCTCTAAGAGTTCCTCAACATCGCACCATTGCGTTGGTCCGCGAATTTTCCAGCACCCTGTATATATTTATATTTTGTAATTTATTTTTGAGTAAATCATACTTCTACTTTTATAACATCTAAAATCTTCTTTAAATCTGTTTTACTGATTTACAGTTTGTATGTAACTCTATACAATTTCTAATTTTTAAATAAAATGTTTAAATATAAAATTTTGTTTATTATTTTATATTCTACAAATAGGGTGGTTTGTGTAAATATGTATCTTTAATTATAGTTAATAAGTAATAAATTTGTATGAAAATTTAAAAATAACCCTTTCAAATTAAAGATACATGTTTATAAAATAATAAAACTACCAAATACAAATATAAAAATTGCAGATTCAAAATTCCCGCGCGTCTAAAAATACTTGGCCCCAAAAACAGAGGGCGCTTTTACGTTATCAAAAGGTACTCTTGAGTTAGCATTCTATACGTGTTATGTTATCTATGGTTGATTCTATGGTCACTTTGTACTCCCTAGGAGTAGAAATTACTACTTTGCACTGACCAGGAATAAAAGTAGAAATGAATTTACACTAACATTGTATTGTGTGTTGTATGTAAATTAAATGTCAAATTTTAAAATTTAATAGTTCGTCCCGTAAACTTACATGCTCGCTACAAAAATTACTTCTTTTACTTCTAATAAAACAATATAATATTTTACAGTGAATCAACCTCTCTTATACTATTCTTCTCTCTGCATTACACAACAATGGATGCGTTCAGCGAATTCAACCGTTGAGAATAAGCGTAAAACACGTTTGCTTCCTGATTAGTAATAATATCACGCTCGAAATTCACTGAACGGCACCCGCGTTTGATAGATTACTTTCTAGACGACTCTGATGTAAATCATGCAGTGCAAAATGATCCAGTCTATAATGAAGGAAGAATATTGTAATTAATTACAATATAAGTGAATTTAGAAGTCATTTTGGAATGTCCCGTGAAATGTTTTTTGAGGTTTACTGAATCTTTAAATAATAAATCTATTTGTGTTTTGTTAAATATGTAGTTATAACGTAAAATAATGCATGTTAAACACAATTTTTGACACTGACAAGTACCGAATATCCTCCATTTATAGCGCGGTCTATACGTACTTAAAATTCCCAATACTGCTAAATATAACTGATTCTCAATTTCTATTTTAATAACAAATAGGCAGTAAAATATCTCGCATGCGGCATGATGTTCGTCAAATTTTGGGACACCCAAACAGAGCGTGGAAATAAAAAAAATAGTAAAAAAAATCCAGTTATACGTAGTTTGGGTCAAATGCAGGAAACAATAGAAGTAATAATTCACATATTTCCCTTGCAAATTTGGGTATTTCCAATTGCTATCCAGAAAGACATGCTCATGGTGATGATAAATATAAAAAATAAACATAATATTTCAATAATAAATTGATAGTAAAATGTAATTCTTTTTTTTATTCAAGTACCATCTTTCATAATAGACAATCTTAATAAATATTATACATCACTTTAAAAATTTCTGATACTTTTGCAGTACTAGTTAATTCTAACTTTTTGTTCCTAATTTCTTCAAATGACTCAACATCATATTCTCTGAATCCCACTCTGGCTGCTTGTTTTTGCGCAATAGCAGACGCTGAGACTATTAGACTTGCCTTAAAACCAAGAGCACGGCATAGCAGTTTCCTATAATTCATTTTTTTAAATTTACTACACCTCTTCCAATTTTATTTCAGAAAACATCCATTCAATTTCAGAAATCATCAATTGTAATTCAGAAAAATTCAATTGTATTTCAGAACGCATCAATTGTGTATTTCAGAGAAATTAATTTAATTTTTGAAAACACCTTTCGTAAAGCATTGAGGGAGCCAAGAGTTAATTGGTTTTATCATTGGTGTTACTGGTGTAATGTAAATTTCGAAAGCACATTTTTGATGAAATGTGTGCTATAGTGGTTTACGTGTACAATCATCGCCAAAAACTCTTGACTTCCTCATTTTTTTGTAATTGGTCCTTTCTGAAATTAAATTGACTTTACTGAAATACAATTGGTCCTTTCTGAAATAAAATTGATCTTTTCTGAAATACAATTGACTATTTTGAAATTCAATTGATTTTTCTGAAATACAATTGATGCTTTCTTAAATACAATTGACTATTCTGAAATCGAATTGATCTTTTCTGAAATACAATTGACTATTCTGAAATCGAATTGATCTTTTCTGAAATTCAATTGGAAAAGGTGTAGAGTAATATGTTTTTATGAACTTTTTATACAGATTTTGTATACAGATTTAAAATGTTATTTTTAAAAATAACATTTTTTCAATTGATTATCGATATTGGATACAGTATTTTCTGTATTACCTGGAATCAAGAATAGCTTGTCCCAATCCTTCTCCACGAAAAGCGGGTAACACCAACAAACCCATAGATCCCGTAAACATTTATAAGATGAGTTTGACGTAAATCTGTTTATGAATGACCTTTCAAAAATGAGTAGATTTATATAACTTAAAAAATTTGTTCTATTTAAAAACGTAAAATTTTATATTTAGTTTCAAAGTGCACACGCAAGGAAACGCGAAGTAACTATTAATTACATGATTACAAAGAAAGATCCATTTACAGAACTTGGACAGGAAATGTTTATGGGATCTATGGGTTTGTTGGTGTTACCCGCTTCCGATACTTTTGCAGTACTAGTTGCTTCTAACTTTTTTTTCCTAATTTCTTCAAATGACTCAACATCATATTCTCTGAATCCCACTCTGGCTGCTTGTTTTTGCGCAATAGCAGACGCTGAGACTATTAGACTTGCCTTAAAACCAAGAGCACGGCATAGCAGTTTCCTATAATTCATTTTTTTAAATTTACTACACCTCTTCCAATTTTATTTCAGAAAACATCCATTCAATTTCAAAAATCATCAATTGTAATTCAGAAAAATTCAATTGTATTTCAGAACGCATCAATTGTGTATTTCAGAAAAATTAATTCAATTTTTTAAAAGACCTTTCGTAAAGCATTGAGGGAGCCAAGAGTTAATAGGTTTTATCATTGGTGTTACTGGTGAATGTAAATTTCGAAAGCACATTTTTGATGAAATGTGTGCTATAGTGGTTTACGTGTACAATCATCGCCAAAAACTCTTGAATTCCTCATTTTTTGTAATTGGTCCTTTCTGAAATTAAATTGACTTTACTGAAATACAATTGGTCCTTTCTGCAATAAAATTGATCTTTTCTGAAATACAATTGACTATTCTGAAATTCAATTGATTTTTCTGAAATACAATTGATGCTTTCTTAAATACAATTGACTATTCTGAAATCGAATTGATCTTTTCTGAAATACAATTGACTATTCTGAAATCGAATTGATCTTTTCTGAAATTCAATTGGAAAAGGTGCAGAGTAATATTTTTTTATGAACTTTTTATACAGATTTTGTATTCAGATTTAAAATGATATTTTTAAAAATAAAATTTTTTCAATTGATTATCGATATTGGATATAGTATTTTCTGTATTACCTGGAATCAAGAATAGCTTGTCCCAATCCTTCTCCACGAAAAGCGGGTAACACCAACATACCCATAGATCCCATAAACATTTCCTGTCCAAGTTCTGTAAACGGATCTTTCTTTGTAATCATGTAATTAATGGTTACTTCACGTTTCCTTGCGTGTGCACTTTGAAACTAAATATAAAATTTTATGTTTTTAAATAGAACAAATTTTTTAAGTTATATAAATCTACTCATTTTTGGGCGCGTTCCAGTAATGAACACTAAAGCCCACGACCACGACCGCAAAATTTTCCCGTTCCACTAGCTCAAAAGGTCACCATTCAACAAACAACCACAGAAACCCACGAATAAATACGGTCGTTGTGAGCTTCTTGCGGTCGCCATCGATGCACGAAAAAAAAATCGCGGTCTTATGTAGAACGATTTTGCGGTCGTCGTGGGCTTTAGTGTTCATTACTGGAACGCGCCCTATGAAGGGTCATTCATAAACATATTTACGTCAAACTATACCTTAGTTGGGTTTTTATTTTTTGTCAAAATGTATAGAGAATTAAAGCCAGCAATTTGAATATTATCATCGTCGTCTTTGGTAAGGCAGATAAGACTTATTTTTTTTTCCAGTATTTCTTTCCAGAACAATCTCATTTCATCTACGCATACTTGATCTATAGATCCTAAAAAATATAAAGTTTATAATGTAGGTATAGCGATTCAAAGACATTTTGTCTGATTGTTTTTAACATGTATGAAAGAGGTTGCAGAAACACCCTACAACTAAGAGAACTAGAAGAAAGGGGAAATGAAATAAAATAGCATTTTTTACTGCACTCACTCGTTGGTTCATGGTCAAGAAAGGCTTTGGATAAAATGAAACGAACGACATGCAGAATACTTCAACTCTGAAAGGGTGAGTTTAAAGTTCTGTTATGGAGTGGGCAGATATTTTGGCACAGGCACATACCGACCTCATAATTGCAGACAATGGTTTTCTTCTAATGCTGAAAAACGATAGGCCACATACTGGATCTGTCGTAAGTGAATGCCATTCTACTAGATTGGTCAGTATTCAATACCTAACTTGAATTAAACATCTTTGGAATCAACTTCAGAATCGTATTCGACGTCGTCTAACTGTGGTTGAGACAATTAAAGAGCTTTAATTTACCCTTTATAAAAATCGAAGCAATTACTCATTTTTTATTGGAGAATTAGATCTATGCAATATGCCACAACGGCTAAATAGGGTAATTGAAGTTCGAGGAGGACATACAATAATTGTCCAGAGATCCGTTAAAACCAATAACGTTATAACTTATAATTATCTAGGCGCACAGCACACCTAAGATGAATGCTTTCAAAAACGGGACGAACATTAGGACCAATAATGCGTTTGTCAGGAAATCCAATTGGTTATACAGAGGATATCATATGTAAATGGGAGTAATTGAAAAGGAATATGGAACCCCTAGATACACAAATACATGCAAAAAAGCTTACACATTGTGTGTCTATATTTCCAACGTCGTTGGTTAAAACAAAAGTAGTTTTTGCGCTATTTATTACTTTTTTAAATTAAATTTATTTTCTTTTACCTTGGCCAATTTATGTACCACGTACCACATGCCATTGTATATTATCTAGCACACAGCAAACATCGCAATAATTTGTATATTTTTATATTTATATTATTATAAAAATGCTTTTAAAAACGTCGCGAAAAGCGAGTGACAAAGAGGATATAATGAATAAATAAGAGCAAGTGAACAGGAATGTGGAACCCCTTGACACACACATGCATGCCTAAAATGCTTCCTCGAGCGCATACGTCAAAATCTTACCAGTGAATCTGGATTCGCCTGGTTCAGACCAAGCGAATTAGAGGTGGAAGTTTATAACTCCTAACGTGCCGAGAACGGTGGATTGTTTACTGCATTACTATGGTTACAGTTTCTGTCTCGTTTCCACATTATGAACGTTTTGGTGCGTAAAAGAGAGACATAAAATATCGAGTGAACCGAGATCAACTCGTTAGAGTTACAAACTTCTACCTTTGGATTCACCGGTGAGATTGTGACGCATGTGCCTCGAGGAAGGTGAGATTGAGATTCACTGTTTGAGATTTCAGGAATAGACGTCCAGCAGCTGGATTCCTGAATCTCACCCGAGTGAATGTTAACCTCACCTTCCTCGAGCACATAGGTCAAAATCCCACCCGTGAATCTGGATTCGCCTGGTTCAGACCAAGCGAATTTGGATTCGCCGGTGAGATTTTGACGCACGCGCTTCGAGGAAGATGAGATTCAGATTCACTGTGTGAGATTTCAAGAATCCACGTCCAGCGACACTCTCCCGTTCCTATTCTAGGGGAGCGTTTTATTTTCTGGTTATTGTATTATTTCTTAATTAATATTACTATTCCTCTACTCTACTCTATTTTAATTTCTGATTTTAATTATTAAAACGATGCTACTAACCAAAGAATTTTATAAATGTTTCGTCGCACAAATACAACTCTGTATACATCCGTAAAACTTCAGGAAAAAACTCTTCTTTTAAGTCTTGAATCCAGTACTTTCTTCGCCTACCATTTTCTTCCGGTTTTCCTTCAAACTCTTTGTACACGAGGGGATAATTTGATGAAAAGTCGCGCTTCCATTTAGACCAATCAGCCATTTTTCAAATCTGAAATATTTACATTTTAATCGAGTTTCTATAATAGTATAATAAGCAACGAGTTTCATAAATCAAGTATTATTGCACACGTCCAAGTTTAAAAAAACGAGCCGCGTAGCGGCGAGTCTTTTTATGGACGAGTACAATAATTGACTTATGAACGAGTTGGTTATACTATTTTTTATAATTTGCGCAAAAATTAAATAAATTTGGAAATTATTCGACGTACAAATATTTCTTTATTTTTTTAGCAGTTGGTGACAATGATTTCTTATTGAATCGTTGTTATAGCAACAGAAAACATGGAAGTCTTGACAGTGACAGTTTTATTTAAGGTTTCAGTTTTTAGATTTTAAGTTACAGATTTTTAGTGTAAAATTAGTGATAAGTTATCGTGTATCCTACCCGGGCCGCGCGCGTCCTTCTCGCCCGGGCCCCGGCCAAAAAAAAAACAGACATTCCGAAAATAGCAAAAAATAGTAAGCCCTTAATTTTTGATAAATGTTTTCATATCTTCACAAAAATTAATACCACATATTTGACTTTCCTTATTTGATAGTTAAATTTAAAGACTATTTAATTTAATTTTTTGTTGGAAATTAATAATTTAAAAGGAGTGAGGAATTATTATGAATCCTATCAAAAATTTCTGATAAAAAATGATTTTAGAAAATTAATTCAAAAGACTACTGCCTTTTATAATTTCAAATAGTTGTAAATATGACTAAATGTTTCTAATTGTTTCAAGACTGAAGAAGTATGTTGTGATATACAGAGAATCCAAAATTAAGCAGCAAAATTTTAGATATTGTTAAATGGTAAAATATCGTTATTGAAGAGGTTAGATTTTATGGTTCTTTAATTTAACCTATTTGACTTCGTTATTAGTTACCAACTAGATTTAAGGATTCTATAATACTAATTCCAAATAAAATAAACGGATCCTTTGATTTTTTTTTAATATTACAGGGTGGTACACTTTTTGCAGTCAATTTATTTTTAGATAGTAAATGTTATTCTGAACAAAAATGCTTCAATATTGTTTCCTTCGTTTTGTAAAAGGTTATCAACATCTTTGATGTAAAAAACCAAAGTACCTACATATTTGTTACAGTTACAGTTACAGAAAATATTTATTTCCAAAAGATTCTACTACAATTAAGCATAAATTCAATGTAAATAAGATAGTTATGATAACATTTACAAAAACACAATTGTATAATAATAAATTTAGTTAAAAATGCTTCCATTATGATCCCCAATCACCTCCTTAAATCAACGCATCGAGCTACCAAACACCCTGTATATTTTTTTTTGTTTGGTCGTTTGGTGGCGCGCACTGCTGGCAGTCTTCCAATTATACATGCATACTGTATGTGCAAATAGCTATTTATTCGTACATACTGTATGTGCAAATAGCCATATCCAATAACATATTATGCATTTATTTTTATTCATCCCCTAATAAGTTAAATGACATTTTGGAAGTCGATGACCTAACATTTTGTCCAAAAATACATTTTTCTTGTATAAATTCGTATACCATATTAACCCCGATCCTTTAAACCGATTGTGGGTAATTTAAAAAAAAATCTAATTCCCGTTTTCACAAAATAATACTAAAACTTAGGCATTGCTTATAGCGCTCGGTGCTAATTATTTTTTATTAAATGATTAAAAATTCTTAGCAACTAGCGCTATAAGTAATGCCTAAATTTTAGGAATCGTTGGTGAAAACAGCCATAAGAGGATAGTCGGCAAATGTGAGCGCTTGATTTTAGAGTTCGCTTGATATTTGCGGTTTTGCTCATAATTTTTTTTCCATTAAAGAACTATTAAGGTATAAACGAAGAGTTTGACGTTGCGTTTTTTGTTTTACGTATATTTTTAAATTTTTACAGCATTCCAAAAATTAAGTAAAATTTTAATAAATTTTTGGACAGCATCATTGGCATGCACTATGAAAACGCGGAAAATCGTATATTTTATTAGAAGATCACATGGCCGTTTGAGCCCTTTGGGACCGTGCGAATCGCATGCCTATAATTTTCAAGACTTGAATTTATTTTAACTATCGTTTGCTAAAAGGGCGAGCAATATTAGAGGAAAACACCAAATTTTTGTAAAAATGGAAATGCAATTTTCCATATTATCGGAAAGCGTGCAGGGGTTTAGTACCCGCTTTTCTTTGTTACTATAGGGTAAATATTCTCTCCTCCAAAAGGCATGCTGTATGAAATCGGAAACCAAAAACTGTCGCGGGTTCCCGGTCTATAATATTATGCTGAAACGAATAAGCCTATAGCTTGAAGTTTATAATGATTTTGACAAGCTGAAATTAAATAATATACAGTTTTCATCAATTATTACATTCATTACGGTATTTAAATTCAAATGACGAGGGCTTTAAAATTATTTTGATCATAGAGTAATGTCACCATATTCGCGATTTCGGAGATCAGATACAACCTCTGGTGGTCATTTGTAAGTTAGAAGGAGTCTACTAAATAAAAACCTAACCTAAATCAATTTATTGGTCACAAAAACACACGGACTAACTATGATGTAATAAACGATGGGATTCGTATTTTAATTACTTATCTTTCAGATGGTGTCAATAACTTTTTGATGCAAGTCCGAAAACTTTTTTATGACCCATTTAATTAAAGAGTGAGGCACCGCCAAGTCATATTTTAACAGCATTAACTATATCTGCCGATCTGTCATCTCTTATTGGTCTCCTTATTTGCCGATTTTTATTGTGATCTGGCCTAACCTAACCTAACCTTTTACAGTAAAAGCATTTAGTTATAGTATAAGTAAATAACTAAACAGGTTTAGTGTTGTTAGAGGAAGACCCAATTGAAAGCATCGTCTATTTTTCAGTTGGAATTTCAGCTGAAAAGATGATCTATTATTGAAATGGTCAATACCAATTGTTGTAAAAAGTCTTTGCCGTAACAAACATTCATTAAGCCTATATAAATAAATGTTACGACAGGTTATTTAAAGTAGCAATATTTTTTTTGAGGTGCAGATAGTAACATTTATTTAGTTGGGCTTAATGAATGTTTGTTACGGCAAAGACATTTTACAAAAATTGGTATTGACCATTTCAATAATATGCTGTATGAAATCGGTGACCAAAAACTGTCACGAGCTCCCTGTCTACGTATTTTGCACAGTTTTTGGGCATTTTATTTTTCAGCTAATCTGAAAAATAATGCGAAAACTTTTTAGTTTATTTGGCAGTATTTTAAAAGTATAAAATTTAGCAGCCTACCGCCAAACAAAAGCTCACCCCCCGTATTGAAACAACATTTTTTTTATTTTCAATTTCCGAAATTATTTACAAGTGGCCAAAAATATAGGAGTGGACCAAAGAAAACATAATGTTCTAGGTTTACATTAGTTAAAATCGAATTTTGAAGACATTTCACGGTTTATCCAGTTTAGTTCAAAGAATTTTTTGCAAGACATAAACTAAATAAAAAGTTTGTCTATATAGATCAGTTTGTTAACCCTAAAACGTTTCTGCTTTATTTTGGTACTTATGAAATTCTTATACAAGTCAACTTTTCTCAACTTTCAGACTTTGATTCACGTCAGTCTATTATTGTTCAATTTATTTTCGGGCTCTTTTGGAATTCGGTATTTTGGGTCATTTTCTTTTGGTGTTATTTTAGATTTATTTTTTAAATAATTTTTGTATACTCACCTAAGTCGGATTCAATACTTCCTTCCCTTATAATATTTCTGAAATTTCCCTTCAAAGGTTTTTGACACAACTGGGTAATTGCTCGAAACGTTGGTAGCTTTAAATACTTACTCAGAATGTTATAATTGCACATTGTTTTTAATTATGAGATTATAAAAGTTTACTTTGAATATTTTTCCCTGATAAACACTAAGGAATTATGTTTAATTTATGCAAAGTTTTGATAGAAACAATAATTTAAAAAATAATTCGCGATTTCTGAATTCCGGTCGCCCTCCGGTGAATTCAAGTGAAATAGCTTATAAAAGGCGAAAATTGGCTATTTAATTAGTTTTGTGAGATAAAATCATAAAATGATGGGGTTTTATGTAAATTATAAACAAAATAGGTACATTTTTACCTCACTTGGATCTTGGATCCACTAAAGGTAGGCGAAATCGCGAATAATCTTAAAGATAAATAAAAAAACAAAAAAAATGATTTATTAACCTCCGAATAGAATAGTATTACATGGATTAACTTTTATTTTGTGATCCAATAGAAAGTGGTCATGCTTCTTCAGAAAATAGGGAAGGAGTCGATTGTAAAATAAAGAATGAATTCATGGAAAGTATCCTTCATTTCCCAACCATGCATGCTGTAATTAAGTATTTTTTTCATGTAGAAAATGATGAATTCCTAAAAGCTGAAAAAACATTTTTTGGGGCACTATCGACTCGGGTATTTCATTTATTTTATCACTCGGCCAACTAACTACTTCCTATTTTGAATAAAACCGGGGCATCGTTTTTTGACAATTTTTTTAACATAAACGAAAGTTGGTTGAGGAAAACTGCAACTCTTTGTGGAATACACAAATACAATATACGGTTCAGGTATCGCAGTTATGGTTACTTCCTCGTATTATTGGGACACCTATATTTTTAATTTACAGGGTGTGTATAAATTCGTGTCTATAAGTTAGGTGGCCATTTCTTTGTAAGTCTTAAGGCCGATTTATAACCTGGCTAAGGATAAGATAGTGATAAACCTATGATATGAAAAATATTCTTATTTCAATACTTAAATTTATATCTTTTATTTTATTGCTTTTGTTATAAATTGACGTATTGAAATTATTGTAAACTTTATTTCTTAAGTTTATCAGTATCTTATCCAAACCCAGGTTTAGTAATCGGTCTATATTTTCAATTTTTAAGAAATTTATAAATGGTGACATACCAAAAATTATTATCAGAAGTAAATTTTAGAAAAAAAACCATTTATTAAATTAACACAGTGCATCAAATAAATTATTTTTAATTTATTTAAATGAAATCCAAAAGCAATATGAATACATATTGCTAGAAAATATGGTGATTTCTGTTTAATTTGAGAAAGTTGGACTAAACTAAATTACACAAATAAATTTATGATTAGGCATTTAAGTTTCCACCTTGTTGATGTATTTAAAAAATTGTTAAGAATTTAATTTTGGTGTTTGTCTTGTGTCTTCTCCTTAATAAAAAACAAGCATTGGACGTGATAAACTTTGAATATATTTACCCCTGAAAGTGTTTCTTTTTGCACGGGTGGTAAATATCCAGGAGAGTATACCTAATGATACCATCTCCAATAAATATGCCCAATTTGTACAGAATAATTTTTCGTAATCAATTATTTTAGATTAATGTCTTGGGACTTGGGAAAGATGAATATTGTAGTGTTCCTCGTTCTTTTCCTTCTCTTTAAAACGTTCCATTGATTTAATAAAGTTTTTAACTTAAAACTTATTAAAAAATCATGTAGAATTATTAAAAAAAATCATGAAGCGTGGACAAAAGTGTACACAAATCTTAGTTGAACGAGTAAATATTTCACAATGTTTTTGTAAGTGAAAGAAAACAACTTTTCATGATGTGTAAGGATAATAAAGTAGTTTCAGAATACAGAAAAACACCACCTTGTTGACTTTTTTAAACTATCCAATATCGAAAAAAAAATACAGGGAGGGGGGCGAATTTTAAGGTTAAGTATAGACCCCCTTTTTACATCATAACTTTTTAGACACTAAAACATTTTTAATAAAATTTTTAAATTCCTTACTCTTTTTTGATAATTGTTGACCGGGTTAATTTTTTCCACTTCGTGTACACTTTAGAAGTTATTTGAGAAATGTACGATACTCTATTCCAATTTTAAATTAATCAAGAGTGTATTTAAAAAATGCGAAAACTTTATGGATAAGAGAAATTTTAAAATAAAAACATAGTAAATATTTTTTTAGAAAATGCTAAAAAAAGAAGAAAAAATATAGAAACTCAAATCCTTGCAAATAAAGAAGGAAGCATTTTTATTCTTAAATTTTATCGAAATTCGCCAATGATCTCTTAGAGGTAGAGTGGATTTGAATCTTTGATATTGACAACATAGATGAAAAAATATTTTTCTTTAATGAAAACTTAAAATTAATTCACTACCTTCAGTCATTATATGCCCCAAAAGCCCTGGGTTACTTACAACATCAAGTGCATGATAAAAAAAGAGATTGCCTTCGTACCTTGTAATAATTGAGATTTTCAACATTTTTAGATTTTTGTATTTAATGAGTGCTTTAAATACAAAAATCTAAAAATGTTGAAAATCTCAATTATTACAAGGTACGAAGGCAATCCGCGAGGAAAAACGTGCTTACGTAGAATTCAATGTATCTACAAATAGTAAAAGACCAAAAAATTTGTGGAGTAATCTAAAAGCATTGAGCATTGGTCAATAAAAGAGAAGAGTGTTAAACTACCCGAGAAATTTACTAATGTTGATGATATTAACAACTATTTTATAAATTTATAAAACTTGCCAGCTAATCCGGAACTACAAAACTTTTATAAAAATAATTGCCACTTATTAAAGTAAGATAAATTCAAATTCTCACTATCAAATGCCTTAGAAATTAGTCACCTAATATCAAAGAAGAAACAGTGTAGAGGCGGTTCTGACGGTATAGATGTAAAAATTCTCAAATTATCGTACCCCTACTTAAAAGACTACATTAGACATATCATTAACAATTGTATTTCCAGTAGCTATTTTCCAAACTTATGGAAAGAAGCAATAGTTTTACCGATCCCCAAGCTTTCTAACCCAAAATCTCTAAATGAACCCCAATAACATCTATTTGAATCTCTAATGGAACAGCAAATCCGAACTTTTCTAGATAAATTCACAAATATTCTCCCGGTTGAACAATGTACTGTTGTACTGCATTAAACTGCATATCCAATGATCTGGTAAAAGCGAGTGATAACAATTTTATAACAGTTTTGATTCTTCTTGACTACTCAAAGGCATTCGATATGATCATTCACGAGCTTATGGCATCAGTCCTGGAGTACTCTAGTTTTGTGACAAGTAAAACGTCAAAAATATCAACGCTTATTTCATGACGTTAATGTCAAACTTCAATAAGTTTGAAGTAGGCTGTCAAATTTTGCACAAAAAGTGAAAAATGTTCTTTAAATAGTCCCTTAAATATGCACTCTTGTAATTTGCATTTTTGGTGGGAAAACAAATTGTTGGTTAGGTAGTTCTTATTTACAATTACTTGATTAAAAGTAAATTGTAAATAGTTAGTACTACAATTAATATGAATAGAAGGTCAAACATATCTTGTTGTATTGTTGGATGCCATAATAGTTACTCCAACGCACAGGAAAATAGAAAATTTTGTAGATTTCCTGTAAAGTTGTATGCGGTAAAAATACCAAAAATTTGGATAAATAGGATTAAGAGAAGATCGTAAGTATAAAAATTAGTGTTGCATATTAATGTTATATTTTACGATAATACCTTTATTTCTAAAATGTTTATTTTAGATCCATTGGTGAAGCTTGGAAACCAACAAAAAATGATAGGATTTGTAGTGCTCAATTCATTGGAAATGAAAAATAAAACTTCCTAAGGAAATATTTATAATTTGTTAACAATACGTTTAATTTATAATACATATTTTATGGTATTAGGAATATAAAATTCCTACAGAACCGAATAGTCCAAACTCAACCGATTTGAGAGATTAAAAAATCTAGAATCAATTTCTGCAAGTACTTCATGAACCGTCCAAGTTCAAGAATTTTCACCAGAAATCTCTTCATACTTAACTACGGAAGATTTTAGTTGTTAAGCTAATTTTGACGAAGACTTTAAAGAAGAAGAAATTTGCTTTTCGTTTGAATGTCATTTCTAAAAAGCTTCAAATAATATTGAAACTACTGCATATATCCCAAATAGTCATCTGCTTAAACAAACTAGTGATAAGTGTGTTAGCAATACTGATAATATTGAATGTGACGGTTTTCATGAGTTTAATTCAATGAAGACGATGAAAATTTGAATAGAATTCTACTGAAAAAAATGAAAAGTATGTTGTTGTATCCATTTACTGTTTATACACTAAGTTTTTTGTATAATAATGCTATATTACTAGAATAAAATCTTAAGAAAGCTAAAATATATATTTATTTATATTTAATTTTCACTGAAATAACGCTGAAATCAAATCACATAACCTAAGTTTTTAACTTGACAGTTCCAACCATAGAAGTTTTACCTCCAAAAATGCATAGAGCCGACCGATAGAGGCGCTGATCGCAATTATTCGCTCGCCGCGTATAAGACCAAGCAAAATTATATTTTTTATTAATGTCACTCAATACTATTAACAATAAATATCAAGCTATAGCAACATATTATTTTTTACAAAGCTAATAATAGTATATTGTTTTATTAGGAGCTAAAGTGACACTTTTCAGTGGCGAGTTCGCAAAGTTTGGAGGACGAGACGCGTAGCGTCGAGTCCTCCAATTTTGCGAACGAGGTACTGAAAAGCACTTTAACTCCGAATAAAACATGCTATTTTTTCTTAAAACGTCTATTTAAAATTAAAATAATTAATATTTTCACTTTATATGCTTGCATGATTCAAATGATTTAAAAGATCAGGGTAGGCCGCGTAAACGTCAAAGGACGATCTTGTTCGATTATTTCCGATTTATTGTTGTGTACTTGACAATTCCATTAAATATGTTTACATTTTCTATGATAATGGTTGAAACAACATAACCTCATGTTTTCAGCAATTCATTTTGCAAACATGATCTCTATTTTTATTCACGATTTTGAAATATAAATTTAGAATTCTATTTTTTTTATTAAAATAAGGTGTTTTTTTTGCAAATCAAATTCAAATTATTTTGCTTAAATTCAACAGAATGAAAATTTTAAATTCAATTGATTTGACATTTGGTATATATATTTGAAACATTTTAGCAGCAGAAAAAGTACTTTAACAGCCTAGGCATTAAAATACATGTATAACCTTTTGTATTGAAGCATTTAATGACATGTTTTACTGACGTTTGAAGAAAAACACTATTATAAACTATTTTCATATCTTCCCTCTTTTACAAAATATAATCTTGAAATTTGTTTGGAAGACGAACTTCTCTTTTTATCTTTAAACTATGTTGAGATACATCTCCTTCATTTTCTATAATTACTCTTTCTTTATCTTCCTCATTCAATCCATTAACAAAACCTTCACCTTCATTAATAATCCCATCACTATTACAAACTTTGTTAAAACCATTATTAATATACCAAAAATTGAATATTTTCATTTGCTATTTTTTTAGGTTTATTAAAAGAAGAACGAAGTTGACTAATATTTCGTCTAAAAATCTTATCGTTCTTAGTTTAATTAAGTAAGATCTTGGAGAATTATGTTTATTAATAGCTGGTAACCAAACATTGTCCCCAATTTCAAAATCTTTTCTAAATTTTATTTGTCATAATAAAATTTATAATTATTTCTTTTTTTTATTAAAATTCGTTACGAATTTATCATCAATTTCTTGTCTTACGAAAATTACTTATTTTGTTTTTAACTTACGACCAAACATTAATTCCGATGGAGACTTGTTTAATTCAGTTAAGAGCCATTTCCTAAACGGCGAATATAGTGGTTTAGTTCTGCAGTCATAAAAGCTAGTATGAACAACATTTTTGTATATTTTTTTGTAGTTGATTTAGAAGTCATTTCTTTAATTTGTGCCAAAAGGAAAAAAAAATTGGAGAATCTACAAAAAAAATATAATGATCTAAAAGTACCTTAACTTCGGACCCCTATAATTAATTTTGTGCTAGGTTGCAGAAGAAAACTTCCTGGCAGGATGTAGCCTAATTAATTTAGATTATAAATCTGAAAAAAAATTGAAAATCTAACGAGAGAAACTTGAGTTATTACTGCAGAACTAATGCTCGATTTCATGATTTTTTACAATTTTTCCTCCCAAACTCGCGCGCCCTCTACGGATTCGCATTAATTATCAGTTATTTGGTCGTAATCTGCAAAGAAGCTCCAGAAAAGTGGGATGGATTTTCTATTCCTTGTTATTATCTCCAAAGGAAAATTTATCGCGGGTGTCTAGGAAGATGCTCTTAACGGAGTATTTCGGTAATCTAATAACGCTGTTGATAAATCCTTACCTTTTTCTAAAATATTTTTTGTAGTTTGAACAGCTCTTTCAGCTAATCCATTGCATTTAGGATACATTGGCTAGAATAATGAAATTCGAATCCAAATTTCGATTGTTTATTTACTATAGGAACAATGTCTAACCATTTACTAAAGTAATCTATAATAATTAAAAAAAAAATATTATTGTATTCACAAATATCACATGCTATTTTAGAAATTAGAATACTATGTAAAATTAAAGGTTCTTTGATATTGGAACTCCTATATTTTTCACAAATTTCACAAGACTTTATTATTTTTTCCATATCTTCAGATAATCCTGGCCAATATAACTTACCTCTTGCCTCTTTTTTGAAGCAAGGTCTTCAATTGTATTTAACATCGGAAAGTAAAGAAAAATTCGTTGGAAAAAGTGGAAATGAGTTAATTTGTAGTAAAATACAAGGTGATTTTCAAGTTGATACTTTTTTTGACAGGATTAAAAAATTCAATAAAACCATTCATTATTTTTGAACTACTTTTTAATTTAAATTCCTTTAAAAATAATGTTTGCTCTTGAAATGCCTAACTACTTTTTAATTTAAATTCCTTTAAAATAATATTTGCTTTTGAAATGCCTAACTACTTTTTAATTTAAATTCCTTTAAAAATAATGTTTGGTCTTGAAATGCCTAACTACTTTTTAATTTAAATTCCTTTAAAGATAATGTTTGCTATTAAGTTGCGTGATAAAGGAAGCTATGAAATACTAAATATTCAAGCGATGTTAATTGTTATAACTTAAATATTATTTTATGAAAAGAGGTAAGACATTTATAATTACCAATAATATTAATTAACTTGTTTCCAAAACATAAAATTATTTAAATTGCAGTTGGTAATTATAAAAGGTTGATTTAAATTGACAAAATATTTTGTATATAGGGTGATCCAATTAACATGAGACAACTAATATGTAAAATTAAGAAAAACAACAGGGATTCCACACATCCAACTTAATTTATTTGGAGCAATGCAAAAACATCACTACATGCTACATGTTTCGCCGATATATATCAGCATCATCAGGCAATACTAAAATTAAAACTTAAACAATTACGATGCTGATATATATCGGCGAAACATGTAGCATGTAGTGATGTTTTTGCATTGCTCCAAATAAATTAAGTTGGATGTGTGGAATCCCTGTTGTTTTTCTTAATATTATCATCCAAATCTCCGTAAGAGCTTTCTTCTACTAATATGTAAATATCTAATTGGGAATTTTTAGATTCCGCTCGCCCTCTGGTGGCAAAATATGAACTTCGATGTCGGTACTTATTGTTTTGATTTAACGCATTGGTACACGGTTTTTTGAGATTTACTGAAACTTTAAATAATAAATCTATTTGTGTTTTGTTGAATATGTAGTTGTAAGGTGCAAGAATGCATTTTATACACAATTTTATTTGATACTGACAAGTAGTTAAAATTCCCAATAACTAAGTAGCCTAGAAAAAAATGGTGTTGAAAAAATTTTTCAAATAAAAATTCTTTGGTTTAACCCTTTCACTCCTGAACTTTTATTTTGAGGGAAAAAGAACAGATTCATTTTTCGTCAAGTGCAAAATAGTATATTACGCAACGAGCTAGAAAGTGACGAATTTTGTGCGAGTGTGAAAATAGCCGAACGAGGCGATAGCCGATTGAAGTTATCGATTATTTTTAGTTAAATGTAAATAATTGTAGGTGGCGCTGTTTTGAAGGAAGCAACTTATCGAAACGAATAAAAAATGTTCCTATTTTATTTAAAATTTACACAAAAGTGAATTATATAATGATTTTAATAATAAAATTAGTAATATTGGCGGGGTTAAATATAAATTTTTATTTCAACTATCCTTTTTTTGCAAGTTCAAAAAAATCCAAGAGAGGGCTTTCGGAATTCCTTCGCAGCGCCTCTATCGAAAATTACAAGAACTATTTCAGAGTTACAAAACAGAAAGTCAAAGTCACTAGTGTTGAAATGAAATATTTTCTAAACTACTAATATGAATGACATATACGATTTTCTCATATGGTCGTCGGAAAAAATGTATAAAATATAATTGAAATTATAAATTGGCCAAATAAAAAAAGTTATTTAATTTTTTGAGTGTATTTTAAATCGTCTTAAAAATTTATAGGTTTTCATTTAAATAAACTTGATTATCATTGAAATTAACACAAAGATGGCCATTCACCAAATAATAACTAAGACACGCTATTCCCCGTTTAAACCAAACAACTTTTATTTGGGCATAAATATCTGAGATTTTCTATCAAATGGAACCAATAACTTTTTTATGGACGGTTTTTGGTAGCCATTAGAATAAAAAATTACACAGAAATTACTGTTTTTGGTTAATTAATAAGTTAATAATTAGTGGCTGACATTGTTTTATACATGAGAATGTAGGGAATTTAATGCAGATTCTACTGATTAATTTATTTTAGTTGTCAGTTTACTTTAATAGAAGTTACACTCATTTAAGTGTTTTTGATATTTTAAGGTAGTCATCTGATTAAATGCAAATTGCGGATTTATTATTATGAGGCAAGCACTGAAAGTACTGTTATATAGATATTTCTTTGAGCTTTCCAGTGGTATAATTAGTTTTGTTATAAGTTGTAAAATAAAGAAGTTATACTGCTTTTTCTTCTTATGGAGAAATACATGTAAAAAACTACATATACAAAATAAGAATATCATATGAAAGTGAAACCCCTGTTTAAGGGGGTATTCTTTTTTTACTTAAATCGACAGAATATACAGGGTGTCCAAAAAATGGCGGATAAGCTCTCCACTACGATGTTGAGGACCATTCTGGGATCTCCAGAAAAATAGTTAAAAAAATCCTCCTGACCAATTGACCCAGATATGGAGGGTCAAAGTATGGAATTCAAATTCTTTATTTTTATGAATTTTGAAAAACCGCCAATTGTCCTGTAAAGTTTGGCTCCTCTTTAGTCTTTTAGTAATAAATTTAATTTAAATTGAGTTTTAATAACTTCACAATTTATTTTTTTAAATTGAAAATTATGACAAGTGGTTATGACAGGTAATTTTCAATTTATAAAAATAAATGGTGAAGTTATTAATACGCGATTTAAATTAAATTTATTATTAAGCGACTAAAGAGAAGCCAAACTTTACAGGACTACTGACGGTTTTTAAAAATTCACAAAAATAAAGAAGTTAAATTCCAAACTTTGACCCTCCATATCTCGGTCAATTGATCACGAGGATTTTTTTAACTATTTTTCTGGGGATCCCTCAAGGATCCCCAACAACGTACTGGAGAGCTTATCCGCCATTTTTTGGACACCCTGTATATCTAAGAATATATTTACAAAGTGATAAAGGCTAATTCTAATTATTTCCAAGAATATAAGGCCAAACATCGATGAGCGTCCAGCTGAATCCATGGATCAATTACAATCTTTCGAGCATCCCGATCGATTGATTAACGAAGAAGTTGAGAATCACATTCGCCCAATTTATGAAGATCTTTCAAATGATAACCTTTTAACGCGATGCCTAGGCGGTTATACTCAAAATTCCAATGAATCTTTCAACTCCACAATTTGGCTCTTCTGTCGAAAACACCTCCACACATAATTAAAAAACTAAAAGACTTATTTGATTGAACCAAAGCTTTTTTTATTCAGTATTAAATTCTCTTCTATGTGATCTAAAAAAAAATCGTACAAAAGTTTATTTAAATAAGTGTTATAGGATCTTAAACTTTTTTCTATTCCTTTTTTACACACTTTTTTTAATAATTTAATTTTGAAATAGTCGTCGTATAAAAGTCAAGCCATGAATGTTATTTAAACTATGCAATTATAAACCTTAATGTTATTTACAAAATATTGTTGCAGTTTGAAATAATTGCAAGGCATATTTCGTAAATTTTGAACGCGCATTTTAACTGTAAATACCTTCGTAGTCTAGGTGATAAAATTTTTAAAATATAATGAGGATTTTTATTGGTACTTTCAGCCTAATTAGTTTTTTTTAACACAGTAAAAAATGTGAAAAAAGCACCACACACGTGTTCATTTAAATATCCAATAACTATTCATTTAAACACTTTTATGTACAAAATATTTTTCCAATCGACTTACTTTATTGAATTAATTTCCATGAAAACACATTTTGTTGTTAATAAACCAATCTTCTTTAAACGTTGAAGGAAAGGTAAAGTCTTACGAAACCAAACGATGTATTTTGTTGTTACAAATTTATTAAAATCTTCAATCTAACAACAAAATACATCGTTTGGTTTTATAATACTTTTCCCATACTTCAACGTTTTAAATGATGACTAACCAAACTCTATAGGAGATTTTTACTCATCTACAGTTTTTTAATATTAAGAACCCACATAAAAATTTAATTTTACAAAATAATTTCCTATGATGATACTTGATTAGTTACCAGAGGTGGGATTTTGTTTCTATCTTGATATTTATCAAACTTGATAAAACTCAATTTGAGTACTCAGGTACTAAATTATGGTTTGAGATTTAATTTCTCGGCACATTTTTCTAAATTACTAGGAAGAAGATTTTTACAATAAGGTAAACCAGGGTAAGTTGAATCTAAAAAATCGCTAGTGAAAGTTTAAGACAACGTAAAAATTGGAAAAACCGACAATGTCGTATTATGGACCCAAAATCGGGTTTCCCATTTTTAAATCTTATTTCGCAACAAAAATTTTATCTGTACAAAATATTCTAAACAATGTTATTTTTCGAGGAGGTAATGAACAGAAAAAAAAATATTTGTTTTCATAAATTTAATTATGATCATAAATAATTTAGTAGGTGCTTGGATCGCTGCTTGAGTCGGTGCTTCACCATGTTTTAACTCTTAGACAGTGAACAAATTTCATCGTCAAAAAGTTAGAGCGTTTTTTATTTTTGGTCACCGATTTTTGTACAGTACATCGGTCATCGCTAATAAGAATTTAACGAAGAGTTGTGTAGAGATTAAAAATAAGAAACACTTGAAAGCTTAAACCGCCCTCTTTCCATTAATTATAACTAAACAATGGAAATCGTTGACAGTGTATTAAACAAAAAGGTCATAAATAAAAAAATTGAAAAACAATTTATTTTTTCCACGACTATTGAATAAACGATACATTACGTTTGAATTTTTTGATTCATTACTAAATTTTTGACCTTATTCAACATGCTCGGACCGTGTGCGGACCAATGTACCAATGACCAATCACACAGTTGCAGGATTTTCAACCCATTGGGTAATGAGCAATGGATTATGGGTAATTTCATAATCACTGGGTAACTTATTAGGAAATGAGCAATGGATTATGGGTAATTTTAACCACAGAATCAAATTTACATAGAAGAAATTAAGAAATGTCAAAATTACAAAAAAAAACTTAACAAATTTACATAAAAGCGCCGTAAAATAAAAAAGTCGTGGAAAAGAAGGAATCACCACCCGAGAAATTTTAACATAAATGTGAATCACCCTGTATAGATACTAATGCTAAATAGCAATTTAGCCTTGGCTTATCAATATCTACAGGGCCCAACCGATACATTTCTACACCTGAGAAGATCTATCAATCTTATTGTCTATTGTATTACAGATACTATTCTGTAGTGTTTTTCCCCAAACTTTTAATTTTAAATAAACACCATTTTTTTAATGCTCTACTTCCTCTGCATTAAGAAGCGTTGCTGACGAAAATTTTTAAAATATTCAAGGTCATCGTTTCTTTAAATATTAAGAGCATTCCTAGACACCCGCGAAAAATTTTCCGTTGGAGATAGTAACAAGGAATAGAAAATCCATTCCACTTTTCTGAAGCTTCTTTGCAAATTATGACCAAATAACTGATAATTAATGCGAATCCCTAGAGGGTGCGCGAGTTTGGGAGAAAAAATTGTGAAAAATCATGAAATCGAGCATTAGTTCTGCAGTCATAACTCAAGTTTTCCTCGTTAGATTTTCAATTTTTTTTCAGATTGATAATCTAAATTGATTAAGCTACATCCTGCCAGAGAGTTACCTTCTGCAACCCCGTACAAAATTAATTAGAGGGGTCCAAAGTTAAGGTACTTTTAGATCATTATAGTTTTTCTTGTACATTCTCCAATTTTTTCCTTCTGGCAGGAATTAAAGAAAAGACTTCTAAATCATCTACAAAAAAATTATACAAGAATGTTGTTCGTACTAGCTTTCGTGACTGTAGAACTCAATATTTTTCGTTTAGGAAATTGCTCTTAACCTTAAAGAATATTTTTTACTAATAAAATAAAAAATACTTATTTAAAATTTTGTTACAATAGTAAAATATCTTTTAAATTCTAAAAGTTCAATGTTTTCTCAAAATTTTGGAAAGAACAGATTTTCTAGATTCTAATAGACCCAAAAACCACAGCCAGCACAAGGTACCTAAATTGGGCGATGAGAATAATTCAGCGCTGAATATGAATAATGTCTAATTTTTAAATTTATTATTTTTATTATTTTTATTGAATATCTAAAACAAATGTAAAAATGTAAAAATGTAACCCAAAATTTATTCTACGAAAGGGACTCCCAAATTTCGGAAAAATATATTAGCAACTGGCAACTGTTAAAGAAGTTTTAGCTTTTTAATTTTATTTGATATACAAAAACTATTATTGTATAACAAATGGTTTTTATAAGTAAGTTTAAAAATAAAAATAAAAATAAATAAATTATTGAAAAAGAAAATACTTTCGAATTGGGACCATCAAATTTTCGGGTCCTAGGTACTACGTGCCTACTGTGCCCTTTACCTATTGGGAAACGCAGCCCTGGCTTTTCCTATTTATTGAATATCTTAAGGAAGTTGCTTCAACCTCGCAACTGTTATCTAAATGTTTATTATCTTAATTTTTACTGTATATTGGTGTACCTATTGTTTTAAATTCATAAAAAATTAGATATTATTTTTTTGTTTCATTTTTTTATTTTTTGAGACCGGGCCGGACCGGTCCATTAATTTTTGCCCGGGCCGGTTTTAAACTTGTATCCGGCCCTGATGAGCAATGGATTATGGGTAATTTTAACCACAGAATAAAATTTTCATAGAAGAAATCACGAAGAGTCAAAAATACGAAAAATTCGAAAAATAACCTCAACAAAGGAGGGTGTCGGGCTCTGGGCCCAAAATCAATTTTCACTCGCAGCATTCTCCATTTGCACACTTGTACATGACCATAAACTAATGAATTTCCCAAAGTTTTAACGTTGAAAAAAAAACACTTTTTGAGATATTAATGTTTAAAAAGTGATTATTTAAACAAATTCTTGTTCAAAATGGCAACACTGTAACAAATGTCACTTGAAAAAATAGAAAGTCAACCCTAACCTAACTTTTTAGTTGAAGATTTATTAAACCGTATAACAGAAAGTTCTCCTATTTATTGCCGTTGCATTAATTAAACTAAGTGTTTTGGTGTTATTTTTTATTGTTTAGTTTTCAAAATAGGTATAATATGTAAATGTACTCATTTCCACACCACCACTGAGGTAGAGTACGGGGCGTGTTTTTTTAAAGTGGTTCCCCTGTAGGTCTAATCCACTAGCCTCTAAGAGACTAATGATATTTTAACGTTATAAATTCAAACCAGCTACATCAAGTATATTCTCTGACACTTCCTTGGAAGGATATTTAATATTCGGTTGATGGCGTGCATAACCAAGAAACCATATTACGGAGAGGCTATATGTCCACACATTCCCAACACTCTAGCGCCAGACTTGCACATACATGCCCATCCAGTAATTGATTCAGGTCCATTTAGGTAGGAATTGAATGTAACAAAACTTTTCCTTTCAATTGCACCTTCAAATCTACAAAAAACGTACCAAAAATATTACTAAGTAGAATGGTGTTACGGGTGTTTAATATACTAAGCAGTATTGAACATGTACCAAGCAGCAAATGAGTTCCTTCCATTGCACAATATGAAGTGAACTCAAGGAGGTGGTATGTGATGCTTTCAATTAGTAAGTGTAAGTGTAATTTCAATTACTAAAAGATTTAATCAACTTAATGTAGGTACCTAGATGGAATGGATGCTCGTAACAAGTGTTCACCATCATATTGATTAGGTTGAAGATGTAGTCGAATTAAATAATTGCCATCTTGCCTATGGGAAGACGTGTAGGCATAGGCAAGTTTAATTTGGTATGTTCCAAGGGTCAAATCTTGGACATCGTCTTCTGATAAAATGGGAAAATTTTGAAGATCTTGGAATGCATCTACAACTGGCCATTGTAGATGCCCTCGGGTTAAGTTTTTTTCAATTACCCGGTTTAAAAGATGATTAGGCTGATTTAATCGGTCTAAGACAACCCTACAAAAATTTTCATCTTCGGGACCATTCGGGTTTATTGGAGGAAAAAACTAGAAACCTGAATATGAAATCAAATATTTATTTTTTATAAATTCACTAATAAATATAACCTTGTAAATATTTCCTATAGTGTCCATATCATATTTGTTCGCGCAAGTGCTTCTCAGTATATGATATTTGTTTTGCAATCTGCCAAATACTGTTTCTATAACCCATCTAAGCATTGTTACTAATCTGAAAGTATTTTGTAGTGCAAAATTGTATTCAATAGATTATTTAGTTAATAGATTTTAAATTATTAAAAGGAGTAAGGGCCAATCCTATTAAAGACAATATCAACTACTTTTAATGTAAAATAAATTACAAAGTTGAGCTGTTTTAGATGCCTATAATATAAAACGTAAGATAAAAACATTTTTAAGATTGTATTTAAACAAAAATCTGCTTATTACTGGATCTGAACAGCTGTATAAATAAGTACCTTATGAAATATAAATTGGAATAGGTGTTAATAATATTTTTTTTTAAATTAGATTTTATTTTATACATGATAATACTTTTTTTACCTCGAATTATTTGCTTGCTGTGTAGTGAGTTGTCTGTTTCTAGGAGTAATGAAAGATGGCATAAAAACATTCAAGCCTAAATTATTGCATAAAGCTACAGAATCACGATAACCTCTGTCAAAAATAATAGTATCGTTTTCACGGAAGAAATTGGAAAATCCATCCTATTAAAAAATATAAGTGAGTTAACCCCGAGGTTAATCGATTATATATATTTGTAATGTACCGGTTCATTAACCATTGCATTAAATATTCCTGAGTCATTGTTTCTTCCATCACAAGCATGCGGGCCAGAAACATTTAAAATATACCCATCAGGTGCAACTGCCACGAAAAACTTGACCAGGTTTTCCCTTTTTTGGAATTAAATATGTCATCCTTTGTGATTGATGGTCACTTGGTTTTTGTATGGATAGGTATGTACAATCTACCAGAAGAACCACAGAATTTGGATTAACTGTACATACAAGATTTGAAGTAGCGGTACCATGAACATTTGAATATTCATCCCGTGTATTGTGGTTATAGCCGAGATAAGTAGGAACGAAATTGGTCATTAAACTCGAAAGAATCTAATAATAAAAAATTGTTAATTAATAATTAAGTTCAATTAAAAATGGTGCCTTTATGAAATATAGTTTTAATAATATAGCTAGTGCTCTTTCGCTTCTGAGATTATCAGGCTATTTCATATAATTTAGAATACATACAACACAAAATAAGTAACTAAGTTATTAATAATTATTAATGGGTGGGAATAACAGTACAAGTTTTGCAAAATAGCTAATTTTTTGCATTTTAGATTTCTGTTTAAGATTTTTTAAACTTATGTAAAATTCAAAACGTAAAGTAATGTGGCCAAAAGTGTCTTGTACTCTTATTCTCGTCCATTAAAGAATAATTTTTAATCCTTACATCATGAAAAATCTCACTGATAAGTGATCTCTGAGTTGGTCTTAGACCAAATATCATGGATATTATTTGCTGTGAAGGATCACATCTCAATTTCATTAAAAAAATTCCAAGACAATTTCTCTTTGAAATATGTCTTCTTGGTGTGGTATTTTCCAAAGAATTTAATACTGCATTAAATTGGGCACTGTTTACACCAGTCAGACAAGTGTAATCACTTTCGTTTATTGCTGGTGAATCAAAATCGAAAGATTGTTTTCGCTCTAAAACTTTAACTCTATTTGTTAATATATTAATAAGGTCATCATTCTCTCGATGGTTTAAAACATTAGCAGCAGAACGTTGCTCTATTTGAAGAATAGAATCGGCTGAAAAATACCCATTAATGATATGTTCGGCACAAGTTCTATTGTTGCTATGGCAATAAATCCCATTCCTTATCCAAAGCTCCAAAACATCAGATGCTGGTAGTCTCTGCCTATCATCTGGACTTCCACAGACACAAACAACACTCCCTTTCGGTTGTGGGCAATTTCAATTTAAGACCGTGTTGGAGTCGCTGCTGACGATGTTGAGGAGGTGGATTTCGAACATTCAAATCAGGAACTTGGTTTACATTTTCATTATTACCTTTTAAAAAAAATAATTTTTTGCACTTATTCACAAAAAGTACTCTCGACTGAATCTGTTGTCGAAATAATACGAGTTTTAGACTATGTTGGTAGATATTCAACCCTATTCCGTATCCAAAACGTTATTATAACAGCTCGCTGTTATGTTATCATATTAAAAGTGGTTAAACAGTATTATGAATAACATTTTAACTACTGGATAGGGTGGGCATTGTTATAAATAAAATAACCCGCCCCACCCCGTAGTTAAAATGTTATTCATAACAATATTTAACCACTTTTAATATGTTATGATAACATAACATCGAGCTATTATAATAACGTTTTGGATACGGAATAGGGTTGAATATGTAACACAAAATTAATATAAATATTATTTGAATTTTTCTTAAATGTTAAATATCTATATATATAATACTAAGTGCAATTTCCTACCCTGGCGAGGTAATGCTTTTAAACAATTTTTACAAATTCGAGCATCTCGGTTAGGTATAATATATTCGATGCCACGTTGATTACGGATATGTCTTAAAAAAAATTCTTACGCTGGATTATTAGCATGTCGGGATTGGGTTTTGTTATTTATGTAGGAATTACATCCAAAACACTTTACAAAAGGCATAATTTTATTTTAATTTGAAGAAAGGAAATAATTGTCTCGAATTCAAATTTAAATTATACTGACAGCTGTCAAAGTAAAAATTTTTTGCAAGGTTGCCATTTAGAACATAGAACCGTAGCTCTATAGTTGGGCCCAAAACCCCATATAAAGTCGACATGGTCCTTTGCATACAATCGCAGTAAAATAAAAAACGCATTGGAAAAAGTACAGTTTTACACTCGCGCAAATTATTCACTTATTCACTCAGACCTTTTACAATACTCGCCTACCGGTTCGTGTTGCAATTTCGGTCTCCGTATTATAACCGCGTTTCTAGATATGCATTGATATCTGTTACTCACACCCGTGGATTTTGGTTACCGGGAACAAAGTTCCGTGACCTTTGAATCTACAGTCGATGCATTAATCAACTGAGCTACCAAGGACTCAAATTTGACACATGCTTTTTTATTATTTGACGAATCCAGAAGTTGTAACGTCAAATAACTTATAGACCGGGAGCTCGCGACAGTTTTCTCCAATTTCATACAGCATGCCTTTTCGAGGAGAGAACATTTATCCTATAAGAACAAAGAAAAATTTGGTGTTTTTCTCTAATTTAATATTGCATGCCCTTTTAGCAAAAGATAGTTAAAGTAAATTTAAGTCTTGAAAATTATAGGCATACATTTGGCATTCTCCGTGTTTTCATACTGCATGCCAATGGAAAAAATTAAAATCTATATCATAAAACCACCATAAAAAAGGGTTGGCTTAAGGGTGGAAAATTTAGGAAAAGTTTTGTGGAATGACACTGACGTTTGGTGAAAATTTTAAATTTCCTTTAGGGTGGATGCCGGTGATGAAATTCTTGCAAATCATTTTAGCACATGTACAACACGAACTAAATACACCTCAGTTCGTACGCAGAACCAAATTTTTGATATATGCGGAAAATTAATACAAAAATCAATAGCGCAGGAAATTCAACAAATTTCATATTTTTCTATTTTAGCCAATGAAACGGCTAACATATCAGGCAAGGAGCAAATGTCTGTTTGAGTAAGATATGTAAAAAAAAATTTAAGGAACTGTTGAAATACGAGAGGATTTTTTGGGATTTGTGGAACTAGACCGTTTAAATGCGAGTGCAATTTCAGAAGCAATTTTAAAATTGATTAATACTTTGGGTCTAGATTTAAATAAACTAGTAGCACAAGGGTATGATGGATGTTCTACCATGTCAGGTCATATCAATGGTGTACAATCAATCATAAATAAAATGTACTCCAAAGCATTTTATTTTCATTGTTCTGCTCATAAATTAAACCTCGTAATAAATGACCTCAGTTATGTGAATGAGGTAAGAAATTGTATTGGTACAATAAAGGAAACAATAATTTTTTTTCGGGAAAGCGTATTAAGAAGAAAACTTATACCCAATATTCCTCTTTTATGTGAAACTAGATGGTCTGCAAAATATAAGAGTTTAAGAATATTTTGTGAAAACTTCATTGTTATCATTCATGCCTTAAATAATTTAGCAAATAATGAAGATGTTAACAGGCCAACTAAAACAAAGGCGTATCAATTACTTACAGCTATGTCAACTGCAAATTTTATGGTTTCTCTGTTCATAATTTCAAAATATTCATCTATTTTAGAACCTTTAGCAAATAAACTTCAAGGCATTTTCTGCTCATAATCACATCCAGAATTTAATTACTATATTTAAAAAACATAGGTCAGACAATGAAAAATTTAAAAATATTTTTAAAGACGTAGTTACAACTTCTGAAACACTGGACATAGAAATTAAGATTCCAAGAAAGACAGCCAATCAGATTAATAGAAGCAATTACTCTTCTAATAATGTGGAAGAATTTTATAGATTTTCCATATACAGCGTGCGTCTCGATTTATGAGACGATTCACGGCGTTTCAATTTTGCGCATACGCCTCTTTCGTAAAAATTATAATTTATTGTCCCTACAAGTTCCTTACAAAAACCCAATCCACCAATCACGAGGCATTGCGCTCACAATTCAGTTGTATCAAATGCAAATTTAAAAAATGCAAATACGATTGGTGTTTACGCGACGCGGTGATAAGATGAATAAGCGCCGCGCGCCGGCTCCAAGCGCATGAGAATCTCACTGTCTCATTTGCTTGACGCAGCAATGCATTTAAACTGGGTAAAAAGCTAAGATACGTACTCCTAATTTTCACATCAAAGATCTGTGTTTTTCGTCCGATTTTCAAAAAAAAAATTGCTTTGTAAAGGAGAATGTTCATTTTAACAACCTTCCTAATTTTATTTATTTAGAGGTACGCTAACACCTTTAAAAAAAAATCCCAAAACGTTCAATTTGTTGTACTGTTTTACCGATTGTTGACTCGCCGGCGTCAATTTTAAAAAATTGTAGCGCCGTTGGGGTTTAAAGGGAAGCAACGAAATTTGGCACCGTTAATTCGTACATCCTAAAGATTAACCTGACAAATTTTCAAGTCTCCAGGGCTATGGGAAGATCCACGGCACCTGAATAAAAAAGATGTACTTTAAAATCGTCTTTAAAAATGTGTCATATTTTAAAGCGTTTTGTTAAAATTAACCCCTAATATTGCAACTCGATTTACGACAAAAACTCATTTTGAGGTCTCCTTTCGTTTTTGAGATATGACTGAAAAGTCCTCCGTTTTTACAAAATTATTAATATTTCTAAAAGTATCTGATTTCAAAAACCGATTGCCGAGACAAATTTCAAAGTCCTGATCTTAAAAAATTTTAAGATGATTTCAAGACCAGCCCCGCAAATAAACGATAATGGTGTTGGAAATTTAAAACTTCACAAAAACATTTCAGAATTCCTTACTTTTTTTGTATCTAAACCCTTCCAAAGTGGTTAAACTAAACTAAATTAGTACTTATGACAAAAATATAATTTTTCGCGAACCGTATTAAAAATGAATCAGGGTACTACCAAAATCCAAAAAAAGGAGAACATTATTATGATCGTTTTACAAAAGTTAACTATTTTTATAATATTTTTTTCAATTCCACCATATTAGAAGATTCCCACATTACCAAAATTGTTTGTGAAGTTTTAAATTACCAAAATCATCTTTCATTTGCCAGCCGGATATTGACTTAATTCGAAAGAAAAGGTCCTGAAAATTTTCTCAGCTATCGGTTTTGAATTTTGTCTCTACGTAATTTTAAAAGGAAGCCATATTTTCTAAGAAAATAAGTAAAACTGCTGAATTAAATTTGTAAGAAAAAAATCACAAAATTTTGCTAAAATATTTATACCTAATACAAACTAGGAAGGCGCAATATATTACCAAAAATTATTTTTAAGGCAATTATGTAGAAAAAATTATGACGTTTGGGCTATCGTACGTTCTAGTAAAAATAATACTTTTAGAGATATTAATTATTTTCTAAGAACGGAGTGTTTTCAGTCATAACTCATAAACGAAAAGAGATTTCAAAATGATTCTGTTTTTTTCTCGTAGTCAAATCCAATATTGGAGGTTAATTTTATCAAAATACTTTTACGAATAGCTAGTGCTAAATATCGTGACTTTCCTATAAATCCCGATTTTACTATTTTTTTATTTGAAGCCGCCTACAGAATTTTTAACTGTTAGCGTACTAGAAAAATTAGTAAGGGTGTCAAGATGAACATTTTCTATTCAAATGAAATTTGTTTTTTAATCGGACGAAAAAAACAGCTCTTATAGGTAAAAATTGGAAATACCCTTTAAAAAATTAACCGATAAATCCTTTGTATCCAGGCGCCAGTGCCTAATTTCGTAGTTTCCCTTTTAAACGCTAACGGCGCTGATGCATTTTTTAAAATTGACCCCGTCAGCGTCGACTCAACAATCGCTAAAATAGCAAAAAGTAAGGGCGTGTCTAGGATTTCATCTTGGGGAGGGCAAATTATTGATGAAAATTAAAAATTGGGCAATTTTGTCGGGATCCCGAAATTAAAAAAAAAACTAGGTTACCCTAACATAATCTTAATATTTTATAATTTTGCAAACATATTCAGGATGTCTCGAAAATGGCACAAGAGCGTAGTACGTTGTTGGAGACCCTTCCGCCTTCAGGAAGATCCTCAGAAAAATAGTTAAAAGGTCCTCTTGACCAATTAAGATATGAAGAGACAAAGTTGGGTATTCAACTATGGTATGAATTATGAAAACCCGCTAGTGGTTCTTAAAAGTTTGGGTTCTCTTTAGTCGTGAAGTAATAAATTAAATTTTAATCCTATTATTCACAATTTATTTTTTTAAATGGAAAATTATGACGGGTAAATATTGTAGGTAATTTTAAATAAAAAAATTGATTTCCCAACGTTGTCTCATCAGATCTCGGTCATTTGATCATTTAGTTAAGAGGATATCCTGTATTTTAAAAATTGTTAATTGAAAATATTTACAGTGTATCTCAAAAAGAAGTGATGAGAAGAATATCGTAGAAAGTAGGCTGTACTCATCTACAAAAAAAACAATTTTTTAATTTTCACAAAGTAATTATTTGCTCTTAGCTCCAAAAGTATTATCTGTACCAGGACGGAATAAAAAGTAATTTTCGGTTGAATATTGTGTATTACTGACCGGATTAGTACAAAAAAATGCAACTAACCAGTTTTAACAAAGTATAAAATACGCCCTCTTTCAATAGTTTGCATCAGTAATCATTCGAAAAAATTAAAAACCTATTTTTGAAAAAAAAAAATTACCCCTGCCTTAAAAGAATCTTTAGAAGTTTCGAATGATTTTAAGATTGACCTCTAGCAAATGAAAGATGAGGATTTTTCCAACTTAAAAATTAAAAAAAATTGTAGATAATGTAGGTACCTTCAACTAAATTTGGCGATTGTGTTAATGTGTATTTTTGAAAATTCATATTTTGCTTAATAATCAATCTTTAAAAAAATTAGTACACAAAAGTTTTTAAAATTTATTTTTGTCATAAGTACTATTTGTCTATTTAATTCTCTTTAGTTTGACCACTTTGGAAGGGATTAGATACAAGAAAGTAATGAATTCCGAAATGTTTTTGTGAAGTTTTAGCTTCCCAACATAATTTTCTTTTATTTGCGGGGTTGATATTGAAATCAATCGAATTATTTAAGAATTTTTTAAGATCAGGACTTTGAAATTTGTCTCGGCGATCGGTTTTTGAAATCAGATACTTTTAGAGATATTAATAATTTTGTAAAAACGGAGGATTTTTAAGTCATATCTCAAAAACGAAAGGAGACATCAAAATGAGTTTTTGTCGCAAATCGAGTTGCAAATTTAGGGGTTAATTTTAACAAAACGCTTTAAAATATGACACATTTTTAAAGACGATTTTAAAGTACATCTTTTTTATCCAGGTGCCGTGGATCTTCCCGTAGCCCTGGAGACTTGAAAATTTGTCAGGTTAACCTTTGGGATGTACGAATTAACAGTGCCAAATTTCGTTGCTTCCCTTTAAACCCCAACGGCGCTACAATTTTTTTAAATTGACGCCGGCGACTCAACAATCGGTAAAACAGTACAACAAATTGAACGTTTTGGGATTTTTTTTTAAAGGTGTTAGCGTACCCCTAAATAAATAAAATTAGGAAGGGTGTTAAAATGAACATTCTCCTTTACAAAGCAATTTTTTTTTTGAAAATCGGACGAAAAACACAGATCTTTGATGTGAAAATTAGGAGTACGTATCTTAGCTTTTTACCCAGTTTAAATGCATTGCTGCGTCAAGCAAATGAGACGGTGAGATTCTCATGCGCTTGGAGCCGGCGCGCGGCGCTTATTCATCTTAACACCGCGTCGCGTAAACACCAATCGTATTTGCATTTTTTAAATTTGCATTTGATACAATTGAATTGTGAGCGCAATGCCTCGTGATTGGTGGATTGGGTTTTTGTAAGGAACTTGGTGGGACAATAAATTATAATTTTTACGAAAGAGGCGTATGCGCAAAATTGAAACGCCGTGAATCGTCTCATAAATCGAGACGCACGCTGTATAATAATTATATGGATTCTTTAATAACGGGATTAGAAGAAAGATTCTCTAACAAAACCTCATATTATTTGTTTTATTTGCATCCTATTAATATACAAAATGTATCAAAAGAGGAATACATTAACAAGATGAAAGATGTTCATAACATATACAAAATAGAAAATTTCTTAGAAGAATCCTTATTGTGGTACGATTTTTGGAAAAGTAGAAAAGAAGATTTTAAAAATGCAAATTGTGAGTCACTTTTAAGCCACTGTGATTTTTTTCCAGCAATTCATGAGGCCATTATCATTTTGTTAACATTACCTGTTACAACCTGCACCGTGGAACGTTCATTTACCACCTTGAGTTCAACAATGTCGGAAAATAGACTAAACGGCCTATGTTTATTAAGGGTCTCTTCGAACAGCTGACGATTGTGAGCACGCATAGAACAATCATAATTTAAAAGAAAAGGGAGTACTTTTAAGATTTTATATTTATGTCATCATATGTAATATGATTTTAAGATTTAGATGAATGCATACTTTTGACAAAAATGTTTATAATAATGTAGAAAAGTATGATTAAAACACGAAAATTGTCAAACTTTGCTTAGCTGAGACAATATTTTCAACAGACATCTGCCCAAACCGGTAATGAAGTTAGTTTGTCAACAGATGCTTTTCAATCAAACTCGGTAAGTAATTTAGTTCCACTATTGCTTAACAGAGGAGGACATTCTCGATTTGTTTATTTATTTAGAAATTACAATGTAAATTTTAAATTTATTTTCAGTACAATTTTCTAAAATTAAGAAAAAAAAATCATCAACGTATTTTTATTTAATTTAATTAATTTGTGGGGATAAACAGTATCATATCTAGATTTTGGTAAATTAATTTAAAGTAAGTTGACTGTGCGGGGGCCCAATAAAATTTTTGAGATCGAGCATTTCCTTGGTTCTTCAAAAATATTATCTCAAAATTTAAGATTGGTCACATTTCTTGTAGGCTTGCACGCCCTCCTACCATTCTAATTAAAGGCCTTTAATTTTCAGAATCTTATAATTAAAAAATATACAGAGGGGTGCACAAAAAACGGCCAACGATGTATCTTCGTTATTTCTTATCAGATTTTAATAAGTGATTAAATATTTCGTATGGTTCAGTTCAAAAAGTACTAAAACTAAACAAAGGACCTTATCGGGTTTTGGGAGCATTTTGTACAAGAATGAAACTTATGCTACATATAAATAAGAAATAAATATACAATAGTGTAAAATATTTCGCTTGTTAGGAGACCGCTTTCGCCAAAAAACGCAATTGAAATTAATTAATTTTTGCACAATTAGACAACGAAGCTGGTGTTTTCCTCTGTGTTTCTAACAAACAAAGTAGTTTGGTTGCCTATGCCATTTATTTACTATGATTAATTGACTTTAATAGTATAAAAAATATACAATTAAGTACATATTTGTTATGACTTGATTAGAAATTAATTTTTAAGTATTTATTTTATTCAAATAAACTTATAATTAAAGAATATATTTTTTATAATTAAACAATTTTTACACAATTGTCGTTTTTTGCAATTTTTAAAATATTTGATAAAAAATGACTTTTCCAGTTCCCTGGAGCTCTGAAACTTTTACTGTAAATTCAATGGCTATAGTTTTAATAGTTGTAATAAGATTTGTAATATTACGGGGTCAAATAAAAATAAAATATCTTTTACAGATTATCGTAAGACTTTATTGCACAACCAGGCAACATTGAAATTATTACCTCTCAAACGAAACGTCCAAATTAAATGCAGAATAATTATTAGTAAAAAGTAGAACCGATAAGGGACCTCGGTGGCGGCAAAGGGCTTGTAAATTCCTTCTATTTTTGTATAGGACATACCCTCTGGAACTTCTAAGCACCTCCTGTCAAGTAGGCAAGATACTATTTACGACATTCGGCAAGTTATTTCTCCTTTGCTAGAATGTTTCATTCCAGTATGTTACATGAGCACGTACCGGATTTCTTTTTATGTGTACGCGCCGGTTATAACTGTTTTTATAAATAAACGTACAAACGCAAGCAATGTGTGCGCATGACAATAACACCCAATGTGGGAAACATTTCAATCCAGTGTGAGTCACAGTGAGTCAGTCGCCAGATACCTTTGTAAAGCGCGTACGAATTTGTTAGCCCGGGCATTACTTCTTGTTTGTAACAGTAACCATTGTTCTAAAGTGCCTTATAATAAAGGTCATTTGTATCTACCATCAGGTTAATCCTTTTGGCGATTGTATTCGATTATTAACATAGGTTCCACAAGGAAAACACCCTATTAGCTTTAACTGTCCTTTGCTTTCAATTTAAAACGTAAATGAAAGGTAATTAAAACTTATTTGACAGTACTTGTCAAAATATGAATTTTAAAATCCGCTGTTGTCGTGTTAATAAATATTTTTTTAAATAATGTAAAATCTCATAAATGTTTTTATAATTCATATTTATTGAAGAAATTGGAAATATAATTAATATTGGGGGTATTTTAGTTAATTTTTGTAGGTTTAACTTATTTTTCATGTTTGCCCAAAAACACCTAGGAAAACGATAAGGTCCTTTCATCCCTATAAGATGCATCTGGTTCATGAACTTAATGAAGATGATTTCGATAGAAGGCTGAAATTTTGTGAACGAATGACTGAAATAATTGCTCAAAATCCGATATTTGCTCGCAATATTTTCTTTAGTGATGAATGTACATTTTATTTAAACGGTTTTGTCAACAGACATAATTTTCGTTATTGGGATAATGAAAATCCTTATTTAAATACTGAAATTCACACGAAGTATCCTCAAAAAATCAATGTTTGGGCTGGAGTTTTAGGAGATGCTATAATAGGACCAATATTTATGGAAGAAAATTTGACTGGAGAACGATATTTAGACATCCTGGAGAATATTATTGATCCTCTTATAACAGAACATTTAGAAAATCAGCAAGATGAGGAAGGAAACTTGTTTCTTAACGAAAATGTTTACTTTCAACAAGACAGAATACCACCACATTATGTTTTGCCGGCAAGAGAGTGGTTAAATAACCGATTTCCTGGAAGATGGATCAGACGGAGAGGCCCGATAGTGGAGCCAGCACGGTCATCCGATCTCTCACCATTGGATTTTTTTCTTTGGGGACACAAATATATATTTTTTTATAGATTCTCCAATTTTTTTTCCAGTTGTCCATATTTAGATGAATGACTCTAGAATCTAAAATAAAAAAAAGTATACAAAAATATTGTTTGCACTAGCATATCTAGTGCGGCCCGTAAACTGCTATTTTTGCCTATTATAAAATGACTCTTAAAAACAATTGTATTCACAACACCACCCCAAAGTATTCAAGACCTAAGAAATAGAATAACTAAGGTTGAGGTTTAAAATTGTCATAACTTTTTTTTGCTTAACTTATACAACAGTTTTTTTAAAATTATTGTTCCACATTTAATTCTTAACAAAAAAGGTGCTCCTATTTAAAGTCGCTAGATTGCGCCGTTTTCTGAGAAAATGCATTTTTCAATTTATTGACGGTCAACACAATTTAAATAAAATTATAAAAAAATATCGTATTAAATTTACCCTTTTAAAACATGCAAAAAAAATGAAAAAATTCACGAAAACGTATCCCAACTGTATCATAATTCATACCTTTCAAAGCTGTACTTCAATTCGTTTTGAAATAAACGAAGAAAAACCTTCTTATTAACAACACTTTTAAGAGGCTATAGCTCCCTTATGAAGCGAGATCGGACATCGGACACATGTTTATTTGAACTTATCTGCCCTTAAGAGGATGCGGAATAGTTTAGAAACACCCTGTATATGTCAAGTAAAACACTTATTATTATGGTATATGAGATTAGTTAGTATTTAATATTAAAATAAAAAACTCACTCTTTTTAAAGATATTTAATGAGCCAGAACGTTTTCGTCAACCAATGTTGACATTATCAATGGCATTAAATGTAAATACTAATTAATTAATTTTAGATGGATCTATCACATATTAATATGAGATTAGATTTTAAAATTTGGCAGAAATTGCTTGATTTGCGAGAAAGCTTATTATTTCCATCCCACTTTTTTTATTTAATTACATTTTTTCCTTTATTTATAGAAAAGGTTGTTTTTTAACTTCATTTATGACATGTCATGAATAAAAATATAAACTATGAAAAAAATACATCTAAAATTTTTTTTTGATTCAAAGTTTAATTTCCGTCGCTAGCAAAACACACCTTTAATGTTTATAGATATTATGTATTAAATTGAACCATTTTTATGGTTTCAACGTAGATAATTTGAAAATAAACAAATAACATAGGCATCAAAAATTACAATTTGACATAAGACACTGACATTGTTATCTAATTGTGCAAAAATTGAAAAATTTCAAGAGCATAATCGTAATATTTTTTACAATTGTATATTTTTGTGGTATTTACAAATGTGTATATCTAAATACAAGTTTCATAGCTGAACAAAAAGCACCCAAATTCCGATAACCTCCTTTAGCCTTTCAACTTGTAAATACATGTTTCTATTTTTTATCGCCTTTTTCTATTAATTTTGGATGATATTTCATTACGATTATGTTAAAATAACTTCTTATTATACATATTAAAAAAGAAACGTTTTTCAGATGTATATTTTAATTTATTCAATAAATAATATACATATATTTGCATAACTTGGTATGATTTTCAATTCCTTTAAACTTGAAATTTTTATTAATTTTCCCCAAATCTTCGAACGTAGCAACCACATAATCTTTGAAACCAACGTGTTCAGCTTCTTTTTGTGATATAACTGAGGTAAATATTGTTAGACTACCTCTAAATCCATTCTCTTTGGCGACAAACTTCCTTAAAATTGATCAAAACATAAAATATTATGTTAAAACTGTTGTTTTTTATAAAGAAAAAACCCGCTTCAAATGAAAACACATTTTATTTCTCTGAAAATTCAACCAAACGTATTCAAAATTGATAAAACTCGATAATGAAAGAAATTCTAATAAAAAAAATTGGAATTTTGTTGTTTTAGTAAATAATTGGCGATTTTTAGATTCTAGACGCCCTCCATTTTATGAACTACACTAAACTTACGTTTAAATTATGTACTCGCTGTGATAAAAGGCGAGTATTACCTATTTACCCCCAATATTATCAACAGACATTTAATTTTAAATGATATTTAATTTGACATATACAGGGTGTCTCACTTTTTTTCCATCAAAATTGTTTTTTGGATAGTAAATGTCATTGTGAACAAAAGATTTCCTATAAACTAATATTTTTATTCGACTCCTTAAGAAGTTACAGCAATATAAAAATTTCAACATTTTTAACGATTTTTTGTGAAACCCTGTATATTTTTTCCTTCTTATCATCATGTTTTTATTTAAAAGATTTATGGGTTGAATTTTGTCTTTCCCAACTTGCCTTTTTGAACATTATTGGCTGTTTTTAAAATAAGTGGATTCATTTAAAATTTCTGACAAGTAAATTAACCCAAAATATCTGATTGGCTTACAGATAATGTAAAAATCCAAAGCATAATTGATTTATATTTAAAAAATTAAAATAAATTGAAATTTATACAGGGTGTCGCAAAAAATCTTTAATATTTTGAAATTTTAAAATTACTGTAACTTCTTACGGAGTCGAAAAAAAATATTAGCTCATAGGAAATTTTTTGTTCAGAATGACATTTACTATCTAAAAAAAATTTTGCTGGAAAAAAGTGAGACCCTGTATAGTATTTTTATAAAGTTTAAATATAATAATAAAATGACATTTAGCTGCAAAATAGACTATACAGGGTGATGATAAAGTTTGGAACATAATTCATAACTACCGTATTTAATTTTTTTGAGAAAATCGCTCGGACAGGTCAAGTTTAGTTTTTAAAATCCCATCTCTTGGTATAATAAACATATTAATGACGTCACTGGTGATTTAGCAATGACGTCGTTTTTTATATACATACATTTATGTCACTTAAACGATGATATAAAAAAATAGTTGCATTTGTAAACAAATTTTCGTATAAAAATTTTTAAATGTAAACTTAAAATTAATTTGTACTATTAAATTTGAATGTTGTATAAGATTTATTTTGGCTGATTTCATTAAATGGTAAATTTAAAATTTTATTTTTTGTAAATTTCCTTACATTTAAATGAAATCTAAAAATTAGTTTTTCAAGACTATTAAATTTTGTTTACATACATTTAACATTTTACATTCGCATTAGAATGCGCATTATTTAATTATTTACTTTCGTTTGTTATTATTGCTAACTTCAAATTTATTTTAATTTATTTTTATAAAACCTTTTTCGTTAAAATAAAAATTTCCTTTTTTGAATTAAAAAGATTTTTTATTCAAAAATTTGTTAAAAAATTTAATTGTTTTTTATATCATTGTTTAAGTGACATGAATTTCTATAAAAAATGAGTAAAAAAAGTGGGGAATTCCATTTAAAAAAATCGCTGATGACGTCAGAGCTAAAGCAGCAATGATTTTTATACCAAGAGATGGCATTTTAAAAACTAAAATTGATCTGTCCAAGCGATTTTCTCAAAACAATTAAATACGGCAGTTATGAATTATGTTCCAAACTTTATCATCACCCTGTATAATACTAGGGGTTAATGTGATTTATGAGCTAAAATAATTAAATAATGCCATGCTTTTGTTTAAAATAGGATTTTTTTTACTTCTTTCGATCAGCTATTTCCGTCAACGCCCCTTATAGGTATGTAAAATTGCCAATATTTTTTAGTCTAAACATGATCTTTTTTTAAAGGAAGATAAAATCAAAATAAATGCAAACTTAAAAATTCCTTAAAAATTAATACGTGAAATTTTAAACAAAAAAATGATGGAATTTACTAGAAAATGTGAATCAGGTTACTATTTTAAAGGAAGACAATCAACACACTTAAAAAATAATTAGAATCACTTGGAAGCTGATTTACAAAAAATTTCAAATCATTATAAATAATTGCGTCTATACTTACGCTATTGGTCATAACTTTTTTCTACTGAAACTTTTTACAAATTTCTTTCTTTGGTGTACTAACAGATATTGTGGCTATTATTTTGTGCCTTTTTTGTCTTTGTGGGGTAAACTAAAGTTTTATTGGAGCAACAAAGAGAGCACTTCGTAAAAGTTTTGCGCTGAGTACAGTCAAACTTCCCTAACTCAAATCTTCAAGGGACTTTAAAAAAAATTCGAGATATAGAAAATTCGAGATATAGACATTATTTAGCAAAGTTAAAAACGAATATTTTCACAAACACATTACAAACAAAATTCGACTTATAGAAGTTCGAGTTATAGAAGTTTGACTGTATTTTCTTCAAAGTGGCACAAAAAAGTATAAGTATGTTGTTTTATCGTATTTTTAAAAACAGTCAAAAGCGCGAAACTTTTATGCGCCCTTAAAATTGATTGGTTTACGCAATTAAGACAAATTTTACAACAAATGATAGCTGCAAAGTGTTGCTAATTGAACATTTTAATATTTTTGCTAGTATATTGACAATAATAAATTTGTTGAGGGTACCCTCAACAATTAAACACTCCATATACCACGATGGAATACACCGAATTGAATCAATAATAAATTTGTCTATCAAAAAAATTAATGTTTTACCTTGCTTGTAAAATTACCTTTCCCAAACCTTCACCACGATACTGGGGCATCACGTACAACCCTATGGCACCGATAAATTTTTCGCCTCCAAATTCTTTGAACGGATCTTTCTGGTCGTATAAATAATAAATTAACTTCATAAATCTTTGAGTGATAGGACTTTTATACTAAAATTAAATAAAATGTTAATATAAACTAGATACATACTATCCATATTTAACCTGAAGAGTGGACATATTTCTATTTTAGAAAAAAATTCGAGTAATTTTTTTTAGTTTGAAAGGAGGTCATATTTAAAAAAAATTATTTGATTTTACAAACTATAAATTGGACTTCAAGAGATGTAAATTGCCAATAATATAAATGTAAACTACATATTTAAAATATTAAATGAAAAATAAATCTTAACACATATGTATTGACAGTTTACATCTATTGAAGGCCATTTTTGGTTAGTAAAATAAAATTATTTCTATTTTTCTTAAAATATTACATATGATATATCAAATTACTCAGAAAAATACACTAATTCCGAATATGTGTAATTCCAATATGGCTACCATAAGAAAAAAATAAGTTTGGTTCATTTCCGGTCAATCCGTTGGCGAAAAAAAATATTCATTTGTTTTGCTGCATTGTACACAAAAAATTGTCTATATTAACTCAAAAAAATGTTTTTGTACCACCGAAAATAACGAAGTTATAGCCATATTTTGAAAATCGCATTTTCTTGTTTTTTCAAGATAGCGTTGGAACGATGCGATATTCAAATTTTTTGTAAATGAATTATTAATATTCGAAAAAATCGACTTTCTATCTCCAATAATAACAAAGATACCCATACAGTCCAACGTCAAATGAGACACCCTGTATACATGCATATATTACCAACATAGCACAATGACAGTTTTATGACAGGTAAACACTATAAAAATTAACTTTTTGCACGACCACTCCTAAAATTGTCACTTTACAAATTCTAAACAATGCGAAAAGTTGCTTTTTATAGTGTTCACCTGTCATAGAACTGTCATTATGCTATGTTGGTAATATATGCAAGTATATAATCATCATGACTGTTCATGTTGGTTATATGCCATGCGTAAATAACCAACTCAAGAAAATGCTGCTTTCGTTCATACACTAATTTTTAGCTACTCGCTACTGCTCTTAAATTATCCTAACCTGGCAACACTGTCACCCTCTTCTTTTCATCAATATGCTGCTCCAAATAAACAATAAACAAACAGTAAATATTGTTAATTATTTAAGATTTAAGATTACTTTTACATTAAATTATGAAATTTGTTTTTGTTTAAAGTTGCGATCGTGCAAAAAATGTTGTCATTCGGTCGGGTTTTATCGAGATTCGCCTTCGGCTCATCTCGATACTTCCGACCTCATGTCATAAAACTTTACACTCTCGTTACATAAATAACTATTTCGCATTGATTAAAATTTGTAAAGTGACAGCTTTAGGAGTGGTCGTGCAAAAAATTAATTATGCCATTATGAAAAAACAAATTTAGCAAACTAAATTTAAGAGGATAGGGTATTTGGAGTATAGGCCTATAGGAGATTTCAATGTAAATTTTCGTCGATTTCAAAGACAAAGTACCACCAATACCAATGAAGAAAACCATAATCGGTTTTCACATATCACACACACGTGTTTCTATAGTGGCACAATCAAAAAAAGTTTTTAAAAAAATTAAAAAAAATGTTTATAAAATTTACTTGAAACAAAATATTATCTAGGAAATATTTTTGAAAATAATCCAGAACTATAGATTTGCGTTTCGCGTTCTTTTTGGTTCTGGCGGTTCCGGTTGTGGTGGGGATATAAAATTTTACAAGGGTGTTGGAGGCGGAAAAGTAGAAGTTTCGCTCGGTATAAAAATGACCGATGTTGAAAAAAAGTGTTTTCGAAGATTTCTCGAAAAAGGGTGTTTTCGAAGATTTTTCGAAAAAAAGTGTTTTCGAAGATTTTTCGAAAACACCTTGACCGATTTTCTAAATATTCTCTTTTACTCGCCTATCCGCATCTTTTTTATTGGAAACATTTTCGAGTCGAGACTGTCGCGTTCGATTCGCGTTTGATTAAAGAGTTGCCCATCGAGACATTTTTTTCGATATCGCCTCCCAGCCGAGATATCGACCTCTTTTGTTTTTCATTTTTTCGCCCGTATCTCGAGAACAGGTGCGCGGATTTTTTCTAAATTTCGTACGGAAAACCCCGCGCTGGTCACCTTATTGAATTTAAAAAAGAATGTTTTTTGGACCAATATCTAATAATGATGGTATCCAGCGATTTCGGCGAAATCGGATCCAAATTTTAGCTCGCCCAATTGTGCCTCTAACCTATATGTATACAGTGGCATAGCTGACCCCCACTCCATATAAGGGCACCAGACCCAAATGAAATCATGCACTTTTTTCGACCGGTTTTTCGATGATTATGAAAAAGTTTTTCAAAATTTTTCAGTTTTCTCCTCGGTTTCTTAAAAAGAGGTTACAACATTTGTTTCTAATTAAATAATATTTTATTTAAATACAACAAATAAAATGATTTTGCATTCAAAAAATGTTTTAGCCCTTTTTGAAGGCTAAAATATTTTCATTTTGAAAGGAAAATAATAAAAAGGCTATTTTTTGTAAATTCCGCCATTGCAAAAAAGTTTAAGTTTGATATCAAAAGTTTATCAATTAATTAATATTTAAATATTAATTAATTAATTTTTAGATGGATCTATCACATATTAATAGTTTATCAATGTTTATTTTTTATGATTTATTGCAAGACATACATATGTTGCCATTTAAAAAAATTCAATATGTCTGCCGTGTGAAAAATCCGAGCGATAATTTTTTTTTTTTTTCATTTTAAAATATTTGTACCAAGGCCCCATTTGATCACATCAAATTCAAATTTTTTATCCAGCCATTTGGGCATGACCGCTTTGGTTCCCTACATAAAATTACCCTGTATAATAAATAGTTCTTTTTATTATTTTTTCAGTAATCTACAAACCTCTTTAACTAGTGCCGTACGAACTTCATATTTTTAAAAGTTCGAACTTTTCATTCAATAGTTCGAACTTTGAAACTCGAAAATAGTTCGAACCGTTCGAACATTATGTAAAAGTTCGAGAAATGTCGAGTTCGCAAAAAGTTCGTGTTCGAAAATAGTTCAAGTTCGGAAAAAGTTCGGGTTCGGATAAAGTTCGGGTTCGCAAAAAGTTCGGGTTCGAAGAAAGTTCGAGTTCGGAAAGAGTTTAGTTTCGGAAAAAATTTCGAATTCAAAAATAGTTCCAGTTCGAAAGAAAATCGAGTCAAAAAAAGTTCGGAAAAGTTCGATAATTAAAATTTCGGCCACTGGCCGAATTCGGCAAATGAGTACAACATATACCGGGTGTCCACGAAACTAGGGCCATCCATGTAATTTTTTTATTTGTGAAAATAAAAATTTGAAATTTTACCTTGTTATATGGCATAAGAAATTGCCCTATTTTTTGTAGTTACATTAAACATTGTAATAATAGATAATTTGATCAAATTTGAAACACACTCTAGTTATTATAGTCGTAACAAGATAAAAATATCAAATATCGAAATAAAATACCGGGGGATGTATTTTGGGGGTATAGACCCCATTTTTTATGCCATAACTTTTTTGTGCTACCCCACTTAACATTTTAAATGAGATATTCTAATTCCTTCCTTTTTTCTGAAAATTTTTGATCTCTTTAATTTTTTCACAGCTGGTACGGTTTAGAAGTTTTTTAAAAACATTTACGAAGTTGTATGCCAATTTTGCATTAAACAGGGCTGGCCTTTTTTAAAGAAATAAATACCAGAGACTTCCTAGAAGACTATTTGACCAATTTTAAGACGAAAACAGAGAATAAATATTTTCTCTAAAATGCTTCGTTTTTAATTGAAATTAAAATAAAATTAACAAAATAAAAAAAAACTTATTTATAGGATTACACGTTTTAGGGATAGTTTTACATCTACTTCTGTTTCGCTAGTTCATTTAGAATTACCCAGGGTGCACCACGAGGAGGCGAACTAGCTTTGCACCCCAAAATATAAAAATGATAACAAAATTAAATATGTATTATTAATAAAGTTGTGTGTAAAAATAATTTTAATTATTTAATGGCTGAGCTGACCTTACTTTAATATTAAATGATAATAACTGTTCAAAATGACTGCCGCCAACTTCAATACAAGCGTCTATTCTTCTCATTTGGAACTCGTTCAAAAACACCAGGGGTATTTCGAATTATTTCACAGGATGCAACAATACGATTCCTTAGTTCTTCAACATTTTCAATGGGTGTTGTATAAACCATTGATTTTAGGTGACCCCATAGAAAAAAATCCAGGGAATTTAAGTCTGGAGATCGAGGTGGCCAAGGCTGTGGGCCTCCTCGGCCAATCCAACGATTAGGATATAAATTATCCAAATACTGTCGAAAAACTATGCTGAAATGTGCAGGCGCACCATCATGCATAAAATACATTTGTCTTCTTAATCGAAGAGGAACATTTTCCAACAATGCTGGCAGCTGTTGCTCAAGGAAATCGCGATAGACTTCTCCAGTTAGCCTCATTGGTAAAAAATTTGGGCCGATCAAATGATCTACAATCATTAAGTGAAAATTGATGCTGATGACGAGCTGTAACTAATGCATGTGGGTTTTCCTCCGCCCAATTGTGATTATTATGGAAATTCATAATTTGATTCCTGAAGAAACTAGCCTCGTCGGTGATTAAGAACTGAGGATTTTCTGCAAGTCTTACTTACTCTTATCCATCTACACAATTCTACTCTTTTTGGAAAGTCACTCGGTAATAGGCCTTGTACTCGTTGAATATGGTATGGATATAAAAGCTGACTTTTTAATATCCTCCAAACTGTAGCATGGCTTACGTCAGTTTAGAGCGAGAGCAATCTTCTTAGTGCTTGTGTCAGGATGTTCATCAATTTCGTCTAACACTCTTTCCTCTAATTGTGGAGTTCTAACTTCCAGTTTCACAAAGACGTTGATGAAGACGACCAAATATCGAATGATGAGGGATTAGGCGGTTTGGGAATCTTTCTTGATAGATACGTTGGGCAAGTATTGAATTACCATTCGCTGAACCGTATACAAAATGCATATCGCACATCTCAGCATTCGTGTAGTTCATTTTAACGTAATTAAAAAAGGTAATGTTCACTCGAAAACACACACAACAAGAATGAAATGTGAAAAGAAATCATTTTATTTAAAATTGATACAATAAAATATACTTTCATAAAATTATACAAATACACATGTTTAAAACCAGATGTGTTCATTTTAAATAAAATGGTTTCTTTTCAAATTTCAACTATCGACTATCGGCTGCTAGCATTGTTAGAAAATGTTCCTATTCAATTAAAGACAAATGTATTTTATGCACTAACTGAACTAGCGAAACAAAAGTATATGGAAAACTATTCCTAAAAAGTGTAATCCTATATGTAAATACGTTTTTTTTTTATTTTGTTAATTTTATTTTAATTTAAATTAAAAACGAAGCATTTTAGAGAAAATATTTATTCTCTGTTTTCGTCTTAAAATTGGTCAAATAGTCTTCTAGGAAGTCTCTGGTATTAATTTAAAAAAAAGCCACCCCTGTTTAATGCAAAATTGGCATACAACTTCGTACATGTTTTTAAATAACTTCTAAACCGTACCAGCTGTGAAAAAATTAAACAAATCAAAAATTTTCAGAAAAAAGCAAGAAATTAGAATATCTCATTTAAAATGTTAAGTGGGGTAGCACAAAAAGCTATGGCATAAAAAAAGGGGTTTATACCCCCAAAATACATCCCCCTGTATTTTATTTCGATATTTGATATTTTTGTCTTATTACGACTAAAATAACTAGAGTGTGTTTCAAATTTGATCAAATTATCTTAAAAAATAAAGAAGTTATACTCAAAAAATGAAAAAAATATAGAAAGTTTGACACCCCATAACTAAAAAATAGAGCACTTTTGAGAAAATTTTTATTCTTTACTTTTGTCTTAGAATTGTTCAAGGAATCGCCTGTAGAATTTTTTCGCATATATTTAGAAACACCCCGTATATGATCTTCACAAAAAAAAAAATTCTGAACTTGCAAAAAAATTTTGGATTTTTTTTTGTAATTTTTTTAATAAAGTTATTAAAACTACTCTTAAATAATTAAAATACGTAAAATAAATTGTAAATTATGAAATTCATTCGCCCGTTTTTAAGAAACTAATTTCTATAATTTTTAAAATGCGTTGTTCTTGCAAATATCTTTATTTCTTCAAATGGCATGCTAGTGAGGCCACCCCCTATTTAGTTAGAGAATTTTTTTCCGATTACAGTACAACATGTAGGATGTAGGTTCGGACATTATCGAGTTCGAACTTTATCGAGTTTGTACTTTATCGATTTCTAACTTTATCGAGTTCGAACTTTATTCAGTTCGAACTTTATCGAGTTAGAACTTATAAAATTATCGAGGGATAAACGTAGTCAATGATAAAAGACGTCGACGACATTGTGTCTAATTATGATTAAAAAATAATCATAGCATCTATAATACAAAATTACCTCTTCTTTTTCCTTGTCTTTGGTCATAATATAGAGACAATTATATCCAGCTAAATGAATTTCACTTTTTTCATCACGTGTTAAACAAATTAGACTTATATTTTGTTTTATTTTACATCTTAAATCTTGGATTATTTCATTTACGCAAATTGGATCCGTGGTACATTCTGCAAAATAGGTAAGTACATATTTATATTATTTACACCCTAAACCCTAATCTCCTCATCGAGTTCACATAGAGTCAATTCCTAAGTAAATAAATTAAGCAAAATTCTATACAAGGATGCAGTATGCCAAACTTTTACAGGACATATTAATTTGAAATTTTTGTAATAGTTTTTTCATATGAAGATACATATTTAAGGGTAATGAAGGTTTTAAAAATATTTTTAAGAGTGTTAAATTTAGAGGTCTCCAGTCGCCAACTGTTTTTGATTATATATTTTTCTATAGACTAACAACTATCTTTATATTGTCCATCGCCAAGATTCGAACCTGGGACCTCCAAATTTCATGTACTGGCCAAGGATAATTTTAGAATATTTCATTCTTTACAGTTATTAGTGTTCATATTAAAATTTCTTTGTACAAAAGACTCGAACAGTCCTTGGCTGGTGGATGATGATAATAACCATTATCGATTCTCCCAGTTAAGGGCACGATGCACGATTGTACAGATTAGAAAATGGGTCCTAGGTAGGTTTGTGATTATCACACCAAACATGAGATTTGGAGATCCCAGAGGTGGAAGTCTGTAGGCTGTATGATTATTTTCCAATAACGAAAAAATCGTTTGTTGAGTAAATTGCTTGGTGACAGGCTTTGAACCTTTTTATGCCTTTTTTTATTTGTTGAAGGAAGACAAAATCCGTTACCATACCAACATATTCAACAAACGATTTTTTTCGTTATACGAAAACAATCGCATAACTTACAGACTTCCACCTCAGTTTCTAATAACTCTAAAATAATTCGTGATCAATGTTCTACAGAAAAGGTACTCTTATAGTCGCTTAGGTGCTTCACATTTTTAAGGAAGCATTCCAGGACAATACTTCACTTCCTCTAACTCCCAAGAAAATCTGGCACACCCTGTCCCCCATATAATTTTATTGCGTTGAAAATTACAAAAATGTATATTTTTTAACTACTGTGGTCATATCTATGGATATACTTAGACGATATTAAGTTTTAAGAAATTTCGACTTAAAACTTCAAAAAAAAATTTGCATACATATGTATGTCAAATATCTTTGTATTTAAATTTTCATATTCCGTTTTACAATGATTCCATAACTTAAACCACCTAACCTGCGTATTTTCCAATTGGTTCTTCTTTCAAAAAGCCAACGGTGTAACTTTCCAAAATTTGTTCAACATATTCTTCTGTCAAATCTTGAATCCAAAATTTTCTTCCCTTTTTGGATATAAATTCTGTATACAACCGAGGATAATTTTTAGAAATATCACGTTTCCATACAGGTGTTGCCATTCTGACTTAATATGGTATAACTCGCCCTAGTTACTTTTCTTATTTAAGATATATGGAGTACAGATACAACCCAGAAATAATAGTTAAAAAAATATAATATAAACACATTTAATATTTTAATATTTATAACTTTATTACTTTGAGATATTTTTAAAATTACTGTTAATCACTTTTTCAAATAATGGAATACCATTTGCACTTGACAATTTTTAGAGGTGTATTATAAATACAGGGTGAATTTAAAGTAACGCATGAAAATCATAACTACCTTATTTTTTGTAATTTTTAAAAACGGTAAAAGACGTATCGCATTGTTTTTAAAAAACTTTGTTTTGAACTCAAAAAAAAAATTCGGTCGTCACTATGATGTCATAATTTTTTTTAAAATGAATTGATATGGTTTTCATATCATAAAACAATACCTTATTAAGCGTGTTTTACAGCGGTACCAAAACGTTTATACTAATGCTATCTAGATGTCATTATAAAAATTATTTAACCGAGAAATTATTTTGTTGAGTTCAAAAGTATCGAAAGCAGTGAGACACGTCTTTTGCCATTTTTTAAAATTCCAAAAAATTAGGTAGTTATGAACTTTATGCGTTACTTAAAACTATCCTTTAAGGTGAAATTTAATATTTTTAATGACATCTAGATGGCATTAGTATAATGTTCTTGGTACCGTGTTAAAACACTCTTAATAAGGTATTGTTTTATGATATAAAACCATATCAATCCATTTAAAAAAAATTGATGACGTGATAGTGACGTCATGCCAATCGAAAAATAAAGTTTTTAAAAATAAAGCGACATGTCTTTCACCGTTTTTGATAATTCCAAAAAATAAGGTAGTTATGATTTTTATGCGTTACTTTAAACTCACCATGTATAAACGATTACATTAGGTACAGTAAAAATATTTGTCCTTCAAATTGCCTTAAGGTATGGCAATTGGCCATACCTTAAGGTAATTAATTTTGAGGAAAGACGTTTTTACGAAAATATTTTTATAATGGCAATATTATTTATTAAATTTATAACTTAAGGCTGGATAATTCGCAATGCTATGCGACTTCCATCCCACTTTCTTTTATTTAAAATGATTAAAAAATGCACTATTAATATTAAAAAAATAATTTTATTTTCAATGTATCTTGTTTATAATATTTATTTATAGCATTTCAGAGATACAGGATAAAGTAAAAAACCAAATTTTCTACAAAATTATTTAAAAATACAACCTATTTCTGGAATATTTTGAAATCCAATCGTATACATACCGGGTGCAAAGGAAATTTTTCTTCTTTATTTATGAAAATTATAATTTGAAATTTGACTATGTTGCATTGGCGATTCTAGCTAAGCGATCTCCCTCTTGCGGCATAGCGCGGAACTATGAAATGACGTCACGTCCGTGATAATTGTACAGACGAATTTAGCATTTAACGTTTGTTAATGTTTATTATACTGAAGTAAATAACGCCAACTTACCTAATTTACTTAGTATTATTAAATGCGTGTGATTATTTCTTTGCAAGTTTAAGTTTTTATTTATTTTGTCACTGACGTGACGTCACTAGAATATGTAACCAAACATACATTTGCGCGGTAAATATTAATTTGAATCGCCAATAGTTCAAGAAAACACATTTTTTCTACAAACGTGTAAAAAATGGCACTTTTGACGCACATGACAAACGTTAGAAATGTCATTTTTTTGACAAGTGTAGAAAGTAACACCAGTGTAGAAAGAAATAACTTTCTACACTAGCGCAAAAAGTACATAACAAACCCATGGTTGCTATGTAAACAACTACTAATATTTTCATAAATTTTATTAATATTATTCGTTTGTAGAAAAAATATTGTATGATGTGCGTTTTAAAAATGCAATATGGCACTTCTATGAATTGTAGAACTCGATCCGCTCGGAAATAACATCAACTTTATTTTTTTAATGTAACATCTCTTTTTTGTTCATAGTTTAAAACAATTTTAGAAAAAAAAAGTAAGTACAAAATATATGAGAAAGTGGTCATAAAAGGGTGCAAATTCCGTTTCCCATTTGCGTTGCCCTACACCTTTAAAGTAATTGAGGCAACGATATTATGATTATTTATAAAAATCAAAAATTTATTTATGCAGCAGTGTTAAAATCTAACTAAAGAAAGTGGCGGTGTTCAAAGAAGAATTACTTCCAAAAATTTATAGGGATGTTGAAACTTTTACGGTGGTTTTAAATTATCAAAACGACGAAAACGTTTTGATATAAAATATAGTAATATTGATTTCTTATAAAGATAATAACAATTTAGTGCTTATTAAGCCAAAGCCCAAAAACTAGAAAAATCCGTAAGATCATATTCATTTTCATATAATTCGTCAGCGCATTTGTATCCTGAGATTAGTCCATTAGTTGCATAAATTATCCTTCGCTGCAAAAGTTCCCTTTAATATAAAAATATTTACGACGCAAAAGGGTTGCAGCCAGAAAAAGGCATATGCTCATGTAACGTTGGGCTGCAAGGGTCTTTGGTCTTTGTTATTATTAGAGATACAGAGTCGGGAAATTCACAAAGTGGATTTATACATATTTCCAATTAGTGTATTTTTCTGAGGAGTTTGATATTCCCCACATGTGATATTTTAAGAAAAATAGAAATTATTTTATTTTTAAAACCAAAAATGGCCTTGGATTGATGTAAACTGTCAATACATATGTGTTAAGATTTATTTTTATTTTCAAATTTAAAATCTTTATACTTTTGTTAATGACAATTGACCAACATTTTTGATTCAAGCCAAAATAAAATAGTTATAGCCTCTTCGAAAATCGCATCTACTTGTTTTTTCATGATTGTACAGAAGCGATGTGAAATTCAAATGTTTTGTCAACTAATTATTATTAATATAAGAACAAATTTCTACTACTTTATCCATTTAACCGACTATCTCCAATAATAACAAAGATACTCATCCAGTCCAACGTCCCGTGAGATATCAAAATAATCGTTGTAACTATAAAATCTACATTTAAAAAACCGAGTGACCTGGCATCTTTACTTTTGAAAAAGAGTTATTTCGAAAAATGTTCCTCTAAAAACTTCAAAAATTAATATCTCAAAACTACATGGATAATTTCAAAAACTATTATTGTATTTGTATTATTTAGAATGATTTTGGTAGTTTTTATCAACTTCGAAAAAAGAAAAATAAAAAAAAAATCAAATAAAAAACAAGAAATTATCAATAGTAATACCATGAGAAGATTGAAATCCGCAATAATTCTGTCAATTTATTGACAAATGAAATTGTGTTTCTAAAAAGCAACACAATTGAATTGACAATAAAGCGACAGAATTATTATAGTGATTTCAACCTACGAATTGTATTTAATTTAATTAATTTTTTTAATTTTTTTTTATTATTTTTGATAAATTTTTTTATTATTATTAATTTTTTTAATTTAGATCATTTAATTTTTAAGTTTTTAATTTTTTAAGTTTTGTTTTTTTATTTACTATTAATAATTTTTAATTTATTAATAATTTTTTAATTTAGTATAAATAAATTAAAAAACAAAACTTAAAAAAAAATAAAAACTCAAAAACAAAGAAAAAACAATTGAATTAAATTTAAAAAAATTAGTAAAAAAAAAATTTAAAAAAAAAAAAGAAAAAAAAATTAAAAATATTATTTTAAAAAAAAATCATTGGTATAATTGGTTTAGATTATTTTTGTTAATGATTTTTTTCAATCGAAAAAATATGTTGGCATTTGAAAAAGAAAAGTTGCCGCCTCCTCCTCAATGAAAATGATGTTTTCAAAAATAAAATTAATCTTTTATTATCTGATAGAAATATTCTTCAAACATATCACTTATTAAAATCGGATAAGAAATAACGAAGGTACATCGTTGCCTATTTCTTGTGCACCCCTCTGTATAGCATGATAAATATGAAGCAAAATTTGCTATAAATAAATCTCGTTAAAATTTTCATTTTTATATTTCTCTTTTGGGTGTACTTTTAATATTAGTTGTGTTTTTTTTTACACACTTTTGCTCGAGCAAGTCTGAGCAAATCGATTGCTCAGTTGCTCAGTTAATTTTACCTTGTTCTTTTTACGCGCTCAATTCGAACTGAGCTGAACAATTGCTTTCCCCTTTCACCTAACTGCACCTGCTGTAAAGGGGGCTCAGTTACAATCATTTGCTCAGTTTACGATTTGTTATCTGTCGTTTTGAATTATCTAACCTCTAAAAATAAGTAGTGTTTTCATAGGAAGTTTAGTTATTAGTTTTATTGAAAATGTGTGAACATTTATATGGAAACACCAATAATTACAACACAGTTAAAATTACTGACCCTAAAACTAAAAAATCTTATGATGTCGGAGTAAGTGCAAAAGATGAAAAAGGAGCTGAAACAGGTAAAATAAAAATATAAGCACTTTAAACAAAGTTTTCAAATCTGGTTTTGTAGATGCTAAATTTTACATGCAGTTGTTAAATCACTGCATAAAACAATATCCTACAGTTGAACACAATGATGTTATTGTTGAAGATACAGAGCCTAATGAGAGTGAGACTTTTTCAAAAAAACACAAGGATACTTGGACGTTTGAGAATACAACACCAAGGAAAAAGAAAAAAGTTTGGCAGAATTTTATTGTATATATTCTTATAATTAATAGAATAAAATATTCATTTTCAAGTAAACTTTAATTTTAGTTTGACTCAGCTACATGCTCCAAAAAGTGGAGTAATTTAATAAAGACTAGGGAAAACAAATAATAAACAATAACCTTAAAATGACGCGTGCTGTCACTTGTCAAACGATTGAAATTTTATGCTGTTTTTTTTTACTTGACTCTGCTCATTTAGAGCGTGTGATCAAATTGAACTGAACTGAGCTGAGCTGAACAAAATGATGTAAAAAAAAACACAACTATTAAGAAGATAGTCGGTAAAATTAGGTATAGGACTTGGCAATGTAAATTTGGATTACTTTAAAGAAACAGGAAAGACGAACGGTTAATTGAAATCGAATAATTTTTTTTATGCTGCTTAATGATTCCATAGTTCAGCCGATGATGTTTTTAGTTTTTAATTTTAATTTTTTTTTAATTTTCAGCTTTTGTTTGGGCCCAAAAATATGCAACTTTTAGGCTTAATTTACAACCTTACTATGAACCTATTTAAAAAAAATAAAAACATCATCGGCTAGTCCCTTTAATATACTTTCAGGGTTAATTTACAAAATTCAAATAGATTAACTCTTAATGAAGTAATGTTTATTTAAAAAAAACTCCGTATAAGCGCCTAAAGTTCTAGTGGCATCTCTTTCGCACAGTTATATGTTTCATTCTCCCATCGCATTTCCAAGGGACAGAGAAATCGGAGTTACACATTTTGCCGACTATCCTCTTGCCAAAAACCAAAAAATATTACCATCATTTTCTAAAATATAAAACCTAACCTAACCTAACCTCAAATTCTTTAAAGAACAAAAAGAAAATGATATACAAGGTGTTCCGGAATACCTGTGACAATTTTTTAGGGGTGACAGAGGAAGTGAAACTAAGCAATTTTTACTTATAAAGTATTGCCCGGAAATGCTTCCTTAAAAAGTTATACCACTTCAAAAATTAAAAAAAAAGTAGTTTTTTATAAATAAAATAAATATTACAAGAGATATTAATTTGAAATTTTGGCGATAGTTTTTTTCACATAAGGATACACATTTACGACCAATAAAAGTTTTTAAAATATTTTTAGGGGCGTTACATTTGGGGGGGGGGTCATCAACTTTTTTGATTATATCTTTTGTTTCTTTACGTTTTTGATAATTTTAAAAGTACTAAAATAATCTTTGATCAATGTTCTAAAGAAAAGGTACTCTTATTGTATGTCGCTCTGGTGCTTCATTTCGGAGTAAAAGTAGATTTTATAATATTTAGCTAAAAATATGAATTTAAAAAACAACTTCAAAGTAGGCTAATTTACATAAAATATCATGTACTAAATATGTGGGCTGCTCCATGTGCAAGATGCATGCCTGGTAATTCCACATTTGAAAATCTATATGCATTTTTAATATTGCAATAATACGGCTAACTATCAAACACTAATTAGAAAATATTAAAGGCTGCTTAGAACTTAGAATTAACAAAATATTGTGGTAATTCGCCTACTTGGATATTCGATATTTGTATGGTTTCAGATAAATCACGAAATTTTCATTAAAAAGCCTAATTTGATGATGTTTTTAAACTCTTTAGTAAACTTCTTGTAGGGGAGATCATTGGACATTTTTAGGTTAGGAATCTATGACACCCTTAATAATAATTCAATTTGTATGAATTACCTATCATTTTAAAGTTCATATTATAGGCTTTTAATTTTTAATTTTGAAAGCTTTATTGTATGCTTTTATCGAGAGGAGATATAGAAAAGACCAATAGGAGCAATTGTCCAATGTATCCCCATCGGTGGGGCTACATTAGACATGCGAAAAGGATATCTTGGACTTAAAAAAATAACAGTAAATTCATTTACTGAATCTAAAAAAAATCATAGTTATATGTATATAAAGTTTTATTACCTGTAGAGTAATAATTCATAATAACATAAGAAATACTCTTTCTAACGTAAGTGTATATAACTTTTGCAAAAAACGATACTTTCCTCTTCTGAAAGATGTATCACGAATTTTTTTACATATATCCTCAAATAAAATTACAGATTATCTGTAACTGTAGGATAAACGAAAGCATTGGTTCCATTTCTCTGTTAAAAATTCACAGTGCGGGATACATTGGACTATTGTCCAATATAACCCCATACTACAGTACTAAACAAAACAATATGTAAATTTTTCTCAAGTTATTTATCTTATATTTACTTATCTTGAAAATATTGTAAACCCTTTCAGTTATAGCATGGGACACACAAAAATATACACATAAATTATAAATGGGTTAATTACTATCAACAGTATCCTTGAATTCTTACATCCAAAAGTAAGGAAATAAAAATAATAGACTGATCACTTTACTAATGAACATAACCAGCCGTTTTCAATATCACATGTTTTTATTTCATTTCATATATACTATAGAAAAACGTTTTTTATGAAAATCACAACTAAGGTGGAAAATTTCACACTGTCCAATATTATCCCGTGTCCAATGTATCCCCGATCTCCCCAATCCAACTTTATTAATTATTAATAAAGTTGGATACAAGATACAAGAAGTTTACTCAAGAGTTTTACTCAACTATTTAACATTAATCCAGATCAGCAGTGTCACTTATTATCCAATTCTCATATTTTTAGCTAAAAGTTGTAAATTCTACTTTTACTCCGATACGAAGCACAATAAGAATATTTTAGTACTTTTAAAATTACCAAAAACGTAAAGAAACAAAAGATATGATCAAAAACAGTTGATGACCCCCCCAAATGTAACGCCGCTGAAAATATTTTAAAACTTTTATTGGTCGTAAATGTGTATCCTTTATGTGATTAAAACTATCGCCAAAATTTAAAATTAATATCTCTTGTAATATTAATTTTATTTACAAAAAACTATTTTTTTGTAAATTTTTGAAGTGTTATAACTTTTTAAGGGCAATACTTTATAAGTCAAAAATGCTTAGTTTCACTTCCTCTATCACCCCTAAAAAATTGTCACAGTTATTCCGGAACACCCTGTATATCCGCTATACAGGATGTCCCAAAACGTACCAGCAATATTTCAAGGATGAATTCTAGAACTTATTTAAAGATGAAAAGTCCACATAAACATATGTCCTAAATGTAACCGTTAACGATTTATTAATTGTTATAGTTGTAGAATTTATCTGGGTAAAATTTTAATTCAACGAATTTTTTTAAATATTTTTTTATTGATTATTTGATTACATCATTATTGTTTACCACAAGAAATGTTCACCATTGTGTTCGATACATAAAGCCGCACGACGCAAAAGAGATCGTTGGGTGCCCAATATGGTTGCCGGGTTATTCCTAATAATATCGCCAGCCTGCTGTAGTCTTTGGAGTAATTCTTAAACTGTGTGCAATTCAGTTGAATAAACAATCTGTTTCATGTGACCCCTAACATAAAAATCCTATGGAGTCAATTCCGGTGACCGTGGGGGCCATGCAACGGGTCCTCCTACTCCAATCGGATAAATTCTACAACAATCAATAACTCCTTAACGGTTACATTTAGGACATATGTTTATATGAACTTTTCAACTCTAAATAAGTTCTAGAATTCATCCTCAAAATATTGCTGGTACGTTTTGGGACACCCTGTATATGAAAATATCATAACGGATATTTATCAAATTTTGATATACAGGGTGTCTCACTTTTTTTCCAGCAAAATTTTTTTTAGATAGTAAATGTCACAGAGTAAATGTCATTCTGAACAAAAAATTTCCTATGAACTATTATGTTTTTTCGACGGTTTAAAAAGTTACAGCAATTTTAAAATTGATAAATTTTTATGATTTTTGTGGAACACCCTGTATAATATTTTTTCTTATTATATTTTTTTTATTTAAATCAATTATTATTTGGATTTTTTCTTTGCCAAATTGGGTTTTTTGAATATAATTTCCCTCGGTTAGCATTTTATTGGCTTAAAGATATACAAAATCCAACGCATTTGATTTAAATAAAAAAAAAATTAAATTAAATTAAATTTATACAGGGTATCCTACAAAAATCATTAAATTTCTGAAATTTTAAAATTGCTGTAACTTTTTAAGGACTCAAAAAAACATAATAGTTCATAGGAAAATTTTTGTTCAGAATGACATTTACTATCTAAAAAAAATTTTGCTGGAAAAAAAGTGAGACACCCTGTATATCACGACTCACAACACTAGAGTGGTTTTTATCTGAAGAGAACCCTGGTCATAAATCAATGTTTAAAAATATTTAGATTAACCTTTGGATTTCCTTAGTTTATGATTGATGTACGTGATGATGTACTGGTCATCTAGAATTAAGGTTTCTCAATTAATCTGAATGTATGAATCGGTATTATTTAGTGTTAATAATAATCGCTCGGAGCTCTCGCGGCACAGGAAAGGTTCACTTCAGATGAAATCCACTCTAATAAAGACACATTGCAATTGCAGCTAAATGGTAAATATAATTCCGCTTCAATCGTGTTTTTTAAACTTTTCAACTTATTTCACTGGGTGACACATCTTCATATCGAGGGTTTCATGTAAAAGAGGCATGAACCATTTTGTGGAAAATAATGTTTCAAACTTTCTAATACAAAATTTGAACTACTACGTCTCTTGGTTAAAATGAGTATACTTGCAGGTTTATGCATTGAATATCATCAACGAGTACCAAATATAAACGTTCATATTTTTGCCACCAGAGGGCGAGCGGAAAAAATTCCCAATTGAAAAAAATTTAGCACCCTGTATATTGTTTACAATTTTGCAAAATTCGACTTGTAAAACGAAAGCAACTAAATAAAATGACATATCCATGACAGTTAATTGAAAATAACCTTTAAATTGTTAAAACGTAAATATTATTTTAATTTAAAGAAACAATGTTTTAAATTTATAATATAAATTCTTAAAACACTAAGATGGCTTTAAGTCGTATGAAAAACTTGGGACAAATTTGGTAATTCAAATTTAATAAACCAATTTCATTTTTATATGTTGAATATTTTCCAGCCTTCAAAAACACTTCATATTCTTGAAACCAAGAAATGACCCCTTTAAAATAAAATGCAATTATTTTAAAAGAAATCGATCACAGAATTTAGATACTGCTCCTCCTTTTGCCAATGTGCCAGCCGAACCAAATCACTTCGGAATCAATTCTTTATTAAAACCTTTTGGATTCACTTTACTTGTATGTAGCTATATTCTTTTACAGTGGCTTTTGTAATTTATTTTAATAGTTTACCGTAGGATGTTTTGGTGGAGCAGTTATATGGCAGTATGAGAACATGAGGTCGCATGCATTAAATATGTTGAAACAACCAATCTTTGGTTTTATGCAGAAAAAGGTAAATTGTATAATTACGTTAATACTTAACTTCATAAATATATACTCCCTCAAAATAATTGTCCGGTTTCCATATTTCCTGATTCTTAACATTATCTCAAAAGTTCAATTGTAATTTTGTATTTCAATTCGTCAAAATCAAAATTTTTATGTTGTAAGAAGGTTTTAACACGTCTGGTCAACTTTTGGGTAGTTACTTAACAATTACACATTATCTTGCCATTTCTTAAAATATCGGTATGGTCACATAATGGACTGGAAAAGTTTCTGAAGTTGCAACACAAAGACAAAAGAAAAAGGTTTAATCTGACGCAGGAAACACATCAAAGTGTGGCCTATTACTTGCTAGAAGCAAGTGTATATGATAAACTTAGACATGGATCAGTAAAAGGTGCTCGTTATTCTATATCGGAGAAGTTTCAAATTTGGCATCAAGTACAACATTCTTAGTTTATACATTTGTAAAATGTTTCATTAAGTTTGAAATGTATTTAGATCTGTAGATTTTATATAACTAGTTTTTATTTCAAAATAGACACTAATTTCCATCAAATCGGATACTTATTCCATAATAAATACTCTCTCTGTTCCTTAACAGAGGGAGTATTTTTTATTGTGTATTTTTTCCAAATTTTCTGCTTGATATTTCAAATATTTTAATGATTTCCAATTTTATATTTATGTCCGCCTGTTTATTTTTAATTTTGAACTTCTTTATACCTGCCTTACACAGTCAATATTATTGAGTCAGTATATCGATTTTTTTTAGTATATTGACTGTCGGAGGAGTATATTGCAACAATAATAATATTGACCCCATATAATATTAATTATTGCCGAGATTATTGCTTCAATAACATTGACCCTTACAAACCCCTGTGAAGTGACCTTGAGGAAGGATGGTGGGCATATTGGGTTAAGTTTTAAATAATAAATTACTCCCAAATTTTGGAACTTTGTTCCTGTTAGTTAAAAAAAAACAAGAAAATCAGAAAATCAAAATCACACCTGTTGAGAAGAAAATATGGAAGATATAATCAATAGCATGTATTCACCGCCCGTCACTTGTAGGCGCCTACAACTATTACCTGGCATTTAACTCAGTTCAATATTCACCGCCCGTCTAAACGCTACCTACAACAAACAGCGGCCCTAAAGCTGGCAATGCTGTAATAATAGCCCATTTTTAGCAGCGCGCATGCGCACAAAGCTCTTGATTTTTGAAAATCAAAAAGAATAATTGCAAGTGTAATTCTATTTCCTTTAAAATACATACAAAGTTAATTAAATAAATGGAAAAACTAATAAAATCTAAAAATAAAAGATCAGCAAACTTCGGAGAGCAAGGTCTTTAATATTAGAGTATGTAATGAACAATGCCTCGATTATTGAAAACAAATCAACAGATGTTTTTAAACAAAAGGATAAAAAGGAACTGTGAAATGAAGTAACAAACATTTTAAGGGCTCGGTTTTAACCTTGCACCAAAAACAGTTTGAGACTATTACCAACGCTTAAAAGCAGAGGCCAAACAGGTCATTTCAAAATATAAACTTGAAATGAATCAAACTGGAGGTGGTTCAAGAACCCCACAGATTTAGATTGGCAAATAAATTCAACCTATTTGGTAGTTTTTATGAATTGGACAGTGAATTTTGTAAATAAAACAATATTTCTTGTTTATTTTATTCTTTATTAAAAAAAAACTGAAAATAAAATTGAAATAAAAAATGTTATAGAATATATGATATTCAAGAGAATCAGTAAGAAGATCCTTCCTGTAATTATTCTTCCTGCACCTACCTCCGAAGAAACATCATTATCTGCAAGTAGCTTTGATAAACCCACATCAATTTCTGCTTAAGCATCTACATCCACTCCTTTATCTCTTCAAGTCAATCCAACGACTTCCAATGATCCTCCTACAAATAGATCACACTCGCGTTCCTTAATTAGCCGTAAGGTTGTTCCTGGTACTAAGTTGGAAGATACTTCTCTACATTCTTCCACTCATGCATCAACCTCCACTTGTTTACAATCATCGACATCCATTCCTAATCCAGCAACTAAAACTAGTTCATCTCCAGCCAATCCATCCGATGACGCTTCTACAAATAAATCTAAAAAAACAAATGTCTTTATATGAAAGGGAAATGTATAATTTATTAAAAAAGTTTTAAAATAAGGAAGTAACTAACCATTTTCAAACTGATGGTACTCTTTGGCATAGTAACATAGAGCTACTAAAACTGCTGTTTCCGGAGACAAATTTAAGGGGTTAGTTTCAGTGGTTAAATCCTCGTGCACAAAATCAACAATAAAGCTTTTTTAAGCCTGTAACGTTTTACAAATGCCCCATCGTCAAAAATAATAAAAGGATCAAAATGATCCCGCACTTGAGGAGGTAAGACAGGTAAATTAACCTGATCTCCTGCTTCGATAGCTTCTTCAAGCTCTTCCAAATCCAGTTTAATATGACTCAACTGCGAAATTAAAAACAGTAGTGAGGTTAGAAAACTATAGATCATCTGTCAATTTCACTTACAAGCGTGCCTACAAGGATTTAAAGGTGCCAAGACTGTCTTTTACACAAGCACGATAAACTGACGTTTGCGCAGGCGCCAACAAGCTAATTTGTGGGCGGCGAATAGAAATTGCATTTGTAGGTAACCCTTGTAAGCAACGTTGTAGGTACCTTTAAATTTATTGTACACAACAACGATGCTAGGGGTCGCAGAATACAAATTTTTCGTTGTGGGATGTGCCAACAGTTGTAGGCACCTACAAATATATAAATACAGGCTAATGAAAATAGTGATATTTGTAGTGTGTATAAGAAGAGACCGAATAACTAAAAAAAAATAACTTGTAACCATCAGCATAATGGAATTTTACAGTTCTTACTGCAACATAAAGTAGAGAATAAATTTTAGTGAAAATGCTCTTGCCATAGGCAATTTACTTTAAATGTATAATTTATTATTAATTAAAAGTTGACTTTCACTAAAATTTTTCAAATAAACATGAATTCCTGTGTTAAGTATACTATACTGAGGGAGTATTTGTTTTTTGTAAAAAAAATAATTAATGAGGAATTATTCTTTTTGTTTTAACATTATTTTAGGGTGAAATTCGAACGGAGATTAACAAGTGGTGGAACCAGTTGAGCCCTGGGGAAAAAGTATTCATTCCGATTTGCTTTTTAAACGTACTTGTATTTGCTGCATGGAGAGTCCCAAAATTTCAACCAACAATGTTAAAATATTTTTGCTCAAATCCTGCAAGTTCAAGTGTTTGCCTGCCAATGCTGTTATCAACATTTAGTCATTATTCCCTTTTCCACTTATTAGCAAATATGTATGTTCTTCATAGTTTCAGCACAGGTAAAAAAATTTCATATGTATTTTAGGGGTAAAGGAAAGAATATTTTTTATGTAAACTTTAAATTCAATATTTAAAAATGGTATATCTCGAGTTCTCCAAAATTTCTAGTATGGGGTTTATTTGAGCTTTAAATATTAAACCTATTTGTGTTTTCTTGAAAGTACTTATTAGTTCGGCACAGTTTTTGACACTACCAAGCAGGGCCGGATTAACGCATAGACAAAATAGACATGTGTATTGGGCCCGCATAGCATATTGCAGAAGGCCCAGAAAATTGCCGATTTTCTTACAATAAAAAATCGGTGAAAGTTTTTACTTCATACATTTTTTAGAATGGGGTTGCTCAATATATTTCTTAAAATTAAACAAGTCGGATTAGATTCATCAATCTAATCGGACGTGTTTATTTCGGAAAAAATACAGATTGATTCAATCGCTATTTAATTCAATCTGGATCGAGTTAGACGAGATAAACGTAGTCACTCAATGCATTTTCTATGTGGCTTCAGTAACCAATTTTTGAAAAACTCTGTATTTTGCATACCATTTTTCTGACTTTTATGAACACTGGTAGGAAGTATTTTACTGAGGATTGCAAGTAATTTAACCATTGAAAATTTATCAAATGTACAAGGTGACTAACTTGCTGCAATATTTAGGTATGGTTTAATGTAAATGTAAGGTGAGTTGCGGCAAGTGCATTTTTGGAGCAATAGCATTCTGCTGGTATATTAATATTTGATAACATTTGGATAATAAAAAAAAAACAATACAACATTTCATGCTAGAAATTGTTATAAATGTAAATGCTAAACAAAATACACACACGGGCAAATTTAAAGGAACGGATAAACATTAAAATTTTTTTCTAAATAAAATTTAAAACTTTTCTTTAATTTCTTACAATCCCATTATTTAACACATCTGTCAAAATTTGGAACTTGGTATTACATTGTTGACATCGTTTTAAGTTACATTTTGTTTTCTTTTCTAAAACTTTAACACTTGAATCGCATATTTTCTCGCTAGAAATTCGTTCTTTTTGATAAGCAATCGGTTTAAATGTGTTTTTTGTTTGCTAAAGTTAAATTAAAGACAAACCAATTAATAATGAGTTATTTAACACCGACTGATATTGCTAGGGCTGTCGCCATGATCGAAAATGGTAGAACAAGTTGCTCAAATGTTTAATAAGTCAAAGTCGACGATCCATCGTGTTATTAAACGTTGGAGACAAACTAGAGAGTTCGTAAGAAGACGAAGTCAAGGCAGAAAACGCTCAACCACGGTCATAGATGATTGATTTATAGCATTGCAAACACTTCGAAACAGACATCAAATAGCAGTTCAAACAAGGAACGTACTGGAAGAAGTTCGTGGAATCAGAATAAGTGAGTGCACAGTCAGAAGAAGACTCAAAGAGATTGGTATGAAGTCGTATAGGCCAAAAAAAAAGATTTCATCTTTATACAAGACAATGCTCGCCCGCACGTTGCTCGCTGTGTAATTGACTTTTTAAACCAAGCGAGTATAAGGAAAATGAATTGGCCAGCATGTTCTCCAGAGCTTAATCCGATAGAACATATTTGGGACATGTTAGGTAGACGACTTAGAGCCAGAATTCCTGCTGTCTAAAACACAGAAGAAGCGAAAGTTGCCTTAATTGAAGAATGGGAGAGTTTGCCTCAAGAAATGATCGATGACGTCATCAGAAGTATGAGTAGGCAGATGTATGCAGTCGAAAGAGCTCTTGGGGGAAACACACGTTATTAAAAAAATAATTCGTGTAATTTTTGTTATTCATTAAATGTTAAAAGCTAGAAAAAAGTGTACAATTATTTTATAAAAAAACAGCTATTTGTTAAACAGCTTCAAAATGGCACAATGCTTGGTAAAATCAATTCAATTTATGTGCTTAACTACATATTAAGAGATTCCATTGAAAACTTTAAAAAATATTTAAATTTTGAAAAAAAATCATCCAATTTATCTCCATTCCTTTAAATTTACCGGTGTGTGTATTAAGAGTCATTTTTTGAGTATGCTTAATAGGGTACCACGCCCTCATAAATAACTCATAAACTACTTAATATTTTTGTACCAAATTTTAGTAGCATTAAAAAATATTTATAGTACCCAAAATGACCCTTAAGGTATCTCTCAAAACAAGGCATTTTTCTATTTATTTCAATATAATTTCCAAGATGAATATTCGAATTTAGGTGTGACATTCCTCCAACTCACCTTATATCTATTGTATGTAATTGGAAGAAAAACTTCCAATATGTTGGTTTGTTTATCTTTGAAAAGAAATTTTCTCTAAAAAAATGCCTAAAAAATTTAATTATAAACCAAAATTTAATAGGAAAATACTGTTTTATATATTGGGTAAAATTAAACTCAAAATAGTGATTTTTATGTGTTAAAATTTGCATTTTTTATATTCTAAGGAGCTGTTGCAACTTTGGGAAAGGAACAATTTTTAGGACTTTATCTTAGTGCAGGAGTAATATCAAGTTTTTCAAGTTATTTATATAAAACAATAACGAAAAAACCAGGATTGTCTTTAGGAGCTGTAAATATAACGTTTTTCAATAATTAAAAAAAAATAATTAAACCTATTTTTAGTCAGGTGCTATAATGGCCATACTTGGTTTTATTTGCACACAATATCCTGATACAAAATTAGGTATTATTTTAATACCCTATTTAACGTTTTCAGCTGGAAGTGTAAGATAATAATTCTATAAATTAAATTTTTAATAAACATTTTGATTTTACAGGCAATTAAATTTATAGTAGGTCTTGATACTGCTGGTGTCCTTATGGGCTGGAAATTTTTTGATCATGCTGCACATTTAGGTGGAGCAGCTACTGGAATGTAAGTTCAATATTTTTATACTCGCATAATTAATAAATTTGTTGACTTACATGAAAATGCTACTTTTCTTCTAAAACAATTTAATTTTCAGCGCCTGGGCATGTTGGGGTAATGAATATTTATGGAAAAAACGGGATCCTATTTTACAATATTGGCATGAACTTCGAGGTGCTATTAAATAGTTTTGTGTACATTTATTATTTATTGTAAATTTTGCTAGGAATATAATAAACTAATATTTTAAATTTCTTTATCTTTTATCTAGTTAAGTATTTTGACTATTCTAAAAAAATTCCAAAAGATTATGAGCGCACATAATAAATCTTGAAAATTGAGTTGTATTACTATTTGGTAAGGAAGCTTTTTTAATTTGAAGCACTTTTACCCCCTTATGTTGTAATGATATCAATGATATCAAAAAATCTAATTAACAAGACAAGAAATAGATTCCCAAAATTTAAATACAATAATATTTGTGTTTTTTCCACAAACTTAATTTTGAATAAACACCAATGTTTTTAATACTCTTATTCCTCTGCATTAAAAAGCGTCGCAGACGAAAATTTTTGAAATCTTCAAGGTCATTGGTTTTTTAAATATTAATCTTAAAGTACATATATTTTTTACTAAATAAAAAATACTTATTTAAAATTCTGTTTCAATAGTAATATTTTCCTTTAAAAATTCTACAAAATTTCTCAAAAATTTCAAAAGAAAAGATTTTCTAGATTCTAAATACCCAAAAACCACAAGTGATAAAAGGTACCTAAATTGGGTGATGAGAATAAATTCAGCACTGAATGCTGAATATGAATGTCTTATTATTAAATTCATTATTTTTATTGAATATCTAAAAAATGTAACCCAAAATTTAATCTTTTTTAGGGACCCCTAAATTTTTTGGTCGCCAGACAAGTACCTAATTTTTACCAAAATTTGCTGGCTTAGTTTTGGCGAATCATTCGCCATTTAATCGAAATACTGTTTTGAGCCTATTTCTAGTAGGACAAACAAAAAATCGGAAAAAATATCAGCAACTGATAAAGAACTTTTACCTTTTTAATTTTATTTGATATACAAAAACTTTTATTCTATAAAAAATGGTTTTTGTAAGTATTTAAATAAATAAATTATTAAAAAAATTACTCTCGAATTAGGGCCCCCAAATTTTTGGGCCCTAGGCCTTTGCCTAATGGGAAACGCAGCCCTGGGTTTTCCTACTTATTGAATATCTAAAAAAAATGTAACCTAAAAATTAATCTTGTTTAGGGTCTTCTAAATTTTTTGGTAGCCATACAAGTAATTAATTTACCCAAGTTTAGCTTAGTTTCGCCATTTAATCGAAATACTGTTTTACTAATATAAGTACAAACTTTTTATTGCATAATAAACAGTTTCTTTTAAGTAAATTTTAAAAATATAATAATTTATTGAAAAAGAAAGTACTCTCAAATTCGACCCCCCACTTCTACTTCTGTTATTCTGATAATTTTGTATTTTTTATTTACGTTCTAATTTGTTAAAAACACCACCCGGTCTTGAAGATTAGTAAAAAGTAGCACTAGCCATTATAATAGATTTACCTTTTAAATTTACATATACTTTTGCATTTTTTTATTTTTATTAAATAATTAAGATTTGTGGATTTTAGCGCCTAATTAATTTGGCGCCTGAGGCAGAGGCCTCTGGGCCTCATGTATCAAATCAAATCAAAGTTTATTGATGCTATAAACATGGTTTAGTTTTACACAGGTCACAGGTAATTACTTATATAGTTTACAATGGTACATATTACAATATTATACATTAAGCATGCTCATCAAACGTGAAGACAATACATACAATTTAAAAAGAATAAAATATCTATCGTAAAACATTAATTTTAAAGGCGTTGATAGTTTTTTACAATTATCTAAAAATTTAAATGTCGTAAAATTGATTTTGCAAGAATTCATCAAATGAGTAAAAAGATTTTACCAGTAGATAAGCTTTTAATCTCTGTTTGAAACTTTCAAGATTTAGTTTTTTTATTTCCGCTGGTAGACAGTTAAAGAATTTAACAGAGAAGTATCGGTTCGGTCCTGCTTGTATCTTAATCGAAAAAAACAATTACAAATTGAATTTTTCAAAAAATTATTTTCATCAAATGTATTATTACATTGTTGTAGATGTATTAAGAGGATTGGGAGTTTAATAAGTAGAACCGCGCTCCGATAGTAAACGTATATTTTGAGCTTGTTCTTGAATTTGGGGAAGAAATCTTGACCCACTGTACATCCCACGTAATTAGACTGAAAGTACCTTTTATTTCATATTTCAAAAATATAACATATTGAGAATATAGATGCAAAAGGAAAAATCAAAATATTGAATATTTACGGAGTTATGGGACATATAATTGAGCGCGCCGAAGCTATTGTAAAGTACACCATGTGCAGAAAACAATTACCGATGGCTACGCGCATTTATCATTTATATGTACACATGAAATTCCAAATTCCAGTAACATATAGTTGAGCTAAAAATAGCTTGTCGTGTACGTTTGATTTTTATAAAATGAAATGCCAAACTATCCGAAAAAAACGCGAGGTAATATCGCTCGAAAAAATTCTAGAAGAAGGTAATCAATTTACTAATAAAAACGGATATAATTTCGGGCATAGTACAAGTGATAGTGCAAGCGCAAGTCAGAAAAAACTTATGACTTCCAGCAGTGAAGATATTCGTACTAATCCTTTACACGGGTACAAAATTATTGAGTTTTTCACTGTTTTTACTGCCTTGTCAGAAATTTTGATTTGCTCTACATACATGGAATATTTAATGAAGGATACACATCCATTCTAAGAGTTATGGATAAACTCGACATAATTATTGGCACCCATGCCAAAGTTTTTGCCGAAAACACCGATGAGGCGCGAATAACTCGACAGAACCGGAGGAGTCTTTCGGAGACAAAATCAGCTAATCAGCACGTACAGTCCGAAAACAGCAGCAACTTGAAGAAAATCAGCTTTTTGAGGAAGAGAAGAAGAAGGTCTACTATGTACCTGGGATCGCTGATTGATCGGTAAGTCACTAATACTAATCGTTTTATCGTACTGAAACTTTAAACGCGATTTTCTCAAAACTGTATTTTTAAAAACTGCTCGTGCTGTAACTCAAAAAGTTATTGATCGATTTGGGTAAAACTTTTTGAGGCTTTTCTCTATATTATTATCGGAAGGATGTACCTAAAGTTTTAAAGATTTTGTGTAAATAAACTACTTTTTTAGGATGAAAAATGTCGGAAAAATAGTAAAAAAAATTGAACATTTTGTTAAAGAGGGTGCTTAGCTTTTAATTTTATACTGTTTTATAATTTTATAGGTTTATCCTTCCCGTGCATGTGTCAGAAATAGAAAGTAGTTTTTTGTTTTTGTTTCAGATCAGCAGAAAATGCTTGAGGAGTGCAGCACTTTTGCACCTCGCGCCAGAGACGTCTGACAAAAAAAATTATTGTGCCGCCATTTTGTAAAAAAATTAAAAAAAAATCATGTGTTTGTACTCTTAAAAGGTGAAATAAAATTATGTTAAAAGTTCAAAATGATACGATTATTTTATCACTTTTAAAAACACGGATAAAAAATTACTCATTTTTAGGCATCTAAAGGGACTTCCCCCCTTAAAAGTGCGTTCAAAATTTACGAAATATGCTTTGCAATTATTTCAAACTACATCCATATTTTGTAAATAACATTAAGTTTTATAATTGCATAGTTTAAATAACATTCATGGCTAGACTTCTATACGACGATTTTTTCCAAAAAATAAGTTTAAAATAGGCCAAATTTTACGTAATTTTAATGAAAAAAAAGCTCGAAAACGTGGCCAAAACTACTTTTTGTTTTTCAATTTTTATGAAAATTGGTAAAGACATATTTTTGAGTTCACTGATTTTGAATTTGAGATTTTTTTTCTAAAAAAACAAAATGGTGGAACCAAAATGGCCGACATTTTTTTATTAAAATATGGCGATTCTAGCCAAGCGAACTGTCTTGATCTGTCTCTTGCGGCATAGCGCGGAACTATGAAATGACGTCACGTCCGTGATAGTTGTGCAGACGAATTTAGAGTTTAATGTTTGTTAATGTCCATTATAGTCAACTAACGGCAACTTACCTAATTTACTTTGTATTATTAAATGCGTTTGATTATTTCTTTGCAAGTTTAAATTTGTATTAATTTTGTCACTGACGTGACGTCACTAGAATATGTAACCAAACATACATTTGCGCGGGAAATATTAATTTGAATCGCCAATAGTGCTGAAAATCAGTATATGGGAGCTTTTAGGGTCGCTAATTTCGAATTTGACATTTTTTTCTAAAAGAACAAAATAGCGGAACCAAAATGGCCGACTTTTTTTAGTGTGTAAAGAATACGCTGACGCGAATAGGCGATCCGTAAACTCGCAGAACGCAACAGTGGCGTATCCATAAATTTTATTTGGGGGGTGCAGGACAAAAAAAAAATTCGGGTGCCGAGAAACCTAACCTAACTACATTTTTTATGACGCTTCCCTTCAAATTATCAAGGAGGTTATTCTCGAATCACACGACACTCTTTGAAAAAATATAAAAAAGAAGCTTTTGGGGGGTGCAAATGCATGCGCCACTGGAACGCAAAAATGTTGAACCGGCGCACGGTGGTCAAAAACCTGGACATAATTATAAAATATCATCTTTTTGCGTTGAATTTTCCCAGTCGGGGATTTTTGGGATCGCTGATTACGAATCCAATATTGGTTTTCCAAAAAAATACAAAATGGCGGATACAAAATATTAATATAAATAATTATTAATTAAATATTAATTTTTTCGAGTATAAGTGTTACTTAAGAGGATAGTGGGCAAAATGTGTTAATGTGTAACTCCGATTCCTCTGTCCCTTGGAAATGCGATGGGCGAATGAAACATATAACTGTGCGAAAGAGACTCCTCTAGAATTTTAGGCGATTATACGGAGATTTTTAAGTAATCATAACTTAATTAAGAGTTAATCGATTTGAATTTTGTAAATTAATCCTGAAAGTATATTAAAGAGACTAGTAGATGGCGTTTTAAATTTTTTTTAAATAGTTTCATATTAAGGTTGTAAATTGAGCCTAAAAGTTGCATATTTTTGGACCCAACCAAAAGGTGAAAATTAAAAAAAAAATTAAAAAGTAAAAACACCATTGACTAAACTATGGAATCGTTAAGCAGCATGAAAAAAAATATTCGATTTCAATTAACCGTTCGTCTTTTCTGTTTCTTTAAAGTAATCGAAATTTGCATTGCCAAGTCCTCTACCTAATTTCACCGACTATCTTCTTAAGGCCTGTTTAGGACGGGCATAATTTGTTACCGAAATTTTGTTCCCAAGGCGACTCAGATACAACTTAGGTTCACTTTGGTAATAAAAATTTAGTAGTATTTTTTTTTCTCTTCAAAGTACGACAAAAAGTTATCTAAATAATAAGGTGGTAGGGGGTATTAGTTTAAATGGATCCTATTCAGATAGATCAAATAAGTAAATGCAATCCAACACTTCAACCTAACTCTATTATTAGAGTCAATAGATGTAAGTTGATGGTACACCACTTAAGGTACCTCATGGTTTTATGCAGGTACGGAAAAATCTATTTTTTCACTCAAAAATATAAAAATTGAAAAAAAAAATGTAGCAAAAACATAATACTGGTCGATTTAAGTGTTATTTTATTTCAACACTTTTGATAATAATTCGTACAATCGCAGGGTATTTTATCAGTTTTTTGATCGCACAAATCATATTTATCACGTACACATCTTTCGGGTCCCTCAGCAAATTTCACCTTTTTAATTCTACAAGCCCCTTTAGGAAGTTCCACGGGTTGCACCATCAATGGCGATGGTTTTTCAATACCCTTATCTTTAACAGGAAGGTTTAGACCAATCGGTTCGGGCTCTTGGCATTCAGGTTCAGCTCCTTTCTCACAAACATCCTTATGTCTTTGCAGAATAGCATCGTAATGTTTTTGCAATGCTTCTTCGGGGGTATCAATATGTTTTGGAGTAAACTCGGAATAATCTGTAATGAATTTGAATTGATGAACATATTTTTACGAATTCATTTTTGAACTTACCGGCCATATCTGAACATTCAGTTGATCTTACATCACCAATCCTTGGTGGATAAGCGCATTCTTTATTAACATCCTTAATTCCATGTAGAGGAATATTGCGCCTATGTTTGATCGATTCCTCATACTCTTTGACTAATTGGGCCTTTTTCGTTTCTTCGTAATTAGGATCGAAATCTTCTCCTCCAACTTTAATAGTGTCCAAACATTTCTCCATTTCAGTTGTTTTTCTTTCCAAATCGCGACCAATTAAATCTCTTTGAGCTTTTTTATCAGCTTCGGCGTATTCATCCATTAGATCTTGAAGGTCTTCCATGAGCAATCCCTGTGAGAACATATAATTACGCATATTTTCAACAACTTCATTTGGGAATTTTTCAGGATTTTCCTGCATGTATCTGTAGACATATAAATCCGCCCCTGTTATGATAAAACGTTGCTTGTACACTTCAATTAATGCACCTATATAAAAATCAACAGGGGTGTAGTAATCTGGATCCAATGGATCACATCCGGGCTTTACCAACATCGTATTACGCAAATATTTTCCACCTAAAATTCCTGAATTTCTAATAGGAGGCTCAAAAATGTAACAAGTACCATCGCCTAAATTATACTTCATAACAAATTTTCTAATTGAATCTTCAGGATGAACAACATCAAACTTCATTTCATATCGTAAATATCTATTCGCATTCGCAATTTGGCGTATCACATCTTTTTTGACTGGTTTCGGAATAATTCTAAGAGTGTTTTGTAGTGAATCTTCCAAACTTCCAATGCCATCGTGTGGTGGCATTCTTTGCTTTTCTTTCGGCTTCTCTTTTGGTGTCGTATCTATGGCTCCAGGTTGTTCGTAATTTAAAACTTTCTGAAAATAGTTACGGGTGAATTTATCGCAATCCACTAATAGCATACGACGTCCTAAAACAAATATTGTTTCCCCAACACGGAAGTCTTTGGGTTGATAAAATTCAGTTACTTCGTTGTCGGATAGTTCCAAATATATTGAGGGATAATCTACAGGTCTTTGGGTCCAAATCTAAAACAATAATATTGAGGTATTCGAATTTAAAAATGGCAAATCTTACTTTTGGTAACTTCGTTTTTCGCAACAATTGAGGAAAAGGATCACGACCTTCATTATTCTCCATTACTTCCTTTACAGCCACAGTATCATCAGATAAAAAATACAAAATTTCATAAGGTCTTATTTCTCCATATTCGCTATCGCGGTCATCCCATAAAGCTCTAAACCTACAAAATTATTCTTTCAACAACAAAATTTGTATTATTACACAATATATAACTTTAAAATTTTACTGTCATATTCCAAAAATCTTCTAAATTTATCATCGCAGCTTGGAGTTTTGCTAAAGTGATTAATCCCGCTTGTTAATCTGTCTTGGGTGTAAGGATCTGGAGGCATTTGTTCTGGATCTTTAAGTACAACCCCTTGACTCGCCAAGTATTCTCTTGTGAAATTATCACAACTGACCGTGTGATAAACAATTCCGTAAATGCAGATATCAACCCCTACATTTAGATCTTTCCAATGCCAAAAATCTCCGCGTTCGGTTTTCTCTATACGACCCCTTTTCACCAATCTACCCTGATCCATACCACTATTCTATAAAACATCAAAAAAATATGAAATCTGAATTTTAGCAAATTGGGGATTGTTTATGTACTTTTAAAACTATATGTATGCATTCTCCGTAATATTAAGACTTTTCTTGTCTCAGAAAGTGTTTTCAAGGAAAAACGCTCTGGTCAATTTTTAAAAAGTCATTTTAAAATTTATTACACGTCCTATTAGGAGTTTTGGAGTACGGGGTATATGATTGGATTTTAATCTTCACAGTCTGTTTCTAAAATGGTGGTCACGACGTCGTGCGCTTATATTACTACAAAAATTAAGACTAGATAAACATTTGTCCAAAACTTAACTATTACCAAGATACAGAGGGTGCTGAAATTTCTTTTTATTTTTACTTTTTATTTATTTTTTCTGGATCGGCTGAATGAAAATTAATAAAATTTTATGGGTGAATACTTATTTTGATGGATAACCATCTTTGGCTAATATTTTTTTGTTTTTATTTAATAATCCAATGGCGTAGAAACGAGTATTTGGTAAGCCACTTCAAAATTTTACGATTTTTTTTTGGATTTTTAAAATCTTCATTCAACTTACCACAACAAAGTACATTTGTTAAAGTTTTTTAGGATTAGTGGTATTTTATGGTCCAGTGCTAAAATCGGACTAATTTTCAAAATATTAAGCAAATATAAATTAAATAAACAAAATTAAAATTGATAACTCTTAGTACCTAAGTAAGACTCCTATTTGGTGTTTTAAATGCGTGAACAAGTCAGAAACACTATTTTAAATTCTATAAAAAATTAATAACCGTTTTGAACATTTTTCTAAAACTTAATGTTGGGTCTTTCAGGTTTCAGGGATGTTTTTTATTTAAAACACCAAAAAATTGTCATACTAAGAGTTATTAATTGTCCTTAATTGAATTTAATTTGTTGCAAATTTTAAAAATGTATTTGATTTTGACAAAGGTATATTGGATTATAAAACGCAATTTATTAATCCTATAAAAATTTAACAAGTGTACTTTTTTGTGGTATTGAATAAAGATATTAAAAATCAAACAAAACTGTAAAATTTTGCAGTGGCGTACCGATCAAATTCCAAAAAGGGGGCATCTTGGGCTGGGCCGTTTCTGCGCCAATCAATTGTTAAATTAAGACAAAACTTATATTATTAATATTCAATTAGTCAATTCAGAGAAAATAAAAAAAAGTAAATAGAAAAAGAAATTTCAACACCCTGTAGGTATCTTGATTACAGTTGAGACTGGACAAATGTTTATATGGACTTTTTGTCTTATTTTTACTTGTAGTATTAAGTACACGAAGACGAGACCACCATTTTAGAAACACCCTGTGTATTTAAAAATCAATTATTTCTAATAGGCCGAAATTGATTTGAAGAAAATATGTCTATTGATAAAATAATTATGAAATTGGCAACTTTTTAAAAACAATGTAATAATTACTTACTGGGGTTTTTGGTTCCATTATAGTCATAGTATCATCCTCCAAAAAATAAATAATGTTAACTTGTCGTACCCTATAGTATTCCAAGGGCGATTCAAAAACAGATTGTTTAAAAAAGGCTTTAAAAGTTAAGCACTTTTGGTCATAACGAGCGTAATGAGGTACAAAAAGAGGCGGAGCTTTTGAGCGAGTTCTTCCGTAAGTCAATGATGGATCATAATGCAAGGGCTCTAGGTGAGAAACAAACCCAACAGAATTAATTTCCAGCTCCCCATTTCCAGGCGCCGAAAATTGCGTTTTTGGATGTTGATATCCGTTTACATAATTGAAAGTTTGGCACAAATGGAAGCGCTGTTGCTACAGGAAATAACCATTTGTTAATACTAATTTTTCAAGATAAATAAAATGAGGTGGAACTTACGGTGGGGTCTTTAAAAGTATATCCTGGTAATTTAGGCAAACCCGACATTTTTTTGAGAATAAAGTAATATAGGATTGTAAAATATACTAATATTAATATGTTGGTGAAGTAAAGAAATTGATTTATTTATTTGGTTGCTATGACCTCATAATAAATATGAGCAAATATGAGCCACAAACGATTTAATTTGAAGATTTTAGTATTTAAGTACTCATATTTTAATAAATAATTGTACATATTTTGCATTAAAAATATTTACAGTAAAATTATAAATTTGTAATAGTCTTTTTTTGTTAGGCAACCCAGTTTACAACATTTTAATAACAGTATTTTTAAATCAATTTTATTACTGTATTATTTTTTATTGCTTTAAATAATTTTTAATTAATCCTGAATTTAATTGTGTTTGATTTTAAATTGTATGTTTTTGTCATTACATTACAAGCGTCTAGTCCCGCATCAAGTGAAAAATGCTTGTAGGCAACCAATGTTGCATTTAGAATTTATTACAATTTATAAAGGCCGTATGACACTTGCGAGTTTACTGTATAAAATCTTCACGTTTTTTGGTGAGTTATCTATGGTAAAAACTCGCAAGTATCATACAGGTTTTTTTAATAGAGTTTTCTCGCGAATTTTTATTTTAGAAACAAGTAATCTCAAAATGTACAGGGTGGTCAATTCATATTTCCCGCCTAAAATTCTGGGGAATTTGTTCCCTTCAAGTTCATAGTAACACAAAATCATGTCAAATTACCTATAATAATAACTATATAAAAACTATAATATAGAATATATATATATTTATACAGGGTGTCCCATTTGACGTTGGACTGTATGGGTATCTTTCTTACTATTGGAGATAGAAAGTCGGTTAAATGGACAAAGTAGTAGAGATTTTTTCGAATATTAGTAATTCATTTACAAAAAATTTGAATATCCCATCATCCCAACGCTATCTTGAAAAAACAAGAAAATGTTTTCCCATAAAACCCCATAACAATTAAAAACCCATGGCACTATTAAATGTCCCCCTCGAGTCGCTACAATTTTTGTCTGAAACATTTTTAAGGAAATCGCTTCGTTTTTAAGATATTCAGCTGGATTAATTAAAATGGGACACCCTGTATATAGACTTGTATAGACTACACAAAACCAGAGGCGTAGGTCGGATTCTAATCTAATCTATTGTATTTAGTTATTCGAGACCCTCTGTTTCATAAACATCAGTTCTTATCAAGACTATTTTGCGTAAATCTTTGTTTTTTGTGAGCGTCTGCCTGGAAAATGAAGGTAATCATTTTCAACATTTGACACTTGTTGTAAAATTAGAGACCTAATTCTACGTTTTTTATTTTCAGAAATACAAAACCTTAATAAATAAAGAAGTGTGAAGCACCGATGTGTTGAGTTGATGTTAACGAAGAAGAGTGTGGATAAAAATCACAATTTATCTCTATCTAATAAAGTTGAGCAAAGATAAATTGTGATTTTTATCTACACCCTTCTTCCTTTATAAATAACTTAAATTTATATGTATATCTGTTTAGAATTCTTGATTTGTTATGAAAATTATGTTCATTTTGTAAAAATATTTGCTACGCCATTGGATTACTAGGGGGTTTTCTTTTTAAATTTTTAGATGTGCCAAACTGCGTATTTGGTTGCCTAATACATATCAAACCACACTAATTTTAGCTCACCCTGTAAATAAATTTTAATTCAACAAAGTGCAATTGCCAGTTTTCTTTAATAAAAAATGAAGAGTGCCATACAGCAAATTTTATGCACGAAACTCGCGAGAAAACTCTATTAAAAAAACGCGTATGATACTTTATTACCAATTTCACGAGAAAACGTGAAGATTTTATACAGCAAACTCGCAAGTGTCATACGGCCTTTATAAATTGTAATAAATTCTAAGTGCAACATTGGTTGCCTACATCTATTTTTCACTTGATAAGGGGTTAGACACATGTAATCATTTGTCATCACTAATCTCAAGTGGATTACTGTTGTTTAATAACAAATAGGTTAGAATTTGTAATTAATTCAAAATAAACCATTTTATTATGTTATCATCATAAACATAAGTATTTAGCCCAAGGTTCTAGACAGTGTAAGTGATATTGTCTTTATTTATATACAAATCTTATATAAGCTCACAATATTCACCCACTTAATATTTATCACTTCTTCAGTGTTTGTTATTGCATTTTATGTTGGTGTTTGGCCTGACTTATCAATAATAATTAACATTAAAATATATTTATTAACTTATTTTACAAAACTTTACTTAACTTACTTTACCAAAAGATTCCACTCAACATCATTTTACCTGAATCAAACACATTTTAAGTGGGTGGTCTAACGGCCTCAACTTAGTTGCATAGCGGGCGAAATTTGGATACTAGCACCTTTCCCTGCTTTTAATGCATGTACTTTCCGACCAGGTACAAATACCTAACCTGCTGATAGACGGCAGTCCATGTAAACGGGTACTAATACCCTACCCGTTTATAATTTTACAAAACGCGTACTCAAAATTAATTCCCACATTTGTTTGTTTTCACAATGAATATTATTTCCCACATTTGTTTGTATTCACAATGAATATGCTTATATTCATGGCGGAAATAAACTCATTTGCAAAAAAAGTTTTTGTTGTCATTAACATGTTAACCCATACATTGACACAGAGCAAGGCTGAAGGCCGCAGTAAATATAAACATTCACAATTCAAAGAAATAATTAATTCAATTTATGGGGTAATTCTGAACAAAAAATGTTAGCCGTAACAGCGATGTTTGACAGATTGACAGACCGAAAATGTAATGTAATTTGCATAACTGTTAAGTTACAGTAATGTTTACAGAGGGTGTATTCCAAATTGGGTATATGCGACATAACGCGCTTATAAAACATTCCGATTTGAACATTTGATGCAAGAGATTTGATTTCTGCAACGCATAGCAGGTATTCCGTGCACCACCTCTCGAGCTGTGGCTTCGTATGCGGGCAGGTGCAATCGTTTTAATCATCTTTATATTGGCTCTTTGATTGAGAATTCACTATTTTTTAGCTATATCCTCGTCGATTTTAGATGATTCTCTAGTTTCACTTGGCTCAAGAATATTTAAAAGCGGTTCCTTCATTTTAAATTTAATTTTACGAATGAATTTATAAAATTTATTATTTATTTAATAAAGCGGAGGCACATACAATGGATACAATAAAATAAGATATTGGTTAGGTTAGGTTAGTCATCAGGGTGACTGTCAAATTTAAAAGAGCTGTTACGGCTAACATTTTTGTTCAGAATTATCCCATTAACTTATTTTTTGAGATGGTTTTTAAAGATTTATTATGTATTTGACTTGTCGTTTTAAAAATAAATTTTACTACTCAGTAAAGCACTGAAAGCGGTGCTTTACTGAATAATATAGCACCTCTTTTAGTTCTTATTACTAGCCATAGTAACAAAGCAAAATAGAGAAAAAAATTTAAACAAATGAGTATTCAATTTAAAGAAGCTACCATTTAAACATATTTTGAATGTATATCCTGTATAGGATGTTCGTTTTATTAGTGATACAGCACCTAACTTGCGTTTTATAAATGCAACACCCTGTATATTTTAATATTTTTTGGATTCTATGATTAATTTTAGTAAAATTGTAGAAATAATTTTTTTATTAAACTCGTTCTTGAGTTAGAAGCAATTCTTTAATGTTAAGTTTGGCCATATAGATAAGGTATTTATTTATTTATTTCACTTAAACGGCAAAACCCCAATATAACACAAAAAAAAAAAAAGTAACAATGAAATAGGCTAAAGCCATTCTTAACAATAACAATAATGAGATAGAATATTTAGAAAATTAATAAGATATACAGGGTGCCTCACTCTCCCTTCAGCAAAATTTTCCCTTAGATAGCAAATGTCATTCTGAACAAAAACCCTCCCATGAACCACCATGCTTTTAACTTTTAGTAAATATCAAAGAGTTATACAAAAGCCAATCCTTTTTTTCAAGAATTAAAGAAAAATGTTTAAACATAAGTATAACCCCCAGTATTATCAACAGAAATTTAATTTTAAATGAGGTTTAATTTGACATATATACTATTTTTATGAAGTTTGCATAGTTTAAATGACATTTAGCCGCAAAATAGACTATATATGTCAAATTAAACCTCATTTAAAATTAAATGTCTGTTGATAATACTGAGGGTAAGTGAATTAATCTAAAATTTATTTTACTTGAAGTTTAAGAAAAGGGTTAGCTTTTATTAGAACTCTTTGATATTTATAAAAAGTTAATAATATCCTATCAATATGACCGAATTTAAATTCTAGGTCAATTAAAATGGTACATGTTTAAAACAAAAAATAGGTGCAGTTTTCCTAAAGGTTACTGGCCCCCGGCACATGCTTGTCCGGGTGGCCCCAATATACCAGTACGACACTGATTTTGTTTATTTATGAAAATTTATTTTTCAGTCTTTTGTGGGTTAAGTTAAAGTTGTATTTTAAGAAAAATGTCTGAAAAATCGAATGAAAATGACGTGTATGGAACTTCATATCCAATCGAATCAGTTAAAGTAATTGCTGAAAGCATCGGAATAGCAAATCTTAGTGATGAGATTGCTAAGGAATTGTCTGATGATATAACTTATAGAATTAAACAAATAATTCAAGATGCGGCGAAGTTTATGAACCTAGCCAAGCGTACCAAGCTTATACAAACTGACATAGATGGTGCCCTTAAAATTAAAAATTTGGAGGTAAGTTATTATTTACATGCTCAATGGGGTAATTCTGAACAAAAAATGTTAGCCATAACAGCGCTTTTAAATTTGACAGTCACCCTGATGTCAAACATTCGCTATTCTGTAAACTTTACTGTAACTTAACGGCAACGTAAAATAACATTTTCCGACGACCATATGAGAAAATCGTATGTCATTCATATTAGTAGTTTAGAAAATCTTTCATTTCAACACTAGTGACTTTGACTTTCTGTTTTGTAACTCTGAAATAGTTCTTGTAATTTTCGATAGAGGCGCTGCGAAGTAATTCCGAAAGCCCTCTCTTGGATTTTTTTGAACTTGCAAAAAAAGGATAGTTCAAATATAAATTTATTTTTAACCCCACCAATATTACTAATTTTATTATTAAAGTCATTATATTATTCACATTTGTGTAAAATTTAAATAAAATAGGAACATTTTTTATTCGTTTCGATAAGTTGCTTCCGTCAAAACTGCGCCACCTACAATTATTTACATTTAAATAAAATTAATCGATAACTTCAATGTCAGCTGCTTTTAACATAGGTTATGTTATGTTGTTACTACAAAATATTAATAATGGTCGCAAAATCTCCGTGGTCATCGGAAAAATAGCGTACACAACTTGCAGAAAGTGAATTTCGTTGCTCGTGTAAAATCCTCACTCGGCTAGCACCTCGTTCGGCTATTTTCACACTCGCACAAAATTCGTCACTTTCTAGCTCGTTGCGTAATATACTATTTCGGTATTAAAATACATTGTAAATCAATATAATATAATATTTTGATCGATTGTAATGTTTTATTTTGATCAATGTAATTTTAACACCGAAAATGTTATTTTACATAACCGTTAAGTTACAGTAAAGTTTACAAAATAGTGTTTTTTTTTGACTTTAGGGTGACTATCAAATTTAACAGCGCTGTTATAGTTAACATTTTTGTTCCGAATTACCCCATAAGTTATTTTTTAAATACAGAACTACAGGCCAGATTAAATTTTTGTTTATCTTGTATCTCCACCAAGATCTCCACTTATTTTTTAAAAAACAACAAAAAAACATTTCTCCAAATTTATGCAATTATATTATGCTCTTCAAAAATGCCTAGTGGCAAGTGTAGCTAGATACCCTAAGCCACCAATTTACTAAACACAAATTTTAGGAGAAACAAAAAATATCAGTTTATGCTCCATTCACACATTTGTATAGGTAGTAATAACACTTTTCAATTTTCGGGACCCCCTGTATACAATTTGACTAAAAAGGTTTAGTTTCATGAATTCAAAAGCGGTTCAATGTTGGAAAGCACAGACTAGGAATCTTTGATCAATGCCACCATTGAAACCACTTTCCAATCGTATAAGGCTTAAGTCAAACGAAAGTTTCTTACTGGCTTTAAGTAGAAAACATTAAAAAAATTAAATTACGATGTTTGGTATTATGTATACCAAAATTAATTAATAATTTTAATTGAGACTAAAAATAAATTAGTTTCCAGTTTGGTTGTTAAAATTAATAACAGTACAACAAAGGCCGAGAAAAAAATAAAATATCAAAGAATCTTGATCGCCAAACTGGGAGCCTTAAACAAAATAAAGAAAAAAATAAACTCACAGTGTTTTACATTAAAATAAAAGTTATCACTGCAACTCCATCATAAAAATAATAATTATAATAATAATGCCTTTAGCGCAGTAATAAAAATAAAAAATATCCTTACACTTTTTCCAGCAGTGTATTTACATTTCTTTAATTATTATGCTTTTTTTTGGTAGCCGCAATATGGTTTTCACTCGAATGAATCCCTTCCATTTAGATTCGCATCAGGTGGTGGACGTGAACTCCATTTCATTGAAGAAAAGGAAATTGATCTTAATGATTTGATACAAAATGTTAATACAAAGGCACCTTTAGACGTCAGTTTAAGAACACATTGGCTTTGCATTGAAGGTGTACAACCTGCAATTCCAGAAAATCCCCCACCTCTTGCAAAAGAAGACCAGAAAATTGAATCAGTTGATCCAGCAAAGAAAATAAGCAAACCTAATAAACAAGCCACTGGAAAACCTGGTGTTCCTAAACAAAAATTAAAGAACGTTGAAACTGTTCAAATTAAACAGCTAGCTACACACGAATTGTCGGTAGAGCAACAGTTGTATTATAAGGAGATTACTGAAGCTTGTGTAGGATCTGATGAAACAAGGCGAACGGTTAAAACTTTTTTCATGTTTTATTCCAAAAATAATTTTTTAATTACAGGAGGCTCTTCAAAGCTTAGCATCCGATCCAGGATTATATGAAATGTTGCCACGAATGTGCACGTTTATAATTGAAGGTGTTCGTGTGAATGTAGTGCAAAACAATTTAGCCCTACTTATTTACTTGATGAGAATGGTTAAGGCATTGCTTGATAATCAATCTCTTTATCTTGAAAAATATGTATGTATAAATTTATCATCAGTTTAGAATTTGTTTTCTTGATTGTTGTTAAATATAGTGATGATCAATAGTTATTTACAATGAGATTTTTTTATAATTTCAGTTACACGAATTGATTCCTTCTGTGACCACCTGCATTGTATCTCGACAATTATGTATGCGTCCCGAGTTAGATAATCATTGGGCTTTACGTGATTTTGCTTCTCGTTTAATGTCACAAATATGCAAAAACTTCAATACATCCACAAATAATATTCAAACGAGGATAACACGGATGTTTAGTAATGCTCTGCAACAAGGCGATACACTTCCCCTATCATCATTATATGGGGCACTTGAAGGTTTATCTGAATTAGGAGCTGAAGTAATTAAAACTTTTATTATGCCAAAAATTATCAGTATTGGTGAGTAATTTTTTAGTAAATTATTAAGAACTTGTATATTTTTGGTTAATAATGAACTAATCTTTCAATTTTTGATATTTTCTTGTTTCGATCCGGGTATAAAATTTGATTGTCAAAATGTAAAAGATTTATTTATTTAATTTATGTCTCAAAATTTGTAGGACAAACTATCTAGTTTATGTAAAGTTCTTTAAAAACGCTTTAAATTAGAAAAGAAATTAGTTCAGACCGGTGCCGGTTTTTGAAGAGCTACAACTTATTCTATTTGAAATGATTGTAAAGACATTTTTATTTTGAAATTCGAACTAATTCGTGATCTAAATTTTTAGTTGTATTACTTTTTTAAATTTTTAATATTTTATTTAAAATTATTTAGGTGAGAGGATTGAAACCCATTTAGAAGGTCCACAAGTATCAAACATTGATAAAATAGCATCTGGTCATATAAAATCATTGCTTTTAAAAATTTTGGCACCAATAATTAAGACTATGAAAAATCCTCCTGATTATTTGGAGGAATATAAGAATGAGTTTGGATATTTGGGACCTGCCTTACAAAATGCTGTTACTAAAGCAAGATCACAACCAGCAACTGCAACAACTGTGTCATCCTCTGCTAGCTTGACCAATCCTATAACTTCAGTTGGTACCCCAGGAATTGGAAAAAATGTTACTGCTTCACCTATAATGCACCAAGTAAGATTAGATAGAATATTATTTCAGTTAAAAAAACTAGTATTTGTATAAAAACCAATAAAAAATACAATTAATGTGTAATTCTGAACAAAATCACCCTGATGTCAAAATTCTGTAACTTAACGGTTGTGTAATAGTATATTACGCAACGAGCTAGAAAGTGACGAACGAGGCGCTAGCCGAGTGAGGATATTACACGAGCAACGAAATTCACTTTCTGCGAGTTGTGTACGCTATTTTTCCGACGACCACTGAGATTTTGCGATCATTATTAATATTTTGTAGTAACAACATAACATAACCTATGTTAACAGCAGCTGACATTCAAGTTATCGATTATTTTTAGTTAAATGTAAATAATTGTAGGTGGTGCTGTTTTGACGGAAGCAACTTATCGAAACGAATAAAAAATGTTCCTATTTTATTTAAAATTTACAGAAAAGTGAATTATATAATGATTTTAATAATAAAATTAGTAATATTGGGGGGTTAAATATAAATTTTTATTTGAACTATCCTTTTTTTGCAAGTTCAAAAAAATCCAAGAGAGGGCTTTCGGAATTCCTTCGCAGCGCCTCTATCGAAAATTACAAGAACTATTTGACAGTTACAACATGGAAACTTAATTTTCTAAACTACTAAGATGAATGACATACGATTTTCTCATATGGTCGTCGGAAAAATAACATTTTAGGTGTTAAAATAACATCCATCAAAATAATAATATTACATTAATGTGTAATCGATAAAATAATACATTATATAGATGTACAATGTATTTTAACACCGAAAATATTATTTTACATAGCCGTTAAGTTACAGTAAAGTTTAGAGTAGAGAGTAGTGTTTTTTTGACATCAGGGTGACTATCAAATTTAACAGTGCTGTTACGGTTAACATTTTTTGTTCAGAATTTCCCCATAAATAAAAAAGTGGGATGGAAATATGCTTACTCGCAAATCAAGCTATTTCAGCAAAATTTTAAAATCCATTTGTACTAGATAAAATAATTAGATGCATACGCGGGCGATTTCCCAACCTTATTAATAATAATTTTAATTATTGGTTTTATCCATTATATCGTAGATTTTATTTAGTTTTTTAAAGCAGGACCTCCCAATCTGTAGTACGTAAAAATGGGACGGTTTCATCAAAATATTAAATTTTTGTACGTCATTTTCTTATGTCGTGCGAGTCAAATTTTTCGTAAAAATGTCCGATGTAGATTTTGATAGTGGTACAAAGATTGTGAAGCTCTGTTTTAGAGTATATTAAAAGTAAATTAGAACAACTAAATAAATATAGTATTTATTTAACAACATGTCTTAAGTAAATCATGACATTTCTAAAAACATAATTTAAATTAAAATTTTTACAATTAATAACAATTATTTTAGACTAATGTAAATCAAAATCGCACAATTATGATGGGCAATGCAAATCGAGTTTCAACACCAACAGGAAATCAAAAAGTAGTTTTTGTAACTCAACGATCACTCAACCAGAGTTCGAACCAACAGTTTTCACAAGTTTCAAATCAAGGTGTGGTTAAATTCGTATCAAACTCCTCAACGATGCAGTCACAAAAAGTACTTTCGAATCAACAAAAATTGGTAGTAATGGGAATGCAGTCGAATAATTCAAATTCTATGAACTCAAGCATTGTATCTCAGCAGCAAGTAAAAAAAGAGGTGATTTCCATACATGATGATGATTTATCTCCCTTATAATAGTTGTATTTAAAATAAATTTAAGATTTTTCATTATCTTGTCGTTTTATGAACCCATGGATGACTGGTGATAAAAGTTTACGTGCAATCGGGGTCTTTTTATTACCGCCGGTTAAGTAACTCACGATTAATCCAATCGTTATTGCTACTATTGCTCCAATTGCGGTGTAGTACATGTAAGATACACGATACAAAAAGAAAGGAGCTTCTACTGGTTTTGATGTTATTTCCGAATTTATTGTGACGCTTACATACTCGGCTAACCAATAAGCATTACAACCTTGTATAGAAACTGGTTTTTGTGGAAAAACTATAGTTTTATCAGCAATTTTTAATTGCGTTCCAATTGAAATCCAACCTATTAATGTTCCACTTGTGATACCTCCAATTAAAGCGCCCTAAAAATTTGCAAATAATTTTAGTTCGATTTTGTGCAACAAGAAAATATATGTAAGGTAAGGAAACTTTACAGATATTTTCTTCAAGCACCTACAGCTTGTATGAATATATTTCTTGCTTAAAGAAAATTTAGGTGAGTTTCAATGACGGATTTAACTTGGCAGTACTGGCACCATTTTATGTGACATAAGAACTACAATATAACTGGGGGTCGTAGAGTCCATGCCACCAGTACTGTCAGGTTAAATTTGAAGTTATAGGCTAAATTCGCCTCAATTTTAAAGGCGGTGTTTATCAAAAATAGATCGTTTATCCATTGTTTGGAGAATCGTTTAAGACGTAAACACCACCTTTTAATTTCGGCGAATTTGAGCAAATTACTTTTGAATTTGCTGATGGGAAGAACATTCCCAACGTGAAAATTCCTAATAATGGTCCAGCTGTAATTGCGGCTAAACTTCCAGATGCTTGTATGAGTGCTCCCATCTTTTCTACTAGGAACACTAAAGCCACACATATACCACCTATTATCACTACAATCACTTTCATTAGAAAACTCGCTTGTGATTCACTTAATGGCTTGCTTACACGTGGTTTGATTAAATCTTCAAAAATTACTCCTGTCATTGAATTTAATCCAGTCGACATGGAGCTGTAATAAAAGTAAGTTCAATTGCTATTAGAACTTAGGCAAAAATATAAATACCTTAATGCAGCACTGAAGACGCCACTAACAAATAATCCTGGTAAACCCGGGACGCTACTTGCAATTTTCATAACAAAATAAGGAAGTAGTTGATCAGATTTTGCTATTGAACCTCGTAAGATTGGATCACACTTATAATATGAAGCGTAAATTAGTAAACCCATGTAACAACACATCGATACCAATATCATGATACCAACCACTAAAATTCCAACAGTTCTAAAAATAATTTTTGTTGTAATCTTCAATAATGAATATTGTGATTACTGAGTAATTTTTTTTAAACTGTAAAATAATTTGAAACTTACACTCTTGCTGCATTTAGGTTAGGCATTGCGAGACATCGTTGTACCATAGCTTGGTTAATTGAACAGCTTGCAAGCCATCCAAAATAATTTCCAATAGATACTGTCCAGAAAGTATGTCTTATTGTTGGATCCCAATCTAAGCTATATACAATATAGGTTTTTAAGAAATTAATATTTTATACACTTTTTTACATACTTAAAAAATTCCAAACGGTCACCTTTACTATTTCTTTGCCAAACTTCGTCAAATCCTCCAATACTTATGGTTCCCATTATTATAACTACTATCAATGCACCAAACATTACTACAGTTTGTATCGTATCTGTCCAAACCACAGCTTTAAGACCTCCCTATAAAGATTATACTTTATTTTTAATTACAAATACAACCATTTTATTGAAAGTTGCTCAAATGCTCAGTTAAAAAGAAAGCAATTCCATAATTTAAAGATCATGATAACTTACCAACGTGGTATAAAATATACAAACAATGCAGACAATTGGAGTTACAAGGTGCAAATGAATTCCAGTCACTAAGAGGTAATAAAACAAATTTAAATGAAAATGTCATTTAAAAAATAATTATTAACTCACCTTGACTAAAAGCTAATGCAGGTACATAGATTACTATAGGAATGTATAGCAACATTTTTAATAAAAATAAAATCGATCCCAATAGGCGTACAGTTTCATTAAAACGCAAATTTAAATACTGAAATTATTAAAAATTAAATCTCTTTACTTTTCCAATGATAGTACATTAATTTTAATTAAAATATTTTTAATTCTTCAAAGAATTTCTGGACGTACTTTTTTATAGTTTGGTCCAGGAATCACCACTTGTCAGGTAAATTTAGTAGAAATTTTATTTTTAGTTTAGTACTTCTTTTTTATCTTAAGGGGATATAGTCGATATAACGGTTAAATTCGAAATTCGCTTGATTTTTGCTTTTTTTGTCATACAAATTTTTCTACCAAAGCTTTTTTAAAATTTCTTTAGTATACTAAAAAGTATTATTATTTTAAAGATAGGAAGTAAAAAAGAAAAAGAGAAAATTTACTTTTTTTGGTAATACATACTTAGTAGAAAGGTGGCAAAAAGAGGTAAAATCAAAATTATTATAATTTTTTATGTTTCGAAAATACGAGAATAGGGAAAATTGGACGACCAAACTACACAGTCGCCAAATTGAAAGGACCTGATATAAATTCGGTTTTTTCAAATTCAATTGAATTCCTTTAATTTCTAACTTTTTTCATTTGACACATCTAGCAAAACAGGCATGTTACTTTTGTACTCTGGTAATAACAATTTCATAATCCGAGAACTCAAAAATGGAAATGGAAATGGATCGTATTCAATATATTAGCGTTTAAGAGTGCTTTCCTAAACCCTAAACTGTCATTCACTGGTCCCGTGCATATATTATCCACTTTTTGCACTTCTCCCCGTAGAAAATTATGCTAAAAATTGTTATCTTTTCACGTTTCTTATTAGTACAGTAAAATTAGCACAAAAACAGCCCGAATAAGGAAAAAATTGCGGAGTTAATGAAACTCGGCTTATTTGTAGCTTAAATCGTGTGCATTTAGGATCTAAAGAGTCCTGAGTTGTGGGGTACCTGCTTCTGGAGTTATAGGGGTGGAAAGGGGGATGAAAATAGTTTTTTCCAAATGTCTCAGGAAAATGGAGGTACCCTAACCAGTACTTGGAGTTTTATTTCATTTAACTTTTGGTTATTTTTCAGAAACGTTTATCCACAGTCCCCTTAAATCTAGAAAAAGCCAATACTAAGCTGTGTTCCTTTAAGCCGGTTCCGGACAGCCGCGACTTTTACTCATTGAAATCATTGAAAACATCATTTCATATATTTTTAGCACAGCACATTAATGAATTAACTAATTGATATTAAATTTTGCACATACATTCAGAATACCCCGTAATATGTATAACGTTCAAACCAAATTTGATTTTTTTTATATTTTGTATAGCTTTTACACCAGTAAACTTTGTTTACTTTGAAGAAATGTAAGCAGTAGGATGGATTTTCTATTTCCTGTTATTATCTCTGACAGAAAATTTATCGTGAGCGTCTAGGAAATGACTCTTAATCCTAGGCTTTAGGGGCTAAATCACTTATTAAGTTTACTTATGCAGTAGCGTAACTACTATGAGGCAGCCGACTCTCCGGACCCATCGAGAAGTTGCCAACTATACTTATCAAAAAGTACGAAAGTTTTAATAAGGACAACATAAATGAAAGTAAAATATTAACCAACATTTAATTTCAAGTTCCAGATTTTGCTGGAATTCGTAACTTTTACTAACGCGAGTAAGAGGGCGAGTTTAAAAACCGAGATATGTTCAAGATTGAAATTTTGAGATATATTCGACTGATATAAACAGTAGGGTGAGTAAAAAGGGCGTTTTTTACATACCCTACTATTTATTATTATTATTAAGTAAAAAACGCCCTTTTTACTCACCCTGTTTATATCAGTCGAATACAGGGTGTCCCATTTGACGTTGGACTGTATGGGTATCTTTGTTATTATTGGAGATAGAAAGTCGGTTAAATGGACAAAGTAGTAGAGATTTTTTCGAATATTAATATAATTCATTTACAAAAAATTTGAATATCGCATCGTTCCAATGCTATCTTGAAAAAAGAAGAAAATGCGATTTTCAAAATATGGCTATAACTTCGATATTTTCGGTGGTACCAAAAATTTTTTTTGACTTAATACAGACAATTTTTGTTTACAATGCAGTAAAACAAATGAATATTTTTTTTCGCCAACGGATTGACCGGAAATAAACCAAACTTATTTTTTTCTTATGGCAGCCATATTGTATTTACACATATTCGGAATAAGTGTATTTTTCTGAGTAATTTGATATATCATATGTAATAAATTTAAGAAAAATAGAAATAATTTTATTTTATTAGAGTGGATTTCATCTGAAGTGAACCTTTCCTGCGCCGCGAGCGCTTTTACCCAAGCGATTATTATTAAAACGAAATAATGTCGATTCATACATTACAGGAATTCAGATTAATTGAGAAACCTTAATTCTAGATGACCAGTATATCATCAAGTACGTGAATCATAAACTAAGTTAATCTAAATATTCTTAAACATTGATTTATGACCAGGGTTCTCTTCAGATGAAAACCACTCTAACCAAAAATGGCCTTGAATAGATGTAAACTGTCAATACATGTGTTAAAAATTTATTTTACATTTAATATTTTAAATAGTTACATTTATGTTATTGAGAATTTGCATCTCTTAAAGTCCAATGTTAGTTTGTAAAATCAAATAATTTTATTTTTTTTTTAAATATGACATACCCAGCAAGCACAGTTACCTCTCAGAGAGATCTATGCGAATATCTCCACCAGATCTCTGAGCGGTCCACACAAGTGCCAAATGTCCGCGACATTTGACTTCCGAGAGATGTCCCAGCGAAATCGCAATCTCACCAAGGTTGCAAGGTAACTCTACCGGAACATTCGGATGCGAGTCGCATGTAACGAAATACCGAAATAGTTAAGGTGACCAGATTTTGAAAATGCCAAACCGGGACAAGATCCTTTTTTATTTTATTTTTTACCTAAACTAACGAAGTTTCAGTGAATTATGGTCTAACGCTTTTAAGGAATCAGTAGTTTAGTATTAAATTTTAAATCTCTAATAAAAATTTTAAATCTATAAAAAAACAAGAGATACATAAAAACAAAAATCTTAAAAAGTGCAATAAAAGTTAAAAAAAAAACAAAAAACTGCACAAAAATCACGAATTATAAATAAACGAGACGTGTATTTCAGAAATTAATCGCAAATAAATTGTAAATCACAAAAAATAAACAAAAAATACATTCCTAAAAATGAAAAACGATGCCATCTTTTCCAATTGTATTTCAGAAAAGATCAATTCGATTTCAGAATAGTGAATTGTATTTCAGAAAGCATCAATTCTATTTCAGAATAATCAGTTCAATTAAGGAAAGTATCAATTGTATTTTAGAATAGTCATAATTGTATTTAAGAATAATCAATTCAATTCCAGAAAATATCAATTGTATTTCAGGATAGTTAATTGTATTTCAGAAAGGATCAATTGTATTTCAGAAAGCATCAATTGTATATCTGAAAATCAATTTAAATTCAGAAAGGACCAATTATAAGAAAATGAGGAAGTCAAGAGTATTTGGCGGTGATTGTTCACGTGAACCACAACAGTACAAACATTTCATCAAAAATTTGCTTTCGAAATTTAACATTATACCAGTCCTTATTCACAAATGTTGAACCCAATTGAAATAATTTGCAAAAAAACTCTTGGCTTCCTCCATATTTTAAAAAAGGTATTTTCTTAAATTTGATTAATTTTCATGAAATACAATTGATGCTTTTTGAAATACAATCGATCTTTTCTGAATTACAATTGATGATTTCATAAATTGAATTGAATTGAAATGTCTGAAATACAATTAATGTTTTCTGAAATACAATTGACTATTCTGAATTGCAATTGATCATTTCTAAAATTGAATTGATCTTTTCTGAAATACAATTATTAGAAAAGGTGTAGCCTAGCTGGTAGTCTACAGTCTCTATCTACTCTAGTATTAAATCTGAAACTTCCAATAAAAATTTAAATTTTTTTAAAACCGGGACAAAAAAGTCCTCTCTCGGGACGCTGGGACAAACGCTTAGGAACCGGGACTGTCCCGGGCAAACCGGGACACGTCTAGTCACCTTAGAAATAGTTAACACACTAATAGGACTCGCATTGTGAAATCGCAAGGAAAGCACAATGTGAAACGTGTACACGATATCCCTAAATATATATTTGTTTCTTAAATGACTTTTGAAATCAAGAAGATTATTGTTAAATAACTTCAGGAAAAAAAAAATATAATATAAATATTTTTATTATACAGGGTGGTGATAAAGTTTGGAACCAAGGTCATAACTTCCGTAAAAAATTATTTTGTAAAAATCGCTCGGTCAGGTCAATTTTTGTTTTAAAAATGCCTTCTTTTGGAATGAAAGAAATATTCATGACGTCACTGATAACTTCACTATGACGTCATCATCAATTTTTTTAAATGGAAACCCCTACTTTTTTTACACATTTTTCATAGACCTTTTTATCATATTAATGATCACATAAAAATATTTAAAAAAATTTCAACCATTTTTGAAAAAAAAAAATGTACTCAAAAAAAAATTATTAATTCTCAATGAAAATATTACAAAAATAAAGTAAATTTTTAATTTACAAGTAACAAATTTTAACGAAAATGTTCAAATTGTTCCCCATTGACCATTTGGCATTGTCCCATTCGAGTGTAGACACTCTGAATACTATTGTTAATAGCTTCTTCGTCAATTTGTTGCAATTCCGTCCTAATTCTAAGCTCCAATTCTTGTAAATTATTAGGTCTATTGAAATAAACTTTTGATTTTAAATGTCCCCACAAAAAAAAATCTAAGGGCCTATCCATTTGTTGGGAAACGTGGTGTTAAGGAATTCTCGCACCGCCCTGCCAAAGTGTGGAGGAGCCCCATCTTGTTGAAACCAAATGTTTTGGTTAGGAATGTTGCGATTTTCATAATTGGGGAAAATACGAAGTAAAACTGGTAGCAAATCAGTCCGCAAAAAAGTCAAGTATCTTTCGGCAGTAAGGTTTTCATTAAAAAAGTAAGGTCCTATAAAACGTCTGCCAATCATTCCCATCCATACATTTAACTTTCCCTGTCTTTGACTATGGGATTCTTCGGCCCAATGAGGATTTTCCTGTGACCAAAACCTACAATTATGTCGATTCACTGATCCATTCAATTGAAAGGTAGCTTCATCGGAGAAAATTATACTACTTAAAAAATTTGGATTTTGATCACATCGCGCCATCATTACTTCACAAAATTGCAGTCGGCGATCGGGATCATCTTCATGTAACTCTTGTATGAGTTTTATTTTGTATGGGTGATACTTTTCCTTTTTTAATAATTTTGCGACATAGGAATGATCCACATTATTTCTTGAAATATCTCTTGTTGAAATATTGGGATTTTCTTCAATCGCAAGTAATAAATTTAATTTGGTTTCTTCATTCACTTGAGGCCGTCCTTGTCGAGGCAAATCGCCTACAGATCCTGTTTCTGCAAATTTGGTAACTAACTTACTTACTGTAGATCTTGAGATTTGCGGTCTATTTGGATATTGCTCATTAAACAAAGCACAATCTTCAATCTTCCCCATGGGTTCTTTTTCTATCGCCGTATCCTACCATAATTAAAATTTCGATTCTTTCGCGTTCGCTTAAACGAGGCATTTTTAATTTCGCAAAACTTAATAATTGTTGATTATTATTAAACAAACGAAGTAAGCTATTCAAGCATTGGTAAATGGATTTAAAATTTTATTTGCCATACAAAATAACGTCAACTAAAGCACTTTTATAAAGGCAATTTTTATTTCAATAAATTTTGAATATCAAAAGCTTTTTCAAATTTATAATAAATTACAATTTGATTTAAAGTTTATTATTACTCAAACATTTTATTTTAATTACCTTTTTCATTAAAAGTTATTTAAAATTCCAATTGTGTAAAGAAGATCAATTCGAATATTTTCAATAATAATTTGTTATTTTTAAACTAAAAATTAGCTTAATTTATTTTTCTTGCCATATTTTCATTGAGAAATAATATTTTTTTTTTGAGTAAATTTATTTTTTTTTTCAAAAATGGTTGAAATTTTTTTAAATATTTTTATGTGATCATTAATATGATAAAAAGGTCTATGAAAAATGTGTAAAAAAAGTAGGGGTTTCCATTTAAAAAAATTGATGATGACGTCATAGTGAAGTTATCAGTGACGTCATGAATATTTCTTTCATTCCAAAAGATGGCTTTTTTAAAACAAAAATTGACCTGTCCGAGCGATTTTTACAAAAAAAATTTTTACGGAAGTTATGACCTTGGTTCCAAACTTTATCACCACCCTGTATATAAGTATGTACATTAGTATTAGAAAGACCACATTTTCTCCATTTGACAACAACAAAAAATAATACATATTATACATATAGGTAACTCACACCTCACATTTTTACGTATACATGAGGTAAAAATAAATGAAAACTATAACAAAAATCAAAACAACTAAATGTGTTGTTCTTCAAAAATCACTTGCACTTTTACACTGAAAACATATACACTACTGTGGCGATATGCGAAACCGGCCGCTTTTCCAAAATTTTAGTAAAACCAGCGCGCGCGACTTACTTGTTTTGGGGAGGCCCTCATTTGGAGGAGAATTAATGTGGTCTTGTTGGTGAAGCGTGGTCAAAACTTTTTCGCTTTCTGGTGTTTTTGATGAAAGTGGTTTTGTTACTATTATTTGTCTGACCTGCGATTTAGGTTTGTACTTTTTTTCTTACCAATTAATAAAATTAATAATTATTTCATGGTTTTGTTTTGTAAAGCCTGACCTGTCAGGCTAACGCTTTGTTATGTTAAATGAATTTTGTTTTTTTTAGTGTTTAATTCCATCTTTACAAAACACGATCAATTAAATATTGGCTACCAAAAATACCTCGTTTTATTAATCCCAAATTTCCCTGAGAGTGATTTTGTCACACTACACACTAAACAATGACAATGGCGAGTAGAAAAATGTGCATGCTTCGAGTCAAAAATAGGTTAGATTTAGGTAAATATGGCTAAAGAAAAAGAAACACAATATCGGCGTACGCGCATGTTCTTCTCAAACAAGAGTTCTATGCGACACCTTCGCGCAATCTTTTTTATAAACTCTCAATAAGGTAACAAAAGGTACTCTCAGGGACATCCAAAACAGTCCAAGAGACTTCACACCTTAATGGGAGGTCTCTGCGAAAACTTTTTGTAACCTCTCAATAAGATTACAATGAAGTACTCTCAAAGATGTCCCATAACTTCACTCCTTAATGGAAGTTCCCTGTGAGATATGAGATCCCTGCGAAAAATTTTTGCAACCTCTCACTACGATTACAATGAAGTATTCTCAAAGATATCCCAGGGACTTCTGTGCTTGCTGGGTATGGTATGCCAAATTACTCAGAAAAAAATATGTGTAAATCCAATATGGCTGCCATAAGAAAAAAATAAGTTTGGTTCATTTCCGGTCAATCCGTTAGCGAAAAAAAATATTCATTTGTTTTACTGCATTGTACACAAAAAATTGTCTGTATTATGTCAAAAAACTTTTTGGTACCACAGAAAATAAAGAAGTTATAGCCATATTTTAAAAATCGCATTTTCTTGTTTTTTCAAGATAGCGTTGGAACGTTGCGATATTCAATTTTTTTGTAAATTACTTTGTCCATTTAACCGACTTTCTATCTCCAATAATAACAAAGATACTCATACAGTCCAACGTCAAATGGGACACCCTGTTTATCTCGGTTTTTGAACTCGCCTTCCTACTCGCCCACTTACTCGACCAATGTAAACTAGGTTTTAGGGTGAATATTTTAATTAGATTTGCAGGTTCGTTAGTAAAAGAAATCCAGCAAAATCTGGAAGTTGAAATTAAATGTTGGTTAATTTTTATAAGTTTCATTTATGTTGTCTTTATTAAAACTTTCGTACTTTTTGATAAGTATATAGTCATTAATAGGGTTGGCAACTTCTCGATGGGCCCAGAGTCGGCTGCCTCATAGTAGTTTTACGCTACTGCATACTGCATAAATAAACCTAATAAGTGATTTAGCACCCACTGATACCGCCAAGGTTGTCGCAATGGTTGAAAATGGTAGAACTTACATTGCGCCGATTTCTCCCAAATCTTTGCTAAATCGAATTTGACGATCCATCCTGTTGTTAGAAGTTGCAGCCAAACTGGTTAGTATCTAAGAAGATGAGATCAAGGCAAAAAAACTCAATCGCGACCATAGCTGATGAGTCGTTGCAAACACTGCGTCAAACTGCATTTCGTTCAAACAGTAAATATACCAGAAGAAGTTCATGTGATCATCAAAAGTAAGCGCACATTCAGAAGAAGACTCAAAAGATTTGGTTTCAATTCTTGAGTGCCAAGAAAAGCTGCAAGACTTCAGGGACGATAGAGAACATTAGAAATCAGAAATGTAATTATGACCAATGTGCAAGTTTTGTTTACGGATGACGGATGGGTTGATAAGTTGGATAGAGATATACGTCAGGAGAACCAAACATACAATTTAATTTAACTCTTGTTGTCTCTGGTGTGAGGTGTGAGAGGAGCTATGTTTAGGGAAAATGCTGATAGGTACAGTCACGCGTCATGCTCTTTTGTGTCCTAGGTGAAGGGTGAAGGACACAAATGAATTATTCTTTCCCACTTCCCACTCTTTGGAACTCATTCCTGTCCGGTTTACACACGTAGCAAATAGACGGGAACGTAACTTTAAGCACAAGTAATTTACCCTATATGTAAACATTAAAGTTTTTTTTAGGCAAGTCAACTTGCTCAGCAAGTTGCCAGGCAAGGTAGGTTACTTGAGGTGGAAGTTTGTAACTCTATCGAGTTGATCTCGATTTAAGCGGCCTCCAGACGATACGGCAAATGTCCATGAATGTTGGCGTTCGTCAACTTGTAATTTACAGTTAGGTTCGGTTAGATTAGGTTAAGTTAAGTTAGTTTAAATTTAAAAAAATTTCTTAAAAATACTAAATAAATAATTTTGCATACTACTTCGATCAATATTTTAATTTTTTTTATTCATAAAATGTACTTAAAATACTAAGTGTAGCATATCACTGTTTCTAGAATAAATTGTAGATGCAATATCAATTATAAAAAATAGGGTGTCCCATTAAAGAAAAAAAAGACGATGATGGCGTCTTAAGAGTGGTAAATAAAAATAATTTATTTAGAATGAAATTATGGTATAATAATATATATACAGGGTGTAACTTAAATGCACGGCAAAAATTTAAGGGGTGCTTCCTTGGGTCATTTTAAGAACATTTATACCTTAGGTGATTTTTCGAAAAACGCTTCATTTCAAAAATACACGAGGATAAAGATTTCTTAAAATGCATGCTTTTTATTAAATAAATAATAGGTGTAAAAATTAAAGTTTCGTTGTTACCATGGCTACAAACTTTGTTGCTGTCACCTGTCATAGTTTATTTTGCTAATTATCATAGATTTGCTAATTATGAATTATTACACAAATTCCGAAATGACAGACATGCATTTTACCTATGGACTTGCTAATGGAAATGCACTACGAGCAAGACGTTTTTATCGTGAAAGATTTCCCAACCATCGTCTTCCTGATAGAAAAACTTTTGAAAACATTCATAACTGTCTTCGAGAAAGTGGTTCTTTTAAGATCAGAGAGAGACCAGGAAGGCCAATGAGAGTTAGAACGCTAGAATTGGAATAAAATGTGCTCAACTTGGTGGAAGAAGATCCAAGTACTTCGACACGAAAAATTGGTAGAAATTTGAATGTAAGTAATATGACTGTTTGGAGAATTTTAAGGCAGCAGTTGTTACACCCATACCACATTTAACGCGTTCAGGCACTTTTACCTCGCGATTTTCCACCACGAATACAATTTTGCCAATGGTTTCTTTTTTATTGACCATAATTTTATTTACTGACGAAGCAAATTTTGCAAGAAACGCAGTAATGAATTTTCACACTAGACATTCGTGGGCCGAAGAAAACCCACATGAGATTTGTGAAGATCGTTTCCAACAACAATTTTCATTAAACGTTTGGGTCGGAATTGTGGGTGATTTTCTTATTGGACCAGCATTTCTACCTCCAAGGCTTACCGGTGAAGCATATCGGATTTTTGGAACAATCGCTACCATGTTTGTTAGAAGATGTACCATTGGCGACGAGGAATGTAATGTGGCTAATGCATGATGGAGCTCCAGCGCATTTTAGTTTGGTTGCTCGTGAGTTCCTGAATGCAAACTATCCTAATAGGTGGATTGGACGCAGTGGTCCACAACCATGGCCTCCTCGATCCCCTGATTTAAATCCTTTAGATTTTTTTCTATGGGGCCATCTGAAATCATTAATTTATCAGACTCCGGTAGAAAATTTAGAAGATCTAAGAACTCGAATAACTAACGAATGTAATTCGATAAGAAACAATCCTGGTATCTTTGAAAGAGTTCGATGAGAAGAAGATTGGATTCTTGTTTGCTAGCTAATGGTTCTCATTTTGAACACTTATTGTAAATTGTATTTAGATTAATAAATAATTAAAATTATTAAGTATAATCTACCTGTATATTCCAAAAAAAAGTCTAGTAGCCATAGTAACAACTTTATGTGATAAAAACCATGCATTTTAAGAAATCTTTATCATCGTGTATTTTTGAAATGAAGCGTTTTTCGAAAAATCACCTAAGGTATAAATGTTCTTAAAATGACCCAAGGAAGCACCCCTTAAATTTTTGCCGTGCATTTAAGTTACACCCTGTATATATTATTTAGGTATAAGTGCTGCCATTCAAAGCATTTTTTGATTTATATTTTTATCTCTTCAAATAACCGAGATATTTCCTGGGAAGTAAACTCTGGGCCACCCTGTATATTTGAAATTTCTCCAGAAACTGCATGCTCCTTTGAGCCTGTGTCAAATCAAAATCCTTGTTATAACTTTAAAAATGCAGATTTTAATGGTCTTTATGAAGCTTTATGCAAAGTAAATTGGGAGCCACTGGAAGACTACACTGACATAAATGAAGCTTGCGATTATTTCTACCATCAACTGTACACTATCTTCGATGAATATGTTCCCAAATTTAAAACTAAAAAGAAGAAACATGAAGGGCAATTTTACATCCGGTCCAGATCAGATACCTGCTTTTATTATAAAGGATTGTCTACCTGTTCTTCTTAAATCACTTCTTCATATCTACAATCTCTGTGTTTGCTCACTCAATCATTTCCAAGCTTTACAGAATATGTGAGTAAGGGTTTAGATTCCGGTAAGCAAATAGACGTTGTCTACACGGATTTTAGTAAGGCATTCGACCGGTTGGATCATTACATTATACTGCAGAAACTACTGTACATTGGTCTGCATGCGAACTTAGTGAAGTTGTTAAGTTCTTTTTTGTTAAACAGAAGACAATATGTAGAGTACAAAGGTGTTAGATCGGAAGAATTCACGGTTAATAGTGGTGTGCCGCAAGGGTCGAATCTCGGCCCTTTGATTTTCATTTTATTTCTTAATGATATCTGTGATATTTTTAACGTTGGTTTGGTGTACGCGGACGATCTAAAGCTTTATCGGATATGTGACTCTAAGAATGCCTGTGATATTTTGCAGAATGACCTCATTTTCTTGAGGAATGGTGCAATAGGAATAGGTTAACATTAAACATAACAAAATGTCAAGTAGTCTCATTCACAAAAAAGAAAAATGTAATAAGTTACGGGTATACCATAAATGACTCCACTCTAAAAAGAACGGAACAAGTTAAAGATCTAGGGGTCACGTTCGATTCGAAATTAAGCTCCATTTATCATTATGGTGATATTTCTAAGAGTGCAAATAAATTAATTGGATTTTTAATCAGATCAACTAGAGAATTCAAAGAAGTTTAGTTTCACTTTATTATTCATTGACCCGTAGTAGACTGATATATTGTTCAAATGTGTGGAGTCCATACTTTAATACTCATATAGCAACTCTGGAAAGACCTCAAAAGAGATTTCTAAGGTATTTGTATAGCGTTAAGCATGGGTTCTATCCTGACAGAGATATTAGTTACGCCGATCTTTTAAGAGAATTTAATTTCGATACTTTGGAAAATTTTCGCAATAAACAGTCAATCAAGTTTCTACATAAATTAATTCATGGGGACATTGATAGTATAGGGTTGCTATCACAATTCGATATACAGGGTGGCCCACGACGAGCTAGCCAGGGCATATCTCGAAAACGATTAGTACGATCTAAATGAAATTTGGTACATTACTATAGTTTCAGACAGGGTCCATTTTAGTATAATAATAATTTACTTCCGGTTTATTGTTTCCGGTTACGTAAAATCAACTTTATAATATTTATTAGAACACCCTGTATATTAATGCATTTTTGAGAAAAGTATTTCAATATAAATTCAACGATACCATACACTCTATGTTTTATTTTAAGGTAATGGGAATATTCTCAGTTTAAAGAAAAATAAAAAATTACTTTATTGTTAAATAAAAATTATTCAAAATACAAAAAAAATATTCTAACTAATAATTATGAACAAAATGTTACCAACAGTACGTACTATAAGAGATGTTCAAATTGACTTCCACCTTCTATGTATTACCGTTAAAACCGGAAATCAGTAAAAACTAGTTTTAACTAGTCAAAACTAGAAGTAACTAAAGACGTTTGTTCAACCTAGTTTTAACTAGTTAATACGCGATCTAACTAACTACATTTGTAAAAACCAGAATAAATTGAAGCTTCAACATTATTTCGGGTTTTAACTGAGAGTTTCAGTCAAAACTAGTTTTACCTGATCGTTGATTTGTAAGAACTAGTTTTGACGTAAGAAACCAGTAAAAACCCGAAATTCAGAATATTATTTCAAGCCAAAACATAATCTAAAATTTTATTTGTGTAGTAAACATTGATGTAGAAAATCAATCCCACTTTTCTGGAGCTTCTTTGCAAATTATGACCAAATAACTGATAATTAATGCGAATCGCTAGAGGACGCACGAGTTTGGTACGAAAAATTGTGAAAAATCATGAAATCGAGCATTAGTTCTGCATTCATAACTCAAGTTTCCCTCGTTAGATTTTCATTTTTTTTTTCAGATTTATAATCTAAATTGATTAGGCTACATCCTGCCAGAGAGTTACCTTCTGTAACCTAGCACAAAATTAATTAGAGGGGTCCAAAGTTAAGGTACATTTTGATCATTATATTTTTTTTGTACATTCTCCATTTTTTTTCCTTCTGGCAGGAATTAAAGAAATGACTTCTAAATCATCTACAAAAAAAAATTATACAAAAATGTTGTTTGTACTAGCTTTTATGACTGCAGAACTAAACCACTATATTTTCCGTTTAGGAAATTGCTCTTAACGCAAGCAACTGATTGGTAAATTCTTGTTTCCAAGTTGCCGTAATATTATTATTTATCAGAGCACACTATGTTTATCACACAAGTAAAATTTTGAGTTATGTTTTGGCTTGAAGCTTGAAATAATATTCTGAATTTCGGGTTTTTACTGGTTTCTTACATCAAATCTAGTTCTAACAAATCAACGATCAGGTAAAACTAGTTTTGACTGAAACTCTCAGTTATAACCCGAAATAATATTGAAGATTCAATTTATTCGGGTTTTAACAAATGTAGTTTGTTAGATCGCGTTTTAACTAGTTAAAACTAGTTTCAACAAACGTCTTTAGTCACTTCTAGTTTTGACTAGTTAAAACTAGTTTTTACTGATTTCGGGTTTTAACGGTAACATATGCAATATTCGAATCTTGACAGTAGGTTCCTGGTGCAAGACGCTCTAATCATATTTGGTGTAATTCTTTGACATGCTTCAATGATCCTGTTCTGTTAGTCTTGTATGTCAAGAGGTTGTGTGGTATATACAATTTCCTTTAAGTATCCCCACAGAAAAAAATCTAGGGGTGTAAGATCTGGTGATCTCGCAGGCCAATGTATAGGACCATTACGGCCAATCCAGCGTTCTGGGAAGGTAACATTAAGGTATTCCGTAACTTGACGAGAAAAATGTGGGGGAGCACCATCTTGTTACCACCACATTTCAGCCCTTTCATTTAGTGGAATATGTTCTAGCAATTCTGGAAGTACTTCTTGGAGGAAATTTAAATATCTGGCACCAGTCAATGTACCATGGTAAAAGTAGGGGCCAATAACTCGGTCATTGAATAAACCACACACATTAATACTCCAAACTTGCTGGAAATTTGTTTCTTTGACCCAGTGCGGATTTTCGGGTGACCAATAGTGACTGTTGTGGCGGTTAACAGTACCATTGTTATGAAATTTGGATTCATCACTCCATAAAATATTTTTAAGGAAAAATGGATCATGTTCAAGTTTAATTGATATTTCAGCAATAAAATTTAATCTTCGTTCGAAATCACCCGGTATTAAACCTTGCACTAAATGTATTTTGTAGGGATGATACTGTTGAGAGGGTGGAATAAATATGACGAGTTTTATTATACTTAACTAAAGACTTTATTTCTAATAATACATAAACTAACTTAAAGCATCTTAAAGCTACATTTGGGTACGTGGATCTTCCCGGATCTACAGGGAGAGCATCCCCTTTTCATCTTACTTGCACTCACTACTTTTAGCACACTACGCACGCGCACCTTACTAAGCCTAACACACTAATACAATATAATACAATGTAAATGTATAATACATAATCTCAATACGCCTCCTTACATTTACATTATTACATTACATTACAATAAACTTAACTTATCTCGAAATTTTTCAAATTTTTCTCTACCTAGGGCTTTTGTAAATATATCAGCGACATTTTCTTCAGTATTAATTTTAATTAAATCTATAAATTTTTCTTTTACCCACTCATGTACATAATGATAGTGAACTTCAATATGTTTAGAATTTTTAGTAAAATTTCCATTCTTAGCTATATCAATGGCACCCGAATTATCTTCATATACATGAATTGGTTTTATTAATTTTACATTAAACTCTTTCAATAATTCTGTTACAAATTTTAACTCGCTTACTGCTTCTGACAAAGCTACATATTCCGCAAATGTTGAAGCTTTTGTTACTGATTTTTGCTTTCTAGATTTCCAATATATTACATTTCCAAATACATTTATTACATAGCCAGTTGTAGATTTTCTATCTAAATTGTCGCCTGCCCAGTCAGCATCTACATGACACTCAATAATATTTTCATGGTCTATTTTATTATACATCAATTTCAAATCCTTTGTCAAATATAAATATTTCAAAATTCTTAAAGCATATTTAAAATGTGTTTCATTATAACAATTTTGAAATCTACTTAAATAATTAACACTAAAACTAATATCAGGCCTTGTAGCCGAACTTATATATAATAGCGCGCCAATTAAATTTCTATATTTAATATTTTTTTCACAATTATCAGACTTTTCAATCTTTAAATTTGCCTCCATAGGTGTATTATATAATTTACTATTTTCCAAATTGTATCCCTTAACTAACAACTCAATATACTTAGTTTGACTTAAATTCATTTCATGTTTACAAGGTTCATATTCTACAGTAATTCCCAAATAATCTTTAATTTTACCAATATCTTTCATCTTAAATTTTTCGGATAACAGACTTTTAATTCTTTTGGTTTCCTTTTCATTTTTTGCACAAATTAACAAATCATCAACAAATATTAATAAATAAATAATATTTCCCTTGTTTCTGAGAATAAATAAACAAGAATCCATATTACTTCTTTCAAAACCTAAACTTTGCAAAAATTTTTCAAGACATTCATACCATGCTCTTGGACTTTCTTTCAGCCCATATAACGCTTTTATTAATTTACAAACCCTATTTGTACCGTCTCCATACCCCTTTGGTTGTTTTACATAAACTTCAGAATTTACCCTACCATTTAAAAATGCGGTTTCTACATCCATTTGCTCAATTTCTAGGCCCATTTGACAACAAAATGATAACAAAATTTTTAAAGTTTGCATCTTAGCTACAGGAGAATATATATCTTCAATTTCATCAGTCTGCTGAAAACCTCTTACAACTAACCTAGCTTTAAAAGTATCATCCGCCTTTTTTGAATATACCCATTTTACATCCAAAACCTTTTTATTATTTACATTTTCAATCAGCTTCCACGTTTCATTTTTATTTAAACAATCGATCTCTTTATCCATAGCATTAATCCAAAATTTACTTTCATTATTTGCAATCGCCTCCTCAAATGTATCAGGTACGTTAGTTTTGCAAAGATTTACAAAAATACTACTATTGTATACAACATAATCATTTAATTTTTGTGGAGCCTTTCTAGTTCTCTGATTTAACCTAATTTCGGAATTTTCTTGAAATTCTGACCTTTCAACCCTATCATTCAAATTTTCATTCATACATTCATCTTCTTCACCCGATGAGTTATTAACATAAATTTCATCATTCTCATTATTTAAATCATTATCTTGATTAATCTTTCGTTCAGATTCATCCTCATTTAAACCAATACATTTTACATTTTCCTCAACAATATCAACATGTCTTGCAACTATGACTTTATTATTTAAAAGTACTCGATACCCAACGTCACTATAACCGATTAAAATTCCCATATCAGCCTTTCTATCCCATTTTGAAGTTCTTTTCTGTTCAGGTACTCTTACAAAAACACTACTCCCGTATAAACGTAAGTTAGAAACATCCGGTTTTTTTCTAAAAAATATTTCATACGGACTCTTTTTCTCAATAGTATTAGATAAAGTACGATTTTTCAAATAAGTTGCCGCACAAACTATTTCAGGCCAATATTTTCTCTCTACATTTGCTTCAGCTAATAAACACCGTGATGAATTCATAATGGTTCTATTAAACCGTTCTGCGGTTCCATTTAATTCGTGTACATATGGTGGACAATTATTAATAACGATACCCCGTTCCTTTGCAAATCTATAAATATTACTGTTCAAATATTCTTTACCATTATCACATCTCATAAATTTTACCCTCTTTCCAGTTAAATTTTCACATTCATTCACGTATTCAACAAAGCAATCAAAAACTTCTGTTTTGAATTTCATAGTATATACCCTAGCCATTTTACTATAATCGTCAATGAATGACACAAAATATTTTTCACCTTTAAAACCTGTTGTTTTAAAAGGACCACAAACGTCAGTATGTATAATTTCCAAAATCTCTTTAGCTCTCTCTCTATTATTTTTAAAAGGAATATTATGCATTTTACTTTCTATACAATTTTTACATTTCATAAATTCCGTTTCAAGTTCTGTTGGTATACCATTTAATAATTGATTTTTACACAAAACATCTAAATATTTAAAATTTACGTGACCCAATAAACGATGCCATTTTTCTTTTTGACTCATGTTTTCAGTGCTTTTATTTGCTATATTTACAAAAGAATTAACAATTTTTAATTTACTTTTCATTAAATATAAACCATTCTGCTTAATGGCTAGCGCAGTCGTTTTACCATAATTATCAATAATTTTGGTCATGTTACCTTTTGAAACTATTTTATTATTCTCTGTTATTTTACTGTAACTGATTAAATTTGACTTCATATCTTTAACATAAAATACACTTTTCATTTCAACTCGATTTTGTTTACCAAACGCATTAAAAAAACTTAAAACAGTTCCTATCTTGGTAGCTTTAACAATTCTATTGTCACCCAAATAAACATTTACGGGTTCTTTAAGTAACTTATAATTTTCAAAATATTTATCGTCATTAATTATATGATCCGTACACCCGCTATCTAAAATCCATTTGATTTCATTTAAATCTTCATTACTTATCTCTGTCTTTAGCGCCGCAACTGTGGTTGTGACCCACGCGCAATTCCGTTCATCCCTCTTCTGTCCTTGTTCTACGTTTGTTGCTGGCGTTGCAGCTGATCTTCTGTATCCGCCTCTGCCATAATTCCTTCTAGAACTTCGGCCTCTAGATGAATGCCATGTTCCTCTGCTGGAGTACCCTTGGTTGCCATATTTGCAGTCTCTTTGTATGTGACCCATTTCACCACAACTAAAACATTTTCTTTCCTTGTTGACCATAAATGCACTCGAGTTTCTTCCACCATTTTCATCTCTTTTATTTTTCAATTCGGCCATTTGAATTTTATTTTTCACGTAATCAGCTGTTTGATCCGTGTCTTTTAATGTATCAATTAAATCCCCTATATAACTGTAAGATTCCGGCAAAGTATTTAATATATAATTTAACTTTTCCTTTTCTGTTACACTTGCACCCGCGTTTTTTAAATCATTCACAGCTCTTTCAAAGTCACTAAAAAATATTGCCGAATCATTATAGTCTTTTAATCTCAATTTCTCTAGTTTATTTCTACACACAATCTGTAACGCTGTAGATTCTTTTAAATACAAACTATCAAGTTTTTTTATGATATCGTACGCCGTTTCTTTGTCACAAATAAATTCTAACTGTTTATTTGATATCGCACTGTAAATAAAGTTAATCGCTTTTAAATCTTTTTCAACCCAATCTTCTTCTTTATCTGTAGCTTCTTTTTGTCTTTCTATAACCGTTACACACTTTTTCATTTTTAAAAACATAATAATACGCTTTTTCCACATGCTGTAGTCCTCACCATCAAATACTGGTATTCCGATTTCATTTTTACCCGCCATTTTTTTCACTTGTTTTTTTTTCTTCGCGCGTTAACAATTTACGCCAACACTAATATAATTACTTTTCCTTAACCACAGACCTCTGCTACCATGTTGAGAGGGTGGAATAAATATGACGAGTTTTATTATACTTAACTAAAGACTTTATTTCTAATAATACATAAACTAACTTAAAGCATCTTAAAGCTACATTTGGGTACGTGGATCTTCCCGGATCTACAGGGAGAGCATCCCCTTTTCATCTTACTTGCACTCACTACTTTTAGCACACTACGCACGCGCACCTTACTAAGCCTAACACACTAATACAATATAATACAATGTAAATGTATAATACATAATCTCAATAGATACGTATTATTTTTTAGCACTCTTTGAATAGTAGTTCTGCTTAATCCTAATTCTTGTGAAAGAAGTCTGGTGGATGCATGTGGGTTCACTTGAACATAAGCCAAAATGTTAATGATGTTGTTTTCCGTTTGAATTAATTGTCTTCCAGGTGTTGCCAGTTTGCCATTTGGTAGCGAACTATTTCGTAATTTATTTTCGATGTGGGCAAAAGTATTTTCATTTGGTCATTTGGAGTTATACGAATTGGATATCGAATTCTATACACATCTCGAGCAAGTCTCTTATTTTTTCGGCATTCGCCATAAACAAGGAGCATGTCTACATATTCATCATAAGTAAAATGAGTAGGCATTTTGGAATAATTTTGAAAAACAACAGAAGGCCAGTCGACAATCCAACGCCAACGATATTTATTTTTATTTGTTCACCTACATTTAAATTCCAGATTGGCCAGTTTTTGTTCATAATTGTTAGCTAGAATATTTTTTTTTGTATTTCAAACAATTATCATTTAACATTAAAATATTTTTTATTTTTATTTAAATTGAGGATATTCCCATTACCTTAAAATAAAACGTAGAGTGTATGGTATCCTTGAATTTGTATTGAAATAATCTTCTCAAAAATGCATTAATATACAGGGTGTTCCATTAAATATTTTAAAGTTGATGTCAAGTAACCCGAAACAATAAATCGGAAGTAAATTATTATGATACTAAAATGGACCCTGTCTGAAACTATAGTAATGTACCAAATTTCATTTAGAACTTATTAATCGTTTTCGAGATATGCCCTGGCTAGCTCGTCGTGGGCCACCCTGTATACGTAGCAAGAATAAATAGTAAACTTGCTAATATAACCTTTAAAACAAAACAGAGAAGGACGAATGTGTTCTTTAATTCACCCGTAAACAACATGTGTAGAGTGTATACAGGGTGTTCCGCAAGTAATGCATAATAATGAAAGGGGTTGTTCAGGACACCAAAACAAGCAACTTTTGTTAATAAACCCATATTCGGAAATTAACCATTAAGGCAGGGTAAATAAAAAAGATAATTAAGGTAATTAAGTTAATTATTTAATAAAATTTACAAAAATTGTTCGAAATTTCGGCCATTTTGTTCAATGCACAAGGTTGCACGCTGGTTCATAGATGTTCGAACCCTCTGGAATATCCCAGGGATGTCTTGGACAATGGTACAAGCAGCCATAAGTCTTGCGAGAAGTTCTTCTTCTGTAGTAACAGGCGTCTCGTACACCAGACTTTTCAAATATCCCCAAAGAAAAAAATCTAAGCTTGTGAGATCAGGGGAACGTGCAGGCCAATTACAGGTCCGCCACGACCAATCCAACGGTTGGGAAAAACGTCATCCAGAAATTGGCGTACATTTAAAGAAAAATGAGGAGGACACCCATCGTGTTGAAACCACATACCTTGTCTAATAATAAGCGGCACTTCCTCCAAGAGCTCAGGTAAAACTTCCTCCAAGAAATGGCGATACATTACACCATTCAAACGTGGTGGTAGTAGGTATGGTCCAATTAAATTGTCTCCCAAAATTCCAGCCCAAATATTAATAGAAAATTGGTGTTGATTTCGCCGACGGGATACAACATGAGGATATTATAAAAGCCGTCACTCGTGAAGCATGCTTCATCCGTAAATAACACGAAACTGCCAAAATTAGGTTGAACCAAATGCTGTTGTAACCACCAGCGGGAAAAATTTACTCGAGATGGATAATCTGCTGGACTCAACGATTGAACACGTTGAATTGAATAAGGGTGTAGCAACTGTTCATGGAGAACTCTCCAAACAGTTGTTTGCCTTGTTCCCATGTTATGTGCAATGGCACGAATACTTGTGCTTGGTTCTTCCTCTATACGGTTGAGCACTTCTTCCTCAAATTGGATAGTGCGAATTGAACGTGGACGACCAACAGCTCTACGAGGTTCGACAGATCGAGTTTCTCGAATACGATTATGAATCCTAGCAAAGATAGAATAATGCGGTTGACGACGTTGAGGAAATCTTTGCTGGTACAGGCGCACAGCTCTCAAAGAGTTACAAAGAGCTTCCCCATAAATGAGATCCATATCAGCTAATTCCGCATTGGAGAAAATCACCATTTTCGAAAGTAATTAACGGCACAACAGAATAAACCGATGTTGATTTACTACTATCGTATTTAAAGTTGTTCACTCCAAATTTGTGTCGTGTTTTTTTAAAAATCTGTTGTGCACGGTCCATTGTAAAGACATGACAATAAATCGCAAACATTTATTTACAAAAAAAAGAAAATAGAGCTATTTTTGTAAATTAAATTTAAAAAATTTTGTCTCAACCTAGTGACTTAATGGTTAATTTCCGGATATGGGTTTATTAACAAAAGTTGCTTGTTTTGGCAGTGGCGGATTAAGCCATTTGGAGGCCTGAGGCGCAACCTGATTTTGAGGCCGCTATTTTTTTGAAATAAAATAAGATGACCTTTTTAGTTGACATCAGTTTCAGACGTTTCAGGGGTTAGTTTAAGGAAAACTTAGAAGTGCAAAATTTGAATATAGCGCCATAGGTGAAATTTAAAAAAAATGGCCTGCCAAGCATTTCCAGATACTTTGGAAAAACATCTCGTTTTTCTCTTTTTCAAAAAATTTCATGGAATTAGAAGAACTGTAAAATATAACCAAAAGTTAAAATTAAAGAAGAAACTAAATTATACAGGCTGTTCCAAAAAGAAGAGTTCAGAAGAAAATCTTAATTGACAGAGTTTAATGTGAAGTTTTACGGATATAAAAAATGGTACCTTTATGGGGCTTGTTTCAAAGATAGTGAAAATATCAAGAAAAAGGTGAAATCTCGTTAATTTTTTGAAAGAAGAATTTTTTTTCGATCGAAACATTCTTCTGATGATAATTTTTAACTTCAAACCAAAGTGGCATTAATTAGCTTGACTTTTCAACTTATTTCTTTTAAAATGATCAAATAGTTTATGAACTACAACAAAATTTCGAATTAACAACATTTTTTGTAGGAACAAAATTCAATGACCCATCAAAAAAGCTGGTCCTGCCTATTAGTTTTCTTGTTGATGAAACCTCGTCTATTGTCTAGGATTTTCTTCTGAGCACTTCTTTTTGGGACACCCTCTACCGGGTGGAAATGAAAACCGGGTCACCTCTATAACTTTTTTATTTATGAATAGAAAAATTTGAAATTTGGCTATGTTCTATGGTTCAAAAAAACAAATTTTATGTGTATTTTTTATTTTCGAAATCACTTTCGGTTTCACCGGAAACACCATGAACTTTGTTTTTTTAAATGTAACATCCCATATTTTTATTCATGGATTAAAATACTTTTAAAAAAGAAGTATTTTTGAGATATTAGTTTTTATTTTTTGCGAAAAAAAATTTTTTTTCAAAAAAAAAAGGTTTTCGAAGTCGGTGAAAATTACCAGCACTAATTCTAAATAATTCAAATACATAAAATAAATAATCGTTATAAAATCCTCTTTTTAAAAAGTCGAATGACCCGGCATCATTGCATTTAAAAAAAGTGAGATATTTGATAAAATCTTCATTAACTATGTTTAAAAATTAATAGTTCAAAAACCACTTAAATTTTTTTTCAAATTACAATTTTATTTAGGTATTTGAATTATTTAGAATTAGTTTTGGTACTTTTCACCGACTTCGAAAACCTTTTTTTTTTTTTTGAAAAAATTTTTTTTTACAAAAACAAATAAAAACTAATCTCTCAAAAATACTTCTTTTTTAAAAGTATTTTAAGCCATGAATAAAAATATGGGATGTTACATTTAAAAAAACAAAGTTCATGGTGTTTCCGGTGAAACCGGAAGTGATTTCGAAAATAAAAAATGCACATAAAATTTGTTTTTTTGAACCATAGAACATAGCCAAATTTCAAATTTTTTTATTCATAAATAAAAAAGTTATCGAGGTGACCCGGTTTTCATTTCCACCCGGTATATGTATAACTGGTTCGTTCGAACCGACAAAATTTTAGAAGGTGGGTCTCAGAAATTTCAGAAAGAGAATCTTTTTTAAAGTCAACTTGTCTGGAACTGGAAAGAAAAACTCCTTTGTATAATTAGTTTGTTAGGTTTATGGTTTATTTGAATAAAAGTTTTCAAAAACGACCATGACTGGTAACAAAATGTGACTGCATAATTTTTTTCAATTTTTTTGAGGCCGGTTCGATTAGGAGGCCACAGGCGCGCGCCTCATGCGCCTGTGCGATATTCCGCCACTGTGTTTTGGTGTCCTGAACAACCCCTTTCATTATTATGCATTATTTACGGAACACCCTGTATATAATTTGTATAGCAATATGTATGAGCTAGACGTTTTCGATGTATATTATAATAAAATTCAAACTAATATAAATCATGTCTCGTCGTAATATTTTATTTAATGTTAATTATTTTAATTGTCGTTAGATTTGTTTCTCCTTGGTAATTTATTTATTCTATTGTATATTATCACTCTATGTTTTAAATTGTATTTCTTATTATTATTATTTTTTATTACACTAAATTTTGATACTTAAATCATCGTTAATTTATTAAAATTTTTATGATTATTGTATATTCCCTGTAATTGGACTGTATTATGTATTAGTGTCTGTTGGGTATTAAATAAAAATAAATATGTAAAGTATATAGAGGAAAGAAATAAAGATTATTATTATTAAACAACTGTTTGCATCTTGATACCGGATGGAAGCACAATCAAAGTTTTGCATTTTATACAGTGTGCGTCTCGATTTATGAGACGATTCACGGCGTTTCAATTTTGCGCATACGCCTCTTTCGTAAAAATTATAATTTATTGTCCCACCAAGTTGCTTACAAAAACCCAATCCACCAATCCCGAGGCATTGCGCTCACAATTCAATTGTCTCAAATGCAAATTTAAAAAATGCAAATACGATTGGTGTTTACGCGACGCGGTGATAAGATGAATAAGCGCCGCGCGCCGGCTCCAAGCGCATGAGAATCTCACTGTCTCATTTGCTTGACGCAGCAATGCATTTAAACTGGGTAAAAAGCTAAGATACGTACTCCTAATTTTCACATCAAAGATCTGTGTTTTTTGTCCGATTTTCAAAAAAAAAATTGCTTTGTAAAGGAGAATGTTCATTTTAACACCCTTCCTAATTTTATTTATTTAGGGGTACGCTAACACCTTTAAAAAAAATTCCCAAAACGTTCAATTTATTGTACTGTTTTACCGATTGTTGAGTCGCCGGCGTCAATTTTAAAAAATTGTAGCGCCGTCGGGGTTTAAAGAGAAGCAACGAAATTTGGCACTGTTAATTCGTACATCCTAAAGGTTAACCTGACAAATTTTCAAGTCTCCAGGGCTACGGGAAGATCCACGTCACCTGGATAAACAAGATGTACTTTAAAATCGTCTTTAAAAATGTGTCATATTTTAAAGCGTTTTGTTAAAATTAACCCCTAATATTGCAACTCGATTTACGACAAAAACTCATTTTGATGTCTCCTTTCGTTTTTGAGATATGACTGAAAAATCCTCCGTTTTTACAAAATTATTAATATCTCTAAAAGTATCTGATTTCAAAAACCGATTGCCGAGACAAATTTCAAAGTCCTGATCTTAAAAAATTCTTAAATAATTCGATTGATTTCAAGATCAACCCCGCAAATAAAAGAAAATGATGTTGGGAAGTTAAAACTTCACAAAAACATTTCGGAATTCATTACTTTCTTGTATCTAATCCCTTCCAAAGTGGTCAAACTAAAGAGAATTAATTAGTACTTATGACAAAAATATATTTCAAAAACTTTTGTACTTATTTTTTTAAAAGTTTGATTATTAAGTAAAATATGAATTTTCAAAAATACACATTAACACAATCGCAAAATTTAGTACCTACATTATCTACAATTTTTTTAAATTTTTAAGTTGCCAAAATCCTCATTTTTCATTTGCGAGGTCAATCTTAAAATCATTCGAAATTTCTAAAGATTCTTTTAAGGCAGGGGTAATTTTTTTTCAAAAATTGTTTTTTAATTTTTGCGAATGATTACTGATGCAAACTATTGCAAGAGGGCGTATTTTATACTTTGTTAAAACTGGTTAGTTGCATTTTTTGTACTAATCCGGTCAGTAATACACAATATTCAACCGAAAATTACTTTTTATTCCGTCCTGGTACAGATAATACTTTTGGAGCTAAGAGCTATTAATTATTTTGTGAAAATTAAAAAATTGTTTTTTTTGTAGATAAGTACAGCCTACTTTCTACGATATTCTTCTCATCACTTCTTTTTGAGATATACTGTAAATATTTTCAATTAACAATTTTTAAAATACAGGATGTCCCAAGTCTCAAAAATGACGCCAGAGCTCTCCGAAAAATAGCTTAAAAAATCCTCTTAACCAAATGACCGAGATCTGATGAGACAACGTTGGGAAATCATTTTTTTTATTTAAAATTACCTACAATATTTACCCGTCACAATTTTCAATTTAAAAAAATAAATTGTGAATAATAGGATTAAAATTTAATTTATTACTTCACGACTAAAGAGAACCCAAACTTTTTAGAACCACTAGCGGGTTTTATAATTCATACCAAAAAAAGTTGAATACCCAACTTTGTCTCATATCTTAATTGGTCAAGAGGACCTTTTAACTATTTTTCTGAGGATCTCCCTGAAGGCGGAAGGGCCTCCAACAACGTACTACGCTCTTGTGCCATTTTCGAGACATCCTGAATATGTTTGCAAAATTATAAAATATTAAAATTATGTTAGGGTAACCTAGGTTTTTAATTTCGGGATCCCGACAAAATTTTGAATTTTCATCAATAATTTGCCCTCCCCAAGATGAAATCCTAGACACGCCCTTACTTTGTGCTATTTTAGCGATTGTTGAGTCGACGCTGACGGAGTCAATTTTAAAAAATGCATCAGCGCCGAAATTAGGCACTGGCGCCTGGATACAAAGGATTTATCGGTTAATTTTTTAAAGGGTATTTCCAATTTTTACCTATAAGAGCTGTTTTTTTCGTCCGATTAAAAAACAAATTTCGTTTGAATAGAAAATGTTCATCTTGACACCCTTACTATTTTTTCTAGTACGCTAGCAGTTAAAAATTCTGTAGGCGGCTTCAAATAAAAAAAATAGTAAAATCGGGATTTATAGGAAAGTCACGATATTTACTACTAGCTATTCGTAAAAGCATTTTGATAAAATTAACCTCCAATATTGGATTTGACTATGACGTATTGAACCTTCCAGGAAACGTTTTAAGGTCTTCTCTACGAGAAAAAAACAGAATCATTTTGAAATCTCGTTTCGTTTATGAGTTATGACTGAAAACACTCCGTTCTTAGAAAATAATTAATATCTCTAAAAGTATTATTTCTACTAGAACGTACGATAGACCAAACGTCATAATTTTTTCAACATAATTGACTTAAAAATAATTTTTGGTCATATATTGCGCCTTCCTAGATTGTATTGGGTATAAATATTTTAGCAAAATTTTGTGATTTTTTTCTCACAAATTTAATTCACCAGTTTTACTTCTTTTTTTGGAAAATATGGCTTCCTTTTAAAATTACGTAGAGACAAAATTCAAAACCGATAGCTGAGAAAATTTTCAGGACCTTGTCTTCCGAATTAAGTCAATATCCGGCTGGCAAATGAATGATGATTTTGGTAATTTTAAACTTCACAAACAATTTTGGTAATGTGGGTATCTTCTAATATGGTGGAATTGAAAAAAATATTATAAAAATAGTTAACTTTTGTAAAACGATCATAATAATGTTCTCCTTTTTTGGAAGTTTGGTAGTACCCTGATTCATTTTTAATACGGTTCGAGAAAATTTTTATTTTTGTCGTCATCATAAGTACTAATTTAGTTTAGCTTAACCAATTTGGAAGGGTTTAGAGACAAAAAAGTAAGGAATTCTGAAATGTTTTTGTGAAGTTTTAAATTTCCAACATCATTATCGTTTATTTGCGGGGTTGATCTTGAAATCAATCGAATTATTTAAGAATTTTTTAAGATCAGGACTTTGAAATTTGTCTCGGCAATCGGTTTTTGAAATCAGATACTTTAGAGATATTAATAATTTTATAAAAACGGAGGATTTTTCAGTCTTATCTCAAAAACGAAAGGAGACATCAAAATGAGTTTTTGTCGTAAATCGAGTTGCAATATTAGGGGTTAATTTTAACAAAATGCTTTAAAATATGACACATTTTTAAAGACGATTTTAAAGTACATCTTGTTTATCCAGGTGACGTGGATCTTCCCGTAGCCCTGGAGACTTGAAAATATGTCAGGTTAACCTTTAGGATGTACGAATTAACAGTGCCAAATTTCGTTGCTTCCCTTTAAACCCCGACGGCGCTACAATTTTTTAAAATTGACGCCGGCGACTCAACAATCGGTAAAACAGTACAATAAATTGAACGTTTTGGGAATTTTTTTTAAAGGTGTTAGCGTACCCCTAAATAAATAAAATTAGGAAGGGTGTTAAAATGAACATTCTCCTTTACAAAGCAATTTTTTTTTTTGAAAATCGGACGAAAAACACAGATCTTTGATGTGAAAATTAGGAGTACGTATCTTAGCTTTTTACCCAGTTTAAATGCATTGCTGCGTCAAGCAAATGAGACAGTGAGATTCTCATGCGCTTGGAGCCGGCGCGCGGCGCTTATTCATCTTATCACCGCGTCGCGTAAACACCAATCGTATTTGCATTTGATACAATTGAATTGTGAGCGCAATGCCTCAGGATTGGTGGATTGGGTTTTTGTAAGCAACTTGGTGGGACAATAAATTATAATTTTTACGAAAGAGGCGTATGCGCAAAATTGAAACGCCGTGAATCGTCTCATAAATCGAGACGCACGCTGTATAGTATTTGAATGTAACAAGTTCATTTTGTATAGGTGTGGTCCACTTTCGTTCTTCGCGAATTTCAAATTTAACCGCTTCTTAGATTTGCCTAATTTAGTTTTTAAACTTACTTCATAACTTGATGTTATTTGGAGTGTATAAAAAACAGGTAAGTAAGCTATTGCCATTGTTATTGAAACCAAACAATGCGTAGATATCACCATCCAAAATTGAGTTCCATAAGTGTACATCTCGGCTGGAATTCCCAAAATACTTATTCCAGAAATGTAACTTTAAAAAAGAAAAATGCATTTCATCAATCGCTTGATTTTTTCTCTGGCTACATTATTTTAAATTATTATTAAAATATACATATATGGTCATATATTCGCCGCAGATCATTTAAATCTACGTTTTTATTTCCTTTAAGGTGGTGCGCAATGACATCCAATCAAATTTCCGGATCAAAAAAAAATTGTTTAAAAATATGTAAATTAAACTGTCGACATCGCATTTTTTAATTAAATAAAAATAACAATACAAACGAAATATAATATTTTTAAAACCTCCTAAAACTAATAATTATAGTAGGTAGTATTTTTGTTATTAATTAATAAACTCGAAAATCATCCTTTAAAAAAACAAAAAAATTACCTTGCGATAAGCGACATAGAAATCGGAAATATTCCCATAGTTTTGCTTCCCATTAAATATTCCGCGGTGGTATTTTGTTTAATTTTGGCAAAAAATGCAAAATAAACGCCAGTCCACGCAGAAACCAAAAGCATGGCCGCGAAAACAACATAATCAAAAGCGTCGAAATAATTTTCGACTTGCTCATCCATATTTTTTAAAGAATTTGAAACGTAAATTCGATTCGCACTTTAAAACTAGACTAAATAATTCCCTAATGCTATTTGTGAATTATGATCTGTGCCATAAAACCGCTATTATCTCGCGCAAATTGAATGCAATTGGAAAATTGGACACTCGTGGTCCTTGTTAAGTGCAAAATTATATAACTAGGTTATTTGTAGATTCAAAAGCACATCTTTAAATAATTAGACTGAAATTATTATTTCGAAAAGTGCAAGAAAGTATGATTAAGTAAACTTAATTAATAAATTCAAATTTTAACTTTGAAATTAAGGTATTTTTGACTAACGTGACAACATGGCGCTTTTTTTAAATCATTGATGGTGGTGGGGATTCATTTGCGTTTGCATGCGCTAGTATCACGTTTTAATAAAATGCTGCCATCTGGTTTAAATTTCTTGAACTTAACAAAAATTTATCATTAAAATTCATTCTAAAATAATTTCCTAATTATTTGCAAGAAGCGACGACGAGTTTACGCTTGTCGGATTGATTATTTTAGTTTATTCGCCGCGCTCTTTTTAAGACCTAAAAACAAACGTGTGTTACGAATAAATCAAAATATTTTTAGCTACAATTGCTTTTGTAGGTTAGGTTTATTCCGCATTATTTTGTGAAAAAGTAAAAAATTGTTTTTGAATTTTAAAACTTAAATAACGGTAAGTACGAAATTTTATTAAATCTTCTTAATTTTTACTTATTTATTTATCAAGCTTTTAAAATTTGTGATCTTATTTTAGGAATTTCTAATTTTAAAATATTTTTTTAAGTTTTATTTTATGTTCTTTTATTAGATAAATTTTATTTAAATTAATAATATATATATGCATAATTTTAAATTTTATTCATTTTCCGAACCGAATATTAGTTTTGTTTTTATACGTTGTAAAAAATTATACAGGGTGTACCAAAGTCCATATTTTCAAAAACCTTAACTTTGTAACCTTCACTATTTTTAAATGTCAACATCATCCTTTTTTACTATTTAAGTATGTTTAGAATACGTAAAATTGGAAACCGGGCTGAAGTTACATTTAAATGCATTCATTTTTACATTCATATTTTTTTTTATTTCAAAAAAATGTAAGGGCTCAATTTTTATATATTTTGTTACAAATACAGTCCTTAATAAAACTGAATAAAAAGTTGTTTCAAAATCAGACCATGAGTCAAAAAATTTAAAAAAGAATGAAAAAAATCAGTCACTTTTTCACATTTAATTTTTTTAATCGAAAACAAAAAAAATGTAAGGGCTCAATTTTTTTATATTTTGTTACACATACAGTCCTTAATAAAACGGCATAAAAAGTTTTTTTCAAATCAGACCGGGAGTCAAAAAATTTAAAAAAGAATGAAAATAATCAGTAACTTTTTCACATTTAATTTTTTTAATCGAAAACAAAAAAATGTATGGGCTCAATTTTTTTTTATATTTTGATACAGTCTTTAGTAAGACAGCATAAAAAGTTTTTTCAAAATCAGACCAGGCGTCAAGAAATTAAAAAGAAAAATAAAAAAATAGTCACTTTTTAGATTTTATTTTTTTATCGAAAACAAAAAAAATGTAAGGGTTCAATTTTTTTATATTTTGTTACAGATACAGTCCTTAGTAAAGCTGCATAAAAAGTTTTTTCAAAATTAGACCAGGGGTCAAGAAATTAAAAAATAGTCTCTTTTTCAGATATAATTTTTTTTTAAAGAATGAAAATAATAATCGGTCACTTTTTCAGATTTTATTTTTTTTTATCGAAAAGAAAAATAATGTAAGGGCTCAATTTTTTTATATTTTGTTACAGATACAATCCTTAGTAAAACTGTATAAAAAGTTTTCATAAAATCAGACCAGGGGCCAAGAAATTAAAAAATAGTCTCTTTTTCAGATATAATTTTTTTAATCGATAACAAAAAATGTAAGGGCTCAATTTTTTTATATTTTGTTATAGATACAATCCTTAGTAAAACTGCATAATTTTTTTTTAAATCAGACCAGGAGTCAAAAAAATTAAAAAAGAATGAAAAAATTAGGTCCCTATTTCACATTTAATTTTTTTAATCGAAAACAAAAATATGTAAGGGCTCAATTTCATTTTTTGTATTTTTTTATTCTCCTACTGTGATAAATTGTGGAAAAATAAAAATTACGGACTAAGTTGTTTTTCAGTATTTTTTGTATTATTATTTGTTGTAATACAGATTTATTATTATATTTCATAAAAAATTAGGCTACTTACCAAAATTAAAAATGTATGCCTTATTTTTGTACAACAAAATAACGCAAAATGTATACGATATTTCCAGACGGAGGAAGTATACAGGGTGTCCCAATTTGAGTTGCATTACATGGGTATCTTTGTTGTTAATAAAGTTACAGATTCTGTTAAATGGGTATTGTTTTGCAGTTTTTGATACTTATTCAGATGCCGTTTAAAAAAAATGAAAAATTTCAAGCCATTTCGAAAATAAACGAAAAATGCAATTTTTTAAAAAGTCGATTAATTCGTTAACTAGTTAACTATAATAGTTACAAAAATGTTTCGAATAAAAGTTATTCGATTCGTAAAGACAGAGGTAAATATGTTTATTACAAAAATATCACAGACTCGGTTTTCAAAATATAAATAGCAACTTTCTTATTTCAAATGGACGCCATATTGATTTTTTCAACAGTTAAATTGATTTTTTTTTCCGATTATAACGATGTATTATAATCCATGTTTAAAGTAATACACTACGGATTACTTTATATTATTTGAATTAAATTAAGAAAGCTATGACAGTCAAGTGATTCTTTTTTTGTCGTAAAGCGGACCTTAAGAGCATCTTCCTAAACACCCGCGATAAATTTTCCGTTGGAGATAATAACTAGGTATAGAAAATCCATTCCACTTCTTTACAAATTATTACCAAATAACTGATAATTAATGCGTATCCCTAGAGGGCGCGCGAGTTTGGGAGAAAAAAATGTGAAAAATCATGAAATCGAGCATTAGTTCTGCAGTCATAACTCAAGTTTCCCTCGTTAGATTTTCAATTTTTTTTTTCAGATTTATAATCTAAATTGATTAGGCTACATAATGCCACAGAGTTACCTTCCGCAACCTAGCACCAAATTAATTAGAGGGGTCCAAAGTTAAGGTACTTTTACATAATTATATTTTTTTTGTACATTTTCCATTTTTTTTCCTTCTGGCAAAAATTAAAGAAATGATTTCTAAATCAACTACAAAAATGTTGTTCGTACTAGCTTTTATGACTGCAGAACTAAACCACTATATTTACCGTTTAGGAAATTGCTCTTAAAAGCTTTCAGAAAAGGTGTATTACAGGGGGGTGAAATAGAATTTGGGGGATTGATTAGACCGAAAAGCGTCAAAAATTGCGACTTTTTTAAATGAAACTTTAAAAAAATTATTTTTTCGAAATTCAAAAAACCCTATGCATGGACAGTTTTGGTTTTAAGAATAGATTCAGCAGAGTTTTTAAAAATGAAAATCCGTTAAAAAATGAGCGAACGGGAGCCGTCCGCCCTTAAATTCAAAAATTCTCCCGTATCTTCCCAACCCCTTCGAGTATAAAAACAAGAAATAGCCTATTTGCTGCAAAAGTTACTCTATTTAAGGAAAATGAAGTAAAATTTGAAAATTTTTGAAAACTGTGAGCGCCAGTGGTACAACCGTTTTACCGCGTTTGTGCGATTTTTTTAACATTTTACGTTCGATTTTTTTCTGAAGCAAAGGGAGAAAATTTAGAGCTGTCGATTTTTTTCCTTATAAATATTAATGCAATAAGCAAAATAAAAAATATTGCACCGTAATCTCCAACCCCTATCAAAAGTTTTCAAAGTCCGCGTCGAAAAAGCAAGAGAAACGAAATGCAAATTTAAAGGCCCAAAATTAATATAAAAAATGAAGATATCAAAAATAGGGCTCGGATGGCCATAATGACGGGTATCTAGTTTGTAAATCAAAAACCCGCTATTTTTTTGCACATGCCGATCCTCAAATATAAGGGGTACAGTTTTAGCACTTTTGTCGCCCCAAAAAACGTCAAATTTGTACGTCCGGAGACTTAAAAATCTCCCCAGGATGTGAGAATAAAAGGGGCCAAATTTCGTCACTCCCCTTTAAAACCGGACGGGGTGCGACTTTTCAAAGTTGACGCCGACTAAAACCGAAAAAAAAAGCTAGAAAAATCGACCATTTTCTAGAATTTTTTTCAGAGTGTTAGCGTGCTGGTAAAAATTTAAAATTCGAACCCCACTTAGAATCGACATCCCTCTTTACGATGCAATTGGAATTTTTAAAATCTGACAAAAAAACTGCCATTTTCGCGACTTGTCGCAAAAAACGTCCGAATTTGGGGTATGGAAAAAAATCAAGAATGTACAAAAAAAAATATACCGGGTTGAAGTTACATTTAAATGCATTCATTTTTACATTCATATTTTTTTATTTCAAAAAAAAATGTAAGGGCTCAATTTTTTTATAGTTTGTTACAGATACAGTCCTTAGTAAAACTGCATAAAAAGTTTTTTCAAAATCAGACGCGGATTCGAATTAATTAATCAGCAATTCGCTCCAGAAAAATGGGATCGATTTTCTATTCCCTTTTATTATCTCTGATATTGCTTAAAGACGTTTTTTTATATTTTTTACAAATTTTATAGTATTTAGAAAAAAGTTAAAAAATCAGAATACTTTATTTAAATATAATTTCATGCCGGTGCAATTTTCAAATATATTTAGAAAATTATTGTGTAAATGTACTTATATCCCTAAATAATAAAAGAATTTGAATAAAGTTAAAGCAAATAAGTGTTTGTTTTTTTCAGTAGCTTATGTAATATGTAATAAAAATATAAGAAATTGTTGTGTTGTAATTGTTTAGCAATTTTTGCCTTGTTGAATATTTTACCATTTTAAATTATTCCTTAGAATTATAGAAACAAATGTTTAGCCTCATTAAAATTTATTCTAATGCTAATTAAAAATGTTTTATTAATTCTATTCACAAAACTACAAATTACAGAATTTTTAGATATACACGGTGTTCATTTTAAAAGGAGCCGCCGTAAATAACTCTCGCAAAAATAATTTAATATAAAAATGCCGTGACAGTTCGGTTTTTATTTTCAGGGGGGCATCTATTTTCAATGAAATTAAAGTTGTCTTTGCAACTCCCTACCCTACAGGACCTCCGCTTTGAATATTTTAAATGGGAATGGGGGTCGAGTGACGCATCATTTTTAAGGTCTGTTTATCCTGAAAATACAAATATGATTTGTTTTGGCCCTATTTTAATTTAGGCACTTACAGGACACGATAAAAGAGAAAAGTAATTTATCACAAAAAAAATTATAAAAAAATATGGTAACTGATTTATTTTTCAATAATTATAAATAATTAGCTTTTGTTAAGTTAGAGCACTCGTTTTATGGTCAAAACTTAACAATTTATCCAAAAGTGATTTAAAAGTACATAAATAATACCATTTTTAAGTTTTTTTTTTAATTTTTAGGTAGGTTAGAAATCAAAAAGTTTCCAAAAAAATTATGACTACCATTATCAGGGTAAAAATTTTTTCAAATGATGTATCACTCGACCGCTATTCCCATTTGAAAAAATTGAAAGGGTGGCTCCGTAGGGAAGGGGGTTGCAATTACCATTCTTATTTTATTAATTAATTATTTTTTCGAGAGTTACTTAGGGTGGGTCCTTTTAAAATAAACACCCTGTATGTGCATATCTTCTGAAAAAATCTAGTCTCTTATCGACGACCTCTTTAAAAAATTAGAATATCTACATATAACCTAACCTTTGAAGTACATCCCCTCAATGGTACTTTTAAATACATTAATTTATATGTTTTTCACATTTCGTAAATTAATTTATTATTTATACATTGATATTTTTACTTAATATTAATATCAGCCGGGTGTAAATGAAATATGAGTCACCTCTAAAATTTCTTTCTTTATTAAAATATAAATTTGTAATTTGACTATGATGTAATAACATTAATTTTATTTTTTTTTAAACATAACACCCTATTTTAAATCAACTTTTTGAAAAACCGAGTGACCCGGCATCTTTGCATTTAAAAAAGGAGTTATTGCAAAAATGCTTAAAAATTAATATCTCAAAAATTACTTGAGTACTTTTACAAAATACAATTTTATTTAAGTATTTGTATTACTTAGAATGGTTTCGGTAGTTTTTATCAAATTCGAAAGACGAAATTTATTTTTTTTTATTAAAAAAAAAACTACAAAAATATACCCATTTTCTAAAATTGTTTTAACAAAACAATGGGGTTTTGCATAAAAAAATGAGTTAATTTATTTACGGTGAGACCGGATGTGATATTAAAAAAAATTTAGTACATAAAATGTGCTTTTTATCTATACATATAAATCAAATTTCGATAAATAAAGAAAATATGTTTCGTTTACACTCGGACACCCAGTGTACACAAAATTAAATTCCAAAAAAGTATATATGACTATTCTTAAACTTTTTAACTAAAATCTGATTTAGAAACAAGTTTTTGTATGTTTTTATTAAGAAAGTCGAAGGAAGTGTATTTGTAAAGTATTAAAAATTTGTTATTTCTTTTTTTGTTTCTGATCTCTTGATTTTAATTAATTAATTACTTAGGTATTGCTAAAATCTGAAAAATTAAATGTTCAAATTTTTGGTATTTTTGAGTTTTTGCCAAGAGACGTAATAGTTTTCTATCAAACAGTTTTAAAATGATTTTCCAAGAAAGGGTTTATACGATATCCTCGCCTTCTTCCACGAAACCCTCGATGTGTCTTCTACCTTTTTTTTGTTTGCGATTAAAAAAAAATAAAATTCTAAAATAGTATATTTTTATTTTTTTGGACCAGGGCTTGATTTAAAAAAAAGTATTTTGTATTTAGAATCGAATCAATTTTCCATAAACTATAATTTATATTTTTTTTATTTCTCGTTCATTAGTCATTAATTAGAAAGTAAACAAACATAAATTCTTCTATTAAATAACATCAAAAATAAACAAGATTATCTACATAATGATAAAACATGTTTAGAGAGTAATGTATGTAATTCAAGCTAGTAAAAATAGGAACGTGTTTAATTTTCGCGGCATTTTTTTTGTCGCGTCTAATAAATTGCGACGGAATTGAAATCGAAAACATCAATGATTACTAACAAACTGCCCTATCAATTTGTTCTTATCGCCACGACCAAACTACATGAATTGAATTAATCAATAATTTGCCTCCTGACGCAATTGCCCCACATAACGTTCACGCGTTCAATTTTGTTTTTTTACTACCGCTTAATTTAATGTACATAACTTTTAATAAAGGAAAAGGATGTTTATATTTATACAGGGTGATGATTGAGTTCGAAATCGGGATATTCCGTTTCCACTGTTTTTCAGAAAATCGTTCGTTTTTAAAATGCCTTATTTTTATATAAACATTTCGTTTTTCTTCTGTGACACTTTACAGACTTTAACAAGTCATTTTTCTGTTCGTTGAGTCATGTTCGTACATTTCCGACATAAATAGGTCACAATCGGGTATACTCCTAGGAGTAGAAATACAAATTTGGCAACCCAATATACATTAGCAACATGACATGACGTATGTAAATTAAATGTCACATTTTAAAATAATTTTTCCAGATTATTATTTTATAAACTTCGATTTTTGAAGAAAAAATAACATGTTTTTTCTTGAAACGTCATTAACAGTCTTCTGTCACGTTTGACAGGCTTTAAAATGTAACTTTTTAAGTTCGTTGTTTCTATGGTCACTTTGTACTGCCTAGGAGTAGAAATTACTACTTAGCACTGACAAGAAATAAAAGGGCGGAATAGAAATGAATTTTAAGCAACCCAGTATAAATTAAATGTCAAATTTTAACATTATTATACCGGGTGTCCTGTAACTACACCGACAACGCTTAACTGGTGATTGTAGACGTGAAAATAAGTCGATTTGACCCTATTTATCTAAATCCAAAAATGCACCCCTAAGAAGTTATAAGCTTCTGAAGTTCATTTAAAAAAAATATTTTTTTTAATTGCTACCAAACTAATAAAAATTTATGATGAAATTTTGTATGCATGCATTTTTATAAAAATCACTCATTTGGTAAAAATTTGACCAATCCTCGATTACTTCTTAGGGGTGCATTTTTTGATATAGATAAATAGGGTCAAATCGACTTATTTTCACGTCTACTATCACCAGTTAAGCGTTGTCGGTGTAGTTACAGGACACCCTGGATTACTATTCTAAAAATTTCGACGTTCGAAGAAAAAATAGCATGTTTTATTCTGAGTAAAAGCACTTTTTGAGCTCGCATGTATCCGCGGGACTCGCAAAGCTCGTCCCGCGAACCTACATGCTCGCCTCAAAAAGTACTTCTTTTACTTACTAATAAAACAAGATACTATTGAATCCTGCCAAAATTTGGTATAAAAATATTAAGTAGTTTATAAGTTATTTATGCGGGCGTGGCACCCAATTTAGCAGACAAAAAAATGACTTAAAAATTACTTCATTTTTAAGGCATAGTGGTATAAAGGGCTTTTCGTAAGTAGCGTATAAAATTGAAACCCTATGTAGGAAATACTTTTTTAAGAAAAAAATTTCATATGAACATGTGTCCGATATTGATTCATAAAAAAGTTATAAGTATTTCAAGAAAAATAAATTATATCAATTTATTACTAAAAAAATATAATTTAGCATGCTTTGAAAATCGTCTTCAATGCAAGGTATTTCTCAATCATTTATTTGGAAGACACTAAAGAGGGAAGTAATGCATCCATACCATTTTCAACAATTACAAGCCCTTCAGCCAGGAGATGAGATCAGACGTTTAAACTTTTGTCAATGGTTGTTGGAAAAAATGGCAGCAGATCCAAACTTTTGCTCAAAAATTATTTGGACGGATGAAAGTCAATTTGGCAGAGGAACTACACCAAATTACCACAATGAACATGCGTGGTCATTGGAAAATCCCAAGTTGGTAAAAATTCACTATAGGGTGTAGGCGTGTTTTATTCAAAAAAGTTTTTCGTTACCATGGTTTAGTGCCTACCGTCAAATCTCAAAACAATGAAGGAGAAAGGAATAATAACCCTCTTGAAGTTATAATTATTATTTAAACTAAAACTGACCATCGCCTATTCGCTATCAAAAGAAACAATAAAACTCCTCTAGTCCATACAAAAATTTGGCTGTTATTTTAATATTTTCCATTATTATTTTACAAATTTAATTTATGTGACTGTTTGAGTCTGAACGAATACTGATAATTGCCGACAGCAGGTGACAGCTATGGCTGACAGTTAATATTTTAAATACTTGTCGCCAAGATACGATTCTCGCTATTGGACACGCCCACACCCTATAATGAATTTCAACCCCCAAAAGAAGAGGATTTCAGCAAAGATTCTCAATTAATGTCTGGGCAGGGATTTTTAATAATCAATTAATATCAATGCAAGTACTGCATAATAGACTGACATCGTAGCCTTAAATATCTTAAATCAGGTTTAATAATGAAAGACTTGGTATACCTTTTCATTATAAATCAGGTTTGGTATCAGCATGATGGAGCACCACCCCATAGGGGAAGAAATGTGACTAATTGGTTGAATGATAATTTCAATAATAATTGGATAGGTTTTGGAGGACCAATATCGTGGCCACTGCGATCTCCAGACATAAATCCATTAAATTTTTATCTTTGGGGTACTCTCAAAACAAATGTGTACACGATTGAGATAAATACTCAAGCACAATTACTTGAGAGGGTAAACAATGTGCAATGTGCTGAAGTGCAAAATAATTTTAATTTCAAAGTTAACGAAGAGATGTTACGTCGATGCTGTGCCTGCATAACAGCAAGAGGAGGTGTATTCGAACAAAATTTATGGGGTGATTCTGAACAAAAATGTTAGCCGTAACAGCGATGTTAAATTTGACAGTCACCCTTATGTCAAAAAAAATGCTATTTTGTAAACTTTACTGCAACTTAACGGTTATTTAAAATAAAATTGTCGGTGTTAAAATAACATACAGCAAAGTAATAATAATACATTGATGTATAATTGATCAAAATAATACATTATATAAATGTACAATACATTTTAATACCGAAAATCTTATTTTACATTGCCGTTAAGTTCCAGTAAAGTTTACAGAATAGCGTTTTTTTGACATCGGGGTGACTGTCATATTTAACATCGCTGTTACGGCTAACATTTTTTGTTCAGAATTACCCCATTAAATTAATTATGTAATTTTCAAAGCATCCTAAATTATATTTTTTTAGTAATAAATTGATTTAATTTTTTTTTTTTTCAAATTCTTCTTATAACTTTTTTATGAATGAATATTGGACATGTTCATATGAACTTTTCTTCTTAAAAAAGTATTTCCTACATGGGGTTTCAAATTTATACGCTACTTACAAAACACCCTGTATATTCTTGTCATTTCACTTTTAATACAGTTTATTCTTATTTTTTTAATAACGCGTTTCAAATATTAAAGAACACAATACTTCGGTTTGCATAGATTTTTTTAATTCAAATAGTAAGTACCTACTCTTTATTTCTTATATTGAATCGGATATTGCTGTTTTTTGTATGCGTTGTTATGCAACTAACATTGCATGGTACTTTTTTCAACTCATTTGAGTGAGCTTAAGATTTTTGCTCACTTGTAATTAAAGGACATGCTTTACCCACTAAATTTTGTTGAAAAAATGTAACTTTTACTCACAAAAATGGAAAAAATTCTTTTTTAAATGCTTATACATACAGGATGATGATAAAGTTTGGAACAAAACTCGTAACTGCTGTACCTTTTTAATTTTTTTTGAGATAGCTCGGTTGACGTCACTGGAAATGGAATCCAAACATAAAAATGTTCATTCCATTTACCCCACTCCCGTAGGAGATTTTTATATTAATATTTTCACACTTTTACAAGTATTTTAAAAATAAAACAAAAAAATGTTCGCGTCTGAATTTTTAGTATTTTGTTAGAGAATGAAAAACAGAAAGAAAAATATTTATTTAATTACCCCCATTCCCGTAGGACACTTTTTATATTATTATTTGTACACTTTTACAAGTATTTTTCCAATAAAAAATAAAATACATGGAAAATACCTTTGAGATGTACTACTAATATTATAAAAAGTCTCCTACAAGGGTTGAAGTACTAAAATAAATATTTTTGTATAAATTTAATATTATACGACAACATATAGAAAAATTAAGGACAAACGTTGATTTTTAAAATTATATTTTTTTTACGTGAATGTAAAAGTGAATGCATTTAAATGCAACTTCAGCTTGACATCTCCGAAACATTTTTTTTGTAACTTTTCTACTTAATGAAATAATCAACTTTTATTTTTTAAAAGTTAAATAACTGTATTTTTACATTCATTAAAATCTTTTCGATGTTCTGGTTTCTTTAAAATGCAATGTGTGTTAAAGTTATAAAAAAAGTATAATCATGTGTGTTTATAGTGTTGTTTTTTTTTAAATTAAAATACATATTTTTGTTAAAATTTTGTTTTAGGCGAATGGCTGAACCTTGGGAAGGGCCGCCGAAATGCGGCTTGTATGATCCCAGCCTAGAAAAAGAAGCATGTGGTGTTGGTTTTATAGTTGCAATCGATGGCAAAGAATCTCATAAAATTCTGCTGGATGCACAACGCCTTGCAATCTCCATGAACCATCGCGGTGCTTGTGCTTGCGATAATGATACTGGAGATGGTGCTGGAATATTAACAGCCATACCTCATAACTTTTATGCAGCTAATTTAAAGTAATTTTAAAATCTTTATTTAATTATATGTATCTAAATTTTAGAAGTATTGATTACATTGTATGCCCTTTGAACTAGAATACAATATTACACTGCTAACTGCAAGAAAAAGTGTAAGGATATTTTTATGAGAAACTCTATTACTGCATTAAAGGCATTAAAGGCATTATTATGATATTTATTATTATTGTGAAAATTATTATAATACACATTTTTTATTGCACTAAAGGCGTTATATATATAAATATAATAGTTATGATAATTATATTATCTTATGTTAATGCCTTTAGTGCAATACAAAAACTGTCTTTATAAAAATAACCTTACAATTTTTCCAGCAGTGTATTTCAAATTTGTTTTAATTTAATACTCTTTAATTTTGTAGGGATGTTCAAAATGTAACACTTCCTCCGTTTGGGCTTTATGCTACTGGTATATTTTATTTGGACAAATTACATCATCAGGAGTCTGAAGATAAATTTTCCAAAATTGCTAATGAGCTTGGATTAGCAATACTTGCATGGCGCTCTGTTCCTACTGACAGTTCAATGATTGGAACTGTAGCCAGAAATTCTGAACCTTTCATGAGACAGGTACCTAATTTTAAACTAAACTATGAAATCACCTGGTACTTTTGACTTAAAATCCATTTTTTTCAAATATACTTATACAGGGTGTCCCATAAATGAACTATCAAACAAAATGAGCTGACAGAGGAGGTCATTTCCAATAAATGTATCCACATTTTTTCTTATAAAATTGTTGATGTTTCAAGAGTTATTTCAGTGTTCGTATTTATCAGAAATTCCATGAGTTGCTTGGTTATTTTTATTTTGTTATGTTCGTTGAAGGATGCATCTTTTCTATAAAAGCATTTTCAGGAACTCTTTTACCATCAACAATTTCATAAGATAAAATATGGTTATACCAGGTGGAAACGAAACACAGGTCACCTCTATAAATTCTTTATTTATGGAAATAAAAATTTGAAATTTAACTATGTTGTAAGGTTCAAGAAAACACATTTTAGGCACTAAAAATTTTTCAATATCACTTCTGGTTTAAATTTTTTTAAATGTAACACCTAATTTTTTTGTTTATAATTTAAGACTATTTTAGAAAAGCAGTACATTTTTTATTTTTTTTGAAATTTTGAAAAATCCCGAGTACAAAAAATATGAAAAACTGGCACAAGTAAATTGATTACATGCTACATTATTTGCAAAAACGTTTCTCAAAAACCTTCATAAATTAATGTCTCAAAAACTCCTTAAATAATTTCACAAAATACAATTTTCCTTAGGCATTTGTATTATTTGGAATTAGTTTTCGTAGTTTTTACCAACTTCAGATGAAGAAAAAAAAATTTTTTTTTCAAAATTTCAAAAAAAATTAAAAAAATTATCACAAACCTACTCTTTTTATAAAATTATTTCATATTTTGAACAAAAAAAATGGGTGTTACATTTAAAAAATAAAGTAATGTCACTTCCAGTAAAACCAGAAGTTACATTGAAAAAATTTTTAGTGCCTAAAATATAAACATAGACAAATTTTTATTTTCATAAATAAAGAAGTTATAAAGGTGACCTGTGTTTCGTTTCCACCCGGTATTGATTTCAAATCACCTTCTCTGTTAGCTCACTTTGTTTGTTCGTCCACTTACGGCACAGTATAAATAACTACCAGTAGCGACACTCTCCCGTGTCTAACCTAGTACCATTTCTATGGTGCGTATCTGGTACCATTGAGTTTAGACTGCAAATTACAAATGGTGACATTTGTCTAGGATCAAAATAATTTTAAAGGCTTCGCCATTTGAATTTAAATACCATAATTAATGTAATAATTGGTGAAAAATGTATATTATTACATTTATGCTTGTCAAAATCATTAAAAACTTCAATTTTAATCAAAACTTTGCAAATGTATGTTACATTTTTATGGTTAGAAAAAGTGACGTAAATTTAAATTTGCCGCGTGTGTATCTGAGTATACATATATATATCGTCAAGGTCACCAAAAATTGTCCCTTCAAATAACATGTAATTTGCATGAAGTGTCGCTACTGGTAGTTGCCTATACTGTGCTTACGGGACACCCTGTATTGTATTTTTCAATATGATACTTGGTTCTCGCAAGAAACGCATTTAAAGTCAAAATCAAAAGTGCGAGTAGGCCCGAATTTCATTACTCACCTATATATTAAAAAATCTCATCAAAAACAATGTTCAAACTAAAAAAATCTAAAATTAAGAAAGTTTGTACTTCTAAATTAACTAAAAAGAAGATTGTAGCTTGATTTATAATTTTTTTGGTTTTTTATAATCAAATAAATGATACTGACGTCGTCTTGTTTTTTGAATACAATTTATTTAAAAAATAAGCGAGTGCACTTTCGGCCCTTAGGCCATCTTCAGGCTATAATAATATAAAACATTTAAAAAATTAACAATAAAAAATATACAAATAAAAATACCTTCTAACATCATTTTGAAAAATTAAATGACTGGTACATGCAGGTAAAAAATATTTATAAAACAAATTTTGTTTTGAAAACAATGGATAATAAAATTTATAAAATGTTAATAAAGTATAAAATAAAAAATAGAGTATAAAATGTTCGCTAAAAATTTATCCTTTTGAAAAAGTTGTTACATTTGAAATTAATAATATCATTAACATTTACTCCTTTCTTTAATGAAAGACAAATTTCAAAATTTTCAGCCAAATTTAGTTTCTTTCCTTTGTCATATAAATGTAAAACTTTACAAAAATTTTTATTATCAAATGTGTGATTGTTATTATTAATGTGAATGGCAAAATTTGAATCCGTTTTTTCCAAACGTATACTATTAAGGTGTTCTTTAATTCTTGTTGCGATTTGACGTACAGTTTGTCCACAATATTCCTTTCCGCAATCGCAAACAAGTTTGTATACACCACTTCTATTTAATATATCTATAGTATCTTTAGTTTTTACGAAAATTGACTGAAGATTTATTTGTTTTTTAAAGGTTATTATAAAATTATTGTTTGCATGTTCTAAAATGTTTTTAATTTTGTACGAAAGATTTGGAATAAAAGGAATCGAAAAATAAATTTTATCTTCCTTATGTGAAAATAATCCATTATTAAGAAATTTATGTAAACAGTTGTTCCGAATTTTAATGAAATGATTAAAAATAATAGATTTTGAAAAATGGTTTTTAAAAGCTATATATAAAATATTTTCTATTTCTTTTTGAAAATTTTTATATGACAAAGGAATTGAAAAACATCTATAAAAGGAAGAATTGAAAAAAGCTAATTTATGAATCATTGGATGATTGGAATGAAAATCAATGCAATGATCTGTATTAGTAGGTTTTCTGTAAATATCAAAATTGAAAATATTATCCAATGACCTACTTATTAAAATATCCAAAAATGGAATACTATTATTTACTTCAAGTTCAAAAGTAAAACTAATTGATGGATGTAAAGAGTTGAGAATATTAATTAATAAATCTAAATTCGATTCTTTTTTAATAATGCATAAACAATCGTCAACATATCTAATCCAGAAAAAACATTGTTCCTTAAAATATGTGTTTAGAAATAGTTTACTTTCTAAAATATAATTTTAGAAAGTAATTATTTTCTATAATTTTTTTATCCAAAACAAAGTTTTTGAAGTATTTTTAATAAAACTAAACAAAATAATTGTTTTAACAGACCTCTTATGTAGTGTTTCTATTCTCAGTTATAAAAATTCTTATGATCTAAATTTTGTAGGCTTTCATTGTAAAAAAAGATGAAGGGATGTCAGCAGAAGAATTTGATTCAAAAATCTTCGTGCTTCGCAAACGTTCTTCACATACAATCCCATCTCCTGGAAAGCGTTTTTACATTTGCTCTTTAAGCCGAAGAATCATTGTATACAAAGGTCAACTAACCTCGGACCAATTATGGATTTACTTTTTGGATCTTTCGAATCCAATTTTTGAAACATATCTTGCTTTGGTGCACACAAGATTTTCAACCAATACTTTCCCAAGTTGGGAAAGAGCACATCCTTTAAGGATGTTGGCTCATAATGGTGAAATAAACACACTTAGAGGTAACGTTAATTTCATGAAAGCACGTGAGGGTGTCATGGAGAGTGATGAGTTTGGTGATTCGCTTTCCCAATTGTATCCAGTAGTCGAACCTAATTTATCTGATAGTGGTTCTGCTGATTGTGTGCTGGAGTTTCTGGTGCATGTTGGGAAACGAACACTACCTGAAGTGAGTATCATTTTTAAATCATGATCAAAATTTAAAGCTACAAATAAAAATTGATATTTCTTCTTTAAAGGCTATAATGACTATGGTACCAGAAGCATGGCAGAATGATCCTACAATGACTGAAGAAAAAAAGAATTATTATCAATGGGCTTCGTGTATAATGGAACCATGGGATGGACCTGCTTTAATTTCATTCACAGACGGTCGCTATATTGGTGCGATTTTGGATAGGAATGGTCTACGCCCATCTAGATTCTATTTAACCAAAGATAATATTTTAATAATGGCCAGTGAGGTAGGTAATTTTACTTAATTATTTTGCATCCTCACCATGCAAATCGAATAAATGGTAATTTTTCATTTCACCTGGATTTTCAAATAAATTATTATAATTTAAGGTTGGTGTATATGACGTCGACCCTTCCCAAGTCATATTAAAAAGTCGTTTGAAGCCTGGAAGAATGCTGTTAGTTGATACCGAGGAAAAAGTTTTTATTCAAGATGTTTCTTTAAAAGAAACAATTGCTCGGTCTCGTCCACATACTGATTGGCTTAAAGAACAGGTAATTTTAATATCTTTAATAAAAAAATCTGTGAATGGTTATGATCAACGCAGTATTTAATTAAATTAAGATATAGTTAGTGTAAAACTACTTACAATTTTAAATTTAGTTAAATAGTACTGTTATTTGTCTTAAAGTTTTATGTAAAAGTTTATTTTAAAAATTAATTTTTTTATTGCTTAAAAATTAACTTTAATGTACATATAATTTTGTAATCAAATTTTAATTTTAAAAGTTTAACTCATTTATCAAAATGTTTTTAATTAATTAAATACGGCTTAAGCATATTATTATAATTCTAACATTTTATAAACTCCTTATATTTATATTTTTATTTAAAATGCTACTATTATGGTGATAAAAAGATGGTAAGTCAAGTAATTTTTTATTTATTTAAGTATTGAATTTATAGTAGTTGTAAATTCTCTCCAATTAAAGTCGATCATTGAAAATTATTGTATGAATTTGTTTTATGTATACTTTTATTAGTATTTTTATTTTTGTTAGATTAAAATGGACGATTTAAGAAAATCACATTTAAGTAGAGGCCTGTCATTACAACCAACATATGAGCCAAGTGGATTAGAGGATAGTCGTCTTTCTTTGTATAATTATACCACAGAAACAATACACTTGCTTCTGCTACCCATGATAAATAATAAGTAATATTTCTTCAAGAAATTATTAATATTTTCTTACCTGATAAAATATTTTTAGAAAGGAAGCTTTAGGCTCTATGGGTAATGATGCACCTTTAGCATGTCTCTCACAGTTTACACCACTTTTATATGATTATTTTAAGCAATTATTCGCACAAGTTACCAATCCACCAATTGATCCGTTTAGGGAAAAGGTTGTTATGTCGTTGCAATGCCCAATTGGACCAGAAGCTAACATACTTAAACCAAGTGCAAAACAGGTAAAAAAATTAGATAAGCTAATAACTTCTAATGATTTTAATTTTTTTGTTTAGGTACATCGATTGTGGTTAAAACAACCTATTTTATCTATTGCCGATATTGAAGTTTTTAAGAATACTAGACATCGAGGATGGTCTTCACATGTTATTCAAACAACTTACCCAGTAAAAAACGGCGCCCCGGGGTTACTTGAAAGACTTCATGAAATTTGTGAAGAGGCTGATGAGGCCAGCAAAACCCACCAAATTATAATACTTTCAGATAGAACCGGGGGAAAGGAATTTGTTCCTATAAGCAGCTTACTTGCATTAGGTACTTAAATGATTGTAATATTAATTTAAAAAGGATTTTTGCTCCGTTTTATAGTATAATGCATGCGATGTGAGTGAATCATGTATAAATTTTAACAACTATCTGATTTTATAAAGGTGCTGTTCATCATCACTTAATCGAAACAAGAGCAAGAATGAAGGTGGCATTAGTGGTTGAGACTGCAGATGCGCGTGAAGTTCATCATATTTGCGTGCTATTAGGATATGGTGCTGATGCTATTTGTCCATATTTGGCTTTAGAATTGGCAAGGGGTTTGCGTGAAAATGGAATTCTTGATGCATCGCTTGATGATGAAACTATTTACAGAAACTATAGCCAAGCCATACAAACAGGCATAAATAAAGTTATGGCAAAAATGGGAATTTCAACACTCCAGTCGTATAAAGGAGCACAAATTTTTGAGGCTGTAGGACTTGCAGATGATGTTATTGAAAAATGTTTTAAAGGTAAATCAAAATACTTTATATCGTAGGCTAGCAAGCAAAAGGCACTAAGTCAAAAATAGGTAATATATTTTGGTTTAATGTTTAACTATTGCAAAAAAAGAATTAGTTTTGATTTGTCATCTAAAATCTAGATTAATAGATTCTAAATTTATTTGAGGGTAACTTACAATTATGCAAAAATCTAATCAACGAAAAATAATATACATTACTTCCTTAAAATAAATTTCACTTTGAATATATTAATATTTATTATTCGCTTAAGAAAAAGATTTACACTATAGAAAAGACGGACAAGCACTTTGAAATAAACTACATACATTCCCATACTCCTGTTAGAATAATTCCAGTTATGTACTCGATGCTCGACCAAGTAAACATAAGATTGTGTGGGGTATTTTTAAACTAACCTAGGTAACGGTTATTTTTAAACTAACCTAACCCAATCAAACACATCAATTTATATCTGAAAGCTCAAGGTTTAAATTTATTTTATACAAAATGCTTATCATTTTTTACTTTTTTAAAATTGACATTTTAAAGTTATGTTATAATTTAAATCATCCTTATCCAAAGTGCAAAGTTATAGCCATTTCTTTAAAGTGCAATTATACAGGGTCTCCCAGACCACCTCTTTATTTCGAGAACCCTTTCTCGTACATTGATGTGAAAAGAGATTTACCACCAAAGTTAACCTAAAGAATCTTTTGATAAAATTTGTAATTTCTAAAACAAGCCGGAAGTAACTTTGAAATTTTAAATGCCAACCTAGATCGAGTAAGGTATTGCTGCAAAGGTCTTTTAAAAAGAAACAATTTTTATTAAAATAATAATAATTTATTGTCAGAAAGTACATACATAAATATAAATTCATCTTAATAACAGGGGTCAAATAAAGCATTTCATCAAAATTTATGAATATTCCTAATCGGTCTTAAAACACATTTCATTAATATCTTGCACAATTAACAAATTAAGCGAAAAAAAAAATATGGAAGTAAGTGACAAGTTGTCCATCCGGAAGAATAGTGATACAACTCAAAAATAACTATTTTTAAGTTAAATGGTATGTATATTCAAAATACATATAAGAATTTCTTTTATAATCCCATAAAATAATGTAAGTATTACAAGCTAAATTCAATGAAAATTTTCAAGATATTTGATTTCTATTTATTACAGTTTAAATGTAAACATTTATGTTTAAAATCGTTGCCCTGGAAAATGATGATTTTTGAGTTGTGTTACAATTCTTCCGGACGAGCGAAATGTTCTCTTAAATTAAAAATTAAAAGAATGGAAATTCTTTTTTTTGCATTTTTGCTTCATTCGTTCAATCAACTTTTGTTTTAGATTTTTGGTTAATACTTAAAGGGAAATAACCCAAAAAATATAAGTATTTTTAACGGACAAAGTGAAAAATGCAAAAATAGAAGTTTCCATTTAAAAAATCATTGTTGGCATTGCCACCCATTGAGAATGAGGATTTTCATTTTTCTATAATTTAAGAAACCATTAGTCACTTGTTTGCATTTATTTTTTCATTTAATTTTTAATTATGCCAGATATTAAGAAAGTATTTTAATAAAAGTCGTTTATTTTTAAATGACCGTTCCAACAATACGACTCTTGACCTAGATTGGCGTTTAAAATTTTAAAGTTACTTCTGGGTTCGTACACCTGCTTGTTTTGGAAATTACAAATGACACCAATAGACACTTTGATAGTAAACATTTTTTTGTCATCAATGTAGGAAAAATGGTTCTCCAAATGTACAGGTGGTCTGGTCACCCTGTACATTCCCCTTTTAAAAACATTTATTTAAATTATTATTTTATAAAGCGTTGAATTTTATCAACGTTTGGATTTTAATACTAATAAAATAAAAGTTCTTTTCTTAAATAAAACGACAGACTTACAGCATGCGGAAAATAGAACATTTTTAAAGTTTATTAATTTGTATCTGTAAGCAAATAACACTATTTCTGATCTATTATATCTATTATCTATTATATCGTTATGCAGGAACCCCTTCACGTATTGGTGGAGTTACACTTGAAATATTAGCGAATGAAGCATTTGAACGCCATCGCCGTACATATCAGTTTGCGTCGGATAAATTAATTTTGACTGATATGGGTAACTTCCATTGGAGAGCTGGTGGTGAAAATCACCTTAATGAACCAACCAGCATTGCCGCTTTACAAGTTTGTACAATTTAAATGGTGTTTGTATTAAAGCTAATTTTCTTAACTTCAGGAATCTGCAGCAAGTAAGAATAAAAATGCGTATGCCATGTTCTGTGAACAAACTATGAACTCAGTCCGTAATTGCATGCTTCGAGGTCGTTTGGAATTACGTACTCTAGATCAACCATTACCATTATCTGAAGTAGAACCTGCTTCAGAAATAGTAAAGCGTTTTGCGACAGGCGCTATGAGTTTTGGATCTATTAGTATAGAAGCACATGAAGCACTGGCAGTTGCTATGAATAAGGTACATAAAATAAACAAAATTTATCATAACACATTAGTACCGGCATAAATTATCATCAAACCAGTGCAGAGCCGGGAACTTTCAAAAATTTAATGAACTCGTATACAAGTTAACTATCTGTTTTTTTGGTAAAAAATTGAAGAATACAAAACTGGCGCAAAAGTGTTAATAACAGTTTTACTTATTCATAGATTGGGGGTAAAAGTAATACAGGTGAAGGGGGTGAAAATCCAGAAAGATACCTAGATAATAACAGAAGATCAGCTATAAAACAAGTAGCTTCAGGAAGATTTGGTGTTACCTCATCATATTTAGCACATGCTGATGATTTACAAATTAAGATGGCTCAAGGTGCTAAACCTGGAGAAGGTGGTGAATTACCAGGGTATTACAACTTATTTATCTTTTATTTTGTTACATAAGAAGATTCCGGACAGCCGCCATCTTTCTCTCTCTTAAACAAATCATTGCTAAACATTATTTTGTAGAATTCAAATACCACACTTATGAATTGACTAATATTGATCAAATTTAAAAAAGGAATCAGAATCTTTGGGTAATTAGTGTCTAACGCCCGGTTTCTCCACCATATCTTGAGACCAAACTAAATCTTAAGCTGCATATCAGACCCACGTGGTTTTAGAAACAGCGAATTAGAAGAGGACTGGGAGCGTAGCATCTGTTTTGAGGCTGAGCTTGGTGAAGTTGCGTCTAAAGTAAGGTGACCAGATTTTGAAAATCCCAAACCGGGACAAGTGCTTTTATTTTATTTTTTTACGTAAATTCGATTCTTAGTATATTATGTGTTAACGCTTATCAGGTATCGGTAGTTTTGTATTAAACTTTTAATTTCAAATAAAAATTTTAAATCTATAAAAAACAAAAAAATTATTTCTCAAAATAAAAAGCAATAGGTACAAAAATCACAAAGAGGTACATTAAAAATTAAAAAAAAAACAAATAATTGCAGAAAAATCACAAATTATAAATAAACGAGAAAAGTACATTTCAGAAATTAAATATACAATTCACACATAAATTGTAGATCACAAAAAAATATACATTTCTAAGAATGAAAAACGATGGCACTCAAATTATAAATCACAAAAAAAACTAAACAAAAGTTACTTTTATTCATTACTTGCCTTACTCCATGCATGGTGTTGACGCATATTTCTCGGATTTGTGCACTTTTTCCAGAATGTTTTTATTTTTGTTAAAACCGGGACAAAAAGAGGCCTCTCTCGGGACGCCGGGACAATTGCTTAGGAACCGGGACAGTTCCGGCCGAACTGGGACGTCTGGCCACCTTAGTCTAAAGACATGTTGGAGAAACCGGGCGTAAATTTCTTGAAAGATAGACAAAGTATACTGGTGTAAAAGATATGCAAAATATTAAAAAATATCAAATTTGGTCAGAACGTTATGTAGATTACGGTATTCTGAATGTATGTGCAAAATTTGATATCAATAGTTAATTCATTAATGTGCTGCTTAAAATATACGAAATGATGTTTTGCAATGATTTCAATGAGTAAAAGAGAGAATCGGCTTAAGCTGAGTTTGGACTGAAGTAATAATTAAACATTAACAATTCAGAAGATTAGGTTGCATTTGACTGTTGATGCTGTTATTTAGAAGAGTTGTTAATTATTAAGAGGATAGTTGGCAAATCTAATATGTTGATTTTAAAATCCGGTTGATACTTGTATTTTTGGTCTTAAAAAATTTTACACGTAAGTTTTTTTTAAACTTCTTTTTTTTCTGCATTACAAAGTTTGCAGCTATCATTTGTTGTAAATTTTAGGGGCTTAAAAATTTAAAAACAAATTATGTTATAAAAATTTATAAAAAAAGACAAAAAATAATAGCCACAGAAAAAAAAAGAAAATTTAAGAAAGTCTCAGCAGAAATGTTATGACCAAAAGTTTAAGTATGGCAGGAATTTTAAAATCAATCGCTTAAATTTGCCGACTACCCACTTAATGGTTAGTGCTAATTGTTAGTGGTTAATTGTTAATTGAGCGTAAACTCAGCTTTAGATGTTATTTTCTATTGTAGGTAATTAATTTTGAAAATATTAATTTTAGCTATAAAGTATCAACCGATATTGCAAAGACAAGACATTCAATTGCTAATGTTGGCCTAATTTCCCCACCACCACATCACGATATTTATTCCATTGAAGATTTAGCTGAATTAATTTATGATTTAAAATGTGCGAATCCTGATGCTAGAATATCCGTAAAACTTGTCTCAGAGGTAATTTATTTTAAACAAGATAAATTTTAAATAAACATATTTTTTTAATTGTAAAGGTTGGTGTTGGAGTCGTGGCTGCTGGTGTTGCTAAGGGTAAAGCTGAGCATATTGTCGTATCTGGTCATGATGGTGGTACTGGTGCTAGCAGTTGGACAGGAATCAAAAGTGCGGGGTTACCTTGGGAACTAGGAGTTGCAGAAACTCATCAAGTTCTTGTTTTAAATAATTTAAGATCAAGGATTGTATTACAAGCTGATGGCCAGATTCGAACAGGTTCGTAGACGTCGACAAATATACAATGATATCAAAAAAATCGGTTCACTAATTTCTAACAAAAAGTATTTCCTAAAAAAATAAACTATATTGATGCTAAATAACTACTGTAATTTAAAAAAAATATAGTCCTAGAATAATTTATTAAATTTTTTAGTTTAAATTTTTCTTCAAAGGACATCATATAAACATTTTTTTGATGAGTTTACTGATATTTAAACTTAAAAAAAAATTGTCTCGGTCCAACCGGCTTGGTGCTCTGATGGGTCTGCACGAAACATCTAATATTAAACATATACAGGGTGTCCCAAAAAGAAGTGCTCAAAAGAAAATCCTAGAAAGTAAACAAGATTTTATCGACAAAAAATCCACTACTCAGGGTCTTTGATGGGCCATTAAATTTTGTTCCCACAGAAAATGTCGTTAATTTGAAATTCTGTTATAGTTCATAAGCTAGAGGGTCAATTTAAATGAAAAAAAATGTAAAGTAAAGCTATAAGCTTGAAGTTATAAAATCATCATCAAAAAATCATTTAGATAGAAAAAAATATTCGTCTTTCAAAAAATTAATGATAATTTACTTTTTTCTTGATATTTTCGCACATATCTTTGTAATAAACACCATAAATGAACCACTTTTTTTACGTCCGTTAAACTTAACAGTAAACTAGTATCAGTCAATAAAAGAATCAGTTTTCTGACCCTCAACCCCTTACCTCAAGTCACTCCCGCAGAGTATTTTTCTTATCGTCACTGCTACTACAGGAAAACAGATAAAACATTGAATTTTTTTTAGTTGATAGTAAGAAACATACTTAGTGCAAGTGACTTGACGTAGGAGATCGAAGGCAAGGCAATGGTCAACGTTTTGAATGTTAATTAATTCAGTAATGTTTCTGTTTCATAATTATGGCTTTAAACTTATTTTCATTTCATTTTTTTTTAACCCATACCTTATCGGCTAACTTTTTACTTGACCTAATACTTGAAGTCACTCGCTTGGTGTATTTTTCTTACCAGCACTGCTCTTAAAGTAAAAGAGATAGAATACTGATTCTTTTATTGATTGATAGAGTTTAATGGACTTAAAAAAAGTGGTTCATTTATGGGGCTTATTTCAAAGATATGAGCGAAAACATCAAGAAAAAGCAAATTATCATTAATTTTTTGAAAGAAGAATATTTTTTCTATCAAAATGATTTTTTGATGATGATTTAATACCTTCAAGCTTCACTTTATAATTTCTGTCATTTAAATTGACCAAATAGTGTGAATTATAACAGAATTTCGAAGTAACAAGATTTTCTGTGGAAATAAAATTTAACGGCCTTTTAAAGAAAAACTGGGCTGTTCCTACTATTGGTTTTTTTGTCGATAAAATCTTGTCTAGTTTCTAGCACGGAGACGGATGGTCCGCAACCAATTTTATTTTTTTTTAAATTTAATTACCAATAAACTCGCCTAAAAAATCATCAATTTTTGGGCCTCTGTACTGGTATATCCCCCCTTAAAAAATAAAAATTAATCATAATACTACCTGATCACTTTTTATCGTAAATCGTAAAAAACCAATAATAACAATTAAACACAAACATAAACTTAAATGAGCGTATTTTTGAAGAAAAAATTAAAAGTGTCTTACAATATAACATGTAGTTAGGTACTTAAAATTTATTTTTGTTTATGTATATAGAATTCTTACTTAACATTTTTAAATTTTCCAACTCAAAAAATTCCAAACTACACTTTTCAAATATTTTGTTGTATTTTATCTTTTAAATTAAAACCTTAGAGTGAGATTTAAGATTAACATTTATAGGTTTTGATGTGGTTGTTGCTGCAATACTTGGTGCTGATGAAATTGGGTTTAGCACAGCGCCTTTAATTGTTATGGGGTGCACAATGATGAGAAAATGTCATTTAAATACTTGTCCTGTTGGTATTGCTACACAAGATCCAATTCTGCGCAAGAAATTCACTGGCCAACCTGAACACGTTATTAACTACATGTTTATGGTTGCAGAAGAAGTTCGTCAACACATGGCTTCTTTAGGAGTAAGAATATAAATTCAAAATATTGAATTTTTGATAATAAAAATATTGTAGATAAAAACATATCAAGAACTAATTGGTCGAACAGATTTGCTTAAAGCTTCGGAATCAGGCAATACAAAAGCTAAAACATTGAACTTAAATTTACTACTACAGAATGCTTTACATATGAGACCAGGTGTTAATATAAAAGGCGGATCAGAAACACAAGATTTTCAATTGGAACAGCGCCTAGATAATCAACTTATAAAGATGGCTCAAAATGTTATTGATGGAAATGAAAAGAGTTTGGATATTTGCATGAAAATTAATAATGAAGTTCGTGCTTTTACCAGCACTTTAAGCTATCATATTTCAAAGTAAGTTATGCTTAACATTTTCAAAATAAAAAAGATTTTATCAATGTCTTTTTATAAAAAATTTTTTGGAGAACGTAATAAGCTCTTCTGGAAAAAAAAGGAAAACTACTTTTGAACTATCAACAAATAATTAAGATATTATGTTGTGTTATGTCCCGTATCACCTCACTTTGATCATCCACTGATGAAACAAATTATTGTAATTTTGAAATATCTATTTTAAGGAAATACCAAGAGGAAGGTTTACCGGAAGGAAAAGAAATTAACATTCATTTAACTGGATCAGCTGGTCAAAGTTTTTGTGCGTTTTTGGTTAAAGGTGTTACTTGCATTTTGGAGGGTGATGCTAATGATTACGTTGGAAAAGGTTTATCGGGAGGAACAATTGCTATTTTCCCCCCAAAAACATCTCCATTCCAATCTCACTTAAATGTAATTGTTGGAAATGTTTGCTTGTATGGAGCTACATCAGGAAAAGCGTTTTTGCGTGGTATTGCTTCTGAAAGATTTGCCGTTAGAAATTCAGGAGCAATTGCTGTTGTTGAAGGGGTAGGCGATCATGGTTGTGAATATATGACTGGTGGAGTTATTTTAATATTAGGTAATTAAATAATAGTCATCAATTAATATTTAAAAATGACTTTATTTACCTAGGTTTGACGGGTCGTAATTTTGCGGCTGGAATGTCGGGTGGTATTGCATACGTTTGGGATATTGATGGTTCCTTTTCAACTAAATGTAATCCTGAGATGGTCGAATTATGCAAAGTTGAAGAAAAGGACGATATAAAATTCATTAAAATCTTGTTGAAGGAATTTATACACTACACGGGAAGTATTGTAGCCACTACTTTATTGAATAATTTTGATGAGAAGATCAAAGAGTTTGTGAAGGTCTTCCCCTATGAATATCGTAGAGCTTTAGCACAAGCAGGTTCAGTTGAGCAAAAAATAATTAAGAGCAATGGAATTTGTGAACCAAAAGTTCAAGATATAGAGGACACAATATCAGATATGAGTTTAGAAATAAAACAGGCAGAAGGAAAGCTTGATAAAATTAGAGGTAAACCCCTAAATTTTATTAAAACGTATTATTTAAAAAATCTTCTATAAATTTTTTTTAAGGTTTTATGAAATATCAACGTGAAACAGGAATGTACCGGCCGGCTGAAAAACGAGTAAAAGATTGGGATGAAATTTACAACTTCCAACATGTTCGTAAGGGTTTACGAGTCCAGGCTGCAAGATGTATGGAGTGTGGTGTGCCATTTTGTCAGTCCAATAGCCATGGTTGTCCTCTAGGGAATATAATACCTAAATGGAATTTATTAGTTTTTCAAAATCAATTCAAACAAGCATTAAATCAACTTTTACAAACCAACAACTTTCCAGAGTTTACAGGAAGGGTATGTCCGGCACCTTGTGAAGCAGCCTGCGTTCTAGGCATATCTGAACCAGCTGTTACAATTAAAAATATCGAATGCACTATTATAGATCACGCATTTGAAAACGGTTGGATTGTGCCAATTATACCCAAAATGCGGTCTGGTAAAAAAGTTGCGGTTGTTGGTTCAGGACCAGCTGGTTTAGCTTGCGCACACCAGTTGAATAAGAGTGGGCATTTAGTTACTGTATTTGAAAGGAATGATAGAATTGGTGGGTTGTTGCAATATGGTATCCCCACAATGAAGTTGAGCAAGGCTATTGTACAAAGGCGAGTTGATTTACTAGCGGCAGAGGGAATTATTTTCAAGAAAAATATTAATGTTGGCAAAGATATATCAGCAAAGGATTTATGTGATGAATTTGATGCAGTGGTTTTGTGTACTGGAGCTACTTGGCCACGAGATTTACCTTTACCAGGTAAATAATATCAAATAATTTTTTTTTAAGTTCGTATTCCATCAAATCTTAATTTTAAAATTTATGATAACCATTTTTAGTGATCGTTTTTCAGTTAAAATTTTATCCAATTTAATTCTAAAAATTGTAACCTAGTTATGTTTTTTAGGACGTGAATTAAATGGAATCCATTTTGCTATGGAATTCCTTGAAAGCTGGCAAAAGAAGCAACTAGGAAGTACTGCCAAAGATTCTGGGTTACATGCTAAAGATAAGCATGTTATTATAATAGGAGGTGGTGATACAGGTTGTGATTGTATTGCCACATCATTAAGACATGGTGCAGCTTCCATAACAACATTTGAAATCCTACCTCAACCTGAGGAAAAGAGAACTTCTGGAAATCCATGGCCTCAGTGGCCTAGAATATTTAGAGTGGATTATGGACATGAAGAAGTAAGTATACAGTGTATCTGTTAGGCTCAAAGACCGAAAATGCTCATTGAGCAAAAAAGGTGACCACAATGCGTTCCGGTTTCTTAGGTTCGGCCACACTTCATAATTCTTACCTTGGCACCAACAAAACGTTCATAACGCGTTGTGGCCTAAACGTCACAACGTGAAATTCTTGTTGTGCTTTGTAGTTCGTTTTGATAACGCACTTTGGCAATGTGAAAATGCCACAACGTATTTTGGACGCAAAAATATGTGATCTATGACAAGTGAAAACATGTGTAGCCATTTATCTTGGAATTACATTTGAGTAAATTATAAAACCAAATGGAATGAAATTTCATATAAGAGCATCTTCCTAAACCCTAAACGTCCGCGCTAAATATTCCGTCGGAGATAATAACGGAATAGAAAATTCATATTATAGATTTGTTAAAATGAACTAAATTCGGTTATTTTTTTTAACTCCTTTTTATAAAGTATTCACGTTTGCCATTTTCTTTAAATTGCGTCGAGGCTGCATCGACGCTTTGTGGCCGATTTTGCATTATGGTCTTTTTGAACAAGCCACAACGCGTTGTGAACGTTTTTGTAGGTGCCACCACACGAATTTTGCGTTGTGGCCGAAATTGAGAAGCCACAACCCGTTGTGAACGTTTTTGTAGGTGCCACCACACGAATTTTGCGTTGTGGCCGAAATTGAGAAGCCAGAACGCGTTGTGAGCCAACTTATCCATGGATTTATGTAACATAATATAATGGTGTATTGGTACCGGCTCGCGAGCCGGTAAAGTATTTTATCAGCTCACTCTACTGTTATGTCATGTTATGTCAGAGTTTTATCAGGTTTGGATCAAAAAAAGTTTGATTTTTTTGTCGCGAGCCGGTAAAAAAAAATTTACCAATACACTACTGAGGTATATGACTGTAAAATTAATGCTTTTATTGAATTTTTAATAAACTTGATTCCTCGGGATGCAGTGTTTGCATTTACTCATAATGCCTATTAAATCCTTGCACAACTGTAGCGGTTATAAAGACAGTTTTAACTTTATGATAACCTAAAAAAGTTTGTCTCATTATTTAAAATTTTAGGTGAAATTACGACATGGAAAAGATCCTAGATTATTCAGTACAATGACACAAGAATTCCTTGATGATGGAAACGGTAACGTCAGCGGAGTTAAAGTAGTTAACGTAGAGTGGGTAAAAGATGATAGTGGTAGATGGGAAATGAAAATTGTTGAAAATTCTGAAAGCGTGCTTAAAGCTGATTTGGTTCTTTTGGCAATGGGATTTTTAGGGCCCGAACGAAGCATTGCAGATCAATTAAATCTTACACTGGACGCCCGTTCGAATTTCAAAGCTAATAATTATTTAACAAATATTCCTAAAGTTTTTACTGCAGGAGGTACGATTTCATAAAATTCCCCACAAATATTTTTTACATTTTTTTTGTAGATTGTCATAGAGGTCAAAGTTTGGTAGTTTGGGCTATTTCAGAAGGAAGACAGGCTGCTAAAAGCGTGGATGAATTTTTAAATAATGGATTAACTGCGTTACCTGGCCCAGGTGGAATTATTCAACCAAATCAAATTCCATGCCCAGCATAAAATATATTTTAAAATATTTATGTGCCATTAATTAGCCAATGATTATTTTATTATGAATTAAAATAGACTGGAGGAACTGTTTAATTAATGTTTTTACAGTGTAGATTAGTTTTTTGTTATATTGTTGACACTTAACTTTAAATTTAAATGAAACCAGGAATCATACAAAATTTGTGTTTCAATTTTAGAAGCTTAATAATTATACGGATCTATCCACAGCATAAATAAATGTTTATTGGATTCAAGATGCAATGTAATTAAATTTACAAATAAATATATACGTATATTAGGTATAAATAAATCAAGACAATAATATTTAAATTATATAAATATTTTGTGTTGTCTAAAAAGATGCTAGAGAGTCGAATGTACAAAACGTGGCTTTGTGTTTTTTAAGAATTTTTTTAGAGAGTTTATAGTTTACAAATTATAAAAAAAAAACGATTCTTTCATATACAATTTTAGTTTTTTATGAATCAACTCTTTAAATTTATCAACTATAAACACTAGACAAATTCTTAAACTTAAATAACACAAACATTTTACTTTCTACCTTCTCAAATATAAATTATGCCCACATATTTAGATTTTCGTTTGAAAAATATAAATATTGATGTTATTTTTTTGCAGCATTCTTAAACTTGATGCATGTTATAGAAGGATATATGTTTTGTAGAAATGTTGTTTTAAAATAATTATTAAAAATATACTTTGTTAAATAACTAAACGTTTAATTAAAATCCTTTATCAAAAAACGAACAGTTTATTAAAATTTCAAACAAGTTAAATTTCAAAAAGTAAGCTGAATGATTCCAGTAACAAGTTTTAATAGCTAACCTTTTAATGCAAACATATACACAGGAAATAAGGCTTTTGGAAATCCTGATTGTTTCTGCTTTTTTATACATTTTAAACCTGCCGCTTCAAATATATCGATGTACGTACTATAGGGTCGAGTAACTGATGAATCTTTATCGTCCATCTCTAAATGTCCACTTGAAGAAACATTTTCTTTTACAACTATAATACCATTTTCCTTCAGACTTAATCTAAAATCAAGACAGTATTTCAATTTTTATTCTATAAATTTTATTATACAGGGTGAGTCTGTAACATGGAATAAATTCAAAAAGTCGGAGATTGATTTTCAAAAAAACGGCTTGACACATCAAATTATATTTGTAATTCGGACATTTTACGTCATTTAAAGTTCATGTCGCAATGCTCACGTGACATCACAATTTTAGTAAATAATTTGGAAGCACGTTTAAACTTGAGTACCCATGCAAAATTTCATGGACTTATCTCCTCTTGTTCCAAAGATATGACCATCAAAAATAGTAAATTTTTCTAGTAATTGGGGTTGACAGATTATTTGGATCAATGTTAATTAAAGCAAATTTTTAATTTTCAATTTACCATATCTTCAGGAGTAGATATAAGTGAACAAAATTTTGCTTAGATTAACAGGATTAGACGTCCATTTAAGTTCTGGACCTAAAAATTATGGGTTTCTATTAGAAAAATACAATGTCACAGGAGTGTTGAGATTACATCACATAAATTTAAAATAACCTAAAATGACTGTAATTACTATCATTATTTCACGTGTTCAGCAATTTTTGTTGAAAATGTAAGCTTTTTGGCCATTTCGAATTTATTGCATGTTACAGATTCAATTTAATTTCCAATTTTTGAATGATTTTATGTTGAAAAAATATATTCTTAATACTTTTATAGTTGTCTAAGCTCAAAACTATTTTTTTCATTTTGTTCCTTTTAGTTGAAAAAAAATAGCACAAAATCACTTGTTTAGAAGAAAATATGAAAAGTGAGATCAATGAAAATAGTGGTGTGTGTTTAAGAAAATTCCGAAAAACTAAAAAAAATACTTATGACTATCAGGGTAATGGAACTTTACAGTTCTTACTCTCGTTCTTACTGCAACATAAATTCGGGAACAAATTGTAGTGAAAAGACTATAGTCCCCAATTTAGATTAAATGTATAAATCCTTATTAATTATAATTATTATTAAGTTAAAGTCGAGTTTCAATAATTCTTAGCTGCGTATACTATAATTTGGGACAAAATAAAAACGGAAATGCATACCATATTTTGAGACAGAGGGAGTATTAACATGAATAATTGAAATGGTCCTTCGAAGTTAATAAAAGAATTTAAAATTAGTTATTTTACAACATTGTGTTTTTTATTATACTTTTTTTGTAGTAAGTGGCAGATCATTTTCGTTAAATAAAGAAGTATTTTTGTAAAGTAAATCATAGCGATCAAGTGAATTTTAAAAGCTTGTTCATAATTTTGAAGAAAACTGTTTGATACTATGAATGGCTTGTTAAAACATAGCACTTACTTGCAAGATTCAAAGAACTGAATCAAATCGCCATCAGTCAAATGTCCTAGTACCCATTGAGTCCAAATAACATCATATTTATTTTCAGGTTTAAAATCTTGTAGTCCAACCGGAAAATATTCACCTATTTTATCACATTTATTACTTAATAAAACTTTTGCTTCGTCCAAAAATGAAGCATTTTGTTCCACTAAATCCACGCTATTAAAAATTGTGGAAAGTAAATTATTTGTTACACGTCCAATTCCCGCACCACAGTCTAATGCCTTATCTTTACAAGGTGGGTCAGCACCTTTGAAAATTTGGGTTAAAAAATGTCTTGATCCTTGGATATCGGCCTGTGAAATATAATCAAATCCGCCAAGCATGCCATTTACTGTGGCTGGAATTTCTGACCAATAATTTTTAGCTTTAATATAAAATGCATCTTTTTTGTTTTCTTCTTCCATTGAAATTGTTTGATAATTTACCTAAATAAATCAAATTATAGTTTATAGTTATAAATAAAAGCGGTTTGAAGTTTTAAAAATTAAGGTTATGTTTCGGTACTAACTATAGACGCTATAGAGCATAACCAAAGAGAATACCAAGAATCTCCAAAAGTTTTATGATTTGTTATTTTGTACTATACAGGGTGTCTCACTTTTTTTCCAGCAAATTTTTTTTTTAGATAGTAAATGTCATTCTGAACAAAACTTTTCCTATGAACTATTATGTTTTTTCGACTCCTTAAAAAGTTCCTTCATTTATGAACGCCATATTAAAAATAATTTCATACAAAATTTTATATTGTCAATTTTAATAGCTTTCAAATTCTTTAATATGAATGGTTGTCAATAAATTACATGATAATTTTTAGGGAATAAAACATAATATTGTCAATCAATTTTTTGATTAACGAACATATTTTTAAACTTTTTTGCCTGACGATGAATTAAGTCTTAATTCGAAAGTGCACTATCTTGTTAATTTATAAAAAACGTTATTTGTATAAGATATATTATTTATTTATAATAAATTTAAAACATAATTATTTAGGAAACTGTCCATTTCTTTCCAATAGACTGTAATAGCTATTTTTAGTACAAGTGAGAAAAGTGTATGATTTTATCAAGAGTTTGATTTGTTGGTAGCACGAGCCGATAGAAGAGGACCCAAATCAAACGAATGATCAAATCACTTTGCTCACGTGTGCTAAACCTGTTTTTTCCATTTTCTTTAAAATAATAAATAGTAGTTTAATTAGATTTTCTAATTTTTGGAAAATTTTATTATCAACCATTTGCCATTTCCAAAATATCAGGAGTACTTACAATCATATTATCGTCACTTTTTTGAGTTTCCATTTAAATTATAACATCAGAGGTGGGATTTTGTTTCTATCTTGATATTTATCAAGCTTGATAAAACTCATGTTTGTTGATAAATATCAAAATAGAAACAAAATCCAACCTCTGCTAAACTCGGCTAATTTGTAGCTTAAATCATGTACATTTAGGATCTAAAGAGTCCCGAGTTGTGGGGTACCTGCTTCTGGAGTTATAGGGAGAGGAAGGGGGGATGGTTTTTTCCAAATATCTCGGTTTCTATCAATCCTACGATAAAATTATTTATTATCAATCTTGTGGAGCATAAAATTTCCTGCAACTTTTGTTCGAAACGTTTTTTTGTAGGGTAAACTTATTTTTAGTTAAAGTAGCGCGAATGTCCTATACATAGATTTTGCTTAATTTTGCTATGTTTTCAGTCGATACGAAAAGACATAGCGAAGTGATTCTTTTTTTGTCGTCAAACGGACCTTGAAAGCTTTCAGAAAAGGTGTATTACATGACGGTGAAATAGAATTTGAGGGGTTGATTAGGCCGATAAGCTTCAATAATTGCGACTTTTTTAAATGGGACATTAAAAAAATTATTTTTTCGAAATTAAAAAAACCCTATGTGTGTCGGTTTTGGTTCTAAGAGTATAGATTCAGCAGTTTTTAAAAATGAAAATCCGTTAAAAAATGGCCGGACGGGAGCCGTCCACGCTAAAATTCAAAAATTCTGCTTTATTTTCCCAACCCCTTCGAGTATAAAAACAAAAAGTAGCTTATTAGCTGTAAAAGTTATTCTTTTTAAGGGAAATGAAGTAAAATTTGAAATTTTGAAAAATTGTGGGCGCCAGAGTGGCATAACTGTCCGACCGCTTTTAGGCGATTTTTTGAACATTTTACGTTCGATTTTTTTCAGAAGCAAAGGGAGAAAATTTAGAGCTGTCGATTTTTTTGATTATAAATATTAATGTAATAATAAGCAAAATAAAAAATATCGCTCCATAATATCCAACCCCTATCAAAAGTTATGAATTTTAAAGTCCGCGTCGAGAAAGCAAAAAAAAAAAACGAAATGCAAATTTAAAGGCCTTAATTCAATATAAAAAATGAAGGTATCAAAAAGGGGCTCAGATGGCAATAATAACGGGTATCTACTTTTTAAATCAAAAACCTGCTATTTTTCGCAACTGCCGATCTTCAAATATAAGGGGTACAGTTTGAGCACTTTTGCCGCACGAAAAAACGCTAAATTTGTAAACTTCGCGTCTCGGCGCCGGGGCGCCACACGGTTGCGCCTGGAGACTTAAAAATAGCCACGGTCTATCCCCAGGATGTGAGAATAAAGGGAGCCAAATTTCGTCGCTTCCCTTTAAGATCGGGCGGGGCTGCGATTGTTTAAAGTTGACGCCGGCGAAAACTGGAAAAAAAGGAAGAAAAATCGAAGGACTTTGGAAATTTTTTTCAGTGTTAGAGTGCTTTGAAAAATTTTAAATTTGAACCTCGCTTAGAATCCACATCACTCTTCACGATGTAACCGGAATTTTTAAAATCTGACGAAAAAAGCTACCCTTTTCGTGGCTTCGCGCAGAAAATGTCCGAATTCGGAATAAAAATACAAAAGGGGTCGTATCTCCGCCCCCTTAATAGATAGGTCCGGGGGGGTCAAAACCATCGTCTTCAGAATCGGGTCCTCCATAACATACTAAAATTTGATGCGATTCGGGGTGAATTTCGAACACTGAGGGGATGAATTCAATTTTTCTTTCGGGGCGTAATAACTTTTTTCGGGGCTGTTCGATCGAAAAGGGACATTTAAACTTTTTTCTTAAAAATTTCTCCTCCGTACACATACAAAATTTCAACTCTGTACGAAAAAAAATACCTTCCCCGTTTCAAACCCTATTTTCTTTCATCTGTAGTATGTATAGGACATTCGCGCCACTAACTAAAAATTAGTTCACCCTACAAAAAAAGTTTCGCACAAAGTTATAGGAAATTTTATGCTCTACAAGGTTGATAATGAATAATTTATCGTAGGATTGATAGAAACCGAGATATTTAGAAAAAACAATTCCCACCCTCCTCCTCCCCCTATAACACCAGAAACAGGTACCACACAACTCGGGACTCTTTAGATCTTAAATGTACATGATTTAAACTACAAATAAGCCGAGTTTCATTAACTCCGCAATTTTTTCCTTATTGATACCTAATTTTACTATACTAATACTTAAATTCTTTTTAAATTTATAATAGACGTTTCTTGTGTGTGTTGTTATGCAGGCAACATTAAACTTTTTTCAACTCATTTGAGTGTGCAAATAAAGATTTTAGTTCACTTGTGATTAAAATACATCACGAAAATAGAAACAAAAAATTGTGCTTATTACAGTCTGTATTTATTTTATTAGACCTAATATTAATACTCACAGAGCAACAATTAACAGCTAAAAATATATATCAACAAAAATAAAATCTTTTCAAAGATTTGACTCACTTTATCTGTAAATTATAATAAAAATATACACTTATTTACACTAATACAAAAGACTCCTCATGTTCTCGTAAGCAGCATTCATAACACCCCAACTTAAAAATGCACGTAAACAATTGGCTTGAACCCCGTGATAAATGTATCTTAATTTCCCACCTCGCTCTCGGTAAATTTGCCTAAAAACAACAAACATGTTTTGAAATGGCCCACCGAGTTGACTCTGCATTGCAATTTTTAATACATTAAGAGGATAAAATAAACTGGATAAACATGCACCAATTAAAGCTCCTGCAATGAATTCATTTACGTTTCGTTGTAGCCACGATTTGGATTTTGGTAGGTGTTTTTGTACTTCTTCCCGAGTAATAAAGAAAAGTACGTTCGAAGGACCATTTCGCATTAATATAGGAATGAAGCCACGATAGTATTCTCGAAATCCATAATTCACTCCAACAATTTTAAATGCTTGATAGCTGTTTCTGAAATGTTTATGGTAAGTTGAATCAGCTAAGAGTGTTTGAATTCGTTCAAATGGCATTAATAAAGCTTCCATGGATCCTGCCACCATACCACCAACTGATTTAGATAAATATGGGTTAAAACCTTTTTCTAAAAGGGGACGACGAACTTCTTCATATACTCCAAACATAATTGACATGGATATTGTTTTTTGAGCCAACGGGGGTAACATACCACGGTATAAATAATAGATTCCTTCATTATGGAGTTGTTTCACAGCTATCGATGCTGATATACCATCCAACATCTGTAAAATTTATTTAAATATTTCGTTTATTAATTATTGTGAAATGTTATTCTTACCTGACGAAAGATTATTTTGTAAACAGGGTACGTTACAGTAATATTAATTAAAGCAGCCCCCCAACCACATGCAAATTCTTTCCAATTCACATTGCCGAGTGGTGCCTTTCGTTTTTTATTTATATTCATTTTTTATAAATTTTGTGCATGTTTTAAAAAAATTTATTAGCACCAAATTTTTAGGTTAGGTTAATATTGTCTTCTATCCATTCTTCCAAAATCCAAAAGGTATTTTATAAGAACCAATTTGTTTCACCACTTTTCATCTTATCATCACCTTATGCTAATTGGTGATAATTATAATTTACAGAAAATTGATAGTGAAGGCATTTAGATGTGATGTTCACTGACGGATTTTTGGTCATCTCATACTCGTTCATTGATTTTATTTTAGTTTATTTAAATATTCATTATTTAATTAATTTTTTTAAATCAAGAAAAAAATATTGAAAATTAAAAATGTCTCCTTTCAAAATTCAAAAAAAATTATTGGGTGTAAAGCAAGCAACCACTATTCTGGCATTTTGTTTAAAAGCGTGTAATTGAACCCATTCTAGGATATAATTTTTTTCAAATAATTGCGATAATAATTAAGATTATATTTTTTTTTTCGTTTAAGCGGATGAAAATTAACTTTTTACATTTTTAAATTCGTACGAGAACGCTTGGCAACACTGTGAAGTTAGCGGCGTTCCGTATGTCTGTGATTCTGCACGTTCCCGCGTCTATACATATTGGGTTCTGTGATTATTTTTAAAAAGTAAATATTTTAACCTTCCTAAATTTAATAAACAAGTTTTTATTATAAGAATAAGAAAAAGAAAATATATAGATGAAGTCAATCATAAACCTGGTCACCAGAAGGCATAAATTCGTTTTAAGAAAAGAGTTGTTCATTTTACAGGTTAGTTTATTTAGATTTTAGGACTATGATTGTTACAACTTGAAAAAAACTCTTTATTAGTGCAGTCGATTTCCTTTAGAATATTTATTTGTACGTAGTTATTATTATTCTAAACAATGTCTTAAAAGTCCAAATCGGATTGACTCGTGCTAAAAATTTTCAAGAGGGCTAGATTAGATTATATAGGAGGGTGATTGGCTGCAAATGAGCCTTACCGAACTGCGACCATTTTGATCTTTTTTTTAGCCCTTACTCTAGTGGAGTCCTGGGATATCTAAATGCTTAATAAAGCTGATTAGATCCTTAGGAGGCATAGCCTTGACTTCGTCTCGAATTGAAGTTGTCCAGCCAATGTGATCAAATCTAGTGTGAGTTAATGCGTCGCATTCGCAAATGATGTGCTCCGAAGTTTCATCTTCTAGGCCACAGAATCTGCAAGTTTTAATTTCTGACTTGCCCATTTTATTGAGATGATACCTCAATGGGCAGTGTCCAGTTAAAAGTCCTGTAATGAGCCTCAGTTCGTTCCTGCTTAGGTCGAGAAGCTTTGTGGCTTTCTTGGGCGAGTATTCGATGTTTTCGCCTGTCTTGAACCCGGAGTATAACTCCAGTGGGACATTATACTATCCCTTTCCCACCGAGTGTCTTGTTCAGCCCACAGAACGGTTCTGGACCACTCAGTGTAAGGTTTGAGGCCGATCTCGCTAACTCATCAGCAATTTCGTTGCCTTCTATTTTGTCGACATGTGGATTCCAAGACAACTTACTATCTAAGAGAACTCCGAGATATTTTGTCTCATTGGAAAAGTCGATTTTTTGTCCGTTTAGTTTAGGCGTTTGTAGGTTTAGTTTCCTCCGCCTCGTAAATGGAATGATGATGGTCTTACTTGGGTGAACGTTTAGTTCTTCCCCTTTGCACCAGTTGCTGATTAAATTTTAGGCATTTTGCATCAGGGCCAATAAGGTCCCTTAATGTTTGCCTTTTATAATGACTGTTGAGTCGTCTCCATATCCGAGCGCATTGTAGCCGTTGCTGTTCAGCCTCTCCAGAAGGTCGTCCATAACGATGGACCACAACATGGGTGATAATACTCCCCCTTGGGGACAACCCTTTGCCACCGACACTTCGGCGCTACCTAGAGAGGATGTTACAACACGGCTCTTCAGCATCTTTTCAATCCATCTTATGGTGGAAGGGTCGATTCCTTTCCTTGTGGCGGCCCTTCTTATAGATGTGAACGAGGTGTTATCAAAGGCACCCTCTATATCCACAGTCCGAGCGCCACATCCCAGGAAGATAGTGCATTTTCTACACTCCCCACCAGGTAGTGTAAGGCATCGATCGTGGATTTGCCTGGTAGTTAGGCAAACTGTTTCACATGAAGCGCAACTTTGCTTCTATTGTGATTGTTTAAAATTTTCTGCATGCTTTTAAGGAGAAAGGAGGTAAGGCTAATGGGGTGATAGGATTTCGGCTCCTCTGAGGGCCGTCTGCCTGTCTTTGGTATGAAAACTACCTTCGCCTCTCTCCTTGATTGAGGTATGTACCCAATGCAAAGCTACCTTTAAAGATGGCTTGCAGGCAATATGTTCGATGCCCTTTTGCAGCAAAAATCCCGTCCATGCCCGGTGATTTGAGGGGCTTAAATTCTGAGATCGACTATTAACTTTTCGACAAAAGTATTTATTATAAAATTTAAACCTACAGATCCAAAAGATAAACTGAAGATGCTGTGAAAAGTCTTCTTTCTAAAGTACAGGGTGTATCAGACCACCCGTGACACCCATTTATTTCGAGAATGCGTTATCGTATGTGACTGAAATAAAAAAATTAATTACCAAAGTGAACCTGAACAATCCATTGGTGAACTTATTTTTTTCCGGAACTATCCGGAACCGGAGATCAGTTTGATTTTTTAAATGGCAACATAGGTCGAGTTTGGTATAGTTTGAAAACAAAAATAAAAATTATTGCAGATTTTGAAGAATTTTGTTGATATATGGAAAAGTGTGATATTTAAAGTTGGTAAAATATTAGAATTTGTAGAAAGAGTTTATAATAAAATTCTTCAAAATATGCAATAATTTTTATTTACTTTTTTAACAATTTTTTTTTGTTTTTCGAATAAATTCTAAACTATGGTAAATATTAAAAAAATATTTTAATAAAAGTTGTCTGTTTTCAAAAGACCTATCAAACCAAACTCGACCATGTTTGCTATTTTTTGAGAAAATCGCTCGGACAATTCAATTTTTATTTTTAAAATGCCCTCTCTTGGTATAAATTTTTTTTTAATGATATCACTGGTGATTTAGCAATGACGTCATCATCGATTTTTTCAACAATAAGCGACTTTTGAATCTATGAATAATTTCTAACATATAGCAAAATAATAATAAAATTTTGAATCTATGAATAATTTCTAACATATAGCAAAATAATAATAAAAAGACCAAAACAATTTCCCATCATTAATACCAATCTTTTTTCAAAATGTATACCATAATATTATTGGACAGAGGGAGTTTTTTTTTGTTTTACCTTCATTTAATTGAATCATTAATTCCTTAAACTATGAAAATGCTAGAATATTATTTTCTTCGCAACTTACCAATAATTTGTATCCTATCTTTGTTATATACTTTAAGGAAAATAATGTTAAACCGTATTTAAGAAACAGTAGTAGTCATACTGCTACTAATATCTATTTATATGATGAAGATAAAATAAGTAATCGCAGTAATGTCATTGAGACAAATAAATATACAGACAGGAATTTTACTTGTGGTGAATTACGATTGGAACATGTTGGACGATCCGTAACTTTATATGGATGGTTGGAATATCAACGAATGAACAAATTTATTGTCTTACGTGATGCATATGGCCGCACCCAGTGCCTCTTCAAAGAAACAGTAAGTTAAAAAGTTCATTAATTCAATCTTTATAAACTTAGTACGTTATCAGGCTGAAAAAATTGATGAAATTAATTTAGAATCGATAATAAAAATTGAAGGTGTTGTAGTAGCAAGACCGTCTGATATGGTAAACAAAAATTTACCAACAGGAGCAATTGAAGTCCTTGTAGATAAATTGGAGCTTGTTAATTTAGCAAAAGACAAGCTTCCTTTTAACATCAGGGAATTTCAGAAGGCAAAGGAAGCTTTACGAATGCAGTATCGATATCTGGATCTTCGATTTCCTGAGATGCAAAAAAATTTAAGGCTTCGCTCACAAATGTGCATGAAAATGCGAGAATTTTTGGTCAATGAAAATGGTTTTGTAGATGTGGAAACGCCTTGCTTATTTAAAGCTACACCTGGTGTAAGAATGTGTTATTCACTTATTTTCTAATTTATTACTGAATATATTTTAGGGCGCACAAGAATTTATTGTTCCAACCAAATTTCCTAATCAGTTTTATTCGTTAACACAAAGTCCACAACAATTTAAACAGATGCTGATGGCAGGAGGCATTGACAGGTTACACAAATCTAATAGCAAAATTGTAACACTTTTTTTATGTTTTCTTTAGGTATTTTCAAATAGCTAGATGTTTCCGTGATGAAACTTCTAGATCCGATAGACAACCAGAATTCACACAGTTGGATATAGAAATGTCTTTTACCAGTATTAAAGGAATAATGACGTTAATTGAAGAACTACTAAGATTTATATGGCCTTCATACTTAAAAAATTTACCATATAAATTCGAACATGCTACTTACAAATATGTGTTCGAAAATTATGGCACTGATAAACCTGATTTGAGATATGATTACAAAGTATTTAAACCAAAATTATTTTATCAAATCTAATTTTTTATTTTTAAGATAAGTAATTGCAGTGAATTGTTTGAGAACAATGATGAGAACTTTTATGCAGGTTGTTTAGTTTTTAATTCACCATTCACAAGTAATTTGACAAGTAAGGAACAAAAATTATTGTCCAAAAATAAATTTCCAAACTGCAAGATGGGGTTTAACAAAATACAATCCTATGAAGATTTTTCTAAAAGAATGAAGGGTTTAATTGGTGAAAAAGTTTGTAAAAAGCTATTTGAAACTTACAACTTAAAAGAAGATAGCATTTTTATGATAGCAATTGGTGATAAGAATAGTTCGGTAAGTTTTTTCTAGTGTTAAGAAAATTAAAATTGGAAAACTCTACAGTTCTAGTAACCGGGGCACCGGGTCTGTGACATTTTAAGCAAACGCGAACACTTCTAAAAAAACTTCCGAAAACGGGTCAACTTTGTTTGAGCGTTAGTTAGGTCCCAGGATGAAGCAACTTAAAATTAGGGTACTTTTTTTCCACATCCATATTTTAAGGTTCAGGAGTTCCGCGACATTCTCAATTTTTTTCCTTGAAAACGTACTCGACGATCGGACGAAAAATATCATGTAACCTCCCAGCTAGTTGGCTAACGTATGGCTGAATACACGACGCCCTTGGTGGTAACAGCGGGTGGCACTTTGCCGTTATAAAACCGGCACTCGGCAATAGTAGAGTGTATGCTAGGATTGGAACTTTAAAATACATGAGTTCCTGTTGAAGAGGCACCTATTTAATAGGTTCATACTAGAGTAGAATTTCCACCATTTAACACCATATTGAGGAGTATCGAGTATAGAGGCTAGTATAGCATCTCTGAGTTTTCACCAGATCTGAATTTCTTTACGCTGTTGGTTTAAATCCAGTAAGTCGAGCTACTTTCAAAAAATGGATTAGCAAGAAATTCGTGTGAATTTTAACTACCAATAGATGGTTCTGTGGCAAATTAATGAACTATCGAAACCAGTATTGAACCTACTACATGTTTCTGCGTGCGAATACAGGATAAAGTCCTCCTAAGTGTTTTTTTACAAAGTTTTTAATAAATATTCTTCTAATTTTTATTTCAAATCAATATTTATTTAAAATGGGCAAAGTTGCTACTGACGTTTTATACTAGCGTGACAGTTTCACAATTTCGCCAATAGAGGGAGAGCTCTTTCCTAAAATATAAAATCTGCTTTGACAGTATGTTCCTCAAGACTTTCAATTTCTAAGAAAATTCATGACTCAGTGACAGAGAAATAAGTTAACAGAATGTTAGCTTTATAGTTAAATATATCTTAAAAATTTATTTTGAACCATTTCAAGGAAATGAATATGAAATTTATACATAGGTGACCATATCAAGGTGCATATTCTTCATCGCATCAATATTTCAGAAGTCCTGAGTGTGGCGTTTAATAAAAACCAGAACGTTCATGGACCTATTCCTAGTACAAAGGTAGTGATCAATGAAAGTCTTCTTACTAATCCAAGGTCAACAATACTCTACACATACTGGAGCCGAACATTGTCTAGTGTATAAGGAATAAAAATTACTGAGCTACATCCGGCAAAAGTAAAAGCTTAGCATTTAATCTGGGCGTAACTCATCAATTAACTACACTCAGTTTCTAGATTAGGATGGACTGATTGACTTTATCCCAACCCAAGCTTTAAAATGGGGCTGTCATGTCAAAGTAAAATGATTACTCATCTTCAAAAATCGAATTGGTGAATTTCAAATTTTGTTGCATTGTGCGTTTTAACATTATGTTTAAACAACAAAGCTTACAAACAATTGAAGTAAACTTTCCTTAAAATGGAAATATGAGCAACAAGCAACAATCAGTCGTGCAAAGAATGATATTTCAGAGGATTATTTTATTTAAATAAAATCTTGCGAAGATTTAGATAGATATATCCAACTAAAGTTGCATAAAGGATTTTTTTTATTTAATTTCACAACATTAAATGTTTCTTAATTATTCCATTCCTATTTTAAAATAGGCACTTCAATTTTTAATAAAATATACATTACCTAATTGTTTTTAACAGTGTAGTTATATATTTTATAAACTAAGTAAAATTTAAACCATTAATTAATATGTGATAGATCCATCTAAAAATTAATTCATTTTTAATATTAGAATAAAAAACTTTTTATTTTAAATGGCTCATTAAATATCTTTAAAATAGAGTGAGTTTTTTTATTTTAATATTAATTCATTAATTTATACGTTTTTTATATTTCAGTTAGAATGTTTGGGAAAATTACGAGAAGATTATGTTGACATTCTAGAATCAAATGGTCATAAAATAAAAAGCGATGAATATAAATTTTTGTGGATCATAGATTTTCCTCTACTTGAAATAAATGATGCAGGGGAATTAAAATCAACCCACCATCCATTTACAGCACCACATCCAGAAGATATTGATTTAATTCACGTAGACCCTTTAAAAGTATACAATAAAGGTTTTGTTAATATTGGTAACAAGTTCTTAATAATTTTAGGTACGATCACAATCATTTGATTTAGTTTTAAATGGAAACGAAATAGCTGGAGGTTCTATGCGAATTCATGATCCTAAATTACAAAAAGAAATGTTTAACCTACTAAAAATAGATTACACAAATATGCAACACATATTAGATATGTTGGGATCAGGTTGTCCACCACATGGTGGTGTTGCCATGGGTTTGGATAGATTTTTTTCAGTAATATTAAATACCCAAAGTATTCGTGATGTGATAGCTTTTCCTAAAACATTTGAAGGACGTGATCCATTAAGTGGTGCCCCTTCTTTAATAACAGACAAAGATAAAAAATTATACCATTTGCAGTAAAAAATTAAATTTTATTATGAGAATGATAAATAAATTTTATAATTAAGAAACGAAAATTGCATGAGCTGCATTCACCCCTACCATTTCCTCACGCCCATCATACGTCTGTGGATCCATTAGAAAAACATTGTTGATTGGTACTTCTTTGCCCGAAACGGCTTTAATAACTTCCTGAGCTACAACTCCACCTACAATCGAACACACCGGAACAATTTCTCCAAAACACATAGGCAAATTATTTATTGCTTCATCAACTTTCTTCTGAACCACATTTTCTAAAAGATTCTTTGCTAGCTTTTTTAAAGCTTCAACATCTTCAGATTTTGTGGATACATCAGGATCACGGCCAAATTGGTCACGAAATTCAAGTAAAACTAAAAAAAAATTATGTAACAAATATTTTATACATATATTATTAATAAAAAAGCTTACTCAGCATAAGATAATAATTTGAGCTTCGTCGCTTTGCTATTGTTTTCAAATCAAAAATCTCTGATATTTCAGGGTAAATCACTTTTCCAACAGCCTTTGTAACCACACGATCTGCTTTAATTTTTGTAACAACTCCATCATGAGTTCTTTTTTGACCTCCTACTAATTGAACTTTATCCCTATAAATTATTTTATCAGTCATTGGAATACAACAGAGGTTTTATATTAACTTACTCAAAGAATTCATGTTCTTGGAAGTCTGCTATTGAACAACCAAATGTGCCAAAATTATCTCCGGATATAAACTTTACTTTATTTTCATGACAAGCTTTGGATACTTGTAATAATTCTTTCTTTGTTAATCCTGTGGCAATAACGATAGTAAATTGTGCAAAGAAATCAGATTTTTTGGAGCTTAAATCATCTGTGTCTGATGAAATTTTAACAAGAGGATTTAATGCCTGTGCTTTTGGGATAACAGCTTCAGCTACCTAAAATCGATTTTTTTTTGAAATGCTAATATGTAACTAAATCTTCGAACATAAATTAATTTATGATGTTTAATCTTAGTCCAACAGTCTATTAAGTGTCCTCAATACCAAATGTCTACACAACTTTTCCTATATTCATGAATTTTTTTTCAGCAAATAAATCCCCAACTTATGTGCAAGTATGTAACTAAAATTGTGTTATGATAAAAAGTTGTTACTATTTTCGATAAAATTAAAGTTACTTGCAGATGATAAGTTTTGGAATTTATTTGCTATATCAAACTCAATGGCACACTATGCACAAAATGAAGTTAAAGTTCAACATTTCCAACTTTCTTCACCTTCTAGGGTTTATACAAAAACCGACTTTTTGAAAAATCAGTTTTCGAATTCCAATTTTTCAAAAAAACCGGTTTTAACCAGTTTTTTAAAAAAAAGTAGAATTGGGAAAAATATATTAATTTTAAATAATTATTAAAAAGTTATTTTTTATCAGAGAATCAAACCGAAAACTGTAAAAAAATAAAATTAAAAAAAAATAACTGAAACCAGAAAAAAATATTAATTTCGATTGGAACAAAAGTGATGAATTACGATTAATTAATATTAAATATATTTTTCGTAATGATTTAATAACTTTTTTTTATAAATTTTCTTCAAATTCATATTTTCTTTGAAAGAATTTTCAGCTTTACAGTTTAAAAGCATAGCTACATATCGTTGGTGTTCTGACAAAAAAGTGTAAGAGACAAAAAATCGAAAAATGAGTTATTGACATCATTAAAAATCCCTCTTTAATGCGCACAATATTAGCATTTAAAACTATTTAAAAAAAATCTGTTTAAGTTTAAAACCCATATATTGATGCATAAGCGACATGTTTTCATTGTCGCTGTATTCAGTTTCGAACATTTACATGTAAAGTTGGCGCTTACTATGACCATGTGTTTTTAGGCAAAATACAAATGTAAGAAATATTTTTTTTACTGTAATTACTTTTAACCTGCAAGAAATTATTATAATTAACATCTCTTTAAAGTACCTTAATTCACGTAAAAAATTGTTAGTCGCTTACGTCTTTTCTTCCTTTTATTTTTGATTGCCTAAGCAACGCAAACTGATCTAGAAAAAAGACGTAAGCACCAAAAATTGGTATCACTAATTAATTAAGAGGAAAAATGTTACTTTAATAATGTGAATAATTATAATATATATTTTTGATTAAGGACAATATACCAGTTTTCTTAATTTAAAAACCAGTTTTTGAATGTGACAAATTTATTAAAAAACCGGTTTTTAAAAACTGTCAAACCCTATCACCGAATTTTGGAAATTACTTCATTTAAAAAATTATGAACTAAATATTTATTTACTAGGACTAAATAAATTTCAAAAAAATATGGTGAATCTCCAACCATGTTCATATTCGGCCATTTTTACAATAACACCAAATATATTATACAAATTAACAATATTATTTCTAGTTTTAATTACTGTAATAATAGTTGGCTATCTGTTTTCCCTGTTAATTCTTAAATTAAAAAAAATATCTTAAAAGAAAGCTTAAATATAATGTGGTAGACCATGGGCTTACTGGATGAATCCTGGTACTTTTACACTAAATGATCATTTAAACAATATCAGTTTAAACAGAAGCTAAGTACTAATGGTTTAAGACTTCTTCAATTAATATGACTTACCTTTACTCCAATTGAGTCTTTGGAAAGCAAAAAATTTGTTGATAAAGTATTTTCATCAACTACTCCACTATCGAGAATAGTTAGTGAATTAATGCCGGATAAAAGCACGTCTTTAGCAATTTCAGAACCCAAACCTCTGACTTTAATAAGTAGAACATTTGCAGCTCTCAGCCTGAAATTATAACATATTATTAGCTTTAAATATATTTGAATGTATAACAAGTTACTTTTCTTGGGATTCTATCCCCCATAACCTAATTTGCCGGTCGTACAATTCAGCTTCATCAGTCGATAGTTGTTTTTCAGACATTTTAACTTTGTCTTTATTTTAAGTAGTTTAGTTAAGAACTAAGAAGACGATTTGATTTTGATTAATTTAGATTATTCAAATGCACTCAAAATGACTCAAAATCAACGCCGCTTTTAACCTCAAAAATCGAAATTACCATAGACATAAAATTTATAGAGCGCAACTATTTTTCGAATGTTGGCAGCGCTCCCTGTGGTTATTATTAATACTATTGCTAAGTTTATTATACAGGGTGTTCCACTTTTTTTCCAGCAAAAAATTTTTTTACATAGTAAATATCATTCTGAACAAAAAATTTCCTATGAACTATGAACTATTATGTTTTTTCTACTCCTTAAAAAGTTACACCAATATAATCTGGTCTTGTCTGGTCACTTTTACTTTATAAGTACGGGGGTCCTACAAAATTTTTGTGTACGAGCATTTTCTCAAAAAATAAAAGTTTCATAATTTAAAGATTGGGATATCAAAGTAAGAATTTTCTAATTTTTATTAAAAAGTTCTTAATAAAATAAATTCCTTGGTGGGGGGGGGGGGGGGGTAAGGCAAGGCCACCACTGGGTGCGTCCCTGCCGCGAAAAAATAGTATTAATAGTAGAATGGAATCACTTTCTTTCTTTATCTTTCAAAACAATTTAACTATAAGTTAAATTTATATTCCAGAAATTTTCATTTTTAAGATTGTGATTTTTTTAACATAGGTTTTACAATTTTTTTTTGTTGACCGTCAGTAAAATCCGCATTTTGTCAAAAACCATAAAATATCAGATTCAAAACATTTGTACATTTGATGATCATAATTTTCTTATTTTAAATATAACATGATATATAACACACCCTACTGCTCGGTACTGTACCGATTGTGATTAAACGAAAACGGCTATTATTAATCATTGGTAAGTTTAAAGAATGTTTGTGACAAAAAAATTCAAAACTGAAAAAATTGATTTTTTCTTCAAACGTCGTTAAGATACCTATATTCTGTAACCACACGAATCGAAATTCGCATATGCGAAAATAAAAGTGTTGGAAAATGTGATTAATAAAGTGATAGATAAAGACAGAACACAATTTTCTCGGTTGAAAAAGTTAGAGAATAGGCATCTAATGGACATCAGCCTTATTTGACGCTTGGCAGGGTTTAACAAGTAAGTTTTACGTTCCTTGACTCTATGGTATTCGTGCATTTCCGAAGTAAATCGGTTACAATCGGGTATACTTTGCATTGACAAGCAGGATTAGAAAAGCGGAGTAGAATTACATTTTAGGCAACCCAATATACACTGAAAGTGTATTGTGTATTTCATATAAATTAATTGTCAAATTTTAAAATTATTTTTTATATTTCTCTATACAGTGTCGCAAAATTCGACCCACAACGCTTACCTGGATATAGTAGACCTAAAAATAAGTCGTTATGACCAAATTCATCTCAATAAAAAATGCATATCCCTGAAGAGTTATACGCCTCTAAAGTTGATTTTTTAAAACATATTTTTTTAAATACGGCTAAAAGTATCAGAGATTTTTTAATGAAATTTTGTACACCTAATAGATTTGAATAATGAACGCTCAATTGATAAAAATTTGGCTAATCCTCGACTTTTGCAAATGATGTTCAATGAAAGAAGAAGACATAAAACAATCAAAAACTTTTTAGGTATATTTAAAAATTTTATGTAAAAATCATTTTTTATGTAGAAAACTGCGAAACGAAGATTTTTTGTTCCTTATAAACTGTTTGTAGGCTAGTCGTTTTTAAATAAAATTAAAAAAGAAAGGTACGAAAGTTAGGCCACTACACAATAGCATGTATTCAGCGACTGTGATGAAAAATTTAGAGACGTCGTTAACGTTAAACATGCGATTAAAAAATATTTCTTCATGGGAAATATCTTTTTAAAGACGTCTTTAACGTTAACGACGTCTCTAACCTCTTTATTCGCTAACGACTCGATAATGAACGATAATCGTTATTTTAAGGGCATAGCCTTTGCTATTCTATAAGAAAAACTCACCTTTTTAGGAACGACAAAATTGTACAACTAATAATTACTAATTACGAACAAGCGGGATAGATGTTTTTAGCTCTATTACTTTTTACTTTTAGAACTTTAAAACTTTTTTAACGATTGTCGTTATATTAACGACAATTTTGAGAATAAGGCGGTAAAATTTCCATTACGGTTGCTGAATACAGGCTATTGCATTTACTCGATACTAATTTAATTATTAAAATTAAGTACTCTTATCTCAAAGTTATCTTTATGTTGAAATTGTAGCTTGTTGCCATGGAAACGATTAAATTTTTAGCGTATTCCAAATTGTTTTTTTAAATTTATTCAAAAGTGGCACAACCTACGTAAAATTCACAAGAGCCAAAAAAACTTCCACTAGAATTTCTCTACAAAAGTAAACAATTTTTAAATAAAATTTTTAAATACCAAAAAAGTTTTTGACTGTTTTATGTCTCTCTTTCTTCCCTCAAACACTATTTACAAAAGTCGAGGATTAGCCAAATTTTTATCAAATGAGAGTTCAGTATTTAAATGTAAAAAATCAACTTTAATAATTGGAGCAGCTTATAACTCTTTAGGGGTCCATCTTTTATAGAAATGAATTTTATCATATCGACTTATTTTTTTGTGAACTATCTCCAGTTAAGCGTTGTCGGTCGAATTTTGCAACACCCTGTATTATAACTTTGGATGTTTGAAGAAAAAATAGCATATTTATTCGGAACAAAAGAAATTTTTCTGTCTCGCATATACAGTAGTGGAAAAAAGTAGAGCAACTTTTAATTTTATTTAAATTTAAATAAGTAAGTAAACCTAAAACAAAATCGATTGGCTTGAATTAAAGTACTCTAAAAACTATTTACTATTACCAATTTATTTCGACATTGTAACATGCATCAAGGTTTAATAAAAAAAAATTGATATGTGTTGGAAAAAAGTGGAGCAACTTGTAAATAATGCAAAATTGGCTTTGTTAAATAAATTATCCAATTGGCATTATTTTTATTCCAGATGTGACCATACTTGTCTAGATTGTGTTTATTGAATATTTGTTCAAGATTTAAGTAAAGGTTTATATTTATGGCTAGTGTGCATGTTTTCTAGGGAGAATATTTTGGCCTGTTTATCATAAAAGGGAGAAACTTCATAACAAATAATATTTTTTTTTTGTAACATTCGGGTTCCTTCAAATTACGGATAGATACGTATTTCAGGGGTTGTTTATTTATTTCCTAAGAGGTCTTGGGTTGTTTTTGCTGCAGATCGTAGGAAATAATATTTAAGTTGTTGAATTTCAGTTTTCACACCATATGTTGGGATGGTCGAATAGACCACCAGCGACAGTATGGGAAATGAATTTATTTTATTGTACAATTAAATAAGAAAAATTCATTTGTTCAAAGTAGAATTTTAATTAGTATATTTCAAAATTTCATTCATAAATAATTAGATTTGATTAAAATTTCCCCAGCTTCGATTAAATAGAGACAAGTGCCAAAGTATTCTCGACAGAATCGTTTTAGTCTTAAGTCCATGAAGAGGAAATTTGTTATAATTTCATTATGGTAAAATCTATTGTGTTTAGAGAAAGAGTTTGTAAAAAGTAAGATTATATTAATTTTGATTAGTAGTTTAGCGTAGGCAACCAAATTCACCCTGTGTGTAGGGATGAAGTTGGTTTGTCCTACTTAAGTCATAAGGGCGCCAAGAACCAATCAGAGGCTTTGCTTTGGCGTCTTAGTTTAAACAATGACGTAGAAGGCAGGCCAAGCAAAGTCTATATATTGTAAAGAAACCTTAAATTCTTGGAATTCCATAATGTTCTGATCTAGAGTAATGTTTGTTCTTAACTATGATCAGTCAAGTTCATTTTAGTTTGTCCGCGACGCGTTTGATAATTTTATTGTAATTGAAAGTTAGTTTTTTTTTTATTTCAAGTTTCTAAGTTAATTGTTTTCTTTTCGTATAAAGTGAATTTCTGGATTATTAAGGTTTCTATTGGTTCTTATTAATTAAGATTATGTACTTCATTAGTTTGGAACAATTTTTCATTCCTAGAAAATTTAGATTACTCTTTAAAAATATTTTAAAATTAAAATATTTTTTTTTATATATTAAATTATAATTTGTATACTGTATTTGTCTAGAAAATATTAAGCGTGTTAATTTCTCTTCAGTTAATTCAAATTTAGTTTTGATAAATTTCAACTCGATTATCTCAATATTATTCCTTTTTGTAATTCTTGATTTGTATTTTTTTTTTATTCTTAATCATTATTCTTTATTTCTAATACCTTTTGTTTTCTTAGATACATTTAATATTAATTGAATTTTGGTTTTAATACTTTATTATTATAAGTTCCCAATAGAACCTTAAATAATTACTTAAATAAGTTTAAATAAAGTGAACTTGGCTCGATCAGGATTTTGGATAGACTAGTTAGAACAAGTAAGTAAATTTTGTTAATTTTGAACTTAGTATTTTAAACCAACAAAGAAGAAAATAATAACTCAGCTTGTGTTGATTTAAGATCAAGTTGGTCACCATTAAGTTTCATGTAAACGTCGGCTTAACCCCATGAACCCAATAATAATTATTAAGTTAATTAATGTGCGATCGGACGTCTTTATGTTTTTTTTTGTCTTAAATATTATTTTAAATAACATCAATAAAATAATATAGACCAACAGGGGTTAATAAGCTGAAGGTCGACGTGAGATTTACAAACTTTATTATTTATTAATACAGTACTTCTTAATAATATTATTTAATTAGGTACTCCTAATATTTTGTAAAGTATCCCTTATTTTTAATTACTTGATGACATATTCGTGGCATTGACTCGAGCAAACGGTCAATTTAGAGTTGTGTTATCTCCGCCCAGCCATTTTCTATAGCACTAAAGAGATCTGCTAAATTTTTATACGATTTGTGCCGTATAGAGCGGTCAAGACTATCCCATAGATTCTCAATTGGATTTAGGTCGGTAGATTGAGATGGCCAGGGTTGTAAGCGTATGTTTTCATCACTGAACCACTGACACCCCAACTTGGATTTGTGTTTTGGGTCGTTATCCTGTTGAAAAAAGTGCTGTAGAGGCATTTTTTCATCTGCATAGGGCACCATAATAGTTGGCATAATGTCCCTGTACACAAATCTATCCATTTTTCCATCTATGCGATGAAGTGGACCCATCCCAAATCCTGAAAAGCAGCCCCATACCATCACGGATCCTCCACCACATGCTTGAAAGTTGGTCTTGTATACTTTGGGTTGAGTCTCTTGCCTATTGGTCGACGCACATATACTTAATTCAATCACTATTAAATAAATTAAACTTTGATTCATCACTAAAAAATACCTACTTTTTTTCAGTCATTTATAGTCCAGTTCAAATGCTCTCTTGCAAATGCGAGTCGGGCTTTGCGATTTTTGTTTGAAAGAAGTGGCTTTTTGGCAGGTCTTCTTCCAAACAATTCACCTTCAACCAGACGATTTCTTATTGTGCGGGAAGTTACAGAAATTCCCATAGTTTCCTCAATTTGTGCCTTAATACGACCAGAAGACAAGAAAGGGTCGTTTTTCGCGATATTTAAAATTGCGCGATCCAAACGTGGGGTAGTTTTTTTTTGCCGTCCAGACTTCTTAATATGCTGAAGATGACCCCTTTCTCTATAACTGATTGTTTTACACCATTTTATTATAGTCATTTATCTCTCTCTTTCTTTTAAGTCTATTGATAAGGGACAACCGCGAGCCATATTAACAAAGTAATACTGAGAAAAATAAGTTGCTTTACTTTTTTCCAGACAATAAAGTTATATGAATTATCAATTGAATTTGCAGATGCTTACAAAATTATTTAAGTACAATTTTCGGGTTTAACAAATAATACGATGTTTAAACTTTAATAAAATACAAAAATTTATTGCAAATTCGCGTTTAAAAAGTATACAGTATGATTATTTGTTTTTGTATAAAAAGTTGCTCTACTTTTTTCCACTACTGTATCCGCAGGACTCGCGGAGCTCGTCCCGCAAACTTACAAAACAATATACTATTTTTTGGTAAATAATTTTAGCAACATTTGATGAGCTTTATTACCTTCAACCTTCAAGTCTTCATATGGGTTATCATTTTAATCAGATAAAATCCTCTATCTATTTAGGGGTGGCCCCACTATCATGCCATTTAAAAAAATGAAAATATGTACAAAAAAACGCATTTCTAAAATTATAATAATAATATCTCAAAAACGGTGAATTCCTTAAAATACAATTATTTCTTTTATGTTTTATGTATCTGTATTATTTAAGTGTTAGTTTGAATATAGGATTATTTTTCCGATGCGGTTTCTTTGAATCCAAGGTAAAAATAGCTCAATAAAATTTAAAAAAAAATAACATTTTTGCGATACCTCTGTGATTTTTATTGATTTCTTAAAAAACATTTTGAAATATACAGGGTGATGATAAAGTTTGGAACATAATTCATAATTGCCGAATTTAATTGTTTCGAGAAAATCGCTCAGACAGGTCAATTTTAGTTTTTAAAATGTCATCTCCTGGTATATAAAATATATTAATGACGTCACTTTAAATAGAAGCCCTCACTTTTTTTACTCGTTTTTTAATAGAAATTCATGTCACTTAAACGATGATATAAAAAACAATTAAATTTTTAATCAAATTTTTGAATAAATTTTTTTTTAATTCAAAAAAGTCAATTTTTATTTTAATGAAAAAGGTTTTATAAAAATAAATCAAAATGAATTTGAAGTTACTAATAATAAAAAAAGAAAGTAAATGTTTAAATAATGCGCATTGCGCATTTTAATCCAAATGTTAAATGTATTTAACAAAATTTAATAAATAGTCTTGGAAAAACTATTTTTTTGATTCCATTTAAATGTAAGGAAATTTACAAAAAATAAAATTTTAAATTTACCATTTAATGAAATCAGCCAAAATAATTCTTATACAACATTCAAATTTTTCATATTTAATAGTATAAATTAATTTTAAGTTTACATTAAAAATTTTTTAAACGAAACTTTGTTTACAAATGCAATAATTTTTTTATATCATCGTTTAAGTGACATAAATGTCTATCAATAACCAGTAAAAAAAGTGGGGGTTTCCATTTAAAAAAATCATTGATGACGTCATTGCTAAATCACCAGTGACGTCATTAATAAATATTATTTATATAAAGAGATGGCATTTTTAAAACTGACCTATCCGAGCGATTTTCTCAAAAAAATTAAATACGGCAGTTATGAATTATGTTCCAAACTTTATCATCACCCTGTATGATAAGAAACATTTAAATTTTCCAAGTTTCACAATTTTTTGAAATCTAATTTTACTTTTTTTTACATTAGTTTCTGATTTATATTTTGCGAAAAAATAAAAATAAGGTCGGAAAAGGGAAAAGAAAAGGCGGCCAACTCGGTGAGGATGCATATTCAATGCAAATGATTGAATACTATGAAATCGCTGATCTGTCTTAAGGTGTTGAAACGATTTATGAATGGAACAATGCAAGGCATAATTGTTATTAAATTTTTACCGGATATTGCCCTGCTTGATCCACTATAAAAGCCAAAATAGTTTAGAGGAATATTCACAAAACACTTTAATATCAGTGAAGTACACCAAAAAATCGCTACATTCAAATACAAAAAAACTTGTTAAAATGGCAAATATAACCAAAATTATTAAAGTAAGTGTTTTTTTAAGAAGTGATGTGTATAATTTTTTTTTTTTTTTAAATAGGTAGTTTTGACGATTGTAATCTTTTACTTGGTGAGCTTTGGGTCAAGTGCCAAACTTTATAGGAATACTCGTGATAACTCTGACACCGCGACTATTCTTCAACAGGATTACGTTATTGGAGGAAATTCTTATAATTTTGCGTAAGTTTTTATAATTATTAATTTATAATGCATTTTTGGAAATCTTATGCGCCAATTTTTCATCAGGTCTGCCGCACAAGCAAATTTACAGTTCTAAAGGACTTAAAAGTCACACAAATTAAAAAATGAATAAGAAAGCATTAATTAAATTTTAATATTATTCGTTCTTTCAAAAATTTTATTTAATATTTGCAGTTTTTAATTTATTTATTCCTGTATAAGTAAACTTAAAAGATTTCGAATTTTAGATTATAAGTATAGTGTATACCGAGGGGTGCACAAATAACGGCCAACGATGTAGCTTCGTTATTTCTTAACCAATTTTAATAAGTGATAAGTCAAGGAGGAGGAGGCAACTTTTCTTTTTCAAATGGCAACATATTTTTTTGATTGAGAAAAATCATTAACAAAAATAATCTAAACCAATTATACCAATAATTTTTTTTAAATTAATTTTTGTAAATTTTTTTTTCTTATTTTTTTTTTTAATTTTTTTATTATTATTGTTTTTTTTAATTTAATTCAATTGTTTTTTTTTGTTTTTGAGTTTCCAGTTTTTTTATTTTTTTAAATTTTGTTTTTTAATTCAATTTTTAATTTATTAATAATTTTTAAATTTATTAATAATAAATTAAAAAACAAAATTTAATAAAATAAAAAACTAAAAACTCAAAAACAAAAAAAAACAATTAAATAAAAAAAAAATAAAAAAAATAAAAAATATTAATTAAATAAAAAAATTATTGCTGTAATTGGATTAGATTATTTTTGTTAATGATTTTTTTCAATTGAAAAAAATATGTTACCATTTGAAAAAGAAAAGTAGCCTCCTCCTCCTCTGATGTTTTCAAAAATAAAATTAATCTATTATTATCCGATAGTAGTATTCTTCAAACCATTTAATTTGACACATCGGATAAGAAATAACTAAGCTACATTGTTGGCCGTTTTTTGTGCACCCCTCTGTATTTGATGGCGTATGTAAAATCATTTTAATTTTTTAGTTATCAAACTAGCGATGGTGTTGCAAGAGAAGAAAATGCGGAGTTAAAAAATCCTGGCCAAAAAGACGAGTCGTTCGTTGTTCGTGGTTCATTTTCGTATGTTGCTGCTGATGGAAACACATACACAGTAAATTACATAGCTGACGAAAATGGATATAGACCCACCGGTGAACATCTTCCCACCTTATGAAACTACTTATAAAAAATTATAAGACGTCATGTAAATAATATAATTTTACAATAAAATTGCATTAACAAAAGAAATTAATATGTAGTTTCTTTTATAACCATAAATATCCAACCAAACTTACACATTACTTTTTTGAATGAATTTTCTGGTTCTAGAAAAAATAATTTTTAATTTTTCTTTTGCTTTTAGTACAGTAAAACAGTTGTGGGGTACCTGGTTCTGGGTTAATAGGGGGGTGGGGGCGAGGGGAAAATGGTTTTTTCCAAATATCCCGGTTTCTATCAATCTATATCTATTTTTTGATACCTTCATTTTTTATATTGAATTTAGGCCTTTAAATTTGTATTTCGTTTTTTTTTGCTTTTTCGACGCGGACTTTAAAAATTCGTAACTTTTGATAGGGGTTGGATATTATGGAGCGATATTTTTTATTTTGCTTATTATTACATTAATATTTATAATCAAAAAAATCGACAGCTCTAAATTATCTCCCTTTGCTTCAGAAAAAAATCGAACGTAAACTGTTCAAAAAATCGCACAAACGCTTTAGGACATTGTTCCACTGGCGCCCACAATTTTAAAAAAATTTCAAATTTTACATCACTTCCTTTAAAAAGAATAACTTTTACAGCTAATGGGCTATTTTTTGTTTTTATACTCGAAGGGGCCATTTTTTAACGGATTTTCATTTTTAGAAACTCTGCTGAATCTACTCTTAGAACCAAAACCGACACACATAGGTTTTTTTTTTTAATTTCGAAAAAATAACGAAAAAATAATTTTTTTAATGTCCCATTTAAAAAAGTCGCAATTTTTGAAGCTTTTCGGTCTAACAACCCTTCAAATTCTATTTCACCATCATGTAATAATCCTTTTCTGAAAGCTTTCAAGGTCCGCTTTACGACAAAAAAAGAATCACTTAGCTATGTCTTTTCGTTATCGAGTTATGACTGAAAATGTAGCAACATTAAACAAAATCTCTATGTATAGGACATTCGCGGTACTTTAACTAAAAATAAGTTTATCCGACAAGAAAAAGTTTTGAACAAAAGTTGTAGGAAACTTTATGCTCTACAAGATTGATAATTAATAATTTTATCGTAGGATTGATAGAAACCGAGATATTTGTAAAAAACCATTTGTAATACACTTTAGAATTGACTTGAAAAAATACCAGAAGAAAAACTGCTGAGATTACAGTGACGGATCCGATTTAAATTTGAATGTAAATTTACAGGTGCACAACTTAGGAAGTCTAAAATCACTACAGAGTATGTTAGGTTGCATAGTTGCGGTTTCAGTCTTTTTTGAATTCACTGTATAATAAATTAAATTATAAGCAAAACTGGTTGCCTACAATAAAAGTTGACATTCACAGATCAACAACCTAACCTCAAATTTTTCAATTTTTACATTTTTAGTAAAAAAACAAAACAAAAATCATAATACAGTAAGTAATAAAAAATATTCCAAGTATCTTTATTATTTATTTGTTTTTTTTTTAATTATTAGTATTGTAAAAATGGATGAAACAGCTTTAGATCTCTTAGAAAAGCGTTTATCCTCATTAGAACTGCAAGTCCTGAACAACAAACCGATTAAACCAGATAGCCAATCAATCACTGATCTGCTACTTCAAACTCATACTATGATCGCCTCTGCTTTAACCTGTCGAGAATCTATTGTTTCCTTCACTCAACGACTACCACAACTAAATGACCTCTTAGACCCAAACTTAATGGATTTATCCATGGGCCTAGAAGCAAAACGTTTATATATTTTGGAAGTTGCTGATGCTTTAAAGGAAACAGCAGTTTTGGCCACTCAAGTTGAAAAATTACAGAAAGTTCTTGATGTTGCTGCTTATGAAAATGTGACTGACTTAAACGGCAGGCTTGACGAGGCGTTTGTTAATAATGTAAACTTGTTTAATGATATTAAGGACCTCACCCAAGAAGTATTGAAGATGATGCAGAAGCAAAGTGAAATTATTAATACTTTAAAAGTTATTTTCGGACAATTCGATTATGCTTTAACTGAAATTGAAGCAAAACAATCAAGGATTGTTATTGATTAAACTTCAACGCTTAGGGTACAAATTAACATGTTAAGCGCCAGAGAGGTTCTTTGGCGGTTAATATGTTAAATGTATTTTAATGGAGCAAAAAATATGTATAATAATAATAAGAAGTTTGTGTTTAAATTGTATCTAATTGTAATTAAGGTGTTTATATTTTTTATATGCTACTTCTTCAAAATGTTTGTGAATTAGCTAAGCTAAAAAAATAAAGTTTATTAATTTATTAAAAAATATTGTAAGCTACATTTTACTAACTTGAATTAACACATTTTTTGTAAGTTTATATAAATACTTTTTACTTTAGGAATTTATTTAATAAATTAAAACTAAGAAATGGAATTATTAATAATTAAGAAAATAATTGAATATTGTTTTTTATAATTTTGTTGTATGTTGCAATATATTAAAACTAATAATCAAATTAAATTATTGTAACATAAAGCTGTTAATGTAAAAAATCACATTAATTTTACAGTGTGTCCCAAAAGGAGTGAAGTATCAATTTAGATGAAAAAAATTGTGAAGAAAACCTAACTAACTCTCTTTATCTTACACTTAAGAAGATAGTCGGTAAAAAGTGTACTTTTCGCTAGTAAAAATTGATTTTTGGACATTTGTAATCAAAATTTTTTTAAAATATAATATTGAGTGAATCGAGATAAACTCGTTAGTTGTTAGTTACAAACTTCCACCTTTGGAGCAATATTTTGTATAAAATTTTTTTTCATAAAACAATTGAAGTAGGCAATGTTTGCGAGTTAATGCTTTACAAGGCTTACATTAATAACATTTATGTTATTGTTCTTTTACTGGTTTCATGTAGTTCATAAAATTCGGCCAGGGCTGCGTTCGGTTTTAGATAACTTGGATAGGATAGTAAACTGACAGGTTACTCTCCGGTTAAAGAGTTTCCGGACACTTAAGATAGTGTTCTTTGATAAATTACAATGTTGTCAGTAGGAAAAAAGTGCAACCTTAATGCAAGTTTTGTCAAAACACAAAATTAATTGTGATAACATTTCAATATTATTTAATGAGGAGAGTGATGATGATAGTGAAACTGAAGAATTAGAATTTTTTCATGTTATTTCTGGTTCAGTGAAGGAACATAAGAAAGTAGCTCGTATTGAAAATTATTTTTAGCAAATAGTGCCTAGTTAAACAGATACTCAGTTCCGACAACATTTTCGACTTACAAAAGAAGCGTTTATCGCTTTAGAAAATAGCTTAGGTTCGATGCTAAGAAACAACACCAATATTGGCCGTAATACTACAGATATTAGAAAACAATTACTTATTGTTATTTGGGTTTTACCCACATCTGATTCCTTTAGGTGAGGATTTGACCATATATAATAATAATAATTTTTATTTATTCATTATGGTCTACAAAGACATGGAATAAGTCAACATAATATTACAAAAAATATGATAAAAAATACGTTTAAATGTTAAAAAATATACAAATATAGAAATACCATATACAAAAGTAAAATTTTACTATGGAGGCAGTTTAGAAACTAGAACTCCCCAATCAAAACTCATGAATTCATCAATGGTATAGAAGCAGCCATCTACTAATACTTTATATATCTTGCTCTTAAAACTACTCGTATTCATGCTTTTGTATTTTAACGGCAAGGAATTGAAAAGTTTAATACTCTGATACAAGTAGCTTTTATGAAATGTAGTAGTTTTATGAGAAGGTGGAACAAGTATATTGTTAACTACATTTCTGGTGATGTAGGTGTGATTTGAGTCAGATAATTTAGATTTCAAGTGACTATAATTATCCCTTACAAACAGGAGGCATTTTTATATAAATAAGGAAGGTAAGGTTAACTGATCAAGTACTTTAAAGAGTGGCCTGAATGAGGTAAGGCGGTTTAGCTGCATCATTGATCTGACAATTCTTTTTTGTATGATAAATATTGAATTTGAGATTGGAGAGTTAGCCAAAGTAGATCAACTTCAGTGTATACTTAGGGATACTGACTTGCATAATCTAATTATAGTGAAGCATGCATAGTTTAAAGGTTTTAGTAAGCTTTGGCAGTGATTTTAACATCTTAACTTGTTATCAAAAACAACTCCTAGGAATTTTACTTCAGTTTCACTTTCAATTAACAAATCATCAGGCCAGTTATTGTCTATGCCTCTAGAAATAGAATAGGGAACACAAATTGTCTTTAAAGAATTAAGTGCAAGCTGATTCATCTCTGACCAATACCTAATGATCTCGCAACTAGATTGAATTTGTGCAGTGTTTCCAAAGAATTGCCCTTTATAATGCATGAATAAATATCGTCAGCATAGTGAGAACTACTCTCCCCTTATCTTTAAGCAATGGTGCAAGGCAAGATCATTAATGTATATTATAAATAGAGCTGGATTATTGATGATAATTATAGTAAAAGATTGTGTTTACTTTTTAAACATATGCATTTTTTTAATTCACAGATCAGTAGGAGACCGTTTTAATGTAGGGAAGTCTCTCATTATTAGTGATTTATTTAAGAGGGTGGTTAAAGCGCTAAATGAAATAGCACATGTAGTTGTTCATTGGCCAACGCAACAAGAAAAAGAAGTAATTAAAAATGGATTTTTTCGAATGGCAGGGATTCCAAATGCAATTGGCGCCATTGATGGGACTTATATTAACATGAAAGCTCCCAAAGAAAATTCGGAAGTTTATATTACGAGAAAGTGCCAGTATTATGCTATATGGCTCTCCAGGGTCTGTCGGTGATGTAAGAATATTTAGAAATTCACCAATATTTCAAAATATTATAAAAAAGACTGAATTATTTCCAAGAAGAGGAATTTTTATTAGGGGACAAAGCCTATTACCTTCTAAAAGTATGGTGTATTCCTTCATTTATTGAAAGACAGAGACTAACTCGAGTTGAAAGAGATTTCAATACGAAACATGCGAAAACTAGACAGGTCATTGAAAGATCCTTATTTGTACCCCTGTTTCGAAGATTTCGGTGTCTGAAATATTTAGACATGAACAATGTGGATATGATACCACAAGCAGTAATTGCTTGTGTAGTTTTACATAATACCGGGTGGAAATGAAACTAGGGCCACCCCTGGCATTTCTTTATTTATGAAAATAAAAAATTAGAATTTTAGTATCTTATATGATCTAAGAAAACAAATTTTTTGGATCGAATAAATCTTTCATTTTACTTCCGGTTTATCAGGAAATGGCACCCACTTTCTTATTTTAAATGTAACCCCCTGATTTTTTCTACGTAAAATCAAACATTGGTTAGTTTTAAATATGTTTATCACAAAAAAAAAATTTTTTTCAAAACTTTAAGAAAAAATGTTGAATTTTTTTTTGGTAAAAAATTTGAGTAAAACCTACTAAAACTATTTTTAAATAATACAAATACGTTAAATAAATTGTAATTTATAAAATTTATTTCACCGTTCTTGAGATATTATTTTTTTTAATTTTCAAGAAGCGTTTTTTGGAAATATCTTTACTTTTTTAAATGGGATGATATAAGGGCCACCCCCAAATTAAATAGAGGGTTTTTTTCCGGTTACTGTGATATCTCATATGTATGTTTAAAAATAGTTTTTGTAGGTTTTACTCAAATTTTTTACCAAAAAAAAATTTTTTTCTTAAAGTTTTGAAAAAAAATATTTTTTTGTCATAAACATACTTAAAATTTACCAATGTTTGATTTTACGTAGAAAAAATCAGGGGGTTATATTTAAAATAAGAAAGTGGATGCCATTTCCTGATAAACCGGAAGTAAAATTAAAAATTTATTCGATCCATAAGATTTGTTTTCTTAGATCATATAATATACTAAAATTTTAATTTTTTATTTCCATAAATAAAGAAATGCCAGGGGTGGCCCTAGTTTCATTAAAGATTTAATTGAGGAAGGAGAGATTTGATAGTGCAACAAAACAATAATGAAGAATGTTGAGGAAAACCGGAATTACGACATTGAAGATGGTGCTATACTGCAAAAAGAAACAATTTAGCCCATAATAATAGTCCTTAAATTCATAATTACCATTAATGTTTTAGAATATTTTATTAATGTTTATTTTATTATTGCAATATTGTTATAACTTTTTGTGAATAGGTTGTACTTTTTATTGTAAAAGTATAAAATAAGTTTCAGTACTATATTAAAAATTAAAATCAGGTAAAATAAAATAATAAAAAGAATAACAATTCTTAAAAAAGAATAAATAAAAATTCTTATGCAGAAACTCAACTTTGTGTAAAATTATAATTTTTCTAGTAATTTCTCCATCAGATTTTACTTTCCTGAATGGCTCCGAAAATTTCTTTATGCCGAAACTCTCCAATTTACAACAATTTTGTAGAGCATAACAATAACTATTTTACTAATGATTATATACTTGGAGATAAAGTATATACCCATTAAAAGACTGGTGTATTCCTCCATACCTAGAGAGACAAAGATTGTCAGCAGTTTAATACACAATATGCTAGAACTAGGCAAGTAATTGAAAGAGCATTTGGACTCCTTTTTGGAAGATTTAGACGTTTAAAACATTTGGACATGAACAATTTAAAAAATCTACCAGTAACAGAAATTTCATGTCTTGTTTTACACAACATATGTTTGGATCACACAGATTTGGAATCAATAACAGAATATATTGAGGAAGGACAGTTAGTGGTAGAATATAATGACAATGAAAATAATGATTACCAAGAGATTGTGCAAGAAGGTCGTCTAAAATTTAGAAATATTATGAAACACACCGTATATATGCAATCAGATGAAAGGATATTCATGGTATTAACTCTCTAACAATAGTTTTCTATGGTCGTTTAAATCGAATGGAAGAGAAAACATAACTGAACATAACCTTACTTGTGATACAAAAACGTGCTTGTGAGCGTCTTCACGTGCGAAAAAGTGCACTTTTGTAAGTTCATATATTTCTTGTTTTATGCAAAGACATCTAGCAAATGTTGAATTAAATGCTTAAAAATGAGTGTTCAAACTGAAATTGCGCGTTGTCTTGGACTTCTGCAGGAAAAAGATCACTATTTTAATACCATATTCAAGGACTATAACCTTAAGGTAAGAAACTTTATTTTAAAGAAATTTTTAGTAGTATACATGATTTTAGTGAGAAGTAATTTAGGTAATTTAGGTATTTAAGTATAATTAGTATCGCTGACTGCCATAGTGCAATATATGCGGGACTGCGGGATACACTTTTTTTCGATCGGCGTAAAATTTGCTTAAACCATTCCAATGTGGCCTATTGTACTCTTAATGCGTTGTATAAACTATTAAATTATTTATAATGTCAAGCACCTAAAATCCCTGTTTATGAGGCCAGTCATACAAAAAAAGTGCCGTCTCGAAAGGGTTAAGATTATATGGAAGCATTGTTCATGTTTAAAATATTTACGTTTATAAAGTCTCAACTCTTCTCCACTTGGAAAATGTTAGCTGTAACAGCGCTGATGTCAATAAAAATGCTATTTTGTAAACTTTACTTTAACTTAAGGGGATAGTCGGCAAATGTGAGCGCTTGATTTTGAAATTCACTTGATATTTTCGGTTTTGCTCATAATTTTTTTTCTATTGAAGGTTTTTCAAAATTTCTTTTTTTGATACACAGAAGAGTCATGGCTACCAAGTTCTTCTGGTTTTGCTTTTGTAAGTCAAACCGAATACTCATACGGCAGCAGTAAAACGCGCTCTTTTTAAAAATCGTTCGCTTAGCGGTGCTTTCCCCAAAAATAAGAAACTAATTAAAATAATATTTTTTGTTTCAAGTATATTTTTAAACTTTTTACAGCATCCCAAAAATTAGGTAAAATTTTAAGAAATTTTTGGACAGCTGTAAAACTTTAATGCCCGTTTTCACCAACGATTCCTAAAATTTAGACATTGCTTATAGCGCTGGTTGCTAGGTATTTTTAATCATTTAATAAAAAATACCTAGCAACTAGTGCTATAAGCAATGCCTATGTTTTAGGAATCGTTGGTGAAGACGCGCATAAGTGTTTTTTCTCAGAACAATGTTTTTTAAATCGGCTAGCAGCATAACTCAAGCAAATTTTATCCGATTGTTTTCAAATTTTAACTCAAGATTCTCTTCAATCATATCAATTGTCCTTCCGTTTTGAAGAGAACATCAGTGTATCAGCTCATCAACTATGCTATAATTTTACGTTTCATGTTTCGGCTCTTTTAACTGTACATATATGGTTCGTTTTCCCCCTTCGATAAAATAATAAAATTTTACGAAGAGTTTTGAAAATTAATGTTTAAGTAAAATTATCAATTACTTCATCATGATAATAATTAATAATAATTAATACTGTTTATTGTAGAGCATCTTGTTCTATGCATAAATTCAACTAAACAACTTAATTTTGATTGACTTAAAGAGAATTTTTTTCTTGTTGTTAAACTGAAAATGATCTTTCATCTGTAGCATTTGAAATAGGCAATGTCAAATACCTAGATTCGCAACAAAGTTAAAACATTAGGAAATGAAGATACAATGTACCTACACCCAATTAATAAATAGAAGCATATCTATTGGGGAATTTATATTTTTACTTTGGAAAGTATCAAAAATTCTAGCAATTCTTCATCTAATTCGTTAATGTCAACATCATGTTTGTAACATTTTTTTAACTCCAGTGTGAGTTCAGAAAAAGTTGAAATCATCAATATCCACATTTTGAAAATTTCATTATAACTACCAACTACTATTTTTTAATTCTAACCCAATATTGTCGCAAATTACATAAAAGCAATTACATTTAAATTGATTTAAAGGTTTCCTGTTAATTTTTTTTTGTCAATATAAAATTTTAATTAAAACTCACCAATTGGCCTCTTTAAAATAATAATAATTTATTTGCTCAATATATGCGGGCCCTAGACATTTGTCTCTTTTGTTTAGGCAATAATCCGGTCCTGAATATACCAAAAAAGGAAATTTAAAAAAAGCTTTGGTTGAATAATTTTTATTTACAAAAACGCAAACATCAACTCAATTTCCAATTTAACTGCTTAGATTAACCGACTGTCCTCCAAATAGTTCTATTTATTTCTGAAATTCAAGAAGTTTATATTTATTGATTTTATTAATATTTTTTAAATTATGTACTTCTTTTCTGAGAACTAATGGGGTAATTCTGAATAAAAAATGTTAGCCGTAACAGCGCTTATAAATTTGACAATCACCCTGAAGTCAAAAAAACGCTATTCTGTAAATTTTACTCTAACTTAACGGCAATGTAAAATTACATTTTCGGTGTTAAAATACATTGTACATCAATATAGTGTATTATTTTGATGATTAATGTAATATTATTAGAGTCGAACTTCTATATAACGTTTCATCACGGGAACCTTAAAAAAATTCGTTATATAGAAAATTCGCTATATAGAAATTCGTAATTTTGATATAAAAAATTTGTTATTTACTTTATAGCTCTTTATTTTAACTAAAAATGTGAAAAGGCGTTGTTTTTAATGCGCATGTTTTACAAAAACTAAATTTGCTCCAAGTCGAAGGTATAACTTATAAGTAAACCTTATAAAAATACTCTACAAATCTCGGAATTTACGTTCATTTCTAAAAATTCTATTTACCTACCTGATTTTCTATTATTCTTTACACTAATCTAATATAAAATTCTCCGAAATTTTTAAAATTAGCCACTCATTGACTAAATTTTATAAAAGATTCTAATATTGACGTAAAAAGAATTCGTTATGCGGAAACTTTAATTCGTTATAAGGAGTAAAATACATTAGAAAAGCCTTCAAGGTGAAGATTCTCAAAAAAAATTCGTTATATAGAGAAATTCGTTATATGGAAGTTCGTTATAGGGAAGTTCAACTGTATTTTGATCGATGTTATTTTAACACCGAAAATGTTATTTTAAATAACTGTTAAGTTACAATAAAGTTTACAAAATAGTGTTTTTTTGACATCAGGACGACTGTCAGATTTAACATCGCTGTTACGGCTAACAATTTTTGTTCAGAATTACCATATAAAATGTGGTTAAAAAATAAATTTTAAGTATGCTAGTAGGTTCTAACATTTGAATTTTAAATACTTTAATAAATTAATTATTTTACTTTAATTTACAGGATATTAAAGAGAATGACTTTAAAAGAATCCTTACAATATTATCCGAGCATTTGTTGGATTCAAAATACACACAAACTATAGTTACAAACTTCAAAAAATTTTTTTTGGAGATTCTGAAAATAGCAATCGACTTAGAAAATGAAGAAAATAAAATCCCTAATATTTCCATTCGAAATGCTGTGATTTTATCCGAGCTGCTTGACTTCCACCCAGACACTGCTAGGTAAGACAAAATTAATAAAAACATTCTAAATTATTTAATATATCATTTTTAGTTACGTTTTGAAGTATTATAAAAAGTTTCCAGCCCCTTTTAAAATTTGTAATGAAAATAATGAAAAAAAAAGGAAACTTGATCTTAGAAGCTATCATGATTACGATGTCATTAAAGCCTGTTTAAAATTTTTAAAATTAAATCCTCAATATTTCAAAACCAATTGGGATTGGTCAGATTTTTTTAAAAAGTACCATAAAGTAACTGAGGTCAAGGCTCGTTGGGCTTTTTTTAAATGCATTTCAATCTACACAGGAATGAGCGAAATAAATTATCAGAAACTTTTGAAGTCACTTTTTACAGAAGAAGAAATTTTTAATTGTGAAGGGACTTATTCCAAAATTACCAAGACTGACGATGTATTCATCTATGATACTTCAACAGAAGATCAAAGTGACTTTATAATTAATACAATATTATCTAATAAACATGTTACAAGTTTTGATGGGACTGATTTAGTTGAAATGCAATCTACATGTGAAAATTTAGAGAATTTAGCTCTGGCTATAGTTAGCGGAAAGGCTGTCAACCTCCTAGGTACAGTTGGTAGTGGAAAAACGAGCCTAGTCGAGTATGTCGCTTCGAAAACTGGAAGAATTTTAGGAACAGATTTTATTAAAGTCCAGCTTGGTGATCAGACTGATAGCAAGATGTTGCTGGGAACTTATGTTAGCACAGACATCCCTGGAGAATTCGTTTGGCAACCCGGTATTTTAACACAGGTATAATAATTATCTATTGTGTATATCTTACAAATTCATAAACTAAAATTTTTTTAAGGCTGTTGTTGAAGGTAGTTGGATTTTACTCGAAGACTTAGACTCGGCCAGTCTGGACATTGCCTGTGTTTTACGAGGATTAATTGAAAATAATTATTTAACCGTACCAGGGTATAGAGATTATCTCCAAATAACACCTGGTTTTCATTTGTTTACAACCCAAAGGTATGTAACTAAAACATAATTTATATTTATCTTAATAAGAAATATTTTAGGCTCATAACAACAATGACTGGGTTTCATAAAAGACATGCAAGCAGCAATAATTTGTTAGATAAACATTTTCTTAATCTTAATATAAAACCTTTAACTGAAACTGAATTAATCGAAATTATTAAACATAAGTATCCAATTCTAGCTACAATTAGCACAAGAATTGTGAATGTCTTCACGAAATTATCTACTAGTGTAGAATTAAATTCTCGAAACGGTCGTTTAATTTCTACAAGAGATTTATTTAAATGGTGTGCAAGAAGTGTTATCGATTATGATGTCAGTAGTCAAAATAGTGCATTAAAAGTTTTACAAGACGCAATCGACACTTTTTGTTGTTTCCTACCTGAAGTAGAAGACCGATTAAAGTTTGCTCAAATTATAAGTACCAATCTGGGTATAGTTGATGAAAAAGCCAAATATTTTTGTTACCATCATAAACCAGATATGAGATTAACTCCTGAGGTACTAAATATTGGCCGCGCTACTATTCAACGCTCCCAAATTTTAGTAAGCAAAGGCAAATTTTGTTTTACCCGTCCGACTACATGTCTCTTAGAACGTATTATTTTATGCACCAATTTAAACGAACCAATTTTATTAGTTGGAGAGACCGGCACTGGAAAAACCACAGCAGTTCAATATTTGGCCCAAACTTTAGGTCATAAATTAACTGTGATAAACATGAATCAACAATCAGATTCCGCAGATTTGTTGGGAGGCTACAAACCAGTTGATTTAAAATATATTATTACTCCTATTAAAAAAGAGTTTGAAGCTGTTTTAAAATCTTCTTTCAACTATGTGAAAAACCAACAGTTTTTAAAAGAATTTAATCGGGTTTATAATGAAAATTCATGGGAAATTTTATATGAAGGAATGAAGAAAGTTTATCATACAGCTATTGAAAAGTTAAATCAGACAAAAACTGAGAAGAACGTACAATTGTTAATAATTTGGAATTCATTTGGAGAAAAATTACAGAAACTAAAAATGCATTTAAAACATAAAAATGCTTTAGCATTTAATTTTATAGAAGGGAGCTTAGTTCGTGCTGTAATAAATGGTCATTGGGTTTTATTAGATGAAATTAATTTAGCTAATGCAGAAACATTGGAATGTTTATCTGGGTTATTAGAAAGCGCAAATGCCTCCATTAATTTATTGGAACGTGGTGATAAAAAGCAAATAAAACGTCATGAGAATTTTAAATTATTTGCTTGCATGAATCCATCAACTGATGTTGGAAAAAAAGACTTGCCTGCAGGTTTAAGAAATCGATTTACAGAATTTTTTGTTGAGGAATTAATGGATAGGAATGATTTGATTTTATTGGTGAATAATTATTTGCAAGCTTTATCTTTACCTGCCAGTAAAGTCGAGAATATTGTTCAATTTTATTTGCATATTCGCAAGGAGTCTATCAATAAATTAAATGACGGTTTGGGCCATAAACCACATTTTTCTTTAAGATCATTGTGTCGGGCATTAAGCATTGCAGGTAGAAATCCTTGTGGAGTGTTCATTAGAAGTTTGTATGAAGCCTTTTGTTTGAGTTTCTTAACACAGCTCGATGCCGAATCATACAAAATTGTTGAAGGCTTAATAACAAAGTAAGTTATAAAAAAGTTCAAATAAATTTAATACCCTAAGTTAGGTTGTTTCAAAGAAAAAACAGTTCTAATATTTTTTTTTCAAGGTATATGTTGGGAGGAATTGAGAAAAAAAAATCAATTTTGAATCAACCAATTTCGCAACCTAAAACCAATGTAGAGTGTATACAATTTGAAGGGTATTGGATTCATAAGGGTGACTTGGAAGTTTTTACCCAAACAGATTATATTTTAACAAAATCAGTGAGAAATAATCTTCGAGATTTAGTCAGAATTGTTTCCATTGGAAGACTACCAGTTTTGCTCCAGGTATTTAGTTTATTTAAATATTTTGCGGATACAATAATAAAATATAAAGTTGGACTATAAATCTAATAAATTTTTAATAAAGTATTAATTTTTCTTTAATCTTAACTTTTCTTTTAAGGGAAATACGTCTGTAGGGAAAACTAGCCTTATTACTTATTTAGCAAAGGCTTCTGGATACAAATGTGTACGTATCAACAACCATGAACATACTGATTTGCAAGAATACGTAGGCACCTACGTTGCTGATCAAGAAGGAAAACTAGTCTTCCAGAAAGGTAACCTAGTTTTTAAGCAAGTTCAACTCTTAAAAAGAATTAAATATTTTGGAAAACAAAGCTTTAAAAATTTTTAATGAATCTGATTTTAGGGAATCTTGCTAATAAGTAGTTAAATAAAATTCTGAAAATGTTCCCAATTTCAAATGATTTATTTAAGGAATTTGTTTTTCCAAAAAAATTAATAAGTTTTATTTAACCAAATAGGTACATAATTTTAAATCTGGAAATACTTTAGAATTACTACTTTTTACACTTTATAGCTGATGTTGGCTATTAACATTTTTACCCAAAATTATTTCCCAGGTTTATTGGTGGAAGCAATGATAAAAGGTCACTGGTTAATCTTGGATGAATTAAATTTGGCGCCATCTGATGTACTGGAGGCCCTAAATCGAGTGTTGGATGACAATCGAGAATTATTTATCCCAGAAACACAAGAAACAATTAAAGCTCATCCGAACTTCATGCTTTTTGCAACTCAAAATCCTCCTGGATTGTATGGTGGACGCAAGATGTTGTCAAGAGCTTTCCGAAATCGTTTTGTAGAGCTACACTTTGAAGAAATACCTCATGATGAGCTGGAGACTATATTGCAACAAAAATGTGCTATGGCGCCCTCTTACGCCAAAAAGATGATTAATGTTTTTAAAGACTTGCAGGTAAAAATATTTTTGGAAATTTTATATTTCAAAACACATATTTGAATATTTTAAGAGGATAGTAAACAAATGTAGGTTCTTTATTTTAAAATAAGTTTGATATTTGGGGTTTTGCTTATAATTTTCTTTTTCTTTTATACAAAAGAGTCTTGGTTTTAAAATATTATTTGGTTTAACTTAAAAAAAACAAAATATGAAGAAATTGATAGCCATAGTTATAAGACTCTTTCATGTACCAAAAAAAAAGGAACTTTTGAAAAGCTTTACAGGAAAATAAATTATGACGGAAACTGCTAATATTAAACGAGTTTCAAAATCGAGCGCTTAAATTTGCCGACTATCCACTTTAGAAAATAAGGATATGGAGACAAATATTCAAAAAGCGTCTTTTGGATTTTACACGATTTAAGGTTTTGAGTTGTTAATTTAAAACAACTGGACACATTGTTGTTGGGAAACTATTAATTCTTTCTTAACTTTACTATAAAGTGATTTTTTTTTTTTTAATTTCGAACTCAATATACCTAAAAATACAAATAGTACATCCTCTTAAATTAGGAAAGTTAAGCCTAATACATTTATTTTAGGTCCGAAGACGGGGTTCAGCTACATTTGCAGGCAAATCAGGGTTCATAACTTTAAGAGACTTGTTTAGATGGGGTGAAAGATACCGGTTAGCTAAAATTACTGAAAAATTCTATGACTGGGATCAACATTTAGCTGATGAAGGATATTTACTTCTTGCTGGTAAAGTCCGAAGAGTTGATGAACGAAATGAAATAGCAGTTGTAATTGAAAAAAATTTAAAACGAAAAATCAGTACTGATAAGTTGTTTAATTGTAAGTCCGTTGTTTTTATTTTATTGTTCGTTTTAAAATATTATATTTTAGTAAGCGACTCTACATCACCAGTTACAAGGCCTATTTTGGAAATTTTGTTAGGTCATAAATTTAAAGCCACATCTATAGTTTGGACTCAAAATATGAGAATGTTAGCTGTTTTGGTTTATAAAGCTATGGAATTTAATGAACCAGTTTTGTTGGTTGGTGAAACTGGTGGTGGTAAAACTACGCTCTGTACAGTTTTAGCTGAATGTAATAATCAAGATTTAATTACTCTCAATTGTCATATGCACACAGAAAGTAGTGATTTTATAGGAGGATTAAGACCTATACGTGACCACTCAGTAAGTATACAAATAAAATAACGCATGTAGGGATTGTGCAGCAATACATTTGTGAATGTAGGAGTAAACAAATTTTGAGCTTTCAATTTAAAATAAATTTATTGCTTATGGTTCAGAGCTCAGAGCCAACAAATTTTGGTTTTATGCAATGGTATCTGCTAGGAAATAGGAAATTCAAACACCACACACCACAATTTAAATCATTGCATAAATCCAGTGAGAAGATTTATAATATTTATAGTCCAGTATAGTACATAGTATACGTTCCATTTAAACTATAAAATTGACAAAAATACAATGGAACATCTTTCAGTTTTTTAGTTTAAGTCTTGCTTAAGAGTATAGTCGGCAAATCTAATAAGTTGATTGAAGTTTTTTTTAAAGTTTTTTTTTGTTCGGTCTTGTAGATAGTCTTGCAGCTATCATTTGTTATAATTTTTGTCGGGTAAACGAAACAATTTTAGAGGAGGAGCCTTTGCTCTCTTTAGAGAACTTCGCAAAAATTATGCGGTCTAGACTGTTTTAGAAATTATGAAGAACAAAAAGTAATGACATTTTTTTTGCGGTATTTTTTAGAAAATACTAAAAATTAAACTTGCCGTGGGTTTTGATAATAATAGAATGCAATCGCCAAAAGGATTAACCTGATGGTAGATATAAATGACTTTTATTATGAGGCACTTTAGGACAATGGTTACTGTTACAAACAAGAAGTAATGCTCGGGCGAACAAATTCGTATGTACGCGCTTTACAAAGGTATCTGGCAACTGACTCACTGTGACTCACACTGGATTGTAATGTTTCCCACATTGGGTGTTATTGTCATGCGCACACATTGCTTGCGTTCGTACGTTTATTTATAAAAACAGCAAAAACGGGCGCGTACACAAAAAAAAGAAATCCGGTACGCGCTCTTGTAACATACTGGAATGAAACATTCTAGCAAAGGAGAAATAACTTGCCGAATGTCGTAAATAGTATCTTGCCTACTTGATAGGAGGTGCTTAGAAGTGCCAGAGAGTGTGTCCTACAAAAAAAGAAGGAATTTACAAGCCCTTTGCCACCACCGAGGTCCCTTATCGGTTCTACTTTTTACTAATATTTATTGTGCATTTAATTTGGACGTTTCGTTTGAGACGTAATAATTTCAATGTTGCCTGATTGTGCAATAAAGTCTTACGATAACCTGTAAAAGATATTTTATTTTTAATTGACCCCGTAATATTACAAATCTTATTACAACTATTAAAAATATAGCCATTGAATTTACAGTAAAAGTTTCAGAGCTCCAGGCAACTGGAAAAGTCATTTTTTATCAACTATTTTAAAAATTGCAAAAAAACGACAACTGTGTAAAAATTGTTTAATTGTAAAAAATATATTCTTAAATTATAGGTTTATTTGAATAAAATAAATACTTAAAAATTAATTTCTATTCAAGTCATAACAAATATGTATTTAATTGTATAATTTTTATACTATTAAAGTCAATAAATCATAGTAAATAAATGGCATAGGCAACCAAACTACTTTGTTTGTTAGAAACACCGAGGAAAACACTAGCATCGTTGTCTAATTGTGCAAAAATTAATTAATTTCAATTGCGTTTTTTGACGAAAGCGGTCTCCTAACGAGCGAAATATTTTACACTATTGTATATTTGTTTCTTATTTATATGTGGCATAAGTTTCATTCTTGTACAAAATGCTCCCAAAACCCGATAAGGTCTTTTGATTAATCTAGCCAGAGCAACTTAAATAAATACTAATGACGCCTACAAAAAAAAATGCAATTAGTTTTATTAAAAGAACATTGCTATCCTTATAAAATAAAAATTCGAAAATCTGTATTTTTTGTTTGCAAGAATATGTAAGTTTTTTTGAAGAAAATTTCACATTCGTCTTAGGAAATTTTTTTTGTACAAAATTTTAAGATGTTTTCTCCCACTGATTCTTGAGATAGAATTTAAAAAAAATTCTCAAAATACAGAAACTAATTACCTAATCAGTTTATCGGACGGTTTTTATTATTGCTGTTACACTATTACAAAACAAGCATTTTTAACTTAATGGTGTAACAACAACAATAAAAACCATCTGATAAACTGACTAATTAGTTTCTATATCAACCTACGGACAAGAAATTGATGCAGATATGATATGATATGATTTGACGTAATATATTTTTTTCATTTAATTTAAATTATTTACTTTTTAACTTTATCAATAATAATTTTTTAGGAAGAAAATTTGAATAAAATTTTTGAGTGGGTTAATGGGCCACTAGTTAATGCTCTCTTAAAGGGAAGTTTATTTTTAGCCGATGAAATCTCCTTAGCTGATGATAGTGTTTTGGAACGCTTAAATTCCTTATTAGGTAAAATAACTTATTTATTTAGAAAAACTATTTATTTTTATGAATTTATAATTAATTTTAGAGCCAGAAAGAACCTTGCTCCTTGCTGAAAAAGGTTCTGATATGAAAGACGCTCAAATTATAACTGCCCACAAATCATTCCGTTTTATTGGGACAATGAATCCGGGTGGTGATTATGGTAAAAAGGAGTTATCACCTGCATTGCGTAATCGTTTCACGGAAATATGGTGTGAAACTTGCCACAACACTCAAGATTTGTTTGATATTATTGCACATAATTTAAATAATTTACTGAATAAAGAAGATGTTGCAAATAAAATGATCAAATTTGTTGAATGGTTTAAAATACAAGAAATTGGGAGAAGGTAAGAAAAATTTGTTTTTTTAATATTTTTGAAAAACCTATGAAAATTAAATTGTGTGCATTTTTCAGATTCCTTCTTAATGTGCGTGATTTGATAACTTGGGCAGATTTTATCAACAAAAACTCAGAGAAAATTGGATTGTCACTTGCTTACTATCATGGAGTTTGCCTTACCTTATTAGATAATTTAGGATGTGGTAATACAAGTCAGGAAAGGTAAGAACCGTTTTCTTAAAAAATAATTTCAAAACTTATAAAAAAAATTCTCTTGTAGACAAGAAGATCTGGAAAAATTCAACGAAAACTGTGTAAAGTTTATTTCAGAACAACTTAATGAAACTAGTTCTTATGAGTTAAAAGGAAATGTTGAAGTAAATCAAATCACATTTGGTTTAAAACCGTTTTATATAGATTTGGGACAAGGTGACATTATGTATGATCATTTTACATTCGAAACACCAAATGCAAAGCATAATACACTACGTTTATTGCGAGGTTTGCAATTAAAAAAACCAATATTATTGGAAGGTAGTCCTGGAGTTGGTAAATCAAGTTTAGTCGTAGCTTTAGCTAAAGCCAGCGCAAACAGAATATTTAGAATAAATTTATCAGATCAAACGGTAAGATATTTATTTTGTTAACTGAAAATGTTTGAGTGAGAGTGAATAGTACAGATCACGTCTAACAATATGCGAGGTAAAAATTCTCTGGGCTGAAGCTAAAATTCACCTTATTCCCTCACTGAAAGTATTAATTTCATTACGTCTATCAAAAAATATAAAATCAAAGTGGGTAAAAATAAGCTCTTATTTTTAAGATTTCCTTTTATTTTAACATTGATAGAAACCTAACTGTTTAAAAGCGCCGATTTTGTTATTCAAGAATTTTGTTCGTGTTTATAATTGACAAATTTGAAAAAAAAAATACGTATTCCGGTTCCGGGAAAATTGTAAAAACAATTTTATCATATACAATTTTTGTTTCTTATGTAACTTATATTAGCATTATTTGTGTAAAATACGTTTCTATTTTAAGGACATTTCTGATCTTTTTGGTGCTGACTTACCAGTCGAAGGTGGGAAAGCTGGTGAATTTTCATGGAAAGACGGTCCTTTATTACAAGCGCTTAAAGAAGGATCATGGATTCTTTTAGATGAATTAAATTTAGCTTCTCAATCTGTACTTGAAGGTCTTAATGCCTGCCTTGATCACCGCGGTGAAATTTTCATTCCAGAATTAGGAAAAACATTTTATGTTCAAAAAGGTAAGAATTTAAATAAACAATCAAAACGTTTCTTTTACTTTTTAAATCATGTTTTTATTGTTTTAATTACTAAATACAAAATTCTCTCCTTTTATGTTCAATACTAAAATGGTGCACAATTTTACTAAAATTGCATAGTTACTTTGTTGATGATTCTCTGAACGTGCAGCTTTTAATTCATTTATTAATTCTAAAAAAACATAAAATTTATTTAGATATTTATTTGGTTTGATTTTCTAGGTACAAAGTTCTTCGGGTGTCAAAACCCAGTAAAACAAGGTGGTGCTAGAAAAGGTCTTCCTCAATCATTCCTAAACCGCTTTACTCAAATTTATTTAAAGCCATTAAACCATGATGATATGGTTTTTATATTAGATCAGCAATTTCCTGAAATAGGTTCATCTTTATTAGAAGATTGGGTTTCATTTAGTACAAGAATAAATGAAGCACAAGCAAAAGGCAGCTTGGGTTTAAAGGGGGGACCTTTTGAGTTTAATTTAAGAGATTTAATTCGCTGGTGCCAAACTTATGATAATATTGAAAATATAAAGGGAGATTCTACTGTTGAATTAATTTATGGATCACGTTTACGAACACAAAATGATAAAATCAAAATTGAAGAAATATTTGGAAAGCAGTTTGGTGGTTTAGCACCTATTCCTCATATAACAAGAGAACTGGCATATTTTGGTGATGTACATTTGCCGCGAGCACTTGATTATGTTAACGAGTATGTTTTAAATCAGGCAACAGAAGGGTTGTTACTACGAGATCAGATTAGTGTGTTCCGGAAGCTTAGTTATTGTGTTAATTTTAAATGGTTAGCTATTTTGGTAAGTTATGAGTTAAACATGATTTTATTAGGTTTTAATTTGGCAATCTTCATAGGTTGGGCCATCTGTAGTTGGTAAAACTGAGATCGTTAAGACTCTGGCGAAATTATGCGGAAAAACACTGCGAACCCTGGCTGTTACTTCAGCAATGGATACCACAGACATAATTGGAGGTTATGAACAGGTAAGTGGTTATTTTGAATTAGTTTTTAGTGAAACATTTGGGAATTAGTAACAAAAAAAACCTCAGCTTGTTTTTGAAACCAAGAAAATTTGTGTTTAAGTTTTCAGCAAAAAAAATTACTTTTGGTTTTTAGAACTAAATTTTAAAAATGGGTAACACCGGTTATCATTTCGATACCTCTGAAACTGAAGGTCGTAAGTCTACTTTTATCAGAAACGAAAAATAGAATTCCAAAGTACATTTGTTAAATGCAATCCTTCTTATTTTAAGTTAAGGGAAAGGAATTACAGTTTAGTTTCTTTATCCTAAAATGTTAATAATGTTGGGTTTGAAACGTTATGCTACTGAGGTGTAAAGAATTTATTGCAGTTCTCTATTTATTAAAAATATGGATTTTAACGAGGTACAAAAAACGAAAGAGATTCAGATCATACGCCTAAATGCAGTTAACTCTGGGATAAAAATTTTCCAAATAGTTTTTTTCTCAAAAAATTAAATTTAAAGTGAAATTCATTACGATTTAAAATTTTAAGTAGATTACGTTAATAATCTAGAAAAAAATTAATACAATACATTTTACTTTCCTGTATATTTTCAACCTTCAAAATATTGAAATAATTCGAACAAACAGACATTGTATAATTATAGGGGGCATGCAATCTACGACTTTAAACAAAAAGACAATTAGCAGACACTTATTAAGTATTAGTAGCATTTGAGGAGGTGTACATTATTTTGAAAATAGAAAATTCTACAAGAAAATTTATAGATTTATAATAAAAAAATAGATACGACATACAATTGTATAGTAGAACTTTGCTACAATATAATATTACATCTTTATTTAAATATATTTATTTAGTATAACGTAAATTATTACTTTTAATTAAATGTTTTCTATGTTACTATAATTTTTATTTCATGTAAATAACTAAAGCTTCATCCTCTAAAAATATAAAAAAAACTGTTATTTACTAATTATTTTCTATTATTGTATTGACCAATTAAATTACTTTTCATTTGATTTCATAAAACATACATGGCGAATTAATAAAACTACAAAATAATTATAGCCGAGCATTAGTTTATTGTAATAATGCATCAACAATTATCATATTTTAATATAGCAATAATTGTAATCTACAACAGGGCTTTTAATATCTTATACAACTTTAAAGTAATCCATTGGTCATTTTGTGTCGTTTCTACAGACCTAATACTGTAAGGTTATTTAATATCTTTATAAAACGTGTTTATGCATTTTATGAATGTTTTAGTGAAAACAATGACTTTTAGATTTTATATTTGGTACTTTAGTTTGCACATAATGAAAGTAACAGTTATCTATCTTGGTAATTATTTTGCAGCAGTCAATCTAACAAATTTAAAAATTTATCTATGTCAATCTCACAAATATATTTTAAAATTTGGTTATTAAATTCACCCTTAAATTCATGCAGTATTAAAATTAGTAATTAATCTAAAAATTATGTAGCGAATGTACTTTTTGCAATAGAAATAACTTTTTGATATTAAAAATCTGATATAAAATTTAAAATTCATCGTTCGTCTTAATCTCAAATAAATTGATATGTTTCATGTGGGTGTAATAACAAAAGTTGCTATAACTAATTTTACATTTAATAAGTACCATGCTTAAATTGCTTAGTTTATTGGGTTATTTTTTAATTATTAGGCACAGTTTATCCTTTAATACATTATGTATGAACTTTTTACCTGAATTATAACATGGACTGTTTAACAATTCTGCGAATTTGGCAAAACTATAGTAACTTGGTGTTTTATTTTAATATTTACAATAAATATACTTTTTTATAAAGAAAGAAAAACAATATTTACAATTTAAATTATGAACTATTTAGTGCCTTTAATTTCAATTTATCAGTATTTTTATTATCATCAATATTAAAAGAATCATATAATTAGATTTTATCAATTCCTTTTTAGGCAATCAATTTATTAAAACCAATTATCAGGACTTATTACACATTTAAATTGGCAATTACTTCATTGGTTTTATCTCAATTGGTTTTTATAGAAATTAGTCGTGAAATTTATGCACAATTTATATATACAAGGAAAAGTTACATCAATTATTTATATTAGGTATTAGGTTACAGCACCAAAGCTTTTGAAATTTTATTTACAAATTTAGTTTTAAATTATTTAATGGACATGGACATATTGTCTTAAAAATTAAAGTCATTAAGAGTGTTAGAACGGCTTAATTTTAATTAACTTAAATATTTTAATCCAAACAAAGTATGATCTTTTTTAAAGTATATGTTACAATGTATAAAGTTACAATTTATTACTCAAGTTTATTAATCAAAACCTTACAGATTTAAAGGTTCAAAGCTCAATTCTATAGTGCAATTTACAACAAATTTACTAGATTCTAACTCTTTGTTTGATCTACTTAATTCTGTGAAAAAGTTAACTAGAATATTGTATAATATGGTTTTCAGTCTATTACAAAGCTCTTAATACACTAGGATGTACAATACAATATTTAAATAAAACACTGTATTTTTCAAATAATATATTGGAGTTTGAAATAAATTTTCGTCTCACAAACATTTTATGATCATTATTGCACTCATATTTTTAGTTACATGCACAGCCAGCACTCACTCAAGTTCAATCATAAAAGATGAAAGCTAAAATCACTATTAGGTACTTTAAATCTATTATATTGCCCTAATATTTACTTGTTTTTATTTTGGATGTGTGAATTTACATGTAGCACAATCTCAAATGCCAGCATCTTCAACTAAGTAGTAAATTCGGTATTTAAACTTTTTAAATTTTTTAATTTACTTAAGAAAAATGGTAGTAGGAAATAACCAAAATTTGGTTTTTATAATCAATTTTTATGATTTTTTAGAAATTCTATTTTATATGATTTCACACTTTTATTTGACTAGAATTTACAATTTGAGTGGTCAGTTCCTTCTCAGTTTTATGCGTAGGGGTTAATTGTATTTACATTTTTTTAAATAAATAGGTAATTAATGATTTCATTTAATTTCTATGTATAATTTTAGACTCAATCAATTTTGGAGTAAATAGTGTAGTAGTAATTTTTAGTGAGGCAATAAAAAATTTAGTTACCCGTGAAAATAAAGAATATAATTTGAATCTATGTGCATAAAAATCACGACCGAATAGAAATTTACGTTATTTAAATTCTATTACAGTTCGTTTTACCTTGGAACATATATTGCAGCATAAGACGGTTTGATTCTTATCAGTTAGTAAAAGTAATATAATTTTTTTACATAATTGACACACCTCGTCGAAGAGAGTTGAGCATAGTTTTTTTATATTTAATGGCAGCGATTAAAGAGTGCTACAGTTTTTCACATGTGTTGAATAATCTAAAGCTACTGAAGGTCATGCTTAAATATCTTGCTTCCGATCCATTTAGATTTTTGTGGATCGGTCCCACTCATGCTATTCGCTCTCATTGGGGGACGCAGGGATATCCGGACTAAACACTTGTGTTGCCTGGTTTTCACGAGTGATGAGAACCTGCCTTACTTCTGGAATTTCTGTCATCCATGGATTTAAATCGGTGTTTCCCTAAAAATTCAAATTTGTTTTAATCTCAATAATATTTGTTTTCCTGATAATTTGAGTATCAGAAAATACTTCAAACATTTGCAATACATTTTTTTTCATATTAGACTTGAAAAATTGATATTGTATTCGTTGATAGTCTTAAATTACATACTTTGAATGGATTGCAACTGTTTAGAATAATTTTTTAAATATCTACTTTTATTCTATTGTACACTAGAGATTTTAAAGTTACTAAAATATAACGAAAATAATTTTAATTTTAGCTTATACTTCAATTAAAAGCAAAAATTAAATAATTAGTTTAAACCGTTATCCGAATATAACTCTGATTGATTAAATATTTCATGAAAACTGATAGGATTCACTGAAGTCAAAAAATAAAATGGTGCAAAAAGACATTTTCAATTTTCTTATGAGTATTACAAGAAATATATCTAAATATTTGATTTTAAATACTCGAAATTGGTGAAAATTTAAGTTAACTTTATTTTTGGTATATTTATATTCTGATAATTAACAGTGGCTCGTTATACCTTTACGAGGCCTTAGTCAATTTTGAATTTTGACGCCCCAAAATATAAGCAGATATTTTTAAGTAGGAATTTGAAATAATTCAGAAACTGAGGAAAATAATGTTAATTTTGTTTTCAAATTTATGTTTGAGGCCTCAGGCAATTGCCTATTTTGCCCAGATGATAACGCGTCACTGATAATTAAACTTCATGTATTGATATTTGCTGTTGGTAGTAAAAAAACTGGCTATTATTTTTATAATATTTTTGGAAACTTGCTTTTTATAGATTTATTTAATTAAAAACATTAATAAATTTATGATACTTTAAAAATGCAAGAATTGGTTTAACATTAAAGCTAAGAGATAAAACTATAAATTTAAGCTCCTTGCAGTCCAAATTAATCTCTTTTTACAAATTTAAATAAAATTGACTTTGCTCTTTATGGTGATATTAATGTAGACTGCATTTGAAATGTGTTTTTAAGAAAAAATGGTAAAGATAATCATGCTGTGTGCACACCACTTACATATAATATTTAATTACCATAGAGCTATCGGGCTGTGCTGGGGTAGGCAGGGGGGTCTTTAGTAATGATATGTCTGCTCGGGGGGGATCAGGTGGTGGCGGGACACTCGGGGTACTCAACCATAGCGGCAGCCATCCGCAACAGAGATCTAAAACGGCGCGCCTCAAACCTCTGTGCAGCGTCAGAAACAGCATCGGATTTACAATCGCATGTACGTATGATATGTGCAGGGTTATCTGAAAATCCAACCCACAATCATGCACAAAACATGTCAGGAATAACAATTTAATAATTAAAACACCAGGATTTTCTTCCACCAAAACAAAACCTATTTTTTTGAATCGACATCTACATTCATTACATTGAAATTGAACGTGTATTCCTATAATCTTTAGTAGTTAGAATTTTCGTAAAAAACTATAATGTTATCTCATAATAAGTCAAAGCATTTTCTTACCTCGTGTCCTAAAGGTGTTCCTATGACTGGATGGTTCACTAATGTTACAAAAAATAAAGGTCCCCAAAATAATACGTAGGCCGAAGTAATGACGAGGAACATTTTGACCCTCTGCACCCCATCACGTTCCATCCTATTTAAGTAGTCACGCATTTTTTTCTGTTCCTGCAGAGCTCCACTTACCTTAAATAAACAAGGCAACATTACTTTGAATTTAATCAATTTGTTTGAACCTACCCTTTCACCATTTTCATTCCTAGCACCACCAGTAACATTCACTAGAGTGGTAACCAATCCTGCCACCCTTACAGCCTCTACATTCGCTTTGGTTAAATCCCGATGTAATTTTTTAAGATGAAACAATGTCAATACCACACATACTAAATTTATTGCTATCCATAGAACGTTTAGAATATAATGCCTTAATGGGCCGTGGATTAATGGACATGATGGTGTTCGATGTCCTGGCTCACCTTGGGCAGCCAAAGCACCTTCAAAATAAAGAAATTTTAGAATATAGGATAAAGTTAAATAAGGGTATATCTTACCTGATAAAAATGTTGGTCCTAAGTTAATTGTGATAGAAGCAAACCAAATCATGAATGTTCCGAATAATACGCATTGTGGGGAGTCCATTAGTAAGGGGACGTCACTTAGTTCCGAGTCGTTTTCATCTTCAGGAAAAATTGGAGAGTCATTCAAAACAGTCGTGAGCATATTGACCGTGGCCACCGTTACTAGCAGCAGGAATGCTGTTTCTACCAAAGAACATTTGTTTACCGGTTGACAGTGAAGAATGGACATTCCTAGAGGTAAAAGTAGAGCTGCTCTAGCACAGTCCACGGCTCCTTGATGAAACAACAAACCTTGAGACCAACTATAAATGAAGAATATTAGATTTGTATCTTCCGTCAGAAATTGCTACTTTTAAACTGTAAACTTTTCAGGAATTCAGATATTTATAAATACTTTTGAAGTGGATATGAAAAAAGCAGTGATTAATTCCAAAATGTCATTATTCCTTTCAAATAAATGTGAGTGAACTATTAGATTTAGGATAATTAAGGAATTTCGCGAGGCTGTGGTATGGTATACCATTCATTTTCTCGTGGTTTTTTAAAACTTCATGAACTAAATAGTATGTGAGAGTGGTCTGTCAAACCTATAACCATACTCGGAAGGTGTAATATGTAAAAACTGAGGTTAATCATTGGAAAATGTTCATGGTGAATGTTTCGTTTTTACGTGTGGTATGTGATTTTACATGGCTGACGTAATCATGGCGTCAGCGTCATAAACATTATACTATCCATTAACCATCATACCATTTTTACATAATATTATGATCATACCAGTGCCAAGAAAAATTCCTTATTATCATCAAGCCAATAGTTCAGTTGCAGAAATGATTACATTTAAAAAAAAACTCAATTTTTGCGAAAATTCAAACTTACCGCCTTAGTTGTCTATTGACTAGAATAATACCCATAAGGGCAGCATTGGTAGCCATTCCCATAGAACCTAATGCGAATATAAGAGCAGCCTCTGCTGTTCCTCCAGGATGACATTGGAATACCCTAGTTGCATTCAAACTTGCATTAGCAGCACTGCTACCAAAGCGCAGGTTGGCTCCTATCATAGCCACAGCCGAACCTAAATTAAATAAATTTTTAAATATGCTAACATATACTTGTGAGAAATTTATGACCAACGACTTAAAAAATATTGGATTTTTTAATTTTGGCCAAATTATTGAAAAAAATATTTACATTTATTTTATGTATGTATATATGAAGAACCAAGGTTCTAGGAATTTCGTTTATTCTATTTATTTTATAACTTACCTGCCGCCATTTTGTTGGTGTGGGTTAAAAATTTTCGATCAGTAAACTTGAAGTTTTAGCATTCTGATGTTAGAAGTTTTGATCCTGTTATTTCTGCAAAAAATTAATTTTCTTATTAAAAGTACCAATTCTTTAAAATGGAAAATTTCCAAAACGTTTTTATCCTTTTCTCAAGGAAAACATATAAAATTAGATGTTCGAGTGGTCAGTTTTTGTAATCTCCTTTGTTCATTTTTTAAGATGTTTTTGAAGAATTTGTAAAAAGTTTTGATTTTGAGAGTTGGAGATTTTTATGAGATTTATCTTAATTATTAGGAGGCCTTTATATTATTAATTGAGACCCACGTTCAAAAGGAGGTAAAACAATTCTGAGAAAACCCCTTCAACCTATAAATTCCATTATGTGTATAGGTACTATGCTCTCATTGGCTCCATAAATTTACTTTTGTGCGAATTTCTCAACACGATAATTTCTAATTTTTAGAAACACAGAGTTCTTACTTTTTAAAATAAATTAAAGTAAATATTGAAAAATCCTGGCCAAGGACAATTTTTCAATATAATATTTAGCTTCTAATTAAATATGTATACATGTTTAAAAGATGCGTTTGAATCTTTTGAAATCAAATATTTTTTATTCGTTTTTTTTTACTTTTACTTTAAAAATGCGGACCCAATCGTATTGCAAAGCAAGAACGCTTCGAAACAAAGCCTCTTAAATGAAATACAAAGAATAGACGAATTAAATTTTGGAAATTTATTATAGTTTAATCAACATAAAGGTTTTTGTGACCAGAAAATCTATAATTGAACTTATATTAGATTGGGAGAAATACTGCTTTAAAAAATAATCGGACTAATGGTTTGGGAAATTGAAGATATGCGGAAAATCGAATTGATCTCACTCTTTATAACACTGAATTCCTATGGATACATTTATCAATATGGAAGATTGGGACAAAGGAATAGTTGAAGTTAAGAGTCATTTTTTGAGTATGGCAAATAGGGTGCCACGCCCCTATAAATAACTCATAAACTACTTAATTTTTTTGTACCAAATTTTGGTAGCATTAAAAAATATTTATAATGAACAAAATCAGACAAAAGAATTAAAAAATATTAACAGTAAGTGTATTTTTTAAAGCCCTTAAAGTACTCCTACTTTACAGTAAAATTACTGAAAAACCTATCAACGCCTGATGTTAAACTTGTATGAATTTGTTCAGCCATAAAATATGAATCGATTGGTACCATAAACATGCCAAAGAAAAATTTCTTTAATTAGTTATTCGTGGGGTACGAAACGTTGTTTTTGAACAAAAGTTGTCCAATTTAAGCGCAGCAACAAAAAACACTCATAAACATAAATAATATGTACAATAGTTTTCAATTATTATGTATAACTGTGTATATTTTTATTATTTATTTAAATTGAGTATTTAGGTGCGAGGCGCGAGTAACATAAATGACCCTTAATGGTTTAGTTTTATTAAAAATTTTTGCTAAGAGAATGTATGATGAAAGTATTTAACATTGGGAAAAATATAATAAATATGGTATACAAACATTTAAACTTTAAATGCACCTACCAGGTGGAAATGAAAACCGGGTCACCTCTATAACTTTTTATTTATGAATAGAAAAATTTGAAATTTGGCTATGTTCTATGGTTCAAAAAAACAAATTTTATGTGCATTTTTTATTTTCGAAATCACTTCCGGTTTCACCGGAAACACCATGAACTTTGTTTTTTTAAATGTAACATCCCATATTTTTATTCATGGCTTAAAATTCTTTTAAAAAAGAAGTATTTTTGAGATATTAGTTTTTATTTTTTGCGAAAAAATTTTTTTTTTTCAAAAAAAAAAGGTTTTTGAAGTCGGTGAAAATTACCAAAACTAATTCTAAATAATTCAAATACATAAAATAAATAATCGTTATAAAATCCTCTTTAAAAAAAGTGAGATATTTGATAAAATCTTCATTAACTAAGTTTAAAAATTAATAGTTCAAAAACCACTTAAATTTTTTTTCGAATTACAATTTTATTTAGGTATTTGAATTATTTAGAATTAGTTTTGGTACTTTTCACCGACTTCGAAAAAATGCACATAAAATTTGTTTTTTGAACCATAGAACATAGCCAAATTTCAATTTTTTCTATTCATAAATAAAAAAGTTATCGAGGTGACCCGGTTTTCATTTCCACCCGGTATATAATTTTTTCGATTCCATGAATATTATGAACTTTATTTTAGGATTTCGAAGATTATGTACTCCAAATTTAAATGAAAGGTGAGATCTTTAATGTAGAAAGTGCATTTATTACCTAACATTTTTCGGAGGAAATTAATTTTGTTTCTGAAACTATATTAAGCTTAAAGGATTTTGGACACTCGAGTTCTACGATGCGCAGTAATTCAACAAGGACATGATAAATATCGGTAGAAAACGTAGGTACCGAAAGATTAATTTAGATAAAAGAATCATCCATGTCTTAATATTAATTAAAAATATTTAATGAAAAAATTAAATTTTCGATATTTAAGAATTTTTTGGTTATAAATTGGCTTTAAATCAATTATTTAGTTTGCTCGTTAGTTAATGATTAAACTTATAATTTTTCGGGTAATTAGGTATAATAATTAATTAAAAATTAATTTAATTTTGTTCGAAAAGTTTAAAACGAGTTTTTCATAAATTGACTGAGCGTACCTAATTAAAAGTAAATACAAACTTTCCTTAAAGCGCTTAAAAATATCTCATAAATTCATAAATAATAAAAACTTCATTGTGTAGTTTCATGAATAAACAGCTTTTGTGAATATTAAAATATTTCAGCCGAGAGCCTAAATTTCATCGTTTGTTACAGTCAAGGGGGGAATAAATTGCTTTTTATAAAACTCTGCACATCTCATGAGATTTGTTTATTCCACCGTAAAACATTTCAATCTAATAAATCGGATTAATTTTATACTCAAACTTGCTTTTCTTGTATAATTTGACAAAAAAGCTGAAAAGAAAGTGCATTAAAAGCTCGTTTTTTTTTGGAGCCCATTAACGAGGTGAGAGGTGGAACACAACACCCGACAAAAAGTGAGGTTAATTGCTTCCTCAATCTAAGGAGTTGAAAGTTTCCACTGACAGTAGTGAACTTATAAAAAACTCAAAGGGGGTAGTTTAATTTAAGTAAAATTTAAAAAGTTTTTAATATGAATTAGTTGTTTTCATAAAGAATATAGTTTATCTGCGTTCATTTAAATTACAACAATAGTACGGTAGAGATAGTTTGAAGATCCACTTTAAATAACAATTACAGTACTATTCATACAGCCTAAAGTACTTGCTTTCATGTCAGTTCACTAATAATCTTCTGTAACAAAAGTTTTAGTGTTTTACCTTTTCGTCTCTATGCGGACGTATTATTCTCTGCTGAGTGAAAGAGGACAGGATTGTTTTATCTAGTCACCTCGCTATTTATTTAGCAACTGTTTGCTCAACTTTGTTCTGGGAGTAGAAGTTTTCGTTTGGAAATTAGTTCGTTTTATATATTAAATTTTCCCGCCTCCACTTCTAACTCTCAACCCCTGTTTCCTGTTCTAATTTATCACGCCACGACCCTTTCCGCGATGGCTACTTTTATCAAACTGCCCTTATAATTAATTTTACAAATTCTTTGATCCACAGCTTCAAAAATAATTTTATTAAATAAAACACTTCTTTTTAAGAAATGACGTTTTCTTTGAAATAAATGTTTACATGCATGTACCAGGAGCAGAAAGCATGATATGTTAAATGTATGTATTACAATTCATTCATTCGAGCATTCGAAATATTCAAAGGAACCTCGTATATTATCAAGTTTTCTTTCGCCTTGAAACGATTTATTATTGGCGATATGTGGGATTTTTATCGTTGCTTTGAAGAAATTCTTAGAGATTTATGGAAGTACATTACCAAACTGAAAGGAATTTTCAAGAAATCTCAATATTATTTGGACACAACAGGTCTATTTAATAAGATCTATAATTTTGATGTCCAATTCCATTCAAACTCCTCAATAATATATTTATAATATTATTTAACGCAGTATGAAATAAATTTTATCTTCACAATGATTTGTATACAAAGGTGATTTCAAAAAGAAATAATTTCGTTACTTATTTATTTCCAAAATTATGGGATTTTATTATTAATATACATACCTACTTACAGTTTATTAAGTTTTTTTTAATATTAGAGGAAATTAAAAAATATATTAAAACTAAACTATGTTAAAAAATTCCAGAGTTTTAAAAATTTGTTTATTTGAAAACTTAATTATTCCGGGCGATTTATAATGTTCAAAAACGTAGATAAAATTAACACCTTCTTTAACAAATGGCGCAGGAAGATATAGAGCTTGTTGCGGCCCAAGTCGAAAATATCTCGATAAAACAAAACCATTAACTATAACTATCCCTTTATTCCAATCTTCCATATTGATAAACGTATCCATAGGATTACTCACATGAAATTCGGCTTTATAAAGAGTGGGGCCAATTCGATTTTCCGCATTGCTCCAATTTCTCAATCCATTAGTCCAATTCTTTTTAAATTCCAGCGGTATTATTTGCCAATCTAAGATAATTTCATCGTTCAGTGATACATTTCCCTGCCACAAGCCTTTGTGTTGATTAAACTGTTTTAAATTTCCAAAATTATTTCGCCCAAAATTTTCGACCACTAAATCAAGCGTAGCGTTTTCATGCTCTTCAGGTCCCAAAAATAAAGCGGAATCTTTTAATTTCCAAAATCCAAATCCTTGCAAATCACTTTGGTTTTCTACAATTTTTGACTTTAATTCACCGTTAATTAAAACCATTACCGTATCACAAACTCTTCCAAAAATTTTTAACCTCGAATTACTTGAAATGTTGATTCCTGTTTTTCTGTATATTATATATCCGTAACTTTGTCCTGAATTATTATTAATGGGTAACATTTCCATGGGAATTATATTACGGCTTGGAATTTTAGGTATTTCTTCAATTAAATCGTTTAATTTTAACATTGATACGATTGTAATTTCCGGATATTCTGTTCTATTAATTAGGGGAGGAAGAGGAGGGATTTTTACTTTAACATCATTAAATTGTGAAATTAATTCCTTAACTTTGTGATATTTTTCGGTATAATCACCAATTTCGTTAAGAGGAGCATCGTAATCATAACTATTCGTATCAGGTTGAAATCCTTGATTATCGATACTACCGTCTTGTATATTGGCGCCATTCATAAACCCAAAACTTGTTCCACCATGAAACATATAAAAATTAACTGACGATGGATAGCTTAGTATATCATACAAAGTATTATTAAAGTCTTTTAAAGCCACTTGATGATGTTGTTCAGTCCAATGGTCAAACCAACCAGACCAATATTCTGTAACCATTGAAGGTTTCCCTGGCTGATAAGTTTGCATTTTATTCAAATTTTTCTTTACATCAACTTGAAAATTGGCGGTATAAAGCACTCCAGGAATTTGCCCATAATTTCCAATTAACGGTCCATCTGATGTAAACAAAAGTTCAACTAAACCATTTTTTAAATACAGATTCCTAAGCCCTTCCAAGTAATCATTATCTCTAATTTTTAAACTACCAAACTCGTTTTCGATTTGAAACGCAATTATAGGTCCACCTTTCGTAAATTGTAGTACTGATAAAATTGCAAAAAGTACCTTAAAATACTTTCCAACGCGTTCCATATACTTTGTGTTGCTTGAACGTAATTTAATTTCTTTATCTCGTAATATCCAACTTGGAAAACCGCCAAATTCCCATTCTGCACAAATGTAAGGTCCAGGACGTACTATTGCGAACAGATCTTCTTCTTGAGCGGTTTTTAAAAACTTTTCAATATCCAGAAGTTGTTCAAAATCACTTCCGCCGTTTCCAAAATCGTAGAGGTCAGGTTGAGGTTCGTGTAGGTTCCAAGGAACGTAAGTTTCCACAGTATTCAACCCTGCTGCTTTCATTTTTTGTAAACGATCACGCCAATACTCTGGAGGTACTCGAAAATAATGCATGGCACCACTAAATATAGTTATGTTTTTATTATTCAGAGTAAAATATGAATTATCGGTTGAGAGGCCCGTGTTAACTCCCGTACTCGTGTAATACTCGTATAATGTAGGTAGCGACATTATTAGAACAAATTTGTAATACTTCTGGGTCTTTTTAGAATGATGTGAGTATTTATTAGTAAGTAGTATGTAAATAGATGCGTCCCCACCTTTGGATAATATTCGTTGAAGGAAGAAATAAACGGTAGTATTATTTTTAACAAAAGATGAAGTTCGGTGAACTGTTTGCTTGTATAAGCACAAACTTGTTTTACAATAATTAAAAAATAATTTTGGTTTATTATAAATTACCTCGTATGAATAATCACCGAGATAAACTAGCGTTTAATATTACATTATGAATAATAATTTACTTTTAGGCATTATTTTTAATGATTTGTAATTACAAAATTCGCGATCGTTAATAAATATTCTACCGTATTATTCAAGAATTTATAATAAAGTAGCATCATTATTTGTTTTTTAAATATAACTACGACTTTGTATGCATTAAATACGTGTATCTTAATTGGTTTCATTTATTAAAATTAATTTAAAAAAATGCAGTTGGTGCATTGTTTTTTAGAGGACTGTAAAATATCAATTTTAATAATCGTAATTATTTAACATTATTGTTTTGTTAATTTAATTTCATGTGATTAAAAATTGATAAAATTTAAATTAAAAATCAATACTTAAATTGCGCATATTTATGTTACAAAAGTGATAATTATTTTTATGAAATAAAATATAAAAATTTAGGTTAATCATTTTAATTTTTTTAAGTCTATTCTATGTTATTTTTTGGGTAGAATTGCGATTTAAATATTTTGTAGTATGAGCTAATTTTTTCACAAAAACATTTTAAAAATATTTTTGAGAATTTATTATCGATTGCATTTCATGGTAATCATGGTCATTGAAACTGGTCAAGTGACATAAATACTATATTTATGTGTATGGACAGGTGCATTTTATTTAATGTCTTACCTAAACGAGTTTTGAATGAAAAATAGAGTTGAAACAATTTTTGAAGTAAATACTGATTAAAATGCCTAAACAGATAAACTAGTTATTCTAAAAAAAGGTAACTATATACAAAATAAGTCACGTAACACTTGATAAATGGAGATATCAACTAAATTGAGTATAGCAGGAAAAACGTTGGAATTGAAAATTATTTGATTTGAAAAAGGCAAGATAATGAGCTCGTTTAGTTTCTAATTAAAGTCCTTTGTGTGCCAACTAAATTTTTCTATATGAAAAGGTACAGTTTTCTATTTCTCTCCTTTCAACTAAAAAAAATCCGGATGAAATTCCCAGTTTTTAAAAGAATCGGTTTAAAAACGCATAAAACATTTTCTGGGTAGTCTAATGCGTAGCAAAGTTTCAGTTTCATCTCATAATTTGTTGAAGGTGTAAGCTAATATCTCTAACTAACGAGGCACCTAAAGAGGAAAGCGATATTTAAAGGAAACTTACTCCTATTCAATTTCGTACGAAAGGTGTTTTTTAACTAAACTTTTCTGTATTCGTTTTGAGTTCGATGGAAAGGTCTTATAACTTGTATACCCCAAATCCAAAAATACCGAAATTGTGGTCTCTTATACTAATGCTAACATATTATTTTTAAGTAACATATTATTATTTAATAATAAAAAATAGTAAATAAATAAAGGGAATTTTTGGATCATTCTTTTAATTTTATCCTTCAAATAGACAAGGATGTAAAGAATAACATTTTTACTATGTTATAAATTGTATTGATTTAATGTGCAGTTTTACAAATTAACTACCAAAACACGAATTGTTTTATTAAGTTTCATAATTTAATAGCTTCACTTCTAGTACTTCTAATGACAGTATTCTACACTTTGGAGCGTTATTGCCAATTAAATTCTTGAATACGTGCTGGTGAGTTTAAACTTTATTACTAGAATGGCACAAGACATGGGATTTAATATCCCCTTAAGTAAAATTACTCCAGAAAAAGAATAAAACAAAAACAATCCCTTTGTGTGGTTCGACACAAAGGGAGGATAAATTTATATTTGCCGCAATTGATTTCACTGGAATTTTTATTAACTCTACTCTATTTGCATGAAGTTTTAGCCACTGGATTAAATAGTAGTGTTTTACAAATTTATGGGATCAAATTAATGTAATAGTAGCTTACAGTTAATTAAATTTGAGACAACTTAAAAGAAAATATTTTAGATGAAATAAAAACATCACTTTGGCTTTCTTGGCTGGGATATTCTTCTCATTATAACCTTTGACGAGGCGGATTTAGAATATTCTGACTTTATAAATGTTTCAGTGTTTTTTTTTTTCTCCAAATTTAGATAACAACGTGCAATTGCATCCAGTTTTTAATTGAATCAATCTACAGTGTAGTTTTACAGTTTTAATTTAAAAAAAGGACCATACCTATGTTTCTCAAATATGTTAAATTTTAGATGTTATGTGTACTTGTTAACTGTTATATTATACTTTTACTTGCTGTTGTGTAGCTCAACGTTTAATTTAAAAAAATTTAAGTTATCTCGTTTGCCTACCAAAGGCATCCAAAGTTTTTTTACAAACATCTATCCAACTTACTTGAACAAATTCAAACTTGGTGAATCGAGATGTAACTACAATTTCTGTTAACCCAAGTTGGATATATGGAATTTCCTGTACTTTATAACTCCTCATATTAAAATGTAAAATAAATAGGTAGTAACTTTTTCTTCTTGGAAATAAATTTTTATGGGAAGTTACTTTAGCTATAAAGCTACGCATATGTATTCAAACATAGAAAAATCCTACGCACCATTATGAAAAAGCAGATTAAAACTTTACTTTGATTTGAGATCTTTAAAAGTTTTATTGCTCCACTTATGAAAATTGGAGCTCTTCTTGTGCACACGAAGCGTATCCCTTAACTTGCGAGTGGTTAAGCTACACTGGTTTTATATTCATTTGCATAAATCTGCGTGCTCTTATGCGAGAAACCCTTCGTTTGGGATGTGCTACGAGGGCGAGACAGAATAAATCTTTTAAATCCACAATCTGTTTTGCGTTTTTATAATTTATTTACAAGAGTTCTCCAGTGATTAGGTTAAAAACCGTTCAAATTTTAAAGCCCTTTATTGTAAACATTTTCACCCTATTACTTCTACAATTGTGTGTAATTCATTTAAATTTTCAAATGGGATTTGTGGGAGATTGGGATTTTCAGCATTTTTTAATTAGATTTTTATGGGAATTAAATTCTTTTAAATGCAGCCATTTCTTTTAAGTTACAACGTCTAGTAGAGGAAAACATGAAAAAGCTCTTACTTTTTACGAGAGTTTTACTTACATGAAAATGAAGATAAGTTACGCATTTATATTGACAATTTTGACAAGATTGTTGAAAATCATACTTCGTATATTTAAGTGCATAATCTGATATATTTTTAATGATTTTGTTCTTTTGGTTCCGGGTACTTCCGGTGAATTCCATAAATTAAAACGTACATTAATGAATTTTTTAGTAATACATTTTTATCCTATTTATATGCCATTACCCATCCTTAAAACATAAGGCATGGTTGGTATAAAATTATTTAAAAAAAGTAATAAAAATTCTTAAATGAAAACAATGAAACAAAAATATTCTTTAGAATTTTAATTGCACCCCTCTGCTTTCCTTTTTTTTACTTTTTAAAGCGTGGGTACATAAATAATAAATTGCTACACCTGTGAGAGACGAGAATCGTAAAATGTGGTCATGAATCTTTTACACCAAAATAGAAATTGTACTTACATTTAATTTTACTGATTTTCGTCCAAAACATACCATTAACAAAGGAAATTTGTAAAGAAGGCGATTTAATTCATTTTGTTAATTTGCTAATCCTAATTTTTATATTTTCATTTTTTATGGGTTACACCCTTACGCTTAGGGTATTCACATAGGAATAATGAAATGGTGAATAAAGTAAAGCATTAAGCAGTAGACTAGAGCAATAAAATAAAGCAGACTGAAAAAGCACGAGCAGTGAAGAACCCTCAAATCGCGAGATTTCGGCGTGATGCAGCCGAGTAACCTGAACTTGCGTCTTGAGACGCAGATTTAGATTTAGTTTAGTCTCAAGACATGGTGGTGATACCGGGCGTTTAAGAATTATATCCACATCCTACCGTACCAAAATTTTGGTGTAAAATAATAATTCATTTAAAAATTCGTTAACTAAAGAAATCATCAATATATTTTTCAGTTCATTAACTTTTTCGGTGTCTGTGAAAGAGATGTTATCAATGCACACTTGACTCACCAAACAATTTTTATTTCGAAATGATTAAAAGCTCTATTATGAAATAATTGAGCAATTCTGAAAAGAGCGTTTATATCATACTTTTATAAACTGTGTAATTGCATGACAAGTTCAATGTTTGCATGTACAGTATTGGAAAAAAGTAGAGCAAGATTTATATTTTTAATTACCGGCTTTTCAATAATTGATAAATAAACTTAATATCGTAAAATATTTATTATTTCAATATGTACCTATTATTTTTTAAATATTTTATTAAATTAAAATTAAAAATGCATGATTTATGTAATTAGTAAATAATTGGCCTGGAAAATACTAGAGCAACATCTAGAAATTTCTTATTAAATAAAAATAAAAATTTAAACGTAAAATAATTTTATATCGAATAACTACTGTTTTCTTTAAAACATCAGGACATGTTTTGGACATGCGTTGTTAATTACCACTAGACCTATTTCATTCCAAGCATTTTGATGCACTTTAACCAGTTTCTTCAAATTTTTGTACCTTTTATGACTAATTACGTTAACCAAAATATCTGAAAATATTACTAATAGATTAAGTAATATCGAAAGATTGTAATTCTTCATTGAATTATTTTTTCTGCCACAAATTGCTTTTAGACCTTAAATATATTCTAGATAAGAGACCATAAACTTCCTTGAAATTGCTTTCTTCATAGCGTTTTAAAAGACAAATCTGATCGTTATCTGTTTTGTTTTTTTTTTGCCAAGAATGGGACCCATCCTAAAACCAGGAAAGCGTCCCCGCGCTATTAAAGATCAACATGCTTTACTGCAGGAAGAACATATTTGGAATCTCATCAGTTACTATCAGATGCTGCGGAAACTTTTTTTGGTTTTGGGATGAGTACGTCATCGGATAAATCTCAAAATGGATCACTTTAAGTACCAAAATAGTTTGGATAAGTTTATGGTTCCATATGCAGACTCATCTTCTTGCATTCAGTACAAGAATGATCTAAAACATACGTTCAAAAATATTTTAATGAAATAATCGTTACAATATTTCGATCTTAATTCATTGAATATTTTTGATAAGACCATGCCAATTACAAGCTTTTTTTATTTGTAGGATACACCCTGTATATTTAAATACTAGGACTAATTTATTTATTAATTAATATGTATTGTGAGATGTACTTAAAAAAATTTTACTTTACTTTTATCCAATACTGTATACCTCTTCTGGCGTTTCAATCCTAACTAAATATTCAATTTGCTGGATTTAAAACTTCATTGAAAATAGCAAAAGTATTAAAAGCTTTTTAGATGAAACTCAATTATACCACTACGATGTTAAAAGTGCTTTGGGATTTGCATAAAAATCAAAATTTTTAATGTGCACTTTTAGTGTGATTTTTATTGCGTGGATTTCGATTTTGTTTGTTATGGCTTCATTTATTTGCACCACTCAAATGTGATATTTAATATTTACATACAAAATTCGAAAATAATTTATTGCATATTGAGCTGGAATCGCTCCCTCTTTCGACTTTTCCACCTAAAGTGTAGGTATTCAAAAATGAGAATTAACACAATAAGCTCCAATCATACCTCCAAAAATTCTTGGAGGAAGGAGGAAATAACTTTACATATTTGGACGTGTGAAAATAAAAGTGGAGGAATCATAAACTAGAAAAATAGAATATTGAAATTACGCTTAGACCCAATGAGAAGCAAAAAAGAGTTTTATAATTTTTTTTCTAAAATTTTCAAATTTTTATCAGTTTATTACCGCGTCCATTTTTTTTAAATACAACTTTTATTTGAAGCATTTTTCTCAAGAATGCTTACTTTCAAAAGAAGTCGGCGCAGCGTTGCCGAACTTTAAACTCTTACAACTTCTAAACTATTTACTTTAGTAAAATAAAAAAAATATGCCCCATAAACCTATGAAAGCAAGCTTTAATAATACGCAATAAAAATTGGTGGTTGCTATTTAAAGAAAGTTAAATGATTATCGCCTAACCTTCAACTTGTTGTACACCGTCATAGCAATATTTCAAGAAAGGAATGGGAATCGTACAACATGTTTCCAAAAGATAGCAGCGTTGCTGAACTTTAGGTATTGACAATTTCAACTCTTGTAACTTTCAAACAATTTACTTTAGAAAATTACAGAATATATTCCGTAAACCTCTGAAAGCTGGACATAATAATATGCAATAAAATTGGGTTGTCCCTATTTAAAAAAAAGTTAAGTGATTATCGCCTAACCTTCAACTTCCTGTTCAAGGTCATGGCCAATATTTCCAGATAGTGCGTCACTGGCTATGTTTATCTCGTGTAACTCGATCCGGATTGAATTGAAAAACGACTGACTTAGTCCTCATTTTTTGCGATATAAACACGTAGGATTGGATTCACTTTCAGGGTTCAGTTTAATAATCCAATCCTACAAAATCATAAGATTAGACTTTCTAATCGCGATTGAATAAAAATTTGTAACGACAATAACGCGATTGACTTTACAAAAGTTACTAGTAAATTATGTTATCGGAAGTTGGCACATCTGGCTGTTGCCTAAAAATTGCATAATACACGTAATTTTCTCCCATTTTCCTTGTTTTAGACGTTTTTTATTAACATAACCTCTTCAATAAAATACGAAACAACAGAAATAAAATCAAGTGAACAGAACACTAAAAGTCGACGCAAAAACTATTTTAGGAATTTCCTTTCTCTTTAGTTGGTAACTGTAGGATTATTCATGTATTGAAAAATTCAATTTGTTTACGTGATTGACTGAATCCTATCATAATCCTATTTTCAATCCAATCCGGATTCGAGTTAAACGAGATAATCGCAGTCACTAAGAATCGTACAACTTTTTTTTTTGAAATATTTTTTCAAAAATGTTTCATTTCAAAAATAAACAGGCGTTACTGAACTTTTTGTACACCCTGTATATTTTTATGTACTTTTTATACAGAGTGATTCAGACCACCCGTGCCACCCATATATCTCGAGAACGCGTTATCGCACATCACTAGAATAAAAAAACTTAATTACCAAAGTGAACTTAAACAATCCATTATTTTTTTCCGGAACTATCCGGAACCGGAGGTAACTTTGATTTTTTAAATGGCAACAAAGGTCGAGTTTGGTATGGTTTGATAGGTCGTTGAAAAACATGACTTTTATCAAAATATTTTTTAAATATTTTCCATAGTTTAGAATTTTTTCGAAAAACAAAAAAAAACGTTAAAAAAGTAAATAAAAATTATTGCATATTTTGAAGAATTTTATAAATTTATAAACTCTTTCTACAAATTCTAATGTTTTACCAACTTTAAATATCATACTTGTCCAAATTTCAACAAAATTCTTCAAAATATGCAATAATTATTATTTACTTTTTTTTAACATTTTTTTGTTTTTCTAATAAATTCTAAAGTATGGAAAATATTAAAAAAATATTTTAATAAAAGTTGTTTATTTTGAAAAGACCTATCAAACCACATCAAACTCGACCTATGTTGCAATTTAAAAAATCAAAGTGATATCCGGTTCCGGATAGTTCCGGAAAACTATAAGTATGGTTTGATAGGTCTTTTAAGGTGATAGGGAGTCATATATTGAAAAACCGATGATTTTATCTTTCCCGAATTTTTTTAAGGTGTTTCGAACTGGAAACAAAAAAAATATTTAAATACCGAACTTAAGTAAGACTTGTACTTTTATATACAATTTTTGTTTTTCATGTATCTAAGTTTATATAAGCGTAGTTTTGCAAAAATAAAAATATAAATATAGAAGTTTTTCTTGCAAAATTACATAAATATAGTTGTAGATACATAAATAACAAAAATTGCAAATGAATGTAAAATTCTTACTTTAGTTTGGTATTTTTTTATTTTTTTGACTTTCCAATTCGAAACACTTTAAAAAATTCATGAAAGATAAGTACGTCGTTTTTTTCAACATTTGACTCCCTATCACCTTAAGAACAAACAACTTTTATAAAAATATTTATTTAATATTTTCCATAGTTGAGAATTTATTCGAAAAACAAAAAACATTGTTAATAAAGGTAAATAAAAATTATTGCATATTTTGAAGAATTTTATAAATTCTTTCTACAAATTCTAATATTTTACTAACTTTAAATATCATACTTGCCCATATTTAAACAAAATTCTTCAAAATATGCAATAATTTTTATTTACTTTTTTTAACATTTTTTTTTGGTTTTTTCAATAAATTCTAAACTTTGGAAAATATTAAAAAAATATTTTAATAAAAGTTATTTGTTTTTGAAAGACCTATCAAACCATACCAAACTCGACCTATGTTGCCATTTAAAAAATCAAAGTTACCTCCGGTTCCGGATAGTTCCGGGTTGTTCCGGAAAAAAAAGTTCACCAATGGATTCTTTAGGTTCACTCTAGTATTTAAGTTTTTTTATTTTAGTGATGTGCGATAACGCGTTCTCGAGATAAATGGATGGCACGGGTGTCTGAATCACCCTGTATTTTAATTAATAAAAATTTTGCAAATAAATAACTAGATTATATTATATTATTATTGATGTGATACTTTAAATCGAAATCAATTCTTTAAAGCATATTTTATAGGTATTTAAGTTTTTGGGATTTATTTTTTGTTCGTTTTGTACTTCCACAATACTTTTTACTTAACATTAAAATGAAATTCAAATATTTTAAAAGTTTTAAATAAAAAATATGTAGCGTTTACGTTTGTTTATGCTTTTTCAATTGTAGCTGATGTATCACAAAAAAGTTTATTCCGTGGAGATTTTTATTCGTCATCGAAATTTTCGGACTTGAATTTCAACAATAAACTTTTTGTTGAGCCATAAAATGAAAAAATATTGCAAAGTTTATCACAGTTGAACAACTTTAATATTTTAAATATCGTCCGTTTTTTTGCAGACTAAACGTTATATTTTATATTTTTTGTAATGCCACATCAAACCCTTTTTACTTTTGTGCATGGGCCAAAATATGAGGATAAACATTTTAACAATCAATCTTTAAGATGTAATAGTAGGTATATGTGATAAAAACATTAATTCATTACAAACTGACACTTTCAATAAGTTTTATCAAAAGAACATTATAATTTCCGCAATATTTCCAGGAAAATTGTAAAACGTGTCAGATATCGGAAGGCAATTTGTCTTTACCTCCCTTACTTGCATTCAAATTTGAATTTCGAACGCTTCGACCATTTTTATCCAGCGTCCTGTGTAAATTCGTAGGATTAATACAATTCCTGGCAATTGTAGCTGAAAAATATGCCAACCCAATAATGCAAATTCAATCAGGGACGAGTTTAAAACAGTGATTTCATTAAAGCGCATTTCCGCTTTTAATGATGACGTAAATTGCGCGCGGTTTACCCCTAATCAAAACGCGAGTTGACTATACTATGTCATAAATATTCCAATTTAATAAATCTCTATTATCGCTTGCATAATTGTACCTCCAAGCGAATAAATTAGATTTCACGCCTTTTGCGATAAAATCGATGAGATTAGCTTTAGCAAGGCGAAAAGGATGCGTTTAATGTTAAACTTTTACGACACTCATCAACCCCAACATTAAAAAAACCCAACTAGCTTACTAGGCTTTTATTTCAGCTTGTGTATCGAAAAAAAGTTTTATTAGTTGAAAATAAGTTTATATATTTCGTTTTATTTTTATTCTCCTGACGTAATGTGTAAGGAAAACTTCTTGAGGTCTTGCAAAAGTTTGAGTAGATCAATGTTCCGGCCGGCGAGTTTATTACGTTACTTAAAATGATTCGTTTTTTCTTAACGCGAGAGAAAAAAACATCTTAAGTTATTAATTGCTTCAATCCGGCGGTCGCATTCGTCTTGCATTGTGAGTCTGACGTGGCCCCGTTTCAAACAGTATCGCCCCCTTTTTTATTATAAATCTCCCTTTTTATGCTCTTCACGTCGCAAATTTATAACACGAATAGAATTTTTAAGATGTAGCGACACGATCTACAGAAAATTTCTCTATTCTTTTTTTCCTAAAATTTGTACGAACTGAATATTTAAATTTTTTTCGCTGAGTTATTTTTATTTTGTTTTACTTCATTTACCTTATCAGTTTATAAATATTTTTGTGGGAAGAACGGAATAAATGCATTATTTGAATTTTTCGTTGATCGTTTATTAAGGAGTATTTTTAATGTATACAAAATCATTCATTAATGACTCCTATTAATGCATGATTTTTGTTTAATGAATGATTTTGGAGGTGCCCTCTGTTGATGACGTTTCTAACGAAATTTTCTACGAAGTATACTAAAATTGTGAATATAAAGTTAATTTAATTTGTTTTAGCCTTATTAAAATTATAAATAAAGTAATACCTTTAATTTTAAATACACTTCCAATAATTGGTACGCTAATACATTTTATATTTATTTTATAAAAGTGAGGTTATGTACACATCAAGTCATCATTAATCGACTATAGAACTCTCTGATAATAGACAATCCTGTTCGTTTAATTAGACTTCGGTTATGATCGATCGGGTTCGTATTTTTTAATTGTGACATTTCGAAAAAGTTTTGTAAAAATGATAGTTTTTTCTGGTTAATCACATGCACGATCAACGAAAAAATATTGTAACCAACACGTAGGTTAAAAAGCGATTAATAATCTCGAAAATTAACGCAATCGCGTTCCGCTCGTGCTTTAAAATTTCTCGATTATTAATCGCCCCTTTTAACCAACTCGTTTGTTAAATAACTATTATCTAATTAAAAAATAAAGGCAGTATTAATTGATAAACCAGAAATTGCGCTATCCAGAATAATTACTAAGATAATTGCTAGCAAACAGGAATAATTACGACCAAACAAAAGCCCTCAAACCAATATAGTTTAATTTGGTAGGTAAATCCCTAATTGGAACTATGTGGGGATTTTTTGTCAATGAAATTATTCATTAAAATCTGCAAAATTTATATTTTTTTATAATTCTATGAATTCCGAATGATTTATTATATCTTGTATAAGTTTTTGTATGGGAATTTATACTACCAATAAATGACGTTGTTTGTCCTTAGTGTTAAGTTTATGAACTAACATCCTACGTACTGTTCTTTTTTCTCTTGTATTAGCCATAAACTAATTTATGTGTCTTCAGACCAAATTTGATTTTTTTAAAATATTTTTTACCACAGTAAACTTTATCTATTTTTTCAAGAAATTTAAAAACGATTTACGCAAAGATTATGTATTATTTTTTAAATTTGGTTTGAAGCTTACGCAAATGCTATGAAAAGAAGAGAATAACCAGAATATACTAATAATTTTTTTTTTTAAATTAACGATTTTATGATTTTCTGAATGACCGTCCGACCTTTGTGCCGGTCCCTGTATATTCTCATAATATTATAAATTGAAGACTAAGTTATTTTCCAGTATTTTTTGTATTAATTTTTGTTATACTACAGAGTCTACAGATTTATTATAATATTCCATAAAAAATCGTATATTCGTATCGTATTTTCGAACAATAACTCAAAAAGTATACGATTTTTTGGGACTGAGGGAGCTTTTTAACTCTTTATAAAAATGTCCACCTAAATTTTCCATAAAAAATCATTTGTTTTAATAGTACCTACATAGTTATCGATATGTGAAATCGTAACACTGCTAAATTTTGGAACTATTTTTTTATTTTTTTGTGTTTGGTTGCATAATTGGGGAACCAAAATAAAAATCATTTTTTTATTCTTTGTAGTTATAAAAAATATTTTCTAAAAGTACCTAGCATTAAATATTCATGAACATTTTTAAAAGTCTTGGAGATCTCAGTTTTGTTGAAGAAAAATGTTTTAATTTTTTTCCGTCTGGAAAGCCTTTTCTGCAAATGACTAGCTGTGTAGTATTTGGATAGCCCAAATAGTTTTTAATGAATTGATTTCTTGAGAAATTTAGAAAATGCTAAAATGAATTTTTAAGATTATAGAAACCACGAAAGTAATTTAAATATAATAAGCTAAAATATAAGACGAATAAACAGCTAATTGACTCCTAAAAAACGACCTTTCCGTATTTTGCAGAGTTGGGTAGTAATTCCAATAAAAGTATTTTAAATAGTATTTGAAATAATATACGTATTTAGTATTTCAAATACTTTTTAAAAAAAGTATTTGATATGTTCATTTTTGATTATAATAAGTTTACCACACCAAGTTTTTTAATATTTTCTAAAAGTATGTTTTAATGTAAGTCTTTTTTTTCTAATATTCAAAGGTCTTGCAGGTATCATATCTTGTAAAATTTACCTTTATCGGATAAACCAAAAAAACATTATGGGAAAATAAAAGAGTGCTTCCTAAAAATTGCGCGTTTTTCATGAAAAAAAAAACAGAAAGTGATAACAGAATTTTTTTGTATAGTATCATAATTTGGCAAAGATATCTCGGATATCTCCTGAAGTTAGGCTGATGAAAATCTAAAAATGTCCTTGGCCAGGATTCGAACCAATGTCAATGTCCTGACCAAGGACATTTTTAAATTGATTCATTTGCCCAAAGCTATTGTTAATTATATTAACTATGCTAATGAAAATGATAACTTTTTATAAAAATATTCATATGTAATACCACGAGTAGTCAAATTTAAGTCGAATATTTTTCAATGTCATTACCACGAATGTCATGCGTAGCAGGAGTGGAATTTTTAACCCCAAATGACATGAGTAATGTATGAAAAATATTCGACTTGTAATTTGAACAAGAGTGCATATTTAAGGGACTATTTAACGAAAATTTTTACTTTTTTGTTCAAAATTTGACAGCCAACTTCAAACTTAAACAAAACTTAACAAAAATAATCACTTGTGAGTTGAATAGTCAATAAAATTTACAAAATTCTCTAAAATTTTAAGATATCCATACAGTGCGGTCATAAAGTAAATCCCCCCTGCTAACTTTTGAACGGTTATGTTTTTTATTCTGAAAATTTGTCTACTGAGGAATCTAATTGCGAACTTGCAAATAGAGGTATTTTTGATTTTGTGGAACTTCCGGTTATACCGAAACTGGATGGCAACTTTCTTATTTTAAATGGAACACCCAGTATATTTTTGCATTTTCGTGTTCTCCATAAAAATACTATTAAATAGACCTAGCATAGTGTGGTCTAGGATTAATACTTTCGGAATTACGCCCATTTGAAAATCGCATTTTTATGCAACTTCATTTACACCAGAAGTTGGACCCAAGTGCCCCAACTTCCTTATTTTAAATGATTTTTTTTGCAATTATGTTAATAACATTAAAATTAAACAAAATTTTTATCCAAGAGATTTCCTGTAGATTTTATTACTGTCAAGAGGTTGAAGGTGGTTATGTTAATCAGCAAAATTAACGAACTTACTATTAAACATAATTTTGTTTAAATTTAATATTATTAACTTAATTGCAAAATATTTCATTTAAAATAGCGAAGTTTGGACCAACTTCCGGTGTAAATGAAGTTGCATAAAAATGCGATTTTCAAATGGACGTAATTCTGAAAGTTTTAATCGTAGACCACACTATGCTAGATCAATTTAATGGTATTTTTATGGAGAACACGAAAATGTAAAAATATACTGGGTGTTCCATTTAAAATAAGAAAGTTGCCATCCACTTCCGGTATAACCACAAGTTCCACGAAATCAAAAATACCTTTATTAGAAAGTTCGCAATTTGATTCCTACGTAGACAAGTTTTCAGAATCAAAAACATAACCGTTGTGTAGATCAGAAAACATTTTTGGCTTTTCCTTAAAAATTTGATTTTTGGTTCATAGTCACTTAACATTCTGATGGTTTCATTTGGCGATCGAAAAATTAGTCGAGTGAACTCACACCCCTAGAGCATTTTCTGTGGGGTAATTTGAAGTTTAAGCTAGAAATTCTCAAAAAAATTTAACAACTTTGAGTTTAGAGTTAACATTACTAAAGCAATTGAACAAATCTACAACAATGTTTTAATAAGCATGAGAAAAGTGTAGTCATGCCAAAGAAGCAGAAAGCCGAATATCAATTTTCACTATTTTTTACTTCAAATCAAAATAATATAAGAATAACATTTAAAGTGTTTCCTGTTAAAATAAATCGGAAAATCAAATTTGGACACTTTATAGTTAATTTTTGTCTAAGGTGTTAAAAAGAGTTAAAAAAAATAAAAACATACTTTTACGACACATCCTTTTTTACTCAATCTTAAAAACGCCTATAAAATATTGAACAAATTAAGGATGCTTTATTTTCCACTCCAGGATGTATTTGAGTAGATGAGATAAACAAGTTTTACGTCCTTAGGTATTTGGAAATATGCCAATCATATTTTTATTAAAAAGTTAAAAAGTATAAATAATTATCTTATGATTAATTCTGTATTTCAAAAGAATATCAAGTAACCATCCTCATGACCTACATTGAAAATAAATTGAAAACATTTTATAATAATGGGTTTTCATTATTCATAAAACAATGATGTATAAATGTTGTTATTAGATAATTAATTATTACGACCAGCAGTTAATAATAACAGATTTTAATTAATTTTCCCGGTTTTTTGTTATTATCCAATTTGTTGGTCATTTTCGTTGAGACCCAAACAATTTATATTTGGTGTGGTTGCTCAAAGCTTTAATTAACTTGATAAGTTTATCTTCCTTTCGTTATGGTTTTACAGGTCTTAACCATCTAGTGTATTTGTCTGCTTTAACATAGCTTTTGTTAGATTATCGTCATATTTTATTATTTGTAATATTTTTAAAATGTATTATTTTTTCAATCGAAAAGATTTTAGAAGTTTAAACTCAGTGATAGTTTACGAAATGATTTATTATCTACGCCCAGCTACTTGCAATCTCATTAGATTGCAAATATGTGGTCGTGGAAAATAAATCATTTATCATTAAGTAAGTTAGTTTTTGTGTTATCAAAAACTTTTGAAGGTAATGTGATTAGCTTTTAGATAAAGTTAAAATTTATTTTCATAATTTTGTACACAACCTTGCAAAAAATAATTTATTCTTCCCATAGCAAACTTGTAGGTAATATTCATTATTCAAAAAATAAATTTCATTACGAAATGAAATTTATGGTTTTAATAAGGAAATTAAATCCTGCTTTAAAATTAATTTACATAAAAGAAGTTAAGTTAATATTTAGTATTTAAATATTTCAACAAGATCGATTAATTAAATATGCATTAATTCTGAACCAAACAAGAAATTCTTGCGCGTGAATATTTAAAGAGGGTTAAAATGTATCGTGCACGTCTTTACTTCTTCCTCTGGATTTACCGGCGTATTTAGCCTTCGCCTCATAAATTCCAACCCTGAATAATCGCTTTAAAATTACTAATACCTTCTTCCACAGAAAGAGAGAAATAGAGCTTATCGCGCAAATAAAATAGCCGTGAGAAACTCCCTAATTTATCGCTTTAATTTTCGTATGTTTAATTATTAATTATCCTAATTTATCATCTCGCCCTTTTTGTGAGTATAAAAAGTTGCAGTTTGTTGTCGCCTTTTCATTTTGTTTTTATTGAAGAGAAATCGAGAATATTGTGAGGGTTGGCGATAGCCTTTGGCAGGGATGCAATGGATAACATGAATCCAGGACGAAAGACCCTGGAAAAACTAGGGCGGCCTCGATGTCCACGCGCTTTTCCTCCTAATATATTAACCCGCTCTAAAGTAAGAAACGTGTCTAATTAATTAAATAAAACGTGAATTTCCTAGGAAGGAACAAGCTTTTTACAAAAGCGTTTGATAAATATGAGTTGAATTCTCTGGCGGATGCGCCTGGTATACTTCCCATTTTTTTATTTTTAATACTCCTTTCATTTTCAAAAAGAAGGAAACATTTGACGAATGCATCCAAGCTTTTATTTATTTTTATTTCCGAGCGAGTCGAATAATATTTTATAAGAAGCTTGAATTTCTAGAATGTAAATATTGGAGGAAGTTACCGAAGTTATGTCAAAGATGTTATTTTTAATTTATACATTTTTGTTTTCGCTTTAGGTATTTTATAAATTTATTTATAAGTAAAGCGGGTTGAAAAAATATTGAGAGGTTTTTATACTTGGATGAATTTTGGGATAAGTGAAACACACATTATTAAATTACAGCGCACCATTTGAGCTTTTTACTGGTCGTCAATAGCGAAAATCAGTCAAGATCTACAAAAAAGATATTGCTAAAGTACATTCTAAGGCTAACTTAACGCTTACAAAAGACAAATCATATTTTTTATCTTTTGGTTCGTTTCATTAGTTTTGCTATTGTGTGTGATGGTGATAGTTTGGCAACCATCGAGAGTTTTTTGTAATTGTTAGTATGTACTTCGTTTTATATTGATGAATAATGCGGAATTTGAAAACAATTTTAATATGTTTACTTAAAATTATTTTAAATTCGTTATGTCTTGATTTGCAATTAATTAGTGGTAATTTTATAATTAATAAAATCTACCCAATCATTTTCGTTAATTAATGTAAAATTGTATATGATCCGTTGATTACTGTCTCGAGGCCACATTTTTCAAGTACTTGAGAGTTTAAAGCTTTAAAGTAAAGTATTAGTACCTCGCCTATTCAATAAAGATACGGCATATGTCACCTACTAGTTTCTTTATGAATTTGAGGACTTTTTCCATCTTTTACTTGTGCTTTTAAATCATCTTTTGAAAAGTGACCTTTAGTCGATGAAATGTGCAGAAGCGCCGAAGGAACTGGCCTAATTTGTAAGTTAGTTTTTGGGGGAATTGTTCGAGTTGTAGAAAATTAGAGACGAGGTTTGATTTCAAGATTTGTTTATACAGAACATCCAAAAACTGGCATATAAGCTCTCGATTATTATCAAGCATCCTTTGTGGAGTACCGGAAAAATATTTAAAAAAATCTTTTGATTTCTATGGAAAGATAAGTTAATATTTTATTAAAATTCGCTAGAACTATCACAAATAGAACCTCTTTTTGCATAGAGAAATACTAGTTAAACCATTTTCAATTGAAATACCTAGTGGATAAAATGTTCGAATTTGTTATAAATCGAGTATTTTTCAGGAAGAAATCTTTACTTTCAAGATTTTTTAAGGGGTCTTATTTTAAAACATATTCTATTTAATTTTGATATTAGGTCCAATCTAGAAATTTTTCCGATGATGCAATGCTAATTAAGATTAATTTCAAATTTAGTTTTATTTTGTTTAGAAGGAAATTAGAGTGCAGTTGACTTTGATACATTTAAATTCAAACCAATGGAATAAATTCAACAATATCGTGAAAAGTACAAGACCCAATATTGAACCCTGTGGGATACCTATGATATATGAAGTTAGGCCAGTTGGGTCCTACTTCCGGTGTAAATGAAGTTGCATAAAAATACGATTTTCAAATGGGCATAATTCCGAAAGTATTAATCGTAAACCACACTATGCCAGGTCAATTTAATGGTATTTTTATAGAGAACACGAAAATGCAAAAATATACTGGGTGTTACCTTTAAAATATGAAAGTTGCCATCCACTTCCGGTATAACCGGAAGTTTCACAAAATCAAAAATACCTTTATTCGAAAGTTCGCAATTAGATTCCTAGTCCTAGGTAGACAAATTTTCAGAATCAAAAACACATCTGTTGAAAAGTTAGCAGGGGGGGATTTTCTTTATGTCCGCACGGTATGTACTGATTATTATGTATGAGTTTAATTTCGAACAAATTGTAATCGTTCTGATAGGTACGATTCAAACAGCTCGCTGTTTTGCCTCGTATTCCGTAATGATTCATTTTTTCTATAAGCCGAATGTGTTGTACACAATCTCTACTTAAGTCATAAAATGTTCCCATAGGGTCCTTTTTTACATCCAAACCTTCAAGTGCTTTTGGTTGATTTTCCGGATCTAAAACCGTATTGATAACTAGCGCATTCTGACTCCTTGGAGATTAATCATGTCAACGAAATTGGCTTGTAGTTATCAAAATATAGAAATTGCTTCACTTTTTAAATATCGGCCTTGCACGAGTTGTCTTAAGGGTATTCGGAAAATACCGGATTCGAAGGAAATATTAAAACCACTCTCTTGGTTGACATAATTCTTCTCCGAACTTAGAACTTATCCCATCAGGACCACAGCTTAACACACAATATAACATATTTTGTATTATTTTTCTTTTAATTTTATCTAGTGAGCGTAGATGATTAAATTAGTAAAACGTCCTTATATTATAACAATTTTATTGCTCACTTTTACCGGTTTCGGCATCTTCAGAAATTTTAATTTCTGACGTTTACTTTCTGAAGATGGTCCAAAGCCGAAACCGATAAGAGCGAGAAATAAAATTGTTAATATAAGGACAAGTACGTTTTATTAATTCAATCATCTACATTAACCATCTCCTTATAATGGATTACACCAACCTATTACAATTCATCTACGGAATTCGTTACGGAAAGAAATATGCTTTGAGAAACACTATTTTTACACCCAATTTCTTTAAAATTTGGCTTGGAAAAATCGACAAGATTGGCAATTTGTTTTGGTGCTGTGCTTGTTTAGGGCTCTTCTTTTATGTCTTCATTCGAGATTGATTTACCCGTTAAGCTGTTTAAATTTCCCATCAAGTTTTTTGAGGATATTGAGTTATGTATCATTTCTTCATAATTAGTTTTGTAATAGCTGCAGACTTTGGTATGCCTTTTTTTCTTTAATTTATACAGCTGCTGATAAGTCAGGATTCAAGTTCTTTAACTCTTAACTTGACCTTTTGACTTCAGGATTAACCCAGTATTTATTATTTTCCTTGACAAATTGTGATTTGATCAAACTAATTTTTATAAATTTTAAATTAATTAAATTCCAATAAAGAAGATTAAAATTAAAAACTTAGTATCGCTTTTTGTATTTGAAATAAAAAACCTTTCAAAAACTCATCATTTTAAATTTTACAAAAAAATCTTTAAAATTGCCACCATTCATTTTTTATAAGATTTAAAATAAAGTGTTTCCGACTTGTATATGTATTTAAAACACCAATTCAAGGAAGATTTTAAAAAAACTTGAGGTGACATACCTATCAGGGTGTCAAACGACCTGGAAAACAGGGAAAACCTGGATTTGTCAGGGATTTTGAAAATTCTGGAAAAATCAGGGAAATGTCAGTAAATTTTTTTAAACCTGGTAATTTAAAATTTTTCTTAATATTACGATTATTTTTCAATTCTTTCTTATGATTTTATCACTGATGCGCCAACCGCGGCGTGTTCATATACATTGTAGGTTAGGTTGGGTTAGTTTGAAAATTTTCAAATGTTAAGCTACAAAACAATTTTTCCTTTTTGAAACTCGTCAGATTAAACAAGGTGTTATTATTCGTAATAATTTCAAAAATATTCTTTTTCTCTTCTTTAACACATTGGATAAAACATCAATCTGGAATTTAAAAACAAAGTTGTCTAGAATACCTGGAAATGCCAGGGAATTTCGCATTTTAAAGTTGTTAGATATTTTTCTCATTTAGTACCGATAAAAAATACGAGGCTTTTTGTACATTATTTTTAAACAACTTCTTCTAAAATATTATTTTTTAGTCGTAATACATTTATATAAAAATACAAAACATAATTCGTAATAATTTTAAATAAATGTCAAAAACTGTAGCTTTTAATGTTGAGCCTTACAAAGGTACGGAAAGTTCTAAATATTTTATTTTTATATCCGTATATTTTATAAATACATGGTATATTTATGATTATTTTACATAATGCCTGTTTTCTTTTTCGTTTTATTTTCCTTCTTTCATAAAGGAGAATGAAATCAACTTTGCGTAAAACTCTATCCGGAAAGGGCGATTTAAATTTAATCAGGGGTTTATACCTGTCTCCAATGTTGTTATGTAACAAAGCCGATGTTCTAGATAGTACATAACTTGTTAATTTAGCATAATAATGCGAGGGTTTACGAAGGATCATAGGTTTTTTGTGTCTCGCTTTGACGCGTAAAATAGTAAACCTAGCTCACTATAATGGGTTATTTATTATAATAAGGAAGGATTTATTTTTTTATTAAAGGATAAGCTTTCAGAGGAAAAATCAACTAGCCTTAATTTAACAGAAATTTATCTCAGTTCAATTTATAATAAAATTGATTTTGAATCCTATAATAAGGTTATGTATTTACACGTTTGAGGATGCAAATTTTTTAAAACGCTCTAAATTGTTTTACCTGAAACATAATCCAATATAAGATGGGTAATCCGGGACGTGATATACCACAATTTTACTGGATCGTCTATAAAATGAAAATGGGAAATATACATAGGTACTTTAGTTCAACATCCTGAATTTTGAAATATTATCATTCTTTGCATGCATCTTTACTCTTCCTATAATTCTGAATTATTTTTTAAATTACTAAATAAAAATAATATTTATTAGGTCAGTAGGTTGATGACGTTATTGGACAACGTGTCGATTTAAAAATCCTTCTAAACTAAACACAAACATCTAAAAATCGAGTTTCAAAAGTTCTTACGAGCTGCATCTCCCGAGTTTCTTTAAAGTTTTTTCCTCGAAGTTTATTTTATAAAAACCTTGATTAAATACACGAAATTCAAGGTAGTAAATAAAAGGATGCTATTTTATGGCGGAAATATGGCATATCATAAAATTGTGCCAAAATATTTCAATTATATTCTGCTCGTTACTTTTGAGAGGAAAAGTTGCGTGTTTCCAGTTTTGAGCAGTAATTAACTCCCACAAAAGTTTTCCTTCAAATGTCGTTAACATTTATATCACAAATTATGAACTTTAAACGCTTTTAATGAGTATAGTTGGTAATGTCAATAAAATTAGGCTAGAAGTTTACTTATTTACTTTACAAAATCTTATTTAAAATATTTTATAAATACTCAATAAAAAGCGAGACTTGAAAGATGAAACTTTATCCAATATTTCAGTTTTCTCTTGCTACAATAAAATTTAAAATTAAATAACCAAAGAAGGAATAAATTTGAATGTATTTTACCTGTTATTTACTTTAGTAGTTTAGTAGTCAATAACAATTTTTGTAGTGTTAAAAATTAGCATCGATTTTCTCATAGTGTTGCATGGCAACGGCGTTTGGCCTGAAACGTGCGTAAAACTTAAAGATTTCTATCGAAATCACTTAGAATTCTATCAAGCATCCCTTTATAAAAATGAAAAGCTCATAAATTAAATAACGCAATAAATAAATCATGAAATCACCAATTAATATTAGTGTTAACATCGTGTTTTATTTAATCTTCGATCGTTTAAACGAGCATAACAATAAAATTTTTATTAAAATCTATTTTTAAGGGGTATTAAAATTTCGCTAATATATCTGAAATGATAATATGAAATTGTTTGTAATTTGGTGACACAGATTCAACCAATCTAAAATTTTACATCAAAAATTTATGAATGCAACAATAAACTAAATAGTTTAAATTTTACATTAACTCAATATTTGTTGTTTATTCAGCACTGCACGCTTCATGGAAACTGTTTATATAATTGTAAGTCTCAACAGTTAGTTTCCTAGCTTAAATTGCTTCTACTACTAAATATCCTTCTCTATCCTTCTTATCAGTATATTAGAATGAAGACAACAATAATGTTTCTGGCTTATACAGGTATAATACAATAACTACCGCAAAAGTGAAGTAATGTACCTGTTTTACTTCCATTACTATTTTTATTTTACAATTGTTTAAAATGTATAAAAAATTAATTGTCACTTGTATTAAAGTTCCAATTTGATCGGATGGTCGGTTGGACTTACCAATTTGGATACCGCAACCACTCGGTCAAACCAGCCATCCATCCGACCACCGTCATAACAAGTAAATTACTTTAATCTCCGGTGTAATATTTTAGCAACAATTTTAAGGCATTTTTTTATCTTTTGATAGTTTCATAACAACTACTTGTGATGCCGCTGTGATTGTTCTTGTTGAACTTTTTATTTCACCTGATGATGATGCAGTACTAGCATCGAAACATGTTGATGTTCAATTTTTTCGGCAATAACCACTATTGGCATGTAGCTCGTTTCACTACAAATTGCAAAAATAGCTTCCAACTTGGTCGGAATCAGATTCCCCATCGTACAACTTAGTTCAACGGTCGGATGATGCCGGCCAACTTGGTCGGCAAGTTGGACGGTTAGGTATTCGGATGATCAACCGCCTTCCGAACGGACCGCGTAGAGCCTGATTACCAACCAACTTGGATAATGTATCCAACCCACCAAGGACTTCTTTTGTTTTTGAGTGATACGACCCATCAGTATTGGTTTAGGTGACTGGTTCTCAACATTTCAATACTGCGGAACACTTGTCAAATATAAGAAAAAGTAAATAACTTTCTTTATTTCAGTCATCTAGAATTACAATATCTTAGAAGTAAATTAATGTAATTTAATGCGAAACTTATTCTTGATTATTTTGCATATTTCTTCGTATAGAGGACAATGATACTCTCATTTTTCTTTTAAATTTGTAATTGTTTTCCCTTTTTTGTTTTTATGTTAGTCAACGTAGAAAATTCTAGTTAACAGAAATATATGTTGACAAACATAATAAAATTTTATATTGTTGAGTATCCTTATTGAAGTGATATCCCAAACTCATCAAGAGGTATTTCAGCGTGTTTCATTTTTAAACTACGTTAGGTTAAGTTAGATGATAAGGATATGAGTTCTCTTTTAAACAAAATTCACAATTATTGGTCAAATTTGAAGCGAACTTATTAGTCACATTTCTTTGTTTTGAGAGATGTTTCTTTCTAATAACGACAAATGTCCTAATATTATTCTAATATTACAGAAACATTCTTCATTATTAGCTTGTACGGATGAAAACATCGTCAGATTCTTTTCTTCTACTCGTTTTTTCCAAAAATAATATTTTTATGAAATGATGATATTTGTCTGTTGAAGTCAAAATATTTCCTTTCCTCGAGAGACTCATCTGACTTCATTGTGAAGAAGCGAATTTCCATGTTTTGATTCCATCGTTAAACTCAGTTTAAAAAATTGTGACTACCACTTTATACAAGTATACAAAAAGTTCGGCAACGCCCATTTATTTTTGAGATGACGCATTTTTGAGAAAAATGTTTCAAATAAAAGCTTTACGATTGTTAGTGACGCACTATTTAGGAATATTGCCAGGTTAAAGATCACAGTATAATCACTTAACTTTTTTTAAATAGCAACCACCCCTTTTTATAGCATATTATTGTAGTTTATATTTACAGGTTTACAGACCATATTTTATTTATTTTTTAAGTAAATAGTTACAATTTTTTTTATTTTAACTTTTAATCCTAACAAGTTATACACTGTGTCCCTATGTTTACGCAATCTCTCGACAATCAGAAAATATATAATTTTAATTTTTTACAGAACTATTAAAAATAATTTTCTATTAAAATAAAGTATCTTTGTATTTTCCAAAAGAAAAAACACGTTTTGATAATTTAAAATGTTTACAATAAATATTACCAAATTTTAAAAAAGTACTTATTTAATGTAATTGGGGTTGAAAGATTATTTGAACTAATGTTAATTAAAATATGATAAAACTTCTTGTGTCCAACTTTTATTTAAAATAATTAAAGTTGGACACAAGAAGTTTTATTTTATTTTAATTTACTTATTCAATTTTCTTTTCAAAAGTACAAAATGTCTTTTGTTTCCTTTCTTCAACACACTTGGATATGTACAGGGCATTTAGTGAGTTTCAAATATATTCATGAAACTAATACAATTTGTGTAAGTTAAATAGAAGAGCTTTCCCTCCTTGGGGGCATTCTTTTATTAGAAAAGTTGAGTACTGATTAAAATTACATTGGTTCGAGTTGTTTTGCTTAGCTAAGAAAGTTTGATGAAATTGTAAATTGATTTTCTTAAAAACTTTATGACTTGCACTTTGAAAACATTTGGCGACTCTAATAAAAATTGTAGCTTAGTATTGAAAACGAAAAAAATACTATACTTACTATGTGTGGGTGTACACATCTATCTTGTTTATCTAATTTAAGGATACCCAAATTGATGATGATGAGGGTTGAAGGAGGAGTGTGCAACATTTATAAACATTTAATCCCAATTGAATTAGTAAATTTTTCGCGTTCGTTTATTGGGCATGATAATGATTAATCATATTTACAAATTTTTATTGAAATTTTTGTTAAATTAAATTTATTACAATTAACCTGCAAATTTATTTGTAAATCTGCATATTTTATAAAAAAATACAATGTTAACTTTTGTTTATAAAATTTTAAAAAGCATTCTGATTCAATTTGGAATTACTCAAAGTCAAATCCACAATGCGTTTGTTCATCCCGAAGAACTTCATGTATGCTATACACTGAGGCTCTTTCTATTTTAACTTTTATCTAGTTGCAAACTTAAAAGAAATGTTGTTCCAGTAAGTTTAAGTTTAATTCAATCGGGTTTATATTACGCTTATTTTCATTCTGATACTCCACAAGGAGAATTGTTATGTTCTGTAATCCTCCAGGACATGAATGTCATTCTTACCATTTTAATAACATGTTTATAATCTACCTATTAAATGTCTGAATCTGGTATTCATACAATAATTTACACTCAAAGAATTATTGAATATGCTAGTTTTTAAAAATATTTCCATATTTCATTTCCTAAAGTATTGTGTTGACTTTTCCATAATAGTTTGATTAAACGATATTTATTCATCCTTGAAATTGACTAAAACTAACCTAATTACTTATATACTTTCATAAAAAAATTTAATAATTCATGAAAAATGATCTTTCAAACTTATAACACTCTACAAATAATTAATTAATCTGTCAAAAACAAAACTCACATAGGTGGATACTTTTTGTACAAAACAAGAGAACTGCTTTTTTAATGTGGTAAAAATATCGAAATTAAACTGTACCTAATGATTTTATTTTTTTTTAAGATTATAGTAATTGTTGCGCTGATTTGGATTATTGGAATTCAATAGTGAAACTTCTAAAAATTCCTTAAAACCTAATTTATTTATTTTATTTTTTATTCAATTCACTATTTGGTCTTCATCAAAAAATAACCATATAAAGTTTCTTAATTACAAATTCGTTATGATTTATAAAACAAAAGTTCATTAACTTTGATCCCTTATAATTAATTCTGCATAAAGTTGTAACACAAAAGCAGTTTAATTAATCTAGTTTACAAATTTGAAAGAAATTTGAAAATCTGACAGAAGAAACTTGAGATACATTGGCAGGCGTAAAGCTCGATTTAACGATTTTTCACAATTTTTCCTTCCAAACTCGCGCGCCTTCTTGCGATTCGCATTAATTATCAATGATTCGCTGATAATTTGCAAAGAAGCTCCCGAAAAGTGGCATGTATTTTTTATTCCCTGTTATTATCTCCGACGGAAAATTTTTCGTGGGCGTCTAGGAAGATGCTCTTAAAAGAACTATGCAATTTTGATTTACAGGCTTTGCGATAAAAATGTAAAGCTCAACATAAAAAGTCCAATAATTTTTATTTCGAGAAGTCCAGAAATTTGAAATGGACTATTTAGATTATGTATGTTCAATAACTCGACCCGGCTCGGATTCAAATTAATGTTTTCAAGCCGTAAAATTCCGAAATGAACAAGTCAACTGGGACTTGTCAATGCAAATAAATTATCCAAGCTTCTAAAATACTAGGCATGGACTTCTTGAACAAGATCCAGTTAAAATATAAAAGCGCATTAGCTCAATCGTCGTTGTCAATTCAATCAATACGTATTAAATATTATTGTTGGAAATTATTTAAATATTTTTTTTATAAGTAACTATATAGATAAAGTGATTTTTTCATAACCTATACAGAAAAAAGAATGGAGTAGAGTGTTAATAAATTTTTACTTTTTACTCTTTATTGTTTCCTTTTGTTCGTAATTAGATAAACATTGTTTCGAAATCAGTTTAGCTGTATTAACTTTATGAGTTATAAAAGCATCCATTGTGTTTGCAAGACTTGAGCATTGAGTGCTTCAGTCTCCCGGTATAAACGTAGTCAATTTTAAAATTTAGGTTTGTAAAGTTGATATATGAAGCAGAAGATAAAGCCACATTATTGAATTTGTAAAATCAAGCTATGATCAATTTATGTTTGATATTTACAGAAAATTGAATTCACTTTTGATTATCGAAAATCAGAACGTATTTTTATTCATATCATAAAACTTCAGTACGAGGATAATAATATAATCCTTTAATATTTAAAATTTAAATTTTAATGAATTAACTTAAACTTTTTAAGTAAATCCTTTATGAAATTTGTATATTTTTATGAGGAAAATTTTATTTCAGGTATTTTTATTCTAAATATTTCATGTACAATACAGAAAATATGACTTGAATGTTTTATTATTTAAAGTAATTTCGCCTTCTTACAAGTTCCTTTATTATTAAACGTAAATTCTTGAAGTAAATACACCGCACTATATCTTCATGACATGGTCTACAGATTTATTTATTAACCTTGTTGAAAATGTATATGAATATTCAACGCTCGTACTTGTACAACCGAAATAAAATATTCCAATCTTCACATTTTATCTTAAATGGAAACCCTATTTCCCAAATATACTACTGTAGCCCATATTTTTTTCAGAAGGGCGGGCGCCTGTGCCAACATATAACAATTTCGTGCGGATGAAAATCATCAACGATTTTATAAATTATTTATTTCAATTTTATTAGCTTTATTTTTGATTTATTTCCAACACTATGGGTACTTACATACCTACACAGCTTTAAAGTAGAGCATTAAAGTAAACCGATTTTTGAAACATGACCGTGTTACTAAAATTTTTACAAAACAATTAATGTTTGTATTTTTCTTTACATAAGATGTTTTTAATGTTGTGGGTTTAAACGTTATAGCGATTATTCCATATTTAACTGAAGCCTCGATTGTTAAATATAATCTCCAGGATTACTTTTTAGTGCCTCGATTAATCAACAGAAACTCATTATTTAAACGAAAGGTAATTAAAAATTCACAATTGTGCCACAGTTGAGCAAATCTCCATTTTGCGTTGTGCTTTATTTTCCATACAAATGGTTTTTTGTAAAAGGTCATGCAGACATTTCTTCCGTCTAGTTTTTGTATTACGGAAATGTTTTTTTTAACAAATCTGAGGAATCCAGATTATCATCTGTTTTAAAATTCAATTTTTAAAAAAATTTTAATAATAGCATATTTTCTATATTCAAATACACACCTACTATTTATTTTTTCCATTTATAATCGCGTAATTTAAAAATAAAGTTTAGATTATCAAAAAAAAAAATTAATTAATTTTTGTAAAAATATTCGATGTAAGATAGACTTACAATTAGACTTGGAGATGTGTGTACACGGAGGACATTATTTGAAATAAATAATTTGAGTTAATACCTGTTACTTCAAAATACTATTTACTAATAGTGTCAAAAAATCTTTTTTATTTTTAATAACTTTTCAAAAACTTGACTATATACATTTTTGATAATAATATTTTATAAACTTTATGGTCTTTGTTGAGTTTGAAAACCACCAAATAAATTATGTTTTATCCATTCTGTTCCAATACACATTAAATCAAATTTTTCAGCAGTGGAACTCAAAACATGGTTTCGTTGAACCCGTATCTATTGTAGCTCTTACTGGAACATGTTTTTCTTATCCACCAATGTTGAAATAATAATATCTAGGTTTTATTTTTTCTTGTTTATTTTCCGTTGTTATTCTTGTACACCAAACTCAGCTGATGCCTCGGCTGTGGCTAATCTTATACGTTCTTCATTTTCAACCTCAGATACTAAAAATTTCATAAGTTAATCTACTCTTATTTCCCCATTTTCGGTTTCATAAAATACTGGTGTTCTTTGGCAAGCTCTTAACAACTCTTCTAGAATACATGATTCAATTAATGGATATAAAATTGTCGCATAATTATCTGAAGTTACACCTAATGATTCCAAAGCTCTTAATTGTGATGTTGAAGGGGTTCTTCTTCTCTTAATTGTGATTCCAATTTATCATATAATAAACATAGTGACAGTTAATTTTCTTTGTTTAAAACCTCTTTTAAAATTAAAGTTAATAATTCTCGAACATACAGTGTACACCCTGTATGTTCGGCAACACCCCTTTATTTTTGAAATGAAGCATTTTTGAAAAAAATAAAAGTTGTACGATTCTTAGTGACGCACTATATGGAAATATTGCCCGTGACCTTGAACAGCATGATGAAGGTCACGCGATAATGACATAACTTTTTTTAAATAGGGGCAAACCATTTTTATTGCATATTATTATAGCTCACTTTCAGAGGTTTACGGAACATATTTTTTAATTTTTTGAAAGTAAGTAAATATTTTGAAAGTTACAAGGCCTTAAATTTTCAATACATAAAGTTTGGTAACGCTGCTTTATTTTGTAAATTAAGCATTTTACAGAAAAAGATTTCAAATAAAAGTTGTACGATTTTTAGTGACGCACTTTTTAGAAATATTGCCATAACCTTGAGCAGCAATCACTTAACTTTTTTTAAATAGCAACCGCCCATTTTTATTGCGTATTATTAAATCTTGCTTTCAGAGCTTTATAAAGCATATTTATTTTTATTTTACTAAGGTAAAATAGTTTAGAAATTACAAGAGTTTAATTTAATTTTTTAGTCATATGCCCAGATTCTGGTCAAATCATTTAAGTTTAAAGACTTTTAAATTTATATTTGTTATATGGGTTGTAATGGACAATTTCCATGGTTACCTTATTTGTTTCTAATTAAAGGTCTTTAATTTTGACCAGAATCTGCCTATAAGTAGCATACATATTTTCTTTGGTATTCTTCTGAATTTATACTTTCTTCCTCATAAGCTTCTTCTGTTATTTCTAAATCTAACAATAGTTCAAAAATAACTTTGTCAGCTTCCAAAAGTTCTTCAGCTATTTTCTCTAATAATAATAATAATGCTGCTGTTTGAATTTCAACTTTATCTATATTTTCTTTTCCTATTTTAAGTTTTAATTTGTCACACAATGTTGTAAATGCACGTCTCGTTACAACTCTCGACTTCTTTTTTCTATCCATTTTATCTCAAATGTTACTTCAAAATACGATTTACTAATAGTTAATAAAGCCTTGTGAAAAAATCTTCTTTATTTTTTAACAACTTTTCAAAAAAACTCGAAATTTTACATTGCTTTTTATTACAAGCCCACTCTAAAAACCGAAAACTGAACATAAACTCAACAATATCTGAAGATTAAAGAATCTGGCAGCTACCTACTAGTTTTGCTATTGATTCTTAGAATTTTGTTTAAAATGAAAACGTCTTTGCAATTGTTTCTATAAGCAATACCACGTACGATCCTGAAATAAGGTGTTTGTAAAAAACTCTGTGCCTATACCTAAGATGACTCTAAACTAGGGCGTGGTAGGTTATTTTATGATAAGGACTGCGCAACAATTTCTGCTTGTAAATTCCAAGTTAACTTGCTATCTAAAACAAGGCTGATGAATTTTGTTGACATTCAAACTCCTTCTGGCTTCGAGTATGGTCTCAAAGTAACTGTGATATTTACAGTTTTATTCTTGTTGATTTTGAGTTTGTACCTTTGAAACCATTCGTTTGGAGCGAGTGATTCATTAGATATTTTGAGATTATTTAATATCGAATTCCATTACTGAAGATATATGGCGGGTCATTTATGAAAGGCTCGGGAATCGCGTTGTGATACATCTTTATGATTTGTCTAGTATCGCTTTAGAAGAAAATGAATTTTAGTAAAGCACGTATTATTATGGTATATGCGATTAGATTTTAAAATTTTGCAGAAATAGCTTGATTTGCGAGTAAGCTTATTTCCATCCCACTTTTTATTTAATTGCATTTTTTAATATTATTTATAGAAAAGCTTGTTTTTTAACTTTATTTATGAATAAAAATGTAAAATATAAAAAAAATACATTTCAATTTTTTTTTAATTCAAATTTTCTTTTAAATTTAGTATGTCAAAGAAAATATTTTTCCAAGTCGCAAAACATTGCGGATTACCCAGACTTAAACAAACTTTTTAGAGGGAGTATAAGATATAAGTATACCTTTAATAGATATTTCGGATATTTCGTAGATATCACGCAAATTACTGGCTATCTTCTATCTTTGCTAGACTCTTCAGGAAATGAAAGAAAAATAGAAGAACACATTCATAATGAATTAAATGAAAATTCAAAGTTGCCTCGGATGGTTTCCTAAACCTTTCATAGTAGATTAAAGGCATATATTTACACTTGCCCCAACTGAGGAATGAGTAAGGGAGAAAGTATAAATCCGTGCATGAATAGGAGCTTATTGCACCATTGCCACTTAAAATTTCAGAAAAACTTAAATTCAAAATTCGGCAGAAACACAATGGAAAATCTGTTACTTAAAAATTCTTAGTGTTTCTTAAGACTCAGTGGTGCCAAAGGTCCTAAATGTTATTAGATTAATTAATTTTTTGTAAAAAACTTGTAACTTGAGAAGGATTTTTAGAACACTATGTCAATAATACCTAAGTCAGTACTTTAAGTTGCATCGATTATCAAAGATCGAGTTATAAAATCATCTTTTAAAGGTGTTCACACATTAATATTGTGTAACAGTAATTTAAAAAAAAATTATCTACCAGAGGTTATAAAATAATTAAAAAGTTTTTATTTCTTTTAATTTGAAGTTTGAAAGTGTACCTAAAGTTAAAATTAGTTCTTCGAAATTATCAAAATTTAATCTAAAAAGTAAAAATAAATTCGAAATTAAAATTGCATTATATAAAACGATTTAAACTGCCACAATATAAAAAGAGCAGCTAAAAATTTCTATTTGAACGTCAACCATATCCTTGTGTGTCCAGTTACAACTTAAATATCCCCATTTTATCATTTCTAGTTAGTAAAAATGTCGCTTTTATTACGTTTTGTGGACTCATTTTTACACGAGTTAACATATTTTTTGGTGCACATAAATTATAAATCAATGTTTTATGCATTTCTACCCCAGACTAGTTAAAATTATTATAACTTAACCATAAATCTCAAACTAGAAACTTGTTATTATTTTCTTGTCGTCTTAACTTTTAAGCACTTTAATGAATTCGTACTCCTTATACAAATTTGAAGTCGATAGGAGTTAATGGTAATAAAATTAGCGTCATTAATTAAAAAGTTCCAACTGAGTTAAAAAATTAAGCTAAGCTTGAATCAATTAAAATTTATTATAACAAATGAAAATTAATAATCGTTAAATCAAGAAGGACTTGAAAAATTGTATACTTTGGAAGTCGTTTTTTATTAAAAGTTGCACTCGAGAAAGACTTTAATAGACCCGGATAAAATTCTTCCGGCGACTAAATTTAAGTCCCTCGAATAATTTACATAATTCCTGAAAGTCCACCCCCGCCTCTTTTGTCGGAATTTTTATTTCCCGTCATGATTTTATATATACAATAAAATATAATTCCTTGAGAATAAAAAGGCAATTAATGAAACGTGATAAGTGCTAATAATGAATTAATAACTTATTTGTATCAACTCATTTTATAAAGTGCTTATTTTTTAATTCCAATTCATTAAAATAAAAGGTTTTTTTAATTATTATAAAAACAAGGATTACTTTCTCAACTTTTTAATGTAAATAAAAATTGTTATTTTTCTCGTTTCCTTTTGAATGTTATTACCTGTAATTAAAGCTGTTGTGACAGTTTGCGGGCATATTCCTGTAAGCACGTCCTTAAGGGCTTGGTAATTATTTTAGAACGTTGTTTTTGTTTGTTTATGTTTTTCTTACTTTAATAAGGGGGTTAAAGAGGGGAAACAGGGGCGCGCGTCTGTCTCGGGCGAGCACCGACGAGATACTGCAGGGAAGCTGTGAACTGCTCCAACTGCCGCCCCTACGAATTCCCGTGCATCCCAGGGGCGGCATTACAGGATTCCCCTATATCACACCCTAAACTGTATCTTGTGTATTCCATCAGCATTATATGCGCTTTAAACTAATCGGTTCACTATTTATTTAATAAATAACCGAGCAACAATTAATGATGTATTCAATAAGGTAACATCCTTTTAACCCCAAACCAAATACAGGGTTATAAGCCAAAGTTATGCATAAATTAATTTGGATTTAATCAAAATTATGAATAATTTTCGTGTTACACTTGGAAATGCTAATTTCGTGAATTCAACAGGGCAATAAAGATCTAAGTTTATTTAACCAAAAAATGAAAAACTAATAAAAACAATAAGAAACATTTGAAGAGGAGATATTTCCTCATTTCTCATCTTGATTCATAACAAAATAAGATTGTTTTATTCCCAATATCACTCATCTCAACACCCGTACTACTGTTAAACGTTTTATAAACATTGCTAAACGTGACGGCATTGACTCTAAACAATATTAGACTTGATGATTCGAAGGAAATAGTGGTAAGCTCAAGACTTTAGTGAAGTGTATTCTAGTAATACTTCAAATGTCATGGATCTCAATAATTTTTCCTGCCTGGAGACGTTTATATTTCCGAGTTGATTATATTGTCCCACAGGAAGAAGTAACCAATTTGACCATGGAAATGGATTTCGAATTTCAGCCTATATTGTTACGGATTGTGCCTTCTATTTATAAGTTCGTTCGGACAGCCCGAGAAACCGTACATTGATGATCACACCCAAGTAACAATTTTGGTCAAATTTACGTAATTTAGGTATATCAAGTCGTCGTGCCCTATACGAATTACATCGTTATTACGTATACTTTACGTAAAGGGGGAAAAATTGACTGTAGTTTCGACGTAATATTTCCCTAATTGTCGACCTATAAGGAAGTTACCTATAAGTTAATTACGTTAAATTTAGGGGAGATCGAGGATACATTGGACATTTTTAGCTTAGGAATCTATGACACCCTTGATAATAATTTAATTTCATTTTATAGGCTTTTAATTTTTAAGTTTGAAAGCTTTATTGTATGCTTTTATCGACGCGGAGATATAGAAAAGACCAATAGGAGCAATTGTCCAATGTATCCCCATCGGTGGGGCTACGTTGGACATGGACTTAAAAAATAACAGTAAATTCATTCACTGAATCTAAAAAAATATCATAGTTATATGTATACAGGGTGATTCAGACCATCCGTCCCACCCATTTATCTCGAGAACGCGTTATCGTAGACGATTGAAATAAAAAATTTCATTACCAAAGCGAACTTAAAGAATCTATTGGTGAACTTATTTTTTTCCGGAACAACCCGGAACAATCCGGAATCGGAAGTAACTTTGTTTTTTTAAATGGCAACATAGGTCAAGTTTGGTATTGTTTGAAAGGTCTTTTAAAAAGAAATAACTTTTACATAAATGTTTTTTTAATAATTTGCATATTTACAATTTTATACGAAAAAAAACAAAAAAAAATTAAAATTCAAATTTTGTTAAAAAATTCAAATACGAAATAAAATATGATACTTGAAGTAATTAAATAATGTTTAATTCGTTATTTTGTTCCAATAATTTAGAAATTTGCAGTTTATATCCGCTTTATTATTTTTCTAAACATCCCGGAACTGTCCGGAACTTTGTTTTTTAAGTGGCAACATAGGTCGATGTTGGGATTATTTGGAAGGTCTTTTAAAAATAAATAGCTTTTACTGAAATATTTTTTTAATAATTTACTTATTTACAATTTTATATGAAAAAAACAAAAGAAAAGGATGAAATTTAAATTTTGTTAAGTAATCCAAATACGAAATAAAATATGATAATTTTAATAATGAAAAAACATATTCGTTATTTTATTTTATTTATTTAAAAATAAATCTGCTTGCACATGTTGACCAAAATTTAAAAAGGAATGAATAACACAAACATTTGAGATAAAATAAATCGTAGTGTCCAAGTATCAAAATGGTTTTTACGAATCTCGAAGGTTTTGATATGTTTATGATTTTGCCATCAAAATTATCGTGCTGCTGAGCGGCTCTATGCCGGACGATACCCTCAACGAACTTTCCAGTCAAGGAAAGTCTTTAAGCGGCTTGCAGACCGAGTTAAGCAAAATGGTCAACTTCAACCAAGCCACAACAAAAATCGTCATATTATGAGACATGTGCAAGATGAAAGAGCACCTGATATTCTTGCTGCGGTTGTTGTTGAACCACAAATTTCAACAAGAAGACTGGCGATTGATGCAGGAATTGCCCAATCGACTATTGGAGGGTTATAAATGAAAATAAATTTCATTCTTACCACATCCATCTACATCAGGAACTTACAGGGGAAGATTTTCAAAACAGGTTGGATTTTTGTGAATTGCTTCTGGGTAAGGACCCGTATTTTCATCATACAATACTTTGGACAGATGAGGCCTCTTTCAAGAGTAATGGAGATTTAAATATTCACAACGCACATTATTGGTCTGTTGAGAATCCTCACTGGCTTCGTGAAGTGGATAATCAGCATCGTTGGAACCTTAATGTTTGGTGTGGAATTTTGGGAGGCCAAATCATTGGTCCGTATTTTTTTGATGGGTCGTTAACTGGTGTGATGTACGCTGATTTTTTAGAGAACATTTTAATCGATCTCATTGATGACATCCCATTGGCAACACGTTTGGTCATGTTTCTGCAACAAGACGGTTGTCCAGCACATTTTTCAAGAGTAGCCCGCCAAACTCTTGATCGCATCTTTCCTCACCGCTGGATCGGAAGAGGAGGTCTAGATTCATGGCCAGCTCGTTCGCCAGACCTGACACCGCTAGATTTCTTCTTGTGGGGACGTATTAAAGATGTGGTATATCAACAACGTCCAACAACAAGGGACGATATGAAAGACAGGATCCGGAACGCCTGTCGCTCATTATCCGAAAACGAAATACTAAGGGCAGTAAATAGTGTACGAATTCGTCTGCAAAAATGCAAAGATGAAGGTGGAAGGCATTTCAAACATTTAAAATAAAAGCTAATGAACTTTTGTTTACATTTTTTAAGTTTGTTGTTGCATTTATAATAACAGTTCAGTTTTATTTATCTCCGCTTTATTCGCTTTATTTAAGACTGCAAATATCTAAAGTATTTCAAGAAAGTAACGAATTAAACATTATCTGATTACTTAGTATCAAATTTTATTTTCTATTTGTATTACTTAACAAAATTTAAATTTCATCCTTTTCTTTTGTTTTTTTCATATAAAATTGTAATTAAGTAAATTATTAAAAAAATATTTCAGTAAAAGTTATTTATTTTTAAAAGACCCTCCAAATAATCCCAACATCGACCTATGTTGCCACTTAAAAAACAAAGTTCCGGACAGTTCCGGGATGTTTAGAAAAATAATAAAGCGGATATAAACTGCAAATTTCTAAATTATTGGAACAAAATAACGAATTAAACATTATTTAATTACTTCAAGTATCATATTTTATTTCGTATTTGAATTTTTTAACAAAATTTGAATTTGAATTTTTTTTTGTTTTTTTCGTATAAAATTGTAAATATGCAAATTATTAAAAAAACATTTAAGTAAAAGTTATTTCTTTTTAAAAGACCTTTCAAACAATACCAAACTTGACCTATGTTGCCATTTAAAAAAACAAAGTTACTTCCGATTCCGGATTGTTCCGGGTTGTTCCGGAAAAAAATAAGTTCACCAATAGATTCTTTAAGTTCGCTTTGGTAATGAAATTTTTTATTTCAATCGTCTACGATAACGCGTTCTCGAGATAAATCGGTGGGACGGGTGGTCTGAATCACCCCGTATAAAGTTTTATTACCTGTAGAATAATAATAACATAAAAAATACTCTTGATGATGAAAAATGATACTTTCCTCTTCTGAAATATGTAACTTGAATTTTTTTACATGTCAAATAAAATTACAGATTTATCTTCAACTGTAGGATAAAAGAAAAAAAAACGGTTCCATATCTATGTAAAAAATTTACAGTGCGGGATACATTGGACTGTTGTCTAATATAACCCCATCCTAGAGTACAAAACAATATGTAGATTTTTCTAAAGTTATTTATCTTATATTTATTTATCTTGAAATTATGAAAACCTTTTCAGTTATAGCATGGGACACAAAAAAATATATATAAATTATTAATAAGTTAATCACTATCAACACTATCCTTTAATTCTTACATCCAAACTTAAGGAAATAGAAATACTAGACTGATCTCTTTACTAATGAACATAACCTGCCGTTTTCCATATAACATGTTTTTATTTCATTCCTTATATACTATAGAAAAACTTTTTTTTTATAAAAATCGCAACTAAGCTAAGGCGGGAAATTTCACACTGTCCAATATTACCCCGTGTCCAATGTATCCCCGATTTCCCCTACGTAATGTCGACGTAAAATATACTACATATTTCACAAATATTTCCTAACCTCAATAATAAAGATTTTGGCTCATGACTACCAACTTTTATTTTTTAAAATGAAATATATTGGGAACATGAATTCCATTATAAGTTAAAGTATCCATGATGGTTTACTAATATTTATTATGCATTATATTATGTAATGTTCGGGGTGTTGTTGAAACTACTCGCCTATGCTTCAAATTTTGTTGCGATAAAAAAAATTCTGTGAAACTTATGAATTTTACCTTCAAAAATAATTTTTGTTATTAATTAGATTAGACTTTTTTTGGTCTTAGCTTTATATGTGAAATTTCAATTTTAAATATTTATTTATAGAACTGTCGTATGATTTGTCAACTTTTTATTTCAAAAACTTTATTTTAATATATAAATAATCATTAATTCATTAATCTTTGACAAATTTATACCTAACCTAAAATTTATTAGTAACAAATATAGCGTCATTGCTAAAATTTACCTAGGGCGCGTTCCAGTAATGAACACTAAAGCCCACGACGACGACCTCAAAATTTTCCCGTTCCACTAGCTCAAAAGGTCACCATTCAACAAACAGCCACATAAATCCACGAATAAATACGGTCGTTGTGAGCTTCTTGCGGTCGGCATCGATGCACGAAAGAAAAAATCGCGGTCTTATGTAGAACGATTTTGCGGTCGTCGTGGGCTTTAGTGTTCATTACTGGAACGCGCCCCTAATAGGAAATTTTACTTATTTTCTAAGCTATTAGGTAACTTTTCCTCGAAACTCGGTAAAAAATTCTTATAAATTTGACTGTATAGTAATTTTGCCCTAAATTGAAACTTTTTACCTCAAAGTCAATAATACTTTGAAGTATTTTTTCCTAAATAACTAAATTTGACTTTGAAGCCAAGAAAAGGGCACGAACGTTTGAGATCAAACGCGAAGTTCCTATAACCTAAAACTTTGTAGCAGTGGTCTCTTTTAAATTTACAGGTGCATTTAAATTTTGTAAAGAATACCAAGATTATAAATATAGATGTGGAATCAATTTGACTTCCTTTTGTATCCCCTGGTAGTATTTTTTATAAATAATAATAAGTTGTAGACATCCGATATGATTTTATGAAAGTTCTTCCCATCATGATAAATCAGCTATGCGTTTGAGACAGAATACATTACACTCGTTAGATTTAACAATAATCTTACAATTTTAACTTAACTAATGCCCAAGGAAATGCCTTTAAAGTCGTTATTTTGGGCAATATTATGTAAATTTTCCTTAATTAGGTAAAATTTATTTGAGCACAGGGATATTTCCCATGATCTGTTACTTGGGCAATCATGCGCAATAGACAAAACGCGTTCCATCAAAGACGTGACGGTACGTAGGACGGTCCAAGTTTGTGATCCAACTTAACTGAGGCAGTTCATGGGATCGTGTTCGGTACGGTCATTTCGGTACCCGTCAAGAAGCACTTACTGAAACCATACTTTTCATTCGTATCAATCACAACATGTGAAAATCACCACATCTGCATAAAACTATTCGAGCAACACTGTCTTGCGAGATAGACTTCGGACGGTACAAGGTTGGCGCAAGCGCATAAACTCCATCCAAGCTAAAAACACCTTACCCAATGATTATATGTTTAAATAATATACATATAATGGTTGGTGTAATATATATGCATCCATCCAAACACTTTGTTACGGTTTCATGATGGTTAGAAAACTCGTTTGTCCGAACAAAGCTTATGAAAACTAGGGCCCCTGTAATTTCTTTATTTATAAAAATACAAATTTGAAATTTTAGTATGATATATGGCATAAAATAACGCACTTATTGAACTAAAAAAATTTCAATTTCACTTCCGGTTTCACCCGAAATGACATCAACTTTCTTATTTTAAATGTAACACCCTATTTTTTGTACTTATTATTAAATATTGGTAAGTTCCAAGTATGTTAGTGACAAAAAATAGTATATTACGCAATGTGCTAGAAAGTGACGAATTTTGTGCGTGTGTGAAAATAGCCGAACGAAGCGCTAGCCGTGTGATGATATTACACGAGCAACGAAATTCACTTTCTGCGAGTTGTGTACGCTATTTTTCCGACGACCACGGAGATTTTGCAACCATTATTAATATTTTGTAGTAACCACATAACATAACCTATGTTAACAGCAACTGACATTGAAGTTATCGATTATTTTTAGTTAAATGTACATAATTGTAGGTGGCGCTGTTCTGACGGAATCAACTGATCGAAACGAATAAAAAATGTTCCTATTTTATTTAAAATTTACACAAAAGTTATTAGTTTTTAATAATAAAATAAGTAATATTACCTGGGTTAAATATAAATTTTTATTTGAACTGTCCTTCTTTTGCAAGTTCAAAACAATCCAAGAGAGGGCTTTCGGAATTCCTTCGCAGCGCCTCTATCGAACATTACAAGAAGTAATAATAAAACAAATAGTCTGGTAGTGGACAAATTTTATTTCACAAAAACTTATCTTTGTGAAATAAAATTTGTCCACTATTTGTTTTATTATTACCATTGTGATTGGACACGAAATATTTACATTTAATTACAAGAAGTATTTCAGAGTTACAAAACAGAAAACAAAAGTCACTAGTGTAGCAATAATAGATAAACTGTTGTTATCCAATTTACTTCCACAATGTCCCCAAACCTTATGCCGATACTGTTAGATTTCTGGTTGTGGAATTGGTTAGGTTAGAAGTAATATTTATAGGGAAAATTAGTTTGAAAGGAGAAGGAGATTGATCTTACTTATTTTCACTTAGAGGACTTCTTCCTGGCAATTCCAACCCCAACTAAGTTTTTTTCAAATGGAAACTCATACAGAGCATGAGCTATCCAGTACGTTGTTATGGACACTTATCATAACCTAACCTAACCTAAATTGATAATAAAATAATCCATTGGTAATATAGTTATTTGATATATAATAAAATATATTTGATAAAGGCAATCTTCAGATAACAAATATCAAAGAAAAAGAAAATTTTCTTTGTTATTTGAAGATTACCTTTATCAAATATATTTTATTTTAACCTAACCTAACCACCCCTCTATATATATATATAACTTTATGAATTTTTTTTAAGCATAAAACTTGCATATATTAGCCGAAAAGACTGCATAATATGCACATATTTTTATAAATTTTGATGCATGTATTCCGGTCTATGCTTATTACTAAAAATAAGTTTTGAATCATTTCTGTACATTTGCCAAATGAAATTATAATTCCATCCATGAAATTATTTGGATAAATATTTATGAACAGTGGACAATAAATTATTTCGACAAATAGAATTAAAGGCATTAAAGAAATCCAACTTTAGAAACACCTTAGTATCAATCGAGTTTTTGAGGAAAAATCTTTCGAATGTGTGGCTGCTACTACAACCACATTAGTAGCAAAACCCAATTAAATTGGTCTTAAAAGCTCATCCATAGATTTTTAACGTCTCTTATTTACTACTTTACATGCTAACCTGCGAATAGTATTTCCAACGGCTATTGGTCTAATTCCACCATCTTCCTTTTTTAAACTTGCACCACATAATATAGGTCATCTGGAACTTCTCCATTCAATACTAAATTTAATAAAATTGCTAAACGTTAACAAATTCTAGTTGAAATGTTGTCAAAGGTCTTTGAAGTCATATTCTTTTAATATTGTGGTCTTAATCGATTTAAACCGCCTCCTGAACCATTTGGAAAAGAATTAATAGCATTTCTAACTTCAAATGCTGTTATTTTGTCAAAAATATTTTCATTTTTGTTTGCAATTGGAGGAAGAACTTTTAATCGGAATAATCAGCAATAATATCTGTCGAACTGCACCACTAAGATCACCATACGCTTTTCTTTCAACTTCTTTTTTAATATTGAATTACCTTTTTTCGTTTTGCCCAACGGATTGAGATTAAAATCATAAGATGATAAGTTCCTTAATTCATATAAATTTCTGCGAATAATACTAGGTATTTTTTTTCTATTTGTTGAGGAATGTGAAACCGTACATATAAAAAAGTTAGTAGTAATCACAATTATTATTGATGCATTTATCGAATATAGAAATAAATTTAGTTCAGCAACTTGATTTAGGAATTCTGTTTATTAATTTAAAAGACAAACGTAAGTTGCAAATATCATTATAAATGTTATTCTGATTAAAATTATTTTCTAAATTATTTATGTTTATTCTAATGTTTAAATTTAACTTGTTCTTTTAAACAAATTTTACTTCTTACTTCCTTTAAATAACGAATTACAACTTTATGTGGTTTTGGAGAAAATTATTTTGACATATATTAATGATTATTTCGTGAAACGTAAGATATTTTTCTGCAAAAAATGGATAAAAAATGTCTTTATATTTATGTTGGTCACGAGACTTAAACGACAAACCAAACTGAGTTTGTAAAAGTTAATTGATTTTTTTACTATTTTTTAAAGGGTAAACGATAAACTTCTATGTCCCTTATCTTAATTTAAAGAATAAATTTTAGTGTCTCAGAATTGATTGAATTGATGATGACGTCAGAACAACAATTTATAAGGGACTAAGGAAAAAGGTTTCTAAACAAGAAAAACACTTATTACTATTTCACTGTTAGGAATTCCAGTTTAAATAAAATATATGTTTGTGTTCTAAATTAAAATAACTTATCCCTATGGTTTCCATCACCTTTTGGGTTTTGGAGTGTAATTTAACCGAATTGTTTTATGGAGCGTCTTTGGAATATGTCAGATCCTTTTCTGATTACTATTTAGTGCGAACCTTTAGGTTGTTAACCTCGTATTATTAACTTATTAATTAAGATTCATAGGTGTTGCTCGCTTTTATTAAGCTTACAAATATGGGTTACTTGCGGTAAAGGGACATAATCTAAGTGTTCTTCAGATCTTAATTCAGAGACCATTGTCACTTGAGATAATTTAATTGTGGCTTTTAATAGGGTCCTAATGCACCAATTAATTATCCCAATAATTTAACCCGTTGAAGATTATATGTATGTTATAGTGTATAGATATCATGTTCACGAGATATCAAATCCAAATGCGATATTGATTATATTTCAACCAAATCCGCAATTGTGTAGTTTCTAGAGAAAATATTGCTAATCATTACAATTTTTATGTAACTATTATCAATTCTTTTAAAGATTAATGCAAAATCATTAGGTAAAATTTTTATCATGCGATTAACAAAAGTTGCCACAATAAATAACATAAACTAATTTGATTTTTATAGCCAATTATTTGTCTTATGTCTTATAATATCATCGTATGAAAAGCATACAAGATACAGTGCTTGTAAAAGAATTTACATAATTCAAAAGAGAGAATCTCGCATCTACGAAAATTTAAAATAAAACGTATCCCGTCTCGTTCAACAAAGTTTACTTAAGCTTTTCTTTGCATATTCATTTTTAAAGTTGTATGCTACGCTTTTAAAAATTAGATTAGGCATACATTGCTCATTTCCAACCAGTCTCGTTGAGTTTTAGATACATTTTAGATGTATCTTGTACAAGGTGTTCCATTTAAGCTTTCCTGAATAAAAAATAATAATTTAATGAAAAAAATGGTAAGACTGGTAGATTTTTATTTAGTGCATCACATCCTTACAAAAATTTTAAAAAAATATCATAATTTTATAAGAAAGACGGTGACAGTTTCATGTTCATATAATTTTATAAGATAGGTTTTCGGTATATGCAACTCTTAAAAAGGTCCCATGTTCGTCTGAATCATCTTAAAAGCATTATATTTTTTGTAAAATATGAAAAATGAACTTGGTTTTTACCACAGGGTATTTTGTTGACCTAACTTTTACGATATTCAAGAAGGGGCTTCTAAAATTTTCATTGGTAAAAGGAAATAAAAATGTTTTCCCCCCAAAATTGCAATTTTTATGAAATATATTTTTACATTTATTGTTACTACTATCCTTGTTTATAATATATTTATAGTTAGATAGTGCACATGTATAAAAGAGGTATCGTTTTAGAGTGACACCAGAGTAATTAGTGTGGACACCGAGGTGATAAAGCGTCGGTAGACAGAAAATGAGTACATAGGGAAAATCTTGGTTTGTTGTCAAAGCCTTTTCAAGGAAATTCAATTCGATTTCATCAATATACCGACATTAATCGTCATTCTTTTTACGCAATCTTGTTTCCTTTATAACCCATAAGATTGACCAACTATAAACTAGGCTATTATTATCCCAAAATGTCTGATGTATTTGTTGGCTCATAAGATAGGAGGTATTAGTAAACCAAATTATTTGTTAAACCATTTATCCGCAAAGTTTCGAAACACTATGCCTTCTTAATCAAGCTAAAATTACAGTCAACAGTTACTGTTACACATTCAATTATACATGTATTCATCTGGCATGCTTGTATTCTTCTTATCATAATTATAAATAAATAAATAGGTACCTTAGAATGTCGGTTAACCCTAAATTTGATTTACATATATCAACATCAAAATTTCTCGTTAAAATATTTGTGTAATTGACGTTGTTAGTTTCCGTTCACGGCGTTCACGCACTCTTAGTTTCTTGGATGATTTGGAAAATTCTTATTTCTAAGTTTACAATGCTCATAAAGGTGCTGTTCCACCAAAAATGTGTGCCGCACACATGTTCGCGTACATTTGTGCCGCACTTATGTTTGCCAAGAATGTTAAGCACAGTAATCGGTTGTCTCCATCAACTTCGGAAACAAGGAACTTTGTTGTGAACAGTGCGCAAAATTTGTTTCAGCTCTTGCATTTAAAAACTAAAACAGGAACAAATTTTACCATCATATCTAGTTTATGTCACCATGTTAACCGATGAAGACGTACTGGTTTGTGCTTTGGTTATTTCAAAAGAAGAAAAGTTAAACCACGTTGCTAATTTTATAATTAAAAATAGCGGCCACTTAAAAGTGCAGCACAATGTTTCCACATGTTCGCGCACATTTTCTTGAAGTGCGCGAACAATTTGTTCATGCTTCCAAAACCCGCTACACCAGGCGCAACATTGTTGTAAACATTGTAAAATCGGGTAATTATCACCACCTAAGAATTTTTCGCTTAGCAATTTTTATTGTTAAAAATTACCGATATTCCATATTCAAAACATATAGCATACCCGGTAAATTTTCCAACGTTATGAAATGTTAGAAAAGGATTTCCCCGAAATGGTGTATAATAGAGCGAAAGCACCATTTCGATTTGATTTTACCCTTGATTTCTATGTAACATAGTCCTACACTGAATTTTATTTTGATATTCTCATATAGTATTTCTCGTTTATACTCGTTTTATACTTATACACAATAGTATATTTTGATGTTGTTTGTTTGTTGTACGTTGTACTTACGAAATATAATATACAGTATCCCATAACTACACCGACCACGCTTAACTGGTGATAGTAGACCTGAAAATAGGTATATTTGCCAAATGAGCGCTTTTTCTAAAAATTCATGCATAAAAAATTTCATTAGAAAATTTTTAGTACTTTGGCTGCAATTAAAAAATATTTTTTTTTTAAATAAACTTTTGAAGCTTATAACATTTTAGGACTGAATTTTTTGATATACCGGGTGGAAACGAAACACCGTTCACCTGTATAACTTCTTTATTTGTGAAAATAAAAATTTGAAATATGACTATGTAATATGATTCAAAAAAACGTATTTTAGACACTAAAAAATTTTCACTACCGAAAGTGACATCAACTTTATTTTTTTAAATGTAACTCATGTTTTTGTTCATAATATGAAATTATTTTATAAAAAGATTATGTTTTTGATAAATTTTTAAATTTTTTTTTTGATATTTTGAAAAGAAAATATTTTTTCCTTATCCGAAGTAAACGCTACCAAAAACCCATTCTAAATAATACAAATACCTAACGAAAATTACATTTTGTAAAATTATTTAAGCAGTTTTTGAACTTTTTTGAGTAACGTTTTTGCAAATACATAACTCTTTCTTTTAATGAAAAGATGCCGGGTGACTTGGTTTTTCAAAAATATGATTTAATACGATGATTTTGATACCACATATCACAAATGTGGTATCAATTTGCTTGTGCCCGTTTTTCATATTTTTTGTACTCGGGATTTTTTTAAATTTCAAAAAAAAATATCACAAACATACTGCTTTTCTAAAATAGTCTTAAATTATGAACAAAAAAATTGGTTACATTTAATAAAATAATGTTGAAAAACTTTTTAGTGCCTAAAATGTGTTTTCTTGAACCATATAACAGTCAAATTTCAAATCTTTATTTTCATAAATAAAGAAGTTATACAGGGTGTCCAGAAATGAAGCGATTCTACAATTGATTTTTAGAAAGAAACTTCCTACAAACATATGTACGATTTTGCTTCCTAAGGGAGCTACACCCCTTGAAATATCAGTACATCAGGTCGATTAAGCCTTTATTTTAAAGAAACTATCCAAACTTATCAAATAGTTACTTTTCATTAAGTAACTAATAATAAAAGTCGAGTATTGTAGAACAAAAGTAGCGACACCCTGTATATTTATCTTTTTTTAATTTCTGCGATAATGTGAACAAACCGTATATGCTTTCATAAATATTTTATTACCAAAAAAATCCCAAAAAATTGTTTAGATATAAAAAGCTAAAATGATTATTGAAAATTATTTGTTAACATCGGAGGATGGTAAAAGGTCAAAAGGATCATAAAATAGACTTATTTGATACCTTTCAAGATTTTGATTAAAGGAAGTTATCCCTTTGCAAAATTTTATGGAATTTTATAGGTTTGATAACTTTCCATTCCTATTATTTACGAGTTTCAGTTTAAAAGTATCATTATAGATTTTTGTAATCATATATGAAAAGCCATATTGAAAAATAATTGTATTTTGTTGAGGGAGTGAGCGGGCCCCTAAACCTTATATTTAGACTATGTATATCTGATCTGAAAGTAATTCTATTGTAGAGATATGGTGGTTTTACTGTTTTATGATAAAAAGTAGCTGCATGTAGTAACCTCCTGGTGGTAGCCATCTTCAATCATTTGGTTTGGGAGACACATGTTCGAGCTTTTTAATTCCATATATGAGGCGTGGACAAGAATTTTGTAAAATAAAATAATGATAAAGTTGGATAAAGGAATTTTCTAGTTTCTGGACTCGTTTTGTATCATATTTATCTAATTTAAATGATTTAATATTACAGAGTCAAACATCATTATAAGAAAATGCCGACTACTGTAGATTGTTTTGAACAATGGTAGGATATTTTATGCATATGCTGAGTAAACTTCAATTTTAAATCCATGATTAATCCCAAATTTCTAATTTCACGTTTTACTGTTTTGAGTATTAACTTTTATATTGAACTTTCCTGATTCGAGAATTCGATTACATGCCTTACAAAAAGGTATTAACTCTGACTTAGCTGCATTTAAGAATAATTGATGTGAATTAGCAATATGAGACAGATTAATTAAATTCACCGCTATTTCTAACTCAGTTTCTCCTAAATGAATAATAGATATGAGTGTCGTCTGCTTAAAAATGATATCTCCAGTTTTGAATTACTTAGTTAATATTGCTAGCATAAATTGAGTAAAGTTTTCGACCCAATATTGATCCTTGGGGGACACGTGATCTTATTAGAGTTTGCTCCGAAAAATCATAATCCTCAACCCTTACACGTTGATATTTGTTAGTTATATATTCTCGGAAAAAGTGTATACTTGTGGAATCCAGACGTATTGAAGTTGATATTGGAATAAGCAGCTTAATTGTATTAAATGCTTTGGTAAAGTCCAATAGTACAAGAGCCTTATTATTGTCAATGTTTCGCAGCTATAATTTTTTCTGAACCCTGACTGTAGTAAATTGTTATCTTCTAAGTAATTACTAAGCTGCTAGCAGCATTCTTTTCCAGTACCTTAGATAATGTTGGGAGAATACTGATTGACCTTAGATCCTTATAATTTGCTTATATTGAGAATTCCACAGTGGAATGTATGAGTCTAATGGTGCAATTTTGTGCAAATCTGTAAGTTTTTGCAGGAAAAATCTGTAAGGTTTGTTATATGGGTTGTAATGGAAGGTTTTCATGGTTACCTTACAGATATTTTCTGTAAGGGGTTACAGCATTAGTAAGAATTGCACCATAAGTACTTCACTGAATATTAATTTTGAATTCTATAATTTTTTTATGTCTCAAAAAACTGCGGTTCCAAACTAATTCGAATGTTTGTTTAAAAATCTTGCAATTCCAACATCTAACTAACTTACAACTTTTCGATTCCAGCCATTAGTATTGAGACAAAAAAATCTTTCAATTTCAATTACGTCACACTGAATGTCGCTACTCGCTACATTTTTGTCACCGTATGAAAGACACATTGAGGTTGTACGTTCGTATAATCTGTGCTACCGGAGAAAATTATTAACGCCACGTCCAATAAATTTTAAATAGAACAAAACAAGTATGAAAGCACGCAAGGATATGAAATTTTTTATGAGAAGTGTAATATCATAAAATGATGAGTTTATAGCTTGCAAATTTTTATAATCGGCCCAGTTTTACGATTGTTGCAATAAATCTTTCACAAATGAACATATAAAAATTGTAATTCAATACAACAGATGAAATTTAATCCAATGCTACATAAATTAGTTGCCATACTGATACTTATAGCAGGAAACGCCTTTTGCATAGCTGTTAAATTTTTAAAACAATTTTAGTTTTTACAGAAGATTACTATTTGTAATTAGTCGTTCTATTATCGTTAAAAGTTTATATAAATAAAAATATACAATAAACGAATAATATCGTTGTGCCCAATAAGAGCTCCTCAGTTGGGGTGTGTTCTTGCCTTTATATTTTATAGAAATTGAGCCAAAGTTGAATTATAACTCTGCTTGTTTTCATAAAAAATAAAAAGGAACATACAGTAGTGGAAAATAGTAGAGCAACTATTTTAATACAAAAATAAATAATCATACATAAATAATTTTGTAAGCATCTGCAAATTCAATTGAAAATTCATATATCTTTATTGTCTGGAAAAAAGTAAAGCAACTTATTTTTCTTTTACAAATAAATATTTTAAACAAGCCTTAAATTGAATTAAAATGAACACGTTCGCTCAGTATTACTTTGTTAATATGGCTCGCGGTTGTCCCTTAACCAAAGACTTAAAAGAAAGAGTGATAAATGACTATAATAATGGTGTAAAACAATGAGTTATAGCAACAAAATATTGACTAAAAAAATCTGTTGTATCGCGTGTAATTACAAGTTTTAGAGAAAGGGGTCAACTTCAGCCTATTAAGAAGTCTGGACGGCCAAAAAAAACTACCCCAAGTTTGGATCGCGCAATTTTAAATATCGCCAAAAACGACCCATTCTTGCCTTCTGGTCGTATTAGGGCACAAATTGAGGAAACTATGGGAATTTCTGTAACTTCCCGTACAATAAGAAATCGTCTGGTTGAAGGTGAATTGTTTGGAAGAAGACACTTCTTTCAAACAAAAATTGCAAAGCCCGGCTCGCATTTGCAAGAAAGCATTTGAACTGGACTATAAATGACTGGAAAAAAGTAATTTTTAGTGATGAATCAAAGTTTAATTTATTTAATAGTGATGGAATTAAGTATGTGCGTCGTCCAATAGGCAAGAGACTCAACCCAAAGTATACAAGACCAACTTTCAAGCATGTGGTGGAGGATCCGTGATGGTATGGGGCTGCTTTTCAGGATTTGGGATGGGTCCACTTCATCGCATAGATGGAAAAATGGATAGATTTGTGTACAGGGACATTATGTCAAAATTATGGTGCCCTATGCAGATGAAAAAATGCCTGTACAGCACTTTTTTCAACAGGATGACCCCAAACACAAATCCAAGTTGGTGTGTCAGTAGTTCAGTGATGAAAAGATACGCTTACTACCATGGCCATCTCAATCTCCCGACCTAAACCCAATTGAGAATCTATGGGATAGTCTTGACCGCTCTATACGTCACAAATCGTATAAAAATTTAGCAGATCTCTTTAGTGCTTTAGAAAATGGTTGGGCGGAGATAACACAAGTCCAAATTGACCGTTTGCTCGAGTCTATGCCACGAAGATGTCATCAAGTATTTAAAAATAAGGGATACTTCACAAAATATTAGGAGTACCTAATTAAATAATATTATTAAGAAGTACTGTATGATTAAATTATAAAGTTGCTCTACTTTTTTCCAACACATATCACATATTTTTTTATAAAACCTTGATGCATGTTACAATGTCGAAATAATTTGGTAATAGTAAATACTTTTTAGAGTACTTTAATTCAAGCCAATGGATTTTGTTCTAGGTTTACTTATTTATTTAAATTTAAATAAAATTAAAAATTGCTCTACTTTTTTCCACTACTGTAGTTTTCTCTAAACATAAATGATACAAGCACGAATTATGTAAATTTTTGTAAAGCGCATTGAAAAATAGCTTAAATCGATAAAAATACAACTTGCTCAGGTGTATTTGCTTTGAATAATTAAATAAACCTATATTTGCTTTAATAAAGTGTAAAATGTTGTTTGATAGTTTTAGTTTCATAAAGTAATAAGTAAATTAAACGGGTAAAGCTTATTTTAATGTTTTAGTATTTATGTATTTCTCTACTTTAATCCATTTTATTAGAAATACTTCTATTTATGTATTTAAAACAATACGATTTATGTTTTCGTATCACTCCTCTTTTGTATACTTTACAAATCGCGTTACTCTCGACGTTGCTTTTTGTTTAATCTAAATAAATTACATCCTCGCTAGCTCCTTCATCCCCGCACATCACACCAATCATTTTTATTATTTAAAAAAATAATACAAAACAAAACTAAAAAACTCAGCGCACAAACGACATAAATTTCGATTCTAATTTTGTCACGTTTTATTCGACAGGTTTTTGTTTTAAAAATTCCATTAATATAAATTACAAAAGAAAGTATTGATAAAGTGAGCAGTAAAGTTTTTGTTCCTTTCGGTTATGTAAAAAAATATAAAAACATAACGGTGGAGGAAAAAAGTACCTGGCGAGACTCTGCGGTAATAAAATGACAAGGGCTCGGAGAAAAAACTGTATTACACCTTTATATAATGCGTTTAGTTTTTGCGAATTTAGTAATTACCAGCAAATTGCGTTATAAAATAAATTCGACAGCTACTTCGAGAAAATTAAATTAAAGAAGTTTCGCTGTTTAACAGCTGGTTTTAATTTTTTTCTCGATTTTTTGCCTTGTATTTTAATTAGCCCGATTTTTTGCCTTGTATGTATTTAATTAGCCCCTTCCTTATTCATATATTTTAAGATATTTTACATGTTTACTCCAACATTTAAATTTTTTATCTTTATTTTGCGATTTCCCTACTCAAAGATGTAGTAAATTATGATAAATCTTTGATAGGAAACAAATACTAAAGTTAAAACCACCGCATGTTTGTGACAACCTGACCCATTCAAGCCCTTTTATTTAAAAATTTCATGATCCATTAAATTTACATATAAATTATTTTTACATTTTATTAACCTTCATTGAGATTTATTTCCATCACAATAGCAAAACGTCACGAAATGAATTTATTTTTTTTAATTTACACGTGAGTTTTTTTTAAAGCTTTTAAATTTTCTTCGAGGCATTATAATTTACGTTATACAGGGTGTTTTTAAATACAGGGTGACCCAACAGAGGAGATAATTTGCAATAAATTTAACCACATTTTTGTTATAAAATTGTTGATGGATCAAGAGTTATTTCAGTTTTCGTATTTTTTAAGTAGCTTATTAATGGAATAATTGGGAAAATTCTATGAGTTGTTCGGTTATTTTGTTGTGTTACGAACCTTGAGGGTGCACCTTTCCAATAAAAGCACTTGCGTGAACTTTGTTATTATCTATCTATCAAAAAAAAAGATGTAAATACAATCTTTTGTATTGTACAGGGTTATTCAAAACTATTCCGCATCCTCTTAAAAGCAGATTCCTCTCATGTAAATAAGAAGAAAAGTTTATATAAACACATGTCTACAGCTTTTTAAAGTTGTTGTCAAGTAGTAGGTTTTTGTTCGTTTCTTTCAAAACAAATTGAAGTAGAGTTTTGAAATTTGGTATGAATCATAATACAGTTAAGATACGTTTCCGTGATTTTGTTTTTCAATTTTTTTGCGTGTTTTATAAGGGTATTTTTAAAGAGGGTTGAGGTTTTTTGGATAACTTTTACAACATTTTTTTTTTAAATTCGATTCCAGCTTTTCTATTTATCAGAGTCCGACAGGCCATAGTATTTGGAAAACTTAATGTTCTTTTCAATTTTCGACTCTTATTTACTTTTGCGCCAAAAGGGTCTAGATCAGCTAAAAGTTAATTACCAGCTGATTTTCCTCTAGACCCCAGAAACTCGCATCTTAAATATTCTAGATTATCAACAATTTAATAAATAACACAATTTATACAAAATTTACTTGAAAAATAAAACTGAAAAAAAATATAAAGTCATTTTAATACCATACCGGGTGGAAATGAAACTAGGGTCACCCCTGGCATTTCTTTATTTATGAAAATAAAAAATTAGAATTTTAGTATCTTATATGATCTAAGAAAACAAATTTTATGGATCGAATAAATCTTTCATTTTACTTCCGGTTTATCAGGAAATGGCACCCACTTTCTTATTTTAAATGTAACCCCCAGATTTTTTCTACGTAAAATCAAACATTGCTTAGTTTTAAGTATGTTTATGACAAAAAAAATTTTTTTTCAAAACTTTAAGAAAAAATGTTGATTTTTTTTTTTTGGTAAAAAATTTGAGTAAAACCTACAAAAACTATTTTTAAATAAAACAAATACGTAAAATAAATTGTAATTTATAAAATTTATTTCACCGTTCTTGAGATATTATTTTTTTTAATTTTCAAGAAGCTTTTTTTGGAAATATCTTTACTTTTTTAAATGGGATGATATAAGGGCCACCCCCTAAATAAATATAGGGTTTTTTTCCGGTTACTGTGATATCCCATATGTATGTTTAAAAATAGTTTTTGTAGGTTTTACTCAAATTTTTTACCAAAAAAAAACTCAAATTTTTTTCTTAAAGTTTTGAAAAAAAATATTTTTTTGTCATAAACATTCTTAAAATTAGCCAATGTTTGATTTTACGTAGAAAAAATCAGGGGGTTATATTTAAAATCAGGAAGTGGATGCCATTTCCTGATAAACCGGAAGTAAAATTAAAAATTTATTCGATCCATAAGACTTGTTTTCTTAGATTATATAATATACTAAAATTTTAATTTTTTATTTCCATAAATAAAGAAATGCCAGGGGTGGCCCTAGTTTCATTTTCACCCGGTATATGAGTAGTTTTAATTGATTTTATTTAAAAAAAATACCAAAAAAACACAATAAAAAGTTTTTTTCGTTACAAACATACTTGGAACAAAAATATAGAGTTAGATTTAAAATACGAAAGTTTATGAAGTGAAATTAATTTTTTTTTCTATGACTATTGTATAATGGGTACTTTATGATCGCGTTTCTAGATAAGTAATGATAGCTATTACTCTCTCCGGAAACCCAAACTCACTAGTGATTCTCTGTTACCAAATTTAAACAACTTCTAAAAATAATCGTCAGTGATTCGAATTCGACCCTTTGGATCCACAGTCGACGTATCAATCAACTGAGCTACCGATAACTTAAAATTTGTACAAGCTTTTTTATTATTTAATGAATGCAGACGTTGTTACGTCAAATAACCTAATTTTTTAGAAAAATATTTTTGCGTTTACCAAATAGTCATAGAAAAAGTATAGTATTCTACTCGCGAGTAAATAGCCATTACTCAGGCCTGTTACGCAATTTCGGCCTTCGTGAGTAATGGCTATCATTACTCGCTCGTTGAATAATATACTATTTTAATTCAATAAATGCATTTTCTTATGCCATATTACATAATAAAATTTCAAATTTTTATTTTCATAAATAAAGAAATGACAGGGGTGACTCTAGTTTCGTGGACACCCGGTAGATCGTTTTTAAAGTAGCAAAGGCGCTACGAATCAACATGGTTGTATGTTCGCGGAATCCAAGATTGGTATCAAGTTTCTTTCACAAGTTGAAAATTTAGTTTTCTCATGATGGATTTTTAATTTTAAACCATTTTTAACAGAATTTCTTTTGATTTTGGAGCCAAATACCCTAGCGTGTGTTTTAGATGCATTAATAACTAAACAATGTTTTTCTGAAAATTCAACAACTTTAGCAAGTTCCTGGTTGATTAATAGTTCAGCCTCATTAATAGTGTTTGATTTAAAGGAGTACAATAGTTGAATATCATCTGCATATCCTTTTCGCTACTGAATTTGGAGACGATATACACTTACTCGGTGCTGAATAAAATTGATCAAGGCACTTATATTTGCATAAAATGCACATCGTATATGGCATAAGGCACGTATTATACGCTTGAAGATTGTAGCTTTGTTTTGGAATTAAAACATATTGGATAAGGGAAAATTATTGCCTAAAATGCAGTCTCCAGACGTAAATATGCAGCGAAAGGGATATAGGTGATAAGAGCACTCACTTATCCCTTATCCATTAGGCTATTTGTGTAGAAATTGAACAGTATAGGACCCAGAAGAGAGCCCTCAGATACCCCAGAATATATAAAATTTACACGAATATTTTTTACCAGATTTGACCATGACAAGTGAAACCTAATATACTTTAATATAAATTTATGATTTATTGTATTAAAAACCTTACTATAATCTAATATCACCAAAATGGAAATTTACTCTTTATCCCTAGCCTTAATAATAATAATAATAATAATAAAGAAAAAAAAACAATAATATCAGTTACATGGAATAGGGCAGAGTTACAATTAAATCCGGGTCGAAAACCAGATTCACAATCAGGTGGAATATTTTTTGAATATGTTGTCAAATTTCGTTTTTAATAAATTTATTTCTACAACTTTTGACAATGAAGCTTATTGGTCTTAAATCATTCATTGAAGCTGGATTGGGCCTGCACCAGATGAAACAAATTTTAATAATTTTTTCGTCACGGACAGCCCTTTAGGTAATAATTACATCGGCTAATTATTTTTTAAATAATCGTTTTTTCGTGACGTCACAACTTCTATTTTGCCCGGCAACGTTGTAATATTTTACGAACATTCACGATCGGCACCGAAGCTTATTTCCGACGTCATTAGGTGTGTTCTTTTTATCAAAATTTCACTGATTTGCTCGAGCAAATCACTTCCTTCTATTTCGTTAATAAAACCGACGCGACGGAGCCGACTGCAGCCGATGAAATCAACCACAGAATAACAATTCTATAGACAACCTGCAGCGTTGTCAGATGTAAAAAAGAAGTTGTGACGTCAGAGAAAATAAAAATAAAATTAAAATTTATTACTTTTATAAAGAAAGATATAAAAAACTGATTGAATATAAGTGTTCAGTTAGGCTTGATCTTTATAATAAAACTAAAATTAAAAAATCGGAGAAAGACCCTTTGCTTTTTTTGCAATTCGCCCTTTTCCAGCAATTAGGAACCGTGTTTAATCTTAGACAAGACTTGATAATATGAGTAATATACTCAATCAGAAAAGAAGAAGATATATTAAGCATTTTGAATCTATTCCAACAACCCTGATAGTAGACCATTTTAGGCTGGAAAATATTTTTAATATCTTTACCGATGTTGTTGTATTTAGTGTTATTTGAATACAACTTTTATAGATCAAGATCAGTATCGGATTACGCGACAAAACAAGTAAAATGAAAATTAATTGTATCAGGGCATTGCAAGTTATCAGGTATACTATTATTTTTTTTGTGTACGCCAAGAGTTTTTAAGTTTTCTCATAAGATTTTTTTATTGCATTTGTGTTTACTTATATTAGACTCAATGTAAGCTCTCTTATTATTAGTTACTTATCGAAATGCAGCTATTTTATTAGTTTGAATAGTTTCTTTAAAATTTATGGTTAATCACCCTTACCCCCTTGGTACTGACAATATTTCAAACGTTGTGCTCCCCTAGGAAGCTAAATCAGACATATATTGATAGGAAGTTTTTTTTAATTAGTTTCAAAATCTCCTAAATTTCTAGAGACCCTGCATATAAAAATCTATTTTATTGGTCCGATTAATAATAAAAGATCTTAGTAAATAAGTTTTATTATCAGCTTAAAAGTAAGTTTATTTATTTTTCCAACGCGTGGAAAAACAAAAGAGGTTACGAAGGTAAGATTAGTAAGAAATCGGATTTGTTCTGGCGTGGAAATCAATCAATAAAACACAATTAATAATAAATGCAATTCTTGCTCGAGTTTCATAGGTTAAAAGGGTTTCAAGCAGAAAAGATTTACGACGTGGACTCAACGATGTTGTGCACTACAAGGAAAATTGAATTTCTATTGTATAAAGCTTCACACAACAAATATTACTAAATGTACAAGATTACAAAGTGTACCTTAAATGAGGATACAAATAAAAGATAAACGTTACAAATGAGAATATAGGATTAAAGTTGTGCACATTGTGGGCAGAAAATTGGAGAAAAGTCGATACGTGCCTCTATTGATTAGATGTAATACAATTTATACCATACTTTAGTTTACTGTACTTATACCTTACAACCTTACCTTAAAATAAAGTGTATTAACAAAGGTTTTTAGCATTCGATTTATCGGAAATTTTGTGATTTTCCAAAAGTATTTGAATACCTACATACATATCGAATGCAGTAACTGGCCTTTTATTTAGTAAAGCATCTCCAAAGGTGCAGTTGCAGGAATAGTTTTATAGTTCCGCTTTTACATACTGAATTGAGATAGTATAAAAGTAGAGAAAATAGTTTATTCAGGTTGTGTACAGTTTTATAAAAAAAAAAAAAATTGATTTTGTATCGTACTAAAACTATCGGGGATCAGGCGAACGTGGTGGCTTAACATTTGTTGCATAACTTTAAAACTTTGATCTATTAAAGCCTAAAATGCAGGTGATTATATTACACAATTTACATTTAAGTTACTGATATCCGAAGCTTATGAATAAAATATTTTTGCAATAGTTTATAATTTTAAAACATGTTAACGATTTGGTGCAAAATTTTTCGACATCGATATCCTGGCATTGATGGTAGACAAGGTTAATTTAGCAGAGATTTTAAAAAGGAGGTTTAACAGTTTTGTCAATAGGTGCTCTTTTATGGATACTCGGATGCTCAACAGCCCTTGAATATCGCCTTGAGCATTTTCAACTACTGCTCTTGTATCTACTTGAATAGTCAAAGAAATTTGTTCGGTGCGAAAGATGAATGTATATATTTTATTTATTGAGTACTCGAACAAATCTTTGTGGTGAATTTATCAATGTTTATAAAGAACAAGAATAAATATTGAAAACGTAGTAAATTAGTATTTGTTCAAATTATTGTGGATATTTTTTTAATAAAAGGTGCTTGCCATAAATTTGCTACGTTTTTACTTAAATTCAAGTAAATTAGAAATATTAAAATTGATTAACCTAATTACGCCTTTTAAAATAGCTTTTTTCGGCAACAAGTTTTCTGACCGTCACAAAACGGCTTGGATCGAGTTTATGCGCTTGCGCCAACTTTTAACCGTCCAAATGTATCTCTCTTGTTGGAACGGTTTTATCCACATGCGTTGATTATTCGCGTGTTGTGATTGTTAGGAATGGAAGGTTAGGTTTCAGCTAACGAGGACGAGACGTATAATGCTGAGGTACTAATGTCAATCCAACCAGTAACTGCTTCTTGACGTGTACCGAAATGATTGTAACGGACGCGATCCTATGAACTGCCTTAGTTTGGTTGGAACACACTTGCACTGCTCTACACGTACGGTCACGTTTCTGATGGAACGCTTTTGTCTACTGCGCAAGACCGTGATTATCAATGGACGTTTTTTCATGCTGCCGGATCAAATCTAATGATGTCATATTTTCGTCTTTTTTTTTAATTATCAAAATTTGGTACTAATTTTTGACTACATCTTTTCCAATTGTATTTCAGAAAAGATCATTTCAATTTCAAAAATCATCAATTGTAATTCAGAACAGTAATTTCAGAAAGCATTTGTATTTCAGAATAATCAATTTAATTTGAAAAATTATCGATATTGTATTTCTCAATTGTACAAGGTGTTCAGAAATTAAGCGGCAACATTTTAGGAGGCGATTCTACAGCTGATTTTAAGAAAAAAAAAATTCTTTGAACATATGTCTGATTTCGCCTCCTAAGGGAGCTACAGGCCTTTAAATATTGTTGGCACAAAGGGCGATTAAGCCTATATTTAAAGAAAATATTAAAACTAATAAAATAGGTACATTTCATTAAGTAACTAATCATAAAAAAAGTCCAGTATTGTAGAACAAAAATAACGAAATTATTCTATTGTTAAATATGATTGGAACACTGCGTGTGAATGTTCAAGTGTATTTTTCTCGAAAAGGCTGCATTTTATTGAGTTGTTATAAGAGTACCTTTTTTGTCAAAAATTAAATAAAGAATAATACTATGAAAAAAATATTTGGTTATGTTAACCATAAAAAAGTTATTAAATTTAACCCTCCTTAATACTTCCAATAGTTCAAAAAAGTTATTAAATTTAACCCTCCTTAATACTTCCAATAGTTCAAAAAATCTGAAAAAAATCATAAAATTACATCTTCAGTGTATTATGATTCACACCAAATTTCAAATCATTACAACAATCCGTTTTCAAATAAATGACGAAAAACCTACTTTTTGACATAATATTTTAGGGGATGTACCGCCCTTAGGAAGTGAAATCGGACATATGTTTATAGGAAGTTTTTTTTTCTTGAAATTAGTTGTAGAATCGCCTCCTAAAGTTTTGCCGTTTAATTTCTGGACACCCTGTATATCATAACGGATCATTTGAAAATTAGAATTAGTCAATTTAATTTCAGAAAGTATGATTTGCATTTCAGAAGTAAACAGTTCTATTTCTGAAATAATTATTTGTGTTTCATTCAAAGTTCAAAGTACCCAAATATACTATTTTAGCCACCAGCAGTTGTTTGAACACAACCACCACCAACAATTGTATTTTTGGCTTCAACAAAAATTATTATTGTTTCTAAGTAAACTAACATTTGCTCCCTAAGCCTAATATTGTTACTGGTATAATGTTGAATTGCCAAAGCACATTTTTGATGAATTGTATGTACTGTTGTCTGTTGTGGTTCATGTGCACAATCACCGCCAAAAACTCTTGACTTCCTCAATTTTTTACAATTGGTCCTTTCTGAAATTAAATTGATTTTCTGAAATACAATTGATCTTTACTGAAATACAATTGTTGATTCTGATATACAATTGATGGTTTCTAAAATTAAATTGTCTATTCTGAAATACAATTGATGATTTCTGAAGTATAATTAGAAGATGTGTCGCTTGAAGAGTCAAAACTTGATAAATTGTCAACTTTGGCAGATCAGAAAAAAATTAATCGTAAACTCCCTAAAATGAGGCCAAAATGTTACTTTTCTGCTTAATTTTTATATAAACTATCCTTGAGTTGACATAATTTCTAATTTAAAAAAAATCTTGTCTGGTTTTCAATCAAAAATTAGGAAAAGTGGTTGTTGCTTTTTTGTCAATAAAAATTGTTCACATTGTTCCGTTGCCGTTTTTTAGTTTCCAGGATCTGATCAGTTTTATGAACTCGCGATTTGTCTTTAAATTATAAATAAAATGAGTAAATTTTTTTACTAAAATTTCGATGAGCTGTTTCCCTCAAAGATAATCGAAATTCCCAATAGTGTCTAATTTTAATTTATCTTCTGCTAAACATTATCTAAGCACATTTTCTAAGCATAAAAATTGTTGATCAATAGAATAATAAAAAAAGCTATGGCGGTTATTTTAGAACTTGACGATATAACTGCCTTGAAAATTGAAGGAAATCACGCTTTGGTGGTTCTCTTATTTTCCATGATCCCCAACGGGAGCTTTTACTTTAATTTCTCGATTTTCCCCAATTCTAAGAGCAGCCTGCAGACTTAAAATTAAAGACATGTTTCCTGCTTTCTCATTTGAAATTATGGTTCCACTTCATTACTTAAAAATGTTACGGGCGAATGCCCCAATTCTCTCATTTACTCTCACCCACAGGTTTCAGATGTGTCTCAATGCACTTACAAGGATTGCCACTTTTATCACCACATGAAATAGGATGGATATTATATTCTCACTATTGCATTTCGCAAGCCAATAGAGTTTGTTTGGTTATCCGAATTGAGAATTTAACCTATAGGGGTGGAATCAAATTTTCCATTTAAATGAACTGGATCACGTGTTGGTTTCACCTTCTGTACGTTCTAACAATAAAAGATGTTAAAGTTATTTTTTATTTTGCCTCATTTTTTTCTTTAAAAATATAGGAGTATTATTTATCTTGTTTAAAGTATATGCAAAGCTATGTTCTTAATTTATTATAACTAACTTTTTGATATTTTATGAACAAAGTTTTGATTTTCATGCATTTATCTTTTTAAACGCTTTATGTAAAAATCTCAACGCTTTTATAAGATGTAAGTAAACATGACATTTATCCAATTCGTACTTGGCAGTACCTTTTTGTGTAATAAATTTATGTGCTCTGTGGAATTAAATTTATATCAGACTAAAAACTTATGGCTCTCAATTTTGATTTTGCGATTTAAGCACAAAGAATTCGCATCCCCAAAACAATAGAATATAAAGTGAGCAAGTGTATATCGCATTCACTTCGCTTTAAATTCCACTGTTAAAATTAGCATCGGCGAAGGATCGCATTGTGAAATCGTTATCTCAGAATTAATTAAAGCGAAAAGGAGAACTCCCGTCCTAATCGTCATCCTAACAATCATCGCACAAATCAAAATCAAACGATCCCAAAGCTTACGATTTCCATTTCGCACCCTCGTCTCCCTTAATCCGACCTCGCTCAACAATATAAAAAAATATCATATTTATATTAATTCCCTGCCGAAAAACGTGCTTAATCTGGAAGTAACAGGCGTTGTGTTTTGCTCCTGCATATGAATGTGACACGCTAGGGCACTAAAGGACTAAAACAATTTAACTTATAATTTAAACTATCACGAATCTAATTAAACCAAAAACTAATCAATTTTATTACATAAATGTATGTTTTGGCCAAGTGTGAAATCGGGTCGGATCGCAACCTAGTTTAAACTTTATCACATTTTTTCTTCCCCTATATTCGTTGTTCTTATGAGATGAGTGTGGTGTAAAATTGCGAGGTAAAATGAAATGTCGTCCCTCTGTAGATGTCAAATATTGGTGGAAAGATTTTTATCGGCATCAATATACTTTTAGCGACGATAATGTTATGATAGAGAATGGACGTTTCATGTTTTTCTTAACGTAACTACACAAACTTGCTCTATTTTTTGGATAGTTACTTTTCACGACCTTAATCAAATTTACACTAACACGTTTAACAGATTATATTATCGTTATTCAATTAAAACATATTTATAATATAAGTACCTATATGTATATTTATTGTAGGAACGATTTTATAGAGTGTGTTTGTTTTTCAACTCCAAATATTCAAAATAATTCTTTTAGTGCAAAACAACTTATTGTTTGAAGGATTTTTAAAATTGTAATAAAAGAACTTTAGATTTTAGTTTAAAACCTTTGACGACAGATCCTGTCCTTCAACGAGGGAATTAGATTAGTAATTTAGTATTTTAGCTTTAAGTGGCAAGTAGTATCGAGCAATCTCTCCTTTCATTAATCCTTGTTAAGACGCTTTTGGGTATATTGGGTTGTTTGTAAGAACATTTAGTCAAGTTTTGTCCTTCTTTTTTATTTCCATTCCTGCAAAAATCAAAAAAGTAAAAAATACCTGTTAAAAATGTGCTCATACTTTATTCTTGTAAAAAAATAAGCACTACAGAAACAATCTTGCTAAATGAATTATTTAGTAATCTTCGGATTTGAATCTCGCATTTCGGAAAATAAAACGGAATAGTCTTGATTTATGACAGCAGAGATTTTATAGCTTTTCAATAAACCCTTTATTCGTTTCCACTTTCCTCATTTTTGAAAACAGGGTACACAGATTTTTTCTGAAAAAAAAACCAGGAAGGAATACCTGTGATCAAAAAATATTTTTTATGCTTAATATTAACAAATTGTTTTTTTTTTCTTCAAAGGTCAATAAAGTACAATCGTCTGTGACGCTTGATAGGATTTAAAAAGTCATTTTTCTGTTCGTTTAGTTTATGGCATGTTCGTACATTTCCGACGTGAATCGATCACAATCGGGTTTACTTTGTATGTACAAATTCTGCTCCTCTTATTTCTTAACCCTTACATTATTATTTTATAAATTACGTCGTTTGAAGAAAAAATAGCATGTTAAAACCCGAGTTCTTTTACTCCAAATAAATTTAGAGTTAAAAAACTATCATGTATACGCGCAGAGCTCGTCCCGCAAACCTAAATGCTCGCCACAAAAGTACTTCTTTTACTCCTTATAAATAATATACTATTTACACGAATTACAAATGAAGACTTAATTTGATTAAAGAGGAAATTTGAAAAATTGCGTTTTAGTTTAGGAGGAAAAATCGTGATAAATCATGTAGTGCGAGCGCTAGGATTTTCTAGTTTTCTATGACATATTTTCAATTTTTTCTGATTGATGATGATGATGATTTTATTAGGCTACAATCTGGCGTATATTTACCTTCTGCAACCGTGCAGAGAATTAATTATAATTAGAAAGGTCCTAAGTTAAGACGATAGTCGGCGAAATTTTGTGAGCGTAAAATGTGACTCTACGGAATACCATTCTTTAGACAAACCAGTAAATGAAATTCTGTTTTTTTTGTAGTAGTAGTTCATTAATACTTGGCATAACATGTCTATTATTTTGTTTTTGTATTTTTTATTGAATTTTTAGATTTATAGACAATCAAATCTGACCTAAAAATGAGCAAGTTTTGCTTGCTGTTTTAAACCTTATACTCGATATAATCGGAAAAACAGAATAACACTTTTGTGAAGTTGTATATTTAGATAAGAAAAAATTTTAGAAATCTCAATTTGAAGGTCCCTTGTTAAAGAAAAATGGTATTTTCTAGGACCAGGTTTTTTTAAGAGTGCCAATTTTACTGCTGCCGTATGAGTATTTGGTGTGACTTACAAAAACAAAACCAGAAGAAATTGGTAGCCACAAGACTCTTCTGTGTACCAAAAAAAGAAATTTTAAAAAAGCTTCAATAGAAAAAAAATTATGAGCAAAACCCCAAATATCAAGCGAATTTCAAAATCAAGCGCTCGCATTTGCCGACTATCGCCTTAAGGTACTTTAATGCCCATTTTCACCAACGATTCCTAAAACTTAGGCATTGCTTATATGCTAGCTATTGCCTAGTTGCTAGGTATTTTTTATTAAATGATTAAAAATACCTAGCATATAAGCAATGCCTAAGTTTTAGGAATCGTTGGTGAAAATGGGCATTAGGTTTTTATGTTTTTTGTATTTTTGTACATTCTCGATTTTTTTCCATACGCCAGAATTTAGTTTAATGACTTTAAAATGTTCTATGAAATATTGGCGCCCGTAAACCACTATATTTGACCGGTAGATCATTCTTTACGATTGTCTTTAATTGAAACGTTCTCAAAAACTTTACTTTTGTAAACTAATTATGCGTTTTTGCTAATTTTTTGTAAATAAACATTTTTTATTTTTTTTTCAGACGAATTATGTACGCCATTTGGAAGAAATGTTAGAAACAACAAAGCCTCTTTTGTACAAGACTTTACAACGCCAGATATTTTCCAAAGAATACGATGATTTTATTAATTTGGTACAAGTATGGGAGAAACTTGTAGCTTGTAATCAAACAGGTAATGAATTGCAATTATTATATATTTTCTTATCCTAACACTATCTAACTTACTCTTCTTGTTTTTTTAAGTCACGCAAGACCCTAAATATTTAATTCCCTTTTTACGTTATTTTATGAGACTTTTATAGTACCTAGTAATGATTTTATGAAATTTTATAATAAATATGAAGTAGCAATACTATATTATTTTATTAATCTTAAATAAATTTTAAACTTAAGGTTTATGTCCTCGTGAATCTTGTCTAAAGATTATTTATTATTTTGCATGTAACTTAATTTTTATATAATCAAGAACATTTGACAATAATGAAATTTTTACTAATTATTCCATTTTTTATCCAGTTACAAAAAAAATACAGTAAAACCACTGAACCAAGGAAATTTAGATTCTAAACTACTTACTTAATATTACTGAGTTGCCATAATTTTACATATTACTAGCGAGAAATTTAAATTTACGTTATAAAAATAATGGATTATTTAAAATAATGGATTATTAAAAATAATCCTCGAAATAATCTACAGGGTGTTCCGTTCGTGGTTCACCAAACGTCGGGGTTAAAAACTAGAACAAATTTAATCGATAAAAACGAAAAAAGTTTTTAGTTATAGAGCTACAGCATTTTTAATTAAATTAAAAGAAAATTATCACTAGCAGGTGAAACCATCCTATTTCAATTATTGGTAACTGGTAGCAAGAGTAATACAGAAATGGTTGATATATGTTGATATACAGGGTGATGATAAAGTTTTGAACATAATTCGTAAAACTACCGTATTTAATTGTTTTGAGAAAATCGCTCGGACAGGTCAATTTTAGTTTTTCCAAAACAACCCGGAAGTACCCGAAACTGGAAGTAACTTTGAAATATTAAATGGCAACCTAGGTCGAGTATGGTATTGTTGGAAAGGTCCTTTAAAAAGAAACAACTTTTATTAAAATATTTTTGTAATATCTTGCACAACTAACAAATTAAACGAAAAAGAAATATGAAAAAATTGAAATGTTACCATCATCCACAAATAGGGGAGAGAGAATTTTTTTTGCATTTTTTGCTTTATTCATTAAAAATAATCATCTTTTTTTATTTTTTTGAATAAAGGAAAATACCTAACCTAAAAAAGTTGATTATTTTTAACAATCGAAGCAAAAAATGCAAAAAATACACGTTTCCATTTAAAAAGTCATAATTGACTCTACCCCCACCTATTGAGGATGATGGTAGTGATTTAATTTTTCCATAATTTAAGAAACCATGTGTCACTTGTTTGCTTTTATTTTTTCGTTTAATTTGTTAATTACGCAAGATATTAAAAAAAATATTTTTATAAAAGTTGTTTCTTTTTAAAAGACCTTTCGAACAATACCACACTCGACCTAAGTTGCCATTTAAAATTTCAATGTTATTTCTGGTTTCAGGTACTTTCGGTTTGTTTTGGAAATTACGAATTACTCTAAGAGATTCTTTAGGTTCACTCTGGTGATAAAATTTTTTTTTCATCAATGTACGGTAAAGGATTCTCGAAATAAAGTGGTGGTACGGGTGGTTTGGGACACCCTGTATAATCGCAAAGAAAAAATAAGAATATTGAATACTGATATAATTTTTTTCCAGAATAAGACCAATTAAGGTTCCATTATTTTTAATTTTCTGAAAGTACTTCATATTTACAACAAATCAGGGAATAAATTTGAAACCATCGCTCTTTTTGTTCTTTTACTAAAGTTACTCGTAGAAAAAGTAATTTGAGCACAGTATGTTACCATCGGCAGATGGACTGTCGTGAAACTTATAAAATGTTGGCAATCCATCAGGTATCCCTTATAGCCTAATTCACAAACTATGCACCCTTTATGAAATACTGTACAGCCTATTTAACAAACTATGCTCAGGACTATTATTTTATTCAATATTTTAACATTAATTTTTGTATTACTGTTATTATCTATTGAAAGAGGATGCTTTTAGCTTTTTAATGATACTATTTTTTTGATCCCTACACAGATTGGTTAAGATGTAATAAGCGATTTTCTGATTTGTGATAAAAATCGGTTGAGCTGAAATTCTAAATTGACAAAAAACCAAAAAAGTTGGGGTCGTGCTATTTTAGTTTTAGAGCTCTAGTCTATAACCCAGTCATTTGGTGAAACATGAACGAAACACCCTGTATAATACTAAAACCGTAAGAAACGGGGAAGGTGTTTTTTTTTTCGTAGTGAGTTGAAAATTTGTGTATGTACGGAGGAGAAAAAAGTGTAAATACCCCTTTTCGATCGGACCACCCCGAACGAAAAACCCAATCCATCCCCTAAGTGTTCGAAATTCACCCCGAATCTCATCAAATTTTAGTATGTTATGAGGATCGGATTCTGAAGACGGGGGCTTTGACCCGCCTCGACCTATCTATTAAGGGGGCGGAGATACGACCCTTTTTGTATTGTTGCCCCGAAAAAATTCTGGTCGCATCGCGAAGAGGGATGAGGAAAATGGTCGATTGTCGATTTTTCTTGTTTTTTTTTCCGGTTTTCGTCGGCGACAACTTTCAAAAATCGCACTTCCGTCCGGTTTTAGTCTCACATCCTTGGAATGGACCGAGGCCGTTTTTAAGTCTCCGGCGCGACGGAGGAGCGTCGCGGTGCCGCCAAATTTTGCTTTTTCTCGGGCGGCAAAAGTGCTCAAACTGCGGCTTCGATAAGAAGAACTGCAGGTGAAAAAAAATTCGCGGTTTTTTGATTTGCCATTTACATACAATGCTGTCCCTTGAAACGGGGGCTTTTTTTTATATTCTGTACTTTTGCCCCCCTCAAATTTGTGGTTTGAAATTACTGCTTTTCTATGCTATAATGAGCATAAGGTAATTTTAAATTTTGCGCTGTTAAAAAGTTATGGCGTAACAAAGTCGAAATTTTGAATTTAGGGGTCGGCCTATTTTTTAACGGATTTTCATTTTTAAAAATTCTGCTGAATCTACTCTTAGAATCAAAACCGCCCAAGAATAGGGTTTTTTAAATTTTGAAAAACGAAATCTTAAATTTTTTAAGGTCGCTTCTTTATTCGAGTTTCGGTCTAATCAACCCCACAAATTTTATTTTGCCCGAACACAATGAGCTTTTGCGCGATTTTTATATTGAGTGCGTTCCTTATTCTCTTCTGACACTCTTAATAGTTTGGAAAATATAAATTAATTTGTAAATGAGATTAAATATCTTATATTTTCTTTGAGATTTTTAATTTTTTGCTGCCATAAAATACTTAACTTTTCTTTAATTCAACCGACCTTGTATCTCTTTGACTTTAAAAGAAAGATACCAATGGTGAGCATCGAAATAATCACCAGACCCCGTACACGTCCGATTTTCTACAATTTTTTTAAAAATCGACCTTTGTAAAACCAGTTTAAAATTTAAAAAATAAATTTAACTTTTTAGTTAAAAAAAATAAAAAACATGTATTTCAAATAAAATAATCACGTTTGTTTTTTAGGTAAAAATTCAGAGGAAGCATCAAAATTTTTACAAAAATTAAATTACCTAACTGATTTATGGAAAAATTTGGAAAACAAATCTAGTGCAGAAGATCAAGTTAAACTTAAGGCATTACAAAAACAAAGCCTTTTAGTAAAAGAGAGTGTAACAAACGAAAAGAGTTTAAATTCTGGAGGGAAATTTGAATGGATTGATTCAATATTGGTCAAGGTAAGTTTTTATAATTTTAGTCAATTCTTGGATGGTGTATCGAATATTGGTATTTACAGAACCGTGATCTAGTATATTTTTGGAAATATTTTTAGTGATTTTCTAAGTTCAAATAAAATTATTGGAGGCAAAAAGATTTTTAATCCATCACTTGCAATAAATAATTCTAAAATAATTTAATGATTTTGTAATTTTTGATAATTATCTTTCTATAAACTGGAGAATATTTTTTATTTTTAGTGCTTACTTGATGGATCCTGGTTACTAATAGATGACGTAAATTTATGCAATTCTGCAGTTTTAGACAGATTAAATGCTCTGTTAGAACCAAATGGCATATTAACTATTAATGAAAGAGGGTTAAATGAAGATGGTGAAATGGTACAAGTTAAGCCACATGATGATTTTCGCTTATTTTTCACTATGGATCCTAAAAATGGAGAGATTTCCCGGTGAGTAGATAAGATCATTACAAAATTTATTAGCTTCCATTTGCCAATTAATAATATAAACCTCTAAATTTAACTTAATTGATTTTTTATGTCAGTGCCATGAGAAATCGTGGAGTAGAAATTTTTGTTGGTCCCATTGAAAATCCTTTGGACATTAAATCGTTAATCTGCAAGGAAGGTTTAAAAAAAGAAGATTTAATCAATGCATTACTGGAAATTCATGACCACATATCTTCTGCTACATTAGGTAAGTTTATTTCATTTGGTTTAGAAACTTTTTTATTTCCTTCCATGATTTACATTTGATTATTTAATTTATTTAACATATATATATACAAGATGTGAATTTTAACTTTAAATTATTTTAATCTTTCTTACAGGAGAAAAGCCCAATCTCGATAATATTCTTCAGGCAGCTTTTCTAATCTCACAACAATTAAAACGAGGACTTAGTATAAAATCGGCTTTTAATAAAACCATTATGCAAATTTACATAAACTTAAAACAAGGTTCAGAATTTAACGTGCTTGATATTAAATCTTATGCAGCGACCAAAATTGATGAAGTATTTACTAAATCAATGATGGATAGTGAATATAACAAAAATACTACTTTAAGAACAACTACATTAGAAACCAACTCACAAAAGGAACATATATTACAACAGTTAATTCCTTTTAGAAATGACAATAACCCAAATTTGTATTTACATATTCTTCACTATCTGATGCATGCATCAAAAGATGATCTTAATTTACGGTTATACATTTTAAAAGAAGCATTTGGAGAAAAAATTATAGCAGTTGAACGGTATTTTAAGGACTTTCCATTAATGAAGTATGATTTTATTGAGGGTCATTTACCTTTTGATTGTCGTTGGTTACCTGATACACATTATAAATTAAACGATCTTTCAAGTAAGGGAATGAACAATTTTCGAAATAAGATTGATGCAGAGTATTATGTTAACCATCTAATGGTTCATCTCTATTTTCTCTTGTACAAAGAGTTTAAATTGGAATCTTACGAGACAATTCAAAAAAACCAAAAATTCTCTGTTTTAAATTACTTATTTACTGCACGATTAAAAAGAATGCAAATAAAGTTCGACGATCCAATCCTTACTAATATACTGAAAGTATTTGATCTTTATGATGATTATATGAAACAAACAGTTTATTCAAAGAATTTAAATAAACATGTGCCTGGTATTCTAAGTGCTTTTCAATACAGATTTATTCTACATAAATTTTTAAGCATTAAAATTAACCGTATTAATGAAATTGACGACACTTATATAAATAATCTGCATCTTTACTATAAATGGTTTATCAAAGCTTATAAAAAGGAGGACTTCTTTTATTACCCATATTCTACTCGTGAAAGACTCCCACAAAAAGATGAATTTGAGACATTCATTTCCAAAATAGACCAGATGCTACCCTTGAATAACTGCTTTAGGAGAAAAATTGGTAAAAATTATTGGAAAATAACTGGACATCCATTTCCGCCTAAAAATTCTGAGGAATTTTTGGAACACGAAAAACTTAATACAGCAATGGAATCAATGGATATTTATGACAAAAATGAAATATCAATTAACGATATTTTAGTAAAAATTAAGAACCGTAATGAATTACTACTCATCGATACTCCTAATATTAATGTTGATAATTTGAAATTATTTCCTATTTTTGATTATTTTTGTTTGTTGAAAATTATGAATTATCGCAACTACAAGAATTTACCAACAATCAAATTATTTTTTAATCAAATTACTATTCCTGTTAAATTATTACATAAAGTATTAAATTATTGTGAAGATGGCACTAATAGTTTATTACCTGCATTAACAACCGAAGTTTCTTCTTATCTTAAGAATTCTCCCAGTTTAAAACCTGCCAAATTTGGTTACGATTGTGACTTTTTAAGCCCACATACAAGCACTTTGAGTTACTTATGTTCAGATTTAATTGTGGAAGATATAAGTAAACACTCATCCATTAACACTACAGAACTGGGGAAAATGGATGATTGTACAGAATTTTATGACAAGATTAGTAACGTATTATGGAGAAATTTGTCACAATTATCGGATACTGACTATGATTTTCTGTAAGTATTATTGTATTATGTTACCAACTTCTATAATATAACAATTTTTAGTAAAATGGAAACAGCTTACCTAAAAAATCAGTGTAATATATTTATGGAAGAATTAATTAAGACATTATCACAATATAATCGTGAAACTAATATGGAAAAGGTATTAGGAAAGTTATATCGATTATTGGATGACAACGATCCATTACAGGATTTTATAACACTATTTGATGAACTGCTAGAAAATTTAGATACAACCGATGAAATATATTTACTCAATCAAATCTCCAACATTTATATTGTTTTAAACTATTTAAGAGCATTTTTTAGTAGTAAAATACCTCGAGTTGATCCGCTACAAAAAAAAATAATGGAGAATGAGTGTTATAAAACTATAATTTCAGCACTAAATGCATTTTCAGAGAGTTTAATAGAACAAAATAACTTGTTTAGTTCTACCACAAAAACTTTACACCCATTGGTAGAATTTATTGAACGCGAAATTGAAATAGAAAGAGCTAATCCAAAACTTGCAAGTGGAAAGCTTGAAGATAGGCCTGGAAATATTAAATATCACATACTTCTGAAGGTACAGTAATATTTATTTCATTAATAATAATTAAACCTAAAATTAATTTTATTTTAAGGTCCTGGATGCTGCCTTTGAAACCATATTAGCTCCAAAAAAAATTATTGAAGTTTACTTGGATTTGGAAATAATTTTTAACAAATTACATAATGGGGAGGATATATTATCAATTTCAAGCAAAATCAATCAATATAAGGCAATGACATATAGTTACGAAAGTTTAATTAACAATTTGAAAAGCTATAGAATAAACTACCCTGATATCATAGAACCAGTTTTAAGTTTTATTAATGAATTTTCGTATGGGTTCAATTTGAAATTAAGTTTGTTAGTAAAATTATTAAGGCGCAAAGAATGTCAAATTATGAATGTTAATATTGATGAGTGCCTAAAGAATCTTGTTAAACTTCCTATTCTACATAAGGATTGTTATAGTTATAAAAAGGTTGTACAATATTGCATGGATGATAATTTACAAAAATTGCTTCACCACGTTTTAGACGATGACATTATTTATGAACAGCAAAGATTCAGGTAAATCTATTTTAAGTGACCACTCCTATTATTTAATTCAATAAATTTTTACTTTTTAGTTGTTTAAAATCTTCATTAATAGAGTTAAATAATTTTTGTGCAATCGAAGGTAAATTTTCTCCAATACTGAGAACAGAGTTGTTTTCAGAATTTTTTAATTTCACAAATTTATTTGTTAACATTTGGAAAAAACAAGAAGAAGCTAAAATTTTAAAGAAAGAAGAAGAGGAATCCCTATATAAAATGAAGTAATTATTAAATAATATTTTGTAATAAATTATTATTGCAACTTAACTAATTTCGTCCTTTATTAGAACCAAATGTGACCCATCAGCAGAAGAAGAAATAACCGAAGAGGAATTTAAGTTGGCTTTTCCTACTTATCACGATAGAGATTTTGGTGATATAGAAATTAGCGATGTTATGAAAGATGATGAAGAAATATCACCAATTTTGGTGAATAAAAATGAAGAATTAATTCACCATGAAGATATAGTTTTAATTGCAAAAATGCATTCCCAATTTGTAATTAATAGTACTAAATGTGAATGGATACCAAGCAGCGTAAATTTTCTCGTTGTTGATGATGTGACACCATTTTTGCATAGATTCAAACTATTTAAACTTTTTATCAAGAAAATAGGAGATGGCACTAGTTACAAACTTGATAAAGAAATTATTGCTAGTTTGGGAGCTTTAGTTTCAATTGCCAAAAATTTCGAAGGTATGTTCAAAAAACAAATACTTTAAATTTCACCCATTTATACAAAATCCAAAAATCATAAATATACATAACATTTCAGATAAAAATGTTCTTGGTAAAGAGTATAATTTTTACAAAGATGGAAATGTAGCAGAAGCAAAATCTTGCATACATATTCTAAGAGATTTGTTGGTTAAAATTAACGAGTTATTACAAGAATGGCCTGATTTCCCACTTTTAAAAAATGTACGTATTTTTTTATTTTTCTTAACAGAAAAATTACTATTATTATGAGTTATATGAATAATTAAAAAAGTGTTTTTTAAAATTGGATATTTTATAAATTAAATTGTTTATTTTTAGATAAAATTAGTAGCTGAAAGAATATTAAGCTTTGATGTCAAAAGCCCTATCACAAGATTTTTGACGGGATTTGATATTTTGCTGAAGCAGTGTCATGATTGGGAACAAAATGCACATACAGGAGTTAGTATTTCAGCACATATAATGAATATAAGTCAGCAATTAATTACTTGGAGAAAATTGGAGATGAAAAATTGGAAATCTGCATTAGATACAACATACAATAGGTAAGTGATTTTAGCAAAAACAAGTTTTATCTTTCAAAAATCATTAAGGTGATAGTAGTAGTTAAAATTCGCTTAATATTTGCAGTTTTGATCATATTTTTTTTCCAGTGGTTTTTTGTAAAGTGCCCGTTTTAGTGCGACCATATGAGTTTAACTTATAAAAACAAAATATGAAGAAATTTGTAGCCTGATGGCTAAAAAAATTTCTCTATGTACTTACCAAAAAAAGAAATTTTAGAAAAGCTTCACTGGAAAAAAATTTTTGACCAAAACTCCAAATGAGGACTTGCTAAAGGCATTAAGTCCATATTTTAATTATAAGTGTCTTTAGGTCACTAATGAACGTATGCATGCGTAATATACGATGCTTTTAAATTTGTCAAGGCATGCATACGTTTTATATTTCAAAAAATTTGAATGTTTTATTTATTAACTTAGATAAGTAAGGTATCAAATATGTGGTTGTTTCTTTTATTTCCTGAAAATTCGTCTAAATAGATATAATGCGTTATGAGAGTCTGCTCCTCAAATATCAAGTGAATCGTCTTATGCCTTAACATTTTAAATGGGACTGGAAACCCCATAAGTTTTATTAAAATTATTAAATGTAAGATGTTTTTGATAAAATGATTTTGTAAAAGAACTTTTTTGTTTAGGTTAAGTGAAACTGCTTGGAAATACTGGTTCTTCTTTTATGATTTGGCCAATGAATTTATTGAGAAAAAGAACATTAGTGTTTCTGATTTAATTAAAACTCTAAATGATTTTGTATTACAATCAAATTTGGCTGAGTTTGAAATAAGAGTTCAACTACTATACGTTTTTCATTGCCATGGTGTTAATTTAACTAAAAATTCAGAGCAAGGTAAGTACTTTGGTTGTTCTTATTTTCTCAGTTGCTTAAAAAAATATCCTTGCAGAGAAATTTGTAAATATTTTATGGAATTTACACCAGCACTATGAACAATTTCTTCCTTTAGTGCTGGATAGAATAAAGAAGATTAGAACACCTATTGAGAAAAAATTAAATGATTATATAAAAATTGTTAAATGGAAAGATATAAGTTACTGGGCTTTAAAGGAAACACTTGATAAAACTCATAAAACCATTTACAAGTTTATGAGAGAGTATAAAGTAAGTTTTTGTAACTTATTCAGGTATAGTATCAAAACAAAGAGATTGTAAAATCAATCCCTTTCTTCATTAAAAATCATTAAAAGAGGAGGAAACTAAATCGTAATTTTTAAGTATTTCTTAAAAAATATTTTCCAAATTTATTTTTTAATAGTAGTTTATGATCTAGCACTGAAGTGAACAATTTGCATGTAATCATAACCGTTTTCACCATTTTGGATTGAGGAAGAGGAATTTTTAGAATTTTTATAAAATTTTTAATGAATAATACATATTTATTTTTAATGTAGCTACACTTTGGATATTTCTACTTTTAACTTTCTAAAACATTTCAATATTTTTTAGGATTCATTAAATGAAAAAGTCACTTCATTAATACTGAACTCTGCTGCTTCAAATCCTGATTTAAACACTTCAATTGGACATAATGTACATGATGACGACAAATTTGTGGTGGATCCTTTATTATATATTACTAACTTAAAATTGGTATGTGTAATATTTTATATTACATATTTTCATAAATAATATATTAGAAGTTTTACTTTCCTTATGTTGGGTGTTGTTGAAAAATAAATCCAAAACTTTCTATAAAATCTCCAAAACTATTAATTATACATCTCTATTTTTAGATGAAAATTCATGAGGATGAGGAAAGTATACTTGTCATGAAACATTATAAACGATCCAAAAAATTGTGTGAAAAATTGATAAAAGATATTCATTATAAGGACTTAATAAGAAACTTGGATGATTTAACTACAAATGTAATAATGACAATGGTGCATTTGCAAAATTTACAAGTAAGTCATATTCTTTATATGACTAGACACTTTCTTAAATTTAGTTATAAATTTATTTATTTAATAATTTATTTTAGCCTCAAGCAAATATTTCCAAGCAAAAGCGTTTATCACAAGTAAAAGGACATGTACAACAAAAACATCGTGCTCTTAGTGAATTATTTAAGACATTAAGTAAAATTGGGCTCTCTTTTCGTAAGGGTTTAAATGAAGCAAGACAAAACACCATTGAATATGAAACATTGGCGCCAATTGATATTAAAGCAACGATATCGTATTTACCTCAACTGTAAGTATGAAATGTTTAATATTTTATATTATATGTATAATAGAATTTGGTATTAAAACTATAAAATTAATATTTTTACAGGCAATGTGATGAAAAATTGTTGAGCTCATGGGAAGGAGCTGAGAAGTATTATCGAAAAACTACAATGCGACTAAAAATTTTAGAAGAAGTTGTTAAAAGCCCTCACAAAGATTTAGGTTTACAAAATTTGGACCGTTGTAAAGGTTTCAGTCATAATTTATTTGTAAGTAATAAGTAACTTAATTAAAAATAAATTATATAAATTTTTCTATTTTAGATGTTAATAAATGAACAAAAATCTGAATTATCTCAACATTTATCTCAATTTTATAATCTACGCTATTATTTAAATATGCTAAAACAAGCACATTCAGAAAACACTCACATAGAAATAACCAAAATTAATAACCTTCGTCAGGTCTTGCAGAATCTTTTAATCATAACTAAACAATATGGAATAATTTTGAATTCTTACAACTCTAATGATTCTGATACACAACTAATACCTATTCTAAACTCTAATAAAACTTTCATTGAAACTAAAAATGACAATTTATGGAATGAAGTTAATGCTTGTTTCTCCAAGGTGCATAATTTATCGAAGGAATTATTACATGATTTGTTAGAAATAAAGCATATACCGTTCAGCAATGTAAACCAACCTGTTTACACAACCACTTCAAGCTATAATGCAATTATCGATAAAATTAAAATTATTATAAATTTATTAAAAATGGGTTCGAAACTATTTGAAGGTCTACCTTTTGGTGATTCCATTTGCTGGGCTTACAGCAAATTATTTGAAGTATTGGCTACATTTGATTGTCTTGAAAAACCAGAAATTATTTATGACCATTCAATTTATTCAAATTGCAATGATTTAGTCAACAGTAGTTTAAAAGCTATGCAAAATATAATAAAGAAATACAACAATACTTCAATTTTAAATAAGTGTGATGAAGATTTAGTACATGACAACCATCTCAATGAGTTAATCATGAAGAATATGTTTGATGATCTAAAAACATTGAAAATGGAAACCGTCATAAAAAAAATTGAACACCTTTTGTCAACTATTAACGAAAAACGCCCTAAACACTTAAAATACCATCTTAGAAATACAACACCATTTGTGGAACAACTTATTTTATTGTATGAATATTTAATAACTCAACTAGTAAGTAGTTACAGAACAACATGTAAAATGAGCTCAATTTTAAATGCTATTTTTATTGAATTAACCACAAAAGTAAGTGTACTCTTTATGTTTATGTTTTTTGTCTATGTAAATTTCAATTATTTTAAAGGGTTTTTGTATTCCTCCTGATTTATCTGATGAAATTGATGCCGATGGTGAAGGAAAAACATCTCAGGGAATGGGCTTGGGAGATGGTGAAGGAGAAAAGAATGTCTCAGATAGAATTGAATCTGAAGATCAACTTGAAGATACAGAAATTCCTGGTCAGGAAAAGAATGAGGAAGATAAGGACTGTAAAGAAGACAAAGGCATTGAGATGAGTGAAGATTTCGATTCAAAACTCCAGGTATGAATGACAATAACTCCATTATGATTTTGTTCATAATTTGATTCCAAATTGATTTTCATAACAATAAACTTTTTCTTACACTTATTTTTAGGATATTGAAAATAAACCTGAAGATGATGATGAAGATAACAAGAGCAATGAATCAGGTGATGAACAAATGGGCGATGTTGATAATAATGCAGAGCAACTGGATAAAGAAATTTGGGGCTCTGATAATGAAGAGGAAGAGGGGGAAGATGAGGAAGGTGATGACGAGAAAGGTACAGGGGGTGAGAGTTTGGGTGAAAATACATTGACTGCTAATGATGGAAAGCCAGAGGAAGGTCAAGAAAATGATAATGAGAAGGGAGAAAAAGAGGAACACAAACAAGATATTAATGAAATGCAAGATCCCGATTATGATGATGAACAGGTAGATCCTTATCATGGAAATCAACCTGAATTACCAGAACCAGAAGCACTAGATTTAACTGACGATCTTAATCTAGATGATGGAGAAGAAGAGCAGGAAAATGATGAGTCTAATGAAATGGACATTGATGCTATAAAAGGTTTGAAAAAAATTGTTTTAAGTAATTTTACACAAGTAATGAATTAATTTATTAGATAAAATGCCTGAAGTGGAAGAGTCTGAGCAACCAGAAGAAGAACAATCAACTCAAGAAGATGATAATAAAGATAAAAATAGTGATGGTTCAGACAATGAAGTTGAAAATGATCCATCAACAGAAGAAAACGATAATAATAAAGAATCAAATGAAATTGACAAAACTGCAGATAAAATGGCAGAAGAGGAACAATTGGAAGATAATAACCAATCAGGTGGTGATCAACAAAATACTAACGAAGAAAAAGCAGAATCGACCAATTTAGACAATAAAAATTCTAATGATAATGTTCAAACCGATTCAAGTGTAGATAAATCAGAGAATCAAGAATCCTATCAAGAAAGTAGCAGAGAAGAGGAAGGTGTTGGGCAAACGGATATGCAAAATAGTGAGACTGGTCATTCTGGCCAATCTCAAAAGAAACAAAGTTCTAAACAATCTGATAATAATAGTTTATCTAGAAATATGCCTAGTAAGGCGAAATCAGATCGTAGTTTAGGCGATTCATCAGAACCTGCAAGGAAGAAAATGAAAACTATGGAACATCATGAGGATGAGCATGAGAATAATGACACTGAAGATGGAAACCAAAAGGAATCTGCTGATTTATATCAACATGTCAAAGATGCGAAGGAAATTATGGATCAAGTGTATGATTCTGTTACCAACGACGAACATGCTGACCAAGAAAGACCAGAAATTGGTAATGACAATGATGAGGAAATGAAGGAAAGTGATAACCTAATACAAGAAAATGAAGATGATGATTTGGAAATGACTGATAGTAAAGAAATTCGACCAGAGAAAAATGAAAAGCAACAAAAACCTGGAAATAAATTAAAAGAAGGTATTGAAGGTAAATTATAAAATTTTTATTAATGCATTTTTATACTAAACTAACAATTTATTAGGTGAAAATTTGGAAAATGAAAAAATGGAAATTGAAGGTGAGATATTGGAAACTTTAACTGTTTGCCGTAGTGATGAATCTACATATCACACCCAGTACCATAAATTTAATTACAACATACCTAGTATTTCCTTGGATGATGTGTTTAGAATTCGTAATGAAGTTCAGATGGAATTATCGAAATGGCATGAGGTAAATATTTATTTCTATAAAATATTGTTCTTTCTCATCATTAAATATATTTGTAGGTTCCAAGTGATTTTAAAGCAGAACAAACTTGGGAAAAAATATCATCATTGGTGTCTTCGTTAGCAAGAGATTTATCAGAGCAGCTACGACTTGTATTAGAACCAACCCAACTTTCTCATCTAAAAGGAGATTATAGAACTGGTAGACGCATTAACATGAGGAAAATTATTCCTTATATTGCTTCACAATTTCGTAAAGATAAGATATGGTTAAGAAGAACAAAACCACAAAAAAGAGATTATCAAATAGTCTTGGCCATAGATGATTCTTCTAGTATGGCTGATAATCACTCAAAAGAATTAGCTTTTGAAAGTGTTGCGCTCATATCTAAAGCTTTAACCTTACTAGAAAGTGGACAATTATCTGTGATGAGTTTTGGAGAGTGTACCCAAGTCTTGCATAAGTTATCCGATACATTTACTGATAAATCAGGTGTGAAGCTATTGCAGAAGTTTACTTTCGAACAGAAAAAAACTTGTGTCGCTAAATTATTAAATTTTGTAACGGAAATGTTCAACTCAACTCCTTCGACTCATTCAGGACAATTAGCCAAATTATTAATCATTGTTAGTGATGGCAGAGGTATTTTTTCAGAAGGCGAATCTGTGGTACAACAGGCTGTTAGACTAGCAAAACAATCCAATATATTCTTAGTGTTTGTAATTATTGATAATCCTGCAAGTTCTAGTTCAATTTTAGATATTCGTAAACCAGTTTTTAAGAACGGAAATATTGTAGAAATTGTGTCCTATATGGACTCTTTCCCTTTCCCGTTTTATGTAATTTTAAGAGATATTAATACATTACCAAGTGTTTTAAGTGATGCTCTTCGACAGTGGTTTGAAATTGTTTCTAGTGTAGAGCAGTAATTTTAATCGATTTTGTTATCAAATTTTAATATATCTTTAAATGTCTTTTTGGTGTTTTAAATTTTTATTAGTCCTTATTCATATTTCTTATCCCATCCACAAACTAATCTAAAGCCCTCTCCAGACCCAGACGATCAAATGTTAGCGCTGACATATTTGTGGTCTTATTTTGGACATATCTTTTTTCAAGTAGGAACAGAAAACTAGTCTGACAGACTTTTTAATAGATTTTTTCGTCACCGACTTGCTAGAAGACTTATTTCATGGTGTGGAGGGGGCTTAAAAGCATTCCTTCTTAAACTACGCGTTAAAAATCCCCGAAAGAAGTTTCAATTTTGAAAACAATTCATATCTTGCTGCCCCTCTTCGCCATCCATAAACCGAGTAAAAGAAATTTTATGTGCAAAATGACAAATACTAGAGCGATTACTCGCTAGTATTTGGTAAACGTAACAACCTCTGCATTCATTAAATAATAAAAAAGCTTGTATAAAATTTGAGTCCTCGGTAGCTCAGTAGATTTATACATTAATTGTAGACTCAAAGGTCACGGATCATTTTTAGAGTTTGTTTGATTTTGGTAATAGAGATAAATAAAAATCTAGTTCCCAATATCAATTATGATATTTATGGACGTGACAATTTTCCTTCCAGCCCATAAAATTATACGTACGCTTGACAACTAACTGTGCTTTTTGCAGAAATAGTCGTTACCCTTGAATCATACCACGCTTGTGAATAATTATAAAAAAAATTTGTATTTAAAAAAATCTGCGCCGTTTTGTAGATTAATAGGTCGATTCTGTGCAATCTCGTAAGACTCATAAGGAAACGCCCATATATGGGTTAAATTTGGTAATTGACTGTTTCCATAGATACGTTTCGTAATGGATTTGCACAAAATCGATATAAAAATATCGCATTTTCAAATTCAGAAAGAGTTATTAAAAAAATACTTTATAAAAGAGCTGTAGACAGGCTCCAGTATACAAAAAGCCATTATAATGATAATTAATAATTATACCAAACGGATAAAGTGGAAACAAACAGAAACTCACGTCGAAAAAAAACAAAACTTCGACTATTTTCAAACTTTTCGGAGATTCGTGTTTTGCGACTGTTTCTGTTGGGTTTTTCGTTTCCCGCTTGGAAGCGGCAACTTCAAAAGATTTCAACATGTTTCAAAAGTAGTCGGCAAATTTGAGCGCTGGATTTTGAAATTCGCTTGATATTTGCGGTGCGGTTTTGATCATAATTTTTTTCAGTGGTGGAGTTTTTTTTAAATTCCCTTTATTGGTACACGCCTTTTGGAAACAGTAAGTTGGTGTTCTGTACTTAACAGGGTTTCAAACTTAAGTTTCAATCGAACGGCTTCGGACCTCCAAGAGGCCAGCATGATCAACGGTCGCTGTGTTCTCTTTATTGCAAGTAAATAAATAGAGGTTTGACATACTTTTCACGAATTGACAAAAAAATTAATTAATTTCTCTATATCAGTGGGAAAGAAAAAACTTGAAGAATATAAAGAAATCCGGAGCGAATCTATCTTTTATGGTAAAAATGGTTTGGGCAAAATGCTTTGAATTTTAGACCCCAGACCATTTTAGAAACTAACCAAAAGCAAGGATTAAGAAATCTTCCTCCCAAAACATAATTGTAGTCTGTTGACTTCAACTCGATTGAAAATGACTGGAAACAAAAACAGAACTGCAACAATATCTTGTCCGCTCAATGGAAATAGAGTTTTGGATTCGTTTTGGTTTTGTGTTTTTAAATTTAAAGACAAAACTCAAACTCGACTGGAAAACCGGCATAATGTTAAGAAAGGAAGTTCTTGAAAGGTTATTTATTACAACATTACATACAATTTTCGATAATGGGAAAATAAAAACGTTGAATTAAAATATTTTTTATTAAAAAATAGCAAGATACATCACTAAATTTGAGAATTTATTAGATTTTCACAAAAGTATAACAATAATTTAGTTGTGATAAGTAAATGTTTTCTGTCATATATGACAGAATCCCATGGGAAGAGATAACGATAATTTGTGCAAATCCTTGCCCAAATACAAGTCCTTCTTGCATCAGCATAGGAATTGAAAAATTAATAACGCCCGATTGCACAGTTGAAGCTTCAAGTGACACAAACTAAAAAAATGACAGAAAACCAATGGGAAATCTACTTTTTAGTTTAGTGTCGCTTCAACTCTGCAACTGGGGTTAAGTAATACTTACAGGGTGATGATAAAGTTTCGAAGAAAATTCTTTACTGCCGCGTATTTTTTTTTTTTTGAGAAAATCGCTCGGACAGGTCAATTTTAGTTTTTAAAATGCCATCTCATCTTGGTATAAAAAATATTAATGACGTCACTCGTGATTTACCAATGAGGTAAAAATTTAAAATTAAGATCCCCACTTTTTACTCTCGTTTATGATAGACACTCAGGTCACTTAAACGATGATACAGTAAAACCTCTATTAATGGCCACCTTCGTGGAACGGTCACCTCTATTAGGCGACCAATTCTTTGAAAATATACTGAACTTAAGTACATGTTAATCGGCTACTTTAGGAATGTTTAAAAGATAGTATTTATAGTGCGAAAGTAATCTTTATTAATCTTTTGGTTAGTTGTACTTGTTTTAATCGCTGTTAGTCTAACTTTTGGAACAGAAACGTAAGTTTCCCAAGACTGAAGGTCGTCTACAGTTGGTTTTGCAGAGCCAGAAATAAAAATATATCAATATCTGGAACTCTAAAGCCGAAGCTCTGGAAACAGAAAAGTTTAAAATTGGAAAACTTTAAAGCATCAAATGGATGGTTACAAAAAATTTTGTTCCAAACTTTATCATCACCCTGTATAGTATTAAAAAGGTCTAATAACATATTTATTCTACTATGATATATGTTTGTAATGTTATAGGTATAATGTAAATAATATGTATTTAATTTAAATACATATAAATCTTCAATATAACAACTTAAGATTTTGTATTGTTTCTATTTTACTATTACATACTTTCTAAAATAACCTGCCCAAAAAAGTTTTTAGAGAATAATGACACCCTGTCTATTTTTATATTCTAGTAAATAATAAAATATGTGTGGTAAATTCTACTATACTGAACTATTATTAATAATTTTACAATTTATTACTACATTGATTATTGATTTATTAACATTATATACTTTTTACAAGTTGTAAAAAGATAATTGGTATATTTTAGGTAAAATTAAGACAACGTAAAATTAAATCTCTGCATGCTTCAAATCCTATTAAAGTAGATAAATTGGTCTGGTAAAAGTATAGCTATATTTTAATCATTATCGCTTTAACAGCATATTTACTGCGGTAAATATTTAGTAAAGGATGAAAAAATGGGTTAATACTGTTGCCACTAACATTCTTCTATTTATACTTTTATTCATGTTTTTGTGCTAAAATGTAAAATACAGGGTGAGTGTGGGGAGGAATACGTCAACCTCCGGGAGTGTATACTACACTTAATAAGGTAAAAAACCAAAGTGTTATCCAATTTTGGTGGGTTTTCAATGTAAAAATATTATTTTACTGTAGCGGACAAAAATGCAAATCTGAATATGTGTTAAACTATTTTTTTACCCAAATTGGATTTGTCGGGTTTTGAAACACAGCACCCTTTCAAATTCATATTTACGAACTATGAACACTAGTTACTTATCCGAGTTTTTATTGTTTTTCTTTTATGTAGGACGTTGTCTAAAGACAAACCTCAATTTTTTAAACGTTATTAACTGGAAAACTAATCAAAATTACATAACATTTTGGTTTTTTGCCTTATATGAACATGTACAATACACTCACGGAGTTTTACGCATTCTTCCCGACTCACTCGTATTTATATATTAGAAAATTATTAATAGGTACGTATAACTAGGAAGCCCTTTTTTAAATCCTTTATAAATATTTAATTAATATTTATATTTCGATTACATTTTAAATAGAGAGTGGGGGATAAAAATCGGTAGTTTTTGGTTTGCAAAAAATAAGGGACAAGAATTGTAATAACATAGCATTTTATAACAATCACGTAAGAAAAATTAAATCTGGCTGGTGATGTCCGTTTTCATTGATGCATTGTTGGAGACGTTTAGGAAGATTGGTGTCCACATAGTACGGTACAGGGGGCTTATTGCTTATTCTTGGGCCGGTCGAGATCGTGTATCGTGTTCGTCGACGACTTTCATCATTCTGTCCTTTTCATTCACATGAAAAAATGAGAGTCTCTTCTAGGCCCAAGAATAAGCTTCCAGGGTAGAGGGGGGTGCTCGAGCACCCAACAAAAGAGCAAAACATTTTTTGACTGCTAAAACATTTTATTGTTTCATTTAAATAAAATATTATTTTTGAAGGCAAAATATTTTTATTTTGAAAGGAAAGTAATAAAAAGGCTATTTTTTGTAATTTGCGATATTCCATAAAAGTTAAAGTTAAAAAAAACATATGCGTTACCATTTTAAAAAATTCAAGATGGCTGCCGTCTCAAAAATCCTAGCAATAAATTTTTTTCATCTTAAAATATTTGTATGAAGGCCCCATTTGATCCCACAAAATTTCAATTTTTTTTATCCAGCAATTTGGGCATGGCCGGTTTGGTTCCATACATAAAAATCACCCTGCATATTTGAGCGTGCAGAAGTTTTAAATGCTGAAGTTCAAAAAATATCTTTTTATTCTTATGAAGCAAGAAATATAAATATAAATAATGTAATGATTGATATTTTTTCAAAAACGGGCAAAATTCTTTTTGCGAATGTAAGAGGAAAGTCCTCAAAGAATTAAAAGACATCATCGTTGTCTAGAAACAGGAAAATTCCGAAAAATTTATAAAAACTTAGTATTATTACTGTCCAAAATCTTTTAAATTTCTCGATCAAACAATAAATAGTTTATAATCTAGGTTTGAGAAAAAACTTTAAATCCTTTAAAAATTTACGAAATATGCCTTGCAATTATTTCAAACTACAACCATATTTTGTAAATAACATTAAGTTTTATAATTGCATAGTTTAAATAATATTCATAGCTAGACTTCTTTACGACTTTTTCATAAATTAAATTATTAAGTCCAAAAAATAAGATTAAAATAGGCCAAAATTTACAAATTTTTAATGATTTCTTTTGACCATTTTGGATACAAAATATTAAAAACCTGTCCCATACAAGGTTCCACGTTCCACTTTCATATGATATTCTCATTTTGTATACAGGGTGTCCTTCGGTTTATGAGCCAATACATTATGGGCGGTCGCTATAGAGCATAGGCGAGGCGTGCTTTCATGTCCCAAAGGAGTTTACATCTTAGGCATGTTGGCTCATAAACTATAAGACACCCTGTATAGCTCAATACATATTCGTGTAGTTTGATACATAAAAACAGGGAAAACCTCATATAATTTTGTAGACTCCATATCCTCTTAAGAATATTTTAAATTTGTTAAGTTGTTGTTAATAGTTAATAGTTAATACTTCCAGTAATGTACGTTTGTACTATGGAATGATCTTTCTCTAGTCTAAAAAGACTAAAAACATATCTAAGATCTAAGAAGCACCATGACTCAAACTCAAGAAAGAAGATAGGTTAGACCGTATAGTGATTTTAAATGTTAATAAAGGAGAAACATAACTTTTGAATCTGGATATCTGGAAGATATTATTGATGAATCTCTATTGAAAAATACAACATATTTTTTATAAAATTTCACTTGGAATTTCATAAATAATGCAGAATAATGTTTATTTTATAGTAGATAGAATCATGTTTGTTGAAATTTCTTTTTTGTTTTATTTATACTTATCGGTTTTTGATAATAAAATTTTGTTTATTTCTGTACAAAAAAAAAATTTTGAGCACCCAACATTACAGTCAGTGGCTACCTATTAGCCACATAGACACATGTTTCCACTCTTGCCAGCATGTTGAAAAGTGTTTTCCTTCAATTCATCTAATGTAGGGAGTCGTACACATGAAACTTGAGGTACCAAACAGAAAAAAAATGGTTGCAGAAAAGCCTTAAGATGTCACCAAATCACAAAACGAGGCAGTTTAAAACGGTGCATCCTTTGCCGGGAAGTTGTCGCGGATTTTTAGCAGATTATTTTGTTGTTTACAGTACTGCCATTTCGAATAAAATTATGATGACAGTGATGCTAGCACTAGTGTATACGGCTGCCATGATTGTAAATAAAAGTAAAATGCTATGAACCAAGGATAGGTTTCACACATGCCATATGTGCATCCCTTTCATTTTAAAAACACTTGGTTTCTATACCCCACCCTGTATTAACTTTAAAACAGTATATCAATGTGTTTTAATTTATGAATTTACTAATTAACTAATTTTAGATAAATTTGTGCACTTTACCATGCAGCAAAACTAACGTTATTTTTTATATTGTTGCTTTTCTTTATTATTTGCCTGTTTAATTCTTTTTCAGCATCCACCGTATCCAAAAATTTGTCAATTTTCTCCAATAAATTAGTTCCTACCAATGCGAATTCTTCCCAAACTAAATATTCATCTGTTATTAACGTATCAATATTTTCTGATGATTCGGTAATACCAAATATACGTTCTTCATCTAAAAAAAAAACGAAATGTCAGTTTTATCTTTAGGTTAATAGTACGAGCCCTTAATAGAAATAATTGTATTAAACAAAACCATTTCAAACCCCCAAAATCCAAATTTGTGGAATATGTAGTTGGCAAAAATTTACTGCCCATTCAATTTGTATAGGCAGTCAATATTTTTAATATTTCCCAAAGAAAATGTTTGGAAAATATACAATTTTATGGCGCGCCGATAGCACATTTAATGTATATTTATGGATACCTACGTAGTCGCCGAAATTGTTTCTAGCACTAGGTCGCCAAAATTAGGCCAAAAAATTTTGTTGGTCGCAAAAATTGTATAACGCCAAAATAAAGTTTTCTCGACATAGAAATTGAATTTTGGAGTCTAACGAAAGATACGAAATTAATTTTTTTTAGTTCAGTTTATTAACCCTTTGCGGTCCAATAAGATTTCACAAAGTTGCTCCAGTAGGTCTTAATTAATTTTCGAAAAAATATAAATATTTTTTATATTTTATTTACAGTTTATTTCATTATTATTACATTTTATCTATTTTAAATATTATTTTATGTAATTATCTATATTTTTTTATATAATTTAAATATAATTATATAATTTTTTTATAATTAAAAATATTTTGTCGGATATAATCCGACATACGACTGGAAATGGTTTAATTTTGGCGATGTTTAATTTTTGCCAACACCGAGATATTATGAATTAATTTCGGCAATTTACAATTCTTGCGATTACCAACAAATTTAATTTCGGCGATGTAGTATTTTTACGACATACTAATCTTTGCGTATTTAGTATTTAAGGTGACCAAACATTTAAAGCGTCCTCGGAGATATCCGTAATTCACGTATTTAAAGCGACTATGCATTTTATGTGCTATCGGCACGACATACATCTCACCGATAGCACATAAAATGCCTGAGGTGGGATTTTGTTTCTACGGCGGATTCTAAAACTCGCCAAAACGTCATCATTCAGGCGAAGAGAGAAGAGAACAATGTAAATAATGACGAATTGGCGGAAAAATATCATAAAACTCGCCAATAAAACATAATCCGGCCTCGTACGTAGATATCCATAAATATGTATACATGTGCTATCGGCGCGCCATACAATTTTAAATCATCTGGCATTTGATTTAAATTACTTAAACATAAAAAAGACCAACCGAAAATAGTTGCCATACAGTTTGGTCTAATGTTACACAAAATTTCCGATATTTCGAACTAAAACGCAGTTTTTTTGCCAGTTAAATTCAAGGTGTTATGCAAGAAGGAACAAACACACAGACTGATAGAAACTCAGTTTATTATGCATATAGATTGGCAAATACCCATTTTACATTTTGTAAAATCGAACCAAGCTTTGGGTTTTGGAACAATCCATCAAAGGTCAATCAATCCCACGAACCCATGAAACCTTGTATACAGGGTATCTGGTATCCCAGACCACCCATACCACCTCTTTATTTCAGAACCCTTTGTCGTACATTGATGAGAAAAAAAATTTTACCACCAAAATGAACCTAGAGAATCTTGGTGTAATTCGCAATTTCCAAAACAAACCGGAAGTACCTCGAAACCGTCGGAAGTAACTGAATTTTTTTGTATTATGTTGTTTATTTAATAAGTTACTTCTGGTTTCGGATACTTCCAGCTTGTTTTAGAAATTAGGAATTATACCAGAAGATTCTTTACGTTCACATTGGTGGTATTTTTTTCCATAAATGTACGACAAAGGGTTCTCAAAATAAAGAGGTGGTACCGGTGGTCTGGGACACCCTGCATATTAGTTAATAGTCTGGTATAAAATATCAAATATGTCAAAATAAACTTTCAGTGGGTTGGTTCCTTTTTGCATAACACCGCGTCCAATTGTACGACGATCACATTATCCCGGTTTTTGGATGAAAATCTATGAAATTATCAAATTGCCAGAAGGATCAACAAAATTATAAAAAATGGTAAAAAAAGGGCGGGGACATAATCGCTCAACGTCAAAAAACGAACCTTAAAGACTTATGGTGCAATTCTGTGCACATCTTACATGAAACATCTGTAAGGTATCCATGGAAGCCGTCCATTACAACCCATATAACAATCCTTATAGATTTTTCCTGTAAGGACTTACAGATTTGCACAGAATTGCACCATTGACTATTCTGTGCCAACTGTAACTGCCCAAAATGTATTTATTATTTTCCGATAGGACTTTTGGTTTGTTTGAGTAATTTAAAAGAAATGCGAGACGAATTAAAATTGCATAATTTGCAAATATTTTCTTAGCCTGGGGAATCCATTTTTGCGAACTACATACTACATGTTCTATAAATTAAGATTCTAGAGGATTGTAATAGTCTGTTTAGAGATAGTAGCCCTTAAAATAAGTTGATATGACCCTATTTATGTATATCCAAAAATGCATCCCTGAGCCTCCAAAGTTGATTTTTTAAATAGATTTTTTTTATTGCAACCAATACAGTATAAATTTTTTAATGAAATTTTGATTACATACATTTGAATACTGGATTCTCAATTGGTAAAAATTTGGATAATCCTCGACCTTTGTAAATAGTGTTGGATGGAAGAACACATAAAACAGTCAACATTTTTAGGTATTTATAAATTTTATTTAAAAATTATTTACGTTTGTAGAGACATTCAAGTGTAAGATACCTGATTTCAATAAAAAATAGCACCGATTGGCAAATTTTTTAAAATATTAAAAAATATGGAAGATATTTTGGCAGGACGATTCGACTGTAAATTACGCAAATTAAGCATCAAAGAGCAAGCAAAACACAAAAATATAAGTAATATGTGCAATTATTTTCAATTGGTATGCAAAAATTTACTATCATTGCCATTTTTTATTTAAATTTAGTGTTTCAGAATTAAATGGTGTTTCCTCCCGAGGAGAGGTAATCAACAAATCTTGCATTTGAAATGTTTGGTAAATTCTGGGAAATCTGTATGGAATTAACTTACCTAGGTAATCTACCAAAATCGCAATTAATTGCTGAATTTCAGAATCGGACATAATTTCATAGAGGTTGGCATTATCGATGCAATAATTCCAGATAACTTGGCAAATCAGCATGGAAAATGTCCAATCGTATTGTCCATAATTATTTAATATATCTATTAACTTGGAAATTCCATCTTTTTGTTGTAACAAACTCCTACAATAATTATCTGTCATCAAGTTTACAAATACTCCAATGGTTGTTTTTAGCATGTTAATATCACCTAAAAATGTGGCCATTAACAATATGAACTTTTTTTTTTTTAAGTATATTAGACAAATTTGAACTAATTATGTACTTACTACTTCCCAGTTTGTTAATTATCAAATTAAAAATATTTGAGTCTGATATAAAGGCACGAGATGCTGATGATCTTGATAAATTTCCCAAAATCCGCATTGATTCAATGGCATTATCTTTAAAGGGGACATTAATATATTCTGATGTAGCTGCATATGAAATGAGTGGTTAAATTTAATACAAAATGTAAATGTAAAACAATAGTACCTTCAACAATTTCAATTTGTTTTTTATTGATAACCTGATCATCGTAATCATCGGTATAATAGAATGAAAGGTTATTTAGTGTGCTCAGCACAGAGAAAACTAATTCGTCATTCTTTTTAAAGGGATTACTTATTAAAACTTTCAAAAATTCATCAATTAATTGCCAACCATAATTATCAGTGATTAATTTGCCAATTTCTGGGTTGATAGCCATATTAGCAATAACTCGAACAATCTTAAAAACAAAAAAGATTTAGGTTGCTAAAATTTTTGAGAAAATTAACTCTCATGACCAAAGCTAAACATTTTTTAGCGTTGATCATGAACAGAGATAGGTGCTGTAGTTATTAAATCCTTACTTTAATCATTACATCTTCAGCATTATTGAAATCGTTAACATCTTCATCCATTATTAAGGCACATTTTTTTAGGGTACGCTCCAAATAAATTCTCCATAATTTCAAAAGGGATGAAATGGATTTGTCTTCATTATAAAACTGGAAATAAAATTATTTTAAAAATGTGCTTACAATTTTGTTGGCCTAATTTTACCTGTATACGTGAATAATCAAGATTTGCAACAATATTACCCAAAGTATAAGCAAGACGTACAATAATTTCTTCATTTCCAGGATACTTTTCAAACAATTCAATAAATGTACCAAAAATATGTTTATTATTTGTTATTTCATCACAACAACTTTCATTTGTTGAAATTGTGCTGAAAAAAATCGCTTAAATTAAAAATATTCCAATGTAAATTACTTCCAAAGAATGTTGTTATTCATATTTATTATAAAAATTCAAAGAACTTCGCGTTGTGGCCGAATTTGATGGGGAAAATAGCATTGCGATTAGTTTTTCCCCTCAATAAACTTGTTGATCTTTAAACCTAACATTTATAACAATAAAAATGGATTATTTTGTTTAAATTTTTAAATGCTTACCTTAAAATTCGAGCAATATTAGCTACAATATCCATTTCTGCTGAGAAAAGTTTTAAAGCTTGACACAACTCAGGTACTGCTTGTGATGCAACAAAATTTGCATAAATATCTTGATCAGATGCTATATTTCTTAAAGCGCCGGTTAATTGAAACAGTGCATGACTTGAATGATCAGGAATATGAATTTTTTCCAGTTTCTAGAGTAAAAATTTTATAACTTTAAAAAATAGTTTTTAATGTACATACAGAGTATATCTCAATATTATGTCTATGTGGGCCAAAATTGATCATATTTTATTAAAAGTGAAAATATTCCATTTTAAAATTACTCTTATTAAGATAAAAGCGTATTGCTCAAAAATTTTCATTGTTTTTAACACCAAAGATTACTTAAAATATCACTTAAGGGGTTATACCTACTCAGTTGGACCAAAAAAATCGATTTTTGGGTTTTTACATTTTATATATACTATCTAAAGAATGTTTTCTGCAAGTTACAAAAGAATCGGAGAAAAATTAGCCGATGAAATTGGGTTCCGGAATATTTATGCACAATGCATTTGTATAACTATCATAAAATTAAAAGGCGTTTTTCTCGAAACTAATTTTTCTTGAAAACCGCTTGGCGGTGATCAAGATATCTTAAGAACCACTGAACCGATGTTAATGAAATTTGGTACATACTTTCTCTATATCTAGGGCTTATCATTAACCGAAGGAATTTTGATTTGGTTGCGAACTCTATTTTTAATTAGCAAAACTATAAAAAGTGGCAACGTTTATTTTTCACTTTTTCATTTAATTTAATGAAAAATTTTTTTTTTGAGAAATCCCTCGGCTAAGGACATGATTTAATCTTGAGTAATCGAATTTTACTGGAAATTTTGATTTTAGATGATCCAGCGTCAATAAGTAATTCTGATCACCGCGAAGCACCTTAAAAAAACGGGTCGTAGGAAAAAAGGTGGATCTCCGCCATTTTTTTTCTTCTGTGTAAAAAAACGTACCAATTATAGCTACAAGTATGTACAATCATACGATGTAAAAATAAATTTTATATCACGTACTATTTTGCTAAAAAAAATCGCAAAAAATCGTTTTTTTCGTCTCCATGAGTAGGTATAACCCCTTAAAACCAGGGATTCTAACCGTACCGTTTTACTAACCGAAATTCGGTTAAAACCGTTTTATTTGGACTTACCGTAACCGTAACCGTAACCGGTTTAGAAATTTTTATAAACCATAACCGAAACCAGTTCTTAACTGATTTTTAACCAATTTCTAACCGTTTACTAACCGGTTTTTAACCGTTTTACTAACCGATTTTTAACCGTTATACTAACCGGTTTTTAACCGTTTAACTATCGTTTTACAATAAAAATTAAAAAAAAAATTAGGTTAGGTTAGTTAAACGCTTTTTTTAAATCGTAACCGAAACCGTTTTTTTTTTCGGTTAACCGAACCCAAAGGCGTCGTTTTTTGAAATTTTTAAAAACCCTAACCGTAATCGAAAATTTTAAACGGTTAAAATCCCTGCTTGAAACTAATCAAAAAAATCAGGAAAAAATCATGAAGTGAGTTTTGTGTTAATGAAGTACTATGTACAAAGTTTAGATGCTCTACTAGGATCTGTTTTGAAATAAATGACCAAAAATCTTTCTTGTGTCAACTCCTCGTTGAAGAAGCAAAATCGAACATATGTTTGTAGGAACTTTTTTCATTATTTTGAATTTTAAAGTCCTCTACCAACTAGTAAATTTTGTCCCACATATTATGTTACACCCTCTGTATATTAAACAAACTTTATCTCTGCTTATAATTTAATTTTAACTTATTGCATGAAGATTGTATTGATTATTTGTAACATCTTGTCTATATTATATTTATAGTTAATTAAAAATAAATTGGAAACGAAAATAAACTTACCGCATTATTGAGTAATTTAATATGCAAAACCATTAAAGGTAGAATTCCCAAGGACAAAATTTTTTCTAGAAGTTTTGTATTCATTGTAAGGAATTTTATGGAGCCGTAAGCGTAGATGCAAGCTTCTGAGTCATCTATAGGACTGCAACGACCTAATGCGTCAATGAATAATTCTAAAAAATGCATTAAGTTAATAATAATAAAATTATTTTTTCTTATATTTTTACCCAGTAAATTTTTATCAAAGAATAAGTGATCATTGCGATCATTCTTAGAAACTTTGAATATCAACTTGCAGACACCTGTTAAATTTCCACCAGTAACTCGCAGCTAAAATAATTTAAGTATCGTATATGTAATTAATACTTTCATTTTCAGAATTATAAAAATAAACTTACATATAATATGATTCGGGCCAAAGAAAGTAAAATTGTTTCATTTTTTGAATCAACGTATTTGTATAAACATTTAAGAACATTCATGCGAATACTTGATGATATTCTTCTGTTATTTGCATTTTCATTTTCCAAACACTTATATAAATTATTGAGTAAATCAATTTGAATATCCTCGGTATGTTTTCCATCGTTTAACATATTTAAAATGCTTTGTAAAGATATTTCCTGCTTTTTATTTGGATAATCTAAAAGTGGCTAAATTAGTTTTGGGATTAAACATTAAAGAGTTTAATACCTTTAACATTAAAGAGATATTTAGGACCCTGTTTATTCTCAAAAATCTTGTACAAATTTTGTGGCTCCAATAAAACTGATTTGGATAAGTTCTGTTGCAAAGAAGCATTTTCTCTTTCCAATGTTTGGTTGTATTCTGTACGTTCTTGAGGAGAACTAAAGATAACGCGACCATTTGTAACTTCTTCCTTTTCTTCAGGTACTGAATTAAAATGAAATTATTTGAATTTTTAAATTAAATTATTAAAATGGACAAACTTTTAAATCATAAAATAAATTCTACTCACAATTTTCCAAGAAAAAAGCTCCTTTTTGGGAGTTAAGTCTAGTAATTGGTTTGATTGTATCCAGGTGTGGCAAACGAATCTTGGTAGCATTATTTAAATCAATCACTGAATTTGAACGTTGTTTATTTAAATCAATACGTCTTCGAATAGCATTTGAAGAAAATAATGTTTCTTCTGGGGTACTCGGGGGAATAGTAAAGTCAATTTCAGAAATGACACTAAAATATTAATTTTTTTATTAGGCAATACTTTTAAAATACTTTAAATTTTTTCTTCTCCTAAGCTAATTTAGTGTATTACTACAAGAGTTAATTTATTTACCTGCTTAATTAACTTAATATTGTAAAATAAAACTGATCTATCCATTAATTAATAGACCAATTTAAGTGAAAGTATTCAAAATTTGAAAAAAAAAATGCAAAACAAAAATATACAATGCAGATTTTTGAGTTTTTATCAGTGTTGAAGCGGATTCAAATAAACAGTAAAAGTGGCCAGACATAATTTTTCTTTAAACTATTAAATTTAAAGTAAATTAAAAACCTTAAAGATTTTACTCACGTTGTGGAATTAATAGAAGCATTTTTGTTCTTATTACTAAATAGTAACCGCTCTTTATCTTTAGGTGTAAAAGGTCTCTTAGTTTGCAAAGGTTTAATGGTAGTTGATGCATATGAATTATGCGCCATTTGTAATTCTAAAAAAAAGGTACAATTCTAATTTCTTTCTAAATAATTTATATTACCTCGAATTGCTAACCGAGCTTCGTTTATTATATCAGCACTTGTTTTTCTAGGAGGAGGTTCATAAAACGGAATTTTAAATCCTTGAGGGTTTCTATTACCATCCATTGCAAATTTAAAACCAAATCACTGCTGTTCTTTTAAATTACAGCCAAAGGAATGACACATTTTATAAATTTAATGAAAGTGTTAAATGTGGCAAGAATAAAATTATTGATTATTTCTAGATAGTAGCATGCAAACATGCAAGCTACTTGGAAAATCAATAATTGTGAGAAAGGTGGTCTCTTTACATGTCAATGACTTAACATTTAAAAATCACCATAAATATTTAAGGAATCATTAATATTAAATAAAAACCTACTTTTATAACAAACTTACTCTTATAACTTTTATTCAAACATAGAAAAACACAACAAAATAATTAGGTATAAAGTTTAAAAAATACTTGGACTTATTTTTGAGATTCAAATACATATTATTTTTTACTTTTTAAATGTTTAAATTTACTTTTATTTTTAGATTTTGAGTTTCTTTGTTCTTCAACAGTAGTTTTTAAATGCTCGTCATGCATGATTGAATAGAAAGCATTTGCATCAGCTGTATTTCCCAATATTTCTTTCAAATCGTCCTAAAAATATAATTTTATCATCTACTTTTTAGGCAATGTATAGGTAGAGTACACTAATATGAATCGTTTAAAAATATGTAAAAATAGAATATCGTAGGTCTAATGCAGAACTCTCCTAAGTCAAAAAAAAAAACACTTTTTTCAGGTGGAGATATTTTTTAATTTATATGATAACATTTTGTGATATGTCCTTAGAAGACATATCACAAAACTTTATCAAGATTGATTGTTTTTTAATATAATAATTTTATTTTATTCAATAGAAGCATGTACAGATTACAATAATATACAGTCAAACTTCCCTAACTCAAAACTTTAGGGGACTTTAAAAAAAATTCGAGATAAAGAAATTATTTCGCAAAGTTAAAAACGAATATTTTTACAAACACATTACAAACAAAATTCGAGTTATGGAAAAATTCGACTGTATTTTTGTTTATTTTATTTTATTGAATTTAAGTTTGGATATTTCTGCATAAATTGGCCTATCTCATTTTATGTAAAATTTGACTTAGGATAGTTCTGCATTAGATCGAAGATATATTCTAAAAAAAAATTATTAGATCATTTAAATTTTCATTTATTCATTTCAATTATTATTAGTTATGACAATAGTACTACTTATTCTAAAAATTTGCTTACCTTCGTTTTGAGTAATACTTCACATAAATTCCTGCATGATCTTAAAAGCGTATTAATATTTTTAGAGTTGATACCAGGCAATTTTCTCAAAAAATCATAAAGGCCAGTATTGTACTTGCTTTCAATTACATCCATATCAGTTTCACTCCCAACATTTGTAGCATGTTGAATATCAGGTTGTTCTTTACCTTCCTAAAATAATTGAATAATTAAAAAAAAACATATAATTTATTATGTTTTTATTACCTTCAATTCTTCAAAAAGTTGTGCAGATGCATAAGGACTGGGACTCCAAATAAGTTTAAGTTTGGGAAAATGTAAAGTCAATAGTAGTAGTTTTTGTTGTATTTGAAAATTATTTTCATCTGTTGAGATCATGTAATAATTCTGAAATCCATATAGAATCATATTTTATGTTTTTTTTAATATTATCTACATCTTACATGCAATTTTTTTTAAATAAAACCACTTACTTGCCAAGAAAACGGGCGATTTTGGTCAAATTCTATCAAAAGCATTGGTTTACTATAATATCTACCCATTTGTGTGCATTGTTGATATAAACGTCCAGATTGTAATGATCCAACCAAATCCGAAAGGCTTTTTCTTTCAATGCAAATTTCTTTTGTTATGATGTAGTCTCCAACGGTTATTGTTAAAGGTTCTATATCAACTCCTCTTTTATGTATTAAGGCTGGTAAATCACTACGAAATTCTCGAATATCAACAATGACGAAATTTTTTGTTGGTGTTAATATTTGTCCACCTTGCCTTGTACTTTTTTCAACTAGAGTCACTTCCCTTTGCAAACAATTTTCAGACCTCCCATCCATATCATTAGCTATAACCATTTTCTGAAAAATTAAACAAAATTTTAGTTTATATTCAGTGGATGATTTCCTGAGCCACATTTTTTAAGTGCCTGTTTACCATTTCACTTAACTACTTTAATTTTATCTTATTGTATTTTACTATTGTTTTGTTCTACATAATTTTTATCATATTTTACTATTATTTTATTATATTTAGTCCTTAATTGTGCTGTATTTTATGACACTGTGTTAACAATATTGTATTGTATGCAATCAATAAACAATGGATCGTGTGAATCAGCTTAAGCCGTAACATTAAAAATTAGGGTAATTACCGATTTGGTTTCAATAAGAAATTCAAATGCCTCCTTTTCACGTCGCATCGATGTTAAATATGTTTGCTCTTCAACAGTATTTCCATGAATTAAGAAATAAACTTTTAGTGGAAAATCTTTTCGACGTTGAGCTTCATATAACTGGAAAAATATAAAAAATAAATAACCAAACATGCATCAAATTTTTTAAATTCCTACCTCAATTTGTCTAATTGTAGTTACATCACTGTGGTACATAATTATAAATTGTGGCCGTAACTCTTCTAATGTTTTTTGCAATGAAAGAAAGTTATTGCCACTTTTGAATGTTTGAATTATAATATTCGGCTTAGTTTTATTAATTAGTTGTGTCAAATTTAATTCATCAATCTAAAATTTGAAATTTTAATAAAGTTAAATATGCATATTATCGCTTATTACATCAGGAATAGACTCGAACAAAATGCTATCATTATTTTCATCACCATCTTCATCTTCAGCGTTAACTTTTGAAATATCTTGTGACATAGTTAACAAATACGAATCTTTCATCTCCTCTGACTCTAAATTCTTAACAGTTTCATTAACATCTTGGGTAGCACTTATTTTTTCGCATTTTTCAAACCTTTTATCGACACTATTAAATTTGATACCTTTGCCTATAGCTCTTATAAATAAATATTGGTGTGGACCTTGTGTTAAAAACTATAATAATGAAGTATTAGAAAATTATTTTTCTAAATATTTAAATTAATAACTTCATTTAATTGATGACATGTACGGTAATCTTGGCATAAAATTAACACATTTGTTTCTGAATTTTTAAAACTTTTCATTTCATTTGGTATTTCGACTTTCAGGATTTCTAGCATTGATTCCCATTTTGGACAGAATTCAGGGTTTAAAACTAAAATTATAAAGAAAATTCAAAGATGATAACAATTTTGGAATAGTTTGTCCGCCGAATAAATGGATGTCATCTGGATAACCGAAAGAAAAGCAAACAGTCTTTTACATTTAAAAATCCGTAAGCAAGGATGTTGGGCTAAGAAATACACAAAGAAATTCATTTGAGGTGGCAGAAATTAACAATCTAGAGAGGCGATTGTTAAGTGTTATGTTAGGCTGGAAAGGGAATTTATTCGACGTATGTACTATATAACAATTATTGCATAACAATAAATCATTTTTTTAATATAGTAAAAATAATAACATTACTGCTATAATTTTTTATAAGAACGGAAAATTGGTATTGTTAATCAAGAACACCCATTCATTTTAAATTTATGATCTAGAAAACCTACAGTAGAAGCTTGATATCATGAACCTCGCTGGTGATGACCATGATTTATTGAGGGGGGCGGGCGAAAAAATGTTATTTTTTTTATTTCGTTTTCATGACACGATAACAGAAAACATATTCTATTATATTTTATTTATGAAAAAAAGGATGGTAAAATATTGATAATTTACTATTAGTGAATGTATAAACCCAAAATTTAAATTTAAAACAAAAACGATTCCAAACCTCTATGTTTTTATTACAGATTGGGATAGTGTAAACTGTGAAAATCTAATTTTCAAAAAATTAATAATGGGTTCTCAAATTGTTCACTTTAGCACACCACTTGGTTTAGATCTATAATAATATTGTATCAATTAAAAAATTACATCGGTAGTGTAAACACTTGCACTAATGTAAATATGCTTGGGATTTCAGTTTCCCATTATAGAGCTTCTACTGCATTTTTAATTTTTATTTTCTGGACCTCAATTAGTTCTGAATTACATAAAGAAATTGACTTACCCAAATCCCCCGAATAAACTAGACTTTTGGAGTGAATAAAAAGTAATTCTGCTGGTTCTAAAAATACCCAAAAGGATTTTTCTGCATATTCTTTACTTCGATACATGATTACAGCAGAATAAAATGTAATTACATCAGTATAAAATAATAATCTACAAATAAATTAATTTACTGATTACACTGTTACAAATATTGGATGAATTCTTACAATAACAGATGTCGTAGGGTTTTTAAGTCTGCAATTAATTGTTTACTTTTATGACTTAATTGGTACCAAACACAATCTAATTGACTTAGGAGTAGTTTTTGAAATTTTTTTGTTAAACAATTTTCTACGGTGATTTCCTAAAAACACATTTAAGTACATATTTAAGAATTCACAAGAAAACTATTAGGACTAATAAAGAAAATTAGTTTATTTACCTTATGCGATATAAGGAATTTGTGAAGACAGTCTTGCGTTATAGGTGCTTTCCAGGAAACTGCTCTAAGTAGTTTAGAGCTGTCCAGAATAGCTCCGAACAACTCGAGTGTGTGTAACTCACTCCAGAGTAGTTAAAAATTAATTGGAAAGCACCTTATACAGGGTCCGGCAAAAAACAGAAACACTTCAATATTTTTTAACTATTGAATAAAAACAAGAGTTAAGACAAAAGTATATTCGATTTAAACAAGCTACCATTTGAGCATATTTTTAATATACAGGGTGTTCGCTTTATTGGTGGTAACTAAGGCACCTAACTTTCGTTATTTAAATGCAACACCCTGTATATTTTTGGATTATACGATTAATATAAGAAAACTTTTCTTATTTTTTTATAAAACTCGATCTCGAGTAACAAACAAATCTTTAATGTTAAATTCGGCCATAAATATATATTAAAGAGTTTTAACAAAAGCGAATCCTTTTTTAAAGTTTAATAAAAAATAAATTTAAAATTAATTCACTTTTTAAACAATTTTTTTAAATTCAATACCTATACCAAAATTTATTTAAAATTAAAAAAAAGTTTAAACAAAAGCATACGTGAATCAATTTTAAATGTATGTTACTTAATCTTAAAAAACTGGATTGGCATTTGTTAGAAGTCTTTAATATTTATAAAAAGTTAATATGTACCTTATCCTTATTGACGAACTTAACATTAAAGAATTGTAACTCAAGAACGAGTTTAAAAAAAATGATTTCTACAAAAGTTTATTCAAATTAATCGTAGAATCCAAAAATAATGATTTCTACAAAAGTTTATTCAAATTAATCGTAGAATCCAAAAATATAAGAATATACAGGGTATTGCATTTAAAAAACGAAAGTTATAGGTGCTGTATCACTAATAAAATGAACACCCTGTATATTAATAATATACAGGGTGACCCACGACGAGCTAGCCAGGGCATATCTCGAAAACGATTAATACGATCTAAATGAAATTTGGTACATTACTATAGTTTCAGACAGGGTCCCTTTTAGTATAATAATAATTTACTTCCGGTTTATTGTTTCCGGTTACGTCAAATCAACTTTAAAATATTTAATGGAACACCCTATATATTAATGCATTTTTGAGAAAATTATTTCAATATAAATTCAACGATACCATACACTCTATGTTTTATTTTAAGGTAATGGGAATATTCTCAGTTTAAAGAAAAATAAAAAATTACTTTATTGTTAAATAAAAATTATTCAAAATACAAAAAAAAATATTCTAACTAATAATTATGAACAAAATATTACCAACAGTACGTACTATAAGAGATGTTCAAATTGACTTTCACCTTCTGGTATGCAATATTCAAATCTTGACCGTATTTTCGGTGTAATTCTTTGACATGCTTCCATGATCCTGTTCTGTAAGTCTTGTATGTCAAGAGATTGTGTGGTATACACAATTTCCTTTAAGTAACCCCACAGAAAAAAATCTAGGGGTGTAAGATCTGGTGATCTCGCAGGCCAATTTATAGGACCATTACGGCAAATCCAGCGTTCTGGGAAGGTAACATTAAGGTAATCCCAAACTTGACGAGAAAAATGTGGGGGAGCACCATCTTGTTGCCACCATATTTCAGCAATTTCATTTAGTGGAATATCTTCTAGCAAATATGGAAGTACTTCTTGGAGGAAATTTAAATATCTGGCACCAGTCAATGTACCATGGTAAAAGTAGGGGCCAATAACTCGGTCATTGAATAAACCTCACCATACATTTATACTCCAAACTTGCTGGAAATTTGTTTCTTTGACCCAGTGCGGATTTTCGGGTGACCAATAGTGACTGTTGTGGCGGTTAACAGTACCATTGTTATGAAATTTGGATTCATCACTCCATAAAATATTTTTACGGAAATATGGATCATGTTCAAGTTTAATTGATATTTCAGCAATAAAATTTAATCTTCGTTCGAAATCACTCGGTATGAAACCTTGCACTAAATGTATTTTGTAGGGATGATACTTATTATTTTTTAGCACTCTTTGAATAGTAGTTCTAATCCTAATTCTTGTGAAAGAAGTCTGGTGGATGCATGTGGGTTCACTTGAACATAAGCCAAAATATTAATGATGTTGTTTTCCGTTTGAATTAATTGTCTTGTAGATGTTGCCAGTTTGCCATTTGGTAGCGAACCATTTCGTAATTTATTTTCGATGTGGGCAAAAGTATTTTCATTTGGAGTTATACGATTTGGATATCGAATTCTATACACATCTCGAGCAAGTCTCTTATTTTTTCGGCATTCGCCATAAACAAGGAGCATGTCTACATATTCATCATAAGTAAAATGAGTAGGAATTTTGGAATAATTTTGAAAAACAACAGAAGGCCACTCGACAATCCAACGCCAACGATATCAAAAATAAGTCAATCTCATGTGCACAACAGCAACATGAGGCTTTCATCATTTATTTATTTTTATTTGTTCACCTACATTTAAATTCCAGATTGGCCAGTTTTTGTTCATAATTGTTAGCTAGAATATTTTTTTTTGTATTTCAAACAATTATCATTTAACAATAAAATATTTTTTATTTTTATTTAAATTGAGGATATTCCCATTACCTTAAAATAAAACATAGAGTGTATGGTATCGTTGAATTTGTATTGAAATAATCTTCTCAAAAATGCATTAATATACAGGGTGTTCCATTAAATATTTTAAAGTTGATGTCAAGTAACCGGAAACAATATACCGAAAGTAAATTATTATTATACTAAAATGGACCTTGTCTAAAACCATAGTAATGTACCAAATTTCATTTATATCGTATTAATCGTTTTCGAGATATGCCCTGGCTAGCTCGTCGTGGGCCACCCTGTATATGTTTAAATGGTAGCTTGTTTAAATTGAATATACTTTTGTTCAAACTTTTTTGAAAATTCAATACGGGTCAGAAAATATTTAGGTGTATCCATTTTTTTGGCGGATCCTTTATAAACATATGTATACAGGGTATCCCAGACCACCCGTACCACCTCTTTCTTTCGAGAACCTGTTGTCGTACATTGGTGAAAATAAAAAAATTACCACCTAAAGAATCTTTTGGTATAATTCGAAATTTCCAAAACAAACCGGAAGTACTCGAAACCGGAAGTAACTTTGACATTTTAAATGGCAACCTAGGTCGAGTATGGTATTGTTGGAATGGTCTTTTAAAAAGAAACAACTTATATTAAAATATTTTTTAAATATCTTGCATAAATAACAAATTAAACGAAAAAAAAATCCAAATAAGTGACAAGTGGTATCTTAAATTATGGCAACATTGAAATATTGCAATCATCCGCAATAGGTGAGAGAGAATTTTTAAATGGAAACTCCTTTTTTCGCTTCATTACATGCACACGGCACCGGTTAGTATTAAATTCAAATTCTCCTGCAGCGGTTGCTTTAAAATGGGTGACTCTGAAGTAAATAGGGATGAGGATGTAATAGCAAAATTACTTAAAAAATCGTTTGGTTCTTGCAAAATTACTGAAAAAAATGAAATAATTAATATAGGTAGACCAAAACCAGAACTACCCGAATGTAAATCGAAATAAAAAACAGGCACTGTCCGGACTTTTCATTACATTTATTTAAAGTGCACATAAATATTTTGATAATTTCCATTTCAAAAGAAGACCCCCCCCCTCCCCATTTTTTTTTAAATTTTATATTGTGTGCATGCCCCAGTGCTAAAGTCACGCCTCACCACTGGTTTCTATTTAAAAAATCGTAGTTTCCTCTGCAATCGCCCATTTGAGGATAATGGTAGTGTTTTCATTTTTCCATAATTTATGAAACAATTTGTCACTTGCTTACATTTATTTTTTCATTTAATTTGTTAATTAAGCAAGATATTAAAAGTGTTTCAATAAAAGTTATTTATTATTTCCAACAATACCACACTCGACCTAGGTTGCCATTTAAAATTTCAAAGTTACTTCTGGTTTCGGATACTTCCGGTTTGTTTTGGAAATTAAGAATTAGGCCAAAAGATTCTTTAGGTTCACTTTGGTGATAAAATATTTCTTCTCATCAATGTACGACAAAAGGTTCTCGAAATAAAGAGGTGGTACAGGTGGTCTGGGACGGGACACCCTGTATAATGTTGGAATTTGCTGTATGCAACATACCCGTATCTGTGATGCAGTAAAAGCTTTTACTTTAAAATTACACAAATAAAAAATTCAATATGTCATTATTCGTTTAATAAATGTAGCAACACTGCTTCAAAGTTTCAATTTTTATAAAAAGTTAATAAATTTCTTACTTGCATTTCCACAATTTTATTATTCTTTTTCAATTCTTTAACTGTAAGATTCATTAGCTCTAGTATACAAGTTTGTATTTTCATCATTTTTTCAGAAATTGGTATGTGTAATTCAATTACACTTAGCTGAAAAATTGTCATTTAAAAAAATCATTCACCGAAAAATCTAAAAGAATACTTACTTCATGCTGTTTTAAACTTTCTATGACTCTTTTATGAAAACGAGGCCAAATAAATAATTCCTTCACAAATATTGTTCGCATAACTCTTTCAACATGGCCATAACCAATTGTAAAGCTCTGTGCATTATTCGTAAATCCTTTTATAAAACCAGTCTATAAATGAAAATATTGTAGAATTACTAATAAATATTAAAAATACTAAAACTTTAGTAATTACATTATTATTTTGTCTAAATAATCTTAACACAAAAGCTTCTTGGCAACTTTCTAGCACTGTATGGGCTCGAAGAACTACAAATCCAGTTATTTTTTCAATGGGAACTCTTTTTTTTAACATATCAACTACCAATATTCGAGTTGTGATGAAAAATATACCTCCCAATAGATATATTTCTTCTCTAGAAAAAATTTGAATGTATCCTTTACAATAATTTTTAATAATCTCCTAAATCATTTTTTTCTGGTGTTCTTTACGTACGTTTCAATTTTAATAAAATTATTAATTCATACACTGTAATAACCCTAATGGTTTTCAATAAAATAAATTTTAGAATGTAGAAGTCAATAGAAATAGAATCTACCCATGACGAGTAAATTTTTAATTTACCTTTCTCCTATGTTTAAATTACATGTAATCCTATGGACATTACTATCTTTTAATTCATTAACATAATACTTTTCTTCACATTCAGAACCATTTAAAACAATGACAAAATTACCAGGATCACAGTGCGCTTTTAAGAAATTAATCAATACTCGATTCATACTCAAACCCCTGAAAATATATAATTTGATTAATTTCATAAGATGTAACTCATATTATTATTATTTATGGGATTTTATTGTTGCCCAGAGGTTGATTTACAATGTTGACGTTAGTAAACTGATACAGTTTGCCGCCTAGAGGAATAAAAAAAAATTACCATAGACGTACAATATAACTGAGCTGAAGTTACATTTAAATGCATTCTCTTATAGATAACGTCAAAGGTCACCAAGAAGGTCATATTTACCTCATGCGATTTCTCTTTAAAAACTTTAGTTTTCTATTAAAAGTGTAGGGAAAATCTCAAAATTTTGGTGAATATCACGAAAAATTCTAAAAAAATATTTCAACCAAAAGTTGCTTATTATTTTTCATATACTGCCTTTAACTCGCGTAACTCGATCCGGATTGGATTGAATAGCGGTTGAGTCTATCCGCATTTTTTCCTAAATATACACGTCGGATTGGATTCAGTTCAATTATCCAAAAAGTGAGACACTCCGATGTGTTTAATTAGAAAAAAATGCAGACCGAGCCAATCGCTACTCGATTCGATACGCGAGATAAATGCAGTCAATGATCACAACTTTATAATAAAAATTATGGGTTTCGAGGGATTAAAAAAAATTAATTATTTTTATTTAATTACAGGTAGCCTGCCAGAATATGATTAGGCAACCTATGCGTGATTTGTTGGTTTGTCTATTAACCTTTATAACTCTTATTCAAATAAAAGATGAGGGTAGGTTGATCTTAGTCAGGATCTTAGACTATATGTTTTATTTGCACTTTTTAAAGAACGGAATTTTTAAAATAATAAATGGGACACCCTTAATTTTCTCCAAAATTGTTATTTTTTATTTATTATAAATTGCTTCGTCACATACAGAAAAATCGGCTACTTTAAAAAGTGGAGAGAAAACATAATAATACTAATGATATTTAAAAATAATAAATAGTTGGTTTAGGAACAAACTGGTGAAAGATAAGCAAACAACTAAAAATGTCAAAATACTATTATATAACTCTTTATGCGTTACTTTTGTTACATCCTGTATATTTTTTAAGAATTTTGATGGTTAATCGCCTTAATGCATTAATTTTTTATTTATATTGGATATACTATACCTAAACTATAAGAAGTCATATAATGAATATATGGATCAACAGCGGAAATTACAGCACTCCAATGCTATCATGGAAGCAACAAACACTCCAAAAACTGTATGGCAAATAAAAAATAGAGACACCGGTAGAAGGAAAATCGGAATGAGTGAGGCAGAATCCCCAACAGCAGAAGAATTTGAGATATTTCTAATAAACGTTACAAATATTACTCTAGGCACAATTCCAAGCACGAACGTTAATCCCATGGATTACCTAAAAGACCGATCAGATAACTCAATTATCCTCTTCCCTTGCACTGAAAATGAAATAGAAAAGCAGATTGGAAATATTAAAAGAAAATTTTCTAAGGATATCCATGGGTTAGATACTTTCATTTTAAAATTAGCTAGCAAATATATTTCACAACCTCTTTCCTGTGTTATTAATGCCTGCATAGAAAAAGGAGTTTTTCCAAATAATATGAAAGTGGCTAAAGTCTGTCCAATACACAAAAAGGGTCCAAAAACAAACCCAGGAAACTTTAGACCCATCTCCATCCTTCCAGTATTCTCAAAAGTATTTGAGGCAGTTCTTCTCGATAGACTAGTCGGTTTCTTTGATGATAGAAATATTCTAAGTTCAAACCAATTTGGATTTAGAAAAGGTCTGGGAACTATTGATGCCATGAAATCTTTTGCACGCTATATTAGCGATGCACTCAAATATAAGGAACATGTCAGCACTGTTTTCTGCGATTTAACGCGAGCTTTTGACTCGATGCAATATGACATACTCCTGGAAAAATTGGAATTCTATGGTATAAGAGGCAATTGTTTAAACTTATTTAAATCTTACCTATCAAATAGAGTACAGATTGTAGACCACAATGGGTTAAGAAGTACTCCGCAATGTATTGAGCATGGTATCGCTCAAGGTTCTTTGTGTGGACCGTTTTTATTCCTATTATACATAAATGATCTGCCATTAAACTTAGACTCATTCTCAGTGTTATATGCGGATGATACCACACTGGCAGTGAAAAACAAAGACCTGGAGGAACTACGATCAAACACTGAAGATATCATCAAAACAACTTCTGAATGGTTCATTGCATTACGAAAGTAAGACACAACAATTCTTCACTTCCAGCAGAAGAAACAGAGAACTTCATGGTGGCATCACGAAATTCCTAGGGGTGTACTTCGATTCACTTCTAACTTGGCAACCTCATATAAGCGAACTATGTATGACTCTTTCAACAGAAATTTATGCAATCAGACGAACCAGAGATATTGCAGGAAAGATGCAGCCAAGACGTCTTATTTTGCACTATTCTACTTCAGGATTAAATACGGCATTAGATTGTGGGGTGTCAGCAGTCACGCCTTCAAAGTCCTGATATTGCAAAAGAAAGCCATTCGAGCCTTGGATAAGGTGGATCAACGAACCTCATGCCGGCCCCTTTTTAAAAAATTCGGACTGGTAACTCTTCCGTCAATTTTCCTGTTAGAAGTTCTATGTGAAGTAAAAACAAACCTCAACTCGTTCCTGAAAAAGTCAGATGTCCACACCCACAACATAAGAAACAGAGAACAAATCTACATTCCTCATCATAGATTGAAAACAAACAAGATTTGGGACATTGGACTGAAGACATTCAACAAGCTGCCAAACAAGTGGAGAGATCTACCTCCACCAAGGTTCAAAACAACATTAAAGACGCATTTCCAGGCAAATGTATTTTATTCCATCCAAGAGTTCTTTGACAGCAATCTGTGATATATATTTTAGTCTACCTTCTTATATAAGTATATTTCAAATTTTCTTCTGTTTTGTCATTTTATACTGTAAATATCCTCATCAAATTGTTTTATTAAGCTAATTGACAAGTGCTTATAATTACATTATCATTTTTTTTTGTATTATGATGTATGTTGCACAAATAAATTGATACTTGATACTTTTGGTTAAATTGTTCTATATTTTATATTTGTACAGTTCAATTTAAAAATTTAAGAAAAAATTAAAATAAAAAATTAAGAGGATAGTTTTTGGGTATAGGCGATTTGAATGTAATTTTTTGTCGATTTCAAAGACAAAGTACAGCCATAGCAATCAGGAAAATCAAAATCGGTTTTCACTTATAATAATAATAATATTTATTGAGTTATAAAAAAATAATACAATTATTTTTATAACATTCTTTAACGAACACAAAACAGCAATTTGCTGATAACATGTTCAATGTTCAATGAATTAAATTAAACAACAATATAAAAAATAATAAAACGAATAAAAAATTAAAATGATAACAATATAAAGTTAAACGAGATAGATATGATATTAATTAAAGTCTTTAATAAGTTTTTTAAATAGATTGAAGTTCTTTTCATTTTGAGTTTTATTTGGAAATTGATTAAATTTATAAAATGCATTATTTAAAGTACTGAAATTTCTACTATTAGACATAAATAATTTTGTATGTATTTATTTGATTACAAGAACGTGTAGAATGGTTATGAAAAAATTCAAAACTATGGAACTGTTTGACTTTTGAATATTATTTTTAATTTTGAAAACTAATTTTAACTGTTAAAAAATTTTTAAATGATTAATATTGTTTAATTTTAAGTCCAAATATAAATTATCTGTTGGATAAAATTTATCAATTCCAAATAACGATTTTATGCATTTATTTTGCGTACGTTGAATTTTATTTAAAACATTTTTGTTGGTGCATCCCCATGTTGTAATTAAATATCGAATGTGAGATTCAATAAATGAATAATATACTAAAAATTTTGTCCTAAGATCCAATTCATTATCACATCTTCCTAATACACCAATTAAAGGAATAGTCCTAAATATCTTGTTTCTTAAACTTTTTGAAGATTTTTTAAATTTATCATTAATTTTAAATTTATACACTTTTTCTTAATATGATTAAAGGTCATATAAACTATTTTTTCTTCATTTAGTTTTAGGTTATTATTACCAGACCAATCATGTATAATTTTTGAATCTTCATTAACTTTTGATTTAATTTCTAATATATTATTTGAATAAAATATTAATGCTATATCATCAGCATATGAATAATATGTACAATTTATATCAAGATTCATAATGTCTTGAACATATAAATTATATAAAATATGTCCAAGTACTGACCCTTGAGGTGCACCTAATTTAATTTTTCATTGGGGGCTTTTAAAATTTCCAAGAAGAACATATTGATATCGATTAGTTAGGTTAACTTTTGAATAGTTGAAGTGCAACTCCTCGTATACCAAGTTTTTCAAGTTTATAAAATAAAAATTCATGGTTAACACTATCAAAAGCACTACTTAAATCAATAAAAATTGACATTGCATATTTTCCTTTATCAACATTCAACAAAAGTTCTTCAGTTAAGTCTGTCACTGCCGATTGAGTATTACTATTATTTTGATATCTACCGGGTGGAAATGAAAACCGGGTCACCTCTATAACTTATTTATTTATGAATAGAAAAATTTGAAATTTGGCTATGTTCTATGGTTCAAAAAAACAAATTTTATGTGCATTTTTTATTTTCGAAATCACTTCCGGTTTCACCGGAAACACCATGAACTTTGTTTTTTTAAATGTAACATCCCATATTTTTATTCATGGCTTAAAATACTTTTAAAAAAGAAGTATTTTTGAGATATTAGTTTTTATTTTTTTTGTAAAAAAAAATTTTTTCAAAAAAAAAAAAAGGTTTTCGAAGTCGGTGAAAAGTACCAAAACTAATTCTAAATAATTCAAATACCTAAATAAAATTGTAATTTGAAAAAAAATTTAAGTGGTTTCTGAACTATTAATTTTTAAACTTAGTTAATGAAGATTTTATCAAATATCTCACTTTTTTTAAATGCAATGATGCCGGGTCATTCGACTTTTTAAAAAGAGGATTTTATAACGATTATTGTGGTACCCCATATGTAGGGGTATTATTTTGCATGTGCCTGTAATAAAGATACTAGCTATTAAGTATTCAAATTACAATTTTATTTAGGTATTTGAATTATTTAGAATTAGTTTTGGTACTTTTCACCGACTTCGAAAACCTTTTTTTTTTTTTGAAAAAAATTTTTTTTACAAAAAAAATAAAAACTAATATCTCAAAAATACTTCTTTTTTAAAAGTATTTTAAGCCATGAATAAAAATATGGGATGTTACATTTAAAAAAACAAAGTTTATGGTGTTTCCGGTGAAACCGGAAGTGATTTCGAAAATAAAAAATGCACATAAAATTTGTTTTTTTGAACCATAGAACATAGCCAAATTTCAAATTTTTTTATTCATAAATAAAAAAGTTATCGAGGTGACCCGGTTTTCATTTCCACCCGGTATTTTAAGAGGATAGTTTGGTGTTTTTTATCAAAAAACTTTTCTTCCAAAAACTAGAAATAAATTACTTACATTGCAGCTATGACCAATGCATCATTTTGAATAACGTTAAGAAAAATATCAGTTTCATACTCCAACATAGGCGTTAAATTTTCAGTCATTGATGAATTTTTATTTTCTTCGATTGTTGGATCAACATTAATTTCTTCCATTTTCTAGTTAATCTGTTAGGAAAACCCCTAAAACTAGATACTTTAATAATGTATTATTAAAATTAATTTATGAGTTAGGTCTAAAAATTATACAACAAAATAATATGTTTCGTAATATTCATTAAATTATTTAATTAATAACATAAATGATGTAAAGGGTTACCTTTTTTTATTTAAGTTAGTAGTATCAATGAGTTGTTTCAGTTTTCACAATTAAAAATATTTAAATAAATAAATAAATTCGTATATTTAAAAAGTTTAAAAAACAGTGATAATTTGTTGTATTTTGAGGTTAAGTAATAATATGTCAAAATCAAAGCCAATGCTACCAACTGTTAGAAATAAACCGCATAAAATATCTACAGGTAGATTCGTAAATTTGTGCCTAAAGGCCGTATGACACTTGCGAGTTTACTGTATAAAGTCTTCACGTTTTCTCGTGAGTTTTCAATAGTAAAAACTCGCAGGTATCATAATCATACACGTTTTTTGAATAGTAAAGAGGCAAATGTAAATAAATTTTAATTTAACAAAGAGCAAGAGCGAGCTTTCTCTAATAACAAATGTTAAGTGTCGTACATGCAGCTAATGTTAAGCAAGAAACTCGCGAGAAAACTCTATTACAAAAACGTGTATGATACTTGCGAGTTTTTACCATAGAAAAAGATTTTATACAGTAAACTCGCAAGTGTCATACAACCTTAAAATTTGCTGTATAACATTCGTCATTTTTTATTAGACAAATCTCCAACTTGCTCTTTGTTAAATTAAAATTTATTTACATTTTGAGGTTACTTGTTTGTAAAAAGAAAAAAGACAAAAACTTGTTTTTACCATAGAAAACTCACGAGAAAACATGTGAAGATTTTACACAGGGTGATGATAAAGTTTGGAACATAATTCATAACTGCCGTATTTAAATGTTTTGAGAGCTCGGACAGGTCAATTTTAGTTTTTAAAATGCCATCTCTTGGGATAAAATAAATATTAATGATGTCACTGGTGCTTTAGCTATGACATCATCAGCGATTTTTTTAAATGGAAGCCCCCACTTTCTCTTTACTCTTTTTTGTCACTTAAACGCCCAGTAAACCAATTTGTAACTTATGTGTAAAATATACATAGATAGCTCGTAAATTCTCCTATGTAGCTAATTTAACGTAAAATATATGTATATTTTACATATATAATATTATGTTATTTTCTCTATGTAAATAATAACTAAAATTTATAATGTGTTATTTATATAGAATTATTTACATATACAATTCATAAGTTCGTATATTTATATTTTATATATAAATAATAATGTATTATTAATGTAAAATATCGCCTGTGTTATTTACATTAGATATTTAATGCAAAATATGCCTATATAAATTATTTACATATATTCTTTATGTAAATAATTCATACATAACCCAGTAAACCAAAAGAGGTATTATATATGTAAAATATATATAACATGTAAGAAAACTTATGTAAAATCTAGAGAGAAATTAGGGATAAATCATGTAAGGATGTCAGCCATATTTGGGGATAGGTTATTATGTGTAAATTATGTAAATTTTTATATACAAAATATATATCAGATATAAGTAAATAAAAACAAAAAATATAATTTTTTTGCTTGGACGGTACAATGTAGTAATTAGCAGCAACCAGGCCATTTCTAGTAAGTAATCACAAGTATAATAAATTAATATTATCTTAACTTAAACCATGTTAAACTTAAAGTGGGATTTGCGGGATTCGAACCCACGCCATTGCAGTCGCAAATTGTCGAATCAAGCCACCTAACCGTTGGACCATCGAGGCTTCATGAAATGAATACACAAAAACATTGTTTTAAAGCAATTCCACATATATTATATTTGGGTTCGAATCCCGCAAATCCCACTTTAAGTTTATTTTTTGGTTTTATTTACTTATATCTGATATATATTTTAAATATAAAAATTTACATAATTTACACATAATAACCTATCCCCAAATATGGCTGACATCCTGACATGATTTATCCCTAATTTCTCTCTAGATTTTACATAAATTTTCTTACATGTTATATATATTTTACATAAATAATACTTCTTTTGGTTTACTGGGCGATGATATAAAAAACAATTAAATTTTTAAACAAATTTTTGAATAAAAAATCTTTTTAATTCAAAAAAGGACATTTTTATTTTAACGAAAAAGGTTTTATAAAATAAATTAAAATGAATTTGAAGTTACTAATAATAACAAATACAGTAAAAATTTAAATAATGCGCATTCTAATGCGAACGAAAAATGTTAAATGTATTTAAAAAAATTTAATAAATAGTCTTAAAAAACAAATTTTTTGATTCCATTTAAATGTAAGGAAATTTACAAAAAATAAAATTTTAAATTTAATTTAATAAAATCAGCCAAAACAAATCTTATACAACATTCAAATTTTTGAAATTTAATAGTACAAATTAATTTAAATTTACATTAAAAAATTTTTAAACGTTTTGTTTACAAATGCAATCATTTTTTTATATCATCGTTTAAGTGACATAAATGTCTATCAAAAACGAGTGAAAAAAGTGGGGGTTTCGTTTTAAAAAAATCGATGATGACGTCTTAGCTACCCAGTAAACCAAAAGAAGTATTATTTATGTAAAATATATATAACATGTAAGAAAATTTATGTAAAATCTAGAGAGAAATTAGGGATAAATCATGTCAGGATGTCAGCCATATTTGGGGATAGGTTATTATGTGTAAATTATGTAAATTTTTATATTTAAAATATATATCAGATATAAGTAAATAAAAACAAAAAACAAACTTAAAGTGGGATTTGCGGGATTCGAACCCACGCCGTTGCAGTCGCAAATTGTCGAATCAAGCCACCTAACCGTTCGACCATCGAGGCTTCATGAAATAAAGACACAAAAACATTGTTTTAAAGCAATTCCACATATATTATATTTGTTTTAATACAAATAAAAAAAAATTAAAATAAATTAGTGAAGTTAAAAGAAGTTCAATTATTTATAAAAATTAAGTAGTTAAAATTATTTTTAACAAAATATATAAATTATAACTCAACTTTTTTCTAATAATGTCGGTGTTGAATGTTGGATTTCTTTGGTAAGCGCAATTTTGCAGTATATTTTGCTTTTATTATATTATGCATAATATCCTTCGCCAGAATTTTTATATATTATTTTCATAAATATATTGAATATTCATAAATTTAAATTAGTCAAGTTAAAAAAAGTTATAACAAAATAAACAATGAATTTTAACCCTTTTCGCATAATTTAAAAAAAAATTAAGAAAAAATTCTAAACTTTAAAAATATTCAAAATAAAGACATTAAATATAAAAATTAAGTAGTTAAAATTATTTATAACAAAATAAATAAATTCTAACCCAACTTCCATAGATTTTTCTAATAAGTTATTTTATTTTATATTTTATGTATGAATTATTTACATAAAGAATATATGTAAATAATTTATATAGGTATATTTTGCATTAAATGTCTAATGTAAATAACACAGGCGATATTTTACATTAATAATACATTATTATTTATATATAAAATATAAATATACGAACTTATGAATTGTATATGTAAATAATTCTATATAAATAACACATAATAAATTTTACTTATTATTTACATAGAGAAAATAACATAATATTATATATGTAAAATATACATATATTTTACGTTAAATTAGCTACATAGGAGAATTTACGAGCTATCTATGTATATTTTACACATAAGTTACAAATTGGTTTACTGGGTAAATTACCAGTGACGTCATTAATATTTTATTATACCAAGAGATGGGCTTTTAAAAACTAAAATTGACCTGTGCGAGCGATTTTCTCAAAAAAATTAATTACGGCAGTTATGAATTATGTTCCAAACTTTTTCATCTCCCTGTATGTACAGTAAACTCACAAGTGTCACACGGCCTTAATCACAGCCTTATAACGTTTTCGGCTTACTTGCACTGGCCTGCACTGCGTTGCACTGAGTGCATTTCGGGTGTTCGGCTTATAATTTCAACTCGCATTTTCTCGGTGCCGAGTGTTCGACTTAGAGCGAAAAGTGCACCAGTTGTGCACTGAGTGCAGCTTTTCTCGCACCGGCTCCAAGAGCTCGTGCTGGTTTCAGTGCAAATATGGCGGACTTATTCCAAGATAATAACGATAATAACAAAGCTCAAAAAATAAAAAAAATTACAAAAATGGAAATGTTCCCAAATATTTTATCATCTCTTCTTCGGATGACGATAAATTTTTCATTTAAGCTGGGAAAATTTTAAAAAAAGTCCCAAAAATTAAAAGTTTCATGGATATATAGTTCTTGAGTTTGTTGAGTAATATTCCTTGGGTCGTCCATATTCATGAATTCTTTTTTTGAGACTTTAGTGACTTGTTAAGTTATGATAAATTCAGCACCGGTTCACTAAAAGGTGTTCGGCTTATAACGTGCACTGGTTTGGTGGAGTTGCACTAGAGGTGCCCTGGATGATAAACTGGGGCAATGCAAGTTCGCACCAAGTGCACTTAAGCCGAAAACGCTATTAATGCAGTAGACTCCGTAGACTCGTTGCGACAGTTGGTAGCAACGGATAAATAAAAATTCTCATATTTACACGGATTACGGATCCCACGGTAGCAGAATCACAACAAAGTAAATGTCAGCTGTCACAATTTTAATAATTTGATTTTGCATTAAATAAAATAAAAAAAATCAATTTGTCTGTTCCAAATTATGATAATAATCAATATCCGCTAAATTTTGAACCAAATCATACCAAACAGTGCATTAAAATATAAAAAATGGGAATATTTGGAGCATCACAATATGAGTCAGATGTTGGTGAGTCATTATTGTAAAAACACTGAAAGATGAACAATAATCTAATTTAATTAATTATAGAGAAGGCAACGAGTGATAAAAACGTCTCTGAACAGTGGGATTTAATACTTGAAGTGTGTGATAAGGCTGGGAAAACACCTGCCGAGGCTAAGGAATATCTTAAAGCGATCTTAAGACGAATAAGTAGTCCTGATCCTCATGTGTCATTACAAGCAGTTACTGTTAGTACTTTATTATCTAGACATCTAACTTATCTCTACATTGTTGATCCATTTAGAATGTTTAAAGTAATAAAAAAAATATTTGGTACAATCAATAAATACACAGCACATTCACCTTTAAGTGAAAACCTATAGCACTATGTGGAAAATACGAAAAATGATAAGCTGCTTATCTAGGATAGTATGAAGTATAAATAATAATTTGATAACCAAACCTTTGAATTAACTATAAAAAAAATTAGATAAATTAATCACAATGAAAATTCCTATAAGAACCTTATAAATGAAATTCTTTTAAAAATGTTCATGGCCTGTCTTTTAATTTTATGTTAACCTTGTAATTTTATTTGACTGTGCACTCTGCATCACGTTTAAGGAAATTAACGTACGTTTAAGCTTTACTGGGCATACTAACAAAATTGTTTTTATTTTATTACAATTTAAGTATACTCCTAAATACTGAAACTAAAAGATATCCGTAATTTTTATGAAATTTTGTGAAGTAGCCTTGAACAAAGTTTGATCAGCGATGTTGAGAAAACTTGTTTGTTTTTTAAATAAATTTGATATTTTAGTTATTGGATGCATGTGTAAAAAACTGTGGTAAAAAATTCCATGTGGAAGTGGCTTCGCGTGATTTTGAAAAAGAGTATCAAAAACTAATTAAAAAGAATCACCCAAAAGTAGTACAAAAATTAAAAGAATCATTAAAACGGTGGGCTGAAAATGAGTTCAAGAGTGATCAACAACTTGATTTGATTCCATCGCTTTATAACGAGTTAAAAAGTAGTGGAACAGATTTTGTTATTGAAGAAGTAAGTTTTATATGCAATTCCATACACACATTTATTGTATAATTTTAGCACAAACCAGCGATAATGTTAAGTAAAGATCCCAACGTAGTCCAAACACAAGAGGAGGAAGATCAAATTGCCAAAGCTATTGAATTATCTTTAAAAGAAACGTCAGGTGCTGTTAAGAAGACTAGTGCTGTTAATAAATCATTATATCCAAGTGTTAATATGCCGTCAATGAGTACAGCACCTGTTAAAGAACCTAAGAAAGTCCGAGCTTTATATGACTTTGAGGCTGCTGAGGATAATGAGCTAACTTTTAACAGTGGCGAAATTAGTAATGATTATTTTATAAGAAGGGTTTCAATTTTTAAACTGAATTTGTTTTAGTTTTTATAATTGATGATTCTGACCCTAATTGGTGGAAGGGAAGTAATCAACGTGGGGAAGGTTTATTTCCTGCCAACTTTGTTACTTCTGATTTGAGTATTGATTCGGATCAATTAGGTAAATATTTCTAAAATGGGTGGCTTTTTACAAAAAAACTAACCCAAAAATTTTAAAATGAACAATGGGCCTATCCCAGGTGAAACGAATTTTGATCATTTTTATTGTACAGAGAGCTGTTTAAAAGATAGTTATAAATACCAATTCTTTTTTCAATTGGTGTAGCCGTTTTTTTTTTATTTTAAATTTTCTATCGTCGTGACGTCACTTTTCCGAGTGGCAACGTTGCTCCTGAACCGAATATTAATGAAGAGATGACAACCAATGAGAACGATCCGAACTAACTTGACCGTTCCCCCATCTGTTATTTGCGGCGTGAGACCATGACGTGGATTCCTGAACTTTCACCCAGTGAATGTTACATTCACCTTCCTCGAGCGCATGCGCAAACTTTCACTCGTGAATCTTGATTCGCCTGGTTCAGACCAAGTGAATTTGGATTCGCTGATGAGATTTTGACGCATGCGCTTCGAGGAAGGTGAATTTAACATTCACTGTCTGAGATTTCAGGAATCCAGTTCCATGTGTGACTTCTTTTGACTGCTTTTGACAGGTGTGTTTTGGCTTTAACAATGATGCCAACCTAAAACCAGCTTCTGGAGCTTCGCGGAGGTTGAGACGACAAGGTCTTACTGCAATGTTGCCAGATGAAAATCTCGGAAAGGTGACATAAAATTTAAATTTTTGGCCGTTATAGAAACTATACAGGGTGTCCCGTAAGTGGACGATAAAACGAAATGAGCTGACAGAGAAGGTAATTTCCAATTTAAATAACCATATTTTTTGTTATAAAATTGTTGATGGTTGAAGAGTTATTTCAGTTTTTGTATTTTTTTAGTAAGCGCGTACTAAGTTTATTAAATAATTGATTAAGAACGTACTATGAGTTGTTTGATTTTTTTTAATTATCATTATGAACCTCAAAGGGTCCACCTTTTAAATAATAGCACTTTTATAAACGCATTTATCTTTTATCAAACAAAAAAAAAATATTTTGCGAAAACTTTTTCTTTGTATAAAATTTTAGTTAATTTTATAGTCACCCTGACAGAAAATAATGTACTAACATAAAGTTGAACAACTATTAGAAAATGTTGTCCATTTCACATAGAATCAGAAATGGTATAACGCATAAAGGTATTTAGTTAGATATCAATAATATAATTGTCCATGGTATATGTATTTCTTTTTTATAAATCAAATCAATTTCTTTTCAATTATAGTCTTTATTTGAAATACAATTTTTTTATTAAAAATAGCTAATGCATTTTCGAATGTAATCCTGTTAAAACACCTTTGGATATTGGTCAAAAATTATCGAAAGAAATGTGTCCGAAAACTGATCAAGAAAAGGAAGAAATGAGAAGAGTACCATATCAAGAGGCAGTTGGTAGTTTAATTTATTGAAGCTGTACAACTAGACCCGATATTTCTTATGCCGTTAAGGATCGAAAATGCATTAGCTATTTTTAATAAAAAAATTGTAATTCAAATATAGACTATAATTGAAAAGAAATTGATTTGATTTATTTAGTTAGACTTGATCTTTATAATGAAATAAAAATTAAAAAATCGGGGATAGGCCCATTAAATGAAGATGCCATTTACATTCCTTATTGTTTAATTATAATGTGGGTTGCTAATTAGTTTTTGGTATTTTGCTTTTACAAGTGTTCTGAACCATTTTTTGATTTTGTATTTTTGTTCTTTTCTGCAGAAAGCCATTTAAATGAAGTAATAAAATAATTATTTCTGTTTTGTGCTACCAACCTATATTTGTACCCAAAAAATAAAGTTTCGTTCTGATTTATAACAGAACAGTATTTCGTTATGAAATAGTTTGCCTTAAATATAAGAGGTGGCGCCACAACTATTATTCTGTGATCTTAACCTTAAAAATTAAATAACGTAACTTCTAATTTCTTTCAAGTTTTAATTCTGATATAAGAATTTATTTATTTTTTTAAGTTTTAAAGCTGAATATAAGAATATATTTTTTTGATTTTATTAAACATTTTATTTGAAGAAAGAATATTAATTTATTTATTAATAGTAAAATTAAAGGTACAATTTGTACAATTGTTAAAATTAAGTAAGTGTACAAATATAGGTTGGTAGCGCAAAAAATAATATAAGTTACATGGTCGTTAAGTGCAGTATGACAGGCCTCGAAAAATATATGAGCTGGCACCACAACCTAACCTAACCTAACCTTCGTTCTGTCATAACGCACTTACCGACCTTGTATTGTAATATACTATTATCTGCTTGCATACTATAATGTCACCTTTACTTGTGTCAATATGATTGACATAATGACGTTTCAACTTTTTCAGGATTTATGCAAGCAAATAAAGTTTTGTATGTAACTTGGATTGTAATCAATCATTATGGTTGACTTTGCTACGATCCTTATGACATAATAGTTATATATTCTTACTAATAATTTTATTTACTGTTTATTAATAAATTTACATATGAATAACTCGCGGATGCGCGTGTCAAAGGTAATAAGTCAGTTTTTTTGAAAATTTGGGTTAAGAAGATACTCGGTGAAATGTTTGAAAAGCGTACTTTTCGCTAGTAAATATTGTTTTTTGGGCATTCGCAATCAAAAATTTAACAAAAACGATACCTAGTTCCAATCAAATTGAATTTTGTTTTCATATAGAATTTTTGTTTTTCATGTAGAGTATATGATAGGGGCGTACTTTTTGAACAATGATAAAAAAATGCGTAAACAATCTTAATTGCATAGTTTTTGACTTATTCTCTTTTGCACGCGCACCCACGAATTATTAATGTAGTAAACTATAAGATAAATTCAAAAACAATACTAATACTAAAAAAAGATATTCACAAGGATCAACATCAGTCTTTCCTCCAACTCATAAAAAAGCACATAAGCCTCATTACTTATAATGTCCTTTCATGAAATTGTTCTAACCTGTGAATCATTATATTCCTGCCAAACTCTTGAGTAAGGGTGTCGACAATAAGCAGACTAATATCCTGTGTAAGTTTTGCCACTTTGGCTACTCAGAGCATATAAATTATAATTACTTTTTATATGATGTTTGGTAGCGTAATTCGTCATATCTAGTCCTAAAGGAACCACCACCATCATATTTAATTTTCTACTACATCTTTGTGTTGAAAATCTCTTCAAATGTGTAAACTAAGATTTTTGGGAACTTCAGAATCTTAATGTACTTTATACATTTCAGTGGCGCACCCAGGATTTATTTTGGGGGGGGGGCGACTTATCTCAAAGGCAAAAAACCGTGACGACGGGAGGGGGGGGGGGTGTGTACACAGTAAAAAAATTTTTATTAAAAATTTCAGCACCGTCACTTCACTTTTTAAAAAATTTCTTAATAAAATACATTCCTTTGGGGGGGGGGGGGGGGGCAAGGCCCCCTCGTTCCCCCCTGGTGCGCCACTGATACATTTTCTACTTTTCGTGCATTTTGAACACGTTGCTCTCTACAAAAACTATTGAGGCACTGAGAAAGTTAAAAAGCCCCTGATTTTTGAGGTATTTGAAGTGAATGGATCAAATGTTACCGAATTGTAACCACAGTGAGTGTATTTTAGAGTTGACTTAAACTGACCAACAAAAATATCTACCATTTTGGAATTTTCTTGTCCTAAATACCTTGGCCAAGACTCCAATGCTTTTCCTGAATCATTTAATTTATTATCAATTTCGGTGAGAGTAGGCAATGGTTTGCTTATAATCCTATTGATATTTTCGTGCGAACCTTCTAATAAATACCTGAGGAATTCTTGAGTATCCTGTTATGAGCAGCCAATAAAATAATGAGCAAAAAACTGGATTTTAGATTTTAAAGAGGTTGTATTCACAACACAACCCAAAGTGTCCTGATTCATTTTTCATTCCGGAAATATTTTTAATGTCATTTACATAAAAATGTTCTATGAAATATTTTAAAAGAGGCTTTGTATTGGAGAGACATTGTATCATAGAATTTATATAGGTGTTTCCAATATTTTTTAAGCCATTTAGTCCCAAATGATAAATTTTACGATTACTGTTATTAAATACATTCTTTCTTCTCATCCAAATTTTGTTTGTTTGATGGGTTAATAAACTATTCGTATTCCAATTGATTTCGCTGAGAACTTTCGTTATCAGTTAAATTTTGAGAAATTGGTGATATTGTGTTTCCTGAAAATCTTTTATTTGAAATATCTTGTTTCATTTTTTTTGTTTTTGTTTATTTTATCCTCTATGAAACCATGATTATTTTTATTATTTATTTTTTTTAAATTTCACAATATTATAATTATTAAAAATTTGTTGGCCTATATGTAATTTTTTATATCAAAAATGAAAATGTAAAACACATTCATGAAAAGCAAACTATTTTACAAATTTCATCGTTATTATTGATAATTTTTTATGTAATTTCTAATAAAATATGATAAAATCTTGTGGACTAATGGGCAGGTTCTGGTCAAAATTAAAGGTCTTTAATTTAAAACAAATAATGTATCCATGGAAATATCCATTACAACCCATATAACAAATTTAAATTTAAAGGCCTTTAAACTTAAATAATTTGACCAGAATCTGGGTATTATAGGCAGATTCTGGTCAAAATTAAAGGCCTTTAAATTGAAGCAAATAAGGTAACTATGGAAATTGTCCATTACAATGCATATAACAAATTTAAATTTAAAGGCCTTTAAACTTAAATGATTTGACCAGAATCTGGGTATTAATCCACAAGATTTTATCATATTTTATTAGAAATTGTAATTATGTAAATTTAAATTAAATCTGAAAGAAGTAGAGGGTGGAAATTAACTTCTAATAATAAACTATGAAATATTTCTCAGTTGAAGAAAAGCGAAAGAAAATAAAGGAACTGGATGATGCTATGGATAAAAAATTAGAAGATTTGGGAGAACCTGATGAAACTACTGAAATCGATGAATCAAAAATTGATCGTCTTTTGCATTTGCTGCATGAGGCTGACCCAACAAATCCTGAGCAGGATACAAAGGAAATGTTAAATTTGGAAAGTAAGTTAAGCACTTATTATTTTATCTTGGTTACAGATTTTTTAAGGGACAATATTCTGATTCACATCCTGAATTCGTAAACATTAAATTTTAAATAAACCAGGTTCTGGATTTACGTCGAGAGGTTCAAAATAACACAAATCGGATCATATTTTTTTTATAAAATGAAATTTTGCACGATGTTTTAAAACTTACAAAGCTTTTAAGATGCGTATGAAATTAAATGCCATTACTCCTAAAAAAATTAATTCACACGTTCTACGTACATGGAATTTCGGCTCTACATTTATCACACAAATCGAGTCAACGCAAATGCATCTCTTATGAAATAATTAAATGATTGTTAGGCTGGAGTAGTGCAATAAGAAATCACGTCAAATTGCTTAAAATGTTGACAAAACTTTTCATAAATTTTCCACTGTTGAGCCAATGGGGGCTGTATGCCAATTTTTTTTATGGGTGTTTTATGACACAAACTTTAATTCTTTTCATTGGCATGCAGTATGAAAACACGGAAAATCATATTTTTGTATTACAAGATCACATGACCGTTTGAACCCTTTGGGACCGTGCGAATCGCATGCCTTTAATTTTTCAGACTTATAGGCAGATTCTGGTCATAATTAAAGGCCTTTAATTATAAACAAATACAGTAACTATGGAAATTGTCCATTACAACCCATATAACAAATTCAAATTTAAAGGCCTTTAAACTTAAATGAGTAAATGTAAATAAGTAATTTTATTAAATAAATTATTTAGTATTATTATTATTCGGCAATTTAATATTTTCCACTATTTAAAATTTTGTCACTATTGTAAATTTACGATGACAAAAGAATATTATTCACTTGTGGTTTTTTTTACAGAAACAGTAAATAATATGGTACCTTTAATTGACAAAGAATTAGAAAGGGTTGATAAGAAACATGCTCAATTAACGCAATTGAGTTCTGACCTAGTGGAAGCTTTAAATCTATACCATACTTTGATGCGTGAGCCGCAGTATCCTAATATGAACGTTAATAAAGTTCCATACGGCTTTCCAAGTTCTGGACCGATGCCTTCCTCAATGGTAATTATGATAATTTTAATAATAATTGGTTTTGATTACATATCTTACTGGTTCCTCTAATTAATAAATACAGTTTTAAGAGGATAGGGACTCTAAGTAAAATCAATCTTAAACGGTGGGTATTCTCCAGACCTAAGACCGCTACGCTGCTCATATTTTAAAATTGAACGCGTGCAACAATACGCGCCTTATGAAACTCGTTTTTTATTTAATATACTATTTAAGCATAATTACCTATTTAACAGATTTTTTAATTTGAATATTTGATTAGCCTCCAGGCATGGGACCGCATTCGATGATGGGTTACTCAACTCTTCCCCACGACCGCTTTGTACCTCCAGTGGGTGGAAACATGCCACCTCACTTTAATACATTGCCGCATCCGCAAATGCACCCACCGGGCCACCAATCGATCAACGGACATCCTTCAATGCCGCCTTTAAATATGCATATGCCGCCACCACCCCAAATGCATCAAGAACGTCCAAGGCAACCAGGACCATTTCCACCACCTCAAGAGTAAGTTAATTTAATAAAATGAAATAAGCATCTGATTATAATTATAAATTTGAAATAAATATTGAGCAAATCGATTTACAGAGTTATGATGGGTAGCTATATGCACTCATCTATTCCACATAGCGAGTCTCAAGGACCGCAATCCCTTATGTTCATGCCAACAACAGCATCGAATACTCATATGATGTAGTTTTTCCTCTTACTTTCCACATAGGGTTAAACATGTGATTAAAATATGATGAGTAGCTTTACGCTAAAAATGTATCTAATATAATATGTAATGTATATATATAATCTTAAATTATTACCCAAGATTTATTGTTCCATTTTATCCCATGTAATATTTTTTAACTCTTTATTGATAACTTTATTTTGTTTTATGTTTCAAATTTTTTAGGAGAATATAAAGTGCATATTATGTTTATAATAATAATTAGAAAGAAATTAAATAAATTTTTAAATTATATGCCTCAAATGTGTTTCATTCTTTTCCTTTTCGGTGATTACATTCCAGGTAAAACTACCAAATGACTAAACTATATTTATAAGTAATGAATATATTTTTGCAAGAAATAAATATTTATATTTGCAAGAAATATTCATAATTGCAATATGTTTTAACAATAATACTATAATTATTTAAAAAGTTTTTTTTTGGCCAAAAAGCGTGTTGAAGTATTTGTGGCGCTCGTACGCCAAAACTATTGACTTTACGAAAAAAAAGGTTATTACATAAATTGTATGAAATTTCCTCTAGTTTATTTTTAAATATAAATACAATTCTCGTAAAATGAGTCGGAAAGGAGATATTGTCAAAAAACTGCCTTAGACCGCCAAAAGAGCACATCGAAATCTACAATTTCCAGGTAAAACTACCAAATGACTGGACTAGTATAAATGATAATTAACTTTAGTGTATTACGTTTATTAGTTCTAAAAATTTTAATATTATGCTATTTCTAATATCAAGTGTCGGTTGCACCACTATATATGACCTTTAATCATTAATAAAAAGTGCATAAATTTAAAGTTAATGATAAATGGAAAACATCTTCACAAAGTTTCAGAAGCAAGATATTTAGGACTATCGAATGGCGAAAAATAAAAAGGGAAAAAACATGCATATGAAATAGAAAACAAAATTATTCCTTTAATTAGTGTACTACGAAGGTATGATAATGATTTCCAAATCCATCTAAGGACAAAATTTTTATTTTATCATTCATTTATCGAATCTCATATTCGGTATTTTATTACAACATGGGGATGCACCAATAAAACTATTTTAAATAAAACAAAAGATTTATATTTGGACTTAAAATTAAATAATATTAATAATTTAAAATATTTTTAACAGTTTAAATCAATTTTCAAAATTAAAAAGAAATTTCAAAAGTCTAATAATTTCATAGTTTTTAATAATTCTGTTCCTAACTCCTAACTATTCTACATGTTCCTGCAATCAAATATCAAATTCATAGACTGACATAGACATTCATTTCTAATAGTGAAAATTTCAGTTCTTTGAATAATGCATTTTATAAATTTAATAAATTGCCGAATGACATTCAAAATTAGTATCTTCAAAATTTGCCTCCTCCGTGAAACTTGTATCGGAACATAGTTTGAAAAATATATTTGGGGGTTTAAGAAAGGTGTCATATTAGTTACGCCTCTGGGTGTTTTTGAAAATAAAAAAACAATGAACTCTATTCTAGTTTTATGAAATTAAATCCTAATGGTGTTACGAAACAATAAAATGTTAGATTTACAATTTCTTGTAAACGATTACGAATGAATAACTGATAATGAATTTAGTTGTAATTTAATATTTAAACAAACAAGCGAAATTTAAACCAGAACAGCTTATAATAAATAAATAAATAATTCGTTGGAAATTAATCATAATAAATCCCCTCTACAACCTTGAAATTGTCCAGATCTATAAAAGCGAGCTATAAGCCGTTTTAAACAGTCCGAATTTAAGCCATGGCTTGCAAGTTGGCTTTAGCAATTTTGGCGCTTGCCGGAGCCCTTAGCGCCGTTTACGCCGCAACAACCGCCTCTGACAAGGTGATTTGCTATTACGACAGCAGCTCATATTTTCGCGAAGGTAAGTCTTTAAATAAAATAAAAATTTCCATAAATTGCGTAATTTGCTTGTTTTGGACTTCTTAAATGACCTTGGCCACGTTACAATTTAATAAGAAGATAGCCGGCTAAGATTTTAAATTATTATAATTTCCATACTTAAAAGAAAATTAAAAGATATTTATAGAACAATTAGCGCAAAAAACAATTTTATTCGAGTCAAGAACAAGACCTTGTGTTACATTGTTAGGTGTGACTGGAATACTTAAACGAAAAAATAATGGAAAATTTTATTATTCATATCATCAAACTTTAACCCTTGTGTATCATCTTGAGATAATTTTTGTGCTTTGAACATATTACGTGATTTGATTGTAAATAGAAATCCCAATTTATGTATTTTAAAAGATTGCGAAATTTTTTTAAAATTATAAAAAATCGAGCTTTAATCCAAATCAGATAATTTAATATTGTTTTAAAATTAATTTTAAATTGAAATAAAAAAAAACGTTGATTCAATAGGTGCAATACATTTTTTTTTCCTGAATTTTAAAACGATTTAACATCATTATGTAAGGAAAGCCTTTCGTTTCAGTTTCAGCTTTTCTACAAAACCCGAAACTTAAAACAAAAGCACTTATAATAATTGAATTTTTAGAGAATTAAATATGCCCGAATTTTAAACTTGTATAGCTTACATATTTACGCCTTATATTTAATTATTTTCGTGGGCATTATGCAAAAGAGTTCCAAAAACTTAACTAACTTGTCTGACAATTTATAAAATCTTTTGTAACTCTTGTTTTTAACATATTATTTAACTTTTCATTTTATGCACTTTCATTAATTTTTCTTGAATAAAACACGTTCTTTGAAATAAGAAACCTGATTTTAATAGAAAATGGCAATGATGCGGATGTCTATAGAAAATATTGCACATACTTTTTTGGTTTTGAGTGGTTTCCGCTAGTTTACAGGAGATAATTTTTGGGATGATTTCGGGTACAAGAGCTGTTAATAAAATTTAAATGAAATAAAATAAAATACTTAAATAATAGTCACTTTTGAATTATGCGAAATAGGGTTCTACGGTCGCACATATAACTCATAAAGTACTTTATATTTTTGTACCAAATTTTGGTAACATTTAAAAATATTTAAAATGAGCAGATTAAGTTAAGAGAATTAATAAATATTAACAGTAAGTGCGTTTTTAAGGCCATTAAAATACTCCTACTTTATTGTAAAATTATTCAATAAACAATTAAAGCATGATATTCAGTATTATATGTGTATTGCTAAAAGGCATAAAATATGAATCGATTGGTACCATAAACATGACAAACAAAAATTTCTTTAATTAGTTATTACAGCGGTACGAAACGTTGTTTTTGCGTAAAAGCAGTCCAATTTAAACAACAGCAATAAAAAAAAATCAAAAACATAAGCAATATACAGGGTGTCCCAAGATTCAGTTTACAGGCCATATCTTAGTAAGTCGAAGACATAAAAAATCAAATCAACAAATGTTTTTAATGGCATTAAATTGGGATTCCAATTCCGTCCTTAAAATATTATTGGCTTTGGCCACCCTTAAGAAGCCGTCATCATTTTTTTTTTCAAATGACACCCCCTCCTTTTAAACAAATAGGATCTCAACTTAATACTTAATACGAGAGTATTTTATTTTTACTATTTTTGGTACACAGTATGTAAATGTGTATTGTGAGCATTTTCATTGCATTTGAATCGCCAAATATATCAATTAGAGTATATTATTCAACGAGCGACAACTGATAATATAGACCTATAACACAATTTCGGTCTTCGTGAATAATGCCTATTTTCTTGCGAGTAGAATGCTATACTTCTTCCACTTTCTTTTATTTTACGGTGTTTCTATGCAAATTTTTTGAGGCTATTTTTCGTAGTTTTTACATTTCTTGACTTTTTCTATGTAAGTTTTATTCTCTGTGGTTCAAATTATCCGTTGGTTACCGGTTACCCATAATCCATTGCATATTAAGGCCGTATGACACTTACGTGTTTACTGTATAAAATCTTCACATGTTTTCTCGTGAGTTTTCTATGCAAAAAGTATCATACATGTTTTTTAATAGAGTTTTCTCGCGAGTTTTTTTTTCTCTTTTCTTTTTTCACAAACAAATAAACAAGTAAATGTAAATAAATTTTAATTTAACAAAGAGCAAGAGCGGGATGATAAATGTCGTACAGCAAATTTTATGCAAGAAACTGTATGATACTTGCGAGCTTTTACCATAGAAAACTCACGAGAAAACATGTGAAGATTTTATACAGTAAACTCGCAAGTGTCATACAGCCTTTACCCAGTAGGAGCACCGAGCATGTTGATGAATAATGTTAAAAATTTAGTAATGAATTTACTTATCAAAAAATTCAAATGTAATGAATGGTTTTTTCAATATTCGTGGAAAAAGATATTTTTTATTTTTTTTCAAATGTGCCTATTGTTATAAAATAAAAAATAAGCATTTTTCTTAAATGAGTAACATATGTTGTCGTATTTAAAATATAGTTGAGATCCAATTTCTGTTAACAAAAGTTGATGATGGCTTCTTAAGAGTGATCAAAGACAATAATATTTTAAGGGTGGAATTGAAATGCCAATTTGATGCCATTAAAAGCTTTTTGTGATTTGGCACTTGGTTACCGTTTCTATTCATCAACTTTTAACTTTAGTTCAATTACATGAATAATTTTAAAAGCTAGAGAAATAAAACAGTAATTTCTGTTATCCAAACAGTATTTTGTGGGGTAACCAGGGTAAATCAAAAACGTCTTATGGAATCAACAAAGAGAGTATTATGTAAAAATTGCGAATTTTTCTTGTATTATACAGGGTGTCCCAATTTGAGTAAAATTGCATGGGTATCTGTGAGTCACTTTTGAAGTTAAATAGGGTGCAGCGAGCCCAGCTATAACTCCTAAACGAGTTTATATTTTTGTACCAAATTTTGGTAGGATTTAAATCAGGACCAAATTATCGCAAAAGAATTACAAAATATTAATAGTAAGTGTATTTTTAAGGCCCTCAAAGTACTTCTACTTTACAGTAAACTTACTCAAAAACCAATCAGAGTACGAAGTTAATTTTATCGATATTAATCGATTGGTATCATAATCATGACAATTAAAAAATTCTTTGACGAGTTATTATTGCGCTATGAAACGTTGTATTTGTGCAAAAGTAGCCTAATTTTTAAATTAGACTTGGACGCACTTCTTGTTGCTTTCCTAAAATTGTTTCGTTTACCCCACAAAGACAAAATTTAGAACAAATGTGAGTTTCAAGACATTTTTATACACGAAAAAATGAAATAAAAAAAACCTGGATGGAAAACTTATTATGAATAAAAATGCCAGCATCAATCATGAAATCAACTTATTAGATTTGCCGAGTATCTTATATTAATAATCTATAAGGTTACTCACCTGCCTTATTAACCAAATTACCCAATTAAATAATATTTCCGCCAACAAAATAATTTAGGACCTTGATTTGCTTTTATGGGATATTTTTTTTTTAAATTAATTAAATTATTATTTTTTTGTATTTGCTTGTGTTTTGTGAAAAAGTATCAATTGTATTTCAGAATCATTAATTGTACTTAACAAAGCATTAATTGTATTTCAGAAAAATCAGTTTAATTTCAGAAAGGATCAAATGTTAATCAGAAGTGTTGCTTGTATTTCAGAAAGTATCAATAATTGTAAATCAGAATTCGTCAATTTGATTTCATAAAAAGTGATTTTTATTACAAAAATAATATTTAGCTACCTGGAAAAATTGAGGAAGCCAAGAATTTTGGGAGGTGATTGTTTATTATACATATATGAAGCACAACAGACACATATAATTCATTATAAATGTACATACTTTGGCAAGTTAGCAATACACTAGTGACTATACTACGTTTAGGTTTTTATTCGTCAATGTTAAACCCAATTGAAATGTCGCAGTTCCATAAAGCAAATGTTGGTTTACTTCGTCGGTAGTCGGTATAATGCAGAACTATCCAGTCAAATTTTACATAATATGGGAAAATTGGAAACCAATCTCGATAATGTCCTTAGAAAGCCTAACTTTATTATATGACTAAATTCTGACGTATACCTAAATAAATTATAAAAATCCACCTCATGAAGAAAGTGTTTTTTGAATCCATCATGAACCTTCTTTAGCAATGGAAGATATATGGTTGTTGGTGGATAAAATATAATATTTAGGTAATCCAAAATGTCTGTGGCAACATTTACTTTGAATGAAACACAAATTATAGTTTCTGAAATACAATTGATTACTTCTGGAATACAAATAATCATAAATTCTGAAATTAAATTGATGCATTCTGATTTACAAATGATCCTTTTCAAAAACAAATGGCCTTTCTCAAGAAAAATATATGTCAATCATTTTTTATCCATACAGGCCTAAGGGAGATGATTCTAAAATGTGTCTAATCACATATTAATTAGTGCAGCAGAAAATGTTTTATTTTAATATTTTTAAATTACAGGGGCATTTCCGGCCAACTGGTCTGGGGGGGGGGGGGTAATTAAAAAAAGTCGATATGACCAAATTTATTTAAATAAAAATGCACCCCTTTTTTTAATTACGGCCAGAGTAGAAAAGATTTTTTAATGAAATTTTGTACACTTAAGGGGGGAGTAAGGTTAATTCGATACAAAAAAGCGTATTTTCGATATTTTTTTGACGACACAGTTAATATATATTTATTTCTATAATTACTACATAATAAAGTAACATTTGAAGAATATTCTATGAAATTTTCATTAATTTTTATGAAGAAATGTGCCATTGACGGTGAATTTCCCTGGACGTCTCAAAAAAAAGTTTCATTGCGGTGCTCCTCATAACTCATTACTGGATCATCGGAAATCAAAAAACCAAAATGATTTTATTAGTTGATAAGTTTCCGCAGGTAATAACGTCGAGTTTTTTTTCTTTTATTGATTTTTAAATTTTTTACAGCACTTAGAATTAAAAATACTGATTTTTCATGAAAAAAATTGAAAATTTAAAATACGTTAAAATTAAAAAAAAATAATGAAAAAACTCGACGTCATTACCTGCAGAAATTTATCAACTAATAAAATCATTTTGGGTTTTTGATTTCCGATGATCCAGTAATCAGTAATAAGTTATGAGGGGCACCGCAATGAAACTGAGACGTCCGCGGAGATTCGCTGTCAATTTCTTTATAAAAATTAATGAAAATTTCAGAGAATATTCTTCAAATGCTACTTTATTATGTAGTAATTATAGAAACAAATATATACAGGGTGTCTCTAAAAGGTCTGTACAGAATGATACCACATATTCCTGAGACAAAAATAAGACGATTTAACCAAACTTATCTCTATCCAAAAGTGCTTCGTTAAGATGCCATCGACCTTCAAAGTTCAATTTTTTTTTTCTATTTTAGTTAATTACCAATAATCCGTTCAAGCGATTAGAATAAAATTTAACATGTGATTATTTTATGTAAAAAGCTATTATGTAAAAACATGTTTGTTTTTTTGGAAGATATGCAAGTGGTCAAAAGTCGGTCATCAGGAGCTTGAAAGTACTATAACTTTTTAGTGGGCTACCAAAAACGCTTGAAATTTTTTTCTCATCTAAACAGTCTAAATTTGAACACATTTTGTCTCTTATAACATTTCTCTATCTGCTTAAGTTTAGTCAGAAAAAAATAATTTTTATTTTGTACACAACATAACCTACTTTCACCATCATAAATTTGTCTCCAAAAGGTCTGTACAAAATAATACCATATATTCCTGGGACCAAAATAAAATGAATAAACCAAACTTATCTCCATCCAAAAGTGCTTCGATAAGACGCCATCGACCTTCAAAGTTCAATTTTTTTTCTATTTTAGTCAATTACCAATAATCCGTTCAAGCGATTAGAATGAAATTTAACCTGTGATTATTTTATGTAAAAAGCTATTATGTAAAAACATTTTTTTTTGTGGAAGATATGCAAGTGGTCAAAAGTCGGTCATCAGGAGCTTGAAAGTACTATAATTTTTTAGTGGTCTACCAAAAACGCTTGAAACTATATTTCCATCTAAACAGTCTAAATTTCAACACATTTTGTCTCTTATAAAATTTCTCTATCTGCTTAAGTTTAGTTAGAAAAAAATAATTTTGATTTTGTATACAACATAACTAACATTCACCATCATAAAATTGTTTCCAAAAGGTCTGCACAAAATAATACTACATATCCTTGAGACCAAAATAAAAACTTAAACTTAATCTAGATGAAAATATTTTTCTCTTCAGTACAACGCACATTTATCATTTTAAAATGGTTTTGAGAGGGTATGTACAAAACAAGTTGGCTTTGGAATTGAAGTGTCATTATTTTGTTTCACTAAAGTTAATGCTTAATTTAAATTAAGGTAAATTTGTTACAATTATCCTTATTTATAATGGCAGTTCCATACACTTTCGAAGAAATGACGGATATGTTATTGGTGTTTGGATATTGTAATAGAAATGGTCGCGTAAGTGTTAGGGAATATCGTGAAAGATTTCCAAATCGCAGAATACCAAATCATCAAACATTTTCCGCTGTTGAGAGACGTCTTCGAGAAACAGGCCGATTTACTCCTCAAACTGCAGATTGTGGACGAAAACGAACAATAAGAACTGCTGAAATTGAAGAGGATATTTTGGAAAGAGTTGCTGAAAACCCAAAATTAAGTACCAGGTGTTTAGGTTTTTAAATGGGAGTTGGTAAAGACATTATAAATAGAGTTTTGAAAGAGCAGCAGCTTCACCCATATCACAACCAATCGGTGCAGGACCTTTTACCACCCGATCTTGAACAACGTCTTCAATTCTGCCAGTTTATAAGAGACAAGAGAGCTTATAATCTAAATTTTTGTGGAAAAATTTTATTCACAGATGAAGCTTGTTTTACAAGAAGGGGTATAACAAATTTTCACAATGAACACTTTTATGCCGATGAAAATCCACATGCAATAAGAATAAGGCATTTTCAACATGAATTTAGAATAAATGTGTGGGCAGGAATCATTGGAAGTGAATTAATTGGGCCCGTACGTTTACCCCTTCGACTCAACGGGGATAATTATTTAAACCACATACAAAATACTTTACCACTACTATTGGAAAATCTTCCCCTGGATCTTCGGAGAGAAATGTGGTTTATGCATGATGGGGCTCCTCCACATTTTACATTAAATGTAAGAAATTATTTAAACCAACAATACCCAAACAGATGGATCGGTAGAGGAAACGATGCTCCTGTAAAGTGGCCACCGCGATCACCCGACATAACACCTATGGATTATTTTCTATGGGGAGCTTTAAAAAGCATGGTATATTCCAGGCCTATAGCTACGGAAGAGGAGTTATGGGAAGCAATTCAAAATGGAATGACTATCATTCGAAACAATTTTGAATTGCTGCAAAGGGTACAATTCAATTTATTACGACGTATTAATGCATGTTACCGTCAAAATGGAAATCATTTTGAACATTTACTTTAAAAATTGTTTTGTTAATAATATTATCTTGAATTACACCTAGTTTTATTTTTATTTGGTTATTATTTTTTTGGATAATAAATGTAATTTACTGATTTATTGAATAAATCAATACGTTCAGCCGTAATAATCGATATAACAAATTTTAAAGGTTTTGGAACGTACTGCCGGTCAAAGAAATAAAAAATATTTGCTTATGGATAATTAACTTTTAGCAGCCTTCGTCATAGTTTCAATTATTTTTTACAGTCAATATTGTACAAATTGATCTTTGTTAATTTGGAAATAAATATTCTGAAGAACTTTGGTGTAGCCTATTTGCATTGAGATAAGTTGTGTAAAATTGTTCTATTATTAATTTATAAATTTTGACTGTCGATGGCGTCTTAACTAAGCACTTTCGGATGGAGATAAGTTTGGTTTATTCATTTTATTTTGGTCTCAGGAATATATGGTATTATTTTGTACAGACCTTTTGGAGACAATTTTATGATGGTGAAAGTAGGTTATGTTGTGTACAAAATAAAAATTATTTTTTTCTGACTAAACTTAAGCAGATAAAGAAATGTTATAAGAGACAAAATGTGTTCAAATTTAGACTGTTTAGATGAGGAAAAAAGTTTCAAGCGTTTTTGGTAGACCACTAAAAAGTTATAGTACTTTCAAGCTCCTGATGACCGACTTTTGACCACTTGCATATCTTCCAAAAAGACAAACATGTTTTTACATAATGGCTTTTTACATAAAATAATCACATGTTAAATTTCATTCTAATCGCTTGAACGGATTATTGGTAATTGACTAAAATAGAAAAAAAAATTGAACTTTGAAGGTCGATGGCGTCTTAACGAAGCACTTTTGGATGGAGATAAGTTTGGTTTATTCATTTTATTTTGGTCTCAGGAATATATGGTATTATTTTGTACAGACCTTTTGAAGACAATTTTATGATGGCGAAAGTAGGTTATGTTGTGTACAAAATAAAAATTATTTTTTTCTGACTAAACTTAAGCAGATAGAGAAATGTTATAAGAGACAAAATGTGTTCAAATTTAGACTGTTTAGATGAGAAAAAAGTTTCAAGCGTTTTTGGTAGCCCACTAAAAAGTTATAGTACTTTCAAGCTCCTGATGACCGACTTTTGACCACTTGCATATCTTCCAAAAAGACAAACATGTTTTTACATAATGGATTTTTACATAAAATAATCACATGCTAAATTTTATTCTAATCGCTTGAACGGATTATTGGTAATTGACTAAAATAGAAAAAAAAAATTGAACTTTGAAGGTCGATGGCGTCTTAACGAAGCACTTTTGGATAGAGATAAGTTTGGTTAAATCGTCTTATTTTTGTCTCAGGAGTATGTGGTATCATTCTGTACAGACCTTTTAGAGACACCCTGTATATTAACTATGTCGTCAAAAAAAATATCGAAAATATGCATTTTTTGTCTATCGAATTAACCTTACTCCCCCCTTAAACACGGAACGCTCAATTGGTAAAAAATTGGCTAATCCTCAACTTTTGTAAATGTAAATTTCATTGAAAAATCTTTAGTGCTTTAGTTGCAATAACAAAAATTCTATTTTAAAAAATGAACTTTTGAGGTTTATAACTCTTCAGAGGTGCATTTTTTATTAATTTGGTCATATCGACTTATTTTTTGGTCTACTATTTTCAGTTAAGCGTTGTCGGTCGAATTTTGCGACACCCTGTATATTTTATTTCGTAAGTACAACATATCATAAAGGAGCAACCATCGTTCCAATTTCGATACAATTTTTAAAATTTTAATCATGATTTCGCAAAAGTTTTAAAATTGTTTTTGCCAAATATCCCCACTGAGTATAGGTTCATTATAATTATCATTACGAGAATCAATGAATCAAAATTTTCCATGCAATCAGAATCAGATTTCAAACAGCTTATTACAAGTGACATTTGTGAAATATGCTATATTCGTAATATCAGTGGTTTCATCGAACATTATGCTGAAATATTTCGACTTTTTAACTTGTGTTAAAATAGCGTCTTTAATTTCTTCTCAACATGTGGCAATTAACTCATTTTGAGTCGTGTTTCTTATGTTAGCGCCATTTGAATGAGTGTTCGAAAATGAGATTTCCAAATGATTTCTTAAAGCTATAAGATATAATTTAATTGATCAATCACCTACAATAAGGTACAAAATCAAAGTCACAAAGAAGATACAAACAAAAATAACAAGTAATATAGGTAGTAAAAAACTCAACATCCGTATAGTTTTAAACTAATTACACCGCATTTAACATCTTTTGTACATAAATACATACAACTCTATTATTTAAAATTTGATTTTAAAGTATTTATCAATCTCATATAAACAATTTTCCAAAAGAACATTCATTATGTACAATTTGAACTTTTTGATGGTTAGTTTTCTTACACTAACAGGCAAATGATTGAAAAACTTAATTGCCTGGTAATCATAGCTTTTAATAGATTTACTTAGTCTTAAAACAGGTAGACTTACATCTAAACAATTTCTAGTCTCATACGCATGATTATTTGCCTGCACTACCAGAGTAGATTCTTTTTCCTTGATATTTATTAAACAATGATAAACATATAAGCCGGGTACTGTTAGCACTTGCAGTTTTGTGAAAGCATTTCTACATGAATCTCTTGATTTTAAATTTGACAGAATCCGAATAGCTTTTTTTTGTAAGACAAAAATTCGTTTTGCAACTAGTGAGTTTCCCCAGAGGAGGACACTATATCTGATTATAGATTCAAAGTGTGAAAAGTAAACTATTTTTAAGACATCTTTTTCTATTTCATTTTCTAACTTTCTTAGTGCAAATAATGATTTATTTAACTTGGATGCCAAGTGTTCACCATGCTTGTCCCATGTTAATTTTGGTTGAAACCAAATGCCGAGAAATCTAACATTTATCTATATTAGTATGGTTTGTTAATGAAAACGTGAGCAATCCCGTTTTTGACTCATTTAAAAATAGATCATTAGATAGAAACCAATTTTCTGCCTGCTTTATGGCATTTGATAGAGTTTCCTTACCATTTAGGCACTTTTGCACGAGTGTCATCTGCATAAAGATAAGTTTTTGCTTTTTGCATCATTAATATTGCATTCAAGATCATTAATATAGAAGATAAACAGAAGTGGCCCGAGAATTGACCCCTGAGGCACACCCTTTAGCACAGTCTCTGTACATGAAATACATCCCTCGATAACTACTCTTTGTTGTCTATTCGATAAGTAGGAAACAAATAATTTAAGTACCTTTTCTCTAATTCCATAAAATTCTAACTTACTTAAGAGTTTATCGTGCGAAACTGTGTCAAATGCCTTACTTAGGTCTAAAAATGCTGTTGATAAGGAACCCTTTTCTTCAAAAACCTTCTGTATATCATCATGCAAAGCACAAACAGCTCCCAATGTTGATTTTCCCACCCTATATCCAAACTGAGCTTTTGAGAAATAAATTTCAAAGTAGTTATAAAGTCTATTTTTCATAAGGACCTCCAAAATTTTACCAAATATAGGTATTATGCTGATTGGTCTATAATTGTTTATATCTTGTAAGTTCCCTATTTTGTGTATTGGTAAAATTTTTGAGACCTTAAGTTCATAAGGAAATATACCCTCCTCAAAACATGCATTGAAAAGATGTTCTAATATTTCCGATAGCTCGATCGATATTGATTTAATTATTTTTGAGTTAAGACCGTACACATCGGCAGCATTAGAGTTGGATAAATTTTTAATTGTGTTTTCAATCTCTACTTTCGATATGGGTGTTAGAAACATCGAACTAAGATTTTTAATTTGAAAATTTTTGAGATACTGTTTAAAATGATTTCCTGTGTCTGGTACCTCTCCTAAAAGTTTATTCGCTGCATTTATAAAAAATTTTTGAAATTCATCTGGAGTAAGAGTGACATCTAATTTTGATCTATTATGATTATTTATCTTTTCATTTACTATTTTCCAAAGTTCTTTCGAATTTTTTACCGCACTCATAACTCATATTTTTTAATGTTCTTAACAAACTCCCCAAGTTTTCATTGTCATTTCTCCAGTATAATGTTGTTAATATATTAATAAAATTTTTATCTGAGCGCAACTCATCAGTATACCATTCATTTTTTTTTCAATCTTCTTTACATTTTTTATTGGAAAAATATTATTAAATAACTATGAATTCTGAGAAAAGCATGCTAAATTTTCCTTGAGCATCCAAGTCACTTACTCTAAAATTTGTAAAATTAATGTTTCTAAATGAGTTTGAAAATTTTTTTATATTTATACTGACTGAATAATTTTTTTTTTGAGTAAATTTATTTTTTTTTTCAAAAATGGTTCAAATTTTTTTAAATATTTTTATGTGATCATTAATATGATAAAAAGGTCTATGAAAACTGTGGAAAAAAAGTAGGGGTTTACATTTAAAAAAATTGATGATGACGTCATAGTGAAGTTATCAGTGACGTCATGAATATTTTTTTCATTCCAAAAGATGGCATTTTTAAAACAAAAATTGAATTGTATCTATTTAACGAAAGATAAATTAAATAATAGGGGAAAGGCCTATTGATGATTTTGAAATTATCTGAATTACATTAATAAATTCAAGTTCATTAACTAGAAAATTAATAAATCTCATTTTCTATACAAGGTGTCCCGTTATTCTACCGACAACGTTTAACTGAAGATTCCTCACCTCAAAATAAGTCGATATGACCCTACTTATCTATTACCAAAAGTGAACCCCCGAGGAGTTATAAGCTTTTGAAGTTGAACTAAAAAATAAATTTTTCTTTATTGCAACCAAACCAATGAAGATGTTATGACGAAATTTGGTGTACTTGAGTTTTTATAAGAAACGCGCACTTTGTAAAAAATTAGACAAAATTTAACATCTGCAAAGAGTTTAAATGGAAGAGAATGGGTATAAACTTCATTATAAGTTTTTAGTCTCTTAAGATATTAACATTAAAGTTACCAATTCCCATTTAATCATTCAATTGTAAGATTTTTTGTCTCTTATGTCTTCCAAATAAATTATGCCGTTCTTGCAGAAAATGAGAAAAATAAAACTAGTGCAAAACAGCAAAGTTAGGCAACACAAAGTACTTTTTCCTATTGTTTCAATATTAAGTCGCCCTTCGAAACCAAAACCATAGTAAGAACATTGATGTCATAATAGATAATACAGTAACTTTTAATTTACAAAAATTACTTATAAAATGGATGCAATCAATTCATTTAATGAATATGCCGACATGCACCTAGTATTCGGTGAATGTCACAGTAATGGTAGAGCTGCTGCTAGAAGATATGCTGAGAAGTATCCAAATCGTCAAACTCCTCATCATACAACATTTGCTAACGTAGATCGTCGTTTGCGTGAATATGGTAAACTGGAAACTGATCGTAGAAATGTAGGGCGCCCACGAACAATAAGAACAGTAGAGGCAGAAGAACAAATATTGGGATGTGTGGAGGAGAATCGCAGAGTAAGTGTAAGAGAGATTTCTACGCAATTACAAATTCAAAAAAATGCCGTATATAGAACACTTCAAGAACAGTTCTTCATCCATACCATTTTCGCAAAGTTCAAGAATTGCTGCCGATTGATTTGAACAATAGATTGTTATTTTGCCAATGGTTCAAACGCAAATACGACCAAAATCCAAATATGGCCAGAATAATTTTGTTTACTGACGAATCTTGCTTCTCAAGAAGCGGAATGATTAATTTGCATAATTTGCATAGCTGACCAGATGAAAATCCCCATGAGAAAATTGTAGCCAATTATCAAAGCCAGTTTTCCATCAACCTGTGGGTAGATATAATCGACAATCATATTGTAGGGCCATTTGAATTACCAGCAAGACTGAATGGTGTGTCGTATTTAGATTTTCTAAGAAATAATCTTACTGGACTACACTAGAAGAAGTACCCCTTGCCATCAGAGCACAGATGTGGTTTATGCAAGACGGAGCCCCCTCCTCATTTTTCAATAAATGTGAGAAATTATTTAAATGAAAAATTTCCTCGCCGATGGATTGGTCGGGGTGCTGATGCTCCAGTCACTTGCACACCGCGATCACCGGATCTAAATCCTCTAGATTTTTCTTTTTGGGGTTGTTTAAAAGATACAGTTTACAGTACTCCAGTAGAAAGCAGAGAAGATCTTTGGGTACGAATCATCAACGCAACCAATGAGATACGTGAAATCCCAAACTTCTTTGAATCTATTCGATTTTCATTTTTGTGCCGTATTAATTCTTGTATTCGTTCAGAGAGCACTCACGTTGAACATGCACTTAATTTATTACAATAATTTTTTTAATAAAACTGTTAAATTAATTCTTCTTCATTGGTTTTATTTTAAATTAATGCCGTTTAAACTGGTAAACTTTAACAATACATTTGATATTCTCCAAAAAATTAAAATTTAAGTTTATGCAACTTCACTTAGATAATGTGAAGTTATTAATTAAATTAGTCTTTCACTGAATTTCTTTTTTACATTTTCGCAGGAACGGCATAATTTATTTGGAAGACGTAAGAGACAAAAAATCTTACAATTGAATGATTAAATGGGAATTGGTAACTTTAATGTTAATGTCTTAAGATACTAAAAACTTATAAGGAGGTTTATGCCCATCCTCTTCAATTTAAACCCTTTGCAGATGTTGAATTTTGTCTAATTTTTTACAAAGTGCGATTTTCTTATAAAAACTCATGTACGCCAAAATTTCATCATAAAATCTTCATTGGTTTGGACGCAATAAAGAAAAATGTATTTTTTTAGTTCAACTTCAAAAGCTTATAACTCCTCAGGGGTTCACTTTTGGTAATAGATAAGTAGGGTCATATCGACTTATTTTGAGGTGAGGAATCTTCAGTTAAACGTTGTCGGTCGAATAACGGGACACCTTGTATAATAAAGGATTAATTGAAAAGATAGAAAATTAAATTAATGTAAGAATTTGTCCTGTTAAAATATTAGGAGGTTCAACTTGTCGTAATCCAATTTAAGTTAATAGAATTGATGAAGAAACTAAATTCACGATAAAACATTTTTGAGTAATTTTTATGTTATAAGTAGGTCTTTAGGAGCTTCTTGTAAAGTATTATTTCATTTTTTAATCCGATGAACCAAAGTATTTAAAAGAAACTTTTTTAATATCGTTACGTCACGATTATATTTTACATTTGGTAGGAAAACAGATGGATCGCCGCCATTGTTTAGTTCTATATAAAAAACTGATCAATCATATCTAAAAGTATGTACAATCATATGATGTAAAAATAAATTTTATTTGAGGAACAGTTTTGCTAAAAAAATCGTAAAAAAATTGGGTTTTTCCTCTCCATGAGTAGGTATGATGTATGATATAGTTTATTTATTTAGAAAACCACCTTTTTCGCAGGAGAATTGGTCGCACTAAGATGCCAGCGCTTAATAATCACGTGACCTGCCTGTCGTTCATGATTGGACGGCTGAGCGGGAGTTTGGTGGGGACGCGTATGCTGGAGTAGGGAATTGGGGGACGCGACCGCTGACGAGTTTGACCAAGTTGGCCAAATAAATAATAGCTGCTGAAAAGGTGGTTTTCTAAATAAATAAACTATAGGGATCATACCTACTCAATCCTAAAGGGTTAGGACTTAGTTTAATGGAATAAATAATATAAAAGGTATCCAAAGTAAGAATGTGGATGGCAGCAGGAATTTTGCTTCAAACCAAGACGATACATTTTATTCTGTCTTCTTTTAACATTAAGAAGATAGTCGGCAAAATGTGCGAAAAGCGTACATTCAAATTGAATTTAGTTTTCATATAGAATTTTTGTTTTTCATGTAGAGTCTATGATAGGGGCGTACTTTTTGAACAATTATAAAAACGCATTTTTTTATCATTGTTCGAAAAGTACGCCCCTATCATAGATGCATACAAAACACATACTTAAATAACAATACGATTTGGAGAACTAAACATCTAAAAGGCCCCATACACTATCAAACAGTTTGCAGAAACATGTTTCCGCAACATCTTGTGCAAATTATTTCAAACATGTTTACATTTACATACACTGTCGACATGTTTCCACAACACCCTCTGTTGCGCAAATTGTTTGATAGTGTATGGGGCCTTTTACTCTTAAACTAAAACGTAAATGTATGAATAAACCTAATAGCTACCGCCAGGTTGGGTGGTCAATTTTGGGTCCCAATAAACTTGATGTTGTAAAAGTCGAGAAATCAAGAGAAGGTCTAAGTAATTACAATTTACAATCTAATAGTACTTAAAATAATATGTTATACAAATATTTTTAATGAGGATCGGTGTGACGATGGTTGTTTTCATGTAAATGCAAAAACAATAAATAAATACACAAGACGAATCGTTAAAAAATTCTGAATTGAACAAAAAGCTAAATGAAAATAAATCCACTAATGAATAAGAAACATAAAACGCCTTTTCAACACTTAGTAACAGTTTGGTTAGTTGAAAGGCGTTTTATTACCTATTCATTAGTTATTAGTTATGCAACTGTAAGGGGAATTACTGTTTGGAAATGAAAATAAAATGTCAAAGTCAAAATAACGAAGAGAAATATATTTTTTTAATTTTGTAAATATATTTATATTACAACAAATTATAATGATTTTCATTTGTTTTTAGAGGATAGTCGGCAAATTTAATAAGTTTATTTTGAAATCAAATTGCTACTTTTGTACTTTTTGGTCATAAAAAATTTTCCATCCGAGTTTTTTTTAATTTCTCATTAAAGTTAATTTTGTCTTTATTGGGTACACCAAACAATTTTAGGGGTGCACAAGTTTTAATTTTAAGCATTTTCTTTAAAGTGCCATAAAAAAGAATATGTTATCACCTTTTGTCTTTTCAAAAACAGTCAAACGCGCACAACTTTTACGAAGTGCTCTTTTTGTTGTTGCATTATAAATGTTTGGTTTTCCACAAAAGACAAAAAAATGTCGAACAAAAATTGATTACTTAAAATATTAAGTAAGAAATTTATGCTCCGAATATCATAAAATTTTAAAAGGTATTTAAAAATTACATTCCTGTCTTTGTACTAGAAACATTTTTTATATGGTACATTTTTAAAGGCAAAACGCACTGTTTTCGATGCTTCTTTCATTAACTTATTTCTTAAAAATTACAAAAAATAATGCTTTAAGTTAAGGTTCAACACACTTAAAAATTACCATACTTAAATTCAAATATTATAACAGGTTTGTTCTTCTAATTAATGTCATTTTAAAAAATAGTTTAATTTGAATAACCTTGTTATTATGCTTATTTTAAATATTGTCATAAATAATTATTTCTTTCGTTTATTTTTACGCCATGACGTGCTCAAGGTACTAAGTACAATAATCTACACTACTTATGTAATTTATTACTAAAAGTATGCAGTGTGGGATGGAATACTGGCTCATATCTCATATTTATTCATCATTCATCTCATGGAGTATTATTTTTATGTTATCTGTTTTCTTATAATACGCTTTTGAAAATGAGTCACAAGTAACGCATATTAAATTTAATCAATTGTTAAAAAACAATATTATTTACCTATATAACAAAACATTTGATTAATTGAATAAACAATTGAAATGATTAATTTTTTAGGTCAAGGAAAATTCGACGTACCTTTCTTGGAATCAGCCCTTCAATTCTGTTCCCACTTGATTTACAGATCAGCAGGAATTAGCGCCGATACAAACAAAATAATCCCATTAAATGAAAACTTCGATGTAACCAAAGATAACTACAGAAAAATTACTGAACTGAAACGAAGATTCCCTACTTTACGCGTCCTCTTAGCCGTAGGTGCCGGTGATGATGAACAAGAAACTGAAAAATATTTAAAACTGGTAATAAATAATTTAAAAATGGCAAAGTTTTTTCTATTTTACTTTATTTTCAGTTGGAAACTATTGATACTAGAATGAGTTTTGTAAATTCAGCCCATGGAATTATTAAAACTTTCGGTTTTGATGGTATTGATTTGGCCTGGCAGTTCCCGACAAATAAACCCAAGAAAATCCGCGGAAAGATCCGTGGATTTTTCCATAGTTTAAAGAAGAAGATTGGTCTAGGTGGATCTGTTGTTGATGATAAGGCTGAAGAACACAAGGAGCAATTTTCAGCCCTTGTTAGGGAAATGAAAAATGTCTTTAAACATGACGGCTTACAAGTGGGAGTTACAGTTTTACCAAATGTAAATAGCACAATTTACTACGATACTAGGATTATTATGCAAAACGCCGATTATGTCAATTTGATGGCTTTTGATTATTATACTCCAAAGAGGAATCCTAAAGAAGTTGATTATTCTGCACCTTTGTATGCTTTAATTGATAGGAAGGAAGATGAAAATGGAAATGCCATGGTTAAACACTGGTAAGATTTTCGATTCTTAAAATTTATAAAATTATCTTCAATTCGATTATTTAGCACAAAATGGCAGTATTCTTAAATTTATATTCCCGCTTCTCTCACTTCCTTTAATGCATTTTTGTCATTCAGGATACCATAAATATCCTAACCAAACATATTCCATTTTTATGTATTAAACTAAAATTATGGACTTTTATTATTAAATTTTAGGTTAGATACTGGCGCAGTTAACAATAAATTAGTGTACGGTATACCAACTTTTGGACGTGCATGGAAAATGACTACAGATTCAGCAATTAGTGGAGTACCACCATTTGAAGTTGATGGTCCAGCTGAAGAAGGACCATACACGAAACGCGAAGGTCTTTACAGTTATCCTGAAGTATGCGCTAAAATTTCCAACCCAAATAATCTAAAAGCAAGCCAAGGAAAGCACTTGAGAAAAGTTGGAGATCCTTCAAAACGTTTTGGTATGTAATTTAATTTGTTTTGTTAATGTAAGTACTAACAAATGGTGCATTTTTAGAGTGGCAAATTATTGATGTTACCAATAGATATGGTAATATTTCAGCACTTAAGTGACTAAAATTATCAATTTGGTTTTAGGTACCTACGCATTCCGACTTCCTGATGAAAATGGTGAACATGGAGCTTGGGTTTCTTATGAAGATCCTGATACAGCTGGTAACAAAGCTGGATATGTAAGGGATAAAGGTTTGGGAGGCATTGCTATCTTCGACTTGACCCTTGATGACTTTAGAGGTCTTTGCACTGGTGATAAATATCCAATTTTAAGAGCAGCTAAATTGAGGCTATAATTTTTGAGTTACGATTTCCGTAATATTATTATTTTACATATTTTAAGTTAAAAAATAAAGATTTTACTTATTTATGGGTTATTTTTTAAGTGCACAAATCATCTTATTGTTTAATCGATTCGAGACTGCTTACGAAATTTTTATAAAAATCAAAAGTTTCAATCTTGGGGCGTTCTAAGCAAGATAGTTCGAAAGCAAGGATTTCCAGGGCGACAATTAATTAAGCTTTTAAATATACTTGATGACTAAAGTGACATCAATATAATGGAAAAATCTTACACTTTATTTTTTTAATTAATCCTAATCGTTTAGGTATAAAAAGTAGAACTATAATATAAAATTAGTTGAATACAAAGTCTATTTTAATTATTATTGTTATAACTCTGTTTGGTTTGGAGTATAATGAGTAGTTAGTGTTTATAATTGTTCAACACGTTTCATTTGAGCATAAAGGGATCCTTAATAGCTGACATTATTACAAAACAATAAACGACAACTGAATTCAACAGAACAAATAATTGTATGCTAATATTTAATTTTAGAGGTTTACTATCAATTACTTTTATGATTATTATTACTTTATGATTATCGCTTCTTAATATGCTTGTAATTATTTACTTTGCATTTGTAAGTTTTCAACCAACACTAAAGAAGGGTTTCAATTCATAAATAATTTAATTCTGAAGAGTTGGCAACTTGTTAATGAGGGTTTTGCTGGTCACATGATTTCACTCGTGAAATTTAGTTCAAACAAACTTTGTTTGAATTATTCATTACGAATCACGTTGGTCAAAACGAGCTTTTTGAAACAAAAATTTTAGTTTTCAAATTATATTTTGAGTTTAGAACATAATAATAACAGTTACAACAACGATTTTTCTGTTTTTAGTACAAATAAAAGCCAAAAATAAACAAAAGTTATAACATAGAAATCAATTCAATTTCTAGTAGTTTTGGATTCAAAGTAAATTCGAGCTTTTAGATTAAGACCTTAGTCGGCAAATTTTAATGATAATAATAAATAAGACAACTGGTTAGCACCACTAAGAAATTCAGCGATGATATCTCCATGAAATTTGGACTGGAAAAATACAGAACGGCTGCTATGAAGAATGGTAAATGGGAAAGGCATGAGGGCTTCAAAATTAATAATGAAGCAAACATTAACTGCATGGACAGAGAAGAGGTGTATATGTACCTGGGTTACAAACAAGATCTAGGAACAGATCAAGCCAACTTACGCTGTATCAATTCTTATCTATAGTTTCGGAGTAATTAAATGGTCGAACACGGAGCTAAAAGCACTTGACATCAAAACCAGAACAGAATGCACAAAATATCGGATGCACCATCCTAGAAGTGCACTGGAAAGAATGTATCTACCACGAAAAGAAAGTGGAAGGCGAATGCAAGAAATATTTTCAGCTAATAAGGCACATTTGTGCTATTTAGCAAACCAGCGAATTACATCAAGCCGTAATGCATGCAGATAAAGATAAGATTTACACTATTAAACTTGAATAATAATGAAATAGACCCTAGCACAGAAATTACAACAACTGCTGAAAGAGTTGAAAATTGGAAAAGCAAACCACTGCATGGTAAATACCCAACACTTCTTGAAAACGAAGATATCGATGTAAAAGCTTCCCACGCCTGGCTAAGTAATGGCTCAATCTTTGCAGAAACTTAGGGTTTTATGTGCTCCATTCAGGATGAGGTAATTGGAACTAAGTATTATCGTAAGCATATCCCAAAAGCTACAAATATTAAAGATGACAAATGTAGATTATGAGGAAAAAGCGGAGAGTCTGTTGACCATATTATAAGTAGCTGTTCAGTACTTGCTCCAAACGACTACACAGAAAGACACAATAACGTCTGTAAAATAATTCACCAACAAATTTGTGAAAAATCTGGTATATATTTGGAGGAACAACCATATTACAAATATGAACCAAAAAAGTTCTTGGAGAATGACAGAGCTAAGATCTACTGGAATTGGAAGGTTGTAACAGACATACACATAACACATACCTCACAACACCCCAGATATTCTAGTGGTGGATAAAGTAGCTAAAATTACTTATATAATAGATGTAGCAATACCCCTAGCTGCGAACATTACAAAGAAACATGCTGAAAAAATAGAAAAATACCTACCGTTAGGTGATGAAATTAAATCGATGTGGCAACAGGGGACCGTGAAAATTGTACATACCTGTTGTAATAGGAGCTACTGGAGAAATTCCCAAAAAACTCTTTGAAAACCTAAAAGAAATAAATAATATTAATGAAAATACTTACCTAACACTTCAAAAAATAGTAATCCTTGGGACCTGTAAAATAGTTAGAAAGGTACTAGGAAATAGTTTAGTTTATTAGTTTACAAAATATTTTCTTACCTTGTTTCTTTATAGAACCGGTAGAAAAATAAAACGAGATAAAGACCCTGAAATAGAAAAGACATAAATGATTATAGTTTATTCACCCCGCATGAAAGAAAACCGGATGCTCTAAAAGGATATAACATTAACATCATATTTGATAAAGCAAGCGTTACAATTAAAATCTAAATTTGCCGCCACAGTCCGGCATAAAGAACTGGCAAGAATCTTTAGCGAGTTTTTAAAAGGCAAATTTACAAAAAAGAAAATCTTGAAGACCCGGAAAATTTTAGACTAATAACTTGCCTTAACGCGATTATAAAATATTTACTTCCATTCTTCACACAAAAATCCAAAACACTATAGCCCCCATATGGAATGATATCTACGAGCAGCGAGGTTCGAAGAAAGGAGTGGTAGAGATTGTTGACAATCTTCTGATTGATGGCAGTATTAGGTACATACCAAGACGCGCGGAGATACAAACGCAATCTCTCAATGGCATGGGTCAACTATAAGAAGGCCTTTTACAGCACGCTACATCAACTAATGCTAAAGATACTGGAAGAACTGCAAGTAAGCAAGAAATCAGGGCTGTCCTACAAAACCTAATGATACAACTGCACATCAGAGTGTATATTGCACAAAATGAGCTTAAGTTACAAAAGGCGTTAAACATTGTTAAGGAATATTCTGCTAACATCGGAATGAATGAATCAATATTATACTTACCTGGGAATTGAAAGAGAAATCCACAACATCTAAGAAATTAAAAAACTGTCTGGCAAAAAGGTACGAAAGGGTAATCACCCAGATCTGGAAACCTTACAGGATCCAACAAAGTTAAGGCAACCAACATGCTGGCTGTACCTACCGTTTCTTATGCGTTTGGAGCTATTGGGTGATATGAATAAAAATGAGTTTATACTCGGAAGTATCTACTCATGAGCATGAGCATAAAGTGCGAGTTTATACTCCATTTCGTATGAATAAAAGTGAGCAAGCTTGAAAAAGTATATGCTCCTTTAAATTGAGTAGATGCTCTTATTTACTTTGAATGTTAACCTAAAATTTACGACGTGCGATTTATACTAAATAACTAACAGTAATTATAATAAATATGAGTGATAATGAGAGTGAATGTAAAAGTAATAAAAATACCATTAACCAATTGGCATTTGTGACAATTTTTCGGGATTTCCCAATAATTTTTGCGAAATCTCAAACACCTGCGACCCGAAAAAACAAAAATCAGGCAATGGAATTTTGGTTCTAAAATAACATCATCTCAATTATTAAAAAAAATTAATAACATGAAAACCAGAATTAAGAAAAAAACGGATCTAAATAGAACTGGAAATCGTAAAATCGTACTGCACGATTGAGAAATCTAATCCAGTAATTCAAAAAATTCCAGGTAAATATCCAAAGACCTTTTATAACGTATAGCAATAATTTAAAAAAATCTTTATTTTAATTTTAAAAGTATAAAAACATAACCAAAAATATTTATTTTAGGAGCAATTTCTGCAGGCGTTTCTTCTTTCCATGAGGCTGAGGCGACGGCGACATCTTCTAGAGAAGACGAATGTACAAATGATGCACCTCCACCTAAAAAACAAAAATTAGCCCTGTGGAGGAGTATGAAACAGAAGTTACGAAAAAACTCTCAAATAACGAACTCCAGCGGTTAGTTTTACTAAAGCAGCTAAGAGTTTTGGAATTGAAAGAGGAGAAGCTCTTGAATGAAGAAGTTAGTACTAATTATTCCACAACTGAAAATCAAAGTGATAATACGATAAATTACGACGTAGACGGAAACTCTTATTTAAATTTATAAATAATAATTTACTTAATAAAAATTACTTAATAAAAATTACCTACTTATTTAAAATTTAAGTATTACCTACCTATTTATCTAAAAATGGCGGGTAAGTATAATTTCTGCCAACTCATTTCGTTTTTGTTGACCACTTCTTCTAGTATTTTCAACTATTTCCTGTTCAAGATGCGGAACCTCCTCGGGAACTTCATTTTCTGGTAGTGGTAGTTCTATCGGATCTAGTTCGTCTTTTAAAAATTTTGCAACATTGTGCAAAATGAAGCAAGACATGATAAGTCTTGGAACTATTTTTATATACACTCGAACTTTGTATTGTAAAATTGGAAATCTTTGTTTTATTTGACCAAAACATCTTTCAATTATTAGCCTCTCTTTTGTAAATAGTCTGTTGTATGATTGCTCTAGTGGTGTATTTGGATTTCTAAAAGGTAGCATTAGCCAAGGCGCTATCCCATATCCTTCATCTCCTAAAAGTACTGCTTGGTTGTTACCAAAATTATCTCTCGCTACCTTAAAAATCTCCGAGTTTGACCAAATTCTAGAATCATGAACACATCCTGGCCATGAAGCGTCCACGCTTGTAAACCACTCATCCGAATTACAAGTAGCTTGTACATTAATGCTAGGATACGCTTTTCGATTTATATATTCATCACCATGAACCGATGGTTCTTTTATTCTGATATGAGTACAATCGATAACACCCAAACAGCTAGGAAAATTGTAACGTCTGTGACAATTTTCTTTGGCTCGCATTATATCTTCAGCATTTTGTGGAAATTTTACCCAATGACCACTTTTTTGAAGAATTTTAGTTATAACCGTTCTTAAAATTTTGGAGACAGAAGTTTGATGAATCCCAACATGTTCACCTACTCCTGCTTGAAAGCCGGGATCTCCCACATATCTTAAAAACACTTTCATTTTATCCAGATTAGATAACGCGCCACCTCTTCTCTCCTCTGACTCCTCGCCCAAAAAATGGTTTGCTATCCACTCTACATTTTCCTTGGAAAATCTATATTAGTAACGGTCACAAGTAATATTTTGTGGGCTTATAATATTTTTCGGATCGCAAATTAAACATGAACTCCGCCATCACTCGATTTAAAAATTCAACTGAGTCTGCTATACAGCACACTCAAATCAAATGGAGTAGATACTCATGTCATTGAAGTATACACCTTACTTTATTCATATAAAATATGAGTAAATACTCATACAAAATTGTATATAAGAGTACTTGCTCACACTGAGCATCTGCTCTGGATTTTTACTCTTACAACTCGGAGTATATACTTCAAAATTTTGAGCATAAAGTATATACTCATTTTTATTCATATCACCCATTAAATGGAAGCCTAGTGAACTTCAGAAGCTGAATAGGACTACTAGGAGAATTATGAGGGAAAATAGAAGTTTACACCGCAACGTTTTAGTAGACAGATTATACATGAAGCGTAGAATAGGTGGAAGAGGAATATAAAAAAATATTTGGTTAAAATCGGTTAATTAGTTTCTTCGAAAAAAAAACATTTTGTTCAAATCCACTATGGACAGCAAAATTTTTAGTAGATTTTTGTGGAGGTGACGGGGCGAATTTTAAGATAGTAAATGTCCTACTGGATGGATTACTTTGTGAAAATTTTCAGAGCTTAGTTTTGGCTTAAAAAGTAGTTTTGCTTATTTTAGCTACATTTTCAGTCATTGTTGAAAATAAAAAAATTCAAAGCGCTGCCGGATGTAGAAATGATTCCATTATAAGATAGTGTAGAAAAAATTAATTATTTTTGTAAACAGTGGAAGCCAGTAGTACAACCTACTGGCCGCGTTAGGTCCATTTTTAGAATATCACTCGCGATTGTTTTTCGAAGTTCAGAGGTAAAATTGAAATATGCTGATTTGTGTACGCCTAAAGTACGAAGGGGGGACAAACAAAAAATATTTGATGTTTCTAGGAGGAAGTAACGAATTTTCAAAGTCTGCGTCGAATCAAACCTAATGGATAAAAAGCCCGTTTTTTATTTGTAATTCGCATACCACCTTTTGTATTTAAACGGGCGCTTTTTTGATCTTCGTATACAGGGTGATTCACATTTAAGTTAAAATCTCTCGGGTGGTGATTCCTTGAATAAAAATAAGAAAAAAAAATCCTATAAACATGGGCCCGGAAATGTTTCGTTATTGAGATATTTCAACTTAAAGAGGGACGCAAGAAATATTATTTTTAATAATTTATATTATAAGAAGTATTACGTTGAAATTTTGGCAATTGTTTTCTGATATTAGGGTGCATATTCTAGTCCATTAAAAGAGTTTAATAAACCTAACCTAACAATTTTTCCTCTAACTTTTTGGAGATTTTAACTTTAGTAAAATAATCCCCGCTCATTTCTCCACAGAAAAGTTCTTCTGACTCATGTCACCAATGTTCTTCGTTTTCTTGTAAATGCAGATTTTCTCCCACTACGTCAGGTGCTGAAATTTCTAATTTTCTAGAAAATCACAAAGTAGGCGTGACAAATAATAAAAAAACGATATTCAACATTTTAGAAAATCACAGAAGGTGGCAGCTTAGGCAATTGCCACGCGTACTTTTTGACTTTCTAAAAAATTAGAAATTTGAGCACCTGACGTAGGAGAATATAATCCGCATTTACAAGAAATCGAAGAACATTGGTAACATGAGTCAAGAGACATTTTCTGTGGAGAAATAAGCAGGGATTTTTTTTAGTAAAGTTAAAATCTCCAAAAAGTTGAAGGGAAATTGTTTGGCTAAAAGTAAATGGTATCCTCGACTTTGGGCATCCCCGAAAACGTTTTTAAACTCTTTTAATGGACCAGAATATGCGCCCTAATGTTAGAAGACAAATTCTTTCAAAAACAAATAACTTTTATCAAAATATTTTTTAAATATTTTCCATAGTTTAGAATTTATTCGATAAACAAAAAAATGTTAAAAAATTATTGCATATTTTGAAGAATTTTATAAATTTATAAACTCTTTCTACAAATTCTAATGTTTTACCAACTTTAAATATCATACCTGTCCATATTTAAACAAAATTCTTCAAAATATGCAATAATTTTTTAACATTTTTTTTGTTTATCGAATAAATTCTAAACTATGGAAAATATTTAAAAAATATTTTAATAAAAGTTATTTGTTTTTGAAAGACCTATCAAACCATACCAAACTCGACCTATGTTGCCATTTAAAAAATCAAAGTTACCTCCGGTTCCGGATAGTTCCGGGTTGTTCCGGAGAAGAATAAGTTCACCAATGGATTCTTTAGGTTCACTTTGGTAATAAAAGTTTTATTTCGGCCATGTACGATAACGCGTTCTCGAGATAAATGGGTGGCACGGGTGGTCTGAATCACCCTGTATAAAAAAATTTTGTTTAGTTCCGGGTTAATTACTCACCCTACATATACGCAAAAAACTCCTATTAATGATAAAAAAATAAGAAAATAAGTTTTAATGTAAATATACTAAAAAAGTAAAACAAAATTTAGACGATTTATTTATAGTTTTAGAGTTACAGCATTTTGAATTGTCACTAATTTTTCAATACATCAGTAGGTACTAATAAATAATTTAACAAATGTGTCTAGAGATTTAAAAAATTATCACTAGAAGCAAAAACCATCCTCTGTCAATTTTTAATAACAAAATGAGAGAAATCGTTGACAAAATGTTCATGAAGAAAAATGAATTGAAAAATAATTTTTAATGTGGAGCGAATAATGATGATTCTAATCCTTGACTTGACACTGTCATAAATTGTGAATGTCTTGTGTCTAAACAAATTTTGAAGGTATGATTTATATTTTAAACATTCTTGTTGTTTTTAAAACTAATTAAAAATTGTAATTCCTTATAGTGCCTTTTATTATTTCTTCGTATGGTAATAGTTGGGATTAAAATCATCATTATTCGCTCCACATTAAACAATATCCCAAATCATCGTCAATTTTCATTATTAAATAATTTTTAATTTTCAAGCTTCTGACAATTTCTTAAAATTAAGCTGTGAGTGGAAAACACAACTCCAGCGTATATTGTTCTACAAAAGACCAATAAGATGAGATTAGAGGTAGAAACAGCCACTAGGGTGGCAAACTTCGAACAGAAGGTACGATTAGGTATGGGTGGTAAATTTATAAAGGAGATTTGCAGATTGTGGAACCAAGAGAAGAATGAGAGTTAAATGGGTAAATGGGAATTGGGTAGACGAAGAATGTTCATACATTTCCTCATGGAAATTGGATGGTCAGTGAAAGAGGTGGAAAGGAGGCTAGGTAGGGGATATTTGGGAATGGAAATAAAGGTAAGAAAGATGGGAGTTGAGGGACAAAAGAGGTTTGAGTTCTGGATGAATGAGGAATATAGAAGATTTAGGTGGTGTGAAAGAGGAGAGGATATCTGGGAGCACTGGGTGAATGGATACGAGGCAATTGATTTGGAAAAGGATGAGCATGAGAAGATCAAAAGGTGGTGGGTGTGTTTGAAAGAAAAGGGGTGGGAGAACAAGCTATTAGAAAAGCTGCAGGAAAGAAAACCTATTTGTTAGAGTTAAATATGTTTTCTAAGTTTTCCTTTGTTCGTGGGTGAAATTTTATTTGTATTTATTGTATTTAATGTGTAATTAATGCCAATAAAAAGGTTTAAAACTGAAAAAAAAATTGAAACTGAATAAGCTGGGGTGTTACATTTAAAATAAGAACGCTTCCGGTGAAACAGGAAGTAACATTGATTTTTTACTTCAATGTGTTTTTTTAAGAAGATAGTCGGCGAAATGTTTGAAAAGCGTACTTTTCGCTACTAAAAATTGAATTTTGGGCATTTGTAATCAAACTTTAACAAAAACGCTATTGTTTGCCTTTCAAATTGAATTTAGTTTAGACTCTACATGAAAAACAAATATTCTATATGAAAACTAAATTCAATTTGATTGGCACTAGGCATCGTTTTTGTTAAATTTTTGATTACAAATGCCGAAAAAACAATGTCTACTAGCGAAAAGTACGCTTTTCAAACATTTCGCCGAGTATCTTCTTAATCCATATAAATACTAACTACTAAAATCTTAATTTTTTTTCGTAAATAAAGAAATGGCAGAAGTGGCCTTAGTTTCGAGTACACCCGGTATTCTTGAAGTTTTAAAAGATTAGAAAAAACACCTCTTTATTAATTTTAGCTTCACTTTCAGAAATTGCCAGAAGATAAAAAACCTTTTTATTTAACATATTGTCAACGATTTTTGTTGTTTGTATGACGGAGCCCTAGTTGTTCGACCTTCTAACTCTGAAGTTTTATCTAACATGTACGGGACATTCAATTGTGGATTTGAATATTTTAACACTCTCCATTTTAATATTTTTGTATTGAAAAAAATCCTATCCAAATCAATAGAATTTCGATCCTTTCGGGAAAAATAATAATCAAATAAATCCTCATTTTCTATTGGTAGTTTTTTTTGGAAACATATTTTTCGCGTAAGTATATGTTTTATCTCAAAAAATTTGAAACTGTTGTAAAAAAAGTAATAAATTCAAAATTTTTATATAAAATACTTTTATTATTTTAGTTTTATACATCCATATAATATAATATTTACAATATTTATTTACTTATACATAAATTGGTTCTAGAGGTATAAAAATGGAGAAAATTTGAGAATAAGCAGCCCAAATTTACATTAAGTTTAGAAAAAGTATTTCAATCACAAATAATTAATATAAAAAATAAATCGTTACCAATTAAAATATGTCCAAACAAAATATTCGAATTATTATGGCTTACATCTTACATTTCGCATATAAAATATAATAAAGTATCTTTATTTCAATATAATCAAGCCAAATTTTTAAAAAGGGCTTTAATTTAATAATTTTTTAATAGGAGTGGAAGATTCAAGGGGACGTTTCTAACAGCTTGTGTAATTGACATAGTTAAACCTACTGAGATCTATTCTCCTGAATGTTGCTGAGAGGGTTCGTGGTAATATTCACATTTTGACTTTTTCCATCGAGGAAGTATGTCACCATGTTACCTTTCCCTTTCACTTCGATTGTACCACGACAGGTTAAAGGATAACCTCTCGCTTTGAGGATTTGGTAGACTTCTTTGGTCACCTAAAAAATTGGAAAAAAATACATTTCAGATTCAGGTCACATCATTTTAATTTAAAGTTGTTCAAATAGTTATTAAGTGGGTTTTGATAAAGATTATAGTAGATGATTATAAATTTTGACTTACTTGAATTTTGTCTAATACCCCTGTACTATCCATCCTTGAAGCTACGTTGACAGCATTACCCCAAATGTCGTACTGAGGTTTTCTAGCACCGATAACGCCGGCAACGACTGGTCCAACATTAATCCCTATCCTAATCCTAAAATTATTGAAAGAATGCTCGTTGACAATGGCCAACTGGTCCCTAATTCTGAGTGCGTAGTCTGCCATCGCCGTGACGTGCTTGTAATCTTTCATATCACATGTGCATTGCGTAAGACCTAAAAGTGAACATTGTTTTAAACGCAATTAAATGCTTCGTTGAAATTGTGGCAATTTGCAGACCCGCACCCTCGTCACAACAGAGGCATTAATAATTTGTTTTCGTGATGTAAAAGTTTTTGGGTTTAATGCGATTTAGAAAATAATACGTACCGGAGGCTGCCATGTAGGTGGCACCCGTTGATTTGATTTTCTCGATGTATTTGAACTGTTCCTCAGAAAGCATTTCGTCAAAGTCGGCAATTATTTCGTTGAGTAACCTCAAACACTCCACCCCTTCATTATTACCCTCCAGTTCGACATAAAATTCGGAAAAGTTTGGGATGGAAGCGAACATTATGCAGACGAAATCACATTGTTCATGGTACAATTCCTTAAAATAATTTAAAGAAAAAAGTAATTTTGCTCTACTATTCTGGATAGGTTATTACATACATCGTTGTTTTTATCGCTACTAAGGAAATGTTCCGCAACATGCACGGGAAGGATGTTAGCAACCAGTTTACGATTGTAAGCTTCCAAATGTTCCATGTCTTCTTTCTCCTCTAAAAATTTATGAATCATAAAAGTTTTATTAGCAGTTTCTAATATTTACAGTCAAGTATTTAGTGGAAAATTTAACTTTTCATTCACTGCAATGCTCATATTTTTAAATTTGTATTATTATTTAAGTTAATGCATTGATAAGTAATTAGTTTACCTGTAGCTTGCAATTTCCAAACAAAGTCCAAACGATAAGTAGCCTCGGTTTGTTGCCCATGCAAGATTAATGCGATTACAAATCCCGCCATTATAATTAGGTGAGCGAACTGAAAACTGTAAGTAATTTCGCTGTCCCACCTTAAAATAAAACAAACAAATGTTTATGAGTCAGTCGGTTTTAGGCAAACATACAATCCATATATCAAGCTACTTACAGTTTTTCCAATAGAAGATGAGCTTCATTATTGTAAGAAATGTAAAAACAAACATATCCTCCGAAAGTAACCAATAAAATGATAATTTTGAAGAGAGATATCAATACTTGATAAACAGCACAGCTGATCATCGAAATTATCACCATTAAAGAAATCATCTAGAAAATTATTATTCGATAAAATATTTCGAATATTTTTGGTAAAAATCTCACGTCTATTGTAAAGAAGGCATGGCAATCCTCGATGTTTTTATTAGAGCCGTTGGTTTTATTACTACTTAAACAAGACAAGTCGTCTTTAATGTGGTTCTAGAAAAAAAATGGTTAGTTCTTGACTATTTTGTTTTTTTTTGTTTTACTGCTTGGAATAAAGCTGTTGTGTAAATTGCAGCGATGATTACGAGCGAAAAGGCTTGAGCAATATTTCGATTATTATGAATGTGGGTTGATAATTTTACTAGCCTGTAGTTGCAACTCTGTAAAAATAAGATTTTATTACAAAAGTTGCAAGCAACATACATATGTGTATTCTAATCGGACCAATTTTTTCTACAAATCTTCCGCAATTATTATTTTAAGTAGCTACTCAAATATAACATTTAAATAAATAAATTTTTGAAATAAAATTTTCTTCATATAGGTCATATAGGATGTATATAGATAAAGAATTCAATAAAATTCAAAACAAAATTGGAAATAATTATAGTTCGATATTTTTAATTATTAATAATTATACTTTACAGCACACATGATTTGCAATTATTTTTCGATTTCATAGGTTTAAATTAGCGGCAATTTCACTCATGGCGACAATAGTTAAATTATTACATACCAGGTGTATCACCTCTATAATTTCTTTATTTGTGAAAATAAAAATTCATTCGACTTTGTTGTGTGGTTCAAGAAAACACATTTTATGCACTATTGTTTTTAATATCACTTTTAGTTTTACCGTAAATAACATCAAATTTGTTTTTTTTAAATGCAACACCCTATATTTTTGTTCACATCTTAAAACAATTATAGAAAATAGGCAAGTTTGTGATATTTGTTTTATTTTTTTTGAAAATTAAAAAAATAAAAAAAAATTTCTTCATCCGAAGTTAATAAAAACTACCAAAACTCATTCTAAATAATACAAATACCTGTATTTGTAATTTGTAAAATTATTCAAATAGTTTTTGAGATATTAATTTTAGAACTTATTTTTTGGAGCATTTTTGCAAATAACTATTGTTCAAATTCGCCGAAATTAATAAACGATCTATTATTGATAAACACCACCTTTTAAATTGAGGCATATGTTTTTAAAAAAATAGTTATTTGCAAAAATGTCCCTCAAAAAAGTCAAGTTTCAAATTTTTATTTTTATAAATAAAGAAACTATAGAGGTGTTCCATGTTTCGTTTACTCCCGGTGTAGTACACCTATATAAAATACAGGCTTAACCGAAAATCAACTTCTTTGCAGTTATTGTGGCACAATTGAATTGAATGTGCCATGTGCCATATAATGCCATTAAAATAATTGACTTCGGTGAAAAAAAAAATCTACTTATAATTAAGAGAAATCAAAATATTTTACGCAATTATTTTTGTTTTAAACATATACCTATTTTTGTTCAATTTTGATTTTTCTAATCTCTTTAAAACGCTTTCAAAAATAGAAAAAACAACATTATACATATAAAATGAAACTTTTAAAAAATCGAAAACTTAAAAAATTTCATCAAATTTTCTTTATGATATAATAGGTACACAAAAATTTAAAAAATGGGTACACTAAAGAAAAAAATACATTATTTCACTATCACTGAAGTAAATCAAAAAATTGGTAACAATTAGGTACATAGAGTGTGTCCCAAAAAGAAGTAATCAGAAGAAAATCGTAGAACCATTTATGTTTTAACAAAAAAGGTGCTCTTATTTTAAAATTTAAATTAAAAAAAACATGTATTATATTATTTTATTGTATTATACAAAACACAAAACTATAAAAGATTTAAAAAATCACGAAAATGTATCCTAACTTTATTATAATTCATGCCAAATATCAAATCTGTTAATCTCTACTTAATTTAATTCGAAGTAAACGAACAAAAACCTACTTATTGATAACACCTTTAAAAATCTGCAGCTCTTTTATGAAGAGGAATCTGTCCTTATCTTGAATCACCCTGTATAAAAATATTTTTTAGTTCATCAAAATATTTTTTGGCGATGATTTTCTAAGCAAAATGGCATTAAGGTTTGCTTTTCAACTTTTTTCCTATTTGTTGACCGTATGGTTTAGGACAAATTTTTGGTGGGAAAAAAATTAAAGAACCCGCAAAAACACTTGGTTTCCAATCCTCATTATTGGGGTTCTTTGTTGATGAAATTTAATTTACTTTCTAGGATTTTCTTTTTTGGGGATAGTTTATATGTCGTAGGCATAATGTAATATTCGGCATTTTGTCAAAATGCCTAGGTAATTTATAAAAAGCCGACAAAATGTGTAAGCTGTAAGCGAGGGACGTTCTCGTGTTTTATTTTGGCAAATCTTAAAATCCCGGCAGAATTAAAGTACCAGAACACAAATTTCGTTATGCCTGCATATTTTTTGGTATTTTATAATGTGTCTAAAATAACATGGTCAAACAGAATGTACTTGCAAGTCTGGTATTAAACGATGCAGTACAAAAAATGTGCTTGTTTTAAAAATAAAAATCTGTGTTCTTCCAAATGTCATGGCTTGTACCAATACATGTTTCTTAAAATAATATTTCCTTTGATGTTGAATTCTCTATTGTTTTACTTGTGTCTGGTGTAAGTGAGTTTATTTTATTTCAGGGTATGCACTATGCACGTGCCTACTTCATTCTAGGCAAATCATAAAATGCCGGAAAATAACGAAATTTGTATTGTGACGCTTTAGTTCTGCCGGTGTTTCATTATTTGCCTAGTCAAAATACGAGAAAATCCACTCATTTATCCGTTTTGCCGGATTTTCATAAAAAAACGTAGGTATTTTGACAAAATGCCTAATGTTACATTATGCCTACGTGCTACCAAGGTTAGTATGGAAAATTTTATAAAAATCAAATTAATCCCATCATTAGTTTATTTTTATAAAAATTGAACTGTCGGTTCTAAGAAATCGAAAATTAAAAAAATATATCAAATTTTCATTATACAGGGTGGCCCACTTTTTAGCAGCAATATTTTTAGATAGTGAATGTCATTCTTAACAAAAAATTTCTTATGAACTAATATTCTTTTTCGACTCCTTAAAAAGTTACAGCAGTTTTAAAATTTCAAAATTTGAATGACTTTATTGAGACACCCGTATAAATTTTATTTTATTTTGAATTTTTTTAATTACATAAATCAAGTATTTTTTGGATTTTGTCTTTATCTTTAAGCCAATCAGACAGATTAATTTTATCAAGAAAAAATTTAAATCGTCCATTTAGTTAAATAATATGTCGGCACAACAAGATTAATTGTTTAACACCTAATTAGTAGTAATTACGGTGGCTGAAAAATTTATATTGATACAGTTGGGAGTTGATTCATTTCACCTTGTGATATTAATTGCTATCCCAAATCATCGTCAAATCGTTTCTTTTAATTGTTTTTTTAGTTCATCTTCTTATAATGAATAAAAATTTAAAAAATAGATACATGATTATAGAATGGTATAGACCGGGTGGAAATGAAACTAGGGCCGCCCCTGGCATTTCTTTATTTATGGAAATAAAAAATTAAAATTTTAGTATATTATATTATCTAAGAAAACAAATCTTATGGATCGAATAAATTTTTAATTTTACTTCCGGTTTATCTGGAAATGGCATCCATTTTCTTATTTTAAATATAACCCCCTGATTTTTTCTACGTAAAATTGGTTAATTTTAAGTATGTTTATGACAAAAAAATATTTTCTTTCAAAACTTAAAGAAAAAAATTTGAATTTTTTTTGATAAAAAATTTGAGTAAAACCTACAAAAAATATTTTTAAACATACATATGGGATATCACAGTAACCAGAAAAAAACCCTCTATTTAATTAGGGGGTGGCCCTTATATCATCCCATTTAAAAAAATAAAGATATTTCCAAAAAAAGCTTCTTGAAAATTAAAAAAAATAATATCTCAAGAACGGTGAAATAAATTTTATAAATTACAATTTATTTTACGTATTTGTATTATTTAAAAATAGTTTTTGTAGGTTTTACTCAAATTTTTTACCAAAAAAAAATTCAACATTTTTTCTTAAAGTTTTGAATAAAAAATTTTTTTTGTCATAAACATACTTAAAACTAAACAATGTTTGATTTTACGTAGAAAAAATCAGGGGGTTACATTTAAAATAAGAAAGTGGGTGCCATTTCCTGATAAACCGGAAGTAAAATGAAAGATTTATTCGATCCATAAAATTTGTTTTCTTACATCATATAAGATACTAAAATTCTAATTTCTTATTTTCATAAATAAAGAAATGCCAGGGGTGACCCTAGTTTCATTTCCACTCGGTATGGGTAGATACATACTTATTAAAAACTAAGTAGAAACAGGTGTATTTCTTTGAGTTTTAGCATTTATCCTTCAAATATTTCTTCAACCTTTTTTCTGACTTCAATTTTCTTAATTTTGTATAAGGTTATCAACATGCTTGAAAGTATGAAATTTAAGTAATACGCGTTACAGTTACAGAAAATAATGTATCCCAAAAGATATCAACTACTAATTAGGTATTAATTCAATGCAAATGAGATAAGATAGATTCTTATCAAAAAATTTCAAAAAAAAATTATCTCGAAAATTTGGTTAAAAATGCTTTCGTTAAAATCCCTAATCTGCTCCGTAAATTAACGCATCGAGCTACCAAACACCCTGTAAATTAGAAAATAAATTCCGGCCAAAGAGAACTAAGGCTTTCATAGCAGTGGTTGGTAAATTTTCTTTAACTTCGACTTCTGCTTCCACATAAAATATTCTTCAGCAATAACTTCGGTAGCCGTGGTAAATCATCTTCATAAAATTATGCAAGTGACAAAATGTTAGTCACGTGTTTTAGATTTTAAAACAAGAAAGAAGGGATTACAATTGCAGATTCTTCATGAGTTATAAACCTTTCTGGTGGTGAAGCAATGAAATGGTCAATATAGGTATCGAATATTCATTCATCTTCTATAATGTTCTTCAGGGCAATCAAATGAAACATTGTTTCTATTTTTTTGTTTTCTATAAACATATGGAAATAACTATTCGATGCAGATTGTTTCTGTGACATGTAAAGTTGCTCCCAGCTGGAAGTAGGACAAAGAATACACGATCGTAATTACTTTTGTCCCACTTCCAGCTGGGACCAACTGTACGATATCATTAATTGATGTTTTTATAGAAGAGGTAAGCGGTAAACTACATCCTACAAGCCTATCCTTGTTTCCTTTTGGAAATGTAAAAGAAAATACTGCATACTGCCAGAACCCAGAACTGACAAGTAATCACTTTTTGTTTCATTTAGTAATTAGCAAAGTTATTTGGAATTTATTTTACTTTTAAGAAAACATCATTTAAATTGTTAACATCTCTGGAGGGCCGGTTGTTTATTAGTAATGCAAAATGCAATATTTTAACTTTAATTTAATTAAATAAATTGAATACAGAATTGTTACACTATATTTTATTAATTACATACTATTGATTTCGTTTGGTTTCCTCAATTGTAAACAATGGGTATAAAAAAACAAAATGCAAATGTTTTTCTAACTTAACCATTGTATTTCACTTCTAATGGGAATGCTAATTAAATTAAAACAGTATTTAAAAATAAACCTAAAATTATTTCGATTCTTTCTTTATTTCTTTCTTTTCGTTTAATCTACTTGGATTCTTATAAAATTGCATACCGGATAACAAGAAGCACTGAAGCACTTATTGTATTTCGTAAGTGGTTTTTATTTTAAAGTAGAATTTTTAAATTAAAGTAGCTTGTACACTTCATTGCTATAAATTTATTTAAATATCTAAAAATAGAATTACTTTTATTTTGTACTTAAGAGGATTTGGAGTCTAAAGTAGGACCGCACTTCGACAGTAAACGTATATTTTGAGCTTCTTCTTGAATTTGGGGATGAAATCAAGAACTACAGTACAAACCGCATAATTTCGATTCGTTGAAAGTACCAATAAAAATCTTCATTTCTGTTATATTTTAAAATTTGTATCACCTAGACTACGTTGATATTAGCGCATTTAAAGTTAAAAAGCGCGATCAGAATTTACGAAACATACCTTGCATTTCTTACAAACTACAGCCGTATTTTGTAAATAACATTCAGGTTTATAATTGCATAGTTTAATTAACATTTAAGACTAGACTTCTAAAGGACGATTTTCTTAAAAATTAAATTATTAAGTCCAAAAAATAAGAATAAAATAGGTAATATTTTACGTATTTTTAATAATTTTTTTTGCCATTTTGGATATAAAATATTAAAAAACTATCTTCTATCAGTCTTAAGTAGAGGTTCTACTTTCATATGATATTCTTATTTTTTATATAGCTCAAAACATATTCGCGTAGTTTGTCAAATAAAATCAGGTAAAAACCCATAAAATTTTGTAGACAGCACTTAAAGGATTTATAAATAATCCTCAGGATAAAGAGATATAATTTTAAGTAACTAATCTACATAAGTTAGTAGTACTATTAACTACTAATTTGGAGGAGAATGCAACCATTTATTTTATATTGGATTTAAATAATTACTTAATTTAAATTTTCACGCTTTAATTTAATAGATAAACTGTGTTAATTCCCAGTACTAACTTTTGCTTTTATAATATTATACAATTAAGAGGTGTATAAACTGCTAATTTACTTTACATTTCTGTGTCACTCATTTAATATTTTTATGAAAAATTAATAGTAATAACTAGATAATACAGGTAGACTTTTCTTTAATATTTCGAAAAAAATCCATGATTATTAAAAACATAAAAAAATAATATACAGGGTGATTCAGACCACCCGTCCCACCCATTTATCTCGAGAACGCGTTATCGTAGACGATTGAAATAAAAAATTTCATTACCAAAGCGAACTTAAAGAATCTATTGGTGAACTTATTTTTTTCCGTAACAACCCGGAACAATCCGGAACCGGAAGTAACTTTGCTTTTTTTAAACGGCAACATAGGTCAAGTTTGGTATTGTTTGAAAGGTCTTTTAAAAAGAAATAATTTTACATAAATGTTTTTTTAATAATTTGCATATTTACAATTTTATACGAAAAAAACAAAAAAAATTAAAATTCAAATTTTGTTAAAAAATTCAAATACGAAATAAAATATGATACTTGAAGTAATTAAATAATGTTTAATTCGTTATTTTGTTCCAATAATTTAGAAATTTGCAGTTTATATCCGCTTTATTATTTTTCTAAACATCCCGGAACTGTCCGGAACTTTGTTTTTTAAGTGGCAACATAGGTCGATGATGGGATTATTTGGAAGGTCTTTTAAAAATAAATAGCTTTTACTGAAATTTTTTTTTAATAATTTACTTATTTACAATTTTATATGAAAAAAACAAAAGAAAAGGATGAAATTTAAATTTTGTTAAGTAATCCAAATACGAAATAAAATATGATAATTTTAATAATGAAAAAACATATTCGTTATTTTATTTTATTTATTTAAAAATAAATCTGCTTGCACATGTTGACCAAAATTTAAAAAGAAATGAATAACACAAACATTTGAGTTAAAATAAATCGTAGTGTCCAAGTATCAAAATGGTTTTTACGAATCTCGAAGGTTTTGATATGTTGATGATTTTGGGTGAATGCCATCAAAATTATCGTGCTGCTGAGCGGCTCTATGCCGAACGATACCCTCACGAACTTTCCAGTCAAGGAAAGTCTTTAAGCGGCTTGCAGACCGAGTTAAGCAAAATAGTCAACTTCAACCAAGCCACAACAAAAATCGTCATATTATGACACATGTGCAAGATGAAAGAGCACCTGATATTCTTGCTGCGGTTGTTGTTGAACCACAAATTTCAACAAGAAGACTGGCGATTGATGCAGGAATTGCCCAATCGACTATTTGGAGGGTTATAAATGAAAATAAATTCCATCCTTACCACATCCATCTACATCAGGAACTTACAGGGGAAGATTTTCAAAACAGGTTGGATTTTTGTGAATGGCTTCTGGGTAAGGACCGGTATTTTCATCATACAATACTTTGGACAGATGAGGCCTCTTTCAAGAGTAATGGAGATTTAAATATTCACAACGCACATTATTGGTCTGTTGAGAATCCTCACTGGCTTCGTGAAGTGGATAATCAGCATCGTTGGAACCTTAATGTTTGGTGTGGAATTTTGGGAGGCCAAATCATTTGTCCGTATTTTTTTGATGGGTCGTTAACTGGTGTGATGTACGCTGATTTTTTAGAGAACATTTTAATCGATCTCATTGATGACATCCCATTGGCAACACGTTTGGTCATGTTTCTGCAACAAGACGGTTGTCCAGCACATTTTTCAAGAGTAGCCCGCCAAACTCTTGATCGTATCTTTCCTCACCGCTGGATCGGAAGAGGAGGAGTTTCATGGCCAGCTCGTCGCCAGACCTGACACCGCTAGATTTCTTCTTGTGGGGACGTATTAAAGATGTGGTATATCAACAACGTCCAACAACAAGGGACGATGTGAAAGACAGGATCCGGAACGCCTGTCGCTCATTATCCGAAAACGAAATGCTAAGGGCAGTAAATAGTGTACGAATTCGTCTGCAAAAATGCAGAGATGAAGGTGGAAGGCATTTCGAACATTTAAAATAAAAGCTAATGAACTTTTGTTTACATTTTTTAAGTTTGTGGTTGCATTTATAATAACAGTTCAGATTTATTTATCTTCGCTTTTTTCGCTTTATTTAAGACTGCAAATATCTAAAGTATTTCAAGAAAGTAACGAATTAAACATTATCTGATTACTTAGTATCAAATTTTATTTTGTATTTGTATTACTTAACAAAATTTAAATTTCATCCTTTTCTTTTGTTTTTTTCATATAAAATTGTAATTAAGTAAATTATTAAAAAAATATTTCAGTAAAAGCTATTTATTTTTAAAAGACCTTCCAAATAATCCCAACATCGACCTATGTTGCCACTTAAAAAACAAAGTTCCGGACAGTTCCGGGATGTTTAGAAAAATAATAAAGCGGATATAAACTGCAAATTTCTAAATTATTGGAACAAAATAACGAATTAAACATTATTTAATTACTTCAAGTATCATATTTTATTTCGTATTTGAATTTTTTAACAAAATTTGAATTTGAATTTGAATTTTTTTTGTTTTTTTCGTATAAAATTGTAAATATGCAAATTATTAAAAAAACATTTATGTAAAAGTTATTTCTTTTTAAAAGACCTTTCAAACAATACCAAACTTGACCTATGTTGCCATTTAAAAAAACAAAGTTACTTCCGGTTCCGGATTGTTCCGGGTTGTTCCGGAAAAAAATAAGTTCACCGATAGATTCTTTAAGTTCGCTTTGGTGATGAAATTTTTTATGTCAATCGTCTACGATAATGCGTTCTCGAGATAAATGGGTAGGACGGGTCGTCTAAATCACCCTGTATATTTTTTATACTTGAATTTGAAGCTTCAATTGACACTTAAACTAAAAAATTTACAGATTTCTCATTGTATTTGTCATTTTTTTAGTTGTTTAGTGTTAAGCATTGACTGCAACCGGGCCTTAAAAATAATTATTTTTTATTGAAGGATCATAAATAAAAAAATTACAAAAATCTTAGAGAGTGTACTTACTTTATATTTCGCAATGACGACCAAAGACGTAATGAGTATAATGAGTAAACCTAAAGGAAGTGCTACGTATAAAAAATACACTTTCCTATAAAGAAATACATTAATTAATTTCATATTAAATGCTATGTATAAATAATAATTTACGTTTTTAAGGTGAGGAACTGTACGCTCGCATTGGCGACGAAGCAAATAATCGAGCAGTTGAAGTATAAATTAAGCATCCTATCCTTTTCTTTCTTAAACTAAAAATAATTTATTTAAGAATTTTGGTCCATCTAATCAGTTAGAATAAGAAAACCTTGGCCTCCTTCTGTGGATCCCTAAAATTAAGCAACAAAACTCTGCAATGCTCTATTCGTAATCTATCAATACTCCGGGCGTCTATTGCTCGCATTAGATATTCATTCACCTCATCTTCGGGATCTTTTTCTTCTAAGGTTTCATTAAATCCATGTCTAAATAAAAATAAGAAAATCTTTACAAAAAATGAGTGTAATTCACATTCATGCTCTGTTAAACAGTTTTCGTAAGCGCTGAATTTAACGAATGGAAGGTAAAAGTGATGACAGGATAAAAAGAAATAATTTTTAGGAAAATAAAATTGTATTCCCAAGCAAGAAAATTGTAGTTATGTACAATTTAATCCAACTGATCCAAAGAGATAAAAGAAATGTCGATTTATTAATAATAAGCTGTCACCGGAAAATGATTTGAAATTACATCTCCCACCGCTTTAATCCCATTCAGTGATTTTCTAAATAAAGAATTTTGGCTGCTTCGGACTTACAAAGAGGGAAATATGTCAGGAGGCTGGTGTTTGACCTTTCTAACCCCGAAAATCTAGAAAAGGGAGAGTTTAAAAACTTGTGCATTTCAAGCAGACGCAAAACTTATATACAGGGTGGGCCAACGAAAACGAAACAGACGAGTTTTGAAATAGTTAATAAAAAAATTTGAAAAAATGCTCGGACAGGTCAACTTTAGTTTCGAGGGGGACATATTTTGCAATAGAGCTGATTCAAAAATCCGTTCATCCCTGCGCCCTATGGACACAACCCCTTAAATTTTAATAGGGATGGTGGGGTAAGTAATACCTCGTTGGAAAGATCTTTTTATCCAGAGTAACATACAAAAAAAAAGTTAAATCGATCGATTCGCTTTAAAGATATTCAAAATTTAGCAAGTAGAGATTTCATGCCTTTTAAAATTGTGCCATAAACACCACACCTTCAATTTTAAGTGTTTTGATAAGGTAAGTAATACCGTTTCGAGAGGGACATACTTTGCAATAGAGTTGATTCAAAAATCCATTCATCCCTCGCCCTTTGGACACAACCCCTAAAATTTTAATAAGGATGGTAGGGTAAGTAATACCTCGTCGGAAAGATCTTTTTACCCAGAGTAACATACAAAAAAAAAGTTAAATCGATCGATTAGTTTTAAAGATATTCAAAATTTAGCAAGTAGAGTTTTCATACCTTTTAAAATTGTGCTATGAACAACACGCCTTCAATGTTAAGTCTTTTGATAGGGTAAGTAATACCTCCTTGGAAAGTTGTTTTTACCACAAGTAACATACAAAAAAACAAAAGTGAAATCGATTGGTTTGTTTTAAAGAATTCAAAATAAAACAGTATTGCACATTATTTTTTATTTAACCAAACTAAACTTAACTAATCTTTTTCAAGAAAACTTAACACATTAAAGAATCCCATCGATCCCGACACTTTCAAGGATGTTTTTATTATTTTATTAAATGTTCGAATTGAGTTCCACCAACCTCCATACAAACGTACAAATTTTGCTCAAAGCGAATTCTTACATTTTGTAACATTTCAGCAGTAATTTTTCGGCATTCATTAATAATTCTCTGTCGAAACTCTGCTAGAGATCCTGGTTCCGTTGCGTAAATCTTACTTTTTAAATGCCCCCAAAGGAAAAAAATCAAGGGGAGTAAGATCGGGAGATCGCGGCGGCCACTCCAAAGGTCCTCTACGCCCAATCCATTGCCCAGGAAACGTCGTATCCAAGAATTCCCTAACAGGCCATGTGTAATGAGGAGGGGCTCCGTCTTGTTGGAAAATCAGATGGTCTTCTAAATAAAGATCGTCATTTTCGATAATATCGTCAAGAAATGGATGAACAAAGTTTTGAAGTAGATCCAAGTACATATCCCCTGTTAGATTGCCATCTAGAAAATAAGGACCAATAATACGGTCTCCAAAAATTCCAACCCACACATTCAATTTTTGAGGAGTTTGAGTGTGAACTTCATGAAATACCCTAGGATTCTCATCTGACCAATATCGACAATTATGACGATTAACGGTTGAGTTTAAGAAAAAAGTGCACTCATCAGAAAAACAGATATTATAAAGATAATTTTCATCATCAATTATCCGTTTCGTCATCACCTCACAAAATTGCAGTCGCCTATCAAAATCATCTTCATTTAACTCATGAATTAAATGAATTTTATAGGGATGATATTTGTGACCTTTCAATATTCGGCGAATGGTTGTTCTGCTGATGTTAGTCACAGTCTCCAGTTTTCTTGTGCTTAAAGTTGGATCTGCAGCAACTTGTCCCAAAACACCTATTTCAACGACCTCATTTCTTATTGGACGAACATTACCAAGATCGCGTTTCTTATTACCAACAGAACCAGTATTTTTAAATATTGCAACCAACTCCAGAACGTATTTTCGGTTACAATGTTTGTTTGGATGTTGTTCATTAAATAAATTAGATGCACGATGAGCATTCTCATCGTTTTTAAAATAAAAAGTGATTAATTCAACCCTTTCTGGAATTGTATAAACCATTGCTAGCAGAAGCTTTTACCGAAGTTCACAAAATTTTAAATGTTGATTTCTAATAATTAGTCATAAACAGTTTTAACACGATGAAAACGACCACTAATACAAAATACAACTGATAAAAAGAATCTCAATGTGGTTATAAATCGTTTTATGTTTTGCATTGTTTTGTTCCAGATGTTACAAAATTTTAAACAATTCCTCGAATAAATTTAAATTTGTTTTTTAAAATCTCTCTTTTGTAGAAAATGAAAATAAATTGCGTTTTACATGTTTTTGTATGTTACTTTGGGTTAAATGATCTTTCCCTGGAGGTATTACTTACCCTATCAACACACTTAAAATTGAAGCCGTGGTGTTCATAGCACAATTTTAAAGGCATGAAAACTCTACATATTAAATTTTGAATATCTTCAAAACGAATCGAAGGATTTAACTTTTTTTTTGTATGTTACTCTTAGTAAAAAGATCTTTCTAACAAGGTATTACTTACCCCATCATCCCTATTAAAATTTTAGGGGTTGTGTCCATAGGGCACAGGGGTGAATGGATTTTTGAATCACTTCTACTGCAAAATATGTCCCCCTCGAAACCAAAGTTGACCTGTCCGAGCGTTTTTTCAAGATTATTTATTAACTATTTTAAAACTCGTCTGTTTCGTTTTCGTTGGCCCACCCTGTATATAACTTTGACGTTTTCCATACTCCTGAGAATTTGGTTGGGATTTAAGTAGATTTTAACTATTGACGATTCAAATTAGGCAATAATAATAATTCTTGTAAAATATTCTCTATTTTTCTTAAATTTATTTTTCAATTAAAGAGATAAAATTTTACTTACCTAGATTTTTTTGTCTGAGAATGTCCCATCATTCGCATCTCCTTGGATACACCTCCGTTAATTGAGAAGTTTTGGCCGGAGTGCTTATTCTAGACAAAAAGAAAAACAAAAGAATTATAGTAATTGGCGTGCGTGATTTTTGTCCGCAAAGAAAAACAAAACTGAAACCAATCGGCTTATTTGCTTTGTGAGCAATTAAAAATATAAGGTCGAGTTCAAAGAAGCACGACATCAAACGTTTTTGTAACTTTTTGTTTAACCTACGCTTTGAGCCATTCTGTAATTAGAATTATCAAATATTAAACTAGAACGGACTCTAATTAAAATGGATGCAGGTGAAACACCTAGGGCTAAGTAATACTGATGCATCTCAAGCAACTACTTGGAAAGAAACTAACATCATCCTTTTGTTTATTAAAGTTGAAAAATAGTCCGTGAAATTTTGATGTAAAATTTAAAACTTTACAATGTAAGATAATTTATTATGATATTATGACAGTTTCAAAGAAACCCTCTATAAAACTGGTAAAAATATTTATTTTGATTAATGATCTTTGCGTTTAATACTTTGTACTTGTAAATTAAACACTTTTAATTATATCCCTATAATTTGCGTTTTTTGTTTCTAATTCCAAAGCGCTTCAACTAAAATGAAAAAAACTAATTTTATTAACAAAAAATACATGAAAAAATAAAGAATTTTATGTTTAATTGTTATATTTATTTTGGGAAGTGAGCTTTATATTATAAGTTATCTAAATTCATTAATTTAAGTTTGGTAGATTAATGACCTATTACCCTTCCGAATTGTAAAATCAACAAACGTAAGTGCTTCAAAACAAGGAGGGAATATTAAGTTTAGATTATGCCCTAGGTAGATTTCAAAGTTGTTTCAAATGTTTTTGTTGTATTATGTCTTCATTAATTAATTTGCAGTTTATACTCTTCACCCAACTCAAATTTTAGGACACTACCTTTGGATATTATAGATTTTATTTGAAAAGATGTCATGTTCAGATAGTAAGAAAACTGAACGGCCAAATAAACTACGTTTCGATTGCGTAATTTTAAATATAGCCAGAAGCCGGAAACCTTGTCTTTTGTCTTCTGGGCATAATAGGGCACAAATTAAGGACACTGCGCCTTTTTGAAAGTGAATTGTTTGGAAGAATACCTACCAAAAAGAAACTTCTTTCAAAGAAAAACTTGAAAACCCGACTAAGTTTTACTAGAAATCCTTTGAACTGACCTGTAAACGCCTGGAAAAAAGTAGAAGTAATTTCTAGCGTTGAATCCAAATTTAATTTCAAGTTGAAAGTTAACTACTGTTTGGTGATCCATAATCAAAAGGAAAAGATTAAAACGACCTAGTTCCAAACCTACGTTAAAATTTAAAAAAATGTTTTATAAGTTTTTCTAAATTTTCCACCAATCTACCATTAATTGCGTCTTATAAAGTTCAACTTTATTTATAGAGTCTTAATTACTCTGATGATGGGATTTTCCCGAAATGCATAAGTGTTAAGACAAATAAAGTTTGTACCATTGGTTTGGAACTAGGTCGTTTTAGTCCTTTCCTTTTGATTCAAATTTAATTTATTTTATATGGATGGAATTAAGTATGTTCGTCGTCCAGTAGGTAAAAAACTTAGGCCCAGTTACACAGTCGAAACTTCAGCGACACTTAAACTAAAAAATTACCATTTCTAATTTTTTTTAGTTTGTTTCACTTGAGCTTAAGTTTCAACTATGCAAAAAGATGGCAGATTACTCATTATATTTTTGTCATTATTCTTAGTTTAAATGTCACTTGAAGCTTAAGCTTCAACTGTGCAACCGGACCTAAGGGCCAGTGGCAGCACTTTTCCTTAAACCCATAAGTGACACTTAAATTTTAAAGTTGACCAAATATAATAGAAAATCTGTCACTTAAAAAAATTATGTGTCACTTAGGAAATTAAGGAGTAATGGTATGGTAATGGTATACACCCACTACCAAGAATGGTGAAGGTCCTGTGATAATAGGGGCCGCTCTCTTAATTTGGGATTTTATTTATCTATTTATTTATACAGGGTGGTGATAAAGTTTGCAACCAAGGTCATAACTTCCGTAAAAAATTTTTTTGTAAAAATCGCTCGGACAGGTCAATTTTTGTTTTAAAAATGCCATCTTTTGGAATGAAAAAAATATTCATGACCTCACTGATAACTTCACTATGACGTCATCATCAATTTTTTTAAATGGAAACCCCTACTTTTTTTACACATTTTTCATAGACCTTTTTATCATATTAATGATCACATAAAAATTATTAAAAAAATTTCAACCATTTTTGAAAAAAAAAATAAATTTACTCAAAAAAAAAATATTAATTCTCAATGAAAATATTACAAAAAAAAGTAAATTTTTAATTTACAAGTAACAAATTTTAACTAAAATGTTCAAATTGTTCCCCATTGACCATTTGGCATTGTCCCATTCGAGTGTAGACACTCTGAATACTATTGTTAATAGCTTCTTCGTCAATTTGTTGCAATTCCGTCCTAATTCTAAGCTCCAATTCTTGTAAATTATTAGGTCTATTGAAATAAACTTTTGATTTTAAATGTCCCCATAAAAAAAAATCTAAGGGCGTTAGGTCGGGAGATCGCGGAGGCCACTCAATTGGTCCCCTCCGACCTATCCATTTGTTGGAAAACGTGGTGTTAAGGAATTCTCGCACCGCTCTGCCAAAGTGTGGAGGAGCCCCATGCCCCATCTTGTTGAAACCAAATGTTTTGGTTAGGAATGTTGCGATTTTCATAATTGGGGAAAATACGAAGTAAAACTGGTAGCAAATCAGTCCGCAAAAAATTCAAGTATCTTTCGGCAGTAAGGTTTTCATTAAAAAAGTAAGGTCCTATAAAACGTCTGCCAATCATTCCCACCCATACATTTAACTTTCCCTGTCTTTGACTATGGGATTCTACGGCCCAATGAGGATTTTCCTGTGACCAATACCTACAATTATGTCAATTCACTGATCCATTCAATTGAAAGGTAGCTTCATCGGAGAAAATTATACTACTTAAAAAATTTGGATTTTGATCACATCGCGCCATCATTTCTTCACAAAATTGCAGTCGGCGATCGGGATCATCTTCATTTAACTCTTGTATGAGTTTTATTTTGTATGGGTGATACTTTTCCCTTTTTAATAATTTTACGACATAGGAATGATCCACATTATTATTTCTTGAAATATCTCTTGTTGAATTATTGGGATTTTCTTCAATCGCAAGTAATAAATTTAATTTGGTTTCTTCATTCACTTGAGGCCGTCCTTGTCGAGGCAAAACTCCTACAGATCCTGTTTCTGCAAATTTGGTAACTAACTTACTTACTGTAGATCTTGAGATTTGCGGTCTATTTGGATATTGCTCATTAAACAAAGCACAAGCTTCCCCATGGGTTCTTTTTCCATCTCCGTATCCTACCATAATTAAAATTTCGATTCTTTCGCGTTCGCTTAAACGAGGCATTTTTAATTTCACAAAACTTAATAATTGTTGATTATTATTAAACAAACGAAGTAAGCTATTCAAGCATTGGTAAATGGATTTAAAATTTTATTTGCCATACAAAATAACGTCAACTAAAGCACTTTTATAAAGGCAATTTTTATTTCAATAAATTTTGAATATCAAAAGCTTTTTCAAATTTATAATAAATTACAATTTTATTTAAAGTTTATTATTACTCATACATTTCATTTTAATTACCTTTTTCATTAAAAGTTATTTAAAATTAGTTTTAAGAAAATTCCAATTGTGTAAAGAAGAACAATTCGAATATTTTCAATAATAATTTGTTATTTTTAAACTAAAAATTAGTTTAATTTATTTTTCTTGCCATATTTTCATTGAGAATTAATAATTTTTTTTTTGAGTAAATTTATTTTTTTTTCAAAAATGGTTGAAATTTTTTTAAATATTTTTATGTGATCATTAATATGATAAAAAGGTCTATGAAAAATGTGTAAAAAAAGTAGGGGTTTCCATTTAAAAAAATTGATGATGACGTCATAGTGAAGTTATCAGTGACGTCATGAATATTTTTTTCATTCCAAAAGATGGCATTTTTAAAACAAAAATTGACCTGTCCGAGCGATTTTTACAAAAAAAATTTTTACGGAAGTTATGACCTTGGTTCCAAACTTTATCACCACCCTGTATAGTTATTCAGTTCAACGGGAATATGCCAATTACAAATTCACAATAATACAAATAATATTAAAAATGTATACATCAATAAGCAAATAATTAAGAACGAAGTAAAGCATCTACAAATGAAAGTAAACAAAAACATTGAAATGGAGGCTATTGTCCCCTAATATAGGCATCAACTAGGAAGTAAGAAGTAACTAAAGTTTTTTAAACTACTATGGTGTTTTTGATTGGACTATTTCATCGCATATAGAAGAAAAACTAGATAGAAGTATGTATAGTAACTAGTAACATATGCCAAATACTTATTATAGGTCATAAATCGTATAAAAACAGAACTGTTTAGTGCTTTAGTAAATGTTTGGACGAAGACAACACAACTCATAATTTGACAGTTTGCTTACAAAATATTAGAAGTATCTAATTAAATGATATTATTACGAAGTCATTTTATGTTTTAACAAATAAAGTTGCTCTATTTTTTTCCAAAAACTCACAGATTTCATAACAAACAGTAGTTGAGTATAGTACATACGCCAAATAAATACCTTTTCCAACCTAACATGGCATTTAAAAATCACCTTTCTGGATTGTTAATTTCTTCCATCTGAATCAAATGCGTATTGTTTTTGTTAGCAAAAAATAGCCTTGCTTAAAGATTTTTAAATGTAAAATAAAGTGAGCGAAACTGTTTGATTTTCTTTCAGTAGTCCAGACGACATCCATTTATTCGGCGGACAACTATTAGTAAGTTTGGTGAACCATAATACCATAGTTTTATTTATAAAACGTGGACGCATAGTACAATGCCTAAATAAATTGGTCATAGTAGATAGTTTTTAAATTAGTTTAATTCACACTTTCATACCAATACATTTTCTTCTTGGCTTATGTATTAATTTAATTTTAAATAAAATTAAAAGTTGCTCAACTTTTTTCCACTAGTGCAACTACAAAACCTTTCCTTGACTTTTTAATTTATTCATTATCATTAACTTTCAACTTTCAAAATAAAGTTGGATAAAGGAATCTTTTATTACTAATTATAAATTGAAAAAAAAACTTTACTTTTTTGCTTTTAATTCAATCAATCAATTTTGTTCCACAAACAAATAAATTGCCTAAAATTTAATTAAAATTGCACTAATTCACAAATGATAAAGTGTAATATGAGGTTTATTTTAAAATGTATTTACTAACTTTAATATAATTTTACCCAAAAACTATTTAGGGAAAATGTAAATACTAACGGAAATTCATCACATTTCGAAGAACTTTAATTTCATACGCATGTTTGGTTAAAAACAAAAATTTAATTATTGAAAGTAAGTTTTACCCTGATTATCAGAAATCATTAAATTTAGGTAGTTATGGAATAGTTTTAGTGTAAAATCAAACCCAAAGGATACTTGTAATTGTAGATAATATTGATTAATTTTATGAGAAGATTTTTAATTATTATTGTTAGATGAAGTATTGAAATCTGTGAATACTTCATAAATTTGAGGTGGTGGGAAGTTATTTTCAGTGCCCAGTGCGGGTGCCAAGTGCCAAGTATGTGCGTGTAATGAAATAATAAAAAATATATTAATTTTAATACAATTTTGTTGTTCAAAATTAAATTGTTGTCTCTAAATAGAGATTAAATGATAAAAACCCAACTTTTACAAGTAATCCGCCTTCAGCATCGAGCACTGGTAATTTTTATATCCTTCTGGCGATCAACCACTTTTCATTTAATTTAGGGCAGTATTTTAACCCTTATTTCCGGCATTTTCTCTAAGTGGATATTACGGACATAACAACTTTCATCATTTGGAGCTACAAGTACCAGGACTAGAGAGCTTAGTTTGGTGTAAAACTTTTCAACAACTTGCACTATTCGGGTTTTATCTTTAATTATAACCCTATGTTTAGTCTTAAAGAGAAATAAATCGTAGTTTATTTTATTTTTAAAAACATTACTACTCTTTGTTTTGGCAAGGATATTTTTATACTAAAGAGCATATTTCTAACCGCCCGCAATAAAGTTTTCGTCGGAGATCCTAAGAGGGGACAGAAAATTCATCCCACTTTTCTGGAGTTTGGGAAGAACAATCGTAATAAATCATGAAATCGAACTTTACGGGTGCCACAAGATCTGTTCCTGTGACAGATTTTAATTTTTTTCTGATTTGTAAGCTAAATTAATTAGGCTGCCATTTCAAAAGTTTTTTACAGGGTGTCCTAATTTAAGTTGAATTAAATGGGGTATCTTTGATATTTATAAAGTTACAGATTCTATTAAATGGGCAATGTCTTAGAGTTTTTATACTTATTCAGGTACTATTAAAAATAATCAAAAATTATAGACTCTAAACCATTCTCAAGATAAAAAAGCCGTAATATGCAATTTTTGAAAAAGTCGATTATTTCATTAACTAGAAATGTTACAAAAATGTTTCACATAAAAGTTTTGTGTTTTGTTCAGACAAAATTAAATATGATTTTCAAAAAATATGACATTCAAGATATCGATAGCAACATTTTTTCGGTGTCTAATTGAGTATAATATGAAACTACAAAACATTCTCCATTTAACTAAATCTGTAACTTTCTTAATTACAAAGAACCCATGCAATGCAACTAAAATTGGGACACCCTGTATACTTCCATATTGGGGTGGAAATAATAGTGGTAGGATTGAAAAAATAAAAATAAATCAAAAATTTGCTGAGGATGACTCATCTCGTATGATAACAATTTATTCATATACATATTTTAAGCGCGTTGATGGGAGGATATAAAGAATAAATAAAAAATATATTTAAAGAAGATTTTAGTGAAAATTGAGTAATTCCAAAGAGCATATAGAAGAGAATTACAATGAAAGTTCATCTCGAATGGTTTGTCCAAAAAAGTTTTTGTGTTAAATACCTTTTCTTTCTATGAAGGTAACTAATAAAAAACCGCCACGATGGGTTAATTTTAATTACTTTACAACATGATTTATTGTTTTGTAATTTCTCATTTATTTACTAACAGTTTACCTAAACTTAGAATTTAAGTTTTACCATAAACTTTGTTGTTGATACTTCTCTTGCAATTGAAATTTATTTTCTAATGAAAAAGGTGTACTTGTTTATTGTTTATACTCGATAAGTCCAATAGTTTTAAGATAATCTCAATTAAAGTTTCATAACTTGAAGTAAATATCGCGATTTTGTTTATTCATCTTCTAAAACATTATTTTATCTGACATTGTTTTAATAATGGTATTTAGGAAAATATTAGGAAATAGCCAATAACCTACTTGATTTAGCAAAGAAAGTAAATTTTTATTTTGATTACGAAAATTTAATTATCTCAAAAACTTTAACTGGCTGTAACTTTGTAGAGAAGCGTTTTTGGGCGAAGGAACTTGTCATGTTAATTTGAGGTGATAGACTAATTCTTCTATATCTGTCCACGTTATTACGGGACACATTTAATTTTCAGGATTGTGGAATTATTTGATAGAATTTATTATGACTTTGAAATCTATATAAAAAATGGGTGTACCCCAAAAGTTCGAATCCCCAAAGGCCAACTAGAAAAAAAGGCCGAAAGAAAATAGGCAGAACAATAACTTTTCAGATCGATACGGACAAAATACCGAAGGAGAAATGGTCGAACGATAAAAGGCCGACATGGACATAAGGTCGACTAGAACAAAAGGCCGAACGAAATTTTGTCATGGATAAAAGGCTGGCGTGAATAACAGGCCGAAAGAAAAAAAGTCGAATGATAAAAGAGCGATTTGTTTATAGATAGTACTAAATAGTCAATGTACTTGATAGTGCCGGACTTCGATCGGCTAAAACCCTTCTAAACGAAAGAGCCCTTTTCCCCCATACCATGGAGACTGAAACCGTGAAACCTTTCGGTATTGCTTCATAATAATTCAAATCTCTATTTAATCAATTTCAGACAAAAGAAATAGTATGTTCAGCCATGTCAGACTCTTTAAAATGTACACATACACATGAATCATTTTCTATAATTTTCATACAGAATACGGTATAGATAAACTAACCTAACCTAATCTGAACTGAGGTGGAAGTCTGTAAGCTATACGATAGTTTTCGTACAACGAAAAAATCGTTTGTTGACTAAGTTCCTTGGTAACAAATTTTCTATCTGTCTTCCTTATGCATATTATGTATTTGTTGAACAAACATAAAATCCGTCACAATAGCAACATATTCAACAAACGATTTTTTCGATGTACGAAAACAATCGTATAGCTTACAGACTCTCGATTATCCTTTACCAAGTCATCATATACTAACATTTTATTTAAAAAAATATGCAAATTTTTAATTTTTTTTTAATTGTACTTGTCAATCTTTTATCGTGATCGCTTTGGAATTCCCTTTCTACCTGCTCCAGACCGAGAGTCGAAAAATGCCTCTACCCGTTTGGAGTAGATTTGGATGGCAAAATCTTTATGATGAGTCAGATTGGTACGATGACCATTTTCACCACAAAAAAGAGTAGGCATATTTAGACGCTAACAGAATATAATGAAATATACGTTTTCTAACTGCTACTTCCCTAAATTAGCGTCCATGTCTGCCTTCAGCTTAAGCAAGAATGGATTCCTTTTTCAGAAATGCACAAATTAGCGTCCAAATCTACTCAACCCTCTTATGGGATTGTAAAAATACTGTTAATATGAAATATCCGTAAACTACTACTATATTTGCCTTTTAGGAAATCACTCTCAAACATAGTTTTTGGAGTACATTTATTTTTTTTTGTGTTTTTTATTTTATTTTGCAAACATTGGAATTATTTTAATAGTTTATAAAAATTAAAATGTTTTTAAAATATGTTTTAGAAGGCACCATATTATATGTAAGAAAATCGTACATGTCATATACAGGGTGGGTGACCCAACGCGAGATGAAGAAACATTACTCTAAAATGAAAAAAGATATCGACACACGATTTTTGACAGAATATACAATACTTGCTTTTTTAAATGGAACACCAAGTATGTTATGACATTTTTGGTTCCTTATCAAAAAATAATCATACTTTGTATAACCTAGTTTTGCTGACAATCGCCATTTAATCGAAAAAAACATCCACTTTTCAAAAAATCACTATGCTAAAATCTAAAACAAATGACAATTTTAGGTTGAAATTTTGACAAAAGACATTTCATTATCGTCTAGTTTACAACTATCTTGTCAAATTTAAATTTGTGATAATCGATAGCAGCATAGAAGCTTTTTATATAATGTTTGTATGGTCGCGTAAGTCAATCGTTTAGAAAATAATATACTTCATTTTTTAACTAGGAGGAGTGACAGGGAAGGTCAACTTACACTTTAAAAGTTACTAGAAAAATAACCAAATAGGTTTTGATAGGAACTTTAGGTTATTTTGACTTTTTAATGATAAAATATGTACAGAAACATAATTAAATTCCCCATTTCATTGTACTGAATTCAAATTTACAAATTTCAAATACATTAGTAATTCAAATTTTATGAATAATATTTTTAGGTTATATGCCAAAAATCATCATATGAAAAATATTCGACTTATAATTTGAACAAGAGTGGATATTTAAGGGACTATTTAACGAACATTTTTCACTTTTTTGTGCAAAATTTGACAGCCAACTTCAAACTTATTCAAATTTGTCATTAAAGTCATAAAATAATCGCCCGATATTTTTGACGTCTTACTTGTCACAAAAAATAATCACTTGTAAGTTAAATAGTCAAAATAATAATCCGGTGTAAATCTTGCTGACTTTTAACCAATCAGGGACGTTAATTTTTGGCATTTTAGCGCGGGAAATTTAAATCACTCCTTCTAGTTAAAAAAAATGAAGTATAATATCCAAGTACAGGGTGTTTCTAAAATGGTGGTCACGCCTTTGGGCGCGTTCCACTAATGAACACTAAAGCCCACGACCACGACCGCAAAATTTTCCCGATTCACTAGCTCAAAACGTCACCATTCAACAAACGACCACAGAAACCCACGAATAAATACGGTCGTTGTGAGCTTCTTGCGGTCGCCATCGATGACGTTTTTATTCACGAAAGAAACAACCGCGGACTTATGTGGAACGACTTTGCGGTCGTCGTGGGCATTGCATCTTTAGTGGAACGCGCCCATAGTGTGCTTATACTAAAAGTAAAAATACGTCAAAAAGTCCATATAAACATTTGTCCAAAACTCAAGTGTTACTGAGATACAGGGTGTTGTTTATGTCGATTTTTACTTTTTATTTATTTTATCTGGATAGGCTAAATGAAAGTTAATAACATTTCAGAGGTGAGTATTTCTCATGGCTGCCCACCTTTAGACATTACTTTTGTCTTAATTTAATAATCCAGTGGCGGAGAAACGGGTCAAGGTGCCTCATTTTTTAAATTTATTGGTACGCCACTGCAAAATTTTCTGTATCGTACCAAACAGATAAGAAAATGCTTTGCCTCGGCTTTCCGCCTTCGCGTACGTGCTCAGATGTGTACGCGCCATTATGGTCCAAGTCGTAAATATTTGAAAAAAATTGAAATAAATTTATACAAATTAATAGTTAATTGTTTTATTAGGAGCTAAAGTGACACTTTTCAGTGGCGAGTTCGCTACGTTTGGAGGACGAGATTCGTAGCGTCGAGTCCTCCAATTTTGCGGACGAGCTACTGAAAAGCACTTTAGCTCTAAATAAAACAGGCTATTTTTTTCAAACGTCTATTTAAAATTAAAATAATTAATATTTTCACTACTCGATTATTTCCGATTGATTGGTGTGTACTTGATAATTCCATTATATATTTTTACATTTTCTATGATAATAGTTGAAGCAACATAACCTCATTTTTTCAGCAATCCAATTTGCAAACATAGGATTTCTATTTTTGTTCACGATTTTGAAATATAAATTTAGAATTCAATTGTTTTATTAAAATAACGTTTTTTTGTAAATCATATTCAAATCATTTTGCATAAATTCAACAGAATAAAAATGTTAAATTCAATTGATTTGACATTTGGTATAAATATTTGATACATTTGAGCGGCAGAAAAAGTACTTTAACAACAGACATTAAAATACATGTTTAACCTTTTTTATTGAAGCATATAATGACATGTTTTACTGACGTTTGAAGAAAAAAATTATTGACAGTTTAGTGTCATCAATTTGAAGCCCAGAAACTATTCATTATGGTAATTTAAATGTTTGTTGTATAATGCAGTTAAATTTTTATGTTTTTAATACCTCTTAAAACAATTTTGAATTTTATTAAGAAAGTTTGCTGCTGGAGCTATAATGGACAAAATTATTTATTTTGGATTTTCCCCAATAGTTTTTGACCATAAAAATAGTAAAAATTAGGAAAAAAGTCGTTTGCTTTTTTAAGCATAACAAAAATTGAGGTTGCTTGTGGTTGGATTGCAAAATGTGGCCAAATAAAATATAGGACGGAGGAAGAAAAAACACTCAAAAATTCTTCCTTTAAAAAATAATAAGTAACTTAGGTTTTTTCCCCCTCTCGGCCTTGTGATGGTGTGATGAATTAAAAGAATTATCGAGTGTGTATCGATAATTCTTTTAATTCATCATAATAAGTAACTTTAGTTTATCCGAAGAAGTAGAAATACCATCGACGTTTCAAGAAATGCTTAAAGTCAGTCTTAAAAAACCGGACAGGTTGTATAAAAATATGTTATACAGGGTGGCCCGCGGCAGACGCATGGATTTGAAAAAGTCATTGCTATCTTCCTAACGGTCCTAGAATACTGAAAGTGGGGTGATTCGTAACAGGAGGATGGGAAATTTATGTCCCACGCTGTTTTAGTCGTTATAATGGAGTGGTCCGTTTAACAACGTTTTTTTTGTATGCAGACCTATTATTCGAACGCCTCACAGGATGTGTCAATAAACAAAATATGCGCTACTGGAGTGATACGAATCCCAGGGAGCCCCTGTACTCCGCCAAGTAGGGTGTGCAGTATGGTGTGCAATTTCAAGAATTGGGATCACCGGCCCTTACTTTTTTGAAAAAAATAATCGAGCGGTTATAGTCACTTCTGCACTTACCTGACCATTACCCAGAATCTTTCTTGCCTCAATTCGAAGGGATGGAACCGGAAGACGTTTGGTTTCAGCAAGACGGAACCACAGCTTATACAGCAAGGGTTTGCATGGACTTTTTGCGAGACAGGTTCCCAGGGCGCCTAATCTCCCTGAAAGGCTATTTGTACTGGCCGGCGCGCTCTCCTGATTAACCCCCTAATTCACTAACATAATTAAACGACTCGATACTGAACGATAATCGTTATTTTAAAGGTTTCGCTATTCTCTAAAAAAATTTTCTCGTTTATGAACGATACAATCGTTCAACTATTATCGTTCATCTATCGTTATTCAACGTCAGACTGGAAGTTATCGTTTGCTAACGTTTTGAAAATTTAAATCGATTTTTTTCTATAAACAAATATAAATATAACACAATAATGGAATATGCACTTCTTTTATTAGCAGAAGAAGTACAAAGAAGGTAATAATATCTAAAAAAAATACTTTTACTATAAATAGGTAGTAATTAAAGATTAAGTTTATTTCTTTTTTGTGGCTTTACCTTAGATCAAAAAAAAATTTAATATTTTCTTTAGAGAAGAATCTAGAAATTTGAAAAGGCAAATGAGGGATAAATTAAATCCTTTTGAATTACCAGAGAATATTTTTCGTCAACTGTTTAGACGACTCCCCAGATATCTGTGTTTTCAATTATTTAATGAGATTCAACCTTATTTACAACCAACAAAAACAAGAACGAAAATTCCACCTGTTATAAAATTTGTTACCGCTAAGCATTTTTTTGCCCATGGCAGTTATCAAAAAAGTGTAGAAGTAGACTACCAATGTGAATTAACTCAGCCTTCAGTGAGTAGATCTATATCTGAATTAACAAATGTAATAAACGAGCACCTGGCGAATAACTATATTAAATTTCCCACTACTTTACAAAATATTACCAGAGTGAAACAGGGATTTTTCGAAAAGTATCAGTTTTCAGGAATAATTGGGTGCATCGATGGTACTCACATTGCAATAGTTCCTCCACCAGCTAATGATGCAAATTACCCAGGAAATGTATTTATTAATAGAAAATCGTTCTACAGTATAAACGTACAAATTATATGTGATTCTGATTTAAAAATTTTGAATATGAATCCACGATACCCTGGATCAGTTCATGATTCGGCAATTTGGATGATGAGTGAGATTAACACATTCCTCGGTAATAAAACGGAGGATTTTTCTCCAATTCATCCAAATAGAGTTCATACTGCTGATACGTTGTTTTAATACAGCGTACTTTTTTTCGATTTTTTCAATATTCATTATAACTTCTATCTATGATTTTAACAGCACTTTCAACTTATTTGCAAAAAACTCACTCGTTTTTAAGTTTATAAACAACGCTTAATCGGATTAATTTCAATAAGATAATTACGCGATTTTAAAATTATGTGCGCCCCCTGGTGGCGAAAATAGGAACCTCTAAAGCCGATGAATACCTTTTTGATTATACTCATTATAATATGTTATCGTTTTCAATTTTAGTTTGAAATAAAAAATTTCTTGATGTTTTGTTGCATAGTAGGTATAAAATTGCAATTTAAACAAACAATTTGGCACTGACAATTATAACTAACAGCGCCCTCTAGCTACTATTCTTATTAAAAACGTTCGAATATCGTAACCTTTCGTTTAAAGGTCGACATACGAACGAGCGGCGATAGAGAATACAATTTTAACGATTGTCGTTATACGGAACGTTAAAATTTTTCCTAACGATTATCGTTCGTGAACGACTCGTTCACTAACGTCAATTTAGTGAATAAGGGGGTTAACCCCTTGTGATTTTTTCCTGTGGGGATACCTAAAATCCCGGGTCTAAAACAATCGTCCCAAAATCCTGGAAGCTCTCAAAAACAACATTCGAGCCCAAATCGCCGAAATTTCTGCTGCAATGCTACAAAGAGTGCACGAAAATTTTAGAAATAGGCTTACTCAGTGTTTGGAGTATGAGGAGCGCCATTTGGGGGACACATTGTTCAAAACCGTGTAAACTTAAATTTCCCATGTTAATAAATCAGAAAAAAATAAAAAAAAATGATCATTTCGTAACAGTATGTGTTTTATTCCATTTTCAAATCCATGCGTCTGCCGTGGGCCACCCTGTACAAGCTCAAACATGGCCTTTGCAATTTTTACATTGATACTTTCACTGTTTTAAATTTTTGATTTTTTTGCTGTGTGTTTCATTCTTTTGGGATTTTAACTAATAAAACTTATAGTGAAACAGAAATAGCAGAAAGAAATTTTATTTAAAGCAGTTATCAACAATCAATCCAAAAATAAAGCTTTTAATGAACTTTCAACAAAATAAATACTACAAATTACATCTTTTTTCTTTGGTTCTCAAACTCCACCACCGAAGGTCTAGAATAAATAATATAATAAAAAATTCAAATATACGACTAATAAAATAGTAAATCTTATGCATACGATTTTCATTTATCGCTTTTAATCTACGCTTTCTGTCTCTCCACCTCATAATACTCTCAAGGAAATTTATAAAATTTTATATCTCTGTTTATGTTGAAATAATTTTTTGGCATCCAAAAACAGGACAAGGAACAAGAAGTATGAGATGCTCTCTTCTTCAAATATTTGACGTCCATGTATGTTTTGCTAATTACTGCCACAGGGGGCGGTGCAGAAAAATTCGCTCGTCGCCTATTGAGTCAATTTAGAAATACCCTGTATTATAATAGTATTACCATTTTAGTGAGATATCTCAAAGACTGGGATTTTACATTAAATGAAAATATGTGAGGAATTCAGAAGTAATTTAAACAACTTACAATTCAATAACAATAAAATGAAAACAAAGTGCAAAGGAAGTAAAAAAATCGTAAATATTGCTACATACTCAATAATAAGACATTAAATTTCTTTAAAGCAGAAATTTTAATATTAGGAAATGATGCTGTTAAAATATCTCATTTGAATTTGAATTGAGCTTATAAAATAAATTAGTAGTTTGTCTAATTTAAAATTGAAAACGTTGATACAGTAATATTTTTGAAATAATGTCGCCGTCTTTGATATGCAAATAATCTTAAATTTTTCCTTTTGTTTAAAAGGTATCAAAAACTGAGCCATCCCTGAATATATAAATGTTTGAGGAAAATTACAGTGACGATCTGACACAATAGCCTTTCGTAAACATTTACAAACAACGGAATGTCAGCGAAAGTGTAAAAAGCTTTCCTTGTTAAAACTACGTTATACAGTTGGCCCGGAGCTTAATATAGTCATTGAAAAATTCAACGCTTCCATTTATCCATGTTTATTTTAGGATACACGGATGAAATTTTCGATTTCACTTTTTTATTAAACCTAATTTTTTGCTCTTCAATAAATTCGATTACCCAAACAATCTATATGGTTCATATTTTCAAATGTTGAATTTTGTAAAAGTAACATTGGTTTTTAGCTTTTCATAAAATAACATTATTCCCCGAATTAATTACTTGATTAAAATTAAAAAATATTTATAAAACCACTACAAATAGATGTATTTTTAAATTTTGTTATTTAAAAAAGAATTCTCTAAAACTTTGCAATTTTTTAAGTTTCAATAGATCTTAATATAAAATATGACAGGAAAGATGAACCTTGGAATAATATATTACATAAATCGTTAACTTTATTATTGGTCTAGGATTCTACATATTCACCTAAAGTTAAATAAGAGTTGTGAATTCTACAAATTCTAAAATCTTGTTTTTAAATAATTGAATAAAAAATGCTGGTATTTATAATTTATACAATGGGTAAATAAGAAATTTTCTCCCAAGAGAAAAACCACCTTAAATTTGATATAAAAAGTAGAAAATCATAGGTAGAAGAAATTCCATAAGATTTTATCACATTTAACCTTTTTTTCAACTAAAAAATTTATTAAATTTAATATTTTACTTTAAACTTTAGAATGTAGAAATTATTCTTTTATTTCGTAAAAATACAATGGTGGGTGAATTTAAATGAAAACAAACTTACCCCTCTATACGATGAAGCAACTATAAGGTAAGTTTCAATATTGTGATCCTTGAGGTATGAGTTCCTCTCTCCTCCATTTCCCGGTTCTACCTCGTAGTCATTGTTTAAACACTGGAGAGTTTCTTTAGTAATATGCACTCTCCTGTAAAACAATTACATTTATAAATAATTTAATTTTCACCTAAATTTTTACCCTGGGATTCCGCCGCTCTCCATATAATTTGCTAACGTTACATCATTTGACCAAACATCAAACTGCCATTTTCGTAATCCAAGAACACCACAATGAACCCGACCAGTGTGAATACCAACCCGCATATTTACATTCACCGCCATCACTTCTCTCACCAAGCTAAAAAAAATAATAAAAAAATAGATTTTTAAAATGGCGACAATAAAAAAGTTAATTCATCCACTTTTATTAATGGTCGTAAATTAAAAGTTCGACTCACTTGTTGCTGAATCGATCCAATTTGTCTCTGGAAAGCGGAAAATATGGCGAAAAGGGAGACCGGAAAATGAGAGAAACAAAAGCGTGCATTGATACATTTTCCACCTTTTTCCATGACGATCAAAACGGACGCGTGGTTTCTTATTGAAGCCATTTTCTTCAAAACGAAAGTCCTTTTATAAATAGCGAATACCGACCTTCCTTTTGATATATTTACCCTTTCTATCACGAAAATTATACATTCGTTTGACATTATTTACCCGCGCACTCGACGAACATCGAACATGCAATCAATTTGTTATGCAAATATTACAAGACACAAGTAGGAGAATAAGGAGAAAGGCGAATAGACGTTTTTATATTTTCTTGGATGAAAGGATTTTTATTTTAATTATGCATGCAGGGAAAGGGATTTTAATTTTATAGGTAAACTTGACTTGTTTGAACATTAGATAAGTATTTGATTGATTTTTAAAAGAATAATTGGAAATGTTCAGCTTCTATTATTTATTTTGGTATAACATGTTAACGGAATTATTTATGTTAAATAAATATTACGTATTTAACCAGCAACCACACAGATATAACATTTGTTCATAAATATTAGGATTAGGCACTTTTTCATTGAATATTACTAGTAATAATAATTAATTAAAGACTATACTTAATATATCAGAGACGGATTTATAATTTTCTAGCCATAGTTTATCAATTTTCCTTCCACCCCTCTAATGGAGGAACATACAGGGCGTCCCACTTTTTTTCATTAATTTATTAGACAGTAAAAGCCATTATATTGAATAAAAAAATTTCTATGAAATGGTTTCTCGACTCCTCATCCTTAATCCTTAAAAAATTACAGCAATATTTTAATTTTATGGGACAGCTTGTATATTTTATTTATTAACAATTTATTTAAATCAAGTATATGCTTTAGATTTGGCATCTTTTTAAGAAGCAAAATTGGCAACTTTGATTTGAACGTGGATTGTGATGTTACAAGTTACAAATACCTCTTAATATTTAATTCAAGTTATTGGTTACGATTACACTATAATAAATATGGTAAAGTTGAATTTAACATGAAATTTTTTAAAAATGCAAGAATTAATAAAGTCTATTTTATTATAAATATCTTCACATTCTCAAAATAAATTTATATTTTGTACTATATTGAGCTAAAAGTGTGCAGTCCCAAAACTGTTGGGTCGCTCTCTGTATATTACAGGGTCTAATTTACCTATAGGCTTAGTAGGCTTTAGCCTGATGTATTCAGGGTGCTGAAAAAATCGTCCAATAAGGCCCTGTCAGATTGGGCTGCTTGCTAATAAATCATTCGCCGGCTACTATTTAACAGGGAAATGGAATTGAATTGAAGAAATGGAAAGAACACTTCCGGAATATGTATAAGGAAGAGGAGATACAGGAGGAGAATAAGATAGACATAGATGGATGGGGCAATCAAGGAGAGATAACAAGGGAAGAGCTAGACTGAAGGCTAACAAGGCAGTGGGACCGAATGGGATTCCGGGGGAAGTATGGAAAGAAGCTAGCGAAGGGATTAAGGAAAGATTAAGGAGTATTATGAATAGCTTAATAAGGGGAGAGGAGGAATGGCCGGACTCATGGAGATTAGGAGATATAATACCAATACATAAAAGTGGCTCAAAGAACGAGGTTACTAATTACAGAGGTATCACATTAATAGACTCAGATTATAAGATATTTCCCAACATCATAGCAAATAGGCTAGAGGAGGAGCTAGAGAGTAGGCACCTAATACCAGAGGCTCAAGTAGGGTTCAGAAAAAACTGAGGGGCTGCGGAACATCTTGTAACAATAAATTACGCAATATCACAGGAGCTAGCGAATAAAGGTGTAAAGCTCTACATTCTGTTCGTCGACCTGTATGTTGCCTACGACTCTATTAATAGAGAAATGCTGTTAAGAAAACTGGAACAATGTCAAATCGCAGGGCAAACAATCAGGCTAATAAAATGGATGTATGAAGAAACGAGATGTAGAGTAAAAGTGGGAAGAAAAGTTACGGAAGAATTTAAAACAGGAAAGGGTCTAAGACAGGGCTGTCCTCTGAGACCGCTGCTCTTCAATATGTATACTGCAGATCTGGAAAAAGTGTTGAGAGAGGGGCAGTCAGGAGGGGTAGTAATCGGGAAGAGGAACATCTGGAAACTGGTATATGCGGATGATATTGGTATGATAGCCAAAACAAAGAAGCAAATGGCAGAAATGATTAAGAGATTGGAAAGGTATATGGATAAAAGAAAGTTAACAATAAATGTGGAGAAAACTAAGGTAATGATCTGCGTGAAAGGAGGTAGAAAAAAAGACCAACCTTTCAGGTGGAAAGGAAATGAAATAGAAAGAGTGAGTAGGGTAGGGGTACATCGTGTCAGAAAACGGATCGCATAAGGAACATATTAGATATGTAAGCAAAAAAGCGCGCACAGTAATGGCCAAAATACGAAATGAATGGAAGGAGAGAATGTCAAGATCATACCTAGCGAGTATTACAATTTGGAAGGCATGTATTAAAAGTATTTTGCTGTATGGAGCGGAAGTGTGGGGAGTAGAGGAGCAGAAGGAAATTGAGAAGGTGCAGATTACGATACTCAAGCAAATACTGGGAGTGGAAAGGTCGATGCCGGATGCCATATGTCTTGCAAGAAACCAATAGCCATAAGGTATGGGCCTACGCAATGGAAATACTAACAAACTTTGAAGGAAGAGTGGAACTGCGGGAAGAGATTGGAATAATTGGCGAGGTGCTAAGGCAAGCAGACAAAGAGGGAGTGGGGGAATAATACAAACAGCGTGGGGACGGAATGGGAAGAAAGTGTATCAGAGAGTAGGGTGGTCCATAGAAGAGCTGAAGAGAAGGAAGGAAATGGGAATCAGGTTGGGTAGATATGTGACAACGATAATGGAAGAGGTGGAGATGCAAGAGCGCCAAAGTAAGCTAGAGTAGGCAGGTATAATTCAGGATACGCACAGAGGCAAGTGGTAGCACGGCCAGAGTACCTGATGTGGAAGGAAGAAACGGTGGACTTTCGGGTCATGGCCAGATTTAGGTGTGGCAGTGAGGAAAAAGACAACCGATACTGGATGGCGGAGGAGCAAAGAAAATGCACAATATGTGGGGAAAAAGAAGACACCTGGGAGCACTGGCGGGAAGAATGTACTGGAATTAGGTGGGAGCAGGAAGAAAGAAAATCAGTGGAGGAATGGGAGAGAGTGTTAGATGGTAGTAGTGAAGGGTGGAATATAATAAGGAAAATTAAAGAGGCCAGGGAAAAATCCACCAAGTGAGGCTGTACGAGGAAAAAGTACAAAAATGTTTATTTTATTTGTTATTGTTTTGAATAAGTTGTTTTTTTTTTATATATTTATTATGGGTTAATGCAAATGTATATATTGTATATAGTGCCAATAAAGGTTTCTACTACTAATATTTAACAGCTTCAAAGATGGGTTCACACTAAGCTGCTAGACAGCTATTAGCAGTAGGCAGCTGGAAGCGTCTGCAAAAGTAGCCTAATGTGACAGGGCCTTTATTCAAGATATGAGTGCTCAATATTAAAAATTCAATTCATTCATTTCTAGTTATAGTCTAAAATTCCGATCTTAATCGGCCTTAGTCGACGTACTCTCTTCTATTATTTTAATGAAATTGTTTTTTATAAAAGTTAATACACGAACTAACAAATTGCGCATCGTATCCTGGCCAGACTGCCTGTAATTAAAAATAATTTAATTATTTTTTTTTATTTCTCCCTTCACTTGTTATTTCAAAAAAAAATCGTAGCAATAGGTACTACAGGACATAAGTAAACAGAAAAAAATTAAGTTGCCCATCTTGTACTACCGATTGGTACTAAATTTTTTCAATTTACAAATGAGGAGAAAGTAATTTAATTATTCTTAATTATGGGTAGCCTGGCTACGATATGGTAAGGCAACCTATTTGCATTTTATTAGTTTCTTGTACATACTCTCATTCAAATGAGGGTAAGCCGACTTTAATCGGGATCTTAGACTATAACTAAAAATGTATCAATAAATAACTTTGAGCACTCTTAAATAACGTACGATTTTTTCAGCACTCTGTATAAATTAGGTTATACCCTACTAAGCGTATAGGTAAATTAGATCCTGTAATATGCACGGCGTCCCAAAAGTCTTTGGACTGCACATTTGAAAATTTATAAATATGTACAGGGTCATGAAAACTAAATTTTGTGAGTTTTTGGGACTTTTTTCCAGTTAAGGGGTGTGCTGGGGGGATAGCGCCGCATTTTTTTTTTAAATTACAATCTCTATCGATTTTGATATTATTTTAAAGGTATTAAAAATAGAAACAAATTTCTAAAAATCAGAAGTTAACATCTTAATTATTTCAAAAGTTATAAAATATTTAATACAAAATCAGAAAATTGATAATATTATCAACATTTTATCTTATAGTTTTTTCTAATCACAAGAGGTGTTCGATTGTCGTCTTTCCTCGGTCTCGCAAAAACCGAAATGTTCATAGATGTCAATTTTCAGATGTAGAAGCATACCTCTAGTGATGGTAGAAATCTCCTCTTGTATGCGATTTTCCAATTGATTTGTTGTTTCTGGGTTTGTTGAATACACCCAATTTTGTAGAAACCCCCATTAGAAAAAATCAGGAGGTGCTAAATCAAGTGATTTAGGTGGCCATCCAGTTTCACCTTTCCTACCAATTCAACGGTTTAAAAACCTGCGACTTTAAAAGTCTCTGACTGCCAAACTAAAGTTTGGGGGAGCAAGAGGATACACTAGACGCATGGCTGGAACAATTTTGTTTTCCAGAAGTTCCAGGAATCTATTATTCCGTCGTAATTTCCATTAATAAAAAATGCAAATTGGAAATTTAACCCTAAAATTCCGGCACATGCATTTATTTTCTGGGATCCTTGAGTATTATACATACTCTGAATAAACGTGGACTTGTATCTCCCCAATATTGACAATTGTACCTTTTGACCCTACCATTTAGATAGAATCTTGCTTCATCGGAGAAAACAACATTCGAAAGAAAATTTCAGTCAGCATGACATTTGTCTCGTATAATTTTAAAAAATTGCAGTCTTCTATCGAAGTCTTCTCCAATCAGTTGAAATATACCTGGAAAATAAGCCCGCTTTTGATAGTGAACTTTCAGGATCTTCAATAAAAGCTAGAAGAACCTCGTCAGCTTTCTCTGGACCTGTTATGGCAGCCTTATTCTTGATCATGAAAAATAAGAATCTGTCCTTGTAATCTCGTCGAAGACACGATCTCGACCGGTCCGGCCCAAGAATAAGGCCCCAGATTTTAATCTACTAGTTCTTGTGCGATATTTCACTGATGCCTCTTCTAGGAATCCAGAAATAGTTCTTTCGTAAGTTGATTTTGAAATTGGAGGTCGATGGTGAAAATAATCATTGAATACGTGTTGTATTTGATCATATGAACTATTTCTGTATCCAAAGCCACAAATCATCAAAAGATTGATTTTTCTCTTTCACTATTTTCGGGTTTACTAATTACATTTTTTTACAAAATTGTAATACGTCGTAAGAATCTCACGAAACAAACTCTAAAATTGTTATAAAAGAAAGATTCGAAGGGTTCTTATGAAAACATAACAATTGGCTTTACTTGGCAAAATTTGTTTTAAAACTAATAACAAGAATCATGAAACACGTGACCATTAAAGAATCAACAAAGAATTGACAAAAGATTGAAAAAAGAAAGAATGTTGTAAAACCTTTATTTAATTAATTACAGGGTGAGCTAAAATGATTGTGGTCAATTCAAATTTACCGCCTAAAAATCTGGGGAATTTGTTTGCTTCAAGTTCATAGTAACACAATATCACGTCAAAATCAAATCAAAGTAACTAGACTTCACAAAAGCAGAGGCGTAGATGTAATTTTTATCGTTGTGTCAAAACTTCAGATTCTTGGATTTCGTTATTGTGCTTCAATTTCATAAACGTTAGTTTTTATCAAAATTAATTTGCGTAAATCTTTGTTTTGTGTTAGCATCTGCTTTAAAAATGAAGAAAACATTTTCAATATTTGACATTTGCTGTGAAATTAGAGATTTTGGAAAAAAAATTTGCTACGCCATTGAATTACTAGGAGATTTTCTTTTTAAGATTTCAGTTGTACCAACCTGCGCATTTGGTTGCCTACATATCAAACCACAATCATTTTAGCTCACCCTGTATTAATTTAAATGCTTGTAATTCTTGAAAGATTTATGATATAGACTTCTGGTTTTCAGAAATGAATATCTCTTTTTATTACTTTTAAAATGAGACCAAACTCGATAGGGGTTGGAATTTAAAAAAGATGGGGAGCTTTCCCCCCAGGACACCCATTAACTAAAAAAACTCCCGAAATATCACAAAATATAATTTTTATAAATAAATAAATATATTTACAAATTTTTAATTTTATTTGTTCACATGTTCAAAAGTTATACTGCCGTCCCGGGACTTCTAGAACGCCCTGTATATGTATATTTTCGAATCTACTGTTTATACATGTTCTCACATAAATGGCGCAATAGCTCTTTAGTAGGTTGTTGGATTATTCAAAATAGTAAAGATCATCGTTTTTTTAATAAAATTTAAACCATAAAATTAGTCTGGCAGTAGTCTTTAAAAATTAATTAATTAAACAAACTTAAGTCAAGCATAACAAATTAAATTTTCTTATCATAATTTTAAAGTTTTTTTTTCAATTTTTAACATTTCTGAGTTTCAGTATTGTTCATTTTAATTACTTTCTGTTGTTTTGAGATAGATATGCTGAATCGGGTACGACCGGATTGTCTCCCAAACAGTAAAATATACCTGCTCACCAAAAAGGTCGGGACCGAATTGTCTCCCGCAAAGGCGGGTATATCTTATCCTAAAAGGATTAGGGATTAACATTTCCAAAAAATCAATTATTAAAAATTTATTTTCTAACACTATAACCTCACCAAATTACAATGCATATTTTAAAAATCTTTTCCGCATCAAAACGTATCAAACTCTACCTAAACCTAACCTAACCCAACCACCACAGAGTGTATTTTAAAAAACAATAACCTAACCGAATCACCTGAAATTACGGGATATTGTATATAAATCACAAACTTAACTATTGACTAAATATTATTATATATTCCGGTAGTAGCGTGGCGGACTTTTCCTTACCCCTTTGCAGTAAAAAGTTTAAGTCTGGCAGACTTTACCGCGTCGTTAATCCCTTTTTCTGATTATTGGCGGAGTTTGGAATCACCCGAAATTACGGGAGACAATCGGTCCACGGCGGGGGACAATTCGGTCCCCTTTTTAAAACTACCAGAAATTACGGCTCGTCCCGCTGAAGCATTCATGAGTCGTTGATTGATTATAAGTCAAACATGCGACAAAAATTAAATTATTTTATTGGCTGTTGACAACATCTAGGAATAATCAGATGCATTCTATCCTTTTGGCATTTTGTATTTTTTCTGTCATTATTGCTATTGAGAATGTCGAGATAACTTGAAAACTTGATGAAACGTTCTGGCTAATTAAATAAAATTAAACAGAATTTTATTTCAAAACTTTATATTATTATTAATTTTAATATTTTCTTCAACAATAAAATGGATATCTAAATAATATTACAAAGTATAAGTTTAAATGAAATCTATATTGTTTATATTATAAATATAAATTTTAAAGTTGAGTTTTATTTACTAAGGCATATAACAGAAATTGTTTATGCAAGAAAAATGAATGAGCGGCAAAAATTGACAATTGACCAAAAAGAATAAAATTATTATAAAAAAGGAAAAAGCCACAAGCTTGTTCAATAAATAAAAAGTAAGGTTTTAAAAATCGAATAAAATGCTAAAAAAATATAGGCTTTTTTCATAAAGATAAAACGTAAAAATATTTTTGGTTTAGCGATTGGGTATTTTTTCAGGTGGAAAATTATAAGGCATCAGATAATAGAAACATTATGAGAGCCAATAAAAAGGGCCATGAAAGTTTGTGGAGATAAAAGTAAAACATTGCAATAAATCGTTAGTATTTGTCCATTTTAGATGTACTCTTGATAAATATAAAACAGTGGATTGGACAAAACAAAAGTATAAATTTTCCGCATACCTTGCTCCTTTGTTTTGTTTGTTTCCTTTTGGTCTTAATTAATTTTCTGATCATGATTTTCATGAGGACTTTGAGCGCTGGAATCGCTTATCTTATTGCAAAAAGGGGATGAAAAAACAATTGAATTGTAAAGGGAAATTTAATTTATACGTTATAATCCTGACGAAAATGGTTGACAAGATTTGCAGGGATTTTACTTCTAAAACCAAGCTTATCAAACTTGAACAACACAAAACAAGTTTGCGCAGTAATCCCGCTCAGTTTGAAGATATTAAAGTCCCAATTAATTATTAAAGTTGTTTTATTTTTGTTTGTTTCGTGATTCCTTTGATGAAATGGAAATAAGCCATGATAATTTATTTTTAAAATTAAATTAAACATTTTTATGGGATTTACTATATCAATAAGAAATAATAGTAATAACAAATTGACTTCAAAACATTTTTATCTGCTTGCTTACTATAATGTCATCTTTACGTGTGTTAAATTGATTGACATAACGGCGTTCTTTATTGATGACACTAAGCTGTCTATTAATTTTAATTTACTTCGTTTTTTTTCATGATAAAGTTTTGTAATTCAGATCGTAACCAATCATTATGGTTCGAGTCGTGTTAGCGGGCACGACCGAGCTGTCCCCCAAACATTAGTGTTTTAGAATTTACCTGGTCACCAAAAAGGTTAGAACCGAAATGTCTGCCGCAAAAGCCAAGTAGATCTTATCCTAAAAGGATTAGGGATTAACATATCCAAAAAATAATTTAATAAAAATTTATTTTATAACACTATAACCTCACCAAATTACAATGTATGTTTTAAAAACATTTTCCGCATCAAAACGTATCAAACTCTACCCAAACCTAACCTAACCCGACCACCATAGAGTGTATTTTAAAAAATAAAAACCTAACCGAATCACCTGAAATTACGTGATATTGTAAATAAATCACAAACTTAACTATTGACTAAATATTATACAGGGTGTCCCAGACCACCCATACCACCTCTTTATTTCGAGAACCCTTTGTCGTACAATTATGAGAAAATAATTTTTATTAGCAATATGAACCTAAAGAATCTTTTGATGTAATTCGTAATGTTCAAAACAAACCGGAAGTACCCGAAACTGGAAGTAACTTTGAAATTTTAACTGGCAACCTTAAAAAGAAACAACTTTTGATAAAATATTTTTTTAATGTCTTGGATAATTAACAAATTAAAAGAAAAAAATATGCAAACAAGTTTCAATAAGTAGTCTCTTAAATTATACAAAAATTAAAAAGTTGCCATCATCCGCAATAGGTTTTTTTAAATAGAAACTCTTTTTTTAATTTTTGCTTAATTCGTTAAAAATAATTTTTAAATTAATTTTTTTGATTAAAGGGAAATACATAACCCAAAAAAGTTGATTATTTTTAACGAACGAAGTGAAAAATGCAAAAAATACAAGTTTTCAATTAAAAAATCATAGTTGCCTCTCCCCTCACCCATTAAGTATGATTGTAGTGTTTTCATTTTTCCAAAATTTAAGAAGCCAGTGGTCACTTGTTTACATTTATTTTTTCGTTTTATTTGTTAATTATGCAAGATATTAAAAAAATATTTTAATATTATATGTTTCTTTTTAAAATACCTTTCCAACAACACCATACTCGACCTAGGTTGCCATTTAAAATTTCAAAGTTACTTCCGATTTCGGGTACTTCCGGTTTGTTTTGGAAATTACGATTTACACCAAAAGATTCTTTAGGTTCACTTTGGTAACCACATCTTTTTTCATGAATGTACGACAAAGGGTTCTCGAAATAAAGAGGTGGTACGGGTGATCTGGGACATCCTGTATATTCCGGTAGTAGTGTGAGTTTTCTTTACCCATTTGCGGTCAAAATTTTATGTCTGGCGGACTTTACCGCATCCTTAATCCCTTTACCTGATTATTGGCGGAGTTTGGAATCGCCTGAAATTACGGGAGACAATCCGGTCACTTTTTAAAACTACCTGAAATTACGGGAGGCAGTCCAGCTCGTCCCGTGTTAGCAGGCTCGGCCTTCGGTTCGCCTGCAAATGTTCACGACTTGAATCATCATGATCTACGATACGATCCTTATGACAAAAATAACTATAATAGTATCCCAATAATTATTATTGAAAATTGGCAATTATTTATGTCAATCACAATAATAAATAATATTGATTAATAATAATGAACTCATTATGGTCCAAAGACCAAGAGGTCATTAAGGTTCATTATGGTCCAAGGACCATATTAATTTCTTTATGGTACTCAAATTGATGTAAAGGTGCCCATACACCAAAATTGGTATAATAACAAGTTGATAGCAAAACATGATATCAGCAAAATGTTATTTAAGTTATCTACATTGTTTCTGACATTGATTCGATTGCTGAAAAAGAAAAAGGATATAAGTCCGAAAGACAGCGTTAAAAAAGTAAAAGAGGCAATCCCCGATGAAAAAGAAGAGATTTTGCGACCATTATAAATATTTTGTAGTAATATCTCAAAAGTCATAACATAACCGTAGATGACATCAGTTGACATTGAAGGTACTCGAATATTTTTAGTTAAATGTACCTAACTGTAGGTGGCGCTGTTTTGACGGAAGCAACTGGTCGAAACGAATAAAAAATAATCATACGGCAGCAGTAAAACGGGCTCTATATAAAAAAAACCTTCGCTTAGCGGCGCTTACAATACAGATTTAAAACTGTTTAAAATAATATTTGTCTTTTAACGGCAGCAATTAGTTAAGATATAAGCGAAGAAATTGTATAAATTGGTTTTTAATTTAATTTTTTTTTAAACTTTGCAGAGCTTCAAAAATTTCTTTAAATTTTTCCTAATTTTTAAAGCGCTGCAAAAAGTTTAAAAAAAATTTAAATTAAAAAACAATTTATACAATTTTTTACGTTTATATCTTAACTAATTGCTGCCGTTGAAAGACAAATATTATTTCAAACAGTTTTAAATCTGTATTGTAAGCGCCACTAAGCGAAGGTTTTTTTATAAAGAGTCCATTTTACTGCTGCCGTATGATTATTTGGTTTGACTTACAAAAACAAAAAATGAAGAAATTGGTAGCTACAAGATTCTTCTATATAACAAAAAAAGAAATTTTAAAAAAGCTCCACTAGAAAAAAATATGTCCAAAACCGCAAATATCAAGCGAATTTCAAAATCTAGCGCTTAAATTTGCCGACTATCCTCTTAAGTAATATGCTCATGGGTCTAAGATTCGGGACCTTTAGTAATTTTGGAGCAATGTTGAGTTTGTTATAAATCGCTACGTACCATGCGTTTTGGTACATTTGTCATTTTCGTGGGTATAGTTTGTGAGTTCTAATTTATTAGGTTAGGTTAAACTTGAAAATTATGTCAGGTAATTTTCAGTTAAAAAAAATAAAAAGTATTGGGAATTTTAAGAAACCGTTCGCCCTCTGGTGGCAAAAATATGAACTTCTATATTCGGTACTTACTTTTTCGATTTAATGCATTGGAACATGTTTTTTGAGCTTTACTGAAGTTTTAAATAATAAATCTATTTGTGTTTGGTTAAATATGTAGTTACAAGGTAAAATAATGCCTTATAGCGCCATCTATACGTAGTTAAAATTCCCAATATAAAATAGGTTTTAAGTTTAATTTATTACTAAATAAATAAAAAGAAGCCAACCTTTACATGACAACAAGCGATTTTTCTAAATTCATGATAATAAATATATCGAATTTTCGGTTAATTGGCCAAGAGATTTATGAAACTATTTTTCTAGGCTCTAGTTCCTGGACATCCTGTATATATTCAGATGTTTTGCTTATCACTATGTATAAATTAAATGGAAAGTTTATCAGGGCCCGCTCTAGGAGGTGGACAACCCGGACATTTGTTCGGGGTGGCATTTTGGCTGTGAATGCAACAAAATTTTGAAAAGTTAAGACGAATAAGGCGATAGTCAGCAAATTTAAGCGCTTAATTTAAAAATTTGATTGATATTTACGGTTTTGGTCATAATTTTTATTCCAGTGGAGCTTTTTTAAATTTTCTTTTTTTTATTATACTAAATGATCCCGTGACTATCATTTTTTTAATTGTTATCTTTGTGGGATAAACTCAAAAATTTTAAGAAAGCAGCAAAAAGAGTACTTTGTAAAAATTGTGCGAATTAAATACATATAAAAAAAAAACAAAAAGTGATAACTGATAACATATTTTATCTAGTGCTACTTGGACGAAACGGATCAAAAAAAAAAACGTGTGTTTCTCTTTTTTGCTTTACGTGATGTTTTTATTTTAACTATTTTTTACTAAATAGCATCAGAAAAAATATGTTATCACTCAGACCTTATTCTAAGGATTTTTTCCAACTGCACAAATATGAAAGACGGGACGCGAAAGCCCAAATAGATTTTTTTAGTATTTTCAAGGTCATTTTCAGCAAGCTCTGCATCCATGATTTTTATGTTAAAATGCGGCCCATTTATAAGAAACTACACCTTTTTTAGTTGTATTTTAGAACAGATCAATTCAATTTATGAAATCATCAATTGTAATTCAGAAACGTGAATTGTATTTCAGTAAGCATCAAAAATTGTATTTCAGAAAAACCGAATTTAATTTCAAAAAGTATCAATTGTATTTCAGAATCATCAATTAGTGTATTTCAGAAAAAATCATTATGTTTCACTCAAAATAATTTTTTTCGTAGAAATTTTGGATTAGCCACCAACATCCATGTCTTTCATTGCTAAAGTAGCTACATCGATTCATGTATTGTAGTGTGTTGACCACCAACAATTGTATTTTTGGCTTCACCAATAATTGATTATAAGTATCAAGTATCATTTCAATTGGGATTAACACTGGTGAATATGGACCTAAACATAATACTGTTACTGGTGAATTTTTTAATTGCCAAAGCACATTTTCGATTAATGGAATATATCTCTGTTGTGGTTTACGTTCACAATCCTCGCCAAAAACTCTTGGCTTCTTCATCTTTTTACAATTGACTCTAATATCTGTTAAATTTATTTTTCTGAAATAAAATTGATGCTTTCTGAAATACAGTTGATCCTTTCTGAAATACAATTGATCATTATTGAAATACACTTGATGATTCTAAAATACAATTGAAATTGTCTAAAATCAAATTGATTTATCTGAAATCCAATTGAGACCATCAGAACGATAATTGGCTATGAACCAAAAGTAATTTTTTTAGTAGAAGCAAAAAATGTTTTCTGACCAACAGTTCAAAGATACCGTTTAAAGAAAGTATGTGCCGGTTATTCTAATAAAATTGGTTGTATAATCAGCGATTATTAAAATTTCTTCAATATGTTGTTTTGGATATGGGAACTTTCAAAATATTTTTTTAGACATCAGATTTTTTAGATATCTTAAAATTTTGGAGATTTTAATAATATGAAATGTAGTTTTGTAATTTATTTAAACTTCAGGAAATATCCGAGATATCTTTGCCAAATTATGATACCAATTAATTATTAGGGTAACAGTTAAAGTGAAAACTAGATATATTCGGTTCAAAGGCACCTGTTAAAGACTCAAGAAAATTTCATTTTTTGAATATGATTTTGCCATATATTGATGAGCAATATATACTTTTCGTTCATATGGTTCATATGCACTCAGGATTCTCATGATCTCAATTGATATGCTTTCTGAAATCAATTGGAAAAGGTGTGGAATACAAATTTTATTAAATTTATATTATTTTTAGTGACTTATTTAAATCAAAAGCAGGAAGGCTGTTCTGAAACACTGAAAGAAATTGCCAATAAATCTATTGCCTTCGAATTTTGATTCTCTTTGGTTATTTTGAATAGTGGAATCGCAGATTAACTGCACAAATTTTGGATTCCCACTGCACAGTTTAAAATTCCCACTGGTCACTTTGTGTCCAGTTGCACGTTAGAATAAGGCCTGTTATCACTTTTTGTTTTTACGTTACATTTAATATAGTCAAATGGCCAATTTTCTCTTTGTTGCTCTCCTAAACTTGTTCATTTCATTACAAAAAGAAAAAAATTTCGAAAAATGATAGCCACTATGACTTCAAACTAAAAAACAGAAATTTTAAAAAAGCTCCACGGAAAGAAAATTATGACCGAAACCCTAAATATCTTTTTTTCCAGTGGTTTTGTTAATTTTTTTTTGTAAGTATATTTTTAAACATTTTACAGCGCTTCAAAAATTTCTTAAAATTTTATTTAATTTTTCGGATGCTGTAAAAAGTTTAAAAATATACTTAAAATAAAATACGAAATGTCAAACTATTCTTTTATACCATAACTTATTGCTAGAGTTGGAAAAAATATATTATTTCAATTGGTTTTTTAGAATGTTTCATAACGCCGCCAAGCGAACTTTTTTGTAAAAAAAGCCCGTTTTACAGCTGCCACTTACTAAAACAAAACGAGAAGAAATTGATAGCTACAAGACTCTTCTGTGCACCAAAAAAATTAATTTTAAAAAAGCTTCAATTTAAAAAAATTATGAGCAAACCCGCAAATATCAAGCGAGTTTCAAAATATCAAAATCAATCACGTTTTTTAAGCAAAAATTTTGTTATTAGTAAATGCCATTCTATGATTCTATACAAAAACAATTTCCATATTTGGTTTCTTGGGAAATTATATTATTAAAATTTCAAATTTTTGATAATTTTAGACACTCATAATGATTTCTTTTTTATTATCAGTTTTTTTTATTAAAATCAGGCCGCTTTTTTTAAACGTGAAAGTTAATTTTACAATACAAAAGTAGCAATAAAATATTAAAAATATTAAAAAATATACAGGGTGGTGATAAAGTTTGGAACCAAGGTCATAACTTCCGTAAAATTTTTTTTTGTAAAAATCGCTCGGACAGTTCAATTTTTGTTTTAAAAATGCCATCTTTTGGAATGAAAAAAATATTCATGACGTCACTGATAACTTCACTATGACGTCATCATCAATTTTTTTAAATGGAAATCCCTACTTTTTTTACACATTTTTCATAGACCTTTTTATCATATTAATGATCACATAAAAATATTTAAAAAAATTTCAAACATTTTTGAAAAAAAAAATAAATTTACTCAAAAAAAAAATTATTAATTCTCAATGAAAATATGGCAAGAAAAATAAATTAAACTAATTTTTAGTTTAAAAATAACAAATTATTATTGAAAATATTCGAATTGTTCTTCTTTACACAATTGGAATTTTCTTAAAACTAATTTTAAATAACTTTTAATGAAAAAGGTAATTAAAATAAAATGTTTGAGTAATAATAAACTTTAAATAAAATTGTAATTTATTATAAATTTGAAAAAGCTTTTGATATTCAAAATTTATTGAAATAAAAATTGCCTTTATAAAAGTGCTTTAGTTGACGTTATTTTGTATGGCAAATAAAATTTTACTTCGTTTGTTTAATAATAATCAACAATTATTAAGAGGATAGTCGGCGAATTTTAGCGCTTGATTTTGAAATTCGCTTGATATTTGGGGTTTTGCTCATAATTTTTTTTCTATTGAAGCTTTTTTAAAATTTCTTTTTTTGGTACACAGAAGAGTCTTGTGGCTACCAATTTCTTCTTTTTTTTATTTTTGTAAGTCAATCCAAATACTCATACGGAAGCAGTAAAACGGGCTCTTTACAAAAAACGTTCGCTAAGCGGCGTTTTAGATTTTTATAAAAAACTAATTGAAATAATATGTCATTTCCAACGCTAACAATAAGTTAAGGTATAAGCGAAGAGTGTATAGACTTGTTTTTTGTTTTAAAAATATTTTTAAACTTTTCACAGCGCTCCAAAAATTAAGTAAAATTTTAAGAAATATTTGGAGCGCTGTGAAAAGTTTAAAAATATTTTTATAACAAAAAACAAGTCTATACACTCTTCGCTTATACCTTAACTTATTGTTAGCGTTGGAAATGACATATTATTTCAATTAGTTTTTTATAAAAATCTAAAACGCCGCTTAGCGAACGTTTTTTGTAAAGAGCCCGGTTTACTGCTTCCGTATGAGTATTTGGATTGACTTACAAAAATAAAAAAAAGAAGAAATTGGTAGCCACAAGACTCTTCTGTGTACCAAAAAAAGAAATTTTAAAAAAGCTTCAATAGAAAAAAAATTATGAGCAAAACCCCAAATATCAAGCGAATTTCAAAATCAAGCGCTAAAATTCGCCGACTATCCTCTTAAGTTTTGCGAAATTAAAAATGCCTCGTTTAAGCGAACGCGAAAGAATCGAAATTTTAATTATGGTAGGATACGGCGATAGAAAAAGAACCCATGGGGAAGCTTGTGCTTTGTTCAATGAGCAATATCCAAATAGACCGCAAATCCCAAGATCTACAGTAAGTAAGTTAGTTACCAAATTTGCAGAAACAGGATCTGTAGGAGATTTGCCTCGACAAGGACGGCCTCAAGTGAATGAAGAAACCAAATTAAATTTATTACTTGCGATTGAAGAAAATCCCAATATTTCAACAAGAGATATTTCAAGAAATAATAATGTGGATCATTCCTATGTCGCAAAATTATTAAAAAAGGAAAAGTATCACCCATACAAAATAAAACTCATACAAGAGTTAAATGAAGATGATCCCGATCGCCGACTGCAATTTTGTGAAGAAATGATGGCGCGATGTGATCAAAATCCAAATTTTTCAAGTAGTATAATTTTCTCCGATGAAGCTACCTTTCAATTGAATGGATCAGTGAATCGACATAATTGTAGGTATTGGTCACAGGAAAATCCTCATTGGGCCGTAGAATCTCATAGTCAAAGACAGGGAAAGTTAAATGTATGGGTGGGAATGATTGGCAGACGTTTTATAGGACCTTACTTTTTAAATGAAAACCTTACTGCCGAAAGATACTTGAATTTTTTGCGGACTGATTTGCTACCAGTTTTACTTCGTATTTTCCCCAAATATGAAAATCGCAACATTCCTAACCAAAACATTTGGTTTCAACAAGATGGGGCATGGGGCTCCTCCACACTTTGGCAGGGCGGTGCGAGAATTCCTTAACACCACGTTTTCCAACAAATGGATAGGTCGGAGGGGACCAATTGAGTGCCCTCCGCGATCTCCCGACCTAACGCCCTTAGATTTTTTTTTGTGGGGACATTTAAAATCAAAAGTTTATTTTAATAGACCTAATAATTTACAAGAATTGGAGCTTAGAATTAGGACGGAATTGCAACAAATTGACGAAGAAGCTATTAACAATAGTATTCAGAGTGTCTACACTCGAATGGGACAATGCCAAATGGTCAATGGGGAACAATTTGAACATTTTCGTTAAAATTTGTTACTTGTAAATTAAAAATTTACTTTTTTTTTGTAACATTCTGTGTTTGTGTTATTCGTCAAGACATCTTCTGTTTTTAACTGTAATGTTTTATTGTCTTAGAATTGAATGTCCTTGTAATTTTATACTCATGTTTTTAGCCATGAATAAGGAAGTAATCACTTCCGAAACGTCGGCATTTTATTGAAATAAACCACTGAAAAAAGGAGTTCGTTTTTATTAGCCTTGTTTACATCACACTTCACAATATTTTCATTGAGAATTAATAATTTTTTTTTTGAGTAAATTTATTTTTTTTTTCAAAAATGGTTGAAATTTTTTTAAATATTTTTATGTGATCATTAATATGATAAAAAGGTCTATGAAAAATGTGTAAAAAAAGTAGGGGTTTCCATTTAAAAAATTGATGATGACGTCATAGTGAAGTTATCAGTGACGTCATGAATATTTTTTTCATTCCAAAAGATGGAATTTTTAAAACAAAAATTGACCTGTCCGAGCGATTTTTACAAAAAAATTTTTTACGGAAGTTATGACCTTGGTTCCAAACTTTATCACCACCCTGTATAGTTAAAAAAACTAATTATCCATTGTAAACATATCCTAAATTTTAGCAAATTTTCAAAAATTCGCCGATATTTAGGGCCAATTGCACCACTTTTCCTTAAAGCCCTAAGTCCTAAGTGACACTTAAATTAAAAAAAAATCACTGAAATACAATAAAAAATCTATCATTTAAAAATATTTAGTTTCATTGAGGGATTTAAGTAGAGGTAATACGATAATTTCAGGAAATATTAGTTCATAAATAGGAAACTTTTTTGTTGGAAAAAAAGTGGCACACTCTGCATACCTTTCTACATTTTGACCAGAAACAAGCGCACAGGAAAAATGCGCACAAGAAAAAAGCGCACACGAAAAAATGCGCACACGGAGTAAAAGCGCACACAGGATAAAGCGCAAAGCATAAGTTTTATAGTGATATTCGATGTGAAATGCGCATTTTTCCCGTGCGCTTTTTTCTTGGAACCCTTTCACATCCGTTTATTTTTTGTAAATGGGAATAATACTATTTTTAAAATGTAGGTAAATGTTTAAGGGGCGGCAATATTTATTTTTGTCCGGGGCGTCGTAAACTCTAGAGCGGGCCCCGAGTTTATCAATAGGTAAACTACAGTAGTTTCATTTTCCACCTTCGATCGGGCCAAAAATGATTTCAAAGAAAAATTCACGAACGGTACTCAGTAAATCAAAAAGAATCGAAATTCTCAATGATCTACGAGGTTAAAAAAATCTGATTTTCCTGCGATGCAATATTTCAGAATTAACCGTTCGGTGAAATATTGAAAAACTTGGGATGAGTTTAAAATTATCGATGTGAAGAAGTCGAACGAAAAACATTTAATATTCAGCCCATACGACTTACATAAATTTTGTAAAAATCCATACGTTTTTTGAAAATAATTTGAAAGTTACGCTCGTATATAAATAAGTGTTTTCCCCGGCGTCAGAGAAAAAACGATTCCACCAAATTTCACTATCCTTCTTTAAAACGTCAATGTTTTAGTATCAATGAATAAATTTAATTATTTGGTTATTAAAAATGTATCAGCTGTTACAACTTTGAACCTTTCCATCGTAAAGATTTATTATCATTTAATTAATTTTAAACCACCCTTCCTGGTCCGTTCGTAAATAAAAAATCACCCTTTCTAAAATTACTAATTAAAAATTCATCACTTTAACGCCAAATAAAAATTCGGTAATATTTAACGGTCTTGTGTGTGAAATTTTTATAAATAACAATTTCAAAAGGTATAAATTTATGATAAATTATGTCATGAAGGGGTTTAAATTAAACTGGTGTTAATTAAAAATAAAACACTTACGCTATTGCATCAATCATGTCAAGACCCATCTCTACTGTGCAATGTGCGTGATCCGGTCTGGGTTCCGGAAGGCCGGAAACACAGTAGTAACAATCACCCAACAGTTTTATCCTCAAGCAATGATGCTCAGTTGCTAAACGGTCAAATCTAAAACGAAATTATTATAAATTAATATTAAAACCTCATAAATCTCAGCAATCATTTCGTAATTTGCAAAGTTAATTAAGAGAAAACATTGATGAATATTTTAGGAAGGCAATTAATAATTTTTGATGTAATTTAATAATGACGGTGTGGGTGTATACAGCACCAAGCAGAATATATTTATGGATTTACTCCTGTCTAGTTAAATAAAATGTAAGCTACCCTTTTGAAGCGAACACAATGAAATAATAGGAATTCAATTAATTATTTATATAACTTTATTAATGTTTAATAATGTTTAATAATAGCACAAAATAATAGCTACATATACATACAGTAAAAGTTCGTAGGTGCAATATTTTTATTAGTTTTTGTATAGTTTAAGAAATAAGTACACATAAAGGAATTAGATACTCCAGATAATAAATATTTAATTAATTTTAGTTTACTAAAAAAATGGTTTTATTGTTTATAGAGCAATTTATAGATTTCTGGATTAATGGTTGAATTTGTGAGGTGATGTGAAAAGCTTACCTTGCGAAAAGCTCGTTCAAAATTCGCACTAATTCCTCTGCGGTGCATTGATCGGAGAGCGTTGTAAATCCGCAAATGTCGGCGAAAAGTATGCTGGAAAAACAAAACAACTAGAATGGTCATTTATTATTTATTGATGCACCTGGATTTGTAGGATTATTATTTCAACCTTCGTGAAAATGACGAAGAATGGAGTAATTTCGAAACGAGAAAATGAATAATTGATTGGGATCGAAGTTTTAAGATTAACGTATCAAACTCCAATTCGATATTTATTATTGGTGTTTCAATTAAGTTTATGGATAAATTTTGGTTGGATTTTGTACTATTTTATGATGGGTTTAGTTAATTGATGAATATTATTTACCTATGCTTTAAATTTATAATTGTGATTAAATTATTTCTGCATCAATAATTAAACATAAACCTATTAATACAGCGAATTAGTTCGTAAAACATGGAGGCTGGTAAAATCATCTCTATAAAGTATTTAAATTAGAAACAATACGTTTTATAAGCTTTTCTAAATAAACCCTCTTTAAAAAGATATTCTATCGGGAACAAAATTTCTTATAGTAAAAAAGCCGTATTCATGCAAACTCTTAAAATTTAATCAATATACATTTTAGCCTAAGTAAAGAAATTCAGCACGAATATAATGATGTTTATTCATATAAACGGTGACTATACTCTGTAAAGTTGCTCCCAGCTCGAAGTAGGATAAAGAATACGCGATCGTGATTACTTTTGTCCTACTTCCAGCTGGGACCAACTGTACTATAATCCCAAAGCCAAACAAACGTGGAAATACTAAAAAAACAGCATGAAGTAGAAAAACATTACCAGAAAATTTAAGCAAGCACACTTCGCACTATAAGTTTAAAGTAACCATTGCTGTTTCCATCAGCTTAATATTATGTCCCAGGTAGGGAAGATCCAATTTTTCAATAATATTATTGATTCCTTTGCACAAAGATCCTTAGGACAAAATTTAGTGGCATTATTGACAAATTGAGTAAGCAACACGATGAAATTAGAAAATAGGTATAATGAAATACATAAAAAGTTCAGAAAATTGGTCTAAACCGCATCTTTTAATTCTGAAGGACCCCATACACTATCAAACAGTCTGCTCAAAAATGTTTGCGCAATATTTTGTTACACAAACAAAATTTTACCACTGATGCCCAAACATCGTTGAAGTAGAGTGTTGCGCAAACTTCAAGTTCGAATGTTAAAAGTCTACTCCCAATGAATACCAATAAACTCACTCAAAAATTCCTTATTTTTAGTAGAGGCCATTTTAATCAATTAGCAGATGTTGTTAAACTCCACTTGTTATATTTTGATTTGTGATTGTTGTGAGAAGATCAACAAAGGAACCAGATAGAAATATTTATAATTTCTAACCATCAAACATCAAACTCACCCATACACTATCAAAAATCCTCTGTTGCGCAAATTGTTTGATAGTGTATGAGGCCCTTAAGTTCTTATGTTTTACAAGTAATCGTCGAGGAAGCAGCCACAAAGAAAAAAAGCATGGACCAAATAAGGAGTAAACTAGGAAAAATCAAACTATGTACTTAATTTCATTTTTCATTAACAATTTTTATCAACCTTTCACTTCCACAATTGGTATTTTGGGGGTAAGACTTTTCAGGACGATCCAAATTACAGAAAACTGATGCAATAGGTCTTTACATGTTCTATGGACTCAGGCAGGAAGTATTTTTCTGGTTGATGTCAATTCACCGAAAAAAGTTCACCGATAAAGATAAAATAATTCACCGAAACTGCAGTTCACTGAAAAACAAATTATCGAACTAACAATTCACCGAATTCATGATTGTAAATACCTTTTTAATCGCTTTATTAACCTTTTGCATTTCTTTCGTAGTTTGGATATACAGGGTAAGCTAAAATGATTGTGGTCAATTCAAATTTCCCGCCTAAAAATCTGTTAGTTATTAGCACTTCTGTTTCATAAACATCAGTTTTTATGAAGTCTAATTTGCGTAAATCTTTATTTTGTGTTACCATCTGCCTCGAAAATGAAAAATGAAAAATTTTCGACATTTAACATTTCTACAGCTAATTCTAAGTTTTTTATTTTCAAAAACAAAACTTTAATAAATAATTTAAATTTGTGTATTTGTTTAGAATTCTTGATTTGTTATGATCATTATATTCATTTTGAAAAAAATATTTGCTAGGCTATTGGCTTACTAGGAGGTTTTCTTTTTAAATTTGTAGTTGTAACAACCTGCATATTTGGTTGCCTACATATCAAACCACAATCATTTTAGCTCACCCTGTAGTATATTACGCAACGAGCTAGAAAGTGACGAATTTTGTGTTAGTGTGAAAATAGCCGAACGAGGCGCTAACCTAGTTTTTTTTTTTTTTTTTTTTTTTTCCTCCTTTTATTATATCTTTCAACGTGATACAATAATATATATTAATACTGGTCAAGCATGACCAACCATTAAATTTTTTCTATCCTAACTACTACTTAAAAAAACTTAAAGCTAATTGTTCACCCAATGGCGTCCAATAGATTGTTCTGTTTTGGTTATTGCGCTACATTTATCCCGCACTTCGAATTTAACTCTCACACTTTACACTATTTCAAAAGGTTTCTTTCTTTTAAGTCTTCTAATTATTCCTCTGTTGTCCAGAAGTTGGCTAGCCTCAGGGTTTATGTGGTCTAGGAGTCTGGATTCATGTTTGCCAGCAAATCGCTTGATTTCGCTGGCCACATCAGGAACGTTGAGATCACGGTGAATATCACTGTTCCGTACATACCATGGCGCATTCACCATGTTACGAAGAACTTTATTTTGGAACGTTTGTATTTGTTTAATATGGCATTCTTTAGCACACCCCCACAATTGTATGCCATAAAGCCATATTGGTTTTAAGGTTTGGTTATAGATCAACACTTTATTGCCAATGGACAGCTCCGAGTTTCTACCCAGGAGCCAGTACATTTTTCTATATTTTATATTTAATTCTTCTCTCTTTCTTTTTACATGCACCTTCCAGCGTAGTTTCGTGTCTAGGGTCATACCTAGATATTTGGCATTATTTTCATAAGGGATAATATTACCATTAATTGTGACTGGTGGTAACCTGTTTACTTTGTTGTTGGTGAAATTTATATGAGTTGATTTTACTTCATTTAACTTTATCTTCCAGTTTTCAGTCCATTTTAATACTTTGTTACAGGCTTGCTGAACTTTTTCTGTTGAAATAGTATCGTCTTCCCCTACTGCCAGGATTCCAGTATCATCAGCAAATGTGGCAATCTTAGTATCTTTCGATTCTGGTATGTCGCTCGTGTATAATAAGTACAACAACGGGCCTAGTACGCTCCCTTGTGGCACCCCCGCTTTTATTTCTTTGAGTTCGGAATACTCTTCTTCCATTTTAATTCTAAATACCCTATTGGAGATGTATGATTGTATTAGCTCGCAGTACTGTATCGGAAGAATTTTTTGTAACTTATGTAATAAGCCCTCATGCCAGACTTTATCAAACGCTTGTGCGACGTCAAGGAATATTGCTGTGCACACTTGTTCTTCTTCTAAAGCTTTTTCTATTATGTTTGTAATTCTGTGCACCTGGTCAATGGTTGAGTGCTTGCTTCGAAAACCGAATTGGTGTTTAGGAATCAGTTCTTTTGTTTCTATTATTGGCTTTACTCTTTTGAGGAGTAGTTTTTCAAATAACTTTGAGATTGTAGGTAGTAATGAAATTGGTCTGTAGGATTTTACCTCGTTTGGGGGTTTCCCTGGTTTGGGTAACATTATTACTTCTGCCACTTTCCAACACATGGGTACATGTTTCAATCTGTAGGCTGCATTTATTATGTAAGTTAGCATTACTATTCCTTTTTTGGGAAGCTGTTTTAATATTTCCCCAGTTATGAGGTCAAAACCTGGGGCTTTCTTTGGATTTAGGTTACATTTTATCTCGTTGGCTACTTCTTTGGGGGTGACTAGTGGGATGTTTTCCTTTTCATCATTAAAGGTTTGTTGTGGTGTTAGATTTGATTGCATATCATTGGGTTTGAATGTTTCTTCAAGATGATTGGCAAATAATTGCGCCTTCTCTTCGTTGCTTTTTGCCCATCTGCCGTTTAGCATTTTTAGAGGTGGTATATGGGTGATCGGTCTCGTTATACTTTTTGTTGCTGTCCAAATTGAATAATCAGTACTTTTATCGGCAGCTAAGCTTCTTAGGTGGCGACTGAATGATTCGTTTTTAATTTTATGAATTTCTCGTTTTAACTGTTGTGTTTTGTTGTTTAACACAGTTTTATCTGCTGGATCTCTAGTCTGGTGCCATCTTCCCCTGGCTTTTCTTTTTTCTTTAACTAGATTTCTAATTTCAATTGGATAGTTATTTCCAATTGTTTTGTAGGTGATTTCTTTGGTGCTATTCCATGCCGCTGTTTGTATAAGTCTTGTAAAATTTTCCACCTCTTCTTCTAGTTGTTGTTTAGTTTTTAGTTGTATTTGCAGGTTAATGGAACTTTCTAATTTTGATCTAAAACATTCCCAATCTGTTGTTTTATTCGTTAACATAGGTTTGTTTTTCTTTTTTATTATAGTTTTGCTTAGAGTTAGTATAACTGGAGTATGATCAGAACTTAGGTCGAGGCTTTCCTCGATATCTATGAAGTTAGGTGATACCTTTCTTGAGATGAAGAAGTCAAGAAGGTCGGGTAGTTTGTCCGGATCTGTAGGCCAATATGTTGGTTTGCCAGTGGAATGGATGTTGCAACCTTCGTCTCTTATTGTTTGTCTAAGTTCTTTGCCCTTTGTTGTGGTAATTCTGCTACCCCAGTCTAAATGTTTGGCATTATAGTCTCCACCTACTATATATGTATTACCAAGATGTCGTAGAACTGCTTTGTAGTCCGATTTCTTTAGATTATGCTTCGGCGGACAGTAGATAGCACCCACTGTCAATTTTTGATTTGTTGATTCAATTCCTACTGTTGTAAGTTGGAATTGCTCACTTTGTATGCTCTCTCCTTCATAGTGTTTTAGATTGTCCTTAATTATAATTGCACTACCTCCTCTAGGATAGTTTTGAGGATGGTTTGTGGTGTATGTTTTATATCCTTTAATTTTTACTTGTGTTTGGCGCGTGAGATGTGTTTCAGAAACAAGACAAATGTCTATTTCGTGTTGTTGTAGAAATACCTCTAATTCGTATTTTCTATTTAGAATGCCATTTGCATTCCATGTGGCTATTTTTATATCGTTTCTGGTCATTAGTGAGTACTAGTTGTTCTTTCTCTAGCTTCAAATTTAGCTAGTCTTTCTGAAAGTTTGTTTAATTTTTCTTCCTGGGCCTCAAACTTTGAGATTAGACTTTGCATCATTTGCATTAGCGTTTGTTGCTCTGTTGGATTTGTATTAGTTTGAATTCTATCGTTCTGTGCTACTTGAGCGTAGGATACACTTGGGGCTGTGTTTCGCGCCACAAATTCTCTTCTTGCAGGTGGTTCAGGATTTTTTAATTTTAGCTCTATATTTCTTCTTTTTTGTAGTTCTTTTGCCACGACACATCCTCTATAGCTGGCAGGATGATCTTCACCACAGTTTGAGCACTTTGGTTTATCATCTGCTGTTTTCTGGCAGTCAGCTGTAGCATGTTTACCTGCACATTTGACGCATGTAACCTCACGTGCACAAAATCTTTGTGTATGTCCATACCTTTGGCATTTTTTACATTGGACTATAAGTTTATTATTTCTTAGAGCCTCAATTTTTACTTTCATTTTGCATATGTAATCTATGTCATAGACTTGCTGGGCATTTTCATTAGATTCGAATGATAAAATGAAAATAGGTAGTCGTATTATGTTTATTTTACCTTCCTTTTTAATCTTTTTGTACTTATTTACTACATCCAATATTTTAAATCCTCTATTTAGGAGATCTTCTTTTATATCATTTTCCTTACAGGATTGATGCAAATCTCTGGCTACAACCCTTAGTGGTCTAGTTTGCTTGTTTTCATAAGTATGCCATTGTTGGTTTTTTTCATTCATAGCTTTTGTTAACTCTCTATATTCTGATTCACTGTCCACGTTAATCTTAACTTGGTTATTGCTGAGTAGCTTGGAGTTGAATTTTATTCCCCTATCAATAATTTCTTTACTTAGACCAGAGTAATCTTTTACTTCACTAACCACTACTGGTGGTGGTCTTCGTGGTTTTTGACCAGGATCGCTTACCCGTTGTAAGTTGGCTTCCTTTAAGTTTTTATTTTTTGGCGATTCGGAATGTTTTCTTTTTTTACTTTTCTGGACAATCCAAGATGTTTCTTGTGCAATGAGGTGTTCCTCTTCATCGTAGTTAATTGGGCTATATCGGCTGGGCTGGCTTGGTTGTAATTTAATTAATGTCGCTTTTAAATCTGCTATTTCGCCTTGAGCTGCTTGAAGAGCCTGTTGTAGTTTTTCTATTGTTATTAAATCCATTGTATTGACTATTGAATTTGTATCATGCTTTTGCACATCTGACTGATTTGGCATCTTTATTATTACTTTGTTTTTTTTTTTTATATAATTACTTGGCGGCCACCGGCAGGTGTATCGCCTCGTATCTCTTGCATAAATGATATCACTTAATTTAATATCGCGTACTGTATTCGCTTGCGGTGCACTCCGAAACGTGTGCGTTCGACCAAGGTCTCGCGCGAACTTGCCGCTAACCTAGTGAGGATATTACACGAGCACGAAATTCATTTTCTTGCGAGTTGCGTACGCTATTTTGCCGACGACAAGGGAGATTTTGCGACCATTATTAATATTTTGTAGTAACAACTAAAAAGTCATAACATAACCTGTGATAACATCAGCTGACATTGAAGTTATCGATTATTTTTAGTTAAATGTATCTAATTGTAGGTGGCGATGTTTTGACGGAAGCAACTGATCGAAAGTTAATTATACAGGGTGATTCACATTTATGTTAAAATTTCTCGGGAGTTGATTCCTTGGATAAAAATAAGAAAAAAAAAATCCTGTAAACATAAGTCCGGAAATGCTTAGCTAGGGAGATATTTCAACTCAAAGAGAAACGCAATTTTTCTAGAAAATCACAAAGTAGGCGTGACAAATATTAAAAAAAAAAACGATTTTCAACTTGTTAGAAAATCACATAAGTTGACAAGCTTAGGCAATTGCCACGCCTACTTTGTGATTTTCCAAAAAAATTGAAATGTCAGCATATGACATAGTGAAATTAAATCCGCATTTACAAGAAAACGAAGAACATTGGTGACATGAGTCAAGAGACATCTTCTGTGAAGAAATGAGCAGGGATTATTTTAGTAAAGTTAAATCTCCAAAAAGTTAGAGAGAAAATAATTAGGCTGATTTTTTTGTGGATTTATTTTAAATTAAAATAACTTTTTTTGAAGAAGAATCTACAAAAAAGACGAAGGATAATTCAATTCTTTTCGAACCAAAGAATATTTTTCGTCAACTATAGAATCCCATTTACAGTCAACAAGAAGAAGAAGGAAAATTCCACCTGTTTGTTACTGGTTTGTATTTTTTGCCTATGGTAGTTGTTGTGATACAACGTACTTTTTTACGTTTTTTTCAATATTCAATGACTGCATTTATCTCGCATAACTCGATCCAGATTGGATTGGATTCAATCGAATAACGATTGGCTCGATCTGCATTTTTTCGAAATAAACACATTGCATTGGTTTACTTTTTTGATAATTGAAATGAATACTAAAACTTAAAACTCAATTAAATCCGACGTGTATATTTCGGAAAAAATGCAGATAGAGTTTCATGACATAAACGTAGTCATTGTAATAGATTCTCGCACTGAACTCAGTCGCTTTTCGCTTTTAAAGTTAAAAAAAACGATCAGCCAAATTTATTTCAATAAAATAAATACGCGAATTTAAAATCCTGTTCGCTCCCTGGTGGCGAAAATATAAACCTCTAACCTCTAATGCCGATGAATACTTTATTACACTCATATTAAATTACACGTACGCAATTTCGGTTTGAAATTTAAAAATTTCTTGATATTTTGTTAAATATTTGGCAAAAAAGTGCATTTTAAACACTATTTGGGATTGAAAAATGTAACTAACAGCGCCTCGTAGCTACTATCTCTATTGGAAACGTTCGATTGTCGTTTAAAGATCGACTTACGAACGAGTGGCGATGGAGAATACAATTTTAACGATTGTCGTTACACAAAACGTTAAATTTTTTCTTAGCGACTATCGTTCGTGAACCAATTTTGAGAATAAGGGGGTTAGTACCAGTTAAAAACACTTTTTTACAGATCTATCGTGAAAATCCTATCACTTCTCAAATGTTCCATCAAATTAAAATTATTATATAACATCTGTATAGAGAATTATATGAACTTTAATAGTTATTTAACCATCAAGTGAGGTAATAAGGGCGATTAAAAAGTAAAACATATGCTGTCGAGCTTTTTAATCACCCATTATCTCACGAGTTGGTTACAATACTTTTCCGTTGACCGCATCTCGCCAAAACTAAGAAAAAGTAAATTTATTTTTTAAAAAAGTTTAAATTAAACCTATAATTATTAAAGTTTTTACACTGACATTTATCATTTATATTTTTCTGTTAATAGTATATCGTTCAACGAGAGAGTTATGATAGCCATTACTCACGAAATTAAACTTCGGTGAATTATTCTTTCGTTGAACTGTTTTGATTGAATTTGTTTCATTTCATCGATAATCGACAACCATTTCATCGACACAGATGTTCCATCGATATTAACTTTCATCGACAAGGACATTTCATCAATAGAAATTTTTCATTGACATTACCTTTTCATCAAGGAATGTTTCATCGACACGGACGTCTCATCGGTACTACCTTTTTATCGAGGACCATTTCATCGACAATGCTATTTTTCGAGAATGTCGTTTCATTGACAATGACCGTTTCTTCGACAAAGACTTGTTGATTGACACACAAGTTTAATAAATATTATCTATTTTTTCATCGACAATTCATATTTTATTTTAAAAATCAAAACCTTTAAACGAGAGACATGAATTATACTACTTATATTTAACATTAAAATATGAAACTTTCAAAGGACCTCATCGGATTTTGGGTAAATTTCCTCCAACGACGAAATTTATACTAATGTGTAAATACCACTCAAATGTACAATTTTGAAGATACATTAAGCTTGATAGTGGCTGTTCGCGACCAAATAATGGATTTGAAATTCAATCATTTTTGCACAATTAAACAACAACAAATGGTTGCTATGTCATATTTTTACTTTGAATTATCAAAAATATTACAATAAAAATTATACAATTGAATACTATATGTATATTTTTGTCAAATATACGCATGTTTTAATAATTTTAATAAACCATTGTTGCCGTTTTTTGCAATTTTTAAATTTATTAAAGAATTTTCCAGTTTCCTGGAGATCTAATATTTTTACTGTAAAGTAAGTAGTAACGGTCCTAATATTTGTAATAAGATTTGTAATAATACGGGGCCAAATAAAAATAAAATAATTTTTACAGGAAATCTCAAGACTTTTCTGCACAATCATGCAACATTGAACATTTTACCTGCTGAAATTTTACGTCAAAATTAAAATTTAAAATCGTATTTATTAATAGAATTTAAAACCGATATTTTAAAATTATTACCTTTCTTGTAATTTAAACGTAAATTAAAAATAAAGATTATTTATCTTAAAGTAGTTTTGTCAAAATTGTCAATATTTGAATTTTAGCGTCCACTGTTGCAGAGATAAATATTGTTTTAAAATAATCTAAAATCTAATAAAACTGTTTAGAACGCATATTTTTTATAGAAATTAAGTATATAATTAATATTAGGAGTTGATTTTGATAAGTTTATTGTACTTTTATTTTTACCCAAAAACCCATATGAAAACGATAGCGTCCTTTCATCGATAATGCCATTCTTCGACAGTACCTTTTCATCGACAAGTCCGTTTTATAGACACATCGGAAGATCTCGGGCCTTCGGCTCACCGGGAAACTTCTGGTACCCCGCTACTGGTAGTAATACCATGAGTAGTTTGGAACGATAATTTTGTCAATTTGTTGACAAATGAAGTTTTTTTTCTAAAAAGCAACACAATTGAATTGTCAAAAGCGACAGAATTATAAGTCATTCCTCATTTCAACCTAGGAATTGTATTTGGTTAGATTATTTCAAGCCTTATTTCCGAAAAATACAAAGATTGAAAATTCGGTAGGACCCAAATTATCACGATAATCCAATGGCAAATGGACAAATCAAAACGCTTATACAGGACAAATAAATCACTAGCAATACCATGAGTAAGTTGAAATCGGCGATAATTTTGTCAATTTATTAACAAATGAATTTGTGTTTCTAAAAAGCAGCACAATTGAATTGTCCTTAAAGTGATAGAATTATTAGTGATTTCAACCTACGAATTGTATTATTTAAAGTTTTTGTAAATCTTAATTAAAAAATATGTACCAATACGTTAAGTCAAAAAAGTAAGTACCGAATATGGAAGTCATATTTTGCCTCCAATGGGCAAGCGGAAACTAAAAATTCCCAATTGTAAACTTTATGTGTGGGTACTTATAAATCAATATTTAATCATAAAAAATTCTATAAACGCTAGCGCAGTTACCTACTGGTTCTGTTGGTAAAAAGAAACGAGATCCTGGTGGTCTTCGTCTAATGAGAAACGAAATCGCTGAAATTAGAGTTCTAGGACAAGTTGCTGCAGATCCAACTTTAAGCCCAAGAAAAATGGTGACTGTGACTAACATTAGCAGAACAACCATTCAACAAATATTGATTGAAATGTCACAAATTTCATCCCTATAAAATTAATTTAATTCACAAATTAAATGAAGTTGATTTTGATAGGCGACTGCAATTTGCGAGGTTATGACGGAACGGGTAAATGCTAATGTAACTTTTCTTTATAATATCTGTTTTTCTGACGAGTGCACTTTTTTCTGAAACTCGACCGTTAATTGTCATAATTCTCGATATTGGTCGGATGAGAATCCTAGAGTATTTCATGAAGTTCATACTCAAACACCTCAAAAATTGAATTTTTGGAAACCGTCTTATTGGTCCTTATTTTTTAGATGGCAATCAAACAGCTAACAGGGGATATGTAGTTGGATCTACTTCAAAACTTTTTACATCCATTTCTTGATTATACATATGTATAATCGAAAATGACGAATGTTACTTAGGTCTGGTTATACAACAGGACGGAGCTTCCCCTCACTATACACGGCCGGTTAGGAAATTGTTGGATACGACGTTCCCTGAGCAATGGATTGGGCGTAAAGGTCCTTTGGAGTGGCCGCCACGTTATCCCGATCTTACACCGCTTGATTTTTACCTTTGGGGTCATTTAAAAAGTAATATTTACGCAATGAAACCAAGATCTCTAGCGGAGTTAAGAGAAATAATTATTTATGAATGCAGCCAAGTAACTCCTGAAATCTTACAAAATGTAAGAATTCGTTTTGAGCATTTTAACTTTTGTTTCTTCTATGTTACTCGTGGTAAAAAGATCTTTCCAACGTGTATTACTTACTCTATCAAAACACTTAAAATTGAAGGGGCAGTGTTCATAGCACAATTTCAAAAGGCATGATAGGATATGTAACACTTCGTTGGTAAGATCATTTTACCTCGAGTAACAGACAAAAACCAAAAGTTAAATGAGATCGATTTATTTTAAAGATATTTAAAATTTAACATGTAAATAAATAGAATCAATCGATTTAACTTTTTCTTTTTGTATGTTATTCTAGGTAAAAAGACCTTTCCAACGAGTTATTACTTACCCTACCATTCCTATTAAAATTTTAAGGGTTGTGGCCATAGCGCACAGGGATGAATGGCTTTTTGCTTCAGCTCTATTGTAAAATATGGCCCCCTCGAAACCAAAATTGACCTATCCGAGCGTTTTTTTAAATCTTTTTATTAACTATTTTAAAACTTAACCGATTCGTTTTCGTTGTGCCACCCTGTATGAAAATCTTACATTTGGAAATTGATATTGGGAATTTCAACTACGGATAGATGGCGCTATATTGACGTATATTTGAAAAAAACATGGAGGAAAAAGTAATAAAAGATTTTTGCGCGATTTAATTTTTATTGGTTTTAGTAACTGCGGCTCTGTTTGGAACAAGTTTTTTGTGTTTAAAAATTGTGTTTATCTTTTATTGACCAGTGTGTGTTATTTCTTACTTGCATAATTGCTTAAGGGGTTAGGCCACTCCAGGATTTTAAAAATATTGAAATTTTAGAACAGGCACGGATCAACTTAAAATCGGTTAAAAAAGAAGTACAGGAGCAGGATATTAATGTGGAAGCCCAATTGTATGGTGCAGCCATCGCAAATTGATGGTTGGTATATAAAAAAAACTTTAAAAGCGTTTTTTTCGAAACCACATTTCTCAAATCGGCCGGACTCTTAACTCATACAATTTTTGACCTATCGACTTCAAAATTTAACTGTATATTCAAAATTACATTCTTTATAGAAGTACGTAGCATTTTTGTATTATATTGAATATATCGTTTGTTATAGGTAATTTTATAGCGATTTTTCATGGCATTTTTTACTTCAGAAGGGCGCCATTTAAGCAAAAATCAATATATCAAAAAAATCCTACGTACTTCTATAGAGTATGTAATTTTGAATATACAGTTAAATTTTGAAGTCAATAGGCCAAGAATTGTATGAGTTAGGAGTCGGCCAATTTGAGAAATGTGGTTTCGAAAAAACGCTTTCCAAGTTTTTTTATGTACTTACCTTCAATCTCCGATGCCTATACCATACAATTGGCCTTCCACATTAATATCCTCCTTCTGTTCTTCTTTTCTAACCGATTTTAAGTTGATCCGTGCCTGTTTTAAAATTTAATTTTTTTTAAATGCTAGAGTGGCCTAACCTCTTAAGTACATTGTTTTGGGGTAAGTAATAAATTACAGCCTGTAAAAAATATTATTATTTTAACATAGTAATAATAAACCCAAGGAAACTGATTTATAACTGCACGGAAATAAATTTTACAAAAACAGGTTATGTCAACGTAGACCTTTTCTAGCTTCACCAAATAACTCCCAGAGGGCTTATCCCAAGTCGAAATTCCCAATAGCATTAAATTAAACTAGTAAGCGTCATTTTAAATTAAAATTTGAAAGTGTTATATTTTAATGTTAAAAGGTAGTAAGAAGTAAATAGTAAATATGAATAAGTAATAAGTAATAAGGGTGAAACGCGTGGGTCAATGAAAACGTAGTATTGAGTGTTGATTAAACGTTCTAGCCGATTGAAAGGTCTGTCGATTAAATTGCATTTGATGAAAAGGCTATGTCGATGAAACTGTATTTAACAATAAAAATAAAAATGTTGTCGTCTTAAAGAAGACAATATATTTTAAAAAATGCTAACAAGTTTTCGGCTCTAAGCCCATCTTCAGTCTATAAATATAAAGTGTAAAATGTAAGAAATAGCAATAATATTTTATTATTATAATAATTATGTTGAATACTTTATGCCTTTATTACTTAATTTTTTTGAGTTTGGTGTTATCTCGGATAGGGCAAAATAAAATAAATAAAACACCTTTTTTGCTTTAGGTAACGTTTCGTTTACTATCCGTAAACTTCCTCAGAGCTATACAATACAGGTTGAATAATACATAATACAAAAATATCGTACTAAAATCTGATAATACAGGGTGTCCCAGACCACCCGTACCACCTTCTTATTTCGAGAACCCTTTGTCGTACATTGATGAGAAAAAAAGTTACCACCAAAGTGAACCTAAAGAATCTTTTGGTGTAACTCGTAAATTCCGAAACCAACCGGAAGTACCCGAATTCGGAAGTAATTTTGGAATTTTAAATGGCAACATAGGCCGAGTATGGTATTGTTGGAAAGGTCTTTTAAGAAAAAACAACTTTTATTAAAATATTTTTTTATCATCTTGCATAATTAATAAATTAATCGAAGAAAAAATATGCAAACAAGTGACCATTGGTCTATTATATTATGGAAAAATTAAAACGTTACCATCATCCGCAATGGGTGAGAGAAATTTTTTTAAATGGAAACTGTTTATCTGCATTTTTCTCTTTATTCGTTAAAAATAATCAACTTTTATTTTATTTAACGGGAAATACATAACCTAAAAAATTAATTGTTTTTAACAAACGAAGCGAAAAATGCCAAAAATACAAGTTTCCAACTAAAAATTCATAATAGGGTATTTGACTGTGGTCGCAAAACATGGATATTTATAGTTAAAATAATACTTTAGTTTACAATAATACCGAAAATCAGTTTTTTATTGATAAAATTTGTCAAACTCCTGATTGATTTCTTAAAATTAAACAGCTAAATTGGGATATTTTGTCACGTGACCGTAAACGCACGAAACTGCACGAATCTGCGAGATAGTAAACATAAAATACAGCCTGTCTTTAACGGTATTTTTTGGCGATTTTTATGACTATTCAACTTACAAGTGATTATTTTTTGTGACAAGTAAAACGTCAAAAATATCAGCGATTATTTCATGACGGTAATGTCAAATTTCAATAAGTTTGAAGTTGGCTGTCAAATTTTGAACAAAAAAAGTGGAAATAAAACTTAACCCCAAATGACATTCGTGGTAATGACAGTGAAAAACATTCGACTTAAATTTGACCACTCGTGATATTACATATGAGTATTTTGTAGAGTTTCTTCGTGTTAAAATTCATGTTTGTGAATAAAAACCAGTGGCGGATTATCGCACAGGCGCATGAGGCGCGCGCCTGTGGCCTCCTAATTGAACCGGCCTCAAAAAAATTGAAAAAAATTATGCAGTCACATTTTTTTACCAGTCATGGTCGTTTTTGAAAACTTCTATTCAAATAAACCATAAACCTAACAAACTAATTATACAAAGGAGTTTTTCTTTCCAGTTCCAGACAAGTTGATTTTAAAAAAGATTCTCTTTCTGAAATTTCTGAGACCCACCTTCTAAAATTTTGTCTATTCGAACGAACCAGTTATACATATAGAGGGTGTTCCAAAAAGAAGTGCTCAGAAGAAAATCCTAGACAATAGACGAGGTTTCATCAACAAGAAAACTAATAGGCAGGACCAGCTTTTTTGATGGGTCATTGAATTTTGTTCCTACAAAAAATGTTGTTAATTCGAAATTTTGTTGTAGTTCATAAACTATTTGATCATTTTAAAAGAAATAAGTTAAAAGTCAAGCTAATTAATGCCACTTTGGCTTGAATTTAAAAATATCATCAGAAGAATGTTTTGATCGAAAAAAATTCTTCTTTCAAAAAATTAACGAGATTTCACCTTTTTCTTGATATTTTTACTATCTTTGAAACAAGCCCCTTAAAGGTACCATTTTTTATATCCGTAAAACTTCACATTAAACTCTGTCAATTAAGATTTTCTTCTGAACACTTCTTTTTGGAACACCCTGTATAATTTAGTTACTTCATTAATTTTAACTTTTGGTTATATTTTACAGTTCATCTAATTCCATGAAATTTTTTGAAAAAGAGAAAAACGAGATGTTTTTCCAAAGTATCTGGAAATGCTTAACCTGCCATTGCCATTTTTTAAAAGTTTCACCTATGGTGCTGTATTCAAATTTTGCACTTCTAAGTTTTCCTTAAACTAACCCCTGAAACGTCTGAAACTGATGTCAACTAAAAAGGTCATCTTATTTTATTTCAAAAAAATAGCGGCCTCAAAATCAGGTTGCGCCTCAGGCCTCCAAATGGCTTAATCCGCCACTGATAAAAACTGATATAAATCGGAATAAACTGCAAAATTAGGTTGACGATTTTTGACACTAGGAGCTTGTGACGTCATTGAGCGAGCGTATCGATCGTGAGCGTTTTAGCGGGAACATTTTAATTTAAATTTTAAATATCAGGTTTTATTAAGCGTATCGTTTTGATATTTTTTTAATATTAGGAGTATCTGTAGCATTTAAAGTACTTTGTAAAAATTGTCAAATACCCTATTGCCTCTACCCTCACCCATTGAGGATGATCGTAGTGTTTTCATTTTTCCATAATTTTAGAAACCATTTGTCACTTATTTGCTTTTATTTTTTCGTTTATTTTGTTAATTATGCAAGATATTAAAAAAATATTTAAATAAAAGTTGTTTCGATTTAAAAGACCTTTCCAACAATAACATAGTCGACCTAGGTTGCCATTTAAAATTTAAAAGTTACTTCCGGTTTCGGGTACTTCCGGTTTGTTTTGGAAATTACGAATTACTCCAAAAGATTCATTAGGTTCACTTTGGTAATAAACATAAACAGGGTTCTCGAAATAAAGAGATGGTACGGGTGATTTGGGACACCCTGTGTAAACGTTTAAACGTCAATATCATAGTTAATTAGTCAACCAGTATTGTATAGCTCTGATGGAGTACGGATAGTAAACGAAACGTTAGCTAAACATAAAAGATGTTTTATTTATTTTATTTGCCCTATCCGAGATAATCCCAAACTCAAAAAAATATAATAATTAATAATAAAATTTTATTATTGTTTCTTACGTTTTACGTTTTACATTCTCATTATTTTTATATTATAGCCTGAAGATAGTCTTAGTAAAAAAAGAATACATACAATAATGGATATTTGCAATATATTTATCATAATTTATAATAAAGATGCTTTCTAATTTTCTTTCAATATTTTAGTATGTATAATAGGGATCTCTGAAAAATTTTAAATTATAAAAATTATAGAATTTTCCTAATTAAAATTATAGTTGAAAAACTTTACCTAATAATAGATGATGGAAATACGGTGTATTACTTGAGTAATCTCCATTTTTCTGACACCGATGTGTTCAAACAAATGCATTTTCAGCTGTATTTTCTGTTTTAGACATGACGTTTAAAGTACCCTTGTGATTCATGATAATCTTAAGGTGTTTGTTGTGCATTATTTGATTTCAATTTAATATTGCTGGAAGCTGTAAGCCAAGTGCTTTATAGTCGCTTTCGCATGCGAATTAAATTTTAGGTCCTTGATTATAAAATAAATTACCCAGATGCTGTTACAACTAACGTCGATTTGATGATATACATAAGTACCGTTTTTCAAATAATCATAAAAATCGCATTTGTTTAAGCGACAAATGAAAGCTGCACAAGAAACTACAGATTTTTATGATAAAAATTATATTTTTAAAATTAATTAAACATTGCTGCCTTATAGTAGAAGAAGATTTAAAATACTTATAAATTCTTATACTTGAACAAAAGTAAAATATGAAAATTTGATTTTTAATAATTAACTACTCGATACATGACGATCAAAGCTTTTAATGGTTTAAACAAACAATTAATTTTAAATTGAATTTTATAATAGCTTTTAGCGGCTATTACAAAATACATTATTTTAAAACAATACCTTAGTATAAATAATACCCTTGGTATTTCGATATTTACACAAATACGACTATTAATATCGTTAACATATTGGTTTACCTCACATTTTCATGCCTTTGTATGTAAATCTTATGAAACTGCGCTTCTTCTTGTTGCCCTGCGATATCTGCCTTCATTTCCATGGCAACGTGTCTTGGCAACACAGACAATAACAGCCTTTCCTGGAATGCAATAACACATGAATCGCGTATTAGTCCGCGAAAAATTGCTTACCCACATAACTTATTAAATTACTTTGCTTTGATCTTTGATATTATATCCTACCTGCTGTTGGTTTTCACGTTGGATTGTTAGTCTTGCCTCGATGCACTGACGAGTTTCCAAAAAAGCTTTTCTCTGCGCCACTTCCCGCGGATAATGAGTTCCAGCACCCGCCAAATTTCCACAAATGAGTATCACTATACAACTGCTTAAGTGGTGACTTAAGTCTCCAACATAGACCAATAATATTACATGAATGAAAAGTAGAATTGTGCCTGCTAGTAGAGCATCTTTTAGGCCTATTGGCAGTAAGGAGTACGTTAAATAGGTACAAATTAGGGTTGTTAATGTTCCAACTAAAGGACGCTCGTTTCCCGAAAATACACTTATACAAATCTAAAAAAATAATAACTTTAAGTACTAGAAAGTATGTTTAAAAAACTTACTTCTAAAGTTAAAAATGTGGTGAGGACGAAGTACGATATAACGATTAAGTAAACTTCATTCATCGCAGGCTTTGATAGTATCGCTAGAAGGACTAAAAAAGTTAAACAATTAAAATTATGTATGGTCTGTTTTTTAAAGAGATGTTTATGTTAGTTCTATGCCTAGGCCATGATCATTCGACCATATTCGTGCAAAATGTTCATCCTGTATAGACGTTTCAGCAAATATCTATATGTAGACGACGAGGGTATATTGCGAAGAGCGACCCCTTGCGGTGTTTCGGTGCAAAACAAACAGGGAATCAAAATAAATCTTTGTTGTTTAGTGCGGTTAAATTTTTATGCTTCGTGTATTTAAAGTTAATCGATTTTGTTAAGGAAATTTGCTGCTTGTGCAAATTATTTATTTTGGATTTTCCCCAATATTTTTTGACTATAATAGTAGTGAAAATTTTTATGCTGACCATTATTGGGTTTAAAAGAAAAGAAAAAGACAGCATAACAACTGAGGATGCTTGTGGCTGCAAAATATGGCCAAATATAAGGAATAAGTAACTTTAGTTTATCCAAGAAAGCAGAAATACCATCGTGTTTCAACAAATGCTTAAAATCAGTCTTCTAAAACCGGACAAGCTCAAACATGGCCTTTGCAATTTTTACATTGATATTTTCACTGTTTTTAATTTTTGATTTGTTTGCTGTATGTTTCATTCTTTTGGGATTTCAACTAATGAAACTTACAGTGAAACAGTAGTAGTAGAAAGAAGTTTTATTTACAGCAGTTATCACCAACAATCAATCCAAAAATAAAGTTTTAAATGAACTTTCAACAAAATAAACACTACAAATTACATCGTGTTTCTTGTTTCTTTCGTTCCCAAACTCCACCACCCACTTAATAAATAATATAATAAAAATCTCAAATAATATAATAGTAAATCTTATGCTCAAGATTTTCTTTTATCGCTTTTTCTACCCCATAATACTCTCAAGGAAATTTATAAAATTTTATATCTCTGTTTGTGTTGAAATAGTTTTTTTGGCATCTAACAACAGAACAAGAAATATGAGATGATCTCTTATTATTATTTGTAGTATTCATAACAAGAACTTTGAATAAATTCACAAAACTTTAAATTCAAATATTTGACGTTCCCTGTTTGTTTTGCCATAGGGGGCGCTGCAGTAAAATTCGCTCGTCGCCTATAGAATCCTCCTTTGATCTATGCGCCAACAATATTATATCCTTATAATATCCTTGACATGTTGTGAGTAATAATAATAGTTTAAGCTTGTTCACAGTTATGAAAGTGATTATAATCATAAAGTAATTGTTTTTAGTTAGGATATTACGATTTCATATCTGTTACAGCTTATTAAGAAATATAGCCAAAACTCTCGCTAAGCTCTCGCTACGTTATCAGGGACCCTAGGTAGAGTACCGGAAAAATATTTAATTTTTTTTTCTCTTTTGAGTCGTACTATGGCTAATAAAAATTGAAGCGGTGATATAATAGGACGGTGCTTTACCGAGTATAATTTATTTTTCTTTAAAGTTGGCAGTACGCAAATTTCAATAAAAAATGACTATACTCCATTCAGTTTTAAGATGAGTGACTGACAACAAATTTATGTCAACCTCACCTTCTACAGGACCGTATTTAGCTACCAAGTGTTATTCCCCTCAATCTCCTCAAATATAATCATATTATGTTCACAAAAAGAAATAATAAACAGGGAAAATAATAATGTACCATTAAAGAACTATAAAAAAACTATCAGAATCGTTTTCATTAGCATAGATATTAATTATTAAACGCTCAACCTTTCTTTCAACAATATTGTCAATTTCCCACTTTTTCTATAACAAGTGTTTTTATCAACAAATTAATAAAACATCAACAATCTTTAGCAATCTGGAAGTTTAAAAGTTGAATTCTTTGAAGCCACGATATTTTTAATGTTTTCCCAAATGAGCTCAGTTCACAATGATAGGGTGGAAGTCCTTTGCAATTTCATGTACTACTTATTATATTGGTTTTTATGTCGTTTAACAATATCCAACAACTAAATTTTTAGCATATTCTCAAAAGGTATATTTTTTAAAGATAGCCAACTCTGGATACATGCTTTTGTGCTAGCTGACGTTGGAATTTTTTCTAATTTTCTTGAATGGTAGAGCAAATTCTCGAGCACAATTACGAAATTTGCGTCTATTTTAGGTATCAGGTTTAAAGAGACACTAAACGAGGTGGTGGTGTAGCTATTTTTATTAAAAATATTTTTCAACATCAAATAATTGAAAGTAATAACAATCTTTACAATACAATAATTTTTGAAACAGTTAATACAATTCCTAAACTTAAATTTATTGCTCTTTACAATCCACCAAATAATTCAAAACAAGATTTTTTCCACTATTTAGATAAACTTTTAACAGATAATTTAAAAGCAATTATAATTGGAGACATGAATGTTAATTTACTTGAAAATTCTTTTATAAAAAAATCATATTTGGAAATTATTGATAGTAATGGTTTTAAAATCTAGAATCAAATTAACACAAAAATTAATCACAAGGTTTAAAAAAGATAAAGAAGGTTCAATCATTGATCATATTATATCAAATTACTTTGAACTTAACCATGAAATTAAAATTGAGCAAAATTCTATTAGTGACCATAGCTTAATTTTTTTAAACTTAAAAAAAATTACAGCTTCTTTATCTAAAATGGAATTAAAATTATTTAAAATTGTCAACTATAAAGAAGCTGAAATAGATCTTTATAATGAGATCTATATGAATAATCCTAATAATTTTGAAAGTTTAGATTATATAATTAAAACTGTTATTAGTAAAAATACAAAGGAATTCAAATACAGAGTTAGATGTGATAATAAATGGTTGACAATTGAAATAATTAAAAAAATTAAACAGAGAAATAAACTTTTTAAAATTAAAAAATCCAAAAATTGTTCTTTTATTGTATTAAATAAGTATAATGTACTATGTAAAGAAATTAAATCAATGATTAGAAAAGAGAAAACAAATTATAACATTAAATTAATAGAAAATGCTAATGGAAGTCCTAAAAGATTATGGCAAAATTTAAATGAAATTATTAATAATAATAAATTATCATATAGAATTCCAAAAACTATTGATAATTTTGTATCAATTGATAAAATAAATAAATTTAATGAATATTTTGCAAATATAGGCACTGAACTGGCAAATAAAATTGTAAATGCTAAAAATAATTTGTATAATCTACCTTTTAATAATAAAACTATTTTCTTTGAAGAAACTAATGAAAATGAAATCTTAGAAATTATTAGAAATTTAAAAATGCATACTTCATGTAGACCTTTTAATATAAATGCAAAAATTATAAAAAAATTACAAATGCCATTAATACCAGTAATTGTAAAAATAATTAATAAATATATTTTGGATGGCATTTTTCCGGATTATTTAAAAAGAGCAGTAATAATTCCAATACATAAATCTGGTTCTAAAAAAGATCCTTCTAATTATAGACCGATTTCATTATTATCCAATTTTTCCAAAATTTTCGAATTAGTAATCAAATCTAGGTTAATTAATTTTATTAAAAATACTTCTCAATTAGATAAATTTCAATTTGGTTTTCAAGAAAACAGTTCAACTCAGTCAGCATTATTGGAAGTTATTCATTTTATTAATAATTCGTTAGATAAAGACAATTATGTTGCAGGAGTATTTGTTGATTTAAAAAAAGCATTTGACACTGTTGATCAAGACATATTATTAAATCAATTGTATAGATTGGGCATAAGGGGAAAAACACATGATTTAATGACAACTTATTTGAAAAAAAGAATAATTCAAACAAAATTTAATAATTATGTTAGTGATCCATGTGAAATTAATATAGGTGCCCCCAAGGATCAATACTTGGTCCTCTGTTATATTTAATTTACGTTCAGAATATACAATATGTAAATCTTTTTGGAAAATATGTTATGTTTGCTGATGACACTGTCTTATTGTATTTCAATCCCTATTCCTCTAGTTCAATTATTGTAGACCTGCGTCCAGTGTCTATTTACCACACTTCCAAAGCCTAAAATTAAAAATATAGGCTCTGCAACTCTCCGCGCATGTCATCAGCGCCAGCGCCAAGCCGTTCATTCTTGTTCTGTGTGTCGAGCATACTGCACGCTTCGCTCTCCAAAATAGCAAAATGGGTAAACGACGCAACATGGAAGAAATAGCGCGCTTAAGCAAGAAGTTAAAGAGATTAGAAAGAAAAGTCACAAGAAGACATAGCACAGATTCTTCAATTAATTCAAATTCGTCTCCAAGTAAGTGACTAATGTTTTTGTTTTCTCTTTTTAGAAATGCGAGAAAAAACTGCAAAGTTCTGTGAAATAGATTGTTATCTTTTTCACAAAGTCGGCCTATGTGCCGAAACCACTTACGTGGTTTTTTATCCGTGAATTAGATTTTTCTCTTTTCATGAAGCTAGACTATGTGCTAGATTAAAAATGTTAAATGTATTTTAACATTTAATGCAAATGGCGTATCTAACAAGGGACGTTTTTTCTTTAACGCAGATGTGACGCCAACGCACGATTCCTTACGGTACGCAGACACGCCATCCCCAGAAAATCAATACGAGTTCGGAAATCTTCGGACTGATTCGCCAGGGCGCGAGGTGGAATGCGCACTAGTAACTCAAGATTTGGTTCAGGGCGCAGGTTCGTCAAATCTTACTATGGATAAGGAAAATATCCAACCCCAAGATGAAAATATTGATAGGGAAATACTCGCACTCCTGGGGGATGATGTGATTATAAAGGACAATGTGGGACCACCGATTCAACAAAAATTAAGTTTGAATCTAGCCCATATTTTAAAATATGGTTTAAAAACGGAGGATCTTACCTCTATTATGGATAAATATCCCATACCAATAAATTGTGGTACAATTAACCCCCCTAAACTTAATGATTCAATCGTTAGGTGTACTTCGGAAACACATTTGCAGCGAGACAGCAAATTGTTGTCAAATCAAAAAAAAAGATAAGTGCTGCTTTAGCTGCCTCAAGCAGATGTCTAACCGAATTGATAAAAAATGGAGGGGGAGGAAGTGACAGATCAACAAATCTGAATATGATTGAATGTTTAAACGATTCAATTAGAATTCTAGCTGATGTGCAATATACTCAGAGCACAATAAGAAGGGCTTTATTGGCCCCGAATATAAAACAAAGTCTAAGGCAAACTTTAAATCAAACTTCAATTGATGAATTCTTATTTGGGAATAATTTGGAGGAAGAAGTGAAGACTGCAAAGAATTTAGAAAAGGTGTCCGAGGAATTGGCAATTCAGAAGACAAAGACGACTACTGCTCCTTCATCAACAAAGAAGTCAAAAAACTTCAAAGCCCCGTCCACTTCTCGTCAAAATCAACAACAGAATTGGGGGGGGCACAACTGGCGACAGACAAAGGTCTCACAAAAAACACGAAAAAACCAACAGTATCAGAAAACCAAACAACATCAACCATACAGGAGACATCAATATTAGAAGTAAGTAAAATCTCTGGTCGACTTAAACATTTTGTTAAAAACTGGAAGGACATTACCTCTGATCCTTTTATCATAAATCTACTAAGGGGATATAAAATTCCACTAATTTCAAATGTTTATCAAAAAGTCGTTCCACTTGAAAAGAGTAGATCGTTGTTTGAAAATAATGAATGCAATCTTCACATTCAAAAACTACTAAATATGGGAGTAATTACTCCCTGCAATCATGAAAAAGGACAATATATTTCTAGTATATTTTTGGTCCCAAAACCCGATGGTTCTTATAGATTTATATTAAATCTAAAGAAATTGAATGATTTTGTGCAAAAGCTTCATTTTAAAATGGAGGATTGGAGGTCAGCCATAAATTTAATGACAAAAGACTCCTATATGGGATTGGTGGACCTCAAAGATGCATATTATTTGGTACCAATACACAAGTCTTCTAGAAAGTTGTTACGTTTTCAATTTCAAGGAACTCTTTATGAATTCACTTGTTTACCTTTTGGTTTATGTACCGCACCTTTTATTTTCACGAAATTAATAAAGCCAGTAGTGGGTTATTTACGTGAACGAGGGTTTCTTTCAGTTGCATATATTGATGACTTTTTATTACTGGGTAATACAATGGAAACCTGCAGGGATAATATTGAGACAACAGTAAAATTACTAGAACATTTGGGTTTTATAATTAATAAAAAGAAGTGTAATTTAATACCTTCAAAACAATGCAAATTTCTTGGATTTATGTTTAATTCCAGTAATTTAAGTTTAAATGTTCCCGAGGAAAAAATCATCAAACTTCGGTCAAATCTTAATTGTTTTAAGATCGGAAAAGGGGTAAAGATAAGAGAATTTGCAAGTTTAGTAGGTAAACTAGTAGCATGTTGCCCTGCAGTTAGGTTTGGTTGGATTCATATAAAACCCTTCGAAGTTGTAAAATATAAGGAACTTTGCCTTAATAAAGGAATTTTTGACAGCAATATGATAGTTCCTGCATCCTTAAATAAAGAAATTCTTTGGTGGATGAAAAATTTACAAGTTCCTAATCCGATTAGAAATTTCAGTTATGAATTGGTTATTTTTTCGGATGCCTCCAGAAGTGGTTGGGGTGTTTTTTGTAATGGGGAACGTATACATGGTTTTTGGAACCAAGAAGAACAAAAGTATCATATAAACATACTTGAATTAATGGCAGCATTGTTTGGGTTAAAATGTTTTACCAGATCTGTTAGTAATTGTGAGATTTTATTGAGAATTGACAATACCACTGCGGTAGCATATATAAATAAATGTGGAGGTGTCAGATTTGAAAATTTAAATCAACTTTCTAGAAAGATTTGGGAATGGTGCGAAGAAAGAAACATTTTTGTTTTTGCTTCTTATATTAGCTCGGCTGAAAACAAGGAGGCTGATGAGGAATCGAGAAGGGGAGAACAGGAAATTGAGTATGAACTTTCCGGTTTGATTTTTAAAAAGATTGTTAAGGAATTTGGATTGCCTGAAATTGACCTCTTTGCTAGTAGGTCCAACACAAAATGTAAGAAATATGTGTCATGGAAAAAAGATCCAGAATCTTGGGCAATTGATTCTTTTACAATCCCTTGGAAAGATATGTTCTTTTATGCTTTTCCCCCCTTTTCAATTATTTTAAAGGTTTTAAGGAAAATAGTTTATGAAGGATCAGAGGGAATTGTAGTGGTTCCAAATTGGCCTACCCAGCCATGGTGGCCCCTATTTATTTCAATTTGTGTTAATAAACCATTGATATTTGAATCAAATATAAATTTATTAACTTCCTCTAGGAAAGATCCACATCCGTTATGGGAAAGCATTTCCCTGGCTTCCGCCAGGTTATCAGGCAAGCTTTTGAATTAAAGGATGTACCAGGAATATCAATTGATCTATCTATAGATTCTTTATCAAAGTCTTCACAAAGTCAATACAATTGTGCCTTAAGGAAATGGTGGGAATTTTGTCTTAAAGAAGATCTAGATTTTTTCAATTCATCTTGTTTCCATATACTATTGTTCTTAACGCAGGAGTATGATAAGGGCTCATCTTACAGCAGTTTAAATTGTATAAGATCGGCAATCTCCTTACTAATGGGACCCCAAATAGGGGAGGACTACAGAATAAAGAGATTTTTTAAAGGAATAGTCAAAAATCGTCCACCAAAACCCAGATATGAGGCCATCTGGGATCCTAACGTGGTTTTAACTTTTCTACAAACATTACCTTGCAACACCAAGCTGGCTTTAAAGGATCTATCGATGAAGTTAATAACGTTAATTGCCTTAACTACGGCTCATAGAATTCAAACCTTAAAGGCAATCAAAATATCAAATATTGGTATACATAAGGATAAAATTGAAATTAGAATTACCGATTGTATTAAAACTTCAGGCTTAAATAAACTTCAACCGAAGTTAGTTTTACCTTTTTTCAAAGAAAAAACTATTTGCGCAGCTTTCACACTACAATCCTATTTAGAAAGAACCAAGAGTATAAGGAGCAACCTGGACTATTTGTTTATATCATGGAAAAAACCATACAAGGCTGTATCCTCTCAAACACTAGGAAGATGGGTTAAAATCATCTTAGGAAAAAGTGGAATAAACACAAGCATCTTCAAAGCTCACAGCACCCGACATGCAACTACATCAGCTGCTAACCGAGCAGGCATTAGCCTGGAAACCATTCGGAAAACAGCAGGCTGGACAAGAAAGTCAGAAGTTTTTACAAAATTTTATAATCTTGAACTAACCAATGAGGACGTTTTGGCGAGGGCTATAATAAAATCATAGTGGTTTGCAATAATTTTTTTTTTTCCTATTGGATTATTTCAAATCCTATATTATTGTATTTTATTAACGTTTATTATGTTCCTAATGTTTAGAGTTATTCTTTGTTTTAAGAATTAAATTGTTTTTTTTATTTTTCTGTATGAATTTAAGAATATATTTATTTTTTCTTTTGGAATTAAGGTTTTTTATTTTTTCCAACTTAGGGTTACTTAAAATAAAATTTGAAACCGTAATCAGCTTTAAACATCTACAATAATTGAACTAGAGGAATAGGGATTGAAATACAATTATAAGATTAAACGAACTTACCTTAAGTGAAGTTCTGATCTTAATTGTATGAAATCCCTATTCCGAATAGTTCAATCCCTCCCTTCCCTTATTTTTCCCCCTTTTTGAATAGATTACGGTTAGGCTTTAAACGAATGAACGGCTTGGCGCTGGCGCTGATGACATGCGCGGAGAGTTGCAGAGCCTATATTTTTAATTTTAGGCTTTGGAAGTGTGGTAAATAGACACTGGACGCAGGTCTACAATAATTGAACTATTCGGAATAGGGATTTCATACAATTAAGATCAGAACTTCACTTAAGGTAAGTTCGTTTAATCTTATAATTATATAGTGGTAAAACGAAAAGTATTTTAGAGGAATTAATTAATAATGATTTGATAAAATTTAATAATTGGTTATTGGGTAATAAGCTTACTATAAATACCGACAAAACGGAAATTTTAGTTTTTAAACAAAAAAACAAATCAATAATTGATTTAAATATTATAATTAATAATAAAAAAATTAAGCTAGCTGAATCAATCAGATATTTAGGCATAACTTTAGATGTGAAATTAAATTTTTATCAACATGTGGATAATATAAAACAAAAAATTATACCGTTGATTGGTGCTATTAGAAGATGTGGACCATTTCCGAAAAGAATTGCTTATTTATTATTTTATGCATATACCGGGTGGAAACGAAAACCGGGTCACCTCTATAACTTTTTTATTTATGAAAAATTTAGAAAAATTTGGAATTTGGCTTTGTTCTATGCTTCAAAAAAACAAATTTTATGTGCATTTTTTATTTTCGAAATCACTTCCGGTTTCACCGGAAACACCATGAACTTTGTTTTTTTAAATGTAACATCCCATATTTTTATTCATGGCTTAAAATACTTTAAAAAAAGAAGTATTTTTGAGATATTAATTTTTATTTTTTGCGAAAAAAAAATTTTTTTCAAAAAAAAAAGTCTTTCGAAGTCGGTGAAAATTACCAAAACTAATTCTAAATAATTCAAATACATAAAATAAATAATCGTTATAAAATCCTCTTTTTAAAAAGTCGAATGACCCGGCATCATTGCATTTAAAAAAAGTGAGATATTTGATAAAATCTTCATTAACTAAGTTTAAAAATTAATAGTTCAAAAACCACTTAAATTTATTTTCAAATTACAATTTTATTTAGGTAGTTGAATTATTTAGAATTAGTTTTGGTACTTTTCACCGACTTCGAAAACCTTTTTTTTTTTTTGAAAAAAATTGTTTTTACAAAAAAAATAAAAACTAATATCTCAAAAATACTTCTTTTTTAAAAGTATTTTAAGTTATGAATAAAAATATGTGATGTTACGTTTAAAAAAACAAAGTTCATGGTGTTTCCGGTGAAACCGGAAGTGATTTCGAAAATAAAAAATGCACATAAAATTTGTTTTTTTGAACCATAGAACATAGCCAAATTTCAAATTTTTTTATTTATAAATAAAAAAGTTATCGAGGTGACCCGGTTTTCATTTCCACCCGGTATACATAGTAATATTATTTATGGATTACCAATTTGGTCACAAGGTAACTCATTATTAATAAACAATGTTCAAAGATTGATGTCAAAAAGTATTAAAACATTGTTTAACTTACATTTTTTAACACCAACAAGAGAAGTTTACTTTAATACTCAAATTTTTAATATAAGTAATACAATATTATTAGAAAATTGTAAACTTATTTTCAAAATTAAAAGTAATCTGATTAAAACAAACTTAGTGCTTAAAACTAATAAAGAATTTCATAAATTTAACACAAAAACGTCCAATCAAATTCATCTAAATTCGATAAAAACTAATAAAGGTAGAAATGATTGTCTATTTAATGCTGTTAAACAATTTAATAAATTGCCATCAGATATTTAAAATTCCAGTTCAATTAAAAAATTTACAACAAATATTAAAAACTATATTTTACATTTACCGGAATGAAAATAATTATTTACAATAGATTCATCTAGTTTAAAGATTGCTTTGAGATTGTGTTCTTTTTATTATACTATATATATTCACTGTTTATAATTTTATACTTACTAATTTTATTACGTTTATGTTGTTGAGTTTATTGGTTTCTTTTTTTTAAGTATTTTTATTTTTTTTTTTAGTTTTTATGCACAACAAAATTATTCTTACACCAACAACATGTTGATCGAATAAATTTTGTTGATCTATTGCATTGCATGTAAATAAATAAATAAATAAATAAAAACCAATTTTAAAACGATTCCCCGACCATTCCTTCATGATAATCACTTGTTTTTTTTAGATTCAAAGGACCATAAAGCATCTGACACAAAACCATCTACACTGCCGATATGGCAAATTATTAATCTTTTACCCTTTCCTACAAATCTAATATGTACAGTGAGACATCTATTTAAATATTTTTTTTTAATTTAGTATTGCCTGGAGGATTCTTTAATCCAGTTGATAGATCTGACTTAAACGCTTATCTTGAACATTTTATGGACTTATCCACCCAAAACATTAGTTTTAATGTGCTCCGTATTAACCCAAATGTCATCAAGATAATAGTGTTTTTTAATTTTATTTCTATACGATTTAATTTTTTCCAAATATTCTCTTCTCAAAATTGCTATTTCATCCTTTTCCAAAACCATAATGTGCCTTTCTCGGCGTTCAAATTTAAAATAAAAGTATTTTAATACTTTATCAAATATTGTTCGTTTGAAATTTGGCAAATCATCATCTTCATTTACTTATTTTAAAATTGTATCCAGTGTTGGGCTTTCATTTCGAAAAAAAATGCATGTAGCTTTCTTCTAATTCCATTTTTTCCAAAAATAGTTTACATAGTCGACTGTACTTTTTAGATTATTCTTATAAAGTAACGGTTCTGATAATGAACCGAAGTCTTTGTATTCACGAATAATTTTGTATACTGAAGTGCAACATACTCCTGTTTTATATGCTATAGTTTTTACCAAATTTTCAATTAGTTCCGTAGATTTTTCCAACACATATAAACAATAAATATAATTTGCTTTTCCTCAACACTGAGATGATTTCTTTTAAGTATTCTCTTATTAAGTATTATCTTAGGAGGGCTAAATGCAAAATTTTCAATATCATTGTCGATGCTCGACATTTAACAAAAAATTTAAGCAATTAATATTTCTCCTATTCTGTCAAACTAACAATCGCGGGTCAAAATTTGTGAATACGTTTCTGAAAAATACACCGAATAATCAAATTCATTTCTCCGTGTGACACTTTGTTGTCAGTCACTCTATGTTAAAACTGAATGGAGTATAGTAAAATGCATAATAAATTTTTAAGTAATTCTGTATTTTGTGGTCCTTGTAAAAATATGAACATTCTATAAAATCAGATAATATATCTGGAATGGATGGAGTCAACGATTGGCAAAATTTATCAATCATTCCTAAAAGCATTAAAAGGCATCAAAGTAGTATATTTTTCTATAGGGGGCGGCATATTTAGCTTTTGCACACAAGAGGTCAAACCTCTGACATCGGCCCTGCAAATATGCTTCATAAACGATAATTAATTATTGTCCCAAAATTGTATTAAGAGGGTGAAGATTCTAACTAGAATCCTCACCCTCACTAACAACTGTTAGGATATCAAAAAGCAAACACCAATTATTAAAATCCGATATTTTAATCTTTAATCTAATTTTTTAGTAATCTTAATCAAAAGTTAGATGCCTTTCAAACTACTTTAGGGAAGGAATGACGTTTCAAGACAATGAATCTAGCACCGATGTTATTTTAACAAATGTAAATTTTGAATTTATTTTGACAATCTCCATCAAATTGCAGTAGGGTAGATGTAGTTTCATAGTAAAAATGACAATTATTACTCTTGTCAAACTGTCCATTCCTTCTTTGGTTAATAAATTAAAAAATATTGTGAACAAATTTTTTAAAATAGTTTTCCGGTACAATACCATGGGTTTCTGACAATGTATCGAGAGTGTATGCGGCAGTTTTGAGACACTCTGTATCTTACCTCCGTATATAGCAATACAACACAACGAAGTAGCCATTAACACAATTAATTTTTCTAAAGTAACTTTATCACTAAACGGATGAAAAAGGACGATATCTGCACCAGCTAGGAGTAGTAAAGTTACGCACATAAATAACAAAAGCGTTATTAAATTGGTCATGTTACATTGATTCATTTTTAGAAAATAACGTTGATATAACATTTCAACCTGTAAAAGAATAATAACAGTCAAAAACGCAAATGAATACAATATGTTCTAAAATACTGCATAACTTTTAAATAAAGTTGTCAGTTTATATAAATCAAGGGTGATTCAAATTTATGTTAACATCTATGGTGATTCCTTGGAGACCTTCTTTAGGTAACTTTAATGTAAGCTTTGTCAAATCATAAAATAACATATAAATCGCTGGCAACTGACGTTTTAAAATCAACAAACTTCAATGCTACCAACTTCGAAAGGTACGTCCCAATGCTATAAACGCACTCAAAACATTGCGTTCATGGCTATAAACGAACTGATGAGTGTTTTTAGAGCTTTCTTATAGACACAAAATAGAAAAAATAATATATAATAGAATAAATAATAATAACGTTTTCATTAACAAAAGTAGCGTTTGTTTAGTGCCAATTTAGCCAGAAATATCTTTACCCCAAAGATTTTAACTTAAAAGTGAATAAACCTATATAGTTGACTGAAGGTCACATAAAACCATAAAACTGACACTGGAGTTCCTGATATTCTAACAGACTAATGGTGCAATTCTGTGAAAATCTCTAACATTTGTTATATGGGTTGTACTTGACGGTTTCCATTAGATTACAGATATTTCCTGTAAGGGCTTACAGATGTGCACAGAATTGCACCATAAAGTTTAGTTCTTAGGCCAAAGGTAATCGTAACCTAAAAAGCGATTTCAAATGTGTTTGGTTCGTGTTTGGTCGATAGACTGTCACATTTGGACAACCCACTTCGAATGACTAGTTTTTGACAACATAGATCGTTTGGTTAAAGTCAATTCAAGCTTGGTTAACCGAATCATGAAGCGTGCTTCGGACCTCGATTTGTTCTTTGGTTATTCGTTCCATCTTTTTTCATAAAGTCGAATGAATAGGTAAGAACCGGAAGACTTAAGATGTCAAATGTTTTACAATTGATTATGGTCGATGAGCCACTTTATGGTTGGTCCATCTAATAATTTTTTATCGAATTCTCCTACAAATTAGTTGTCTTGTTAACTAAAAGCTTCAATTAAAATAACAAATAACTTTAAATTTAAAGTACTAGGAACTTGAAGAAGAATATGACCATTGAATATTAGAGAACTTACGTTATTTTGGTATGAAATTGTTAAAACTCAGGTGTATCAGTTAAATAGTTTACTCAGTTCTTTAGACAGTATTTTAGATGACAAATTAAAACCCTGACCTGTTCATTTTTAAACTGATGAGTGCAAAATATTTTGTTAAATGTTCTTCGAAGGGTCCACCAAAATGCCCCACCACGTGCATTTTTAGACACTAATGGTTCAGCTTCCGGTTCAAATTTTTCTAAATCTGGATTACTAGATTCGCCTGCAACCTAAGGTTGAAAATTTTGATAATTTAAATGCGAATTATAATATTGTATAATAAAACTTACAGCAAGTAAGCTCGAAGATAAACTACTTTTATCTTTGGAACTGAAGTGTTCTATAACCTGCCAGTTGGATTTTCTTGGTTCGGTAGGAAGAGGACTGGCAGTTGTTGTGGACGACGATGTTGAAAGACCACTGGGAATTTTTTCCCCATTTTTTGGCTGTGGATGTTGTCGCAGGCTTGTCCAACGCCTTCCTGCATTATCCCTTCGCGACGTGACATGCTCCTAGAAAAAACGATTATTATATTATTAAAAACTACGAATGGAATATATAAGTTTATTAACAATATAAAATAACAATTTACAAACATTGAAATATTTCAATTAAAACATTAAAATTAAAATACAAAATTACAGTTTATATAAGACAGTTAAAAAAACTGGTGCATGACTAGTATCAAAAGAAATAAATACAAATTATTATAAAAACTAAAAAGAAAAAAAAACGTGAATATTTAAAAAATATATAAAATCTTTATACATATTATATTTTAAATTCATTTTCATAGTTTTGTAATTTGTCAGAAATTTGCCTTTATTATTTGTTGGTAATTTCAAATGATTATGGTTAGTGATTCGTGTATAATGATCATGAATATTTTAATTAACGTTGTAATTTAAAATATGTTTTTGTTTTTTATTAATTATTCTGTAGCTAACGTACGTTCTTCAATATAGTAAAATTCAAAAATATTAAAACTACTTGTAATTTCCATTAAATGGTTCTGATGGGTATAATATTACAAGTTATACAAACTTTTTAAGAAGAAAGTCAGCAAAATGTTTGAAAAGCGTACTTTACTAGTAAAAATTGATTTTTGGGCATTTGTAATCAAAAATTTAACAATTTAATAACAATTTTACAATTTACTTATGTTACAATGATAAGAAATTGCGTTTTTATCATTGTACGCCCCTATCATAGACTATACATGAAAAACAAAAATTCTATATGAAAACTAAATTTGAAAGGCACTAGGCATCGTTTTTGTTAAATTTTTGATTACAAATGCCCCAAAATCAATTATTACAAGCAAAAAGTACGCTTTTCAAACATTTTATCAACTATCTTCTTAAGCAGGAATTTAATTTTTTTAAATATATGGAACAGGAACCCCAGGCAGTTATATTATATGTAACATTTGAATAAATAAATGATTCTTTTAATAATTTTTTTATACGACTATCACAAATATTAAATTTTCTGAAAACAAATCCCATAGAAACTAGCTTATGTGATAACATTTTTATTTGTTGTTCCCAGGAAAGTTTCGAATCAAATATTATTCCAAGATACTTAAATTCATTGGTAAATTTTAATTTATTATTATCAATGCATAGATTTACCCCCTTATTCGCTAAATTGACGTTAGTGAACGAAAGGTTACGATATTCGAACGTTTTTAATACGAATAGTAGCTAGAGGGGGCTGTTAGTTATAATTGTCAGTGCCAAATTGTGTGTTTAAATTGCAATTTTATACCTAATATGCAACAAAACATCAAGAGATCTTTTATTTCAAACGATAACATATTATAATGAGTATAATCAAAAAGGTATTCATCGGCTTTAGAGGTTCCTATTTTCGCCACCAGAGGGCTCACATAATTTTAAAATCGCGTAATTATTTTATTGAAATTAATCCGATTAAGCGTTTATAAACTTAAAAACGAGTGAGTTTTTTGCAAAAAAGTTGAAAGTGATGTTAAAATTATAGATAGAAGTTATAATGAATATTGAAAAAAATCGAAAAAAGTACGATGTATTAAAACAACGTATCTGCAGTATGAACTCTATTTGGATGAATTGGAGAAAAATCCTCCGTTTTATTACCGAGGAATGTGTTAATCTCACTCATCATCCATTCATATTCAAAAATTTTAAATCAGAATCACATATAATTTGTACGTTTATACTGTAGAACGATTTTCTATTAATAAATAAATTTCCTGGGTAATTTGCATCATTAGCTGGTGGAGGAACTATTGCAATGTGAGTACCATCGATGCACCCAATTATTCCTGGAAACTGAAACTTTTCGAAAAATCCCTGTTTCACTCTAGTAATATTTTGTAAAGTAGTGGGAAATTTAATATAGTTATTCGCCAGGTGCTCGTTTATTACATTTGTTACTTCAGATATAGATCTACTCACTGAAGTCTGAGATAATTCACATTGGTAGTCTACTTCTACACATTTTTGATAACTGTCATGGGCAAAAAAAATGCATAGCGGTAACAAATTTTATAACAGGTGGAATTTTCTCTTTCTTCTTTTTGTTGGTAGTAAATAAGGTTGAATCTCATAAAATAATTGAAAACACAGATATCTGGGGAGTCGTCTATACAGTTGACGAAAAATATTCTCTGGTAATTCAAAAGGATTTGAATTATCCCTCGTTTGCCTTTTCAAATTTCTAGATTCTTCTCTAAAGAAAATAGTAAATTTTTTTAATTTAAGGTAAAGCCACAAAAATGAAATAAACTTAATCTTTAATTACTACCTATTTATAGTAAAAGTATTTTTTTTTTAGATATTATTACCTTCTTTGTATTTCTTCTGCTAATAAAAGAAGTGCATATTCCATTATTGTGTTATATTCATATTTGATTATAGAAAAAAATCGCTTTAAATTTTCAAAACGTTAGAAAACGATAACTTCCAGTCTGACGTTGAATAACGATAGATGAACGATAATAGTTGAACGATTGTATCGTTCATAGTTCATAAACGAGAAAAAAATTTTAGAGAATAGCGAAACCTTTAAAATGGTGAGAATGATTTGTGTTACACACAATGCTGAATAATATATTAATTAGATTTTGTATGTTTTGTAGTTCTGATGAAGCCTGCGAATTGCTAGGCGAAACGTCAACCAAAGATTCACCTGAAATATAATAAAGTGTCCGAAAGCCGATAGTTGTTTTTATTAATTTCCAACCACGGACGATAGCTGATTTACTAACTTTAAAATAACGATTATCGTTCAGTAACGAGTCGTTCACTTGTTGTTAAGAGTTAGGGGTTAAGGGTTAAGGGTTAGATTTATTTGTTGTTTATTTTTATTTTTAAAAATCATAAATTTTGTTTTTTATAATTTATAGAAAGTAAATTTCCATTTGTCCAAGTTGATAAAATAATGATAATCTTCATTAATTTATTTTTCTAAAAATTCTTTACTAGATCCTGAATGTAAAAGACCAATATCATCAGCAAAAATGAAATAATTCGCTTTTAATCCACAAAACTGTATATTATTAATGTAAACTAAGAATAACAATGGGCCAAGAACTGATCCTTGAGGAACGTCAGATTTCAAATTAAGTTTATTACTTGAAGTATCATTAATATATGTTTATGTAGATCTGTCACTTACAAAAGATGCTAAAAAATCATGAATTTTACCCCTTAATTTTACACCATAATTTTCCAAAAAAATTTAAAAGTAGTTTATGATTTATGATTAACCCAATCAAATGCTTTCTTTATATCAATAAATAATCCTAATACATGTGTTATTGCAGACTGGGTATTTTTTTTGTTTAAAAATCCAAATTGTCGAGGATCAAAAATATTATATTTATCAAAATAATTAACTAGCCTTGATTTAATAATTTTTTTTAAAACTTTAGATAAAACATTTGTCAATGTAAAAGGTCTATAATTGCCAATATCTTCTTTATGACCATTTTTAAATATAGGAATAATTTTTGATATTTGCGACCCATAAATTCTAATTTCTGATATTTTTCAGAAAATATTTTTGTGTAAGCTATTTATGTCTTTTCAATAAATCGAAAAACAACTTTGCATTATTATAAAAGAATTTGTTTCCTTTTAGATTCGTAGGTAGCAAGGGTAAAAGGGTGAATTTTGGACATGGTGGAAATGTTGACTCCTTAATGAATTTCTCTACTTACGGATTAGAAATACAATAGCTATAGCTATACATAGTAGACAAGTACTAAGCGGCAGTGACGTGTGGGTGTGGAGTTTTATTATATTTACTTTATACAGAAAAAATCTGACGACCGTTATATCTAGCAATACTCCAAAAAAGTTTATTTCTACATAATTTTTTATTATCTAAAATTTTCAAAAATTGTAAAAATTCATGTTAGATTTTGACTTTTATGGAAAAACTAAAATAAAATGCAGAGTCGCAACTGCCGTTATTCCAGATTTTAGATTCAAAGAGCATTTTTGGAAACTTAAAAATATAAATGTCTCTGTTTTAGTGTATTTTACTTTTTCTCAAAAATTACTTAAAAATAAAAATTATTTCTAAGGGAAATGTTTGAATATCTCGTCGCCCACAATCTCGTTCAATTTTTTAATTCTGTTGAGTTATTATTTATCCGATAAAAATTTTAAAATTGTATGTATTTTTTGAGAATTTTTAAAAAGTATATACTTTTTATTTTTCAGGTAAAAAATTCAAATTATTTGAAAAACAAAAGTGGGTGTTTCATTACGAAAATACTACTGAAACCTGACATACAGGGTGGACCATTCAACTTAACACTAATTATAAATGAAAAACTAAAATGTTTGGAGAAAAAACTTTTGTCTTCATTTCAACGTAAACCAAGTTTTTTTTAAATGAAAACCTATAATATTTTTAGCAATTTTAAAATTTACTCAAAAAAACAAATAAGTTTTACATAAATCATTTTTTTATTTGAAAGATTTTAAATTTCAAAAATTTTTATAAAAAAATTTTCTTTGACGCTTGACGAAAAAATTTGTATGTTCTTCATTTTCCCCCAACCTAACCTAACCTAACCTAACCTAACAATTTTTATTTGATACATTTTTTCAAAACCATTTTTTTCTAAGCTTTTTAGTTTGTTAGATATTTATTTGTCTAAAGTCAAATGGTTCACCCTGTATAGAATATTTTACGTTAAATTTTCGAAACTTTTTATTTTGGTTGTTAAAAAAAAATAATATGAAAGTGGAACCTCTGCTTAAGACTTGTATGCGACAGTTTTTTTAAATCTTATATTCAAAATAGCCAAAAAAAAATTATTAAAATACGTTAAATTTGGCCAATTTTAAACTTATTTTTTGGAGTTAATAATTTAATTTTTGAAAAAGTCGTCGTATAGAAGTCTAGTCATGCATGTTTTTTAAAATATGCAATTATAAAACTTAATGTTATTTACAAAAAAATATGGTTGTAGTTTGAAATAATTGCAAGGCATATTTCGTAAATTTTGAACGCGCATTTTAACTGTAGTCTAGGTGATACAAATTTTAAAATATAACAGAAATGAACATTTTTATTGGTACTTTCAGCCTAATTATGTGGGATATACTTTGGGTCAAGATTTCATTCCCAAATTCAAGAAGAAGCTAAAAATATACGTTTACTATCGCAGCACGGTTCTACTTAGACTCCCAATCCTCTTAATTTGCAAGTTTTTTTATTAATAGGATTATTGTAACAATATATCATTTCTTTTAAAACAATTATGAAACCTAACCTTTTTTACTGTCGTTTATGTTCTTAGATTCCATAAACAAATTCTAAATATTTATTGATAAATGCGAGTTACGTTGATTACAGTGTTCTACCAAAAGCTGAAGAATTTTTATTTCTTTCTTTCTATTTCCTTTTCCCCAATTTCCATATACTAACGTCTCTATTACTTTTAGTAACATTAATACTAATATTAAGTAATTACGATATAGTAATTAATTAATATTTTATTCCAATATTATTTTTGTTGGCTAATATTGGTGCAAAAATGTTGCTCCAATTTCTGTATTAGGGTGGGATTTTGTTTCTTCAACAAAGCGACAAATTGTTACATAGTATTTAATAAAACCATTAGTGGAAGCTGAAATAAAAAGGCATTGACACTCGAGGAAGATAAAAGATAAATCATTTCAAGGATAGGTTGACTAATATGAGTATATCTTTAAACAAATAACAATTAAAGTAAATACAGCTAGTGCACTTGCACAAATTGATTCATCATCAGGCAAAAAAGCTGTGTATAAAAAGTATGTTCTTTAATCAAAATTTGATCGACAAGCTTTTCAATTTTTGACTAAAGAAAATACTTTTTATACATTTTGCCTAATGATGAATCAATTTGATTCGAAAGTAGCTGTATTTACATTAATTGTTATTTGTTTAAAGATATACTCATATTTATTTATTTTTACAATAAATTATTTACAATTAAAATTTAAAAGATTTGTCAGAATATTAACGTAAATTTTAAGTAAAAATTGTCAAATTAAGAACAAAAGATTGAATTTTAAAAGAATGTTAGTAGTTTCATCAAAAAGCGTTTAAAGATTTTAAATTTATCAGAAATCTTTTTATCAAAAAACTGGATTTATGTTTTCTTTATTTTTGATGATTAATTTGGTCAGTTAATCAGAGGATAAGTAAATTGTAATTATATTTGCTTGAGCCGGGATGTAATAAACAGAGGGTTATTAATAATCCTTTGTATATCTCACGTCATCTTATATTATACACTCCTGCTCTTCAATGGTTCAGTTTTAATCGACATCTTTGTCAAATTTAACCACAAAAGCATGATATTCTGTTTCATTAGACTAAGCTTGTATTAATTGCAACATCTATATATGTATATACGTAATTAAATCCGTACTTCAATTTAATCAACGTTATTTAAAGTGCAGTTAGTTTTAATAATTTACCTATATTCTTATAAAATTGTTTAATTAATTGGAATGTACAACCTTCTTCATGATAAACTGGTACACAAAAGAAATACTAAGGCAGCCAATAAGCAGACGCTTTTGTGCGGCTTGGAGCAGGTTGTACATACGAGCTGATTTTTATATTAAAGTTATTATCAAACGTTAGTTTTAAAATTAAATATTGTATCTGTGCGTTTTAGTTTAAATTTTATTTTAAATATTTATGAACATTGACTACGTTTATCTCGTGTAAAGCTATCCGCTTTGGATTGAATAGCGATTGACTTAATCCCTATTTTTCCGAAATAAACACGTCGGATTGGATTGGTGAATCCAAATTTATTTCGGAATTCAAAACAATCCGGATCGAGTTACACGAGATAAACCTAGTCATTAATATAAAACAACATAAAGCATAAAGCTACTTAAAGCACAATCCAATGCATTAATTAAAATAAGCTGTATTGATTTGTTTTCGAAATTAAAATAACTAAATATTTTCTACTAATTGGGTATTAAATAGTATATTAAAAAACGAGTTTCATAAGTCGCATATTGTAGCACGTGTTCAATTTTAAAATACGAGTCGCGTAGCGACGAGTATTTTAATGAACAACTGCTACTATCGACTTATGAAACGAGTTTTTTATACTATTTTTTCTATTTTGCGCCTTTTTATCTATTTAAAATAAAATATTTTAGTTTTCAATTTTAGTAACTTTTCTGGTAGTTGGCAACTCTAATGTCAGGTTTGTCAAATCATCAAATAACCTGTAAATCGCTTGGCAACTGCCACTTTAAAATCAATAAACTTCAGTGCTACCAACTTCGAAAAATAAAATTTACTACTCAGTAACGCACCGATAGCAGTGCGGTACTGGCTAGTAACGCACTGCTGTCAGTGTGTTACTAGCGACTAGTAACGCACCAAAATAGAAAACATTATTTATAAAATCAAAAAACCGTCAGGTAGTTGAATGTACAGATATGATCCTATCTATGCAATTTTAAAATATTAGTTTATTACAGTACTTAAATAAAATTATAATAATAAATTAAATAAAATTATTTTCATCTAATCCTTTTACAATTCATTATTTTTGGTGAAATTTTAAATTGGACTTAAATCATAAAACGAAAAAAGCAGAGCAACTTTCAACTTAATTTTAATTTAAATAAAACCAAGAACAAATAAATATTGGCTTGAATTATAGTAATTTTATAGTATATTACGCAACGAGCTAGAGAGTGACGTATTTTGTGCGACTGTGAAAATAGCCGAACGACGCATTAGCCGAGTGAGGATATTACACGAGCACGAAATTCACTTTCTGCGAGTTGCGTACGCTATTTTTCCGAAGACCACGGAGATTTTGCGACCATTATTAATATTTTGTAGTATCAACTAATAAGTATAACATAACCAGTGTTAACATCAGCTGACATTGAAGTTATTGATTATTTTAGTTGAATGTATCTAATTGTAGGTGGCGATGTTTTGACGGAAACAACTGATCGAAAGTTAATAATGATTTTAATAATAAAATAAGTACCTAATATAAGCGGAGTTAAATATAAATTCTTAATTGAACTGTCCTTTGTCCTTTTTTTGCAAGTTGAAAAAAATCGAAGAGAGAGGTTTCGAAATTCCTTCGCAGTGCATTTATTTCTTAGTTTGGATATAGTATATTGTATATTACGCAACGAGCTAGAAAGTGACGAATTTTGTGCGAGTGTGAAAATAGCCGAACGAGGCGCTAACCGAGTGAGGTTATTACACAAGCACGAAATTCACTTTCTGCGAGTTGCGTACGCTATTTTTTCGACGACGACGGAGACTTTTCGACCACTATTAATATATATAATACAAAAAAGTCATAACAGAACCTGGGTTAATATCAGCTGACATTATAGTTATTTTTAGTTAAATGTAACTAATGGTAGGTGGCGCTGATTTGACGGAAGCAACTGATCAAAACGAATAAAAAATGTTACTATTTTATTTAAAATTTACACAAAAGTTAATTATGCATACAGGGTGAGTTTAAAGTAAGGAATAAAAATCATAAGTACGTTATCTTTTGGAATTTTTACAAACCGTAAAAGACGTGTCGCATTGTTTTTGAAAACATTCATTTTGAACCCAACAATATTTTTTTCTCAGTTGACATGACGTCACTAATGCTTAAGGGGAGATTTAATATTTTTTTTAAATAGATTGAAATGGTTTTTATACCATAAAATATTACCTCTTTAAGACTGTGTTACAACGGTACCAAAAATATTATACCAGCGCCATCTTCCGGTTTTTTAAAAAAATATCAAATTTTCCCTTAAACATTAGTTTACAGTAAGGAATAAAAATCATAACTACGTTATTTTTTGGTATTTTTAAAAACCATAAAAGACGTGTCGCATTGTTTTTGAAAACCTTTATTTTGAACCCAACAATATTTTTTCCCAGTTAAAATGACGTCACTAATGCTTAAGGGGAGATTTAATATTTTTTTTAAAACCGGATGGCGCTGGTATAATCTTTTTGGCACCGTTGTAAAAGAGTCTTAATAAGGTATTATTTTATGGTATAAAAAGCATATCAATCCATTGAAAAAAAAAATTATAACGTCATAGTGACGTCATGTCAACTGAGAAAAAAATATTGTTGGGTACAAAATAAAGGTTTTCAAAAACAATGCGGCACGTCTTTTACGGTTTTTAACAATTCTAAAAGATAACGTAGTATGATTTTTATTCCTTACTTTAAACTCACCCTTTATAATGATTTTAATAATAAAATAAGTACTATTAGCGAGGTTAAATATAAATTTTTATTTGAACTGTCCTTTTTTTGCAAGTTCAAAAAATCCAAGAGAGGGCTTTCGATATTCCATCGCAGTGCCTCTATCGAAAATTACAAGAAGTACAAAACAGAAACCCAAACACACTAATGTTGAAATGATAGATATTCTAAACTACTAATATGAATGACCTATACGATTTTCTCATATGGTCGTCGGAAAAAAAACTATTTACTACCACAAATTTATTTCAGGCATTATATTGTGCATTAAGGTTAAAAAAACCGTGATATATTATGTAAAGTAGAGCTGCATTATTTAATTAGGACCCTACTTCTAATATTTTGTAAAGTATTCATTATTTTTTATAACTTGATCACATCTTCGCAGCATAGAGTCAAGCGAGGAGTCAATAATGAGTTGTGTTTTCTAAGCTCAACTTTTTTATACAATTTTTGACGCATAGAGCGCTCAACATGATCCGATAGATTTTGTATAGGATTTAGATTAGGAACTTAAGATAACCATCGCAGTCAGCGAATATTTTCAAAATAATCTGTGACAAATTCCATATTCCATCTCTGGTCGTTAGATAATACTATTTCACAGGGTATTTTTTCTGATTATCAGAAACGTACACCATGAGCTTTTCAGATAATGAACTGATTTAAGCCTGTTTGCCATTGAGTTATCGTGATAATTTTGTTTCTACCTATATTATCAGGTCAATTCATTTGTATTTTGCATAAATAAGACTTGAAATAATCTATCCAAATACAATTCGTAGGTTGAAATCGCTACAATAATTCTGTCGCTTTATTGCCAATTCAATTGTGTTGCTTTTTAGAAGCACAATTTCATTTGTCAATAAATTGACAGAATTATTGCGGATTTCAACCTACTCATGGTATTACTATTGATTATTTCATGCCTTCATCCTGACAAGCATTCTGATTGGTCCATTTGTCATTGGGTTATCGTGATAATTAGGGTCCTACCTAAATTATCAAGTCAAAGAGACAGAATTATTGCGGATTTCAACCTAGTCATGGTATTACTATTGATTATTTCATGCCTTCCTCTCAACAAGCGTTCTGATTGGTCCATTTGCCATCGGGTTATCGTGATAATTAGGGTCCTACCTAAATTATCAAGTCAAACTTTTTGACATTGACATTGACTTTTCTTTGAATTTCAAATTTGAAATTTGAAGTAGAGATTGACGTTTAAATTTACAAATTACGCTTCTATGACAGGAGTTTGTTCTGTCATATCACAGTTCTGTCATATTTAAAATTCAATTTAAATCAAGTTATCATGTAAATTATTTTGTATTTTGTGTAATCTGCTAGTTATAGATAAACCTGGTGTAATCTTCGGACAAGAATACGAAGTATAAGAATAAGAGGTAAGTAATAAAATAAATACTTATAAATAATACATATTAAAATAGAATAATACATTAAATTAAAAAAATATAGATACTTAAGCTAAATAAAAACATCAAAAATAACGTATTTTAATTGTTTCTCTTTTGTAATTATCTATTGATTTTATTGCAGCATCTACTTCAAAATGAGCCGATTTGGAAAAGCTTCGGGAAGTATTATAAATGATAATATAAAAAATAATACACCAAGAAATACCAAAAAGTCAAAAGAAAATCTATGGAGACAATTTACAAATAATTATTATAAATATTTATGTATTAATAATATTATAATTTGATTAAGTTATTCGTTTAGATAAAGTTTGTGTTTTTGTTATTGTTTTAATGCAGTTTATATTTGACATTCAAATAGACTTATTATTAAATAATATAATTTCTAAAAATAAGGCCTGAAATAATCTTTCCAAATACGATTCGTAAATTGAAATCCGCAGATAATTCTGTCGCTTTATTGACATTCAATTGTGTTGCTTTTTAGAAACACCACTCGTCCTACGGACTCGTGGTGTTTCTAAGCAACACAATTTCATTTGTCAATAAATTGACAGAATTATCGCGGATTTCAATCTACTCATGGTATTACTATTGATAATTATTGACAAAAGATACTATCTGGAATACCATCATCTAAGGCGCTATACACACGAAGCAAGTCAAAGGAAACTGGTTGGCGACGCGACTATGCCTGGGCGACTGGTTTTCATCCCAAGTTTACCGTTCACACTGGTTTTTTAATTTTTGGTTTCCTTAAAAAACCGTATATGTATAAACAACGTATAATAGGTAGGAAAAAATTCTAGTAAATCCAGTAGTGATGAGGAAGATATTATTCTAGATTATTACCATAAATATAAAAGAAGAAATAGTCATCCAGGCAACTGGCCTCCTCTAGTAGCCTGGCGACTGGCAGGCCGTGTCGCTAGCACCTCTTCACCAATTGATTACAGTTGAGTTTCATATAAGTTGAGCCGTATGAATGGGTCAAGTTACCTGGGTGACTTCTAGTCGCAAATCAGTTTCTTTTGACTTGCCTCGTGTGAATAGCACCTAATGATCGGCTAGATCAATTTCACACCTGTTTTCATCGACGACAAATATAAAACCACACAGAAAGTCTTTAAATAGAGGCTATTACAATTTCCAACATCAATACCACCGAACACGACCTCTCTTTCCTATGAAATTATTCATTATAAAATAAATTGTATTGAATATATTGGATTTATGAGTAAAAATCGCTTATTTGTAGTCATTTGAAGTCCAGATCCAATGATCTTTAGCAAAACTAGCATACACTTAAGTTCTTCTTAATTTTAAGACGTCTCTACAGTCACCTAAAACGTTTTCGCAAGAAATTGTAATATTCAGGTTGAGTTTTATGTCGCCGATATCGACAGCGGCCTCAAAAACTCAAGTAATTTTTATTGTTAATTAATTTTAAAAAAATACATGGACCCGGTCGTATATTAACTCTAAAAAAATTATACTAAGGGGCCTCAATTTTGACTTGCGCCTTGCGCCTCAGGCCTCGAAAAAGTTAAATACGACAAATGAATGACAGTGAGACCGGATATACTCTACTTAGACATTAAAACTGTTCTTATATTTTAAGACGTGTCGGTGAGATCGCCCATTAAAAAATTTTCTTGAAATTGTGTGCAATAAGGAAAATATGCCTTTTGGAAATTAAAGAATTTTTATTTTTAATATAACAATTTAATAGACTTGTTTGTCTAAACCACAACTAATAACGAGTATCGCCTGAAGACCAGTTATGAAAAGAATGATCTTCTCTGTATGGATTTAATGAAGGAATATTTCCCCACTCTTTTCTAATGACAGTTTTTAGCCTCAGGATTGACTCTGAAACCGCCACTCAATTTTATTTTTCATTTAAACTCATTCCATATATGGCCAGTCTATGACCTGAAATTCTACATCCGTAAGGTACCGACTAAGGCCTCTTGCATAAACATAAAGTAATCTCTAATGTAATGAACTCGGAGTGCGGCACTACACGGTAATCCAGAATCTTCTTTATGTATTTAACCCTTCTATTACGACCAACACCTTCAAAACAGATAGGGACCACTTCAGTAGAGCTTTCCAAGGTAATACTTATCACCTCAGATCATAGTAGAACCATCTGCAAAACTGATGCGTTCTTGTATACCTCGGGATACAAAACACTCTACAGTTCTTCTGTAGACTCTTCTTCTTCCGTCACACCCAAAAGGCATACATACTTTGCTCTTATCAAACTGCACTATATTGCTCCAAAGTCTGGTTTATACGATCTCGAGAAAATCGGAGTCGTGGGCGACGATGAACTGTAGTCATCTTGAGTTCATTGACAGGTCTGAATCCTTCAGTGGTTCCGTTATTGTTTGCCCACTTACAGACACTCCGCATTTTGTACGGAGATGATTTTGAGTTTGGAACGCATTTCGCAAAAACCTTATCACAATGAAACGATCTTCACACTCGTTGGATAGATTATAAGCTTATTAAGTGTTACATATTAGCCTTCTTTCAGTATTATCACAGCGGCCAGCACCAGCCGCGATTGTCTATTCGTTACAATCGTAAAGTGACTTATAATCGATGTTGATCAAGTCAACGGACTCCAATAACTCGGCCGAGTACTCTACTCGCCTAAACATTTAATGTAGAGGCAAGTTGACTCGAAAAAAATTAGAAAAGAAATAAAATTTAAAAGCTCTTACAAAATAGCAGCTGTAATTCGTCGTCGCCATGTTAAAATGTATACAGGGTGGTCGAGATAAAGTGAATAGTCGAAATATCTCCAAAAGTAAGAGTTTTAGAAAAAAACGTTTCAAATAAAAATTAATTGGTCTTAAAGGGGCCACAGAATGAGAACAGTTATTTTTCACCTGTAGGAAGAAGATTTTTTTGCTGGATTCAGATTCAAATAAAAAAATATGGGTTTCCATTTGAAAAAACTGAGTAAGGGTGAGAATGACCATGAAGAAGTCCTCCAGGTCAAAAATAACTGTTCTCATTCTGTAGCGTCTTTAAAACCAAATAATTTTTATTTGAAACGTTTTTTTTCTAAAACTCTTACTTTTGGAGATATATCCACTGTTCACTTTATCTCGACCACCCTGTATTATAAGAATTTGTGATGTTTTATTATTTATTATTATTCTGCCTATAAAATGAAGTTTTGAAATTTCTAATGCTGTATTTTAAACACTCTAATATAAATATGCTCTATTTTGGATAAATTTGATAGATTATCATGTTGCCTTTAAAATAACATGAATCAATACAATCATTTATGTGAAAATAATATGTATAGTTTACTTGAATAGAAGGGAATTTTGTTGAGTTTATGAAGTGTTTTGATAGAAAAATTTTGACGTACAAAATTTTTATTTTGGCTCTGTTTATAGGTATTATGTGGATATCGAATCATATTATTTAAAAGAAAATCATAAAAATAAAAAAATAATTATTTTTTTTTTGAAAATATATTTAAATTTACATCTAAATAGAATAGTATTATATGGATTTCACTTTTTTATTTTGATCATTTATGCAACTTTGATCATATAAAAAAATACAGGTTTTTTTTAAACTTATATGATTCGATATCCACATATTATCTACAAACAGGGTCAGTAATAAAATTTTCATATCAAAATATGAGCGAAATTCTCTAAACTGTGGTTCTTTATCAATTTATAAAAAAAGCATAATGTAGAGAATGTCACACATATTTCAAAAATAGGATATTTTTGTAGTCACTAAAGTTTTGGACTATGGTCCTGAGTTACAATTATGATTATAACTCAGGACTATACAGAAATTATGGTAATATGCTTATATTTCTTTCTACACGTGATGGTAAAGCTAATTTTACTAAAAAATGTATGTACTAGAAATGCTTTTTGAGATATTTCAATTATCTTTTTATAGTGCTTTTTACAAATAAAAGAGATCGTCTGGGATAGTAATAAAAGTTATTTCGTATATTCCACAACTTTCATTGAAATGTAAATTTTAAAAAAATCTCAAATCTACCAATAATCTATGAAGCACTACTAGTGTAATTTGGACACATGTGATCTCTCTGAATAATTCAACTAACGTTGGCGTGCGCCGTGCGGTACGATATCCACGTCCTGAATAAATTTCCCGAGAAAAGGAGGCAACGTTTCCATAAATTAACAAAGCGGTGCGGGTTCCTGGTTCCTGAATGTTTTATTAAAACGACGAAAGCGACTCAACGCGGGAATTTATCGCACTGCACTGTATTTGCAAACGTTACAATTTTTGGCGGCTCGTGCGGGCGCCAATCGATTCCAAATAATTTACGCTCAGCTATTTATAAAACCTAAAACCCTTTTCCAAATTGGCGCCAATTTACCGCACGCGAAGCTCAACGCGTACCGAAAATTTTTAACGCTTTTCCGACTCATCCCACCAAAGGCTCGAGATGCGTTTCCTGTTTTAATTTCCAACACAGTCCCTGAATAATTAATGATCATGTATCCCCACTTAATTAAAAGCATGAAAAATGTATGAAATTTTAATAAACATCTAAAATATTTCAAGGGAGAATCTGACTGGAAGCATAAATTACAGTTTAGTGAGAAATTTAAATTGCACGTTTTTAAATAAATTTAAAAAAGAAACAATACAGAGTGTCCCAAAACTCGCGCATAAGTTTTAGGTAGGTTGCTCAAGGACCCTTGGTAAATTGTTTTCACAATTTTTCTAAGGATTCCTGATGGATTCCCAATGACTTACTGGGCACCGATTCTCCAATGTATCCAATAAATTTTAATCAAAAATTATGAAGTATTTTCCAAATTAAATCAATTGAAGTGAGTTTTCTATATGTTTGTACAGCCGTCGTAACGGTGCCTGAAGTTGGGTAAAGTTTAAAAACACAGTGAGTCAGGTTAGGATATTACTACTTAGCGCTAAGGCTGGGTGCGTGCTTGTCCTAAGTAGTAATTTTTCTGGGTGAGGTGAGACTTGGCGCTTAGGCTGGGTGCGTGCTGTCCCAAGTAGTGAGTAAGACGAGTAATTGGTAATTACTGATTTTATTAATAATAACGCTCCCTTTTATATACAAAAACACATTTGCTGGGACTAATGTTATCTTCCTTCATTAACACTACATCCCCAATTGGAACATTCCGCTTATACCTTAGTTGAAGATTGTGTAGGTATTCCTTGGTCCAAGCATTCCAAAAGTCCTTCTTCATTTTTTCGATGAGACGTCATCTTTGGGAATGGGTTTGACTCCGGCCTCCCAGATTCCTCCGAAGCGTGAGGGTGCTGGTAGGATGAAATTCCATTGTGTGCCGTACGTTACTGTAGTAAGTTCATATTCCACTATGGGATCGTACTCGTTGAATCTCCATAAAATCCTGTGGTATGGTTGATCTTCTTGATGTATCTTAATTTGTCGATACATCTTTTCCACATCTGCTGTGAAGACCACCTTGTGTTTCCTCCATCGTAGTAGGATATCTGTCAATTCTTGTTGTAACCGAGGTCCCACACGCATTGTATCATTAAGACTTCGGCCAGCTGCTGCTTTGTTTGATGCGTCAAAAACTACCCGCAACTTAGTGGTGCTACTGGATTCCTTTATGACAGCGTGGTGAGGTATATAATATTTACCCTCCATTGGTTCTACCTTTTTCATGTGACCCAGTTTGAGATACTCGTCCATGAACTCTTTGTACTGTTCCGCAAGACATGGGCTTTTCGTGAATTTTTTCTCAACTTGTAGAAGTTTTGCCACTGCACGAGATCTTGATGCTCCTAATGTCTCTGGATCCTCTTTGAATGGAATGCGAACTGTGCACCTTCCATCTTCTTCCCTTACTGTTGTATCTTCGTAAAACTTTTCACATGCCTTTTCCTCATTCGTTAGATTTCTTTCTTCTGTTACTTCTTCTATCTTCCAAAATTTGGTGAGCTGCTTGTTCTCTTCTACTTGACTAATGCAACTCATGACCACCATCGTGACTATTGGATTACTTCGAGCTGATTGTTTTCCTGATAACATCCACCCAAATTCAGTGTTTTGTGCCAGAAGACCCCCATCTTGTTTTCTAACACCTTCCAATAGTATATTGCTGTACTCTTCTGCTTATGGCATCGATTGGCCCCGGAATGTTAAATGTTGGATCGGCTGTCATCTCGTTCTGGATCCAGTGTACTTGGAATTTCCATCTTTGATGAAGGCATGTCCTTGGTGACTTTTGGCAAAACGTAAAAATTGACGTCTAGTGCGAATGTGCTTGGAAAACGGGGTACTATTTGTGATCGTAGTTTGGAAGTACATATGCTTATAGTATTCCCTACTCCACTTATTTCCGCCCCGACTTTGTCTCTTGGTCCTCCAATCCTTTTGGCCGCTTCCTCCGAGATATACGCAGCTTGGGACCCTTGATCGATCAAGATCCGTAGGTACTGTGTTGACCCATCAATTGTTCTTACTTTTCTTAGAGCCGTAGCTAATAGCACTACTTGATCTTCCTTGGCGCATGTTGTATTTGATTGTATTTGATTGCGGTGTAGGTGTTTCTTTATTCAGAAGTGTGTGGTGCCTTTGATTACATTTTGCACATCTCCATCTTGACTCGCATCTTGTCTTCGCATCGTGTTTGAAGCAGTTTAGCCATATTCCTTTACCTTTTATTGCCTTAGTTCGCTCTTCGATTGATAATGCGGGGAATTTGTTGCACTTAAATAATGAATGTGGTTGACGATTTGTTTTATAAACACTTACGAATTGCAAACATACATTGTTTCATAGCAAATCATTTATTAAAAATAATATCTGATTCCTCTTTACTGACCAACAAAAATAGTGTTCTGTGTAGAATTTCTTGACCGCGTGATCGTCACTGTAGGTGGAAGTCTAAGCTATACGATTGTTTTAGTATAACGAAAATGTCGTTTCTTAACTAAGTTACTTGGTGACAGATTTTCTATCGCTCTTCCTAAAGCTGCGTTTCCACCAAAGCAACATTGAGGAACTTTTGTGTTTCTGTTGCTTGTTTCCAAAAATGTTCCACAAAGTTTCATAAAATTCCTAAATGTTTCTCGTTGTTTCCGAAACAAATGCCGAATGTAGGCAGCCGCTGCCAGCGCAATTTCTTCATCTTGATCCATGTTTCACCAGATCACAATACACCAAATTTAGCTCGTTAAACAACGTGCGACTACTGACGATTTAGTTGCATTAGTGGAAACAATAAGTTTATTAATGTTTCTTAAAGTATCTTTTTGAAGCAACAAGAAGAAACAAAACGAAACAAAAAGTTCCTCAATGTTGGTTTGGTGGAAACGCAGCTTAAATGTTTCTCGGTGTTTCCGAAACAAATGCCGACTGTTTCTTCTTGTCGACGGTTTCCATTTCGAGCAGTAAACTTCAAAAGAAAATCGGCAACAAAAGGAATCTAAAATAAGTATCTTCTTGTCGCCGTCTCAGTGGAAACGAACTAGGAACATAAATTTGTTGCTTTTTGCTTTACTTGTTTTGTTTAGTCTCTACGCGGTGGTAAGAATCGTCTTGCAAGGAATCGCAAAGTGACAAGCAATCGTTCCATTGGGGAAATAGCTGGCCTAAAATTTGTATCTTCTTTTTGAATACGTGGAGCAATCTGACACAATAGCCATTCTATGTCAGAATTGGACAATCTTAAAAAATTTTGAACACTTCCATTTTATATTTTTCCAGAGGTAATATCGTCTACTTTGAGGGTACTAAGCAGGCGTATGCCACCATGATTTTGCCTTTCTTGATGGCTCAGTTCTACCCAAAATTTGTGACCTCTTTTATTTTGTTTTTTTCTAGACAACGCAATGTAGGCAGCCGCTGCCAGCGCAATTTCTTCATCTTGATCCATGTTTCACCACTTCACAATACACCAAATTTAGCTCGATTAACTGGGCGACATCCGACATCAATCACCAGTGGAAACACTGTGTTGCGCGTTTTTTATTTGCCTGAAACAACGTGCGACTACTGACGATTTAGTTGCGTTAGTGGAAACAATCAGTTTATTAATGTTTCTTAAAGTTTCTTTTTGAAGCAACAAGAAGAAACAAAACGAAACAAAAAGTTCCTCAATGTTGCTTTGGTGGAAACGCAGCTTAACGATTTTTTCGTTATACGAAAACAATCGTATAGCTTACAGACTTTCCACCTTAGGTCACGTATAAGGATACTTTTGTGTTTAAAGACGAGAGGAATTATTTAATTCGATCCTTAGTAAAATAGTAGATTTGTCATTTGTGTAGAAAGTAGAGCTAGTGTAGGATCCTCAAGTTAATAGTTGGCTTAATTATTTATTGATGTAGGATATTTAGTATAATTATATTAAATAGTTATTTAGTTTATAAAATTATAGTTAAATAAAAATATTAGAATGATCTCTAGATAAAGTAAAATTAAAGACCAACAACGTTACAAAAGTAAAGGCTACAACGTCACATATGAGAAAAAATCAATTGCGTTACATACAGGGTGTCTCATTTAAAACTTCAAATGTCGATTATTTGATAACTAAATTTTTTTCAAAAAAATAACCGAACACGTCGATGTATGTTTTGAGGGGGGCGCAGTATAAGACCGATTTTTTAACCGTTAATAACCAGAATTTTTAAAGGGCAAGAGGGGTTAAGTAATATATCATTTGAAAACTGCTTATAATTGGAATTCAACGGCATAAAATAAATTAAAATTCATCGATTCGTTTTAAAGAAACTATCCATTAAACATTGCTTTAATTTGTTTTTGATACAAATTTTAAAATTTAACATATATTAATGTCAATTAGCAATCTGCAAATGTATTATTTATTATGAAAAAATCGAATATGGCGATCATAAGAAATAAAAATGACGAATATCGCGGCTTCGAGTCTGGAAGACCAAAAAAAATTTTTTTGGCGTTATTTAACTCAGAATAGTCAACAATTTGAAGGTACCATATTGCATTGATAAAGCAGTAATTTTAAATTATTTTCTAAAATCACATTTTTTGTTTTTTTGGCCATAACTTTACAATCCTAAATTTTTTTTCAGATTTTTAAAGGTCATAAAAATGCGCAACTTTTCTTTAATTTAACCGTCCTCGTATCTTCTCCACTTTAAAAAATACCAATATAATGCAAAACAAATATTTAATTACGTAACGGGGTAAGTGTAATCTATCTACCAAAAAAAATTTAGTTTCCTTTTTAAATTAAGGTGTGTCTTAAAAAAATTCCTATACTTATATCAAAGGTTGCTAATAAAACATATTATTCCTGTAAAATAACATTAAATTATACAGGGTGGGTTTTATCTATGGAAACAAAGCCGCCATGCCCAAATGGCTGGATAAAAAAAAAATTGTGGGATCAAATGGGACCTTCGTACAAATATTCTGTATTTAGAAATTTTAATGTTTTCTCCAGTTAATGATGCAGCTCCAGACGTAATTGAAGTACCTTATAAATGAGATGGAGCCATGGTATCGACACAAGTAAAATCCCGAACTACAAGTTTCCCGCAAATTCAAGGAATCATACTCATTCCATCAGGCCTTTTCCATCATCTCTGCTTGTTCCTAAAGGCTCCAAAAAGGAAGGAATATTTTTAATAATATCATTAACTTCATGGTGTCGAGAAAATCTTCCTGCACTAAATCGACAGCTTAATCCATGAAGTCCATCCTCACAGGAACAAGTGTGTTTGATACACAGAGAAGTACCAAGACGAAGACCAATTGCTATTCTGAAGGAATCATTAGCAAGTAATGTTCCTAAAGAAGCAACAGAAAGAGCATTGAGCCATGCACCAGATTCCTTAGTCAAGGAAGCAAAAAACCGTCTTACGAGAATTGTTAGCAGATGACAAAATATTATTTAAAGATTATTTGTGTCAGAGATGATAATCTTTGGTTCATAGGGTGTTTAGAAAGTAGCGACACAAAAGTAGAAAAATCATGACCAGCGAACGATTCATTAGAACTTATTATTCTTATTGCACCAGAAAGATCTCCATCGGATACTTTTCCAATAACTTTATCAATAAAATCATCTTCATTATCTATACGCTTTTTCTTATTTTTAGAAGAAATATTTCCTGATTGAAAGTTTCTTTCATTATTTAAATTTTTAATTATTATTGAAGTAAGAGTCCCATTTTTATTAGTTTTGACTTTGGGAATATTAAATGATTTAAAAGTGAATGAAAAAAGATTATTCCAAGATTCCACTGAATCTTCTTTTACACAAAAATCAATAATTTCAGAAAAAAAATTTCGCAGAAAGAAGTCTTGATCCTTTTGGAATTCTTTTTATAATATTTAAAGTACAGGGTGAGCTAAAATGATTGTGGTCAATTCAAATTTCCCGCCTAAAAATCTGGGAAATTTGTTTGCTTCAAGTTCATAGTAATACAAAATCATGTCAAAATCAAAACAAAGTGACTAGACTTCACAAAAGCAGAGGCGTAGGTGTAATTTTTACCATTGTTTCAAAACTTCAGATTTTAGAATTTCGTTATTGTCCCTTCTATTTCATAAATGTCAGTTTCTATCAAAATTAATTTGCGTAAATCTTTGTTTTATGTTAGCATCTGCCTCGAAAATGAAGAAAAAACATTTTCAATATTTGACATTTGCTGTGAAATTAGAGATTTTGGAAAAAAAAATTTGCTACGCCATTGGATTTCTAGGAGATTTTCTTTTCAAGATTTCAGTTGTACCAACCTGTGTATTTGGTTGCCTACATATCAAACCACAATCATTTTAGCTCACCCTGTACATTTCAAGTTGGATATAAATCTCTCAAAATGTTCTAGATTTGTAATTTTAGTTGGAGAATCAACGACATTCTTTTCATAATTTTTTAGGAAAGGTTGATTTGGATGGGCCTTTGAAATGTGAATATTTACTCTTGAAAAAAATTCACCACAAATATTGCATGTAGTTTTTAACGACTTGTCATTTTTGTCAGTTATTAAATTCATATTCAGTTTTGTGGTTCGTACAAGAATATTCTTTCAAATGTGCGAAGCATAGTAAAATATTACAAGTACCGCATGCATCGAAAACTTCTTCACAACAATTAAAAATCTCGCAAGTTTGTAATCCAGGGTGTGAATCCATATTAGATCTTCTAATTGATTTCATATTGGATATTTAAAAAATACTACTCAGTTGACAAGTGACAGACCAAACTCAATAAATATGTATGTTTTGTCCAAAAAAAACCTTAACCTAATCATAATAATCTGGAAAACAAATTCATCTTGTATTACAATTTTCAGTCCTTTAATCAGAAAGTTCTTGAAAATTAGAGACATTAAAAAATCTTTTGGTGTAGCAAAAACAGTTTTCACAGAATTTAAAAACATACAATTTTCAAATTGCCGTAACTATCAACCTTCTACCCTTACTATGGTAGGTTTTTTGAATCAGCTTTTCACGGAGATTTAAAACATTCAAAAATATACAGGGTGTTAATTTAAAATAAGAAAGTTATTGTCAGTTTCCGGTATAACCGGAAGGTTCATATTATAAACAAAAATACGTTTTTTAGAAACCACGCAATCAACTACCCCTGTCACCAAATTTTCAGAATAAAAAATTAAGCTTTTCAAAAGTTAGCAGGGGGTTACTTTTGACGCGCACTGTATAAACATTTTAAACTATTCTTAAACGAATTTTTACTCGAATTAAAAATATCTACATTTCCCTGAATAGAATGAAAATTTTGAATCATATTAAGTAGAGGCGAATTGTAGTAATGATTTGTATTTGCAGTGTCATAATAAAATGTAAGACTTGACCGAGAGTTGAGTCTAGGGACATTTAACTTGAGTAGTGATAATAAATTTAAGTCGTCAATGTTAGCATGTATTAAATTATAAATAAAGTAAATAAATTGCAAAAGAGTTTAGTAAAAGTGGTTTCCTATTTTTGAAAATTATCTTTTTTTTGCACCACTTCATATTAACTGTGCCAGGGTTAGCAACTGATTTGGGGGTGGCACAGTAATTATTTCCGACAGCGTTCATTATTATAAATCAGCTGGAACAGTTTTTTTGTGGCCGCCTTGAATTTGTAGATATTCCAAAAAATAAGCACGAATTTTGAAAAATTTCCTGAAATGGCAACTGGATTTGGGCCGGCACAGTTTCGATTCTATTCCTTATATGGGTTACTCCAAATCAGATTCTAATCCTTATATGGGTCACTCCAAATCAGATTCTATTATTTTAAAACCGCCTCCCCTTCGAGGTACATATGCGTCCGACTCTCATACTAGTTATTGTCGAGCCTGCAATAAGATTAACAATATTATTTTCCGATTACTCGAAATTTTATTTAATAAAATAAATCTCAATTTCCTATAAACTTAAAATACGCTTGTTGAACATTTCACCGACTGATCATTTGTTACCAGAATCGGTGCAATCGACTAAAAATGAATATCTCCTTTGATATTGTGAAATAAAATCTCCTCTCTTAAATGAAATATGTGTAGCAAAATTCAGTTTCTTAATTAAAAATTAAATTTATTAAATTCAATTTTTAACAAAAGTCCGAAAACTTTTGAAGGCAATTATTCTACTTCAAAAATAAATTTCAGTTGTTGTATTCTGAAAAGTATTCGGCATTTTCCCAAACGTCTATCAAGCATGCTTTTATTTCAATGTTTAAAAGTTTTTAAGGTTGCTTTTGATGTTGCAAAACGCTTTATTTGTCATAGTTTAATTGGCTTTGCAAAACGAAGGACGGCGTTGTTTGGGGGCGAAGGCGAAGTTTTGTCGGCTTTAATTCAACCGTTTAATTTTGCAATTAAAACTCGGTCGAAGAAATAATTAAAGGTGATGCCGATTAACTTGGGAAGGTAATTAGCGGGAGCCCCAAGTCTCGAGTTTCTTATAAGCGAAGTGCTTGTTTCCGCCTACCATTCTTTAAATTTCAGCAGTGGAAAAGAGGAAAAAAAATTTTCATGAAATTTATAATTATAGAAATTAAAAGTATAAAGGATTTGTACTGTAAAATAAATAAACAAAGGATAGAAATGTAGAGTGAGTGCTAACTGCTAGCAATGATGGAGTGAGCATCTAAAAATTTACCTTCTAAAATCTTTAGTAAAATGTGCAAAATAATTGGCGAACAAGAAATATATTCAGGGTCCATCAAAGATATAAAAAATACTACTATTTTCAGTAAAAAAAATATTCAATTTTCTTTAGGGACAAGAAGTCAATATTTTACTGCTCAAATTAAGTCATTAAAGAATACTGACAATTTCATAATGTTTTTAAGAAACTTAAGAAAAAAGAAAGTGGCACGTTAAAATTTTTACTGTCGATACATGTTTTAAATGGAGGTTTTTCAAGAATTTTTAGTGAAGATTGAATCAATTTTTTGGAAAGCGATATTTTTGCTGTGGGTATTTAATTTTTTTACCGATAAAAAGTAAAACCATGCAGTTTACTTGGGGCGAGTTTCACAAAAATATATTCAAAAACTGTCATAATTATCAGTTTAAGCTTGATTTTAGTTAAAACCGAGCCTAAATTGTTTCCTGCAACCCACCAAAACTGATATAGGATTTAGGATATAGGGTACTTATAAATAAAGCAAGCTTGCTGATTGTAAGTCTTGAACTACAATAGCATGTATTCAGCGACCGTGATGAAAATTTTAGAGACGTCGTTAAAGTTAATCACGTCTTTAAGAAAATATTTCTTATGAAGAAATATTTTTTAATCACGTGATTGACGATAACGACGTCTCTAAATTTTTTATCACGGTCGCTGAATGTCTCTACAAATCGCGTCGTATTGATTATCTCAATTTCTATTGATAAGTAAACCTGTGACCAAAAAAGAGTAGGTATAATTTCGCTGCGATTTAAAAAATGTGCCGATTTTGAAAAAAATTTTAGCTAATGTATTAAAAATCCAAATTTATTCCTGACATTTCAAAAGTTAGATATGAACATGATTATTTCATCCTGGGTTACTAAAACTTCTTTTCGAAAAAATGAGTTACCCAGTTTTTTGCATTAAAAAATGAGTTATTTGCAAAAATGTTCTTTAAAAAACAAAAACAAATTTAAATTATTATTTTTACTCCTATCATTTAGAATTAGTTTTGGTACATTTGGTATTTTCCGAAAACAAAATTTTTTTTGCAAGTTTCAAAATTTTGCTTTTTATTACAAACCTACATTGTTTTTAATTATTATTTTAAAACGTGTACACAAATGGGGTATACCAATTACTTGAACTTAATAGTTGATCTAAATTCCGGAAAATTTGAATCATATAACATTAATAAAATTTCAAATTTTTATTTTTATGAATAGAGAATATATGGAGGTGACCCATGTTTCGATTACAACCTATGTATTATAATTAAAGCAATAATTATTACTTCCGAAAAGTATCGAGTATCTTGTAATAAATATAGATTTCTGTAATAAATGGATATGTATAAATAATTTATGTACATAAGGTAAATAGTTACTGAACAAATAGCATAACGATCAAACTTCCCACCCGTGCTCATCAAATAATAATAATTAATACTAAAGGTAACCAGCAACCTGATGTGAAAATAAAGCTTTTATAATCAAATAATTAATTTGATTAATTATGTTTATTTTATTTGTAAAATAATATAAAGGGTAAAAAAAAATAAATGGAATAAGTTTATAAAATTTTTGTTAAAAAATTTAAAAACTGCCTTAATTTTGCTTCCACTTTCCCATGCGGTGTGATATTTGCAGTTAAATATTATTTAAATTTAGGCAATTGTATATTAAAAAAATGATCCTAATTCTATTTATTAAAAACCACAAACTCTTGATTCTACTGTGTTATGACTATATCGCTGTGCTAGAACAATACTAAGACAATGTAAGCTACTTAGTACATACACCCCTATGTTTAATTTTATATTTTGAATAACCATTAACTAATTTTTCATATTTCATAATTTTATTGTGTCTATACACTATACACTAGTGTTTAATGTTTGAGAGTAAATTATTATTCTCATTTATTAAAATTAATTGTGTATTGATATTTCCGTAAAATGAAAGGTTTGTAATAATGTTGACCTTTAATTTTTTTGGGTGTTCACTTTATCAAAACCATAGCCATATTCGCGTCATCATAATATTATGAAAATTTGATATGATAGTTATATATTTTTTTAGATAGTAAATGTCATTCTGAACAAAAAACTATTATGTTTTTTCGACTCCTTAAAAAGTTACAGCAATTTTAAAATTGATAAATTATAATATTCTTTCTTATTATATTTTTTTGTTTAAATCCATTATTATTTGGATTTTTTCTTTGCCAAATTGGGTTTTTTGAATATTATTGGGTTTTTTTAAATAAGCAAAGGACGAGGTTAAATTTCCCTCGGTAAAATTTAGCATCTTATTGGCTTAAAGATATACAAAATCCAAAGCATACTTGAATTTAATAAAAAAAAATTAAATAAACTGAAATTGATACAGGGTGTCCCACAAAAATCATTAAATTTTGGAAATTTTAAAATTGCTGTAACTCTTTAAGGAGTCGAAAAAACATTATAGTTCATAGGAAACTTTTTGTTCAGAATGACATTTACTATCTAAAAAAATTTGCTGGAAAAAAAGTGAGACACCTTGTATATTCAAATTTTCCAATCATATGCGAAATCAACAATTAGTTTTAACATTTGAAGAAATATTATACATTAGAATACCGATTTTTTTGAGTTTTTGATACTTCAATATAAAAATAATGATTATTGCCACTTGATTCATGTATACCAATTTTTTGATCCTTTTACTTAGGGCGCGTTCCAGTAATGAACACTAAAGCCCACGACGACCGCAAAATCATTCTACATAAGACCGCGATTTTTTCTTTTGTTCATCGATGGCGACCGCAAGAAGCTCACAACGACCGTATTTATTCGTGGGTTTCTGTGGTTGTTTGTTGAATGGTGACCTTTTGAGCTAGTGGAACGGGAAAATTTTGCAGTCGTGGTCGTGGACTTTAGTGTTCATTACTGGAACGCGCCCTTAATTGACCAACTTGACAATATTTTTGACATAACAATTCATAAAAACAGCGTTGTTCATACTATTTTGAATTATGAGGTCTTTAAAACCACGCGGAAGTTAATGGTAAGTCACCATGTGCTCGATCGTCATTTTCTGATATAAATTATCCTATAGGACAGCCAAAATATTTGTTACTCATTGGCTGTTTTAGCAAATTTTCATACGTGCTGTTTTTCCTATAGGATAGTTTACCGTTGAAAATGGGGATACTCGTCCATACCTCATACTAAAGCCACATGAACTTGTCTCAAATTGTTTTTTTTCAAACGTTAGTAAAATGTCAGATTATGTGATACCAGTGGCGTAGCCATGACTATCTTCTCGGGGTGTATGGTTCGAAAGGGATTTTTAAGGCTATATTCTAATGAATGCTAAAAATATAATTTTCAATTTAAAATTTGTTCACCGAACCCAAACTTTTTGATGTTAGAACTTTAAAACATAAAAAGCTTGAACTGTTGAACCCATACTTTATTGTTCGACATGTGAAAGTTCAAAAGTTTTATGCTGAAGTTCAAACCTACAAAACTCCATGAACTTGAAAAAGTTCAAACTCGATGAAGTTCGAACCTAAGACAGTTTTAAGAAGATAGTCGGTGAAATTAGGTATAGGACTTTGCAATGTAAATTTCGATTTTGTACAAATGCGATAGAAGAGGGACGGTTAATTAAAATCGAATAATTATTTTTGGCGTTGTTTAAGAAGTCCATATTGCATCTTTCGACGTTTGTTGTTTTTTGTAATTTTCATTTTTTGTTATACTTAATAGCTGTTGAAAACGTGCAAAAATAGGCAACTTTTAGGTTCAAATTTTAACCTTATAATAAGAGTATTTTTTTAAATTAAAAACGTCGAAAGGTAGTTTGTTTAATGTACTTTTAAGATAACTTAAAAAAAATCAATTTTATTAATTAGTTTTTAAGTTATCAGCGAAGTACAATGTCGATATAAACAGGACCAATTCTAGTGTCATCTCTTTCGCACAGTTATATTTCATTCTCCCATCGCATTTCCAAAAAAAAAAAGAATTCGTAGTTAGCCGACTATCCTCTTAAGGTTTGATCTTGGTCTATTGTTATAATATTTTGTTGAATAGTTATTTTAATATAATTATTTCTGAGTTAAAAAGAGATTTAATATACAAAACCTTGCAAATTAATAAAAAGTTTACTCTTTTTTAATAATATTCATTAAAGTCTGATTATAATAATATAATATTATTTACCTATAATTTTCAAAGGAAAATTTAATGAAAGTTACCAAGTTTTAACTTTCTTTGAACTCGATCTGTTTTTGAACACGTAATCCCGTGCGCATTTGCAGCATACTTGCCACAAAATGTCACTTTTGCTCCTAATAAAAGATTGTACTACTTTGTATACGGAAAATTATAGTATGGAAATTGTTTTTCCACGACTATTGAATAAACGATTCATTACGTTTGAATTTTTTGACAAGTAATAAATTTCATTACTAAATTTTTGTCATTATTTAATATGCTCGGACCAATCGCAAAGCTGCAATACTTAACCTGTTGAGTAAAGAGTTTTGGACTATGGGTAATTTCATTAATCACTGGGTAATCTATTGGGCAATGAGCAATGGATTATGGGTACTTTTAAGCGAAGATAAAATTTACTTAGAAGAAATCAAGAATGTCAAAAATACGAAAAATAACCTCAACAAATTTGAACAAAAGCACCTTAAAATAAAAAAATACACAAGCCAATAGGCGAATGTCGTAATAGGTCTGAGTATCATTTCTTGCTCGTTGAATAATATAAGGTGCAAAGCCACTTTTGTGGCGAACATGTAGGTTTGCGGGACGAGCTCTTTGAGTCCTGCTGATACATGTGAGCCGATTTATGTGGGAAATGTATGAACACGACTACAGACTCAATGAACAGAAAATTGACCTATTAAGCGTATCAGAAGGCTGTACTTTATTGACGTTTGTTGAATAAGTTGTCATGGTTACGGGTTTTTCAGCTTATAGAAAACTTCATAGGAAAGAGAGATAGTAAATCTGTCACCGCCATGGTAACAGACTTATTCAATAAACGATATTTTCTAAATTCCAAAACAACCGTCTATATTCTATATTACAAACTTCTCAGCTTCAATCCGCCCAATTATTGTAAATATTTTAGGTGCATAATGTAATTTGACAAAGTCAAAGCAATAGATGATGCCCGCATAAACAAGTTCGGTATTACCATTTGAAAATTAATCCCTGAATACGGCTAATATCAACACAGCATTTATGAGCATTGTGGTCACAGCTGTGTGGACAAGGACATGTCAGCAAATTGTCGTATTGTCTCTCTAAATAATCAAGTTAAATTTCAACTCAATAAGGGAACTAATCATTTCTTTCTGTTTGAGTAACCAAAAGAAATAAATTATCTACAACAAAATTTACTACTAAATTAATGCAACAATATTATATTGGATATTATTTTAAAAGACTGAACAAAGCAACATTATTCACAATCATTATAATAATTTAAAGCTGAGAGGTCATGATATATGCAGGGTATTTATTGAAAGGCTAAATGGAAACAGAGGAAAGCTCAATGACTTTACTTAGAATATTTCCACATCATTAAAGTCCAACAAAGACTATAGTTTTTAGAATTTATCGTAGAATAAGTGAAGGCATTTATTCCAAGAATAATTTTAAGAGACCATTGGTTTGAAAAACAATCGTAATTTTTAAAGCTTTTCGTTTTCATAAGATTTTTTTCAAAATAGTATTCTTGATTCAATAATTTACAAAAAAAATGTTACGCTCATGCGAATCCGATAGAATACGCTATTTAAGAAAAAAATGCACTTTATTGCTAAATTTAAACTAAAAAATGGCCAATCTCACCGGCACGACTTAAAATTTAAGAACTACTTTAATATCTGAATTGACAGATAACACAATATAAAATCTGTCAATTCAAAATTTAAGGCCTAAGTCGTATCGGTGAGATCGGCCATAAATCTGCCCATTTTTTTTAAGAGCATTCACGTGTAAATTTAGTTGCCTAAAATATAAAGGATAACTTCTCATTTTTAAATTTTTTTTTTAAATATTCTTGGTGTCCCAAAATTTGACCGACAACAATTAGCTGATTATAGCATCCCTGGACCCCTATCCTCATTTTCTGGGGTAAAATATTCTATAGGAAAACAGAACGTTGTTATGGAAATTTCCAAAACAACTAATAAGGAAGGAGTATTTTGCTTGTCCACGTCTTTTTTCCTATAGGATATTTTATCCCCGAAAATGACGATCGGGCCCCAGAGTAGTTATAAGCCTCCAAAGTTGATTTTTTAAAATTGAAATATTTTTATAGCAAACTAAAGCAGTAAAGATTTTTTAATGAAATTTTGTATACGTGCATTTGGTAAAAATTTGGCTAGTGTTGGATGGAAGAAGAAGACATAAAACAGTCAAAAACTTTTAAAGGTTTTATTTAAAACTTATTTCCTTTATGGAGAAATTCTAAGATTTTTTGCTCCTTATGAAATTTGCGAGGGTTGTTCCGTTTTTGAATAAATTTAAAAAAATAATTTTGAAAACGGTTAGAATTTAGTCGTTTCCATAGTAACAAACTACAGTTTCCACATACAGGGTGATGATAAAGTTTGGAACCTTATTCATAACTGCCGTATTTATTTTTTTTGAGAAAATCGCTCGGACAGGTCAATTTTAGTTTTTAAAATCCCATCTCTTGGTATAATAAAAATATTAATGACGTCATCATTTTTTAAATGGAAACCCCCACTTTTTTCCCTGGTTTTTGATAGATATTTATGTCACTTAAACGATGATATAAAAAAATTGTTGCATTTGTAAACAAATTTTCGTTTAAAAATTTTTTAATATAAACTTAAAATTAATTTGTACTATTAAATTTGAAAAATTTGAATTTTGTATAAGATTTATTTTGGCCGATTTCAATAAATGGTAAATTTAAAATTTTATTTTTTGTAAATTTCCTTACATTTAAATGGAATCAAAAAATTAGTTTTTAAAGACTATTTATTAAAGGACCTTATCGTTTTCCTATGTGTTTTTGGGCAAACATGAAAAATAAGTTACAAAAATTAACTAAAATACCCCCAATATTAATTATATTTCCAATTTCTTCAATAAATATGAATTATAAATACATTTATGAGATTTTACATTATTTAAAAAAATATTTATTAACACGACAACAGCGGATTTTAAAATTCAAATTTTGACAAGTACTGTCAGATAAATTTTAATTACCTTTCATTTACGTTTAAATTGAAAGCAAATGACAGTTAAAACTAATAGGGTGTTTTCCTTGTGGAACCTATGTTAATAATCGAATACAATCGCCAAAAGGATTAACCTGATGGTAGATATAAATGACCTTTTTATAAGGCACTTTAGGACAATGGTTACTGTTACAAACAAGAAGTAATGCCCGGGCTAACAAATTCGTACGCACTTTACAAAGGTATCTGGCGACTGACTCACTGTGACTCACACTGGATTGTAATGTTTCCCACATTGGGTGTTATTGTCATGCGCACACATTGCTTGCGTTCGTACGTTTATTTATAAAAACATCTAGAACCGGCGCGTACACATAAAAAGAAATCCGGTACGCGCTCATGTAACATACTGGAATGAAACATTCTAGCAAAGGAGAAATAACTTGCCGAATGTCGTAAATAGTATCTTGCCTACTTGATAGGAGGTGCTTAGAAGTGCCAGAGGGTGTCCTACAAAAATAGAAGGAATTTACAAGCCCTTTGCCGCCACCGAGGTCCCTTATCGGTTCTACTTGTTACTAATAATTATTCTGCATTTAATTTGGACGTTTCGTTTGAGAGGTAATAATTTCAATGTTGCCTGATTGTGCAATAAAGTCTTACGATAACCTGTAAAAGATATTTTATTTTTAATTGACGCCGTAATATTACAAATCTTATTACAACTATTAAAACTATAGCCATTGAATTTACAGTAAAAGTTTCAGAGCTCCAGGGAACTGGAAAAGTCATTTTTTATCAAATATTTTAAAAATTGGAAAAAAACGACAACTGTGTAAAAATTGTTTAATTTTAAAAAATATATTCTTAAATTATAAGTTTATTTGAATAAAATAAATACTTAAAAATTATTTTCTAATCAAGTCATAACAAATATGTACTTAATTGTATAATTTTTATACTATTAAAGTCAATAAATCATAGTAAATAAATGGCATAGGCAACCAAACTACTTTGTTTGTTAGAAACACCGAGGAAAACACCAGCAACGTTGTCTAATCGTGCAAAAATTAATTAATTTCAATTGCGTTTTTTGGCGAAAGCGGTCTCCTAAAGAGCGAAATATTTTACACTATTGTATATTTATTTCTTATTTATATGTGGCATAAGTTTCATTCTTGTACAAAATGCTCCCAAAACCCGATAAGGTCCTTTTGTTAAATACATTTAACATTTTACATTTGCATTAGAATGCGCATTATTTAAACATTTACTTTCTTTTGTTATTATTTGTAACTTCAAATTTATTTTAATTTATTTTTATAAAACCTTTTTCGTTAAAATAAAAATTTCATTTTTTGAATTAAAAAGATTTTTTATTCAAAAATTTGTTTAAAAATTTAATTATTTTTTATATCATTGTTTAAGTGACATGAATTTCTATCGATAATGAGTAAAAAAGTGGGGGCTTCCATTTAAAAAAATCGCCGATGACGTCATTGTTAAAGCACCAGTGACGTCATTAATATTTTTTTTATATCAAGAGATGGCATTTTTAAAACTAAAATTGACCTGTCTGAGCGATTTTCTCAAAACAATTAAATACGGCAGTTATGAATAAGGTTCCAAACTTTATCATCACCCTGTACATATACTGATAACTTTGAGAAAAAAAGTCTTAATTTTAATAATTTAATTCACGTTTAAGGAATATGCTAATAAGCCATTAATATCGAGTAAATGCAATGGTTTTTTTGAAGTTTAAAAAAGTATTTTATCAAAAATGTATGTTGAGTGGCCTAAGTTACCCACCGTTTTTTTTTTTAATTTTATTCAAAAACAACTCAGCTTACGAAAAATTCACAAGGTACAGAAAATCTTCGTTTTGAAGTTTTCTACGTGAAAAAATAATTTTTAAATACCTAAAAAGTTCTTGCCTGTATGTGTCTTCTTCTTCCATCCAACACCTTTTACAAAAGTCGAGGATTAGTCAAATTTTTACTATAACTGCACAGGGATGCATTTTTGAATGTAGATAAATAGGGTCATATCAACTAATTTTCAGGCCTACTATCTCCAGTTAATCGTTGTCTGTCGAATTTTGGGACACCCTGTATTATTGTTTTTCGGTGGAAAATTAAGTTATATTAATTCTTAGACGTTTAAAGTTGGTTTTTGTTTTTTTTTTAATAAAAATATATAATTTACATTCACGTGTAAATTTTATATTAAGTGACATGAATGTCTATCAAAAACGAGTCTAAAAATAGTGGGGGTATCCATTTAAAAAAATCGATGATGACGTTATTGCTAAATCACAAGTGACGTCATTAATATTTTTTCTATACCAAGAGATGGCATTTTAAAAACTAAAATTGGCCTGTCCGAGCGATTTTCTCAAAAAATTAAATACGGCAGTTACGAATTTTGTTCCAAACTTTATCATCACCCTGTATAAGCATTCAAAACATTGCGTTTATTGCTAAAAACAAGTTTATAGCAGTGGTATGTATCTTTTGGAAGTTGGTAGCACTGAAACACCACCTTTTATTTTCAGCGAATTTGAATTATAGATTTTTTTTATGTTTTTTTAATTCAAACAGTATTTTACAATGCCATATTTCTTAAGTATAAGGTCTAAGCAGGTGTAAGATGTGGGTAATTAAAATCTTCCATCTTCCATTCAAGTTTGAATGCAGCTTTTGAATATTAGCGTCTTTGCATGGCAAGATCTTTTTTCGTCCGTTATGCGTTGGTTTTGTGGAGGTTTTGATTAGCGGTCGTCATGGTGACCGGGCGCCGGATCAATTTGTATCAGGTTTCGGGAAATTCGCCATGATTACAGGTGGGAATAAGCGGGAACAGGGAGCACGCCGTCGCCAGCAGGCCTCAAGCAACTGGGTTTCGGATTTGCTTAGTCCTCGATAACCCGAACCTGAACAAGCAAAAAGCACATGAATATTCATAGATTATAATCAAATAATTAATTTCGACAAAAATTTCCACTCGTGACTTTACAATTACATCTTGATTAAATTTTAATCCTTTACTAAATTTTGAATAATGTTAATTTGTTAGTTTTTATAATTGTTTGTTTATAATATTAATGAGTCTTAAAAATAATTTCAGGGTTAGTTAATCTAATCTAATAATTACAAAACCGTTACTGGTTACTGCCATTTTGACGTAGATAAGGCCTATATTATTAAAGCGTTTCCGTAAATCTTTATCTTGAAAAACTGACGGCTACAATATAATGAAAAACAATGTGTATTTAACAAAAATTCCCAAGGTTTCATATTAAAGTTTTTATGGATTTTTTATAAATTCTACTTTAATCTGTATTTTAAATACTTAAAAATAAGTACAACCATACTTTGATTAACCATCTAATAACGATTGACCGGTTTCAGAGTCTTTTTTCAAAATACTTTTAGTTCCGACCCAGGTTATATTGAAAACAAGTAATTTTTGAACAATAGCCTGATCAATTGTTATTTAGTGGGGGACCAACGTCTGGTTGTATTTATTTTTATTGTAACTTTTAACAAAAACAACCTTTAAAAGCCTTTTTAGCCCATATTTCCTTTCCTTTCCTTTTAAAAACACGTTTTACATGTCTAACGTGAAAATGCTATAACTTCTCAAATATTCCATCAAATTAAAAAGAATATGACAGCTGTATAGAGAATAGTAGGAGCTTTGCAATGATGTATCACTCGTCCACTATTGGTATTTAAGATTTCTGTAGGGGTGGTTTCCCTGCAAAACTGCATGAGGGGTTGTCTCTTGCGTTACCATAAAAATTGGTAACCCACCTAATCAAAATTTACCGGTTTTCAAGGTTTTTTTCAAAAATTATTTGTTTTCAAAATAACTTGGGTTGGAAATCTTAGTTGGGCCACCCTATATAACATACACATTATGTTTAATTAACATGTTTACAAAAATATGTATACAATATAAAGGCTACTTTAAAACATACGTATGTCCTATGAAGAAATGTAACAAAAGTTAGGTACAGTTTATATAATCTGAATATGTAACTCATACGCCAATAGGTTACGTAGGTACTATATACATATGTATAATATTTATTATTATATTATACATATTTGTATATTTTTGAAAATATAAAGCATAGGCCAATTGGCTATATAATATTTATATGTATATTAATTATGTGTGCTTCTGAATATATAAATCAATAGCCACATATCACATACAGGGTGATTTTTTTAACCTGGAAAATGGAATTATCTCGAAAAATACGCATCGCACAGAAAAATTTGCCACGTCGAAACTTTATCTCTCCGAGGGAGGCATATGTTAGTACTAAATTACTCCCATCCCGACACCCACTGCGGGCAGGATCGGCGGCAACTTTGAATCTTAAATACGAACACCCTTTTTTATCGCAGATTCGGATTCAACGTCAAAAGGTACGTACGATTTGTCCGAAAAAAATTTTTCCATTCGCGACAGATGGCGCTGTAATCACAAAAAATGAACAGAAATCAAAACAATCAAAAATCAGATAAACATGCATTTATTATTTTTCGACGGGCTATTCAATGATAATACGGTTACTGGTTTGTTAATAAACTACATTTAGCATAACCCAGGAACAACGACGGGGTCGTAGTAGTTTTCTGTTCCCTTCGGGGTTCTTGATTAACGTGAGTCCCCTTGTCTCTCATCTTTTGCGGTGCTTCATTAACGTGAGTCCCCTTGCTTCTCACTATTCAAATAAATGCTCGAAATGGTGACCTTGAACTGCAATACATTTGTCGATTCGCCTTCCAAATGATTGTACACAAATGTAACTCTCGCCACATGTCCCTTCTCGAGACCTAAATAATTCTCTTTCATAATTAAACTTTTCTTGTGTTCAGTCGCTTGCATTTGTAGTTATTAACCCGTCTCAGCGTACGAACGTTACCTACATTACCTTAGTTGTAGACACTTGTACCTACTAAAAATTAATAAGGAACAATTTTTGTGAAAATGGAGGTGTTAGTAACCATACAAGAAAAAATTGAAATGATTCTTGTTTATGGAGAAGCGGGCAGAAATTTAGAGAATGCTGTCAACCTTTATGCTCAGCGTTTTCCAGACAGGCCGCGATCATGCACTTCGTTTTTCCGTGTTGTCCAACAGTTTACTCGCGAAGGAAGTGTTCAACCGAAGAAAAGGATCCGTCAAAAGTAAAACAGTAACTGGAGCAGAAAATACAATTGATGTATTAGCCGCAGTGGCTCATAATCCCCACGTCAGCACACGAGAAATAGCTCGCGATAGCGGAATGTCCCAAACCAGTGTTTGGACAATTTTAAAGCACAATAAACATCATCCTTACCACGTATCTCTTCACCAAGATCTTCATGGCGTTGATTTCGAAAATCGCTTGACATTTTGTCAGTGGGCACGGGAAAAAATATTATTGAATCGTAATTTCTTTCATTGGGTATTATTTTCTGACGAATCAACATTTACAAACCATGGAGCTGTTAATCGACATAACATGCATTACTGGAGTATTGAAAACCCACACTGGCTGCGTCAGGTTGAGCATCAGCGTCCTTGGTCTGTCAATGTCTGGTGCGGGATAATTGGTAGCAAACTCATAGGTCCCCACATCTTTGAAGGCTATTTAAACGGTGAAATGTATCGAGACTTCTTCGAAAATGAACTGCCACAGTTACTAGAAGACGTAAGTTTAAGAGTGCGACGGAACATGTGGTTTCAACATGATGGTTGTCCGGCGCATTATTCGGTATTATCACGCGAAGTACTTGATCGTGTTTTCTACGGTCGCTGGATTGGTAGAGCTGGTCCGATAAATTGGCCTGCCAGATCACCAGATCTTACTTCAACGGATTTTTTTTTGTGGGGGTACCTGAAAGATAAAGTGTATGAACAAGTACCAACAACTCGTGCTAATATGATTGAACGAATCAGGAATGCTTGTGACCTTATTCCTGAACACGCACTTCTCAGTTGTGTACAGTCATTTGAAGGGCGGATCGACAAATGTATTGAAGTTCAAGGTCACCATTTCGAGCATTTACTTGAATAGTGAGAGGCAGGGGGACTCACGCTAATGAAGCACCCCAAAAGATGAGAGGCAAGGGAACTCACGTTAATCAAGCACCCCGAAGGGAACAGAAAACTACTACGTCCCCGTCGTTGTTCCTGGGTTATGCTAAATGTAGTTTTTTAACATACCAGCAACCGTATTATCATTGAATAGCCCGTCGAAAAATAATAAATGCATGTTTATCTGATTTTTGATTCTTTTGATTTCTGTTCATTTTTTGTGATTACAGCGCCATCTATCGCGAATGGAAAAAAAAATTTCGAACAAATCGTACGTACCTTTTGACGTTGAATCCGAATCTGCGATAAAAAATGGGAGTAATTTAGTACTAACATATGCCTCCCTCGGAGAGATAAAGTTTCGATCTGGCAAATTTTTCTGTGCGATGCGTATTTTTCGAGATAATTCTATTTTCCAGGTTAAAAAAATCACCCTGTATATGAGATTTTTGAGTAAGAAAAACGCCATTAATTGCGGACGTTTGTAGACGAATACCGAATGTTCTATGTGCTGGTTTTTGCAGTCCGACTTCTTTTGTGATGCATCTCTTATATAATAGTATGTATAACTAATGTTGAGTTTTATCTCTCTTACAAACGTTTGTGATGTATCTGTTATATAATCAGTTTTAGATAAGTGTTACATAAATATTGGGGAATCTGTAAAGTATTAATCCGTAGTTCTAAAATGAACTCCGGATGGCGCTGATAAGTTCTACTCAGAGTAATAATCGGTACTTGCCTATAAAAGCAATTGAATGGCTCATTCAATTGCAACAACCCAAGTCATGATTTCCTCTTAATGCAGGTCATAATTAAGAGTTAGCACTATGGCATGCTTATGAGTCCTTTTTAGAACGAAACATGTGTCCATGTATCTGCTACTTGTGGATTGCTGCAATCTATTTTGATAATTTTTCCTGATAAGCTAAAGCCAACATTAGTTATACCAATATTTAAAAGAGTGACATTAGAAATCCGAGAAACTACAGTCTCTATTGCTAACTCTATTTCCAAAATATTCGAATATGCCATGCTTGATAGGCTTCAAGGATTTTTATTGTCAAACAATATTATCAATGACAGCCAACATGGTTTCACAACAGATAAATCAACATCTTCGCCACATATTTCATTCTATGAAAAGATACTATATCTGATAGACCAGAAACAATATCCAGTAGGAACATTCTGCGATTTAAGTCGGGCGTTCGATTGCGTTCCCCATTCAAGCCTACTGGATAAATTATATGAGTACGGAATTCAAGGTAATGTCAGTAAGTGGTTTAAATCATTTCTCTCAAATAGGTCACAGTACGTGGAAGCTAAATTTAACGTGATGAAAGGAACCAAATGTTATAGGTCTGATACTCTTCCAGTAATAATGGCGGTACCTCAAGGGTCCATACTTGGTCTCATTCGTTTTACTTTATACGTGAACGATATTGTCAGTTTCTTATCAGACTTCCAACTAATTATGTGTGTTGATGATATCTCCATTGTTACTAGTTCTAAAACTTTAAAAGAATCTGAAATTGTGTAAAATACCATGCTGGGCAAGCTTCATCACTGGTTCTGTTCTAATAAATTATTCCTTAACGTTGAAAAACACACAGTGTAATTTTTCATACGAAACAGCCAGAAAATATTGATAAGATAGTATTAGGTGCTGCAGGCATTGATTTTGAGATCAAAGAAAAAATAACTTTTCTTGGTTTAGAAATTACCGACACCTTTGATTGGGATGAACATTGTTCCAGCCTAGTTAAAAAATTAAACATATCTTGCTACAAAATACGAGCTCTTAGAAACTCCATAGATTTATCTAGATTAAAAAAAGTTTACTTCTCTTTCAACAACTTCATTTCTTTCTTTCGCTTCTAAAAAAATCACGAATAACCTCTATTTTAGAACGTCGTAATTCAGGACACCCCCTTAAGTGTGCGAATTTTTAACTGTATTCCCAAAGATATAAAAGAGAATAGCTTTAAAAAGTTTAAAAGTTGTTTCAAAATTTTACTCTTGAATAACTGTTTTTATAGCATACAAGAATTTATAGATGTTATGTAGTTCATATATTTAAGATTTCTTGATGTTGTTGTGACCTATCTTATACTTATAAGTCGTTAAAGATCAATAAAGATTATTATTATTATATGGATATAATAGATGAGATGTTTTCCCGTTTGATAGTATGGAGGAATGTACCAAATTCGTTCTATTTTAACATCAGTCCACAAGTTACATGATTTTTATATTATAGTTTATGTATGTAAATACAATTAGGTATTGTTTATATAAATATGTGTATATAATAAGTATATAACACGTTTATGTAATAAGTTGTTTCATACTTTCTACATAAAAAAGTAATATACATTTTACATCATTTCTAAATTCTAGTTACCTGACATTACTTCCCTATGTGCTACATAAATTTTACATAAAAGTTGATGCATACGCTATATAGAATTTATATAACTGTGTTTGCTGGGATGTATATTAACACAAAAATTACGATATTTGTTTTTCTCAAAGGCAGTAAAATATATAAAAACAAAATTGAAATAATTAAGTTATACACAAGAATTAGAGTCGAAAAATAAATTTGAAAAAACATACATAAAAGTAATTATTTTAACTAAAATTGATATGGCCTAGTCGTCATCACTATCTTCATTGATTACCACTTCTACTTCATCTTTCTCAAATATCTTACTCAAGATTTCCGCAGGTTTTATTAGTTTCTGGAGATATGTATCTTCCATACGACAGATAATAAATAACAATGGCAACATGAGAACAACAACCTACTTACCTACTGTTCTTAAATCTTAAACCATTCGCGCATACAACAGTACCCAAGTATCGATGACACAAGAGGACTGCTAATATAAGTAAAATAGGACTGATTGTTAATTGTTTCTTACCTCACACCATTCAACGGCGTCGCAAAAATGCCAGAAAACATGTAAAAAATTTACAATTTAAGTATGTGCCCGGACTTCAAAAAAATTGCTTTTCAACATGTATATTTAAAAGTGATTAAAAAATATCAAGAAAGAAATTTTTAGTCGGAATTCAAATTTGGATGGGTGTGGGGCCATTTTGAATTTTTGAAAGCGCATTTTGAAGAGGTTCGAGTTGTTCAAAAACTCTAAAAAATGATATTGGTACTGAGTTTTTTTATATATCCACCAAATTTCAAATCATTCGGTCAATAAACGCCCAAGAAATAATAAGACGTAAAAAGCACGTTATTTTACCTTTTTCGACCCCACACCACCACCAGGGGGTGTAGAAAACTGGTGATAGATAAAGTATTGTCTAGTTACTTTGTTATAATTTTGAATCTTGACATGATTTTGTGTTCTACAAACTTGAAGCGAACAAATTCCCCGGATTATTTGATATTAAACGATTATTATTTGTGGAAATAAAAAAAAACATTAACAGGACGTAGAATACTATTGAAAAATTTGAGCATTCTTTGTTTTTTGTTGCACTGGAAAAACTACACTTATATTAATTTATTAAAATTTGAGAAGTGAATGCTGTGAAGATTGGAAAAAGAAGGAAGTTATTTATAATTAAAATTTTTTTATCCTATTAGTAGTAGGTAGGTATAGAATATATTTATGTATTTATTTACGAGCGAATACGAATAATAATATTTGATTATTCGATTTATAAAACTGATACTAAATATTTATGATTATGATTAATAAACACTTACAAAGAAAAATAAATATTATTTTTAGATTTAATAACAGAGAACTTTTGGTATGACCTAAAACAACAACAATTTGTTAGTCTAATTTAGCGTACTTTTTTATGATTAAATTGGAATGAATTTTTGTTTATAAAATGAAATCAAAATATTATTATTTAACAATAAAACATTTAATTATAAAATTTAAGGACAATGAAAAAATATGTATAACAATATATTTTATTACAATTGTATGAAATTACCAAGAAAATAGGTTCCTTGTAAATTGAAATCGCATAATACATTTTTTTATCTAGCTAAATGAGCTTTATCGAAGTTTCACAGTAGAATTAAAAAGGTCGATAAATTATTTAAGTGAAAATTTCTCAAAATTTATTCATAATAATCAAGTACTTTAATGAGCCAACCTGCGATTTTTTTAATTTTTATTATTATTTAGTCTTGCAGTTAAAATAATACATAATATCCAATCAATTTTTTGATAACTTTTGTCTCTGGGTTAAAATCTTTCGTGACGTCACTCTTCAAATGTTCTAGTCAGGTAACGTTGTTGGTGTCCCCCCTACGTCTTGTCCACCGCAAAGGTCTATAAACTTTTTTAACAGATGACTTTTGTCAAGCTATCATGATGATTGGGCGCCGGAATTATAGAGGGAGTTGTTTAGGATTGGTGCTTAATAAGAAGTTTGACATTTAAAAGCTTATAGATTAAAGAGGTATATAAGGTATTGTTTTTTGATAGAAAAACCACATCAATCCATTTAAAAAACTTTTTGATGACGTCGAAGAGTCGTAATGTAAACGGAGAAATTTATTTTGTTAAGTTCAAAATAAAGTTAAAAAAACAATGTGATACGTCTTTTACCGTTTTTGAAAATTCCAAAAAATAAGGTAGTTACGATTTTTATGCGTTACTGTAAACTCACCCTGTATATTTTTCAAATGAATTTGAAAGAAATTAACAAAGGACGAAATACTTTTATGCTAATAGGCTGCGGATGCAAAGCATGGCGGCGCCAAAGCAACGCTATTGTTAAGGAGGTTATGCCGTTTGGCGCTGACCTACTACTGACGTCATCGTAAAAGTTACCTATTTTTAAATTAATTTGAATCGACAATTTTAATATACAGTTTACACCTTCATACTTAGATTAACAGGTTTTCGTCTAAAATGTCATTTTTTGCACATGCAATCAACAAAAAAGGCGCCAAACTTTTATTTTGCAGCGGGGCGCTAAATAACCTAGAACCGGTCCTGCGAGTACAATAATGTTAAACAAATTTTACCACTTTTTAATATAAATAGACATTTAAAAGTACCTTAGCTTGAACTTAATTAATTACAAGGGTCCAACTTCTAATTAATACTGTACAAGGTTGCAAAAGATGTATACGCTGGATTGTAGCCTAGTAAATTCAGCTTATAAATCTGAAAAAAAATAATAATCTAACATAGGAAACATGAGATTTGGTTGCACAACTAATTTTCGATTTTTCACAATTCTTCCTTCCAAACTCGCGCGCCCTCTAGCGTTTTACATTAATTATCAGTGATTCGCAAAGAAGTTCCAGAAAAGTGGAATGGGTTTTCTATTCCCTGTTATTATCTCCGACGGAAACTCTTAAATCTCCGAGCATAAACAGAATACAGATAATTTTAATGTATATCTTGAAGTATTTTATTTTACTGTATTTAAAAATGGACGTATTAATTAATTTGGTAGCAATTAAAGAACTTGAGGAAGCTGAAAGCATAGCAGAACACAGTCGTGTCCTCAATGAACATGTGGAGGGCTTCATGGAATAAATTTATGAAAATGTATACCGGATGTCCACGAAACTAGGTCCACCCCTGTAATTTCTTTATTTAGGAAAATAAAAATTTTCAAATTTTAGTATGTTAAATGGCATAAGAAAACGCATTTATTGAACTAAAAGAAATTCTATTTCAATTCGTAAAACTTAATATTTCCAGGAATTTTTTTAAAATGTGTGAAGAAGCGTACGGAAACACATAATTATACTTCTGTTCGTTTAACGGATGATATAACAAAAAAATCTTGATAACCTAAAAACTGCTTTTGTCCAGTTGAGCAATTGCAATTTTAAGCAGTTCTTTTTAGGTTAATGTGCTCACTTTAATCAACCGCTCAGATTGAAGATTGTTAAACATTGGTTAGTTCCAAGTATGTTTGTGGCAAAAAATATTTTTTTCTGAGCTTTCATAAAAAATTTTTGGATTCTTGGAAATTTTTTTAATAAAATCTATTAAAACTACTCTTAAATACTTTACATAGGTACAATAAATTGTAAATTATGAAATTAATTCGGCAGTTTTTGAGAAATTAATTTTTATAATTTTTAAAATTATTTTTTTGCAAATTTCTTTATTTTTCCAAATAGCATGATAGTGGGGCCACCCCCTATTTCGATAGAGGATATTTTTCCGATTACAGTGATACTTAAGATGTAGGTAGGTATAAACCTTAAGTGTACTTACTCATTTTTTTAAATCTTTTTATTTTATCAATTTGTAAATAAGGTCAGTAAATATTGCCAATGTTTTTTTCGAAGACCTAAAATTTACGTATCGGTTATTGAAAAAGAATAACTAGTATGAATAAATATACCGGGTGGAAATGAAAAGCGGGTCACCTCGATAACTTTTTTATTTATGAATAAAATTTGGCTATGTTCTATGGTTCAAAAAAACAAATTTTATGTGCATTTTTTATTTTCGAAATCACTTCCGGTTTCACCGGAAACACCATGAACTTTGTTTTTTTAAATGTAACATCCCATATTTTTATTCATGGCTTAAAATACTTTTAAAAAAGAAGTATTTTTGAGATATTAGTTTTTATTTTTTTTGTAAAAAAAAATTTTTTTCAAAAAAAAAAGGTTTTCGAAGTCGGTAAAAAGTACCAAAATTAATTCTAAATAATTCAAATACCTAAATAAAATTGTAATTTGAAAAAAAATTTTAGTGATTTTTGAACTATTAATTTTTAAACTTAGTTAATGAAGATTTTATCAAATATCTCACTTTTTTTAAATGCAATGATGCCGGGTCATTCGACTTTTTAAAAAGAGGATTTTATAACGATTATTTTGGTACCCCATATGTAGGGGTATTATTTTGCATGTGCCTGTAATAAAGATACTAAATAGCTAGTATTTTCCAACTTAAGAAATAAATAATTTTACAAGCCATCAATAAAAATATGGGATGTTACATTTAAAAAAATAAAGTTCATGGTGTTTCCGGTGAAATCGGAAGTGATTTCGAAAATAAAAAATGCACATAAAATTTGTTTTTTTGAACCATAGAACATAGCCAAATTTCAAATTTTTCTATTCATAAATAAAAAAGTTATAGAGGTGACCCGGTTTTCATTTCCACCCGGTATGTACCTATGTTTTTAAATTAAAGATTATTATTTTTATTCTAAGATATTTTTATCATATAATTGATGTTACAAAAGACAAGAGTCATAAAAAAACTATTCAAGGTCATACACTTTTCGAAATGTTAGATGGCGAAAGCGCCGACGGCTTGTCGACTTTTAATTGTTATTAATAGACTTTAAATGATTAATTGCTGAGGCCTTTTTTGTCTAATTTGTATGAACTTGCTGCTTCTTAATTCATGGTGATCAGTAACAAAAGCAACCATGAATTCCTTTTGGTGAGAATTCCACATCTTTGTGTCATTATGTAAGTTATAATTAATAATTAATAACCTCATAAACTTCAAAATCAAATATTAACAAATGTATTACAGGTTCTAACTCTATATACAGGGTGTCCCGTAACTTATGCATAATAATGAAAGGGGTTATAGAGGACACTAAAACAAGCAACTTTTGTTAATAAACCCATGTCCGGAAATTAACCGTTAGGGTACTATCTCAAAAATGCGATTTGTGATTGTAAAACGCCCTCCACACGACATGGCAAACGTCCTACGTTGGCGTTGGCGCATTTGTGTAGGTTTGCGCCAACGTTGGCCAAACGTATGCGTTTGCCAAACATTGACTTCACACGATGCGTCCAACGTTGGTCTTGATTGTTTAAGCGAACCTGTGTACCAACGTTTGTCCCAACGTAGAGACATTGTACTATTTTTAATAGTTTAAATATTTTTTTGTGAACCCTGAGTGATGATGAGGAAATTTCAGACTTCATGGAGGATATAAGTTTCTTGTTTACGATTTTCTAAGTCGACATTAAACGTTCTTTCTTTTTAAATAACTAATTGAAATATCCACACTTTTTATGGCTTCCATCCTCCATGCGTTAGCAATCAGATTCCCGTCTTGTAGTTTTTATTCTCTGCATCTCAAATTTCCGGATATTTTTGGTAAATACTGATAAACTACAAAACTAAATCATTAGTCCAGTCAGTATTAACTTCTTCCGTAATTGCTATATAAAAATATAATTTTGAATAATCTAAATTTCTAAAGTTCTACGATACAAAATGTCAAAAACAAAGCAGTCTTAACATCAAGATAATTTATAGTCACCTCTGAGATTATTTCATTTATGAAATTTAAATAAAAAATTAAAAATATACAGGCGGGTGTCTCACTTTTTTCCAGTATTTTATTAGATACTATTAAATGTCATTCTGAAAAAATCTATGTACTAATATTGTTTTTTGGCTCCTTAAGAAGTTACAGCAATTTTAAATTTCTTAAATTTTTATGATTTTTGTGAAACATCCTGTATAATTTTCTTTCTTATCAGTTTTTTTTTAAATAAATTATAGTTTAGATTTTGTCTTTGCCAACTTGTTTCTTTGAACATTATCGGCTGTTTTTGAAGTAAGTGGACCATTTTAAATTTTTCTTTATGAAATTAAATCTATCTCATTGGCTTAAGAATAAAGACAAAATCCAAAGCATATTTGATTTAAATAAAAAATTCAAAATAAAATGAAATTTATACAGGGTATATTTGGAAATTTTAAACTTGCTGTAACTAACTAAGAAATCGAAAAAAAATATTCATTCATAGGAAATGTGTTTTTTTCAAAATGACTTACTACCTAAAAAAAAATTGCTGGAAAAAAAGTAAAAAATCCAAAAAAATTTCAAGTTTCGAAAAAAAATGTTGATACGTACTCTAAACTTTCGAACGTATAATAATTTATAAAAACACGGTGTTACATATTACATCTAAATTAAATGTGTTTTCGTGAACCACATAACATATTATGTCTATGTACCTACATCTAAACTAGTTATTATTTTAATATAATTCATTATACATAGATAAATTTTAATTCACACAATCACAAGAGACAACAAAGTGCTTGGCAAGTCTTCACAAATTGTGTGTAGGGAGCGCCGACTGTGTTTGCACACATAGGCCAACATTGGTCGTCTCCTTTGATGTTTGGAATATTTAATTTACTATTTACCGCCTAGTAAGCGAACGTTCCCAAACTCCAACATTTGTCTACATTTGTCATGCGTTGAGCCTCTACACGATGTGGCAAATGCACCTGCGCCAACGTTGGCCGACGTTTGCCATGTCGTGTGGAGGGCGCTTAATGCGAACTTATCACACGAACTTCTGTGCATGCGAACTTAAGTTCGAATGAGTTGGAAAGTAGGCCCCCAGAACTGTGATATTCTACTTGTTTAAAATACCAAACATATGTAAATTTAAAAGTTATATTCACTTATTAGTCAATTTATTAATCATATTTATTAATCATATTTAACATACTCATATTTAACATACTCGAACTACAAGTTAGAGAAATTAGATGTTTGATTATTTGAGAGAAATTCTGCTTTCAAATTTTGCTTCAAAACTTTCTAGAAGAAATTTTTTTAATGATTTTTTTAAATCTGATTGATCGTTTCCCATTATCCTTCAATCTTATCTTTTTTTAAAAAAATGTAAAAGGTCACCAGTTCTACTATTTTCTTGAACGTTTGTTTAAGTTAAAAGTAGGTTATGTTGATTTCTGGCATCCTCATTAAATGAATCATGTTATCTTGTATTTTACAATAATGAAAAAAACTAAAATTGTAACTCAGATATTACTGAAGTTTTTGAAAGATATTTCATAAGGAAACATTTTTATATTGACTTGGGGGGTAATAAACCAACACAAAAAGACATTTTTTAGTTTTAGAAAGTGACCATAGCAAAATCCTGTAATAAGCAAATTTGAAAAAGTGACTTCTTTAAATTTTTAGGAGCACCCAGAAATATCAAGAATGCAATAGAATTTTAGGCTTCCTGATTTATGGGCAGATTCTGGTCAAAATTAAAGGCCTTTAGTTAGTAGCAAATAATCTAACCATGGAAATTGTCCATTACAACCCATATAACGAATTTAGATTTAAAGGCCTTTAAACTTAAATGATTTGACTAGAATCTGGGTATTAATTGGTATTTTGCAATAATTTAAATAATGAATTTTGATTTTGGGAAATTATAACTTTTTTGCATAAATTAATTGAGGTTTTAAATTTTAAATCTTTGATTTATATTTTTTATTCTTAGTTACACATGCTAATAACCAACATGGTTCTTAGTACTTTTAATTTATAATAAAAAAGTAGTTTTTCTGAAAGAAAACCTTTTTGTTCCTCTTCAAATTTTTACTGGGTAATAAATATTCCTCAGTTAGTATTTATTTGAAAAGTGGATTAGAGACGATTTCTGTAAATAAGATACTATCTTAACCGTCAAGGAATTTTTAGGTTAAATTTAGTACTTCAGACAATTTATCAACTTCAATTACAATTGTGAAATCGAGAGAAATACAATACATCAAGAATATAATTTTCAATTGTGATTGATGTGACTTACTTTGTGTAGGCATTTTTATATTATTATAACCCAAGAAAATGAAAAAATCGAATATCAAATTACAACAGTTTACTAAGAACTGCAATTTCATTAGTTTTACTAGAATCTAGCAATAAAACGTAATATTTTATGAGGAAAATTCGCTATTGAAACTTCAGTTAATTTCATTTTAAATTACGATATAAAAAGTGATGTACTATAAATCTCGGAAAATTTTCAACAAAACAGAACTGTTATAAATATTAATTATCGTTACAAATTAACCATATAGAACGTAAATTTATTGGGCTTTAAATTTCCTTATTGTTTTCTGCTTCTCTCGTTTTACTGCTAAAATTTTCGTATATTTTGTATAATAATGCAAAGTTTTCCTTAGATTTATATGTCTAGCATTATGCAGGGTGGTCGAGATCAAGTGAACAGTTTTTTCAAATGGAAACCCATATTTTTTTATTTGAATCAAAAAAAGTGGATTTTTTCCTGGATTCAGTTTCAAATAAAAAAAATATGGGTTTCCATTTGAAAAAAACTGAGTTACGGTTAGAATGACCATGAAGAAGTCCTCCAGGTGAAAAATAACTGTTCTCATTCTGTGGCCCCTTTTTCTAAAACTCTCACTTTTGGAGACATTTCGACTATTCACTTTATCTCTACTACCCTGTATAATAAGTTTATCAAAAAAATTTATAGCCTAGTCAACCGAAGTAATTAATATCGAATATTACCTATACAGAGAGATAACTTAAATTTTTTATATTTATATTTCACCCTTTAAAATTCTAGCAATTTCTATTAAAATTTTATTATCAATAGATTTACATGTAAAACAACCGTATTTTTATTGAAATTTTATGGAAATGTCACTTTGTTTATTAATTTTGTTATTTTTAAGTTTATTACTTCAAGTAAAGCTGGAGTGAAATCGGAGTTTTATTCAAGTCATTAACTTTTACACCGGCTCTTAAGTGACCATAAAAGATTCCCAGATAATTTGAAGAAAGGATCAACTTCCACAATAATTGTCTCCACCATACTCCATTTAATTAATTTCAATTTGATACTAAAGCACGTAATAAAATGTGTTCTGCACCTAATAATACCCAATTAAAATCCAAATTAACTACAAACGTTTACAAACTGACAACAATTTTAAGTTAAAACAAATGCTTTGTTCGATCGATGGAGTCAAGAATTTCCACATTGGTGTGTTTAATTGAGTGTTTATCGCCCTCTAACGCATTTAGCGTTTTCTTGTGTTCCTCCTGCTCATCGTTAAATTCGATTTAAAACGTTGGGGTTGAAGCTTGATCGTTGCTAAGTTATTCAATCAATTTACAAGGCCGTGATTAAATGCTTTTAGCTCGAATTGCCGAGAAAACACCCCACTCGTTCCTTCTATAACTCAAAAAGCAATGAAAATAAAAAGTCCTGAAGGTTGTCATTTTTGCTCGCTTAATAATTTTCCTGGGGGGAAAATGTCTCGGAACGTAATGCGTGGAATTCGTGCCTTTCATTAATGCCGAAGTAAAGGAAATTTTCTGGGAAAAGTATTTCAATTTCGCGTGTCTATTAATATAAATACAATTCTATTCATGAAATATTTTAAATTTTCTACTCGTATGAAATGTTAAATATTATATGATATATAAATTTAATAGAATTTCACAAGTGATTGCTGGTTATTCTCGGAAGGGTTTCTAAATTCAAGCCATTTATACCACCTGAAAGAGGAAAGTTTCCGTTTCCGAAATGTTCATTCACTTGTAAATTACCGCTGGAAATGATTACCTGCACAAATCTGGATAAGACTTAAGACTTAATTATTAAATCTTGGTGAATATAGTTTCGGACTTTGGTCGATATACAGGGTGGACAATTTAACTTGAGACAAGCGAATATCTCGAAATCAAATATTGTCGAGGGGGGAACTAATTGGTAACCTATATATTTATAACAGATTCATAGTATACGTATACAAATAAATATCTTTTATCTGAAAAGTTTTCTTTTTTAAGACGTCAACTTTTTAAAATATTAAAAAAACCTATAGTTTTTTTTAAATTTAATATCTAGAATTTTTAGAAAAAAAAACTGAAAGAAGCAAAACATGTTACATATCTAAATTTTATTTTTATAAGAATTATTTTTAAACAAAAATGTAGATAAAAAATAATTAATTTAAAAGAACAATAAATCATTTTTTAATTTTTCTTGCCTGAAAACAAACATGGTTTGCTTCTTTCAGTTTTTTTCTAAAAATTCTAGATTTTAAATTTTAAAAAGATAAAGGTTTTTTTTAAATATTTTAAAAAGATGACGTTTTTAAAAAACTTTTCAGATAAAAGATATTTATTTTTATACGTATGAATATGTTACAAAAATATAACTTGCCATTTAAAATAGAAGTTGACCTTCGCCTGACCTTGACATCATTCATGCAGTTACAAACCAATAAAGCCAATTAGTTCCTCCTCGAAAATATTAGGTGTTTCAGCGCTTTTTTTTATGTATTTCGTTGTTTTCGAGATTTTCGCTTGTCTCAAGTTAAATGGTCCAACCAGTATACTGTTTACTATGTTATGTCAATAACACCGAATTAAGTCCTTACATTATTATACAGTGTGAAACACGTATTACTTCGATGATATGCACACTCATTTTCCAAGCTTTCAACTTGGTACATGCCACTATTCACAAAGATTCACACTGTCGTATGTTAATTGAAAAATCTGTCATTTGGAATGCGCTTGGCTCATTGAAGAATGATCGAGAATAATCAGCTTGGTATTTTTTATTTATTATTTTTTGCAATAAGCTTTAGGCTAATTGGAAAATTAGACTGATGCTTCATCTAGAATTAATCTATCGAATCTCAGGCAGGCACAGTGTAAGCAATGTGCGTTCGGGTTTTACACATTACTTTGCTTTGTGACATTATTGTTTGCTTTTATTGCATCTTTTAAAAAATTAAGTTATAAATGCAAAATGTAGTATGAAGAACAGTACTGAGGGCAGTAACAATGGTGAAGGTGATCACCAAGACGAACTCTGTAACATTAAGGAAAACTTTAATGAAAAAATGATTGGAAATTTTTAGATTCCGCTCGCCCTCTGGTGGCAAAATATGAACTTCGCTATTCGGTACTTACGTTTTTGATTTAACGCATTGGTACATGTTTTTTGAGATTTACTGAAGCTTTAAATGATAAATCTACTTGTGTTTTGTTGAATACGTAGTTATAAGGTGTAAGAATGCACTTTAAACACAATTTTTAACAATGACAAGTACCGAATATCCTCCATTTATAGCGCCATCTATAAGTAGTTAAAATTCCCAATAGAATACAGTAACAAGAATGACGGTGTGGTTAGAAAGCCGTTGAGTAATCCAACCGTAGAAAAAGCCGTCCGTGAAATTTTAGATTCAAATAATACCGAAAAAAGAAGACTAGTAACAGAGAGAAGAGATCTATTGTTATAAGTGGCAATCGTTTTGCAAATGGCGTCCCCGAATTATTCTACGGAACTAAAATGACAGAAACAGAGAAAGCGATATTTTAGGGATCTTCCATTTCACACTAACTTATTCGAAACACGGAAGACGGTTGACAGACGGTTGACAGACGGTTGACAGACGGTTGACAGACGGTTGACAGACGGTTGACAGACGGTTGACAGACGGTTGACAGACGGTTGACAGACGGATGACAGACGGAAGATAAACATCAACAAACATCGTCTGACGCAAGAGTTTTAATAAAAAAAAGAAAATTAAAGAGGTTCCTGTTGTACCTAGTAATAATTCCTATTGAAGAATACTATGACTACGTTTATCCCGATTAACTCAAGCTGGCTTGAATTGGAGCCAGCTAGGAAAGCTAGGAAATTTGCTGAATAAACGTGACGGGTCATCCGCATCGAGCGACTTGCGACTTCAATGCTGGCCGAGGTCCAAGCTTAATAAATTGCAGGGTTGGCCTCCAATGAAAATATAAAAGCGTATAAACCGCATAAACGCAATTGCCTTGAAATGAATGTAACCAGAAGATTAGACTGCCTATGTTGGCGACACTGTTTTTCTTATTTATAACTATACAATATAATTAAAAATAAATTATATTTTTTTTGCACTTCCAAACAATAATGAGCCATTTTACTCTCTTAATGGCAGAAGTAAAAGTAACACATTTACTACCAAGTATTCATTTAATCTCTAGGGATTAAAAGTCCCATAACGGTTCATTTAATCCCTTGGTATTAAAAATATTTCGTAGTTAGATATTACAAACACAGATGGCGCGCAAGTTTTTAAAAATAATTGTTTCTGAATTCTGAATTATATTTGATAATTTAATACGTAAGTATATTTCTAATATTACTACAATAATTTTTAGGGTTTTTTTATTTGGGAAAGGAATTTATTATAGTTTTTTGTCTTAAATTCAAAAAATTTTATTGACAAGAAATTCTAACCTCTAAATTGTCTTGTATTATTTATTAAGATATCTAATGGTTTTATCTAATGTAGTAAGCTAAATGCTTATATTTATACAATTCAAAAGATTTTTGTTAGTTGTTTAAGTTTCTAGAAGATAAACGATAGAATGTTTCATCATCACTCGGAAGTTCATGCAGACTGATCCGTATCGAATCATGGTATAGGTACTTAAATTTTTAATAATATTTAATTTATCATAAATTAACCGATCAATTGATTTTAGGTTTCCGATGTGCTTCAAAATTATCCAAGACTGGAGAAAACAACACAAATTTATTAATAGATATGTACATTTACAAATTACTAAATATAAATATGTACGTTTACTCTAACATTACAATCAATACAATTTGTTAGACGAAATAAAGGAGGTACAACTTGTTCAATTATTTTTTTTAATAAGGTGACAGTTTTATGTCTGGCTCAGTAGTTATTTGCATTCGAAATAACCATTGCCCCAAAATTGAAAACGTTTGTTCAAATAATTAATTGGAAGTGCAAAAAATTTAATATGCACTGCTGGAGCAAAGTGCATTTAATCCTTCGTGTGGTTGTTGCCCTCGACTACGTCTCGGGCAACAATTTCCACACTCAGGATTAAATTACTCACTTTGCTCCCTTGGTGCATAAATAACTATTTCACTACCAATAGTGTAAATGTGTCATTATTATGTTGTTTGGAGGTGCGTATAATAGATGTGCGTATCTAGATTTTACTGTCCATAATTGGTTTCAATGACGACGGGAAATAATAAATATTATTTCCCTGATATTATTTCCCTACTTAATTTTATTACAAATATGACATATTATTTGATAAATTTTCTAAAAAAATTTATAAAAATAGTATAATAAACCAAAAATCTTTTCTCTATTGAAGAATACTATGACTTAAGATTTAAGACTTGTGATTTAAGAGATAAAGTACTTGGTTTAAATGAAACCGTTTATGCACCAGACTTAAGAACTATGAACTAAGACTTAAGATTTAATCTTCAGTCTTGCATGTTAAATTTTTTTGTGAACTGCGCATGCGTTAAAATAAAAATTTAGGTGAAATTTCAAACACAAACAAAATAACTAAAAAAAAAATAAATCATAAAAATTTAAAATTTAAAGAAAGAAGCGCGTATTTCCGTTTTTTAGATTAAGTGTTAAATCTGGGTGCATAAATCCTACCCTATTCTTAAATGGTAAGTGATAAGTGATAAATCTTGAATTAAATGTTAAATTTGTCTGCATAAATAGACCTTTAGTCTTTGACACGCTTAAGTGTTATTGTGGCAATGAACACGGCGATATAGGTAAAATTCTGTTTGCGTTAAAACATAATTTTATATTACTAGACCAGCAACAAGCAACACCACAACTTTGTTTTACGACCAATAACTAAAAATTATTTTATTCCTGGAAGCCAAGTTGATTTGGTCGATTTTTAATTAAAGCCCTGTGGAGAATACGAGTTTACAGCAGATGTAATCAAGGAACATTCAGGTATGTGGCCTAAATGCAAGATAGTACATGGAAGAACACAACATCCACAGTCACAGGGGAACGACGAGCGCTGCAGCCAGGACATTGAAAATATGTTACGTGCCCGGATGGACGATTGTGTAATGGGGTGCCGTTTGGTTTAAAACCCTCCTCAAAATATAGAGTCGTAGGACAAAGTCCTTACACTGCACTTTTTGGAATAGAATCAAAGTTAAGATTAAGCTAAAAAAATAATAAAAAAAATTACAGCAAAGAATATTTGGAGACGTTTAGAGAAAGAAGCAAAGAAAAAGGAAAGCCAGAAGCAGAAGAAGGAGAAGGAGAAGAAAATAATTTTGATACTTTGGAAAAACAAATGTTTCCCATTTGTTCCCATAATTTTAATAAAATATCGTTTGTATCGTGCTCTTCATGTATGTATGTACTATGAAGATTCACACAACACGTTACCCAAGCGTTGCCTCATCCTCTGGAAAAAATAATTTCGTGTATGAGTATCAATGTGACCTTTGCAGTAGACAAGAAAAAATAACACAGGCGCGAAAATGGACACGAAGGCCAAAATCGAGTAGCAGACAAAATGGTTGAAACTACTAAGAAGAAATCAGTTGCGTCGAAAGTAGTCCAAATTTAATTGAGGAAATTCTAAAGATACAAAATAAGGTTTTCAAGATAGGAACTAAAAGTGGTTTTATTAAATATGGTTTTCTAGATGTGACTTCCAGATTTTTGGCGCAAAAATCTTTAAAGACATCCCAGAAAATACACAGGAGGAAGGAAGGTGGCTACCGTGTCAAAAATCCGGGCGATAATAAACATTTTATTCCATCTTAAAATATTTGTACCAAGGCCCCATTTGATCCCACCAAATTTAAAATTTTTTTATCCAGCAATTTGGGCATAACCGCTTTAGTTCCATACATAAAAATCACCCTGTAATATCTGTTCGTGAAGCGGTAACAAATGAGTCGAAGTTTGGTGGGCAGTATGTAGCTGCAGTGCTCAGTATCAAAAAGTTAATGTAAAACGAAAAACTGCGTGTTTAAGAAGGTCAATCAATTGTGGTCTTGAAAGTGTCACAACATTTCACCAAGTGGAAATAAATGATAAAATTAGACTAAAATTAGATTAATATGTATTCCAGACCTCTAGTGACACCACTTTATTTTGAAAACTTTTTGTCACCCATGAAATAAAAATTTTAATTGAAAAATTAATAAAAAAATAAAATTGAGATTATTAATAAGATTAAAAAATATTTCTTCATAAGAAATATTTCTTTAAAGACGCGATTAACTACGTGTCTAAAATTTTCATCACGGTCGCTAAATACAGGCTAAGGTGTTTATAAGAAACTGGCTCCATGTGATGATTTTTTGTATAAAAAAATTTGTTGAGTCGTAAGTTCTAATTTATTTAAAAGGTATTTGGAGAAAAAAAAATTTATAAAATATTTTAAATACGAGTAGTAATATCTAATATAAAGTGTAGAAAATGTTTGTAAGAAACTCGCTCCATGTGATGATTTTTTGTAAAAAATTTTTGACTCGTAAGTTCTGATTTTATTTAAAATGTATTTGGAAAAATTTTTATAAAATAATTTAAATAGTTAAATAGTAATACAGGGTGTCTCAGACCACCCGTCCACCCCTTTTATTTTGAGAACGCCTTGTCGTACAAGGCTGAAATAAAAAAAATTAGCAATCCCGAAGAATCCATTGGTGCACTTATTTTTTTCCGGAACAATGCGGAAGTACTCGGAACCGGAAGTAACTTTCGATTTTTAAATGGCAACATAGGTCAAGTATGGTATCGTTTGAAAGGTCTTTTAAAAAGAAACAACTTTTATTAAAATATTTTTGTAATATCTTGCATAATTAACAAATTAAACGAAAAAAAAATATGCAAACAAGTGACCATTGGTCTCTTAAATTATGGAAAAATTAAATCGTTACCATCATCCGCAAATGGGCAAGAGAGAGATTTTTTTAAATTGAAACTTTTTTTTGCGTTTATCGCTTTATTCGTTAAAAATAATCAACTTTTTCTTATTCTTTGAATTAAGGTAAATACATAACCTAAAAGAGTTGATTGTTTTTAACAAGCGAAGCAAAAAATACATGTTTCCATTTAAAAAATCATAATTGCCTCTACCCTTACCCATTGAGGATGATGGTAGTATTTTAATTTTTCCATAATTTAAGAAACCATTTGTCACTTGTTTGCTTTTGTTTTTCGTTTAATTTGTTAATTATGAAAGATATTAAAAAAATATTTTTATAAAAGTTGTTTCTTTTTAAAAGACCTTTCAAACGATACCATACTCGACCTATGTTGCCATTTAAAAATCGAAAGTTACTTCCGGTTTCGGGCATTTCCCGATTATTCCGGAAAAAAATAAGTGCACCAATACATTCTTCGGATTTGCTTTGGTAATAATTTTTTTATTTCAGCCATGTACGACAAGGCGTTCTCAAAATAAAAGGGGTGGACGGGTGGTCTGAGACACCCTGTATGTGATTCAGACCACCCGTGCCACCCATTTATCTCGAGAACGCGTTATCGTACATGGCCGAAATAAAAAATTTTATTACCAAAGTGAACCTAAAGAATCCATTGGTGAACTTATTTTTTTCCGAAACAACCCGGAACTATCCGGAACCGGAGGTTACTTTGATTTTTTAAAAGGCATCATCGGTCGAGTTTGGTATGGTTTGATAGGTCTTTCAAAAACAAATAACTTTTAATAAAATATTTTTTTTTTATATTTTCTATAGTTTAGAATTTATTCGATAAACAAAAAAAAATTGTTAAAAAAAGTAAATAAAAATTATGGCATATTTTTAAGAATTTTGTTTAAATATGGACAAGTATATAAAGTTGGTAAAATATTAGAATTAGTAGAAAGAGTTTATAAATTTATAAAATTCTTCAAAATATGCAATAATTTTTATTTACCTTTATTAACAATTTTTTTTTGTTTTTGGAATAAATTCTAGACTATGGAAAATATTAAAAAAATATTTTTATAAAAGTTGTTTGTTCTTAAAAGACCTATCAAAACATACTTATATTTTTCCGGAACAACCCGGAACTATCCGGAACCGGATATCACTTTGATTTTTTAAATTGCAACATAGGTCGAGTTTGATGTGGTTTGATAGGTCTTTTCAAAATAAACAACTTTTATGTAAATACTTTTTTAATATTTTCCATACTTTAGAATTTTTTAGAAAAACAAAAAAAATGTTAAAAAAAGTAAAAATATTATTGCATATTTTGAAGAATTTTGTTGAAATATGGGCAAGTATGATATTTAAAGTTGGTAAAACATTAGAATTTGTAGAAAGAGTTTATAAATTTATAAAATTCTTCAAAATATGCAATAATTTTTATTTACTTTTTTTAACAATTTTTTTTTGTTTTTCTAATAAATTCTAAAGTATGGAAAATATTAAAAAAATATTTTAATAAAAGTTGTTTTTTTTAAATACCCATCAAACGACACCAAACTCGACCTATGTTGCAATTTAAAAAATCAAAGTGATATCCGGTTCCGGATAGTCCCGGGTTGTTCCGGAAAAATATAACTATGGTTTGATAGGTATTTTAAGAACAAACAACTTTTCTAATAATAATTTTTTAATATTTTCCATAGTTTAGAATTTATTCGAAAAACAAAAAAATTGTTAATAAAGGTAAATAAAAATTATTCCACATTTTGAATAATTTTATAAATTTATAAACTCTTTCTACAAATTCTAATATTTTACCAACTTTAAATATCATACTTGTCCATATTTAAACAAAATTCTTCAAAATATGCAATAATATTTTTACTTTTTTTAACAATTTTTTTTTGTTTATCGAATAAATTCTAAACTATTAAAAATATAAAAAAAATATTTTAATAAAAGTTATTTGTTTTTGAAAGACCTATCAAACTATAGTTTTGGTATGCCAAACTCGACCTATGTTGCCATTTAAAAAATCAAAGTTACCTCCGGTTCCCGGTTGTTCCGGAAAAAAATAAGATCACCATTGGATTCTTTAGGTTCACTTTGGTAATAAAATTTCTTATATCGGCCATGTACGATAACGCGTTCTCGAGATAAATGGGTGGCACGGGTGGTCTGAATCACCCTGTATAACATAAAGTGTAAAAAAAAATTTTATAAGTAGATTTTGCATGAGGACGTATCAATATATGGCAAAAACGAATCTTGTTTTATTTTAATCACCTATAAGGAAGTATAATTGATCCCTAATAATTTAAGTAACAATCACCTAGAACCCACAACTAAATGCAACAGGTGAAAAAGTAGAATGAAGAAATAGTAAGTGCGCAGTACGCATGCTTGCATACGGAGGTAGTGCACGCTATGTACGAAATGCACGGCCTTGAAACAAACCGTATGTGGCAAATGCTCCACACGGAACGCGTAACAGGCTACGTATGCTGCATATGCTCCACTCCGAAGGCACCCCATGTGTACGTTTATGTGTTAATTTTATAATTCATTTAATACTTGCAACATAGAATATTTTTCTATAATAATTTTAATTGATCACTTTATTCTACTTGTGGTTTGTTTCCGATCCCTGAAGACTTTTATTTAGAACATAGCAAAATATATTCCTTTTCCAACTTAACATGACATGTAACAGTCGCCTCTGTGGATTGTTAATTTCTGCCACCTAAACCGAACGCGTATTGACTACGTGAACACCGGTAGGACTAAGCTGGCCGGCGTATTGACTACGTGAACACCGGAAGGACCAAGCTGGTCCGCGTACCAACCGGAACGGTGTAAGCGACAGTGTACTATCTAACGGACTATTTCGATATAGTCCTCCGAAAGTAGGGTGGTCCAAGTATATTTTGTCTTAGTTCCGTTGTCATTTTGTGGTTCCGCGTGAATTGAGGTGTAAATAGCGATTTTATAAATCGGGAACACCTTATAATCGGGAATTAGTATAGAATAATAACGCTTCTTGGTTCTTTTAGGTTAAGTTAGTTTTTGCGATGTCAATTCGTGTAGACCAAAATGTTGGATGTACGCTGACCAGCTTGGTCCTCGTTTGGTCCTTCCAGGGTGCACGTCATTGTTTTTGTTAGCCCAACATCCGTACACAAAAACGTTGCTGTGCTTACGGATCTTTAAATGAAAAAGAAAGTAAGCAAAACTGTTTGCTTGTCTTTCGGTAGTCCAAATGACAATCATTTATTGGGTGGACAAACTGTGTAAACTTATTCGCTGATAGCGAAAAAAAGGCAGACCTTATTCTAACGTGCAGCTGGACACAAATTGTGCAGTGGGAATTTTAAACTGTGCAGTGGGAATCCTAAATTTGTGCAGTTAATCTGCGATTACACCATTCAAAATAAGCAAAAAGAATCAAAATTCGAAGGCAATAGTTTTATTGCCAATTTCTTTCCAAGTCTTGCTGCTTTTGATTTAAAAAGTCACTGAATAGTATAAATTTAATAAAGTTTGTATTCTACACCTTTTCCAATTGATTTCACAAAGCATCAATTGAGAACATGAGAAGGATAAGTGCATATGAAGCATTTTAGGCAAATTTGGTTTTGATCATATAATTTCTCACTGGTATTACCCGTATTGTTTAAAATGAAAACTATTTGTTTATTATATTGCTCAATATACAGGGTGGTGATAAAGTTTGGAACCAAGGTCATAACTTCCGTAAAAATTTTTTTTGTAAAAATCGCTCGGACAGGTCAATTTTTGTTTTAAAAATGCCATCTTTTGGAATGAAAAAAATATTCATGACGTCACTGATTACTTCACTATGACGTCATCATCAATTTTTTTAAATGGAAACCCCTACTTTTTTTACACATTTTTCATACACCTTTTTATCATATTAATGATCACATAAAAAATATTTAAAAAAATTTCAACCATTTTTGAAAAAAAAAATAAATTTACTCAAAAAAAAAATTATTAATTCTCAATGAAAATATGGCAAGAAAAATAAATTAAACTAATTTTTAGTTTAAAAATAACAAATTATTATTGAAAATATTCGAATTGTTCTTTTTACACAATTGGAATTTTCTTAAAACTAATTTTAAATAACTTTTAATGAAAAAGGTAATTAAAATAAAATGTTTGAGTAATAATAAACTTTAAATAAAATTGTAATTTATTATAAATTTGAAAAAGCTTTTGATATTCAAAATTTATTGAAATAAAAATTGCCTTTATAAAAGTGCTTTAGTTGACGTTCCATTTACCAATGTTTGAATATAGCTTACTTCGTTTGTTTAATAATAATCAACAATTATTAAGTTTTGCGAAATTAAAAATGCCTCGTTTAAGCGAACGCGAAAGAATCGAAATTTTAATTATGGTAGGATACGGCGATAGAAAAAGAACCCATGGGGAAGCTTGTGCTTTGTTTAATGAGCAATATCCAAATAGACCGCAAATCTCAAGATCTACAGTAAGTAAGTTAGTTACCAAATTTGCAGAAACAGGATCTGTAGGAGATTTGCCTCGACAAGGACGGCCTCAAGTGAATGAAGAAACCAAATTAAATTTATTACTTGCGATTGAAGAAAATCCCAATATTTCAACAAGAGATATTTCAAGAAATAATAATGTGGATCATTCCAATGTCGCAAAATTATTAAAAAAGGAAAAGTATTACCCATACAAAATAAAACTCATACAAGAGTTAAATGAAGATGATCCCGATCGCCGACTGCAATTTTGTGAAGAAATCATGGCGCGATGTGATCAAAATCCAAATTTTTTAAGTAGTATAATTTTCTCCGATGAAGCTACCTTTCAATTGAATGGATCAGTGAATCGACATAATTGTAGGTATTGGTCACAAGAAAATCCTCATTGGGCCGTAGAATCCCATAGTCAAAGACAGGGAAAGTTAAATGTATGGGTGGGAATGATTGGCAGACGTTTTATAGGACCTTACTTTTTTAATGAAAACCTTACTGCCGAAAGATACTTGAATTTTTTGCGGACCGATTTGCTACCAGTTTTACTTCGTATTTTCCCCCATTATGAAAATCGCAACATTCCTAACCAAAACATTTGGTTTCAACAAGATGGGGCTCCTCCACACTTTGGCAGGGCGGTGCGAGAATTCCTTAACGCTACGTTTCCCAACAAATGGATAGGTCGGAGGGGACCAATTGAGTGGCCTCCGCGATCTCCCGACCTAACGCCCTTAGATTTTTTTCTGTGGGGACATTTAAAATCAAAAGTTTATTTCAATAGACCTAATAATTTACAAGAATTGGAGCTTAGAATTAGGACGGAATTGCAACAAATTGACGAAGAAGCTATTAACAATAGTATTCAGAGTGTCTACACTCGAATGGGACAATGCCAAATGGTCAATGGGGAACAATTTCAACATTTTCGTTAAAATTTGTTACTTGTAAATTAAAAAAGTATTTTTTTTTGTAATATTTTCATTGAGAATTAATAATTTTTTTTTGAGTAAATTTATTTTTTTTTTCAAAAATGGTTGAAATTTTTTTAAATATTTTTATGTGATCATTAATATGATAAAAAGGTCTATGAAAAATGTGTAAATAAAGTTTCCATTTAAAAAAATTGATGATGACGTCATAGTGAAGTTATCAGTGACGTCATGAATATTTTTTTCATTCCAAAAGATGGCATTTTTAAAACAAAAATTGACCTGTCCGAGCGATTTTTACAAAAAAAATTTTTACGGAAGTTATGACCTTGGTTCCAAACTTTATCACCACCCTGTACATATGGCAAAAGCAGATTCAAAAAATGATATTGAAATTTTCCTTGAGTTTAAAAACTGCGCATTTGAACCGAATATATCTTTTCACTTTATCTGTTTTCCTAATTAATTGGTATCATAATTTGGCAAAAATATCTCGGATATTTCCCGAAGTTTAAATAAATTACAAAATTACATTTCTTATTTTTAAATTTTTAAGATATATCTAAAAAATCTGATGTCTAAAAAATTAGTTTGAAAGTTCCCATATCCAAAACAAAAAATGAATAGAAAAAATACCTAACATACTGAAGAAATTTTAATAATCGCTCATTAAATACCTTCTATTTCTTCTTTTTTGTTTTTGTAAGTCAAACCAAATAATCATAGGGCAGCAGTAAAGTGGACTATTTACAAATTACAAAATACGTTCGCTTAGCGTCGTTCTCCACATAGATAAAAAACTAATTAAAATAATATTTTTTTCCAACGCTAGCAATAAGTTAAGGTATAAAAGAAGACTTTCCCATTTCGTATTTTGTTTTAGGTTTAGGTTTATTTTTAAACTATTTACAGCATCCCAAAAATTTCTTAAAATTTTACTTAATTTTTGGGATGCTGTAAAAAATTTTAAAATATACTTATAATAAAAAACGAAATGGGAAACTCTTCGTATATATCTTAATGTATTGCTAGCCTTAGATAAAAATATTATTTTAATTAGATTTTTATCTGTGTGGAGAACGTCGCTAAGCAAACGTATTTTCTAAAAACCCCTTTTACTGCTGCCGTATGAGTATTTGGATTGACTTACTAAAACAAAAAAAGAAGAAATTAGTAGCCACAAAACTCATCTGTGTACCAAAAATAAAATTTTTAGAAAAGCTCCTTTGGAAAAAAGTTATGACCAAAACCGCAAATATCAAGAGAATTTCAAAATTAAGCGCTCAAATTTGCCGACTATCGCCTTAAACAATATCTTTGAACTGTAGATCAGAAAACATTTTTGGTTCTACTAAAAAAATGATTTTTGGTTTATAGCCACTTATCATTCTGATGGTCTTAATTGGATTTCAGATAAATCAATTCGATTTTAGACAATTTCAATTGTATTTTAGAATTATCAATTGTATTTCAGTGAAGATCAATTGTATTTCAGAAAGGATCAACTGTATTTCAGAAAGCATCAATTTTATTTCAGAAAAATCAATTTAACTTCAAATAGAGCCAAATGTCAAAAAATGAAGAAGCCAAGTGTTTTTGGCGAGGGTTGTGAACGTAAACCACAACAGACATATTTACCATTTATCGAAAATGTGTTTTGGCAATTTAAAAATTCACCAGTAACAATATTACGCTTAGGTCTATATTCATCAGTGTTAATCCCAATTGAAGTAATCTATGCTAAGATTATAGCAGTATTGTTAAAAAACAACTACGGATTTCTCCTGTTATGGCTCCTGGTATCATGGAGAAATGGTGATATACTTAGAATTAATTATCAGTGAAGCCAAAAATATACAATTGTTGGTGGTGAGCACAACACACTACAATAGATGAATCGTTGCTTTAGTAATGGAAGATATGGATGTAGGTAACTAATCCAAAATTTCTGCGAAAAAAATTACTTTGAGTGAAACCATCTGAAATACAATTATTGATGAGTTTAGAAATTGAACTGATTTGGTCTAAAATACAACTGGAAAAGGTGTAGTTTGTTATAAATGGGCCGTATTTTATCATAAAAATCACGGATGCGGGGCTTGCTGGAAATGACCTTAAAAACACCAAGAAAATCTATTTGGGCCTTCCATCTTTCATATTTGTGCTGTTGAAAAAAATCCTTAGAATAAGGTCTGAAAAAAGGCGTGTAACGAGACATCTCCTGAGTACAATAAAACTAACTAACTTTTTTACAACAAACGAAATAATTTTTATTTTTACTCTAAACTCCTTCAAAATGGAGTTACCTTATTTTTGCAGCAGACCCGTCAATTGTCAAAAATGAACCCTGAATAGAACTTATATCCATTTCTTTAATAAATCACCCATTTGTCTCACGTCTCACTCTCACTTACGAATGTGACTTATACTTATGGTGAATGAGAGCAAGACGAAAAAGGTGATTTATAAAAGAAATGAACCATATCTTCTTAACATAGTAAACCAAAGTTCCCCTTTAAAATGACATGATTTTATAATTACCTAACCAAAATGTATTTAAGAAATTAGCAGTTGAAACAAAAGTGTCAAAAACCGCAATAACTTTCTTTATCACCTTATAATTAGTCACCCATATAAAATATTTTAATTATAGGCTACTAATGAAAAGGGTTACATCATCATAGTTGTTTCGCTGGAATAATTGTTTATAATCTCAAAAAATCCTGAGGAATTTCACAATTAGTTTACATTTTACACATGTATTCCAGGATAGGGGGCGCTAATTCACTTTCCGCAATGTCGACTCTCGTCATGCGAAACGTAAAACTAATTATGTCATGCAGCACGAGCTACAATCAAGCCTCAATTTTTACCCCTTCCTTCCCTCACCTTAATCAACCTTTTGATCTAAACCATAATCGACGCTAAACAGCTTTTAAATTATAAATGCGCAAACTAAATGTACTTGTTCTAGGTGCTCTGTGCTCTATTGTTTGTTCACTCGTTTCTCTTTTCCGCCGAGCGTTGGTTAATTGAAATCATTGCACGGATTTCAGGGTAAAAAAACAAAGCAGAAACAGGGAGCAGAGCCTCGGGAGTTATTTAAAATAAATGACTAACATTATTATTTCGTAAAGTAATGCGTAAATCAACTTACACGTAATGCCGTCTTAGTTTTAAAACGCTGAATGTTTTTTATGCTTCATAATACAAACCTTTTAAAACCGTGTTTCTTAGCTCTTTGCCTGATTTTTTACAATTAATATTTAATAGACTTTTGTTTTTATGCCATTTTTATGATAATTAAAAGCAATGTTTTAAAAGTTTTAATTTATTTATTTTATTGCACGAATTTCACAAAGTTTAGCTAGAAAAATCGTTGTACATCATCATGTTTACCCTAGTCAAAGTAATTTGGAATATGTAACTGACAGGAGGGAAACACAATAATAGAATTCTATATTTATCCCATAGAAAATCAAAATTTACATTTAATATAATATGTAGTATTGTGATATTTTTTAAAAGGAAAAGATTTTAAATAAATATGATGTGTATCTCAGTGGAAAACATAATGTGTATAAATAATTCTATGCTCATATTCACTTCTTTTAAAATGCACATAAGCATTAGTGCCTTCCTGTAACGATGTGGAAACAGATAAATTTATTATAAATGTAGGTAATTGCATTTGATTTGTAATGAAAAAAACACATAAATTTTATATTTTGAAAAACATGTAATTTTATATTTCTTTTTTAATCAAAATGCATAATTATTTTATGGGTATCTTTTAGAACATTTTTTAATTATTCCCCATTTAATTGTAAACCAAAAACGTCAGTAGAATGCACCGTTTTGGAAGAAAATGCCATTTACTATTTTTGGATTTAAAAAATGATAAAATAATCATCTCCCTTATGTAGCGAAATTAGAGACATCTTTATATGTCATTTGCTTTCTATTTTCATGAGAGGAATCTGTCCTTGAGAAGATGCGGTATAATTTTTAATCACCCTGTATATTATACCCTAAATTATTATACTAGGAATAGAATTACTCAAATCACACAATGTGGATATTTTTTTTTGTTTAAAGTTTAGAGTAAATGAAATTATGTAAAATCCTTATAAAATGTGTGATCTTTCGAAAAAATAAAATATAGTTTTTTTATCGCAGATGCTTTATTTATTTTTCACTTACCCCATCACGTCGTCTGTCCCTCAGACTTAATCGTTGTTTCCAATCTCGACGTTTTTCACTTTCGGTGCTAGATGAACGCATCATTGGGGTGCTTTCCATGATTTTCTTCCGTCCTAAAAGTAGCGCACTACCCAACCGACGCCGATTTGTTAAATTTTCAGGTCATTACAATTACTGAAAAAATAAAATTCTATTGATTTATTTAGTAAAGATAATATGACTATGATAAAATTAAATTTTAAGTCAGTTAGCTTTAATTCAATCAAGAGGACTACAAATTTATATGCGTTTTTCCCTGTTTTTATATTTCAAACTACGCGAATATTTATTGAGCTATATACAAAATAAGAATATCATATGAAAGTGGAACCTCTGTTTAAGACTTGTGTGCGGCAGTTTTTTTAATATTTTTAATCCAAAATGGCCAAAAAAAATCATTAAAAATACGTAAAATTTGGCCTAATTTAAACTTATTTTTTGGACTTAATAATTTAATTTTTCAAAAAGTCGTCGTATAGAAGTCTAGCCATGAATGTTATTTAAACTATGCAATTATAAAACTTAATGTTATTTACAAAATATGGTTGTAGTTTGAAATAATTGCAAGGCATATTTCGTAAATTTTGAACGCGCATTTGAACTGTAAAAACAGCAAATACCTTCGTAGTATAGGTGATTCAAATTTTAAAATATAACAGAAATGAAGATTTTTTATGGTACTTTCAGCCTAATTATGTGGGATGTACTTCGGGTCAAAATTTCTTCCCCAAATTCAAGAAGAAGCTCAAAATATACCTTTACTATCGTTTTACAAAAAAATATTTTCCAAAATATCCATGACTATGGTTTTTATATTTAATAGTTTTTAATTCAAAATGAAAGAACTTTTTTTTAGTATATCTGCTATTTTTGTGTAATTTTCTGCATTATTAACATAGAATCGGTAAATTGTAAGTATATTTAATCCCGAAGTAATTATTTCTCAATCTGTTAAGAAGCAGTGCTGGAAAACCCTGAAAATTTTCGAAGAGTTCGGTTCCATTAAAAAAATGAAAGGGTTCGGTTCCGGGTTAGGTTCCATTTAAAAAAATGAGAGGGTTCGGTTCCGGGTTAGGTTCCAAAAAAAAATTGGAACCGGGGTTCCAGATTTTAATATAGGTGTTTATGTTCTTAACTTCTTATAAATTATAAACAATCTAACTTATTCTTTATGGTTTTGGTTTTGAGTTGAGGTTGAGACTGAGAAGTACCCGCAAATCGTACACATTATCCTGCATTACTGGCTTTTAGAAATCGGACTTTATTGTAAATATAAGAACTAAATTGAAACCACTTCACAAAGGGGATATTTTTCATCATAATTTAACAAAGATGAATTTTAAATTTTAGTGACTAGTGTTCATGTATATAAAAAGTGCAGCTTTTTGTCAAGGCATATAGTATTTGCCTAGGAAAATGCTATGCTATATCAGGACTTATTGACAAATACCATTTATCGGTATTTTCGATTTGTTTGGAGGGTCTGAACATTATATTTTTCAATTAATCAAAAGAAATAATGGACGATTTAGCTCATGTAGCTATTGAGACTAATTCTACTTCTACTAATTCCATCCTATCGGGACATTTCGCATAGGACAGACATTATTCTAACGTGCAGCTGGACACAAAGTGTGCAGTGGGAATTTTAAACTGTGCAATGGGAACTTAGCTTTGTGCAGTTAATCTGAGATTCCACTATTCGAAAAAAGCGACGAGAATCAAAATTTGAAGGAAAAATGCTTTATCGGCGATTTTTTTATTCTTTTCGCACAATTTTGGTACTGTATGCTATGCTAGTGCGAATATTATACTCACTATCTAGTCTGGTCAATTTAGACATGCAAGCGTGCAAAAATTAGCGTAGAGCTAAAAATTGGCATAAATGTTTGGAACATCATTATAAATGAATGCTAAAAAGTCCCCATCAATCCTGTACCTGGAAAAAATTTTATTCAAGGTTAAAGGTCTTAAAAATGGGGTTTTCGCGTTTTTCAGCAAGATGGTAAGTTTTATCATAAAATTAGATCAGATAAAAATTCTAGATCATGTAATTATCTATAAAAAATGTCTTATTACTTTTTTTCCTAAGAGCCACTGTTTTTGATATATAACGATTATAAAAGTTGTCATCTTCATAATATGCACATTATTCGTCAGATTCATAAATATATAATATTCACGATAACGGATACATTTTTTGACCAAATTTCAAAAACCCGGTCTCTAATTAAAGGGGAATGTTTCTTTTATAATCGTATCGGAATGGAGTTTTTTTAATCGACGGGAAAGCTTTCAAAAGCGCTCCCGAAAAAGTCAATTTTTTTGCGGTTTTTTTCGATCGTCCTCCGCACCGACTTTCATAAAACGTAGCTCCGCTGGGTTCCGAATCGAAACGACCAAATCGGGCCCCCTTTTTTCCCACACCCCCCTTTACTATATCCAAAATTTCCGACCCTTCTAGGGTAATCCTGTGGCGAATATTTCTATGAAAACGTAAAAATGTCGCATTTTTTAGCGAAAAAAACAAAAAGGTAATATTACTTAGCTTTTGACTGTAGCCGGAGGGAAAAATTGCGAATGGTATTTTAGTAAAGAGAAAACAGACTTACGTACCCATAGCGGAGCACTTTTTCCAAATTTTTGTTTGTATTTCATATTCTGACGTTTGAAAATCGGGGTACAATTTTGGACATTTGTTAACGAAATTTAAAAAATCGTACCTACCAAACGACTAGACCGATTTTAACAAAACGCGGCTTATATTGTGGCTAAAAGTACCGTTAATACCCAGAAAAATAATCGATTTTGTCCGGTGCATCCAGCGGCGTCGGGATTTTTTTTCCAAAAGCGTAGAAAAATATCGATAAAAAACGGTGCCTAGAGAAAATTGGTAGAGGAAATGGGGCCAAAAGGGGACAAAAAATGAAAAATCGCTACACGTAACCTGCAAGAGGATTGATCGAACAAGGTCGGTTTGAAGTTTTTAAATCTCTATCTTTTCATTTCACCTCACACCGACCTATTAAAGTCAAAATTGTGTGTTTTTCAACCACCAGCGACCAAAATAATCGCTGTAAGGTAGCGACACATCCTATCGTCTAACTAAAATATGCGTTGGAATGAGATTTTCAAGTACTACTACGCGACGCATTGACTTTTTTCAATTTCGAAAAAAATTTAATCGCGCAAAAAACTTTGTAAAAAAATGCGATTTGGACAACTTTTTTACCCCCTGCCCCTTCATCGATATTAACAAATGATTGCCTATTTTAAATGTTTTTGCGTAGGCTTTCTCACAAAAAAAGATTCGTTTTGATATCTTTATTCGTTTAGAAGTTATGACCGAATAACCGTTGAAAATTTCACTTTTGGGCGAAGAAATTGCTATGAAATTTTTGATTAATCGGAAAATAATTAATTTTGACCGAACCAGTTGGCTGATTAGAACGATTTATGGCTTACATTGACCGATAGAAAAATATTTTTACTTGTACAGGTTGTGTTCTTTTTACAAGCTTTGCTCGTGCAAATCATATTCTATTTCATTTTCTCCTATATAACTAAAAAGAGAAGGAAGTGATTTGCTCGAGCAAATCAGTCAAATTTTGTTAAAAAGAACACACCTACAGCTTCAGTGATGTGTATACGTGTCGTACTTAGGCGTATTATGAAGATTACAACTTTTTCAACTTTTAAAATCGTTATATCTGAAAAACGTGGCTCTTAGGAGAAATAATATTGAGTCATTTTTTATAGATAATTATATGATCTACAATTTTTGTCTGGTCTAATTTTATAATAAAATTTACTGTTTTGCTGAAAAACGCGAAAAACCCATTTTTAAGACCTTTGACCTGGAATAAAAATTTTTCCAGGTACGGGATCGGTGGGGACTTTCAGAATTCATTTATAATGGTGTTTCGAACATTCATACCATTTTACTACTATTTTTAGGGCTAAATTGACCGGACTAGTCTTTACGTAGCGATCTTCTCGATAAAGGGTGGAATGGGTAAATTAGAGTAAATTTACCTGTAAAGTAGTCGCTACGTATCGGCTATGAACAACTAATTGTTTATAATTTACTCTCCGTTCTATCTGATCTGATTAAAACACTCATTCTTGTATTTCTGTTCCTTAAAAATGGGCTTCATTTTTTGTGCGGTAGCCTTTTTTGAAAAAATTTTAATTACGGTGGTGGGGGTCTGTCGCTGAAAATGCATGACCTTGAAAACTTTAAAAAATTTCGTCTGCGGTGCTATTAGCCCAACTCCCACCCCTCCGTAAATAATAAAATTTCATATTTGTGCAGTCGGGAAACTAGTTTAGAATAACGACTTTTCCGCCACCAAAATTGGTATTGAGAGTCCGTTAAGGTGGTAATAATAACTTCGAGCAGTTTTTGTAATAATGAGTTTAATATTCTTGTAAGAAATAATAATTTTCTGTAGAACATCGAGCACGGATTATTTTAGTACTTTTAAAATAATTAAAAACGTAAAAGATAACGCTCAAAAAATGTTGATGACCCCTGACATGTTTTGACCCTGAAAATAATTTTAAGATTTTTAATGGCCTTATATATGTATCTTTATGGGAAAAGCAACCACCAACATTTCAAATTAATATGTCTTGTAATATTTATTTTATTTACAAAAAATAGCTTTTTTGCAAATTTTTAAAGTTATATAATTTTTTGAGGAAGCATTTCCGGAAAATACTTTATTTATCAAAAATGGTTAGTTTCACTTCCTCTATCACAGTTATTCAGGGACACCTTGTATAGTAGTATGTATTCTCTTATCTATGTTTTAGACTTCACCTTTTCCAATTGTATTTCAGAAAAGATCAATTCGGTTTCAGAATACTCAATTGTATTTCAGAATGAATCAGTTGTATTTCAGAAAGTGTTAATTGTATTTCAGAAAAGGTCAATTGTATTTCAGAAAGCATCATTTCAGAAAAATCAATTTATGCACCAAGTCGTCTCGAAAGATTAGCTTTTGCGATTATATTACAGAAAAAACTTTTTACATTAGTGTTAAGTGAATAACTTATTTTGAAAACAGCAAATAGGAAGTGAAATGACAGTTTTTCAGTAATGATAGCGCTTTTATTTTGAAAGGAAAAAAATGTTAGTTTTACTGAAAAAATTAAATTTTTGAGAAATATCATAAATTTTCAAAAATAATGGGGCACGATAATTAAAAATATCACAGCAATTATTGATTTTTTATTAATTTCTATAACAAATAGAAATAAATTAAGATCTCTTGAATTTAAAAACTAACACCACACATCCAACAAAATTTTCAAGAACTTTGAAGAAATATTTAGGAAGTGACCTTATTAATAATGTATATGAAATTTTCAATTTGTTATTCTTGTAAAAAACATTGTCATGAAAAATTGCAACTCAATAGTTCATTAATATTTTGTGAAACTTTAGAATTAGAATTAGAATGAATTATGGGTAATTTCATTATTCAGTAGGCAATCTACTGGGTAATGAGAAATGGATTATGGGTAATTTTAACCACAGAATAAAATTTACAGAGAAGAAATTAAGAAATGTCAGAAGTCAGAAATACGAAAAATAACCTCAATAAATTTGCATAAAATCGCCGTAAAATAAAGAACGTCAAGGAAAAAGCATAGTATTCTACTTGCAAAAAATAGCCATTATTCACGAAGATCGAAATTACGACACTAGGCGACAGGTTTCTTGAATAATGACTATCCTTTTTTCGCCTGTTGAATAATATACTATTTATGTTAAATAACATAATTGATGTTCGAAGATTTGGATTATTAATATTAAGAATAAAACACTTGAGTACTCCATTGTTCCAACTTTATTTAATCAGGCACAAAATCAGGCACAAAGTTTTAAATACTATCCATAACCAACTATTTAAAAAATCACACCAAACTTTTAAATCAACGTTGAAAGACACCAAATTAATATTGTTGCCGAAATTGAGAGGAATACAATGCAAAATACAGGGTGCCCAAAACGTACCGGAAATATTTCAACGAGATGAATTTCTCATTTAGAGTTGAAAAGTCGAAAAGTCCATATAAACATGTGTGGTTACCGTGCAGATATTTCTTGTAAGAATTTGCAGATTTGCACAGAATAATAGTTCCCATCTCTCTTATTTCTGGTTAAAAAATGTAATGACTGCTTTTTTAGGAAACTTGCAATAATATACAGGGTGTAACAAATTATGATAAAAATGCATTGCTAAATACTGAAAAATTCACTCTTTTAAAAAGTGCAAAGAAAATGTACTAATGTTATTTAAAAAAAATAACTGGTTGCTATATCAACAAAATAGAAGAAGACACAAAAAAACAAAAACGTCAAAATATGCATTAAAATTAACTAAAAAATTTTGTGTTTAACTTTTTATGTAACTTAAAAATACAGTTTTATTCAAACGTTAGCTCGCTACAAAAAGTTTAATAAAACAGTATTCTAGTATTACATCATGTATATTTTTATTATGATCAAATTATGTGCCCTTCTTTCTACAACTAAAAACTGATATTTTCTATAAAAAAAATTTAATAGTAGGAGTGATTGCTACTATTAAACATTAACTTTATCACAGTGACAAAAATATGAAAATAAAGAAGGTTCCTGTGCACCTCGAAACATTAACGCTGATTGGTTGGTGTTTATTCATGAGAGTTAGATAATGAAGGTAATTTTCAATGATGTTTTAAATTAGTATGAAAATGTGGTAATTACATGTCGGAAAGTTAACACCTCATTAGCCAACTAAATTCCAAGGCATGAAAAATTTAAAAAAAAACTGCTTGAAAACCGAAGCGCGGATATAATATCAAAAGAGACGTGTTTTTCTTTCAATTTCCTTGCGAGAAAACTTTAATTTGCGTTGTAATGCACATCGAAGCTTCGCCTGTTGTTTTAAGCGAATTTCGCCATAAAAATTTCCTCAGGCGTTACAAAGTTTGAATCAATTTCGAATGCAGCTCGTCAAGTTTTCCAACAAAAACAAGTCGCGCACGAGATGGAAATTATCGATTTTCCCATTTGGAGGTTAGTCCGACACGTAAAAAGCAGCGCTGCTTTAAAAAGTAATTTAATCGCAGGAGATTTTAACGCAATTAGCCCCCCTGTCTCGCCCGAAGTGTAAAGAAAAAATAAAGATGGATACACTGCTAGGATTAATGGGCGGACTTTAAGTTAATTCATCGTAAAGATGATGAAAATGTATTAGTTTTCCTAATTACAGAGTAAACGATAATTAGGAATTTTCATCAAATTAATTATTGTGTTCATAGCGTACTACATAAATATTCAAAGCCTTTTCTAAAGATTAATTTGTGAAAACAACTATAAATTAAATTATTTTTAAATTTTAGAAACGAAACAGACTAACATTTATGATTTTTTCAAAAATTTGAAAGATTTTTATTAAACACAATATGGAAAACGAAACCGCTAATAAAGAAATTTTCAAAGTTGCTAGAAAAGCGAAAAGTAAATCTTATAAAGTCGTTATTTTATTTAATGCAATATAATATTGAACTAATACTAATGGTAGGTATGTAGGTATGTATTTACCTTATATTATGTAGATCAAACATAAAACCTGCGTTTGAATAAACTTGTTGCAATTTTCAAAGGTCTTTGGGTTGGGTAGGACTTTTAACCAAGATCGTTTGTGATCGAGATAAGTTTGGTAAAATGCCTTTATTTTGATTTTAGGAATAAGCTGAAATATAAAGCTGGACAGTGGCGCACCCAGAATTTATTTTTGGAGGGGGCCGACGAACATCCTTGGAGTTGAAAGACAAAAAACCGTGACGACGTGGGGGGGGGGGTGTTTTTCTATTTGAAATTATACTAATGCCATCTAGATGTCATTAAAAAATATTAAATTTCAGGATAGTTTTAAGTAACGCATAAAATTCATAACTACCTTATTTTTTGGAATTTTAAAATATGGTAAGAGACGTATCGCACTGTTTTTGAAAAACTTTATACTTTATACTAGCTCCATCTAGATGTCATTAAAAAAATATTAAATTTCACCTTAAAGTATAGTTTAAAGTTTAAAGTAACGTTATGTCAACCGATAAATTTTTTTTGTTGATTTCCTAATAAAATTTTTCAAAAACAATGCGACTCGTCTTTTGCGGTTTTTGAAAATTCGAAAAAATAAGGTGCGATTATTATGCGTTTTACTTTAACCTAAACCATCGTTTACGGAAAAATTTAATAATTCTTTTAAATACATCTAGGTGGCGCTAATACAAACTTGTTGGTACCCTTGTACAAAAATCTTAATAAGGTATGTTTTTTTGTTGAGTTCAAAATAAACTGATTCAAAAACAGTGCGACACGTCTTTTACCGTTTTTTTTTAAATTCCAAAAATAAGGTATGAATTCTTTTCGTTACTTTAAACTCACCCTGTACAGGGTCGCAACCACCTAATTTTTTCGAATTTTCAAAAACCGCAAAAGACGGGTCGGCGCATTGTTTTTGAAAAATTTGATTAAGAAATCAACAAAAAAAATTAATCGGTTGACATGACGTTACTTTAAAGTATACTTTATGTTGAAATTTAATAATTTTTTTAATGACATTCGTATAAACTTTTTGGTACCGTTGTAAAACACTCTTAATAAGCTATTATTTTATGATATGAAAACCATATCAATCCATTTAAAATAAAAATTGATGACGTCATAGTGACGACATGCCAACCGATTTTTTTTGTTAAGTTCAAAATAAAGTTTGTTAAAAACAATGCGACACGTCTTTTGCCGTTTTTTAAATTACAACAAATAAGGTGGTTATGATTTTCGTGCGTTACTTTAAACTCACCCTGTATATTATAATACAGGGTGTTTCTAAAATAGTGGTCACGGCTTCGTGTACATATACAGGGTGGTCACTCTTACGGTGCACACCATTGGGATCTTGTAAACCTAAAGAGTTACAAAGTTGCTTAAATTAGAAAAAAGTTGCCCCTTTTCAAACTTCTTTAGAATCTATTTAGAAATCCGAGATATCTTGCTCTAGTCCTGAAATATCATGAAAAATCTGAAATTTCGCATTTTCGTTTTCCTTCCATATTTTTGTAATCGCTTAACTTTTTCGATTGCAATTTGGCAATTTTACATGATTTGACATTCTCTATCGATTGGCCCTAAGAAAAAAATTTAGGTTAACTAGATTTCATTTATTTTAAACCAACTTTTGATTTTCTTATGGGCGCGATATTTGATTTTTATACCATTGGATATTGAAAAAAAAAATAGAATTTAAATGATGTAACACATATTGTTGTTCTTTTACTTTAATTTAAAATTTTTTTTTTTAAAATATTAAATTTTTATTTACAAAATTAAGTTGGCATAAAATAACAAAAGAATAATTTTGTTATTTTATTTAATAATAAACAGATGTTTATTTTATGCCAACTTGATTTTGTAAATAAAAATTTAATATTTTTTTTTCAATTTTTTTTTAATTAAAATAAAAGAACAATGTGTGTTACATCATTTAAATTGTATTCTTTTTTCTCTATCCAAAGGTATAAAAATCAAATATCGCGCCCATAAGAAAATCAAAAGTTGGTATAAAATATAAGAAATCTAGTTAACCTAAAATTCTCTTCTTAAGGCCAATCGATAGAGAATGTCAAATTATGTAAAACTGCCAAATTGCAATCGAAAAAGTTAAGCGATTACAAAAATATGGAAGGAAAACGAAAATGCGAAATTTCAGATTTTTCATGATATTTCAGGACTAGAGCAAGATATCTCGAATTTCTAAATAGATTCTAAAGGAGTTTGAAAAGGGGCAACTTTTTTCTAATTTAAGCAACTTTGTAACTCTTTAGGTTCACAAGATCCCAATGGTGTGCACCGTAAGAGTGACCACCCTGTATATATAAGTAAAAATGAGACAAAAAGTCCATATAAACATTTGTCCAAAACTCAACTGTTACCGAGATTCAGGGTGTTGAAATTTCTTTTTAATTTTAGTATTTTTTTATTTTCTCTGGATTGATTTAATGAAAATGAATAAAATTTTAGGGGTGATTACTTCTCTTGGATAGTCATCTTTGGCCTTTATTTTTATCCTATTTTAATAATCCAGTGGCGTAGAAACGTGTCAGGGTGCCCCATGTTTTGAGTTTATTTGGTACGCCACTGCAAAATTTTGCGATTTTGATTAGATTTTTATATTCTTCATTCAATTTACCATCAAAAAGTACACCTGTTAAATTTTGATAGGATTAGTGGTATTTCAGAAATTTCCAGTTTCATGGTCCAGTGAACTTGCTTAAATCAAACTAATTTTCAAAATTTAAATTAAACAAACAAATATTTAATTGATAACTCTTAATAAGACTCCTAGTTGGTGTTCTTAATAAATGAAATAAGCCAGAAACGCTATTTTAAATTTTATAAAAAAATGAACAAGGGGTGCCAATTTGAATATTTTTCTAGAATTTTAAAGAGGGTGTCTCTGACATGTTTTTTTATTTGAAACAACAAAAAATTGTTATTCTAAGAGTTTTTAATTTTAATTTTCCTTATTTGAAGTTAAATTGTTTCAAATTTTGAAAATTAGTTTGATGTCAATAAAGGTACTGGATTACAAAACGCACGATTAATCCTATCAAAATTTAATAGGTGTACTTTTTTGTGGTAAATTTAATGAAGATTCTAAAAATTCAAACAAAACTGGAAAATTTTGCAGTGGCGTACCAAATCAATTTAAAAAGGGGGCACCTTGACCCGTTTCTACGCTACTGGCTTGTTAAATTAAGACAAAAACAATAGCCAAAGGTGGCTACCTATAAGAGGTACTCATCAATAAGATTTTATTAATTTCCATTTAGCCGATACAGAGAAAATAAGTAAATGGTAAAATTAAAAAGACATTTCAACACCCTGTATCTCGGTAACAGTTGGGTTGCGTTCTAAAAGTCAGAGTGTTGGGTAAGAGTAACCCTAGAGTGTATTTAAGGTAACTCCGCCTCCTTCACCTTGCCGTGAATTTTAGAACGCTTTTGGGAACACATTTTGTTTTTTCTTTGGGGTCATTTCACTTCTTAAATTTAATGTTCCAAAAAGTGGCATTGATAAGCCTACAGTAACAGCAGTATATTTTCTTTTTTTATTAACTTGAAAATCCATTTTAATGTTCACAAAGAAAAATGTCAAGCGAAACAGAATAACAAACTAACCTATATAACATTGACATACCGGTTACTCGCGTCATTCCCTCGCAACCGTTTATAAATAGAGAGTAAGGTAAGGTCACGTGACTTCCCCATCACTCTACTCTTACCCGGACTTTTAGAACGCACTCTTGAGTTTTGGAAAAATGTTTAAATGGACTTTTTGTGTTATTTTTACTTCTAGTATAAGCACACTAAGCCGTGACCACCATTTTAGAAACGCCCTGTATAATATAATAATATTAATAAAATATTTGGGTGGGGGGGCTCGTAACCCCCCCCCCCCCCCTGAAGGTGGACCATTTAACTTAAGATATATAAATAATTGAAAAACTAAAAAGACAAAAAACTTTCAAATAAAAGTTGTTGGGTTTCAAAGGGGAACAACGATGGTGCTACTACTTATTTTTTGGTTAAAGGTCAAATTTGTATTATTTTCAATGTAAACCAAGTTTTTTTAAATGAAAACCTATAATTTTTTAGTAATTTTAAAATTTACTCAAAAGACAAATAACTTTCACATAAATAATTTTTTTAATTGACTCATTTTAAATTTCAAAAAATTAAAAAAATATATTTTTGACGCTTCACGAAAAGAATATTATATTCTTTATTTGACACATTTTTTTCAAAACCATTTTTTTTTTCTAAGCTTTTTAGTTTGTTAGATATTTATTTGTCTTGAGTTAAATGGTCCACCCTGTATATGGTCAAATTTATCAACAAGAAAAAACAACTTGGTTTTAATTATTATCTTATATTTAAAAAAGTGTTTCTAAAATAAAAACAACAAAAAAGTTTTAAAATTCCGCGGAGTAGTTTTCAAGTAATTCCCATGGCCAAAGAATTACTACGCTCGTATTACAAACCTTTTTAATATAAAAGCTGAAAGGAATAAATCCTTAGCGATTGCAGAACTTTACTTTGCGCCATTATAATGTAGATCCCTACGTAACTGAAGTATTTAAAATTGGATAACAAGTTTTAATTAGGTTCTTCTTTTATTTTATATAATAATAATAGTAATCATACATCATACTGTCGTCCTAACTTAAAAGGCAGTAGGTAACTCCAATCTGTAAATCCACGAGTGTTCTCTCGGCCTTTCTAGCAATGTAAGGCTTTTAGTAAGCTCATAATAAACCTAAAAGGCAGATAAATGGATAAACTCCAAATTGGGAAAAAAATGGATTTACTGCCTTTTAAGTTAGGCGGCCGAATAAATGTCTTTATTTTCAAAAATCAAATTCAATATTCGATACATTGTAATTAAAAGAAAATATGTACGTATCATAGAATTTTATCATACTTGAAGACTTCGGTGCAATTGTTTTAAAGACCTTGTGAACTTAGTCTAGGAAGAACTTAGTGAAAATATCGAACGAGCTAGAGTCTTGCACAAAAACACTTATTATTTTGAATCATTATTTTGGCCTAACGATATTTTGGTTTTCGGCACGGCGTAATGTGTAGTTCTGTTGATTTAGTACTGTTTTATAAAAATGCCATCGATTGATGTTAAAATATACAGGTTGTCCCATTTGACAATTTCGTTTAATTGGTCAATTTACGTTTCATGAGTCACCCTGATAAAGGCTTATCACAAATTTAAATTTCACATGATAACTGTAAACTAGACGATATTGAATCTTTTTTTGTTTATATGGAAAATATCAGTAAAATAATAGACCAATAAAAGGCTATACGATGTATAAATATTTTTTATTAAGGAATCAAAAAATGTCATAATATACTGGGTGTTATATTTAGAAAAACGTAACTTTGGTCCGCTATCTCGGAATGGCACCCGGTATATTATTAAAATGTTTTTAGAATGTGCGCCTAAAAGTATTGTATATTCTTCCGAAAACTGCATGTCGATATATTTTTTCATTTTAGAGTAATGTAACTTCCTCGCTGCGCTGAGTACAGGAATTATGGTGTTATGCCTCATGTTGAGGATCAGACAGTCTTTTAGTGCATAAATTTTGTGTAGGAAGTAAAAACAGTCAATCAAAAACAAAAAAGTGATTAAGCAAGATGTAAACAATCCTTCTGTGAAAAAAAAGGAAAAAAAAATGTAAAAAACTGAACTCAAGACGTAAAGACCCTAATACAGAAGTACGTACAAAGTTATTGAGGACACAAACAAAACATTCTTTTAAAATTTCGTGTGATCTCCTGTTGGCGGACGCTTGCTATTGAGTCAGAATATTTCTTTTGTGTCCTCGATATCTTTGCGTGTGATTATACATACCAGCAGCAGATAAATGGTAATAGTTACAAGTAAAAATTTGGAGAAGCAAAAACTGAAGAACAACAGAATCAAAAGAGATTGGTGTAGAAGATGACGAATAAGTTCAAATTATTAATATTTTTTAAACCTCATAAATCTGCGTTGTTATCTGGAAAGTTTTTATCGGTTTCCGTTTCCACTTATTGACCTTTCAACTAACGAGCAGAGAGAATGAAGATTGAGAGGTCCGAATCACATGTAAAATGCTGGCAACAAAAAATAGTTCAAGTTTTCGGAGTTAGGGGACGCTATTTTAATTTTATCGAAAACACTCGAAAGACATCTTGAATAAAGTAACGGTCCAGCGAAAGCTCGATATAAGCTGAGCTTGAATATGAGCTGAGCTTAGGGAAGGTGCATCTAAGTGTTTGATCCATATATTCATGCGTGCATATAATAACCAGGAATAATAATTATCACAATCTTAAAATAAAGTTAAATACGCTTTACGTTGAATACATCTTCATTATTTGCTTATCTCGAATCAAACTTTGGTGACAAAATTTTTACAATATTACAATAATTTTACATAGCAATGTAGAGACTTAAAAATTTTTATTACATTAATTTGTTGCAGAATGCAGAGCAATTAAATTTGTGATATAGGAAATGATCCTACCAGAAATTCGGGATATTGTGAAAAATATAGTAAGCACTTCTTCTTTTCTGATTATTCGACAATTGGTTTTTCTCAAGAAAAATATATTTCTTTCAATTTTGTTTTATCCATAGATCTAAGGGAGATGATTCTAATGTACCTAATCACTTATTATTTGTGCATCAGAGATTTTTTAATTTTTATATTTTTAAATTTGTGACGTCACACCTTGGAATTTGGATTGGCAACGATGAATATAAACATTCTTTTTAAATTTAAGTTAAGTTTATGCTCATCAAACAACTAATCACTAATAATTACCACTAACCATTACCCGCCAATCACTAACTGTCAACCACTCACTTCCATTAAAGGTTTCACTATCCATTATATATAATATTATGATATTCGCCAGAGGAAAAAATTTAAACATATCAACTCCTAATTAAAAATTCACAACTTGGCCCATTAGTGGCTAACTGATAATGCTTAAGAGCAATTTCTTAAACCTAAAATATAGTGGTTTAGTTCTGCAGTCAAATACGCTAGTGAGAAAAACATTTTTGTACATTTTTTTTGTAGATGATTTAGAAGTCATTTTTATAATTCCTGGCGGAAGGAAAAAAAGTGAATGTACAAAGAAAAGTATAATGACCTAAAAGTACCCTAACTTTGGACCCCTCTAATAAATTTTTTGCTAGGTTGTAGGTTCGAGCCTGCGATACAAATTTAGAAGTTACTGAAGAATTACTGGAACTAGAACCATTACATGACAGAACAACAAGCATCGTTATTTTGGAAAGTATTTTGAAATTATTAGCAAAATATGATCGTCCTTTGGGGAAATTGGTTAGTTTGGCTAGTGATGGTGCACCTGCTATGGTAGGATAATACAATGGTGTTGCTGCAAAGTTGCTATCGAAGGTAAAAGATGAAAAACCAGGTAGCAAATTTGTAAGTATTTATTGTTTCATTCATCAACAAGTATTCTGCACAAAAATTCTTGAATTTGATAATGTATTGAAACCTGTAACAAAAATTGTGAATTTTATTCGTGCACGTGGCCTCAATCGCCGACAATTAAATGCACTTCTGGATGAGAAGTGAATTTGAAGGTTTGCCATATTATACTGAAGGCCGTTGGTTATTGTGTCACAATGTTTTAAGAAGATTTTTTGAGCTGAGGGAAAATATTATTTCTATTCTTGAAGACAAAGGACAACATACCGATCTTCTAAAAGACGAAAACTCGATTCAAGAATTGGCATTTGATGTAGAAATGACTGGACATTTGAACAATCTAAATTTAAAAGTGCAGGGAAGAAACCACTTGATAACAACGTGAGAGCTTTCAAAACAAATCTTTTGCTTTTGTCCAACCAACTAAAAACTGAAAATCTTTCACATTTTGAGACTTGCCAAAAGCTAAATAATAAATTTAGTATAAATCCACATCTGTAAATTAAATTTTAGGTGCATAATACTTTTCCAAATATGTCTTTCGAAAAATATTCCACTAAAATTAACAACTTGAAAACGGAATTTGCATATCGTTTTTCCGATTTCTCCAAATGTGATGAGGACTTTTTGCTGAGGACCATTTTCATACAATGTTGAGAATGCTGATTCAAATATTCAGCAACAATTAATTGAACTACAGTGTGATACCATGTTGAAAACTAAGTATCAAGAAATTGTCGTTCCACAGATGTACAAGTACAAGCAGTTTCCTAAAATTAAAAACTTTGTTGCCAGAGTTATGGCTATGTTTGGAAGCACTTTTGTTTGTGAACAGCTTTTTTCTGCAATAAAATTTAATAAAAATTGCCACCGATCCAGACTTACAGATGAGCATTTATCCTCATTGATGAAGATATGTGCAGCACAAGATTTAACTCCAGATAAGGAAAAATTAGCAAGCCAAAAAAGATGTCAAGTATCTGGCCAAAGAAACTAAATTTGTAATTTAAAAGACTGTTTCCATAATTATGTTTATTTTTGTTTTATTTTGATTTATTATATAGATATATTTTGTTTTTAATAAACAATAAACGTTTTATTTAACATGAATTTGGCTGGGGTATATAACCAAAAGTGGCCCTCAACCTTTTTCTTTTTGCTGTTGCATATGCTGTTTTTGTTGGCTGTGTACTGCTTTTCTCCACAGTTGATAACTGAGAGCATGAAGGTTGCAATGGGTCCAAAGTTAACAATTACCGATTGCAACCATCATGCTCTGCCCTACTTAATGGTTATTATTAAATGATAATTTGGAAGAAAATACTTTTAAGTGTTAATTTGTTATAGATAATAAATTTGGAAAAATCTTGCCTATGTGACAATATAACTAATTTGACATATCGATGCTACCAATTTTGGAAAACCAACAAATGAGGTCTACCCCAAAAGTCCGAATCCCTAAAGGCCGAAAGTGGACAAAAGGCCGACATGGACAAAAGGCCGAACGATAAAAGGTCGACTTGGGCATAAGGTCGACTAGGAAAAAAGGTCGAAAGAGAAAAGGCCGAATGGCAAAAGGCTGACATAGACAAAAGGCTGACATGACAAAGGGCCGATAAAAAAAGGACGAATTAAACAAATGACCGACTCCGACAAAAAGCCGAAAGGAAAAAGGTCGCCCTGGACAGATGGCCGAATGATAAGAGGTCGAAAGGAAAATGGCCGACGAAAAGAAAAGACTATAAGATGTTTATGCGCAGATTTTCTATTTTTTATTTCCCTCGGATATTTTGCTGTGTTAACTGCGGGTACCTATATGTTTATGTATAAAATTAATAATAAACATGAAATTAATTAAGAAATTATTAATTTGTCTTATTCGCTTATACCTTTCTCGTTTAAAGACTTATAACATTGAGTTTTTCATCCCGTATCAACTTTAATATCACCCTGTTCATGGGGTACTCACACAACTTCAAAGATGAAAATATTTCCGAAACTAAGGATTTTATGAAAAAATGCTTCAAATGTACATTATTTTAAAAGGAGAAACAGAATTGACATTTTTTTGTATATTTGTGCACACTAACTTTTATTATCGGCCTTCTGTCCGCATCGGTCTTTTGTCCGCTTGGGTGGCCTTTTGCCATTCGGGCTTTTCTCCTTCGGCCTTTTGTCCGTGTCGGCCTAATATTCAAGTCGGCCTTTTATCGTTCGGCTTTTTTCTTTCGGAATTTTGTTCACGTCGGCCTTTTGTCCATTTTGGCGTTTTATCGTTCGGTCTTTTCTTCTTCGCCCTTTTGTCCAAGTCGGCCTTTTATTGTTCGGAATTTTCTCCTTCGGTCTTTTCCTACTTAGTCGTTTTTTCATTACAGCCTTTTCTTATTCGTCCTTTTTTCTTTCGGACTTTTGTCCAAGTCTGCCTTCTGTCTATGTCGGTCTTTTGTCCCGCTCCCCAAAAAATGCGAGCTATTACGTTTAATTTATACATTAACTCTTATGCGAAAATTATCTGTTTTATTAGTTTCGTATGCTAAAATAATTAAGTAAATAATGGGGTTTTATGTAAATTATATATTTTATAAAATTTTACTTCTCACTTGGATTAGCTGATTCTGTCAAAACAGCGCCCCCTACAGGTAATCGAAATCGAAAATATAAAGTGACACCTACAGGCTATTTCAACACGCTTTTACGTGGTGAAAAGTATGTATTAATATATAAAATAGTTATTTATCCAACAAGTGCAAAAAGTGAATAATATTTTCAAGCGACGTAAAAATAGTATAACGAGGCCGAAGGTCGTTAAGTACAAATATTCTTTTTGCACGAGTAGCCTACACTATTTTTTCTAAGATCGATAAATAATCATCAATTGAAATTAATAAAAATATGAAATTAATTGCAATTGCAGATATTGAAATATTTTCTAAAATTATCATTGTCAGTGACCTTCATACTCCTTAGTTATCCTGTCTAACAAACTTTTTTTCTCAAGGCAGTATAAATTTTTTAATGGATTACGTTTTCGGGAAAACTCGCCTTTACTTTTTAAAATCCGATAAATTTTATTTGCTTGTTATACAAAACTTTGGCGTTTTTATTACAACGTGTAAGTTAAACATATTAATAAACTTTCAAAGAGTACAGAGTACATACCATTTTGATTAAATTTATTCTTTAATCCCTTGATTATTAAATATTAAAACACTTGCACCATTACATCATAACTTTATAAGATAAAGGGGAGTTAGTTTTTCTTTGATAAGTAATTGAAAACTTTAAAAATTAGTTTTTTAAGGAAATTTTTTTACATAATAACCCAATAAATCTTTATATAGAAAAACACCTAGTTTACATAATATAAATTCTGCAGGTTTATTTTATAAATAAAATTTTTGATTTTTTTTAAATTGCCCATATTATCTTTTTTAGTTTTTCAAAATTACACGATAAATTAGAAAAAAAATGAATATTTGTTTTAGATGTATACTAAAGCTATTAGAATGATTTCCAGCTTTCCTTTACTCTATCAAATTACTAAATATTCAGTAAATTACCCGAAACTTTTTGATATTAAAGTTAAACCAAACGATTTTGTAACTATTAACTTTGTAATAGGAGAGAGTTTAGATACAAAAAGCACTAAACCAAGCATGCTTAAAACAACTTTGTAGATATAAGCATAAAGCACTGCAACCTTTTGGAAATTGCAAAGCTACACTGCAGACAATAATATAGCTTTACGGTCCTGTTTACTTATTGTAAGAAACTTTTTCCTACTTTTACGTCAAATATCTCGTACTCTCCGCACTGTGGACATACGTCAAAAGTATATGTATAAGGAAAAAAAACACATGACTTTTTTGTTTACGCATACAGTATGTACGAATAAATGACTATTGGCACATACATACAGCATGAATAATTGGAACACTACCCGAAGTGTGCGCCACTAAACTGGAAAGCAAAAAATAAAATAGATATTATGTATGTTCCTACTGGCATTTTATATTTTTTTATACAAAATATCTCTTATGTATTATATGTCAATTTTTAAAACTTAGAACATCTGTGATCTTGCTTTTGTTTTCTTACATGTTCTTGCATCACGTGACTGTCAAGTGCAACTTTTTTTAATAATCCAAATCTACATAATTTTCTGATTTCAAAGATACGTAAAAAGTGATATTTTTTCATATTTTTTATTTTCTTTTATTATTTTTTCATATTCATATTATATAAAATAACCTTAACAAATTTTAAGAGCGCCGTAAAAAATCGTGGAAAAACTATAGTATTCTACTCGTGAAAAAGTTGCCATTATTCACTCAAACCTATTACTATTAATTTCGATCTTCGTGAATAATGGCTATAATTTCTCGCTTGTTGAATAATATACTACTTTATCAGTGTTGTAAATTGCGCTACCAGAACGTTTTTTAAAGAGCCAGTTTTACTGCAGACTATTTGGTTTGACTTACAAAAACAAAAAACGAAAAAATTGGTAGCCACAAGACTTTTCTGTGTAGCAAAAAAAGCCCCACTGGAAAAAAATTATGGGCAAAACCGCAAATATCAAGCGAATAATCATTTACTATTTATTATACATCAAAAGCTAAATATTGACTATTTTTTAATGGCACAGTGTATTTTTTAAGTTTTAAATCTTCACATTCCCCCTAAATTCCCCCAAAAAAATATTTAATCGTTGCGATAAACAAATAAGCTGGTCTGTATTTATTGTTCGTACATTATAACCAATTACGCCCCTTTTAACACAAATTATTTTTCTTTACAATTTATTTTAATTGGTATATCTTCTAGGCTCGCTGATAGTTTTGTTATCATGATATTCATATTAACTGGTTTAAAAATTAATATTTGAAGATTATTTCATATAAACCATGCCCTATTTTCAGAAAAATTTGAAAATTTTTGACATCATTTCGAAATTTCAGGAATATTAGAATTAATTTGAAAAGGTTTAAGATAAATATGAGCCATGATCCGGCTGGGGTTACGTATCCGTTAAAATATAAACTTCAATAAAAGACAAAACCTAATTTACTTCATTTTTAAGGATTAAACTACTGTCGACGATAAGCTGATTAGGAGAAAAAAATTGCTTTCCATAGCAAAATGTGTTTGGAGTTTTGGAGTTTATTTGAAAACGGATAAACGTGAAATCTGATATACGAGTTATAATACATTTTACCTCTCCACTCAACTCCAGAAGAACAATGATACAAATTCAAAATTAGTAATTCTTCGAAAATCGTTAATATGCATATGTATACAGGGTGTTTCGAAACATGTGTCCCTATTTGAAGAATTAAATTTTAAGCCAATATGCTCCAGTTTCGCAGTAAATGATTTTAAAGTTTCTTAATTTTTTCAATTTTTTAACATAACATCTATATTTCTAAAGATGCTTTGGTGAAATAAATTTTGTATAGAGCTCAGTTTAACTATCCTATTTTGACCACTTTCATGAAATTTTCAAAAACACCGATATTAGTTGGGATACCCTTTATACCGTTCGTGGAAATTTAAGAAAGTATCACTAAAATGTAATTTTTATTTAAAAAATAGTATTTACTTACTGGGCAAAAATTGAGGGTGCCAATAAGAATACAGTTGTTGGTGGAGATTGTGCAGTTGTATTTTTATTATTCATTAAATTTTTCCCAAAATTTTTAGGGCAAAATGAAACACAACTGAAATACAATTGATAACTTCACTTTCCGAAATATAAATCATACTTTCTAAAATACATTACAATGGGCCTTTCCAGGATTTTTTTAATTTTTATTTAGTCTTAAAGATAAAGTTAAAATAAAAAATAATATCCAATCAATTTTTTGATATCTTTTGTGTAAGAGATAAAAATTTGAATATATGAATCCTTGACGTCATAATGTTCAAAAGTTCTAGTCCGGCAACGTTGTTGGTATCCCCTATCGTCTCGTCCACCGCAAATCTCAATTAACTCTGTTTTGACAGATGACGGTTACACAACCTAACCTAACCTAACGACACGAGGACACTCGACGGAAACATCAGCAACGTTGCCGCTGTTTTGAACACAATTTCTAAATAAATTAATTTAAATTCCTTTGGTGCCCTAATTAAAAAACAAACCAGCCCATTAAATTAGGTTTTTAAGAGCTATGCATAGTATAAAATTCATTGAAAAATATTTTACAGTGGAAAGCTCATTGATGGTTTCTAAAATTGAATATATTTTTTCTGAAATAAAATAATAAATAGAACTTGCGGAAGTTAAGGTAGTATACAGGGTAGTTCGTTTTATGAAAAATGTTATAAATAAAAATTGTATGTATAGTCATAGAGTCATAGACTGGGTATAGTTATTTATCATCCGGAGTACTTCTTCATGATTATTATGCCAAACCTAGCTCAGTTTTCGTAAATATACACCGATATTTTTTTAATAGATTCTGAATCTAGCGAAAAAAAAAACAAAACATTGTCTAAAGCATTTTACCTATCAGCGTTTAGTTATGACAAATTTTATTTTTAAGAGTTTGGATTTTAATTTATCTTGTCAATAATTATTATTATAAATATTGTGAAAATGACTTTACTTGTAATAGGTATGGATTTTCTTATTAATTTAACATGAAAAACAAAGTAAAGTAATTTAATGAATATAGTAATTAGTAATGAAAAAAATGACAAACCAAAAATTTCACATTTAAATTCTTTTTAGGTTAAGACTTTACCTGAAAAATGCTTTAAACAATATTTTTTGTCTTGTTGCTAGATTCAAAATCTATTAAAAAATACAAGTTTTCATTTACAAAATGAATTGGCGTTGGAATCACCATGAAGAATTCCTCTGGGTGAAAAGAATATATGCCTATTCTATGGCCCTTTTAGATTTTACAAGAAAAAATTTTTAAATACTCTTACTTTTGGAGATATTTTCACAATTAAAGTTGAATAATATGTATAATATAATGGGTGAGCTAATAGTATATTACGCAACGAGCTAGAAAGTGAGGAATTTTGTGCGAGTGTGAAAATAGCCGAACAAGGCGCTAGCCGAGTGAGGATATTACACGAGCAACGAAATTCACTTTCTGCGAGTTGTGTACACTATTTTTCCGACGACCACGGAGATTTTGTAGTAACAACATAACATAACCCCAGTAATCTGTTGTGCGGTCGGAACGAGTAGATGTTTTACGTGGAGCTCGTAGTTGCTTCATTATTAAAGTGATTTTTCGATAATTAAAATTAAAATCAAAGTAACTTTTATGTAGTACTAATGTTTTAAAAACTATATTTTGAAGTATTTATCGGACCAGTGTTTATATTAATTGTGTACCATACTGATTGAGGCGAACCCAGTTTGTTTACTTATGCTAATGAGTATATAAGTTTATACTGCTTGGACCTTAATTTTTCTCGAATTGAATACTATTTAAAAGAGGCCAAAACCGAAGAGGGCGATCACTGGATTTGTGATAAATGTGATCCTGATCCAGAATTGTCAAACTCATCTACGTTATTGGATTCTGCTCTGGAAGCTAATATAAATAGAACAATCAGTAACATTTTGAATAGTCATTTAATTACATTTAAGAATGATATCATTAAATCATTTCAAGAGGAAATAAGCGGTCTCAAATAAAAAATTACTGAAATTGAAAATAAAAACACAGCATTGCAAAACGAGTTAGAAATAATAAAAACCAATTATGGCACTTCGAGTAATCAAATGGAACTAATTCATGAAATTGAAGAAAGGAATCGTCGAGCAAATAATGTTATTATCTTCAATATAAAGGAATCTACCAAAGATGACGTTAAAGAACGTATTAATGATGATCTAAAAGAGGTAAAATCTATTGCTCATATCTTGAATGCTGATGATTGTGTATTCAAAGTTCAAAGAATTGGCAAAAAAACAAATAAAAATCGTCCAACTAGAGTTATCTTTAGCTCAAAACAGGAAGCTATTAACTTTCTTAAATGCTCTTATCGAAAGAAAATTGACAACATTTATATTAAGCCTGATCAAACGGATAATGAACGGAAGTACCTCAATGATTTACGCAATGAACTGGAACGTCGAAAAGCTAATGGTGAACAATTAGATACATACATGGCATACCCAAGATTGTTACTAATAATAGTAGAATCATGCGTGGTAATGATAATCAAAAAAACTAAAAGACTTATTTATTTATTTTCAAAATATTGGTGGGTTAAGATCTAAAATTACGGAATTATCCAATAATGTCAGTTTATGCAATTATGATATTATAATTTTAATCGAAACATGGCTGTCATCAGAAGTTGCTGATAGTGAACTTGGACTAATCCAATAATAAATAAACTGCGGTTGAAGAGATAGCTGAAGAATGCGTCGCGTCCAACATTATTTTATGCGGCGATTATAATCTTCCCAACGATACATGGTCCAATGATGACCTAGGGGTGGAATCTAATGTATCTTCTAGTCCAGCATCGCATCTATCAGCTGACTGCTACGGATTCCTAAACCTGTATCAAGTAAACTTAATACCTAACCCTCGTAATACCTTTCTGGATCTTATTTTTTCATCTAACGCGAATATGACTGTTACCAAGTCCGAAGATGTTCTACTACCGAATTCTATACATCATTTCGCTTATACAGTTATCCTAGAAGTGGAAAATATAGTGGATGCTGTAAGTGTTGAAATTCTAAAATATGATTTTCATCGTGCTAACTTCAATAACATTAATTTAAGAATCTCCTCAATTGACTGGGAAAATACTTTCGATCAATGCGCTAATGTAGATGACACCGTCAATTTATTCTATTCAATAATATACTCAATAATTAATGATTTGGTTCCTACGAATAAAATAATTGTAAACAAATTCCCTAAATGGTTTAACTCACAAACGATTAATTTAGTATTTGATAAGAAATGCGCTCATCGTAAATTTAAAACCACAAATAATTAAAACGATTACTTACACTTTCAACATTTAAGATCAAAATGTAAATCTTTGAGCAAAGAGTTATATGGTAATTATATACACAATATCGAAAATGATTTAATATGTAATCCCAAGAATTTCTGGCAATTTGTGAACGAGAAAAAGAAAATAAATAACATACCTAATAATATGTATCTTTTAACAGACAAGGCAAACTCAATATCAGGATCGGTTAACTTATTTGCCAAGTTTTTCTCTCAAGTATATTCTACTAACAGTGTACCTACTCCAGTTATAAATTATAAAAATCATGAAAATTCTATAGATTCCAATTTTAATTTTCATATTGATTCGCAAACCATTTTTAAAAGCATTACTGATCTTAGGTTTTCTTCATCCCACGGGCCTGACTTGATACCAAGTATGTTCTTGAAGAATTGTGTTTGTACTATATCTAAACCACTAGAAATTTTGTTCAATCGTTCTCTGAATGAGAAAACATTTCCTGAAATGTGGAAATCCAGTTTCTTAACTCCTATACATAAGAAAGGCGATAGATCGGATATATCCAATTACAGAGGAGTTTGCATCCAGTCTGCAATTCCAAAACTTTTTGACTACCTTATTGCTGAACAATTCAAGTATCTGTCCAAAAATATTATTATAGAACAGCAACATGGTTTTCATGTAGGTAGATCGACGACTTCCAATCTAATGATTTTTGAGACATATGTATCGGAGGCCCTGGAGAAGGGGTATCAGGTCGACTCGATTTATACAGACTTCTCCAAGGCCTTTGATCGTGTCAATCACGATATTCTAACATCTAAATTAAGTTGCTTGGGGTTTGGGGAGGGTATTGTCCAGTGGGTTAATAGCTTCCTCAAAGGCAGAAAACAATTCGTTAGACTGAATGGCAACATTTCAGGAGAACGAAGCATTACCTCGGGTGTCCCTCAAGGCTCACACATCGGGCCTATTTTGTTTAATTTATTTATAAATGACCTCTCTGACATGATCCTAAATTCTGAATTTCTTTTCTATGCGGACGATTTAAAATTGTTTAAAGTAGTGAATACCATCGTCGATGCAAACAGACTTCAAGATGATTTAAACAGAATTTTGAATTGGTGTCAACGTAACAACTTAGATTTAAACATAAGTAAATGCTATCACATTTCATTTTTTCGTAAGTTGAGCTACAATCATGAATACTACATTGATGGGCATAAGCTTGTTAGAGTTCAAGAAATTTCTGATTTGGGTGTAACATTCGCATCATCTCTATCATTTAAATGTCATATCATTCACATAGTAAATAAGGCAGTAAAGTTGTGGGGTTTTATCTTTAGATTATGTAGAGAACTCAACATTGAAACATTGAAAAGTCTATACACTTCTCTAGTCCGTCCAATCCTTGAGTATGGGTCTTCAATTTGGTGCCCATATCAAAATTACCTTATTAAATTATTGGAAGGAGTACAGCATAGATTTTTGAGAACAGTGGCCTTTAGGAAGGATATTCCGAGAGATGCTATAATTTACGATCATTTAATGGATGAACTTAACATACATACTTTGGAATCTAGAAGGATTGTAAATGATTTATGCTTGTTATATAAAATTATTCATAGTCAAATTGATTGTTCAGAACTTCTTGGAAAGTTAAACTTTTATTTTCAAAACTCTGGAGCTACTAGGAGAAATTACCCTTTATTTAGACTAGTTTTACATAAAACTAATTACTCGTATTACAGTTCACCAAGAATATTACGGTATGGGAATGAAATATACAATAATACAACATGTGACTTATTTGCGACAAATGTTCATATTTTTAAGAAGACTGTGTATCAAAATATTGTAAACATTAACTTTAAAACTTTTAGCACATTGTATCTACTCAAAAATAAATTATAATTTATATGTTATGTAAAGGGAATATTCCCGTTTATATTTAAATAAAAATAAATAAATAAATAACCTATGTTAACAGCAGCTGACATTGAAGTTATCGATTATTTTTAGTTAAATGTAAATAATTGTAGGTGGCGCTGTCTTGACGGAAGTAACTTATCGAAACGAATAAAAAATGTTCCTATTTTATTTAAAATTTACAGAAAAGTGAATTATATAATGATTTTAATAATAAAATTACTAATATTGGCGGGGTTAAATATAAATTTTTATTTGAACTATCATTTTTTTGCAAGTTCAAAAAAATCCAAGAGAGGGCTTTCGGAATTCCTTCGCAGCGCCTCTATCGAAAATTACAGGAACTATTTGACAGTTACAAAACGGAAAGTCAAAGTCACTAGTGTTGAAATGAAAGATTTTCTAAACTACTAATATGAATGACATATACGATTTTCTCATATGGTCGTCGGAAATAGTATATTACGCAACGAGCTAGAAAGTGACGAATTTTGTGCGAGTGTGAAAATAGCCGATCGAGGCGCTAGCCGAGTGAGGATATTACACGAGCAACGAAATTCACTTTCTGCGAGTTGTGTACGCTATTTTTCCGACGACCACGGACATTTTGCGACCATTATTAATATTTTGTAGTAACAACATAACATAACCTATGTTAACAGCAGCTGACATTGAAGCTATCGATTATTTTTAGTTAAATGTAAATAATTGTAGGTGGCGCTGTTTTGACGGAAGCAACTTATCGAAACGAATAAAAAATGTTCCTATTTTATTTAAAATTTACAGAAAAGTGAATTATATAATGATTTTAATAATAAAATTAGTAATATTGGCGGGGTTAAATATAAATTTTTATTTGAACTATCCTTTTTTGCAAGTTCAAAAAAATCCAAGAGAGGGCATTCGGAATTCCTTCGCAGCGCCTCTATTTAAAATTACAGGAACTATTTGACAGTTACAACATGGAAACTTAAAGTCACTAGTGTTGAAATGAACGATTTTCTAAACTACTAATATGAATGACATATACGATTTTCTCATATGGTCGTCAGAAAAATTATTATTGCAATTCAAATTTCCCGCGTAAAAATCATTGAAATTGATTAGTCTCAATTTGAAGTTGAAAATGTATTGGGAATTTCGACTACGGATAGATGGCGCTATTTTGACGTAAGTTTGAAAGAAAAAAATGGGGAAATGAGGAAAAAGTAATAAAAGATTTTTGCGCCGATTTAATTTTTATAGGTTTTAGATGGTTTTAGTAACTGCGCCTGTGTTTAGATCAAGTTTTTTGTGTTTAAAAATTGTGTTTATCTTTTATTGACCAGTGTGTGTTATTTCTTACTTGCATAATTGCATAAATACATTGTTTTGGGATAAGTAATAAATTACAGCCTATAAAAAATCTTATTATTTTAATAGTAGTAATAAACCCAAGCAAACTGATTTATAACTGCACGGAAATAAATTTTACAAAAAAACAGGTTATGTCAAACTATATAGACCTTTTCTAGCTTCAGCAAATAACTCCCAGAGGGCGTATCCGATCTTAGAAATCGCGATCAAAAGCAGAGGCGTAGGTCGAAGTTTTACCATAGATTTACAATAGATTTTTGTATTTAGTTTTCTTTTCAATAACATCAGTTTTTATGAAGACTACTTAGTGCAAATCTTTGTTTTGTATAAGCATCTGCCCAGAAAATGAAGGTCATCATTTTCAACATTTGGCGTTTTTTATTTCAAAACCACAAAAGCTTAATAAATAACTTAAATTTGTATATTTGTTTAGAATTCTTCATTTGTTATGAGTATTATATTCATTTTGAAAAAAATATTTGCTACGTCATTGGATTACTAGGGATTTTTATTTTTAAATTTTTAGTTGTATCAACCTGCGTATTTGGTTGCCTACATATCAACTTACAATCATTTTAGCTCACCCTGTATGTAGGTTGGTAGCGCAAAAAATATTATTGGGAATTTCGATCTTAATAGAGTAGGTACTTATATAGAGTATATTTTGATTAAATGGAGGAAGTGGAGTAAAGGATTTGTTTTGACTGGACATTTTGATGGTTTTGACTTGTATTTGCTCTTAGTTACATAATTATACAATTAATACACAGGTAACTAGCCAATATTGAAAGCCATGATTTTAGCAATATTGTTCTGCTACTGGGGGAGGGGTTACTATTTAAAAAAAGTTACGTGGTTATCGTTTGATCTTTAACTTGCCATTCAAGATTATGATAATATTTCTACATAATGTGATACTAAATAACGTACAACTTTTTTTGACAATTTTTTTTTCATTTCGAGAATAAATGGAAGTCGCCGAACTTTTAGTTTTGGAAACTTATACCCTTCTAACTTCCAAATTATTTACTTCAAAATAATAAGAAAATATATTATGCAAACTTATGAAAATTAGCTACAATATTCAACAAAAATGGGGGTTTCTATTTAAAAAAAAGTTAAATGATACCTGCTTTTCATGATCATAATAATAATCCTAAATAATGCGTCGCTAAAAAACGTACAACTTTTACTTAAAACATTTAAAGAAATTTCAATTGAACGAAACTACAAAATAAATAAGGGCACTAAATTTTTTATAAAAAAAAACTGCATTGATATGTGAGTTGGGAGCGTTGAAAATGTAATAAGGGTGTCGAGAAAAGCGGAAATAAAACGAGGTGTATCGTGAAAAAAGTAAACTGAACTGGACACATTCTAAGAACAACGAATAATATAAGGAAATAAGGCAGGAAAATAACAAAAATAATCTGTAGTTGAAAAGAATTATTTTTATAAAGGTCGACAGGATTAATTAACATGTCATAAATTCAAACAAATTTTAATTCACTCATTTCTGCTTAAATGCACCGGGAAAAATTAGCATTATTAACACCTGCCAGCTACATTTAATATTAATTAAAGTTAAGACGTTTACATAGAGATCACAATCAATTAAAATGACAAACCTGAAAATGAAGTTTTAATCAATTAATAATAAAAGCTGAAAATTTTCAAAACAAAATAATTAATGTGTGATGATTTGAATTCAATTCATAAAAACAAAAGTTAATTTATTTTCCGTATAAAATATTGTTTTGTTTGTTTTTTAATAACGTTCGCTTATTTAATCAGCGCCGTGTTTACAGTTTTCACCAAATTTTCCATGATGAAAAATGGTTTCATAACAATCTCCAATTATTACGAAAACTAAAGAAAATCGAAACTTTCAGGAGCAAAGCACCTTTTATTATCTCCTCGCTCGCTATCTTATCAACCGTGACTCGATAAGAAGAAACGCTAATTAATAAAATAAATAAACAATGACAAAAGAACGCGGTGAATTGGATTCCCTATTTACCATTTCACTGTTTATACAGAGGTCCTATTAACACGGGAAAATGTAAACTAAGAGAATTACGCGCCCGCTTAGAAATAGATTTTCAAATTAACATTCTGCTTTTATTACCTCCTAAAAACTGACAGCAATCTCCAAGTCAGTCGTACTTGAGATTAATTGTTTCTAACAATTACGGCTTACAAATTTGGGAAGGAATATATGCTAAATCGTTTCATTATCTTGTTAACCTTGCGAAATAGCATGAATTTGTTTAAACACCAGTATGTCACGTTTGACATTCAGATTACAAAATTTTTCTGTTCATTATTTTTAGATTTAATTTGATATTTTGTTTAATCATCGGGAAATAATGATGAGTTTAATCTTTTAAAAACTTATGTAAACAATAAAATTATAAATCCAATTTTAGAACTGCATTTCTGTTAAAACACTTTTAAATCTAAATAAGGTAGAAAATGGATATTGTTTTATTAAGGGTAAAAAAGTACTTTTTGTGGCAAGCATGTGGGTTTGCGGGACGAGACCTGCGACTCCCGAGGATACATGCAGGCCACAAAAAGTTCTTTTACTCCATATAAAACTTATTATTTTTTCTTCAAAGATCAAAATTTATAAAAATAATAATGTGAAAATAAATTTTAAAATTTGATATTTAATTTACATGCGTCCACATGCGTCTTATGTCATGCTGTTAATGTATACTGGGTTACCGAATAGGCGGAGTAGAAATTCCATTTCTACTCCTTGGAAGTACAAAAAGTATATACGATTGTACGCGATTTACGATTCTAAATAAAAGTCTTTATTTTAGAAATTGTATATTAATAGGCCGATTCTGGTCAAAATTAAAGGCCTTTAATGACAAACAAATAATGGAAATTGTCCATTACAACCCATATAACAAATTTAAATTTAAAGGCCTTTAACTTAAATCATTTGACCAGAATCTGGGTATAACTAACGAGATTTATATGTCCCATATGGTAGCCGGTAAATACTTCGAAAACAATTCTTCTAAGACAATTCTTCGAAAACAATTATTCGAATGCAATGATTCGAAAGTTGCAATTATTCGAATACAACTATTCGAAAGTTGCAAATATTCGAAAGTCTTAAACAATTTTTTTTCAACAAAAGGATTAATCAAATGCAGCATAATTGTAATATAATCAGGGTTAAAATTACCCGGAGACAATATTAAATATAGGGCGCTATAATATTAATATTTCGTTTATTTACACATTCACATATGGCTACATTTTATTCTTACTTCTTAAATATAAATTGAATGAATTATACAGGGTGGGCCAACGAAAACGAAACAGACGAGTTTTGAAATAGTTAATAAAAAATTTGAAAAAATGCTCGGACAGGTCAACTTTAGTTTCGAGGGGGACATATTTTGCAATAGAGCTGATTCAAAAATCCATTCATCCCTGCGCCCTATGGACACAACCCCTTAAATTTTAATAGGGATGGTGGGGTAAGTAATACCTCGTTGGAAAGATCTTTTTATCCAGAGTGACATACAAAAAAAAAGTTAAATCGATCGATTCGTTTTAAAGATATTCAAAATTTAGCAAGTAATGATTTCATGCCTTTTAAAATTGTGCTATGAACATCACGCCTTCAATTTTAAGTCTTTTGATAGGGTAAGTAATACCTCCTTGGAAAGTTCTTTTTACCACAAGTAACATACAAAAAAACAAAAGTGAAATCGATTGGTTTGTTTTAAGGAATTCAAAATAAAACCGTATTGCACATTATTTTTTATTTAACCAAACTAAACTTAACTAATCTTTTTGAAGAAAACTTAACACTTTAAAGAATCCCATCGATCCCGACACTTTCAAGGATGTTTTTATTATTTTATTAAATGTTCGAATTGAGTTCCACCAACCTCCATGCAAACGTACAAATTTTGCTCAAAGCGAATTCTTACATTTTGTAACATTTCAGCAGTAATTTCTCGGCATTCATTAATAATTCTCTGTCGTAACTCTGCTAGAGATCCTGGTTCCGTTGCGTAAATCTTACTTTTTAAATGCCCCCAAAGGAAAAAATCAAGGGGAGTAAGATCGGGAGATCGCGGCGGCCACTCCAAAGGTCCTCTACGCCCAATCCATTGTCCAGGAAACGACGTATCCAAGAATTCCCTAACAGGCCGTGTGTAATGAGGAGGCGCTCTGTCTTGTTGGAAAATCAGATGGTCTTCTAAATAACGATCGTCATTTTCGATAATATCGTCAAGAAATGGATGAACAAAGTTTTGAAGTAGATCCAAGTACATATCCCCTGTTAGATTGCCATCTAGAAAATAAGGACCAATAAGACGGTCTCCAAAAATTCCAACCCACACATTCAATTTTTGAGGAGTTTGAGTGTGAACTTCATGAAATACCCTAGGATTTTCATCTGACCAATATTGACAATTATGACGATTAACGGTTGAGTTTAAGAAAAAAGTGCACTCATCAGAAAAACCGATATTATAAAAATAATTTTCATTAGCAATTATCCGTTCCGTCATCACCTCACAAAATTGTAGTAGCCTATCAAAATCATCTTCATTTAACTCATGAATTAAATGAATTTTATAGGGATTATATTTGAGACCTTTCAATATTCGGCGGTTCAGCTGATGTTAGTCACAGTCTCCAGTTTTCTTGTGCTTAAAGTTGGATCTGCAGCAACTTGTCCCAAAACACCTATTTCAACGACCTCATTTCTTATTGGACGAACATTACCAGGATCGTGTTTCTTATTACCAACAGAACCAGTATTTTTAAATTTTGCAACCAACTCCAGAACGTATTTTCGGTTACAATGTTTGTTTGGATGTTGTTCATTAAATAAATTAGCTGCACGATGAGCATTCTCATCGTTTTTAAAATAAAAAGTGATTAATTCAACCCTTTCTGGAATTGTATAAACCATTGCTAGCAGAAGCTTTTACAGAAGTTCACAAAATTTTAAATGTTGATTTCTAATAATTAGTCATAAACAGTTTTAACACGATGAAAATCACCACTAATACAAAATACAACTGATAAAAAGAATCTCAATGTGGTTATAAATCGTTTTATGTTTTGCCTTGTTTTGTTCCAGATGTTACAAAATTTTAAACAATTCCTCAAACAAATTTAAATTTGTTTTTTAAAATCTCTCTTTTGTAGAAAATGAAAATAAATTGCGTTTTACATGTTTTTGTATGTTACTTTGGGTTAAAAGATCTTTCCCAGAAGGTATTACTTACCCTATCAAAACAAAATGAAGCCGTGGTGTTCATAGCACAATTTTAAAGGCATGAAAACTCTACATGTAAAATTTTGAATATCTTCAAAACGAATCGGAGGATTTAACTTTTTTTTTGGCATGTTACTCTGGGTAAAAAGATCTTTCTAACGAGGTATTACTTACCCCACCATCCCTATTAAATTTTTAGGGGTTGTGTCCAAAGGGCGAGGGATGAATGGATTTTTGAATCAGGTCTATTGTAATATATGTCCTCCTCGAAACGATATTACTTACCCTATCAAAACACTTAAAATTGAAGGCGTGGTATTCATAGCACAATTTTAAAAGACATGAAATCTCTACCTGCTACATTTTGAATATCTTTAAAACGAATCGATCGATTTAACTTTTTTTTTGTACGTTACTCTGAGTAAAAAGATCTTTCTAACAAGGTATTACTTACCCCACCATCCCTATTAAAATTTTAGGGGTTGTGTTCATAGGGCACAGGGGTGAATGGATTTTTGAATCACTTCTATTGCAAAATATGTCCTCCTCGAAACCAAAGTTGACCCTGTCCGAGCGTCTTCTCAAAATTTTTTATTAACTATTTTAAAACTCGTCTGTTTCGTTTTCGTTGGCCCACCCTGTATTTTACACTACATACAACATGTTTAATAACTTATATTATGTGCAGTACCTTTTACATACTTCACCATGCTTGTTGGATTAAAACTTTCCGTGACTCTTTGAATTTTTTGCAGCGCAATCATTATATTTTTTTTAATTAATGAGATTTCTGTCCATTCTATAAGGTTTTTAATTAGTAACTGAGGATTTAAGTACTTCCTTATAAGGTCGGGTATAAAAAATATACTTATTAGCGACTAGTTTCGTTTATTACAAACATCATCGGGCCAAAGTGTCAAATCAAGATGATCGTACTAATCGTACTAATCGTACTAATTATATTTTTTTTGATGAGGAGGGTGTCTCACTTTTTGTCCAGCAAAAAAATTTTTTTAGATAGATATGATGCTGAGCAAAAACTTTCCTATAATCTACTTATTTTTCGACTGCTTAAGAAATTACAGCAATTTTTAAATAGCAAAATTTTTATGATAGTCATCATCAGTCTCTAGAAATTCGTAATAATATTAGAAAATACTCTATAATGCTCATGTATGTCACATTTCACATAAAATTCTTTTTTAAAATTGTTATTGTGCTCTAACTACTTTTCATTTTATCTGGCAAAAGCATGTACATAAGCGGAATTGCAGTATTTTCCTTTATTCCGCAAATAGTGTAAAATTGAGCAAATAAATGGAGAACTTTTTTAAAAGTTTCATCCATGAACCAATGTTCAGAACTTCTTCTTATAGTTCTGATGGTCCATCTAATTGAGTTTAATTCCGGAAGATGACCTGCAGAAATTTTGCTTACTGTTGCTGATAGTAAGGACATTATAAACGGGGGTGTATTCTGTGTCGTTATGACTGAATCTCGTACACAATCTATAAATTTCGATACTTCAAGACTTGCAGCATTACCTCCATGATCCATGATTATGTTCTCCGGGTTCTTTCTTCAACTCATCTCCTTCAGTTATAGCACCCGACCGGCAGCTTTTGTTAAGAAATGTTCACATTTCCAATAAATTTTGGTAACAACTTGTTTATCCTTTACAAACATAATTCCTTCCAGAACCAGCTTAGGATTACCTTATTCACTACACACATACTCCATTTTCTCAAAAAAAAAACGTATCTTGCGAAATATAATTATATTGATTTATTCGCTATTAAGGTCGAAACAGAATTGGCAAGAAATATATTTTTTTCATATTTTTAAGTTCCAAGCGCATGGAAATAAGGATACACTCCCCGTAGCTAACATGTATTTGTTTTGTTCCTTGGCCATAAGAGAATTTATTAAATAATTGACAATGGGTAATGACTAATTCGGATAAATGTTTTCGAATAATTGTAACGTTCGAATTGTTCCTTTTCGAAGAATTACTTTTCGAATAATTGTGTTCGAATAATTGAATTTCGAAGAACTGTATTCGAATAATTTACCTAGATCCGTCGCATATTGTAGCATGCGTTCAATTTTAAAATACGAGCAAGGAAGCAGCGAGTAAAAAGTTACAAAAGTCCCTTTATTAGGCCACGTTTATAATAAGGAGTTGAAAAACGCGTTTCACATAGCGTTGAGCAAAGAAATTGGATTGGAAAATAAAAAATCTATTTACACTGACATCACTACAGTCAAAGACTAATTGAAGACCTTGGTGCAAGAAGGAGGAAAGTCCACTTTTCGTAGTTCTGAGAAAATTGATTAAAACGGTTTACTTTTAAAAATTTGAATATATTATTAATATAATCAGCACAATATATTTGTTCAACCTCAAAATATTTAAATACCCCTTTATGTAATAATAAAGTAAGCAAATTCATTTTTAATTTTTTTATTTGGACTTACCTCTTTCTTGTCCCAAATATCTCAAATGTTGATGGAAAGGCGAACAAATCTGGCCAAATACATAGAAATAAATACTTTTTTTAATTAATTTATTATGTAAAAATATCAAAGAAGAATTAGCAATAAAAAATGGCCCTATCGTATCAATACTAATCATCTGATCCGGTAACACATCGTCAGTGTAATCTGTCTCATTAGTTTCTTAACCCTCAAATTTTAAGTTACGATAGTATTTCATTCAGTTTTCAGATGCATATTTTAATCTTACCCGATTATCACGTTGTCATTTTACCCCATATTTGCTCAAAATGGCTGCTAAGGATAAGTTAATATTTAAATTTAACAACTAAATATTCATCATACTCACATCCTTTTTGCACAATTCGATTGGGCTTTTAAAATTGTAAGTGTTGACGTAAAAAACTCATTTGCCCCAAAAGTGGACTTACCTCCTTCTTGCACCAAGGTCTTCAATTTATAACCCAAGCCTACTTTTGTTATAAATAGAAGTATAGAAATTGATTATTTCATTTTTTTAGGATTATCACTCACTATCTTATTCTTAGGTAGGTTATTAAACCGCATTTTGGCATTAGGTTAGTTATAAATGGAAGTATTTAATTGTATATTTCATTTCTTAGGTTTATCACAATTTGATCTTAATTTTCTTACGTTCGTTAGTTAAGGATCCAAATCAAAATACAGCTTTTACGAACAATTTTTTATTGGTGAACTTTTATTCCCAAAAATAAGTCGACGTTTCGGTTATCGTTGTAACCTTATTCATGACTAAACTTTATCACAATCTAAGGCCTAGGTACCTAGGTAGGTTATAAATCTTGTCCTTGGTACATAGTTGTCTTTAGGAAATTTTTAAAAAAATTTTTGCTAAAGCTTTTTCATCTGAAGTAACTGTCACAGTTAGACAAAGCAGTATCCGTAAAAAAAATCGCACAAATCCCATTTCACTATTTCTTCCAAAGACCAAAATATAAATTATTAATGGTTTTATTATTTAAAAAACATGCATATTTTAATAGAAAATAAGAACTTAACTAAGATTCAGATAAAATAACATCATTGCCAGATTAATTTTCACAATATTGCTGTCTAAAATAAAAAAATCTTATTTACAAAAAATTGGAACTTTTTTATTATTTATTTTAATTAATAATAGTATAAGTTGCATATTTGTTTATTCATACTATTTTGAAATGGTATTGTTTGGGAGATTTATGATTTCCAATATATTAACTTTGAACCTAGGTTTGAACCTAAATTTCTCATATCAACCCAACAGCGGAGAGCATGGGAGCCAATTTGGAAACAAGCTGTATTTAGAAATATCCTATATAATATTTTATATTCAGGATGTGCCTTTTTCCAGCAATTTATTTGTTTTTAGATAGTAAACGGCATTTTGAACAAATAATTTTTTCGACTCCTTAAGAGTCACTTCTTAAGAGGATATTCGGCAAATTTGAGCACTTGATTTTGAAATTCGCTTGATATTTGTGGTTTTGGTCATAAAAACCTTCGCTTAGCGGCGCTTCCACTAAAAATTTAAAACTGTTTGAAATAATATTTGTAATAACGAAGAAATTGTATAAATTGTTTTTTAATTTAAAATTTCTTTAAACTTTTTGCAGCGCTCCAAAAATTTCTTAAAATTTTACCTAATTAGCGCTTGTCGACTATCTTCTTAATAGGCAAAAATAGCTGTTTACGGCTGCCACTAGATATGCTAGTGCAAATAATATTTTTATATAATTTTTTTTATTTAAGATTCTAGAGTCGTTCTACTAAATTTGGGAAGCGGGAAAAAAATTGGAGAATCTATAAAAAAATATAATTACCCAAAAGTACCTTAATTTTGGTCGCTTATTATTAATGCTGCATAAAATTACAACGCAAAAGGTTCTTTCCAGATTTAGTTTAATTAATCTAGTTTACAAATCAGAAAGAAATTTGAAAATCTGTAAAGAAAAACTTGAGATACAGTGGCAGCCGTAATGCTCGATTTAATGATTTTTCTCAATTTTTTAAAGGCAGCAACAAAAAAACTCATATACATAAATAATATGTACAATAGTTTTCAATTATCATGCAAAACTGTGTATGTTGTTGCTAGTATTTATTGAAACTGGATATTTAATGTTTAAATCTGTGCGCAGCGCGAGTAACATAAGTGACCCTTAAGAAGTTACAGCAATTTTAAAATTGCTAAATTTACATATTTTTTTGAAACACCCTGTATAATTTTTGTTCTTATGATCAATTTTTTACTTAAATCAATTATGGTTTGGATTTTGTATTTGTCAACTTGCTTCTTGAACATTATTGGCTGTTTTTCAACTAAGCGGACCATTCAAATTTTTTTTCGGTCAAATTAATCTATCTGATTGGCTTAAGAGCATCTTCCTAGACACCCGCGATATTGTCCGTTGGAGATAATAACAAGGATAGAAAAACCATCCCACTTTTCTGGAGCTTCTTTGCAAATTATGACCAAATAACTGATAATTAATGTGAATCCTTAGAGGGCGCCCGAGTTTGGGAGGAAAAATTGTGAAAAAACATGAAATCGAGCATTAGTTCTGCAGTCATAACTCAAGTTTGCCTCGTTAGATTTTCAATTTTTTTTCAGATTTATAATCTAAATTGCTTACGCTACATCCTGCTAGAGAGTTATCTTCTGCAATCTAGCACAAAATTAATTAGAGGGGTCCAAAGTTAAGGTACTTTTAGATCATTATATTTTTTTTCTACATTCTCCAATTTTTTTTCCTTCTGGCAGGAATTAAAAAATGACTTCTAAATCATCTACAAAAAAAAATAAATTAGTAAAAAAGGTCAACTATTTAGTCATAGTTTTGTCATAGTTTTGTCATATCGTTATTAGGATGATGAAAATTTCAATATTTTGAACTGTATTTTTATAGTTATTACAAAATTAGCAAAAATTTCAAGTTCTCGGTTGTCAGTCAAGAAAAAACAATAAAAAATTGAACATTTTGTTCAAAACGTAACTTTAACATCAAGTCAAGTATGAAAACGACTGTTTTTGGACAAATTACAAAATCAGCAAGTTTGTAGATTTTGGATTTTGGATTTGCAAATTTAAATTGATTAAGATAAAATTTTGCCTAAAAAAAATCAAGTACATTTATTTTGAATTTCCCGCTTTTTCGTAGGCTATCTCTTTTTATGACCCTCTCACTCATTTTAGATTCCCGTAAAATGGCAGCCTTATTAGGTGGAGCCACCATACGTTTTGTTTTTATTTTTCTGCAAAGAATCAACCTTTCTTATACTATTCTTCTCTCTGGTCCAAACTTCCAGATAATACTATATATGTCAATTTAAACCTCATTTAAAATTAAATGACCTTTAAAATTTTTGATAATATCTGGGGTTGGTGAGATTTTATTATTAACTTTATAAAAATTAGTAGTTTGCGAAATAATTTTTTTGCCTTAAATTTTCTTCGTGGATCATTTAATCCAATTAACTCCTTTTTCTAAAAAATATAAAGATAACTATACTATTTAAGAGGATAGTCGGCAAATTTGAGCACTTGATTTTGAAATTTACTTGATATTTGTGGTTTTGGCCATAATTTTTTTTCCAGTGGAACTTTTTTAAAATTTCTTTTTTTTTTTGGTATACAGGGTGGTGATTATTTCGATGCTCACCATTGGTATCTTTTAAAGTGGAAGAGATACGAGGTCGGTTGAATTACAAAAAAGTGCCGCAGTTTTATGGCCATTAAAAATTTTAAAGAAAATTTAAGATATTTAAACTCATTGCAAAATTATGGCCAAAAATCTAAAAAATGTGATTTTAGAAAATAATTTATATTTTCCAAACCATTACTGCCATCAATGAAATTTGGTACCTTTAAATTGTTGACTATTTTGAGTTAAATGACGTAAAAAATATTTTTTGGCCTCCTAGATTCGAAGCCGCGATATTCAACTTTTTTATTTTTTATGGCCTCCATATTGGATTTTTACCTCATCAAATAATAAATAATAGTACATTTCCTGATTGCTAATTAACATCAATGTGTTCCCTTAGATAATGTTTTAAATTTGAAAATTTGTATATAAAACAAATGAAATCAATGTTTTATAGACAGTTTCCATAGTTGCCATAAAAATATCGCCTCAAATGAAACTTAAAATTTGATCAAAATTCTAATAATAAAAATGCAAATACTTTAATCATTTTATTTGTTTAATATTATAAAGACACCTTTTATTTACATAAAATGCTCTTATTGCAGGTCATTTGTTTATTATAATTATTTTCTTTATTATTAGATTTTGAGAAAATATTTTTATGGTAACCATGGAAACTGTCCATAAAGCATTGCTTTCATTTGTTTTTTATACAAATTCTTAAGTTTAACACATTTTCTAAAGGATATATTAAAAGTTAATTAGCAATCTGAAAATGTATTATTATTTATTGTCTGATGATGTAAAAATCCAACATGGCGGCCATAAGAAATAAAAAAGTTGAATATCGCGGCTTCGAATCTAGGAGGCCAAAAAATTCTTTTTACGTCATTTAACTCAGAATAGTCAACAATTTAAAGGTACCAAATTTTATTGATGTAGCAGTACTGGTTTGGGAAATATAAATTATTTTCCAAAATCAAATTATTTGTTTTTTGGCCATAATTTTACAACGAGTTTAAAAATCCTAAATTTTCTTTCAGATTTTTAATGGCAATAAAAATGAGCAACTTTTCTCTAATTTAACCGACCTCGTATCTTCTCCACTGTAAAAGATACCAATGGTGAGCATCGAAATAATCACCACCCTGTATAGAAAAATCTTGTAGTTATCAATTTCTTCATTTTTTGTTTTTGTAAGTCAAACCAACTAATCATACGACAGCAGTAAAACGCGCTCTTTATAAAAAACCCTTTGGTTAGCGGCGTTTACAATACAGATTTAAGACTGTTTGGAATAATATTTGTCTTTCAACGGCAGCAATTAGTTAAGATATAACCAAAGAAATCGTATAAATTGTTTTTTTAATTTAATATTTTTTTTTAACTTTTTGCAGCGCTCCAAAAATTTCTTAAAATTTTACCTAATTTTTGGAGCGCTGTAAAAAGTTAAAAAAAAAATTTATTTCAAAAAAAAGAATTATACAATTTCTTTGATTATACCTTAACTTATTGCTGCCGTTGAAAGACAAATTATAGTTCAAACCGTTTTAAATCTAAAATTGGTAGCTACAAGATTCTTCTATATAACAAAAAAAAGAAATTTTAAAAAAGCTCCACTGCAAAAAAAGATATGTCCAAAACCGCAAATATCAAGCGAATGCGATGCACCGAATATTCGGTAACTATTCGGCGGCTCGAATATTCGGCCATTTTTTTACTATTCGGCGGAAGGCCGAATATTGATGACAAGGACCGAATATTCGGTAAAAAATAAAAACAAAATTAGGTATTTTCTTAAAAATATATTATTCAATTTCAAAGCAGTTCCATATTTTAATATACTTATGGTCACTTATTTAAGTCAAAACTTAAAGCTTTAAGCGCCAATTGGGGGAAAATAATCCGATCCTACAAAAATCTTTTCTTTTTAAAGATATATGCCGACCTCAAACAATGAAGCAGGACGTTGGAAAACTTAGCCGAATATTCGGTATTTATTCGGCTAATCGGCCAAACCACTATTCGGTGCACATCTACCATTTAATAGCATCGTTACAGGACCTTAAACTTGGATAAAATATTTGATTACTATAATATGAGTTCACATATTACCTTGTTTACGGTAATTTTCATTCATGTATCTTACCTGCCAGTTTCCAATTCTTGAAATATCCTAACAAGTCAATATTTACCGCTGTGCAAGTTAAACTCCATGTTTTTGTTGAAATTTAATGTTTATGAAAAGTTTATCAAGACGAAATTAGCGTGTTTACACGAGATAATTTTGACTTTATTTAAGTTTATATTAGTTTTTGAAAAGTGACTTACACATTACAGTGGTGGTTAGACACGCTACACTACTATTAAACAATTTATCGTCCGTATACACGAATAACTTCACTTATTTTCAGTTTGCATTCATATTTTTTAAATTGAAAATCTTACGAGATTTATTTAATTTTCTTTTAAATGTACCGCATTTTAAATTCAATTTAAATGTTTGACTAGGAAATACAATTCTAAAAACATACTTATTTCATAATAAATTGCTGTCTTGAAATTTTTTCCATATAAATCCCGACTACTTTTAGTTACTGTGGTTCTTATAATTACTCATGTGGTTTGTATCAAAATTGATAATTATGATAATTCTGTAAATTTTAACAAAGACTGCTTTAATGTGTTTTAAAATTTCAATAAATCAAATATAAAACGTATACCCTTAAATTTTATTTTAAATTTTATTTTATAAATGTATTTATTATTTTACATTTTGTGAATTTCCAAATTTTTTTCTTGTAGTTACCTAACTTTTCTAATTATAAAATGTTATTTTTATGTACATTTTGTCATAAGCCCAAACAATTATTTCCGTACGTTAAAATGAGCAAATCCTTTTAGGATACTCTCAGAGAAGTTTCGTAAAACTTTGATAATCCAATTAAAAAGATTTTCACTTAAGAAAAGTATAAAGTCAAAATTGAATGTCATGGTAAGTTTTCCTCTCAACAGATTGGATCTTGTATAAATTATGCTAGTGAAAAGTATTAAACACTTTTGATGTCATCTCTATACTCACACCTGCACCACTTAATTCATGTATGCAATTTAGAGCTTTATCCGCATTCACTAGTTAATTTGGCGATTCATGAAAATCACCAACTTTTTAAATAAAACCGCAGTAAAGTTGATCGTGAAGGGCATTTACTGGGTGTTAGAAAGCGAATTTGTCGCGTTAATTAATGATACTGGTCCAATAATCAAATAGAAGTGTTTTATGCTTTATCGAACGGTATTGAATATACCTGTTGATTCATCGCTTTTTATTAAATATTTGATTGTAATTACGTAATTATTGCATGTAGTGCGTGCGTACTTTTGTGGATAACGTACATTTTGGATGAGTTATTTTTTAGTTATGGGGTCAACTATTTTCGGTCTATCAAATTAATATAAAATTTAATTCTTTAATCAATGATGAAATTTTGTACCAGACTGTAAGTCCTTACAGGAAATATCTGCTAGGATAGTTTTGCACAGAATTGAAATCAGGGTCCAATTCAGCCCATAAAACAAACCTCATATAAGTAGATATGTATAGATTATATGTAGATTTCTGCTGTAAGGACTTACAGATTTGCAAAGAATTGCACCATAAAATTGATAAAATATGGCAAAGAAAGATTTAATTGTAAGAGCTTACTACTAAAAAACGAAAGTACAAAAAAATTATGACCAAAATTGGTTGTTCCATATACAGGGTGATGATAAAGTTTGGAACATAATTCACCATCACCCTGCATATTTTTTTAATAAATGTTGAGTAAACAGTAAAAGAACGCATTACATTTTTTAGTAAAAAAAATAATTGATTTTGAAAGCTATGATTTTTTTCAACATTTTCGTTTTGATTTAATTATTCAAAACATCATCAGTTTTGTTGGTGGAAAATGCGTTTCACTATGTTGATTGATTATGGACAACCAACCGTTTAGGAATAACCACTTGGAAAAGTAATACATGAAAATTCTTAAATTAATCCGATTATAATTTTTCAGTGAAAAAATAACTTTTTAATTTTTTTGACACTTTTTGAGGCGTGAATTCTAAACAAAAATTTATCAAAAAAATATCAAAAGTTTTTAAATGAGCCAATATACGTAATAATAAAAAAAAAATCTTGAAATTGTTTTTTTTTATGAAATTATTAGTTGTCCATACCTCCCGAGTGGTCCTTGATATTTTAAAGAAGCTCTTTCCAAATTTTCTTCTAATATGGTCAAATGATTGACTTAGAACCATCTGGTGAAAACCCTTTTATAAGATAGCGTAATTAAAAAGTTTTTGAGCTTTGGTTTCTACTCAGTAAAACTCTCCAAAGTACTCCAAAGTAAAAAAATATATCGGGATACGGTTTTCAACAGAATATACAATACATTTAGGTCCATACTCTAAAAATATTATAGTAATATACCAGGTGTCCATTCTAAGCTGATGGACCAAAATTATTTTTTTTAAATGGAACACCCAGTATACAGCGAGTCTCACGGAACTTTGGACTATGCAGGTATTTTTGTTATTATTGGAAATGGAAAGTCGGTTATTTTAAAGTGTTCGTATATTAATATTTCCTTTACAAAACATTTGAATTTCGCATCGCTTCTGCACTATCTTTAAAGAACAAGAAAATGTGATTTTCAAAATATGGCTATAACTTCTTTATTTTCGGTGGCAAGAAAAAAGTTTTTTTGACATTATACAGACATTTTTTGTGTATAATGCAGCAAGACACATGCATATTTCTATTTCGCAAATGGATTAAACTGTGACTTTTTTGGATTCCTTATGAAAATATACTTCATACTGTGTATAACTTTTTATGGGTCTATCTTTACTCGTTTTTCTGGAATTTGCCATTTAAGCGAAAAAAAGATCAATTTTTGAAAAATCACTGCTCTAAAACAAATGAGAAATGTGGATTGAAATTTTTACAAAAAATTTTTTTATGGGTATCATGTCTAATTTAAATTTGTGATAAGGTTTTATCAGAGTGCCTCCTGAAGCACAAATTGACCAATTAAACGAAATTTTAAAATGGAAATCCTGTATATTAATATCAATTGATATCATTTTTTACAAGCTTTCTATTGATATAATGTTTGAATGGTCGCATGTTAATGATTTAGGAGATATTAATATCCAAATAGAGAAAAAAATTAAAAATAGACAAAATAAACAAAACAGTAGTCAACTTTTGTTGAGGATTTTCTTTTCAAATTCGCCTAACATATGTTTGTGTCTTTATCTATTTTGCTTTTTAAAATGCTGTTTTATCACAATAGTAGTTTTTCTTGTTTTACAACAGAAATAAAATTAAAAAATACAGAAACTGGTTTGAAATCAAAATTACCTTGGCGTTTGAAAGATTCAAAATGTCGATCAGGATCTCTATTTTGGATTACTTTGATAATATTTGGGTGTCTGTTGTTATTTTTCATCATATCGGAACTCTAAATCTTCTCGTTAAATCTAAAATTAGTAAATTTTCCAAAATCAAAAGAGCCTTTTCTGGGGAAAAATTCGATAAACGGATATTTCATATGAACTCCTGGTTACTCGATTCCTGCAATGAAGCCCATTGATGTCTCCATAAACAAATATATTTTTGCAGAAAAGTTATTTGTAATAATGGTATTCCTGCACTAGTTGATTCAAATATGACCTCACTTTTTTTATTGAAACATTCAATGTTTTACTATAATATAAGTGATACCACGTTATTAAAATGTTGCTTTCAAGAATTTTATAGAATTGATCCAGAGAAGAATAAATATGATAGATTGGTAAAATTTGATGAATAATGCCACGAATTTAATGATAGTATTGAAATACCTTATGAGTTTGTAAGATTTTTTTCATTTTGTGCCACTAAAGAATAACACTACTCTGCATACAAATAAACATTTACATAGACAAGTGCCCAAGATATTGGATTTATGAAAGAATTTAATGCAATAGAAATGTTGGGGTATAATAAAGTAGCTGATAATACTTTTCCAAATTTAGTACCCCTAGTACTAACACAAGTGGCTTAACTGTAGAGGAATTAAGAGGATAGCCGGTGTATTCGGTAGGGTCTTGTGTTTTTGATATGATCAAAAAAAACTTTTCTTTGAAAGATTTTTTTAATTTTCTTTTTGGCTATTTTCTTTAAAAACAAACCCCAGAAAAACTACAACTTATATTTGATTTTTTCGAAGTTAATTTGGAAAAGGATACCCCAAGGCATGTTTTGTATTAAATTTAAAACATAAATATTGCATTATAACATCGTTAATTTAGAATTTTTTTTGCATTTTTTAAAATCACCCTAAATAAATATATAACAAAAATTTACGAAAAAAAAGAGAATCTCGACATTCTCTTAAATGTCTGGAAAAGATATGTGAAAACCGATTTTGATTTTTTTAATTGGTATGGCTGTACCTACTTTACATTGAAATCGCCTATACCCAAATTACACCGGCTATCCTCTTAAAAGAAAATTGTTGGACAAATATGGATGATAATTTTGATGAGTGTCCTTTAATATGGAAGAAATATAAGAAAGCCGGTTTTACTACAGCTTTGGCAGAAGATTGTGCTTGGATGGGGATATTTCATCATCAACGGAAAGGTTTTAAGCACCAGCCCACGGATTATTATTAGGGATATTTTGATTTGACCGCAGTAAAAGAAATAGGTGATGGGCACAGAATGCATGTTGACCAATGTTATGGTGCTCGCTCAGCTTACAAAATTTTACTGAATTATACTAAAAAGTTTGCTTTGACATGCTAATAACTACCTATATTTTGGTATATTTTGAGGAACTAGTTTAACATGATTATTTAAATAAACCAAAGTTGGGTGATGTTGATTATTTTGAGTTTTTTCAAGACTTGAAGATGACCGGCATTTTAAATAAGACTGTTTTGATTTTTCTTAGTGATCATGGGATTAGGTGGGGTGATTAGAAATGGAGGAGAGGCTTCCATTTTTATTTATTAGTCTTCCAGATTGGTATAAGCATGAACATCATATGCTTATTGATAATTTAAAAACTAACACAACAAGGCTTACTACACCTTTTGATTTACACGAGACTTTAAAAGATTTAGTGGAACCTTTTAAATTAAAATAAAATCCAAACTTACAATTGTCAATTTTGGTTTTCTAAGTCTCAATATGCTTAGAAAATTTACGAAGAAAGGAAACCCTTAGTTTTACGCTCAACGTAAGGGCTACCTATTGATAGCCTATTATTCCTCCCCAAGCATTTAATAACCATTTATTTTTATGATCGATGTTGCGCACCCAGTGCGGGATCTCCTTTGCATAATAGTGCATATTATGCTAGTTGACAGGTCAATTGTTTTTAAAGGTGGCTTCGCAACTAAACAAAACTTTTTTTATTAAATTCATATCCGCGGTCATTATGTTTTGTATGAAAACAGAAAATTCCATTCTCTTCTCGAAATCATTACCATACAGATATGTTATGGATTAAACCGATGTTTTTTCAAAATGTTGTTGACTGAAGATTTTGAAACATTAGTATGAACGGAGATACTTATGTTGTAGTAATCAACGAATTTTCTTCAACCATAAACAAAACATCCAAAAAAAGAATTGAGGCTAATACTCTAATTAGTCAATAGCATTATCAATTTTCTAATTGCATCAATTTTTGGTTTTATGCCATTTAGATAACGTGCTTTATAAATTCTGATAGCCAGAAGAAAATTTGTTTCAGCTTCACTACACCATATTTACCATATCCACTTTAGAAAAGATCATTATTTCGATTTAGCTATTATCAAAAGTACAGAAAAGACTGTAAAAACTAAGGGTTTGCTTCCTTCCTAAATTTTCAAAGAACAGTGAGACTTAGAAAACCAAAGTTGATAACTGAAAGGACTGATTTTATTGGTGCTGAAAAACAAGAAAAACTACTATTGTGATAAAACAGCATTATTAAAAAACCAAAACAGAAAAAGACACAAATATTTGAAAAGGTTTAATTGGTCAGTTTGCGTTTTATAAAGCGCTCGGATAAAGCTTATCACAAAGTTAAATTTGACATGATAGCCGTAATCTATAAATTTTTATCAAAATTTCAACCGAAAATTGTCATTTATTTTAAACCAGTGAAGATAGACACATAAAAGATATAGAAAGTATGATTATTTTTTGATGGAATCCAAAAATGCCATAATATACTGGTTGCTCCATTGCTTTTTATAGGTACTTATAATAATAATAATAATAATAATAATAAAAGAAATTAATTTAATATAAAATAACCTATAATGAGAACAATTTGCTTTGTAGATTGATCCATCAATACAATTAAAGAAATCATCAAATGTATAACGCGCTTCTTTTAGTAGTAATGATCTTACTTCATTTTTAAATTTTTGGTTTTTTAATTGACGAATCCAAAGTGGAAGAGAATTATAAAATTTAATGCCATGGTACCTCGCCCCTGTCTTGTTTTTAGTTAATCTAGTGAATTGTGGTATAAGGAGGTCTTTTCCGCTTTCTAGTTTCATATTAATGATTATTTTTTTGTGCTTTGTATTCTTCAAAATGTATCATAATATGATTTAAACATTCTAAGATATATAGACATGGTAAAGTAAGTATTTCCAAATTTTTAAATATATTTCGCGACATTCGTCTCGGTACCATATTCCCCTAATTATGAGAATACCACGACGTTGAAGAGCGAATATTTTATTGCTGCTGGCAGAGTGGCCCCATGCTAGCAATCCATACATAATCCGAGATTGAAAGAGGCCGAAATACGAATTTTTCAATACTCTAACGGATACTGAGTTTTTTAAGTTTCGCAGTAAAAATATTGTGCTATTTAGACTTGACTTTAATTTCTTAACATGAACATTCCAAACTAATTTATTATCCAAGTGAATGCCCAGAAATTTAATATTATCATTAGAATAGTAATCATTATTTCGCAGAGTAAAAATGATATTTGATCTTTTATCTTTGTTTAGAAGTTGACCATTGGCGTTAAACCAGTCTTCAGCCCTTGACCAGTCTCTTGGCTGTATTTTTCAGCTTCAGCAATAGTATTCCCTATGTTCGAAAAGGTTGTATCATCAGCATATAAGACCGCCTTCGATGGCAAAAGTGCTGAAGGCAAGTCGTTTATAAAAATTAAGAATAGGAGTGGTCCCAGGATACATCCCTGATGCACTTCCATTGTAACAGGTCTAACTTCTGAATAATTATCATTAAATAAAACACGTTGTTTCATTTAGATAGGATGACAGTAACTCACAACTCTTAGGACTTAGCTTATATGAATACAGTTTTCGAATAAGTGTTATGTGAGAGACGCAATTGAAAGGTCCAAAAAGTAAGCACTTAAATACTTTCCTTCTTCAAAAGCCTGCATACAATCTTCAACAAATTCAAGTACAGCGTATTTGGTTGACTTTTTTGTTCGAAAACAGAATTGATATTCAAAAAAATCCGAAAGTTGTTCTGATAATATTTTTTCCAGTATTTTAGAGATTATAGGCAATAAAGATATTGGTCTATAGTTATTTAAATCACTATTATCACCTTTCTTATAAATGGGAACGTCCTTTGCCACTTTAAGAATGTTTGGAAATGTTGAGGATTGTATACACTGATTTATTATTTTAGTTAAAGGTGAGACTAAAATATCTTCTACGGATTTAATGATATCTGTACTTTTACTAGGTTTTAGTGCAGAAATTACATCCCTAACTCTAATGTTAGATATACATTTAAATTCAAATGACTCGCATATATCCGTCATGACACCAGCTTCTAACAAAAATGAAAGCGGATCATTACTATTAGGTGGGATATTTTTTACCTAAAAGTATTATACATTCTGTCGAAAACCGCATTTCGGTATCTTTTTTTCATTTTAGAGTAATGTTCTACGTTCTAACTTCCTTGCAACGCTGGAATACCCTGTATTTAAAATTTCTAAAGTACCTAATATTTCTTATAATTTTTTTTTTAATAATTTTGAAGCGTATCAATATTTTTGTCTTTACTTTATTGCTCAAAATCCATTCATCGACAGGGCTTTTTCATCGACAAAGATTTCATCGACATGACGTTCTTCGATACGACCAATTCATCAACACAGATGTTTCATTGACAACCACTTCATCGACAATACCTTTTCATCGACAAACCTTTTCTTCGACAAGGACGTTTCATCGACACTACGTTTTCATCGACACAAACATTTCATCAACAACCGTTTCATCGACAAATCTTTTTTCGACAAGGGCGTTTCCTCGAGATTACTTTTTCATCGATACAAACGTTTCACCGACACAACCATTTCATCGACAACCCTTTCATCGACACTACTTCTTCATAGGAAAACCTTTTCTTCGACAAGGACGTCTCATCGACAATTTCATCGACATTATCAATTATTCAATATGGTTTTATCGACACAGACATTTAAAATATGTTAGAATGTTCGTTAAAATGTGAATTCAGTAAATGACGAATATGTTTTTTTTTAATTACTAACAAAATAGGAGTTCGTCGTTTGCCGTTTTCATCAACACAGATGTTTTATCGACAACCACTTCATCGACAATACCTTTTCATCGGCCCACCTTTTCTTCGACAAGGACGTTTCATCGACACTACTTTTTCATCGACCAAATCTACTTAAGAATAAAGAATATTATACAACAATAAAATAGATTATGTAAAAAGGTTCTGTTGTATTTTTTATACTATTATAGTGATGATGAACCGTCCATGTCTGTACAAAAATACTTGTCGATGAAGAGGTACTGTCGATGAAAAGGAATGTCGATGAATCGTCCTTGTCGAGTATAAGTTTTGTCGATGAGAAGGTAGTGTTGATGAAATGGTTGTCGATGAAAAAGTAATGTCGATGAAACGTCCGTGTCGATTAAAAAGTAGTGTCGATGAAATATCCCTGTCGAGTAGAAGGTTTGTCGTTAAAAAGGTAGTGTCGACGAAATGGCTGTCGATGAAATCCGCGACGATGAATTGGCGATGTCGATGAAACGTTTGTGTCGATAAAACGGTGACATCGATGAACGGATTATCGATGAAAGTGTATTGTTGATGAAACGGTATACGACCCATCTGGTGTATATCGGGCGTTGGTTTTTTTGAGTTTTAGAAAGATTAAGTTTTTGGACCGTGACTTCGAAACGAAAATATGTATATCAAAAAAAGAAGATCCAAAGAGTTTTTAAATCCTGAAATTCTTATGTTTTACGAAATTATAAGTATAAGTATATAGTATATGCAATTTTTATTCATTTTGCATCAATATGAGAAGGCTTCCTCTGAACATTAAATTAAGTAACTTTTAAATGTCATTATTTTCAAATGTAAGAAAAAATATTGATTATATTTAAAGGATAAATAAGGGTGGACTTGGAAGCTAGTTTAGTTTTACCCCCAAGCCATTCCAGCCAGGCTTTTTGTAGACCTTTCAGACTTCCTCTTGATAAAACCGCATATAACGTAAAGATGTTAAAAGCGCTGAGGAACTTAAGGTAATTTCTTACACGTTTCACGTTTACCCAGAAATTAATATACGAAATAATCAGGTTAATGCTCTTTAAACTTTTTACGATTTCGTCGTTCTTATTTACGTTCATTTAATTAAATGAAAGCACGCGTTATTTTGTGTGTATTGAGAAATTTTTTTAAATCAAATTTTATGGTTTGGGTGAATAATGTAATGGGGTTGGTTAAATGCTAAACAGCAGCATTTCGTGGAAATTTTATTGTTGAGTTTATTTGAAATAAACATTAAACCGGGTTTGTGGTCAATAAAATTTATTCAAAACGCTCTTGTAAGGTTTAATCCCTTAAATATAGAAATGCCATGTTAAATATGATGTTGAGCATTTCTCAATTATTTCAAATTCGATAATTTTAGCAATTACTTATGTATTTTGACATTGTTTGTAAGCATAATTGCGTAATAATTTAATGTCTTTTCCACGTTTTTTCTTGATCCTTGACATTCTTTTAGAGATGACATGGAAGTTTTTGTTTATTAAAACATTTAAAAATAGTACTTTTCTTCGAAACTGCTAAATAAATGGTTTATTCTACACCGTTGTGTGTATAATTTAATAAACGAATTACTTAGTGTTGATTTTCCTTAGTAACATCTTATGATGAAACATTTAGTTAAAATAACTTGTAAATTTCCCGCTCAAAATTTAATTATCATAGGCAATACCCCACTTCTCGTAACCAACTATTATAATTATTTAACTTTGAGGTTATATAAGTTGTTATTCTTGTGAGAAACAACCGAGCAACCCATTAACGAGGTGTTTACTCTGTAAATTATCGCCTCAAAGAGGTCTGCGTGACGCTTAAGTGCAAACAATCAAAAAGCGCACAGAAACACAAAAAAATCCAAAAATTGGGGATAATTTACCAGGCACAGATGCATGCTCAAAATCCGTGCTCTCTCGTCTTCGATTTGATTATGCGTGGATTATTTTGTCATTTACTATTACTCAGTGGCACATGATAAGCGCAGAGTGTCCTGTGATAAGCGAAACGGGAGCACGCCGCGCGTTCGCGATAACAGGTCCCGTATACAACTGCCTTTCGGAGCGGCGTCGTTTCCACAGGTGTCGGCGCTCTTTGGAGGCGGCACGCATGTGCATCAAACCCACCTACACAATCGAAATTTTTTTTATTCATCTTATTACAAATTATTCCAAAAACATATCGTTAAAAGCAACTTTTGCGAAGACGTTGTTGCTTAAGTGCTTGAAGAGCTCCGCATAACTCTTCTGATAGTTCCCTTTGGTCTCTGCGAAAAGAGCGTTACCATTCTCATAGATGACTTTGTTGATTTCATCGCTTAATTCACCATGACCTGGGACCAAGTTGCTGTAGTGGAGATGAATGTTGTATTCGAAAAAATCAGTAGTGTAGTCTGTGATACGAATGTGATCAATCCCTTTCTTTTGATATTTCTCACATTTCCAATTATGTTTAATTGCTAGATTTTCTGTAAAAATAAAATTTTTATAAATTCTTGCAATTTATTATTCAATATAAATTAAATATAAATTATATAGTTAGGTGAAGTAACAAGACCGCAACTCCCAAGTTGGTATAAGAATTATGAATGTGGCCTTTACCCCAGGTTGTGCATGGATGGCAAAGGCCTTTTAAGTAAATGATTAATTCAACTTGTAAAGGGATGATATATATAATTATAATAAATTAATGCACTTGCAAAAATATGTTTAATATAATTGAGCCTACCTTACTTTGGGTTTATTAAGAAAATTATCTTTAAACAAATCATTCAGATATATTTCAAATACTAAAGTAACTTGTAGTAATAATAATAGGCCAGTCAAATTAGCATTCTATTTCGAAAAAATTAGAGGAAAGCTGGAAATCGTTTTAATCACTTTATTTTTCATAAAAACAGAACATATTGAGTTTGCCCCAATTTTCGTGCTGTGTAGAAAAAACCAAGAAATTTTCGGCCATTTTGCAGTTTTTTCAAATTACAGCCAAAATTATGCGCCTGTAGGAAAATACTATTCTTTGCAATTTGAAATAGCGTTAAATTCTGCGTCGATTGAGTACCCAACTTTTAAATTTAAGCGTCAAGATGTTGGAGAAAACTAGAGTCAAAAATTGCCCCATTGGAGAAACAACATTTTTCTTTCGTACATACCATATACAGGGTGTCCCACGATTTAGTTTACAGGCCATATCTCCGTTATTTGAAAAGATACAAAATCCAACCAACATAATCTTTTAATGGCATCAAATTGGCCTTCCATTTTTATTCTAAAAATTTTATTGGCTTTGACCACCCTTAAGAAGCCATCATCAACTTTTTTTTTTTCAAATGACAGCTCCTACTTTTTTTAACAAAAATTGAATCTCAACTTTATACTGAATACGACAGTAGTATCTCATCCTTACGATTTGTAATACATACATAGAATGTGATTGTGTATTTTGAGTATTTTTTTTTGTATTTCTTTGTATTTATTTGTATTGTCAATAAAGATATTTCATCAAAGTTGACTTTGGTCATATGTATAAATAAATGAATAAAATAGCATTACGATTTGTCGTGTCATTTTAAAGTTTAAGACGTAAGCTAATAACTAATAACTTCGTAATAAAATGTCATTTACTCCAGACGAGTATGTTGATATGTTAATTATTTACGGGGAGTGCAAAAAAAACTCCCGTGAAGCAGCTCAAGTGTACCAAGAACGCTTCCCTAAACGTCGTTCGACCATCACACATGACATTTATTAAAACTGAACGAAAAATGAGCACTGGTAATTTCCCCAATAGAAAACATATCCAACATCACCAGTCAGTTCTACCCAAAGAAAATATCATAAATGTGTTAGCCTATGTTGGAATCAACCCACATATTTCTGTTAGGACTATTGCTGAGGAAGTTGGTTTCAGTAAAAGCAGTGTTCATAGGATATTAAAAGAACATAGGTACCACCCTTTTAAAATTCATTTAATCCATGGATTGCGACCCAGTGATTTTGACCGCAGACTGCATTTTATTGCTCTAATCCATGTTATGATTGAAGATAATCCGGATCTTTTAAACCAAATTTGTTGGACTGATGAAAGTCGCTTTCATAATAATGGAGTAGTGAATATGCACAATGCTCATTATTGGTCCGTGAAAAATCCAGATTAGGTTAAGCAAACCCGATTTCAAACAATTTGGGGTACAAATGTATGGTGTGGGTTATTTAATGGTCATCTGATAGGTTCACACTTTTACGAAGGAACGTTAACCGGTCAGAGATACCTAGATTTTATGGAAAATACATTGCCTGAACTACTGCAAGGTATTCCCGAGGAAGAACAGAATTTAATGATCTGGCAACAAGATGGTGCTCCTCCACATAACGAACGAATCATTACTGAACATTTAAATAATTTATTTCCAACTTGGATCGGTAATGTGGGTCCGATTTCTTGGCCAGGTAGATCTCCAGATATTACACCTCTAGACTTTTTCTTGTGGGGTTATCTAAAAGATTTGGTGTATCAAACCCAATCTTTAAATTTGGATGACCTAAAAGATCGTATTCGTGATGATTGTCGCAGTATTACACGAGCCATGATTCGAGCTGCCTGTACAAGGGAAGTTTTGCCACGTTTTGAAGCTTGTGTACAATGTGCAGGAGCCAATTTTGAACATTTATTATAATTAATTTTAGTTCTTCTCTTACTATAAAATAAAAAATAAAATTAATTTTATACAATTTTTTTAAGTGAGTAACAAACTGTCGTATTCAGTATAAAGTTGAGATTCAATGTTTGTTAAAAAAAGTAGGAGCTGCAATTTGAAAAAAAAAGTTGATGATGGCTTCTTAAGGGTGGTCAAAGCCAATAAAATTTTAAAAATAAAAATGGAAGGCCAATTTGATGCCATTAAAAGATTATGTTGGTTGGATTTTGTATCTTTTCAAATAACGGATATATGGTCTGTAAACTAAACCCTGTATACCGATATTTAGCACGAGATAACTTTCTAATGACAAACACAGGCATTTACAATGTCTCTCAACAGTTGTTGTTTACAAAAAGTGTAGAAAAGCATACAACAAGGAATCAAACATCATTGCTGTAATTTCCGGAGAAGTTCCCAGTAAGAGAACAAGACGATCTTCAACCGAGTTCGATTTAAAGAAGAATTGTGTGCTTAGTGCTGAAGATGCAGCATCTCATTTTGAAAAAAAAAACCTGAAAATGAATAAAGAATTGCGCGATAGCGTACACTCTGATAGCGTTTTCAAATTAACTGCTTTTCGGTGCACATTTGCACTGACAGTTCCTTTACAGCACATAATTTGGACAATTTTAGGGAAATCCTTGAAATTAACCTTTGCTGACAAAAGCGAAAAACCGAACAGATCAGGGAAATTTAATTTCTACATCGAGAAAATGCAAGTTAAAATTTAAATTTAACACTTCAAATTGCACCAGTGCATGCCAGTGCGAGTAATCCAAAGACGCTATGAGATTCAAAAACAATCTTCTGGAAGTTGCTACAAATAGAGGTGATGCATGGGGTCAATAAGTTAGTAGTCGCATTGGAATTGTATCAGATCTTCTTGGTTCTGAAGCCAAGTATCATGGGGCATGTGGAACCTGGACCTGGATGATGATTGATGTTACAGCTGCAATCAGTTTAACCTGACTGAAATCCTTCAAGGCTATTCGAAGTACGTTCCGCCGATAGCAACAATCAAAAAAAGACTTTTCGAAAAATATGACGATATGACGATAATATAATTATACACAGGATTTCAGCAGGAAATAAACATAAAAGAACAATAGTATGTTTCAAAAATACTGGGTACTCAATACTGTCAGCCAACTGGTACGCCTCAAGGAAACAGAATAAACAAGAAGAAGGTCTTCGCGTGACTCAAGCTTGTGCAGACTACGTAAGAGCTGAAATTCGATCGAAAGCATACGATCTCAAAAATTATCCTAAACCCGTTGGATTCTTGGATAACATTGATGACGATATTCCTGAATCATTTTTGCTGCTTTTGCAGATAATAACTGTCCCAAGATCCCGAAGGAATAAAAACGTGGACAAAGGAGTAGAAGCCAAAACTGCTGTACGTGTCAAAGCAATCGCTCACGAAATTATCGCTGCTACAAGGCCAAGATCATTCATGTCTCCTCTGCAGATCGGACTTGTAGCATTTCTGGATAGAAAATATGATTCGCGATATTTACTGGATGTTCTATCAGCGCCAGGATTTGCAACTCATATATGTATGAATGTAAAAAACTATGAATTTTTTGCATGCAACAACCTACGTCAGATGTGCCAAGAAACAGTTTTCACCAGTTTGTGTTTGATAATGCCGATGTGAACATAGACACGATTGATGGTTTGAATTCTTTCATGCGATGGGTGGCATCCAGTGCATTACTCCAGAAACTCAGGCTGCTTCCTTTAGAAAACCTATTCAAACATTAATTAGTATATGTATACAGAATAAAAAATTTACATAGACAATTTTTTACTATACTTTTCTCCAACATTTTCAGGTTTAAATTTAAAAGTTGGGTACTCAATCGATGCAGAATTTAATGATATTAAACTTATATTATAGCCATTTTTAAGTTGTTGCATTCATTAGAAAGTTATCCGGTGCTAAATATCAGTATATCCGAAAGAAAATTTTTGTTTCTCCAAGAGGGCAATTTTTGACTCTAGTTATCTCCAACTTCTTGAGGCTTAAATTTAGAAGTTGGGTATTCAATCGACGCAGAATTTAACACTTTTTAAAATTGCAAAGAATAGTATTTTCCTCCAGACGCATAATTTTGGCTGCATTTTAAAAAAACTGCAAAATTACCGAAAATTTCTTGGTTTTTTCTACACAGCACATAGAGCATTGCACGAAAAGTAAGGCAAGCTCAATATGTTCTTTTTTTATGACAAGTAAAGTGATTAAAACGATTTCCAGCTTTCCTCTAATTTTTTCGAAGTAGATCATGTTTTTGAGCTTATTTGACTGGCGTATAACGGCAGTTTAATATTTTTTAGATTTTTTGGATTCCAAAACTATTCCAAACGTTTGTAGGAATTTGTGAAAAGTTACTATTTATAGTGTACTTTTGTAAGCGCAAGCGCATTTAAATTCTCATAGTAATGCTGTATTTTGGATAATATACAATCTTCGTTATAGAATATTTGTAAATAATTCTTAGAATTACACTATCTCCAATTGTATTTCAGAAAGCATCAATTGTATTTCAGAATAATCAATTTAATTTCAGAAAGTATAAATTGTGTTTCAGAATAGTTAATTGTATTTCAGAAAAGATCAATTGTATTTTAGAAAGCATCAATTGTATTTCTAAAAAATCAATTTAATTTCAGAAAGGACCAATTGTAAAAAATTGCGGAAGCCAACAGTTTTGGCGGTGGTTGTGCACGTGAACCACAACAGCACATACAATTCATTATCTAGAAGAGGTAAAATCAGAAAATCCTTATTTTGTTGATCTTTCGATTCAAGGTCTTCGCCGTTTCCAATTGTGGGTATTTCAGAAAAGATCAATTCAATTTCAGAAATCATCAATTGTAATTCAGAATAGTCAATTGTATTTCAAAAAGCATCAATTGTATTTCAGAATAATCAATTTAATTTCAGAATGTATCAATTGAATTTCAGAATAGTCAAATGTATTTTTTGATAAGTAATGAAAGTCATTACTAAATTTTTGACATTATTTAACATGCTCGGACCGTATGAGGATCAATGGACCAATCACAAGCACTTTGCTAACCCATTGGGTAATGAGCAATGGATTATGGGTAATTTACATAGAAGATATCAAGAAATGTCGAAAATACGAAAAATAACCTGAAAATTTGTATAAAAGCACCGTAAAAAAGTCTTGGAAAAAGTATAGTATTCTACTCTACGAGAAAATAGTCATTGTGCACGTGAAACACAACACAAAACAGCACCAGCACATACATTTCATCAAAAATGTGCTTTAGCAATTTAACATTATACCAGTAACATCAGGCTTAGGTCCTCATTCACCAATGTTAAACCCAATTGTAATAATCTGTTCTAAGATTAAAACAATGTTGTTTAAAGACAAGTTCGGAATTAGCCTATCATACAATTGATATAGGTTATTTGACAATTTTTTACAAAGTACTTTAAATGCTACAGATGCTCCTAATAATTATAAAAGAATATCAAAACATTTTTTTCGATATACTGCTTAAAAAAATCTGATATTTAAAGTTTAAATTAAAATGTTCCCGCCAAAACGCTCACGATCGACTCGCCTACTTAATGACGTCATAAGATACTAGTGTCAAGTTATCTATGGTGTCAAGAATCGTCAAGCTATTTTTGCAGTTTATCCTTATTTTTATCAGTTTTTATTCCCAAACATGAATTTTAACTCAAAGAAACTCTACAAAACACTCAGAAAAATCTCCAAAAATTACCGTTAAAGATTATTTTATGTTTACTATCTTGTGACGTCACTCGCAGATTCGTGGAGTTTCGTGTGTTTACGGTCACGTCACAAAATGTCCTAATTTGGCTATTTAATTTTATCGAATTAACCAGGAGTGTGAGAAATTTTATCAATAAACAAGTGAGTTTATTACCTATTCATTTCATACATGGATTTAAAAAGATAATTTACACTGTATACAGTGTGTCTCACTTTTTTTCCAGAAATTTTTTTTAGATAGTAAATGTCATTGTGAACAAAAAAAATCCTATAAACTAATATTTTTTTCGACTCCTTAAAAAGTTACAGCAATTTAAAAATTTCAACATTTTAACAATTTTTTGTGAAGCCCTGTATAATTTTTCTTTCTTATCATCATGTATTTATTTAAAAGATTTATGGTTTGGATTTCCCAACTTGCCTTTTTGAACATTATTGGCTGTTTTTACCTATAAATATACATGTTTTGCGACCACAGCAAATACCTTATTGAATTGATTATTCTGAAATACAATTGACTATTCTGAAATCGAATTGATCTTTTCTGAAATACAATTGGTAAAGGTGTAGACAACGCCATTATCCTAAATACTATTTTTCTAAAGTAGTTTGATTAATGATTCTTGTTTTTTTCCGGTATTGTCTAATGATTTCTATTATTATCTTTAATATCAATTAAATTTCAGAAATCATCAATTGTAATTCAGAATTCAGAATAGCCAATTGTATTTCAGAAAGCATCTTTTCTGAAATACAATTGACTATTCTGAAATCGATTTGAACTTTTCTGAAATACATTCGCATCACGATCCACGATTATCAACAAGTCAGGAAAGTGAGTTAGAAAAGCAAATCATTGTTTGTGTGGGCGATGACAGTGGCTTTGAACTAGAAAGTATCCTCGGAGTTCCCAGGTCATTAAATCAAAATGACCTTGATGACTTGGTCAGGGACCTTAGCTTGTTTAAAAGTTCTCGGTTGAAAGAAAGCAATTTTATAAAAACAGAAACGAGAATCTCGTATTACCTAATCTGGAAGAAGAATTTTCTTCCTTTATTTTCTGAAAAGGGTGCTTTTGTATTTTGTAACAATATTTCTGGTTTAATTGCTGCAGTGGGTTTACAGGATTACGACTCAAACCAATGGCGTATTTATAGACTCGTTAATAAGATGTATAAAAGGTGTTCTCTTACATAACGGCAATAAACTAGGAACTTTCCCTATTGCACATTCAACGAAAGTGAAGAAAGAATAGCCGATAATAACCTTTGCAATAGATACAATAAAGTACGACGAACATAAATGTCATATTTGTGTGGATCTGAAAATGGCCAATTTCTTATTGGGCCAACAAAGTGGTACACGGAATATTCCTATTTTCTCTGCTCATGGTAATGGTACAGCAGAGCAATAGCTCACAATTGGACAAAGAATGACTGGCATGTCAGGAATGATTTGGTTCCGTGGAGTCTAAATGTTATACATCAATTGAAATTAAAAGAGAAAATTTGAAAAATTATCTTGGAATGGAAACAAGAGGATGGTGGAATTTTTATTCATCAAGAAACTTATGTCAACAAAATTTTAAAAAAATTTCAAGTGGAGAATTGTAAATCAGTTCAAACACCTGGATCTTCAATAAATTGTTATGCATATGAGAAGAATGAGAAAAACGTAGAAAAACCATACCGTGAAGTAATTGGGAATTGGTTGTTTTTAGCATCAGTTTCAAGACCACAAGAGATTTGGACTTAACTTGAGATCAAAGCAGGAGGGTCCGGAGAGTAGTTTACTTTGTTGTTATTCAGATGCTGATTTTGCAGGTGATATTAAAACTAGAAAATCGACATCTCTTTTTGTAATTACATTTAATGGAACGGCAATTGATTGGTATTCAAGAAGACAATCAACTGTTGCATTATCAACGGCTGAAGCAGTAAAAGAAATTTTAATTATAAAAAGAATTAGCTTGTGATCTAGATTTATACAAAGATTTAATATGTTTAAAAGTTGATAACCAATCTGCAATTCGTTTGATAATGGATGAAACAGCTCAAAAAAGTACAAAACATATTGATTTTAAATACCATTTTATCAGGCAAGAAGTTGATGTTTCTATAAGAGTAAAATATGTGAAAAGTGAAGATCAATTAGCAGATATTTTTACAAAGTTATTATCAAAAATAAAATATATTTTATTACAAAAATTAAATGTTGAGGAGGGAATGTTGAAAATAGGCTAACATGATAATTTTTGAAATGTTATAAGCAGGCTGTTTTATGTTGTTATGGAGTGTTAGAAAAACTGAATATTAATTGAATTTTGAATTTATTAATTACAAGACTGTTTTTAATAAAAGTATCAAAAATATTTTTAATATCATTATTGAACTTAATTATTTTTCATTACTCATTGATATAACAAAGTTCATCAATTATTAATATACAGGGTATCTCAGACCACACGTCCACCCCATTTATTTTGAGAACGCCTTGTCGTATATGGCTAAAATAAAAAAAAATATTCCAAAGCAAATCCGAAGGATGTATTGGTGCACTTATTTTTTTCCGGAATAATCCGGAAGTGCCCGGAACCGGAAGTAACTTTCGATTTTTCATTAGCAACATGGGTCGAGTATGGTATCGTTTGAAAGGTCTTTTAAAAAGAAACAACTTTTATTAAAATATTTTTTTTATATCATTCATAATTAACAAATTAAACGAAAAACAAAAGCAAACAAGTAACAAATGGTTTCTTAAATTATGGAAAAATTAAAACACTACCATCATCCTCAATGGGTAAGGGTAGAGGCAATTATGACTTTATAAATGGAAACATGTATTTTTTGCTTCGCTTGTTATAGTTAAAAATAATCAACTTTTTTAGGTTATGTATTTACTTTAATTCAAAAAATAAAAAATAGTTGATTATTTTTAACGAATAAAGCGATAAACGCAAAAAAGAGTTTCAATTTAATCAAATCTCTCTCTTGCCCATTTGCGGATGATGGTAACAATATAATTTTTCCATATTTTAAGAGACCAATGGTCACTTGTTTGCATATTTTTTTTTTCGTTTAATTTGTTAATTATGCAAGATATTACAAAAATATTTTAATAAATGTTGTTTCTTTTTAAAAGACGTTTCAAACGATACCATACTCGACCTATGTTGCCATTTAAACATTGAAAGTTACTTCCGGTTCCGGGTACTTCCGGATTCAAAATAATAGGGGTGGACGTGTGGTCTGAGACACCCTGTACATTAATAATTATATTAATATTATACATTATATTATATATTTTCTCGTGAGTAGAATACTAGATTTTTTCCACGACTTTGTTTATTTTACGAATTACCCATAATTCATTGCTCATTACCCAATAGGTTGGCAATATTGCAGCTTTGTGTCCTTTGTGATAATTGTAATTGGTTCAAGCATGTTCAATAATGTCAACAATTTAGTAATGAAGTTCGTTACTAAATTTAAACGTAATGAATCGTTTATTCAATAGTGGAAAATAATATTTTTTCACTCGATATAATTTGTAGTGCTTATCAGAAACATTTTTAATTTAAATATTGACACCCAAAGCGTGTAAAAAGTAAAAATGTTAACTCCTGGAATTAAAATAGTTATACGTGACACACAAATACAATCATACAGTAGCCAATAGAAACTCTGTATTAAACGACGGCTTCAAACAAAAAGGCCTAATTGAAATACAAAATAATAAAACGAGATTTCCTGGAAATGTGTTATGTGCATATATGCTGCAATTTAAAATATAGAAATGCGAAATGAACATCTGCTGAAATTAATAATGCTTGTCGAAAAGAGAATACGCTTTTTTAAAACAATAGTGTGGAACTGTATTATTTTGTAAAATGTTATGAAATAATGAGAAACAAGTATGTAATTAACCCTATACTGCGCCAATTTTTATATTTTTAAGAAAAGTAGTATATTATTCAATAGAATAATAGAATATTACACATTTTCCACGGCTTTTTTTATATTTCTAGGTGCTTTTATGGAAATTTTTTGAGGTTATTTTTCGTATATTTGACATTTATTGATTTCTTCTATGTAAATTTTATTCTGTGGTTGAAACGAGAGGTTGAAGTTACCCACAATCCATTGCTCATTACCCAATAGGTTACCCAGTGAAATTACCCATAAACCATTAAGTTGGCAATACTGCAGCTTTTTGATTGGTCCATTTGCCAGCACACGCTCCGAGCATGTTGAATAATGTCAAAAATTTTACTGTGAATACAACTCATAGTTAGCCACCTTAGGCCATTACTTAATCAAATCTTAGGAGGTGTACTTTTTTGTGGTAAATTGAATGAAGACTTTATAAAGTCAATAAAGGGAGCACCCTGGGATTATTAAAATTAATAGCCAATGATGGCTAGCTATGATTTTTCATAACTTTCACACACCCGATTCAGAGAAAATAAATAAAAAGTAAAAATAAAAAGAAATTTTAAAACCCTGTTATCTCGGTAATCTTTGAGTTTTGAACAAATGTTTATGTGGACTTTTTGTCTTATAGTATATTTATTACAATGCGAAGTTTAACTATTATGCATATTAAGACGTTTAAAATTAATTACAAAGTCTTTCATACTTCATAAAAAGCTTATAAAGGCTCTAATTTTAAATTTAAAACATTGCGTAGTATATGGTTACCTTTTTTATGAAACAGTTAAAAAAGTAAGGGATAATTCTTAAAACTGAAGTATAGACTACACTAAATGTATACTTACTACAGACAGAAATAACTGTTATTTTATTCATTTTGAATTAAATAAAAAAGTATTTTTTATTTTAAAAGTAGCTTTGTACCGTATAATTAAAAAATATATTATTCGTATAATATATTTTGCATTTTCATTCCTTTTAACAATTTTAAAAGCGAATTTAATGGGCTAATCCTTAATATGCTTTTACCTTATTTAGATTACAAGTATGGTATTACAAATATTAAATATCATACTCGTACATACAAGTGATAAAAAAACTACAACATTTTTCTGGTGGAAAATACCTCGTCATTGATGATTGAATAGTAACATATTTTCAATAATAAGTTTATTAAAGTCAGGAACGCTTTTGAGGGGGGGACTTCATACTTTTTAATTCTAAAATTGTATTTTATTATAACCGAATTTGATGTGAGCTTTTCTGATGAGAATAATATGAAAATGCAAATTTTGCAATAAAGCATGCTCAGTATAATTTAATTCACAACAAAGTTACATTTTGGAAACACAGGTTGTAGAAGAATTTTCAAGTTCTTCATTTTTTTTTTGACTCAATACAAGAAATTCAATTAGGATTGTTACCGAAAATAGGAAAATATACTGTGTTATGGTGCCAAAATTTTCGGGGATTTTAGTGTTACCTGTTGAAATCCCAATAAACTTTATTTTTGAACTTTAATTTTAACGAAATGATATTACTTAAATAATAAATAATACACATAAAAACATTGTAATTTTTTTTTAATCACATAGGTAAGTAAAAGAATTGGTAATACAAATACTACAAAACTGATATTTTTAAAATATTAAAAAAAAACAATTGAGTAATTATTAGTAATAATTACTTCAGTTCTATAAATAGCAACATTATGTATTAATAAAAAACGAATTCCATTAAAATACTAGTAATATTTTAAATAACTAAACTTATTAGTTTTCACTTTTGTGAAGTTCCTTCCAAGATAGTCGAGTAATTAAATTAAATCCAAGCATATGGCTTTTTTTGTCAATACTTTTTTTTATAAAAACTTATGTGTAAACAAAAGAAATTCAAATTAAACTATACTCATATTTTTCTCTTACCTATAGTTTGATTACTTCGTCCTACTCCATTAACAGACATAAGCATCATTTTCCCAGTCAATTTATAATCTGCGTAAATATTAATTTTTGGACTTCTTGAAACAATTTCCGCCTCGCATTTATCCAAATCTAAGCTACAAATTAAACAAACTTGACATAATTCCACCTTACTTAATTAAATCTTATATCCAACCTAAATTTTTCAATACGAGAATTCGTAAGTCCGTAGATCTCAATATTTGTATAGGTCTCGTCTATTTGCACCCTGGAATTAATCGTGGCGCCCATTTTATCGACTTTTAAAGGTTCAAGAGAATTCAGTCCTATTTCCTTATTACCTTTTAAAAAAGGAGTCAATATTGGGTAATAAATTATGAATGACCTATTTATTTACCTTGAGCTAACTTTTTTAGAGCGTCCTCCATGTTTCTTGCGATACATTCTTGAAAATCTGGCGCAGACTTGCTGCAGAGCCCTATGTTATCCGCTGTCAAATAAAAGTTAGTGTGAAAGCTTTTACATTTTAATTAATTAATTTATAACGAAATTTTATCAAAATTAAGGTGTTTATTAACCAGGCAAGACTGAAAGTGATTTAATTACTCCTACAAACTCCTATGGTTTCGGCACGCTGCTTTATAAAGAAGATACTCGCAATAAATTTAATTAAAGGCTTTATGTTTATAATTAATGCGATAATTGAGAATAATAAGGAAAACTTACGCAGCTTGGACGCGTACAGACACGAAAGGTACAAAGAGAAAACGATGAGGCACTTCATTTTTTTGCTAAATGTAGATTACGAACTGATTTAATTCTTTGCGTGAGTTGTTTTTTTATATTTATTCGATGAAGCAACAAGGTGATTTATTGGAAATGTAGGAGTAATTGCAAGTATCTAGACGACCATGATTTTGCAGTTTTCTTTAAAAAATTGACCATGTCACAGGGATTTAATTATTATATCAATTAAATAAGTAGTACAACATAAATTGTAGCATTAGGTGATAAATTTTATAAAAATCAACAGTGTTCATATGTTTTAATTATTATTTAATGTATTAATATTAGGTGTTATGTGCAAGTAAGGAAAATACGCATAATAACCGTGCCGTGCGAAAGGCATCAGCAGGAGATAATAATTAATTGTTATAATTATAAGCTCTAAAAATAGCGCAAGAGGCAAAAAATGCCAATAATTATTTACCTTCTATTCCTAATTTTTTATTTATTTAGATTAACAAGAAAATGTTTAATATATTAGTAATAAAAACCATTACATAATACCAGTGTTAACTAAATTGAAGCATTTATTTAAAAAAAATATTGTAAATAATTTAAGCAGGTACAACAGCTTGCCTAGAATATTTTTATGTAATGGATTAAATCCCCAGAATGATAGACACCTCTTATTATTTTAAATTTAAATTTTGTGAAAATTAATAAAAAATATGTATAAATCATGAAATCACAATATATTTTTTATATAATTTTAAGAGCTTGAAGGAAGTGATTTCTACCTAAGATTCTTATTTCTGGCAGTAAATCAAAGGGCAAAACAAACAAATAAACTGAATTGACAAAAAATTAAAGCTTAGTTCTTTTTCAAATTAATTCCGAAAAATCTGGCCACCCATTTTATGAACAATGAAATGAAATTTAAAATATTTCTCAATTAATTACAGTAGTGGAAAAAGTAGAGAAACTTTGAAAACAATGAAAAATTAATATTTAAGTTACTATTATTAAAGTTTTAAGATCCTTTAAAATAATGATGATATAAAAATGTCCCAAGTTTTATACAAATAATTTTGTAAACATATGTCCAGATTTAATTTAAATATGATTGGAAAAAGTAAAAGAACTTTTTTAAATTTTACAAATAAAAATTGGTAAAATGTATAAAGTACATTCAAATGAGAACTTGTACTCAGTATTTATTAGTTAGTTAAATACATATGCAGCGGGGTATTTCGGTATATTTGGACCTCAAGTAAAGGGTAATTAATTACTTTAGCAATGGCGTTAAGAAATCAGTGATAGCAACCGATATTTCTCTAAATATATGCGTTGCATCGAGAAAAACCACCCCACGTGTATGTAGATAGAATTATTCTAAATATCGTCAAGAAAGATCCATTTTTATCTTCAGGTCGTATAAAACCACATTTAGAAGAAAATGTGGAAATATCTATAACATCTCATAGTATAAGAAATTGTTTGATAGAAGGAGAATTATTTGGAAGAAGGCCTGACAAAAAGTCATTTCTTTCAAATAAGAATCGAAAGACCCATCTTGCTTTCCTTGGAGAGAATTTACAATGGACAGAGAATGACTGGAAAAAAGTTATTTGGATTGACGAATCCAAATTTAATTTATTTAATAACGATGGAATGAAGTATGTGCGTCCTCCAAGTGGTAAAGAGCTACACCCAAAATGCACCAAACCAACTGTCAAATGTGGTGGAGGTTCTATTATGATTCCAGTTCATTTATAAAGGGGAAAATGGACAGATTTAATGACAAGGATATTATGGAAATATACCATATGCAGACTAGAAAATGCCCTTGTCATATTTTTCCCAACAAGATTATGACCTGAAACACAAGACAAAACTCGTATGTAAATGGTTTGAAGATAAAAAAAAATCCGGTTATTATAATGGCCATCACAATCTTCGGTCCTAAAACCCATCTCTGGTATCAACTAGAAACTACACCATAAAACGTATAAAAACTCAGATCTGTCTATGGCACGAGAATGTGCTCATGTACAACGTACAAAATATTAGTAAAGTAATAATATTCAGAAAAAATAAAGTCTATCTACTTTTTTCCAACACACCCTGTACTTTTATTAGAAAAATCCTTAGATATGAAGCAATATTTAAACAAATTAGTGATAATAAATGTTTTTTAGAATACTATATCATGACCAAGTTAAACATTTTCTAAAATAGTTTATTTTTCAATATTAAACTACTGTAATCTTAAGTTAGACCTGGATCTAAATTACAATTTTGTTTTAAAAATTCAAAAACTCAAATGGTGATATCAAATCGAAGTCCCTATTAATATACAGGGTGATTCACATTTATGTTAAAATCTCTCAGCTGGTGATTCTTTGAATAAAAATAAGAAAAAAAATCCTATAAACATGGGTCCGAAAATGCTTTATTGGAGAGATATTTCAACTGAAAGAGGGACGAAATAAATGTTATTTTTGTTAATAAGAAAGTTATTATAATACCTAAACACAATGAATCCATATTCCAATTCAACGATTCCGCAAGTACAAAAACGATAGGTTTTTATATTGGTGATCTGATGGCGACATGTTACGATATAAAATCGAACAGCCTCTACAAACCGCATCAATTTCCAAGCGTAGTATGCTGTCCGAAATTTATGATCCATTAGAAATAATTTCTCCATGTATAATTTCCGCAAAAATAATGTTACAAAAATTGTGGCAAAATAAACTTTCCTGGGATGAAAAAGTCCTTCAAATCCTATTTAATGAGTGGAAAGAATTTCGCGATGATCTCCTAACACAATAAACCAACTTAAAATTTAAGGTAATCGGAGCAAACCCAATTAACATTCAAATCCACGGGTTTGCTGAGGCATCCCAAGATGTATATGGTGCATGAGTACATTTGCACTGTAAACGAGTCCAATTAAGTAACAATTGAATTGCTTTGTTCCAAAACAAGAGTTGCTCCAGTAAAACAACTAATAATTGCGCACATCGAGCTTTGTACTGCATGCATTCTTGTTGAATTGTACTACAAGGTAATTGAATCATTAACAGTTCAGATTCATGATTTCTTTCTTTGGATAGATTCATCCATAGTACTTCATTGGTTATGAGTCCCTTCAAATCTATTACACACATTCGTCAAAAACCGAGTATGCAAAATTCTCTACTTAACCGAAGTTTCTAAATGGAATCATGTTCGTTCTAAGCATAATCCAGCAGACATTCTATCACGAGAAATTAAACCATCATTATTGCCTCATATGTACTTATGGTGGCAAGGACCAGACTGGTTAAAACTTTCCCCACAAATGTGGATTCAATATATGCCCGAGTTTTCTCATGATATTGGGAATATCGATTACCAAGAGATCTATGCCAGTTTTTGAACTAAAACATACAGTAATTGTCAAATTTTACCAGGTTATTAGGCAGATTCTGGTCAAAATTAAAGGCCTTTAATTAGAAACAAATAATGTAACCATGGAAATTATCCATTACAACCAATTACAACCCATATAACAAATTTAAATTTAAAGGCCTTTAAACTAAAATGATTTGACTATAGGCAGATTCTGGTCAAAATTAAAGGCTTAAAGGCCTTTAATTAGAAACAAATAATGTAACCATGGAAATTATCCATTACAACATGTATAACAAATTTAAATTGAAAGGCTTTTAAACTTAAATGATTTGACCAGAGTCTGGGTATATGACTGGTTGGGATTACTGTACCTTCTAGTTCATAAATTCGCACCAGAGGGCGTATCTGATCTTAGAAATCGCCAATTCCAGAATTAAAGCAAGTAACTAACACATTAGTTTGCACACCTAGCAATGATTCTCAAGAGATTTTCTCTAGATTTTCATCCTACAACAAACTAATACCAGTAACTGCGTATTGGTTTAGATTTTTTGCTAATTGTAAATTACAAAAACGAGAGAGACACACAGGTACGTTAATCATTCACGAATCCACGACTGCTCTAAGAGCACTTATACATTTAACTCAATAACAATCATTTTCCTCAGAATATAAGACCTTAATTTCAGGTAACTATGTGACAAAGGGAAGTACATTATACAAATTGAACCCATTTGTACAACAAAATTTAATACATGTAGGGGGTAGACTGGTAAATTCCAATTTTTCTCACGAAAAGAAACATCATTTAGTTCTACCCGAGAAATATCTTTTTACAAACTGTTATGCATTCATTTACATATACAATTGGCTCATGCCCCACCCCAATTACTGCTTTCAGCAATTAGAGAAAAATATTTTGGCCTATAGGAGGACGAACATTGCCAAAACAAATAGTTCATCAATGCATTCGTTGTTTTCAAACGCTCCCTTCACTCCAACAAGCTCCTTTAATGAGTAATTTGCCTGAATTAAGAATCACAAAAAATCTTCCGTTCACATTGTGAACCCCTGATATTATCAGGTGTAGATTATGCAGGTCCTATAATGATCAAAGAAAAGAAAGGTCGTTGCGCCAAGGTTACAAAGGTTTATATTTGCTAATTCATATGTTTCGCGGTTAAAGCAGTTAATATAGAATTAGTAGGAGATTTGTCCGCAGATTCATTTATCGGCGCATTCCGCAGGTTTTGCTCAAGAAGAGGTAAGCCGATCCATGTTTACTTAGATAATGGTACAAATTTTACGCGAGCGAATAACGATTTAAAGGAATTATTCCAGCTAATCAATTCAAATGCCAATTATATTTCTGACACCTTATTAACAGAAGGTATTTGCTGGCATTTCATTCCACCATACTTCCCGCACTTTGGAGGATTATGGGAAGCGGGTATCAAATCAACCAAATATCACTTAAAACGAATTATAAATGATGCTCCAATTCAATATGAACATCTACTAACACTATTACCTAACGCAAATTGAGGGTATTCTCAATTCCCGACCTCTCGCCCCTCTCTCAACTGATCCAAACGACCTGATCCCAGATTATAATGGCCTTCGTTACGCGTCTTCGTTCGATACGGGAGTGGGGATTATCCCTTCGGGTAAGTAACGAACGTAACGAACGAATGTCATTATAATCTGGGCGCTTGAGTCTTATTGGAAAAAGGCTTATCGCAGCCCCTGATCCAGAGGTGAGACATATCCCATGCAACAGACTCTCACTTTTTCAACACGTTCAACAACACTTCTGGGTTAGATGGTCCAAAGATTTACAAGTGCGTGACAAATGGAATCGCCTAACTAGAAATCTTCAAATCAACCAAATGGTGCTCATAAAGGATCCAAATCTTCACCCATCTGGGGCGAATTGTTACAGTGTTTCCGGGTAAAGATGTTGTAGTTCGCGTTGCAAGTATTAAAACTAGTAATGGAATAATAAAGCGCTCTTTCGCGAAACTGTGTCCATTACAGGGGGCGTTGCATCAATTGTAAAACAAATGTATTAAAAAATAGTGTTTCTTTAGATAGCAACACGAGCGCACTCATTTTGTATAAAGGCAATAAAGTACTCATTTTATTTCACAATTATAATTATTATTTTCCAACCAGTTACCAATCAAATTAAAGGCTTTAACAAAAGTATACAATCCGACGTGCATACTTCGGAAAAAATGCGGATAGTCAACCGCTATTCAATCCAATTCGGATCGAGATACACGAGATATGTGCAGTCTACGTTAAATTTAAAGATGATAGATAAATTAAAAAAATGAATAATAATTAATTTTTACAATTTTCGGGGAATTTCTGAAAATAAGCCATAAAACTACATTAATATCCCTAGGAAGCATAAGCATAAAAGTTTTGAGATCCCAGTTATTTTCCTTCAATTATCAAATCATTGTCAAATTTATTTATTTAACTTGGAAGTCCATGTTTATAAATGTTATGAATTTTTTCTATTAATTTTGGATATTTCAATAGAATTAAGGTAAATTAACTTTTTATTATTTAAAAATGCAAATAAAAACTAAACTAAAACAAACTCTTGTTATTTTAACTTATTGCAATATCATCCAAAATTAATAGAAACATTTCATGATATTTAAAAGCAGTTAATTTCTATGCGCGAACAGTCCTTGACAAACGTCTAGACAGAAGTTGAAGATGAATTTGACAATAACTTGTGACCTACAATTCAAAACGTTGTAACTCCCAAACTATAAATGGTAGACTCCGACATTTTTGATTCTTGACAATGGAATCTTCTGACTCTGAAGTTTTATATACATACTTAATACTTAGGACGAAATTGACCAGTAGGTAGCAAATACCAAATAATAGAAAAATTCAAATGAACATAATGTCCAATTTCGCTTCGTAACGCAAGTACGCAGTTTTGACATTTATTTGAGAATGGTTTCTAGTAGAGTCTTCATATTTGGTATATTACTTACCTAATACACACTACAATCATTTTAATGATTTGTTTTGAGACTTCTTGTTTCCTTGTAAATTAATGGTATTTTAAGACATCATTGGTCCTTGGTGTTAGAAACACAAAAAGTGTTAATAAAAAATACTGTAACGTTATTACTGTTTTTTTCGATCATAAATAATTTTAACTTAAACTAATAATACCTGCAAATTTGTTTTAAATTTGAGAGAATTATATAAAAAAGTTCAGCACATGCCAAACTGTCCTCGCTCCGATAAGTGTAGGTTTTTTCGAACCCCACTATTGGGTTTTTTTGTCATTAAAATCTCGTCAACTTTCTTCACTTTTTTTGCGACACACTGTATGAAAATGTTTCACTTTTTGATATAAATTCAATTTTTAATTTTAAAATTCTCGTAGATGTAAGTTTTCAAGGAGTATTGGTTGATGGGATTTTTTTTTTCGGAATGACCTTTCCCATCCATAAAGAAAATATGAATTATAAAAATGCATTTAAATATTATTGGAATCGATTAAATAGGTTTTGAGATTTCAACATTTTATATCATAGATCAAATATTTTCAGAATTGAGGGTTGAATTTATGATCTGGTATATTTTTCTATTTTGCATCTAAAAGAAAGCTCTAATAGCACTCAAATTAGTTCGCTATAAACGAACTGTTTTGAGTGCATTTATAGCAGTGGAATGTATCTTACGAAGTTGGTAGCACTGATTGCACTGAATTTTCTTGATTTCAAAATGTCAGTTGCCAAGCAATTTCAGGGATATTTCATGATTTGACAAATATCACATCAGAGTTGCCAACTTTTAGAAAAGTTTCTAAAGTTGAAAACTACCATATTTTATTTCAAAATGGTAAAAATAGCGCAAAATAGAAAAAAGTATAAAAAACTAATTTCATAAGTCGATAGAAACTAGTCTTTTAAAATACTATACAGGGTGTCCCATTTGACGTTGGACTGTATGGGCATCTTTGTTATTATTGGAGATAGATAGTCTGTTAAATGGACAAAGTAGTGCATTTTAGTATCTCCAATAATAATTCGTTGACAAAACAGTTGAATTTTGCATCGTTTTGGCGCCATCGTGAAAAAACCAAAAAGTGCCATTTTCAAAATTAGACTTCTTTATTGTAGGCCATACCAATAAACTTTATAAAGAACATAAAGGCAGGTTTTTATATAAAATTCAATAAGCTAATCAGATTTCCTGGCAGTCCAGTGACTTAAAAAAAATCTAATTGGCTTATTGAATTTTAGATAAAAAAACTGCCTCTATGGTGTTAACAAAATTTTTGGTGCGATTTATAATAAAGAAGTTACAGTCGTATTTTGAAAATGACACTTTTTGGTTTTTTCAAGATGGCGCCGAAACGATGCAAAATTCAACTGTTTTGTCAACGAATTATTATTGGACATATAAAAATGCACTACTTTGTCCATTTAACCGACTTTCTATCTTCAATAATAACAAAGATACTCGTACAGTCCAACGTCAAATGGGACACCCTGTAGATGGGTACAATTATTTAGTACTTTTTATACTGAGATAACCCATAAGGAACTGTTTGTTTTCTCCAAAAATAAAAAAATACTTTATATGAAACTTGGGTGCACACAATATTTTTGAAATAATTACTTTAATCTTTGGTACTTTTCACTTATGAACCCAAGACCACAAAATTTCCAGTTCCACTATCTCGAAACGTTGCGATCGAAAACTAAAGTGGAATAATGGGTAAAGGGTTATTAGCAGTTTGAAAATCATGGATGTCAACGCTTTAATCTTTGCCAAGATGAAATTAATATGGTCGTTATGGACATGCAGTCGCCATCCGTGACGTCATCCATGATGTTTCTATGAACGACTGAAACAACCGCTGTCGTCGTGACCATTGGGAGTCTTTAGTAGAAAGCTGTTTTAAGGTTACAGGAAAATATATAAATTTTTTAGATCTTCAATTTTTATGTTAATTTTATTTATAATTTATACATTATATACAATAAATAAATATAAAATATTTACAATAAATTAATTATATTTTTCCTAAAATTATATTAAGTAGGATTCAAGTTATTTTTTGCACGCTTTTGTAAACATCTCTTGTAGTGTGTTCGCATATTACTACTTTGCGAAAAACCCATTCCACAATTCTGGCATTTGAAGGGTTTCAATCCGTTATGAAAATTCATGTGAGCATTCAAGTGATGCCTTTTTGTAAAACTTTTTGGACAAATAGTACATGCATATGGCTTCACACCTACAAAAAAATTAAAAAATATAAGTACATTTTCAAGTCGATTCATCCAGGACCGTAGCCAGACAAAAATGTTAGGGCAGGCATAATATTATTTATTTACTAGCAATATCCATTAAAAACATACACTAGCGAAAAAGTTTTTATAAACTAACCCTTTCAGTTCTCAATTGTAAACACAAAATTTCTATGATTTTATAAGAATTGAGACTTTTTGGTAAAATCGTTAAAAAATTAAAAATTCTTCAGAAACAAAACTTCAGTTCTGAATGGATTAACTTCAAAATATGACCAATAAATTGTTATTATACTTAAAGATATTTGTTCTGTGTTTTTCCTTAACAAACTTTTTGAGAAGCTTCTCTAAAGGAATTTTTACCGAAAAACGAAAGAGTGGTTTTACACATCGGAGTACTTTCACACATTGGAGTACCTGATTACGGCCCTGGATTAATGTTTGGATTAGTGGTCTTTCCTTTTGAAATGTTAGACATTAAATATATATAGTCTATAGACTAAACTTAAGCCGATTTAGACCAACACATAAATCTGCAATGTGCAGTAGCATCTGAGTCGATCTTGTATTAGATTTTGGAACATAACCAAAACCTAACTTTTTGGTATTCGATCTTATACGTCGATTCTGACAATTCTGATCAATCTATAAGCTCTTACAGGAGATATCTGTAAGCTTGCCATAAAAACAGTCCATTAAAACCTATATAACATATAACAAACCTTACAGATTTTTCCTGTTAAGCCTTACAGATATGATCAGAATTGCACCATTTGTTTCGATTTTCTATAGTTCAACATATTAATGAAAGTTCGAACTTTCATAAATTTAAATTTGATAAAGTTACAAGATAAAGTTAGAACTTATTAGAATTGGAACTTACAGTTACAACTCGATCAACTAGAGGAAGTTCAAACTTGATGAATTTCGAAGTTGAGGAAGTTCGAAAATAACAAAGTTGTATTAGCGGGGTTAAGAGCAATCATCCCGGTGCATTTTTAGACGTTTGCTTTTTCATTTTCTTATTTTTATAGTAAAGTACATTCATCAACCTTTCGAACGGACAGACTCAATTTTTAAATAAGCTAAAATCATAATTATATTTTTTAGATATGTTCCATCAAAAAGTGTTAATTTTACACACAATTAAAGAGTGAATTAAGAGACTATAAATCAAAATATAAAAAAAGGAGTCTGCACGGAGAGTGGGGGGTCTGCCTTGGTGAATTAGTGCCCAATACAGTCCTAAATTCATACGAATGATTTTTGCTATCAAAATATTGAAATTTGAGTGCAAATAATCAGTTTTCGCTATTTGCGATTCCTATGACGTCACGAAAGGAGGATTGGTCTTTAACATAAATTTTTATTTGACCTGTCCTTTTTTTGCAACTTCAAAAAAATTCAAAAGAGGGCTTTCGGAATTCCTTCGCAGCGAATCTATCCTCTATCGAAAATTACAAGAAGTACAAAACAGAAACCCCAAGACACTATTGTTGAAATGATAGATTTTCTAAACTACTAATATGAATAAAAATTATTATTTTTTCGAAAAAAATTTAATATTTGATTCTTGCCATAATCATTTCTTTTAAATTTTATTAATTTTGCTTTAAAAAGAAATAAATAATAAGGTGGCTTTTTTTATGCAGTGGTATTCGGAAAATGATGATTTCAAAAAATCGATGTAAAAATCTCCATTATTTTAAAAAAGAACTATACATGAAAGCTGAAAGAAATTATACTTTGGATTATTACTTAAAATACTTTTTATCTTTAATAAGTTACTTTTTCTCTCTTTTTCATATTTTCCCCATTTAGGACCATTATGGTATATTTTTATAATTTTTTAGATAAATTTCGTTTAAGTTTGTGTTATATGAGTAATGGTGGTGATTAAACTTTTAACTAGCATCATTAATGGAGTTTTAACCCAACCTGTATGTAATCGAGCATGTAGACTCATGTTCGAACGATCGGCGAAGGATTTTCCGCACTCAGAGCACTCGTAGGGTTTTTCACCGGTGTGCACCCGTTGATGTTGCTTGAGGAGAATCTTCCTATTGAAGCTCTTTCCGCAAGTAGAGCATTCGTGAGGTTTCACGCCTGAAATCACAATCAAGTTTTAAAGATCTGAAATACGCTCGCGCGTTTTTCAATAACTTACCTGTGTGAATTCTGACGTGCATATTGTAAGCAACGCGTTGATTAAATCTCTTGGGACAATGCTGACATGCATATTCCTTACGATCGCGATGAATTTTCATGTGGCTGCTTAAGTAACCCTTATCTTTAAACGTTTTACCACATTCTGGACACGAGGTAGAGAAATTTTCCGTACCATCATGAACAGAACTATAACAAAATAACAAAAACATTATTCATTGCTATACTATCGTCTTCAAGAAAATATCGAAGCTTTTTCCAAAAATTGCTTCTATACAGTGTGTCCAGAAAATGAGGCAAGAGTTCTCCATTATGTTGTTGGGGACCCTCGAAGGATCCCCATAATATAGTTAAAAAATCATCTTGATCAATTAACCGAGATATGAAGGGTTAAAGTTTGGAATTCAACTTTCTTATTTTTATGATTTTTGAAAATCCACCATACATCATTTTTTAACTAGGAGGAGTGATTTAAATTTCACGCTCTTAAATGCCAAAAATTAACATCCACGAATTATTTTGGGTTTATATTATGTATAAATTTGTATTCAGTACAAAGAAATGGGGAATTTAATTATGTTTCTGTACATATTTTACCATTGAAAAGCCAAAATAACCTAAAATTCCTGCCAAAACCTGTTATTTTTCTAGTAACTTTTCAATTGTAAGCTGTCTAACCCCGTCACTCTTCTGCACTCTTCCTAGCTAAGAAATGAAGTATAGTAGTCATTTAATAAAATACGATTTCAATTTAATTGACTAAATACTAAATGACCAAAGAGAAGCCAAACTTTACAAGACTAGCGGGTTTTCAAAATTCATCCAAAAAAGAACTTGGAATTTTTTTGTGTATTTCTGGAGAGTCCTTGCGCCATTTTCTGGACACCCTGTATAAAATCTTTAAACTATGATTTATGTATTTCCAAAGATGTAAGTAATTTCAGTCTCAATCCCCAAGAGTGTTCAAGAGCGAGGCTAATTAATTATAAATTGTAAGCAAAAACTAATAATATCCATATTTTTACAAATTTCTCGATATTAAAGCAACGAGGAAAGTAATTAATAGTTTTAAATTTATGTACATACCGATGATACTTATAATTTCTCAATTGACTAAAGCTTTTATCACAATCCTCACATTTATAAACTTTCTTCTTAGGTTTTTCATTCTGAGCATCAATATCCGATAATTGGGCTCCGGGTATTTTTAAGTCCACTTCAACACAATTATTATTTCCATCATTGCCCTAAAAAGTATGAAGTATAAAAATAAATTATCGAAACTAATAATAAATGAATTTACAATAACTAAATTATCTTGCTTTTTTGTATCACTAAGTTCCTTAGAAATACCAGTATAATCATTTTTAATATCCTCAACCTTGTAGTTACTGCATTTATTTTTCCTAGGATCTTCTAATAACGGTTGTTGCCTTTGCGTCCAAGGACTTGGGAAAGCTTTATTTAAGGTCTTTCCTTGCGAAGATTTTCCAGCTAATTTCGAAATTATTTTTGCCTCTTTTCTTAAATCGCTTAAACTATAATTAATTTCAGTCTTATCATTTGGTTCATTACTTGTCTTATTTTCATTATATTTAAAATCCAAATCCAGCTTTAATATCTTTGATAATAATACAAATTCGTCAATTTCCTTTTCTGAAATTGTTACACATCCACTATAAATATAATCAAGTATTAATGACATAACTTTTGGTGATGTTTCAGGAAAAATTAATACCACTGGTTGAGCAATGTTTTCAATTAGTAGATCCTAAAAATTGTAAAATAAATTTGATTTGAAACTGGATGTAGGTAAAAGTAATTACATTTAGAGTAGAGCTTGCAATGCAGAGAATAACACGATGGGCCAATAATTTACAACCTTGGCAACTCAGAACAACGTCACAAGTTGTTTCATTTGCGAATAATCGAAGTGAACCTTTCCTTATTATGTCCTCCATTGCTGAAATTAAAAAGACTTTTTACTAAAAGTAAAATAGTATATTGTTTTATTAGAATGTTTCTTCAAACCTCAAAATTTATGAAACATAAATTTTCTTGAGGCGGCTTATTTTTCGCCTAGGTATTAAAACCTATACCCGGTCTACGTCGGAAATGTACGAAGTGGTACGAACATGACCATGGATTCAAATAACAGAAATTACTTGTAACAGTATGTGAAATGTCACAGAAGGATGTAGTTTATTGACGTTTTAAGAAAAGAAGTAATTTTCCGACGACCATCTGAGAAAATCGTATATGTCATTCATATTAGTTGTTTAGAAAATCTTTCATTTCAACACTAGTGACTTTGACTTTCTATTTTGTAACTGTCAAATAGTTCTTCTAATTTTCGATAGAGGCGCTGCGAAGGAATTCCGAAAGCGCTCTCTTGGATTTTTTTGAACTTGCAAAAAAAGGATAGTTCAAATAAAAATTTATATTTAACCCCGCCAATATTACTAATTTTATTATTAAAATCATTATATAATTAACTTTTGTGTAAATTTTAAATAAAATAGGAACATTTTTTATTCGTTTCGATAAGTTGCTTCCGTCAAAACAGCGCCACCTACAATTATTTACATTTAACTAAAAATAATCGATAACTTTAATGTCAGCTGCTGTTAACATAGGTTATGTTATGTTGTTACTACAAAATATTAATAATGGTCGCAAAATCTCCGTGGTCGTCGGAAAAATAGCGTACACAACTCGCAGAAAGTGAATTTCGTTGCTCGTGTAATATCCTCACTCGGCTGGCGCCTCGTTCGGCTATTTTCACACTCGCACAAAATTCGTCACTTTCTAGCTCGTTGCGTAATATACTATTTTCAGGACGTAATTTAATTATTAGGAAAATTCCTAGAACGCAACACTCATTCAATCGGTCTTTTATTAAATTAGCATTTGATTGAAGGAAAAGTTCATAATTTAAAAATAATTGAGGTATAAATACAAATGCTCAAATGTCAAAGCAGTTAAAGAAGGCGGATAAAATGGTCTATTTTTCTAAATTTTATTTATTGCGATTAAAACTGTTCGATTTTAAAAAGTACAACTGTGGAATTAAAAAAAAAAAAAACTACAAATAATTTTTTTTGTTTTTGACTTTTCTAAATGGTAAATATACTGAATGAATAATTTAACTTAAGACAAATAAGTATCTGAGAAACGTTTTCAGAAAAAAGTTACAGATAAAACTTGTTTTGTTTTTTCCTCAAGAGACATTTCTGCTAATTTCAATGACTACGACTATCTCATGAAACTCGATCCGGATTGGATTGAAAAGCAATTGACTTTATCCACATTTTGTTCGAAATATATACGTCGTATTGGATTCAGTTCAATTATCCAAAAAATGAATCCAATCCGACGTGTTTATTTCGAAAAAATGCAGACCTAGCCAATCGCTATTCAATTCAATCCAATCCAATCCGGATCGAGTTAGATTTTTAAATGAAAACCTATACATTTTTAAATCTACTCAAAAAAAACAAACAACTTTAGACAACTTAATTTTTATATTTGGCAGATTTTTGGTCATTAATTAAAACCATTATACACGTATTCAAAGTCAATATTAATGATGTTGAAAATTAATAAGGAATGTTTTTATCTATGCCGAGTTCTATGAACCATGAACAATATTATGTGAATAGTTAAGTAAAACAGAATTTGCAAAATAATACATAAACGATCAATTATTCATATTCATCTTAACACGTGTAGCATGCAGGTGGTAAAAAGTAACTTATTGTCATAGATTAATAAGCGGAAGTGAGTGTCGTAATGAATAAGTTGGAGAAGTGTTTGCCAATTATTATGTTCATTAGAACAACGTGTAGTTGGGATTTATTCACGTAATGCAGCACTTTGAACAAGAAAGAAGCACTTCAATTCTCAATCAATCAATAAAAGACACAACAAAGGAAGTAAATATTTAATTTAGTTTATTCATTTATTTTGTTATTTCCTTGAAATTGTAATAGAAATTCGTAAAAGGACCTTTTTCTTAAATAATTGAAACAAAATTGGGTTATGTAACTTAAATTAAAATTTATATTTGGAAATTTTACAGTTCAAATTGAGTAAAAAAATTCTGATAAAATACAGAGTGTCCAAAAAATATCCGATAAACTTTCCAGTACGTTAGTGTGAACCCTTCAGGGATCTCCAGAAAATAAACTATAAAATCCTCTTAACCAATTAACCGAGTTATGAAGATTCAACGTTTGGAATTTAATTTCTTTATTTTTATGAATTTTGAAAAACCACTAGGTGTCTTGAGAAGTTTGGCTTCTTTTTAGTAAAAAAATAAATTTAAATCGTATTTTATTAATTATTTTTAATTTTCAATTATATAAATAAATTGTGATGTTTTTAAAATACGATTTAAATTTAATTTATTACTTAACAAAGAAAATGAAGCTCAACTTTACATGACAACTAGTGTTTTTTCAATTTTCATAAAAATAAAGAAGTTGTATACCAAACTTTGAACCTTCATATTTTAACTATTTCTCTAGTGATCCCTGAAGGCTCCCCAAAAACGTACTGGAGAGTTTAACTGTCATTTTTTAGACACCCTGTATATTAAAATAGTTAAATCATTTATTCTATTATTTTTACAAGTATACTCAATAAAAATTTGTATATTTTTAACATAGGTATTAATATGTATTTTATATCGTGAAAAATTGCAAAATAAATTTGTATGTATTTTCACAATTTTATTCCTTTTGTACCTTTAAAATTTATCATCTAAAAATAATTTTATGAGAATACAACTTCGCTTAAATCGAAAACATGTCTTTCCAAGTGGTTGAAGCTTATACTAGGTATTAATGTTATGAAAAATTGAGTTTTAGAGCGAAACCCAATTTAAATTAAAACTATGTCTTTCCAAGTGATTGAAGTTTATATTATTTGTGATGTTATAATTAGACAGAAACAACGGTTTATCATTGTCGATCCTTTGAAACGTATCTAATTATCAACCAATTATTGCCCGCTGTGTTGTTAATTACCTTTTCTTTACAGCTACCTAAGCTCAGTAAAATTCATCCATCAACTTGAAAAGCAGTAGTTAAAGTAAAAAATTCTGAAAACGGAAAATTTCCGATAAAGCTAGTAGGAGTATAAAATATTAATTATCTTTTCCTTAATATTTAAAATCTTGTAATGTTACAATTGATAGCATTTAAAAAATTAGGCACAGGTACCAAAAAATACAGCATTACGAGATCAACATACAAAAATCATACTCTTATTATTTTGAGAATAAACTAAAAATAATAAAATACATTTTGCGAAGATATGAAGAAATAAAACTGCCATTATTTGGTGGTAGCTTGAAGAGTAAAGTCCTGATGTAACTTTTTTTGTGGCTAACTTTGTGTTTTTTTGCTGATGAATATGAATCTGAAGTTGTTCAATAATTTTTTTTGGTAAATATGAGAAATCATCAAATAAAATAATAAAAATCACAATTTTTTTGGGTTTTGGTTTATAATTTACCAAGTAAGCTTTTTACGTAAAAAGTGATCCTGTTATAAAATCAATAGGAGAAAATTACCTCCACTTCAAATTTCAAATATCTTTTTTATACATAAACTATTATTTACAAAATATTTTGCCAAATGACTTATTTTGTAGTGTAATAACACACCTACTAAGAAAAATTATATTATTTAATTAAGTAGGTTATGCGTATTTAGTAATTATTAATAACATTAGGTATATGTAAGTGCGAGTCCAGCTGATTGTTGCACAAAGGACAATCAGCATTAATTTTAAGTTGTAATTAATTATTAAATTATTTTTTAAGTTCAGTCCTTTGTAAGTCGTCAAAGTGACCAAATGGAATAAAGTTGTTAAACTCATTGTTTAATGTCTTTGCTTTCACCCAACCCTAACAGACCCATCACAATTTAATTGTGTTTTACATCCTATTAAGAAAAAGTATTAACTTAAAAATGGGTGACCCGTCAATATTTAAAATTCCAAGCAATGTTTTAATATTAAATAATAAATTAATATTTTCCGAAAATTAATGATTTTTACCGATTTTTCCAAGCCTGACGAGACGTCAGTAAAAGTGCTTGCATTTTTGGAAAATGGTTCCCACCATTCCCACTTACGAACGTCAGTAAAAGTGGTTGCCTATTTTTGAAAATGATTCCCACTTTCGAGTTGCTGTTTTGGTTCCTGTCAGGTTTGGGGGTGGCAGCACATTTTTTTATGAATTTGCTTAACACTCTTCATCGACTGGCACAATTGTTGAGCTATGTATGTTATGAGGGACAAACAGTTCAAAAAGAAGTACCGGAAGTGGTCATTTTTTAATACTTCGGTCAGGTTTCAGCACATAAAAAAGATGGCACACCCTTGAGTACATAAGAAACTACCGATTGAACAAAAAACCTAGCTATGTTATATGAGGAAGACTTTAGTGCGGTCGACTCTCCTACTATATTTTTTATTAAAAAAATGTTTACAAATGTAATAATTTTTTTATATCATCGTTTAACTGACATAATGAAATAAAAAAAATCGATGATGACGTTATTGCTAAATCACAAGTGACGTCATTAAATTTTTTCTATACAAAGAGATGTTTTTTTTTAAACTAAAATTAACCTGTCCGAGTGATTTTCTCAAAAAATTAAATACGGCAGTTACGAATTTTGTTCCAAAATTTATCATCACCCTGTATAAACATACTAACGTAATCTGTAATCTGGTACTCCTCATTCTGTAACGAACCATATATCTAGCATTTGTCAACTAGGTTCTTTATTTCGGCACGCCTAAACAACTCGACATATGTTCCGGAGAACCTAATCTTTAATCACTAACGACTAACGATTAACTTATACATACAAGATCACAGTCAATCACAGTGTGAATTATTTTCAACATTTGATTTTATAAATCAATATTAATCTTCAAAGTTTATTTAATTTAATTGTTTTAAAATCCTATATCAAGTAACTTTCTAATAATAGTTTGTTTAGAAAAATTAAAAATTATTTATGCACTGTACTTAATTTTTAAACGAAGACTAATATTTTTTTAAATACCGAAACGTCACGTTCACTGCTCATACGCCAAAATTCTGTATACCTACGTTTTTTATTAGTAATAACTGGTTAAAGGCGAGAAAATTAATAGTAGTTTAACAACCCAACAAGCTTAACATAATATTTTTTATAAAAATTTTATATTTTTTTGTTTAAAAATACATAAACCAATACCTAATCAAGTTTTTACTTTTAATAGTCTCCATAAGAAAATATCTTCATATAAGGCTCTAGGATCTAAAAGCTGCACGCGAACCAAGATAATAATAATAATTTAGAAATTTTTCCCAAACATATTTATAAATGCATTCAAGCGTATAAAGAGGATGAATATGTTTTTTATTAAAAAAGTTACTAAAATATATCTCATAAAATTTTCTGCTTTTATACATTTTTTTTTTAAATTGTAGATATACAAGTATTATTATTGTAATACAATTTTAGATTCAAAATTTATTAAAAAAATATGTGTTTCCAACTGGAAAAAGTTAGAGTTGGAGGAATAACCATGAAAAATCTTCATGTGAAGAATACCCATTTCGATTTTCTGACTTCTTTATTCTTCATTACTTCTTCGTTATAATGCAGATATTTTTCAACCAAAGGTCCTTATCGGATTTTGGGTAGATATCCTCCAACAACGAACGTATACTATAAGTAAATATTAAGCTTGATAGTGGCTGTTCTCGCCCAAAAAAACGCTCTTGAAATTATTTAATTTTTGCACAATTAGACAACGATGACAGTGTTTTCTATCAAATAATGTAATTTTGGTTGTCTGTATCATATTTTTAGTTTGAATTATCAACAATTAAATGCATATTTATAAAGATTTCATTGAATATTTGTTTTTTAGTATTTAGTTTTGTCAAATACAAACGCATATTTTCATAATTTTTTTTTTAATTAAGCAATTATTGCACTGTTGCCGTTTTTTGCATTTTTTTTAATATTTCAGAAAAAAAGACTTCTTCAGTTTTCTGGGGCTCTAATAATTTTATTGTAAATTAAGTAGTAACGATTATAATAGTTATAAATAAGATTAGTAATAATACGAGACCAAATATAATAATTTTTACAAGAAATCTTAAAAATTTTATGTATTATCATGCAACATTGAGCATTTTACCTGCTCAAATAAACGCTAAAATTAAAATTTAAAATCAAATTTCTTTATGGAATTTAATACCCAGATTCTGGTCAAATCATTTAAATTTAAATACCTTTAAATTTAAATTTGATATATGGGTTGTAATGGACAATTTCCATGGTTACCTTATTAGTCTCTAATTACTTCTTTGCCTTTAATTTTGATCAGAATCTGCCTATAAGACCGATATTTTAAAATTATTACCTTTCTTTCAATTTGAACATAAGATAATGATAATTTATCTAAATAAAGTCGTTTTGAGTTTTGGTAAACTTGTCAAAATTTGAATTCTTGCATCCACTGTTGCAGAGAAAACATTTTTTTTTAATAATATAAAAGCTAATTAAACTGTTTGTAAGGCATATTGTTTACAGAAATTAAGTATATAATTAATATTCGGAGTATATTAGTTCATTTTGATAAGTTTAGTGTATTGTTATTTTTTTATGCCATACCAAGCCATAATTCTGATGATGAAAGAATATTTTCATTAATTGGAATACAATGGACAAAAGAAGTCAGTCAGTTGTTTATAATTTCAAGGAAATATTATTTGTAGATTTTTTTGCGAAAGTCAAAGATGACAAGTCTTTTTTAATGAAAATCCGAAGTTCAGAAAAATATAATTCTACCGGTAGTTCTGATGAAGATGAAAATGATGTATTATGTTAGTCATTTTTTATTAATTGTGATTTCAAAAATGTGATATTTTATTTGTTATTTGTTTTTATTTTTGTATTTTTATGAGATATATTTTGTTTTTTTGTAACTTATATTGAGAAAAAAATTCCTTATTTTATACATTTATATAATGTATACCGGGTGGAAATGAAAACCGGGTCACCTCTATAACTTTTTTATTTATGAATAGAAAAATTTGAAATTTGGCTATGTTCTATGGTTCAAAAAAACAAATTTTATGTGCATTTTTTATTTTCGAAATCACTTCCGGTTTCACCGGAAACACCATGAACTTTGTTTTTTTAAATGTAACATCCCAAATTTTTATTCATAGCTTAAAATACTTTTAAAAAAGAAGTATTTTTGAGATATTAGTTTTTATTTTTTGCGAAAAAAAATTTTTTTTCAAAAAAAAAAAGGTTTTCGAAGTCGGTGAAAATTACCAAAACTAATTCTAAATAATTCAAATACATAAAATAAATAATCGTTATAAAATCCTCTTTTTAAAAAGTCGAATGACCCGGCTTCATTGCATTTAAAAAAAGTGAGATATTTGATAAAATCTTCATTAACTAAGTTTAAAAATTAATAGTTCAAAAACCACTTAAATTTTTTTTCAAATTACAATTTTATTTAGGTATTTGAATTATTTAGAATTAGTTTTGGTACTTTTCACCGACTTCGAAAACCTTTTTTTTTTTTTGCAAAAAAATTTTTTTTACAAAAAAAAATAAAAACTAATATCTCAAAAATACTTCTTTTTTAAAAGTATTTTAAGCCATGAATAAAAATATGGGATGTTACATTTAAAAAAACAAAGTTCATGGTGTTTCCGGTGAAACCGGAAGTGATTTCGAAAATAAAAAATGCACATAAAATTTGTTTTTTTGAACCATAGAACATAGCCAAATTTCAAATTTTTTTATTCATAAATAAAAAAGTTATCGAGTTGTCCCGGTTTTCATTTCCACCCGGTATAGTACATATATTTATGTTATTCATAATGAAAATATGTTTTTTTGTATATTGATAAGATAATAATAAAAAAAAGTTGATATAGAAAATGTTCTCTTTTTTTCTTGTCGATATATGGCCACCCTATTTTTACCCATTTTAAACATCAAATTTTAGAATTATTTATTATTATTGTTAATTTGTCATTTTTGTAGTAATTTTAAAATTTTCCCTGTAATTGGGTTGGTTGGGTTAATAAATTCTATTATTATTACCATTTAAAATTAAACTAAACGATTTTTAATGGAAACCTTTTTCGATAACTCTTACGTTTGGATTTATTTCCACCATGTATTTGCTTTTCACAAACTTAACTAAATAAAATTTATGTAATTTAAGCGTTATAAGTAATAATATTTAGCTGTTATCTGTAAAATCTTTTTTTTTTAATTTTTCCATTTTCCTCTAGTTTTTTGTAGATTTTAAATTGAATTAATTTGCGAGGAACTAAAATTAATTGCTTTTTGTAAAGTACGAAAAAAATAAATTCTGTCATCTTTAACTTATTTTTATGATTAAAGATAAAATTAAGCTTAGAGTTAAATTAATGTTCTCATTAGCGAAAATCAAGTCAAGATAATACATAATCAAAATATTCAATCTAAGCAAAAATAAAACCTGTAATCAAAAGGCAAAACATTAAATTAAGATTGGAAGTTAGATGAGTGGAATTTACAATCCCTGATTCTCAGATTTGCAACTCAACAAGTAAGAAGTGAAAAGCGGAATATTTACAAGACACGAGAGTATGAGCATTACTGATAAGATCTCCCCAGATCTTAAAAAAAGATCTAGGTATTTGCATGATTGTTGTTGAAAAGCGAATTAACTTTTTTCATAAAAAATAACATGAAAATAATAAGTAAAATTTTATTAAAATAATAAAACATTAAAAAAACATATATATAATTCAAAATTTTGATTTTTTTAATATATTTCAACCAAATAAAAAAATTAAATTATCCAAAGAGTAAATTCAAATTTTGGCATTAAATAAAATAAAGTTGAAATTTTTATTAATTTTGGGAATAAAAAATTATGATTAACCCCCAAAAAATAAAGTAATACAAAATATGAAAGTATGAGTGCTTATGATTTTACTAAATATTTTGAGCATTATAAAAGTTGGAAAGTTTTGATCAAGTAATTCAAAAAGCACCAGATTTCTTTTCATTGCTTCGTCATGGAAAAACGATAAATTAAATGTTACGTTTATAAGTAAATAAAGAATAATTACTTGATTAAATAAAGATGTAAGTGTTATAATCACGATTAAAACTTTAAGTACATACTTCACTTTATAAAAACTTATTTGGTTTTAATCCGCACACTTGTAAGATTTAGGAACAACAATCAAATCTATGTCGAAAGAAAGTATGTCGCGGATCTGACAAAAATTCATGGCTAGGTTCATCGCTCGAATTCGTGGCCAAATTTTTTGGGTGGAAGGAGCGCGAAGGAGGAAGAAGCCCGAAGAAAAGTGCTTCTCTTCTGTAGCACCTTTGAATAGCCATAAGAAAGCAAAAAGTGTACAGTTACTTATTAGTTATTACTTATTATCCACGATCTATGATACTAAATCACCACTTTATATCTTCCATCCAAAGACAAATGAGTATCACACGTAAGCTAAGCCTCATTTTCCACTCGAGCGGCTTTTCAAAAAGCAAATGACAAATGCAGCTCTAATATTCCGGGACATTTTGTACGCTGCATTAATCCCACGCGTTTTATAATATACATTAAGTTGGCGATAAATCAAAAGAACAAGTGAAGTTAATAATATCTAAGGAAATAGGGACTACTATTTTTACTGCTTGCAACTTCCAACCACCACATTCTAAGCTATAATCAAGAAATTAAATTTATTATTAGGTACTGATTACATCAAATTGAAACATCATTAGTAGATTGTATAATAATTTATCTTATTTTAAATCACTATCAAACGTACTGAATATGTACTTTCTATGATTTTTTCTTGGACTTCTTTATATACTCAATCCATACTGGTAATAAATAATTTGCACCAAGTAGATACTTAAAATGATTCTGGGTAATAACCCAGAATCATGTTACAATATGTCATTGTAGTTTAAAATAGAATTATTATGATTGAATATACTCTTGCTAGTCATTAAAATTATCTAAATAACCAATAAGAGGTAATAGCTTTAATAAAAATACCAGTTGTCCCACATTTCAGTTTACAGGCCATATCAAATCAAAAAAACATCATTTAATGGCATCAAATTGGCATTACAATCCCATCCTTAAAATATTATTAGCTTTGACCATCCTTCAAATTTTGTGATGCAATAAATGACATAAGACACATGAAAACATATTGTAATTCCGCGTAACACGTGGGTGATTATTTCTTCCCAAATCGACTCAGATGAAACTGCACATTGCGCATTTGCATCCTAGTCGGTTTGGGAACAAAATTTTGGTAACAAATTGTGCCCGTCTAAAACGGCCTTTATACTAATAGCCCTTTGAAATGATTAAATGATAATTCTCAATGAAGACAAACTCAAACTCCATTAGCAGGTTCTCATACCTCACCGCATTACGCGCAGTCTATAAATTGTAGTTCCCAAAATAAAGTTACTTCAGGCATCCTTTTTGAACCCGTTTAAGCATAAAAATATACAGGGTGTCCCAGACCACTCGTACCACCTCTTTATTTCGAGAAACCTTTGTCGCACATTGATGAGAGAAAAAAATTACCACTAAAGTGAACTTAAAGAACCTTTTGGTCTAATTCTTAATTCCCAAAACAAACCGGAAGTACCCGAAACGTGAAGTAACTTTGGAATTTTAATTGGCAACCTTGGTCGAGTATGGTATTGTTGGAAAGGTCTTTTAAAAAGAAACAACTTTTATTAAAATATTTTTGTAATATCTTGCATAACTAACAAATAACTTTTTTTTTTATTTTTTGAATAAAGGAAAATAGATAACCTAAAAAAGTTAGTTTTCACAATCGAAGCGAAATTTTTCGCATTTGCAAAAAATACAAGTTTCCATTTAAAAAATCATAATTGACTCTACCCCCACCCATTAAGGATGATGGTAGTGTTTTCATTTATCCATAATTTAAGAAACCATCTGTCACTTGTTTGCTTTTATTTTTTCGTTTAATTTATTAATTATGCAAGACATTAAAAAATATTTTTATAAAAGTTGTTTCTTTTTAAAAGACCTTTCCAACAATACCACCCTCGACCTAGGTTGCCATTTAAAATTTCAAAGTTACTTCTGGTGTCAGGTACTTCCGGTTTGTTTTGGAAATTACGAATTACTCCAAAAGATTCTTTAAGCCGGGTTGACACGTTCCAAGTATACTTGGACGATGCGCGCGCATTACTTGGATAAGTACACTTTGTACAAGTTGGTTCACACGTGAAATGACTTGGATTCACTTGGATTCGTCAGTTAAAATGGCGGATATCGTGTGGCAGGGTGTGGTGCTTGTCGCGGATATGTTAATTGCCGAGATGGAAATTCGCAAAAAAAGACAAAGAAAAAAAAAAGAAAATTTGGACCTGAAAATGGATTTTAAGACGTGAGGCTTTGGGTGCTTCTACAAATTTTCTTCGGGTAGTTGCCGAAGAGGATCAAGAAGCTTACAAAAACCATTTACGATTGACAACCGTGCAATTTGAAGAATTATTAGTCCTTGTTAGCCCAAAAATTCAAAAAAGCGATTTCATCATGAGAAAAGCATTAACAGAACAGAACAGAAAATTAACAACATATTTAAATAGTGTTTCCCTCTTTTTTCTGTTTGGTTTTGTTACTTCTCAACCATTCGTCTTGTAATTAATTTTAAGTGTATAAGTGGTTGCGTTCAAACAAAATTTTTAAACTGTCAAAATTTGTAATTCTTTTTTAAATTTATCTATATTTGACATACCACCCAAAAGTCAAATGTCAAAAAGTTGTTCCACGTGATTCTATTAAAAATTAAAATAATTAACAAAATTTCAGTTAAGTGATAATTATTTCGCATACGGTAGACGTATTTATGCTCCAGGTAAATAATTTACAAAAACATAACCATATTTTATCACATGGATTTAATAATTTTAGTTAGCAAAAAGAAGTAAATGCTTCACTGTTTGATTGTTTCAATTGTGTTCCACAACGCCTGTTACATATACTACTCTAGACGTTATTCTAATATTTTACAATACGAAGGTAAACAACCAAACCATTTTCCAACTTGATTAAAAATAATTTGTATAATAAAAAAACATATGTCACGTTTTTCAACACTAAAATTGTTGCTCAATTTTAAAAAAAAAAATTTTTTATAATTTTTATAGTTTTAGTTTTTATTGTAGATGTCATAAATGTTAATTATGTACCTTTTTAGGACTGATGATGACCTCAAAGTAGGTCGAAACGTTTTCTATGTATTAATTTCATTAGAATAAAACAATTCCGAAAAAGACCAAAAAGTTGTTTTACATAATAATTTACATTAATCGGAACAAAACATTCCACCTCAATCAATTATTTTTTACTTTTATCTTAGATTTAGCCAAGGAATACCTACTATTGTAATCTTTCAATCTTATAGGTCGGTTACATTTATTTATTTTAAGCATAGAAAGTATTGAGCACCGAGATGTAATAAAATTCCTGACAAAACAACAAAAACCTCCTTCTCTAATTCGAACTGAATTGCTAGCTGTATACGGCGTATATGGAGTAGCATCCATCACAAACCATGATAATGATAAATAAGTGGTCCTAATTATTTAAATGGGGCCGGGAATCCATAGAACATGACCCACGTAGTGGACGTCCTCTTGATGCAACAACCGCCGAAAACATCGATCAAATAGAAAAATTACTTGTGGAAGATGCCAGATTAAAAAATAAGCAACTCTCAATATTGACTGTGTTATCAAAAATGAGTATTTTACTTAAGATTACTTGATTATCTTGGCATGACAAAGGATAGCGCACGATGGGTTCCAAGAATGCTCACACCAGTTCAAAAAGCTAAATGAGTTGAATGCGCAAAGCAATTTTTGGCTTTATGTGAGGACGATCCAGAATCTACAATTAACAGGATAGTTACTGGGGATGAAACTTGGGTTCACTATTATGATCAGTCAAAGCAGGAGTCAATACAATGGCACAAAAAAGGTGGCCCACACCCGAATAAGTTTAAAGTGGTGCATCGGCAGGAAAGATCATGGCAACGATATTTTAGGATTCAAAAGGAATTTTATTAATTGATTATAAAGAAAAGGGCAAAAATATTCCTGTAGAATATTATGCTAAGATACTATTTAGACTACGAGATGCTATTAAGGAAAGGAGACGTGGAAAACTGACTGCGGGTGTGATGCTTCTTCATGACAATGCCCCTGATCATAAAGCTTTCATTGCAATGGATGCAATATGGAAATGTGGGTTCCTAGAAATTAATCTCCCTACAGTCCAGATATGGCCCCTAGTGATTACTTATTCTCAAATTTAAAAAAAGAAATTCGTGGACGAAGATTTCAGGATGATATTCAAGTGCAAACTGCAATAATGGTATTTTTATCAGGTATTAGAAAACCTAATTAAAAGATGTAATAAGTGTATAGAAATAAAGGAAGACTATATTGAAAACTAATCATTTCTTTACTTTAAAATTTTCATTTCTTCATAACTAACGCTTGAACTTTTGGACCTCCCCTCGTAATTGACACTGATTCTGATTGTTGAATAGACATTTTCTGAACTATGAATACAAAAACCTTCCAATAATCGCAATTGGGCGATAGTTATCAATATCCGTCTTGTCACCGAATTTGAGGTCGATTTATGCTAGCGCACCAAAGCAGGTAAACGGATTAAACATGATGGTGTAGCGCAAGTCATAAAACTTTGCCATTAAAAGGCTGCGTTGCCCAGCGCACTTATTACAAAATACACAGGTACCGAATGGATTACGAAAATTAAAATATACTCTGTGGTGGTCGGGTTAAGTTAGGTTTGGGTAGAGTTCGATACGTTTTGATGCGGAAAAGGTTTTTAAAATATACATTGTAATTTGGTAAGGTTAGTGTTAGAAAAATTTAGTTATTTATTTTGCTAATAAATAGAAATTTTACTAAAGTTTTGAAACGCGATCTCCACATTTCTTGAAAAATATAAAGGAATGATCATTAGTGTCGCAGGGCAACCCCGAAAGTTGATGTGCGCTAGCGAACTACCGGATTAAGGTTTCGGGATAATTGGCGTCCTCTTTTCAGGTATAAGTGCGCTACCAAATGCTGCCCGAATTTGAAAAGAGGTATAATTTTAAACTGTTTCCACCTCTTCGGAGAATCAAATTAATATAGGTGACATAAAGGTTTGGTTAGAATAACTGAACTGTCTATTAGCAGAAGAGCAGGAACTGCATCCAGCCCCAATGTCAGGAAAGGCTTTAAGAGGATTGGGAGTCTAAGTAGAACCTCGCTCCGATAGTAAACGTATATTTTGAGCTTCTTCTTGAATTTGGGGAAGAAATTTTGACCCAAAGTACATCCCACATAATTAGGCTGAAAGTACCAATAAAAATCTCCATTTTTGTTATATTTTAAAATTTGTATCTCCTATATATATATATTACGAAGGTATTTGCTGCTTTTACAGTTAAAATGCGCGTTCAAAATTTACGAAATATGCCTTGCAATTATTTCAAACTACAACCATATTTTGTAAATAACATTAAGTTTTATAATTGCATAGTTTAAACAACATTCATGGCTAGACTTCTATACGACGACTTTTTGAAAAATTAAATTATTAAGTCCAAAAAATAAGTTTAAAATAGGCCAAATTTTAAGTGTTTTTAATGATTTTTTTTTGCCATTTTGGATTAAAAATATTAAAAAACTGCCGCACACAAGTCTTAAGCCGAAGTTCCACTTTCATATGATATTCTTAGTTTGTATATAGCTCAATAAATATTCGCGTAGTTTGAAATATAAAAACAGGGAAAAAAGCATATAAATTTGTAGACTCCATATCCTCTTAACTGTTTTTGGTGATCGATAACTTCATCCTCTATTATCTAAAAAAAATACCAAATTTATGAGTACGCTTAATATCAGAGGAATGACATGTCAGAGCAGGAAGATATACACTTTCAAAGTGATCTGTCCTTTGGGGATTATGAGGATGGAGCACTCCTTGTATCTCATGTTACATGTTACCAGGTACTCCTGAGACTATTCTCATTGAATTCGCGTATGACCAGAACTTACTTGGGTAAGTATTTATCTGCCTTTCCGTGTCCAGAATATAATTCCTATGCGGCTCGTTCATTCTGATTTTAACTAATCATAAAAATAGTTGTTTTTGACTCCCATAATTGTGCTTTAAATACAGTTTAAGATATCTCTTATTCAGTTTATCTTGGGAACATAACGATCATAGAGTTCATATAAAATTCTATACGAAGCATCATTAACAGATACTGAACTTAGGACTAATGTCCAATTAATATTCAATATCATAATATAAACCTTGTAGATCGGCCGGTTTAAAGTTATATCTTGGCTAAGAATTGTTTAAAAAATTGGAGATTGAAGTCTTCAAGGGTGACATGACCAACCAATGCAGGATGATACTCATCTTCCTTTACAAGAGGAACAGTTTCCCGAATAACGTACCCTAGGAAGTTTAAAGATATTATTACGAGATCTAAAAAACGGTTCTTTGAATTTGGAACACAATATAATATGTTAAATAAAGCGATTTAAATTGAAATAAAAATAAGTTTCCATACATTTTTCCAGGAAAACTTAAATGTGACAAAAATAAAATTTATTGAACACAATTTCAAGAAATAAAACCTATATTAGAAAAACCTTATTTTATTGTAAACAAACATTTAATAAAGAAAAAGTGTAAGTTAACAGGGACATTTGGGAAATCATATTATGTAATATCACGAGTGGTTAAATTTAAGTCGAATATTTTTCACTGTCATTAACACGAATGTCGAATGTCATTTGGAGTTAAGTTATAATTTCTTAGTTTAAACCCTTGTAACTTCCAAACTATTTACTTTAAAAAATATGGTCCAAGAACGTCTGAAATCAAGCTATAATAATACACAAGAAAAATGGGTGATTACTAATTATAAAAAGCTAAGTGAACTTCAACCTACTGCTCATTGTCATTGCAATATTCCTAAATAGTTCGTCACTAAAAATCGTAAAGTTTTTATTTGAAATAGGCGTTGCCGAACTTTTTGTACACCCTGTATATTTTTTAAAGTTTATTTAGGAAGTTTATTATAATTTAAAAACCTATAAAAGATTACATATTATTTCCTAAGCTAATTGACAACAATGGGTTCATCATTTCGATCAGCTGAATCTAAATTCAGTAGTCTAAACTACTTCTAATACGGATGAAACAGCACAAACTCCCACTGTTTTAGCTCCAGGCTTGTATCTACAACGAACATAAGCATAAGCAGCAAGTACCTAAAATCTAAATAGACTCCGGCACAGATCCATTTCTAACAAGGACTTCCAATTAATCAACGTATGAGGTATGCGATATACAGGGTGATTATTTAGCTCTATGAGAAACTTTGCCATATGAAAGCTGATGATATTTTGAGAAAAAAATGTTCTATGAACGTACATTCGATTCGTTTTAGTTTTGGAGTTACGAGGGTGTACGTTTTTCTCGAAGCACGTGTCTGCTTATTTATACTGTTTTTTTTTTGTTAAAAAGACAGTTTTGTTCAAAAACCTCTAAAATGATGACAAAATTATAATTTTAGATATCCTTACATCACTTTCTCTTTTGTAAGAATGATTTTCACTGCAAATATCAAAAAATACGCACAATACGTAATTTATACCAATATAAAAAATTGCAGGCCAAAACATATTTTTTTTGAAAAAACAAATATGTGGTTGATTATTTAACAATATCTAAGTGTATAAAAAATTTGAACAAAATTGTTCCCGGGCTTATTTTACGATAAAAAAAAGTGTGGTGCCCTTTTATTAAAAAATAAAAACAAAATTTATGATTGAATAAACCGAAACGAAATCGCTTATTAAAAATAATTATGTAATAAATTAAAAATAATAACTTAAAAATTTTGAGTAATAATTCTTAAAAGTATGGGTTAATAAGTTTTTATTAATTCAAGCATGATTTATTTATTACTATCGAAGTATAATTTCTGAGCATTAAATCTGCTTTCATTATTCACTTATTATTACTCTATTCTTAATAAATAATTACCATAATTTATATAGGAGTAATTATTTAAAATGGCTATCTTGTAGATGCTTGTAGGTATAGATATAAGAGGAGTTGTATCACTTAATTATAATATTGGGTTGAGTGGAAGGTAAAGGTAAAAGTAAAGCAAAAATTAGGAACTAGGAAGAGTGAAAGGTTAATTTGGTGCAAAGAAATTCAATCAATGGAGCATAATTGGAAGTTTTATTTCTAACGAATTCATCATGTCTTGCTCTTGAACTAACTTCAGCTTTAATTATAGATATCAATGAAATTTTAATTATAATGAATTCAGAGCTTGCGATAACAGTAAACGCCACAGGTTGGCCTTTGTACGTCAAATGTGTGCATCTACGTGACATCGCATGTAGTTTACTTGCAAGACGTGCGTTTAATTACAAATCCTTCATTTGGTTAAATAGCAAAGCGCGATGACGGATTTTATAGGTGAGCCCCAGGTGAAGTTACTGTTGCAGAATTATTGCATATCCAATATACGTTACGATTCAATCAATAACGGAACTAAAAATATAACAATAAACTTTATCGTAAAATTTTTACTACATATCATAATAATTTATCTACTTTTAAAGTTAATACGGAAGCAAACTATATTATATAAACCAGAAACCTATAATTCTAAACAAATTTAAAATATAAAACAGTAATTTTAATAAAAAAGTTTTTGACTTAAGAGTGATTTACTAGACGCCCGCGATAAATTTTACGCCTGAAATAATTCGCGATTTTAGGAAACAACTCTCCCTCTGTTGGCGATATTGTGAAACTGTCACGTTAGTAAAAACGCCAGTAGACATTTTGCCCATTTTGAATTTTAAATAAAAATTAGAAGAATATTTATTAAAAACTTTGTAAAAAACACTTTATTCTGTATTCTCACATAGAAACATGTAGGCTCAATACTGTCTACGATAGTTCATTAATTTGCCACAGAGGGCCAACAGCGCCATTTATTAGTAGTTAAAATTAACAGGGAATAGAAAATCGATCACACTTTCCTGGAGCTTCTTTTCAATTTATAAGCGAATCACCGATAATTAATGCAAACCCGTTTTACTATGTCTGTTCACGTAATTACGGGACACCCTGTATAAAAATATTTTTTACACTAGCGTATACAGGGTGTCCCGTGAGGCTTAGCTCGTGATAGTAGACCTCAAAAAAGGTCGATTTGGCCTTATTTATCTTAATCCAAAAATGCACATCTAAGAAGTTATAAGCTTCTCAGGTTTATTATTTTTATATGCGGCAAATAAGGGTGCTGGAAAATTCGCGGACCAACGCAATGGTGCGATGTTGAGGAACTCTTAGAGAACAAGGGAAAAATAATTAAAAAATTCTTTGTTGCTTTACCTCGAAGATATATGTGTTTTTAAAATCTTAAATTTGGCAACTCTGTGTTAATTTTAGTTATTTAAATTAAAATGCCATGATCAGGTGTAATTCGTTTGTATTTAATTTTTCCATAACAACCAATGGCATGCATAAATAACTAAAAACATTTAAAAAACTTACTTTAAATAATACACAAAAACCTGCAAACTTAAAGGATTACTAACAAAAAGTTCGAACTAATAACAAGAGAAACTACGCGATTCAGAAAATTTAAAGTATTGCTAAAGCGAACACAATAAAGAATATACAAACAAATAACAGATAACGACAATAATAAATTAAACTAAAGAAACTGCTCAAAATTACGTCCTTCTGCATCTAAACAAATCTCAGCTCTTCTTACAATATTATTTTGGACTCGATCTAGCATGGCAGCATTAACTAATTGTGCAGCCTGGTAAATACGGTTAGTAAGTTCCTCCACATTGTGGACTTTAGTACGATACACGTATTTTTTTACAAATGACCAGAAAAAAAAATCGAGAGGGGCCAAATCAGGACTTCTTGGAGGCCAAGCAATGGGACCTCCGCGACCATACCATCTGCCAGGAAAATTTTGATTTAACCAGCCCCTCCTCACCTGTAGCGCATAATGCGCTGGGGCACCATCTAATTGTAACCAGGTGTTACGTGCTACTGCTAGTGGGATATTATCCACGAAATTATCTAATTGGTTTTCTAAAAATTGAAGGGAATTTTCTCCTCCCAATCGATCTGGTATAATGAAAGGTCCAATTAATCGATTCCCTAATGTTCCGGCCCAAACATTTACACTAAAACGATGTTGATGTCCTCTTTCATGTGTAAGGTATGGATTGTTTGTAGCGTAATAGTGATTATTATGTTGGTTAAACATTCCATCCCTACTGAAATTTGCCTCGTCAGTCCAAATCATCCTTGACGTAAAATTTCGATCCTCCTCAACTTTTCTAAGTAACCAATTACAATAAATTAGTCGGTAATTGTAATCTTGAGGTAACAATTCGTGTACCTTGCAGTAATGATATGGATGGTACTGTTCTTGTTTCAAAACGTCCCAAACTAATTTTCTATCAGCACCTAATTCGTTTGCAATTCCTCTGGTGCTTCGTGTAGGGTCTTCTTCGACGCACTGAAGAATATTGTCTTCCATTTCTGGATTTCTCACATTTCTTCCTCGACCACGACCTGTTCCTATTAATAGGAAGCTACCGGTTTCTCTTACTCTTTGTTCCAATCTTCTAAATACATTTTTATTCGGATGTTTTCTCCCAACATATCTCTCTTCATATAACCTGGAAGCTGCTGTAGCATTATTTCTACATTCGCCCAATATTAAAAACATATCAGCATATTCATTGTTACTATACATTTTACTACATTTTTTGACAAATTCGTGTGATCAGTCAGATCGGTTTGACACTGACAATTGTACCTATTTGTAATTAAGCTACAACGCTGACATGTTTATTTATGTGCAAAATTCAAATATTTAAAATGTAAAATAGCACGTTTAACAATACCATTCTTAAGTAGGATGGACAAGGCTAAATATCTTTGCATTTCTACATAATTTACGTGTCATACCAAAGGATAAATATGGGAATATTGCAAATTAAAAGAGTAAAAAATTGAAAGTTTAACTTTCCATAACTTCGAGCTAAAGCAACAAAGAATTTTTTAATTATTTTTCCCTTGTTCTCTAAGAGTTCCTCAACATCGCACCATTGCGTTGGTCCGCGAATTTTCCAGCACCCTGTATACTGAAAAAATTATAATGATTTTTTTTTAAATTAACTTTAGAAGCTTATAACTTTTTAGGGGTGCATTTTCAGATATAGTTGTTGGCTGCACGCAACTGCACCATTTAAGAGCATTCACGTGTAAATTTGATTGCCTAAAAATTAAAGAACAACTTCTAATTTTTTTAATTTAATTAATATTTATTAATTATTAGGAATTAATTAATAATCAGATGTCCAAATTAATCTTAAAAATTATATTTTTAAAGAGAAACAAGTAGATTTTTTAACTACATAGTAGGCCGTGTTTCTTACATTAATTACGTTATGCGTTCTGCCTTAGGTTTCAACTGGAATTTTATTCTGCCTTTTTGGGTGCAATCTTGAAATGTTATAATAGACAATCTGTCAAAATTTCAACTCTGCAGAAATACCTTGAATTTGTACTTCTTTTAACAAATTCAAGTGTTAATTACCCCTAATAATGTCTGAGGACGGCGAGGCAGAATTGTAATGGACTAATATTTTTTTCTACTACTTAAAGGTGCCCACACAAAATTGTTATACTAACATGTTGGTAGCAAAACATGGTAGCAGCAAAAATGTTTTCCACATTTGTTAAGTCTGTGTAAATACATGCTGCTATCCACATGTCAGAAACAATGTTGATAACTGATAACTTAAATAACATGCGGATAGTAACATGTATTTACATAGGCCTAATGCATGTTGATAATATATTTATTATTAAATAACATATTTGTTACCAGAGGTGGAAGTCTGTAACAGCTAACGTCTCGACTTTACACGTTAGCACGTCAGTATTTGTTTGTTTTGACGTCATTGGTTTCGTTCCTAACCGAGATTGACAAAAATGGTAGTCTGTAATCATATTATAGATAGAATACAATTTTACCATGCAGCCAAGAAGACCTATCTATTTTCATGTCTTCTTCTTAATTTGTCCTCTTCCATAACCGCTAGAAGGACCTAGATAGCAAAATCTGAAGATCGATCTCTTCCTGACTTGTCGTCTAAGTTGGTAACATCAGCTTTGAAGCGAAAAAACACTTTCGCATATCGTTCCTTCTACGAAAAATCGTTGAAATTGAGAAATTACTTTCAACCCTTTCTGTGCTACAGCATAACTGAAGCATATAGATACATGGTTTTGGATGCGCATTTCAATTTTCTAACCATATTGAAGAATTATAGGTACTATGAAAAATGTTTAAATTGATAATTTCCTCCAACAAAACTTTATTGAATGTGAATAATTCTATGAAATAGGTATTATAAAGGCAAAACGTATTACTCGTGGATCTGATAATCTGTAACCTTGTAAATTAACTGAGATAATGAAGAGCTGACGCACCTCTTTTTAAAACTGGAACAAGGCATTTACAAAGACTATATACTATATAGTTTAGTGTTCTTATTAAAGAGGCCACCTTAAACTTTATTATTTTTTACGTCAATTAATTACATGCCAAAATCAGTTTGTGTGTTTTATTTAAAATGCGTTCAAAAACTGCTAAACCATAAACAAATTTCATAAAATAATGACGGCAACGTTGTAAGTCTAGTCGGTTGCAATTTCGTCCCGTTTCGTAAGTCGGTAGGAATTACAGACTACTAAAAACTCGTAACCACGGGGCGTAAGATCGCATATGACATTGGAAATAATGTTTTAGTTCGCGGTCCCCGCTCGCCGGGGCGCCACTGAAATTTCTCTATCTCTTTTTAACTTTAAGTATAATAGTACCTTCCCTTTTCATTAGACTGAAAACAACTTTCTAACCAATTCTAACCTCACTACTGTGATAGCATGTGATAGTTTATGTTTGTACTGGTTTATACGTTTAATGTTATATAGTAAGTAAAGAGTAAAGTGATATTTAATTAAGGTAAGTAAAATACGTACTAAAATAATGGCTCTTTCAGGGAGTATAAAATTTAGATGTAGTTATCCCAACTGTGATAATATTTATTTTAAAAATATTAGAGATCCTTCTTTCCAAAATAAACACTTTTTTAAATTTCCTTCCTGTGCTGAAAGATGTTTATCCTGGCTTCAAATTTTAGATTTTAGTGCAGAATTATTAAATAGTCAAGAATTAAATCAATATCGTATATGCCAAGATCATTTTGAAAAGAATAGTTTTACTAGTTCGTTAAAAACAAAGCTTAGTAAATTTGCAGTGCCAAATAACCCAAATTTAGAAATTCCTTGCAAAAAAGCTAAATTAGATGAAAAAGTTCCAGTTTAACAAATTTAGATATTGAAAATAATAATATCATATGTTACCAACAACAAATCAACAGTAATCAAAATTTAGAAAAATCAATAAATAACAATGTTACCTTAAAGTCAATTGGGGTTATAAGGGTTTCACAATTAAATACAAGGGAAAAAAGTCTTTATAGGTATAATAGATTACAACGGCAAAGGATAATTAAATTAAAAAAGGCGCTTTCATATGCTAAGAACAATTTAAAGCAAATAATTGAAATAACAAATACTAAAATTTAGAAAACAATATGGATAAAAGTGCTACAGAGTTTGTAAAATCACAATTTAAAAATATGAAATGTAAACGGCCAACATTCAATTTAGATAACAAAATTGTGGCTTTAGTTATGTACAAGAGGGGTCCAAAATCATACCGATTTTTACAAAAAAATTTTAAATTACCATCTAGGATAACTTTAAATAAATTATTAGCCAAAATTCCATATAATGTGGGTATTAATAAGAATTATTAAAGTCTTTCAGATAAATTCTAATATACCACACCGTACTAACTACTTTAATTATTATGTAAATTTAAATCTATGCTGGGTTATTTGTATGTACTATTTGGTCTATTTTGACTGTAATGTACTGTTTGCAAAAAATAAATTAAAAAAATTGGACAAACAGGATAGATTTTGTTGTTTAGCTTTCGATGAGATAGCTTTATCGAAGGGCTTTACTTATAATGCCAAAAAAGATATGTCAGTGGGTTATGAGGATTTAGGGTCTTTGGGACGTAAGAACAAACCAGCCGATCATGCTTTAGTTTTTGTAATTCAAGGTTTATTTAGTCAATGGAAGCAGCCAATAGCATATTATTTTACTAAATTAGTAGAAAAATTAAATGAAATTATAACCGAGTTACAAAATTTTGGTTTTTGTGTAGCATCTACAGTTTGTAATATGGGGGCAAAAATTTTTGAGTAGCATCTACAGTTTGTAATATGGGGGCAACAAACAGAGGAGCTATAAACTATTTGATAAATGAAAATCGTGATAATATTTGTAATGAACCAATTTTTAAAGTTAATGGCCAAGATATAGTTGCACTTTATATTTTATGATGTTCCCCATTTATTGAAATTAACAAGAAACGCTTTGTTTAAATATAACATAAAATTCGGTAATAATAAAGTTGCTAAATTTCAAGATATTATAGTTTGCTATGACATTGATAAATCAGATCCTCGCTATAGCTGTTATATAAAATTTCTCGTAATTATTTTAATTTAGAAAAAAAAAGGAGCCTAAAAATAAAAGTTAGCATTGCAGCAAAAACTTTAGGGTGCCACATGACAACTACTATGGCAGCTTTAGTAAAATTAAAGAGTTTACCACCAGAATCATTAGATATAGCACAGATTTTATAATTCATGTAAATAAATTGTTTGATAGCTTAAACGTAGCGAACTAAAACGTGAAAGTACTAATAAACTGTAAATTTTAGTACACATCATTTACATTAAAACTAAACTAAAGTTTTGAAATTTGAATTAATCAAACTAAGAACCGATCCAGTTAAATATTTTTACATACCAATAAATTTACCTATGAATCATTATTGCCGTAGATTCCAGCTATTTGTAGATGAAGCTCTACTAGAGAGTTCTTCAACCTTAAATACAACACCAATCATAGTAATGTAAGTAAGCACAATCATACAAAAAATTTATTAATTACTTTAATATACTTTCTTTTTAGCCTTCCCAATCTATAAATCTACTTCTACCGCATAAAATGGTTGGATTTGGGTAAGTCAGTAAAACTCATCTCCCAAACTCTACCTGTGTTTTATTAATTAAATAAATTATGTTGTAAAATATAGAATGTTCAAATAATTATAATATATTTATATTTACAAAATATTCATGTTATTTAATTTAAGCCTCCAATTCAATAATTTTTATTTAAAATAGAATATTTGGAAACTTATATCAATAAAATAAGTTTGAATATTAATTTTATTTTCGACAAAATTAAATGTAATTAAATTTGGAATTATTAATGCACATCTTTAACTAATTTTATTAGATGTTAAGTAATATTTTAATTAAAGATATGCAATAAGAATTTTAAATTTAATTAAATTTAATTTTATTGAAAGTAAATATTTAAATATGAAATTTAAAAATCCCGCCTTTAATAGCTGTCAAATTTAGTTCTGGTCCCCGCGTGGGGGGGGGCGCTATTGATTGTGGTGTTTCCTTTTTTTAACGTGCAATAGATGTCTCTTATTATATTTATTTCTCTATGCTCGTAACTAACGACTCAGCTAACGTGAAAATTTGACAACCGAGATCAACTCGTTAGGGTTACAGACTTCCACCTCAGAGCCGGATCTAGGGTGGAGCGAGTGGGGCACTCGCTCAGGGTGAAAGTTAAAGGGGGCACGAAAAAAGACATTTTTTTTTAATTAAAAAAAAAATTTTTTATATGAAATTTCAGGATCGACCCAATCGCGCTGATGTCGACATTTTTTTTACGATGCACATGTCTTTTTTATTTTTGTTATTTTTTTTTTGTGTGGGGGGCGCCAAATTTGTATGTTGCCCAGGGTGACAAAATGTGAAGATCGTTTAATCAATGAGTTAGAAAAAACCTCATGAAATGAGTTCTTTATACTTTTTTTTTCTATTTTGCACTTTTTGTATCAATTTTAAATTAAAAATGTTAAATGTTAGGAAATTTTGGAGTAATTTGTAGCACGTTTGTCATCATTGACATTTATTAATATTATTATTCTATGGCAGTTTTAAATTTACCTTTTAAGGTAGTCTAGACGCTAAAAATCTATCTAAAGTAACTTTAAATAATCATAATTTAAGGGAATAGTTATTTTTTGAGGTTTAGAAACAGTTATTAAAGATTTATTATGGATTTGAGTAGTCATTTTTGATTGAAATTTGCGTACTACCAACTTTAAAAAAATAATTTTCACTACTCAGTAAAGCATAGAAAGCGGTGCTTTACTAAATATTATACAAGGCTTTCATTAATTACTGTTCGGTCAAGGTCACGAATCTAGGCAACCAAGTAAGCGATGCAACCAATTTTAGTTATTCTGTGGTTTTGAACTGTCATTTTAAGTCAAAGCGTCCCTTACAAGTTTCCTCCGGGTTTTGTGTTAAATTCAAATTATTTCTCATTTTCTTGAAACCAAAAGTAACAACAGTTTTTTTTTAAACTAATTTCCGCAGTACTGAAATTTATTACGATCGCTTTTTCGCCGCAGCACGAAGTGGAGAGCAGATTGATGGCACTTGGTCTTACAACTTGCAATCGTGTTTTAACCAATTTAGGGAAGCATTTCCTGAATTTCCCTTTGCTTATGATAATTTTAGAACTCATAAGTCTAGAATCATTCAGCAATTTGAAATTCGTCATTGCATCTGCAAAGGTAAAAGTACCGGAGCTCCTACAAAACTGACCGATGAAGTTTTAGAGGACGTACGTGTTCGCATGGCACAAAGTCCAAACAAATCAGTGCCAAAACTTTCTGCACAAACAGGTTAGTTAGAGCAATTAAGTGTTGCAAAACAATTTATTAATTTTTATGATTTTTAGGGTTATCTGTTGGGACTTGTCACAAAGCCTTAACAAAAAAACTGCATATGCATGCGTATAAAATAAATGTAGTGCAAGAATTACTTCCAACGGATTATCAGCGAAGGTTACAATATTGTAATTAGTTTAATAATCACATAAATAACAACGATATGCTAGACTTGACTTTCTTTTGGGACGAAGCATGGTTTCACTTGTCTGGTTATGTAAATAGCCAAAATTATCGAACTTGGTCGGCCGAAAATCTTCATACCTACATGGAAAGTAGCTTGCATTCACAGAAAATTGGTGTCTGGGTAGCTATTTCACGGAGAAGAATAATTGGGCCAATTTTTTTTCATGAAACGATAAATGCTGAGAGATACAACCTTTTATTGAACAGCTTCACGATGACGAATTACAAAATGGGTATATGCAACAAGATGGTTCAACAGCACATACTGCAAGAACATCAGCAAGGTATCTTCAACAATACTTTGATGATCGCCTAATAACCCAAAATCGATGGCCTCCACGGTCTCCAGATTTAACTCCAATAGATTTTTATTTATTCGGAAAAATTAAAAACAATGTTTTTAAAAAACGATTACACAATCTTGTTGAATTGAAGGATGCAATAAAAGAAGAAATATATCTAATATCACCAGATGAACTGCATTCCGTTCTTGAAAATATGAAACGAAGAGTTGCTATTTGTATAGAAAATGAAGAAAATCATTTTCAACATTTGTTGTAATAAATAAAGATGTTTTATTCAATAAGAACTTGGCAAATGATGATCTTAAGCTAATCCTTTTATATTTTGTAATTTCTAACCTTCAAAGTAGTTTTAGGTTATAATTTAATTATGTAATTAAATTTTACAAATAAATATTGTTTATTGCAAATGAGGTATTTTTTCAGATTATTATTCTTTAATAAATATTTTGTTACTATTATTAAAAATAAATTATTATTGAAAAATTTTTCTAAGGAAGTCACTGTTAAAAGGCCAGGCCAGCCAACTGTAGTATGTTAAGGTCTGCTAGCCTGACGAACAGTCATTAATGAAAGCCCTGTATACAGTGAGCGCCAAAATTATGGAATAAATTCAATAAAACTGAAACCATAAGTTTTAAAAAAAAAAGTTTTGAATAAAAGTTGTTTGGTTTAAAAGTAGAATCACTAAACATATTTTTATTTTTTATTTAAAATTTGTTTTCAAGGTCATTTCAAGGTCAACATTGTTTTTTTAAATGCAAACCTATATTTTTTCTAAAAGAAATTTACAGCTCTTCAAAAAAAAAGCAACTTTTATCTAAATCATTTTTTTATACCATTCTTAGTTTTAAAGTTATACCGAGTTTAACATTTTGGATCGTAAATTTTTATCCCATTGAAATCAAGTGTACTTTCCCTTAAAATGTAATTATGTGATGACGTCATCATTTTGAAATAGCAACAACATTATTTCTGCTTCTTAAAGGATGTTAAAAAAGCATTTTAATACTAATAAAAACTGAACTAAATACAGTTAATAAAAAAATAATGTAATTCATATCAAACCCATAATTCTATTTAATCAGATGTTCAAATTGCCATCCACCGGCCTCTTGACAATAAGCAAACCGATGACCACATTCTTCTTGAACATTGCGAATGACTTCGGGACTTATTCTACGAATTTCGTACCTAAGTCGATCTTTTAAATCCTCTAGATTTTGTGGCTTGTTTAGATAGACTTTGGATTTTAAATATCCCCACAAGAAAAAATCAAGGGGTGTTAGGTCAGGGAACCTTGGGGGCCATTCCATCGGTCCTCGTCTGCCAATCCACCTCCCAGGAAAGTAGGTGTCTAAAAACTCCCGTACTGGACGTGCAAAGTGTGGAGGTGCACCATCTTGTTGAAACCAGATGTTAGGATTTGGTAAGTCAGGATCATTTTCATTCGGAAATATGTTTGCTAGGGCAGGTACAAGATCATTTCTTAAAAACTCTAGATACCTCTGCCCCGTGAGTGATTCTTCAAAGAAAAAAGGGCCAATTATTCGATTGTCAACTATGCCTGCCCAAACGTTAAGTTTTTGAGGGTATTGAGTATGATCCTCACTCATCCAATGAGGATTCTCTCTGCTCCAATACCGGCAATTTTGTTTATTCACTACGCCATTTAAGGAAAAAGTGGCTTCGTCCGAAAAAACGATTTGGCGAAGGAATTGTGGATTGCGGTTACATAAATCCTGCATATTTTCACAAAATTGCATCCGGCGATCGGGATCATCTTCATTGAGCTCCTGGACTAGTTGTATTTTATAAGGATTGTACTTTTCTCGTTTTAAAAAACGTAATACAGATCGCTGACTGATTTCATTATCTGCTGCAACTTGTCGAGAACTACTATGAGGATTCTCCTCAATACTTAACAAAATATCAATTTTAACATTTTCCCTAAGTTTAGCAGGACGCCCGGCATTTGGAATATGTTTAACATGTCCAGTTTCTCTAAATTTTTTCTCGATTTTACTAACCGTGGATTGGCTGATATAGGTCTATCTGGATACTTTGCATTAAACATAGTGCCTACCTCTTGCTGAGTTCTGGTCTTATCTCCGCATCCAACGAGAATCAAAATTTCAATCCGTTGAGTTTCATTTAAGAGAGCCATTATTTTATTTGCTTACGTTATTGCAAGGCGATTAATAAAAATTATATTATTATCATGCCTTTTGTAAAATCAATCAATTTAATACGATTGAAATTCATTATACAACATTCAAAAAATTTCAAAAGTGTATTATTTGTTTATTGTTTGTAATGCTAATGTAGATTCTTTCACATTTTAAGTCCCACTTGGCTTTAATCGGACAAAATAGTTATGTTTTAAGACATTTACGATCTAAAATGCTAAATTCAAATAAACGTTGTTGCTATTTCAAAATGATGACGTCATCACATAATTACATTTTAAGGTAAAGTACACTTGATTTCAATGGGATAAAAGTTTACGATCCAAAATGTTAAACTCGGTATAACTTCAAAACTAAGAATGGTATAAAAAAATGATTTAGATAAAAGTTGTTTATTTTTTGAAGAGCTGTAAATTTCTTTTAGAAAATATATAGGTTTGCATTTAAAAAAACAATGTTGACCTTGAAATGTACTACGCTTCGTTCGGGGATTGAATCGGGTTTTAAAATATGGGAAATTTAAATACTTCTGTGTTTTCATTGTAAGGATTTAAAAATATCTAAATTATTTTCAATACCGGCATTAGGTGGCGTTTTGACGAGATCACATTTTTTAGGGTTATGAAACAATAGATAATATAATGCATCGCGGTGAGTTGATTATTTTTTGCGCATGATCCAGTCCAAATTAAAACCTTCTAAGCGTTTCCATTAGATATTTTTCAGCTAAAACTAGGTACGATCCCAGAAAAAGCGGTATCGACCTTGAGGCCGAGTACTATATCGAAACGATAAATTGCGCGTTTCAAATTCAAATGCGATTCGATCCCCGATGGAAACGTAGTAACTATAGCACCGCTTTTAGTTCTTTACTAGCCGTAGGCCGTAGTAACTAGTAACCAGGGACTAAAAACTGAATGAAAACGAAAACGTTAAACGAAATTAACCGAAATTTTTTCAGGAACGAAAACGAAAACGAGAACTTTATTTTTATTTTCCGTTCCAGATTAAAAACGAAATTAATAATTTCGTTTACCGGTTTTAACCGGTTTTTTTTATTATTGTCCGTGAAAATTTGTATTTTCAATAAATTTTTAATTTTTACACTTGAAGCAGATGACTGCATAGCAAAAACAAACAACGCATGCTAACCTAACTTGTGAGGTGAGCACGTGTGTTCGCGCTATCGAGTTACAAAAAAGTATATTTTTGTTTTTTTATATTTGTTTTTGTTTCTTTGCTATGGCAACCAACTTTTTTTTAGATAGCAACCTATTTTTTTCAATTTTCAATAAATGTGTATTTTTCTGAATATCAGGGTGCTATTTTATCTCTATAAAAAAATTTAAAATATAAAAAAAAATATATTTTTATAAAAAAAAAATAATTATTTTTACTAAAACACAAAAAAATACTATGATTAATTTATTTATGTTTTTGTCAAATTTATATTAAAAGTTTTTTCCTTATCTTAATGTTTAATTTGATGTTCTTGGCTTATTTGTGTATTTTTGCTTCTACTAAAAATTAGTTTTTTTTATTATAATTTTGTTTCTTAAATATTTTTTTTGAGATAAAATAGCATCCTGATAATTAGAAAAATACACACTCTTCGAAAATTGAAATAAATAAAAAATGTCAGAAAACCTATATCTTAAACTTTTTTTGTATCTCTTCAAAATAAGAAAATAAATCGATTACTCTATACTCCATACCCATAATTTTGTTACATCCTGTATATTTTCAACATTATTTAACTAATTTTTCAATAAAATAACACCTGCTTTAATTATCAATTATTATTAATTATTAATGCGTTACATACAGGGTGTTTCATTGTAAACTTCAAATGTCGTTTATTTGATAACTAATTTTTTTCAAAAAAAATAACCGAACACGTCGATTTATAAAAAAAAAAAAAACGGTATTAACCGGTTTTTTATTTCTATTCACGAAAACGAAAACGAAATTTTTTGGCTGGGAACGTAAAAAACCGAACGAAATTTTTCGTTTTTGTTCAGAACAGAAACGAACGAAATATTTTTCGTTTTTAGTCCCTGCTAGTAACTAACCAAAATAGAAAATAAATACCTATTATAGACTATACATACGTATACTACTGGCTCGTGGTGTTTCTAAGCAACACAATTTTATTTGTTAATAAATTGTCAGAATTATTTCGGATTTCAACCTAGTCATGGTATTACTATTGATAATCCAATGGCAAATGGACCAATCAGAATGCTTGTCAGAACAAAGCTATGAAATAATCAACTTTTTTTCGAACCATAAAAAAAAACGTGATGTTGCATTAAAAAAAATAAAGAATAAAGTTGATGCTATTCCGGTATAACTAAAAGTGGTATTAAAAAAAATATAGAATGCATAAAATGTGGAGTAGAAATATTTAATACTCATTACTCATACAAAAATGTAAAAGATGAACAGTAATTTATTTATTCTATCTTTTTAAATAATAGAATTAATGGGAGTTGGCTTTACAAGTTAATAATTATTTTAGTTTAAATTAATGGGGTTGTAAAATATTAGAAGTTTTAAACAGTTATGAAAACCTTAATGTTCCCGTTTCACGTCTTCGATGCAAAATTCGCGTGTTTAAATGTAGAAAGTAGCGTTTTCCGCTGAAATTACAAAGGGCAAATATACTCAGCGTGCGGAGCAAAGAAAACCATTTAACTATTACGCCTATGCAAATCGGAGTATTTGTTCAAACAACTCAAGTTTAACTCCTACACATAATTAATAAAAAGGTAAGAAAGAAGCCGGCGCTTCAGGCTGATTCTGCTTTTGGCCCCAATTTTTCCACAATGGCAGTAGGCGGTACAAATTGATGGCAAAGTCGGGAACGTGTGGCGGGCTACGGGAATTAATAGCAGTAATAAATAACCTCTTAGATAAGAATTTATTATGAATGAGTGGCGAATGTTTGATTTCAGCGTGGGTGTCACAACATCGAAAATATTTTTAATGTTTGTAATACATACGAAAGAGTCACTAAAAGAAGGTCAAAGCTATAACTTCTTTTAATCCGATTATTTAAAGCTTGATTGTAAATAAAAAAAATGTTTATAAATGAATCAAAAAAAAGTTTTTTTTTTCAAAATAAAATTTACTATCTAAAAAGTTTTCCTGGAAAAACTCGGACACCCCCTATACAGGGTGTGCAGTTCGTGGTAAAAAAAATTAGGGTTACAGTACAATAAATTTCAAAAAACTAAGTGCACATCATTTATAATTTTGGAGTTACAATGTTTTTTTTAATTTTTGGTCAACGATTTTTGCCATACATCATACATCAGTACATCGGAAAATATAATTTTACCAAATTCTGTAGAGTGTAAAAGATTAAAAAAATATTACTTATCGCTAGAAAGCTAAATCCACCCTCCTTAAATTTCACAAAATAATAGAAATCGTTGACACTATGTTAAATAAAAACGTCATAAATAAAAAAATATTTTTTTTACAATTTTCTGGCAATTTTTGAAAATAACAACTAAAGGTGTGCTATTTTCTTGTCTTCCGAAACTATTATATCCCTGGAAATCATGAAAGTTTTGAGTTCCTACTTATTTTCCTTCACATACCAAATCATTATCAAATCTACCCTGTACCCTTTAACTTGTAAGTAGATGTTTCTAAATTTTAAGAAATTTTTAAATTAATTTTGGATGATATTTCTATAGGATTAAGTTAAGTTAAGTTGTTTTGTTTTTTGACAATGAAATTTGTTCTACTTTTATCTACCCCGAACAGGACACCCTGTATAAATAGGGTAATGTGTTCAACACTGAATCATTTTTTTCCAAGCTCTCTCAGGCCAATATTTTTTATGATTATAATGGTCTGCGATTGGACTGAAACAAAGCTTTCTCTTATAATTTATAAACTAAACAGTGTCTTTAGAATCGTCTAAAATTATATACATATTAGTGGAAGTTACATTTTTAAGAAAAAATAAATCAATTTGATTTACTGTTAAACATGGGTGGTGGACATGTTGAACAGTGAAACACATTAGTATGTTATGGAAGAAGTGTTGTTTGAATTTTTTGGCAAGTACTAATGATTTTTAGACATAACATTGATGATCACTTGAAATGATCCACTGTGAAACTATAGAATATTTTATTATTTATGTCGTATGCTCATTCAAAAATCCAGCTTATTGGAAAGTGCACCGTAATTTTCGATATTGTTTGATAGGTCTAAAAATAATTTTTATTAATTTGCATATTTATTGCAATGCGCTCGGCTGATTGGAAAATAATCCAGCATTTTCTAATCAACCTGGCATTTTTGAGGCTAATTGCAATAAACCCATACATTTTTAGGCTAATTAGAAAATGTGCGGTTGTTAAAATAGCATGGCATCGTCCTGGCTTATTGCATCAAGTGTGATCAACAAATTTTGAAGTAAAAATTATTTCCTCCTCTACATTTGAATCTACATATTTACAAGTACAAATATGAATTACTGAGTAAGATCAATTTGCACGAATTTTTAAAATACGCCTTTCATATTTAAGTCAGAAATATGAAATTTAGGCAACACTCGTTCATAAAGTAGTGTCAAAAAAAAATTGTCAAACTCCAACATTGTCTTTGATCTTTAGGACTTGTCTGTAATAAATATTTAAAACTTATTGTAGATAAGTAATCACGAATATAAAAACAAATCAAATTTTGCATAACAGTTATACAGGGTGTCCCAGGCTACCCGTACCACCTCTTTATTTCGAGAACCCTTTGTCATATATTGAAGAGAAAAGAATTTGTATCACCATAGTGAACCTAAAGAATCTTTTGATGTAATTTCCAATTTCCAAAACAAACCGGAAGTGCCCGAAACCGGAAGTAACTTTGAAATATATAATGGCAACCTAGGTCGAGTATGGTATTGTTGGAAAGGTCTTTTAAAAAGAAACAAATTTTGTTAACTTATTTTTTAGTATCTTGCATAATTAACAAATTAAACGAAAAAATAAAAGCAAACGAGTGACAGATGGTTTCTTAAATTATAGAAAAATTAAATTATATCATTTTTTCTCTAAAAATAAGAATTTTAAATCAACATTCCTAAAAAGTGTTTTTAAAAAGAACAAAAGGCCAGGGGCGGATCCCCAAGAAAGCTAAATTGCAACTTCAAAAAAATAACTGCTATTATTTCGGGATGAGACCAGTTTTCTAGTATCCCGGGCCCCCATGGCAATTTTTGCCCCCAAGTGCTAGATCCGTCCCTTGGGAGAATTCTCAAATATATTCAAATCGATCGCAAAATTAATTCTAGTTCACTTGGTTATTTTTTATAAATTTAAAAAAATCATTTTACTATTTCGACAAGTAAAATATTGCAATTTTTACAAACTCTCATTTTTTTTAATTTTCCCCATTTTAAGAGACTCCAGTTTATTTTTCGCAGAATTTTCTAATTTACTCAAATCAACCACAAAATTAATTGGTTATTTTTTATACATTTTTAAAAAACATTTCACCGGTTCAACAAGTAAAATAATACAATTTTTAGAAAATGTCAATTTTTTTAATGTTTCCTTTAGAAATTTTCAATTAACTTGGTTTCACTTTTTGCAGAATTCTTTAATTTATTCAAATCAACCGTAAAATTATTTCTAGAACACGTGGTTATTTTTTTACAATTTTTTTAAATCAACTTACAATTTTAAGAAGTAAAATAGTGCAATTTTTAAAAATATTATTTTTTTTAATGTTTCCCTTGGATTTTTTCAATATACCCGGATTTATTTCTGGCAGAATAAAGACGGATTTATATACGGTCTAATAGATGATAATGAGTCTTTTTGGGACCCTCAAAAAGCTAAATTGGAACTTTAAAACAAAAAAATTTAAAAAATAAGTGCTATATATTGGGATTAGACCAGTTTTGTGGTATACCTGGGTCCTCATAGCAATTTTTGCTCAGGTCCCCCAAGTGTTAAATCAAACGACACTTTTAGAATATTTGACATAATATTCTCTTATCAATGAACCAGTTAATAATAAAAAAAAGACATTGTTGGAAAATTGATAGGTATTATTTTTTCGTAAAAAATCTGTTTAATTTTTTTGTGCTGAGTATTTAAGAACTGTTTTTATTTATTTAGATCTAATGTTTAAACACATTTCTCAAGATCAGCTGCAGAAGTAATTACATTTCTTTTTTTATAAATCTAACTAAATATATAAAAAAAACTAAGAAAGAAATTCAAAAGCCTAGAAGTTATCATTCAAAATTATAAATACTTTTAGTAGCATATCAATAAATTACATTTTATGATTTAATTCCTATCATGCGTACCATAAATAGCGGGACATTAAATGTCAAATTATATTAAAAACCTGATAAACTTATTAGGGAAATTTTAACATAAAATACTTATTTACAATGTGAGCTTTAACTGTTGTCCATCCGGCATCCTACATTTTTACGTAATAGGTATAAAGTAATGCTCTTGGTGATTAGTGTTTTATTATAAAAAATAAGAGATAATGGCGCCCTCTTTACACGTAATAACTTTAGGTTGATTGCACCGTCATAATAATCGAATCAAATCACACAATGAATACAACGGGATTTCTAATAAAGCTCAACAAATTTTTAGATATTCCAGAAGAATTTTATAGCAAAAAATTAACGAAACAATAAACAACTTAGGTGAGTTTACAATTGGCATTGTTAATTTATGGAGGAGATCTAACAGTTACATATCACATTAGGTTTTATAGTTTTATGGTACAGTAAAGTATAAATAATGGTTATATGATTTATTTCCGGCTTAGACTACTTTTAGTCGTAGATCTCTATTGTTTGAATTATTGAGTAAAAAATGATAAGTAATTACTTTAACACCTGACGTTAATTCATTAAAATGAGATTGTACGGCGTACATGAAAACAAATTCATTTAACGCAAAATAATTACAGCAAATTTATTTTAATAACATAATTCTTCGCTTCGAATTTCATGATTAACTTCCATATTACTTCAAAATCATAAAAAGTAGAAAAATATATTATTTTGTTTTCAATTTTTTGTGATTTTTACAAAAAAAATAGAAACAATATTTTATCATATCATATTTCACACATTAATATCTTTGCAAGTATGTTCAGTTTTTTAGGAATTTATTTGCAAACAAAAAAATTATAAAGAAAAGAATGGTTTGTTTTTATTTACATCGAAGAAACGTATTTGGTATTGAGGCGTCTTAAATTGTATACTTATTTTAAATGAAGTCAAATAAACTACAAGTAAAACCATTTATAATTATAAAGTATAATTTTATTAGCATTAAATTTTATTTAAATTTACCTTTAAGTATGTATTAACCTGAAAATCCTGACCTTAGAGATGTCCACGTGGGAAATGTTTAAGACATGGTGTATAGTCATAATTAAATTAATATAATATGAGGTATGTAGTAAGTACCCACCCATGCCCGTATATCGTGGCTTGTCATTAATACAAAAATACAAGAATATTGTCGTATGTCGTAGTTTCCACCCACTCTTCATATTTTATATTTTAATATCAGAAAATTCCTGTAAATAATATGATTTTTGGAGTTTTTTAGAGACTATAGATGGACCAATGCAAATATAAAGAAGATCTGTATTGACTACTCGGAAAAAAATCCTCTATCTAAATAGGGGGTGGCCCCACTATCATGCCATTAGAAAAAATAAAAATATTTGCAAAAACGCATTATAAAAATTATAAATATTAATTTCTCAAAAACATTTTATTTGACCTATTTATATTATTTAAGAGTAGTTTTAATGGATTTTATTATAAAGATTACCAAAAAAAATCCAAATTTTTTTTTGAAAGTTCAGAAAAAAATAGGGTGTTACATTGAAAATAAGAAAGTCGATGTTGATTTTTTTTTAAATAATTTTTTTAATAAATGCATTTTCTTATACCATATAACAGCAAAAATTCAGATATTTATTTTCATAAATAAAAAATTACAGGGGTGGCCCTAATTCCGTGGATATATGCAAACAATAATTAATTAAAAAAAATAGAAACAATTTTTTATCATATCATATTTCACACATTAATATCTTTGCAAGTATGTTCAGTTTTTTGGAATAATAATTAATTGCATTGCCTACGTAGATAATATAAACGTATGGTAAATTTTAAAAGCACAAACGAAACGAAAAAATTGAGGGGGGCAATCCTAACAAACCATTTTTCAGTTGTCAAAAATGGATAGTTTGTATTCAAAATGTAGGTTTTCATTGGTTTAAAATGCTTTGAGGGGAGGCAAGAGGAAAGGGAAACTCAACAACGTTTATCAATGTACAATTTGAAAGACCTCCTGGCTACTTTTTAAATTTTTAGCCCAATTAAAAAAATAACAAAAAAATAATTAGATTAGATATTGATGTGGGTCTCGGTTTCAGTTTATTGAAATTAAAGAATCGTCAATTATAAAGAGTGTTGGACCAGATTTTTAAAGGCTATAACTTTTTAATTATTATTACAAAAATTTACAACTTTTCCATAAAAAATTCTCCAAGTACTTTTTGGGAGATTTTTGTGTTAACTTCAAATTAAAATATAGACAAAAAAAGCTGTTGCAATATACTACTATGACACACAGACAAACAAAACTATATTACTATATTCTAACTAAAAATATTTACTTTACAACATTTATTTAATCAGGACAAACTTTTTAACATTTTTTTTGCAACAATGGGTTTACTATCCTGATAGATGCTAAATATCAAGTTTTTTAGTCAAAAAAACTTGACGTTTTTCAATTTTAAGGGGAAATACCCTCATTGCCTAATAAATCCTGCTTTCATTGCAAATGTCCTCAAAGAAAATAATTCCGGTAAGTAAGACTTGGATAATAGATTCTATTTATTATTCCCAAAAATAAGCCCGACTCATTATCAATAAGGAACAAATACGTTTTTTTTATTTTTAAGTTAATGAACTTTTCTGAAGAGTTCGACGAAATTTTATAAATATTGTGAATCATTTTTGATCTTCCTTTCTTAGTTATTTTTGCATCCGAGGCAAAATAACTAACCTATCTGTCGTTCTCTAATTATTTTCAAATTCAAGAAAAAATCCATTAAAACTACTCTTAAATAATTTAAATACGTAAAATAAATTGTAAATTATGAAATCCATTCCGCCGTTCTTAAGAAATTAATTTTTATAATTTTTAAAATGCGTTTTTTGCAAATATCTTTACTTTTTCCAATATCATGATAGTGATATTTATTTAGATAAAGGATTTTTTTCCGATTACAGTGGCACAAATTTATCTTACCAATATTTTTTCTTCAAACGTCACTTTTTATGTTCGTTGACTCTATGGTCACTTTGTACTGACGTTTGAAGAAAATATACTATTATTGATTAGTACAGTGACTTCAAATAAGATTGATACCGCAACTATGCAACCAAACATACTCTTTAGTGATTTTAGACTTGCTAAGTTGGTGTACCTATTAATTTTCATTCAAATTTAAATCTGCTCTGTCATTTTAGCCAAAGCGTCTCTCATTAGTTTTTCTTTTGGGTATTTTTTCAAGTTATTTCTCAGTATGTTGCAAATTTTATAAAAAAAACAGTTTTTTAGTGCAGTTAAAATATTCGCGATGGTTTTTTCAACGTAGCACAATGTATTCATTTCAGTGTAGTGTGGGAAACTTAGGTTTTCTACCATGCGATGTCAACAGTAGCAATCATTTTTGAAGAACGTGTATGTTGTATGTATTTGACATGAAAAAAATTGAGGCAATCTTATTATTAATAGTTTTTTGGTAAACTAAATTTTAACACAAACTTTAAAAAATATGTAAAATCTTAACATCAAAAAGAAAACAATTACTTATTCGCCTTTTTCGATAGATTAAGAATCCATTAAAAAATATGTAAAGGTTTTCATTAAAAGAACCTAGTTGGGGTTAGAATAACCATGAAGAAGTCCTTAAGGAGAATAACAACCACCTCATCTCTGAGTCTTTTCATCAAATTAAACAATTTATACAGGAAACATTTTCCGAGATATTTCCAGTATTCAAGTTAAATTGACCACCATGTGTTTTTGAATTCTCTTGTTTATTCACTATTAGAAAACACTTTCAATTACTTTATTCATAAAAAAAATATTATTTAATTATTTTCGTATTAAAATGCGTTGTTAGGTATGGACAAAAAGTTAAAAAATAATAATTCTGACCAAAATTTAGTCCGAAAATTTTAGAGCTGTAAAAACATGATTTCTGAAATTTTTGAAATTTTTGAAAACAGCTTTTACAGTTCAAATTTAATCGCCTAATAGCCGGGTGTGTGACTATTTTTTTTTTCAATTTTTCTTTATTTATATTGAGTTAAATGTATGACCAAGTCTGATCATGCCTTCTTCTAAATTTATTTGTTGTAGAATTTAAAAAAATCAGAAAAATTTGGTAGTTTTTGCGCTGCCACCGGTCTTTAATGCTGGTTTTCCACAAAATGGAAAAAGTGGAAACAAAACAGAAACTCATGTCGAAAAAAAAAACAAAACTGCGACTTCTTAGAAACTTTTGAAGATTTTTGTTTTAGGCGACTGCTTCTGTTGTGTTTTTCGTTTCCCTCTCGGAAGCGATAACTTCAAAAGGTTTCTACATGTTTCTAAACTTAAGTCTGCTTTGTGGAAAAGCAAGTTGGTGTTTTGTTGGACTTGTATTATCGTTTACGTATCTGTACTCACATATCAATCTTTAGATTGCACGAAATTGAAAGAAAATTGAAGAACGTGATTTTTGAATACCAGTGGAAAAGAAAAAACTTTAAGAAATTAAAGATGTCCGGAGGGGGTCAGTCCTTTAAGTCTTTAAGAAATGGTTTGGGTACAAAGCTATCTTTCTTTAGACCAGGAAATAGAAATTTGGATTTGTCTAGGTTTTGTTTTTGTTTTTCTCACTGTAAAATTTAAAGACAAAACACAAATTCGACCTGTTCGTTTGGTGGAAAACCGGCATAATATACCGGGTGTTAACCAAATATGGGTCACCTCTATAATTTATTTATTACATTATACTATTAACAAGAGAAAAAAATATACTTTATCCTTTCTCAAATTCAATTTGAGAAAGGACTTTATCCTTTCTCAAATTCAATTAAAGTATAATTTTTTCCCTTGTTAATAACATAACGATCCTTTCAATGGACGTCCATTCATTTTATAAAATTAAAATTTGTAATTTGTATGGTTCCAGAAAACACCGTTAATGCGCTATTTTTTCTTTCAGTTTTACCAAAAATAAAATCAACTTTATTTTTTTAAATGCAACATCCCATTCTCTTGTATATAGTTTTAAACATTTTAGAAAATACGTAGGTATGTTTGTGATATATTTTTTAGAAAATTAAAAAAAAAATCTTTTTTCGAAATTGATAAAAATTATTAAAACTCATTTCATTCAAAATAATACAAATAAATACCTAAATAGAATTAGAATTTGTAAAATTATTCAATTATTTTGATACATTCATATTTGAACTTTTTTTAACTTCCTTCAAGTATGTCCGATTTTGCTTGCTATGAGAGTTTCTGGTATTTTATTTTAAAAGAGCTCCTTGTAAATCTGTTCAATTTTATATAGTACCTAATATACACTTGAAGAAAATTGAAGAAAATTGAAAGTGAGTACCATACAATACAATAATCCAAAAACTACTAAAATTAAAGTTAAACGTCTCGTGCAATTAGAAGCTATTCAGTCCTGAGAAATGCCTTTTTTATTAAATTAATGTTATCCTTCTAGATATATCATGATTGGTTATCACTTCAAGGAGAATAATTTAAATTACGATCATCTATTAGACTTATTATTATAATTTTACATATTATCACTAACTTTTTATTGATGATCTTAAAAGCGGTTTAAAACATGTCACTTAGTATGCTCTTGTGTAGATAGGAATACACGTGTGTTATTGTGACAGGAAATGAAAGATATATAAATTATTATAAAATGCAGAAAGAAATTAATGCTTTATTCAAATAATATCATTAATTATTAATATTATTCTTCACATAACTTTAAATAATTACAATGAATTCAAATAGAAATATAATTAATTTTTCTTAATTCCTTGATAAATACTCATTTTAATCCTGTAAGTCTACCACAGAAACTTAAAAGAATATTAAAATATCTTCCAGTCTACTCGAATCACTTTGAGAAACTTTCAATTCTGAAAGTACTTACATCGCATATGGAGCTTATTTAGAAGGAAGTCTTTTATATTTTATGAAAAGTCACTTTAAGGGATTTAAATTATCAGCGTTTTACTATGTGAGAATTAAACTCTTTTAAATAAATGTAAACCGTTCTCATCATCAAAAGGTTTTTACTCGATTAAAGAACTCAGAAATCCATTAAGGAATTGAAAACATGATTATAGTGCTTCCCACTTGTAGCTGGAATTTTTATAAATGGTTAAAGGTATTGAAATAAATATTTAAACGATAATTTAAAGCAAATATACTTAATTTTAAATTGTTAAATTTTATTCTTTGTACCTTTTTTAATACATATTAATAAAAAATTAATTCAGTTAAAATATTGCAAAAAAAGGATTTATACAGGGCGATCCTTTCTTTAAGACGAGAAATTAAAATTTCCTAAAAATTTTATTGTACTTAATTTGACTGTTGTTAATCAAACAGTAGTTCTAAAAATTTTGTTTAAGAGGATTCGGTAGGGTCTTATGTTTTTGATTATAAAAAGCTTTCCTCGAAAGGCTATAATTTTTTGTAATTTTTGTCTTTGTGAAGTAAAAATTGCGTGTATTTTGCTATTTTCTTTAAAAACAAACCCCAGAAAAACTACAACTTATTTTCGATTTTTTTCAAAGTTAATTTAGAAACGGATACCCCAACTTTTAAAATTTAGAAATTTTTTTGTACTTTTAAAAATCACCGTACATAAATATAAAACAAAAATTTACGAAAAAAGGGAATCTCGACATTCTCTTAAATTTTTGGAAAAGATATGTGAAAACCGATTTTGCTTTTTTTGATTTGTATGGCTGTACTTTGTTTTTGAATTCTACAAAAATTTACATTAAAATCGCCTAATAACTAAATTACACTGTCTATCCTCGTAAGCTGAAACTATTTCGTTTTCAAAGGTATTTTTTGAATTTTTTTTATTATTTTTTGTTCCTTAAATATTTTTAATTAAAAATTCCATATTCTAAAAACATGAATAGTTTTCATTTTTCCCCAATAAATACACCTATTTAACATATTTTTTAAACTGTTCTAAATGTTCCATTTTTATTTATAAATCTAAATTTTAATGAAAAAATATCGACGCTTTCTTTTTAAAAAGGTATAAATAAGCGCCAAACATTAAATTTTCGTTTGATACCGGGTGTATCATAATATGTGACACACAGTTTACTAATTGTGTTAGAGGACATCAAAATAATGAAAAAAGTTCCTAAATAATATCCCATTTTGTTTCCTAAGGGGGCAACAGTTCTTCAAAGGTGTTGACAAGAAAGAGGTTTTTGGTTATTTATGTCAGAACAGATCCTAGTAGAACATCTAAATTTTGCACAATACTTAAGTTATAGACTTTTTGTTTCGTTTTAAGTGGTACTTTAAAAGAACTTTGGTGTTAAAAACCATGGATAATTTTTAAGAAATACGTTAAAAATAAGATTTTTTTCCAAAATAGTATTCTTGAATCAAATTTCCACAAAAAAGTTGCTCTTATAGAAATCCGATAGAACGAGCTGTCTGAGAGGAAAATTAATTTAAAGAAAGGCATGCATAATATACTTGAAATGGTTACCATATAATATTCCTTGTAGTGTTTTAGTTATAATTCAAATTGTTACTCGTTTATTTTGTCTCCTGTAAAATTACTATTTTGTTGTTTATATCTTTAAAAAAAATGCAACGATATGGCATTAATTGTTTAAAATGTTCGAATCTTATGATATGGAAAGTATTTTATTTATTTTAAATAATAGTTTAAGATTTAATTAAAACTGGTTTATATGAAACATTTTAATAAAATCATTTCCAGGAATACTTTATTAAAAAAATGAAGCAATATTTCATGATTAACAATTAATAATATTATTTGAACTATTTTATCTATTCCCTGAATTTTAGTACAATAAAATAAAAAACCTCAGCTGTCAATGATTAAAGCTCTTGGTGTTTATGTTTATAATTTGTGAAAATGCCAAATTATAATAAATCCTGAATAATTATTGATGCAATAAAGTGTTGGGAGATAATTATTTTTATTGTTTTACCATTTATAGGATCCGTGAGAACAGCTTTACCCAACATCTTTTACGCCATAAAATAGTTCATGTTCTTAAACAATTAAAATTATTAAAGAATTAAAACGCCATTTCATTTCAATTAAAATTATTTCTGTTTCATTCACTGAATATCCAAGATATTTTGTCGGCATAAGATAATTGCATATTTTTAAAATATCTTTATGGAATATAAATTTAATTTGTTTAATGTAATCAATAAATATTTTTATACTTCAAAACAAATTATGATTAATCGTCCATAAATGAAACTTTGTATTGTCGCAAGATTAGATACGAAAAATGAAAAGTGATTGTAGAAACATTAAACCGAGTTATTACCTAAATAAATTTTTATTGTACATTTTAGCACTAATACAAAAAATTTATATTATTCATTTAGAAACGAAATCAAATCATTGACTTTTTCCATTATTAGTTAGGTTTAAATGCAAAACGTACGAGTAAATCATCAAAATAGGTTCATAAATTTGTAGCTACTTTAACGACGGCCATAATAAGCAGTAAACTAACAATGAAGGTACAACGATTTTAGATTTGCTAATCAAATATGTATGTAGTTTAACCTACTTATAAGTTGTAAGTGTCATAAATATATCCTGGATCCTATTGACCTTTTTATAATACCTTCGTTAACCAAAATTATAGAATTGTAGAACTTATGTGTGTATTAAGGTTTTAATTTCTTCTATATTTAGTGTGATAATTTTAAGATAATCATAAAAAATAAGAAATGTGTTTAAATTTCTATAAACAGTGTAAGCACAAAAAACTAGATATTTTCTTTTTTAATAAATAAATTTGTATTTTAATACTACAGCTAACTGCAATCCACGATTTTTTTTTGATTTATAAATATTTTTCTTTCCTATAAAAAATATATTGTCCAGACTTGATAGACCTGATAATCGTAAAAAATGATATAGTGGTTTAGAACTGTCTTATGCCATCAAAATTATTAAGTTACTTTTGAAGTGCAATGCGTGTGTTATCTTTTTTACAGCTTCATTATTTATTACGAATCATTTCTCTTTATTTAAAAAAAATGTACTTACGGGTTTTTTTTTAACTAAACGCAAATATAAGTCAGCGTTGAGAAATTTGTCTTTTGAAGTTGGTCTTCTGAAGTCACTACGGGTACTGTTCTAAATAAATACCCTATACAAGGTGTCCCGTTATTCTACCGACAACGTTTAACTGAAGATTCCTCACCTCAAAATAATTCGATATGACCCTACTTATCTATTACCAAAAGTGAACCCCTGAGGAGTTATAAGCTTTTGAAGTTGAACTAAAAAAATACATTTTTCTTTATTGCATCCAAACCAATGAAGATTTTATGACGAAATTTCGTGTACTTTAGTTTTTATAAGAAACGCGCACTTTGTAAAAAATTAGACAAAATTTAACATCTGCAAAGGGTTTAAATGGAAGAGGATGGGTATAAACTTCATTATAAGTTTTTAGTCTCTTAAGATATTAACATTAAAGTTACCAATTCCCATTTAATCGTTCAATTGTAAGATTTTTTGTCTCTTATGTCTTCCAAATAAATTATGCCGTTCTTGCAGAAAATGAGAAAAATAAAACTAGTGCAAAACAGCAAAGTTAGGCAACACAAAGTACTTTTTCCTATTGTTTCAATATTAAGTCGCCCTTCGAAATGTCATAAAAGATAATACAGTAACTTTTAATTTACAAAAATTACTTATAAAATGGATGCAATCAATTCATTTAATGAATATGCCGACATGCACCTAGTATTCAGTGAATGTCACAGTAATGGTAGAGCTGCTGCTAGAAGATATGCTGAGAAGAATCCAAATCGTCAAACTCCTCATCATACAACATTTGCTAACTTAGATCGTCGTTTGCGTGAATATGGTAAACTGGAAACTGATCGTAGAAATGTAGGGCGCCCACGAACAATAAGAACAGTAGAGGCAGAAGAACAAATATTGGGATCTATGGAGGAGAATCGCAGAGTAAGTGTAAGAGAGATTTCTACGCAATTACAAATCCAAATAATGCCGTATACAGAACACTTCAAGAACAGTTACTTCATCCATACCATTTTCGCAAAGTTCAAGAATTGCTGCCGATTGATTTGAACAATAGATTGTTATTTTGCCAATGGTTCAAACGCAAATACGACCAAAATCCAAATATGGCCAGAATAATTTTGTTTACTGACGAATCTTGCTTCTCAAGAAGCGGAATGATTAATTTGCATAATTTGCATACCTGGTCGGATGAAAATCCCCATGAGAAAATTGTAGCCAATGATCAAAGGCAGTTTTCCATCAACCTGTGGGCAGGTATAATCGACAATCATATTATAGGGCCATTTGAATTACCACCAAGAGTGAAGAGTGTCGTATTTAGATTTTCCAAGAAATAATCTTACTGGACTACTAGAAGAAGTACCCCTTGCCATCAGAGCACAGATGTGGTTTATGCAAGACGGAGCCCCCCCTCATTTTTCAATAAATGTGAGAAATTATTTAAATGAAAAATTTCCTCGCCGATGGATTGGTCGGGGTTCTGATGCTCCAGTCACTTGGCCACCGCCATCACCGGATCTAAATCCTCTAGATTTTTCTTCTTGGGGTTGTTTAAAAGATACAGTTTACAGTACTTCAGTCGAAAGCAGAGAAGATCTTTGGGTACGAATCGTCAACGCAACCAATGAGATACATGAAATTCCAAATGTCTTTGAATCTATTCGATTTTCATGTTTGCACCGTATTAATTCTTGTATTCATTCAGAGGGCACTCACGTTGAACATGCACCTAATTTATTACAATAATTTTTTTAATAAAACTGTTAAATTAATTCTTCTTCGTTTGTTTTATTTTAAATTAATACCGTTTAAACTGGTAAACTTTAACAATACATTAGATATTCTCCAAAAAATTAAAATTTAAGTTTATGCAACTTCACTTAGATAATGTGAAGCTATTAATTAAATTAGTCTTTCACCGAATTTCTTTTTTACATTTTTCGCAGGAAGGGCATAATTTATTTGGAAGACATAAGAGACAAAAAATCTTACAATTGAATGAATAAATGTGAATTGGTAACTTTAATATTAATATCTTAAGAGACTAAAAACTTATAAGGAGGTTTATGCCCATCCTCTTCAATTTAAACCCTTTGCAGATGTTGAATTTTGTCTAATTTTCTACAAAGTGCGCGTTTCTTATAAAAACTCAAGTACGCCAAATTTCGTCATAAAATCTTCATTGGTTTGGACGCAATAAAGAAAAATGTATTTTTTTAGTTCAACTTCAAAAGCTTATAACTCCTCAGGGGTTCACTTTTGGTAATAGATAAATATGGTCATATCGACTTATTTTGAGGTGAGGAATCTTCAGTTAAACGTTGTCGGTCGAATAACGGGACACCTTGTATAATCTTTGACATATCTTAAAAAACTCCAGAAAATTTTTGTAATGTAATAGATTAAAAATTTCTTTAATTGCATCGAAACAAAAAAGTTAACTTTGTGAATATTCAGAGTAACTGAGATAAATATACCAAATTAATAAGCCCAAAAACTACTAAAATTGATATGAAGAAAATTTCTTGCCTTAAATTATAGTCAATTCATAAGCTCTTGCTTCTTTGTTGGGGATCCTTCAAGGATACTCGGAAAATTTGTTAAAAAATTCTCTTGGCCAATTAACCAAGATATGAAGAGACAAAGTTGGGAATTCGTCTTCTTTATGATCACGAATTTAGAAAAATCGCTTGATGTCATATAAAGGTGGACTTCCTTTTATTTATTTAGAAATAAACAAAACTTAAAACCTGCATATTTCAGAAACTTTATAATTTATTTTTTTAAATTGAAAAATATGACAGGTAATTAGGTAAAGGTAAATTTCAATTTTAAAAATAAATTAAAAGTATATAGAGTTTTATTTATTACTAAACAAATAAAAAGAAGCCATCCCTTCATATCTCTGTTAATTAGCCAAGAGGATTTTCTAAACTATTTGTCCAGGTAATCCTGAAGGGTCGACAACAAAGTAGCAAGAGCTTATGCGCGAGTTCTGGGACATGTTTGCGTAACACCTTGATGCACAAACAAAATTTTACCGTGACCATACACTGTTGCCATGGAGAAAATTTGCACTAACAAGCACTAACGAAGCAGTAATGAAGTACAAAAGAAAATTTATAAAAAAGTGGTAAATAAAAAAATTTGTCGCTGAGCGTGAAGTTAGCGACAAAATTTAAATAAACATTTACTCGCTTAATTTTACTAATTTTACTAATTGTTGCACTAAAGAGCACTAACGATGCACTAACGATTGTATTAAAAAGAACGTTAGTGCTTCAAGTCTGTCGCTAACTTCACGCACCTCCCTTTTTTGTAGCTCCTTGTTATTTTCAGGTATTTTAAGAAGTTCACTTAATTTTAATATTTTAAAAATGTCGTGTTTTAACGGTTAATACAAATTTTTGAAAATTTATTTTTGATCATTAGTTATAAAAATTATATCGAATGCTAGGAAAATTTAGATAAACGCCCTCAAAATAAATGAGGGTTTCGTTAATTCTAATATTTTTATAAAAAAATTCTAAAGTTTTGAGTTTGGATAAAGGTAGAAAAATAAAAATTACTCTTAACGGTCATTGCTACGTCGATGTAGACAATTTTAAATATCTGATTTAAATAAAATATACCACCGATTGTCAAATTTTTGCACATTCATTGAAAACTATTGCCCGTATTATTTATGTTTTTCGGTTTTCCTTGGTCGTTGCTTTTGAATTGGCGCCATTTTAGGGGTAATTTTTTTAAACCGCCCTGCCAAGATATCTTCTTTATTTCTTAATACTTTTAAATGCAATAAAATGGAATCAAATTTAAAAAACATTATCTAAATAATAGCTGGAACAAATCGTATTTTATTGCTTTTTAGCCAAATATTTCCTTAATAATATATTAAAAATTGGAATAAATCAGCTATTTTTTAGAAAATAATTTTTTGTTTTCATTTCATTTTATTGTAGTTAAAAATATTATAAAATAAAGAAGATATTTTGACAGAACGATTCAACTGCATGTTACGCAAATTAAGCAGCGAAGACCAAGAAAAACACAAAAATATAAATAATATGTGCAATAGTTTTCAATTGGTATGCAAAAATTTACTTAAATTTAGTGTTTAATAGTTGAAATCTTTTAATATTTATTTGATTAAAAAATGTTTCATATAAATGTTTTAAAATTTCAAAATTGACATATATCTGTGACTTTGCTCTTGTTTTTCTACATCACTTGAGTGAGATAGGATTGTCAAGTTTGAAATTTATAAGATAATCAAATATTAAAAATAGCAATTGGAAATATACAGGGTTATTCAATATTACCGGAACACCTCAATACTTGGTAAACCAAAAAAAATCCAAAAAAATTAAATAAAGAGTTCAAAAAATTAAGTAAACTAATAGTTATTTATATTATACAGAGTGTTCGCTCAATTGTCTAAACAAGACCAAACTTTGTTAGCTTACAAAACTAATTACAAATTACAACAGGTAATATTGGTTTTTTATCAGTGGGAATGTATGATTTAAACGTTTTTTTTGACGTTACCTCACTTTCCGGATACAAAAAATTACATCAGAGGCCGTCTGAAATTCCGAGATCGCGAATCCAGTATAACAAAAATATGTTAAAATGTTAGCTTACTTAATTTTAAGAAACTTTTATTTGAAAATATTTTTGATATATTTACGGTTTAAAAAATATTAAGGTGATTCGGTACTATTGAATAACCCTGTATGTTAAAAATTTAACGTTATAGGTACCTATTGGATATAGTTTTTTTTTTCTCTGTATAAATCATTTGGTTATCCTCCAGTTAGTTTTAAAGACAAATTAAATTCTTTTACTTCAATTTTATAACCTAAAGTTCCATAGAATTTTAATTATATTTGAGGATTTATCGTAAACTATTACCTACACTAAAGTCTAAGGATTATTCTCGATTCTCGAAGTTGAAATGAATAGAAAAACAGAAAATTAAAAAAAAAATATAGATCATATTTGAAGTAAAAGCAATTGTTTCATTTTGTTCATATGGCTGATTGAGTGAGTTACAAGTATTTTGAAATTTTTTTTAATACAAAGTTTTTCCTACTTTTCCAAAACTATAATAAATTAATTAAATAATTAATAATAATTATTATAAATCTCAATAAATCACAGAAGCTCTAAAACAATAAACGAACGTATATTTTAGTTGACTTTTAGGAGGAGACAGAATTCTTAATTTGAAAGTCCCGTTGTAATCCACATTCGAGATATTCACAGACCATACATTTGGGTGTATATCTCAATATGTATTACTTCCTTTATTATACAGGGTGTCCCGGAATAATTGTGATAATTTTTTGTGGTGATAGAGGAAGTGAAAAGCTTTTTTAAAATTTCTTTTTTTGGTACACAGAAGAGTCTTGTGGCTACCAATTTCTTCTGGTTTTGTTTTTGTAAGTCACACCAAATACTCATACGGCAGCAGTAAAATTGGCACTTTTAAAAAAACCTGGTCCTAGAAAATACCATTTTTCTTTAACAAGGGACCTTCAAATTGAGATTTGTAAAATTTTCTCTTATCTAAATACACAACTTCACAAAAGTGTTATTCTGTTTTTCCGATTATATCGAGTATAAGGTTTAAAACAGCAAGCAAAACTTGCTCATTTTTAGGTCAGATTTAAGACGATAGTCGGCGAAATTTTGTGAGCGTAAAATGTGACTCTACGGAATACCATTTTTTAGACAAACCAGTAAATGAAATTCTGTTTTTTTTTTGTAGTAGTAGTTCATTAATACTTGGCATAACATGTCTATTATTTTGTTTTTGTATTTTTTATTGAATTTTTAGATTTATAGACAATCAAATCTGACCTAAAAAATGAGCAAGTTTTGCTTGCTGTTTTAAACCTTATACTCGATATAATCGGAAAAACAGAATAACACTTTTGTGAAGTTGTGTATTTAGATAAGAGAAAATTTTACAAATCTCAATTTGAAGGTCCCTTGTTAAAGAAAAATGGTATTTTCTAGGACCAGGTTTTTTTAAAAGTGCCAATTTTACTGCTGCCGTATGAGTATTTGGTGTGACTTACAAAAACAAAACCAGAAGAAATTGGTAGCCACAAGACTCTTCTGTGTACCAAAAAAAGAAATTTTAAAAAAGCTTCAATAGAAAAAAAAATTATGAGCAAAACCCCAAATATCAAGCGAATTTCAAAATCAAGCGCTCGCATTTGCCGACTATCGCCTTAAAAAGTAATACCACTTCAAAAATTTTCAAAAAAGATATTTTTTTGTGAATAAAATAAATATTATAACCCCCAGTATTATCAACAGACATATAATTTTAAATGAGGTTTAATTTGACATATATAGTATTTTTATAACGTGTGATATGTTTAAATGACATTTAGCAGCAAAATAGAAAATAGACTATACATATAAGTCAAATTAAACATCATTTAAAATTAAATGTCTGTTGATAATACTGGGGGTAAGAGATATAAATTTGAAATTTTGGTCACAGTTTTTTCACATAAGGATACATATTTTCAGCCAAAAAGTTTAAAAAATATTTTTTGCACTTCCAAACAATAATGAGCCATTTTACTCTCTTAATGGCAGAAGTAAAAGTAACACATTTACTACCAAGTATTCATTTAATCTCTAGGGATTAAAAGTCCCATAACGGTTCATTTAATCCCTTGGTATTAAAAATATTTCGTAGTTAGATATTACAAACACAGATGGCGCGCAAGTTTTTAAAAATAATTGTTTCTGAATTCTGAATTATATTTGATAATTTAATACGTAAGTATATTTCTAATATTACTATAATAATTTTTAGGGTTTTTTTATTTGGGAAAGGAATTTATTATAGTTTTTTGTCTTAAATTCAAAAAATTTTATTGACAATAAATTCTAACCTCTAAATTGTCTTGTATTATTTATTAAGATATCTAATGGTTTTATCTAATGTATTATGCTAAATGCTTATATTTATACAATTCAAAAGATTTTTGTTAGTTGTTTAAGTTTCTAGAAGATAAACCATAGAATGTTTCATCATCACTCGGAAGTTCATGCAGACTGATCCGTATCGAATCATGGTATAGGTACTTAAATTTTTAATAATATTTAATTTATCATAAATTAACCGATCAATTGATTTTAGGTTTCCGATGTGCTTCAAAATTATACAAGACTGGAGAAAACAACACAAATTTATTAATAGATATGTACATTTACAAATTACTAAATATAAATATGTACGTTTACTCTAACATTACAATCAATACAATTTGTTAGACCAAATAAAGGAGGTACAACTTGTTCAATTATTTTTTTTAATAAGGTGACGGTTTTATGTCTGGCTCAGTAGTTATTTGCATTCGAAATAACCATTGTCCCAAAATTGAAAACGTTTGTTCAAATAATTAATTGGAAGTGCAAAAAATTTAATATGCACTGCTGGAGCAAAGTGCATTTAATCCTTCGTGTGGTTGTTGCCCTCGACTACGTCTCGGGCAACAATTTCCACACTCAGGATTAAATTACTCACTTTGCTCCCTTGGTGCATAAATAACTATTTTTGCACTTCCTACATATAATGAATGATTCTTTAGCAAGCGTAAAGCACCAAATTTACGCTCCCCCGGCCCAGAGGGCGTAAAAGTAATGGCGACCGAACTTTACGCCCTTGGGCCAAAAATTTGACACTTCCTATACTTTTTTTATTCTCTGGTTCTGAAATGACATTTACAATTGGGTGTTTTTAGGTTAATTAAGTTTGGTTGCGTTATAACCTCCAATATCCAATAAAGTTTTAAACACACCTTCGTCCACCTCCATCACAAAATTAGTTGGTTTTAACAAAAAACTACAACACTCCACTAAACTTCTTTAAAATTATCAAATTTCAAACTTCAAATATGACCCCATTAAAATTGTCGGTAAAGAAGAGAACTTCGCAAAACAATTATAATATAATACATACAAGCTCCGATAGATGTCGCACAAGAAAATTATCACTAAAAATATCAGGTAAGCCAACTTATTTTTACAACATTTTAATTAAAAATAAGATAATAAGTGTAGGAAGTGCAAAAAATCTTATATGTACCACTGGTGTAAAGTTAATTTAAGCGCTCGACTACGTCTCGGGCAATAATTTTCACACTCACGCTTAAATCTATAACTTTACACCCTTGGTACATAAATAGCTATTAGAGGCGTTACATGCCCTCAGGGGTCATCAACTTATTTTGATCATATCTTTTGAGTTTTTGATAATTTCATTCATATTTTATTCATATTTTTAGCTAAAAATTATATTAAAGAAAAATTTGTAGCTTTTTCGGACAAACTTTATTAAAAAACAATTCTTAAAACGCCAACGTTTCGAAGCTGGTTAGCTTCATTTTCAAGGCTAAAATATAAATATCATTTATCTAGAAACATATATTATTAATATTTTAAGAGAAATTACCTATTTAAAGTTGTTTTCAGTTTTTAAAAAATCTTGAGTTTATTTTATACATCAAAATAATATACATAATTCGATGTCTTTATAATTTAAAAAAATAATAATATTGTATATTAATATAATTGATTTAATGTCTTCTAATTATCTGCTAAAAATTGTGTTTATAAAAATATTTTTGATGTTTTTGACAAATTGGTTGCCTAATCATTTGTTTGTACGAAGGGTTGATTATTTATATTTTAATTATTTGTAATAAAAACTTATATTAAATTTAAAAGATGATAGTAAATTTTGCTCAATCCAGACATATCAGTTTTGTTGTTAATTGTATTTTCATTTTTTTGAATGTATATCATCTCTTTTATTAATCTTTTATTTAAACAAACTTCTTCATCTAAAATTTTAGTATTTTCGAAATCAAAAACATGATTGTGTGTAAAATGGTGATTACTTAGGGCGGTTTTTTCTGTTTTATCAATATTTTTATCTTTACAATCATTTTCATGATTATAAATTCTTTTTTTTTAATATTGTTTTGATTGTCCTATGTAAACACCTTTGCAATCTTTACAGTTAATTTGGTAAATTGTATTAATTATTAAATCATTAGGAATTTTTGTTTTTAATTTAGAAAATAATTGATAATTTGTATTAATATTGTAAAAAGTTATTTTAATATTGTTATCATCTAATACTTTTTTAAGTTGTTGAGATAAACCTTCTATATATGGAATTTTAAAATATGTTACATTTTGAATAATATTTGTTGTATTATTATTTACTGATAATTTTGTGTTGTTAATTATACCTTTTACTAATTTGGAAGGATAATTATTTTCTCTTAATTTATTTATTAAATGTAAAATATTTTTTTTATGAAATCTGATGTCACTCAATGTTAAAATTTTTTTATATTCTTGTTTAATGATATTTAGAATTAAAATTAATTAGATTTCAAGGAAAAATATTGACCAACATACATAAAAAAACAATTGATTCAAATAGGATGTTAAATTTTTATTTTCAACACTCTATGAATCAAAAAATAAATATCATTAAACAAGAATATAAAAAAATTTTAACATTGAGTGACATCAGATTTCATAAAGAAAATATTTTACATTTAATAAATAAATTAAGAGAAAATAATTATCCTTCCAAATTAGTAAAAGGTATAATTAACAACACAAAATTATCAGTAAATAATAATACAACAAATATTATTCAAAATGTAACATATTTTTAAATTCCATATATAGAAGGTTTATCTCAACAACTTAAAAAAGTATTAGATGATAACAATATTAAAATAACTTTTTACAATATTAATACAAATTATCAATTATTTTCTAAATTAAAAACAAAAATTCCTAATGATTTAATAATTAATACAATTTACCAAATTAACTGTAAAGATTGCAAAGGTGTTTACATAGGACAATCAAAACAATATTAAAAAACAAAGAATTTATAATCATGAAAATGATTGTAAAGATAAAAATATTGATAAAACAGAAAAAACCGCCCTAAGTAATCACCATTTTACACACAATCATGTTTTTGATTTCGAAAATACTAAAATTTTAGATGAAGAAGTTTTTTCAAATAAAAGATTAATAAAAGAAATGATATACATTCAAAAAAATGAAAATACAATTAACAACAAAATTGATATATCTGGATTGAGCAAAATTTACTATAATCTTTTAAATTTAATATAAGTTTTTATTACAAATAATTAAAATTTAAATAATCAACCCTTCGTACAAACAAATGATTAGGCAACCAATTTGTCAAAAACATCAAAAATATTTTTATAAACACAATTTTTAGCAGATAATTAGAAGACATTAAATCAATTATATTAATATACAATATTATTATTTTTTAAAATTATAAAGACATCGAATTATGTATATTATTTTGATGTATAAAATAAACTCAAGATTTTTTAAAAATTGAAAACAACTTTAAATAGGTAATTTATCTTAAAATATTAATAATATATGTTTTTAGATAAATGATATTTATATTTTAGCCTTGAAAAAGAAGCTAACCAGCTTCGAAACGTTGGCGTTTTAAGAATTGTTTTTTAATAAAGTTTGTCCGAAAAAGCTACAAATTTTTCTTTAATTTAGTAATTAACGGACACGAATAATCAACGCTAAAAATTATAAAATCTACTTTTACTCCGAAATGAAGCACAGGAGTGACATACAATAAGAGTACCTTTTCTGTAGAACATTGATCAATGATTATTTTAGTATTTTTAAAATTATCAAAAATTTTTTAAATTTATATTGGCCGAAAATCTATATCCTTATGTGAAAAAACTGTGGCCAAAATTTCAAATTAATATCTTTTATAATATTTATTTTACTTACAAAAAAAATTTTTTGAAAATTTCTGAAGTGATATAACTTTTTAAGGAAGCACTTTCGGACAATAGTCAAAAATGTTTAGATTCACTTCCTCTATCACCACAAAAAATTTGTCACAGTTATTCAGGAACACCCTGTATATTCCACTCAATGGTAAAAATCAACTTTTGACGTAGTCAATAGTGCGAAAAGTATCATTTTTGACGTAAAAATAGGAAAATATTTTTTATTGTTTTTTTTCAAAAGTATTTCTATTTTATACATTTTTTTATACTTTTTTGAATAGGTTTAGTATACATAGTGTTTTTGTTTATTTTAGTACATAGGTATATCCGGAAAATTGACACATTTTATTTTTAAAATTAGACCTTTATAAACATAAAAACGTTTTTAAAAATAAATAAATAATTTAAAAAAATATGGATCATTTTGGATTATTTTTATTAATATAAAATTCTAAAAAAAAGTGCAAAATTATTTTTTTAATCTCACATTTAAATTATTTTTTTTAATTATAATTTTGGGGATTTTAAAATAATAATATTTTTTAAATCTTCTCTTACCTAAAGTAATAAACACGATTAAATAATCCGACCTAATATGTTTATATTATTTTTGTATGTTTTCTTTGGAACGTTTTCAACACGAAGACTGATGATAGTGCGCTGCTTTTCCTTTTTAAACACCTTCCAGGCCGTGAAGGCACGCACCTGACTCTTGTGTGGTGGTAGATGGTACATTTATTAAAACATTGTTACCGACAACACCACAAGTCATAGCGTATTACAATTCCAAAGATTACTTAGAAAATAACTGCAATTTATTAATTGATTTATAACCATTGTTTGTTTTTTTTTTAAATATTAGTGCTAACTTTTAATGCAAGAAGTAATTTTTCTTGAGTGAATTTAAAATTGATTTTATTTTAGTCGGAAAAGTTTTCCCTGATTTTAATATGATATGATAAGTTATTTTCTATAAAAGTAACACGAATGCGGTAAGAATTTTCGTTTCAAAGAAAATGCGATGGAAGAGAAAATTAAATATTTTCATATTTATTTTTACGTGATTCAATATGAACTCTTAAATTATATCAATGAATAACAATGACCTGTAAAATAAATTTTGCTAAGTAAGAATAATGATATTTCTTAAAATCTTAATTTTAATAAAGGAAATACTCAAATTATGAATTATAATACAATATTAAATTTGACGAAGGAAATATACCAATTATAAATTATAAGTTAATATTACATTCAACGAAGGAAATATCCCAATTGTGAATTATACAGGGTGGTGATAAAGTTTGGAACCAAGGTCATAACTTCCGTAAAAATTTTTTTTGTAAAAATCGCTCGGACAGGTCAATTTTTGTTTTAAAAATTCCATCTTTTGGAATGAAAAAAATATTCATGACGTCACTGATAACTTCACTATGACGTCATCATCAATTTTTTTAAATGGAAACCCCTACTTTTTTTACACATTTTTCATACACCTTTTTATCATATTAATGATCACATAAAAATATTTAAAAAAATTTCAACCGTTTTTGAAAAAAAAAATAAATTTACTCAAAAAAAAATTATTAATTCTCAATGAAAATATGGCAAGAAAAATAAATTAAACTAATTTTTAGTTTAAAAATAACAAATTATTATTGAAATTATTCGAATTGTTCTTCTTTACACAATTGGAATTTTCTTAAAACTAATTTTAAATAACTTTTAATGAAAAAGGTAATTAAAATAAAATGTTTGAGTAATAATAAACTTTAAATAAAATTGTAATTTATTATAAATTTGAAAAAGCTTTTGATATTCAAAATTTATTGAAATAAAAATTGCCTTTATAAAAGTGCTTTAGTTGACGTTATTTTGTATGGCAAATAAAATTTTAAATCCATTTAACAATGCTTGAATAGCTTACTTCGTTTGTTTAATAATAATCAACAATTATTAAGTTTTGCGAAATTAAAAATGCCTCGTTTAAGCGAACGCGAAAGAATCGAAATTTTAATTATGGTAGGATACGGCGATAGAAAAAGAACCCATGGAGAAGCTTGTGCTTTGTTTAATGAGCAATATCCAAATAGACCGCGCATCTCAAGATCTACAGTAAGTAAGTTAGTTACCAAATTTGCAGAAACAGGATCTGTAGGAGATTTGCCTCGACAAGGACGGCCTCAAGTGAATGAAGAAACCAAATTAAATTTATTACTTGCGATTGAAGAAAATCCCAATATTTCAACAAGAGATATTTCAAGAAATAATAATGTGGATCATTCCTATGTCGCAAAATTATTATAAAAGGAAAAGTATCACCCATACAAAATAAAACTCATACAAGAGTTAAATGAAGATGATCACGATCGCCGACTGCAATTTTGTGAAGAAATGATGGCGCGATGTGATCAAAATCCAAATTTTTTAAGTAGTATAATTTTCTCCGATGAAGCTACCTTTCAATTTCAGTGAATCGACATAATTGTAGGTATTGGTCACAGGAAAATCCTCATTGGGCCCTAGAATCCCATAGTCAAAGAGAGGGAAAGTTAAATGTATGGGTGGGAATGATTGGCAAACGTTTTATAGGACCTTACTTTATTAATGAAAACCTTACTGCCGAAAGATACTTGAATTTTTTGCGGACTGATTTGCTACCAGTTTTACTTCGTATTTTCCCCAATTATGAAAATAGCAACATTCCTAACCAAAACATTTGGTTTCAACAAGATGGGGCTCCTCCACACTTTGGCAGGGCGGTGCGAGAATTCCTTAACACCACGTTTCCCAACAAATGGATAGGTCGGAGGGGACCAATTGAGTGACCTCCGCGATCTCCCGACCTAACGCCCTTAGATTTTTTTTTGTGGGGACATTTAAAATCAAAAGTTTATTTCAATAGACCTAATAATTTACAAGAATTGGAGCTTAGAATTAGGACGGAATTGCAACAAATTGACGAAGAAGCTATTAACAATAGTATTCAGAGTGTCTACACTCGAATGGGACAATGCCAAATGGTCAACGGCGAACAATTTGAACATTTTCGTTAAAATTTGTTAGTTGTAAATTAAAAATTTACTTTTTTTGTAATATTTTCATTGAGAATTAATAATTTTTTTTTTGAGTAAATTTATTTTTTTTTTAAAAAGGGTTGAAATTTTTTTAAATATTTTTATGTGATCATTAATATGATAAAAAGGTCTATGAAAAATGTTTAAAAAAGTAGGGGTTTCCATTTAAAAAAATTGATGATGACGTCATAGTGAAGTTATCAGTGACGTCATGAATATTTTTTTCATTCCAAAAGATGGAATTTTTAAAACAAAAATTGACCTGTCCGAGCGATTTTTACAAAAAAAATTTTTACGGAAGTTATGACCTTGGTTCCAAACTTTATCACCACCCTGTATAATTCACAATTGGGATATTTCCTTCGTTGAATGTAATATTAACTTATAATTTATAATTGGTATATTTCCTTCGTCAAATTTAATATTGTATTATAATTCATAATTTGAGTATTTCCTTTATTAAAATTAAGATTTTAAGAAATATCATTATTCTTACTTAGCAAAATTTATTTTACAGGTCATTGTTATTCATTGATATAATTTAAGAGTTCAAAATTTTTACGGAAGTTATTACCTTGGTTCCAAACTTTATCACCACCCTGTATATTATTATTAAATTTAATAAAAGAAATGCAGTAATGATGAATCATGTTTTAGGAACCTTTAGTTTTAATCCAGACTGCGATGTTCTGTTTTTTTATTTTATTGACTTTATATCATTTCATTTCATCAACCATCATTTATCATCAATATAAGTCTTAAAAATAGGAATTGGTTTTTTTTAAATAAATTTTATAGAAATCTGCCTATAGAAATTGAAATCGAAGTAACCAGTTTTCGGATTCCGAAATATTCAATTAAAGTTGCAGAAAAATGCAGCAAGAGAATTATTCTACTCCTGTTTTCTTTAATTTTAATATTAGATAATCCATAATTGCTTGCCAATCTAATTACCTAACACAAATCTTATAAGTTCAGAAATTCGGTTTGAAGTGGCAAAACTTTTATCTAGAACTTAATTATTCAAAAAGATTCGTCGTTTTAGACAAGATTCAAAGCAATGATAATAGATACATACAGGGTGTCTCAGACCACCCGTACCGTCTCTATTTCGAGAACCCTTTGTCGCACATTGATGAGAAAAAAAATTTACTACCAAAGTGAACCTAAAGAACCTTTTGGTGTAATTCTTAATTTCCAAAACAAACCGGAAGTAACTTTGGAATTTTAAATGGCAACCTAGCTCGAGTATGGTATTGTTGGAAAGGTATTAAAAACACTTTTATAAAAATATTTTTGTAATAATTAACAAATTAAACGAAAAAGAAGTATGAAAACAACTGACCGTTCGTCTTTTAAATTATGGACAAATTACCACCATCAGCAACCCTCAAAGTCGGAATTATTTTCACAAACTGGCAACCACTTTTACTGACTTCTCGTAAAAGTGGTTGCATACATTTTCTTCAACTTATTTTGATTTTTTTTTTCAATGTTTTGTTCCAGCAATATGCATGCCATTTTGTATTTGAGCTTAAAGCAACATTATTTTGCAAAACTCAAAAAGGCATGCAAAATAATATAACCAAAATTTACAATTTTTTTTGCAACTTTTCCGATGCATGCCTCTGCTTTAGGACCTCCTAATCTGCATGCCAATTATTTTATACAGCAATGCATTACATTAATAACCCATAGTTAAAATGCCATGCAATAAGAAAACACGTCAAATCGCTTAAAATTTTCACAAAACTTTTGATAATTTTTCGACCGTTGAGCCAACGGGGGCCGCATGCCAATTTTTTATGGGGGTTGTATGACACAAACTTTAATTCTTTTCATTGGCATGCAGTATGAAAACACGAAAAATCATATTTTTTTACTACAAGATCACATGACCGTTTGAGCCCTTTGCGGCCGTGTGAATCGCATGCCTACGATTTTCAAGACTTAAATTTATTTTAACTATCTTTTGCTAAAAGGGCATGCAATATTAAATCAGAGAAAAACGCCAATTTTTTGTGAAAATGGAAATGCAATTTTCCATATGATCGAACAGCGTGCGGGGGTTTAGTACCCGCTTTTCTTTGTTCTTATAGAGTAAATATTCTCTCCTCCAAAAGGCATGCTGTATGAAATCGGAGACGAAAAATGTCGCGATCTCCCGGACTATTTTTAAGGAGCATTTTTGGAAATAGATCTTTTTTAAATGTTGCCGGATGATTCGGTTTTTTAAAACGAAGACATCATAACGATTATTTTGGTACCCGATATGTAGGTTCAAATTATTTTTTCGACGACCATATGAGAAAATCGTATATGTCCATTAGTGGTTTAGAAAATCTATCATTTCAACACTAGTGACTTTGGTTTTCTGTTTTGTAACTCTGAAATACTTCTTGTAATTTTCGATAGAGGCTAATATTACTTATGTTATTATTAAAATCGTTATATAATTAACAACATTTGTGTAAATTTTAAATAAAATAGGAATATTTTTTATTCGTTTCGATCAGTTGCTTCCGTCAAAACAGCGCCACCTACAATTAGCTACATTTAACTAAAAATAATCGATAATGCTTCAATGTCAGCTGAAGTTAATACAGGTTATGTTATGACTATTTAGTTTAGTTTTTACTTCAAAATATTAATAATGGTCGCAAAATCTCCGTGCTCGTCGGAAAAATAGCGTACGCAACACGTAGAAAGTGAATTTCGTTGTCGTGTAATATCCTCATTCGGCTAGCGCCTCGTTCGGCTATTTTCACTCTCGCACAAAATTCGTCAGTTTCTAGCTCGTTGCGTAATATACCTACTATTCCATATTATTTGCACACGGGATAGTAGAGTATAAAAAACAGAAACTTGGAAAATAATTTACCATTTGGGGTACCGAAACAATCCTAACAAAATCTTAAGAAACCAAATCATTGCATTTCAAAAATATGTTATTTTTTGCAAAAAGGCTACTCAAAAGTGTTAAAAAATTAATATCTCAAAAATTATATTTAGGTGATTAGAATAAGTTTTGGTATTTTTTATTAACTCCGAAAGATAAGTTTCTTTTTGTATTTTTTAATTTTAAAAAATGGAAAGATATTTATTTTCTAAAATTTTTTTAGACTATAGAACAAATTCGAGTATTACATTTAAAAAATAAAGTAAAACTGAAAGTGATTAAATAAAATTAGAAGTTAAAATGTGTTACCATACAACATTGTTAAATTTCAAATTTTTATTTTTTCATAAATATAGAACATATGTTTATACCAGATATGGCTATACATATACAGTGCGGGCCAAAAGTAATTACCCCCCCCCCCTTTTGAACAGCTTAATTTTTTATTCTGAAAATTTGGTAACAAGGGTAGATGATTGCGTGGTTTCTAAAAAACGTATTTTTGTTTATATGAACCTTCCGGTTATACCGGAAGTTGACAATAACTTTCTTATTTTAAATAAACACTTATTCCATAACATACTAATTTCTTTCACTTTTCAACATATTTTGATTCACTGTACACAACCCATGTTGTAAAGTGAATCAAATTGAATTCTTTTTTATTAAAATATAACTTCTGCTATTATATAATTTTAGGCAATACTAAAGACACTAATTAGAAGTTAAAAGACCAAACTTTATTTTAGTCAAATTGCAGACCATTGTGATCATAAATATTGGAGTGACGCGCTTTAGAAAAAAAAAGTGATTCACAGTTGAATACATGACCTCACCCGGGATAGTTAAAAAGTCTTCTTGGTCAATTAATTCGAAATATGAAGAGACAAAGTTGGGAATTTAACTTCTTTATTAACATCAATTTGGAAAATTTGCTTGTTGTCAGGTAAAGGATAGCATCTTTATATTTCTTTAGTAATAAATAAAACTTAAAACCTAACTTATAAAGTTAAAAATTTATTTTTTTAAATTGAAAATTGCCTGTTTTCCAAATATTAAATTAAAAAATGTAAAGTTTAAAGAATTATTTATTCCTAAACCAATAAAAAGAATCCAATTTTTACATGTTACATGACAACAAGGAATTTGTTCAAATTCATGATAATAAAAAGAAGTCGAATTCCCAATTTTGTCTCTTCATATCTCGGTTAATTGGCCGAGAGGATTTTTCCAGGTGTCGCTGAAGGGTCCTCAACAAAGTAGAGAGCTGAGAAGACACCCTGTATAATAATATTTGATATAATTTAATTAAGCTTATAACCTAATTAAATGGTTTCTCTTAATTGTCAACTACACATTTTCCAATTGTATTTCAGCAAAGATCAATTCAATTTCAGAAGTCATCAATTATAATTCACATTGGTCAATTGTATTTCAGAATAGTCAATTGTATTTCAGAATAATCGATTTAATTTCAGAAAAGGTCTTGTATTTCAAAAAGCAGGGAGTATTTCAGAAAAATCAATTTAAGACCACTTTTAAAATATTCAGAAAACCAAGAGTTTTTGGCGGTGGTTGTGTTCGTGAACCACAACAGCACAGAGAATTCCGAAGTTGTCTTTTAGATTATGTACTTTATTTAGAACATCCTATTATGCAAAAAACAATGGGTTGCAATGCAAAACATTTCTGAATTAAATTAATTAAGTAAATAAAGCTGTTTTTTTTAAATATTAAATTTAAAAGAAAAATACTCATGCTGTATTTTCAGTTTATAATTCATAATAAGCATGCTTTTAAAGTAATTAAATTTTAATATAATAAAAATGAAAGTAGTAAAATTTTAAGCTAACAGTTTTATGAAAGAAATAATTTTAATTTAATTAAAATTATTATTACTTATATAAAAATGATGTTTCATTAAATTATTTTTCAGTTTCCCAAAGTAAAATCTTGATAAATTAATTATAGAGCTGCCTAATTTATAAATTTTAATTTCCATTAAAATCAACTTAAGAAAGTTTGTTATAAATTTAGTATTTTTATTTATATTAAAAAGTAATTAAAATTAATTCCAGAGAGTGATTTTAATTGTTTGTAAAGTTGCGCGTATGACAAGACAAAGCTTGCCCCATTTTCCCAAAATAAATTAGATGATTATCTCGGAAGGAAAAGAGGAGTTTAAATACCTCCGCGAGATGACTAGTGGGGCCGTAATTAAAACAGATTTATTGTGACGTGTAGAGATGCCTTGTTCACAATTAGTACCTGAGCACAAAACGCAGAGATGTGTCATTAACACACGAATTAGATATGTTCCCATGGTACTTTACCTCCATTTTAAGTATTTACTCTTTCTTATAATTATTAAAATTAAGAAATTCTTACGCGACGTAAATAACAAGAGGATTACCTAATTTTTATAATTTATAACAAAAGTTAGTTACAGTTGTAATCCCATAAAATATACTTATTTTACCATATTTTTGCTTCGCTCTAATATCAAAATCATGTTTTTGTAAAAGTATCTTCTCAGAAAAAAATAATATTTCAAAATTCATTTAAATTTCTTCATTCTTAACCAAAAGTATTTACTAGAAATAGTTTCAGAAGGCAGCAAAGATTTTATACCGAGTGGTCCATTAAAAGCGAATAGTAACAGTATCTCCAAAAGTACAGTGGTGGAGAAAAACATAGAAACTTTTAATTATTTAAATTATTTCCCAATATTCCTCTTAATTTTAATTATTTCTTTATTATTTGTTTATTTACACTGAATGCATTTATCTCGCGTAACTCGATCCGGATTGGATTGGATTGGTTTGAATCGAATAGCGATTGCCTCGGTCTGCAAATGAATCCTAAAACTGAATACAATCCGACGTGTATATTTCGGAAAAAATGAGGATAGAGTCAACCGCTATTCAATCCAATCCGGATCGAGTTTCATGAAATAAATGTAGTCAATAAAAATAATATTTTTCTAGGTTTTATTTGTTGAAATTATGTTCAATAAATTTTATTTAAATAGTTTTATTTTACATAAGTTGTTCAAAAGAGTCATATTAGTAAGTTAGGTATTTGTTTAAAATGCCTAGAAACCGTTATTTTTCTAAAGACTTTAAGAAGAAAATAATTTTCCTCTATCAAAGTTGTAAAAGACAAGTTGAAATTGCAAACTCATTAAATATTTCTATAGGTGCCATATCAAAAATTATAGCGAAATACCCTACACGTGGTGAACTCGAAAGTCACGTAAGTCGGAAAGATCCCAGAAAACCATCACCAGGATGAACAAAATTATCAAGAGGATATCCGAAAAAAATCTTCGTAAAATGGCGAAACAAATTCAAGAGGCGTTTTTTAGACCAATTCGACATTCAAATGACTTCCACATCCATCAGAAATCAAATTATAGCTGTAGATTTAAATGAACGTATTGTTGTTAAAAATCTCGTTAATTTCCAAGATAAACACAAAATCCCAAATGGAATTTAGATCTTCTTTAGGTCTTCTGAAGCCATGAAAGTAAGTATTATTTGTTTCAAATGATAGAAAGTAGGTTCGGCGACTCATAACCCAAAATTGTAAGATACCCAATGACGACCATTAAACCTGGTGGTGAGTCTATTATGGTATGAGGTTGTTCTCTCGATTTGGGGTTGTTCCAATTAGGCAAGCAGAGGACAAAATGTTATCATTTTCTTCTGAAGAAATATGACTTAATTGGAAATTACAGCAGGATAACAATCCGAAGCACTCTGCAAAGTTAGTGAAACAATGGTTTTCCCAAGAAAATGTTAATCAACTTGAATGGCTGTGACAATTTCCAGATTGGCCCCAAAGCAGGGTTGCTTCCCCACTGGGTAACTCAGTAAAACCCAAATCGTGTTTCTTGGGCAAAATATCTTTATAAAACCCATTGGGGGTTTTTAATTTGTAGTACTACCATCTCATTTCCTCATTTGATATCAGCGACATAAGACCTTTGTTTCTTTAAGACATCCACATCCGTGTGCTCGATGGTGATTTAGGAAGTTCCACAATGTAATTTTTAACCGATTTAGGTTTTATATCTTTATAAATTAGATTTACAAAATGACCGTGACGATCCGCTACGATTTCCAGCATTCTTTTCATTTTGTTTTCATTATGTATACAACATGCAAATATCTCTTTTCCATAGTTTATTCTCAAATATCACATTAAAATTTCAGCTACCTCAACACAATAGTCTGCGTCTTACTTCTGTGTGAACTGACAAACCAGGAAGTTCCATTTAAAAAAAGGTGGAACGCTCCAACTACGAAACACCCTGTATAGACCAAAATAATTTCTGGTCATGCGCATCAATAAGCCATTCAATTTTGCAATTTAAGTTTTTTCCTATCTCTTAAAATATAAGATATAGCTAACGTGTTCGCACTAAAATCTCACCCTGTATATTCCTCTGGCAACTTTAACATTTAAAAATTATAGTTTTCAAAGAAGATGTTGTGATTTTGAATTTTGAAAATATTAAATTCTTTTGCTATTGGGAATTTTAACTACGTATAGATGGCGCTCTAAATGGAGGATATTCGGTACTTGTCATTGTCAAAAATTGTGTTTAAAATGCATTCTTGTACCTTATAACAACGTATTCAACAAAACACAAATAGATTTATCATTTAAAGCTTCAGTAAATCTCAAAAAACATGTACCAATGCTTTAAATCAAAAACGTAAGTACCGTATATCGAAGTTCATATTTTGCCACCAGAGGGCGAGAGGCAGCGAGAGGAATCTAAAAATTCCCAATGACATTGCAGTGAATTTAAATATGATTAATACCGGAACTATGCAACCAAACATAGTCTGTAGTGATTTTAGACTTGCTAAGTTGGTGTACCTGTTAATTTTCAGTCAAATTTATACCAAAGCATCTCTCAGCAATTTTTCATCGGGTATTTTTTCTAGTAATTTCTCAGTGTCTTGAAAATTTTATAATAAACGGGTTTTTTTCAAAACTAAAATTAGTGCAGTTAAAATATTCCCGATGCTTTTTTCAACGGAGCACAACGTTTCATTTCAGTGTAGCCAACTGTGGGAAACTCAAGTTTTCTACCGTGCAATGTCAAGATTATCAATAATTTTTGAAAACCTTGTACTTATAAGATATTTTATAATTTAAAAATCATGACTAAAGAACTGCCTAAAGGTCGATTCACACTTCACACATGTTACATGTTTCTAATAATAAGGAGTTATGTTTTATCAACAAATTACCGAAATATCTGTATTATTTTTTACTAAAAAATATTGGTAAGTTGTGGTGATAACATTTTATTACCAAGTGTGGACAGCCCTTTACAGTTCTCAAATCATGTAAAAGTTATGTATGCAACTACAGCTACTGTTTTGTTCGGTTGCATAGCTTAAATCATTGTGTTCTACTAAAATATTGTACATATGTATTTATGCAAAAATCATCAATTTCTACTAAATCTCAAATTTTTACAAACATCATAATTACATAACACAACAAGATTTTAATTTATGTATGAAATTTATAAATTCTGACTTTAATCAATTTTTAAAAAAATTAAAGAGAATAATATAAAAAAAGATCACACAACTATACAGGGTGATTTAGACCACCCGTGCCACCCATTTATCTCGAGAGCCCGTAATCGCACATGGCCGAAATAAAAAATTTTATTACCAAAGTGAACCTAAAGAATCCAAAAAAGTAAATAAAAATTATTGCATATTTTGAAGAATTTTGTTTAAATATGGACAAGTATGATAAATAAAATACAAGACTGAATTACCAAAGTGAACCTAAAGAATCCATTGGTTAACTTATTTTTTTCCGGAACTACCCGGAAATATCCGGAACCGGAGGTAACTTTGATTTTTTAAATGGCAACATAGGTCGAGTTTGGTATGGTTTGATAGGTCTTTTAAAAACAAATAACTTTTATTAAAATATTTTTTTAATATTTTCCATAGTTTAGAATTTATTCGAAATGCAAAAAAAAATTGTTAAAAAAAGTAAATAAAAATTATTGCATATTTTGAAGAATTTTATAAATTTATAAACTCTTTCTACAAATTCTAATGTTTTACCAACTTTAAATATCATACTTATCCATATTTCATCAAAATTCTTCAAAATATGCAATAATTATTATTTACTTTTTTTAACATTTTTTGAAAAGACGTATCAAACCACACCAAACTCAACCTATGTTGCAATTTAAAAAATCAAAGTGATATCCGGTTCCGGATAGTTCCGGGTTGTTCCGGAAAAATATAAGTATGGTTTGATAGATCTTTTAAGAACAAACAATTTTTATAAAAATATTTTTTTAATATATTCTATAGTTTAGAATTTATTCAAAATACAAAAAAAAATGTTAATAAAGGTAAATAAAAATTATTTCATATTTTGAAGAATTTTATAAATTTATAAACTCTTTCTACAAATTCTAATATTTTACCTACTTTAATATCATACTTGTCCATATTTAAACAAAATTATTCAAAATATGCAATAATTTTTATTTACTTTTTTTTAACATTTTTTTTTGTTTTTCGAATAAATTCTAAACTACGGAAAATATTAAAAAAATATTTTAATAAAAGTTATTTGTTTTTGAAAGACCTATCAAACCATAGCAAACTCGACCTATGTTGCCATTTAAAAAATCAAAGTTACCTCCGGTTCCGGATAGTTCTGGGTTGTTCCGGAAAAAAATAAGTTCACCAATGGATTCTTTAGGTTCACTTTGAAAATAAAAATTTTTATTTCGGCATTGTACGATAACGCGTTCTCGAGATAGATGGGTGGCACGGGTAGTCTGAATCACCCTGTATAATAAATTTTATAAAAATACTGTGAATTATAACACGAATAGCAAATGTTTAATTAATTTAACAAGTACTGAGTTACCTACATATGTAAAATAAATTTTAAGCTTATTATTAGCAATCATGTGAATAAAAGCAATAACAAACAGTCACTCAATATAATTTATAATGATTTTGTTAATTGTTAACATACAAGATTGGCTCAAAGATAATAATGATATTGTAGTAGCACGCTCTGATAAAGGCAATTGTATGGTTGTTTTATCTAGAACTAAATATGTTACAAAAATGTTAGATCTAGTATATAGTGTAGCACTTACAAAATTCTAAAAACTGACCCAACAAAGAAAATTCAATTAAATCTTAACAAATTAATGAACCAAATTAATATAGAAGGTGAGTTTAATGAATGTATGTCTAAATCATTAAAAATAAATAATGCCTTGGCCCCAAAAAATATGGCCTTCCTAAGGTAGATAAACCTTTAGTGCCTTTGAGACCTGTAGTCTCCTGTATACAAAGTCCAACCTATAATATAGCTAAATTTGTCAATGATGTTCTGTCGGGTATTGTATCTACGTTCGTGTATAGCATTAGAAACTCATTTGAATTTGTACAATTTATAAATAATGTAACTATACCGAAAGATTACAGATTGAACTACTTATTTTATTAGTATCACTAGACGTCCAGTCTTTATTTACAAACATACCTAAGAACCTCGTGTTAGATATTGTATGTGATGAATCGAAATTTGTGTAGGCTTATACTGGATTAACTAGATCAAATTTTTTGAAAATCATTGAATTCATTTTTTATAATAGTTACTTTCAATATAACAACAAATGGTATCTACACTTATTCGGTTCTGCAATGGGGAATCCAGCATCACCTGTCCTAGCAGAACTAGAGATGAATCGATTAATAACTGAGGTGCTGAAATGTTTACCTTTTTCAGTACCTTTTTTTAAAATTATATGTCGATGATACTATATTGTGTATCCCAAAAGATATGATCGAAGTTACTCTAGATACGTTTAATGGATTTCATGAATGCTTGAAATTCACAATCGAAACTTAGAGAGATAATATGTTACCCTTTTTGGATGTTATGGTTAATATAGACATGGAAGGTGTAATTACCACTGATTGGTTTCAAAAAGAGGTGAATTCGGGTAAAGTATTGAATTATCTATCGTTTCATAAGTTTGAACACAAAGTAGCCATAGTAAAACAATTAAAACATAAGATTTTAACGTTAAGCCACCCTAAATATCATGTTGCTAATTTTAAAAAAGCTAATTTTAAGTAATAATAATTACCCAAAAACACTTGTAAATTCCATATTCTAAAACAATAACTAAAAATAACATGGGCCGAATCTCAGTGCTGTACAGGAAACGGGTCCTACTAGGTACTATAAGCTAATACATGTGCCTGATTTGTCATATGGTTTGAAAAATATGCTAAATAAGACGTTCAAGGATTCAAATTTCAAAATAATGTTCTACAATAAACTTACTATAAATAAATTATTCACTAAACTTAAAGATGAAGTTAAATTGGTTGATCGTAGTTATGCAGTTTACAATATACCTTGTTCTGATTGTAAACAATCATACATAGGACAAACCAAGCAGTATTTACAGAAACGATTACAACAACATAAACTAAGTTGTATATACAAAGTCTGGGGACAAAGATGGTGATACTGCATTAGCAAAAATATACATGAATATTATAACATTCATAAAATAAATAATTGTAGCATAATAATAATATTAAGTTTGATCTCAATTTCAAAACACGTTGATGTAGTAATACGTATTTTTTGTTAAGTTTTGGTAACACTAAAAATTATTACATATGGCGACAAGTATTAGCACAGCTCAGTTTGACCAAAAATTACATTTTTCTATTTTGGTGCGTTACTAGCCAGTACCGCACTGCTATCGGTGCGTTACTGAGTAGTAAATATTATTTTTCGAAGTTGGTAGCACTGAAGTTTATTGATTTTAAAGTGGCAGTTGCCAAGCGATTTACAGGTTATTTGATGATTTGACAAACCTGACATTAGAGTTGCCAACTACCAAAAAAGTTACTAAAATTGAAAACTATAATATTTTATTTTAAATAGATAAAAAGGCGCAAAATAGAAAAAATAGTATAAAAAACTCGTTTCATAAGTCGTCGCTACGCGACTCGTATTTTAAAATTGAACGCGTTCTACAATATGCGACTTATGAAACTCGTTTTTTAATATACTATTATAATTGTTCAGGTTGTGACATCAATTTTAGGAAGTGACTGGTTAATGTTGACTGTAATTATCATAATCACTTTGTTATTATACGTGTCTTTGAGACAGAGGTAAGGAACAATCCTATAATGTTTGTTCAACTACACGTGCTACCAATAATGTATTTAATGTCTTCAATTTCGATAAGTTTGAATGTTTTTTTAACTATTGTATTCTCGTTGCAGCCTTGAAAAGAGATTAAATAATAAAGTACATCCGAAAAACCGAAAAATTCTTGTTTTATTTATTCATAATTTTTTAGTTTTGATAAAGATTATTTTTTTAAATAATGAAAAATCACAGCAACCTTTATAGGTCTTCGATTTTCTTAAAACTGAACAACGAATATAATTCCCAATTTTTTCTTTAAAAAAATTTCGATATATTAAATTTATTTTTCAAAAATTTCAAGAAGGCATATTGTAAACATTTTTCGTATTCTCATGAAATATCTTTTTGTAAAAGTACGCTACGTTCTTATAAATAAAAATAATTAAAATATATAAACAAAACAAAATTTCATATTTAAAAATATTTTCTGTTTCAAATAAATATTTTTTACAAATTTCAGAAGATTTTAGCAAAAAAACTTACTGTTTAGGGAATCAAAATATTATTTATCCAAAACTCAGAATAATTTATTGTACCTATTTTATTTTTTTTTTATATAAATTACATTTAGTTAACACATTAAAAAATAACACAAACATATCACAAAAAATAACAATTAAAATCAAAACAATCCAATGTGCTTTTAAATTTTAATGATTTTTATTTAAGCATTATAAGCAGCTTTCGCTAAGTCTCCTAAAAGTCTATCGATTGTAACATCTCCTACAGTCTGCCTAAAGAGCAACTCTTCTAGACTTCTTCTACTAACACCTTGTACTGCAGGCAAAGACAACAAAAGTTTACCAAATCTTCCTTTCAAGCCCTGCCTTTGCGAACAATATTCACTCAACATCAGATGAGTTTGATCCTGCAGGAGCTCTACATGGGTCGGCTCACATAAACTGCGACTTTCTAAAATTAAATCAAGTGCTTAAAAAATACTTATTTTTTCATACTGTAAATCTAGATTAAAAAGGTTGAATTATTAAAAAACTTTTTTGAGAATTCTAAATTTTCATGTGAATCGACTAACCAAAAAAATGTTTCCAGTTTTCATCAAAAATCTCAAAAGAATATAACTTTCTCAAAATTAACATTACATATAGTTTTTTTTTAAATCTATTTTATTAAAAAAATTATGAAAAATCGTAGTTATTTTATGAAACTGTCGAATTTATATTTATAACCTCTGGTTTTGAAGTAGTTTTGGTTGAATTATTTGTAATCGTAACCTTTTATCCAAATCGATGAACAATTTATGATATTAATATTTAATTTGTTGAGACAATATAAAAATTAATAATATTGATAATACCAATGGCAGAACTAATTAATAATAATTATTGCCATTGATAGTATCAAGATTAACCTGACCAAAACGTTCTGGCTCATTAAATATTATTTAAAAGGAGTGAAATTTTTTGTTTTTTTATTTCAACATTTTAATTAATTTATGATAATAATATTATGTATATGTATAGTTGTAAAAAATATTCTAAATACTTGTAGTTTAATAAATTGAATAGTAAATTTTGGAAATACTACTAAGGTGAAAAATACATTAGTCTATACATACAGGGTGTCCCATTTCTTGAAAACGAAGCGATTTCCTTTAAAATGTTTCAGACAAAAATTGTAGCAACACGAGGGGGACATTTAATAGTGCCATGGGTTTTTAATTGTTATGGGGTTTTATGGGAAAACATTTTTTTTTCAAATAGGAACCCCCATTTTTTATTGTAGATTCGCAATCTATGGAAAATAATAAGAAAGTTTTGGTTGAAACTTTTTTTTCTAAAATTTCAATTTTTCGCTATATTCACCAAAATGAACACAAATTTTGGGATTTTCGATACAGTTTTACTAAAAAAACTAAAGGTCTATAAGAAAACTCGCAGGAGTCAAAAAGTGCTTAAATTAAGGCAAGGATTAATAAAAAATATTATTTTACTTTATTAAAAAAAATAAATTTAAAAAAAGTTTATTTTATTTTTATTATTTTTTAAGAAAAATATTATTTTTTTTTACTTATAAAATTTAATATAAAGTCAAAGGTAATTAATTAATTAATTAAAGATATTTGGATCTGTTCTTAAATTACGAGAGCTGGTCTAAATAAGATGTTCGAATATTCCTCCATTTTGTTCAATACACATGTTTACTCGTGTGCGAAAAGCCAATGATATATTTCTCAACATTTCAGGAGTGATACTTCGAAAAGCGTCCGTAATTCATATCATAATATCCTCTCTAGTTGTAGTTGGTCGTACATAAACCTTATCTTTTATGTAACCCCATAAAAAATAATCCATTTTTGTAAGATGCGGAGATCTTGCTGGCCATTCGTGTACTTTACTACCAATTCCAATCCACATATTAGGGAATTGGTTATGTAAAAATGTTTTAACAATTCTGGCAGTGTGGGGTCTAGCTCCATCCTGTTGAAACCACATTCGCTGTCTTAAATCTAGAAGTACATCTTCTAAAAGAGTAGGCATTTCGTTTTGAATTATATTCAAATAAACATGTTGGTTAAGATTTTCTTCATAAAAAAATGGTCCCACAAGATACTCATCCACTATTCCAGCCCAAACGTTTATAGACCAACGCCACTGTAATCTATGATCTCTTTGCCAATGTGGATTATTTTCAGAATAATAATGAGCATTATGAAGATTTACTCCACCCATGTTGTCAAATTTTGCTTCATCAGTAAAAAGTACGCGATTAAAAAAAAGGGGATCTCTTCTAACTTGATTCGTAGCCCATATTCAAAAATTAAGTCGGCGGATGTAGTCATCTTCTTTCATTTGTTGGGTTAAATGAACATGATATGGGTGTGATTTATGGTGTTTTAAAATTCTGTTGGCAGAAGATTTAGGAAGTCCATGATCCATGAAGACGCTGAATTTTTCTTGTAGATATATGTGGATCTTCATTTACGGAAGGTAAAGCTATCAATGAGGGGAGCATCTTAGGACCAGTTTTACTACGTTTTCTTCTAAGAGAACCGTTTTCCGCTCTTTTCACGAGCCTCCTAATATTTGGATGACGCATTTGTGGAAACCTCTCAGCATAAAGACGTGCTGCGTGCCGATAGTTATCTTGGCATTCGCCCAAAACTTTTATAATATTCACGATTCTCTAGGTGAATAATCAGGCATTTCATGAGAGACTGATTTTAAATAATCACAGTGGCTTCAATAACAATGAGCTTCGACAAAAAACTAATCTGTCACAATATAACAATTATGTGCGAAACACAAAGTAGGCTGAAAATGAAATTCCTTTATTTTTAGAAGCCTTCTTTCTTAATTGAAAAATATTATTTAACATATTAAATAGCAAATAAAATTGAAAAACCGTTTTGACACCTATTGTTTTCAACCTTTGACTTTATTTTAAATTTTATAAGTAAAAAAAAATTAATATTTTTCTTAAAAAATAATAAAAATAAAATAAACTTTTTTTTAAATTAATTTTTTTTTTAATAAAATAAAATAATATTTTTTATTAATCCTTGCCTTAATTTAAGCACTTTTTGTCTCTTACGATTTTTCTTATAAAGTTCATTTTGGTGAATATAGCGAAAAATTGAAATTTTAGAAAAAAAAGTTTCATTCAAAACTTTCTTATTATTTTCCATAGATTACGAATGTACAATAAAAAATGGAGGCTCCCATTTGAAAAAAAATGTTTTTCCATAAAATCCCATAAAACCCCATAACAATTAAAAACCCATGGCACTATTAAATGTCCCCCTCAAGCCGCTACAATTTTTGTCTGAAACATTTTTGAGGAAATCGCTTCATTTTCAAGATATTCAGCTGGATTAATTAAAATGGGACACCCTGTATATAATTTATAAATTTTGGTGTCGCAATATTGTGGAAAATCATCGTTAGCTTCAGAATTATTTTATCAAGAAAATGTTATACCTGGTTTAAACAAAACGAGGGCCTTCAAACATGCATGTTCAGTGTGATCCACCCTTAATAATGTTAGTCTATGAATGACATCTCGTAACTTTCGTGCCTCGTTTTCCAAATTAGTTTGTCTTGAATTCGAGGTTACTGCATTATTTACTAGTAAATCTGCAACAAGTTTAAGTAATTTTGATAAAATTTGATGATATTATTGTACTAGGAAATTATTTACTTTCATCGATTGTTAACGCCCATTGTGCAGCTGTCAAGATGAACAACTCACTCCAACTTTCTTCCAGTAAAATTTCTTGATCACGATAGGATAGCTAAGAAATAAAGTATTAATCAATGCCCAATCATTTAAATTCATAGTTTGAAACATGTCATTCTGCCAATACAGCAAAGCTTATAATATATTTAAGATAAAACAATCGAAAATATAGAATACATTATTTAGACTCTTTTGACCATAATAACCTAAAACATTAGAGTTGAGACTTATTCGTATATTAAAAATACTTGGACAAAATTTTTAAATTTTGCATAATTTCTTGAAAAAACAAGAAAATGGCTATAACTTCTTTATTTTGGGTCGGACCAAAAATATGTGCTGGCATTGACTTTTTTGGGTACAATTCAATTAGTAAAATGCTTTATTTTTCGCTATTAGATTAATTTGCAAATGAACCAAACTTAGTTTTTTGTTATGGCGGTCATATTATTGGTCTTATACATATTTGGAAAGAGTTTTTTCTAAGTAATTTGGTATACCATTTGTAATATTTTAAGAAAGATAAAAATTATATCATTTTACAACTAACATTGACTTTGAAGAAATGTAAATTAACAATAATATATAAGTATAATGATCCAAGAATGTAAAATAAATCGTAAGCACATATATGACGTTTACATCTCCTTAAGGTCATTTTTTGATTGTAAAATAATTTTTTTTTCTTAAAATATTACAAGCAATGGTATATCAAATTACTGAGAAAAAAGATTGAACCCAAATATGTGCAAATTCAGGATAGCCATCATCCTTATAAAATAAGTTTGGTTCATTTGCAGTCAATCCATTGGCGATGCTGCTCTCCAGTTACGAAACACTCAGAATAGACAAAAATAATTTCTCATTGTCCGCATCCATAAACCATGCAAGTTTTTTTCCTATCTCTTAAAATAAAAAATCACCATGTATAATGAAATCACAAAAATAAAATTTGTTTTTATCTTTTGTCGTTGAAATTTGTAATAAAAAATAAATATTTAATAAAATAAAAACAAAACTGAATAATCTTTTTAGCAAACTTCAGAGAAATATTTTTGAAAATTTTCGTTCTATTCTATACTTTCCCAATTCCATACAATGAATGTAAAAAATAAATAATTTATGGTACTTATGAAAATCGTAATAAAACTTGGTAAATATTTTACAAAATAGGTAGTGGATAAAACGCCTTCAGAAACCAAACTACATCATTTCGTTATGAAATTTTACAAAATCTTTAATAGTAAAGTTATCAATATTAAAATGAAGAATATATTACCATTCTTCATTTAAGAAATTTTCAAAAGTTTTTATTTTTAGATTAGAAATTGTGATTCATATTCTTGTTGGTGAAATTGACAAAATGTAAAATTAAAAAAGATATTACTTGCCTGCAGAAATGATGGTATCGTTCTGGCCCATTTAATTGATAAAAATAGAAGTTTTGCTGCAGATTCGTAAATATTTTCAACAGGAAACAAGGATAGGGAAGAGATATCCAAAGATCTCCTGGTATTTCCTTGCATAATTGGTAGTTCCAGTTCATTTGTTTCCCTATCTATTAAATTAAAAATTATTATTATGTATCGATTAAATAAATGGATTTGGCATATTTTTAAGTAATAGAGTTGTTCAGAAACACTCTACACCTACTTATAATGTATTCAATAAAATATAGGTGTATATTTCATAATTATGCACAAAAACTTCAAAATCAACAATATCATGCAAGGTGTAACAGATTTTTCCAAAAGCAAAAATTTTTTTCGATAGTAGAGACCCCCTCTTTATTTTTCTAACTACATTTCAAGTTATTTCACTCATATTTAGAAAGGTTGGTCTAATATGCTAATCAGAGTGGCTTTTTTACATGGGTATAATTTAAATATAACATAAAATATTATTACATACTTGGAAGGTAGTTATATTACCCTGTTTGCCTCTGAATTGAATTTGTAGGCTGTTTAAAGGCCATCAAATTGTAAATTGGTGATAAATATGAAACTAAAACAAAATCCGGCCTCATATTACCACCTTTTCCTCTAAACTTAAATTTTTTAACTCCTAAAAAACTAGAGCAATTTTAAAATTTTAATTATTTAGGTGGAGCACTGTATATATTATCTTTAATTATCATTTTTTATTAAAATCAAAAATATTTTGGATTTTGTTTTAAATTTTAGCCAATAGGATTCTTTTATTTTGGTAATAGTTTAAAAAACAAGAAATTATTGCCTAAAAACAAAACCAAAGCTTTTCCATCTAAAGAAATTTTTTGCTGGAAAAAGGTGGGACACCGTTTAAGAAAATTACGTTTTTGTTTTAGTACATTCGTTAGTCAATGTGTGAACAGGTAAGTGATCGTGCATTAAAATTTAAGGCCAGCGTCAATTTTTAGTTTAAAATGTTAATTTATTACCTACTATTAATTTAATATTTTAATTTAAGTATTCATTGCTACATAAAGAAAAAAGAACTCTTATTTTTTTAATTTAAAATCTAATTCTCTTTCTTGTTTTCGCATTTTCAAAATTAATATTCTTTTTTTATTACCTTTGTAATAATAGATTTAAGTAGTCAAAAAATACTAAACATTTTGGATAACCAATAAATCTATACATACAGGATGATCATTTGCAAACGATCCACCCTTAATAACTCTAGTATGACAAAATATATAAAAATTCGACGAAACAAGTCAATTTTGTTTTCGAGGGGGAGACTTACCCCCTTTTTCGCTAAATTGACGTTAGTGAACGAGTCGTTCACGAACGATAATCGTTAGGAAAAATTTTAACGTTCCGTATAACGACAATCGTTAAAATTGTATTCTCTATCGCCGCTCGTTCGTAAGTCGACCTGTTAGTTATAATTGTCAGTGCCAAATTGTGTGCTTAAATTGCAATTTTATACCTAATATGCAACAAAACATCAAGAGATTTTTTATTTCAAACTAAAACGATAACATATTATAATGAGTATAATCAAAAAGGTATTCATCGGCTTTAGAGGTTCCTATTTTCGCCACCAGGGGGCGCACATAATTTTAAAATCGCGTAATTATTTAACGTGCTGTTAAAATCATATATAGAAGTTATAATGAATATTGAAAAAAATCGAGAAAAAGTACGCTGTATTAAAACAACGTATCAGCAGTAGGAAAATCCTCCGTTTTATTACCGAGGAATGTGTTAATCTCACTCATCATCCAAATTGCCGAATAATGAACTGAGGTGGAAGTCTGTAACAGCTAACGTCTCGACTTTTCACGTTAGCACGTCATTATTTGTTTGTTTTAACGTCATTAGTTTCGTTCCTAACCGAGATTGACAAAAATGGTAGTCTGTAAGCTTAAATCTCATTAGTAACGTGTTTTTGATAACGAGTTTCAGTCGTTTGGGGGCAGGCAACCGTGTTTGAAGCGTTGTTAACGTAAATGAAAATAAATAATAATAAAAATTACTAAAAGAAAATTATAAACTTCTAGAAAAGCATATAAATGCCATGGAAAAAGTAGTAAATTTATTTACAAAAAAATCATGATGAAATTACGATGTACTATTCAATCTAGGTATGCAGCTTAATCACATTGTAGATAGAATACAATTTTACCATGCAGCCAAAAGGACTTATCTCTACTTTCATGTCTTCTTCTTAATTCTTTTTTACGCGGTTTCGCCGTTTTTTTTCGGGAGCAAATCGGTAAAAATTCGAACTCTTTGGGCCTTGTTATTGTATGAATAAGCTTGTGCGGGAAAATCTGGTTAATTTCCACATCTTGCCGAATTTACAGAGATAAAATGATCGATATTTAAGTTCTCAGCCAGTGTTCTAGATTCTAGAGGTGCAACGTTTGTCCTCCTCCATAACCGCTAGAAGGACGTAGATAGCAAAATCCGAAGATCGACCTCTTCCTGACTTATATCGTTCCTTCGCTGAAAAAATCGTTGAAATCGAGAAATTACTTTCCACCCTTTCTCAAAGTGCTGCAGCATAACTGAAGCATATAGATATGTGGTTTTGGATGCGCATTTCTATTTCCTAACCATATTGAAGAATTATAGGTACTATGAAAAATGTCAATTTAAGCTACAAATTCAAATAACAGAACGCTTAAAACAGGAACAAGGCATTTACAAAGACTATACACTAGTTTATTGTTTTTATTAAAAAGACCACCTTAAACTTTGTTATTTTTTTACGTCAATTAATTACATGCCAGAATCAGTTTGTGTGTTTTATTCAAAATGCGTTAAAAACTGCTAAACCATAGACAAATTTCGTAAAATAATGTCGGCAACGTTGTAAGCCTTGTCGGTTGTAATTTCGTCCCGTTTCGTAAGTCGTTAGGTGTTATAGACTACCAAAAACTAGTAACTAACGACTCAGCTAACGTGAAAATTTGACAACCGAGGTCAACTCGTTAGGGTTACAGACTTCCACCTCTGATCCAGGGTATCGTGGATTCATATTCAAAATTTTTAAATCAGAATCACATATAATTTGTTTATACTGTAGAACGATTTTCTATTAATAAATAAATTTCCTGGGTAATTTGCATCATTAGCTGGTGGACGAACTATTGCAATGTGAGTACCATCGATGCACCCAATTATTCCCGAAAACTGATACTTTTCGAAAAATCCCTGTTTCACTCTAGTAATATTTTTAAGTAGTGGGAAATTTAATATAGTTATTCGCCAGGTGCTCGTTTATTACATTTGTTACTTCAGATATAGATCTACTCACTGAAGCCTGAGATAATTCACATTGGTAGTCTACTTCTACACTTTTTGATAACTGCCATGGGCAAAAAAATGCATAGCGGTAACAAATTTTATAACTGGTGGAATTTTCGTTCTTCTTTTTGTTGGTTGTAAATAAGGTTGAATCTCAATAAATAATTGAAAACACAGATATCTGGGGAGTCGTCTATACAGAGTTGACGAAAAATATTCTCTGGTAATTCAAAAGGATTTGAATTATCCCTCATTTGCCTTTTCAAATTTCTAAATTCTTCTCTAAAGAAAATATTAAATTTTTTTAATTTAAGGTAAAGCCACAAAAAAGAAATTAACTTAATCTTTAATTGCTACCTATTTATAGAAAAATTATTTTTTTTAGATATTATTACCTTCTTTGTACTTCTTCTGCTAATAAAAGAAGTGCATATTCCATTATTGTGTTATATTTATATTTGTTTATAGAAAAAAATCGATTTAAATTTTCAAAACGTTAGCAAACGATAACTTCCAGTCTGACCTTGAATAACGATAGCTGAACGATAATAGTTGAACGATTGTATCGTTCATAAACGAGAAACCTTTTTTAGAGAATAGCGAAACCTTTAAAATAACGATTATCGTTTAGTAACGAGTCGTTCACTTGTCGTTAAGAGTTAGTGAATAAGGGGGTTAATTACGTATAAACATAACCACTAGATGTCTCTAGTTTTGTAATAGCCACCTCGTCTTCAAAATTTTAAATGGCAACCCCTAACACGCAATGCCTCATTTTAAAGGAAATTAAAAGAACTTTAAATTGGTGTCAATCGGATCACCATATCACAAGTTATAACTAAAAATGTCAGACCTAAACTACAATTTTGGGGTAAAATTTGCCCCCTAGAAATCGCTATAAATTAGTCTAAAATATTCCTGAGGCCAAAATTGAATTTTTTAGCCCATATTATCTCTATTCAAAACAGTTTTCTAAGGCGCTATTGAAACTCAAAGATAACAAAATTTGCAGATTTTTATCATTCGATTGCGCTTCAACGAATCATTTTTGGATAGATAAGTTTGATTACATCATCCCATTTTCGTCTGAGGAATATGTTATATCAATTTTTACAGACTTATAGGGGAAAGTTTTTACCCCAAAATTGTAGTTCTGGTCTGACATTTTTTGTTATAACTTTTGATGTGGGGATCCGAATCCAAAATTTTTCACACCAATTTAAAGTCCTTTTAATTTCCTTTAAAATGAGGTATTGCGTGTTAGGGGTTGCCATTTAAAAATTTTAAGTCAAGGTGGCTATGGCAAAACTATAGACTTCTAGCGGTTACTTCTATATGTAATTAAGTTTCCCCCTCGAAATCAAAATTGACGTGTTTCGTCGATTTTTTATATATCTCGTCATACTAGAGTTATTAAGGGTGGATCGTTTTCAAATGATCACTCTGTATATGTACATACATATCGTTATACTGCCGTCCTAACATAAAAGGCAGAAACTCCAATTTGTTAGTTTCGAGAAAATGCACATTTTATGACATTAGGTACATACATACATGCACTGTATGTACATACTGCTAAATGCAGAAATTATTTATTTTATGCTTAGGGAGCGTTCTCTTGGTCTTTCTTGCGAAGTGAAGCGTTTGATAAGCTCATAATAATCCCAAAAAACAGAAGAACTTAAAACTGAAAAAATGGAGTTACTGTCTTTTAAGTTAGGTCGGCAGTATACTTCCCTTAATTTTTTACATTTTTAAAAAATAAATAAGTACGAATGCAATAAATGAATTGCAATGTTTATGTTTACCTTTAATTTTTGCTTCTTCAGAACTGCTCACTTCATCATCTTTAACATTTATCTCATGTTTCGGACTTAGAATGGGTGTAGATTTAGGTTTAAGCCCTCCCATATTTTCTAAAATAAAAAATAAATCCACGACCTTAATACATAAGTATAAAACAGAAATTTAACACAAGCCAAAATTTAAAGATTGCAAATAGCAAATGACTTTACTTTCCTAAATAGGATCCGAACCATCCTTACTCGCATATAGATAGGATAAACAATTTTGTTCCAAAGTGAACTCATTCAATCAATTGATATTTTGTATTTTTGGAGTACACCAGAAGTACCCGTGCCGGAAGGAACTTTGAAGTTTCAAATGGTAACATAGGTCGAGTGTGGTATTGTTGGAAAGGTTCTTAAAAAGAAACAAGTTTATTTATACTAAACATTCTTTCATTCAATACACGACTTGTATTCTCATTTTCAGCGATAAAATAGCAACTTTTCATGGACATTTTCTAAAACAACCAATGAGTAGCAATTATTTTGGCTGAACACACCTTTTTTTCCTATAGGATCTTTCGTCTATGAAAATAGGACCTCTGCAACAATAACACACTGGAGTTAGGTACCATTTGAAATTGTAAAGTTCCTTCCAGTACTGGGTATTTCCGGTATACTGCGGAAATTGAAATACATCAATCTTTGTGTTCATTTTATAATTTTTTTATGCCATCTTTGTGCGAATAAGCGTTGTCAAAATATAAGGGTCTGAATCATTCTTTATAATTTCAGTTAACGTTTTACTAATTCAAAGTAGCGTTGCCTTTCACAAGGGAAAAATGCATCACTTCAAAGGGATGAAGGTATTTTTGCATTGCATATGTAAAAATACTGGAAGTCCAAAAAAATCTCGGATAGAAAGTCTACAAACTTTAATTTTCAGACCTTTGATTTTTTTTATACTGAAAATTATCTGGGATACACATATTGTACACATTCATTAAGGTTTTTCATACTTTTATAAATAAATACTTACGCAAGTCGCTATTGAAAATTGTTGGTTTATTAATGGTGTTTAAAAATCCTGGATAAATCAACCCTTGTTGTAAGTAATTTGCATGCAGAAGGTGCGATGTATCCAAAAATGATGGAGTTTGTAGTTGAGGCAGTGAGGCAAAATAAGGTGCACGAACTCGGTGTGAAAACCCTAATGGGTAATGATGAAGACTTGGAGTAGTACGTGGCGCTCTTTCATGCTGAACAGCTAAATTAAAAAGAAAAGTAACTATTTATAATTTAGTGTTAAAAATGCATGTTGATGGTACGCGTATAAACGAAAGTTAAAAAAAAATATTGATGAAATTTATGAAAATATTTGTACTAGTTTACATAGTAACCATGGTGTTATTACGTACTTTTGACACTAATGTTAAAAGTAAATCACGAGAAAGTGATACTTTTAACGTTTGATGTTAGTATCAGAATAGCGATTTGTAAAGTGTTTGTGCAAAACTGCATTTATGTTAAGTGTTAAGGCGATAGTCGGCAAATTTGAGGGCTGGATTTTGAAATTCGGTTGATATTTGCGGTTTTGGTCATAATTATTTTTCCAGTCGAGCTTTTTTAAAATTTCTTTTTTTTGGTACACAGAAGAGTCTTCTTTTTTTATTTTAAGTCAAACCAAATACTTATACGGAATACGGAAGCAGTAAAACGGGGTGTTTACAATAATTTTACAGCGCTCCAAAAACCAAAAACAAGTCTATAAACTCTTGGGTTATATCTTAACTTATTGTTAGCGTTAGAAATGACATATTGGAAATAGTAAGATGCATCAATAATCTTATGTTTAGATATCTAATCAAAACGCAGAATATATTATTTTTAAATTCTTGGCAGGTGGCGTCTCAATTTGGACACTTTTAGTAGTCTCCTCGGGACACTATATTTAAATAACCAAATAACGAAATTTAATTTTTTTTTCTAAATTTGAAGAAGATGAATACCATAAAATACTCTCGACGAATTTTATCGTTTTAATAAATGTGTAAAAAATTACAGTGGCTTTAAAAACACCTAATTTTGCCATATTTGATAAGGAATATTTACCATATTTAAAAAAAAAATAAGTAAAAATCTCGACGAGAGATGTTAGCTTAACGGGCAATATTTTGAAATTTAGAAACCGATTTTAGTTAACTATTACAGTTTTACAATTATCATGTCCGCCGTTTACATGGAATTGCATATAAATATATTCGACTAGATCCCTCTTAAAAGTTTGAAATGTCTGAGAAGCCAATTGACTTCACGGGGCTATAAAAAAAGTGAGAAGCCACATGACTTCCCCTGGCACTCAACGTGTTAAAAGAGGTACACCTTTTCAAAGTTTGAGATTTGTTCCCAAAATGACCATTTTTAGTCGCATTTCGCGAAATAGTAGGTTTTTGAGTTCATACCATACCAAAGGGTCTATAAAAACCATTTATCAGTAAACCTATTGGAGTTAAAAAAGCTAAAAAGTAAGTCCTGATTAAAAAAAGATTGTGAAGTTTCAGTTAGAATATTGTAATAGAGTTTTGTTTGTCCATTTTTCATACTGTTGTACATTCTAAGTTTTAACTGCTTCTTTTGTACATATTTTGATTTTACGTTAACGCAGGATGCTCCCAAAAAGTACTAGTTTTTATGGAAAATTTATTAATTTTTGGGGAGATTATTAAAAACTTATAGCTACTAAAAATGCTGTTAGAACATTCTTTATAATTATATCTTATTGCGTACAAATTATCATGTTGATATTTTTAATAGTGTTGACAAAAAACGTGTTTGAAATTTGGATTTTCTTATGGACAAATTACGTAGGAAAATATCCTCTTAAGTGCTCTGTGAGCTTTTTAGTTAAATTATTTGAGATAATTTTGTAAAAATCTCGAAAAAAACGTTTGTCCTACAAAATGGATGATTTGACCGAAGCGTGCACAACTCCCAACATGTCCAACTAACGTGGTCATAAAACAATATTACTAACCAGCTGATTTACTGTAACTTAGTAAATATTTATATAGAAGAAGGTAAACGTGCAGAAATTTCGATAGATTCGTTTTCTTACTCTCAAGGTAATAAATATTTGTCAGTTTCGCAATAACACTTTTCTCATTACAGTATGTTTTTGGTTACAACATCTAAACTTTCAATTTGGATTGGTTCTTTTAAGGTTTCGATAGTTTCTGGATCTTCTTGGGTTACTCTCACGCTGTCCAAAAGTTTTTTACATCCCCATGCATATGTGCAGCCTCAGAAGATTTTCAGGAGCTGGTTTATTTTCTGGTTTTTGGTGGATGAGACCCACGTAGGTACCCGCGTGCAGCTTTCCCAGTTGGCGGTATTCTCGCTAAATTAAATTTAGTTTTAGTCGCCTCTTTGCAAAATTTGCTTTTTCCTTGGTGAAAAGTGTTAAGGTGGTAGGTATCACATCCACTAAACGCATGGGTTTCTTTTTAAATTTTTGAAAGCATATACAAGGTGTCCCGTTATTCGACCGAAAACGTTTAACTGAAGACTTCTCACCTAAAAATAAGTCGATATGACCCTACTTATCTATTACCAAAAGCGAACCCTTGAGGAGTTATAAGCTTTTGAAGTTGAACTAAAAAAATACATTTTTCTTTATTGCGTCCAAACCATTGAAGATTTTATGACGAAATTTGGCGTACTTGAGTTTTTATAAGAAACGCGCACTTTGTAAAAAATTAGACAAAATTTAACATCTGCAAAGGGTTTAAATTGAAGAGGATGGGCATAAACCTCCTTATAAGTTTTTAGTCTCTTAAGATATTAACATTAAAGTTACCAATTCCCATTAAATCATTCAATTGTAAGATTTTTTGTCTCTTATGTCTTACAAATAAATTATGACGTTCCTGCGAAAAATGTAAAAAGGAAATTCGTAAAAGACTAATTTAATTAATAACTTCACATTATGTAAGTGAAGTTGCATAAACTTAAATTTTAATTTTTTGGATAATATCTAATGTATTGTTAAAGTTTACCAGTTTAAACGGTATTAATTTAAAATAAAACAAATGAAGAAGAATTAATTTAACAGTTTTATTAAAAAAAATATTGTAATAAATTAAGTGCACGTTCAAAGTGAGTGCCCTCTGAACGAATACAAGAATTAATACGGCGCAAAAATGAAAATCGAATAGATTCAAAGACGTTTGGGATTTCACATATCTCATTGGTTGCGTTGACGATTCGTATCCAAAGATTTTCTCTGCTTTCGACTAGAGTACTGTAAACTTTATCTTTTAAACAACCCCAAAAAGAAAAATCTGGAGGATTTAGATCCGGTGATCGCGATGGCCAAGTGACTGGAGCATCAGCACCCCGACCAATCCATCGGCGAGGAAATTTTTCCTTTAAATAATTTCACACATTTATTGAAAAATGAGGGGGAGGGGGGGCTCCGTCTTGCATAAACCACATCTGTGCTCTGATGGCAAGGGGTACTTCTTCTAGTAGTCCAGTAAGATTATTTCTTAGAAAATCTAAATACGACACACCATTCAGTCTTGGTGGTAATTCAAATGGCCCTATAATATGATTGTCGATTATACCTGCAAACAGTTGATGGAAAACTGCCTTTGATAATTGGCTACAAATTTTCTTATGGGGATTTTCATCCGACCAGCTATGCAAATTATGCAAATTAATCATTCCGCTTCTTCAGAAGCAAGATTTGTCAGTCAACAAAATTATTCTGGCCATATTAGGATTTTGGTCGTATTTGCGTTTGAACCATTGGCAAAATAACAATCTATTGTTCAAATCAATCGGCAGCAATTCTTGAACTTTGCGAAAATGGTATGGATGAAGTAACTGTTCTTGAAGTGTTCTGTGTACGGCATTTTTTTGAATTTGTAATTGCGTAGAAATCTCTCTTACACTTACTCTGTGGTTCTCCTCCACACATCCCAATATTTTTTCTTCTGCCTCTACTGTTCTTATTGTTCGTGGGCGCCCTACATTTCTACGATCAGTTTCTAGTTTACCATATTCACGCAAACGACGATCTACGTTAGCAAATGTTGTATGATGAGGAGTTTGACGATTTGGATACTTCTCAGCACATCTTCTAGCAGCAGCTCTACCATTGCTGTGACATTCACCGAAAACTAGGTGCATGTCGGCATATTCATTAAATGAATAGATTGCATCCATTTTATAAGTAATTTTTATAAATTGAAAGTTACTGTATTATCTATTATGACATCAATGATCTTACTATGGTTTTGGTTTCAAAGGGCGACTTAATATTGAAACAATAGGAAAAAGTAATTTGTGTTGCCTAACATTGCTGTTTTGCACTAGTTTTATTTTTCTCATTTTCTGCAAGAACGGCATAATTTATTTGGAAGGCATAAGAGACAAAAAATCTTACAATTGAATGATTAAATGGGAATTGGTAACTTTAATGTTAATATCTTAAGAGACTAAAAACTTATAATGAAGTTTATACCCATCCTCTTCCATTTAAACCCTTTGCAGATGTTAAATTTTGTCTAATTTTTTACAAAGTGCGCGTTTCTTATAAAAATTCAAGTACACCAAATTTCGTCATAAAATCTTCATTGGTTTGGACGCAATAAAGAAAAATGTATTTTTTAGTTCAACTTCAAAAGCTTATAACTCCTCAGGGGTTCACTTTTGGTAATAGATAAGTAGGGTCATATCGACTTATTTTTAGGTGAGGAATCTTCAGTTAAACGTTGTCGGTCGAATAACGGGACACCTTGTATATTCACTTGAAGCTAATCTATTCAAAGTACAAGAAAATGAAAGTGTTCTCCAACGTCAAAGATCTTGGGAGTTACCTAGCCAGTTGCGTACCTATAATGATCACATACATGTTATTTCGAATGTTAGATCGAAAACTTTTATATTTCAAAAACAGGCGACATTTTGTTTCTCAATATTTACCAAATCTTCTTTTTTTTTGAGTTAAAAGTATATTAAAAAATCCATGAAATATGTCCAAAAATTTCGAAACCTGAGGTAAGCGGAAGTCTAAATCTTGGATTTTTATTTATCGTACCCATATAACATATTCAAAAATACTTTGACTGGACTAATGATTTTTTTTAGAAAACACATAAAAAAATTGTGAAACATCGAAGTACCGAAGTAAAAATTAAAAAAATGTATTACAGGATTATCAACGAAATTGCGTTGATTAACGATATCATGCCTCATGAAATCTAACATATGTTACGTAAAAATTAAAAAAAAAATAATTGTAAAGAATACACTTAGTGAATTAAAATAAAAAAAAAATATTGAAAATATATTGAAATAACACCTAATAATACTAATTATAAACCAATTTATTTAACTTTACTTTATATCTATTAAAATCCTCTCAATAAAAATCCTTCCTCGTAATTTCAGACTCGAAGTGGTAATTTGAAACGCTTTAATTAAAATCGTACGCGAAATCCCACGGTCGCGCTTCAATTGTTTTCCAAACTGTTTTGCAAAAAAATATTAAAAACAAGATACATTAATAAAAAAAGCATCGCCTTATAATTAAAGATTACATCAGCACTGATCACGATTTTAAAACCTCGTCTCCTACATGAAGCTTCATCATTTTGAGTCCTTCATCGGTTGCGAGATGAATCAACGCGCGTTTTTAATTTCTTGTTTGGTTTTTACTTTGCTGCTAAGCCTCGTAGTGGACGCCGAAAAAACAACACCTGTACCTGGTATTTATAGGGTGAAACTACTTAAACAACCAAGAAAGTTAAATATTAGGCGTAATGAGAAAGCAAAATTAACTGGCGAATTTCAAAAAGCTGAACCTACAAAAAATATACTTAAAATAACACTACTGCCAATTGATGACAATAAAAAATCATGATGTAAGTTTATTATTTATTATAAATTAATATGTGCTAAATCTTAAAAAAAATATTTAATTAATATTAAAAAATAAATAAAAATGTCAATTGAATAAAAACAAAATATAATAAACGTTTTCGTCAAGCTTATTTTCAATATCAAGTAAGCTTGACCAAAAACTTTTACCGTATAAAATTTTATCTAAATTAAACCGCTTTTTAATTATTAATAATTAATTTTATTTTTTATTATTTCTAGGATAATTTATGGCTATAAAAATTTGAAGCTCAAGATATAAGTGATTTTTAATATTTATAGTATTCCATGAAGGAGTTTATCATAATTTTCTAATGTTTTTGACAGATCCTATTTTAATTTTATTTTTTAAGCAAACCTTATAAAAAGAAATAATTTAAATAAAAGAATTTACCATTAAAAATCGTGTATTTCTTTATATGCAAAATAATAAAAGAAATGTAAAGTGAGTTTAAAAGAGAAAGTTTTATTTAAATTTAAAAAAGATCGAATCCTTTTTATTTATTATTTTTTCGAAAGTTTATGATTTATCATAAACCTATGTATTTACATTGCAAAAATTTCAAACATTTTATTAGTTAATATAATATTACAATATTAACTATATTATAATATAATTAATATTATTATAATACTGGTAAACACTATTTTTGCTACAAGAACTCTGTTATGTGATTTGGCCACATTTAGGTAGTATGCTTATTATAAAATTAAAACCAAAAATACTTTTAAATAATACAATTAATACAAATATTTTTTAAATGAAATTAAAAAACAGCCCTAGAAAAGTTTTGTGATGTTTGAGTAACCACAGGACAGAAATTTACAAAGATTTATTAAATGAATTATTGACAACATATAAAGCATTGGGGTGCAACATGTCCTTGAAGATACATTTCCTGGACTCACATCTGGATTTTTTGGCGGAAACTTAGTTGCAGTTAGTTGCAGTCAGTGAAGAACACGGGGAATGGTTGCCCCAGGATATTTGCCAAATGAAAAAGAATATCTGATTATTCAGGGGCATACTGGAAGCTAAGTGTTCACGAAAATCACCTTATTACTGAAAAAAATTACTCATAAGTGTATTTTTGGCTACTTTTTGTAAAAAAAGTATATTATTAAAGTTCTTGAAAACGTTACGCGTTAATTTTTTTATTCTTCAGTTGTGTTAGGAGTTCATACTATTATCAAAAACATGTGATTAGATTTTGTGCAACAATAAAAGTTTAAATTTTGTAGACCAGTGTAATCAGAGAGGTATGGAGGTTATTTAAAAAAATAATTTGAAATTTAAATAAAGTTGGGTAAAAGGAATTATTTATATTTCTTCAAATTATTAAATTATCCAAATCATCGCAAGAAATTATTTTCATAGTTTTCGATTTATATAAATATTAAACTTGCTTCAAAGAAACAGATAAATGTTTAAATGAATAAATTCATTATAGTGACTTTATGATGTTTGTACATTGTACATTGATAGTTGCATTTGTACAACTAAGTTGAAGTGAAATGTGAAATTATGGAAGTAAATGAAGAATGGTAGAATGTAGGAATTCACGTTCTATAGAAGAAGCTGGTAATTATGAGTTTTAGATCTTACTCAGGTTTTTTATTATTGGGTTTTGGGTTTTGGACTGCTCGCGAAATCTCATTATGCGCACTAGTCCGCGAAGTTATGTTCGATAACTGTCATTGATGCGGAAAACTCATCTTTTTTCATAGCTGTAAAGAATAGATATTATGCAACAAGTGCAAAAAGTGGGTAATATTTGCACACGCGACGAAAAATTATACTACGAGACCTTAGGACGATTTGGATAATAAATAATAAGCTATGTGTATCAATCATTGAATATTTTCATTATTATTATTGTAAAAATACATAAAAAGATGAAATAAATGATGGATATTGACATTTCAATATTTGTCAATTATGAGAAATTGTCAGTGCATAAAGTCATGCTTTTTGCTCTAGTGCACTGAAGCAGTACTTAAGTCATTATTTTTTCGCTAAGTAATGTTTTTGGGCACTCTAGTGCTCTAGCAAAAGCACAAATGACATTATCCACTAACAGCTATATATCCTTTTCGCTAATAACTAAATAAAAATATGTAAAATAATTTAAGGGATAATTTTGTACAAACATTTTGCTCGATGTTATTTTACATCGCTCTTAAGTTACAATAAAGTTTACAGAATAGCGATTTTTTGACATCAAGAGTAACTGTAAACTTGTGTACCTAAATCACTTATTAATTAGTACAGCAGATTTTTTTTTTATTTTAAAAGTTTTCAACGTTCTTTGCGATATTAATTTTTACGATATGATTCAAAAAAAGAAGAAAAATTCTTTTAATAAATTGGAACTTTTTACAATTTATTTTAATTTTTAATTAATAAATACTATGATACCCGTCACCGACTTTACCTAAACAAGTATCAAACTGGGTATTACATACAACTAAGCAATACCTAGCGTCCAAATTCATCATAACAAGGCAATGCCTACTAGGGCTTAATAATCAAATAATTTTTATCGCCAAAAATGACTTCTGAAGTAGGTAAGTGCAAAGCGGCGTAACCTCAGTGACAATTGAAAGTTATGTTTGGTTATGTTTCAACCTTGTCAACATGATTCAACATGATGGCAAATGGCAACTAACCTACTATTGACGTCATCCCATTAGTTCCTCATTCGACCATAAAAGGAAAATCTAAAGGATCGAAGTGTAAAATTTTAGTATGGTATTGTGTAGAAATTTAATTTATGACTGCATTTATATCGCGGGATTGGATTGTGATTGAACTAAATATGGGTTTGCGGTTTTCCATCTACATACTAAGTACAATTCATCACGAAACGAGAGCTTTTTTTGATACCTCAATTTTTTCCGAACTTTTGGCGCCTTCAAATTTATGGGCCCATTTGCGTGCTTTTTCGATGCCGAATTTGAAAATTTTTATCTTTGGATCCCGACCATGTATAATCGCCCAATATTTTTTATTAGCATTTTTGCTTCATTATTTATGCAAGAAAAAATCAGCACGGTTAAATTTTACAAAATTAAAACTCAAGTTAATTGGCTATTCAGACTTTATTGTTGTTTATAGTTTCAATCAATTGCTGACGTTTCTGTAACACACGTTACCTTCTTCGGAGCATTGACGAGTCAAAAACAAACCGTCAAAACAAAAATTAGAACTCTACTATAACAGCACAGGTACATTATACACATAATTTATCAAGGTGTAAATGATAGAAGTAGAAAACTTGCGGTGAATTTGGATAAGATTTTATAACAGAGTAAACACTGTGAATTCCATATATCCAACTTATTTATAAGTTGGATATATGGATATAAATAAGTTGGATATATGGAATTCACAGTGTTTACTCTGTTAAGTGTAAATGATAAACAAAAAAATATTCTTTTTTCAAGAGCCGTGTGATTACTCTTAACCATCCAAGATGACTTAAGTTGACATATCAATGATAACAGAACAGTGACTGTTCTGAAGGTAACGTGTGTTACCGAAACGTCAGCAATTGATTGAAACTATAAACAACAATAAAGTCAATAGCACTTAACAATAGCCACTTAACTTGAGTTTTAATTTTGAATACATAACAGACATTAAAAATTATTTTCGTTAAATTTTACTCCTGGACTTGAAAAAAAATCCCAAGTAAAATGTTCAACAAATTGCACAAACCCGCGCTTTTTTTTGTCCCCCAGGTAGCCGTAAAGTTTTTAAAATTTTTTCAATTCTACATCAGATTATTAAATAAGAATGATTTCTTTGGTATAACGAGCATAGGGCATTTTTAAATTTTGAGGTTAAAAAGTTACGGCGAAACAAAGTCGAAATTATGAATTTAGGGGTGGGGTGGCTCCCGTCGACCTATTTTTTAACGGATTTTCATTTTTAAAAACTTTGCTGAATCTAATCTTGGAATCAAAACCGCCCACGCATAGGGTTTCTTAAATTTTGAAAAAACAAAGAAATCTTCGCCTACTCTTTTCTTTATCGAGTTATCATCACTGAATCTGAAATTTATTACTTTTCACAAAATAATTAATATCTTCGCAACTATTAGAACCACCTTGACGATTTATAGCTTAAAATTTGCATCGACACCTCCCCCACCAAACTCCGCGAAAAATGTAATTTTCGGATTATAATTGCCTCGTATAAGGCCGTATTTGCACCATAATTTTGCCAAAAAAACTTTTTAATAGATTTTAACCAATGTTTTTAAAATAGGTTTATCTACGGTGTTTACCTTTGTTAAAAATTTGAAATCGCTAACTTTTATAGTTTTCGAGAAAAACAATAAAAACCGATTTGCATGAAAAATTTCAAGCCCGACCTCAAAAATATCTCTTTTTTTTCGAATTTTTTTCAAGATCGAACATGCAAAGGAAACATAGTTAAAAATAAATGAATTTTTAATTGTCAGTTACTCCCTACACCCCAAAAAAAAATTTTACACTCCAAAAACTCAAAATGTTTTCAAGTAATATACAGTCGATAGCAAAAAAAAGTAGACAAAAACAGTTTCCTGTAATTATGTTTTCCCAAAAAGTTATCATATGTAATATCACGAGTGGTCAAATTTGAATCGACTATTTTTCACTGGCATTACCACGAATGTCATTTGGGGTTAAGTTTTAATTTCTTAGTTTAAATCCTTGTAACTTCCAAAGTATTTACTTTAAAAAATATGGTCCAAGATCCAAGAACGTCTGAAATCAAGCTATAATAATACGCAAGAAACATGGGTGATTACTAATTATAAAAAGCTTAGTAACCTTCAACCTACTGCTCATTGTCATTGCAATATTCCTAAATAGTTCATAACTAAAAATCGTAAAGCTTTTATTTGAAACTTTCTTTCGTAAAAATGTTTCATTTCATAAGTAAATAGGCGTTGCCGAAACTTTTGGACACCCTGTATACTTTTTTTAACCCCAAATGACATGTATGAAAAATATTCGACTTATAATTTGAACAAGAGTGCATATTTAAGGGACTATTTAACGAACATTTCTCACTTATTTGTGAAAAATTTGACAGCCAACTTCAAACTTATTTAAATTTGACATTAACGTCATAAAATAATCGCTGATATTTTTGACGTTTTGCTTGTCACAAAAAATTATCACTTGTGAGTTGAATAGTCATGTAAATAGAACTTTATTGACAACCATTCAAATTTAAGAAGTTGAAAGTTATCAAAATTGACATCAAATTTTGTATGAAATTATTTTTAAAATGCTGTTTATAAATGAAGGAACCAAACTGAATATTATAGCAGATTCAAATAATGTTTTATAATAAGGAAAATTTTTGCATTTTCTTCATTTGAAACTAACCACAATTACCGACAGTTACATTTCCCATAATTTAATCAAGACATCCTGAAAGTACGCTTAACACAGCTCAATTATCTTGTCCACTTTTTTTGCTATCGACTGTACTTTAAAAAATAATTAAATTTAAAAAAAAATAATAAGATAAAATTGATAATTTTTAGAAACTTATCTGTACGAATTGTTGTTTCTGAATTTTAGTAATTAAGCGAAATATGAATTTTTGACAATTCACAGTTAATGCCAAATTTTATATAAAAATTCATAACTTTTGAACGAAAAGTAGTCGACACTTAAATTTTTTTTATTCATTTCTTATTTCTTTATACTAAAACCCAAATTATTAACTTTCAAATTTTTAATTTGAAACGAAACACACTTGTTATTAATTAAACACCTTGTAGTTTAATTTATTACATTTTAATTAATATGAATCTTTTAGATGAAGCGAAAATGCTGATCAATTAATTTCTGTAAAAACCAGGTTGATATAAAATTGTTGTTAAATTTCCTCATTATGTGTTTTTTTTCATTAAAAATAATGATTAAGTCAAACCAAAATAATAATTCAATTACTTCTCATTAGAATATGACCTCACGGTTCCAGTAGCAAACTAGTAAACAAATACCATAAATACCAAAGCAAATACGTAAGAGGCAATAAGCTAAATTAAATTAAGATATAATTATCGGCGCGGGGTTTTAATGTGCGAACTAACAGGTGTCGGTCTTTTTGTTATGTAACCACTGCCGTAACCCCTTATTCTGTGTTGTGCCCCGTGTAGTCATTAGGCTGCCTACGCCCCTGCAAGCGATAAGGGGGAGTTGGCCGCAAATGAGCTCCTGACTTTAAATAATTAATAAGTTGACTTTCTAACTGCTCGCAGTTCTAATTATTAGTTAAATGTCGACTGATTGGTTCCTACAACGACACGCAAACCTACCACAGCATGAATAAAGGAAATTAATAATAGACTAAGCTCAACTGTATTGACTTATAAATCAAAATAAGCAAAACCATAAAAATTAAAACAAAAAACAATGAAATTGTCAAAAAAGATTCTCTTCGGGTTAAAAAAACTGACATTTTGAATGAACATGTAAAACATGACAAATTTTGTAGCTACACTAAAATCTTTATTAGTTAGAAACAGGGCCGGCTCTAGGGTATACAGCGCCCCGATGCAAAAAAAATTTTGGCGCCCTTTTTGTTGAAATATTTTTTGTGAGTAGGAAAATTTTTGTTAGAGGGATTTGGGGAGGGGCAATCCGTAATGATACGCAAAAGTTCATTGTATAAATAATATATAATTAAAATACATTAGTAATAAAAGGAACTAAAACATTTTGAACTGTTTATATAAAAAATAACATCTAAGATGCCATATTACAAATAGAAACAAAATAAAGGATAAAAAATTAACAAAATTGTAAGACATTTTACATCAAACATTTCCAATTACATCACAATAGTAATAATAATAAATAACAAAAAAGGAACTAAGAAGTTTATAAATGCTTGTATAACATAAAACATAAAAATATATAATGTATATATAATAAAATTAGAAAATACAAAATAAAGAAACAAAAACATTTAACATAATTTTAAAATATCTTAAACTTTACATTTTCTGGCTTTTAAGCTTGCAAATTCATTAATTATTTGTTTAGTGTCTAGCGTATCACATAAATCACTTTCAATTGATATCATTGATAATTCAACTAATCGCTCTTGAGACATACTGGATCTCAAATAATTTTTAATAAGCTTCAGCTTCGAAAAAGATCTTTCTCCGCTGGCTACAGATACAGGTAAAGTTAATAGTATTCTTAAAGAAATAAGTAGATTAGGGAATATTGAATCAAGTAAATTTGTATATATGTACTGTATAATACTTAATGAATTTTTGTCATGGTCCTTCAAAAAATCTTTAATGTTTTTGATTTCATCAAACAATTCTATTGCAGATATGTCCTTTTCTTCACCATCTGTGAGCATTAGTTCTAAATCATCACAATGTTTTTTCAAATTTTCTTCACTCATATTGTAAATTTCCGAAAAATTGTGTAAAAATTTAAATTTGTCACAGTAAGTATTTAAAAGATCAAACCTTTCTCTTAAAGAATTACTAATTGTATCCACAATTGGAAGAAAAAATGACGTTTTAAACTTAAATTTCGGATCAATTGGCGATTCGTCCACACATTCATAATCAAACATTCTTTTCTTACGTCTTCGTAAAGTATTATCTTTGAACTCGAGAGGTATTTCTAAATCTAAAGCTAATTTTTCAGCTGTGTTGAGAACGACATTAAATTGTTCGTCAGATCGATATTCTTGAACGTACTCTATAAGATTATTTAAGGCATTTATTGAACTACTTAAATTTTGATTTGGATTTTGGAGCATCTTACTAACTACATTTACTTTGCTTAAAAGATCATGCCAAATAATGATTGAACATATAAATTCAATCTCTTTTACTTTAAAAGCCAAAGATTTAGCATCATGCTTTGTATTATTATCCAATTCTACATTTTCATAAATATCTATTAAAGCATCTAAAATCCCACCGGTTTCATATCTAAGTGGATGAAGGGCATCGATTCTAGATTCCCACCTAGTATCAGATAAAGGTTTAAGAGTCGTTTTCGTAAACTTTTTTAAAAAATCCCACCGTTTAGTCGATGCACTAAAAAAATTATAAATTTCTTGAATGGTTCTAAAAAAACTTATAGTTTCTGTGTTAACTTTAGATGCATCGTTTACTACTAAATTAAGTGTATGTGCAGTACACGGTATAAAAAATGCACGAGGGTTTAAATTTAAAATTCGTTTTTGGACACCGTTATTTTTGCCCTTCATATTTGAGCCATTGTCATAGCCTTGGCCACGTAAATTATTAATATTTAATTTTAAATCTTTTAGTTTTTCAATCAAATATGTTGATAAACCTTTTCCGCTCGTATCAGTAACTTTCAAAAACCCTAAAAAATGTTCTTTTACAGTTACTACGTTGTTTTCATCTTTATGCACAAATCTTGCTATAAACGTCATTTGTTCATTATGGCTAATGTCTGGTGTACAATCAAGTATTATGGAGAAATATTTGGCATTGTTTATCATTTTAGTAATATTTTTTAAAATATTAGCCGACACCAAGGAAATAACTTCATTTTGAATATTTTTCCCCAAATAATGATGTGTACTTTCTTTGTTTTGTATCCTTGATACATGATTTGCCATCACTATGTCAAATTTGGAAAAGAGTTCGACAATTTTCAAAAAATTTCCATTATTTTTTTCAAATATTACATCAGATGATCCACGAAGCGCTAAACACTGTCTACCAAGAAGTTTAATAATTTCGACGATTCTTTCCAAAACTGAGCGCCAATGTCGTTTTTCAACTTCATATGTTTTCTCCAGTTCAGCATCTATAGTGGTAAAGTTAGACATCTTCTTTTTTAAATCAGACCATTTTAGGAAGTTATTTATATGCATTTTATTAACTTCGTGCGCTTTAAGAGTTTTAGATAAATTTTGCCAATTGCGGAAACCTTTACCAACCAAATTATAATTAGAATCTTTTGCAAATAATTTTCAGCAAAAACAAAACACCGAGTCTTTAGAACTTGAATAGACAAGCCAAGATCGTGGGACAGTTTCATTATTTGGTAATTTACGATTATAATAACTCGTACTAAAGCTTCGGCCATTGTCATCACGCGGGTATTCATTATTTTTTATTTGTCTTGGTCCTTCTTCAATAATAATCTTCCTAATTTTTTCATAAATAAATTCTGGCCATGTCGCGGGATCAGCAGAATTAAAAGGAAAGCTAACACTTACAGATTCAGTCAGATTTGAATATTGAGTTTCTTGTTTAGATGTAGATGGTTCAGATGGTTCTGCTTGCTGTTCATTTGCTGACGGTTCTTCAATAATTTGATTAGCTTCTTTACCATTATTAGCATCATCCGAAATATTTACCTCCATTTGACTTGGTACTGCTACATCTTTTTCTTTTTTTAAATATTTGTATAGACTTCCCCGTTGCTTTTGCATTTCGTTTTCTTTATTTGCTCGGCGTTTCCGATTTTCACTACCGGATAATTTCTTAGATTCCATAGTTCTTGTTAAATATAGAATAACTACAAATTATACTAAATAAGCAATAATCTCAACACCGCATTGATAAATGTATAAAAAGAGTAAAAGGAATACATATAAATTAAAGCTTAAACCTACCTGACTATCTGACTGAATTTATCTTGAATATCCATGCACTTGCACATATGTATAATATTATAATAGAATATTTAGGAAATTGTAACAAATCATCGAATAAAAAAACGCAGTTGTTGCACGTGGTGCTGCAGACTGCAGATGCCAATAGAAAAAGCGAAAGAGTGAGAGATCTCGCAACGTCCACCATCTACTCCACACGTGTGATGCATTGTGGTGCGTAAAATGCATATAGACGAAAAGTTACTTTACTTAAATGTATTAATTATTTACTAATTAATTTTACGAGCGAAAAATTTAGCATGGCGCCTTCGGCGCCCCCTTTGCTTCGGCGCCCCGATGCCTTGCATCCGCTGCGCCCCCCTTGAGCCGGCCCTGGTTAGAAATTTAATATTATAAGGCCAAAAATGGACCGAAATACAATAGAATAATTAAGTGTCATTTGGGGATTTAAAAAGCAGTGGTGCAACTGGACCTAAGTTTAAGTTAATTTAGTTTTAATAAGTAAAATTAATGAAAATATTAATGAAAGTTTATTATCTAATCTTTAACAACATCACGAGAAAGGTAATTATTTATTGGAAATGCATGGATTCTTCGGAGGTTAAATAAGATTAATAATTGATAATAATAGTAATTAATAACGGTAGATTTATCTGGCTCTATTAAAATTATTATTAATTAAAGTGCTTAGATTTAAGCAAGGTTTTTTAAAAATTTACCTATTTAAAAAAAAGTATTATTTTTTTAGGATAATGTGGAATTAGTTTTTTAATATTAAAATTAAAAATAAACATAAAGTTCACTTTTTGTCTCTTGGGATTTATTTTAAAATAACTTTGCTTTTTTAGTAGAAAATTTTTCTAAAATATATTTCAAACAAAGGTTCCTTAATATTTTTCAAAAATTACAACAAAAATTATCGGTTACAATTTGAAAAAAATGTTTCCTGGTAAAAATAATAAACCCAATTGCATTATTCCGCTGGATCAATTAAAATGTAACATCTTGTCTAACTGGTGAGCACGAAACTAGGCCCACCCTTGTCATTTCTTTATTTATGAAAATGAAAAATTTGAAATTTTACCTGAAATTAAATCAACTTTCTTATTTTAAATGCAACACTCTATTTTCTGTACATTTTATAAAAAATTGATAAATTTAAAATTTTGTTTGACACAAAAGACATTAAAAATTAGATTTGTTTTGGTAAAAAATTAAAACCTTCCCAAACTACAATGACTTTGGTTATAATGAGCACGAATATAATGAGTTCACGGATATAACGAGCAAATCCAAAAACATATTTTCGTTCCAATGTATTTGAATTCAAAATATCACGGTTATTACGACCCTTTTCACGAATATAAGGAGTATATGTTGTATGTTTTCGGTGAATTTCGTTACTTTCCTTTTAATGGGTTTTTCCATTTATAAAATTTATATCCACCGTAGGATTCTAAAAGGTTAATTACCATCGACCCTGAGCAGATACGTTATGTTATTTTGCAATATAAAAGCAAGTAACAGTAAAAAACTGATTTTATTAATATAGCGTCGTACAAAATAATTGGTGGGGTAAAGATGATGGATGCCCCCGAAAAAACTGGATCTTGAAATTTGTTAGGTGTTCGGCATTAAGTGTAAATCTGAACATGATTTAAAATTTTACTTTTTAGACATTTTTTGTTGAATTATAACTTACCAAATTAATGAAATTTGTTTTGAATATCCACAATTTTATTTTACTGCCAAAAGTAAACTTTGTCAAAATTTATCTATGATCAAAATTTTACTAAATTATTATTATTAAACATGTGGGATGTTTTATTAAAAAATTGAAAATAAATGTATTCAAAGATTTGGTTGGAAACACCCTGTGTATTTCGAATTAGAATAATAGCACCTTTTCACGGTTAAAACGATTAACGGTTATAACGAGCAAAATTTCAGGTTCTTTGATGCTCGTTAAAACCGAGTTCGACGTACTTATAAATAATACAGATATCAAAAATAAATTACTCCTGTTATTTATGAAATTGATTTGGCCGTTTTTGAGATATTAATTTTTATAATTTTCAAAATGCGTTTTTTGCAAATATCTTCATTTTTTACATGGTATGATCCCCTAATCAGATAGAGGATTTTTTCCAATTACTGTGATACCCAACATGAAGGTATAAATAAATCTCAAGTTAAAGCGAAAGAAAAATTGAAAAGTGTTAGTTTAGTAAATGTGTTTTCTTAGTCCATATAACATACTAAAATTTTAATTTTATATTTTCATAAATAAAGAAGTGACAGAGGTTTTCGTACTACCAGTTCAAAAAACTAACATTCGTGCTTATTTGGTTAGCCGAGAAACCTATCAATTTCGTTGGGGGTCTCGAGAAGATACGTAATATTATTTCATAACTGATATCCAATAGTTCGACTAAAAGATCACCAAACTGACCAAACTACTGGAACCTACAATTTTGAAGTTATTTCACAACTCTTATGTCATTACTTTTCACTTTCTCGCATAACAATCACAATTGCAATTAATATTTGACACCTAACTTTCCTCGCATATTAAAATTTTATATAAAAATGGTTTTGTGAATTGGTAGCATAAAATTGGGAATTTTAACTACCAATAGATGCCACCGTTGCCCCTCTGGGCCAAATTATTGAACCTACATGTTCCTATGAGCGAATACAGGATAAAGTCGTCTTAAGTCTTTTTTACAAAGTTTTTAATTCTTCTTTTTTTTATTTAAAATCAATATTTATTCAAAATGGGCAAAGTTACTACTGATATTTTATACTAGCGTGACAGTTTCATAAATTCGCCGACAGAGGGAGAGCTCTTTCCTAAAATGTTGAATAGCGTTCCTAACTGGAAGGGGTGAATTTCGTTGCTCGTTTAATGGATTCCGCTCGCCCTCTGGTGGCAAAATATGAATATGATTTATAAGTACCCACACATAAAGTTTACAATTGGGAATTTTTTGTTTCCGCTTGCCCACTGGTGGGAAAAGATGACCTTCCATATTCGGTACTTACTTTTTTGATTTAACGCATTGGTACATGTTTTTTGAGATTTACTGAAGCTTTAAATGATAAATCTATTTATGTTTTGTTGAATACGTAGTTATAAGGTACAAGAATGCATTTTCAACACAATTTTTGACAACGACAAGTACCGAATATCCTCCATTTATAGCGACATCTATACGTAGTTAAAATTACCAATAAAGCGTTCCGAATTATATTACGCGTATATGCGCATATAATTCGGAACGGTTTTTGTGCATTTTATGTCCACCTGCTGTCAAATGTCAACCTATCAGTGAGGTGTTTGAAGTAAAGCAAGTAAATGCTAATTGATAATTTATTGTAATAAAAGAAATAAATATTGGTATCAAAAAAATTTAGAGCTTGTAGTTAATCAAATTAGTAAAGAAAAATAATAAAAAAGATTTGTAAGAAAACTATGGTTTTCTTAAATTTTAATGCGCCTACAAAAATACAAAATTGTTTTTATCCATAAAATATTACCAAAAGAGGCTAAAGTGCTTAAATACTAAGTAACTGCGCATGCTTGCATATCGAGCATTTAGTCAGAGATAGTGCATGATATACTGCGATATACCTCGAGAAAGGCGGGGCTAAGCAGAAGTGTATACTCGAAATGTCTAATTCGGAACACTTCAGGTGCTCCATATGCGGTATATGCGTAATTCGGAAAGCACCCTATATTAGCTTTTTCGGAGTTATTTTTAAACTTTTTCGACTGAGATAATTTGGATCTGTTTTTGTTAGAGAACCATTCTCAAAAAATTATATTATCATGGTGTATACAGGGTGTCCCAGCGCTGCGAGGAAATCACATTACTCTAAAATGAAAAATGATATCGACATGCGGTTTTCAATAGAATATGCAATACCTTTAAGCGCACATTTTAAAAATATTTTAGTAACATACCAGGTGTTCATTCCAAGATGGCGGAACACCCAGTATATTATGACATTTTTGGATTCCTTATCAAAAAATATAAATAGACTTTGTATAAACTTTTATGGGTCTATCATCACTAATTTTGCTGATATTTGCCATTAAGGCCAAAAAAAGATCAATTTTTGAAAAATCACTGCTCTAAAACAGATGAACATTTTGGGTTGAAATTTTGTCAAAAAATTTTCAACATCGTCTAGTCTACAACTGTCATATCAAATTTAAGTTTGTGATAATTTTTTATCAGGATGCCTTATGAAACGCTAATCGAACAATTGAACGAAATTTTCAAATGGAACACCCTGTATATTTTACCATCATTCGATGGCATTTTTTACAAGAAACAGTGAAAAATAGACAAAATAGAGCTCTTGATGAAGATTGTTGAGGATTTTTTTTTTTTTTTGATTTGCCTAATATTTATTTCTGTCTGTCTATATGTTGCTTTTTTATAATGTTGTTTTATTACAATAGTAGTTTTTGTTGTTTTATAACAAAAATAAAATCGAAACTTGCAATTATCAATTTTGTTTTTCTAAGTCTCAATATGCTTTGAAAATTTAGGAAACCCTTATTTTGTTGAATTTTGTTTTAACGCTTTTTCTGTACTTTTGATAATAACTAAACCGAAATAGTGAACTCTTCTAAAGAAGAAATGGTAAATATACTGTAAGCGCTTGGTGAAGCTGAAAGAATTCCGCTTCTAGCTATCAGAAGAGACCTTAAAAACGAAATTCAAGAAAATAGGGGTTTTCTTGGTAACATCAGTTGCTAAATTTTCAAAACATACTGAGATTTAGAAAACCAAAATTGATAATTGCAAGTTCGATTTTATTTGTGTTGTAAAACAAAAACTGATATTTTAATATAACAAAATTATTAAAAAAGGAAAATAGAGAAAGACACAAATAAGTTTTAGGCAAATTACAAAAAAAAACCTAAAAAAAATTCATCAAGAGTGCTATTTTGTCTATTTTTCACTGTTTCTCTGTTTGGATTTTAATTTCTACTAAACCATTGATAAGCGACCATACAAACAGTATATCAATAGAAAGCTTGTAAAAAATGCCATCGATTGATGGTAAAATATACAGGGTGTTCCATTTGAAAATTTCGTTTAATTGTTCAATTTGCGTTTCATAAGGCACCCTGATAAAAAAATTATCACAAACTTAAATTTGACATGACCGTTGTAGACTGGACGATGTTGAAAATTTTTTGACAAAATTTCAATTGAAAACATTCATCTGTTTTAGAGCAGTGATTTTTCAAAAATTGATCTTTTTTTGGCCTTAATGGTAAATATCAGTAAAACGAGTTATGAAAGACCCATAAAAGTTTATACAAAGTATAATTATTCTTTGATAAGGAATCCAAAAATGTCATAATATACTGGGTGTTCCATTTAGAAAAACATAACTTTGGTCAGCCATCTTGGAATGAACACCCGGTATATTACTAAATATTTATAAAATGTGCGCTTAAAATTATTGTATATTCTATTGAAAACCCCATGTCGACAACGAGTAAAGATGGAACTTATACAGGGTGACTGGTAAGTGGCCGTATTTCTTTCAGGAGGTGATAGACAAGCTCATTTGCAACAAATTTAACCATTACATGCATTATCCAAATTCTCATCGTTTTCGAGATATTTCAGGATTTAAGTTTTTTTTAATTTCAATACCAGCTATTTTGCATTTTTTTAGAAAAGTATAAAGTTTTCTTTAAATATTTCGGTTCACCTTATCAGTTTAAATAATAGTACCTGTTATGTAACAAAAATTATGTAAATTGCTTCCATGGAAAAAAAATTACACGAGGTAAAAGTCACATCTGTTTCAAAACAATTCAATTCAGTTATTCTGCGCCATCAATTATTTTCAAAATTCGATGATATTAAACGTACAAATGGTTTTAAAAAATTCTTTACATTATTATCTTTCAATAAAATAAAAAAAAAATCTTTCATTTACCTGAACATTAAAATATTACTTCTGAGTATGTATTATTTTAAGTGATAAATCAGGGCCTGCTTCCTTTAAATATTCATAACAATCTAAAATCGAGCATTTGTTTTTTGTCAAGTACTTCTTGTTCGTTTTGATAGTTCAAGTTTTTAACGTTCAATATTTCTACTTGATAATGGCAACGTTTACAAACACTGAGTATGCTGATATTTTGTTTATTTATGGGTTTTGCAACGGAAATGCAGCTGAGGCCAAAAGGGAATATTTACGTCGTTTTGCAAATAGACGCACTACACACGTAAGTGTATTTGGTACAACCTATTGGCCAGTTCTTCAAAAATCGCATCAGCATCCGTACCATTATACCTGCGTCTAAGGGTTGAATGTGGGCGATACGTTTAATGTATCATCAAATTTTGGAAATAATTGAGGACGAAGAACAACTTCATTAAATAGTTTTGCAATAAATGTGACTTTTAACTCGTGTATTTTTTTCCCTATGAAGCAATTTAAACAATTTTTGCTACAGGACTGGTACCAATAATTAAACTGATGAGGCGAACCGAAATATTAGAAAAAAACTTTATAGTTTCCTAAAAAATTGCAAAATAGGCATAGCAGGTAGTAAAATTTAAAAAAAACTTAAATCCTGGAATATCTCGAAAACGATGAGGATTTGGATAATACATGTAATGATTAAATTTGTTGCAATTGTGCTTGGCTATCATCTCCTGAAAGAAACACGACCACTTACCAGTCACCCTGTATACTTGTATACTCAAAATATTAAAAACAGATTTTAATAAATAAAAGTTTTCTTTCCACACTTGACAGATATTGCCATCTAAAATTTCAAAGTTACTTCCGGTTCTGGGTACTTTCTGTCAATTCTCGAAAATAAAATTTATACCAATAAATTTTTTGGATATTTTTTTATCCCAGTCACATTCGTCAAAGTTTTCTCGAAATTTAAAGCTCTGAGACACGAAACTATAGGTTATTTTATCCAAGAAAGTAGTTTAATTTTTTTTTAGATTTCTTTGGTAAAAAATATGTATAATAAAATCTATTAAAACTACTCTTAAATAATACAAATAGCTATTTTTGAGATATATTCATTTTTATAATTTTTAAGACGTTTTTTGCAAATATCTTATTTTTTTAAATTGTATGATAATGTATATGTCGTAGGTCGTAGGCAAATAGCTTAAATTTCTATTTACCTATGCTTATAGTATTTAGCTAGGCAAATAGTATTTGACGGAGCAGTATTTAGGCAAATAGCTTTCGGTTTTCAACATAACAACAATAAATCGGTTATAGGTTTTTTTTGCAGTGAGAATAAAAAACCTTATAGGGTGCGTTTATAGTAATAATGAAAAAGCAATAAAGTCATGCATAGAGCAATGAAGTAAAGCATGCCCGGCCATACTGAAGAACACGACCAGTGATGAACGCTAAAAATATTCCGTGATAAATGTAAAAGTAATTATATAATTTAGTATAAATTAGTATAAATTAGGGTAGTGCATTGAAAATAATTAATTCTATGTAATTACTCTCGTACTTTAAATTTTATTTTATTAGAATAGGTTAGGGGATTGGAAATAAATAAGAAATATAAAATTTATATAGAATTGCAACCACGTGCTGCCCGCCGACCAATCAGAGACCTCAGCACAGTGATCAGAGTCATGAAAAAGCAAACCGATTTGCTTTATGAAAATGCATCGTTGATCGTGCTGCATCACTATGGTCGGTCCTATTTGAAATACATTGGTTTGCTTTTAGATCATTGCTCTACTACTTGCTTTACGAAAAGATTACTTTACTGCTTTATCAATGCTTTATTACTATAATCGTACCTTTAGAATCTAGGAAAATGATTTCCACAAATTTTCTTCTGCTGAAAAATATATAAAATATATCAAAAGTTATTTTAACAACCAATTCTGCGGGTAACGATCTTATTTATGTTACGCCTATTGAAGAGTTTTCTTGATAAAATTGATGAACACCATAATGCAACGAGGCATGAAGGTAGGAATATAGTGCTTCATAACTTCATAAAAAGAAATATACTATTCCAAGAGTGGCAGTCGAATTATACATATGGAATTGTGTACGACTTGCTATTTGAAAAAAGAACAAAAACATGCTGATTTAATGGTAAAACCAATAACATCTAAATATTTTAATGTAAGTGGACAAGTCGATCTCATTGATTTTTAAAAGTATACCATTGGTGAATATAAAAAAACTTAAATTAAGAGGACCATTTCACTAAATGCTTAAAACTCCTGAAGACAAAATGGCTGTAGAAGTGCCCTTTGAATTGCTGAAATATTTTCTTCACCCAGGGGTTCCACTAATATTGCAGAGTGATAATGGACGAGAATTCACTGCGGAGGTCATAAATGAAGTGGTTGCATTATGGGCAAAAACAAAATCGTTCACGGACGACCTAGACATCCCCAAAGTCCAGGTTCCTTTGAAAGGTCAAATTAGGATGTAGAGCAAAATGTTAAGAATTTTGATGAAGGAAAATAAAACCTCAAAGTTGCTGTTACTTTGTGCACTGGCAGAAAAATACTTGATATCATCGTATCATGGAAGATCACCCTACAAGAGTCCATATGGAAATGAGCCGAAAGTAGGTTTAAGACCCACAAATCAGACATAGTAATTGATAAAATATTAACAGAAGAAGAGTTAAAAAGAGTAAAAGTAATACCATAAATCATAATATCATAATATCATCTAAATAGATTGTGGTTTGAGGACAAAACATGACTCCTAAATTTCCTTAATCGCGACAAGTTTCAGTTTAGGTTTAGATTTAATTGATAACAACATTTATAACATGGTTTTCAAAGCTTGATAAAGATTTAAACCTAAATCGAAACTTGTTGCGAAATAAAGGAGTTTTAGGAGAGTTCTGTCATCAAACCAGAACCCAGAACCTATTTGGATGATACATGAAGGTACACAATAAACGTGGATTATAAATCATAATGATCGAAAACTGAAAGCTATTTGCCTAAAAACTGCTCCGTCAAATACCATTTGCCTAGTTAAATACTTTAAGCCTAGGCAAACAGAAATTAAAACTATTTGCCAAGGCAAATTGTATTTTCCTAGGAAAATGGTATTTGCCTGAAATTACCATTTGCCTATGACACACACAGGGTGAACCAACTAAAACGAAAAGGATAATTTTAAATAAGTTAATAAAAAAAATTTTGAAAAACGCTCGGACATGATAAGTTTAGTTTGAAGGGAGAACATTTTTTTATTGGAGCTGGAGCAAAAGTCTGTTCATCCCTATGCGCTATGACACAACCCCTAAATTTTTAATGGAATGATAAAATAAGAAATACCTCATTGGAAGGATCTTTCCACCACGAATATCATACAAAAAATAAAAGTTTAATCGATCAATGAGTTTCAATTCAAATTTCAATTCAAAGTTTTACTTATTAATTTCTCCATCTTAAATTTGCCGGATGATGGACATTTTCTTTGGCTAGTAGGTCATTATCAATCATAATATCATAGTTAAGTTTATTGGATGCTATAACTAAATCAAGAATTATTTCATTGACATTCGTTATGTTGGATCAAGTCGGAATAATTAAGAAAATCGTTTAAAAATATTATTTTATCATATCTTTAGAACTTTTGTCTTCAAAAAAAGTTCAAATTAGGTGTGACTCACCCTATCATGTCATTTAAAATTATACTAGTTGTAGCAAAGGGATGAATAGATTTGTGCGTAATACCCATTGCAAAAAAAGTTCTTCCTTTAAACTAAACTTGATCTGTCCGAGCGTTTTTTTTTTTAATTTTGAATTAAATACTTTAAAATTCCTCTTTTTTTGTATTGGTTGGTACATCCTGTATATTAAAACGTATATTCATTTTTTTAAATTAGTAAAAATTAATGATACACTAGTCTTTTGGACTATAATTATTATTTAGGTATACATATAAAATCACTTGTATTTTTTTCAAATTTATATAAAAAATTGTGGGTGTTTGAATAAAACGTGTTAGGTAACTAAATCTTAGGTAATGTCTTTTTGAGTAAATAAATCAGTATGTATAAATAAAGTCGTTATAGTTTTATTCTAAACTTACCATCACGCTTCATATTAACTTGAAGACATTTCTTAAAGCGACAAGCTTGACACTGATTTCTTCGAGTTACATCTACTATACAACGACGATTTTCTTTGCAGACATATTCCAAATTTCTGTAAAATATCCAAAAATAGAAATTTAGCACACCCGCTAATTTATTCTTTTTATTACAAGTTTAACATTTAAATGTTCATTTCTTGAATTTGCGATTTTTCCCGGATGGTGTAAATGAAACACCTTCTATGTTTAGCTAACGTTTCGTTTACTATCTGTAAACTTCCTCAGAGCTACACAGTACAGGTTGGTTCTTACATAATACATGAATATCGCAGCACAACGGAATTATTAAGAACATATATTGTTAATGGCTTCATACAAGTCACGATGACACTTTCACCATGTTTAACAATAAAATAAAAGTTATAGCTAAAGATGGTGAAAGTGTCATCGCGACTTGTAGAATTAGTTCTTACACCTCTATTAAAGTAATATTATAAAGTATAACATTAAACTGTAAACTGTTGTTAATTACATAATTACCTACTTTAAGTTGAAAATTGTGATTTGGAAAAACGCGTGGTTGTATTATAATTTTTAAAAATTGCTCCTCGCAAAGACGTTTTAATGAAGCCATTAACAATATATGTTCTTAATAATTCCGTTGTGCTGCGATATTCATGTATTATTTAAGAACCAACCTGTACTGTGTAGCTCTGAGGAAGTTTACAGATAGTAAACGAAACGTTAGCTAAACATAGAAGGTGTTTCATTTGCCCTATCCGGAAAAAATCCTACATTTTTTATTGACTCAAAATAAAAAAAGAAGATTTGACAATGGACATCCTAAAAATCTCCCTCTTCAAAAGAAAATAAACTAAAAGTAAAAAAAATAGAATTTTATTCTATAAAGCTTCTAAGAATTGGTTGCAATTGCTATTGCTCTACATGACGGATTTCGGATTTATTTTCTGTTATTTTCGTAAATATCTTATATACAGGGTGGGCCAACGAAAACGAAACAGACGAGTTTTAAAATAGTTAATAAAAAATTTTGAAAAAACGCTCGGACAGGTCAACTTTGGTTTCGAGGGGGACATATTTTGCAATAGAAGTGATTCAAAAATCCATTCACCCCTGTGCCCTATGGACACAACCCCTAAAATTTTAATAGGGATGGTGGGGTAAGTAATACCTTGTTAGAAAGATCTTTTTACTCAGAGTAACATACAAAAAAAAAAGTTAAATCGATCGATTCGTTTTAAAGATATTCAAAATTTAGCAAGTAGAGATTTCATGTCTTTTAAAATTGTGCTATGAACACCACGCCTTCAATTTTAAGTGTTTTGATAGGGTAAGTAATATCGTTTCGAGAGGGACAAATTTTGCAATAGACCTGATTCAAAAATCCATTCATCCCTCGCCCTTTGGACACAGCCCCTAAAAATTTAATAGGGATGGTGGGGTAAGTAATATCTCGTTAGAAAGATCTTTTTACCCAGAGTAACATGCCAAAAAAAAAGTTAAATCCTTCGATTCGTTTTGAAGATATTCAAAATTTAACATGTAGAGTTTTCATGCCTTTAAAATTGTGCTATGAACACCACGGCTTCAATTTTAAGTGTTTTGATAGGGTAAGTAATACCTCCTGGGAAAGATCTTTTAACCCAAAGTAACATACAAAAACATGTAAAACGCAATTTATTTTCATTTTCTACAAAAGAGGAATTGTTTAAAATTTTGTAACATCTGGAACAAAACAATGCAACACATAAAACGATTTATAACCACATTGAGATTCTTTTTATCAGTTGTATTTTGTATTAGTGGTGATTTTCATCGTGTTAAAACTGTTTATGACTAATTATTAGAAATCAACATTTAAAATTTTGTGAACTTCTGTAAAAGCTTCTGCTAGCAATGGTTTATACAATTCCAGAAAGGGTTGACTTAATCACTTTTTATTTTAAAAACGATGAGAATGCTCATCGTGCAGCTAATTTATTTAATGAACAACATCCAAACAAACATTGTAACCGAAAATAGGTCGTTGAAATAGGTGTTTTGGGACAAGTTGCTGCAGATCCAACTTTAAGCACAAGAAAACTGGAGACTGTGACTAACATCAGCAGAACAACCATTCGCCGAATATTGAAAGGTCACAAATATCATCCCTATTAAATTCATTTAATTCATGAGTTAAATCAAGATGATTTTGATAGGTGACTGCAATTTTGTGAGGTGATGACGGAACGGATAATTGCTGATGAAAATTATCTTTATAATATCTGTTTTTCTGATGAGTGCACTTTTTTCTTAAACTCAACCGTTAATCGTCATAATTGTCGATATTGGTCAGATGAGAATCCTTGGGTATTTTATGAAGTTCACACTCAAAAATTGAATGTGTGGGTTGGAATTTTTGGAGACCGTCTTATTGGTCCTAATTTTCTAGATGGCAATCTAAGAGGGGATATGTACTTGGATCTACTTCAGAACTTTGTTCATCCATTTCTTGACGATATTATCGAAAATGACGATCGTTATTTAGAAGACCATCTGATTTTCCAACAAGACGGAGCCCCTCCTCATTACACACGGTCTGTTAGGGAATTCTTGGATACGACGTTTCCTGGGCAATGGATTGGGCGTAGAGGACCTTTGGAGTGGCCGCCGCGATCTCCCGATATTACTCCCCTTGATTTTTTCCTTTGGGGGCCTTTAAAAAGTAAGATTTGCGCAACGGAACCAGAATCTCTAGCAGAGTTACGACAGAGAATTATTAATGAATGCCGAGAAATTTCTGCTGAAATGTTACAAAATGTAAGAATTCGCTTTGAGCAAAATTTGTACGTTTGCATGGAGGTTGGTGGAACTCAATTCGAACATTTAATAAAATAATAAAAACATCCTTGAAAGTGTCGGGATCGATGGGATTCTTTAAAGTGTTAAGTTTTCTTCAAAAAGATTAGTTAAGTTTAGTTTGGTTAAATAGAAAATAATGTGCAATACTGTTTTATTTTGAATTCTTTAAAACAAACCAATCGATTTCACTTTTGTTTTTTTGTATGTTACTTGTGGTAAAAAGAACTTTCCAAGGAGGTATTACTTACCCCACCATCCCTATTAAAATTTAAGGGGTTGTGTCCATAGGGCGCAGGGATGAATGGATTTTTGAATCAGCTCTATTGCAAAATATGTCCCCCTCGAAACTAAAGTTGACTTGTCCGAGCATTTTTTCAAATTTTTTTACTAACTATTTCAACACTCGTCTGTTTCGTTTTCGTTGGCCCACCCTGTATATTATGAAATACCAAAGTAAAAATATTTGTTATGAAAAATTGATTAAGCAATGTTTTTACCTTCTTATACTTCTTTTAAAGAACCCTCTGCAACCATCACAACTGGAAACACCGTAATGTTTGCCGGAAGCTTTGTCTCCGCAGACTTTACATAGCAATTCACCCTTACTAGAATCTTCCATCTACAAAAGAAATTTAACGATGATTAATTGATGAACTATTCCTAACCAAAGACACTTATTATACAATATTCATGTTATAAGAACGGTGATTTATTTTTATTTGCATCAGAGACACATGCACTAACTCACAAAATTAATAATGCACTTACACGAACAATAAAAAATAAAAAACCTCATATGTTAATAACCTATTTATAGGTGAAAAAAAAATTAATAATCATCCTCTTAATTCGTTTTTTTTAATATTTGCATAATACTGCAATAAAGGTTTATAAAAAAATTAGCGCCATTCAAAAAAAATATGCAAATTACTGGGGATCCCTAAAACCTTTACCATAAAAAAAAAGAAAGTCATGATAAAGATCATTAATAACACTTATGAAACTACATATGCATTAATTTAATTTTTTAAATAATTTTTTATTTAAATTCCTAAAAATCAGTGTCGAATTTTAAATTTATTTTAAACTACCAAATATGTTTACTGAATCTGATACATATTTAACAACTTTCTTAAAGTAGATTGTTTTCTTATTTATGCAGAAAATTTTCAAAAATCTGGCCAAACATGAAAATTTGAAAATTTTGATTGATCCCAAGTGGGATCAGCTCAGTTGATACATGAGAAATACAAAAAAAAAACATTTTGTATGTTAAATATTAAATACTTTTTAATTGACGCGTTTATTTGGAAATACAGCATAGCCACAAAATTGTTTATATTTTATCAATTTATTCTATAATAATTTTATTTATGATTCAGTTAATTGATATTTATTATTAATAATAATTAGAAATAAATCATAGGAGATACATAATATGCGTGACTAAACTGTGCGTTTAGGTTAGTAACTAAAAACATAACATATTGCATAATTTGTAGTTGTAAACGTGCACCACGGGGGGTAGATTGTAGTATAATTATGTGGTAGCACCCTTTCATATTATATATGCGACATACTTACACAGGTGTTAAAGTCACCCCAAAATCTCACAGCATGTTTTATCAGTCATCAACTCTGACTCTAGACGTTACCAATTTGTTCGCATTACTTTTATTACTGTTAAAACAAACATATTTATATGTATATCAAATCTATAGTCATTTTGATAATAGAGTGAAAATACTATAATATGGTTTATTTATAGATTGTTAAATCTAAAATACAAGATACTAAATTTTATTACAAAAACTGTTCAGAATGTTAACGTTTTTAAATATCATTTATTTTCAATATTTACAAAATCTAAAGTGAAAATATATTTCAAGTTAGATATTTCTCAAAATATAAATTGATTTGGGTAGATTGTTATTCAAACGGCAATTTCTTAAATATTCTAACAACTTTGTTTGCATTATTAAAGATTTAGGATATTAAAAGTAAACGAGGTGCCTTTTTTTAATTTTCTATTAAAATGTCCCAAATTGTATAAAGGTTAATCAGAAATATAAGAGCTTAAAAATCGAAATGACATAATTTATCTATACCCAAAAATACACCCCTTTACCACTTTGACCGCAATAAAAAAATATTTTTTTAAATCAACTTTAGAGGCTGATCAGGGGTGCGTTTTTGAATATAAATGTGAAGGGTTATATCCCCTTTTTTAGTACTAATGTCATTCGAATTTTGGGATATCCTAAGTAAGTATAATTTGTAAATTGTAAAAAGTTAGAAATTAACGTTTATTCTTTATTTAAAAATTATTTTCACTCAATTTACCTCATTATTATGGTTTATATGTTTCTTTTTTGAAACTGGCTGTATATTTGATTACGTTTTGATAAAAAAAGTTTAAAATTGTACAAAGAAATTTTATTTGGATTAAAAAGTAATCACAGAACACGCGTGCACGTTTTGGGCCACCTTTATGCGCCAAAAGGGGACACGTGCTGCGGACAGGTCACATATGGTCCTTTTTACAAAGGGGAAAATAATTAACATATCATTTTGGGCTAAATATGTATATCAGCAGGGGATTTTTCCAAGAAGATTGATAATATGTAATTATTGAAAGAACAAGTTATTCACCATATTTCCTATAAAATTGAAAAATTTAAATGAGGTATGTTGATCTTATTTGCATAAAAATAAAAAAATGAAAATCCGATTATATTTTATATTAAATTTTGGTAAACTGACATAAATTGAGTGCTATTTATTAAGTCATCCTCAATTATGCAATACCAAAATAAATAAATCAACAAGAAATCGACCATCGACCTTGGTATTTTGGAGATTGAGTTAAGTTGATGCTCGATCGATTGTTTAATTTTATGTTTGGATTTGATACTTTGACAAGTAATGGTATTATAAGCAGTTGTCTCAATGATTTTATATTTATGTTAGATTTGTAGTGTCCTGAAGATGGCCATAGGCCGAAACTAGAAGACTTGATGTTAAGAGTTTGTGCATTAATAAACAGCACCATCGGATTAGAAGAGTTGTTATATTAATATTTATTGACCCTACTAGGTATCTAATTTTTAGATGTAAGTATTTCGCACATAACTACACCGACAACGCTTAACTGGTGAAAATAAGTCGATTTGGCCCTATTTATTGCATTATGTAGAAAAGTTCAATAGAAAGATTTTTGTCCCCTATAAATTTTGTGTATCTTAATTACCAACACCTATTTTTTATCGTAGATTCGGATGGAACGTCAAAAGCTACAGTATTGGAAAAAAGTAGTGTAACATTTACATTTTCTTTATATATAGGTTATAATATTCTGTAATAAATAACTTTAATATTTCAAAATAAGAATGCTTTAAATCTACATTATTTCATAATTTTTTTATTAAATATAAATAAATATTGCAGGTTTAGTAAAATATTTTAGTAATAAGGCTGGAAAAAAGTAGAGCAACAGTTAGAAACTTATTATTTATTAATATAAAAATTCAAAAATTAAAGTGTAAACTACTATTTTGTCCAATACGCGTTGTTCTTAAGTATATCAGCACATCTTCTGGATATTGATTTTAAAAGATTAATAATTAAAATTGGATCTACTTCATCCCAAGCATTTTAAAGCGCTGAAAAGAGTTCGTTCAAATTTTTGTAAGTTTTACAGCGAATTTTGTTATCCAAAATACTCCAAAGGTTTTCAATTGGATTTAAATCCAGAGATGTTGATGGCCATTTCAATAAATTAATTTTTTCTTCCGCAAGCCATTGTTTTACAAACTTTAATGAATGCTTCGGATCATTATCCTGCTGAAAGAAGTGAAGTAGTGGAAGAGTGCTATCAGCATATGGGACAATAACGTTCTCTAATAGTTATTTAACCAACGAGTTGGTTAAAAGGGGCGATTAATAATCGAGAAATTTTAAAGCACGAGCGGAACGCGAGTGCGTTAATTTTCGAGAAATGTCATCAACAGAGGGCACCTCCAAAATCATTCATTAAACAAAATCATGCATTAATAGGGGTCATTAATGAATGATTTTGTATACATTAAAAATACTCCTTAATAAACGATCAACGAAAAAATATTTTTATACACAAAACGATCCATTATACCATTTATACGATGAATGGGCCCATTCCGAAACCACCGAAGCACACCCAAATCATTACAGATCTACCACCATGTTTTACTGTATGCCGAACATATTTGGGATGTAATCTGTTGCCCTCAGGACGTCTCACATTTTGCAGTCCATCACTACTTATCAAGTTAAACTTGGATTCGTCACTGAATATTACCCTATTCCAATCTTCCAAAGTCCAATTAATGTGGTCTTGAGCAAATTTAATTCGAGCGTCTTTTTTCTTTGTAAATAAAGAGATTTCTTTGCTGGTCTTCTAGCTATAAGATTTTTCTCACTTAGTCTATTTCTGACAGTGCGTGATGTAATATTTGAAAACTGATTATTATCAAATTGGGCCTTAATTTGGTTTGAAGATAAAAATGGGTTTTGTTTTGAAATATTTATAAGCGCTCTATCTTCAAGTAATGTTGTTTTTCGTGGCAGTCCAGACTTTTTTTTTAAATCTACTGTTCCACTTTCATTATATTATATCTTTTTATAATTCTGGATATAATGCATCTATGCAGCGAATGCTTTCTAGAAATATCAGCTTATGACACTTGACACTTTTTTATTAAAATCACTAATCATCAAAATTTTAATTTCTTCTCCTCGCGGCATGATGGAAAGCATAAACTAAGTATTTGAGTAAAATGTGAAACAAAATGTTTCATTATTTTGTGTATTATAATAAAATGTTGCACTGTTGCTCTACTTTTTTCCAACAGCAGAATACTATACTTTTTCCACGACTTTTTATATTTTACGCCGCTTTTGTGCAAATTTTTTTAGGTTATTTTTTGTATTTTTGATATTTATTGATTTCTTCTATGTAAATTTTATTCTGTGGTTGAAAATACCCATAATCCATTGCTTACTGCCCGATGGGTTGGCAATACCCCAGCTTTATGATTGGTCCATTGATCCGCATATGGTCCAAACATGTTGAATAATATCAAAAATTTAGTAATTAATTTCATTACTTATAGTTTATTTATTTAGAAAACCACCTTTTTCGCAGGAGAATTCGTCGCACTAAGATGCCAGAGCTTAATAATCACGTGACCTGCCTATCGATCATGATTGGACGGCTGAGCGGGAGTTTGGTGGGACGCGTATGCTGGAGTAGGAAATCGGGGGACGCGACCGCTGACGAGTTTGACCAAGTTGGCCAAATAAATAATAGCTGCTGAAAAGGTGGTTTTCTAAATAAATAAACTATATCAAGAAATTTATATGTAATGAATCATTTATTCAAATGGAAAAAAAATATTAATGGATTGAAAAAAGGTGTATTCATTCCATATTTTATATAGGATATCCCAGTTTGAGTTGCATTTGTTATTAATAAAGTTACAGAATCTGTTAAATGGGTATTGAATTGTGCAGTTTTTATGCTCATTTAGATGCTATGTAAAATAATCAAATTTTCGGACAAAACTGAAAAATTATTTCATTACCTACAAAACTGACAAAAATGTGTTTAGAATAAAAGTTATTAGTTTAGTGAAAGCTAATTTAAAAATATTTTCAAAAAATCATTATAATCGTTTTTTTTTCGTGTATCTTTGGAACAACTTGAAATTTTTTATTACTTTATGCAGGGTATCTGTATCTTAGGGGTTGGGGGACGTTGGGCTGCTTGGGTATCTTATGTTTCGATTCTGTGCAAACCTGTAAGCCTTTACGAGTATGTACACAGTAATTATGGAAACCGTTCACCGTTCATAACAACCCATATAACAAACCTTACAGACGTTTCCGTACGGGTCTTACGAGATTGCACAGAATCGACCTATTAGTTATTATTTAACATTCAGTCATTTAAATGGACAAAGTAGTAGAGATTTGTTATTATATTCATATCATTCGTTGATGAAACTTTCATTCGTTGATAAAACTTTCGAACTTTGTATCTTTTCTACGCTATCTTGAAAAAAAAGAAGAAAATACGATTTACAAAATTTTGCTATAACCATTATAACTTATTTCTTTGAGTCTGACGAAAAATGTTTTTTGATATACATGCACTTCATTGGGTACAATTTATGAATGCATTTTTTCGCCATTGCATTAGCTTGAAATGAACCAAACTTATTTTTTCTTATTGGTTTTACACATTTGAAATTATTGTTTTTTCTGAGTAGTTTGATATATACAACATGTAACATTTTAAGAAAAATGAAGATTATTTCAATTTACAAACTAACATTGGTCTTGAAAAGACGTAAATTAATGATAATTTTCATAGTAGTTATGTTAAAGTTCCTACTAAAATTTATAATTGCCTTATTTAATTTTTTGAGAAAATTGCTCGGACAGGTCGATTTTGGTTTTTAAAGTGCCATCTTTAACTTAATATTTCCACAAATTAAAAAAAAAATTGAAACCACTTTTACTTGATTTTTTCACATTTCTAGGTTTTGAAAAATATAAAAAATAAATCTATGTCTTTTTTCATTAAGAAGATAGTCGGCGAAATGTTTGAAAAGCGTACTTTTCGCTAGTAAAAATTGATTTTTGGGCATTTGTAATGAAAAATTTAACAAAAACGCTATTGTTTGCCTTTCAAATTGAATTTAGTTTTCATATAGAATTTTTGTTTTTTAATTTGAGTCTATGATAGGGGCGTACTTTTTGAATAAAAATAAAAACGCATTTTTTTATCATTGCTTCCCAAACCACGTGTTCAAAATCATCGCTATTGTTTACCTTTCAAATTTAATTTAGTTTTCTATTATGCGCCTTTTTATCTACTTAAAATAAAATATTAGTTTTCAATTTTAGTAATTTTTCTGGTTGGCAACTTTAATGTCAGGTTTGTCAAATCATCAAATAACATGTAACTTGCTTCCTTGCTTGGCATCTGCCACTTTAAAATTAACAAACTGTAGTGCTACCAACTTCGAAAAATAAATTTTATTACTCAGTAACGCACCGATAGCAGTGCGGTACTGGCTACTAATGCACCCTGTCAGTGCCTTACTAGCCATAGTAACGAACCAAAATAGAGAAAAACACTTAAATGTAGATAAATGTATGTATGTATAAAGTTCCGATACATTATTCCAATAAAAATTGCATAAAAACGCTATTTTTAAACAAGAATTATAAAAAATGTGTAAATTTTTTAAAGCTTTTCGCCGTTTTGTACATTAATTATAGCATTTTTAAATTCTGAAAAAATTATTTTAAAATAATAATATATAAGGGTTGTAGAATTTGTCTAGTAAACCTTAAAATAGCCTTTACAATGTTAAGGAAGGAATGCTCTTAAATAGGACTTTTAATGACACCCTATACAGGGTGTCACAGACCATCCGTCTCACCCTTTTATTTCTAGAACATTTATAAGATTAATAGATAATGAGAATTTATCACCAAAGAGAATATAAAGAATCTATTTATTTTACTGAACTGGAACTATGAATCGAGAGTGGTAATGTTGGAAAGATTTTTTAAAAGAAATAACTTGTTTTATGATGTTTTAATACTTTAAATATTTACAAATATTGTCATTAAAAATTTAATTTATATTTATTTACTACTCATTCTTATCAAGTTGGCTTTGGTTTTTTATAAAACTTGCAATGTTAAGGAGAAATCTTAAATTAAACAAATTCCATGCTTATCATATCACTTTACATTAGGAATTAGAAAAAACGAGATTTTAAGTATATTGAATTTTTATGAATGATTGTCTAATAAATGTAAATAATGCATAATTACATTATTTTTAATCCAGTTGCTATCATATTTCTTTAGATTGTAAATGGACGATATCATTGAACTTTATAACGTTTGTATTCTGATAAATAAAATCCATGCAAATTATTAATTAAAAAAAATATTTTTTTTAATTAATATATTTAATACCTATTAATTGAATATTGGTTTTTAATATCTTTGATATAAGTCCCCAATAAGACCCTAAATAATTAAGCAAAAAAAATTGAAATAAAAGTGAACTTGGCTCGATCAGGATTTGGAAAATTTTATAGTTAAGAACAAGTAAGTAATTTTATTAATTTTGAATTTAGTAGTTTTAGTAAGTTAAACCAACAAAGAAGAAAATATAAATAATCAATCAGCTTGTTTTGTTTTAAGTTCAAGTTTGTCACTATTGAGTTTCATGTAAACGTCGGCTTAACCCTATAAAAAAAACCCAATAATAATTAATAAGTTAATTAATGTGCGATCGGACATCTTTCTGTTTTTGTTTAGTCTTAAATATTATTTTAAATAACATCAATAAAATAATATAGACCAACAAGGGTTAATAAGCTGAGGGTCGACGTGAGATTTACATAAAAACCAAAAATTCTATCACGAAATTTGAACTGTTATTTTACATAAACTATGTACATAAAATTCACTGCATGGCTTCTATCCTCATTTTGGGAGAAAAATATTCTATAAGAAAAACATCACGTCTGTATTCATTCTATTTATAAGATATGACTTTTTCAACTTAAAAAATATTATGTTTTATAAAAAAACAAACCCTACTTTTCGAGAACAAGTACTGAATGGATAATTAATTCTAATTTAATTTTTATAGTTCTTTTTGTAAATGCTCAAAATATTAAAAAAATATTTTTACAAAAGTGGTTATTTTTAAAATAACCTTTCCAAAAATACTACGCTGGATCCAGGTTTATGTTTAAAATTACAAATTTACTTTCGATTCTGGGTACTTCCGATTCGTTTCGGAAAATAAAATTATACCAATTGATTCTTTGTATTCGCTTTAGAAATATTTTTTTCTAATATTTGATCTGAAACACCCTGTATATTTTAATATTTGTTCTAAAATATTAAAGTATTTTAATATACAGGATTTTCTATTTTTTAGTTTTAACCTGTTATAAACCTACAACTCTTTATAAAATCTACATTAAATTGGAAAATAGGAAGCTAAATTGAATACTTCGAAGCAATAACAGGTCAAAAGTCCATTTTTTTGTAAATTAACTTTTTGTAGGATAACCAATATTTATGTATCGCCGATTGATTGGTGTAGCCTATAACGTAATAAAGTATTTTATAGGTTTGTGAACTTGGTTGAGGAAGTACTTGGTGGAAATAAGTCCTAGACTGATCCAAGTTTTACACAAACTATTTTTTATTTTGAATTATTATTTTGGTCCAATAGAGAGTGGCGAGGTGTATTGTGTTGATTTTTTTCGGCGCGACGTAATGCGTAATTCTGTTATTTTTGTATTGGAATTTTGTTTTGTACTACTGTACATCAACAATGGTTTGTAAAGATAAAGATTTCAGTTCTCTAAAAGTTGTATATTTGCCACATTATGGGGATCAACTTAGTGCAATCACGCTCAATGATATCGAGGACATAGAAGAAATATTCTGACCCAATACTAAGCGTTCGCAGGTAGGATATGGCACGAAATTTAAAGAAATTAATATGACTAAAGATGCATATGTCACACATGATGTGTGTGGTTCTTCTAAATTTCGTGTGATCTCGTCTTTGCGAACGTTTGCTGTTGTGCGTTGTGTCAGAATATTTCATTTGTGTCCTCGATATCTTTGCACGTGATTGTACATAGTTTGTGCAGAAAATAAAAAGCAGGCAAACAAAAATAGAAACGTGATGAAGCAAGATGAACAATGCTTCTTTGAAAAAAAAGAAAGAAAGAGAGAAACCAATATAAAAACTGGGCGTAAGTCGTAAAAAGATCCTAGCAGTACAGAAGTATTTACCAGCAGCAAACCAATGGTAGTACAAGTAATAGTGGAAAAGTGAAAAATGAAGAAGAATAGAATCAAGAAGAGATTGATGTTGAAGATAAAGTATATGAATCTGTTTCTTCTTTTATGTTGATATTTAATTAAATACATCACTAAGTAAATATTGGAATAATGTATGTTTAACAAATAAAAAAATAAACTACTGCATTCAATTTTTTTTTAGATATATAAACTCTAATTATTATTTTTATTAGCGTAGAAAAATTTTTATTAAATATCAGGCAATATAAGAATATAAATGAGATTTTTTGCAATCGTGAAAATTCTGTTTGCATGCGATTATACATTGATCCCAGATGTGGTACACCATACACTTTTTGATTTATTTAATTTTAACATAACAAATAAAATAATAATGCGGTATGTATCAAATATAACTCAAAATGCAATAAAGGGCTAAATATGTACTGCTATGTTAGGAAAGTTTTTTTTGTTTTCCCACAACTTTTAAAGTTTGGAGTTTACTGGATATTGCACCAAGGTCTTCAATTATTATTTGATTTTTACCCATTAAAAAGTTAATTGATTTAAAATTAAAAATTAACATACCTTTTTGTAAGATGATCAAATTAACTGTCCTTTGTCTAATCTGATGATGTATCTCTGGAGACAGAAACGTTTTGGACAATCAACAGGATAAAAGTCACAAATCATACTGGTGGAAAATTTGATAAAATTGACCCGCAAGAGTCAAACCACGCCTGCACCCTCGAAAGAGAGTTAAATATGCGTCTGGATCGCACCGTTATTGGTGGCGGGCGTGCTCCGGGAGTCGGCCCATTGGCCGGTCGCAACCTTTGTTCACCCTTTCGACCTGTCACTGAACATTCGCCCTTTTAGGGTCATTAGGAAATCGCTTTGTGTTTCCTCAAATACCTCAATAATTCACGTAAAATGCTTCATTAATTATTTATCTCAAAATAAAAGAAAAGTGGATAAAATGGCGCACGTTTACTAGACATCATAATTATTATCAAGTCTTACATCGATTGTAATTTATTGGACAATTAAATATTTCTTCAGTAAATTGTGATTATTTTGTAGTTACAATTTTATATTTTTACGCAGTAAATAAAACTGGGAATATTGGCGTGCTCATGCAAACTATTACTATGTATTATTATTTAAAATAATTTTAATTTAAATTTCTGCTCGCTTTTTCAAAAATTTTCTCCTTTCCCCAATTTACATTGTTTACAAATAACTTTACGGTTTATTGAAACTTTTAAATTTTATCAAATAAATTAAAAAAAAGAGATACCTTGACCCAATTCTATGCCACTAATATGATAAATTAAGATAAAAGTAATAACCCTAAAAATTTTATTAATTTTCATTCAGCCGATCTAGACAAAATAAATACAAAGTAAAACTAAAAAAATTCGACAGCCTGCATTTCAATAACATTTGAGTTTTGGACAAATTTTTATAAGAATTTTTTGTCTTATTTTTACTTGTAGTATAAGCACTCTATTTGGTACCCGGCGAATTCACCATAAAGCTGTTAAAATTGCAAATTAAAATGACTTTGCAATAGATCCGTAAAGTTCAATTCAATTCAATTTTAAGGAAATTGTTATTACTAATTAGTGCTTAATTTATGCTAATTTGTGCTGTAAAAAATTTCAATTGTGCTAAAACGGTTTTGAAATTATTGGCCCCGCAAACCTCACGCTGGCGGGGCCAACTTTTTATTTTTTTATTTTTTTAATGTCATTAATTAGTGCTTAATTTGTGCTGTAAAAATTTATATTTGTGCTCAAACGGTTTAGGAGAAAAAATAAACTTCATTGGTCTCGCCAACTTCTCGCTGGCGGGCCAACCTCAGTTTTTATTTAAATTATGTTCATTAATTAGTGTAAAATTTGTGCTAATTTGTGCTTTAATTTTTTTTATTTGTGCTCAAACCGTTTTTGAGAAAATTTTAAATATACACCGCTCCACAAAATTATAGCTCCTCTAAAAGTTTTTAAATAAATCCTATACCTAATTACTTTATGTTTGACTTAAATTTTAATTGTGAGATGGAAATAGTAGTAAAAATATAAAAGGCCATATGGAACCATTTTCTAATATCAATGTTCTCTCCAAAGAAACAAAGTTATGCAGCAAATTTATTTATAGCTAAAAATGATATTCGGGGTGATTTTTATTATTTATGAAAATAAAAATTTGACATTTGACTATGTTGTATGATTCAAGAAAACGCATTTTAGGCACTAAAAGTTTTTTCAATATAACTTCTGGTTTTACCGGAAGTGGCATCAACTTTATTTTTATAAATTCAGTATAATAGGAATTACGTTCGGAATAATTAATGAAGGTAATTTTTCAGCAATAATCGAACTATTTTTTAAAACATCAATTTATTTTGATAATTTCACCAACGTTTCGACTACAATTGGAGTCTTAATCATGGCTCATTATAATTAAAAATTGAATATGTTAACACAAAGAGAATCGGACATTTCCTGGATTACATAACAATAACTGTGATAATCGGCACCTTTGAGAAGAAAATTCATTAATAAAACCACAGATTTTGTATAACATTTACTGCTCAAGGCCAGAGATTGAATTGATTGATTCAATTGATTTTTATAAATGTAACACCCATTTTTTTGTTCAAAATATGAAATTATTTTATAATAAGACTATGTTTGTGATAAATTTTTTAATTTTTTTTTTGAAATTTAGAAAAAAAAAATTTTTTTTTCTTCATCCGAAGTTGATAAAAACTACCAAAACTCATTCCAAATTCCAAATAATACAAGTACCTAAGGAAAATTGTATTGTGTAAAATTATTTAAGCAGTTTTTGAGATATTAATTTATAAACTTTTTTGAGTAATGTTTTTGCAAATAACTCTTTTTTATGGCAAGATGCCGGGTCACTTGGTTTTTCAAAAAGAAGATTTTAATACAATCATTTTGGTATCCCATATGTAGGCTGTAAGCAATTTACTTGTGCCAGTTTTTCATATTTTTTGTAAAAATAAAAAATGTATCACAAACATACTGCTTTTTTAAAATAGTCTTAAATTGTGAACAAAAAAATTAGGTGTTACTTATAAAAAAATAAAGTTAAAGGTAAAACCGGAAGTGATATTGAAAACTTTTTAGTGCCTAAAATGTGTTTTCTTGAACCATACACAACATAGTCAAATTTCAAATTTTTATTTTCATAAACAAAGAAGTTATTGAGGTGACCCGTGTTTCGTTTCCACGCGGTATAGAACCAAAAATTAACGCACCATATCCAAATTAAAATAAATATCCTGCAATACTTTGTTTATTGTATGATAACATTGATATTAGAAAATTTCTTATAGATTTTCATGATTTTCTATAACATGCAATATTATTGAAATTTTAATTATAAAAATGAAAACATGTGGGGTTTAAAAGACGATATTTAATCATTTTGTTAATACACGATTGCATTAAAATTTTAATTTTAAAGTATGAAAACATAAGATGGAAACATATAACAAATTTAAATTTAAAGGCCGTTAAACTTAAATGATTTCACTAGAATCTGGGTATAAAACACGATATTTAATTTTTAATACAAAATGACTAAATATCATCTTTTTCATGCCACATCTTAGCATATTCACAATTAAAATTTAAGTTTTAATGCAAACTATAGAAAACCTCAAAGACTTTAAGAAACCATTTTCTTGTATGAATGTTATCAGACAAAAAACAAGTATAAGATTATATTTATTTAAAACTTTTAGAAATGGTGCTTTAAATTTGTAGAAAAGCGTATATTTTAAATTTTCTCAAAAACGGTTAAAGCACAAATAAGCACAAATTGTACACTAATTAATGAACATAATTTAAATAAAAACTAAGGTTGACCCGCCAGCGTAAAGTTGGCGGGACCAACGATTTTTATTTTTTCGCCCAAACCGTTTGAGCACAAATATAAATTTTTACAGCACAAATTAGCACAAATTAAGCACTAATTAATGACATTAAAAAAATTAAAAAAAAAAGTTGGCCCCGCAAGCGTGAAGTTGGCGGGGCCAGTATTTTTTTTTCATTATTGCTGCAAACGCTTTAAGACTGGAGAATTGTGAAAAAGAGAGGAAAACACAGCAACCTGTTATTTTAATATTTTTACATAGAAATCATTAGAAATAATAAATAAAAACTATCTGACCCTTATAATTATATATATATAAAATTCTGGGAAAGCGTATAAGTGGAAATACGATGAAATGTGGAAAAAAATGTGATAATTCCACTTCTACTCTTTTCCAGGGGCACAGGGCACATATTAAAAAATATGCTGGAACCAAAGAGTTATTTATAAGGAAGGGGATCATGTAAATTTTATTTAGTTTTGTTAATGTTTACTATGCAAAAAAAATAAAATATCACATGGTTGCTATACTTCTCTCTCTTTCTCACAATTTCCCCATCTTAAGCACAACTTTTAATTTTTACGGCACAAATAAGCACTAATTAATTACAATAAAATAATTAAAAGTTGGCCCCGCCAGCGTGAAGTTGGCGAGGCCAACGATTTTTCTAATTATCTTCATAACCTTTTAAGCACAAATTAAATTTCATTAAAATTGAAGGTGTTGGTTCAGCCAACTTCACAGACCTCTTTGCAATATCAGACCATCCACCAGTAACAAATGGTACGTGGTTTAAGCACTATTAACTGTTTTTGCGCTACCAACCTATATTTGTACACTTACCGTTCATGTCTACAAACGCTTTACTATGAAATTCCTAAGTGAAGGTTGATTGCTATGGCAACCAAAAAGAACAGTGTTTCGTTATGAAATAGTTTGCCTTAAATATTAGAGGTGACGCCACATCTGCTTTGACAATTTGGTAGCGCAAAAAATAATATACGTTACACGGTCGTTAAGTGCGGTATGACAAACCTCAACAAAATAGAAAAACTCGCCATTCAGTCATAACGCACTTACCGACCTTGTATCGTAGTATACTATAACGACATTAACTGTATTCAGTGAGCGTAATGCAAATTTACGTCTTATTTCTTATGAAGAAATATTTTTAAATCACTTGTTTAACGTTATCATCACATTCGCTGAATACAGGCTTTTATGTCTAAAATCCAAAATCCAATGTAAATAATTAAACCGAGGAGTTCAAACGATTTCGAAAAGCTATTAGAAACGAACTCTAAAAATTAGAAAGCTATCTTAAACCTTACATTATTTTTTATGTAAGAAATTAACATTATAAGCAGAAATGAGAAGTATTTTTACATACAAAAAGGTTCATGATGGGGGTTTCCTGAATCACCCCACAAGATTTTGTTTACGCCATCACAAGGACACACTCTTATTTTTGCATTTGAATGAGAAGAATAGAATGATATAAGTCGTACACGACATCGTGTTATGTGATTAGAAGATATGCACCCAGGAGCCCGTCAAAACTTTTTGCACTCTATTAGACATTAGACAATTATGATTTCAAGGGGCGTTTAAAAAATGAAATATCAATTTTATTTTATCTATTACATATTTCTTTTTGATGTCTGTTCTTCCTCAAAACTTTTACTTTTAAATACACACTTATGTTTTTAACACCTTTCTTCCTCTCCCGTAAAATGCACCACATGTTTTTTTACCCTTAATAAATTTTAAACAAGAAGATTTAAAAATATGTATATGTTACAATTGAACAAATTCTTTTTAGAGAGATTATAGCAAATTCTACAAATTAAACGTTTTCTCAAAATTTTAGAAGGAAAGCTTTTCTAGATTCTAAAAGATCCAAAAAACCATAAGTTACCTATATTGGACCATGGAAATAATTCTGAATGCCAAATATTAATGTGTTTTATTTTTAAATTTTCATTTTTGTAGCATATTTTTAAAACGAAACTTCTAACCCAAAAATTAATCTCCAAAAGGGGACCGTAAATTTTCTGATAGACAAGTGCCCAATTTTCACAAGTTTTGCTTAATTTTGGCGACTCATTTAAAAATACAACTAAACAACAAACCTTATTGGGAATTTTACATACCTGTAGGGGGTGCTGTTTTGACGGAAACAGCAGATCGAAAGGGTTAAAAAAAAATCCTATTTTATTTATATTATAAACAAAAAGCCATTATTTACTTATTTTATCTCAGAAAACATATTAAACAGGGAATATTCACCTTTTGTTAGCGCGAGTATACAGGGTGAGTTTTTAATACGGCAACGGTCGATATATCTTTTATTTTAAGAGATAGGGAAAAAACTTAAATTACAAAATTGCATGGTTCATTTGATGCGCATAACCAGAAATTAGTTTTGTCTATATAGTTTCGTGTTTCGTAGTTAAAGCGCAGGCTATCCCACCCTTTTTCTTAATGAAACACCCTGCATATTTTTTGATGTTTGCATTAACACTAAGTTAGAGAATACAACGATATTTTTTTTTGAAAATTTGAGTACGCTCTTAATTTTTTATCGTACGTTTTCTACAAAATTTATCATATGTAGACATATTTTTAGAAAATGATGATGACCTTATTATGAAAACTTAAAAAACAATTTTTATGCCATTTAGTAATATTAACCTTGAGGTATTTTTCGTATATTTTTTTTAGAATTATATCATAAATTCATGCAGCTACGGAGGTGTGAAATATGAAAACTCGAGAGGGATGTATTTTAATTTTTTTAAATGGAACACCCTATATTTTTTCACAAAAAAAAGTTCCTTTTTAAGTGGTCTTTAACTTTTATTAAAATATTTTTTTAAATAATTTTGCCGATTCTGTGTTATTTAATATGTTTTATGGAATTCCTTTTCTAGAGAAAAAAATTTGCATTTTTTTAGAAATGTGTTTTTAGATTTAATAAAGAACTCTCTTTTAGATTGCTTTACAAATTTTATTATCACGTGTTTTTATAGTATTGCTAAAATGTTTAGCTCATTTATTTTTTCATATTTTGTGTAAGAGTCGGGTTTTAATTTCGTTAAAAATGAATTATTTCCTCAACGAATTAATACAAATGGTTTACGCATTAGGTGAAAGTGAGCAAAATTGTTTATTGGCGTCAAAAATTTATAAACAACGGTACCCAGAAAGAAGACATCCAAATGAAGTTGCGTTTAAGCGTTTAAAAGAAAGGTTTGAAAGGACAGTTCACGTACAGTATGAAAAAACAAATCGCCAAAAAACAGCTCGTACTGAAGAAAATGAATTCATGAATTGTCAGTAACTGTCCGCATATTGGTACTCGAAAATTAAGTGACCAAATTGAAATTTCTCAATCGAGTATATCCAAGATTTTAAGGGCAAATAAGTTCCATCCCTATCACATTCAACCGTTGCAAGAGCTTGGTGAAAATGATTTTGAAAATCGTAGGATCTTCTGTGAATGGGCCGAAAATCTGCAAACTGAAAACAACCGATTTTTTGATTATGTTTTATTTACGGACGAGGCTACATTTCATAAAAATGGATTTGTAAATAGACATAATTTTCATTATTATGATACTGAAAATCCACACTTTACAAGAACTCTAGATCACCAACGTCGATGGTCACTTAATGTTTGGTATTGTAGGAAACTACCTCATAGGCACACACTTTTTTGAGGAACATTTAAATGGCCAAATTTATTATAATTTTCTTCGGAACGAATTCCCTGAGCTTCTCAATAATATTCCGGAAATTATTAGAAGAAGGATGTGGTTTCAGCATGATGGCGCTCCAGCGCATTATAGCAATATTGTACGTGGACACCTTAACAACGAATTTCGTGACCGTTGGATTGGAAGAGGAGGACCTGTTTTATGGCCTGCAAGATCTCATGACCTGACAAAATTAGATTTTTACCTTTGGGGGTATGTTAAAAATTTGGTGTATCAACTTCCTCCTACTTCTAAGGATGATATGAAAATACGCATTCGGCAAGCATTTCGAAACGTAAACGAGAATATGTTACGTAACGTTGGTAGTTCATTTCTGCGAAGAGTTGAGTTATGTAACCAAGTAAATGTGGAACATATTGAGAATATTTTATAATTATTGGCTTGTATGGTAAATATACATCATATTTTTTATTAATAAAAAATTAGAATGCCTTCAAATACGTTGTTTTTAATTTTAGCGAAAAATGATACATATAAATGTTAAAGAGGAACAATATTCTATCAAAAAGTACAGGGTGTTCCATTTAAAAAAATTAAAATACAGCCCTCTCTAGTTTTCACTTTTCACGCCTCCGAAGCTGTCACAATTTATGATATAATTCTAAAAAAATATATACGAAAAATACCTCACGGTTAATACTAAATGTCATAAAAATTGATTTTTAAGTATTCATAATAAGGTCAACATCATTTTTCGAAAGTACGTCCACACGTAATAAATTTTGTAGAAAATGTACGATAAAAAATTAAGGGTATTCAATTAAAAAAAGGGTGGGACAGCCTGCGCTCCAACTACAAAACACCCTGTATAGACAAAACTAATTTCTGGTTATGCGCATCAATGAACCATGCAATTTTGTAATTTAAGTTTTTTTTCTATCTCTTAAAATAAAAGATATATCACCCTGTATAAATTAAAGGCTGATTTGTAACTTTTCATCAAACTTAAACATGAGCATAACCACCAATTTTGATGTCACTTGTCATTGTTTAATTTAATGAAAATTTATACAGGGGGGTACATTTCTTCAAGTAATGTAGTTTTATTTTTAATTCTTTTTGTGATACATAAATGTTTTTTTTACTTTTATTCCTTTCAAGTATGTAGTTCATAAGATTCCACCAGTGGACGTCTAGAATCTAAAAATCGCCAATTTCCTAAATTAAACTTCTGTAAAAGTGGATTATTAAAAATTTAACGTTTAAGAAAATAAAAGGACAATTTACAAAGATTAATGTTAGATGTGATTTGTGATCTGTTCAAACAGAACTCTAGTTAATATCTGATGTTAAAAAAAGCAAAGTTGAGAAAAGTTTGCGTTGTAGCACGTGCAATGTGTTTGTTTTTCGGCTGCGGAGACCTGCAGATGATGGCATGCACATCTCACGCTCATCTTTGTATAGATATAGATCCCAGATCCCTAAGTGACGCTCTGAAGATATAAAAGAGGGTGTAAAGGGCGCGTAGGGCATGCAAGTGTTGAAGCTCTCACGCTTCGTGAAGATGTCAACACTTTACCGCTATTATGTTAAACGGGGAAACCTTTTATCGGAAATCAATTAAAAGCAATTCGTGGTCGCGACATTTCACACAATGGTATTCAGGCCGCGTTTTTTTCACTCAACAAAATTCAATCCCTCAACTTTTGTTGTTACAAAAAAGAATTTAAAATAAATTACATGTCCAATTAATTTTAAAGTTATCTTCTGCGTAAATTATCGAGTTCCAGAATAAATATTAGTATTAAAACTTCAAGGCATTTTTTAGTTAAAGATGTTTTTATATACAATCTTAAAAAAATATATACGTGTATGTACACGGAATCTTTTATCTTTTGGCTCAGCTCACCCCCGCCCAGAAATTTTTTCTAGTAACGCCAATGCGTGTACAGGATGAGTCAAGAGGAATGGGTCAAAATCCGGGAGTGTATTTTACACGTTATGTTAATTAAAAAAAAACAAAATGTTGTTATCAAATTTTTATTAGTTTTCGAGTTTAAAAACTCTTCCTGGACGATAGATTGGTCACGGTGGTCCAATTAACTTCCACAAAGTCCCCAAACCTTATCCCGTTAGATTCTGGTTGTGGATTGGTTAAAAAAATTACTTCTTCTTGGCAATTCCAACCCCAACTAAGTTTTTTTCAAATGGAAACCCATACAGGGCATGAGCTCTCCAGTACGTTGTTGGGGACACTTCAGGGATCCTCAGAAAAATAATTTAAAATGTTCTCTTTGCCAATTTTTAAAATTTGTCATAATTTATTTTAGTACTTGCTTTATTATGAAATAAAAAAAACTTAGTTTGATACTATAATAATTTAAAGATTGGATGGAATACTAATTTGATAACATTAAAAGCTTTTTTATTTGATTTTTATCTCTAAAACTAACGGAGTAAACTAATTTGTGGGATAACCCGTAGTTGCTGAAAATAATTTTCTTAGAAAGGTGCTCCCTTCAAGGACCGTAACAGAAAAAAGTAACAGAACGATTATTATTTAATTTTCCAATTTTATAATAAAAAATGTGGTAATATTTATTCAAAATGACCTTCTCTGTCAGCTCACTTTATTTAATCGCCCACTTATGGAACACCCTGTATATAGGGTATCAATAATACAGAGTGAGTCGGGAGGAGTGGGTCGAACACTTACACATCAAGAGAAGGTAAAAAACCGAAAATATTGTTATCTAATTTTTATTAGTTGTTGAGTTATAGCATTTTAAATATTAAAGTTGGCAATACTTGCATAATTCTTTCTTGGATCATATGGATTGGTCACGATGGTTTAACTTGCCCTTAGGATCCTCAGACCTTCAATCATTAGATTCCTGTTTGAAGAACTGGTTAAAAGTTAAGATTTATAAACAAAAGGTTGAAGTTCGGAATGTACTAATACGACGTATTTTGAAAGCTGCCGCTATAATAAAAAAAAACGATAATGTAATAACATTGTAATAGCTATACAGGGTGTCCCATTTGACATTGGACTGTATCGGTATCTTTGTTATTATTGGAGATAGAAAGTCGGTTAAATGGACAAAGTAGTAGAGATTTTTTCGAATATTAATAATTCATTTACAAAAAATTTGAATATCGCATCTTTCCAACGCTATCTTGAAAAAACAAGAAAATGCGATTTTTAAAATATGGCTATAATTTCTTTATTTTCTGTGGTACCAAAAAAGTTTTTTGACATAATACAGACAATTTTTTGTGTACAATGCAGTAAAACAAATGAATATTTTTTTTCGCTAACGGATTGACCGGAAATGAACCAAACTTATTTTTTTCTTATGGCAGCTATATTGGATTTACACATATTCAGATTCAGTATTTTTTTCTGAGTAATTTGGTATACCATATGTCATATTTAAAAAAAAAATTAAATTATTTGATTTTACAAACTAACATTGGACTTAAAGAGATGTAAATTGTCAATAACATAAATGTAACTATTTAAAATTTTAAATGTAAACTAAATCTTAACACATATGTATTGACAGTTTACATCTATTCTAGGCCATTTTTGGTTGGTAAAATAAAATTATTTCTACTTTTCTTAAAATATTACATATGATATATCAAATTACTCAGAAAAATACAATAATTCCGAATATGTGTAAATCCAATATGGCTGCCATAAGAAAAAAATAAGTTTGGTTCATTTACGGTCAATCCGTTGGCGAAAAAAAAATATTCATTTGTTTTACTGCATTGTACACAAAAATTTGTCTCTATTGAGTCAAAAAATTTTTTTGGTACCACCGAAAATAACGAAGTTATAGCCATATTTTGAAAATCGCATTTTTTTGTTTTTTCAAGATAGCGTTGTAACGATGCGATATTCAAATTTTTTGTAAATAAATTATTAATATTCGAAAAAATCTCTACTACTTTGTCCATTTAACCGACTATCTATCTCCAATAATAACAAAGATACCCATACAGTCCAACGTCAAATGGGACACCCTGTAGTGCTCATAGAAGAGCATAAAAATGTTTAGAGATACGTTGGGATATCTTTCAAAATATTCTATGAATTAAAATTAAGCCACTTAAATTTTTAAAACGCCATAACTTAAAAACTAATAAAAATTGGATAACAAAATTTTAATTTTTTTACCTTGTATTGACGTATAGAATACACTCCCGAATTTTGAAGCACTCCTTTCGACTCACCTTGTATATGAGACAAAATTGGCCAGTAGGTAGAAAACATCAAAACAATATGAAAAGTTCGAATAAACATACATATGTCCGATTTCGTTTCGTAAGGGCAGCTGTTTAAAGATTCCAATTTATTACAATTATTTTTATAACATTCTTTAACGAACACAAAACAGCAATTTGCTGATAACATGTTCAATGTTCAATGAATTAAATTAAACAATAATATAAAAAATAATAAAACGGATAAAAAATTAAAATGATAACAATATAAAGTTAAACGAGATAGATATGATATTGATTAAGTAAAGTCTTTAATAAGTATTTTTAATTAGATTGAAGTTCTATTCATTTTGAGTTTCATTTGGCAATTGATTAAATTTATAAAATGCATTATTTAAAGTACTGAAAGTTCCACTATTAGACATAAATAATTTTGTATGTATTTGATTATAAGAACGTGTAGAATGGTTATGAACAGATTATTGAAAACTATGGAACTGTTTGACTTTTGAATATTATTTTTAATTTTGAAAACTAATTTTAACTGTTCAAAAAATTTTAAATGATTAATATTATTTAATTTTAAGTCCAAATATAAATTATCTGTTGGATAAAATTTATCAATTCCAAATAACGATTTTATATTTATTTTGCGTACGTTGAATTTTATTTAAAACGTTTTTGTTGGTGCATCCCCATGTTGTAATTAAATATCGAATGTGAGATTCAATAAATGAATAATATACTAAAAATTTTGTCCTAAGATGTTAATAAAAAGTAGTTTTTGGTAATTATGTTAAATCAAAGTCTTAATTAAGTAAAAGTAAGATTTTAGGTTGAAAGGGAGACTTTAATAATTTCTGAATTGGTAAATTCAGAAACCAACCGAGGATAATACAACATATTTAAATTGAGTGGGTTCGTTGGGATTACGGTTATTGATACAAATTCAAAGACATAATTTTAACATAACACTTAAAAATATTTATTTACAAAATTAAAAATACAAGAAATAAAACATTTTGGACTTACCCAAAATAAATGCACACCACACTAACATACACACAATTTACTTTAAAATCAGATATCTTCCGATTACATCTTGGTTCAATTATAGTAACTGTTATAATTGTTCATTATGTTCTAAGTTCTAATTGTTCATTATGTTCTGATTGTTCTCTTCCCCTTAAAATTCAGCCCTTTTATTACTTAAATCATGTTGTGAGATATTAAGGTGCATGGTCATCCATGGGACTAGAAGATCTACTTGAAATTTGATTAAAATATATTGTAAATAGCGAATAGCTATAATTTTATATGAAATAAAAACATTTGAAACGATTTCTGTTTTCATAAAATTAAAAAGGTAATTCGTGAGTGAAAAATAAATTTTCATTAACGTGAATTCTGTTTTCATGTTTATGAAATCAGTTTTCTTTCTTGTGATATCATATTTATCAGTGTAATTTTATGATTCAAAAATATGAAATTATAATTGATATACAGGGTGAGCTAAAATGATTGTGGTTTCATATGTAGGCAACCAAATACGGAGGTTGGTACAACTGAAATCTTAAAAAGAAAATCTTCTAGTAATCCAATGGCGTATCAAAAATTTTTTCCAAAACCTTTAATTTCACAGCAAATGTCAAATATTGAAAATGTTTTTCTTCATTTTCCAGGCAGATGCTAACACAAAACAAAGATTTACGCAAATTAATTTTGATAAAAACTGACGTTTATGAAATAGAAGGCACAATAACGAAATTAAAAAATCTGAAGTTTGAAAAATTACACCCACGCCTCTGCTTTTGTGAAGTCTAGTTACTTTGTTTTGATTATTTTGACATGATTTTGTGTGACTATGAACTTGAATCATACAAATTCCCCAGATTTTTAGGCGGAAAATTTGAATTAAAAATGTCTATACATTGTGATTCTCATTTTTGTTAAAATTGCTTGCATAAAAATAAGAAAAAATATTCCTATAAACATGGGTCCGGAAATACTTCGTTAGGGAGATATTTCAACTCAGTAACGCAAGAAATGAGAAATGTTATTTTTGTTAATAAAAAATTTATTATAAGAGGTATTACTTGGAAAATTTGGCAATTTTTTAGAAAATCAGAAATTAGACGTGGCAATTGCCTAAGCTTGCCACTTTATGTGATTTTCTAAATAGTTGAATATCGTTTTTTTTTAATATTTGACTCGCCTTTTTTGTGATTTTTAGAAAATTAAAAATTTCAGCATCTGATGTAGTGGAATAAAATCCGCATTTGCAAGAAAACGAAGAACATTGGCGACATGAGTCAAAAGACCTTTTCTGTGGAGAAATGAGCAGGGATTATATTAGTAAAGTTTAGAGTCCAAAAATTTAGAGGAAAAATTGTTAGGCTTAAAATAATGGTAGTCATCCTCGACTTACCATCCCCGAAAACTTTTTTAAACTCATAATGGACTAGAACATGCACCCAAATATCAGAAAACAATTGCCAAACTTATTTCAAAGTAATATCTTATAATAATTTTTTTATTAACAAAAATAACATTTCTTGCATCTCTCTTTGAGTTCAAATATCTCCCAAATGAAGCATTTCCTGACCCATGTTTATAGGATTTTATTTTCCCCGAGAGATTTTAACATAAATGTGAATCACCCGCATTTTTACCCTTTCGAGACGGCGCATTTTTTGTATGACTGGCCTCATAAACGGGGATTTTATTATACATTTCTGCCAGCTTTCGCAAAACTTGCGCGAAAAAACATTGTTTTGTTTTGTGTAAAAAGTACGTTGTTAAGGCGATAGTCGGCAAATCTGAGCGCTTGATTTTGAAATTAGCTTGATACTTGCGGTTTTGCTCATAATTTTTTTTTTCTATTGAAGCAAAAGCTTTAAAAAATTAAAATTTCTTTTTTTGGTACACAGAAGAGTCTTATGACTACCAATTTCTTCTGGTTTTGTTTTTGTAAGTCAAAGCAAATACTCATACGGTAGAAGTAAAACTTAAAAAAAAAACTTTCGCTTAGTGGCGCTTTCCCCAAAAATAAGAAACTAATTAAAATAATATTTCTTTCCAATACGAGCAATAAGTTAAGGTATAAACGAAGAATTCGACGTTGCGTTTTTTGTTTTAAGTATATTTTTAAACTTATTACAGCTGTCCAAAAATTTCTTGAATTTTACTTAATTTTTGGGATGCTGTAAATGCTGGCAATCACTTTTACTGACGTCTCGTAAAAATGGTTGCTTATTTTTGAAAATGATTCCCACTTTCGGGTCGCTGCTTCGGTTCCTGTCAGGCTTGGGGAAGCCAGCACATTTTTTTATCAATTTGCTTAACACTCTTCATTTGCACAATTGTTGAGCTATGTTTTATGAGGGACAAACAAGTGGTCATTTTTTAATACTTGGGTCAAGTTTCAGCACATAAGAAAGATGGCACACTCTGAAGTACATAAAAAACTACTGAGTCAAAAAAAAACCGCTATATTCTATGAGGGAGACTTTAGTGTGGTCGGTTCTCCTATGATATTGAGAAAGAAAAACTATAAAAGGTGTTCCACAAAAATCATGAAAATTTACCAACTTTAAAATTGCTGTAACTTCTTAAGGAGTCGAAAAAAATATTAATTCATAGGATATTTTTTGTTCAGAATGACATTTACTATCTAAAAATTGGAAAAAAGTGGGACACCCTGTATATGTGATGTGATGATTTAATCTAAAAATATTTTTAAAAAAACTTAAAAATTTATTTTTGTTCATACATTCATAGGTTTTTATAAAATATCACATTTTTTTATATTTTAGGAAGGAACAGAAATCATGTCCCATTTGTTATAATTAGTTGCTGAACATAATTCCATTATAATTGAAGAACCTAACGATGCATTTGTTGCACCTAAACACATTCCAGCTGCTGTATTATAAATAGCGGACTGCTTCTGAAAACAAAAAATTTAATAATTGGTGCAATAAAAAATATAACTTATAAAATTAAATGCTGAATGATACAGTATGTATATTTGCACCGCCTACATTTTGTGTGGGTAGGAGCTACGCAGTTCCTCAGATAAAATTGAGATTAATGATTTATATGAACGTGTATTCTACACGTTAATATAAAGCTCGTATAACACCTGCGCTATTTAGCTCGCGAATTCGCTAGACCCGAGGTAGGCAACGTGTGTTTTAGCGAGCTGAAAAATATGTTTGCAATTTGTGACTTTATGGGCCCGGATTTTTATTTATTTATTTATTTAGAACCATACGGGAAGACCCTTTTATACATAACAAAAAATATAATAGGCAATATACAATAAAATACAAAATTCAAGAAGTAACAGTAGAAAAATAGTGATTTAACATTTCAATTATAATACAATGCAATACAATACATATTAGATTAATAATGACATGGGGGAATTTAAATATCTGAGACACACTAAAATAAATACTAAAAAAATATGATAAATAAGATTATTTAAGGTGAAAAAACATAATAAGATTAAATACATAAAATTACTAATCTTTATACAAATTAATCGTTGAGATCTCGAGACTTAGTTTTTGTATGGTTGAACCATATAAGGAAAAGTACATTTATTTCCACACCTATACATTTATCTTTATAATGGATCACTCAAATCTTCTACAGGTTAGTTTTTGTAATCTAGTGCAATACATGCTAAAGTTATTAATAAATAGGTCAAATTGTGGTGATACTTGTAAAACATTTGCCATACGCATGAGTCTACTAACTGGGGAATTATAGCCATATGAAGTTGCATGGAAATCAATTTGAAAGATGTGTTTACTTCTAGTATTGGCCCTGCACATTCTACCCAAGAAACTGAAGAGCTGCAAAAGTTCTGAGCAGTCAATTTGGCTATTCAAAATTTTATAAAGAAATCTTAGATCTAACTCATTACATCTTGTTTTTAGAGGAAATAAATTTAACACCGACAAGATGTGATCATAACTAAATGAACTCGGACTTACGCCCAACTTATAAGAGATGATCTTTAAAAATTTGTGTTGTACTCCTTCCAATTTATCTGATAGATAAATTTGATATGGGGACCATACCGTCGAGCAATATTCTAATAATGACCGGACCATGGAGCAATATAGCACTTTAAAAGTTGATGCAGAGAATTCTTTACCAATACGCGAAATGAAGCCCAAGACTTTCAAGACTTTATTGACCGAATTTAAAATATGGGTTTTGAAACAAAGGTTTGATGTGAAAAATACACCCAAGTCACGGATATTAGTTACTGTGGAAAGAACGCTATCATTGAGTTTGTAGTTATAGGTAAAAGATGAATTTAATTTTGAAAATGTAATAGCAAAACATTTCTTAATATTTAATTGTAAGCTGTTGCTTATACACCACATTTCTAGGTTATTAAGATCCGCCTGGAGCTCCAGCGAGTCATGAGGTGTTTGAATGACTTTAAAGATTTTAAGATCGTCCGCATACAGTAAAAATTTAGAATGTGTTATCTCATTCGCGATGTCATTTACAAACAAATTAAATAGCACCGGACCCATATGCGAACCTTGTGGGAGTTATACAGTTTTAAAAATTCAAGTATACTTGGTTGTTCTTGGACGATGGTTTGGTGGTTCAACTAACTGGCCCCAAAGGGTCCCAGAGCATACATTGTTAGATTTACGCTTGTGGAGCTGGTTAAAAAGTTTATAAATAAAAGGTTGATAATCGGGATGCACCAATTCTGCACATTTTGAATACTCCAGCTCTCAGAACAGAAAAAACAATAATAACTCAGAAGATATTATGGCTAGTGTTCATAGAAGAAGACTTTAACTCGAAAACCAATTGAATTACTGTATCCAAAAAACAGAGTTCCTAGTCAAATTGGTGTGAAACAAAACACATTTATAATTACTTGTTTGGCAAAAAACTGTACTATTTTTTATTCTTTTTAATCTGCATATGTGATCTTTTTTGTCACGTCCAAATTAATAAAATTAAAAAGATATACATATGAATATTTTTTAATATTCTAACAAGTTATAGTTTGCTCCATTGTTTTGAATGTAACCTGTACAAGTATTTAAAATAAGAAAAGAATGTCAAAAAAGTGTTAAAACAATTTCTTTTAATTTTTATCAATAACCTAATATTACCTCTCCTTTGTGCTTCCATTCTTGGTCAGCACCCATTTCATGACACTTAAATAAATGAGGCTCAGGTCGTCCATTTTGAAGACATAATAATTTTGATAATACCAATTCACTCTTATCAGTCTCATACCAAATCTGAAAAACAGAAGGAAATTTATCCACAAAACTTATCAAATTTAGGGCACTTTTAAAAATTACCCTAGATAAATTAGATAAATAAAAAAATATAATCTCAACAGTATCTTAAGAATATTTATAAAACATATTATTATGTAATGTAAACTAAACTTATATATTTTACCTGAGCTTTTTCTTCAGTGCATAATCTTAATACTAATCGACTTCCTTTAGTCTTAACATCTTTAGCACTCTGCATGCATAAATTAGTATCACTTAAACGAATTCTATACTGATTAGTATAATTTCGTTTCCTGGAATGCCAAGGTTGGAATTTATTTTGTTCTAAAGCAGCCCATTTTTTCTTTAGTCTTGCATCATCATCAGTAGGAAGTGTTAATTCAGGATAAATATTTTTTAGGTACCATTCAAAGTTTTGACATTTTAGTTCTTCTCGCAATTTTATTCGAGAAGTAATATCCCCATAATTTGGAAGATTTTTACGATTCTTTAAGAAATGTATCTAAAACAGAATACAAATATGTAACTAATATGACTTCTGGACTTGATATATCTATTTACTTTATAATCATCTAGCCATACATGTGCGACTCTAAGGGAATTATAAAGCATGGTGTCTTGACCATCAGGTGATCCATAAGGACGACGTTGCCTAAAGACATGTCCTACACGACTACAAGGGATTAATTCCAGTTTACCTCCACACATCCAAATCTGTTAAAAAATCCTTTTAAGAAATTAATAAATTTAAAGTAAGTATGAAGTCGTTTTATTAGTAATAAAAGTTTTTAAGCAATATTAAAAAGTTCCAACTTACACGTAATGATATTTCAATGTTTTCACCACCCCAAACATTCATTCCAGCATCATATTCCCCTAATTCTTTAAAATATTTCCTATCAATTGCAAATAAACCACCAGCCATAGTTGGTGATTTAATTGGTTTTATAAAATCTTCATCGTTTACTAAAGTACCTATAAACAAATAAATATTTATGTTGTAAACAGGTTTTGAACTATTTAAAAGAAGGTAACTTAAGACTATAGATTTGTAAGTGTTCAAAACAGATAGTTGGCATTGTAGGAAATTTTTAAGAGTACTTATACCTGGAAGATTATTAAAATAGTCTTAAAATGAAGAGAATAAATTATACAGGGTGTCCCAAGATTCAGTTTACATGCCACCCTTAAAATACTATTGGCTTTGGCCCTCTTTAAGTAGCCATCATTAACTTTCTTTTCAGAAATTGGACCTCAAAAAATGGTATAAAATTAAGCTAATTTGTACCCAAGCTTCGAAATTTTAATAACAATTTTATTCATTTATTTATAGATGAACAAAGCCACTTTTGAAAAAATATCTTTACTGACATTTGGCGATTCAAATACAAAGAAAATACTCATAATACACATTCACATTCTGTGTATTAAAAATAGTATAAAGTTGAGATCGTATTTCTGTTTAAAAAAGTAGGGGGTGCAATTTGAAAAACAGTCGATGATGGCTTCTTAAGGGTGGTCAAAGCCTAGACTTGGTAACCTACGACAATAACGGCAAAACTCTAGACAAACTAAGATATTAGTATTTCTAAAAAAGAGAACAAATCTAGGACTCAAAGACCATGCCTTTTTAAAATTAAAAACGCAACTTCGGCAAGGTAACTTTTTGAGTGTGCACCAAAGAAACAACAGAAATACATAATATTGTGCATTTCTGCAGTATTAAAAAATCCCGGACAAACACCAAAATTCCTCCCGGATCTCTTCAACTAACGGAGATATGGTCTGAATCTTGGGGCACCCTATATATTATTAGGAAGTAAATACAACGAAAAGCTGTAAAATTTCAAATTACCTGTTGGTAAATTTTCCCATTTAAAATGTAGACCCCAATTAAACCCACCACGTACTAAAGGACTTGGAGAATAATCAAAAGTGTCTGCATTAATAACATCAATAACAGGCATGACCACATTACTCCTATTAACATGTATCCGATCCAAAAGTGGCTCAATCCATCCCTTATTAACCTCGATATGACTATCGAGGAAAATTAACACATCTCCACTAGCCTTACGTGCACCAAACAATCTTGCACGAATTAATCCTTCTCGTCTTTCTGTTTCATAAAGCTTAACCTTATCAATATCATCATTAATAACATTTAACTCATTATTAATTAAATTCAGATCATTATTTACAGTATTTAGATAGTTCCTAATTATAAATGAGTTTATTTTTAAATCATGATCGCTTTGATCATTAACAAGGATGATTTCATGGAGTAAGTGGTTTGGGGTACGTTTTATAATTGATTGAACTGAACGTAGTAATGTTGTGTTATGTTCATTGTAGAAACATATTATTATTGATGCTTTCGGGAGATTCTTTGGATATGGAACATTTTTACACCTAAAAAATAATTTAACATTAAAAATTACATGGGGTTGAAAGTATAAAAATGCTCCATTGCCATTTAGGTACCTATTATACATACTTATTTACATATTATTTTTTATTTTGCAGTAATTTCATAACATGCAAATTCTATCCAAGCTCTTCATAGAAGTGTAAACGTATGTGAATAATATCAAATAGTGCAATAAAATTAGCTCAAAAGAACCTTAATTAGGAAAAAATTGTGAAGTTAATGAAACTCGGGTTATTTTTAGTTTGAGTTATACATATAGATTTAAGATCGAAAGAGTCCCGAGTTGAAGGCTTCGTATACAGGGTGTCTCATGTGTCACAGGACATTAGGCTGCATGGGAATATTTGTTATTATTTAAGATAAAAAGTCAGCTAAATGGACGGAGTAGCATATTAATAATTCGTTAATAAATCAGTTGAATTTCGCATCGTTTCCGCGCTATTTGGATAAAATAAGAAAATGCGATTTTTTAAAATATTGCTATAAATTATTTATTTTGGGTGGTATTAAAAGAGTTTTTGACATTATACAGGCACTTTTTTGTGTACAATGCAGTAAGGCGAATGAATATTGTTTTCACCAATGGATTGACTAGAAATGAATTTTCTTATGGCGGCCATATTGGATTAAACATATTTGGAATCGATGTTTTTTTCTAAGTAATTTGGTGTAACACTGAAAAAAAAATCCGAAAACAGTCGATTTTGCTTTTTTCCAGTCGTCGGCGGCGTTATCTTTGTAAAATCGCAGCTCTGTCCTTTGTATTCCCACATCCTGAGGTTTAACCAGACCAATTTTTAAGTATCCAGAAGCAACCCGTGGCATCTCGGAGCCGGGACACCAAAGTTACCATTATGGTTGCAAAAGTACAAAATTGGGATCACTTCATTAAGACCTTCGGCGAAAGAAATCGCGATTTTTGATTCGTAATCTAAAACCCACAGATTCCGCTTTTCCTGGAGATTGATTTGATATGTAAAGTTTTGTTTTGGCTCCCTCAAAGTCACGGTTTCAATTTCGTGTTTTTTAAACGCGCATAATTCGTAAGTTTTGATCCAGAACACCTAAAATCATTGAACATTGTTTATTTTTTCACTGTTTCTTAATTTTCAATTTTAAATCATATACAGAGGGGTGCACAAAAAAAGGCCAAAGATGTAGCTTCGTTATTTCTTATCCGATTTTAATAAGTGATATGTCAAATTAAATGGTTTGAAGAATACTTCTATTTTATTGTTTTTTATCTTTTTTTGATTTTTATGAATTTTGAACATTTGTGTTAAAATAATTTAAATATGTATAATATGTATGTGTTACAGTGAAAGTAGATAATCAGTGATTGTTACTTGTTAATGATCATAGTCAGTGGAAGTGGAAAAAAACATGTTTAAATCACTTATACTAGTGAATGTCAACAATCACTGAATGTGGTTAGTGAAAGTAAAGCAGGGAAGATGATAGGCCTACGGTAAAAGACAATAGTGAGCGGTTGTCTGAAAACAAGTATAATGATGTAATTAATAATTAATTGAAGAAGGGATCCGACGATTTCAATATTTTAAAAATGTTTGATGTATTGGAAGTAGATGGAATAAGAAAACATATTGTGCCATTAAAAGAAGGATCTGAAATAATATATTTTGTACATGATAGTGAACTTTATGATGTATTAAAAAGAGTACATGTTTCTATTGGACATGGAGGCCGTGAACGCATGATTTGAGAAGTTAAAAGAAAGTACAAAAATATTACTTACAAAGATGTAATGTATTTTTTAAATTTGTGCGAGCCATATCACCCAGATGGTGACTTTAAATTTATCATGGTGTATCAGAACCATTTAACAAAATTTTGTGATTGAACTACTTACATCAAAGAAAGCAGAAGAACTAACCAATAACCTTATTGATATTTTTACTTTAATCGATGCACCGTTAGTCCTTCAATCTGATAATGGAAGGGAGTTTGTTAATAAAATTATTAACAATTTAATAGTTTTATGGCCAGAATTAAAAATAATAAAATTTTATTTAGTACTATTATTTTTTATTGGCCACATTCACTATCACCTCAAAGTCAATGTTCACAATTCCTAGTGAAAGTTCAGATTCCCTAGTAATAGTAGAATCTAAATACTTTAAATGGATGGATTTTAAACTTTCACTGATTTCATCAGTGAATGTCTACACTCACTAGTGATTGTAAACAATCACTGCATTTTTTACTTTCACTGTAACATATGCATATACATACGTACTTATTTAAAAAAAATTTAAGTTGCGTAAAGTGTAGTCATTTTAAAAATGTCTTGATACACCAGTTATGTACATAATACAGGGTGGGCCAATGAAAAGGTTGAGTTTTAAAATAGTTAATAAAAAAATTTGAAAAATTGCTCCGGCAAGTCAACTTTATTTTCAAGGGGGACATATTTTGCAATAGAACTAATTGAAAAATCCATTCATCCCTGTGTGCTATGGACACAACCCATAAAATTATAATAGGCATAGTGGGGTAAGTAACACCTCGTTAGAAAGATCTTTTCAACTCAACTAACATACAAAAAACAAAAGTTAAATCGATCGATTCGTTTTAAAGATATTTCAAATTAAACTGAGAGTAGCTGCATGTTGGTCATAATGACCGACATAATTTTTTTAAATTGCAAGAGTATGTAAACACGTGCGATTTGATGCTTATGCTTCTCAATAGCTATTTTCAGTGGCATAGCTACTGTGGAGCAGTTGGAGCAGACTGCTCCAGGCGCACGAATAAAGGGCGCGCAAAATAGAAAAAATCGAAATTTTAATTTAATTACGAGCACATTAAAAACTGACAGATACTAAAAATTCGCAAAGCGATAAAGAACTTATAAAATTGTAAATTTTTTCGCTGGTATCTTTGTTTGTTTTTGGTTTTTTGAAACAAATTTTGGTTTTTCAAATATAACGGGTGTCCACGAAACTAGGACCACCCCTTAATTTTTTTATTTATGAAAATACAAATTTAAAATTTTAGTATGTTGTATGGCATAAGAAAACGCATTTATTGAACCAAATAAAATTCAATTTCACTTGACATCACCTTTCTTATTTTAAATGTAACACCCTATTTTTTAAATTTATTATTAAACATTGGTAAGTTCAAAGTATCTTTTTGACAAAATTTATTTTTCTGAAGTTTCAAATAAAATTTTGGATTTTTTTTTAATAAAATCTATTAAGAGCATCTTCCTAGACACCTGCGATAAAATTAAAGAAATGACTTCTAAATCGTCTACAAAAAAAATTATACAAAAATGTTGTTCGTACTAGCTTTTATAGCATTAATTTTTATAATTTTTAAAAAGTGTTTTTTGCAAATATCTTGATTTTTTCAGGTAAAGGATTTATTCTGATTACAGTGATACCCCTGGATGTAGGTAGAAAGTTAATTTACTTATTTATAAACAGCTGTTGATAAATTAAAAAGATTTAAAAAAATGAGTAAGTACACATTTATTTTACCTATTTAAATTATATAAGAGTAGTTTTAATAGATTTTATTAAAAAAATTACCAAAAAAATTCAAATTATTTTTTGAAAGGTCAAAAAAAACATACTTTGAACGTACCAGTATTTAATAATAAGTACAAAAAAATAACGTGTTACATTTAAAATAAGAAAGTTGATGCTATATCCCGTGAAGCAGGAAGTGAAATTGAAATTTTTTTATAGTTCAATAAATGCGTTTTCTTATGCCATATAACATACTAAAATTTCAAATTCGTATTTTCATAAATAGAGAAATTACAGGGGTGGCCCTAGTTTCGTGGACACCCAGTATTTAATTTTGTGGGGGTAGGCGAACACCAATGAATTGCTCCAGTGCGCCAAATTTGAAGCTATGCCACTGGCTATTTCTTATACATTTCTGCCAACGTTAAAGCAGCTTTCCCAAAAACTTGCGCGGAAAAACATAATAATTTTCTTGTATGATTGATAATAAGCAAAATTCCACCCCCCATTATCTACAAAAGCAGATACCCTACAACTCGGGACTGTTTAGATTATAAATCTACATAACTCAAGCTGCAAATGACCCAAGTTTCATTAATTTTGCAATTTTTTTTCCTTATTGAAATCTAATTGTTGGTAGCCTTGTACTCAACATAGTAATGGAGCATTGATTTAATTTAATGAAATCGTACAGTTTGTTACGAGTATCAGGTACATCTCTATTTAATCCTATTCGGTTGCTAATTAAAACATTAAAAGCGTGACGCTTATATCCTCCTTCCTTAATTAATTGTTCTTCTTCGGTACGAACTAAGCCCAAATCATCTAAAAATAAAATACAATTAAAATGTATTTTTACTCAAATAATACTTAAATAAAAGTATTTGTTTTATGAGCATAATGATAATTTAAAGTTTTCTTCTTTGTTTTTAGAATTGTAATTTCTTTGCACAGGGCTGCATAGGGCTCCTACTTTGCCTTTGTTAAAAAAAAGTGTCATTATTTGTAATTGTTAAATAGTAGGCATTGTACACCTTCCTGCAGCTCCGCTTCTTAAAAAATTTAACAAAAAGAAACTTTATACATTTTAAATAACTTACCTTTATTGAGTATTTTGGATTGCAATCTTTTTAAAATTTGCTGAGAGTTTTTATAACTTTTTATATTTTCTTTGCCTATAATAACATCATTGGGATACAGAGCAAGACTTTTGATTTCGGCTGAAGAAGGGTGATCTTCTTGTTGGTTGAGTTGCCACAGTAAATAGAGTGAAATAGCCCATGTCACAGACGCGAAACATATACCATAAATAAAAGATTTATTTAAGCTAACCATTCTTATTTATATTTACGTATTTTATGAGTATTTAATTAATTAATCTAAAGCAATAAACTGTTATTGTTATTAAAGACATCTTAAATGTCAAAAAAGTAGGGTTAAGATCATAGATAATATAATCACAGAATATTAAAATGTAGAGTCATGCCATATTTTCGAATGTACCAACATGAAGTTTACCACTTATTGACGAGTGCCATGTGTGGTTTTAATATACAGGGTGTAGTTAATATTTAAATAAAATACAATTTTTTTCAATTTACAAAATCGTGGGCTAGCAAGCAAAATGCTCTATGTCAAAAATAGATAATATACAGAGTGTCCCAAAATTCGACCGATAACGATTAACTGGAAATAGTACACCTGAAAATAAGTTGATATGATCCTATTTATCTATATCCAAAGATACATCCCTTAGAAGTTATAAGCCCCAAAAGTTGATTTTTTAAATAGATTTTTTTATTACTGCCAAAATAGTAAACTTTTGGAATGCAATTTTTTATACGTGATTTTGAATATTGGACGCTCAAATGGTAAAAATTTGGCTAATACGATGGAGTATGGATACATAGTATCCATTGTTGGATGGAAGAAGAAGACACAAAACAGTCAAAAGCTTTTTACGTATTTAAAAATTTTAATTAAAAAATATTTTATCGTGATGAAAACTGAAAAACGAAGATTTTGTGTTTCTTATGAATTTTTCGTAAGCTGAGTAGTTTTTGAATAAAATTTAAAAAATGAGCATCCCATAGTCAAATGGACATATACAAAATTTCATTAAAAAATATTTATTGCTTTGGCTGCAATAAAAATTATTTCTATTTAAAAAATTCTACTTTGGAGGCTTATAACTGCTCAGGGCAGGGGTGCATTTTTGAATATGATTATTTCGATGCACACCATTGGTATCATTTAAAGTGGAGGAGAAACGAGTTCGGTTAAATTAAAGAAAAGTTGCGCATTTTTATGGCCATTAAAAATCTGAAAGAAAATTTAAGATATATAACTCATTGCAAAATTATGGCCAAAAATCTAAAACATGTGATTTTAGAAACTAATTTATATTTTCCAAACCCCAAACCACTTCTGCTACATCAAAGAAATAAATAAGTTGAATATCGTGACTTCGAATCTAGGAGGTCAAAAAAATATTTTTTGACGTGATTTAACTCAGAATAGTCAACAATTTAAAGGTACCAAATTTTATTGATGTAGCAGTAATGATTTGGCAAATATAAATTATTTTCCAAAATCACATTTTTTGGTTTTTTGGAAATAACTTTACAACGAGTTTAAATATCCGAAATTTTCTTTCAGATTTTTAATGGCCATAAAAATGAGCAACTTTTCTCTAATTTAACCGACCTCGAATCTCCTCCGCTTTAAATGATACCAATGGAAAGAATTAGTTTTAATTGGTCATTTAGAATCTAGATTAAAGGCTAGTTTACATAGAGTGATTTGTAACATGATTTTTCATTTAATTTTATCATAAATCAGAAGCATCTATTTTTACGTTCATATTGTGTGATTTATCATACAGAAGTGTGATATATCATATGCAGAGTCATAAACAAATTCATATGGAATCAATGTCTTTTTTTGAAAATCCACCCTTCTTTGAATTTAAAAGTATCGCTTAATGGAAAGCAGTGTAAAAAATTATGTTTAATCAATGTTCCGTTGTAATATTTATGAAATGTTTAATTTGAAACGTATCCGTGACAACGTTGTTGCGCTACGACATGTAACCGGTACTGCATCGTAATTGTATCAATACATGTTCACATTGCATGTTTCCTGGAAACATTTATAAGACATAATTTCAATGTCATTTTGTTTACTGGGTCATAGCTATGGATTTAAGAAATAGAAAATCATCAATTTCATATTGTATTTCATATTTCATGTGATTATTGGCTTCTATATCTGCTCATACACCCCTTTTCCTTTTCCATGAAACCCTCGATATGTAATATGCACAAGTCACAAGTAATCAAATAAAGCGCTCACATGTAGTGTAAACTAAAAATCTTAAAAATTATAAACTAAAACGTTTGTGTGATTTTACAAGTGCCGAAATAATGTATTTGTATTTGTAAACTACCTTTGCGTTTGATGGGAGAAGAACAATGACACATCAGGAAACTGAACTTTTCAACCCTTTAACTTTAAATTCAAATAATACAGCGAAAAGCGTTAAGATAATTTTTACAACCACGTTTATCCATATTAAACTGTGAATAAAAAGCACATAGATTAAACACTGTAATGTGAATTTATCAGAACTACCAACCTGGTCACATTTGATTTTATTGCCAACCTTATTATAACACTAGAATGACTAGAATATATTGCCAACTTAAAAATATTTAAACGGTTAATAGTATATTATTCAACGAGCGAGTAATGGCTATTTAATCGCGAGTAGAATACTATACTTTATCTACGACGATATTTCACTTTTAGATTTTCCTATCTATTATTGTCATTTTGCTGGCCGCTATTTTCATTAAACACCTATGTTTACTCTAGATTTTTGTTCTATGGCGTAAAATTGACAGCCCAATTTAACCTCTAAAATCACCTGACTCCTAATTATATTTTTAATGTTTCTCCAATCCATAAAGGCTCTGTATGCTATATTATACCTGTCTTTTGATTTATTTGGTAATAAATTTTGGGTTGCTGTTGGCGCAGTTTCTAGTATTTCTGGGGGTGTGCAACTTTCACTTTCTGAATCCATTTTATATATTCTGTACTCACGTTTTTTTATTATTTTTGTAATTATATTTTTTAAGAAATATGTTTTTAATTATTTTATTTATTATTTATTAATATAATATAATTGTAAATTCACTTTGAATCACTTTCTTTAAAAATTTTATATTTCAAATTGAAATTATTTTGACAGCGGCGCACGCAAGTGAAGAGGGCGCCGTAACATTCTACTCGTGTAACCTCGTTACTGGTCGGTTTTTAGCCAACTTCAGCCCGGTTGTTATGATAAATGTTTTGAAAATGCTGTCTCGTGATTGGTTGCAGCTAGTGTGTTATGGAGAGACATTTGATTTAAATGGAGATATAACACACGGCTAAATTGTAATGATTGTCATTAATTAATAAGAAATGGTTACGTAATTAACATGTTATTCAATAGTCGTAGATAATAGTATATTATTCAACGAGCGAGTAATGATAGCCATTATTCAAGCAGGCCGAATTTGCGACACGAGCCGGCATCCGCGTGTTGTAACAGGCATAAGTTACCTTGACTGTAGATTCAAAGATTACGGGTTCGAACCCCGATTATTAACAACTAACAACTTTATTTCATAAGTTGTTTGAATTTGGTAACAGACATCCACGAGTGGCCCATGGAATTCTGTTACCGGTAACCAAAACTCACGGGTGTGAGAAATAGCTATCATTGCTTGTTTGCTTGTCTAGAAACGCGTTCATAAAGTACCCATTATACAAGAGTCATAGAAAAAAAATATTTGTTATACATTGTGGTTAATAACATTTATTTTTATTTAATATTAAAATTTAAAATGTGAAAAATTGGTGGGTGAAGACTTTTTTGTTATTTTTTTCGGAATCAGCACACCAAATTACACAGAAAATAGCTAAAGTTATTTCATCGTTGATCGTTGGCCTCTGTAGTTTAGTCGCGAAAATACTTAATATTCGCAGATTGTTAAAAGACAACTTCGCAAATCTCTTGTTAAAAAACTTGGTATTATGAAGCAAATTTTGATATACTTGATTATTCTGGAATAGTAATTGATGCTTTCTGAAATACAGTTTACTATTCTAAATTACAATTCATGATTTCTAAAATACGATTGGAAAATTTGTAGATATGCTAGTTTGCTAGTGCAAACAATTTTTATATATTTTTTATATAAAAAAATTCTACCAAATCCGGACAAGAGGAAAAAATATTCCAGAATGTACAAAAAATATAAAATGACCTAAAGGTGGCTAAATGTATTGCCCTTAGAATTATTTCTGAATAAAATTGCAACACATAAATAAATGCACAGAATGACAAAATCTGACAATAAAAACTTGAGATACGGTGGCACACATAAAGACATACAGGTAGATTTCATGATTTATACTATTTTTCTTCCAAAATTCACGCGCGCTCTTGAGGTCCGCATTAATAATCAATGATTGGCTGATCATTTGCAAAAAAGCTCAACAAAAGTGAGATGGATTTTCTATCCCTTTTTTGGATCTCCAATGAAAAATTTATCGCAGGCGTCTAGAAACTAGAAAGATGCTCTCGTTATATCACCCTTGAAAATAATTCTCAGAGTAGATAACTCAATTTTTCTTCATTTATATTTTACAAAGAAGTAACCTTCCTGAATTTATAATTATGTCATTATTATAACATTGAATACATGGTGCAATTAAAATTTTAATATTTAATTTTATTTTTACGATTTTAAACTACAAATTAAACATTCTTTATGGAATACGCTTACTGATAATTTTAGTTAATATTTTATGAAAGCATTTTTATTGATTTAAAATCGCAATTTAAGAAATATTTTAAAAAAAATTAAGAATTTATGATCCTATATAGTATACTGTAGTATGCCTAAAGAATCATTATAATGTCGACATGTTGGATACGTAATGTACGTGATTAAGCAAAGGTTTGTAAAGACAATAAAAATATATAAATAGAAATTTTTTTAAATATTTTTGTATATTTTATCGAATTGCGATTTAATCCATATCTTTTATTGCCCCCTACTTCCTACTTCATGACTCAATAATTATTATATTCTATATGTATAAAATATACTTTTACAAGCTTCTTAGTGAAGCATAAATAATATAATAAGTAATAAAACTGGTTATGGATTTATTTTTAAAATTATAAATATTTTTTAGTATCGATCACTTTCTTGAGCTGAGCAAAAGCACACGATCTCTTAGTACGTGACCCAGTTTCAAGGCGTCGCCACCCACATTTTCCGGCGCCAGCTGAACCAGTGTCAGGACCTCAGTGTAAAACATTCGCCCCGGAAAATTACTTTAATTTTTCTATTTTTCAATCATTTCACCCGGCTATTTTATTAATTTAAAGTGATTGTTCGTTAAAAATAATTTAAAATATTTAAATCAACAAAAAGTGCGCATTTAATTTGATATTTAAAAATACATAAAGTACGTGTAATTTTAATTGAATTATCTATTAAATTGAAACAATTATAACATAACCAGGGCCGTGTTTACTTATAGTACATATTTTAACATCTCGGGGTTGAAAGTAACTACTTTATTTGCATGTCAAATATTTGTTTTATCGATTATCCGCAAAGGGGATGTAAATTTTGTTTTAATTTCATTGTTGCGTCAACGTTTTGCAAATGCGGCCCTGTCACACTTATTTTTAGCGGCCTTTAATAATTAAGCAAGCCAAAAATAAGTCCCTTGTTTACGTATTAATCTTATTACATTCCAAGTGAGCCGAAGTGATTCTCGCGAACTCGACCAATTGTTATGAAAGGAGGAAGGAACGTGCCGCAAAATATTGCCTGATGATGGCTTAAAAACAGCCAAAACGTCATCTCACAAGTCTTCGTGGCGCAGGCAGCCACGCACAGGTAAATATTTATAAATTCATTTTTTATTTTATAAAAATAGAACTAAACACTGACCGCAACACGTGAGGCTATATTCAATACAAATAGAAAACCTAGAACATTGGGAAAATTTGCCCTTTCAACATTGTACATAATTAGAGTAGATTTAAAAATCAATCAAATATTGCACCATTAATTGATTAGTTCACAAAGCTTCTAGGGGATAGTATTTTATAATATTTTTATTTTTTTTTATTATACTACTTTAATGCTCTATTGTGTTATCCGACTTTATTTTTAAATTCAAATGCATGTAACTTTGGTTGCATAGGTGACTTACTGAAAAATTGCAGAAATGTGTTTTTTACGTGCACTGATTTTTTTAATTAATTTAAAAACTAAAATATTTTTGAAATAACTCAACAGTTTAATTTTAATAAAGGTATGAAGAAATAATTTCTTTTCTAAAGATTTATTTATGCTCAAAGATTAGAAGATTTAAGACTTAAGATTACTGATTTTAGATTTAAGACAATTAAAAATTTGAGAATTAATAATTTTAGATTGCAGTATAAAGAAATAAGAAAAAAAATTTAAAAAATTCAAGGCTCTACGACTTTTTGTACAAAAGTAATGAATTTTTATGTAAAATAAATTTAATAACTAAAATTAAGAAACAATAATTCGTATAGATATGTTTCTAAAAATTGTAGTTATTATCTTATTAATTTTTTTAAAATTTAATTATTTTTTAAGGTGCATTACCTAAAAAAAATTAGATTTTTTTGAGTTTTTGAGGTGTAAAATTTTTTTTGGGGGGTGAAGAGGGCAAACCTTCTACATTTCATTCATTTTCTATTATCTTTCATTTGCGGGGTCGATTTTGAAAAAATTCGATAATAATTTTTTTGAGATATTTTGAAATGTTTCATAGAAATCGATTTTTATTGTTTTTCTCGAAAACTATTAAAGTTAGCGATTTCAAATTTTTACCAAAGGTAAACACCATGGATAGACGCGTTTAAAAAATATTTGGTTAAAATCGGCTAAACAGTTTTTTTGGAAAAAATTCGCAAAGTTTTGGAAAAATTTTGGTACAAAGACAGCCCTGGACGACGCAATTTTAAACCGATAATTAAAATTTTCACGGAATTTGGTGGGGGAGATTACGGTGCCAATTTTAAGCTATTAATCGTCCTGGTGGTTCTAATAGTTTCGAAGATATTAATTATTTTGTGAAAAGTGAAAAATTTCAGACCGCAATTTTGGGTACAAACGGAGATTTTGCATGTTTTGCTACATTTTCGGCCATAACGAAAAAAGATAGCGAAGTGATTCTTTTTTTGTCGTAAAGTAGACATAATAAAGTGGACAAACTAAAATTTGAGGGGTTGATTAGACAGAAGCGTCAAAAATTACGACTTTTTTAAATGCGATCTTAAAAAATTACTTTTTTGTTATTTTTTCGAAATTCAAAAAACCCTATGCGTGGGCGATTTTGGTTCCGTAAGTAGATTCGACTAAACGTTTGAAATCGAAAATCGGTTAAAAAATGGTCCGACGGGAGCCACTCACCCCAAAATTCAAAATTTCGAGTTTATTTAGGCATAACTTCTGAACACCTTCGAAAATAAAAATTTCCTACGAGCTACCGGTTGTAGAAATGATTCTTTTATAAGGAAAAGTAGAAAAATTTAATGATTTTTGGAAACTGTGGGCTACAGTGGTAGAACCAATCGGCCGCGTTTGGCGAAATTTTTTGAACATTTTACGTTCGATTTTTTTCTGAAGTAAAGGGTGAAAATTTTGCGGTGTTGATTTTTTTGCTCATATATACGAATGTAATAAGCAAAATAAAAAATATTCCACTCTAATAGCCGACCCCTATCAAAAGTTACGAATTTTCAAAGTCCTCGTCGAAAAAGCATGAAATGCGCGATTTGGAGAGCGCCAAAAGCCTAAAGTGCATAAAAAAATAATATATGAAAACGGACACCCGCCTATGCAAATATAAATGGAATGCCGATCGCGAATCAAAAAACCGCGATTTTTTCGCAACGGTTGATCTCGAAATGAGACTTCATCGCTCCCCTTTAAAACCGGACAGGGGTGCGATTTTTCAAAATTGACACCGTTGAAAACCGGAAAAAAAGCAAGAAAAATCGACCATTTTCGAGAATTCTTTTTAGAGTCTTAGAGTGCTTTGAAAAATTTGAAATTCGAACCCCACTTAGAATCCGCATCTTTCTTCGCGATGCAACCGGAATTTTTTAAATCTCACGAAAAAAACTACCCTTTTGGCGGTTTGGCGCAAAAAACGTCCGATTTTGGGGTAAAAATACAAAAGGGGTTATATCTCCGGCCCCTTAATAGATAGGTTCGGGCTTTCCACCTGCAAAATTTCAACTTGATATGAAAAAAAATACTTTCCACGTTTCCTTAATTTAACCAGAATCTGGGTATAATACTCTGATTCTGGTCAAATCATTTAAGTTTAAAGGCCTTTAAATTTAAATTTGTTATATGGGTTGTAATGGACAATTTCCATGGATACATTATTTGTTTCTATTTAAAGGTCTTTAATTTTGACCAGAATCTACCTATAAATCTCTGAGCATAAATAGACTCATAAGGTCTAAATATTTTCAGATTTAATTCTGAAATCTTAAATCAGAACAGTTAAGTATTTAATCTTTTAGCATAGATAGACCATAATTTTTAGACAAATTTTTTGATAATTTTTAATTTTCACAATGAAATATTAAAGTATTTATAATTTTAGTTAGGCACTGATCCTAATTATTTATTATATTAAGTATACCATAACACCCAGTATAGTTTTTAATTTTTAACGAATATAATAAATAATTTAAAAACCCGTCTTTTTTAATATAAGGTAAGTTTGACTTACAAAAACAAAAAATAAAAAGAAGTTGGTAGCCAGAAGCGAGGCCAGAAGACTCTTCTGCATACCAAAAAAAGAAATTTTAATAACTTTCAACTTGAAATTTTAAAAAGGCTGCATTAGAAAAAACTATGACCAAAACCGCAAATGTCAACCGAATTTCAAAATTAGGCGCGCAAAATTGCCGACTATCCTCTTAAGAATTGATCAAGATGTTTAAAAATATAGTTGTCAGTAGGTGAAAAGTCTGGCGAGTATGGCAGGTGTCCTGGAGTTTCAAACCCCATTTTTTTAGATTGATGCAGCATTGGTTGTGCGACGTGCGGCAAGGGACGTTTTTTGTTTAGAGTGAGGTACAGTGGATCACTTTTTTTATAATCGATCAATATGTGGGATACTGGGACCCTATGCACCATGCATAGGTATTCTTTCTAATGGGTCAAAGTTACAGAATGACCCCCTGTTATCCCGGGAGTTTCCAGTCCATCCCTGTTTTGTTACAGAGGATTGATTCAATGTAAGTTTAAATGGGACTAGATTCAAGAAGATGGATGTCAGTTTTAGGTAATTCCTATAATCGTAATCCACTGTACTCCATAAGCAAACGGCCCACTGTTCCCCAACAAGCCATATTTGAAGATGTAACGCATTCCTACAATTAACATGACCTGTACAAAAAACAAAAAGCTAAACTCTGTTATTCGCGAGCTTTTTTTTTTAAATCATTATTTAGAGAACACCATAATATTAACACAATTGTAAACCGGTTTTAGTAAAAAACATTTAATTAATACAAGTAAAAAATTATATTTGGTAGCTACCTATGGGCAGCAAAATGGCAACGGTGCCTTCCACATTGTAACTGTGTCGACTACTGGCGCGAGGGAAATATAAGTCTGTATTAACTAGAATTACTAGAACGTATTAACTAGAATTACTAGAACACGCGATCCATTGATATTCTACTGTGTGTAGTGAACAGACAAAAATATAGGCGTTGATCCACTGTATACCATTGTCCACTGTACCCTAATTTTCAACTGTGATGATTTGTGGGAGCAGTGATAGATTAGACATTAGACCCATTACACATCCTAAACACCAATGTTTTTTTTGATGCAGTTTGGGCTTAGAAAAGTGTCTAGTATTTAGGGGCGTGATTTCGTTGCGGAGAAGATATGGAGTCGAAAACCACAAATGTCGATTAGTTTGGCTTTCGTTCAAATCGTGAGGCACCCATTTGTCTGTTCCAATATCTTAGAAGTGGTTGGAACTTGTCATGGATGGTATTTCCACTTTCACTGCAAGATCTTGTACAGTTTTGCGCTGTTGGTTCAATTAACCCCTTTAATTGGTTCTTACCAACCACCACTAGCCAGATAATTTCCATTACAAAACCTTTTGAACCAGCTTAGCACAGTAGGTTCATTGGAAACTTGATATCGCCCTACGTTGTGGCCTAGATTAAACTGGAACAAGAAAATTGCCCGGGTTTGCTTTTTACGTGTCTAATTTAAACTTAGCAAAATTGTCAAAATGAAAAATGAATAGAACATACTGGAAATAGTAGAGAAAGAGTTGCCTTTTAAAATAACATGATTTCATAGTCACCTAATGTATTTATATGTAAAATCAGAGCAGTGTTAAAAACCGCATTAAGTTTCTCTTCAGCCTAATACTCTATTAATTTTTTAAATTATTTAAATGATTTTTTTTGTTTTAGGTGTCGTTGTTACGCCGAGTAACAGACGCTTCAATGTGACGGTGGTGACGACGCCGGCCCAAGATGGGAACGGCGTCTCGGCGCCCTTGTCGCCTGCTCCTCGACATCGTGGCGCTGAATACTTTACAACCATACCTGAAGATCACGCTCTAGATGAACGAAACACCAACACGGTTATTCCCTATCTCAGCACTAACACCAACAGCCGATCTACCACCCCCGAACCCAACTGGGATTTTGACATTTCTGATTCGGTAAGTAAAAAGAAAATTATAAATAATAATAGATCTGTTACATTTTTCGTACTGTGTCCAGTGTGTGTCTATAATACATACCTATAGTCCATTTCATTAATAGATCACCTTTCCAGGAGGAATTCCGATTCAAATATAGACAGTTCTTTCAGTGGCGCACCCAGGAATTATCTCTGGTGGGGGTCCACAAATATATTTTTTTAATTTTCTTGATCTATATTTCAAAATCACAATACTGTAAAGCTCTATTTATGCAGCAACATTTAACATTTAATTTTAACATTTAACTTAAAAAATTGATTTATAGGCAGATTCTGGTCAAAATTAAAAGCTGTAATTAGAAACAAATAATGTAACAATGGAAATTGTCAATTACAACCCATATAACAAATTTAAATTTAAAGGCCTTATACCATAGATCCTTGTACTCATATTCTGGTCGAATCATTTAAGTTTAAAAGCCCTTAAATTCAAAATTTGTTATATGAGTTGTAATGGACAATTTCCATGGTTACCTTTTTTTGTCTCTAATTAATAGGTAGATTCTGGTCAAAATTAAAGGCCTTTATAAGCAGATTCTGGTCAAAATTGGAGGCCTTTAATTGGAAGCAAATAATATAACCATGGAAATTGTCTATTACAACCCATATAACAAATTTAAATTTAAAGGCCTTTAAACTTAAATGATTTGACCAGAATCTGGGTATTAATTACGATCAAATAAGGTAGCCATGGAAATTGTCCATTACAACCCATATAACAAATTTAAATTTAAAGGCCTTTAAACTTAAATGATTAGACCAGAATCTGGGTATAAAATAAAGGCATTTAATGATTTAATTTTGACCAGAATCTACCTATTAAACTTAAATCTTAAATGATTCGACGAGAATCTTGGTATTAACCTTTAATTTTAGTTATTTAGTATTTAGTTAATAATAATTATATACTTTTAGTGTTGTTAGACAAAGACACATTTGAAAGAACGTCTATATTTGAGTTGAAGAATTCCTCCTGAGAAGGTGGCTATTAATGAAATGAACTATCAATCTATAAACAGAGCCGCGCAAGACAATTTTGTGCCCAGGGCAACGGGTCTAAAAAACGGGTCCCCACAATTCGCACCTAACATCCGTCATAAAACATAAAGGTGCTTTATTTGTTAAATATTGTCTACATAAAAAACTACAAAAGATTAACCAATAATACAAATAAATAAAAACTCTTTAATGCATTAAATCAAAAAACCTGGGATTGCATGTATCAAGCAACTTCCTAGGAAGAAAAATTTAATTAGTTTCATAAAACCTTACTATTTTACTATAATACTTGTGTCGAGACTTGTGTCCCATTCAAAATTCAACATAAACATTCGAACAAATCTTATTGGATTACTAATGTAGTCAAAAAATCAAGTCAAGAACTTAAGAATTTGTTGATCCGCAAAAAACAATATTCAATTCTCTTGAATCCTTATAACTTAAAAAAAGAACATTAAAAACTATGTAAGAATAGTAAATTTAATTATTTTAATAATGTGGTTTTAAATTCCGACAATGTATAAAAAAAGTACTTGGAATATAAGAGACAGTATTTCTATACTTAAATCAGGTTAAAAATATAAAATTTAATATTGATGGTAGGGTAATTACGGATCCTAACCTTGTTGCAAATAAATGTATACACAATATTGATGACATAATTAAAGAAATAAAGGCTACATTGATTAAAACATTGAAGATGTTTCAATTTCCAAAACTAATAGGAGCAGCATCTACCTTACAAGTTACTCGCCTGGAGAGATATGTAAACTCATGCTAAAATTAAAAAATAAACATAGTTGTGGACCTGACGGTATCAGTTGCAGTATACCCAGAGAAAGCAGGATGTTTATAAGTACTCCACTCGCTTATCTTATTAATTTATCCTTTAAAGGCGGGATATTTCCAAAAGCTCTAAAATACTTTTCGGTAATCGGTAAAATCGGTTTATAAAAAGGGTAACTCAGAAGATATAGCCAATTACCGACCAATATCACTATCCTATTCAATAGCTAAAATCTTTGAGTATGCAATTCTCGAGAGATTGGAAAGCTTCATTGAAAAGTTTGATATTTTGAGTAAATGCCAACACGGTTAGGTTAGGTGCCTTAATTAGCTTTTGTGATCAAGTTATAAGAAATGTAGATGTTGGACAATTTCCAATCGGAATTTTGTGACCTAAGTCGGGCGATTCTGAGCCCCACCTAATATAAGGATTCTCAAAAAGCTCTACCTATACGCTTATGGCATTAGAGGAAATGCCTATATAAATTTTATTTGCATCTTGAATAGGGTAGTAATAATATATATATAAGGACAAGCACATTTATCACTACCCTATTCAATCATCTCCTTATAATGGATCACACCAACCTTTTATATCTTACCTATCTTACCTATTGGAAAGAACGCAGTTTGCAGAATTATCGCATGAAGATGTGAAAGGAATTAATGTATGCAAACATGAATAAGTATTGGTGTCCCACAGAGATCTGTTTTAGGGCCTTTATATTAATGGCCTTTCATATTTTCTACAGAATTATTAAATTTCTTGGTGTTCAGTTAAATAATACCCTCAGCTGGGATGATCACACATATAGTATTATTGGTAAATTACATTTCATTATGTTAGAAATTCTCCTAACGCTTTTTGTTATACAATATGTGGTAGGTTTGTAATAAAAAAACAATGTACTTTGCATATTTTGGTGTAGAAATCGGCAATCAAGACAAATGTTGGGTTCCTCACAAAGTATGTTATGTTTGAGCCGAGGAACTTAGGAAATGGTACAAGAAAGAGAAGAAAACTTTTAAATTTGCAATACCCATGCTATGGAAAGAGCAAAAAATTATTCAAACGATTGTTATTTTTGCAGCATAAATGTTTCTGGACATCCTAACTTTACTTCAGCTGATCGGCCGGTAGGACATGGACCGGAACTTCCTGTCCCTGTGCGAACTGAGTCTATCGATGATATTTTACAGTTCAGTCCAGAATTTAATGAAAGTGAACCAATTGATGTCGAGTTCCAATATAATCCAGAAAATTTAAAACCACAGTTGTTTAAACAAGCTGAGTTAAATGATTTAGTGGGAGATTTGGGTTTGACTAAGGAAAAAGCAGAATTGCTTGGTTCTAGATTAAAAGAAAAACATTTATTGGAATCTAAAACATCTATTTATCATTATAGAACAAGACATGAACAGTTTGCTCAATATTTTAGTCAGGAAGAGGATTTGATTTACTGCTATGATATTGAAGGTCTAATGAATGAACTTGCATTGAATAAAAAAGGAAGATTGGAGACTTTTTATAGACTCATCAAAAATAAGTTTAAAAGGTGTATTATTACATAATGGAAATACTTATGCCTCATTGCCTGTTGCCCATTTGGTCCATATGAAAGAAACTTACGAAAATCTTAATATAATTTTAGAGAAAATTAACTATACAGCTCATGAATGGATGCTGTGTGAAGATTTAAAAGTTATCTCCATGCTCCTTGGTTAAGAAAGGGATTCACAAGGTTTCCATGTTTTATATGTGAGTGGGATAGCAGAGCAAGGGATCAACATTGGGCCAAAAAACAATGGCCCTTAAGAAAAACTTTGACACCCGTCCAGAAGAATATTTTGCATACAACTTTAGTTGACCCCAAAAAGATTCTTCTACCACCACTACACATTAAGTTAACGAAACAATTTGTAAAAGCTTTGCTTAAAGATGGTGATTGTTTTAAATATTTGAGTTGAAAATTTCCTAATTTATCAGAAGCTAAACTGAAAGAAGGGATGTTCGTTGAACCTGATATTCGTAAATTGGTGTTCGATTCCATCTTCGAAGCAACGATCAATACGGAGGAAAAAGAGGCTTGGATATCATTTAAAAAAGTTGTGATAAAGTTTTTGGGCAATGTGATAGCTCCTAAATATGAACTTATCGTAGCAAATATGATAAACAATTTTAAAAGTCTTGGTTGTTTGATGAGCCTTAAAATCCACTTCTTGCACAACCATCTTGACTTTTTTCCTGAAAACTTAGGTGATGTGAGTGAAGAGTAAGGGGAACGGTTTCATCAGGACATAAAAGAAATGGAAAAACGATACCAGGGAAGGTGGAATATCAACATGTTAGGTGATTACTGTTAGTTACTTCACAGAGAACAACAAAACACATCACATCGAAGAAAAAGCTACACAAGAAATTTTACAGAGAAAAGAGAGATAAAATACAAAAAATAAGCATCTGATATTTAGTACTTTTAGTAAACTAATATTTTTATAAGTGAAAATTGTAAGCTAATAAAAGAACTGAATTTTTAATTTTAATTTATAAAAGTTTTCACTATTTTTGATATACAGGGTGTCTCAGACCACCCGTCCACCCCTTTTATTTTGAGAACGCCTTGTGGTACAAGGCTGAAATAAAAAAATATTACCAAAGCAAACCCGAAGAATCCACTGGTGCACTTATTTTTTTCCGCAACAATCCGGATGTACCCGGAACCGGAAGTAACTTTCGATTTTTAAATGGCAACATAGGTCGAGTATGGTATCGTTTGAAAGGTCTTTTAAAAAGAAACAACTTTTATTAAAATATTTTTGTAATATCTTGCATAATTAACAAATTAAACGAAAAAAAAAATATGCAAACAAGTGAGCATTGGTCTCTTAAATTATGGAAAAATTAAATCGTTACCATCATCCGCAAAAGGGCAAGAGAGAGATTTTTTTAAATTGAAACTCTTTTTTGCGTTTATCGCTTTATTCGTTAAAAATAATCAACTTTTTTTTATTTTTTGAATAAAGGTAAATACATAACCTAAAAAAGTTGATTATTTTTAACAAGTGAAGCAAAAAATACATGTTTCCATTTAAAAAATCATAATTGCCTCTACCCTTACCCATTGAGAATGATGGTAGTGTTTTAATTTTTCCATAATTTAAGAAACCATTTGTCACTTGTTTGCTTTTGTTTTTCGTTTAATTTGTTAATTATGAAAGATATTAAAAAATATTTCTATAAAAGTTGTTTCTTTTTAAAAGACCTTTCAAACGATATCATACTCGACCTATGTTGCCATTTAAAAATCGAAAGTTACTTCCGGTTGCGGGCACTTCCGGATTATCCCGGAAAAAAATAAGTGCATCAACACATTCTTCGGATTTACTTTGGTAATAATTTTTTTATTTCAGCCATGTACGACAAGGCGTTCTCAAAATAAAAGGGGTGGACGTGTGGTCTGAGACACCCTGTATATTATTGATGTCATATTGTGAAAGAATTGTGGGTGATAGAAAAAAACTGATCTCAAATACGGTTTCATGCAAAAATAAAAGATTTAGGTAAATTAGTTTTAAAAGTTTTTACAAAAATTTTTTTTGTTGACCTGTGTTATTATGTAATTTTGACAGTCATTTTTTTAGTATTTTTGTCATTTGTGAATGCTTTATTAGTTCTGATTAGTGCCGTTTGTCTAACCAAACCTATCATAACCAACACAAAGTGCACACTAACGGTTAGAATTTATATTCGCTGCTGATTTTTTTTCTTGAGGGTTAAAACGAAAACGACTATATTTTTCATTGTTTTCTCCAAGTGGAAAATAAAAGCCATAACATTTGATATTAAAGTATATGTTTTTGTTATTAGCTGATAATCATTACAATGGCACTAAACTACTCTAAATAAAGCTACCCACTGGGCACTAATGTTTTAATAGAATTTGTAAAAAATACAATTCTTTTATCGAAAACTGTATTATCCTGAGTAGTTAACTTTTCAGTAAGTTAAGAGCATCTTCCTAGACACCTGCGATAAATTTTCCGTTGGAGATAATAACAAGGAATAGAAAATCCATCCCACTTTTCTGCAGCTTCTTTGCAAATTATGACCAAATAACTGATAATTAATGCGAATCCCTAGAGGGCGCGCGAGTTTGGAAGGAAAAATTGTGAAAAATCATGAAATCGATCATTAGTTCTGCAGTCATAACTCAAGTTTCCCACGTTAGAATTTCAATTTTTTTTTCAGATTTATAATCAAAATTAATTAGGCTACATCCTGCCAGAGAGTTACCTTCTGCAACCTAGCACAAAATTAATTAGAGGGGTCCAAAGTTAAGGTACTTTTAGATCATTATATTTTTTTGTACATTCTCCAATTTTTTTCCTTCTGGCAGGAATTAAAGAAATGACTTCTAAATCATCTACAAACAAAATTATACAAAAATGTTGTTCGTACTAGCTTTTATGACAAGAGAACTAAAACACTACATTTTCCATTTAGGAAATTGCTCTTAAATAGTACCAATTTGGTTTTGTAAAAACATTTTTCATTAATTTTTAATTTAAATATAATAATTATAAATACACAGGGTGGTGATAAAGTTTGGAACCAAGGTCATAACTTCCGTAAAAAATTTTTTTGTAAAAATCGCTCGGACGGGTCAATTTTTGTTTTAAAAATGCCATCTTTTGGAATGAAAAAAATATTCATGACGTCACTGATAACTTCACTATGACGTCATCATCAATTTTTTTAAATGGAAACCCCTACTTTTTTTACACATTTTTCATAGACCTTTTTATCATATTAATGATCACATAAAAATATTTTAAAAAATTTCAACCATTTTTGAAAAAAAAAATAAATTTACTCAAAAAAAAATTATTAATTCTCAATGAAAATATTACAAAGAAAAAGTAAATTTTTAATTTACAAGTAACAAATTTTAACGAAAATGTTCAAATTGTTCTCCATTGACCATTTGGCATTGTCCCATTCGAGTGTAGACACTCTGAATACTATTGTTAATAGCTTCTTCGTCAATTTGTTGCAATTCCGTCCTAATTCTAAGCACCAATTCTTGTAAATTATTAGGTCTATTGAAATAAACTTTTGATTTTAAATGTCCCCACAAAAAAAAATCTAAGGGCGTTAGGTCGGGAGATCGCGGAGGCCACTCAATTGGTCCCCTCATCCATTTGTTGGGAAACGTGGTGTTAAGGAATTCTCGCACCGCCCTGCCAAAGTGTGGAGGAGCCCCATCTTGTTAAAACCAAATGTTTTGGTTAGGAATGTTGCGATTTTCATAATTGGGGAAAATACGAAGTAAAACTGGTAGCAAATCAGTCCGCAAAAAATTCAAGTATCTTTCGGCAGTAAGGTTTTCATTAAAAAAGTAAAGTCCTATAAAACGTCTGCCAATCATTGCCACCCATACATTTAACTTTCCCTGTCTTTGACTATGGGATTCTTCGGCCCAATGAGGATTTTCCTGTGACCAATACCTACAATTATGTCGATTCGCTGATCCATTCAATTGAAAGGTAGCTTCATCGGAGAAAATTATACTACTTAAAAAATTTGGATTTTGATCACATTTCTTCACAAAATTGCAATCGGCGATCGGGATCATCTTCATTTAACTCTTGTATGAGTTTTATTTTGTATGGGTGATACTTTTCCTTTTTTAATAATTTTGTTGAAATATTGGGATTTTCTTCAATCGCAAGTAATAAATTTAATTTGGTTTCTTCATTCATTTGAGGCCGTCCTTGTCGAGGCAAATCTCCTACAGATCCTGTTTCTGCAAATTTGGTAACTAACTTACTTACTGTAGATCTTGAGATTTGCGGTCTATTTGGATATTGCTCATTAAACAAAGCACAAGCTTCCCCATGGGTTCTTTTTCTATCGCCGTATCCTACCATAATAAAAATTTGATTCTTTCGCGTTCGCTTAAACGAGGTATTTTTAATTTCGCAAAACTTAATAATTGTTGATTATTATTAAACAAACGAAGTAAGCTATTCAAGCATTGGTAAATGGAACGTCAACTAAAGCACTTTTATAAAGGCAATTTTTATTTCAATAAATTTTGAATATCAAAAGCTTTTTCAAATTTATAATAAATTACAATTTTATTTAATAGTTATTTATGCACCTAGGTAGTAAAGTGACTGATTTTAATCCCGACGATGTTTTGTTTCCCGAGGCAAAGCCGAGGGAAACAATCAGAGGAGGGATTAAATTTACTTTACTACCTCGGTGCATATAGAATTTTTTGCACTTTTTAATAGGTAAAAGTTTCTACAATAATTTAATTATATGACTATCGCTGTGACTAATATCGGTTGTCATCGGACGGCGACGGGTATTTTTATTCGCCCGTCATAATGATTTATACTGCAACTTTCATAAAAAATAGATAATTGTAGATTAATATTATAATTATTGTAATTGATTTTATAAATTTAAAAAAATAATAATTAACTTCACAATAAATAAAGTAGGTAAGTTTTGATGCAGGAATAAAGTTTACCAAGTTGAAAAATTTTTGCCACATTTACAGATCTAACTAATTGATTGAATCGATTCTGTGTACACTTAAAACACCTTTAAATTTAAAATTTAGTATCAATCTATAAAATAATAAACCGTACATAATACAATCCCCGACCCCAGAATAAAAATCAAGTTCCGTTCCAAACCAAATAAATTTATTAGAGGTTAGAATTCACTCAATATATTGGTGGTGTTTAGACTAGACTGAAGTTTGCAACGATTGTGATTTCGCGGCAAATTCAGACAAATTACAAGATTATGACTAATTTTAATTTTTAATGACAAGTTACGTGAGCGGGAGTAAAGTGATGACAAATGACGTGGGCGGGAGTAAAGTAATGACAAGACAGGGAGTAAAGTAAAATTTGACAAGAGACAGGAAATGTGACGTTTTAGTCTCTATCAATAAGGACTAAACTAGCTCATTATATATAGAAAGTGCAAAAAGTTTATTATTACTCAAACATTTTATTTTAATTACCTTTTTCATTAAAAGTTATTTAAAATTAGTTTTAAGAAAATTCCAATTGTGTAAAGAAGAACAATTCGAATATTTTCAATACTAATTTGTTATTTTTAAACTAAAAATAGTTTAATTTATTTTTCTTGCCATATTTTCATTGAGAATTAATAATTTTTTTTTTTGATTAAGTTTATTTTTTTTTTAAAGGGTTGAAATTTTTTTAAATATTTTTATGTGATCATTAATATGATAAAAAGGTCTATGAAAAATGTGTAAAAAAGTAGGGGTTTCCATTTAAAAAAATTGATGATGACGTCATAGTGAAGTTATCAGTGACGTCATGAATATTTTTTTCATTCCAAAAGATGGCATTTTTAAAACAAAAATTGACCTGTCCGAGCGATTTTTACAAAAAAAATTTTTACGGAAGTTATGACCTTTGTTCCAAACTTTATCACCACCCTGTATAATAAATAACTAGTAGACCGGGAGTTCGTGGCAGTTTTTGGTGTCCGATTTCATACAGCATGCCTTTTAGAGGAGAGAATATATATCCTATAATAATAAAGAAATGCGGGACTAAACCCCTGCACGCTTTCCGATCATTTGGAAAATTGCATTTCCATTTTCATAAAATTTTTGTCTGATTTAATATTGCTTGGCCTAAGTCTTAAAAACTATTGGCATGCGATTCGCACTGTGCCAAAGGGTTCAAACGTTCATGTGATCTTGTAATAAAATAATATTTTTTTGCGTGTTTTCACACTGCATGCCAATGAAAAGAATTAAAGTTTGTGTCATAAAACCCTCATAAAAATATTGGCTCAAGGGTGGAAAATTTAGAAAAGTTTTGTGAAAATCTTAAACTTTTCACATGACTGTTTGAGCCCTTTAGGACCGTGCAAATCGCATGCCTATAATTTTCAAGGCTTAAATTTATTTTAACTATCTTTTGCTAATAGGCTAACCAATATTAAATCAGAGAAAAACACAACATTTTTGTGAAAATGGAAATGCAATTTTCTATATGATCGGAAAGCGTGCAGGGGGTTTAGTACCCGCTTTTCTTTGTTATTATAGAGTAAATATTCTCTCCTCCAAAAGGCATGCTGTATGAAATCGGAGACCAAAGACGGTCACGGGCTTCCGGTCTACCGGGTGGAAATGAAAACCGGGTCACCTCTATAACTTTTTTATTTATGAATAGAAAAATTTGAAATTTGGCTATGTTCTATGGTTCAAAAAAACAAATTTTATGTGCATTTTTTATTTTCGAAATCACTTCCGGTTTCACCGGAAACACCATGAACTTTGTTTTTTTAAATGTAACATCCCATATTTTTATTCATGGCTTAAAATACTTAAAATATTAGTTTTTATATTTTTTGTAAAAAAAATTTTTTCAAAAAAAAAAAAAAGATTTTCGAAGTCGGTGAAAAGTACCAAAACTAATTCTAAATAATTCAAATACCTAAATAAAATTGTAATTTGAAAAAAAATTTAAGTGGTTTTTGAACTATTAATTTTTAAACTTAGTTAATGAAGATTTTATCAAATATCTCACTTTTTTTAAATGCAATGATGCCGGGTCATTCGACTTTTTAAAAAGAGGATTTTATAACGATTATATTGGTACCCCATATGTAGGGGTATTATTTTGCATGTTCCTGTAAAATTATTTATTTCTTAAGTTGGAAAATACTAGCTATTAAGTATCTTTATTACAGGCACATGTATTTTAAGCCATGAATAAAAATATGGGATGTTAAATTTAAAAAAACAAAGTTCATGGTGTTTCCGGTGAAACCGGAAGTGATTTCGAAAATAAAAAATGCACATAAAATTTGTTTTTTTGAACCATAGAACATAGCCAAATTTCAAATTTTTTTATTCATAAATAAAAAAGTTATCGAGGTGACCCGGTTTTCATTTCCACCCGGTATAGTTAAATTATGCATCACATTGAAATTATAAATTCTTTCGAGGGCATCTGTAGCCACCTTTAGAATTTAAGGTGAAAGAACGCGTGCGCATAACTTGGCAGTAAACTGAAATTAAAGCGGCAGTAAAAATAGAAATGAAATGGCAGGCCATGAAATTAACGAGCGGTTTTTATTAGTCATAAATTTTAAAAACAAAATATAAGGAATTTATTAATTTTAACGTCGAGAAGCTATTGGATATAAACAGATAAAATAAAAAAATTCGAAAGTATTTATGGTGGCAGTAAAGCGTAGGTATAGGCAGCAATAAAATAAGAACGTGCTGCACTGCAATAAAAATAATAATAAAACTTATTTGCAGCATGCTAAAATACAGCAATTTAGCTGTTACCCTTTAATAAAAATCCGCAAGTAATGATTTTATAATAAATAATATAATTCGTTAAAATTTTTGATTTATTGAGAGATTTTCTTAATCAAACAATTAAGATTATTTTTAAAACTAGAACATTTTATTAAAATTTTTTAATTACATAAATATTATAAAACAAAAAATAAGAAGATGTTGAAACTGAAACATAATTAATATAAAACTTATTATGTTCAAATTATGTTACTTCTATTTTAAATAACAAGAAGCTTTTTGTCATTTTTTGGTCTACCTCGTTTTCGCTTTTGCCCTTGAGCTAGAATTTTGGCTTCTGAAGGTGCTTCGATGTATTGTAACCTTAAAGCTACCCCAATAACATGCTTGCACATAAAACTTTTCAAAAATGTTGGACAATCGCAATTTCCATCGATCCATGAAGATTCCTGTTCCACTTTTGGATACTGTATAGTCCAAACTTTAAAATTGTTTTTTATGTAGTCATCAAACACCTTCCAATCGTCCATAAGGGATGGTTCTACTTCGTTTGATTCATCACCTGCTCTTACAATAAATAAATCATAAGTTTCTGTAGATTTTCTTTTCATTTCTTTATTTTGTCTAGCCCATTGATAGGCGGCACCCCAGTTTGGTAAAGTAATCGTTGGTTTGTTTCTAAAAGATTTTAAACCAAATTTATATTCTCTGGAGAATTTTGACACCATTTCTAAAATAACACCCATAAACTCTTTTAATGGTAAACGTTCCCTAAAAATATTCTCATCTTTGATACTTTTAATCATCGCCCCTAGAGCGTTGTTAGTACTCGGCGCTTTTAAACATGCCCCTTCATACCAGCTTCTGTTATGATTAAGCCACTCATCCTGGAAATACCTGCAAAATTCAGGATATTCGCTCCATTTTTGTATAAATAATTCGACGACTTGATCAAACATTTCAGGGCTATTTGCTAATTGAAGTTGATCTAACTCAATCAAAATTTCCATACACGTTTCTTTAGGGCACGATTTCTCCAACATTTTCGAAACATTCTTTCTCACATCCGCCCAACAAGTAAGTATAATATTATCTAATCCAAACACATTATGGAAACCGTACTGTATGCTTGTGGAAGAATTGGAAATAAGCACTTCAGGAATGATTTCATCACCACCGATTTTTTGAACTCCAGATTTGAGACATTTAAATATAAATTCGAAATCTTCATTTGTATCGTTTGTGCATACAGCTAAGCCAAAGTGATGATAGTTCTGATCCATATCAGTGGTACCCACAAATAATACTGGTAGACCATTCCAGGTAAGCTTATGAGTAGTATCAGCATGTATTTTCTTTGAACTTGATGCCATTTCCAATAATTGTATGGTACTAATGAAGAAACGAAATTCAACCTTATCCTTATCAAATATTTCGTAGTCTACCACAAAAGCTTCTGCGGGACTATCCGGAATTGACATTTTTTCCAAAAGTAAGCTCTCTAGTTCACTCAAATTTATAATAGGTTGTCCATATTTATTTTTACGAAGTTGCGTTAAAAAGTTTTTCACCTGACTTAAACTTACTGATGTACTTGAAGATGAAGCCAATTGCGAAACGATTTCTTTGGGCTTAATATTGTTTTTAAACATTTCCTCTATCATTTTTTTGGTAGTCTCGTTCATACCATAAGTATTGTTTCCAACTAAATCATGAGTGTGGTTTCCAGCACGTAAAAGGAAAACTCGAAAACTGGCAGAATCATAATGTAATTGCAATGCAGCTTCACACTGTGGCCCGTTTTTCTTAACCAAATTGCAACGGAAGAATACTTTCTTACCTTGCTCGGTTTTATTAGTATATCTGGTACTCCAGCAACCTTCCAGCTCGATAAATTTTTTTGCTTCTTCCATACTCTCAAAAATTCGCTCTTGGGACCAATTTAAAGTTTTCTTTGCCGATTTTGGTTTTCCTGTGCGCGGCTGAATTGGGGTTTCATCTGATGAACTACACTCAGGTACTTCACTTTTCATTCCGAAAATTTAAATTAAAAGCACTTACAAATGAGCGAACGCCGTTAATAAAAAAAGAGCGTCTATATTTACGTATGGTTCGATGTGGATTGCGAATCGAAAGCTAAAGAGTGAGGTTTTATTACCAACACAGTGAACGCTGCGCAGTAACAAAAATCTAAAGCTGGCTACAGACCTTACAGATAATAAATGACCATTTTGATTTTGTGTGAAATTCATTTATTATTCATAGATTCGCTTATAGACAAATTATCTATATTGAATATAAAGTAAACATTCTGTTAATTATTATCGGCATAGTTTTATAAAAAAAAATAGGAGTACGATAAAAATAAAACTTGCATACAAAATACATACAGTAATTGAATTAAGAATTCTTACCTTATATGTTACGGGATACGGCATTCAAAACAGTATATATCTTACTTACCATCATTAAAAACATTCAAAATTATTCAAAAATTTGAGGGTTAAGTTTTTACGGTGGTACCAACTCTGTTTACCGTCTCATAGTTTATTGTACTACGCCATTGAGCATTATTATTTCAAATTTTCTTTGCCTATTTCCTTTCATTTTTTATATCTTTTTGCGTATGGAATTTATGTGATAAAACGTTGTCAAATAAAAGTAAAATATTTTTCTTAAATTGGTAGGATCGAGTTGGCAACTAATAAATTGTATTTCTATCCTTTGGTGTGTTAAAAAATTGAAAAATAGAGTAAACTTCAAAGAACTCAATTTTGAAAATAAAGCATTTTGCTGAAAAAATATCCTTATTTTTATCTATCAATTGATCCAAAAATCAATTTTTGAAGTTTATTACAAATGTTTAGAAATACAATGTATAGATTTAGTTTTTTTTTAATATTGTCAAGTCAAAACTTTTTAAATCCAATGGTGAACTATGCAAAGGTTGTTTTTTTTTAATATTTTACTCTGAATTATCCTAAGATAATAAAAATCCCTAAACACTAGACACAAAAATCAGGCAACGCAAATACTTACCAGATGTACATGAAACTAGAGCAATTCTATTAGTGCTGTACGAACTTTCCATTTAAAAGTTTCAACCGTTCGAACATTCAGAAAAAGTTCGAGTTCGAAGAAAGTTAGAGTTCATAAAAAGTTCAGGTTCGGAAGAAGTTCGGATTCGAAACTATTTCGAGTTGAAAATAAGTTCGAGTTCGAAAGAAGTTCGGGGCTGAAAAAGTTCGAGTTCAGATAAAGTTCGTTTAGAAAAGGAGTTCAGATTTGAAAAAATGATTTGCGCAATTTAAAATTTATGTGACGTCAACGTATAACGCTCGGCGATGTTATCATATAATATTTAAATGAAAAGCCACAATTTTTAGTAAATAAATTGAATGGACGTCTATACTTGGATACTCATACAAAATTTCATTGACTTATATCCAGTCATTCCGATCCGAAAATATAAACTTTATTAAAACGCTTTATGCAGTTTTGTAGATTATTAAAGTAACTTTCTTAGGTTCCCGAGTTTGAAAGTTCTAACTTTTATTTATTATGTCGAATTATAAGGAATAGGTTCGAGCAGTTCGAACTTTTTTTTTTTTAATTAAGTTCGAATTTCAAATCGATTCGTTTTAAAGAAAAAAAAATAAAAACTCAGCAATAAATAAATTAAAAAAATGTAAAATTATCCCTTCCCGCAAAAAATATTTTTCTAATTAGCAAATTATTAAATACTGAACAAAAAATTAAAGAAAGATATGTCTAATTTGGTTTTCATGAACATTTGAATTTAATCGCAAAATAAATAAATTTCTTTGTGAAAATGTATTTCTGCTTGGAAAATTTCGAACATTTAATTGTTTATTTAAAAAGAAAATTATTTTATAATTAAAAAGAAAATTTATTGCAGACTTTAGATTCGATCAATATTAATTAATTTAATTTATACCGTTGAATACCAATTATAAGCAGCTTTAAAATGATACATAATAAATACAGGGTGGTGATAAAGTTTGGAACCAAGGTCATAACTTCCGTAAAAATTTTTTTTGTAAAAACAGGTCAATTTTTGTTTTAAAAATGCCATCTTTTGGAATGAAAAAATATTCATGATGTCACTGATGGAAATGGAAACCCCTACTTTTTTTACACATTTTTCATAGACCTTTTTATCATATTAATGATCACATAAAAATATTTAAAAAATTTCAATCATTTTTGAAAAAAAAAAATAAATTTACTCAAAAAAAAATTTATTAATTCTCAATGAAAATATTACAAAAAAAAAGTAAATTTTTAATATACAAGTAACAAATTTTAACGAAAATGTTCAAATTGTTCCCCATTGACCATTTGGCATTGTCCCATTCGAGTGTAGACACTCTGAATACTATTGTTAATAGCTTCTTCATCAATTTGTTGCAATTCCGTCCTAATTCTAAGCTCCAATTCTTGTAAATTATTAGGTCTATTGAAATAAACTTTTGATTTTAAAGGTCGGGAGATCGCGGAGGCCACTCAATTGGTCCCCTCCGACCTATCCATTTGTTGGGAAACGTGGTGTTAAGGAATTCTCGCACCGCCCTGCCAAAGTGTGGAGGAGCCCCATCTTGTTGAAACCAAATGTTTTGGTTAGGAATGTTGCGATTTTCATAATTGGGGAAAATACGAAGTAAAACTGGTAGCAAATCAGTCCGCAATAAATTCAAGTATCTTTCGGCAGTAAGGTTTTCATTAAAAAAGTAAGGTCCTATAAAACGTCTGCCAATCATTCCCACCCATACATTTTTCCTGTGACCAATTCCTACAATTATGTCGATTCACTGATCCATTCAATTGAAAGGTAGCTTCATCGGAGAAAATTATACTACTTAAAAAATTTGGATTTTGATCACATCGCGCCATCATTTCTTCACAAAATTGCAGTCGGCGATCGGGATCATCTTCATTTAACTCTTGTATGAGTTTTATTTTGTATGGGTGATACTTTTCCTTTTTTAATAATTTTGCGACATAGGAATGATCCACATTATTATTTCTTGAAATATCTCTTGTTGACATATTGGGATTTTCTTCAATCGCAAGTAATAAATTTAATTTGGTTTCTTCATTCACTTGAGGCCGTCCTTGTCGAGGCAAATCTCCTACAGATCCTGTTTTTGCAAATTTGGTAACTAACTTACTTACTGTAGATCTTGAGATTTGCGGTCTATTTGGATATTGCTCATTAAACAAAGCACAAGCTTCCCCATGGGTTCTTTTTCTAACGCCGTATCCTACCATAATTAAAATTTCGATTCTTTCGCGTTCGCTTAAACGAGGCATTTTTAATTTCGCAAAACTTAATAATTGTTGATTATTATTAAACAAACGAAGTAAGCTATAAAATAACGTCAACTAAAGCACTTTTATAAAGGCAATTTTTATTTGAATAAATTTTGAATATCAAAAGCTTTTTCAAATTTATAATAAATTACAATTTTATTTAAAGTTTATTATTACTCAAACATTTTATTTTAATTACCTTTTTCATTAAAAGTTATTTAAAATTAGTTTTAAGAAAATTCCAATTGTGTAAAGAAGAACAATTCGAATATTTTCAATAATAATTTGTTATTTTTAAACTAAAAATTAGTTTAATTTATTTTTCTTGCCATATTTTCATTGAGAATAATTTTTTTTTGAGTAAATTTATTTTTTTTTTCAAAAATGGTTTTTAATTTTTTTAAATATTTTTATGTGATCATTAATATGATAAAAATGTGTAAAAAAAGTAGGGGTTTCCATTTAAAAAATTGATTACTCAACCCCTCTTGCTCTTTAAGAAATTTGGGGGTTGTGTTCGGTTATTTTTTTGAAAAAAAAAATTATTTATAAAATAATCGACATTTGAAGTTTTCAATGAAACACCCTAGTTTTTGTACACATTATTAAACATTGGGAACTTAAAAGGAATTTTATGACAAATTTTTTTTTTCAAAACTAAATAAAAATTAATATCTCAAAAACGACCAAATTAATTTCATAAATTATTTAAAAGTAGTTTGAATGATTCGGCGCCATCATGAAAAAACCAAAAACCAGTTTTTTATCTAAAATTCAATAAGCCAATCAGATTTTTTCTTAAGTCACTGGATTGCCAGGGTATAATCCAAACTTTGTTCTTTCTTATGGCGGCCATATAGGAACTACACATATTTGGAATCAGTGTGTTTTTCTGAGAATTTTGATATACCACATGTCACATTTAATAAATAGTTTACGGAAAATGCAGGAAAATGGGACTATTAATATGACGCACAAAGGATTTCATGGAGTACTCGAAACTTATTAACATAGCAAAGCATAAAAAAATGAACAGTTGTAAACTGTCAGTTCATATTATGTATTTGTGACAATTTACATAATTTATTTTATTTTCAAAATATAAAATTAATAAACTTATACAAATGTCATAATGTCAACAATAACAAAAACAAAAAGTATAAAGTTAACACCATGGAATTGACAGTTTACAAGTGTTCATTTTTTTTATGCCTTGCTGTGTTAATAAGTTTCGAGTACTCCATGCAGGGGCGGACTAACGGCCCGGGAAATAATATTTGTCGGCCCATTTTTTATTTTTCGATATGAATTTTCTTATACGTATAGAAAACTGATTCTTGAAAAAATTTCCCATATTCACTATTCGGAACATGGAACATGCCAGAGAAAATTTAGAGGAGAGTAACAATCTTAAAATAAAGATTGATCTTCAGTTTTTAATTTTTATGTAGGAAGCCAATCAGAATTATGCTAAGCGTATTCAATACGTTTTCAAAACTGCCTAGAAACGTGATGTATGTATTAGTTAGGAACGACTTTCAGCTAGATTGGTTTTGGAATAAAAACGAAAATCGCAATTTTTTTGCGATACTTTGAGAACAAAAATGGCAAATGAAATTCCTTTTTGTATCCACCTTTTATAATTTTTTATTTATTGAAATAAAAATTTGAAATTTGACTACATTTTATGGTTCAAGAAAACGTTTTGTAAACATTAAATTATGCACTAAACATTTTATCAATTCCGGTTTTGTCGAAAATAACATTAACATAATTTCTCTTTTAATGTAACACCATTGCTTAGTTCAGATTGAAGCAATTTTAAAAAAAAAATAATATTTTTGTGAAAATAATTTTAATTTTTTGCAAAATTAAGAAAAAACTTTTTTTTCATCCGGATGAGTTGATAAAAACAACCAAAACTTATTTTAAATCGTGGACTACCAAACCAAAGGCACCAAGTCAAAAACAGATAACACATTTTGGTTTAATATTTACTATTGTAAAAAAGAATTCGTTTTAATTAGAATCTAGATTCTAGATTAATTGAAAAGTTATAGCCATTAGGACAAAAAGGCCATGGCTTATGGCCCACTTTCAAAAAAGGCCCGGCCAACAATAAATGAAGTGTTCTTTGTTTGTTTTGACTATAACACTTTTCTAAAATCTATACCATTCGAATCGAATGTCGTAAATTTCTAATTAGAATTGCAATTTAAAATTATCTTCAAACGTATTGCATTTTGTGAATTTTATACAGGATGTTCCAAAAATGAAAAACCTATTCAATACGTTATTATTTTTCCAAGGGTTCTCAATAAGGTACTGAAGAGCTCTTCCGCCATTTATACTATTAATTAGTTTTCTTGAAATTTAAGAGAAAATAACATTGATCATCTTAAAAATTTGATTTAAGTTCAATTAGATTTAAGTAAAATGTAGAACTTTTTAAAATGTGTGAGAATTTCACATAAATTTAAAATAATATGCATATTTCAAAAATTCATGATTTCTCCAAAATTAAAATATAAGAAATAATTCAAAGTTCATCACTTTAACTTCCAGCACATTTTTTCCTTTCTAAAGTGAAAACAAACCAAATTTGCAATAAATTCGTAATTTATGTTTCAAAAACCCTTTATTATTGGAAATTACTACTATTTGTCAATTTTGGGGCGGGTTACTTTTAGTTCGAAATGTCGATTTTGGGTCCGGTTAAAAAAATAAAAATTTCTTAATATAAACGATGGCCAGAGAGAAACAAAAAGTAGCGATTATCCAAATAAAAACGGATAAAAAATAATATCATTAAAACCCTTTGATCGTTTTTTAAAAAATCGTTGTATACGAAACATGTGGGGCCGGTGAAAGTATCGTGGCCTAGTGCCCGGTTAAGTGATAAGACGGCACTGTGAAGAGTACTTCAAATTACGCAAATGAATTTTTTTGACTTAGTGCCTTTTGCTTGCTAGCCCACGAAATAATAGAAATTTACCTAAATAAAATGATTTCAGCAGTTTTTTAGTTTTTTTTTTTTTACTTTTTTAAGAAGCGTTATTGCAAATGCCTTTTGTTAGTAAATTATGCGTCTTATTGATTGTCCCATTTTCCGTAAAACATTTATTAAATGTGACATGTGGTATATTAAAATTCTCAGAAAAAAAACGTTGATTCCAAATATGTGTAATTTCAATTCTCCAATTTTTTACGTCCAAATAAATTATAATTAGTGTGTTGGGATTTTGATATTAAAGGACAGTAAATAAAAGATGTTTCCTTACATAAGCTTACTAGTTTTGGTATTTAATTTTGTAACTTCATCAGAGCTAAAATGAAACAAAATCATGTAACTCATCAATTCTGATAAGCATATAAATTGTTAATTATTTATTGTTCATGTATACATATATGCTTATCAGAATTGATTCCTCAGTAGAGTTACATAATTTTGTTTCATTTTAGCTCTAATGAAGGTACAAAATTATATACCGAAACTAGTAAGCTTATGTAATAAAACATCTTTTATTTATTGTCCTTTAATACCAAAATCCCAACACACTAATTGTAATTTCAATATGGCCGCCATAAGAAAAAACAAAGTTTGGAATATTTCCTGGCAACCCAGTGACTTCAGAAAAAATCTGATTAACTTATTGAATTTTAGATAGAAAAGTTCCTCTATGTTGTTAAAAAAGTTTTTTGGTATGGACAATAATAAAGAAGTTACAGTCATATTTTGAAAATTGAACTTTCTGGTTTTTTCAAGATGGCGCCGAAACGAAGCAAAATTCAACTTTTTTGTCAACGAATTATTATTGAACATACAAATATGCACACCTTTGTCCATTTAACCGACTTTCTATCTCCAATAATAACAAAGATACCCATAGAGTCCAACGTCAAATGGGACACCCTGTATACTGCGAAGAATTAATAAACGTTTATAAATACAGTGCGGACATAAAGTAAATCCTCTCCTGCTAACTTTTGAACGGTTATGCTTTTGATTCTGAAAATTTGTCTACTGAGGAATCTAATTGCGAAGTTTCTAATAAAGGTATTTTTGATTTTGTGGAACTTCCGGTTATACCGGAAGTGGATGGCAACTTTCTTATTTTAAATGGAACACCCAGTATATTTTTGCATTTTCGTGTTCTCCATAAAAGTACCATTAAATTGACCTAGCATAGTGTGGTCTACGATTAATACTTTCGGAATTACGCCCATTTGAAAATTGCATTTTTATGCAACTTCATTTACACCAGAAGTTGGACACAAGTGCCTCAACTTCCTTATTTTAAATGATTTTTTTTGCAATTAAGTTAATATAACATTAAATTTAAACAAAATTTTTATCCAAGAGATTTCCTGTAGATTTTATTACTGTCAAAACGTGGTAGGTGGTTATGTTAATCAGCAAAATTAATGAACTTACTATTAAACATAATTTTGTTTAAATTTAATATTATTAACTTAATTGCAAAATATTTCATTTAAAATAAGGAAGTTGGGGCAGTTGGGTCCAACTTCCGCTGTAAATGAAGTTGCATAAAAATACGATTTTCAAATGGGTGTAATTACGAAAGTATTAATCGTAGACCACACTATGCTAGGTCAATTTAATGGTATTTTTATGGAGAACACGAAAATGCAAAAATATACTGGGTGTTCCATTTAAAATAAGAAAGTTGCCATCCACTTCCGGTATAACCGGAAGTTCCAAAAAATCAAAAATACCTTTATTAGAAAGTTCGCAATTAGATTCCTCCGTAGACAAATTTTCAGAAATAAAAATATAACCGTTTAAAAGTTAGCAAAGGGGGGGATTTACTTTATGTCCGCACGGTATACGGTATGTATTAAATTGAACAATTTTTACAGTTTCAGCGTAAATTCAAAATAAACACATGACCTAGGCAACCAAAATTACTAATTTGACGTAATACCACTGACACTGTTATCTAATTGTGCAAAAATTGAATAAATTTAAAAAGAATTTTTTGGGCGCTGTAGAGGACGGAAAATGATAAAAATTTTCACAATTGTATATTTTTGTCGTATTTACACACGTGTACACCTAAATACAAGATTCATAGCTTCATAAGCGTACAAAATGCCCACAAAATTCGATAACCTCCATTTTGCTGGAAATAAAGTAAGACACCCTGTATTTTTAATAAAGTGTAAAAGCAAGAAATATGGTTTAAAAATATTTTGTTTTTAAATAATTATTTTATATTATGTGTATTGATAAGAATTATGATAATTAAAATAATACTTTAATAGAGATTAGATCACCAAGATAACATTGATATTATTAAAAAACATGGCAAAAATATGAATGATACTTTGTTAATTATTTGATTATTTTATTGTAGTTCAAATATTAATAATTTACTAATAATATTTTTTAATTATTAGGTATGCAACCAGTTATACAGTCCAGTATTGTTTGAGTTCACTTTCAATTTTAATTTTCTATCAGTAATTTCTTTGCTTATAATGAAATTTAATAAAAACTTATCAGAAGCAATATGTTTATTTATTAAATTAAAGTATTTAACAGCATATAAAATAATATTTGTTGATTTTATTAACATAAATTCGCATTTTTGCCAATGTTGGTAGAGTTAATTCATATGTGTGATCAGCTGTTTTGTAGGTGGCGCCGCCGCGCGTGTTTAGCGAGCAACGCGATTTCACATTGTCAATCAGTCGGTTAATAGTTGATAAAAGTGCTGTCGTTCATAAGTTTGTGCCTTGCGAGTCCGCTCGTCTTCTCATTTCCACCCTTACCGGCCAAAAAAGTGCCTTAAATTAATTGCAAAAAAGCGCCGGTTGTTAAACCCGACCAGTGGTATTTCGTATTAATAAAGCAGAATCGATGTTTGTTTTTCTGTAACACGTGTGTGGTGGCCATCATTCTGGATTAAATGTCAATAAGAAGACGGCTTGCTTTAATAGGGTAGGCTTTGTTAATGAGAGATGATAAGTTATTGAGTCTCAATTAATTAAGCTCGAAACAATGCAAGGCTACTGTTTACTTCGCGCTCTGAATTGAGTTAATGAATCTCACTAAGTATAGAGTACAGTGGCTTTCTAAAATTTTCCTTAAAATAAAAATAAAACAGCTGTTTCGTTGTTCGTATTTTTTTTAATGAAAGTCAGAATTGAGGAAGTAAATTTGCATATTTGTAATTTTTAGTCCTATACTGTCGCTCAATTTCACACGCGAGCCATTCTCGTAAATTGTTGCTATGGAGACTAATTTATTATAGCGGTAATTGTAATTGTTTATTTTTATGTTTGATTGTTTTAAATTAACATCGCAATTTGTTATTTAATTTAGTTAATGACGACTAAGGTGGATTAGGACTTTTTTGTAGCGCGCCATTGATAAGAATTCTACGAATTTTCATTTTATTCTTATACGATTTAATAAATTCAAAACAGAAATTCACGTTTATTTAATAAATTTATGTATGCACAATTTGCGACACTTGAATTTAATTTAAAAATATTGAAGTGATGTAAGTTTGAAGGTTTGTTTATTCTGAATTGTAAATTTTTAAAAAGCTGTTTAAAGATACATAATTGTTTTATTTTTAGTTTAAAAAAATAAAATAATTATGCTTCAATTATAACTTGGTTATTTAGAAAAAAAATAAAAATACCTGCATTTATTCATGAAAATAAAAATTTGAAAATTGTATCATCCAAAAACGTCTCTAAAAATAGCATACTGTTTTATTAAGAGGAAAAGAAGTACTTTTTGTGGCGAGTATGTGGTTTTCAAAGTTCTTCCCTTAAACACATTCGAGTCACAAAAAGGTATTTTACACCGAATAATACCCAGATTCATATGGACATTAAAAATCTGAAAGAAAATTTAAGATATTTAAACTCACTGCAAAATTATGGCAAAAAATCTACAAAATGTGATTTTAGAAAATAATTTATAATTTCCAAACCATTACTGCTACATCAATCAAATTTGGTATCTTTAAATTGTTGACTATTCTGAGTTAAATGGTGTCAAAAAATAAATTTTTGGCCTCCTAGATTCGAAGCCGCGAGGAAGTCATTGTACACGCTTAAGGAAGTCCCAAATAATGAGGAAGAAAAACGAAAAATATAATTGATATTTTTATATCTTATATTTTAGAAATTATAAATAAGTTGGTTTTTGTTTCAATTCGATACGAGAAATATTAACGTAAATATAAGCGTTTGAATTTTAAGAAAATTACCCCCTCCGCTTCAACTACAGAATACATCTGACGTCATTTCTTCCGAACGCTGTCCGTTCCGTACACGCGTATAGTGCACTTGATTGTTTCTACACGTTTTTATAGTTATTATCTTTTAATACTCTCATAAAATATTACTATTAGTTATTAATTAAAGTAGCAGAATTATTTATTAATATAAAATTTACTTCTTTATAATTTTTTACTTATGAAATTTCACTTTAAATGTTATACAACTTTAGTGTGGTTTTTACAAGTGTGTAGCGTTTCAAATTAAAAATTTGAAAGTTAATTATTTTAGGTTGTAGTATAAACAAATAAGAAAAAAATAAAGAAAATTCAAGGCAGTACGACTTTTTATTCAAAAGATATGAATTTTTATATAAAATATGGCTTTCTAACAAATGAGTAAAGGTGTATTGTAAAAAAATCATATTTCGCTTAATAACTAAAATTAAAAAACGAAAATTCGTACAGATAAGTTTGTAAAAATTATCGATATTATCTTATTAAATTTTTTAAAATTTAATTATTTTTTAAGGTACATTACCTAGAAAATTTTTGTTTTGTTTGAGTTTTTGGGGTGTAAAATTTTTTTGGAGGGTGTAGAGGGCAAGTGACCCGCTACATTTCATCTATTTTCTATTATCTTTCATTTGCGGGGTCAATTTTGAAAAGATTCGAAAAAATATTTTTTGTGTTATATTTTTATAAAGCTTAAAATTTTTCATGGAAATCGATTTTTATTGTTTTTCTCGAAAACTATAAAAGTTAGCGATTTCAAATTTTTATCAAAGGTAAACACGATGGATAGACGCGTTTTAAAAAATATTTTGTTAAAATCGGTTAAACAGTTTTTTTTGTAAAAAATTGGCAAAGTTTTAGGAAAATTTTGGTACAAATACGGACTTGGACGACGTAATTTTGTACCGAAAATTAAAATTTTCAGGGAATTTGGTGGGGGGGGGGGGTTAACGGTGCGAATTTTAAGCTATTAATCGTCCTGGTGGTTCTAATAGTTTCGAAGATATTAATTATTTTATGAAAAGTAAAAAATTTCCGACCGCAATTTTGGTTCCAAACGGAGATTTTGCATATTTTTGCTACATTTTCGACCATAACTCGATAACGAAAGGAGATAGCGAAGTGATTTTTTGTCGTAAAGTGGACCATGAAAGCTTTCAGAAAATGTACATTGCGTTAGGGTAGAATAAAATTTGAGGGACTGATTAAACCGAAACGCGAATAAAAATGCGACTTTTTTTAAATGCGATCTTAAAAAATTTAAGATTTCGTTGTTTTTTCAAAATTTAAAAAACCCTATGCGTGGGCGGTTTTAATACCAAGAGTAGATTTATCAGAATTTTTAAAAATGAAAATCCGTTAAAAAATAGGCCGACGGGAGCCGCCGACCCCTAAATTCAACATTTTTACGCCATAACTTTTTAACCGCGCAAAATTTAAAAATGCATTATGCTCATTACACCACAAATATTGTTGTTATTTGATAATCTGATGTAAAATTGAGAAAATTTTAAAAATTGACGGCTGCAGAGGGGGCTGACCAAAGCGCGCGTTTGAGCTATTTTATTAACATTTCACTTGGGATTTTTTTTTTCAAGTCCAGGGGCAAAATATAATCGTGCTGATTTTTTCTCGCGTAAATAGTAAAGAAAGAAGGGAAATAAAAAACATTGGAATATTATACACGGTCGGGATCATAAGTTACGAATTTTCAAAGTTGGCGTCGAAAAAGCACTAATTTTAAACTACAAATTCGAGGGCGCCAAAAGTGTAGAAAAAATTAAGATATCAAAAAAAGCGCTCGTTTCCTGATGTAGCGCGGTATGTAGATGACAAATCAAGAAACCGCGATTTTTTTTCGCCTGCCGATCTTCTAATCGAAGCCGCACAGTTTTAGCACTTTTGCCGACCGTAAAACCCGCGCGAGGCGACTAGGAAATAATGACGTCACTCAGCTCGCAAGGAAAAAAAGTAGCGCCGCGCGATTTCATAAACTTTGTTAATTAATTGCTAAGCCATTTTATGTGCTAGACCAAAAATTCAAATTGCAAAATTCAAGTCAAAAGGTACTCTTTTATATAAAATTATAAAAAAAATGGTTTACAGACTCATTGCTTTAATCTGAACTAAGCAATGTTGTTACATTAAAAAATAAATTATGTTGATGTTATTTCCGGTAAAACAGGAAATGATATTAATAAAATAATGTTAAATGTTTATAAAACGTTTTCTTGAACCATAAAAATTCAAATTTTTATTTCGATAAATAAAAACATTATACAGGGTGCTCGTTTTTGGAAGCCATACATGGATTAAAAAGGAGTTTCATTTCATTTCAAAATACCGCAAAAGAAATAAAAATTGCGATTTTCGTTTTATTATTCCAAAACCAATCTAGCTAAAAATTGTTCCTTACTAATACATATATCGCGGTTCTATGCAGTTTTGAAAACGTATTGTATACGCTTAGCTTGATTCTGATCGACTTGCTACATAAAAATTAAAAACTGAAGATCAATCTTCATTTTAAGATTGTTACTCTCCTCTAAATTTTTTTGGCATGTTTCGAAGTTGACTCTATTAAAAGGCAGAAAACTAAAATTGTTGATTATATTGGATGTTCAATATATTAGGAGATTTTTTTCAGGAATTGCTTCTCTATACGTATAAGAAAAAATTAAGGAAAAAACTGGCACACTTTGTATATCCTTTTTTATTCAAATATTATTTCCCAGGCCGCTAGTCAGTTGCACATTCGCCCCTGGCGTCATTTCTTGGTTTCGCGCCCGACCGCAAGAGGGAGATCACTCAACTTGAATCGCCAATTGTATATTGTTTTATTAGGAGTAAAAGAAGTACTTTTTGTATCGAGTATGTAGGTTTGCGGGACGAGCTATACGACTTTGCAAAGTTTTCCGCTCGGCATTTTCCGTCGTCCGCGACGCAATATTTCTGTCGCTAGCATAACGTCGCTAGACTCAATTTTTAAAAACCGTAACCGAAACCGTTTTTAGCAAAAATTATTAACTGAAACCGTTTCGAAATTTTAAAGGGTTAGAATCTGTGGTTTGCCGATTTCAAGAGATTTCCACGGCTACAGTCTCAATCGGCATTTCCTTATACTGGTCTAGTTTCTCCTAAAATTTAAATTTTAAATCATGCATTTCTAAGCATCTATTTATATATTTGTCCTCAACCATATTGAATCTTGAATATTCTTTAATGCCTCATAAATACATATTTTATTACATAGTACAGAAACAACATTTTTTTTACATTTAGATTCCAAAAACTGTGGTTATGGCGGCAATTAACTTGAGCTGTTCCAATTTCATTTTTTAAAATATTGACAGTGTAGAAAATTTAATATAGGGTAAATTACTAGACCTTCATTAAATTTTAAAAAGTCCACATCATTTATTTTAGATGGTACAGGAAAAACAATATTTTTTACTTGTAACATGAAAAAATGATACTAAATTATGTAATAAATATAATATAAAATATTAATTTTTATATCAAATAATAAATTTATTAATTTTTTTTTAAGAATTATGCACCTAAATAAAATGTCAAAAAGTACAAACTGGGAAGTACTAGGAAGTCCCGGGAAGTCCGAGGAAGTCCGACATTTTAGGTCTCCGATTTCATACAGCATGCCTTTTGGAGGAGAGAATAGAATATTTACCCTATAAGAACAAAGAAAAGCGGCTACTAAAGCCCCGTACGTTTTCCGATCATATGGAAAATTGCATTTCCATTTTCACAAAAAAATGGTGTTTTTCTCTGATCTAATATTGCATGTCCTTTTAGCAAAAGATGGTTAAAATAAATTTAAGTCTTGAAAATTATAGGCATGCGATTCGCACGGTCCCAAAGGGCTCAAACGGTCATTTGATCTTGAAATAAAAAAATATGATTTTCCGCGTTTTCATAATGCATGCCAACCGAAAGAATTAAAGTTTATGTCATAAAACCCCCATAAAAAATTGGCATGCGGCCCTCGTTGGCTTAAGGGTGGAAAATTTAGGAAAAGTTTTGTAGAATGACACTGAAGTTTAAAATGTTCACCAAACTTCAGTGTCATTCCACATAACTTCCTAAATTTCCACCCATGAGCCAACGAGGGGCGCATGCCAATTTTTTATGGGGGTTTTATGACACAAACTTTAATTATTTCAAGTTACTAGTTTTATATTATTTTCCATTGACTACAAATATTTAATAAATCCGAGAATAAATCTAAAGACATTTATTCATGTACAGATTTACACGAGGATTTACACTTGCCCATCTATGCTTTTAATCTTCTATGAAAGGTTTATAAAAATTTTAATATGCTTCCACGCACGTATATTAAGTTGGAAATACAATTATAGCAACCTGCAAAAAAAATGGTGGGGGAATTTGTTACTTATTTGTTGCTATTTTGTTACAATAAAAAAAATTTGTACCTCAAAATTTTTTTGAGTTATCTCCAAACAACTGACTTAAATTTAAAGTTAGCAGTTATCGCGATAAATTAGTGACTATTCACATGAGGACAATCATTAGGGCATCCAAATTACAGAAACAGAAAATAACGTTGACTTACTTTCTTTTTATTTTGTAACTTTAGCTGCCAGCAACAGTTTTTATGTTTTTAACTTTATTTGGCATTGCTGATCATTCTCAATTCAATTCGTAATTTATTACTATTTTTTTCGCTATATGTATCCCCTAAACAACGATATTGTAAAATAACAGAAAATAACGTTGACTTACTTTGTTTTTATTTTGTAACTTTAGCTGCCAGCAAATTTTTTTATTTTTTTAACTTGATTTGACATTGCTGATCATTCTTAAGTCAGTTCGTATTTTGTTACTAATTTTTTTTTGTATATCTGATGTTTCCCTAAACATCAAAAGTTGTATTAGGCAGAGAGAGAAGAGTAAATCGCATTCTAGGAAATATGACATACTATCGTTTTCCTTTAAAAATGATTTTTATCAACGTAACAAATTAAATTTAGGCGGGATATACTCAGTACAAGTTTAATTTAACGATAAAGTTGCATTTTTATTTATGAACCTATTACATTTGAATTTTTTTTTTTGACGAAAAAAAATTTTTTTTTCAAAAAAAAAAACCAGTGCATCTTGAAGTACTTTAAAAGTAACAAATTTGGATGCCCTAATGATTGTCCTCATGTGAATAGTCACCAAGTTATCGCGATGACTGCTAACTTTAAATTTAAGTCAGCTGTTTGGAGATAACTCAAAAAATTTTTGAGGTACAAATTTTTTTTTTATTGTAACAAAATAGCAACAAATAAGTAACAAATTCCCCCACCATTTTTTTTTGCAGGTTGCTATAAATGTATTTCCAACTTAATATACGTATTCCACGCGGCACATTTATAATATTTGGAACTTTAGAGGGTCATAACTTCAAAAAAAGTGCCGCTATATGTATAGTTTTTTACTGTATTTTGAATACATATAATATATTTCTCGAGATATATCTACATTGATAACTTAATAAAAATTGAATACAAAAGGTGATATAAATGATGTTGGTGTAATGTTATTGGTGACGGCGCGTGCAACCTTTGTTTTAACTTTGATGGATCATAACTTTTAAACGCCATTCAATTTTTTTAAATATTGTTTATAATAACATAATAAAACATATTTTTATAATTTGCGTCTATAATATTGCTATTAAGACACCGCTAGCGGTTTCGTAATGAGCCATAGCGCGCTCATTACAGCACCCGCTTACGAAGTTGGTAGCATTGATCTGTCAAATTTGTGGTATTGATTATCGTAAATAAATTTCAAGATTTACAGTACTTGCTATGTTTTTTATGTCTCCTAAATTTTTGGTAGGATACAGAATAATTCCTCACTCCTTTTAAATTATAAATTTCCAACAAAAAATTAAATTAAATAATCTTTAAATTTAACTGCCAAATAAGAAAAGTCAAATATGTAGTATGTATTAATTTTTGTAAAGATATGTCAAGATTTATCAAAAAATAAGAGCGTACTATTTTTTGCTATTTTCGGAATATCTGGTAGGATGCACGATAACTTATCACTAGTTTTACACTAAAAATCTGCAATAAGAAATCATGGTCACGGGTGCACCTGTAAAATATGAATCGATTGGTACCATAAACTTGCCAAAGAAAAATTTCTTTACTTAGTTATTCGTGGGGTACGAAACGTTGTTTTTGAACAAAAGTTGCCGAATTTAAACGCTGCAACAACAAAAAACTCTTAAACATAAATAATATGTACAATAGTTTTCAATTATTAAGTAAAACTGTGTATATTGTTGTTATTATTTATTTAAATTGGGTATTTAGTTTTTAAATCGGTGCGCAGCGCGAGTAACATAAATGACCCTTAAATAGTTATTTATGCACCAAGGGAGCAAAGTGAGTAATTTAATCCTGAGTGTGGAAATTGTTGCCCGAGACGTAGTCGAGGGCAACAACCACACGAAGGATTAAATGCACTTTGCTCCAGCAGTGCATATTAAATTTTTTGCACTTCCAATTAATTATTTGTACAAACGTTTTCAATTTTGGGACAATGGTTATTTCGAATGCAAATAACTACTGAGCCAGACATAAAACCGTCACCTTATTAAAAAAAATAATTGAACAAGTTGTACCTCCTTTATTTGGTCTAACAAATTGTATTGATTGTAATGTTAGAGTAAACGTACATACTTATATTTAGTAATTTGTAAGTGTACATATCTATTAATAAATTTGTGTTGTTTTCTCCAGTCTTGTATAATTTTGAAGCACATCGGAAACCTAAAATCAATTGATCGGTTAATTTATGATAAATTAAATATTATTAAAAATTTAAGTACCTATACCATGATTCGATACGGATCAGTCTGCATGAACTTCCGAGTGATGATGAAACATTCTATCGTTTATCTTCTAGAAACTTAAACAACTAACAAAAATCTTTTGAATTGTATAAATATAAGCATTTAGCATACTACATTAGATAAAACCATTAGATATCTTAATAAATAATACAAGACAATTTAGAGGTTAGAATTTCTTGTCAATAAAATTTTTTGAATTTAAGACAAAAAACTATAATAAATTCCTTTCCCAAATAAAAAAACCCTAAAAATGATTGTAGTAATATTAGAAATATACTTAAGTATTAAATTATCAAATATAATTCAGAATTCAGAAACAATTATTTTTAAAAACTTGCGCGCCATCTGTGTTTGTAATATCTAACTACGAAATATTTTTAATACCAAGGGATTAAATGAACCGTTATGGGACTTTTAATCCCTAGAGATTAAATGAATACTTGGTAGTAAATGTGTTACTTTTACTTCTGCCATTAAGAGAGTAAAATGGCTCATTATTGTTTGGAAGTGCAAAAAATAATAAATTGGTTAATGTGTTCTATAATCCCAGGAATTTCGGTGAGTAGGGTGCAGATTCTAAAAAGGGACCCAAGGAGGTATTTTGTTCAGATTCAAAATATACAATACTGAGTATACAGGGTGGTGATTATTTCGATGCTCACCATTGGTATCTTTTAAAGTGGAAGAGATACGAGGTCGGTTAAATGAAGGAAAAGTTGCGCATTCTTATGGCCATTAAAAATCTGAAAGAAAATTTGAGATATCTAAACTCTACAAAATTATGGCCAAAAATCTAAAAAATGTGATTTTAGAAAATAATTTATATTTTCCGAATTGCTACATCAATGAAATTTGGTATCTTTAAATTGTTGACTATTCTGAGTTAAATGACGTCTAAATATATTTTTTTGGCCTCCTAGATTCACAGCCGCGATATTCAACTTTTTTTATTTCTTATGGCCGCCATATTGGATTTTTACCCCATCAGATAATAAATAATAATACATTTTCATATTGCTAATTAACATTAATGAGTTCCCTTAGAAAATGTATTAAATTTGAAAATTTGTATAAAAAACAAATGAAATCAATGTTTTATGGACAGTTTGCATGGTTACCATAAAAATATCGCCTCAAATGAAACTTTAAATTTGATCAAAATTCTAATAATATAAAAGCAAATACTTTAATCATTTTATTTGTTTAATATTATAAAGACACCTGTTATTTACATAAAATGCTCTTATTGCAGGTCATTTGTTTACTATTATTATTTTCTTTATTATTAGAGCAATTTTGAGGAGATATTTTTATGGTAACCAGTAACCATGGAAATTGTCCATAAAACATAGCTTTCATTTGTTTTTTATACAACTTCTTAAATTTAAGACATTTTCTAAAGGAACATATTAAAGTTAACTAGCAATCTGAAAATATATTATTATTTATTGTCTGATGATGTAAAAATTCAACATGGCGGCCATTTGAAATAAAAAAGTTGAATATCGCGGCTTCGAATCTAGGAGGCCAAAAAATTATTTTTTGACGTCACTTAACTCAGAATAGTCAACAATTTAAAGGTGCCAAATTTCATTGATGTAGCAGTAATGGTTTGGCAATTATAAATTATTTTCCAAAATCACATTATTTGTTTTTTTTGCCATAACTTTACAACGAGTTTAAATATTCTAATTTTCTTTCAGATTTTTAATGGCCATAAAAATGAGCAACTTTTATCTAATTTAACCGACCTCGTATCTCCTCTACTTTAAAAGATACCAATGGTGAGCATCGAAATAATCACCACCCTGTATAACATTTTCATATTTACTACAGAAGTAAAGTTTTTTGTTATTTTATCCAGAGGAATACGATGGTATAATTTTTTTTAATATTTTTATTTTTGAAAATATTACCTATTGCTGGATTTTATTGCTAGTTTCACACAAGTAATAAGTTATTTCTTTCTGCAACATTTTTCAAATCCAGATGCGTGGAAACAGCAGCATGTTATTATCAACATTGTTTCTGACATGCGGATAACATTAAAAAAATTGAAAATCTGACATAGCAAATTAGAGATGTCGTGGTGCCCATAATGTTCGATTATTGCGATTTTTCATGCCAAACACACGCGCCCTCTAGCCGCCCGCATTAATTGTTAGTAATTCGCTAATAATTTTCCAGGAACCTCCTCATAAATGGCATGAATTTTTATGACCTCTTAGGATCTTTGAAGAAAAATTTATCGCGGGCGTCTAGAAAGATAATCTTAAGGAGTCGAAAAAATATGAAAACGTGAGGCACTCTCTATAATAATATTATGTATGTATAATAATAGAACCAATAAATTGATGAATAAATATCTAATAAACTCAACTATCGAAATGAAATTTTGAAACAATTGAGCTCTATAATTTACTCTTGCTTTTATAGGTTTTTTCATGAAAATTAGGGATTACAAATTACCCTCGTATAGAGTGTTTCAAAAGTTTCATAAAAATTATCCAGTACATGGTAACGATTCCTTCCGAGATTCTTTGAAAAATAGTGGCGTTTTTCCCAAAAATAAGAAACTAATTGAAATAATATTCTTTTTCCAACGCTAGCAATAAGTTAAGGCAGGGTTTCGCATTAAGGTATAAACAATGAGCTCGACGTTTTGGTTTGTGTTCTAAGTATATTTTTAAACTTTTTACAGCATCCCAAAAATTAAGTAAAATTTTAAATAATTTTTGGACAGCTGTAAAAAATTTAAAAATATACTTAAAACAAAAAACGAATCGTCAAACTCTTCGTTTATAGATTAACTTATTGCCCGTTTTACTGCTGCCGGATGAGTATTTGGTTTGACTTACTCAAACAAAAAAAAAGAATGAATTGGTAGCTACAAAATTCATCTGTATACCAAAAAAAAAGAAATTAAAAAAAACTCTGGAAAAAAGTTATGACCAAAACCGCAAATATCAAGAAAATTTCAAAATCTTTGTATTGTTTTTTACTGGGCAAACACACGCCAATGCAATTAAATTTAGATCATTTTCATCCATTGTTGATATTTTTGAAAGTAAATATCCACGTATATAAATATATAAATATCCGTGTGTGTGGGCAAGTGTAAACTTCAAACATCCACTTCGCGAACTTCGCTGGTACGGGGGTCTTTAACTAAGAATTTGTGAAACTTTTTGATATTTTTTATTTATAAAGAAATTTAGAAAGACAATTTAATTTAATTGTGCATGGGCATGTTTTTAAAAAGTGTTAAATTAAGTCTTTGTTTTTTTAAGATTATATAAGGTTTTTTAGGAAATTTCAAAAGAGGTACCGCTTATCTTGTCTAAATTTATTATTGACTTTCTTTTTAGTGCAGTTTGGTTTTTTCAATATGTTTTTTTTACATTTTGATTGGATTTATGATTTTTTAGAACAGCTCGTGCAAAAGGAAAATCTACCCTTTTTGATCTAAAATGCCTTTTTAGAATATAAAATCAATTCCTTAAATAATTTTCTTGATGACTGAAGGCTGACTTCTGATTTATAAAAAGTTGTACTCTACCGTCCGTAAGTTTTTGCCCACCTCAACATTTTGCTAAGATAAATAAAAAATAATAGTTTTTTGGTTAGGAGTATGTTTATTTATCAAAATGTAACAAATCAAGCAAAAGAGACATATTTATCACACATTAGCCTCATCAATGTGACCTCTTTTTTTTGTCTATTACAGCCGCGCATAATCTGGGCATTCTTTCCAATAATTTTGTTAACGTTTCAGTTGTAATTTTACTCCAAGCGTCATCCACGAGGTTTCCTTGTTCGTTGGGCATTGTTTCTGTACAGTTCTATTGAGCTCATCCCACAATAAATCGATCGGATTAAGATCAGGAGATTGAGGTGGCCAGTCCATCACATAGAGTTTATTTTCTGCCTTGAACTTCTCCAAATAATTTTTATAAATTTTTGAGGTATGTTTGGGATCATTATCTTGTTGAAAATAAAATGTTTGCTGCTCTAGAATTTCCAGGTATTGCTCTTTCCTCAATATTCCGGTAATTTTTTAAATGTTACCCACCGAATGTCCACCAAAACACCCCCAAACCATCATAGCCTCCCCCATGTTTTACTGTTGGCACCAAACACTGGTCAGAAACTCTTTCACCTGGTTTTCTCCGCACAAAAACACGGCGTTTATTACCAAAAATTTCAAACTTTGGATTCATCACTTCATAAGACTTTTTTTCAGTCTTCAACTTTAGGTTTTTTAGCCCACTGCAACCTTTTGACTTTATTGGCTTTCCTTAAAAGTGGTTTCTTTACCGCAATTCTTCCACTAAGCCAGCCTGTAATAATTATGCCAGTTTCATGTTTCGCGATTATAAGTGCACGGACATCTATTGGTAGTTCTCGCTTTTTAGGCTTATTACTTGGAAATCAAAAATACAAATTATGCAGCATTCATTTAGAAACAAACGGGAATTGAGCCTTGTATTGAACAAAAATTTTAAGAAATCGACGAATTTGCATGTGTAAGAAACTTTTCAAATGATTTCCATAAAATAAAAAAAATGAAGGAATCGTTTTAAAGGTTTTTACTCGTTTACATGAAACTAGCGGTATCTGCAATAAGAGCACTTTGCGCCCCTAAAACGATTTCCTTTCAAATTAATCACTATTGTTAAATCAAAAAGCAGGAGGAATGTCATTAAATTTACAATTAAAAACTATATACAGGGTGATGATAAAGTTTGGAACATAATTCATAACTGCCGTAGGTACAATGGTTTTTCCTAGAAATAAATTTATAAAATTAAAAAAATCATACAATCTCGTCAGAAGAATTAGTGCGATTTTCTTAGAACTTAGCGCAATTCAGACCCCGGAATCGCTAGTAAAAATTGATGATAATTTTTTTTTCATTTCCAAAAAATTGTATTTCTTATTAAAAATAATTAGCTGCGCTTGGATATATTATATTTATGTTTACAATTAAATAATACATTTGGAAATTAATGGATTTATTTGTGACACGTAGGTGAAAAATTATCCAATGTTGCCAATGTTTTAGAAAATCCGAAATGTACTCTAAAAATCGTACCATTTTAATTTCAAGATGTTCTAGTGAATGGACATCTAAAAAACTTTCGTAAACTATAATACTAATACCATTTTATCACGTAATAGAAATATCATAGTCTTATGCAATGGTCCAAATCTTTTATTCAAGTTTTTGTAAAAATTGAAGAAAAAACGGCAACTCTACAATAATAATACTTTTAAAAAATTAATTGTGAATTTACTTATTAATTTGACAAATCTATACGCTAAATAATTAAAATAAAATAAAATATTTATAAATATGTAATTAAGTACATAATTAATACATTATTTACATCAGAAAATTAAAATATTTAGATGATGGCAACTAATATTGCATTAATGCAATGTTAGTTGTTTGTTAATCCCGACATCGAAAATTAAATTCTGCTGTAACTTTTGAATAAAAAAAAATAGACCTGCAACTTCTGTGTTTATTAGTCTTAGAATTGAACCTAGTTTACACTCACAAAATTTCTGCATAACGATACGGGACACCTTGTATTGAAATAAAATAAACATTATATAGGATGTCCCCTCGGATGTCCCCTTGTCTTCCAGGTATTTTATTTCAACTATCTAAAAACTACTTTAAAATTTAAAATTCTATTTTATTTTTGTGGGACACTCTGTATAAATTCGAATCAATATCAGTACAAATTTGTTTCTATTGTTTTATATTGATAGCATTATTTCAATTGCATTGATTTTGCAAAACATTAAATATCTAGAAATATCGAAAAGTGGACTTGTCTCACTTTCAAAATCAACGGCTCATTTGGCAACCGTTAAGAACATAACATATGAATCCTCTAGTCTCAAATCCCGAAACATTTTGATAAAAAATATACAGGGTAATGATTAAGTTTGGAACCTTATACATAACTGCCGTATTTAATTGTTTTGAGAAAATCGCTCGGATGGGTCAATTTTAGTTTTTAAAATGCCATCTCTTGGTATAATAAAAATATTAATGACGTCACTGGTGCTATAACAATGACGTCATCAGCGATTATCGATAGAAATTCATGTCACTTAAAAAATGATATAAAAAACAATTAAATTTTTAAACAAATTTTTGAATAAAAAATCTTTTTAATTCAAAAAAGGAAATTTTTATTTTAACGAAAAAGATTTTATAAAAATAAATTAAAATGAGTATAAAGTTACTAATAATAACAATAGAAAGTAAATGATTAAATAATGCGCATTCTAATGCAAATGTTAATTGTATTTAACAAAATTTAATAAATAGTCTTGATAAACTAATTTTTTGATTTCATTTAAATATAATGAAATTTACAAAAAATAAAATTTTAAATTTACCATTTATTGAAATCGACCAAAATAAATCTTATACAACATTCAAATTTTTCAAATTTAATAGTACAAATTAATTTTAAGTTTATATTAAAAAATTTTTAAACGAAAATTTGTTTACAAATGCAACAATTTTTTTATATCATCGTTTAAGTGACATAAATGTCTATCAAAAACCAGTGAAAAAAGTGGGGGTTTCCATTTAAAAAATCGATGATGACGTCATTGCTAAATCACCAGTGACGTCATTAATATTTTTATTATACCAAGAGATGGGATTTTATCTCGGATTTTATAAACTAAAATTGACCTGTCCGAGCGATTTTCTCAAAAAAATTAAATACGGTAGTTATGAATTAGGCTCCAAACTTTATCATCACCCTGTATATGAGTTACAGGCACTTTGTATTTTCATAATTGAAAAATATTTAGGTGGGCAAATACTTATGGACGGTAGTGTATGTATTAGGGCCTAATCGAGGGACTCATTATATTATTAGTATTGTATAAAAAACTTTAATATATTATTTTATTTTCACAGAATTTTCAATCTAATTTTAGTTCTTGTTTCTGTCTTGTTCTGTCTACTGGCAGTGATTTTGTTAATGAATCAAGCTACTTAGTTTTTTTGAGTACTTTGACCTGACAATACAAGTTAAAAATATTATACAAAGGAACTTATTTGTACATCTCCATATTTTTATTTTAAATTTTTTGATTTATCTTAAAAAATGGACAAGGCGAACCTAAATAATTTTTCTCAGATTTTTTTTTACTCCGTCAACTTTTTTAACTAGACAAAATATATGTAGATTTCGAGGTGAATTTAAATAAAGTTATGGTTTTGAAGAAAAAAATATGTTATTGTGGCTTTATGGTTTATGTGCTTTAAAGTAAGTTCCAATCAAAAAAATGGAATTTTCATTAATCTTATCAGTATAAACGCTCGACATATGGGTTAAAACAGTCATCATATGATGTAATATGTGTTATTGATCTTTAAAATCAATATGTAATGTGATTTAATTAATAAAATAGTAGGCGGAGTTATTTTTACTCTTCCGCGTGTTTATTTTTCCGAGAAGGTTCTAAATTAAAAATAAACACGTAATGAACGACATCGTCTTTCTTACATAAGCAACAGCTTTTAGCGAATTGCAAAACAAACGATCACGATAAAATATTCCGATCAGTGATCACTTGAAAAAATTGCTGCCGATCTCATTATTTTCTATCTTATCGATCTTTTAAGTTTGGTTCAAGAATCAAGAGGCGCGTGGCAAGAGCCACAATCTATTTCAATTAATTTTAATCGAAAACAAAAGGGGATTGTATGTCGTGATCGTGTGAGACCGATGACGTCTAAATGACGACAATTCGAAAATTAGCGTTTAACGGCTAATTAATTTATTTTTTCATTTGTTTCTCTTTCATAAATTTACTGGCTTTAGCTATCGTAAAAATAGATTCGCTTTAATTTAATTGACATCTTTTATTTTGTCTTTTTATTAATAACTTAGACATTTGCTAAATATAAATAGACAACATAACAAAAATGTTATATTTATTTACTTTTTTTATCAAATTTTCAAATATTTAACCAACCAAATTTAATAACTAGTGTTGTATTGTGTAATTAAGTTATATTATTCTAAACTTGACAGCACCATTCAATATTGATGGTTGTTAAAAAAAAATCCTAAATATTTAGCATAAAAATAGGCTAAATCCTTATCAGCCGCTGATAAAGATTGATAAACTCTTCCAAAGATTTTACTAAAATCTTATGTTACTTACTGATTTGCATAATTAAAATTTTTGTTACGATTTTTTCTAACTTTCATTAACAAAAAGTGCACATTTTATTCTGTACAAGAAGCAGTAAGCCTTGCAATTGTTTCGGTTGTGAAAATAATCGAAAAATCACCAATAAACTTTTTAGATGGAATCAGAGGTGACGAAGCCAAGGAAAGCGTACCGTTTCGAAAAAGTGCAAAACTCAGAAATCTCATCTGACGACAGTGACGTAGAACCAGATCTAGTATCAACAATAAACCACATCTCTACCGGAATAATGCCGTATCAACCAATAGAACCAAACGCTAATTTTTTACAACAGTACTTTCAAAATCACAGCAACAGCCTTCCCTCACGAGCAGTCATTACCTACCGAAGATTATCCCAGTGCCGCGAGGAGGATGAGGAGGAGGAAAAAAAAGACACTACCAAAGATCTAGCCACGATCTCCGGTAGTGATAAAAGTTTATCAGAGTCCTCTTCGAGCGGCTCTAAATCTTCTGTGATCGATACGGTGACCGGGCCTCATCATAAATTCGTCATAACTAAGACCAAAGAGACGGATAAGTCTTCGGAAAAATCAAAAAAAGTATTAGTGAAGACAGTGAGTGAGGAAGAGAGGAGGCCGCAGTCGGATGCGGCGAAAGAGTTGGCTGGTAGGAAGTATCATCAAGCTAATACCGTGCATTTTCCAACAAGCGACCCTAAAAGACCTAGCGTGTATTCTATTTTTAATAGGTCGGCAACACTGCAAAGTCCCCATTATGATACTAGGTTTTTTGATTCATCACTCATTGAAATGAAAAGTCAGACGCACAGTGAGTCAACGTTACAAGGTGCTGTTGAGGATGTTTGGATCAAGCGAAATCCAAGTGAAACTAAACGAGTAAGTGAAAGAATACATTAACAAAATATATTTATCATTATTTTTTGACTGACAATGTTTGTCAGAAAGTTTATTTAAATAATAGGCTAAAACGTGTCAACCTAATTATGTGAATTGTATTATGATGGTATGTCTTTAAGACATAACACATACCTTCTTAATATGCACGGAGTATGGTTATTGGTTTGACATACCACTATCTCTTATCACGAAAATGAATAGTATATGAAAATCACTCCCAAGCGAATTAGTCTAAAATTTTCTCGACAATTATATTTCTTTCATCATACTGTTTTGGTATTCTGGGTTGTAGTATAGGTTCCACCTACTTCTTTTTTCAATTCTTTTATTTCAAAACTATTTTTATGAATTGGTTGTTTTATGTGTAGATAACATCCGTATGAATTCTTTTTTAAATTAAATCTATAATGGGATAAACATTAAACATAAAAGCATGTATTCAGCGACCGTGATGAAAATTTTAGAGATGTCGTTAAAATTAATCACGTCTTTAAGAAAATATTTCTTATGAAGAAATATTTTTTAATCACGTGATTAACGATAACGACGTCTCTAGATTTTTCATCACAGTCGTTGAATACACGGTATTGTATTTATCTCCAAAAATAAGAATCGCGTTCCATTAGTAGTTTCTTGGAAAATATTTGCTTTCCTTGTTCTTTAAATAATTTAATTAAAATATTTGCCACAAATACTAAGGTTAGTTGGGGTAAATGGAGAATGGAGAGAAATTATGTAATTTCGGAATGAATGCTTTTATTCAGTGGCGGAACTTAAAATTTTCGGCCACCCCGTAGAATAATATATGGGCCCCTCATTAACACCTCCGCCAACACCCCCCCCCCCCACATTCAAGGAACAATATTTTTTATAGTATTATTTTTATTTTACATAATAACGAATAGAAATATACATATAATATATAATAAAAAATAAAAAAATATTTAACTCTTATAAAAGTTATCAAAAAAAACTAAATAATAACTAATAATAAAATTATCAACAATCAAAAATTATCACATAAAAGTTGTAAATAATCTAAAAATTCTTCCTTCTACCCTTCTGATTCGCGAAATCTCTTAGACATAATCTTTAATTTCCATGTCTTGTGCTGTACTTGCCTCAATTGCCAATAATGAGAGATCATGCAAACGATCTTTTCGAGTGGAATTACGGAAATGGTTTTTTTATTATTTTGAGCTTTGAAAATGATCTTTCGGCTGTAGCAACTGTGACAGGTAGGGCAAGGAACAGTAAAACTGCAGTAATTACATCCGAAAAACTTACCGATATGGTTGAATATTTTATAATTAAAAGTTCAGCAATTTCTCTTATTGTTGAAATTTTAACAATTTCCTCTTTAAGCACGGATCTTGTCATTACCAATTGTAAAGGAAACTCTGCTGTAAGATCCTGTTCATATTTTATCTGCAGTTTTTCTGCCGATTTCAAAACTTCAGCTTCTTCGGCTAGTAATAGTTTTTCAGGTTCCATGAAGGCAAATAACTGCAAAACCTATTGCATCTTTGATCTATTTGCATTATAACCACATCACAAATTTTATAAAATACATTTACGCGAAAAATATCTTCTCCATTTCCCTGAAAGCGATGATCACTTGCTAGTTCATCAAAATGTTTTTTAACCATTTCTTGTCTCTTCCAAGTAAAAGTTGGATTAATATTCCATTTAGATGCTATTTGTGCTGCTTCACATCTGACTGATTCAAACATATCTCTATATACTTTTAAATTTTTACTTGCTGTTTCCAATGATTTTGATGCAGTCATAAGATCCAAATTTTTAGTTTGGAACAATTTGATGCTAAACTTACTTCACTTAATATTTTCGATAAAAGTACGCGATGAAAAACAAACTCAAAAGTATTCATGTTTTTCTGAATCCGGGATGCTTCTTCACGTTCATCTTTTTTTCCTTTTAACGATAATTCAGAAAATGCCTTCATTATATCGACAAAACGAAGTTTTATTGCTAAAAGTGAAGTATATCTTCCATATCTTCCTGCTCATCGCGTTGGATTTAATCTTTTAAACGTAATTTGTGACTCGCCTGAAAATGTTGATAGTAGGTCTCATCTATTTACACTATTCCCAAAAAAGGTATAACTACTTTCTAGAATTACAAAAAATGCAGAGACTTCAGTGCAACTTTTGACAGATACGTTCACAACCGAATTTAAATTATAAGCTGCACAATGAAGGTATATAGCATTGGGTTGATCTTGTTTAAGACGAGCTTGAACACCATTATAAATTCCACTCATAACATTCGCTCCATCATACCCTTGTCCTCTACATTTACTTAATTTAATGTCATTATTTTTAAAAAGATCCAATGTTTCGTTATATGTATAATCCAGCAGCTGTGTGATTGTGTATTTCCGTGAAACCCAAAAAAACTTCTCTAATATCAATTCTTGTTGATTCATGTTCTTCATTTTTAATAATTTTTACATATCTAAATACATGACTAAGTTGATATTTTTTCGTTACATCCTCAGTAGTATCCATTATAATTGTAAAAAGGGTGAACTATTAATATCAGCCACTAAAGTTCTTTTTAAACGGGTTGCGAGGCAATGTATGATTTCGTTTTGGATTTGGTGGCTTAAATATTTTGTAGTTCCATGTGGCATCTTTAACACTTGGTTCATTACATTGTCATATTTTGATAAAATTTGTACTTGAGTTAGAAAGTAACCATTATACAGTGCGGTCATAAAGTAAATCCCCCCCCCCCCTGCTAACTTTTGAACGGTTATGTTTTTGATTCTGAAAATTTGTCTACTGAGGAATCTAATTCCGAACTTTCTAATAAAGGTATTTTTGATTTTGTGGAACTTCCGGTTATACCGAAAGTGGATGGCAACTTTCTTATTTTAAATGGAACACCCAGTATATTCTTGCATTTTCGTGTTCTCTATAAAAATACCATTAAATTGACCTAGCATAGTGTGGTCTACGATTAATACTTTCGGAATTACGCCCATTTGAAAATCGCATTTTTATGCAACTTCATTTACACCAGAATTTGGACCCAAGTGCCCCAACTTCCTTATTTTAAATGATTTCTTTTGCAATTAAGTTAATAACATTAAATTTAAACCACATTTTTATCCAAGAGATTTCCTGTAGATTTTATTACTGTCAAGACATGGAAGGTGGTTATGTTAATCAGCAAAATTAACGAACTTACTATTAAACATAATTTTGTTTAAATTTAATATTATTAACTTAATTGCAAAATATTTCATTTAAAATAACGAAGTTAGGGCAGTTGGGTCCAACTTCCGGTGTAAATGAAGTTGCATAAAAATACGATTTTCAAATGGGCGTAATTCCGAAAGTATTAATCGTAGACCACACTATGCTAGGTCAATTTAATGGCATTTTTATAGAGAACACGAAAATACAAGAATATACTGGGTGTTCCATTTAAAATAAGAAAGTTGCCATCCACTTTCGGTATAACCGGAAATTCGACAAAATCAAAAATACCTTTATTAGAAAGTTCGGAATTAGATTACTCAGTGGACAAATTTTCAGAATCAAAAACAACCGTTTAAAAGTTAGCAGGGGGGGGGGGGGGTGATTTACTTTATGACCGCACTGTATACCTCTTCAAAAGATTCGCGGTGACCACGAAAAGCCAAACAATTTTTAGTCAGACCTAATGTTATGTTAACAAGGCTTTCTAAAACTTGTACCCAAAAATTAGCTTCATAACGTATTTGCTCTTCCAGGTTTTTATCAAATGTTTCATTGTTCTTCCACCTTTCATAAATAAAACAAGATTCTAAATGGTGTTGACTATTTTCATGTGCTTTAATTTTTTTTGAAACACCACGCCAATCTCTAATTCCCAGTTTCCGCCAGTTAAGGTTCTGGTTTTTTGAAAATAAACAGCAGGGCTCACAGTAAGCTGCATCCAATTTTGGAGAATAGCAGAGCCACAACCTTTCAATAAATCCATATTTTGTTGAACTTTTGTAATATTCAGCTAAGAATCTACGATCATTCTGTGATGGATCTCGTTTAAAAGGTCCTAGAGGTCTACATGAATCCGAAAATATAATTAATTTTTTAATATCATCTGTCAAAATATCGTTTTGATAATCAGCAATATCATTTGAACCTATTAGACTTCATTTGGAATCATAATTTAAATTTTCTTTGTTAACACTTGTATTTTCAAGTGCTATGTCCTTATTACAATGTGGTTGGGGTTCCGATGGATCGTCATCAGTCGAAACAGCTTAAATTTCTGTTTGTGCGGAAATTTCCAAAGCAATCTCGTTCGAAGTACTCTGATTTTCTATTGGTTTAAGCAAATGCATTAATTTTGGTACCTTCGCTAAAATGTCTTTCTGTTTTTTTAATTTCCGTTTTTTCGCTGCCCCACTGGTGTTACTTAGATTTTTTTCCATTTTTAGATCTTTAAATTAACAATTTCTATTACTTTTGACTTTTAAGCATTAAAAAATAAATAATGTTACTTTATTTTCTTCTTGGTACTTATTAAGATTATTATTTATTTGATAAATTATTAATAATCACCAACCAATATTTATTATTAAACATGAAAACACCTCTCTGTTTAGAAACGTACACACTGCTTTGAATTCAATCGCGAAATGAGTTTGCGCCTGCGTTTTCACGATCCACGTGATTTTGTTTACATTTGACACGTGTGCTTCGATCTTTGTTTGCCGATAACAGAACCTCTTCGACTGGGCGTTTCGTTTTGGCAAGGATTAATTTTTTAAAGCAATATTTTTACATTTTTGTAAATGTAATGTAAAGTAAAATTCTACTAAAAATGCTAAAAAACAAATCTCAAAAAAATGGGGGCAATGCGGGGTCTGCGGCATTGTAGTTCCGCCACTGCTTTTTTTGAATTTTTTTTTTTAACTTTTCAGTAAGTAAGCAGAAACCTGCTAGTTTTATCTTCAATATTTTATCATGAATATATAGTATAGTCGGCAAAATGTGTAACTCCGATTTCTCTGTGCCTTGGAAATGCGATGTGCGTATGAAACATATTACTGTGCGAAAGAGATGCCAATAGTTTAACTTAGAATTTCCTACAATTACACAGGCGTTTTTAAACTATACCCAACTTAATTAAGAATTAATCAAATTGAATTTTGTAAATTAATCTTGAAAGTAAAATAAAGAGACTACCAAATGATTTTTTAATTTTTTTAAATGGTTTCATAATTAAGTTGTAAATTGAGCCTAAAAGTTGCTTATTTTTGGACGTTTTCAAAACAACCAAAAGGTGAAAATTAAAAAAAAAAAAAAAGGAAACCATTTTCTTGAAGAAATCATAATTTTTCATAACAATGGCATATTTACATTTTCCCTATACTAATAGTGGTATTATGGATGTAGTGAATAAGATAACTGAGTTAATAACAGAACACTTCTTTTAGAATTGATATAGTTTGGAAATTAACAAGTGTATGTTCACATTTATCCCATAATAACAGAAATTAGAGGTCTTAAATATTGAAAGCAAATGAAGAACCATTTACCTATTGAAATAAAAAAATAATTATAAACACAGGTTGTGAAGAAAAAAACTTCTCCGATGTCTTTTTATCCAACTTTATTACATACAATAAACTTCTTTAAGAAGTTGGTTACACAATCGATTTCGAAACTTTAAGTTTCATCATCAGGTGTTACGAGAATATGTCCAATGATATCATTAAAAATATTGTCGTTAGGAAAAATATAAAATTCTTAAAAAATTAAAAAATACGAATTGTTAAATATTTTTTGGTTTTTTATGGAATTTCCTGTTGATTTTGGATGGCAAAGTTACTTTGATTTATAAATTTTATTTTTTCTAACGCTTTGAAATTTTATCCAACTAAGATTACGTCACCAGTGATGGATGAAGTTTTAATTTTTTTAAAATTTTATCTTTTTCCTAACGACAATATTTTTAATAATATCATTGGACATATTCTCGTAACACCTGATGATGAAACTTAAAGTTTCGAAATCGATTGTGTAACCAACTTCTTAAAGAAGTTTATTGTATGTAATAAAGTTGGATAAAAAGACATCGGAGAAGTTTTTTCTTCACAACCTGTGTAACATCAATCCAAAGCATCGTGCCACACAGTAATCCAAATGGATTATTTTTGTATTAATAATTATAAAATTATAGCAAAATAAATAAAACATTAACGCTGCTTATTGATAGGAACTGTCCCTTTATATTTATACAGTATTTGCTCACCTTTCATTTGAATTTCTTGTATGGGTAGAATTCATAAAATCTGTTGAAAATTAATACATCTAACATCTTCCTCTACTATTTTCAATTACACACACATACTTAAACAGTTCTATGCCCCTTTTTCCTCCCTTGAATTGTATCATCGCTCTGACATAAATCGTTAACATTTTCCTCTGTAGAATATTCACTCACTATATTTTTGGCCGCCTTTTTTGTATTGGTTCGGTTTTGTTAGTTTCTGGTTCCCAATAGTTTTTTTTTGTTTACGCTTTTTTAACCTGGATATCATTTCATTTGTTGTTAACACTTCTCCGTATGCTTGTTGGTTTAAACGAGGGACAGCAATTTTTTTTGGATTTATATCTGTGCTGTTAATTATTTGTTATGTTGGGCATGTAGATATTGTTGGTGATTATTGTTTCTGTTACTGGTTGTGGAGTAGTCGAAACTGTACATTGAAGTGTGAATGATGACGATGGTTGGTATGTATAAATGATGTTGAAAACTAATTGATAGGTACGGTGCAAATTTCAGTACTCGATGTCGCTATAATTAACAACATTTTGGACTGGATTTTCATTTTAAGGATTTATTTTGTGGAGGCTCCGCATCCGTGTCGCATTTGTTCTATTCCATACTTTACAAGTTGCTTATTCCAATAACTTTTTACTGATCCAAACACACATTTGTCCAATGCCTGTAATTTATCTGTAAGATAGGTAGGAAGTAGGAAATTTTACTAACACAATGTTATTTTTTATTGCTTCTTCAATCAGTCTCACACTAATATAACTGAAGTTGATGGTCATCATAAATTAAGACCACTGTTTGTTTTGGAAAGTTTTTTTTTTTTTGTGTTTCTTGATATTTGAAATAAAAAAGAATGTGTGAACCATTGAAAAAATGATAGTTCCTCTATCCATCCGTTCTTAGATTCGCGATTTCGACTACCTGTAGGGGGCGCTGTTTTGACAGAAACAGATGATCCAAGTAAGGTAACAATTTACCAATTTTGTTTATAACTTATATAAAACCCCAAGATTTAATGATTTTATCTCACAAAACTAATAAAACAGGCAATTTTCTCCTTTTATAAGCGCGAATGTGTATTTTAAACAAAATTTTCTCTTTGATGTTACCTAACTTCACTAGTTTAAAAAATTTCATCAGAAGGCGACCGGAATTCTGAAATCCAGCGGGCTTAAATTGCTGCACTCTTAAATATAATCAGAGGTGGTAGTGCCATCGGCTACAACTCATGCGAGTACTGTAGTGAATTCTTGACCAGGGGGGTATGCTTGAACCACTTGACACGATGTCGTATACGACCTCCTTCATTCGATCCTTGTCGTTTAAATGCAAAAATAAGATTGTATCCTTGTCATGTCGTATACGACATCTTGTCGAGTGACTATAACCCACCAGATTCGCCAGAAATGCGACACAAAACTTTTCCTTTGGTATCAACATGATTCGGGTCATTGTTAAAACCGGACTCGTCAGCATTGAAGACAAAGCGGGACTTTTTACCCGAATCATAGGTTTATATTGTTCTCTTTTTTCTTCGCCTAAATGATGACGTTTTGGGAAATTTTAGAATCCGCTGTAGAAACAAAATCCCACCTCAGAAATGAATTTGATAACAACATTCTTCAGTTTATCATTAACATTGTAAATTACATCGGGTTTTCTTCAAGGTTTTCATGCATCTTTTCTTAGTTATTGTAGAAGTTCAGGTTTTTTTAGTAAAGGCGTAATACCAATCCTGGTACACGGTAGACCCTTCTTGAAGGATGTTTTCAACTTGTTGACTGCCACATACTTTCCGAATAATTGAAGTAATTCTTGTTTATTGAAAGGTAAACCCATATTATTTGATCGTATAACCAAGCATTTTATGATTTCTTCTTCTGACTTCGGGGTTAGAGTTTGAGAACAACCAGAACCTGACACATTTATCGATTTATTTCTACTGTAAATAACTGCTTTGGAAACTCTATAATAATCTTAGGGTTGGCGGTGTATCATGTTTTTATTCTGTTCCTTTCTTTTTAGTGTAATTACACGGTTTGGTTGGTAACTAACAAAATTGCAGAAAAATGTTATTTAACCATTTGGCAATAAAATTGGAGTTCACATTTACCCCAAAACCAAGTTTACTTTCGCCACTTCAATCTAAAGTTATCTGTACTTATGTACAAATTTACTCCCTATACATTGCTGATACTAACTAATGTAAAATATTTCGATAACCTTCCAAAACTTAAATACAACGTAAATACAGCGCATCGCCAATGTTGTTGCGTATAGCATACAGCATATAGGCGATTCTGTTATGATAGCATTTCAAACCGATTGTACCTGATTGGATTTGTGAAAACTTTAGTAAAACGTACTGTGGGTCCAGCAATGTATCAACCCAAAAGTGGGGTCTAGTGATCGGGACGCGAAAAAACATCAGGATATATCTCGAGGGATACATAATGCATATTTTAATAAAATTAAAAAATCTAGAAATAGTAGTTTAACCAACATGTTGGTTAAAGAAGACGTTTAATAAACGAAAGTTTTTAAAGCACGAGCGAGCTTCGCGAGCGAATGCTTTAATTATTGAGTTTATTAAACGCCTAATTGAATGTAGGTACTTAATTACACTACTTAATGACAACACCTTTAAAAGGCGATACTTTGCTTCCTTATGAAGCGAGATCGGACATATGTTTATATAAACTTTTCTTCTTAGTTTCATGAGAGGAATCTGCCCTTATGAGGATAGTTTTGAATCGCCCTGTATAATTACTGACAATGCCGTTCGCTAGAGAGCGAGCGAGTTTGAAAGGAAAAATCATGGAAATTTAGTATTACGACAGTAAAGAGATCTATAGTTTCCTGAGTTAGATTTAAGTTTTTGAATTTTTTCTAATTTATAAGCTAAATTATTTAGGCAACTATATTTACCTTCTGCAACTTCGCGCTGACTTAATTAGAGGGGTCGAAAGTTAAGAAATTTTTATTTCATTATATTATATCTTTTTGTGTATTTTTTACTTTAAAACTTCTATAATTAAATTATATAAAAATGTTTTTTGTACTAGCGCATCTGGTTGCTTCCGCAAACCTCTATATTTACGATTTAGAATGTTCCTCTTAACATATTGCGTTGGAAAAACTACTATATCAATTACTTTTCTACAGGGCGTCTCACTTTTTTTCCAGCAAAATTTTTTTAGATAGTAAATGTAATTCTGAACAAAAAATTTCGTATGAACTATTATGTTTTTTCGACTCCTTAAAAAATTACAGCAATTTTAAAAATTGATAAATTTTCATGATTTTTGTGGAACACCCTGTATAATATTTTTTTTTATTTGACTTAAAGATATACAAAATCCAAGGCATACTTGATTTAAATGAAAAAAATTAAAATTAAATGAAATTTATACAGGGTGCCTCACAAAAATCATTAAATTTTACCAATTTTAAAATTACTGTAACTTTTTAAGAAGTTGAAAAAACATAATAGTTCACGGGAAAATTTTTGTTTAGAATAACATTTACTATCTAAAAAAATTTTTGCTGGAAAAAAAGTGAGACACCCTGTATAAGTTTTAAACACTACTAAGCGAACGTTTTTTGTAAAGTGTTTATTATACTATTTTTTTCCATTTTGCGCCTTTTTATTAGTCTAAGCGGCGGCGACACTAAGTCTAGTGTGATAAAACTTTTCAAGGTCGTACATATAATTCGTTACGTCATTGAGGGGAGAACACAAAATGCCACTGCTGTCACGTGTAGACCGAACGCCACTATAAAATTTTTTTTTTCAAAATTTTTAATTTTTTCTAATGTTTAGTATCATAAAACTTCAGGATTCTGATTTCTCCTCGCGACAGGGGAGGGTTAGGGCTATAAAAAAATACGGTGCTGCCAGTCTCCGAGAGAACGCTTATCAGTGGCAGCAGGAAAATAAGAGATCCTACAAATTCGATTTTCAAAAATTGGCAACCACTTTTACTGACGTCTCGTAAAAGTGGTTGCTTATTACTGACGTCTGGTAAAAGTGGTTGCTTATTTTTGAAAATGATTCCCACTTTCGGGTTGCTGCCTCGGTTCCTATCAGGTTTGGGGGCATTTTTTTATAGCCCTAACCCTCCCCTGTCGCGAGGAACGAGGAATAATCAGAATACTGAAGTTTTATGATTCTAGATATTAAAAAAAATAAAAATTTTGAAAAGAAAATTTTTATAGTGACGTTCTGTCTACACGTGGCAGGAACCGAGGCAGCAACCCGAAAGTGGGAATTGTTTTCAAAAATAAGCAACCACTTTTACGAGACGTCAGTAATAAGCAACCACTTTTACGAGACGTCAGTAATAAGCAACCACATTTACGTGACGTCAGTAAAAGTGGTTGCCAATTTTTGAAAATCGAATTTGTGAGATCTCTTATTTTCCTGCTGCCACTGATAAGCGTTCTCACGGAGACTGGCAGCACCGCATTTTTTTATAGCCCTAACCCTCCCCTGTCGCGAGGAGAAATCAGAATCCTGAAGTTTTATGATACTAGACATTAGAAAAAATTAAAAATTTTGAAAAAAAAATTTTATAGTGGCGTTCGGTCTACACGTGGCAGCAGTGCCATTTTGTGTTCCCCTCTCAATAACGTAACGAATTATATGTACGACCTTGAAAAGTTTTATCACACTAGACCTAGTGTCGCCGCCGCTTCTACTATATCTATTTAAAGTAAAATATTGCAGTTTTTATTTTTAGTAAATTTTCTGGTAATTGGCAACTCTTATGCCAGATTTGCCAAATCATCAAATAATCGCTTGGCAACTGCCATTTTAAAATCAACAATTTCAATGCTACCAATTTCGAAAAGATATATTACCCTGCTATAAACGCACTCAAAACAGTGCGTTTATAGCTATAAACGAACTGTTTTGAGTGCGTTTATAGCCATCTTATAGACGCAAAATAAAAAAAAATCTTATGCCCACGAGACTGTTCTGTGTACCAAAAAAAAGTAATTTTGGAAAAGGTCCATTGGATAAAATAATTATAACCAAAAGCGTAAATATCAAGCTAATTATAAAATTAAACCCTTAAATTTACCGACTATCTCCTTAAAACCGAAATTAATTTGTACTTATTATTCAATAAGAAAAGTTTGAAATACGAATTAAAAATTTTATTAATAAATTATGAAAAGTATGTTTTCGTCTTTCGATAATTTTTGAACCATAAAATATAAAAATAACTAAATTTATTCATACATTTTACATATTTGCAATGTTATATGTTATTAGTTTCCTTGACGCGCTGCGCTTACTTAAATTTCCTAGTATACTGGATGTATAAGAAACATGGGTCACTTATGTATGAAAATTAAAATTTGAAATGAACAAAACACATTTTAAGCACTAATTTATTTCAATATCACATCCGGTTTCACCAGAAGTAACAACAATTTTTATTTTAAAATGTAGTACCCAATGTTTGTTCATAATTTAAAACAATTTTAGAAAATAAGTATGTTTGTCATAAATCTTTCATATTTTTTAACTTAAAAATTATTTATTCTAAATAATAGATATACCTAAATAAAATTGTAATGGGCCTATCCCAGGCGAAACGAATTTTGATCGTTTTTATTTTACAGATAGCTGTTTAAAAGAAACTTATAAATACCAATTCTTTTTTTAATTAGTGCAGCCGGTTTTTTTTATTTTAAATAATTTATCGTCGTGACGTCAATCTTCCGATTAATTTAGGTGGCAACGTTGCACTTGAACCGAATATTAACGATGATATGACAACCAATAAGAACGATCCGAACTGACTCGAACAATCCTCCATTTGTTATTTGCGGGCGTGCGACCACGTGCGACATCTTTTGACTGCTTTTGACAGGAGTGTTTTGGCTTTAACAATGAAGCCAACCTAAAATCAGCTTATGGGCATAAAATTTAAATAGACCGTTATAGAAAATATATAAAAAAAACTGATTGAATATAAATATGTATTTATTTAGACTTGATCTTTATAATGAAGTAAAAATTAAAAAATCGGAGGTAGGCCCATTTGTAAAGTTTGAAAAACTTATTTTATTTCTGTTAAAACCGAAAGTGGATTGAAAAAAAGTTGCTCTAAAACATGCCGACTTGCGGTTTTCACCAGCATGTAGATACATGTATCCTCCACAATTTAAAAGTAGTTTCGATATACAGGGTGAATCGAAATTAAACCGCCAAATTTCTTAGGCCGATTCTACGGCTAATATTAAAATAAAAACTTTATATTAACATATGTGCGATTTCGTTTCCTAAGGGAGCTACAGCCCTTCAAAGGGGGTGTAAAAATGAAGGTTTTTGTACGTTTATTTGAAAACGCTTTATAGTAGAAACTTCAAATTTGGTGTGAATCATATTACACTTTAGATATGGCTTTATGATTTGTTTGAACATTTTTTGAATCTTCTAAAGGGTAGTTTTAGAAAGGGTTGGTAATAAAAACAGTGGTAACTTGTTAGGGGTTAATTTTTTTAGATTATTTTTTTCAAATAATGTTAGCCAACCCATTTTAGATAAAAAAGGTATTTGTGTACGAACTCGGTAGAATTTACCATTTTAGAAAAAAATGCACATAACTATGCGCTTGTCGTTTTAAAGATATTTTTTACGTTAGGTACCTACTTTTTTGTACAATACCCGTCTTTGATTATTAGGTAGCTAATAAAATCTATGTGTTTATTTGATTATTTTAGATGTTATCATTAAATTAATGGTATTTTTTATAACTTTTCTTATCTTCATCACCTTTAAAGGGCTGTGGCTCACTTAGGAAGTGAAATCGGAAGTGAAATATGTCAATTTGAAGTTTTTATTTTAAAATTGGCTTGAGAAATTTGGCGGTTTAATTTTGACTCACCCTGTATAGGGTGATGATAAAGTTTGGAACAAAAGAAGTAACTGTCGTATTTAATTTTTTTGAGAAAATCGCTCAGATAGGTCAATTTTAGTTTTTAAAATGCCATCTCCTGGTATAAAAAAATATTAATGACGTCACTGGTGATTTAGCAATGACGTCATCATCGATTTTTTAAATGGAAACCCCCACTTTTTTTACTCGTTTTTGCTGGAAAAAAATATTACATTTATAAAAAAAATTTGAATAAAAAATCTTTTTACTTCAATGAACTTGAAAAAAAAGCTTTTGATTCTGTTTAAATGTAAGAAAATTTATAAAGAATAAAATTTTAAATTTAAACGATTTAGCATTTATTGAAATACATATGTCAAAATAAATCTTATACAACCTTCAAATCTTTCAAACTTAATAGTGCAAATTAAATATAAGTTAATACGAAGAATTTATATCATCGTTTATGTGACATGAATGTCCATCAAAGACGAGTAAAAAAAGTTGGGGTTCCGTTTAAAAGAATCGATGATGATGTAATTGGTAAATCACCAATGACGTCATTAATATATTTTTATAAAATTGACCTGCCTGAACGATTTTCCCAAAAAAATTAAATACGGCAATTACGAATTTTGTTCCAAATCATCACCCTGTATAATTAATATTAAGAGTATACAGGGTGTTCATTTTAAAAGGAGCCACCCTAAATAACTCTCGAAAAAATAATTTATTATAAAAATACCGTGACAGGTCGATTTTTACTTTCAGGGGGACATCTTTTTAGAATAAAATAGGAGTTGTCATTGCAACCCCCTTCCTTACGGAGACACCCTTTCAATTTTTTAAATGGGAATAGGGGTCGAGTGATATATTATTTGATAGCATTTTTTACCCTGATAATGGCAGCCATAATTTTTTTGGCAACTTTTTGCTTCCCAACCTACCTAAAAATTAAAAAAAAGTGCTTATAATGGTATTATTTTGACCATAAAACAAGTGCTCTAACTTAACAACTTTATAATTATTGAAAAACAAATCAGTTACCATATTTTTTATAATTTTTTTTGTTATAAATTAATTTTTCCTTTTCTCTTTTATCGTGTCCTGTAAATGACTAAATTAAAATAGGCCCAAAACAAATCATATTTTTATTTTCAGGATAAAAAGACCTTTAAAATGTTGCGTCACTCGACCCCCTTCCCATTTAAAATAATCGAAGAGGTGGCCCTGTGGGGTAGGGGGTTGCAAAGACAACTTTAATTTTATTGTAAATAGATGTCCCCCTGAAAATAAAAATTGACCTGTCACGGCATTTTTACATTAAATTATTTTTTCGAGAGTTATTTAGGGTGGCTCCTTTTTTAATGAACATCCTGTATTTGTTCATTTGGATAAGTTTGGTTTTTTAATTTTTATCCAAAAACCCATATGAAAACGATAACGTCATTTATATTTGCAAACAAAATTAATAATTCACAAAAACATATTTTTTTGAAATTTTTTAAAGTGGTATGACTTTTTAAGGAAGCATTTCCGGACAATACTTTATATTCAAATAAATGCTTAGTTTCACTCCGTGTACCACCCAAGAAATGTGCCACGATTATTCAGGGACACACCGTATAAACATTTAATTTAATTCTGAGCTACTTATACAGGGTGGCCCAACTAAAAATTCTCATCCAAGGTATTTTAAAAACAATTATTGAAAAAATCCTGAAACGGGTCAATTTTTATTTGGCGGGGGGAATTTTTATGGTACTAAAAGCCAGACTATAAAGGCGAGAACCACTCACCCCATTAAGCGGGGAACTACCCCTTCAAAAATCTCGAATGGCAATAGGGGTCGAGTGATTCATCATTTTAAAGCTCCTACAATTCTTTAATGCAGCTGTCATTTTTTTAATTATTTGGGCAGTAATTGCATTTTCACGTTAGATCTGCAAAAAGTGTTTTAAATGGATGACATGGGTTAAATTTTAAAGCTTGCTTTTGTTAAAAGTGACAGTAAAAATAAATACAACCATACATTGGTCCCCCACCAAATAATTATTGGGTTCAGGCTATTTTTATATTATTTTTTTTCTAAATAACCTGGGTGGGAAACTAATAGTATATTGTATATCAGGAGTAAAAGAATTACTTTTTCTGGCGAGCATGTAGGTTTGGGGGACGAGCTTTGCGAGTCCCGCGGATACATGCTAGCCACAAAAAGTTCTTTTACTCCGAATAGAACATGCTATTTTTTCTTCAAACGTCGAAATTTTTAAAATAATAATATAATAAATAATTTTAAAATTTGACATTTAATTTACATACAACACACAATACAACGTTAGTGTATATTGGGTTGCCTAAAATTCATTTCTACTCCGCCCTTTTATTCCTAGGTAGTACAAAGTAACCCTAGAATCAACGAACATAAAAAATGACATTTTAAAGCCCGTCAAAGAAGACTGTACTGTAATGACGTTTTCAGAAAAAAAGCATTTTAAACACAAGTTATTTTAGAAAAAAAGTCTGAATCTTTTGTTGGTGGAGGACCAATGTATGTTTGAAATTATTTTTAGCAAAAGCTAGCTTTAAGTCTTTTTAACCCATTTTACCTATTAAAAACACTTTTTAAATATTAGCTAACGTGAAAATGCTATAACTTCTCAAATATTCCATCAAATTAAAGAAAAAATTACCGCTGTATAGTGAAGCTTTAAATGATGCATCAGTCGACCCCTATTGCCATTTAAGATTTTTGAAGGGGTAGTTCCCCCACATAACGGCGTGAGGGGTTATCCCTTGCGTTACCATAAAAATCGGTCCCCCACCAAATAAAAGTTGACCGGCTTCCTGATTTAAAAAAAATTATTTGTTTTCAAAATAACCTGGGCGGGAACTTTTAGTTGAGCCACCCTGTATGAGTTTTGGTGTTAAAAATGTATTATTTTTATGTTTTATTTTTTTTAACAAAATATTTCTATACCATATAATATAGGGACTATCAAAAAGGCCACAATTTTTTAAATCATATTTTCGACTTTTTACATATTATAATCTAAAATCGGTGCAATTAGATTTTTAAATTAATGTGTTTTAATATTACATAAAACTATGTTTTTTTAAAATAAGGTACCACAACAAAAAAATTAAAAAAAAATGATGTATTTTACTTTTATTACAAAATTAATTAGAGGGGTCCAAAGTTAAGGTACTTATATTTTATATTTTTTTTTGTACATTCTCGAATTATTTTTCTTTCCGCTAGAAATTATAGAAATGATTTCTAAATCATCTACAAAAAAAAATTATACAAAAACGTTTTTCGTACTAGCGTTTTTGATTGCAGAACTTAACCACTATAGTTTCCGTATATGTATAAGTTTGTTAGGAAGATAGGAAAAAATTCTTTAGAGGAATTTTCTAAACAAAAAATATAGTGGTTTAGTTCTGCAGTCATAAAAGCTAGTACGAACAACATTTTTGTATATTTTTTTTGTAGATGATTTAGAAGTCATTTCTTTAATTCCTGCCAGAAAGAAAAAAAATTGGAGAATTTATGAAAAAATATAATGATCTAAAAGTACCTTATCTTTGGACACCTCTAATTAATTTTGTGCTAGGTTGCAGAAGGTAACTCTCTGGCAGGATGTAGCCTAATCAATTTAGATTATAAATCTGAAAAAAAATTGAAAATCTAACGAGGGAAACTTGAGTTTTGACTGCAGAGCTAATGCTCGATTTCATGATTTTTCACAATTTTTCCTCCCAAACTCGCGCGCCCTCTAGGGATTCGCATTAATTATCAGTTATTTGGTCATAATTTGCAAAGAAGCTCAAGAAAAGTGGGATGGATTTTCTATTCCTTGTTATTATCTATTATTTTGAACGGAAAATTTATCGCGGGTATCTAGGAAGATGCTCTTAAAAATACTCCAGTTTACTTTATGACATAATCTCGAAAATCTCATTTGTCTAGACTAGTATTTTTTATATTATTTACATTATGTAATAAAATTGTAAACTATAAACTTGGTCTTAACCTCATTTAATTAACAATTTTTAATTTAGATCTTTCCAAAACGTTCTTAATCTAATTTAACATATTGTAGATTTAAAAAAAATACTATAAGTTGCATAATTGTCTTTAACCTATAATGGTCCAACTTACAGAATTTAGATCAAATATTTGTTTTGTTTTCAACTTTCATATGTAAATAATTACGTATATTTTATTTTACAATCTCTTATTAGTTTATTACTTATTTACTTCCTTTCTTTTTTTGTGGGCGAAATTGATAAGAGAGATAGGGATTTACGATTAAATTTTCTTTTCAAGGTCTTAATTTTATCCCCGCAAATTATTAATTTTGCTTTTTGTATCATCAAATTCTACAAGTGTTCGTAAATTAAAAAACATACCATACATGTATTTGTAGCCGCAAAAATTATTAATTTTGGATAAGTCTTGTTCTGTATAACTATTCTAAAATTCGCAAAAAATGTACCTATATATTTTTAAATAACCTAAAAGTATTGCCCTTGATTTTATGAGTTGTCGATAAAAATGTTTACCTTCTAAAAGCGTTAAAATTTAAAAGCTTCCAAGATAAGACCGTAACTTGTGTGTACAAACACGAATCCCTATGCAAATGCATATTATTTATCATAAAAGTTAAGTAACACTTTTCAATATTTAGATATGATCCACTGAAGAAAAAATGAAGTAGGTAGTTTTTTCCAGTTTATTAAAAGGACCTTATCGGGTTTTGGGAGCATTTTGTACAAGAATGAAACTAATGCCACATATAAATAAGAAATAAATATACAATAGTGTAAAATATTTCGCTCGTTAGGAGACCGCTTCCGCCAAAAAACGCAATTGAAATTAATTAATTTTTGCACAATTAGACAACGATGCTGGTGTTTTCCTCGGTGTTTCTAACAAACATAGTAGTTTGGTTGCCTATGCCATTTATTTACTATGATTTATTGACTTTAATAGTATAAAAATTATACAATTAAATACATATTTGTTATTACTTGATTAGAAATGTATTTATTTTATTGAAATAAACCTATAATTTAAGAATATATTTTATACAATTAAACAGTTTTTACACAGTTGTCGTTTTTTTGCAATTTTTAAAATATTTGATAAAAAATGACTTTTCCAGTTCCCTGGAGCTCTGAAACTTTTACTGCAAATTCAATCATTATTGTTTTAATAGTTGTAATAAGATTTGTAATATTACGGGGTCAATTAAAAATAAAATATCTTTTACAGGTTATCGTAAGACTTTATTGCACAATCAGGCAACATTGAAATTTTTACCTCTCAAACGAAACGTCCAAATTAAATGCACAATAATTATTAGAAAAAAGTAGAACCGATAGGGACCTCGGTGGCGGCAAAGGGCTTGTAAATTCCTTCTATTTTTGTAGGACACACCTTCTGGCACTTCCTATCAAGTAGGCAAGATACTATTTACGACATTCGGCAAGTTATTTCTCCTTTGCTAGAATGTTTCATTCCAGTATGTTACATGAGCGCGTACAGGATTTCTTTTTATGTGTACGCGCCGGTTTTAGCTGTTTTTATAAATAAACGTATGAACGCAAGCAATGTGTGCGCATGACAATAACACCCAATGTGGGAAACATTTCAATCCAGAGTGAGGTGTGAGTCACAGTGAGTCAGTCGCCAGATACCTTTGTAAAGCGCGTACGAATTTGTTAGCCTGGGCATTACTTCTTGTTTGTAACAGTAACCATTGTTCTAAAGTGCCTTATAATAAAGGTCATTTGTATCTACCATCAGGTTAATCCTTTTGGCGATTGTATTCGATTATTAACATAGGTTTCACAAGGAAAACACCCTATTAGCTTTAACTGTCATTTGCTTTCAATTTAAACGTAAATGAAAGGTAATTAAAATTTATCTGACAGTTCTTGTCAAAATTTGAATTTTAAAGTCCGCTGTTGTCGTGTTAATAAATATTTTTTTAAATAATGTAAAATTTCATAAATGTATTTATAATTCAAATTTATTGAAGATATTGGAAATATAATTAATATTTGGGGTATTTTAGTTAATTTTTGTAGGTTTAACTTATTTTTCATGTTTGCCCAAAAACACCTAGGAAAACGATAAGGTCCTTTGTAACGTTTTTATTATTAAATATTATTTTAAAAATATTAAAATTAAACTGTATTTCCAAAGAATTTATTAAACCATATTAAATTATAAAAATATTATAAACTTATTTATTTGAAGATTTATCCTATTAAAGATTTAATTTCATCGTAAAGAACTAAAACTAGAGCTCCACCAGTCCCACGTAAAATATTTGAAAAGGCTCCTTTAAAAAAAGCTTTCGGACCTTCATCTGCAGCTATTTTCCTCCAGCAATCCATTGTGTTCTTATACATTTGCTCTTCTTTCGATATTCCTGACTGCATCATCATTCTTCTTCTTACAGTATCGAATGGATATGACGTAATCCCAGCTACTGTAGTTACAATTTCAGCAATTATAAATGAAACGATAAATGATGTATTTTGTGGAAGCATTCCTTTTGCAGTGTCAAAAAACCCAAAGTAGGTAGCTCTGTAAATTATTATACCCTGAACTGAAACTGCAAATCCTCGGTACCATCCAAAGGGTCCATCGGTTTTCAGAGTTGATCTTAAACAATCTACCAATCCTTTATAATGACGATCTTTTAGATCCTTTCCAATATCAGCTGCTAGTCTGGTTCTTGCATAATCAAGTGGATATACAAAACACAAAGATGAAGCTCCTGCTGCACCCCCAGAGGCCAAATTTCCCAAAAAATACCTGAAAAACTGCGTCTTCTTGTCAATCCCATCCAAAAACATTTGTTTGTACACATCTTTAAACGCGAAGTTGAGTGCTTGCGTGGGGAAATATCGAATTACATTCGCTAAATTTCCTCGCCAAAGGCTTAAGAATCCTTGCTCCTTTGGTATACGCGTAAAACAATCAATCATCCCTTTGTAACGCATGTCTTCTGAAATTTGCTTCGAAGCATGCTGGACCTGAAGGAGAAGTTTTACGCGTTCAATTGGTGCTACTGTCGTTTTCGATATCGCCGCGGAAATTCCACCCGCGAGAAAATCTTTTAAGAAACCTAAACCATCGGCCGGCATTTTGAAAGACTTTATAACAAATTTTGTTTATTTCACTTCAAAAATGTCATAGGTGACTAAATTGAAGCTGAAAAATTTACGCTATTACTAGATTATTTTGACTTTTATTTTATCTTTGCTTTTATTCAAAGACGTTGGAAATACCTAATACTCCGATTTCATACAGCATGCCTTTTGGAGGACAGAATATTTACCTTATAAGAACAAAGAAAAGCGGGTACTAAACCCCTGCACGCTTTCCGATCATATGGAAAATTGCATTTCCATTTTCTCAAATATTTGGTGTTTTTCTCTGATTTAATATTGCATGCCCTTTTAGCAAAAGATAGTGAAAATAAATTTAAGTCTTCAAAATTATAGGCATGCGATTCGTACGGTCCCAAAGGGCTCAAATGGTCATGTGAGCTTATAATAAAAAAATATGATTTTCCCCGTTTTCATAATGCATGCCAATGAAAAGAATGAAAGTTTATGTCATAAAACCCCCATAAAAAATTTGCATGCGGCCCTCGTTGGCTTAAGGTTGGAAAATTTAGGTAAAGTTTTGTGGAATGTGGAAGTTTAAAACTTTTACCAAACTTCAGTGTCATTCCACAAAACTTTACCTAAATTTTCCAACCTTAAGCCAACGAGGGCCGCATGCCAATTTTTTTATGGGGGTTTTATGACATAAACTTGCATTCTTTTCATTGGCATGCATTATAGTCTAAGCGGCGGCGACACTAGGTCTAGTGTGATAAAACTTATCAAGGTCGTACATATAATTCGTTACGTCATTGAGGGGGAACACAAAATGGCACTGCTGCCACGTGTAGACCGAACGCCACTATAAAAAATTTTGTATCAAAATTTTTATTTTTTTCTAATGTCTAGTATCATAAAACTTCAGGATTCTTATTTCTCCTCGCGACAGGGGAGGGTTAGGGCTATAAAAAAATTCGGTGCTGCCAGTCTCCGCGAGAACGCTTATCAGTGGCAGCAGGAAAATAAGAGATCACACAAATTGTCAATTTTCAAAAATTGGCAACCACTTTTACTGACGTCTCGTTAAAGTGGTTGCTTATTACTGACGTCTCGTAAAAATTGTTGCTTATTTTTGAAAACGATTCCCACTTTCGGGTTGATGCCTCGGTTCCTGTCAGGTTTGGGGGCATTTTTTTATAGCCCTAACCCTCCCCTATCGCGAGGAACGAGGAATAATCAGAATACTGAAGTTTTATGATACTAGATATTAAAAAAAATAAAAATTTTGCAAAAATTTTTTTTAAGGTGACGTTCGGTCTGCACGTGGCAGGAACCGAGCAGAACCGAGGCAGTAACCCGAAAGTGGGAATCATTTTCAAAAATAAGCAACCACCTTTACGAGACGTCAGTACTAAGCAACCGCTTTTACGAGACGTCAGTAATTAGCAACCACTTTTACATGACGTCAGTAAAAGTGGTTGCCAATTTTTGAAAATCGAATTTGTGAGATCTCTTATTTTCCTGCTGCCACTTATCAGCGTTCTCTCGGAGACTGGCAGCACCGCATTTTTTTATAGCCCTAACCCTCCCCTGTCGCGAGGAGAAATCAGAATCCTGAAGTTTTATGATACTAGGCATTAGAAAAAAATAAAAATTTTGAAAAAAAAATTTTTATAGTGGCTTTCGGTCTACACATGGCAGCAGTGCCATTTTGTGTTCCCCCCTCAATGACGTAACGAATTATATGTACGACCTTGAAAAGTTTTATCACACTAGGCCTAGTGTCGCCGCCGCTTCTACTATTATGAAAACGCGGAAAGTCATATTTTTTTATTACAAGATCACATGACCGTTTGAGCCCTTTGGAACCGTGCGAATCGCATGCCTATAATTTTAAAGACTTAAATTTATTTTGACTATCTTTTGCTAAAAGGGCATGCAATATTAAATCAGAGAAAAACACAAAATTTTTGTGAAAATAGAAATGCAATTTTCCATATGATCGGAAAGCGTACAGGGGTTTAGTACCTGCCTTTCTTTGTTCTTATAGGGTAAATATTCTCTCCTCCAAAAGGCATGCTGTATGAAATCGGAGACCAAAAACTGTCGCGAGCTCCCGGTATGTACAGGGTGATTCACATTTATGTTAAAATCTCTCGGGTGGTGATTCCTTAGATAAAACCGATGATAAAACTCTTAATATCTATTGGCCTCAAGTCCACGATTTTTTTGAATTTTTTTTATTGGTTCTAAGTGGTATTTTAAGAGATCGTTGGTGGTAAAAACAATGGTAACTTTTTTATTACTGGATTTTTATGAGATTTCTTTTTAAAATATTATTTTGTAATGAAATTTACACAAAAATGTGCTCTTATACAAATTCAATAGATTGATCCGTTTAAGAGAAATGTGCATCTTAAGATGTGCTTGCCGGGACTGTTGTCATGGTTAGCGTCCTAAAACTTTTTGTAGACCCTATTTTTTACCAAAATTATTCCATAAATTACATATTAACATTTTATCATAAATTATGGAATAGTTTTGGTAAAATAATAGGCCTACAAAAATGTTTGGTATGGTAACCATGACAACTGTCCCGACATGCATATCTTTAGGTGCAGTTTTCTCTTAAACGGCTCATTCTATCGAATTTGTATAGGAGCACCTTTTTGGGTAAATTTGATTGCAGAAAGAAATTTTGAAAAAAAACTTATAAAAATCCAGTAATAAAAAAGTTACCATTGTTTTTACCATCAATGATCTCTTAAAATACCACTTAGAACCAATAAAAAAATTTCAAAAAAATCGTGGACTCTTGAGTCCAATCCATAGTAAGAGTTATGCCAAATTTGAATGCTGTACTATATAGTATCCATTCTGAAATAAATCTCTTAGGAAGCTGAATCGGACATATGTTTATATGAACTTTTTTTCTTATTTTTATCAAAGGAATCACCACCCGAGAGATTTTAACATAAATGTGAATCGACCTGTATAGACTCACAATGACAAACAATTTTTAGCATGCATTTGTGTAATTTATAGACCGGGCTGAAGTTACATTTAAATGCATTCATTTTTACATTCATATTTTTTTTATTAGAAAAAAAAATGTAAGGGCTCAATTTTTTTTATATTTTGTTACATATACAGTCCTTAGTAAAACTACATATAAAGTTGTTTCAAAATCAGACCATCAGTCAAAAAATTTAAAAGTTTTTGACATTTAATTTTTTTAATCGAAAACAAAAAAATGTAAGGGCTCAATTTTTTTATATATTATGTTACAGATACAATCTCTAGTAAAACTGCATAAATTTTTTTTTTTAAATCAGACCAGGAGTCAAAATATTTAAAAAAGAATGAAAATATTCAGTCACTTTTTTACATTTTATTTTTTTAATGAAAAACAAAACAATGTAAGGGCTCAATTTTTTTATATTTTGTTACATATACAGTCCATTTACAAGTAAAACGTCTGTGCTTTTATTAGCTGTCGCTTATTTCTAAAGTAAATAATTTCAAATAAAATACGTCCAAATAAAAAATTTGTTTCAAAAAATTCTTGATACTTTTTTTCATCATATTTTGCACAATTTTTTAGATCGACTCATTTTTTTAATTTTTAATATCTATAATTCTTTTTTTTATTAGGACACTACCACTGTAAAGTATTTACGTTTAAATTACAAAACAAACGAAACTTAATACATTAACAGTTATTAAATATGCTAATATAATTCATTCAATTACAATGTACACCTGGAATGTATATTTTAATTCCAACTTTCATTGTTTACATTTTTAACAAGATATCTTCTAGTACTAAGTAAATATGTATAATTAAAATTGTGTAAAAAGTGTCCCATTTACCCTATTATTTTATATAAAAAAATTATATAAACCATTAAAAATTCTGACTAATAATAAACTGTGGGTCGCCATTATTAATAATTTATTCGTTATAATAAATATGCATTGCAATTCAACCAATTTAAAATAATTTTAATAAAATAAAACCGGGCTCAATTTTTTATATTTTGTTACAAATACAGTCCTTAGTAAAATTACATAAAAAGTTGTTTCAAAATCAGACCATGGGTCAAAAAATTTAAAAAAGAATGAAAATAATCAGTCACTTTTTCACATTTAATTTTTTTAATCGAAAACAAAAAAATGTAAGGGCTCAATTTTTTATATTTTGTTACAGATACAGTTTTTAGTAAAACTGCATAAAAAGTTTTTTTTAGATCAGACCAGGAGTCAAAATATTTAAAAATAGAATGAAAATAATCAGTCACTTTTTCACATTTTATTTTTTTAATGGAAAACAAAGCAATGACTCCTGGTCTGATTTTGAAAAAACTTTTTATGCAGTTTTGCAATGGACCGTACACGTAACAAAATATAAAAAATTGAGCCCTTACGTTTTTTTTGTTTTCGAGTAAAAAAATTAAATGTGAAAAAGTCACTGGCCACAGATTCTCCAGTGTATGCGCATTTGAAAGCATACTTTTAGTTTCGCATAAAAAGAACCGCATGCGAAACGAAAAGTGTATTCTCCAAAGGTCTTCGCTTCTCTTTTTCGCATGCGACGAATCGGTCGAACGAGTTCTTGGCAACATAGCCTAAATGCAGTGTTCTCAATAGAGGCTAAATGAAAATATAACCTACCAACGACTAAAAATGTTTACTCTCGACATTTTATTCTAGTTCTAAGGTGTTTTATTTACTATAAGCTTTTGTTTAGATTAGGTTACGGTTGAAATATTTTACGCTTTAACTCTTTATAATATATTAAAAAATGACGAAACGGGTCGGAAATGTATCGGAGTAGCAGGAGTTTTTTTATGGTACAAAAATAATTTTTAAAAAATTTATAGTGGTTCAAAAGAAAGTTATGAACATTCTGAGAAATAACTCCAGTTTTTTTCTTTATTTTTTGAAAATCGAGACACGAAATTCGTTATAACATGCCACTGGATTGCCTCAAAAATTTGTAAAACATGTCTTCAATTGCCGTTTGAATTCTATTTTAAGATGTAAAAATAATTAAAAAAAAATCATTTTAAATTTTTTATTAAGTATTTGATATGGCGCGCACATAATTGCTTGGAAAATGATCTAAAATATTCTTTTATTCAGTAAAAATTAAAAATTGAATTTCCAAAATACAAAAATTTGTGTTATTTCGATAAAACACCTAAACTTTACTACTACTATTAAATTTATATGTTAAATTAAGGTTAGGTACATGAATATGACGTGCGTTTCGCATAAAAAGTAATCGATCGAGTGCCCTATACCCACTCGTTCATTCCATGCGGAAATTTCCGCATGCGGTTCGACTTACGCGACTCGAGAATACCACTTTTAGAAACGAATAGAATCTTGACGGTAAAAGTATGCGAAACTTGGTCGCATACACTGGAGAATCGAAGCCCTGATTATTTTCATTCTTTTTTAAATATTTTGACTCCTGGTCTGATTTAAAAAAACCTTTTTATGCAGTTTTACTAAGGATTGTATCTGTAACAAAATATAAAAAAATTTAGCCCTTACATTTTTTTGTTTTCGATTAAAAAAATTAAATGTGACAAAGTGACTGATTATTTTCATTCTTTTTTAAATATTTTGACTCCTGGTCTGATTTAAAAAAAACTTTTTCTGCAGTTTTACTAAGGATTGTATCTGTAACAAAATATAAAAAATTGAGCCCTTACATTTTTTGTTTTCGATTAAAAAAATTAAATGTGAAAAAGTGACTGATTATTTTCATTCTTTTTTAATTTTTTTGACTCTTGGTCTGATTTTGAAACAACTTTTTATGTAGTTTTACTAAGGACTGTATTTGTAACAAAATTGAGCCCTTACATTTTTTTTTCTAAAAAAAAAGTATGAATGTAAAAATGAATGCATTTAAATGTAACTTCAGCCTGGTAAAATAAAAAGCTATGAAATGTTTGTTCTAAATTCTGAATAAGAACACATTATGCATCGAGTAATGAGTTTAATTATCAATAATAAATATTAATTTTCCCATCATAAAAATGTGACGTAATTTAATAAAATAAAATAATCATTACAGATTCTTTAGTGCGCTGTTTTAAGTTTTAAATAACAAGCGCATTGATTTAAATTACAAAATATGCGAGGCGATGAGTCATCAAGTTAACAAGAATAATAATTAATTAATAAAACCAATTTTCGCCCGACATAGCACACGCTATAAACTAAGGCGCGAAACTTGCCGCAACATATGCAACACAGACAACGGACGTGTATTGCTGGTTGCGTATAGAAATAGTTAATTCCAGCTATTTTAATAGAATGCTAACACTGCATTCTCGGTAAGCAAAACGCATTAATTATTGAAATGTCTTGGAAGCGACAGTACGAAGAATTTAATTTAGGTCGCAATTTCCTCAGAAGGCGTTTATTTAGCTTCTCAGTATTTCTTTGATTATATTCTCTTAATAAACAATTATTTTTTATAATTTTAGGAACTTGGATCTCAACCACTACCAACTTTAAGTGATGATAATGAGGTGCAACCGCTTCCAAGACCACGTTCAGGCACGTGGGGTGCTAAGGACAGTAAAAAGGAGGGAAAGAAGAAATCAAGTAAGGAAAAAGAAAAGGCGGAAATAAAGGAAAAGAAGGAGAGGAAGCAGCGCGAAAAAGAGCGAGCGTCAAGAAGTGGTTCCGCTTCTAGGTCGAATTCTGCTGAGAGGAGGAAGTCAGGTGAAGACATCCAAAGTCCCAAAAAAGCTGGGATGTTGGACGCTTTCAGGAATCGCTCTCATTCCGATGCTAGCAAGAAGAAAGGAATGGCACTTATGGCTACTATGAAAAGTATGGCACTTGTAAGTAAAATGTTTTTTTTTCAAATTAAATAAGAGTTGATACAACATTGGTACAACATTCTAAAAGTGAAATTTCTGTTAAAAGTAAAAAAGAGTAAGTTAAAATGATATGAACGCAAAATGACTTCATAAATTGCATTTAAATTAAATGCATTTGTGCATTATCTTGGAAAATTGAAAAACTGCAGAAATTAAAATACATATGCGCGGTGTTGTATGCAACCAATTATACAGCTGAAAATGTAGCCTACATCACAAACTTATATTAGCGTACAAGGTGTCCCAAAATTCGACTGAGAATGGTTATCTGGAGATGGTAGACCTAACAATTAGTCGATATGACCCTATTTATCTACAGGGTGATTTTGGTACTTTTATGGGGAAATTGGCTGAAAAGATATAACTGATTATTATTAATGAGTAAAATTCGAAAGGTTCCCTATTCGCGATTTCGGAATTCTGGTTGCGCTCTGGTGGAATTTTTTAAAGTAATGAACTGAGGTAACAACAAAAAGAGAAATTACGTTAAAATTACACATTCGCGCTTATAAATCGTGAAAATTACTTGTTTTATTAGTTTTGTGAGATAAAATCATTAAATCATGGGATTTTATGTTTTATGTAAATTATAAACAAAATTTGTAAATTGTAGTCGAAATTGCGAATGTCGAACTTTATTTGATACATTGTTGCTACATGTTTCGGGTGGGGAACCCATCATCAGGCACTTTCAAAGGATTATGATGTTTGCAAAGATTTGTTAATTATTTGTAAAATACTTAGATTTTCCTTCCTTTGCAATATTTTTAGGTTTTGAAAAGTGAAAGGTTTTAATATTTGTTAATTATTATACAGGGTGCTTAAAATCTCGCGGACGCGCTCCACGTTTGGATGCAATCGTTAAACAATGGTAAAATAATTAAAAACACATTTGGATAGAAATTCCGAAGTTATTAGCACATTTTTAAGAAGTTAACTTGACAACATTGTTTTCAAAATAGACTTTGAAGATACCATTCACCTCTTAATATTTAATTCAAATTTTTGGTAAGTTATGATTACAATCTAATAAAGGTGATAAAATTATAAGTGCAAGAATTAATTAGTGAAAATATAAACCATTTTATTATTAGTAATTTTTATTTATAAAAAATTTAAATTTTAAGTAGATGTTCAAAGTTATTTTTATCAGATTAAAGTCCCAAGAAAGGAAGAAATAATTGTAATATTTTTACATTGTTGCCATATGTCATTTTTGTAAATTTTCTGATAAATTTTAAAATGCAAATATCTTGTCCATGTACCAACAATGTATTTAATAAAGTTGGATGTAAGGAATCTTCCGAATTTTACTCATTACGTATTTATTCAAATCTCCGAACTGGTTCTTCTTATTTGATTGCTATTATTCGATATTTCTTGAAATTCGCAGGGTAGAGTTTTATTGCCAGCTTGATTACTAATTAATTCCCAACTAACAAGTGAAGTGACAACTACACCTGTATTCAGAATTAATTATATCTTTCTGTGTAAACTAAACTTTTTAACAAGATTATACATTGTTCCAAAAAAGAAAACTTTAAAATAGCTTTGGAACAAATTTTTTTTTATCAAAAACACAAGATTCAACCCAATTCACCGACTAAATTGACAACTTTTGAACTGGATTTCCAAATTCTAATATTTAAATTTTATTTAAAAAAAGAACGTCAAAGCTGATGCAAAATTCATAAGGGATATTTTTAAAGACCTAAAAAGTTTTTGAGAGTTTTATGTTCTCTTGCCATGCAACACCATTACAGAAGTCGAGGATTGCCAAAATTTGTGCCAAATTAGGGTCTAGTATTTAAACGCATGTTTACAAAATTTCATTAAAAAAACTTAACCAGTTTGGTCGCAATAAAAAATATTTTTAACCCTGGTCTATTGAATTTATCGTCATTTCCTAGACGCCCGCGATAAATTTTCTGTCGAAGATCACTGATAAATAATTAATGTTTTTCAATTTTTTTCTGATTTATAAGCTGCATTCATTAGATGTCATTAAACAGATTTTTATGTTTTGCTTTACGCTGAGATAATATAATTACAAGGGGCCAAAGTTAAGGTACTTTTAGATCATATTTTTTTTCGTGCTTTGTGATTTTTTGCAAAAAAACCATTTCATTTAGTGTTCATTTAATAGATGACTTTTTCACAAATCAATACGAATTGAACTTATACAGGGTGAGTTTTTAGTGCGAAATCGGAAGATATATCTTTTATTTTAAGAGATAGGAAAAAAACGTAAATTACAAAATTGCATGGTTTATGGATGCGCATATCAAGAAATTATTTTTGTCTATACTGGGTGTTTCGTAACTGGAGCGTAGGTTATTCAATCTTTTTTTAATGGAACACCCTACATATTTTTTGATGTTTGGATTAACATAAAGCTAAAGAATACCACGATATTTTTTTGAAAATTTGAGCGTGTCCTTAATTTTTTATCGGAAATTTTCTATAAAATTTATCACATTTAGACATATTTTTAGAAATTTATACTGGCCTTATTATAAATATTTAAAAAACAATTTTTATGTCATTTTGAAACATGGACTTCGATGTATTTTTAGTACATTTTTTTCGAATTTTATTATAAATGGCGGCAGCTATGGAGGAGGAGGAGTAAAAAATTAAAACTAGATAAGGATGTATTTTATTTTTTTTAAATGGAACACCCCGCATTTTTTTACAAAATATTATTCCTCTTTAAGTGTTCTTTTACTTTTATACAAATCATTTTTCGCTAAAATTTTGTAAAATTATGTCGAAATTTGATAAATTTTACAGAAAATGTCCGAAAAAAATTAAGTGCACGTTCAAATTTTCAAAAAACAAAAAATATCGTGGTATTCTTTAAATTAGTGTTAATCCAAATATGAACAAATATACAGGATGTCCCATTAAAAAAAAAAGCGAATTAGCTTTTGCGCTTCAGTTACGAAAAACCCAGTATAGACAAAAATCATTTCTGGTTATGCGGATTCATAAACCATGCAATTTTGTAATTTAAGTTTTTTCCTATCTCTTAAAATAAAAGATATATTTTCAGATTTCGCATTAAAAACTCACCCTGTATATAAAATTTATAACGTGTGCGCATAGATTAAATAATTTTTCTATGAAATAATTAAGTATATTGTTAATAAAGAAATTGTTGGAAATATTATAAACAGAAATAATCAAACGAAAACAATAAAATTAAAAATTAATGTTAATACTGTTAAATTTATTGTTTATTTATATTTTCACTTACCATTATATTTTATTAATGGGAGTAAAAACCAGTCAACATAAAAATAAAAAATATTATTTATTTATAATTTAATTAAATATGAAAGTAAAATTCGAGCTTGAGTTTGATATAAATATATATTTGATCTTATTTTCCAAATCAAAAGACTGAAACAAGTTCGTTAAAAATAAAACCGTGGTTTATTCAACATTTGATTCCCTGTTCAGGCTTTTTATTTTTTTTTCTTTTGCATTTATTTCAAATAACTCAGTATAAATTAAAGTTTTTTTTTAATTTAGTGAGGAAAATTATCAACGGAACCCTGTGATGCTTTGAAAATCTATCTGAACTAAACTTACTTTTAAGAGGATCGAGTCTACAAAATTGTATGGGTTTTTATTTGCTTTTATTTTTCAAACTACGAGAATATGTATTGAGCTATAGTATAAAGTATAAAACATAAGAATATCATATGAAAGTAGAAACTCTGCTCAAGACTTGTAGATGGTTCAAAATACGTGAAATGTGGTTTATTTTATAGTAGTGTAGTACTTTTGAAAAACTCTAGAAGTCTAGCCTTGAATGTTATTTAAATAACTCAATTATAAAACTGAATGTTATTTACAAAATATGGCTCTAGTTTGAAAAAATGCAAGGCAAACTTCGTAAATTTTGAACGCGCAATTTTAGTGTAAAAGCAGCTAATACCATCATAGTCTAAGGGTGTTATTAACTTGTGGGTAAAAAATTCCTTACATACAACTTGATTATATTTTATTAAACAATCATATTCTACATGTTTCGCTGAAAAATTCCAGCATCATCAAGCAACAGAATCTATATTGGAGAAACGAAGTTCATCTCAATAACATACATTGGAGTTTCATCAATTTACAAACGTTTGACATAATCAAGTTGGAAAAGGTTTTTTGAAATTGACAGTTGAAATTTGGAAAAACAAAATCTTGACGACCTATACCATACAGGTAAACCGAAAAGAGTAAAAAATGACGACATGTACCATGCAGGTAAACCAAAAGTAATAAAATGTGACGACCTGTACCATGTAGGCAAACCAAAAGAAAAAAAATGTGTCAATATTCCTGTACCATACATGTAAACCAAAAAATAATAATAATTCCTTTCCCTTTTTAGGAATGTGTACAGGTAAAACCTTTTGATTTAGACGACTTGTACCATGTCGGTAAAATAAAAATATAAAATGTTAAAACTTTGTCAATTATAGTAAGCCAGAAAACATAGCAATGTCCAACTTATAGTTACAGTGTCATTAACTGTGGAGATCTTTAATTTAACTCTATTAGAGTGTAGTCTCATTTTAGTCTAAGATTTATCTAACTTTTATAATTTTTAATTTAAAACCACGTTTTGAGTCAAGTACTTCTAAGGTCTAAGGGATATAAATTATAAAATATAACAGATTTCTTTAATGATACTTTCAGTCTGATTATCTGGACAGCTATTCTCATTTTCGTGGATATAATATTCTATATAAGAAAGGCGTATTCAAGCAAAATACTCGTTACTTAGGACGCGTTCCAGTAATGAACACTAAAGCCTACGACCACGACCGCAAAATTTTCCCGTTCCACTAGCTCAAAACGTCACCATTCAACAAACAACCACAGAAACCCACGAATAAATACGGTCGTTGTGATGCACGAAAGAAAAAATCGCGGTCTTATGTAGAACGATTTTGCGGTCGTCGTGGGCTTTAGTGTTCATTACCGGAACGCGCCCTGATTGGTTGTTTTGGGAAATTTCCATAGAAACGTGTTGTTTTTCCTATGGGATATTTTATCTCCCAAAATGAGGATAGGGGTTTTGGGGTGTACTGTGGGTCAAGATTTTTTCCCCAAATTCATAAATATTATTCAAAATATAAAATATACGTTTACTATCAGAGCGCGATTCTACTTAGGTTCCCAATCCTATTAATGTTTTTTACTTACAAGATTTAAAACTGACTGAGGTTACTTGGATCAGATACAAACAGGTCTTTATTTATAAAATAGTATATTAAAGAACGAGTTTTATAGGGCGGGTGTTTTTTAACGAAGTTTAAAACGTGAGCCGCGTAGCAGGGAGCGTTTTAATCGACGAGTTAGAAAAAGGCTTATGAAACGGCTTCTTTATACTATTTTTTCTATTTTGCACTTTTTGTATCAATTTTAAATTAAAATGTTAAATATTTGGAAATTTTTCATTAGTTGGTAGCACGTTTGTCATCACTCACGTTTATTAATGTCATTATGTGGCATTTTAAAATTTACTTTTAAGCTAGCCTACGTGCTCAAAATCTATCTAAAGTAACTTGAATCATTCATAATTCAAGATATAATAGTTATTGTGAGGTTCAGAAACAGTTATTAAAGATTTATTATGGATTTGACTAGTCATTTTTTATTGACATTTGCGTACTACCAACTTAAAAAAATAATTTTTACTACTCAGTAAAGCATCGAAAGCGGTGCTTTACTGAATATTATAATACCACTTTTAGCTCTTTACTGAATATTATAATACCACTTTTAGTTCTTTACTAGCCAGAGTAACGAACGAAAATAGAAAAAAAAATTGTACAAAATAGATTTTTATGTGCCATCTTTTTATGTGGTGAAACTTGACTGAAGTATCAAAAGGTGACTACTAAAAAAATATAAGACATTTAAAAAAATTAAAACGCCCAATATGGCGAGTAAAGATCGCCCTTCTAGGGCGCGTTCCAGTAATGAACACGACGACCACAAAGTCGTTCTACATAAGGCCGCGATTTTTTTTTTCGTGCATCGATGGCAACCGCAAGAAGCTCACAACGACCGTATTTATTCGTGGATTTATGTGGTTGTTTGTTGAATGGTGAAGTTTTGAGCTAGTGGAACGGGAAAATTTTGGGGTCGTGGTCGTGGGCTTTAGTGTTCATTACTGGAACGCGCCCTTAAATGCAAAAATAATTATTCCAAAATATTTATAAATAAAAGACCTACGACGATTCCCGTAAACCCCTAAAAACGTTGCGGGAGGATTGCTCTTAAGCAAATTGATAAAAAATGTAATGTCACCCCCCAGGAAGCAAGGCAGGAACCCGGAAGTGAGAATCATTTTCAAAAATAGACAACCACTTTTACCGACATCGTAGCCTCTATTAGCGATTTAAATTACTCTTACGATTTACGATGACATCAGTAAAAGTGGTTGCCTATTTTTGAAATCCATCATCTTCAAATCCATTGATCAAATTGGTTCAAATCATGTTTGGTTTTAATGTAATTTGGCTGTTAGTTTTGGGTGTTTCGGAGTGAAATTTTGTGTTTAACCCTAGAGGAGCCACTCACAGGTCTTTTTACCCAGAAAATTATGTTTATTGTTATTTTAAGTAATTATAACTCCAGTTTAATTATGATAATTATATCTTTGTTTTGTTCACTTTTCTGTGTATATTAGTCGTTTTTATAGTTTTTATTCTAATAAAATATCTGAAAAGAATCTTTGTTTACATAAACATATGAATATGAAATTTGTGAAGATTGTTTAGAACATAATTCATAACTCCAAACCTTTTTAAAATATTGCTGAATGAAAATCTCCATAATTTTGGCTACTCATAATGAAACGAGGGTAAGAGTAAAGTCTTCAACAGCCAAAAAGAATAAAAAATAGTTGTTACAATCTTTATTAAAAAACATTTGAAGTTCAATGCATTTCGCAACACAGTTGCATCATCAGGAACTTAATTTAACGATAACCCAACCAACAGGGGTTCCACATATACAGCATAAAATGAAATGGGCAGAGCTTCCGTCAACGTTGATGGTAGTCCATAAAGGGTATAAATCTAAAAGTCACATTCCCTAACGCGAGCTGACTTACCATCAGCTGAGGTGAAAAATCACCCTCAATTAATTGTGTAGCCCTGAAACTATTACCGTAGAAGCTAAATAATACACAAAACCAAACATGATTGTAATGTGATAATTAAGATCACTATCCATGGTTGTTTACCATTTTTGGTAATGTTTTCAATTATTTGCGTAACATAGAGTCGTCAATTTTTCATTATTATTTTCCAATTTTTGTCTGATTGATTACAATTTATGATTTGAAATTTTACATCGGTATAAAAACGGACGGAAGCTCTGCCCATTTACACGTTGTCTTCTATTTATTGTTTTAAATTTTACATGGGTGCAAAAAAAAGGACGGAAGCTCTGTCATCATTTTATGCTGTATATGTGGAACCCCTGTTGGTTGGGTTATCTTTAAATTAAGTTACCGATGTTCATGTTCATCTTTTTAAAATGTTGACACTTGAATTATGTTCCTGATGATGTAACTGTGTTGCGAAATGCATTGAACTTCAAAAGATTGTAACAACTATCTTTGATTCTTTTTGGCTGTTGAAGAAAAACTCTTACCCTCGTTTCTTTTTAAAATAAATTAGATAATAATAAATAAAATTGTTTATTATTACAAATTATTATTTAAAGGTACCTTTAAATAAAAATTTCCACGAACGTGTCCTGAACCTAAACAATAAATTATTATCTCTTAAAATTGGCCAAAAGTCGATAAATACATTAAAAATATGAGGTAGTTATTATGGGTCAAATTTACCCAGCGCGAGTACTGCAGGGTTAAGAAGTAGTATGGCTTCTAGAAAAATCAATTCGTTGCCTATTTTTGAAAATTATTCCCATTTTCGGGTTGTTGCCTCGGTTCCTATCAGGTTTGGGGGCGGCAGCACATTTTTTTATCAATTTGCTTAACACCCTTCATCAACTGACACAATTATTGACCTATGTTTTATGAGGGACAAACAGTTCAAAAAGAGAGGTACCGGAAGTGGTCATTTTTTAATATTTTGGTCAAGTTTCGGCACATAATAAAGATGGCACACTCTTGAGTACATGAAAAACTACCGATTTAACAAAAAAAAACCCGCTATATTCTATGAGGCGGCCTTAGTGCGGACGGTTCCTGGACTAATAGTACTTTTTCCATTAATTTACAAAATCATCTGTTCTAGATTCGTTTTTTATTCCACAACATATTTGACATAACTTGTTTACATATTCCTAAAACTTTTGAAAGCTTAAAATATACACTACTAATATGTTTCGAAGTAATTTTATATATTCCGTGCTAATTTTTGATTATTTTCTTTTAGCACACTGGCTTAATGCACGCAAAACCAAAAGCTCCGAGGGATGGTTCAGCTCATCCAGTAAGAGATGGGAGTTCGCACACGCAATATTACCACACTGTTACTGCAGCCTCTTCTAGTAAAAATCCAATGACTAAAGTGATGGATATATTTAGGAACAGATCGCACCAAAGTGTACCACCAGAGGATCGAAGAAAGGTAAGCTTTAATTTTTATACCATTAATAAGAATTGTCATTTTTAATATGTTACGAATTATTTTTTCATGAAATTATTTCTTGATTTATCTCGATTTAAGGAAGTTTTCAAAACATAAGGTGTTTCTGTATTGGCGATTTCTAAGATCAGATACGCTCTCTGGTGCGAATTTATGAACTAAAAGATACAGTAGTCCTAACCAATCACAACCTGCTAAAATTTGGCAATTGCTGTGTCTTTTAGTTCAAAAACTGGCATAGAGGGCCAAACAGCGCCATCTCTTAGTAATCGAAATTCTCAATTATATCAAGGGTTTCATGGAAGAGAGGTGTAAGAGCCAATTTTAAAATTTTACGGAACAACAAGAAACGTCTGGTATTTAACATTTTGAAATATTATGTAGGTATAAGTTTTTCGCACATTGATATGCAATCGAATATGCAATGCATAATACGTATACGAATTTTTGCCAAGAGACGTAGTAGTTCAAATTTTCTATCAGAAAGTTTAAAAAACGATTTTACAAAAAATGGTTCATACATCCCTCTTCCATTAAATGATATAATTACAAAAATACTTTTTTATCCCAATGTTGGCGAAACACTTAAATTTAGAAATAAACCCCATTGCTTTTGTGGAAATTTAGTATGTTTTGGTTTAGATAAACAAAAAAATTCTAATATTAGAAGCAAAATTATTGAGTAATTTATATAAATCCAAGTACTCATTTACAAGTAAATTTTTAGTGAAAGAAAATATAAATGCTGATAGCTGATAATTGCATGTTAATTCCACTTATTATTGTTCTTTTTTTAAAGAAGAATAAGCCTCTGGTTAGTTCATTTCAATGCTAAAATTTGTTTAAATTAATATTTCTCATTTTATAAAATTGGTATGCCAGGAATAATTCGTTGAATTTTGAATCCACATATGTCTACTTAAATTTATAGGAGTCGTTTTTTATAAATTAGTATATTCACAACCTCATTTGTAACTAACAGTTTTCTTTAATTTGAAAATTCTAATAATTTTCATGAAATTTGATTTAAATTGAAAAGTCCAAACATTCTATTAAATATATTCGACCATTTTTTAATTTAATAGGTAATACTCCCATGATTGTATTTTTATATTTTCAAAATAACTTGATACTGACATTGATTAATTTTTGAAAAGTAAAAGTCAAACTATACTCGAACTATTCAAAAAATCATGCTGTTGCGTCAAAAATTGTTAAACTTTAACACTTTTCGAAATTATGCACAATTATTAGAATATGAAAGCAAAGAAATGCTTCGAAAAGCTGGTGTTACAGTACAAAAATTCTGTGTTTTAAAAACAGCTAATGATCCAATAACAATAAAAGCCAAAGAATATGTAATTAAAGCTCAAATTCATGCTGGAGGAAGAAGTAAGGGTGTTTTCACTAATGGCTTTAAAGGAGCAGTACACTTACTAAAAGATGCCTCAAAAATCCAACAAATCGCATCGAAAATGATTGGTGAAACATTAATCACAACACAAACTACCCCTGAAGGTGAGAAAGTTGGTGCGCTTATGATAGCGGAGAGTGTTGATATAATAAAAGAAGTGTATTTGTGTATTTTGCTTGATTCAAGTTATAATGGACCGGTGCTTATGGTTTCGCCTGATGGTGGTGATTTAGAGAGTGTTGCTAAATCTTCTCCTGAAATAATTAAGGTGTTTGAACTGGATATAGTGGAAGGTATTTCTAAAGATCAAGTTTCTGAGGTTGTTGATTTGATGAAATTTGAAGGTAAAGCTCGTGAAAGGGCTGTTGCTGAAATTTTAAAATTATGGAAGGTTTTTATTCAGTACGATTTAATACAACTGGAGGTTAATCCTTTAGCGCAAACTACTGGTGATTATATTTATGCGATTGATGCGAAGATTTTGGTGGATGATAATGCGAGATTTCGTCAAAAATTCATGAAGCAATCTAAGAGTGATATTAAATACATTGAGCTTGATGGCAATATTGGTTGTTTGGTTAATGGGGCTGGTTTGGCTATGGCCACCATGGATTTAATACAGATGTACGGGGGATCTCCTGCTAATTTTTTGGATGCTGCAGGAGATATAACGCAGGAAACACTTTCTAAATGTTTTGATATTTTAAGCACCCACAAGAAAGTTGAAGTTATTTTTATTAATATTTTTGGTGGGATGGTTGATTGCAAAATGATTGCATACTCATTAATTTCTGCTCACCAACATACAAATTTTAAAGTTCCTATGGTCGTTAGGTTACAAGGTAATAATGATAGGGAAGCTATTGAACTTTTACAACAATCAAGGTTGCCGATAAAGCTTGTTGATAATTTTGAAACAGCTGCTAAAATTGCTGTTAAAAGTTCTCCTAGTTATAAAAAGAAGTGTAAGTGGATATTCTGTTTGGATAAGATTTTTAGTAGTTATTCAATAAATGTTTAGAAGTAATTCTATATGTATAATTCCGTTTTTTGTAGGAATTGATATTTTATGAGATTATAGTATTAGGCCCAGATGACTTGAATTGCTGATTGATCATTTTAATATACAAAATTACTTGAAATCAAGGTGTATAACGTAAATGTTGATATTTATAATATTATTAAGTAAGTACTAAAATATTAAAAAATAATGTTTTGCATTTAAAATTGTGTTTTTGTATCAGCACATGTATGTTTTTGGGGTTTTTTGGTTCACTTGACTTACTTGTATTGATTTTCCCAGGAAAAAGAATAAAATTTTATTTAAAAATAATCTCTAAAAATATTGAGGATTTCTTTATTTTTTTTAAAAATAAAGATATCTCAAATCTTATTATTTAAATTAACGCAACTATGCGGGAGAATTAGCATTAACCTTTTTAAGAAGAGATTCCAAACATTTAAACTTTAAACAATCCAAAAACAAAAATCAAGGTAACAATAACACGGCCAAGTAGGCTTCGCGGCCCCGGAAGCAGCAGGAAATATTACAATTAATGAAAGGCGCCTGATTTGAATATTTTTAGTCATTTTTACGCAATTTATTCGAATATTATGCAAATTTTTATCAGTAATCAGTCGTTTCTCTTGACCCCCACCACCACACTAGACTTTGTTTATGTTTTATTCGACGTCCATGAATGACATTGGACTTTTTATTGGCGAAAATATCACCAGATAATGTCCGCTCTGTAAATTTCAATTTAACCACCGAGTTGCTTCCCGTGCGCCTCCACAGTCATGTTCGGGCTTCGCGAACGCGATATTCATTCCAAAAATTTTGACCAATGATAAGGCGTTAACTTAAGTGTGTACGATAGTTACAAAAAATTGGTTAAAAATGAGTGCAAGTAATATTTTTTTCCTGTGTAAAAAAGTGCAACAAATAGCTTGCTATTATCAAAAAAAATTAACGTTATATAATTATTTATATCAGTTGTTTTGATTTAAAACCATGTTAGCTGACATGTGTTTAAATAAAGCTTAAAACAACGCTACTATTTTTAGCTACTTAATTACAGCTCGTAAATTAGTACGTATTTTGTACATTAAACAAGATTACACTTTTTTCTACTTTTCTAAAAGTACACAACATTAATTGCATTTTATATGTATTTTAAAAACCTTCTTCCTAGACTAAGGCTTAATTTACTTTATTTAGTAAACCAACTTACTAATTTAATTTTGTTAGAAAAATTAACTTCAGATCCTTGGATCAAAAATTGAGAGTTGTATTAAAGTAAATTAATTCGATGAGGTGCCATTAATTTTTTGCTTAAAATTTAATCCACGTATTCCTCTAAGAGGGTGTTAAAAGTGTCAATATATTTTTTTGTCTTTTTACTACAAAATTTTAAAAATGTATGGAGTGGTATTTTAAGTATAGAATCAAAGCAGTAATGCCGAAATGGCTGTTAAAAATTGAAATTTTGACCTTCTTACAAATTTAAGATGAAAAAACTTTTTATCGCATGAATTTGACGCGGCAGCCATCTTAATTCTTTCTAATGGCTACATATGTCATGCAATATAACATAGGAAAGCTAGTTTTTAATAAGGCAGTCCAAAAATGGATTTAAAACACTATGGTTCGATATTTTTATTTCCTATGTTGTGATATACAGTGGTGATAAAAAGTATGGAAATATTACAAATACTTAAAAATATTAGCCAGTATCATGTTTCAATATTATTTCTTTGCAGTTTTAAATAGAATTATTGTGGTTGAAATACTCATGCTGGTCATTAAATTATCGAAAAAGCAAATAAGGGGCAATAACTTTATAAAAAATATAAACACCTGGAATAAAGTATGGAAATTTTTATTTTTTTCAAAGATTATAAAATATTTTATATTTTGATGCTTATCCTCTTGCATCCAAAAAGATTTATATCTTTTGGACAGGGAATCTACTAATTTTTGTAGTGTATCCATAGGAATATTTGGTTCCATTCTTCTTTAATTACTTCCTATAAATATTCCTTAATTTTTATTTTTCTTTGTTGAATGAAAAAATCTAAAATTCCCCAAAGGTGTGCGATGGGATTTCGTTCCGGAGATTTCAAGTAGGTTAACATTTTCTTGAAAAAATCTTTCTTTCTCTTACTTGGCTGAATGTTTCGGATCGTTATCCTCCTGACATTTCCACTTCAGTCGTTGTTCTTGTGAAGAAATTGGTAACATTTGGGTTTCTAAAATGCTTCTACACTGAAAATGTAAAATTTGTAATTGGCACGTCCATAAAAATCTAGAGCAATAAGGTGATTTCTAATGGTTTTAGAAGTCAGCTGAATGTTGAATTGGTCCAAAAACTCCTAACTCTTAAATTTTCATCGCCGTTTTACGAGGATCTTTTTCGGATATCCTCTTAATAATTTTATCCAGCCCGGCGATTTCTGAGGTTTTCCTGACTTACCTGAAGTTTTGACCACGTGAAGGGTAGGGCACCTTTAGTAATATTTAAGGATTTTGCAATTTTAGCTTGTCTTTTACCACTTTTATAGATAGACCGGGAGCTCATGAAAGTTTTTGGTCTCCGATTTCATACAGCATGCCTTTTGGAGGAGAGAATAATAATATAATAACAAAGAAAAGAGGGTACTGAACCCCTACACGCTTTCATCTCATATTTACAATTATTACACAGTTGCCGTTATTTTTGCAGTTTTTAAAATATTTGATAAAAAAAGACTTTTCTAGTTTCCAGGAGCCTTGGTACTTTCATAGTAAATTGAATCATTTTAAGAGTTGTAATTCGATTTGTAATAATACGGGGCAAAATAAAAATAAAATAGTTTTACAAAACTGTTTTTTACAATCATGCAACATTGAAACTTTTTACTTGTTCAAACTAAACGTCAAAATTAAAAAGCGGTTTTATTTATTACCTATTAAAAATTGAAACAAAAAACAGCACAAATGTTCGTGAGTATCCACTTTTCTTTTATTTTTGTATAGACGATTTTCATTTGGATTTTCACGATACAAATCTGTCGCTTGAGCAACCTCTTGTCTTTTTAAACCTTTAGATAAAGTTCCGAACATATCGTAGACACTTTCTTACTAACAAATATCCCATAACAATTTTTACAAATTTATGTTCTGGTGGAATATATCTATTTACGTAGAAATCGTCAACCCTTGAGATATTTGAGGTTTCACAAAAAACACCTAATAAGAACCATTTACAATTGATTAAAACTGGGGATTGTGCAAAACAGAGGGAAACATAGCAACTGGTTTGTATTGTAATATTTTTCAATTGTCATCATAAATTAAAATAAATAAAAACTATATGTTACTTATCATTACAAGTACTTCTTTGGGTTCTACCTAATTATTTTTCTAAATAATATTCTGGGAGAGTGTAGAAGTTCAAATACGATGAAATGTGGCAAAAAACGTGCTACTTCAACCTGCTCTCTTTCAGGGGCACATATTTAAAAAAATATGCTGAGACTCAAAGAGTTATTTATAAGAACGAGGACCATGTAAATTTTATTTAGTTTTGATAATGGTTACTGTGCAAAAAAATAACATTACAAATGGTTGCTATGCTTCTCTCTCATTAAACTTTCAATTAAAATATAAATCAAAGGTAATTATCATAGATAAAAGTAATTATTAATTATCTGAGTAAACTTTTTTCAAACTTGTCAGAATTTATTTTTAGAATCCACCGTTGCCGAGTTAAAATTTTTTCTATTTTGCCTCTATAAACGAACTGTTTTGAGTGCTTTTATAGCAGTGGAATGTATCTTTTCGAAGTTGGTAACACTGAAGTTTGTTGACTTCAAAATGGCAAGCAATTTGTAGGTTATTTCATGATTTGACAAATGTCACATTATAGTTTTCTGGAATGCCATTCTCGCGAATCCGATTGATCTTTCTTACAATTATTTTAAGACATGTTACCTTTATTGTATGGAATGTTTCCAAAATTTTGCATCCCATCATGACATACAAAGCACATAAGATAAATGGTTTCAGAAAACGACCCGAAAACTTTGCGTTGAGAGGAAGCCCATTTGTGTGACAAAGACAAAGAGAATTTAATGTATAAATGAGATCAAGTTAGAAGGATTGAGGATACCCTTGTCACACAAATGTATGCCAAATCAATATTTCGATTTGAACGCTCAAAATTTAATTTCTTATTCTCCAGCGATTTCGACATAACCTGTCTTTCATCGAGTTTTTAATTTTTGTTTGATGAAATTGGCGATTTCTAAGATCAGATACGCCCTATGGTGCGAATTTGTGAACTAAAAGATACAGTAATCCTAACCAATCATAACCCGATAAAATTTGACAATTACTGTATCTTTTAGTTTAAAAACTGGCATAGAGGGCCAAACAGCACCATCTGTTGGTAATCGAAATTCCCAATAGACGAAGTTTCACTTTTTAATATGTAATTACTTTTCTATTTCGTTTATACACGGTGTTCAAAAATGATTGATACTGTTGAAATTGCATGAAAGGCAACCTAAGTTTCCCACAGTTGGCTACACTTAAATGAATACGTTGTGCTCCGGTGAAATAACTATCGCGAATATTTTAACTGCACTAATTTTAGTTTTGAAAAAAAAAACTGTTTTTTATAAAAATTGCAACACACTGAGAAATGAGAAATAACTTGAAAAACTACCCGAAGAAAAACTGCTGAGACACGCTTTGATTAAAGTGGCAGATTAGATTTAAATTTTAATGAAAATTAACTTAGCAAGTCAAAAATCACTATATGTGTGGTTGCGTAATTGCGGTATCAATCTTATTTGAATTCACTGTATAAACGCTAAAAAAATAAATTTTAAAATTTCGTGACGTCATAGTTTGGAATAGGCGACCGACAACATTAGTGCATTCTTCTGTCGGTTCATAAACTGACAGCTGGGAGTTGACAGGGATAATATTTAAGTCACAATATTTACAAATAAAGGTTGAAATCAAAGACTTCTATGTTTTCTGTTGTTATACCTACATAGACCGGACACGCTTGACATTTCCATAAAATAGGTGTTTTTTATTTGCCACTTTTACCTGCTAATGAGCATACTTTGGATGTTTAACACTTTTACCATTCAATCCATTAATAACTGAAGTTATCGTGATCCATCGCATTAGTTGTTTGTTGTATTTGGTAATTTGTAAAATAAAGAAAAAAATAGCTATTTTAAAATAGACACCAGCGCCCCCAAAGTGTGTCAGCGTGAAGTACGGAGGCCATTGTAAAAGTGTCTATCAGCTATATTCACCTCGGATATTTTCTTAATTTTTCGTGTTCTCTGATCAAATGAAAATCGAATTCGATAAGTTTTTATGAATATTTTAGGTTATGTAATCCAGTATTTCAAATTTACCACCAAAACCGTCCGGTCTATGTATAACAATAGAAAACATATAAGTCTTTCGTTGAAATAATTTCAAAAAGCAAAGACTTCTATGTTTTCTGTTGTTATAACAATAGAAAATACAGAAGTCTTTGTCAAAAAGTGATTAAATCATAGAGTAAAGACGCAAAAAACGTGTCGAAAATGTAGAAATATGTTTAATGAATATAAACCTTCTTTTTAAATCTAGGATACCATTTAACAAAATGCGAATCCAAATTCCAATGTGTGACGTCACGAATTTAAAAATATTAAAATAAAAAATGTTCTGATGCACTAATTAATAAGTGATTAGGTACAAATGATTCAAATATATTTTTCTTGAGAAAGGCCAACTGTGTGGGTTCCATACTTATAAATCGGCCTGTACCTTTAATATTTTGATTTTTGTCTTTACTTATTAAATTATTAAACCCTGGTTTTTAAAAATAAATCATCGAAAATATCTATTTTTCCCTAAAAATTTTATGTAAGGAAACTAAATTGCGAATACAATTTAAACTTATTTCTAAATTTATAGTGGTTACTTTTTATCAGCTAAATTTATTGTTTTTATGGTTTAAAAAAACCATTAATTGGTTTTATTGTACGTAAGACCTTGTGAGTGTTTAGGAATGGTGTAAACAAAATGATAGAAAACATTTTCTTTTAGAATTTACTAAAGATTAAAGTCTGTAACACTTGAATGATTCAACTATGAAAAAAATTAAATACAGACGATTTTTTTTAAATCAGCAATTCAATTAAATTATATATACATCGTTGATTACCTCATCTTAATTATAATAATAATTATTGTATCATATGAGCCATAAAAATATTAAATTTGCTATCGTAAATTGATATTACAGCAATTTTTGTTTATTCTTTCTCAATTTTAAATAAAGTGTAATTAAAATTTTTGAATAGGTATATGTACCTACGTAATGAAAATATTCCAATTTTAGAAAAATTTGAAATCTTTTGGGTCAATGTGTAGATATTTTATAAATGATTGAAAATTGTTGAATTGTTGGAATATGCAAGCAAGTTTATGGACTTTAATTATGACTACTACAGCAAGTAAAAAGTCGTCAACATGTATTGTGCAAAGACTGGTTTTAATTTTAATAAATGCCAATTACCAATAAATACTTAATACTTTATTAATTGGTGCTTATACCTTTTTTTTCGCAATTATCAGATACTGGGCATCCTTTCTAAAGAACATTTTGGTATTTGGTATTATCATTTTATTCAAAAAAAATCGGTAATACAGGGTGTTTACGGTTCACCCGTTAATCTTTGAAGAGGTGATACTAGAGGTATAAATAAGTAGAATGACCAAAAATCATCTTAGTAAAACTTGAAAAGTGTAATGTAAACCGTTTGGAAATGGTATCGTAAAAACACACTTTTTGGCAGCATCTTCAAAAGGTTGTAACTCTCTTATAAAGAAAGTTTTACTAAGATGATTTTTTGTCATTCTACTTATTTTCACCTCTTCAAAGTTTAACGGGTGAACCGTAAACACCCTGTATAAGTTAACATACTTTTAAAAGGACAGCGGAAGTTTTTACGTTGAAAGTACAATCACGCGCAAAGATAACGAGCACACAAAAGAAGTATTCTGACGCAATAGCAAGCATTTGGAAACACGAAATCATCGCATCTTAAAGCGTATTTCTTTGTTTCAAATTTCGTGTAATCTCGTGTCTGCAAACGCTTGCTAGTTGTTCATAATAGTTCTTTTGTATCCTCGATATCTTTGCGCGTAGTTGTACATTACAACATGAAGCGTCGAGATGCAAAAGCATGCGTTTGACTCATAACTAGTTTTTATTAAACGCAAAAAAAACTTACCAATACCAAAAATCCTAACGAATCCACTTCCAGTTTTGATAGAAAATTTGAAATATGAGTTTACACTTCTGAAAGTTAAAAAATCGTATTCTTCATCATTAATTTTAAATACAGAATTCAAGGTTTATCATTTTGTTACAAAAAATCAATGTGTGCTTTTGCATCTACAGGGTGTCCCGTAATAAAGTGGACAGACATGGTAGAATGTGTTTATCACCTCAAATTAAGATGACAACTTCCTCTAACCTTTGCCCAAAAATCCTTCCTGCAAAGTTAGAACCAGTTAAAGTTCACTTTTCAAAAAATTAAAATCCACATCACTTTCCTTCCTTTGAAGCTATCTCGATAAAAACCGCCACGGGGGGCAAATTTTCAGTGCTTTATCATATGGTATACTAGTTTTGCGTTTTATCATTTATTCACTACCAGTTTACCTAAACTCAGAATCTATGATTTAGAAAACTTTTTTTGTAGTTACTTTTTTCGCAATTTTAACAGATTTTCTTATAAAATAAATAAGTTACTATGAAAAAGGTATACTTGTTTACAATCGCTAAATCCAACCGTTTTCAAGGTAATAATTCAAATTTCGAAATAAAAATGTGCTTTTATTGTTAAATCAAGTAGGCCATTCCCTATATACCCATTATTAAAAGAACATATGATTGAATATTATTTTAGAACATAATTGAAAAATACAAAAGACCGACTCTATTTGTGTGATACTTAATTTAATAAAATAAATAAATTTTACAATAAATTATGAAACTTTAATTGAGATTATCTTTAAAACTATTAGATTTATCGATTTTTAACAGATATACCTTTTTCATAGTAAATTATCTGTCTTATGAGAAAATTAGTTGAAATTGCTAAAAAGTAACATCAAAAAATGTTATGGTAAAACTTTAATTATAAGTTTAGATTTACTGGTAATAAATGAATGCGAAATGGCAAAAGTACAATACCAAATTTTAAAGAACTTAAAAGTAGCCTCCTATGGCGATTTTTATCGAGTTACCTTCATAGAGAGAAAAGTTATGTGGGTTTTTATTTTTTGAAAAGTGAACTTGAAGTGGCTGTAACTTTGCAGGCAAGCATTTTTGGGTAAAGTGTTAAGAGGATATGGAGTCTACAAAATTATATGGGGTTTTCCCTGTTTTTATATTTCAAACTACGCGAATATTTATTGAGCTATATACAAAATAAGAATATCATATGAAGTGGAACGTCTGCTTAAGACTTGTATGCGGCAGTTTTTTAATATATTATATCCAAAATGGCCAAAAAATCATTAAAAATACATAAAATTTGGCCTATTTTAAACTTATTTTTTGGAGTTAATAATTTAATTTTTCAAAAAGTCGTCGTATAGAAGTCTAGCCATGAATGTTATTTAAACTATGCAATTATAAAACTTATTGTTATTTACAAAATATGGTTGTAGTTTGAAATAATTGCAAGGCATATTTCGTAAATTTTGAACGCGCATTTTAAGTGTAAAAGCAGCAAATACCTTCGTAGTCTAGGTGATAGAAATTTTAAAATATAACAGAAATGAAGATTTTTATTGGTACTTTCAGCCTAATTATGTGGGATGTACTTTGGGTAAAAATTTCTTCCCCAAATTCAAGAAGAAGCTCAAAATATACGTTTACTATCGGAGCGCGGTTCTACTTAGACTTCCAATCCTCTTAAAGGAACTTGATATCTTATTTTTAGGTGATAAATCCGTTCTAGTATATCAGTCCACGTTATTACGGGACACCCTGTATACTGTTCACATAAAAAAGTGAAAGTTTAAATGATAGATAAATGGTCATAACCATGTCCCACCTAAAACTTCTCCAAGGACATTATTTTTGAATCGCCCCTCACGAGTCACGATGTCATATGCGACTTTCGTCATTCTGTTCTTGTCATTTACTTGAAAATATAAGAATCTGCCCTTATAATTTCAAAAATCTACCCCTAGTTTATTTTTCGATATTTATTTCACATTTTCAACTATCAGAAAATACGTCCCCATGAAACTAAGATCGCTCGCTCGGTTACTAAAAACTGAGAAATAGATTTGTAAAGTTTCCGGTGTGACACCATGTATGTTTTCTTTATATTCTAATTATGAAAAGTTTTTTTTTCTTGTTTCTTAAAACCAAAAAATTTAGCATAACTAAAATATAAATTATGCAGGACGAACCAGTATATTAAAAAAAAATGCCAACTATAAGAATTCTTAAAGAAAATCTTAAATAACGCTAACGACGTAAAAAAAATTTAATCCCTTTCGTCTTAAAACATCATTGTTCACTATATTCACTCGTAAAACTGTAGAAAATTTTACGTAAATATTATAAATTACTTTAAATTTATTACCTACTCATGAAAACATTTTAATTACATGTCGTTAAGAATTTAAATTACTTTTATCACTCTTCACTTTGGAATATAAAGCACTAATGTTTTTTAAAAAGGTGTATGAAAATTATTGCAGTGATTGGGAGGCAATTATAAAATTAAAACAATTTACTCATTCCACGTGCATTTAAAATTTAAAACAAATGAGTGTTTTATGGAGCAACGGGGGAAGATTATTTCCGTTAAATCGTAGGCGCGCGGAAGTGAATCGTTAGTGTGAGCTGCTCATTACTATCATCAGTCATCATGGCTCAGTACTTTAAGTGGATGAGAGGTGGTTTGACAGGGAGGAAGGATGAAGAGGCTTCTATTCATTTTGGGAAGCCCAGAAGCCGATCCCTAGATGCACGAAGTTTGGAGAATTCCGGAATACGTTATCTACTACAACATGTACTAGCTTTAACTTATAAAAAGACCTTGGCAATCTTCATTTTGAGAGATTAAAAATGATATGTTCATGTAAATTACTTGTTTTTGTACATTTTGGAAAAATTTCTTTGAAATTTCGTACTTGGATTTTTTTCTCAAAAATGAAGCGAGGTTTAGTAGGTTAAGACACATTTAAGTTAAGAATTTTTCCTGTCTCATTATCTCAATGAGCTATATAAATATTACGATGTTCAATAACGTTAAGTTCTTTTGTGGTTATTTTTCAACACTTCATTATTTTTTAAATGGACGTTTATTGTATACAGAGTGAGTCGGGAGGAATGCGTCAAACTCGGGGAGTGTAATCTACACATTAATACAAGGTAAAAACACGAAAATGTTGTTATCCAATTGCTATTAATTTTAATTTAATTTAATTAGTTTTAAAAATTACAACTGGGTATAATTGCATAACTCTTTTCTTGGACCATGGATTGGTCGCGATAGTTTTAACTTGCCCTCAAGGTCCTCAGATCTTCAATCATTAGATATTAGTTTAAAGAATGGTTAAAAATTGTGATTACTAAAGAAAGTTTGGGATGTACTAATCCGACGCATTTTGAATGCTATTCATAGAAGAGCCTAAAATGTTTATAGGCACCCTTTCAAAATTAAAAATAAGCTAAATGTGCTGCTATACATAACCCTACTTAAATGATGCTTAATACCCCTATTCTGTAACCACACGAATCGAAATTCGCATGGCAAAAAAGAGTAGGAAAACGTCAATACTAAAGTGTAAGATAAAGACAAAACACAAGTCTCTCGGTGTAAATAGTTACAGAATAGGTGTCTTGGATAACAAGATTTTGTTTTTTTTACCTTGTATTGACGTGAGGATACACTGCCGAAGTTTGACGCACTTCTCCCGACTCACCCTGTAGAAGTACAAAAATCTATTTAAGAGAAAATATAGACCATAACATGAATCCTGTAAACGTAGATAGTAATTATTGAAGACACAAGTGGATGAAGGTGCCATGTTCCATTTTTTTCAAATTGATTTTTTTTTTATAAAATGTCATAAAATACACTACTTATATTTTTACTCTATAATGATTATGTGCGTGGTATATTTCAAAAACGCTTTTTGTGGCCACATTTTTTTTATAAAGGTGTCATGTACTGACTTTTTCTTCTTGTATTGGTAAGTAATTTTTACTAATGTTTTAAATATAATGATTGGTTACGATCCGAATTACATGCAAAACATTATCTACTTGCATAAATCAGGAAAGAATTGGGAATAAATTAAAATAAGTAGCTAATCATTATGGGCATTTTCTTTGATTTGTCGCCTATAATAAAATCGTCCCATGGTGATTTCCTTCTGGGCTTCAAACCGATAAAGAAGGTCATTATGTCAGTCAAATTGACACACGTAAAGGTGTCTGAAAAAGCTACAATTTTTATATTGTAAAGGTGACATTAAAGCCGATTTAGACGAGCACATTTTAGTTCCAAAATTGTGTACAAAATTGACGCTGCAAATTTCATACAAAATTTGATATTGTCAATTTTGATGATATTTTTTTGGTAAAACATAATTACAGGAAACTGTTTTTGTCCACTTTTTTTGTAATCGACTGTATGTGCTCCTCTAAATCGGCCTTTATACTATGCTAGCAGATAAATTTGATTTAAAAATAGTTTCAGCAAAAAATGTCGAAAGTCATTTTTCTTGAAATAATTATTTTGCGACATGACATCTTTATCTACTCGTGTCTCCAATTGTACTTATTTTTGACATCTTCTTATAAACTACCCCATACTGATTTCGAGTCCTAGAATATCCAATAAGGCAAACAGCACATTTCTGCGAAAATTTTATAAAGTGAAAAAAAAGGCATTGGGTATTTTTCAGGAAATACTCATTTTTTTTCTTAAAATTGTTGCTTTATGTTACATGAGTAAGGATAAAGACAAATTAACTGGAGATATATGGATATTATAATCTATTTTTTATCATTGACTTTTGAATCATATTATATTATCGGAATTAATTAAGTGCAACAGATTTTAACTTTGTATGAATTTATGGTTATGTTTTTTTTACCAACTTTGCACAAGCAAATCTGAGAAAATCATAACTAAAAAGAGAAGAAAGTCAAATTTTGTTAAACAAACACAACTTATAAGTAAATTAATAATTATTTAATAGTTTCTTCAATTGCTTTAGAAATATTATTAACATTTTGCTTTTTTTTTCTAGAGAGCAGCGCAGCAATTGGCACAAGGTAAGGATTTTCCAAGTTTCGTACGATTAGTAGGGTTATTTTTTTCAAGGTTTAAATTCATAATGATTATTAAATATAAACACATTTACAAATTTTAATATTATTTAAAGGTTTATGAATTTTGAGGACTTTCTTATAAGTTGATAAATTAATTTGCTTAAATGAAAAATATAATATTAATATATTAAAGTCTAAAGGGCGTCAAATGATTGCACCTTATTTATTTTAATTTGAAACAAAAAATTTCTGTACTTGTTTGTTGAGAAAAAAGTGAAAATAAGAAATTTTGGATTCACGGTTCATACTTGACTTTTTAAAATAATGATAAAATATCTATTCAGAAATTGAACATCTTTTAGCCAAGGTGTGAATTCAAACGAGTTTAGAAATTGAATATGTTTTGAATATAAAAATTATCGTAACTTTTTCTTAAATGGTTCTATTAAACAATAAAATTTAAATTAAAACATAAAAATATACCAAAATCCTTGTAATCGGCCTTAAAATCAATGTCCTTTAATTTAATAACTGACGCTTATTTTTATTAATATTGCAATTATGAAAATAAATGTCATAAAAACTAATTACAGCGACTTTATAAAATTATTATTCCTGGTAAATACATGTAATTAATAAATTAAATTCAAAAAGATGATATTGCGAACTACGAACAGTGCTCTACGTTTAAGTAATATGTTAGTCGGTAAATTTAACCGGTCAAATTTGAAATTCGGTTGATATTTGCGTTTTTGTCCATAACATTTTTTTTCTAGCGTAGCTTAATTAATACATATTTTATTGTATTGAAAATATTATTTTTCGTAATTTTCGTCTTTGAGGGATAAACTCAACAATTTTAAGAAAGCAGCAAAGAGAGTACTTCGTAAAAAATGGGCTATATATTTTTTGTATTAATTAACAACCGTACCGAAAACAACAAAATTAATTTAAGACACCTGTTTTACATGAACCTGACATTTACTATTTTTTGGCCTTACGAAGGACTGATGATGACTATAAACATAGTCGAAACGTCTCCGATGTGTTAAAATTAATGTTAAATAAATTTCCGGTTAAAAACCACAAAGTTGTAAATATACTCTTTTAGAACATGCAAAACTCTACTTCAATTTGTTTGGAAAAAACGAATAAAAACCTAATAATTGAAAACACCTTCAAAAGGTTTTGGCTCCCTTATGAAGCAATATCGGACATATGTTTATACAGGGTGGCCTAACGAAAACGAAACGGTGGAGTTAATAAAAAAATTTGAAAAAACGCTCGTATATGTCAAAATTGGTTTCGAAGGGAACATATTTTCCAATAGAGCTGTTGCAAAAATACATTCATCCCTGTGCGATATGGACACAACCCTTAAAATTATAATAGGCATGGTTGGGTAAGTAATACCTCGTTGAAAGATCTTTTTACGTCGAGTAACATACAAAAAACAAATCAATCGATCCTTTTTATAGATAAAATTAAAAATGCCCAATGTAACATGTTAAATTTTAAATATCTTTAAAACAAAACGATGATTTTACTTTTGTTTTTTGTATCTTACTCGTGGTAAAAAGATCCTTCCAATGAGGTATTCACCTTATCACGATAATTAAAATGTAAGGGGTAGAGTTCATTAAAACGCACGATAGGGTAAGGTTTTCGTTGGGCCACCCTGTATAAACTTTTCTTTTTATTTTCACGAGAGGAATAGTTTGGAATCACTAATCACCCTGTATAAAGAGAAAATAAAATATGTTAACATACTTTTAAAAATTGTGAAAAAAAAAATCATAAAACATGAAAAAAACTAATATTTTAACAGTTAAAAAGATAAAAATTGGCTAAATGATCGAACTGTTTATTTCAAGTTTTCTAAATTTCAGTAGGCATAAGATTTTGGATTTTGTACAAAATGTTATAAAAATATGTATGTATGCAAAAACTTTTTAGTTGAATTTATAAAGTTTATTATTTTAGATATCATATGGAAAAAAATATTGAAATTTTTAACTACTATCAATGATTCATGCTACTTATTTTTTAATGAAATTCTGAAATGGTATTTATCAAATTCCACACGCCATATACGATACTTCATAAAAAATATATTTCGTGCATATTTGGTTGCATATATTAAAACAATATTTTTATTGTAAATAATTACACTATGTAAGAAAAAAATCACTGGTGATTTGGTAAACAAAGAATAATCGATTTTTTATTTTTGGGACACGTCTCAAAAAATAGATTAGTAATTTTTTATTTGGATCCAAATACTTTTGATACTGGTCTAAAAAAATGCACTGTGCACTATTAAATACTACGAACCTTTGGGATATTTTAGAATTCTGCTCGTACTCTGGTGGCAAACGTATGAACCTATAAAACAAGTGCTTTTTATTTAATTACAAGTATTGGTACTAATTTTAGAGATTTTGGGTATTTAAATAATTCATCTATTTGGCAGTAACGTAGCATAAAATTCAGCCCCCCCACGAAATTATGTCTGGGTCCGTCCCTACCATCTACCATAAGTAAATTCTTAATGATATCGTAAATCCATTGACTTGGACTCCAAAATTTTATTTTTTACTTACCTTTTTAATTTATCAACAGCTGTTTATAAATAAGTAATTAAACTTAAGGTTTATAACTACATGTTGGGTATCACAGTAATCGGACAAAAATCCTCTAAGTAAGGGATGGCCCCACTATCATGGCATTTGAAAAAAATAAAGATATTTGCAAAAAACGCATTTTAAAATTATAAAAAATTCTCAAAAACGACAGGATGAATTTCATAGTTTAGAATTTATTTTACGTATTTAAATTATTTAAAAGTAGTATTGATACATTTTATTAAAAAAAATTACAAAAAAAATCGAATTTTTCTATTGAAAGTACAGAAAGTTTTTTTTTCTTATGCCATATCACATAGTAAAATTTCAAATTTTTATTTTTTATAAATAAATAAATTACAGGCTTTTCGTGGACATCCGGTATACTGTTTTTATTTTGAATCCATTAAAATATTTTAACTTACTGTTATCAAAAAGAAGTTAGATAGTAGATTTTGTGAATTTATTTATCTAATACCTTTATTTGCTTTGAAATGAATAATTTATTATTACAAAAGCTCAAGGGCATCTAGAAATTTACAAAGCCTATTAACATTAATAATTGTCAATAATTTTCTTAAATTTTTTAAATAATTACGTACTAAAAATAATTCTTGGAAAATTATTTTTAAAAAATTTATATCAATTTAAATTTGTTAAATTTCAAAGCCATTTTTTTGTTTTTTTTTATTAGATAAAGTGAAGTAAATAAATACGACTTATTATTTTTAAAGTACGCAATTTTGATGTTTTGTTTAACTTTGAATATCTGGTATTATATGACAATTTATGCAAATTTTAGTAATATACGTTACAAAAATGTGAACTGGTTTACAACATTTTTTGAATTTTATTAATAATGAAAAATAAAATGTTTTTCTACGATTGTGCAAAAAGTAAGCCATTTATGATCAGTTGTCGGTGCATAAAGTCATGCTTTTTTGCAGTAGTTCACAAAACACTACTTAGTGTAAAAAGCAAGACTTAAGTAATGCTTTCGTGCACTAGAGCAAAAAATAAATGTCAATATATGTCATTAATTTAATGTTTTTGTGGAATTTTATTATTTTCATATAAATTTTACGTCCCGTGCAAATATAATAAACTTTTTGCACTTGTTGATAAATAAGTATTTTTGCTCTTTTTTAAAGAGAGCATTTTTCATTATTTTACAATATCATAATAAAAAAATTTAAAAACAAAATATGTAGTTTTAAAAAGGTAGGGTGCACTTTCTAACCTGCAAAAATTTATTTGAATGTTAAATATCATTCTATTCATTTTTTTTTCCTTAAAAGTTATTTTAATTTGATGTAAAAATAATTTAAAATTGTTGTAACTTCTTAGGGATTAAAAAACACATTGTTCAGAATGAGATTTGCCATCCATTTCATAGTGAGACACACTTTTTTTATTTTTTAGTGTTTTTATTATGATAAATAAACATTACAGAAAAATGTGTTTTTTTTTGAAAAATACAAGTTTTATTTATCAAAAATAGTTGTTTGGTAGCAACAAAATAGAGGAAGACATACAAAAATAAAAATCTCAAAATATGCATTAAAAAACTTTTGTATTCAACTCTTTAAATTAAGTGGCGGGAATGCGGAAAAATTTTAGTTTATGAAGTGTTTTGATAGGAAAATTTTTACATATGAAAATTTTGTTATTGACCTTGTTTGTAGATGGTGGGGTATCGAATCATATAATTAAAAAAAATAAAAATAAAGATTATTAATATTATCAAAGCATTTTATATTTCAAGCACAGTAATTTTCAAAGCACTACCTAAAAAAAGAATAACTTTAGTGTAAAAATGTTTTGATCATAAATATGGAAAAAATATTTGATTAAAATCGGCTAATTAGATTTTCAGTCACCGTTCGTCCGTATTTTGCGCGGACCTCTTAGGGCCGGTTTATTCACCTTCCAGTAAAATATTCAGTACTGTTACTAGGGAGTTATTTACATGTAAAAGTGATCAGTAAATAAAACTATTCGGTAATCTCAATTTCCTTAAAGGATGTGGATACTTAAAGGTCAATATTTATTATATTTGTGTGCTATAATAAGTATTTACTTAGTCACCTCCCAGCGGCGACAAACATTCAGTAAATTGATAATATTGAATAGTTTAATTTACTGATCACTTTTACGAGTAAATAACTCCCTATGAACACTTTACTGGAAGGTGAATAAATCGGCCCTTAGTCTTCTATTCTGTCTAACTTGACCGGTTTCGACCTATGTCATCTTCAGAAGTGAACGTCAATGAAACTTTAGAAAAACAAGATAAAAAACATCAAAGTAGTACCTAGTTATTTTGTTGCATATTTCTTGAAGTATTAGGTTGGATTTTTTTTAATGTTGAATTTTAAACTAAACAGGGGTGATGCATGTGAAACTTTCATGAAATCCTGAAATAATAAAAAAAGCCAAGTTAGGGAACGAATTTTAATTTTCCACTTTACAAGTATGGATGCATGATGATATGAATGACACATTCATATTTTGTTACAGTTTCACATGCATCGCCTCTTTTTAGTTTAAATGTCAACATTTAAAAAAAAATCCAACCAAATACTTCAAGAAATGTTCAACAAAATGACTACTACTTTGATGTTTTTCATCTTGTTTTTCTAAAGTTTCATTGACATTCACGTCTGAGGATGACTTAGGTCGAAACCGGTCAGGTGATAATATTTGATATTTGATCATATAAAGAAAAATTCAGTTATGAGTCTCTCTTTTTATCCTCACACTCACAAACTTATGAACAATCAACCATTCTATGAATATTCGTTTTTTGTTGTTTAGATTTTTTGTATTTGAAAGTCATGATATTTTGTATAAAGTTGCAAATTAAAAAATTATGTTGCGACTTGGGGTGGTGGGGGGTCAAATTGATTAACCCCGCTTAATAGTAGTAGTTTGCCACTGCTTATGAAAGAATTTAGTAATTATTCCAAACTAATTATATAAACAAAGGTATTAGAGCCCCAAAGACAAGTATTTATAAAATTTACCTTTTGCGTTTTTTATTTTTGACAGATATTTCGTAATTCGCAATAGTTTATTTGTTGTTTACAAATCATATTATGAATTTATAAATATACTCATTAAATCCACACGCATGTTTCAATTACGTTTCTTACATTCCTATTTTTTATGTTTAAATTATTACAGTTAACAGCTATTTTAAAAGAATAATTATATTTTTATTAATTAATGTAGTGGGAACTGTGCGAATCTTATTTGCATACTATAGACCTATAGCGGGCCATACGTCATGACTATTGAAATAAATTGAAATTAAATTATTAATTAAAAAAATTAAATCTGATAATAGTTGGTTTTTAATTTCATTCATCCTGATCACATTTGAATTTTTCGAGAAAACAATAATAGTCACAAATCCAGACGATGGACTGTTTTAGCTTCTGCATGTCATTGGAGATATCCATAGGTCAAATTCTGTCACACTACCGAGTTTATTCGGTTGTGAGATATCTCGTGGAAAAATGGGTTTTACCTGTCGCTCAAAAATTAAAAAAAATCGTCATCGGTTTTAAAATACTACTGCCCTACTCCCTCACGTCACACTTAGGTTTATGAAGTGATATTTTGATTCTAGAACTAGGTATAAATATTCTTAAAAATAATCATATGTAATATCACAAGTGGTCAAATTTTAGTCGAATATTTTTCACTGTCATTACCACGAATGTCATTTGGGGTTAAGTTTTAATTCCACGACTGCGTAGCAGGACTATTTAACGAACATTTTTCACTTTTTTGTGCAAAATTTGACAGCCAACTTCAAATTTATTGAAATTTGACATTAACGTCATAAAATAATCGCTGATATTTTTGACGTTTTACTTGTGAAAAAAAAATAATCACTTGTGAGTTGAATAGTCAGGAAAATATACGTTCCAAATTTTTATTGTATTTTACATTCTTGTAATAATTTGATAATTCATTTCACACATTTACTAAGCGATTAATATCGTTCAATTTTTGATGGCGCTTCCCTTTTGCAGCTCTAAAAGAAATGCAATTGTACACCAAACATGTAGGATAGAACATTATTAAAAACTTGAAAGGCACACATATTGTCCCTTTTCTGTTATTAAAGTGGAATTTTCATATATTTTAAACGAACTACTGTTAACGGCGATATTTCTTTGATGAGCGGATATAACAGTTCCAGTAAAAAATTTAATTTTGCACAGAAAGCAAGAAAACCCTATTATATTGAAATTTTTTTAAGAAGCGGGTTTATACATTTATGAATATTTTAAATATGAAAAAAAAAACAGTTGAAATATCTCATCAATATCTGTCGAATTTTGAGAGAGAAGATTCAGTCACTACAAATTTATTTATTTAGACGTTTAAATCCTTTTATAAACCTATTTCAATTTATACTTTTTCTGAGGCAGTTTGTGATTAATCTTACGTTTTTCTCTTGTTATTAAAAGTCCAAATACGGTTTCTGATCTAAATTTTTCTAGTGTGTTTTTAATCTTTCTCCCTGATATATATGACTGTTATTATAAAATCCACGTAGATATATTGGGTGTCTCACTTTTTTCCTTCAAATTTTTTATTAGATAGAATATATCATTCAAAAGTAAACGTTTCTTACGAACTATTCTTTATTTCGACTCCATAAAAAGTTCAAATTTAAAATATTTGAAATTATGATGATTTTTTCATTAAAAAGTGGATACTCTGCGTAATTCATTATCATTTTTTTATTTAAATCAAGACCCCTTTAAATTTGTCGTCACTTGCTAGTTTTTGAACATTTCTGAACATTTGTGCACATTTGTGTACTTGTCAAGTTAAGTGAAAATAAAATTCAATTTAAATGAAAATAGGCAATAACATATATTATACTGGTGGTGGTGCTAATTTTTGTAGTAAAAATCAATATTATTTTGTAATTTTAAAACTTTTGAATTCTTAAGAGGATTCTTACATAAACGACGTGTTCAAAATCGACTTCCACAAGAAAGTTTTATCGTTTCGGGACCGGCATTTTTTAATCGTCTAAATAACTTTATAAACAATGTGTGTGTTGCTGATCCTCCACTCTTCCATAGTTCTTGGTAAAATCCAGTAAAAATTTTTGTTGCAAATCGAAAAAAAAGTAATTATTTAATTTATAATATTTATATATTTTTAAATGCTCCAGAATAAATATAGCGAACCCCAAAATGACCCTTACAAATTTATAGAAATAATGCTCCTAAAGAGTCGAAAAAAGTCGGTTCGTAGTAAAATTTTTGTTTATAATGACATTTAATACCTAAAAGAATTTTGCGGGAAACAGTGGATATGTGAATGGAGCTTCAAACCTCTTTAATTCAGGTGCATGATATAATAAGCACTGCTGGAAAATGTCTAATTACGTTTTTAAAAGCCATTCAAATCCCACGAATAAACTTCAAAGAGAAGTAGCCAGAATTATTTAAAATCCAGGAAACAAAACAAGTTACAAATAATCAATGTAAAAGCATGTTTACAAAATTTTAATCCAGTTGTCAACAAGGATTTTCATATATCAGAAATTCTTTATTTACTTCTCTGGCTTTTGCGACTTCTCGAATAATATTATTACATATATGATTCGGGAAACAAATTATTACCTGTTATTACTTATTAGCCTAATAGAACTTTCATTGTGAAGTTTTATGAAATTTTGATAAAAATAAAGTGTAAATATTAGAGATAAGTTGAAAATCCCGATTTTCAAACAGTAGAAGAAAATTCATCAAAATTACAGAAGAGGGAATATCTAAATTCTTGAGGAGGGTGGTGATATACTTCAGATAAATACAGGGTGAGTCTGTAACATGGAATAAATTCAAGTAGTCAGAACCGGTTCGATTTTCAAAAAACCGGCTTGACACTTATGTTTGTAATTGTGGAAATGTTGCCTCATTTAAAATGTATGTGCATGTGACGTCATTGTACAATATTCACGTGATATCATCGCAATTTTTTTAAATACAAACCTACAATTTTAAATACACAAAATAATGACTTCTAAAGTTGTGTGTGTACTCATGCAAGATTTAATTGACTTTTATCTCCTCTCGTTTCGTAGATATGATCAATCAAAAATTGTAAATTAAATTGAGTCCGTAACATATAATAAATTCAAGAAGACCAGAACGGTTAAATTTTCAAAAAATTACTGCACACGTAATTACGGGAATTTTAGGTGATGGCTTTGCACTTTTTTTAATGAAAACCTATAATTATGTTCAGACATCTATTAATTTGTTACAAAATTTCGTTGACTTATCTCCATTCGTTCCGAAGATATGGTAAATCGAAAATTGAGAATTTGCTATTTTTGATTGATCATATCTTCGGAACAGTGCCTTAACTACTATTAAGGGGGTTAAGCAACGCTTAAGGGCTGGGGGAGGCACTTGAACACCCCAAGGCTCAATATTAATTATTATTTAATTTTCAACTTTACACAAAATATTCATGAATTTCAAATACAAAAAATGCAAAGAACAAAAAACGAATGGCTCTATTTTCTTCCGATATCCTAAAAACTTTTGGTTTATCTTTATTTTAAAGTTGGGTTTCTAAAATAAATCGTTCGTAAAATTCTCAAAAAAGTGAAATGTACGGTGGGGCGATGACTTAATTTTTTTCGGAAAATCTAATTATACTTCATTTTTAAACTAGAAGGGGTGACAGGGAAAGACAGCTTATATTATAAAAGTTACTAAACAAGTTTTGGAAGCAATTTTAGGTTAATTTGGCTTTTTAATGATAAAAAAATATGTACAGAAACATAATTAAATTACCCATTTCTTTGTACTGAATACAAATTTATACAGGTAAATATATTATACTCCATTCAGTTTTAAGATAGAGTCACTGACAACAAAGTGTCACATGGAGAAACGAATTTGATTGGACGTTGTATTTTTCAGAAGCGTATTCAGAAATTTTGCCCCCCAACAGTCACTTTGACAGAATTTTAAATCCATAATAGGAAAAATATTATTTGTTTAATTTTTTAAAAATGTCGAGCACCGATACCGACAATGAATTTGAAAATTTTGCCTTTAATCCTCCTAAGAATAGAAAAGAAATCATCTCAGTGTTGGCGCCTTTGGAGTGGAATAACACTCGGTAGCTAAATACGATCCTGTAGAAGGCGACGTTGACATAAATTTCTTGTCAGTCACTCTATCTTAAAACTGAATGGAGTATAGTAATTTAAATGTTATGATTTATATTTTGAGGTTATATGTCAAATAAAATAAAAAATAATTATCCTGTGTAAAACTTTTAAGTTTTAACCAATCAGGAACCTTAATTTTTGACATTTTAGCGCGTGAAATTTAAAACTCTTCTCTTAGTTAAAAAATGAAGTATACCTAGTCGATTTTAAGAAAATAACACGATAAAATAAATCAAGTCAACCGCAAAATGAAAGATAATGGACGAACCATTTTCTTGCTAACCAAAAAAACAAAAATTTTGAAAACATAAATATACAAAATTTTGAAAAATCAAGGGAAGTCTAAATTTTCGAATAATACTACATCATATGAGGACGAAACATGCCAGTCGGATCTCCATCTTACACCCTGATGTCTATCGTGCTCATACAAATCATTGGAAAACATTAAATAATTTTTTCATTTCATATATACGGACATGCCATTAGAATTACAAACCGGCAAAGATACACTAAACGAAGGAACGAAGACGACGCCACATCTCAGCCTTAAACACTAGGTAGGAACAGTTGAAAATATCGATGGTATCACAAACAGTATTGATAGATTTACAACATCTGATCATTGGATTGTTTTGCCCATATTGTGTCTTGTGGTAATCAATGTGGAATGTCTCACGCTCTATGCTCTGTAGCATATTAATGAATTGATTGAATCTTGATGAAATTTCACACTTACATTTGGAACACAATATTTTACTGGTCGGCTTAATCCAATTTTAAATTTTTGAATATTTTAGATACTTTTATACCAGTAAAGTTTGTCTAAAAATGCTGCTGTAAAAAACCATGTAAAGTTAAAAAAAATAAAATTTGATCAAGCCGACCTGAAGAATTTTATATTACAAATATATGTGTGGAATTTTATCAAGATTAATAGGCTACATAGCGTGAACTATCTGAAGTTTTTCAAGGATTTGTATGAACCTGAGAGATAAAGATGCGACTGACATGATATCCTTACGACGATAGTCGGCAAATTGGACCCTTTGGTTTTGAAATTCGCTTGATATTTGCGGTTTTGGACATAATTTTTTTTCCAGTAGAACTTTTTTAAAATTTCTTTTTTTTTGGTACACAGAAGAGTCTTCTTGCTACCAACTTCTTCATTTTTTGTTTTTGTAAGTCAAACAAATTAGTAAAATGGGCTCTTTATAAAAAATGTTCGATTAGCGGCGCCGGCTTTTATAATACAGAATACAGATAAAAACTAATTGAAATAATATTCTTTTTCCAACGCTATCAAAAAGTTAAAGTATAAACGAAGAGTTCACTTTTTCGTTTTTTGTTTTAAGTTTATTTTTAAACTTTTTACAGCGCTCCTTCGTTTATACCTTACCTTTTTTGCTAGCGTTGGAAAATGAACATTAATTCAATTAGTTTTTTATCTGCCGCTAAGCGAAAACGTTTGTTGTTAAGAGCCCGTATGACTATTTGGTTTGACTTACAAAAACAATAAATGAAAAAATTAGTCGCAACAAGACTCTTCTGTGTACCAAAAAAAGAAATTTAAAAAAAAATCACTGGGAAAAAAGTTATGACCAAAACCGCAAGTATCAAGCGATTTTCAAAATCATGCACTCTTTGCCGACTATCCTCTTATGGGACCAAAATTCGTAGTTACACCACTGCTTCGAAGCGAGAATAGAAAATTCATTGAAATTTTGCATGGGTATACAGTAAACAAACTTATAGCGTTTTCGGATCACTTGCACTGGCATGCACTGGTTTTAAGTGTCAAATTTAAATTATAACTTACATTTTCTCGATGTTGAACTTAAATTCGCCGACGCCTGATTTGTTCGGTTTTATTGCCTTTGTCAGCAATGGTTAATTTCAAGGATTTCCCTGAAATTGTCCAAAGAATGTGCTGTAAAGGAACTGTCAGTGCAAATGTGCACTGAGTGCACTTAATCCGAAAACGCTATTAGACGTCCTTTCAAATTATGGGTTTCCATTTAAAAATATTGTGAAGATGTCACGTGGGTATTAAGATGACATAAATTTCAAATAGCGAAAAATGTCTAATTACAAATATAATTTGACGTGTCAAGCCGTTTTTTATATCGTCTCTGACTTTTTAAACTTATTCCACGTTATTGGCCCATCATGTATAATGTTACCCGAGAAAATTGGGAAACACGGCAAGTTTTTCTAGCACTATAGATGCTAATGGTATTTTAATTTTGGCCCCTTTTGTTTTAAAGGTGTTAAATGATTTTATGTTAAAAAATTGGAAGGAATTTGGTTTAAATCGGATAAAAAATAAAATATTTACAGGGGTGTAGAGCTCCCAAGTAAGACGCTATGTATAAAGGGTGAATTATTTAATTCGAGGCAAGTAAATATCTAAGAAACTATGACTTTAGAGAAAAAAGTTTCAAATAAACATTGTTGGATTTAAACGAGGAAAACAGTGGTTACACCTACATTTGTGTTACTTTTAATACTAAAGGTAAAGGTGAATGATTCAACTCCCAACTTTTCAATATATTTATTGTCGTGCAACTAGTTTCGCCTTCATAAGGGCATCATCAGGCACATTAACAATTTATAGGTGTATTAACGCAATCTGGAACTCCTCATACTGTGATCGATAGGGCTATGAACGCCCAAGCAACTAGGCTTATATTGAGCGCTTGAGCAACTAGGCTTAAAGTGGGCGGCTGAGCAACTGGCTAAAGGTGAGCGCCTGAGCAACTAGGCTAAAGGTGAGCGCATAAGCAACTAGGCTTTCTAATGAGTGCCCAACCAAACCAGGCCGAATGTTGTGGTGCGCCTAAGCAACTAGGCTCATTGTCTAGGAATGCCTAAGCAACTAGGCTTTATATATATAGTTTTAATGAATGCCCATGCGCTCAATATAAGCCTAGTTGCTTGGGCGTTCATAGCCCTATCGATCACAGTATGAGGAGTTCCAGATTGCGTTAATACACCTATAAATTGTTAATGTGCCTGATGATGCCCTTATGAAGGCGAAACTAGTTGCACGACAATAAATATATTGAAAAGTTGGGAGTTGAATCATTCACCTTTACCTTTAGTAATTACTCTCCCAAATCATCGTCAAGTTCTCATCTTTACTTTTAATAAATAAAAATCTATAATTCTACTCTAAAAAATCAAATAAGGGTTTTATCTCATTTCAACTTGTATAAGGCGTTCATAAGGAAGAGAGATAGAAAATCTGTTACCAAGGAACTTAGTCAATAAACGATAGTTTCCGTATACGAAAATAATCGTCTATCTTACAGACTTTCGCCTCCGAACCGCAGGACTTGTAAAGAGATGTGATGGTGGTTTTCTTTTGTGCTTTCTTTGCGGATTCTACAGATCGAACTAAGTCTTTTCTTTATGAATTCTTTATGAACAAGTTTCCACATAAATCTCGATTTAAATACTGTTTTTCCTTCCTCGTTAATCGCAACAATTTGGCTTTCACTCATTTATAAAATTATAAAATTTCCTTTCTTTTTTTATAATATTCATCTACCTTTCGAAGGATGTTAGATATGTTCCATCAAAAAGTGTTAATTTTACACATAATTAAAAAGTGAATTAAGAGAGTAGGTATAAATTAAAATATCAAAAAAGTAGTCTGTCTGTTCGAAATATTGATGAATGTCCTTCATTATAAAAACAAAGAAAATGAAAAATATTAAAAAATAACGCGTCCAGGACCATTTAAGCAAACTAAATTTTACTTTCGTCTGGGAGCTATATGAGCGTTCCTGCATAGAGTAGGATAGTGGATTAGTGGCCAATAAAGTCCCAATAGGCCAGTCAAATAAGCTCAAAACATGATCTACTTCGAAAAAATTAGAGGATAGCTGGAAATCGTTTTAATCACTTTATTTTTCATAAAAAAAGAATATATTGAGTTTGCCGCAATTTTTGTGCAATGCTCTATGTGCTGTGTTGAAAAAACCAAGAAATTTTCGGTAATTTTGCAGTTTTTTTTTTAAATACAGCCAAAATTATGCGTCTGGAGGAAAATACTATTGTTTGCAATTTTAAATAGCGTTAAATTCTGCGTCGATTGAGTACCCAAATTTTAAATTTAAGCCTTAGGAAGTTTTAGAAAACTAGAGTCAAAAATTGCCCCGTTGGAGAAACAAAAATTTTCTTTCGGATAACTTTCTAATGAATGTAACAACTTAAAAATGGCTATAATATAAGTTTAATAGCATTAAATTCTGCATGGATTGAGTATCTAACTTTGAAACTTAAACCTCAAGATATTGGAGAAAACTAGAGTAAAAAATTGTCTATCTAAATTTTTTATTCTGTATATACTGATTAATTTTTTAATAGCTTTTCAAAAGGAAGCAGTTTGAGGTTTTGGAGTAATGCACTGGATGCCACCCATCGCATGAAAAGTATTCCAACCATCAATCGTGTCTATGTTCACATCAGCATTAGCAAACACAAACTGGTGAAAACTGTTTCTTGGCACATCTGACGTAGGTTGTTGCATGCAAGATAATTCGAAGTTTTTTACATTCATATATGAGCTGCAAAATCCTAGCGTTGATAGAACATCCAGCAAATCTCGCGAATCATATTTTCTATGCAGAAATGCTCCATGTCCGATCTGCAGAGGAGACATAAATGATCTTGGCCTTGTAGCAGCGATAATTTCGTGAGCGATTGCTTTGACATGTACAGCAGTTTTGGCTTCTACTCCTTTATCCATGTTTTTATTCTTTCAGGATCTTGGGACAGTTATTATTTGCAGAAGCAGCAAAAGAGATTCAGGAATATCGTTATTAATGTTATCCAAGAAACCAACGGGTTTAGGATAATTTTTGAGATCGTACGCTTTCGATCGAATTTCAGCTCTTACCTAGTCTGCACAAGCTTGAGTCACGCGAAGACCTTCTTCTTGTTTTTCTGTTTCCTTGAGGCGTACCAGTTGTTTGACAGTATTGAGTACCCAGTATTTTTGAAACATACTATTGTATTTTTATGTTTATTTCCTGCTGAAATCCTGGGTATAATTATATTATCGTCATATTTCTCAAAAAGTCTTTTTTTGATTGTTGCTAGCGGCGGAACGTACTGTGAGTAGCCTTGAAGGACTTCGGTCAGGTTAAACTGGCATTCATCTTCCTTCATGTAGCCGATCATCCAGGGGACGCCCTCTGCTACTGCTAGATGCGAGAGGTTTGAAGAATCGTTTTCCACATGCCTCATGATACTTTGCTTCAGAAGCATCAAGATCTGATACAATACCAATGCGACTACTAACTTGTTGGCCCCATGCATCACTTCTGTTTGTAGCAACTTCCAGAAGATTGTTTTTGAATCTCAGAGTCATCACGCGATGTACGCTATCGCGCAATTCTTTATTCATTTTCAGCTGGTTTTTTTCAAAATCATATGCTGCATCTTCACCACTAGGCACATATTTCTTCTTAAAATCGAACTCGGTTGAAGATCGTCTAGCTCTCTTACTGGGAACTACTACGGAAATTACAGCATTGATGTTTGATTTCTTGTTGTATGATTTTCTACACATTTACAATGTGTGTTTGTCATTAGAAAGTTATCCGGTGCTAAATATCGGTATATACAAAAGAAAATTTTTGTTTCTCCAGGGGGGTAATTTTTGACTCGTTTTCTCCAACATCTTGACATTTAAATTTGAAAGTTGGGTACTCAATCGACGCAGAATTTAATTAACGCTATTTGAAATAGCAAAGAATATTATTTTCCTGCAGACGCATAATTTTGGCTGTATTTTGAAAAAAGTGCAAAATGGTCGAAAATTTCATGGTTTTTTCTACACAGCACATAGAGGATTGCACGAAAATTGTTCTTTTTTTATGAAAAATAAAGTGATTAAAACGATTTCCAGCTTTCCTCTAATTTTTTCGAAGTAGAATGCTAATTTGACCGATGATTTTTACTATCAGAATATAGAAATTTGAATGCAAATAATCAGTTTTTACTATTTGTGATTCCTATATCCACGGACGGACTGGGAAATTCCCAAGAGGCCGGCACCTTGCGAAGGCCGGAGGTCGACTGATCGATTTTTTTATAAAGAAGACAAAAGTAAAAATTTCGAATTTTCTTCATTTTTATATTTAACAATATTTGTTTATGTTTATTTTTCTACTTTTTATCATTTAAAATGAAAATTATTCATCATAAAGTATGGAATAAATGCATTAACTCTCAAACAACACAATTATGAAAAATATTCCGAGACACGTCAACTTTAACTATTTAATGTGATTTTTTTGGTGTGTCACTTAAGATATCGACACTATATTAAGGTGGCCAAACGTCCCGATTTTTTAACATTTGTCCCGCGGCCCGCGGAATATTAAAAAAGTCCCGCTTTTTGTCTTGAACATTTTATTTTATTATTTGTCAAATTTGGTTGTGTTTCTTGATGATAATGTTGTTTTAAATAACTGTAATAACTGTTTTTAATAACTGTAATAACTGTTTTTAAATGAAATTTCATGGCAATTTTTTTTGATTTTTGGAATAGAATAACAACCCCCCCCCCCCTTACTCTTACTAAAAGTTGCTTTCTAATAGAGCTGCCCCCTTTACAAAATAAATTTAATAATAAAATTATACGTTTATTTGAAAATATTTTACTCCTACAGCTTTCATATTTGGTACAAGTCACAAGTCCTAACATCTATAGTCTATTGTCCTAACCCAATTTGGATGAATTGTCAAGAATTTTTTGAACTTTGAAATTTAAATTTTTGAAAATAACATTCTAGATAAAATATTACATAAAAATCGTACCTCTATTTTATCGGTAGAATGCACCGATTCGGAGAAAAATGTAGTTAATTAATGCACATACCAATCTAAGGCATATTTTGGTGTGGCCATAATACTTCTTTTTTTATTGTACAACAAGAAGCACATTGTTCATTGGAAAATTTTATTTTGGGCAAGAAAAAATAAATTTTAATCCTTCATTTTGGCTTCACTTTCAGGAAGTTTATTTCTTAAAATTTCTTTCTTAATTTCCGGACAACCTATACAGGGTGGCCCAGATTTTACTTCCCAGGAAATATCTCAGTTATTTGAAGAGATAAAAATATAAATCAAAAAATGCTTTGAATGTCAGCACTCATAGTTCATAATTTCATTCTAAAAAAATTATTGCTATTTACCACTCTTAAGAGGCCTTCATAATTTTTTTTTTCTATAATGGGATACCCTATTTTTTATAATTGATATTGCATCTACAATTTATTCTAGAAACTAGGAATTATTGAATTAAATAAATTCAATTTTTTTTAATCGTCTGCGGCGCCTTCCGTAAACATCCCCTGCTCAAGGGAAGAAAATTTGTAAAACATAAGGCCGGTGTCGAGTTTATTTCCCGGGCCGGTCTGATGAGCCAGTCCGTCCCTGCCTATGTCTTCAGGAAAGAAGGATTGGTCTTAAAGCCTGATTTACATTGGTCGAGTAAACGGGCGAGTAGGAGGGCGAGTTCAAAAACCGTGATATACTCGACCAAAATAAACAGTAGGTTGAGTAAAAAAACGCCCTTTTTAGTCACCCTACTGTTTATATTATTCGAATATATCTCGGTTTTTGAACTCGCCCTCCTACTCGCCCGTTTACTCGACCAATGTAAACTAGGCTTAAGTTCCAGTTAACGAGTGCAAGACTTACACATCTCAAGTGCGCATGTCATTCCAACCAGTAACTGATTCTTGGCGTGTATAGAATGACGATAACGAGTACAGTCACGTCGCTGATGCAACGCGTTTTGTATATTGCGCATGCCCGTGATCGTCAATGTACAGTGTTTCGCACTGTTGGAACAAACCTTTTATTATTAAAAGTTTGTACTAAAATTGATGAAACTATTACCTTTTGGTTTCCTCAATTTTTCAAGTTAATTTTTATTCTTTATTGTTAAGTGGCGCTTATATTTTTAGCCATTAGTTGCCTGATGGTGCCGAAGAGGCGAAACATGTAGCAGTTATTCATGATAATAAAGTTGGATAGATGGAATTTATTTTATGCTGATTGTATCACCCTGTATAGACTATAAATAAGTCAATAGTTTATATTAAAATGCTAGAAATGAAATAATTAATCTTGTTTTGAGTTTCGATTGTTCACAGTTCACATCTTGTTTTACGATTTACTATTTTGCGGAAGTTTAATGTGGTCGGCCTTGACACACTTTGGTGTTGAGATGCTTACGTGCCGCACCTGGCGTAGCGCCGCAGAAGCACATTCGCCCCGTTCTGCCCCGAATCCGCTTGAGCTTGACGCCTAGCCTGACTCCCAGGTTTATTTGAGGCCCGGGTTCCATCCATTCCATGGTTTCCTCCGCATACCGCCCTGGCTTCCAGCGCAGCGCCTCCACGCTGTAGCGTTCATTTTCATGAATTTCAGTTCGTCGCGCTTGCCGAGCCGGAAACGACGTAGTGTTTGCTCTCGCTTTCACCGCGTTCACTGATGCAACCAGGCACACCACGTGCATTTGTTATTTCTGCCCAAGACCTATGTAACAATTAGAATTAGTGCCCAGTGCATCCTACCGTTGGTGTTTTTTAATTGGTGCGGTTCCTTGGCTCATTGTCAGCCATTGTTTACTTTTTACCAACATTAATATAACCGCCTTTTAACTAACCATTCCATTTATTTCTCATGGAAATCAACGACGTGGGCATTTTTATTTGCAAGTTGTAGGTTTAAAAAACATTTCGTGTTTTATAATTATACTTAACTTACAATTATGTGATTTATAAATAATCTCAACTGAAATTAAAAATATTAATTGGTTTAATTATTGGTCTTTATTTAATTATAAGAAACGTAGTCATTTTTTAGGCGAAAATATAGGTGACAAAAATTACATAATAGATAATGTCCTAATTTTTTTAAAATTTTCGTTACTCTTATTTTAATTTAAATAAATAAGTTTATTTGCTGCAAATAAAAAAGATAAAAATATTTTATAATACACCTATTATAAAAGTGATAAACACAAAATTGATTGAATTATCTCCAATTAAGTAAAATCAAACGATGGTTATTTCTCAAACTTAAACTCGATAATTAGAAAGAAGAGGCATTTTATGGGCCTGGTATGCGCTAGGCGGAAGCGAAATTAGAATTAATGCCGGCCACCGGCCGGTCATGGTAATTTTCCATTAAAATAGTCCCTCAAATATATTTTTTCTCTTATATTTAAAACTTCTGGAAAAACCGATGTTTTTATCTTTCCTGAATTTTTTTAAAGTGTTTCAAATTGGAAACTAAAAAAAAATAATTAAATACCGAACTTAAGTAAGAATTGCACTTTTATATGCAGTTTTTATTTTTCATTTATCTAGATTTATACGAGCATAGTTTTGCAAAAATTAAAATATAAATATAGAAATTTTTCTTGCAAATTTACACAAATGTAATTTTAGATACATAAATAACAAAAATTATAAATGAAAGTAAAATTCTTAATTTAGTTGGGTATTTTCTTATTTTTTTGACTTTCCAATTCGAACATTTTTTAAAAAAACCATGAAAGGTAAAAACGTCGGTTTTTCAACATTTGACTCTGTTAGAAGTTTTTTGTTAGGTATATTGTAGTAAATCTATGGTATTCATAGGAAAGTTATAGTTTTTCTCAAAAAATTTTGAAATATTTTTCTCGAAAACTATCAAAGTTACTGGTTTAAAATTTTTACCGAAATTAAATAACGTTGATAGACACGTTTTAAAAAATATTTGGTTAAAATCGGTTAAATACTTTTTTTGGAAAAAATTCGCAAAGTTTTGAGAAAATTTTGGTACATACATATACTGCTCTGGACGGCGCAATTTTAAGCCGAAAATTAAAACTGTCACGGAGTTTAGTGGAGGAGGTGACGGTGCGAATTTTAAGCTATTTAACGTCTCGGTGGTGCTAATAGTTTCGAAGATATTAATTATTTCGTGAAAAGTGAAAAATTTCAGACCGAAATTTTGGCTTCAAACGGAGATTTTGCTTATTTTAGCTACATCTTCGGTGATAACTCGAAAACGGAAAGAGATAGCGAAGTGACTCTTTTTTTGTCGTAAAGTGGACATTGAATGCTCTCAGAGAATCTGTATAATGTGGGGGTGGAATAGATTTTGGGGGGTTGATTAGACCGAAACGCGTCAAAAAATGCAACATTTTTAAATGCAATCTTAAAAAAAAAATATTTTTCCTTTATTTTATCGAAATTCAAAAAACCCTACACGTGGGCAGTTTTAAATCAAGATCTACGTTCGATTGAGCTTTATAATAGCAAATCGGTTAAAAAATAGCCCGATCGGAGCCGCCAACACCTAAATTCAAAATTTCGAGTTTATTTGGGCATAACTTCCGAACCCCTTCGAAAATAAAAAATCCCTACGCACTACCGGATGTAGAAGTTATTCCTTTATAGGATAGTGTAGAAAAATTTAGTCATTTTTTGAAACTAAGGGCCAAAAGTTGTACACCCAACTTACCGCGTTTAGCCCCATTTATTGAACATTTTCTTCGCGATTTTTTTTCAAAGTCCAGGAGTAAAATTGAAATATGCCGATTTTTTTGGTTATAAAGAATAAAGTTGGGAGGCGAATAAAAAATATTCGGCGTCTCTAGGAGGTTTAAATCAGAAGTTAAGAATTTTCAAAGTCGGCGTCAAAAAAGCACTAATTTCAAACCACAAATTTGAAGGCGCCAAAAGTACAGAAAAAATTGAGATATCAAAAAAAGCGCCCGTTTCAAGGCAAAGTATTGTATGTAGATAAGGAATAAAAAAACAAGCGATTTTTTTTGACCTGCCGATCTTCTTAGCGAAGCCGCACAGTTTTAGCACTTTTGCCGCCCGAGAAAACCCTAAATTTGTACACTCGGCGTGCCGGCACCGCGACGCCCCACTGTTGCGACTGGAAACTCAAAAATGGCCATGGTCCATCCCCAGGAATTGAGAATAAAATTTCGTCGCTTCCCTTTAAAACCGGATGGGGGTGCGATTTTTCAAAGTTGACGCCGACGAAAACTGGAAAAAAAGCAAGAAAAATCGACCATTTTCGAAAATTTTTTCAGAGTGTTAGAGTGCTTGGAAAAATTTAAATTTCGAACCCCACTTAAAATCCACATCCCTCTTCACGATTCAACCGGAGTTTTTATAATCTAACGAAAAAAGCTACCCTTTTCGTAACTCCGCGCAAAAAACGTTCGTTTTCGGGGTAAATATACAAAAGGGGGCGTATGTCCGCCCCCTCAATAGATAGTTTCGGACGGGTCAAAACCCTCATCTTCAGAATTTGGTTCTCTATGACATACTAAAATTTGGTGCGATTCGGGGTGAATTTCGGACACTGAGGGGATGAATTCGATTTTTCGTTATCTTAAAATTTTCTCCTCCTTCCCCCTCCAAAATGCTAACTCGATACGAAAAAAAAATACCTTCCACGTTTCTTACTGTTTTAGTATTATAGAAGAAGAAATGAACATAAAAATTGTAAATAGACAAATAATATTGTCACACAAATTTAATGTTTCCATATCTCATTTTTTGAAATTTGGAAAGTCTTGAAATTATATAACTTGTATCTTCAACTTCGGGAAAAATGTATTACTTTGGCCTCTATATTCTCGTATGAACTCAACAGAATTTTATTTATTTTTTATTGGAAGTTATTTAACATTTACAAATATAAAAATTATTTAATTTAAAATTGAAGCATTCTTTATGAAAATTAATTAGGCAGCCAAAATCTTTATTTTATAAAGTGTAAATTTGATGATGCAAGCAGGGATCCTAGTGTCTTAAAATTAAAAAAATATACGACAAAACACCTTTTATGAATTAAATATTTAAATAAAAAATAAAAATTTAATGAAGAAAAGATTTATGCTAAAAGCTCAAATAAATGCTCAAAATGTCCCCAAAGGCACGAATACATCTATTTTCATAAAAGTGGCGCCGCTCTTAGGGGGCGCCAAAAAATCCGTAAACATTACAATTTTTATTGAAAAAATTTGAGAAGGGGGCACCAGATTCAGGTTTTGCCCCGGGCGCATAATTTTCTTAACACGGTCCTGTTTGCGTCACGTCCTTTTCGTGATTTAATCACTTTTTGATATTGTTTTAGTCTTTCTTTTAAACTAGGTACTAGTTCCGTAGTTGCAAGGGTCCTCAGGTGCCCCTTGAAAAATACAGTCAGTCAGTCAGCTGCCAGTTTATGGCCCATCACGGTGGATGAGATGACAGGGTAATGCACCAACATTGCCAACTCGCAATTTAGAAATTGACGTCACAAATTTTAATTCTTTAGCGTTTACATAAACGAGATAAAAAGTAATTACTTATTAAGATTTTGTTAACCTTCTTGTATTTAATGAAACAAAAATTAAAAAATCTGGCATAGGCCAATTCTGAAAGGTTGTAAGGTACACTTTCCTTTATAGCACAAAAGACTCGATTGCATTTCGAAATCCACGAAGAAGCAGTAACCTAGCTTGAGGATTTGGGGAGTTAATTTTATCGCCACTATCATGCTCACCCAAAGATTTTTTTACGGGGTGGGGGAAGTAAATAATCTCATTTTTCCAAAAGCGGTTAAAAGGTTAATAGATTTGAGGGCGAAGTTGCGGATAAAAGCGTTGATAAACTCGCCGGATGTAATTTAATTTGAAATTTTCCTGGACATAATTTTTCTTAGAGAGCGTTCAAAAATGCTTAAGGGGCAGCCAGCTGCTATTTTTAATTGAGACTTTTGGAGAAACTACTGTACAGAATTTGATTTTTTTTTGTATCCGTAATTGCTTATCCACTGTATCTTTCCATTAATATATTTATAAAACTTGGCAATGTTGTAGTATTCATTAAAGTCTCATTGTTCCAGCAGTTTTATAGAGTGCCAAAAATTAAATTTGTAGGTTTTATCAAATTTTATACATAACCCCACGCTTCTGAATGGTGTTTTGGGTAAAATGTTTAAAATCGGTTTGTGAAAAACATTTTATTTTAGCATTTCTTTAAAAAATCAGCGAAAATAAATCCAACGAGTCGATTCTGGATTTTGCGTATGATAATAGGTAAAGTTGCTCCCAGTTGGAAGTAGGGCAAAGAATACGCGATCGTGATTACTTTTGTCCTACTTCCAACTGGGACCAACTGTACATTATACATTAAGTGGTCGAGGACTAAAGGCGTACTACACTCTGGATTAACACTCTAATTAGATTTCTTCACAGTAAAACCGAACAGTGAAAAAAAATCAATTTAAAATTATCTTTAGACTTATACCCAGATTCTGGTCAAATCATTTAAGTTTAAAGGCCTTTAATACCCAGATTATGGTGAAATCATTTAAGTTTAATGGCCTTTAAATTTAAATTAGTTATATGGGTTGTAATGGACAATGTACATGGTTACATTATTTGTTTCTAATTAAAGGCCTTTAATTTTGATCAGAATCTGCATATTAATCTAAATTTGTTAAATGGGTTGTAATGGACAATTTCCATGGTTACATTATTTGCTTCTAATTAAAGGCCTTTAATTTTGACCAGAATCTCTTCACTTTAACTACAAGAACAATTGTTTACAATTTCATCAAGGGTGAAATATCAATTCGTTTCATTAAAAATAGGAACATGGTTTACTTTCTTCATTGTCACTATTGATTGTTTACCTCGATGTTTACTTTTTGGATGCAATTAAGATGAAAACCTCACTGAACTGATTCTGAAAGTTTAAAATTTATAGAAATTCCTGAACTCGAAAGATCTCGGGAAAGATAAATATAATTTTTTTTCTATTCTGAATTCAAACTAAAAGCATTACGGAAAGTTTCAAAATCTTAAAAATGATAAGGGGTTGCATTTTTTTTTAAATGCTCCATACAAGCAAATATGTAACTACGTTTTTAAGTCCCTTGACAACTGATTAATAAAAACACTCCAATTTTTAATTTCATGGTCTAAAGAATTTAAAATAAGGTCAGATCGAGGGTTAGATATTAAATATAAATAATTGATAAAATTTATAATTTCTGAGATTATTTTAATAAACACTTATTTATTATCGACAAATTTCCGACATAAATTCGTGTGAAATCATGAAATTACTTTATCCCTGTTACATTTTAAAAATCAGAGTCCAGAAGAATAACCGTCCTTATTTGTTGTGATTCTCTTGTTTTGGTCCTCACCTCTCGAAGATTTTGGTAAATTGTAAATCTTAACTTGTAACCAAGGAGAGATAATTATATACTTAATGATATTAATTAGATTTTGGGCTCCATTCTATTATCATTTAGTATTCGTCTGTTACGTTTTACGACCCATAATATTTGTTGAAGTCATCTGATGTAATTTGACAATGTGACCCAATATCCATAGAAAAGAGCAGGAAACCCCTTTATATCAAAAGGTAATAATCTTTACTCATATTTTTTAAAACAAATTATCAGTTAATATACCTATCTGCATTTTTTCTTAAGAATTCATTAATTTTAAGGTCCACCCAATCTATTTGCCACAATAAAAAGTTGAAATTGTCTATAAAAAAACAATACAAGGAAGATTTTTTGAATGGGAATTTTATTGATATCATTCTGCTCTTTGTGGAAAAACTTCACAAAAAATAGTTTGTATCCCATAAAAATCATCTATTACTTTAAATTCTCCTAATTAGTTTGATTGTATTAAAAGTAGTAGGTATAGTCCGGGAGCCCGAAATAGAAAAAAAAAGTGTATCAAACAGCACCATTACAAACCCCAAAAATCTTAATTATTTATATAGAGATCTTATCTCCTCGACTAGTAATGAGCAAATTCTTTAAATTTAATTGTAAATAAATGAGTAAAACGTTTTTAATAATATCTGCAAATTATTATAGAAAATATACTACTCTAAAATATTTTTTTCCCAATATTTCAATATCATGTTCTACTTACGCTGTTGTATTTGATATAATATCATGTTTCTCTAAATTCTTAGAAAATTGCCTTAAATTAGATCCGATTTGTTAAAAAAATGTGACAGGTGTGTGCATCCTTAAAATCCTTACAAGTTATAATATGTATTCTAGAATTTCTCATTAAATTCTGGACTGATTCTGAAATTTTAAAATATATAAAAAGTCCTATACTGGAAAGTTAAATATAATTTTCTTGGATTGTTTTGATTGTCAAATCGAAAATCTATGTTTTAGTAACAAACAATGTAAAATCCGCCAGAAATCAAATGAAAAACAAATACACCTTTTATATTGTTTTTATTTTTATGAAAAAAATAAAAAGCATCTTGAATAACGTAAAAAATATTTTGTTACAACCTGTCAAGTTCTACTCTCCGTTTTAGTTAATATTAAATTTCAAGAAATTATTCAATTTTCAGGAATTAACTTTTTTGGCAACCTTGAGTAGCGTATTATGTTTGTCGATAAGGTATAAAGTTACCATGAAAATATTTTTTAATAAAAACGTTTTCATTGTTCATAAATTTTTATACTACAGTACAGTTTAATCTACTGTAAAATACTGCAATTGTCGAGTTTAATCATGGTTTTTAAATGAAAAAATCCGATAATGAAATTTAATAATTGCCAATTGTCATGTAAACAACCTTAGTCAACCTTGTATAAATTAAACTTTAATATTTTTTGTATGTACCTACCAGTATAATAATAACAAATTATAATTGTTCATTAAGAAGAAACAAAGTTATCAGTTTTGTTTACTTAAAAATGACTTATTTAAAGTCAATATTGGAGTTCCCAATTATAAACGTTTTAATTTATTCTGAATAAATTATAATTTAGCATTATGCAGCTATTAGTTTACACTAAGATTTTAGTATGTGATTTTTAATTGTCCAATGGCATGTAAATATAATTATCATTCTAGTAATCAAGCACGAACTAAAGATAGAATTACATTGAAAACTAATCTTTTACATGTTATAATTTGTCTAAAATAGTTTTTATCATTAGGTACCTACGAAAAAATTATTTATTTAAAAAAATTGGTAGGTAATTTTATTTTTTTTTAATTATACAATTTCATAATTTTAAATTATTTGCAGAAATAATCTGAATTTTGTGAGGAAGTTTTCTATGATGAAGTTGTCTTCGCATTCTACTTCAATCGTTCTTATTTTTGTTCCCTTGTAGTTAGTTAAAAAAATATTCACAGCTATGACGTCACGAAATTTTAATTTTTTAGCGTTTATATAAACGATATAAAAAAAGTAATTACATATTAAGATTTAATCAAACTTGGTCTATTTAATGAAACAAAATTAAAAAATCGGGGAAAGGTCAATTTCGTGTCTTCGAACCCTTACTATTGAGTCAGAATATTTTTTTGTATCCTCTATATCTTTGCGCGTGGTTGTACATATAATATGTTGATTAGTTGAATAAGACCCACCAATGATGATGATATCTAAAAGAATCACCACCCTGTAGGTATATTACTACAGAAAAACCAAAATATTTTAATATCCGTTTTATATCAATTAAAAATTTTTGATTAATCCGAGTACTAAATATTTTTTCCAATGACCATATCAGAAAATCGTATGTTATTGATATTAAAAAATCTATCATTGCTACACTAGTGACTTTGGTTTTCTGTTTTGTAACTCTGAAATACTTCTTGTAATTTTCGATAGAGGCGCTGCGAACGAATTCCGAAAACCCTCTCTTGGATTTTTTTGAACTTACAAAAAAAGCCACTTTAAATAAAAAATTATATTTAACCCCCCTAATATTACTTATTTTATTATTAAAATCATTAAATAATTAACTTTTGTGTAAATTTTAAATAAAATTGTAACATTTTTTATTCGTGTCGATCAGTTTCTTCCGTCAAAACAGCGCCACCTACAATTTGGCACATTTAACTAAAAATATTCGAGTAACTTGAATATCAACTGATGTCATCAAAGGTTATGTTATGACTTTTGAGATGTTACTACAAAATATTAATACTGGTCGCAAAATCTCCATGGTCGTCGGAAAAATATCGTACGCAACTCGCAAGAAAGTGAATTTCGTGCTCATGTAATATCCTCACTCGGCTTGCGCCTCGTTCGGCTATTTTCACACTCGCACAAAATTCGTCACTTTCTAGCTTGTTGTGTAATATACTATTCTAGAATATATTATAAAATAGTAGTATTTTTTAAATTTCAATGTTTGTTTTAATTTTTATTTTAAATCTAGGGTTATGTAAGTTTATTTATAAAAGTTATTTTAAGCACAGAATATATTAAAAATCGTCAGCGTGGATTTTATTTGTTTCTGAAGGTTTATTTGCAGATTTTATTACCCTATGCATTCAAAAAAGAGCGCAACATGCAGTTGTTTAAATATTTTATGATCAAATCCAGCATGTTACTAGGCATGATTTTAAATCATAAACACTAATTGTTTGTGTAAAGTAGCGAACATTGTGTAAAATTCTATTATGAATAGTTATATACATGTCGAATAAATTTCTCTAAATGATAAAATTGTTTCCTAACAATTAGGATCAAGGAAATAAATAAAATTGGTATTTATCAAAAGATCAATGAAGAATTTACCCCGGAATTTACATATAATTAATTTTCTATAGGGTGCCCCAAAACCAGAAAATGTTTAAAAAATTGTTTGTTTTTTTATTTGAAAATAGGACTAGAAGTTAACAATTGAATCGTTAAAATTCTGTAGAAGCATCACAAATAATAGAAGTACTTTTGCATAGAGAAATATAAATTAACCCAAGTTCATTTGATATACGTACTAAAATGGGTATATATACCGGGTGGAAATGAAAACCGGGTCACCTCGATAACTTTTTTATTTATGAATAAATAATTTTACTTTAAATCAAAAAAAAAGACAAAACTATACATCTGTCCAAAAACTGCCAGGCACCCTTGATAGAGAACTGGAAAAATATTTAAAAAATTTCATGTATAGGGAATTTGACGACATTTGATAATACCTACAGCACATGCTCATACACAACGTGTGGAGTGTATTGACATTTTTTGCTATGATTTTTACCAAATTATGTTTCTTTTGGGAAAATTGTCATTACCTAAAATAAAACCGGTACCAGGTAAATTCTCTTGACATGTCATACAAAAAAAAATAATTTGAAAAATCCTTATTTCTTAATACATCATACCGGGTGGAAATGAAAACCACAAACGATCTCTTAAAATACCACTTAGAACCAATAAAAAAATTTCAAAAAAATCATGGACGTGAGTCCAATGCATGTTAAGAGTTATGCCAAATTTGAATGCTTTACTGGTATCCATTCCGAAATAAATGGCCAAAAACCACTTCTCTGTCAGCACCTTTGAAGAGCTACTAACTCTCTTAGGAAGCGGAATCGGACATATGATTATATGAACTTTTTTTCTTATTTTTATCTAAGGAATCACCACGCGAGATTTTAACATAAATGTGAATCACCCTTTATACATACAGGGTGTCCCATTTTAATTAATCCAGCTGAATATCTTGAAAACGAAGCGATTTCCTTAAAAATGTTTCAGACAAAAATTGTAGCGACTTGAGGGGGACATTTAATAGTGCCATGGGTTTTTAATTGTTATGGCGTTTTATGGGGGTTTTATGGGAAAACATTTTTTTTTCAAATGGGAACCCCCATTTTTTATTGTAGATTCGTAATCTATGGAAAATAATAAGAAAGTTTTGGTTGAAACTTTTTTTTCTAAAATTTCAATTTTTCGCTATACCGGGTGGAAATGAAAACCGGGTCACCTCGATAACTTTTTTATTTATGAATAAAAAAATTTAAAATATGGCTATGTTCTATGGTTCTAAAAAACAAATTTTATGTGCATTTTTTATTTTCGAAATCACTTCCGGTTTTACCGGAAACACCATGAACTTTGTTTTTTTAAATGTAACATCCCATATTTTTATTCATGGCTTAAAATACTTTTAAAAAAGAAGTATTTTTGAGATATTAATTTTTATTTTTTTTGTAAAAAAATTTTTTTTCAAAAAAAAAAAGGTTTTCGAAGTCGGTGAAAAGTACCAAAACTAATTCTAAATAATTCAAATACCTAAATAAAATTGTAATTTGAAAAAAAAATTAAGTGGTTTTTGAACTATTAATTTTTAAACTTAGTTAATGAAGATTTTATCAAATATCTCACTTTTTTTAAATGCAATGATGCCGGGTCATTCGACTTTTTAAAAAGAGGATTTTATAACGATTATTTTGGTACCCCATATGTAGGGGTGCACCCTGGAGAACGCTAAATGAACTAGTAAAATTATTTATTTCTTAAGTTGGCAAATAATAGCTATTAAGTATCTTTATTACAGGCACATGCAAAATAATACCCCTACGTATGGGGTACCAAAATAATCGTTATAAAATCCTCTTTTTAAAAAGTCCAATGACCCGGCATCATTGCATTTAAAAAAAGTGAGATATTTGATAAAATCTTCATTAACTAAGTTTAAAAATTAATAGTTCAAAAACCACTTAAATTTTTTTTCAAATTACAATTTTATTTAGGTATTTGAATTATTTAGAATTAGTTTTGGTACTTTTCACCGACTTCGAAAACCTTCTTTTTTTGAAAAAAAATTTTTTTACAAAAAAAATAAAAACTAATATCTCAAAAATACTTCTTTTTTAAAAGTATTTTAAGCCATGAATAAAAATATGGGATGTTACATTTAAAAAAACAAAGTTCATGGTGTTTCCGGTGAAACCGGAAGTGATTTGGAAAATAAAAAATGTACATAAAATTTGTTTTTTTGAACCATAGAACATAGCCAAATTTCAAATTTTTCTATTCATAAATAAAAAAGTTATAGAGGTGACCCGGTTTTCATTTCCACCCGGTATGATGTATTAAGAAATAAGGATTTTTCAAATTATTTTTTTTTGTATGACATGTCAAGAGAATTTACCTGGTACCGGTTTTATTTTAAGTAATGACAATTTTCCCAAAAGAAACATAATTTGGTAAAAATCATAGCAAAAAATGACAATACACTCCACACGTTGTGTATGAGCATGTGCTGTAGATATTATCAAATGTCGTCAAATTCCCTATACATGTAATTTTTTAAATATTTTTCCAGTTCTCTATCAAGGGTGCCTGGCAGTTTTTGGACACCTGTATAGTTTTGTCTTTTTTTTTGTTTTAAAGTAAAATTATTTACATTTATTTTAAATGTTTTTAGTTTACGAAAAATGACTATAATTTCTTAGAGCATTTTAAAAATGTAGATACCAATTAAAAAAATGTACAGTTCTACTTGTTTTTATCAGTATAATTAAAGATGCAGCTCAAGTATTTTAATTGTTTTAAAATAATACCGATAAATATAAATTAGTTCCTATTGTTTTCTAATTATTTTTTTTTTTTAAAATGAAAATAATCGTAACCATTTTTTAAATAACAAATTATGTAAATTTTGATTAAATTTTTGCATATATTTTTTAAATTGATGAGTACGAAAGAAAAAATGTAACCTGTTAAAAATAGCTAGAATTTTTTTTTAAATACGGTATTTTGAAACGATAATATCCACGTGCGTTTACATATTTAACTCTTATCTTACAAATATATGCAAATATTTTATGACTGAAAATTTTCAAATCACGTGAAACTATGAGAATTTGAAACTTTATTTATAAACAAAACCCTTCCGCGTTAAAAGTAAAAACAAAATAGTTTAGTAACTGATTTTTTTCGCATTGAAAGCTCACGCTCTAATGACTTTTAAGTGCTAAATAAATTACAACATTGTTTCTCACAACAATAAATCCATTATTATTCGAATCTTAAGTGCTCGCCTAACTTTTCTTATCAACTGCGGAATAACAGAGCAGATAAAACTTTGTAATGCACCAAATATTACGAGTATTAATTTAAAAACAATATTATCACATATCATTGTTATCTTTTAATTTTTTCAATATTACATAAATTATTAAAAATTACGAAGGGATGATAACATGAGATACTAGATTAGACACACAAGTCTAGAATAACAAGATATGTATTTATATGAATCATTTGAATATTATTCTAAAATTATAATATAATCTATTCGGTTTCAATATTTTTGTTATTGTGCTTATACAGGGTGATTCAGACCACCCGTGCCACCCATTTATCTCGAGAACGCGTTATCGCACATCACTAAAATAAAAAACTTAATTACCAAAGCGAACCTAAAGAATCCATTGGTGAACTTATTTTTTTCCGGAACAACCCGGAACTATCCGGAACCGGAGGTAACTTTGATTTTTTAAATGGCAACATAGGTCTAGTTTGCTATGGTTTGAAAGGTCTTTCAAAAACAAATAACTTTTATTAAAATATTTTTTTTTATATTTCCGATAGTTTAGAATTTATTCGATAAACAAAAAAAAATTGTTAAAAAAAGTAAATAAAAATTATTGCATATTTTGAAGAATTTTATAAATTTATAAACTCTTTCTACAAATTCTAATGTTTTACCAACTTTAAATATCATACTTGTCCATATTTCAACAAAATTCTTCAAAATATGCAATAATTATTATTTACTTTTTTTTAACATTTTTTTTGTTTTTCTAATAATTTCTAAAGTATAGAAAATATTAAAAAAATATTTTTATAAAAGTTGTTTATTTTGAAAAGACCTATCACACCACACCAAACTCGACCTTCGTGGCACTTTAAAAAATCAAAGTGATATCCGGTTCCGGATAGTTCCGGGTTGTTCCGGAAAAATATAAGTATTGTTTGATAGGCCTTTTAAGAACAAATAACTTTTATAAAAATATTTTTTTAATATTCTCCATAGTTTTGAATTTATTCGAAAAACAAAAACAATTGTTAATAAAGGTAAATAAAAATTATTTCATATTTTGAAGCATTTTATAAATTTATAAACTCTTTCTACAAATTCTAATATTTTACCAACTTTAAATATCATACTTGTCCATATTTAAACAAAATTCTTCAAAATATGCAATAATTTTTATTTACTTTTTTTAACAATTTTTTTTGTTTTTCGAATAAATTCTAAACTATGGAAAATTTAAAAAAAATATTTGAATAATAGTTATTTGTTTTTGAAAGACCTATCAAACCATACCAAACTCGACCTATGTTGCCATTTAAAAAATCAAAGTTACCTCCGGTTCCGGATATTTCCGGGTTGTTCCGGAAAAATATAAGTTCACCAATGGATTCTTTACGATAACGCACTCTCGAGATAAATGGGTGGCACGGGTGGTCTGAATCACCCTGTATATTTGTCAAATTAAACCTCATTTAAAATTAAATATCTGTTGATAATACTGGGAGTTAGTGTGTTTTGTAATTTAATGAAAAATTCGTTTTGATGTAAAAAATAAAATCAACATAAAATGAGCCTTTTATTCAAAATTTTTGGATATATAAAAAAATTCACCTTCCGTGCTGGATTTGTATCTAATATTTTCAAAATTTTTACGATAAAAAAAAACAATTAGCGGATCTGTATAAAACATCATTTAAGAAACTTTAATTTTAGTAAAAATTTTATTTTGTTACTGATTTAACTTTCCAAGAAAAAAATATAAATACAATTAACAAAATATAAACCCTTTGAACATTGAAAAAAAAAATCATTTTTTAAACGATTTCACAAATGAAAGGTCTAGAACGACAAAATTAAGATTTCGTTCGAAAAGTAAAAAAAAAACTTCGAGTAAAGTGCTTAATAATTTAAAAAAAAATCATGAAAATGGTTTTGATTGCATCCGTGGATTTTGTAAACACATTTTTAAAAATACTCATTTTTAATTCGAAAAAACCAAATACCCGATTTTTGTGGAACTTTTTTTTGACATCTCATAAATTTTTTGAAATTTTTTGAAAGCTTTCAAAAAATCTGAAAAAAATTGAGAAATTATATCTTAAACGTATTAGTCATCACACCAAATTTCAAATCTTTATTACAAACCGTTTTCAAATAAATGACAAAAAACCTAGTTTTAGTCACAATAGTTAAGGAGCGTGTAGCTCCCTTAGGAAGCGAAATCGGACACATATTTATAAGAAGTTTTTTTCTTAAAATTAGTTGTAGAATCGCCTCCTAAAGTTTGGCTGCTTAATTTCGGGACAACCTGTATAAACAAATTTTGTGTTTACGAAAATCGACTTAATGGATTTGTTCGTAAGGGCTAAAACCTGTTCTGATTACTGTCCATGATTGAAGTCCATCCCCACAAACATAGTAACTGCTTCGAAATCGATAACAACTATGTATTAATAATATCGTTTTTATTTTTACCGAATATTTGGCCTTTGACATCGATAGTTAGCCCTTCGCCGACTAGTAAAAAATAGCCGAATATTCGGCCTGCTGAATAGTTACCGAATATTCGATGCACCTCTAAAAAAAATAAGATTTTTCAATTTTTTTTTTATGAAACTGCAAAGGTATGTTTTATTAAAAATTGAGTTGCTCCAGTACAAGAAACCAGACTTCCTGTTTACATCGCTTTCTGTTTCCGAGAAATGAAATTTAAAATACAATATTTTGAAAATTTTCTAAAAAAGTGGACTATTATAGTCAGACATTGGAAATATAAACACAATGTCCAAGCAATTTTGGTATTCATTTGTGTGACAATGGGTTCCTCATTCTTTCTCACTTACTGTCATTTATACATTATACAGGGTGTTCCATATTAATTCATCCAGCTGAATATCTTCAAAACGAAGCGATTTCCTCAAAAATGTTTCAGACAAAAATTGTAGCGGCTCGTGGGGGACATTTAATAGTGCCATGGGTTTTTAATTGTTATGGGGTTTTATGGAAAAACATTTTTTTCCAAATGGGAACTCCCATTTTTTATTGTAGATTCGTAATCTATGGAAAATAATAAGAAAGTTTTGAATGAAACTTTTCAAAAACTTTTCAAAAAATGAACACAAATTTTGGGATTTTCGATACAGTTTTACTAGAAAACTAAAGCTTTATAAGAAAAATCGTAAGAGACAAAAAGTCCTTAAATTAAGGCAAGGATTAATAAAAAATATTATTTTATTTTATTAAAAAAAAATAAAATTTAAAAAAAAGTTTATTTTATTTTTAATATTTTTTAAGAAAAATATGATTTTTTTTTACTTATAAAATTTAAAATAAAGTCAAAGGTTGGAAACAATAGGTGTCGAAACGGTTTTTCAATTTTATTTGCAATTTAATATGTTAAATAATATTTTTCAATTAAGGAAGAAGGCTTCTAAAAATAAATGAATTTCATTTTCAGCCTATTTTGTGTTTCGCACATAATTGTTATATTGTGACAGATTATTTTTTTGTAGAAGCTCATTGTTATTGAAGCCACTGTGATTATTTAAAATCAGTCTCTCATAAAATGGTTGATTATTCACCAAATCGTGAATATTATAAAAGTTTTGTGCGAATGCCATGATAACTATCGGCACGCAGCACGTCTTTATGCTGAGAGGTTTCCACAATTGCGTCATCCAAATCATACAAAGGCTCGTGAAAAGAGCGGAAAACGGTTCTCTTAGAAGAAAACGTAGTAAAACTGGTCCTAAGATGCTCCCCTCATTGACAGCATTAGCTTCCGTAAATGAAGATCCACATACATCTACAAGAAAAATTCAACGTCTTCATGGACTTCCTAAATCTTCTGCCAACAGAATTTTAAAACCATAAATCACACCCATATCATGTTCATTTAACCCAACAAATTAAAGAAGATGACTACATCCGCCGACTTAATTTTTGCATATGGGCTGCGAATCAAGTTAGAAGAGATCCCCTTTTTTTAATCGCGTACTTTTTACTGATGAAGCAAAATTTGACAACATGGGTGGAGTAAATCTTCATAATGCTCATTATTATTCTGAAAATAATCCACATTGGCAAAGAGATCATAGATTACAGTGGCGTTGGTCTATAAACGTTTGGGCTGGAATAGTGGATGAGTATCTTGTGGGACCATTTTTTATGAAGAAAATCTTAACCAACATGTTTATTTGAATATAATTCAAAACGAAATGCCTACTCTTTTAGAAGATGTACCTCTAGATTTAAGACAGCGAATGTGGTTTCAACAGGACGGAGTTAGACCCCACACATTCAGAATTGTTAAAACATTTTTACATAACCAATTCCCTAATATGTGGATTGGAATTGGTAGTGAAGTACACGAATGGCTAGCAAGATCTCCGGATCTTACAAAATTGGATTATTTTTTATGGGGTTACATAAAAGATAAGGTTTATGAACGACCAACTACAACTAGAGAGGATATTATGATACGAATTACGGACGCTTTTCGAAGTATCACTCCTGAAATGTTGAGAAATGTATCATTGGCTTTTCGCACACGAGTAAACATGTGTATTGAACAAAATGGAGGAATATTCGAACATCTTATTTAGACCAGCTCTCGTAATTTAAGAACAGATCTAAATATATAGTGTATTAATTAATTACCTTTGACTTTATTTTAAATTTTATAAGTAAAAAAAAATAATATTTTTCTTATAAAATAATAAAAATAAAATAAACTTTTTAAATTTATTTTTTTAATAAAGTAAAATAATATTTTTTATTAATTCATGCCTTCATTTAAGCACTTTTTGGCTCCTCGAGTTTTCTTATAGACCTTTAATTTTTGAGTAAAACTGTATCGAAAATCCCAAAATTTGTGTTCATTTTGGTGAATATAGCGAAAAATTGAAATTTTAGAAAAAAAAGTTTCAACCAAAACTTTCTTATTATTTTCCATAGATTACGAATCTACAATAAAAAATGGGGGTTCCCATTTGAAAAAAAATGTTTTCCCATAAAACGCCATATCAATTAAAAACCCATGGCACTGTTAAATGTCCCCCTCGAGTCGCTACAATTTTTGTCTGAAACATTTTTAAGGAAATCGCTTCGTTGTCAAGATATTCAGCTGGATTAATTAAAATGGGACACCCTGTATGTATACAGGGTGATTCACATTTATGTTAAAATCTCTCGGGTGGTGATTCCTTAGATAAAAAATAAGAAAAAAAGTTCATATAATCATATGTCCGATTCCGCTTCCTAAGAGAGTTAGTAGCTCTTCAAAGGTGCTGACAGAGAAGTGGTTTTTGGCCATTTATTTCGGAATGGATACTAGTAAAGCATTCAAATTTGGCATAACTCTTAACATGCATTGGACTCACGTCCATGATTTTTTTGAAATTATTTTATTGGTTCTAAGTGGTATTTTAAGAGATTGTTTGTGGTAAAAACAATGGTAACTTTTTTACTACTGCATTTTTATGAGATTTTTTTTTCAGAATATCATTCTGTAATCAAATTTACATAAAAACGTACTCTTACACAAATTCGATAGAATGAACCGTTTAAGAGAAAAGTGCGTCTAAAGATGTGCTTGCCGGGATTGTTGTCATGGTTACCATACTAAATTTTTTTGTAGACCTATTGTTTTACCAAAATTATTCCAAACGTTACATAGAAACCTTTTATCATAAATTATGGAATAATTTTGGTAAAATAATAGGCCTACAAAAATGTTAAGTATGGCAACCATGAAAACTGTCCCAGAAAGAACATCTTTAGATGCACTTTTCTCTTAAACGGCTCATTCTATCGAATTTGTACAAGAGCACCATTTTTGTGTAAATTTGATTACAGAATGATATTTTGAAAAAAAATCTCATAAAAAAGCAGTAGTAAAAAAGTTGCCACCAATGATCTCTTAAAATACCACTTAGAACAAATAAAAAAATTCAAAAAAATCATGGACATGAGTCCAATGCATATTAAGAGTTATGTCAAATTTGAATGCTTTACTAGTATTCATCCTGAAGTAAATGGCCAAAAACCTCTTCTCTCTCAGCACTTTTGAAGAGTACTAACTCACTCAGGAAGGGGAATTGGACATATGTTTATATGAACTTTTTTTCTTATTTTTATCTAAGGAATCACCATCCGAGAGATTTTGTCATACAATTGGGGTACATGTGAAACGCATTGGGCGTAGTTTTCGGGGCGTTTTTGGAAAGTTTATAACGTCATTATAGTCGAACGAAACGAAATTTTCAAAATTTGCTTCTAAACACAAACTAGTTTCTTTATATAGACAAAAGACATTCAATTTATGGAGCTTCTCTACTTTGAATAAATTCACTTAGAAATTGTAATTATTGTTGCTCCACTTAAGGAGAGAGAAGATTAGCTTAAGTTTATATGGTGGGTACTTTAATTAATGACCTATAATGACCTTTTACAAGGCTCCGTCTATGGTAATTCACTTTATAAAATTAAACTTGTTTACTTTCCAGAAAAACCATTAAAATATTGTTTAAAGAGCCAATTTTACACAATTTTATTACTAAAATAATATTATTGAATAAAGTATTAAATCCACCCACCACTTTTAAAAAGTCAATATTAACATGAATAAAGATGTAAATGCAAATAATATAAAAATAATGCTTCATGTTACTAAAGCAATAAAATGTGCATAGAGAGCATTAATAGTAAATAGAACACTACACAACAATAAGCAAAGCATAATAGTTAATAAATTAAATAACTTATTTTTATACAAAGAAAATAGCGCATGTCATTTAAATGATTAATAGTTATTTATGCACCAAGGGAGCAAAGTGAGTAATTTAATCCTGAGTGTGGAAATTGTTGCCCGAGACGTAGTCGAGGGCAACAACCACACGAAGGATTAAATGCACTTTGCTCCAGCAGTGCATATTAAATTTTTTGCACTTCCAATTAATTATTTGAACAAACGTTTTCAATTTTGGGACAATGGTTATTTCGAATGCAAATAACTACTGAGCCAGACATAAAACCGTCACCTTATTAAAAAAAATAATTGAACAAGTTCTACCTCCTTTATTTGGTCTAACAAATTGTATTGATTGTAATGTTAGAGTAAACGTACATATTTATATTTAGTAATTTGTAAATGTACATATCTATTAATAAATTTGTGTTGTTTTCTCCAGTCTTGTATAATTTTGAAGCACATCGGAAACCTAAAATCAATTGATCGGTTAATTTATGATAAATTAAATATTATTAAAAATTTAAGTACCTATACCATGATTCGATACGGATCAGTCTGCATGAACTTCCGAGTGATGATGAAACATTCTATCGTTTATCTTCTAGAAACTTAAACAACTAACAAAAATCTTTTGAATTGTATAAATATAAGCATTTAGCATACTACATTAGATAAAACCATTAGATATCTTAATAAATAATACAACACAATTTAGAGGTTAGAATTTCTTGTCAATAAAATTTTTTGAATTTAAGACAAAAAACTATAATAAATTCCTTTCCCAAATAAAAAGACCCTAAAAATTATTGTAGTAATATTAGAAATATACTTACGTATTAAATTATTAAATATAATTCAGAATTCAGAAACAATTATTTTTAAAAACTTGCGCGCCATCTGTGTTTGTAATATCTAACTACGAAATATTTTTAATACCAAGGGATTAAATGAACCGTTATGGGACTTTTAATCCCTAGAGATTAAATGAATACTTGGTAGTAAATGTGTTACTTTTACTTCGGCCATTAAGAGAGTAAAATGGCTCATTATTGTTTGGAAGTGCAAAATAGTTATTTATGCACCAAGGGAGTAAAGTGAGTATTTTAATCCTGAGTGTGGAAATTGTTGCCCGAGACGTAGTCGAGGGCAACAACCACACGAAGGATTAAATGCACTTTGCTCCAGCAGTGCATATTAAATTTTTTGCACTTCCAATTAATTATTTGAACAAACGTTTTCAATTTTGAGACAATGGTTATTTCGAATGCAAATAATCACTGAGCCAGACATAAAACCGTCACCTTATTAAAAAAAATAATTGAACAAGTTGTACCTCCTTTATTTGGTCTAACAAATTGTATTGATTGTAATGTTAGAGTAAACGTACATATTTATATTTAGTAATTTGTAAATGTACATATCTATTAATAAATTTGTGTTGTTTTCTCCAATCTTGTATAATTTTGAAGCACATCGGAAACCTAAAATCAATTGATCGGTTAATTTATGATAAATTAAATATTATTAAAAATTTATGTACCTATACCATGATTCGATACGGATCAGTCTGCATGAACTTCCGAGTGATGATGAAACAGTTTATCGTTTATCTTGTAGAAACTTAAACAATTAACAAAAATCTTTTAAATTGTATAAATATAAGCATTTAACATACTACATTAGATAAAACCATTAGATATCTTAATAAATAATACAAGGCAATTTAGAGGTTAGAATTTCTTGTCAATTAAATTTTTCGAATTTAAGACAAAAAACTATAATAGATTCCTTTCCCAAATAAAAAAACCCTAAAAATTATTGTAGTAATATTAGAAATATACTTACCTATTAAATTATCAAATACAATTCAGAATTTAGAAATATTTATTTTTAAAAACTTGCGCGCCATCTGTGTTTGTAATATCTAACTACGGAAATTTTTTAATACCTAGGGATTAAATGAACCGTTATGGGACTTTTAATCCCTAGAGATTAAATGAATACTTGGTAGTAAATGTCTTACTTTTACTTCTGCCATTAAGAGAGTAAAATGGCTCATTATTGTTTGGAAGTGCAAAAAAAATATTTGTACTGCGTTGTCCTTGGAAACAAGAGCACTCTCAAGTTTGTTTACAAGAAATGCTATTTAATTTGCGTTAATTAGCAACCAGATGAAAAAAGCTCATGCTTTTAATTATTTTTTAAGTTCATTGTTTGGTTAATAATGTTTAAGCAATGAGCGGAGGAGTACATGTGATTTTTTTTAGCTGGAAAAGTCAGAGTTCACGAGTTTCGCCTCTCAATTGAGGAAAATCCGAGGGAAAATCGATTTTCGAAATAAGTATGTGACCTGTTTACCAACGGAGCGTTGGCGTTGATATTGTAGATTTTGCTACTTGAAATTTATATTAAAGAACACAAATATTAATTTCAAATGTGGAAACATGATTAATATTACCCATGTTTGTTTAAATAATACGGTTCTATGTGGAAGAAATATGCGAGGTTGTGTTTGTATTTTTTAATATCGTATCCCCAAAGCGCCCAAATATGTATTAATTCGTTTCTTCTTCTGTATTGAAGTGAAATGAATTAGTGAGTGGAACAAGTAATTCCAAAAAAGGTACAAGGTTAACTGCTTGTAGCTTTTTGTTTAGTTCGTTACCGTATCCGTTACGAAATTCGACAAAGAGTTTGTTAATCTCGAAATAATTGCAAATAATCTCAATCCTGGACTGCGATTCTCTTAGACGACAAATTATCGCACACTTTTTCTGTCAAAATTTTATTTTTACCTTTTTCTAGGAACAGTTTTATTTGATATTTACCGCATTCAATCCTCCTTGCGACATTGGAGAATATATTTTTGACAGAAAAAGTGGGCAATAATTTATCGCATACATTCCAGTATCGTAGTCCTGGTATTTTTATACTTTATTGGAAAAGCGAAATATAGGACGCCTTTTTTACTTCTGAATTTTTGGATGATAGAATTGAAATTCCCGAACAAAAAAGGGCGCTTTTATGAAAAATAGAAATATGGTCTTAAAAATTGGATTATTTTATTTATTTTTGAAAATTTCTACTAAATAATGAATATTATGCGCACTTGTTTTCCTGTATAAAATTTACCTTTTCCCGGAAACATTAGGTCCACTGGTTTTAAATTGTTTTAAACTGTTAAAATAATCGAATACTCTACTCGACTCTAAACCAATCCAGTTTAGTTAATTCTCCGTGCTATGTCATGCTTTGTTGCAGGTGATTAATTTGTTGGTAGTGATGAGAGCTTCTGGAACTGAAGCTCATTTAATTATTAACAAACCATAACCCCCGTGAAGTTTACAGGAAATTTTTGATATAATTATTCATTATATCACTGCTATTTATTTATTTCCTCCTTTATTTCATAATATAAATACATTGTATAATCGATAATAATTAAAGTATAGTTATGAGAGTATAGGGATAGGTCATTAAATGAAAATGAACACATTAATCTGCTTTGAATATGAACTTTTACCAAATAAATTGCAGTAGTTAAATAAAATAAATTGGTGGCTAATCTAAAATCCAATTAAATTGTTCATTTTATGGAAATCCAATTAGTTTTCATGAAATTCATGAATAACAAGTAAAAATTTTTAACTGAAACTAATCAAATTATAATAATTTTTCGTCTATATTCCACTGATCAATCAAAATAAGGTAGTGTATTGTGCAAAATAAGTTTAATAACGTTATTTCCTAATATTAACTGGATCGTTACTTGAAATGTTATATTACTCAAGTAAAGCCATTTCATAGCTTTTATGTGTTTCTTTAAAACACGCTTTTATTTGATCTATTTATAAGTTAAAAGTTGCAAGCGGAGTTATCTCACAGGAATCTTAAGTAATTTATTAGGAGAGTTCTCCTGCAATCACTCTATTTTAATAAACATGACACAATGCACCCTTTTATCTTTGTAGACCAATAATTATAAACCTGTTAATATTGTGCGCAGCAAAGGTGCACTATAAAATTATTGTTTAATCATAAAGATGAATTTACAAATAATATAGCGTTTTTAATTTAATTTAACAAAGTAGAAGTTATAATAGATTTTACGATACCTGTTTACTGCTCCCTTGGATTTTAATGGCAGTTAAAGTTTACTTACTTAAGTATCCACATAAAGTTGCGGTTTGGTTGGACAAAAAATGTAAAAGTTATGGAGATATTTTAAAACTTTTAGGAACAATGATAACTAAGATGATAATCTTAAACGCCCTCTAAAAAATTCATTTTAGATTATTTGTACTAACCTAACTTAAAATCTAAAGGCACATATTTAATTCAACAAATTTTTTAAAACTTACAACTTGCGATTGAAGTGTCTTATTTTATCCATCACTTCTTTGTAGAAATTAATTTAAAATCAACGACTAAAAGGAAAAGTTTATAAAAATAATGCAAAGTTTGAATAACTTACTATATCAGCCCTTTATGGGCGGAAATTACCAAAACTACCGTCAATACAACCTCCATCAAATGCCGCACATGAACATGTCGAATTTGAGTGAGGATAGCTCAACCTCGTCTTCCTCGCAAACTCCTAGCGAAAGTTTTGAAGCCATTTTTGGTACCTCGCCGAAAACAACGTCCTATTCATCATCTCCTAAAGTTACAACTACCCATAAACAAAATAACCACCATCATCACTCCATTCAGGAGTTAATTAGACATTTTGGGAAGCGCATGTCGAGCTGGCGGTCACATGAAGGAACAGGAAGAAGAAATAGTTGTAGTGTTAGTGAGGATAAGCCGAAACATGATGATGAGTTTAGAGGAAGAAGTAAAAGTTTAGATGGAAATGCTGTTAGGAGGAAACTTGGCGATTGTGAAACCACTTATCGGATTTACGATAAAATTCTGCGCGAGGGTAAAAAAATCTTCAATTAGTCAACACTATTTTTACCAAGAATAAAAATATTTAAAAAAAACTCTACTGTTAGTTTTAACAAATTAGGAAGACTTTTCACTCAACTGTTTGAAAGTATTATCAGAAATTTTTGAAAGAACAAAGTTTAAAGTGAATTTTTTTTTTGTTCATGATTAAAAACTTATTGTTTACTTTAAAAAAATAGTTTAGAAAGTATTTTTTTGAAGTACTTTTATCGATACATTATGCACATTACAGACTTCTATTTCAGAAACGAACCAAACATTTGTCGTTTTTATTTCTTCATAGCTAAAATTCCCTCCTCAACTGTTTATCTTCAGATAAAGTTTACAAATGTTACTTTATAATTATTATTGTTTTTGTGAATGTTAAATTCTGTATTAATTTGTCATTATTCGTTTTCAGGAGCTCATTTAAGACAAAAAACCCTAGATCCAGATAGAAGGCGCCAATCATTGGGAACAATCTTACCTCATAGAGCGTCAGATGCTTTTCTTGATCCACACCATGCTGCTATTTTATTTAGAGATTCAAGAGGGGTAAGTTGCGTTAAATTGTTTATTTCGTCGTTTTTTACAACTTTTGTTGCTAACTTTTCTTGATATAAAAAAGTTGATTGATACTTTAAAAACCTCAATTTAGCACCATCAGCAAAAAATTGTCGCAAAAATTAATTGCTTATGATGTAATTCTTACCAAATAAAATATTTCACGTCAGTAAGATATACTTCTACAAGAAATATACAGGGTGATTCAGACTACCAGTATCGACATAATTGTCTTAAGAACTCGGCAAATCCGGAATAACTTTAATTTTCCAGACCGGTTCTTTACTAATTTTGTAAGCAATCGAACAGAAAAGTTTGGATTTATTATAACTTTTGTATTGTAAAAGAATTTTGTATATTTCATTGATTCGTAAAACTAGAACTTTTTTTAAGAATGCAAGGTTCAATATGTTACCAATTTTTTTGTGCACATGAAATACTTTTTAACTTCCAAAAATTTTAATTTGTAGATCAGGTACATCACAAAATTCGCCAAACAAATTCGTTGGCTAATGGTTTTAAATTTTTCCAAAGAAAATGTTTAATAAACGTTCAATTTTAAATCATCGTGCACCATCTGGCATTTGTTTTAAATTAAAAAGTAGCCATACATTTTGGCTAGGTACAAATGATTCATCTAGAGCTGTACGAATTTGGAAGTGACATATACCGGGTGGAAATGAAAACCGGGTCACTTCGATAACTTTTTTATTTATGAATAAAAAAATTTGAAATTTGGCTATGTTCTATGGTTCATAATAAAGATACTTAATAGCTAGTATTTTCCAACTTAAGAAATAAATAATTTTACAGGCACATACAAAATAATACCCCTACATATGGGGTACCAAAATAATCGTTATAAAATCCTCTTTTTAAAAAGTCGAATGACCCGGCATCATTGCATTTAAAAAAAAGTGAGATATTTGATAAAATCTTCATTAACTAAGTTTAAAAATTAATAGTTCAAAAACCACTTAAATTTTTTTTCAAATTATTACAATTTTATTTAGGTATTAGAATTATTTAGAATTAATTTTGGTACTTTTCACCGACTTCAAAAACCTTTTTTTTTTTTTTGAAAAAAATTTTTTTTACAAAAAAAATAAAAACTAATATCTCAAAAATACTTCTTTTTTAAAAGTATTTTAAGCCATGAATAAAAATATGGGATGTTACATTTAAAAAAACAAAGTTCATGGTGTTTCCGGTGATACCGGAAGTGATTTCGAAAATAAAAAATGCACATAAAATTTGTTTTTTTTAACCATAGAACATAGCCAAATTTAAAATTTTTCTAGTCATAAATAAAAAAGTTATAGAGGTGACCCGGTTTTCATTTCCACCCGGTATTATACAAAAGTATCGATATTTCAGACTAAAACGCACAATTTTTGGCCAACTAAATTGTGTAGCGATCACATTACCTCATGTTTTATACGAGAATCTATGAAATTATTAAATTGCTAGATGGCTAAATATAAATATAAAAATGGTAAAAAAGCGACAAAATCGTAAAACGTATTTTAGACTAATCTGGCAATTTTCAATTAGTTTACGTTGGGCTTTTTTCTGTTTAAGTAATTTAAATCAAATATCAGATGGTGCAAGATGATTTAAAGTTGTAGATTTTCCAAACATTTTCTTTGAGAAATTTTAAAACCACTAGCCAGCGAATTTGTCTGGCGAATCAATTTTTCCTATCTAGATAGTCTACAAATTTAGATTTTGGAGGTTTGTAGTGCTTCTGTCTATATCATAGTTTAAGTGAAATGAATCTCTATCAAAAACGAGTAAAAAAGAGGGGGTTTTCATTTAAACAAATGGATGATGATGTCATTAATTTTTTTCTATACCAAGAGATGGCATTTTAGAAACTAATATTGACCTATCCGAGCGATTTTCTCCAAAAAATTAAATGCGGCAATTACGAATTTTGTTCCAAACTTTATCATCACCCTGTATGTCAAATTAAACCTCATTTAAAATTAAATGACCGTCAAAAAGTTTGATAATATCGGTCGTAAGTACAATATTTCGAACATTAAAATAAACGTTTTCCACGAGTATTGAATAAACGATTCATTGCGTTTGAATTTTTTGATAATTAATGAAATTCATTACTAAATTTTTTCCATTATTACATGCTCGAACCGTGTGCAGATCCATCAAAAAGCTTCATTTCATTATTCAAATGGCAACCTATTGGGTAATAAGCTATAATTGCATTATTCAATTGTCAACCTATTGGGTAATGACTAATGGAGTTTGGGTAATTTGAATCCGTTGACAGAGATTACGGTCAGTTGAGGTTTCGTCATAAATACGAAAAACAACCTAAACAAGTTTGCATAAATGCGCTGTAAAATAATAAGTCGTGAAAAAAGATAGTATTATACTCGCGAGAAAACAGCCATTATTCACTCAGACCTCTTACGACATTCGCCCGTGTCGAAATTTCGATCTTTGTGAATAATAGTTATCATTTCTCGTTGAATAATATACTACAAGTTGTCCGCCGAATAAATTGATATTGTCTGGACTACCGAAAGAAAACCAAAGAGTTTTGCTCACTTTTACATTTAAAAATCATAAGCAAAGGCTACTTTTTTGTGAATGGATGTTGGGCTCGAGCGATTTTCTTTTGTACATGATTTTTCAGAGTGTAGACTTATTATTGCATCGTGACATGTATCTTCCTAAAATTACATTTAGTGTTCTCCTGTAGCTTGTATTGTGTCATTCTGTCAAGTATAACAGCTATATTAACAATTTTGGGCCAGCCAGGCCGTGCGCCAAAAAGAAAAACAAGATACCTACTATTGAAAAACTTGTGGTAATTTTTTATATTTGGAACATGCCCAGATTGTATGTAATAATTGCTATAGAAGCCCCGAGATATTTGAAGATAGTGACTATAATGTTCTGTAAAAAATAAAAATCTGAAAATCAATAATAATAATTGTTAGTCTTCAAATAATACCTATCCAAATAATTAATATTAACCTCTAGATATTATATTAAAATATAATAATTGTCAAACAACTTAAAACTATTTGTTTATCATTAATATGTATATTAACAAATATAATTTTCTGGTGCTTAAAGTTTATTTAACACTCATAATTCTATTGGTCCTTGCTCAAAAATCTATTCGGTTGTATTTTATTTAGAATCTTGGATGAGTTCGACTTCTGGGTACTTTGATATTCGGGTTTTCCAATATTTCAGGAATGTTCACTTCGGTACTTTGGTATAAATTTTACCGAATCTCCCATCTTTGTTCATATAGACTTTTATAGTTAAATATATTTAGCTCAACATAGAAATTCTGGCGCAGTAATTCATAAAAGTATTAAAAGGAATCTCGGGGATCTTTATATTTTCAAAATATCTGGAATTTCTAATTATAAATCCAAGTAGGATGTTACATTCCATATTTATATTATGAAAGTGTTGAGCAAAGTTGAATGTAGTGTCAAATGTTAGGCCAACATCCTTTATTTTCTTACCAAATTGTTATTATCTATTCTATAAGGGAACTCTGTTTTGTGGTGTTTTTTTTTGTAAGATATTACGAAGCATTTGGATGCATTTTTATGTAAATTATTTTTCTTGCACTATACCTCTAACTTGGATATGTCCTCTTGTAACATTAGACTGTCAGGTTCATCATAACGTACTCCGAAAATTTTCAAATCATCTTCGAATATTAGGCTGGTATATTTAAAGCAAATGCTTATATCGCTTGTAAATAGCAGGAATAGAAAAGGACCCAGATGTGGAAGTCTGTAACGTCTAACGTAACGGTGGACTGTTTACCACATTACTATAGTTACAATTTTTGTCTCATTTCAACATTATGAACGTTTTTATGTATAAAAGAGAGACATATCTAACCAGTCAACTCGAAACTGAGATCAACTCGTTAGAGTTACAGACTTCCACCTCAGATTCGACCCCTGTGCTACCCCGCTTGAGATAACTTGTAGAAAGTTGAAGCAAAACCTTTGCATTCTACAAAGTGATGCCTATCTGTTAGGTAGGATTTTATAAATGTAGCTGTGTCATGACAAAAATCGTAAATGTTAGAAAGTTTATTGATAAGAAGTAGATGGTCAATTTTATCGAAAATTCGAGTAGACTTTACAGACAATTTTTGTAAAGTTTAAGTCCAATCGTCCTTTCGTGACGCCATAGAAATCGCAAATAGCGAAAACTGATTATTTGCACTCAAATTTCAATATTGTGACAGTAAAAACCATCAGTATGAGTTTGGGCCTGTATTGGGCACTAAGGCACACCCCCACTTTCTGTGCAGGAGCGCTTACAGCTTCCAGGCTTAACCTTCAAAAAGTCCCCTGTAACTTTGTTAATAATAAACAAAAAAAATTGAAATGTTGCATATACAAAGCTGAATATATGCTCCTTCGAACGGACAGACTCCTTTTTTGATATTTTGATTTACAGTCTCTTAATTCACTCTTTACTTGTGTGTTAAATTAACACTTTTTGATGGAACATATCTAACATAATTTTAACTTTTTTAAAAATTGAGTCTGTCCGTTCGAAAGGTTGATGAATGTATTTTACTATAAAAAAAAGAAAATGAAAAAATATTAAGAAAGACCGTGTCCAAGGGTCGCCAAGCAAACGTCTAAAAATGCACCGGGATGATTGCTCTTAACAGGTTTGTAGTTATGGATCTGCCTTTAATAAATCCGTATTGACTGTTCGATAGCATGTTTTTTACATGATGATAGGATTTGTTGGGTTAATATTATTTCAAAAATATTACTGAAGTTATTAATAATTGCTATTAGTCTGTAATTTGAGATATCATGTTTTGAAACACAAGTTTGGGTAGGCGTTTGTTCTTAATGAAAGATTGAATAGATAATGCAAAGGTTCTAGAAGCCAGTTTGTAAGATCCCTTGCTGGAAAAGAAGGGATTTGGTCAGGGCCACTGGTGATTTCTCAGATATTTCTCTCATCTCGAAACTACGTTGGTAACATAGCCAAACACTTCATTATTTGAATTAAATGTTGATGACGAGTAAATAGACTTGAAGAAAGATGCAGTTTTGGGTTTGTATTAATTAACCTAAACGATGCTTGCGGTTCATTCTTAATGTTTTGTCATGTGGTTTTAAGTAAATTTTTGGAGTTGCTGTGTATTTATGCCTTTAAGATTACTTTAGGTAATTTTTACGTAATATTTTTCTTTCACGAATTGTGAAAAAAAATCAGTTTTTGTAGTATTTTCTGCAGAACCTAACATTGATAAAAAATATAAAAGTGTATTTTTTCCACGACTTGTGTATAAACGTTTCATTATGTTTGAACTTTTTGATAAGTAATGAAATTCATTACTAAATTTTTGACATTATTCAACATGCTCGATCTGTGCGGACCATTTACAAAGCTGCTGTATTGCGAACCCATTGAGTAATGATCAATGGATTATAGGTAATTTTAACCACAAAATAAAATTTACATAGAAGAAATCAAGAAATGTTAAAAATACGAAAAGTAAGCTCAAAAAAATTGCATAAAAGCACGGTTAAATATAAAAAAAAGTCGTGGAAATAGTATAGTATTCTACTCGCCGGAAAATGGCCATTATTCTCTCAGACCTATTACGACACTCTCCTGCCTGCTTATTTCTCGCTCGTTTAAAATTATACTGCTTCTTTGTAAACTAAGAAGTTCAAAAAATTGTTTTTAACTTTATCAAAAGAAAAACATTAAGGCCGATTTATAATAGAAGAGCACATAAATGTTGGACAAGATCGACTCAGATGGGGAAATTATATTTTTTTCTTCAAATTTTTATTATTTTTATTTAAGCCTGTAACAAATAGTTTTGAATCGATTTTAACGCAAAACACTTCTTAAAAAATATTTCTTCATATGAAAAATGTTTTAAATATGTCCTCAACGTTAAAGGCATCTCTAAATATTTTCACGGCGGTCCCCGATTACAGGCTAGTGTATTTCTGAACGTTAATTTAGAAAATAATCCCACAAATGATTAATATTTTTTGCGATGAGGTAATTATAAATAAATGGTTTCATCAAACAACTCAATCGATTCCCAAGGAAAGTAACGAAGTATTATTCTGTCAGGGAGAAGGTATTTGAGCGAGGAGAAAATTCTTAATTACAACACTACTCCCAACTCCCACTAAGCAGACGAAAATAAACCAATTATGAATTCTGAGTTTGATGCGTCTTCGTAAGAAATCATCTACTCTAACTACTGGATAATTATGTAAATACTTCTCACCGGAGAAGTTAGAAGCTATAAATAACTTGAATTTGTTTTTTTAATTTTTGGAATACCTAGTAGATATTTTAATTAACATTTCAAAATTCGTTTTCTTAAAACCTAATAAAAATCGAAAAATTTGAAGATTAAAACAAATTCACACGTCATTGATAATGCATTCCAAGGAATTATTAAAGCCATTCCAGGTAACTTTTCAGAGTAGCTCCGAATGTCTGAATTACGCGACTTTGTTCCGACCAGGTTAGAACTGCTCAGATATATACCTATTTCATTTTACCTCGTCCCCTTCTTCTAATTTTTAGCGTAAACTACTCCAGTGGAGTAGTTATAAACATATGAACTACATTGTCAAGAATTTGCAAAACAAGCATATGAACATGATCCACCTGTTGTTTGTTAGTCGTATTACTAGCTGTGTAACGCAAGGCAGCATCAGCATCTAGTTCTAGTAAATACATTTTCACAAAATTCATTTACGTGCTGCCACCTCTTTAAAATTCAATAATTTCTTCTTATAGTTCTTAAGCCATAAAGATATTAGCGTGTATTCAGCGACCGTGATGAAAATTTTAGAGACCTCGTTAACGTCCTTAAAAAAATATTTCTTATGAAGAAATATTTTTTAATCACATGTTTAACGTTAACGACGTGTCTAAATTTATCATCACAGTCGCTGAATACTGGCTATTATTTTGTGCTAAAATTTTAATTGAGTTAACCTAAAGTAATTTAAGACAATGCCACAAAATAAATCTAGTTTTTGTAATAAAATTAAGGCTATAAAATGTAGGAAACGCATATTTGTGAATTTGTTGTTAAAAACAAATTACTAATAAAAGTAATGATTAATAAGCAATTATTAAGGATAAAATGAGAATAATTCCGACCTTGCGCTTGGCCTCAGGTATGGAAGTATGGAATAAATTAGGCGCGTTTTCGTGGACGCGCACGTAGGTTATTCCAGTTTTAGTTTAGTTCTGCTCTACTGTGCAAATGTAAAAGTTCGGAAAAGTTCCCTCTAATTTAAATCTCTGATTTTCAAACAGTTTTTAACATGTTTGCCTGACGTAATTAGTAAAAGTGTTTGTTTTTATAAATAAATCCGGTTTAATAGTTTTTTTTAACAGTTCTTGTTTCTTGTTTGTTGCGTTTGTGCAGTGTACCAAAGTATTAATTAAAAATAATACGTCCTTGAAGTTGTATTTAGAAGTAAAATTGGTATTGATTTAGAAAACAATTATTGTCTTGTTTACTTTTATCTCTTCAGAGATAAGAGATTAATCTTTGAAACAATAGCTTGCTTGGTAACAGTAATTTAATTTTACATCCCAGTTAGTATTTTTTGAAATGTTTTAAAATTATGAGTTGATTCTTCCGCATTGGAATTTTAATTCCTTGCCTGATTTTACTAATAACCCATGGAGAAATGGTCCCAATGGAAGAAAAATATTTTATCGTCTAGGTTTAGGTCCGCAACCAAATAATTCCGTAGAAAAAAACTATTGATATTCATCATAGAATTTCTTGATAAAAATTTAAATTAATTATGTACTTGACGTCCTGTCTAGGCATTTCTGTAATCTACTTAAAGTTAATCTTTCTGTCCCTAATTAAGTTCGAATTTATGCGGAATTTAAACGGAATTTCCTTGAGTCTAGTTTTACTCAATTTTGCTATGCAAATTTAATACGCGCTTATAAATATTAATAAGCGAGCTGTGAAATGATCTAATCTAATCATCTTATACTGTTCAAATCATTCGATAAATATCTCAAATTTCCGTTTAGATATGACTACATTTTTTGCATAACTATGTACTTGGTTTTCTTTTAAGTCTTCAAAAATTCTTTAGGTAAACTCGAACACTCAACCCACAAAACTGCCCTTGAACTATCATTGTCCTCGAGATTTTATTTTCATGGAACTTTTCATTCATTGCGAGTATGTTTTTTAATCACAAAAATTTGTGCATATCCGCTTTTTAGTATCCATAATTGTTTATTTCCTCGTTTTTTACATGTTCTTTCTTGTTAGAATTTAATGGGTAAAAATTGAGTTTATTGTACTTTAGGTTTTCACATCTTGTACTATGAAGGGTCCATATATGATATATGTGCTCCCCTTTGGTTTTGACTTTGCACTCTATATTGCAAATCTATATCCACCACAGACCACAGAAATGATGGGAAAAGCCAGAGACTCTTTGGTTTTTTCCAACATTATATAGTGGTGGGACAACATCGCTACAAACCACGAGACCATTAGCGATTTCTTTAGTGCACCAAAAGATTATGCATGTGATATATAAAATAAAATCTTGCTTATAGTGTAGGTGTACATAAATCTAAAAGCATTTTCTTAAATACTACAAGACTTTGCACCTACCAATATAGAAAATGATTCAAAATTTGTAGAATTTTGCAAAATTTGATCATTATTAAAAATGTTTCGACGTTTCTCTGCGGAGCATACCAGTACACGTTTAGGATTTTCTTTATCTACAACAAGAACTGGAAGTGTTTATTTAACAACGAGTCAAGAAAGTAACTGGTATGCAAAACTTGCTAGCAACTTAAAAAAGAAACCTTCATTGGCAAAGAAACGTATTTTCAAGCATACCACGGTAATTTATTGCAAATTTTTAGAATTTTATTTTTAAATTTGATGTATTTCCCAGAGTAAAAAGTATGAATTTTTGTCAATATCAAATTCAAATTTTGTATTGAATTATTAAATCTAAAATGCAAAAAAATCATATTTAATTTTGAAACGTTCAATGGTGTTGAGAGAATATCATATTTTTACATTTTAATATCTTATTTATCATTGAACACCATCTAAATTGATGTAAATGTAATCCAACTCTATAAAAAAATATGTATGTAAATCTAAAAACTCTTGGAACAAACTTCTAAGTAGTTAATTGTCAACTTTAAGTTCTTCTCCAGACTCCAGGTTTCAATAATAATATCATAATACTTTTATTATCATGAATATATTATTAAAACGTGATGACACGTGTAGAAGATTAAATTTTATCACAAACAAGGTGTTTTTGCTGCGATACTCAAAATTCCAAATAAGTCATTATCTTATAATTTATTTTTTAATGTTTCAAAAATTCTACTACAGAATATAAAAAATCGCATTTATTATAAAAACTATTAAATTTGCTTCTAATTGGGCAGTATTTTTTTATATTTTTTTGCAATTTTTATTTTATACTCAAATTTCTGTGTGATCTTGTTATAATTAAATTTAATCATAATTATAACCGCCATTTTTACGAACATTAAAACCATCTTTAATAAACTGCTCTAGTAAAGTTTAAAGTAGAAAGTAAATAAGGAATTACTTAAGTCACTTTTATCAAAGCTTTACCTCAAGTGGTTTAGTTTTCATAATACTATAACTATTATTGTATATTTTATTTATCTTTTATCACGCCATTTTAAATTTTATTTCAAAATTTAAATTTACTATGTTTAAATCATTTTTTCGCGATTTTAAAAATATGTATTTGTATTGTTCATTATTTTTAATTTAATTTTATTTTTTTCAGCTTCCGGTCGTAGATCCATTTTTGGAAAAAGTGAACATTTCAGATTTTGGTAAGTACTAATAAAATTATATTTGAACTTATTGGAAACAGTCCAGACCTTTCTTATTTTTCCTATAACTGTAAATTCTAAATTGTTTAAAAATATTCCTTAGTGACGCAAAATACGTACATTAAATATTTTAATGACCACGATTTAAAAAAAAACAATTAATTTTATTATCCACCAAAAAAATAAGCAAATTTAACATGCCAAAAATGAAAAAATTATTATTTTTAAACATAGGTCACCTCAATAATTTCTTTATTTATGAAATTAATAATTTGAAAATTTACCATGTTGAATGATTCAAGAAATCATATTTTAAGTACTAAGGGTAGGTTGCACGAAAAAGTTTTAGTTTAATACCCAGATTCTGGTCATATCATTTAAGTTTAAATTTGTTATGAGTTGTAATGGACAATTTCCATAGTTACCTTATTTATTTCGATTTAAAGACCTTTAATTTTGACCAGAATCTGCCTATAAATCAGTTTTATACCCAGATTCTGGTCAAATCATTTAAATTTAAAGGCCTTTAAATTTAGATTTGTTATATGGGTTGTAATGGACGATTTCCATGGTTACCTTAAATGTTTCTAATTAAAGCCCTTTAACTTTGACCAGAATCTGCCTATTATACCCAGATTCTGGTCAAATTATTTAAATTTAAAGGCCTTTAAATTTAAATTTGTTATATGGGTTGTAATGGACAATTTCCATGGATACATTATTTGTTTTAAATTAAAGGCATTTAATTTTGACCAGAATCTGCCCATTAATCTGATATGTATGACATAAAATACATACTTGTCAGTTTGAACTCGGTTTTAGTTAAAACCCACAAGTATGACATTTTTTGCATGTATTTTCTGTCATACTTGTCAGTTTAAAACTGGTTTTAACTAAAACTTTTTTGTGCAACCCACCTATATTTTCCAATATCACTTCCGGTTTTACGGGAAATAACATCAATTTATTTTTTTTTAAGTAACACCTGAGGTAAGATCAAATTTTTTTATTTATGGTTTAAATTAATTTTATAAAATAAGTATGTTTGTAATATTTTTTTTTTATTAAAGAAAATTCATCATCCGAAGTTGATAATAACTATCAAATCTCATTCTGAATAATAAAAGAAAATAAAATAATAAAAATTACTCAAATAGTTTTTGATATACAGGGCGTTTCGTTCGTGGTTCACAAAACGTCAGGGTTGGAAACTAGAGTAAATTTAATCGCGAAAAAACAAAAAAGTGGAGGTCTATCTTTTTTAGTTTAGGAACTATATCTTTTTGAATAATCAAAAATCACAAAAACGCTAATAACACTTTAACCAAAGTGCGTAGGGATTTAAAAAAAATATCATTAGCCAGCTGGAACCATCCTTTTTCAGCTGGTAACAACACTAATACAAAAGTGGTTGTTAAAATGTTGAAAAAAAAATCGCAAAGTAAAAAAAATATATTTTTTTTCAGTTTTTGAAATTTTTTTCCAAGACAACATCCTTACGGTATCTTTTTTTTTTAATTTTCTGAAACTTGTTCATATTCTTACCAAACCAGGTAAAATTTTCAAACCGTAGCTCTTTTTCTTTACTTACTAAAGGTTTCTGAAGTTACTTCTACGAAAAGTAGTTTGAGCATATTAGTTTGTTAAATAGGTTGTACGGTTTGTCAAAAGGGGTGCCTAGTTTGTCAATTAGGCTATAACTGACATCTGATGGAATTCCAAGTGTTTTATAACAATTTCACTACCATCCACCCTCCAATGTTATCAGACTAACCTCAGAATGCTTCTTGTAGGAGTAACTTCAGAAGCCTATAGTAAGAATGTGAAGAACTTTAAGAAAACTTAAAAAAATACAACCTTAATGGGTCTTGGAAAAAAAAATTTACATTTTTTTCTTTGCGTTTTTTTTTCAACATTTTAACAATTATTTTTGTATTATTACTAACTAAAAAAGATAGACCACCACTTTTTTGTTTTTTCTCGATTAAATTTGCTCTAGTTTCTAACCATGACGTTTGTTGAACCACGAACGGAACACTCTGTATTATTTTTTTAAGCTTCTTAAGAGCATTTTTGGAAATAACTCTTATTTTTAAATGCCCGGTGACTCGGCTTTTTAAAAAGTTGATTTTACAACGATTATTTGGTACCCTATATGTGACTCAAATCATTTGGCGAATTTTACACCGGGCTGAAGTTACATTTAAATGCATTCATTTTTACATTCATATTTTTTATTAGAAAAAAAAGATGTAAGGGCTTATTTTTTTATATTTTGTTACAGATACAGTCCTTAGTAAAACTGCATAAAAAGTTTTTTCAAAATCAGGCCAGGACTCAAAAAATTTAAAAAAGAATGAAAATAATCAGTCACTTTTTCAGATATTATATTTTAATCGATAACGAAAAAATATAAGGGCTCAATTTTTTTTATATCTTGTTACACATACAGCCCTTAGTAAAACTGCATAAACATTTTTCAGACCAGGTGTCAACAAATTTAAAAAATAATGAAAATAATCAGTCACTTTTTCACATTTAATTTTTTTAATCGAAAAGAAAAGAATGTACCTAAGGGCTCTATTTTTTATATTCTGTTACAGATACAATCCTTAGTAAAACTGCATAACAAATTTCTTTCAAATCAGACCAGGAGTCAAGAAATAAAAAAAAATAGTCACTTTCAGATTTTTTTTTATCGAAAAGAAAAAATGTAAGGGCTCATTTTTTTTTATATTTTGTTACACATATAGTCCTTAGTAATACTGCATAAAATTCAAAATCAGGCCAGGACTCAAAAAATTTAAAAAAGAATGAAAATAATCAGTCACTTTTTCAGATATTATTTTTTTAATCGGAAACAAAAAAATGTAAGGTCTGATTTTGAAAAAACTTTTTATGCAGTTTTACTAAGGACTGTATCTGTAACAAAATATAAAAAAATTGAGCCCTTACATTTTTTTTTCTAATAAAAAAATATTAATGTAAAAATGAATGCATTTAAATGTAACTTCAGCCCGGTAATTTTACTCGGGGGATACGATTTATTTTTAATATTAAAAAAAAATCACAAACCTTGGAAACATTGTTAGTGCATAAAATGTTTTTTGGACAATGGAAGATAGTCAAATTATAATTTTTTTCATAAATAAAGATATTAGAAAGCTGACCCATTTTTCATTTACACCAGGTAGTCCCAATTCGAGCTACATTGTATGGGTATCTTTGTTATAAGTTTTAGTGATTAATTATACATTTACAAATGGCAATCTTTTCAGTAACTAAATTAACAATTTGACATGTTTTGGACTGATATGCTATACAATAGTCTAAAATGACATTTCGAATCGTCATTTGTTTAAAGAAGTCCTGTCAATATGGCGTCCATTTAAAATAAGAAAGTTGCTATCGATAAATTGAAAATCGAATTCTCATATTTTTTTGAAAATCTTATTTCGAATTTTTGATTGTTTTAAATTTTATCTGAATAAGTATAAACAACTGAAAAACATTGCCTATTTAACCGAATCTGTAACTTCATAAATAACAAAGATATCCATGTAATGCAACTCAAATTAGGACACCCTGTATATAGAATTATAATATTTTGATGTATTAGATGATTTTGTAAAAAAAACGTTTTCCACATGGAAATATTTCCCAGATTATCGTCGTAAGCTAATTGGCATTCTCGGACTCATTGCTAAAATCAGAAAAAAAATGTTGCTTGCTTATCTATCTTCTACTCATCTACTCTATTAAATTTTCTTCATCATCTTTCATAAATAAATATACCTTGTACCTAGAAGATATTGCATAAGGTGGTACTACTTTTATTACAAGATGCAAAATTTAATAAAATAGGCCATTTGAAAAATACAGTTTGTATAAATGGCTCAAAATAATAAAAAAACAACGAAAACATTAACAAAACCTATTACTTTTTCGACATAGTTTGGCTATTTTACTGGTATTTCTTTTAAAAAATCGTCTCGAACTCGATGTTTGGGCACTTGTTTTTAATTTATAATTGATTATACATTACATTATACAAAGTCCTCCCGTTTAAATAATCCCATGCGCGTGTCGTCTACTTTTAAACTAGGTCACCCCCTTTAATAGAATGAATGCAACTAATAACTACCCTGTTTAATGTCTAACATAACTATTATTAAAAATATTGCAAATCCAATAATAAAATTCGCAAGTCGTTTATTAAAAATACTTATGCGTTTTATTAGTGTACTGAAACGTGGCATGATTAAAGATTATTTATTTATTCAAGTGGCCTATGTTCAATAAAATTTCGCGCTTAAAATTGTTGGCATGTTCACAAATCATCTCCAATAATAGAAAATCTATGTTTTTTGCGACTCGACGCGGGAATGTAACACCAATTTTTGCACGTAGTTTATATGTAAATAAAATTTTCCAATGTTTATGTATGTTGTAATTCCATTTTAATCCTCACTAAGCAAGCATGGAGTAGGATTTATAAAACAAATAAGTCTTTTTGCAAACAACTGTAGAAGTATTGATTTACTATCGATTTAAATGTTTTGACCCCTACGTTTTAGCGTAAAAATTTCAAAAGCTATTCTTCCATTTTTATTAAAATTTGATTTATATTAAAGATACAATATATTTACATAACCACAAGAAATTTCAAATGTTTGATATATCAAACATTTATCCTGGCTATAGTCTGGATTTAAAACAAATAATTTTTACTTCTTCAAAGAAATAGAAGATTATTTTTATAATATGTTTTTTTTATTATTTTAGGAGAGGATGACTCACAAATTTTTGTAAAATTCTTCAAATTCCACAAATGCTACGATTTAATCCCAACTTCAGCAAAGCTTGTGGTCTTCGATACACAACTATTAGTTAAAAAAGCCTTCTTCGCCTTAGTTTACAACGGTGTAAGAGCAGCCCCGTTATGGGATAGTCAAAGACAGGAATTTGTCGGGATGTTGACAATAACTGATTTTATTAAAATACTGAGGATGTATTACAAGTCCCCAGATGTTGCAATGGAAGAATTAGAAGAACATAAATTAGACACATGGAGACATGTTCTTCAGGACCAAATGCCTTTGATTAACATCGGACCTGACGCATCGCTTTATGATGCCATAAGAACTTTAATACAGAATCGAATTCATAGATTACCAGTAGTGGATCCGGAAACTGGAAATGTTCTTTATATTTTAACACATAAACGTATCTTGAGGTTCCTGTTTTTGTATATAAATGAATTGCCCAAACCTAGTTACATGAATAAAACTCTGAGGGAGTTGAAGATAGGAACATACGAGAATATAGAAACAGCTTCTGAGGATACATCTATAATTTTAGCACTCAAAAAGTTTGTTGAGAGGCGGGTTTCTGCTTTACCGATAATTGATAACGAAGGTCGACTTATTGATATTTACGCTAAGTTTGATGTAATCGTAAGTTATACAAGTTTAATCAATTTTAAAATGATTTTTAATTTTCTTTTTCTTTTTTAGAATCTAGCGGCTGAAAAAACTTATAATGATTTAGATGTGTCTTTAAAGAAAGCCAATGAGCACCGCAATGAGTGGTTCGAAGGGGTGCACAAATGTAAGTTAGACGAAACATTGTTTGCTATTATGGAAAAAATTGTTCGTGCTGAGGTACACAGATTAGTAGTGGTAGATGATGAAGAAAAGGTCATTGGTATGATTTCACTTTCGGATCTATTAGTTTATTTGGTGTTAAGACCGTGTGGAGAAGATAATTCATCCATTGGAGGAACGTCAGTTAGAGTAAGTAGACCTTATTAAATTGTTAACAAAGCAATTATGATGCAACTTGCTTTTCAAAAAGAATTGCAACTTCAAAGAATAATTTATAGCCACTTGGCTTTACTATACTTTTTCATTCGTGTCATCATGATAATTATTATTTTTTAATTAAGAGAATACTAACACTGTTTTATTTGTAGGAAACTTCCTTAAGTGATTCTCAGGAAATGACAATTCCAGAAGAAGAGGAGCATCAAACAGAGCCAATTGAAACAGAAACTTGTGATACAAAAGAAGAAATATTTGATAGTTTACCTGAATCACCAATAATAGAAAAAATCAATAATGAAAGTCCCTTATTTCGAGAAGTAACAGTATCAGGTGGTGAATAATTAATTACCACAATGAAAAAAAAAACAGTTGAATTTGCGGGTTTTATAGGTACCTTTACAAATGGCAAATGGAATGCGTCTGGTTCATTCCCTTTTATAATTTAAATACTTAAGAGAGGATGCGTTAGATTTATATGTTTTGTACTTAATTGTATGTAAATTGTACCAAAGACTGTAATTAATTAATTAAAAAGAGGTTTATAAATAAAAGAAGGGAAAGAATCAGAATAAATGCGTCCTTGCTTTATTTATTATAATAGTATCAGATAATAATACAAATTATATTGAAAATAATTAACACTTTTTTGTTTATGCTTTTCATAGCTGCGTAATAATAGCAAACCATTTGTAGTTTTTAAATATATTAAAAAAATTATAAATTTTTCTTTTTTGTTTTAAAATTTTATCGCTGATAAAGAGCTTGTTTTGCGTTAAAAACCAATTATTCTAAAACTTTTAATAATAACGTATTGATGCAAGGCGAGCTTTTAATGCACTTGTAATAAATTTAAAAATGATATTAAGCCTAATTTTAATTTTATTATTATTAATTAAAGAAAGAAAGGATATAAAATTACTGTGATGTGCGATTTATTTTATTAGAATTATTTTAATTGTTTTTTAATATTAATAATATATATATGTATGATAATTAGGCACATTTTTCTACAAGAGATGGTTTTATAATAAAACCGGTTTATATTTATTACTCGATTTGCTCGAAAGTGTATAAAAATTTGTAAGTGTGCATGACTAGTTATAAGTTGTACAACGATGTAGTGAGTTAAAGCCTTTTTTGGCCTATAAAGCACACTCACTGTGTGTCTTTTTAAAATATATATATATAAATTAATAAATAAATATATAAACAATTTTTTTCTACTCATTTCATACATTCAAATTCGGTTTTACTTCTTCTAATCGTATATTGTTTTATTGGACCAAAAGTGAAATTGCTAAAACAATGATAGTCTCAAAACCAGCGCACTAAAAAAAAAATTAAAAAGCTCTGGTATATCATTTTCTTTCTAAAAATGTCGTAAATTTACCAAATGTGCAACTTAAATGTAATAATATACTATTAGGAATGTAATTGCAAATACTAACTTTATTTTTCACTCACCAGAAAAAAATAATTAGAAGCTTTGGGTTGCTCAATGACTAGAGCAATCTTTTCAGCTACAAAATTATAAAACTACTAGAGTTAGAAAAACAATGTTATTTTGTAATGTATTTCCTGACTACATTTGCAACAATTAAAGGTTTTAAAAAACGAATTGCAACATATTCTTATAAAATATTTTATTTCAACTTTCAATATAAAAAATGCCTCAAAATATTAATAAAATATATGTCATGATATAATACTGTACGGTAATGCATGATAAAAATTAATAAACACACAAAAGATATAAAAAGTCAACATTACTCACTAAACAAATAAGAATAAAAGATTTTATAAAATAACAACTATTTTTAAAATTTCTATTTGTACGCACTGATATTTTGCACCTATATCCTTCATGTTACCAATTTTAGAATGCATTACTCTACGTCTATAATAAATTAAAGATTTTCCATAGCAGCAATTATGTTAGCAAGAGCTGTTCTGGCATCAGAATGTGGAAATTGATTTAAAGCTTCGAGTGCTGCATTAGAATGTTCCTTCTGCAATAATCTGGTGCGTTCCAATCCAGGTCCAGACATCACCTCTTTACGAATAAAATCGAAATCGATATCATCTACAGAATCTACCCCTTTTTCGATCTCGAAATATAAATCAGGATCATGTTCAAGTTGAAACATGACAGGTGCCGATACAAGGCTGAATGGTCCTGTACCTGTTGCAGTGAAAGGTTCACGATCTAAACAAGCCTGAGAGGCCAACGCTAGGTGCTTTCCGAATAAATACCCTTGTTCTTGTAATTTTAATGGATGCCCTGCAAGTTTTAAAGTTCCTTGACAAGACTTACCTAATAAACTTCCTGCGTTTAAAACATGTCTTAAAGTCCATTCAGCTACTGGATTACCTAAGGCTTCGCCGACTAAAAGTGGCTCTAAATTATTTTCTTTGGTTTGAATAGGTGATTTATCGGGTATTGGTTTGGCTGGTATTGGAATATTTTGTTTATCTCGTTGGCCTACAAACTCAGCTTCTGCTAAATCTCTTACTGCAGAACTCATTAATTCAACAAGTTCTTGATCACGCAGATTTGCAAGCTCTGCACAACTATTACTCAATAAGTAATCTCCGCTTAATAAAGCTATTTTGTTGCCAAAAATCATATCATTGGTGTCTTCAGAGACTTTTTGTAAATTTACTAGTCCTTTATGAACTAAATGACTGGTGCGAATCATTTCAGTAACTTCAGCGAGTGCACGTTGAGAGTGTAAAACTCCTGCAGCTTTATCCTGCTCTAAATCAGGTATATCGGAAGTATGACCAGCTGCTTTTGAGACGAGCAGTACTATTAAACCCCAGGCTTGCATATTATTCTTCCCATTGTATAATAGCCCCCTTAATTAAAGTAAATAGAAATTAGTTCAAATTATTAAAATAATAATAATAATTACTTGGCAGTTTTAAGTAAAGGATGATTGGATCCGACAAGTTTTCTCAAGTGCAAAGCAACATTGGCAATTTCATCACTCAACAACCATCGAAGGTTCAAAAAAGAAGTCGGGTAACCGACTATTTTTTCAGCCTCACTCACCGCTCGATTAAAATCAGGTTTTTGTCTAGTTTCTCTACGATTCGCACTAAGTACCGGTGCATTTGTACGCAAAGATCTCGTTGCCACAAGAACTGATCGAATTTTCGATAAACGATTCGCAAACATATTATTTTTTTAACATTACAGTAATAAAAATGAAGCTATATGTTAGTTAAGAAAGTTGATGAAAAAGAGAAAGTTGACATACTTGTGATCCAAGTCCACCTCTCCAAACATTCCTAAGGTATGATTTTGGAAGAGGGGCTCATTACAATAAATTTTTGGTTGTATTAATGGAAAGTAAAGTTTTAAATGTGAATGAATAGTGAATACTCTCATGCATTATATTATTAGTTCTGCATTAATTCTGTTTGACCTGCCACCTGGCTTAACTTATTATTTGATTTATTAAATAAACATTCAAACCCATGAAAGTATTGTAGAGTTAAAAGCAGGAAATAATTAATTGATTTATTGAAAGACATTTTATTGGTTGTAGCTTACTGATAAGAACAGTATTTAATCCATTTAATCTAAAGCTGGATTTATGCATACACATTTAACAAATATAGGAATTTAATATTTAACCTAAAAATATTAAGAATTAAATCTTATTTGCTATAAAATGTATAAAATGGACCGTTTATCGTTTATGCTGACAGTTGAATGGGGGCTCTGAATCCCAAATTTGACCAAATTACACAATTAGAAAAAAATGCCATTTTATTAAAATTCGACCAAACCTTAACTTTCATAATCTTAATAGATTTTATTTAGTTATGGTTTTTATGTGGTTTTTATGTTACATTACCTATTAAAATCTGTGAAGCTGAAAGAGCATTTCTAGACTTATTACTGTGATAAAAAATAAATACAGAAATCAGAAATACAATGGGCAATGAACGATTAAATCATAAACATTTGATTAATCTCTTAGACAATTTGCTCATTTGAAAATGTCCACAGTATTTTATTTAATTACAAAAATATTTTTTGTTTCATTATTTGTGCAATATTGTGAATTTCAACTACGTATAGATGTCGCTATAAATGGAGGATATTCGGTACTTGTCAGTGTCAAAAATTGTCTTTAAAATGCAATATTTTACCTTATAACTACATATTTAACAAAACACAAATAGATTTATAATTTAAAGCTTCAGTAAAGCTCAAAAACATGTACCAATGCATTAAATCAAAAAAGTAAGTACCGAATATAGAAGTTCATATTTTTGGCACTAGAGGGCGAGCGGGTTTTTAAAATTCCCAATATTACATCAATATCTCACTTTTTTTCCAGCAAAATTTTTTTAGATAGTAAATCTCATTCTGAACAAAAAATTTCCTATGAACTAATATTTTTTTTCGACTCCTTAAGAAGTTGTAACTTAAAATTTGAAAATATTAATGATTTTTTGGGACACCCTGTACAAATATCATTTTATTTCAATTTTTTAAATTTAAATCAAGTATGCTTTGGATTTTGATATTATCTGTAAGCCAATCAGATAGATTAATTTTCTTGTCAGAAATTTTAAATGAGTCCACTTATTTTAAAAACAGCCAATAACGTTCAAAAAGGCAAGTTGGGAAAGACAAAATCCAAACCATAAATCCTTTAAATAAAAACATGATGATAAGTAAGAAAAATTATACAGGGCTTCACAAAAAACCGTTAAAATGTTGAATTTTTTAAAAATGCTGTAACTTCTTAAGGAGTCGAAAAAAAATATTAGTTTATAGGAAATTTTTTGTTCACAATGTCATTTACTATCTAAAAATAAATTTTGCTGGAAAAAAACTGAGACACCCTTTATACAGGGTTAAATAAGTCGATTTGGCTCTATTATTATCCATATCCAAAAATGCACCCCTAATGTGAGTCTCCGAAGTTTATTTAAAAGAATATTTTTTTTCTAATAAAATTTTGTATTTAAGCATTTTTATAAGAACCCCGTTTAGTAAAAATTTTATCAATCCTTGATTACTGGAAATGGCATTAATATTAGAAGAAAAAGAGAAAGATTTTTATAGTCAATTATAAATTTTGCAAAGGGTGTGCCATTTTTGAATACAATTAAAAAAAATGATTTTGTAAATAGTAAGAAATTAGTCAACCCAACCCAATCTTTCAAAAAATCTCACGATCGACACGCATACTTTCGCGACTAACCACCATCTAACCTCTAACCACTCAGAAATATTGCTTTCTTTTAATATCTTTTTACACTTACAATTTTTAGAACAAATAAGCAAAAGATTAAAAATTAAAAGGATCGCGAGTCGCTCCCCTTTGTGCTTACTTCATTCTTAATTAAAAAAATAAAGTTAGTGTAAAACAATTGTCGGTGTAAGCTCGCCCCAACCACTCCCCCCGGGGGCGTTCCGGTACTTCTTTTTTTGGGACTACACCACTGCCTGTAGTTAGTAATTTCTGACATCATTCAAGAGAGCTGTTCTGAGTAACTCCAGAACACTTTACTCCAGTTCTTTTTGACAAGAACATATGTTCTTGGGCTACTCAATTTGAAACCCCCCTTACCCTTGCTTCTCTCTCCTACCTAAAATCTGGAGCAAGCAGTTGTTCCAAAGGAGTAAGGGAAGTAACAAATCCAAGTCATTTCAAATAGTTTGTGATTAATTGGATTCGTGTAGGTTATTTTTAATATAAATTAAAACCATTTAAAAGTTTTGCTATAATAAATATGAAAAACGAAGGTTTAGAAAAGATAACTATCAGATGTTATTTTCCAATGGATTTAATATTTGTATTTCATAGGTTTGAATCGGTTTGGGAGGTAGATCCATTATATAATTCAATATTTTATTACAAAAATAGAAATAAGTAGTTTAAAAACAAAAACAGAAAAGTTTAGATTATTTTGAAACACTCCACAATTGTTTAGCCACGCGGTAGTGGGGAAGTTGCCTTAGGGGGGCTGTTCTTTTTGATATCATGTGCAAGTTGTTCCAGAGAAAACTGTTCCAGAACATTTTACTCTCAAGAAGAAAAAGCACCTTTGGTGATAAAAATGGTAGACACTGTTGGAAAAACTGTAATCGGTCTGCAACTGGCAAAAGGCTATCTTTTTTTACCAAATACCAAATAAATATAAGACATTTTTTAGGTGCTAGTGTATGATTTTCTCTATACAGGGTGTCCCATTTGACGTTGTACTGTATCGGTATCTTTGTTATTATTGGAGATAGAAAGTCTATTAAATGGACAGAGTAGTAGAGATTTTTTCGAATATAATAATTCATTTACAAAAAAAATGAATATCGCATCGTTCCTGCGCTATCTTGAAAAAACAATAAAATCCGATTTTTTAAATATTTTGGCTATAACTTCTTTATTTTCGGTAGTACCAAAAAAGTTTTTTGACATAATACAGACATTTTTTGTGTAAAATCTATGGTAAAATACAGTAAAATAAATGAATATTTGTTGTCGCCAACGGATTGACCGGAAATGAACCAAACTTATTTTTTCTTATGGCACCCATATTGAATTTTAGCAAATTTGGAATCAGTGTTTTTTTCTGAGTAATTTGGTATATCATATGTAATATTTTAAGAAAAATAGAAATAAATATGACATAAGAAATTAGACAACCCAACCTTGCGAGAAAATCTGAAAAAATCATGAAATTATATCTGAAGTCTCTATCGTGATTCACAAAAAATTTCTAATCTCTACATAAATCCGTTTACAAATAAATTACTTAAAACAATATTTTAAGGATTCTGGCTCATTTTAGAAAGCGAAATCAGATATAATTATGCTGATAGGAAGTTGTTTTCTTAAAATTGATCGTAGAATCTCTTCTTAAAATTTGGCTACTTCATTTCAGAACACCCTGATGTATTCAGGGGCGGATTTATATAAGGGTTAGCTCTGGGCTGTAGCCCTACTAATAGCCCTAGTTAGTTGTAGGGCTACAGCCCAGGACCCCCTCTCATTTGCCCCCTCCCCAAAAGCCTTAATTAAAACTTTATTATATTAAAATTTGAAGCTGCAAATGTGGTAAATGATGTGTTGTTTCAACAACTGTTTTTGTCTTACAAGAAAGTGGGCTATTTTGACGGAGACCTTTAATGAGACGGATCTAAAGTAGTATTCTTTAAAAACATTCTGGACAACATTTACAACGATGCGGATGAAAAAGCGGACAATAAAAAAGATGCTAAAAGCCTAATTTGAAATTAGTATGTTTGGAAAATGCTATTTTACTTATATTTTGGGAAGAAATATTAGAACGAATCAATAAAGTCAGTAAAAAACTACAAACACCGGTATTAGATATATCACATGGTTCAAATCAAATTTCATTACAACCCTTATAACAAATTTAAATTTGAAAGCCTTTAAACTTAAATGATTTGATCAGAAACTGGATATGTATTTCTTTATTAACATAGAAATAAATAAATTGTATTCTCCACCTGCCCCCCCCCCCCCCCCCCCCCAACGACTTTTAACCCAGGGCCCCCAAAGAGCCAAATCCGTCATGAATCCGTCCAAGGATGTATTCATATGTCTGTATTGGGAATTTTAACTAGGTATAGATGGCGCTATAAATGGAGGATATTCGGTATTTGTCATTGTCAAAAATTGTGTTTAAAACATAGATGTTTTAAATGCATTCTTGTACCTTATAACTACGTATTCAACAAAACACAAATAGATTCATCATTTAAAGCTTCAGTAAATCTCAAAAAACATGTACCAATGCGTCAAATCAACAACGTGAGTACCGAATATCGAAGTTAATATTTTGCCACCAGAGGGCGAGCGGAATCTAAAAATTCCCAATAGGTAAATAGTAAATTGGCTTAATTTAAGGTGGACTGTCACCAGTTAAGTGAAACGTTGACGGTGTAGTTACGAGACACACTGTATACTTGTTTATTTATATTTTATGTGTCCAGGAATTATTTTTTTTTATTAGACAAGCACAATTATTTTTTAACTTGTCACAAAAACCTTAAAAATGTTATGTGCGTTTTTACGCAAAAATGAAAAATAGGACCCCTAATAGCTTTTCAAATGACCACCACTACCAGAGGTCGTATCTCAGGTGGAAGTCTGTAACAGCTAACGTCTCGACTTTTCACGTTAGCACGTCATTATTTGTTTGTTTTTACGTCATTAGTTTCGTTCCTAACCGAGATTGACAAAAATGGTAGTCTGTAAGCTTAAATCTCGTTAGTAACGTGTTTTTGATAACGAGTTTCAGTCGTTTGGGGGGAGGCAACCGTGTTTGAAGCGTTGTTAACGTAAATTAAAATAAATAATAATAAAAATTATAAACTTCTAGAAAGGCATATAAATGCCATGGAAAAATTAGTAAATTTATTTACAAAAAAATCATGATGAAATTACGATGTAGTATTTAATCCAAGTATACAAATGAAGATTGCAGCTTAATCACATTGTAGATAGAATACAATTTTACCATGCAGCCAAAAGGACTTATCTCTACTTTCATGTCTTCTTCTTAATTCTTTTTTACGCGGTTTCGCCGTTTTTTTTCTGGAGCAAATCGGTAAAAATTCGAACTCATTGGGCCTTGTTATTGTATGAATAAGCTTGTGCGGGAAAATCCGGTTAATTTCCACATCTTGCCGAATTTACAGAGATAAAATGATCGATATTTAAGTTCTCAGCCAGTGTTCTAGAGGTGCAACGTTTGTCCTCCTCCATAACCGCTAGAAGGACGTAGATAGCAAAATCCGAAGATCGACCTCTTCCTGACTTATATCGCCTTCGCCGAAAAAATCGTTGAAATCGAGAAATTACTTTCCACCCTTTCTCAAAGTGCTACAGCATAACTGAATCATATAGATATGTGGTTTTGGATGCGCATTTCTATTTCCTAACCATATTGAAGAATTATAGGTACTATGAAAAATGTCAATTTAAGCTACAAATTCAAATAACAGAACGCTTAAAACTGGAACAAGGCATTTACAAAGACTATACACTAGTTTATTGTTTTTATTAAAAAGACCACTTTAAACTTTGTAATTTTTTTACGTCAATTAATTACATGCCAAAATCAGTTTGTGTGTTTTATTCAAAATGCGTTCAAAAACTGCTAAACCATAGACAAATTTCGTAAAATAATGTCGGCAACGTTGTAAGCCTTGTCGGTTGTAATTTCGTCCCGTTTCGTAAGTCGTTAGGTGTTATAGACTACCAAAAACTAGTAACTAACAACTCAGCTAACGTGAAAATTTGACAACCGAGATCAACTCGTTAGGGTTACAGACTTCCACCTCTCGTATCATGGTGGAAGTCTGTATCCCTAACGAGTTAATCTCGGATGAGAGTTGACCCCGTTAAACATTTTATTTCTCTCTTTTACACACAAAAAGGTTCATAATGAGGAAACGAGACAAAATTCATAACCATAGTAATGCAGTAAACAATCGGCCGTTCTCGTTACGTTAGGCGTTACAGAACTTAGACTTCCACCTTTGATCTTCGAAATAGCGAATTGTCTTGTAGCTTAGTGCCAGAGGGGGCTTATTCTTGGACCGGTCGAGATCGTGCCGTCGACGAGACACGAGACTACAAGGACAGACTCTTATTTTTTGTGTAATTGAAAAGGACAGAATGATAAAAGTCGTCGGCGCCATCATGTCTACTGGTTCAAGAATAAGGTCAGAACTAATGAACTTCGCTGTAGCGCTGTACATACAGGATGATGATAAAGTTTGGAACATAATTCATAACTACTGTATTAATTTTTTTTTGGTGAATCGCTCGGGCAGGTCAATTTTAGTTTTTAAAATGCCATCTCTTGGTATAATAAAAATATTAATGATGTCACTGGTGATTTGGCAATGACGTCATCATCGATTTTTTTAAATGGAAACCCCTACCTTTTTCACTCGTTTGATAGACATTTATGTCACTTAAACGATGATATAAAAAAATGATTGCATTTCCCTGTAAACACAAACATTTAACTCTTACGTAACATTTATGAAAATTTGTTACTTAGGAAAGAACGGTTATATCACAAGTACTGTAAATGTACTACACCAGGACTACAAAATGTTCTGTAAATGTTGCAGTAATTGTTATACAGGGTGTCCAAAAAATGGCAGATAAGCTCCCCAGTAAACCAATTTGTAACTTATATATAAAATACACATAGATAGCTGGTAAATTCTCCTATGTAGCTAATTTAACGTAAAATATATGTATATTTTACATATATAATATTATATTATTTTCTCTATGTAAGTAATAAGTAAAATTTATAATGTGTTATTTATATAGAATTATTTACATATACAATTCATAAGTTCGTATACTGTATATTTTATATATAAATAATTATTTATTATTAATGTAAAATATCGCCTGTGTTATTTACATTAGACATTTAATTTAAAATATACCTACATAAATTATTTACTTATATTCTTTATGCAAATAATTCATACATAAAATATAAAATAAAATAACTTCTTAGAAAAATGTATGGAAGTTGGGTTAGAATTTATTTATTTTGTTATAAATAATTTTAACTACTTAATTTTTATATTTAATGTCTTTATTTTGAATATTTTTAAAGTTTAGAATTTTTTCTTAATTTTTTCTGCAAAATTGCGCTTACCAAAGAAATCCAACATTCAACACCGACATTATTAGAAAAAAGTTGAGTTATAATTTATAATTTATTTATTTTGTTAAAAATAATTTTTATATATAATTGAACTTCTTTTAACTTCACTAATTTATTTTTAATTTTTTTTTATTTGTATTAAAACAAATATAATATTTATTTAATGTGGAATTGCTGTAAGACAATGTTTTTGTGTATTCACTTCATGAAGCCTCGATGGTCCAACGGTTAGGTAGCTTGATTCGACAATTTGCGACTGCAACGGCGTGGGTTCGAATCCCGCAAATCCCACTTTAAGTTTAACATGGTTTAAGTTAAGATAATATTAATTTATTATACTTGTGATTACTTACTAGATATGGCCTGGTTTGCTGCTAATTACTACATTGTACCGTCCAAGCAAAAAAATGATATTTTTTGTTTTTATTTACTTATATCTGATATATATTTTGTATATAAAAATTTACATAATTTACACATAATAACCTATCCCCAAATATGGCTGACATCCTTACATGATTTATCCCTAATTTCTCTCTAGATTTTACATAAGTTTTCTTACATGTTATATATATTTTACATATATAATACCTCTTTTGGTTTACTGGGTCTCCACTAATATGTTGAGGACCATTCTGGGAACTCCAGAAAAATAGGTAAAAAGATTCCCGTGACCAATTGACCGAGATATGGAGGGTCAAAGTTTGGAATTCAAATTCTTTATTTTTATGAATTTTGAAAAACCGCCAATTGTCCTGTAAAGTTTGGCTTCTCTTTAGTCTTTTAGTAATAAATTTAATTTAAATTGAGATTATAACTTCACAATTTATTTTTTTAAATTGAAAATTATGACAAGTGGTTATGACAGGTAATTATTATAAAAATAAATGGTGAAGTTATTAATACGCGATTTAAATTAAATTTATTACTAAGCGACTAAAGAGAAGCCAAACTTTACAGGACAACTGACGGTTTTTCAAAATTCACAAAAATAAAAAAAAGTTATATTCCAAACTTTGACCCTCCATATCTCGGTCAATTGATCACGAGGATTTTTTTTACAATTTTTCTGGGGATCCCCGAAGGATCCCCAACAACGTCCTGGAGAGCTTATCCGCCATTTTTTGGACACCCTGTATAGTATTTATAGAACATGTTCTTTTATGATTATAGTAACCATGATATAACAAATATGTAACAAGTATTGGGAATTTCGACTACGGATAGATGGCGCTATTTTGACATATATTTGAAAAAAACATGGAGGAAAAAGTAATAAAAGATTTTTGCGCCGATTTAATTTTCATTGGTTTTAGTAACTGCGGCTCTGTTTGGATCAAGTTTTTTGTGTTTAATAATTGTGTTTATCTTTAATTGACCAGTGTGTGTTATTTCTTACTTGCATAATTGCTTAAGGGGTTAGGCCACTCCAGGATTTTAAAAATATTGAAATTTTAAAACAGGCACGGGTCAACTTAAAATCGGTTAGAAAAGAAGTACAGGAACAGGATATTAATGTGGAAGCCCAATTGCATGGTGCAGGCATCGCAGATTGATGGTTCGTATATAAAAAAAACTTTAAAAGCGTTTTTTTCGAAACCACATTTCTCAAATCGGCCGGACTCCTAACTCATACAATTTTTGACCTATCGACTTCAAAATTTAACTGTATATTCAAAATTACATTCTTTATAGAAGTACGTAGGATTTTTGTATTATATTGAATATATCGTTTGTTATAGGTAATTTTATAGCGATTTTTCATGGCATATTTTTTACTTTTTTACTTCAGAAGGGCGCCATTTTTGCAAAAATCATAAAAATCCTACGTACTTCTATAGAGAATGTAATTTCGAATATACAGTTAAATTTTGAAGTCAATAGGTCAAGAATTGTATGAGTTAGGAGTCCGGACAATTTGAGAAATGTGGTTTCGGAAAAACGCTTTCAAAGTTTTTTTTATGTATGTACTTACCTTCAATCTCCGATGCCTGTACCATACAATTGGCCTTCCACATTAATATACTGCTTCTGTGCTTCGTTTCTAACCGATTTTAAGTTGATCCGTGCCTGTTTTAAAATTTCATTTTTTTTAAATCCTAGAGTGGCCTAACCCCTTAAGTACATTGTTTTGGGGTAAGTAATAAATTAAAGCCTGTAAAAAATATTATTTTAATATAGTAATAATAAACCCAAGGAAACTGATTTATAACTGCACGGAAATAAATTTTACAAAAACAGGTTATGTCAAGGTATACTTTTTCTAGCTTCAGCAAATAACTCCCAGAGGGCGTATCCCAAGTCGAAATTCCCAATAGAATATTTATATAATAGTTTTAAATTATTTCTGTAAACTGTAAATGCTTCAAAATTGTTCTATAAATGCTTCAATATTGGTCTGTGAAAAAACCTATATTATTTTTATAACTTAAACTTAGTAGTGATGTTAGAATAAAAAGTTAATTGTCCATTCATACATTTTATCAAACAACAAAATGCCGGATTGGCCAAAATTCCTTATTTGCCTTTATTAGCCAACAACCCACGAGTAAGCAGAGACATATGGACACGTGTTTCGTTCTTATCATCCTTATAAGGACTCATAGACTCATTAGCATGTCATAATGCTAACTCTTAATTGTGACCGCCTGCATTAGACAAAAATCACAAGTTGTCGCAATCGAATGCCGGCACGCTTATAAAGGCACCGAACTTTTCTCTGAGAAGAATTTGGTATGCCATCTAGTGTTCACTTTGGAACTACTAAAGTTGACACTACAGTTTCTCCAGTAACATTTATGTAACATTGGTTAGGAAGCAGATGCATCACAAACGAAGTATAGTGTTTGTATTAGTTATGAAACTTTTATTATGTAAGAAACTTCTTTAGTTGAGATAAAACACTTACGTAACACGTAACATTAATTACATAGCAGATGCATCACAAACGAAGTATTTTGTTGGTAACAGTTACAAAACTTTTGCTAAGTTCTTCTTAACAAAGTTCTTTAGTTGTGATAAAAATGTTACGTAACTGGACGTGGATTCCTGAACTTTCATACAGTGAATGTTAAATTCACCTTCCTCGGGCGCATGCGCAAACTTTCACTCGTGAATCTTGATTCGCCTGGTTCAGACCAAGTGAATTTGGATTCGCTGATGAGATTTTGACGCATGCGCTTCGAGGAAGGTGAATTTAACATTCACTGTGTGAGATTTCAGGAATCTAGCCCCTGGTCCTTTTGTGTTTTCAGGGTTGTAAACAAATTTTCGTATAAAATTTTTTTAATGTAAACGTAAAATTAATAAATAGAAAAACTTGTTATTATTATTTTCTTTTAGTCCAACTTTATTATTTATACGTTTTGTATAAATTAAATTAAAAACTATCGATTTCGGGATAATTTTATCCCATCTTCAGGTTTTTAAAGAATCTTTATTGTCAAGATAATAGTGACATTAGAATGCGCATTATTTCAACATTTACTTTCTATTGTTATTAGTAGTAACTTCAAATTCATTTTAATTTATTTTTATAAAACCTTTTTCGCTAAAATAAAAATTTCCTTTTTTGAAGTAAAAAAAAATTTTATTCAAAAATGTGTTTAAAAATACGATTTTTTTATATCATTGTTTAAGTGACATTAATTTCTATCAAAAACGAGTAAAAAAAGTGGGAGCTTCCATTTAAAAATATCGCTGATGACGTCTTTGCTAAATCACCAGTGACGTCATTAATATTTTTTTGATACCAAGAGATGTCATTTTAAAAACCAAAATTGACATGTCCGAGCGATTTTCTCAAAACAATTAAATACGGCAGTTATGAATTATGTTCCAAACTTTATCATCACCCTGTACATGAATTTCAATACACTCAGTATATGGTATAGGAGGAAAGCTTAATGTTATTTGAGCCTGTTTGAGCCTATTTGAGTAAAGAATTCCTTTAAATTCACGAACGCATCTATTTTTTTGTTTGGAGCTTGGCGCGTTAAAAACGGAAAATGGTGGAAAACGACAGCTTGAGTTCGTAACGGTTAAAGTGGACCCTTCTATATAAATCTAAAAAGTTTGCGATAATCCGTTTATTTCCATAAAAAATTAATAAAATAATTGCCAAAAAACATATGTAAGTAAAAGTGAAATTGTAAATTCTATATTTTTTACTTTGATTGCAAATTTCACACCTGTCAAATTAAAAAAAAATACTTAAGCATGTAACCATGTGACATCTATTGTCTAAGTGGCTGAAATGATTATTAAGTAAATTAGTGGATCGATGTTGTTGTTATGCTAATTTAAAGTTATTTGAAAACAAGAAGCAGAACATAAATATCAGTGCTTTCTTGGTTATAAAGATGCTCTTTGGCTTGGAAATTATGTTTGTAGCGCGATATGACTACAAGATGATTGGAACTATGTGTTTTTTGAGCAAAAATAAATGGACTACCTCAAATTTTTATTTATGACGAAAATGAAACACTAACCACTTTCCACTTTTTTTTCCAACAGCATCATAAATGGCAAATTCAAATTCGAATTCACGTAAGAGACGCTACAATTATCATTCACTGAGAAGAACAGAAGCCCTCAGATTCCTACGGAACATATCATTTGACGGCAATTATACTGACACAAGTTTAGCCACTGCCCAGACAGATCGTATTACGACCGTAGTGGAAGACTCGGACCGACCTGATCAGGGTCCCAGCACTTCGGCACAAAATACAAAGAAGAACGAAGCATCACAGAAAGGAAAATGTAATGATTTTTTGAGTTCTGATTCAGAAAGCGTACTGTTTCGTACTCGTGCTCTCACAGGAGAGCTACAGTTACGAAAAATTAAAAAAGGGTTTGGACATCAGAATTCTTTGAATAACGACCCAGAAAGAAATCAGTATATTAGTAGTAGTGAAAGCATTGATCCAAGCAGTGGTAAAAATTTATTTCAATTACTTGAATGTTTTATTGTAGAACCTCGATTATAGTAGATACAAAAATTAATTATTGAATACACTTTGGACATATTTTCTTAAATTTTTATTTAGTTCAATGTGCTTTATAGATGGTTATTATAAACCCATTAGCAATTGACTTTTGTCAAAAATCTTAACATCGGTCACATTTAATTTAAATTCAAAATTCGAAAAACTGTGCCTATAAACGAGGTTATACTATATATTTTTAAATGCATGGGAATGGTAATGGATTAAATTAACTTCATTGCTGAACATATTAATACTAAGGGATAATTGGCAAATCCAAGTACTTTGAAGTTCATCATCTCAACATCAATTTTTAACCCCCAGTAATTTAATTCGACATATACCGGGTGTCTATAAAACTAGGGCCACCCCTGTAATTTCTTTATTTATGAAAATAAAAATTTGAAATTTTAGCATGTTATATGGCATAAGAAAACACATTTATTGAACTAAAAAAATTTTCAATTAGCCACATAAATGTACCACTTTTTTATGTCTGTAAAACTTCACAGTAAAATCTATCAATTATAAAAGGATTCAGTGTTCTATCTCTTTTACTTTGAGCATAATGCCCCATAAGAGTTACTTGACACCAGGTCAGAAGTTAGCATATTAGGCAGTGGTTAAAGAAAATGAAACAAAAATAAGACATGAGCCAAAATATTATTTTTTGAAAAAAAATTGCCCAAATACAAATAGTTTATGAAATATGAAAAACTCGCGGGGTTTTTTGTCGATGAAATCTCGTCTGCTTTCTACAATTTTTATTCGAATTTGCGATACTCTATTATTGGCACAGGATGCCTTTATTAACAAAAGTATTTTGTTATTCAGTTAATTAAGTTATATTAGTTCAGTTATGAAGTTAATTTGTCCATTTAGCTAATTTTTCTGCTAAACATTTTTTCTTACCTTAACTTTTTCTATTCTAATAACTTATAATGAAAAGGGGGACTCGTATCTTGGTTAACACAGATAAATGAAAATTATGATTCAAAGGAGTTTGAGCTGGTTGCATGGGCATTATTAGACTTACCTGGTTAAACTTTGGGACTTTATTCCTTCATTTATTTACTAAGCAGCTATACATCATTGTTTTATATTTTACACTTCCTCCAGATAAATGACAATTACAATTTTAATAATTTTTTTACCAATTTATCGAATGATTATAGATATGTACTTGATTTTCTACAACAAGGAGTTTCTAAAAAAATTTGATGTGTCTTGTGTCATGGTCTTCCAATTTTTCTACAATAAATTTGTTTTGGTCATAACGAATCTAAATAAAAAATGATTCCAAATGTTTAGAGAAACTTGTTAGGTTCCAAATTTTCTGCTCTAAAAATTGTTAGGTAATGATTTTTATATGAACTTAAAATAAAATTATTTAATCTTAAAACAAGGAGATCCTCAATTGTTATCCCTATGCACTCTTATTTTGCCACAATACATACATACTTATGAATTTATTTTTAAGTGGAAAATAATTCCGTTTTCTAAAATATAAATCTGAGTGCAAAGACTTAATAGTTGTCACGAAAGTAAAAACTAAATAATCTGCTTTGGTGGCTGGAAATATTAATATTATTGTAATATACTCAATAATTATATTACAGAATAGTTGTAAGCCCGTATTCAGCGACCGTGATGAAATATTTAGAGACCTCTTTAACGTTAAAGACGTTATCAAACAGTATTTCTTCAGAAGAAATATATTTTTTGAGACGTGTTTAACATTAACGATGTCTCTAAATATTTCACCACAGTCGCTGAATACGGGCTGTAGGGTTCAGAAGGAGGAAACTGGTTGGTACCGGTGTGTTCGGTGGTCCGAACACACTTTTTTTAAGCTTTTCCAATCACAACCAAATTTTTTATATGCATGAAAGTTCTGAGTATATATTGGTTTTTATCCCAAAAAAAATTATTTTGTTACTCTCTTTCAAGACGTTTAAATTTTGGATACCAATTTCTACTTTTGGTATACAGATGTTTCAATTACCAATTGAAAATTAAAACCATCTTTTATTTTAAGAATTGTATTTTTGATAAATGGAAAGTAAAGTCTTTATTTATTCTTTAAAAGGTCAAACAATTGACACAATAAGCAGTGGTGTAGTGGGGCTGGAACGGTGATCCGGTACTTTTTTTCCCAGAAATATTGCTTTCTTTTAAATATTTTCTTACACTTAGAATTTTTAGAACAAATATGTAAAAGATTAAAAATTAAAAGGATCGCGAGTCACCCCCGCATGTTCTTCATTCTAAATTAAAAAAAAAATAAAACTCACAACCCCCCAACCTCCCCACCCCGCTACGTCGGGGCGTTCCGGTACTTCTTTTTTTTGGGACTACACCACTGACAATAAGTCATAAACTACATAAGAATAATTACAGATTAATAATGTTAATACAATTAATTGACTAAAACGACAGTTACAAATGAAAATAATGTTTAAAACTTATGGAGCAAGAGACTCCAAATCCCGGGACTGGTAACACTAAGATATAGTTTAAGATTTGTAGTTTAAATAATCATTAATGGTATAAAAGCAACCATCCAGCAGCAGATTATAAATCTCTCTCCTGAAAGCCTCTGGTGGAACTAGTGTGTTATTGGCTAAGTTTCTAGTGAAGTGCTCATGGCTTGCATCACAGCTAGTGGGTATACAGTCGACTCCACTAGAGAATTTGGTTGCACAATTGATAATGATATTGTATGTTTCGCATTCGGTTAGGGGTGCTAAAAAAAAGGTGGAATTATTCAGTGGGATGTTTAAGTGGTGCGTGGTTTGTAGCACATCCAGTTTATTGGTTAATTCAATGACCGATTTAATGAAATAGTCATTGAAGGTATTTGAAATACTAAGAGGGTCACTCGCAACAGAACCATCTATGCTGGTCCTGGAGTCTGGTAATGAGTTCAAATTCACATTGTTGTTACTTTTGATTATATTCCAAGCTGTTTTGGTCTTGTTTACCGATTCCTGCATTAGCCTATCATTATACAGAGTTTTGGCTCTACTGATGTTTGCTTTATGTTGATGCATTTTATTTTTGTAGTTGTTCCTATCCACAGATTTATCTGATTTTAGTTTATTATGTAGGGGTCTTAGGTCATGGCCCTCTTTTATTAAATCTGGGGTTATCCAACTCTTGTTTAGTGTTTTTCTAAACTAGGGAGACTTAAAAAAATGGGGATATTTTAGTCAATAATTTTACAATTTGGAAGCAAAAAGTTTCAATGTTTCGTCCATTGGTAAAGTAGTAGATTATTATGAAGTAAGAAGTAGTAGGTATTTGGAGGGAACATTAACAAAAATATACAGGGTGTCCCTAAAAGGTCTGTACAAAACAATACCACATACTCCTGAGACCAACATAAAACGATTTAACCAAACTTATAAAGTTCTTAAAACTATTTTGTTTTTTTGGTTATGTAAGTGGTCAAAAATAGGTCATCGATATGCAAATTTTGATTTTCTTATAACTTTTTAATGGCTAAATAAAAATTCATAAAACTTTACTTGTAGCTAAACAGTGTAATTATAAACTTTATTTGTCTCTTATACAATTTTTCTAACTCCTCTAGTTTAGGCAGAAAAAAATATTTCCATATGGTACTTAACCTAACTTTGGAAAAATATTCAAATTTTTCGCTATAATAAACAAATTAACACTGTATATTCCTGAGACAAAAATGGAACGATTTAACCAATTTTATCTTTATCCAAAAGTGCTTCCTTAAGCCTCTATTGACCATTAAAGTTATTTAAAAAGATAAGATTTTTCAAGGTCGCTAGACACTTAACGAAGCATTTTTTGATTAAAACAAGTTTGGTTAAAACATTTTATTTTAGTCTTAAGAATATGTGGTGTTACTTTGTACAGACCTTTTGGCGAAAAATTTAAATATTTTTCTAAAGTTAGGTTATGCACCATGTAAATATTTTTTTTCTGCCTAAACTAAAGGAGTTAGAAAAATTGTATAAGAGACAAAATAAAATTTATAATTACACTGTTTAGCTACAAGTAAAGTTTTATGAATTTTTATTCAGCCATTAAAAAGTTATAAGAAAATCTGCATATCGATGACCTATTTTTGACCACACTTACATAACGTGAAAAAGTAAAAACAAATTGTCTAGAAATACCTTTTATCATTACATAGCCATATACCAAATTTTGTTATGATTGTATGAGCTAATTTGTAGTAATTTAAAAAAAAACAAAATAGTTTTAAGAACTTTAATGGTCTGTAGCACCTTAACGAAGCAATTTTGGATAGAGATAAGTTTGGCTAAATTGTCTTATTTTGGTTTATGATACTTTTTTTCAGTTTTGGGTTGCTTCAAAGCCTTACAAAAAATTTCCTTAGAATCCCGAAAATCCCAATAATCAATGTTTAAAAATAAGAAAAAAATACTGCTGTGTTCTTAATATCATTGTTAATTATTTAAAATTTGAATTTTCTTTTCTTACCTCAAATATGTGTGGTAATAAAAGAATCATAACTATTGCTTTTTTAAAAATGTAAATTTCCTGAAATTTATTTTTTTTTCTTTAGGACATTAGGTACATCACCTAAACCTTAAGTGACACTTAAAATTTTTAAGTATTGTATCTTTGACTTAAGTGTCTTTTAAATTATAAATGAAAGTCTAATCAGCCCTTAAAATAATTACCCTAGGAATTCCATAATGTTTCCTATTTGCTACTGGCAATGTTTTATATAAAAACTTAAATTTTGGCCATATTCATCACTTTTCCTTGAACCGTAATGCTTAAATTTTAACTTGAAATGGTTCATCAGGCCTTTACGACCAACTTTAACAATACTAATCCCGAGACTAATCCATAGCCCTTATTTTTAGAACATCAAAATTTTTCCGACAACCATATAAGAAAATTGTACATCATACATATTAGTAGTTTAGAAAATCAATCATTTTAACTCTAGTGAGTTTGAGTTTCTATTTTATAATTATGAGTACTTCTTGTAATTTTTAATAGAGGCACTATATAAGAATTAGAAAAGCCCTCTCGTGGATTTTTTTGAACAAAAGTTTATATTTAAACTCTGTTTAAAAGCGAATATTACTTGTTTTATTATTAAAATCATTAATAATTGACTTCTGTGTAAATTTTAAATAAAATAACTTTCTACAAACAGCACCACCTACAATCGGGTACCTACATTTAACTAATGTTAGCACTTTTGAGGTGTGAATACACAGAGCTTTAATATGCCGCAGAATCTTCATGGTCGTCGGAAAAATATTTATTCTTAAAATGTTTGATACATTTTAAGAACCTGCGAATTTCCATTTTACATAAAATAAAAAAAAATATAGATTTAGTTTATTTTAATATCTTTGACCAGCGAGAATAGTAGTACAAATCTAAAAAGTCAAAAAATGTAGTTTTGCAAGAGAGCAGCAAAAAGTATAAAATAAAAACACTTCCATTTAATTTTTTTGCTAAAAAAGATTTATGCACAGTGGCAATATTTTTTAAAAGGCCAAATTATACTTTTTTGAAACTATTGTAGCCAAAATTGACTTGTACTGTTATTTCCACCCATCAAAGATAATATGGTGACATTTAGATAAGACTGTGTTTAATGTTTTGGTTTAAAATATTGAGATAAGTTTTGCAACTTGATAGGGTTAGTTTATATGTCTTAATAAAGCCTGGGCTTTGGATATCATGTGGAGAAACTTTTCTTAATTGTATTACATACAGCTATTTTTTGCTGTCAATTGAATGATCTCCAACCCTAATTGAGGTGGTCAATCCACTGCTTTAACCTTTTATAGAACAACTATAAATTTTGAAAATATAAATTATTTTGTTTCAATTACTAAAGATTTTACAAAAAATATTCATGTATTTTTCATATTTCTACATGATTTTATCTTATTTTTTTAATTATGTACTTACTTTGATCCCTTAAATAGTTTTTTAATATAAACCCAAAATATTGTTTCTTACTTGCTTTCTTTAATGCTTACAAAAGGTTTTTTTGAAGTTTTTAAATTCTTTTGCTTGAAATAGTTTTGTAATAAGTCATATTATATATTGTGGGCTTGCAAATAAAGTTTAGTATTCTATTAAGAATTTACATTATTAGATTGTAAATGACAGGGTATTTATTGAAATTTAAAATACATATTCCTATTAATTTAATTAAAATTATTGTCGTTTTATAAAGTGATCATTGTTGCTACTTTATAATTATTTAAAGAGAATTTTTGAAAAAATGATCGGTACGAGACTTGTAATAAAACAATCCTGGTACATATATGAGCAAGAAAAAGATTATGGAAAAAAGCTATATCAAATTTTTTATTACCAGAAAAGGAAAATAAGTTTCTATTGAATTTCAAAGTAAAGCGTTATTGACATTACTTTTATGTGTAAGCCCATGATATATGTAATGCATCAAATGCACTCTTCAGACATACAAAATAATATTGATTTCTTTAGCTCCTAGTAAAACAAATCCATCCACAGTTATTCCTGAAGCTAAGTTGAAGAAAGATGTAAAAATAATAAAACCTACTAAAGACACAAAGTTCAAAGGCGAACGGTTGGTAATGGTCACTGAAAATCATCACCCATTTCTGGTATGCTCGTTTATTCCATTTACACGTCAAAAGTCAAGGTAATTTTATGTTATTAAGATTATTTTAAAATATCATATATAAATTTTAAGGCAAGAAACAAAACGTAAAAATACCAGAAAGCGCAATACATCAGGCCCAAGACCTCCATCATCAGCGGATAATTTGGACCCATTTCTTTTATTTGGAATTGAAAAGGGAGAAAATGGAAAAGTAGGTTGAATAAAAATTTAAATTCAATAAACTGTACGTCATTTAAAAATTTTTCTTATGTACATATATGTATAAATTTCGTCGGTTTTTCAACATTTGACTATCCTTTTGGTAGGAAATCTTAATTGATTGTTTTTGTTTAAGGAAATATCTTATGCGCAATTTTTGGTACCAACTAATTTTGGAGATGTAAAAGATCGACGTGCGCCCACAATCGATGATCCTATTGATCATTCTCAACGTTACAGTAGTAAACCCCATGTATTTGCAAGGTATGTGTTGAAATCATCAAATATAGGATTACAAATTTAGTGTTTTTTCTACTTGTTTTTCGAATTTGCTTATTTTTACAGGACAAAAGTTTTAACTTGGCAGCCTGACTATACATGGTAAAAATCAAACACAATTTATTTAATTTTGTGGTTATTGGGTAGAGTATATTATTTTATGATTTAATACTGCAATGATTTGCACCATATTAACATTGCTTGCGTTTTAATTTACTTTTTTGATTAAATGGAATGCTGCTAATAAATGTAGGCGCTTTACAAGTTTGTAGTGGCAATATGAGTATTTGCAAGATGCTTTTCAGTAATGTTTTATTTTATAATATTAGAGCAGGTGGAGGATTTTCAGAAGATGCTAGGCTACTTACCAACTTTATTGGAATTAAATTTATTTCTACTCTACCACAGCAAAGTACGAAAATTTTTAGAAATTCTCTTCAGAAAGAAATTGATTATTGTGTTTTAATTATTAATTTCAGTTTCTAAAACATCTAATCCCTTGCATAACCCGAAAATTTAAAATTTTGTTACAAAATTTTTCCCTTATAAATTAACCTTCGTCGTACTAAGTGGGATACAAACGTACCCCAAGCTTAAAATTTGTGAGGTAATATTACTTTAAAAAAAATTCCCTTCTTTAAGCATCTTTCTTTAATGAAAATAAATACGTTATTTTTAAATTTAGTTGTTTTAATGCATAATTAAGTTAATTAACAAAAAACATTAATATTAACACAGAATGTCATGTAATTTATTTAGTTCACTCCAACAAAGGTTAATTTATTGTTTCATCAATTGGATCAAATTTATAATATAATATAATTTTGAACCAACCTTTAAAAATAAATTTAATTCTGAATTTTAGCTACCTACCTACAGGAAACTAATGGTAATGAACATGCATGCATAGTGATAACAATAGTTAAAAAAATGTAATTAATTGACTCAAATTTTAGGTGCCTTTCTTATGACCAAGGTACAAGAGTAACAGCCCATGTTGTTGCAAAATCTCCACCCCCAGAAGGCAAGGATGAAAATTCTACCATTGTTTACCACGCGAATCTCTTAGATAATCCAGAATTAATTGCTGGAAAACATCGAACTTTATTAACATTCACTTCTTATATAACTAGTGTAATTGATTATGTTAGACCATCTGATCTTAAAACAGAAATAAATGCCAAATTTCATGTAAAATTTCCTCACATTCAACTAACATTAAGTAAATTACGAAGGTAATTATTGCAATTTTTTTTGAGAAGGAAATAAATTAATTTTATTTTTAGTTTAAAACGTGAAATGCGAAAAATTGTTAAAGCCGAGAATGATATGGATGTGGTAATTGTTGCGCAGGCATATGTTTACTTCGAAAAATTAATATTGAGAGGTTTAATCAATAAAGAAAATCGTAAACTGTGTGCAGCCGCATCTTTATTACTAGCAGCTAAATTGAATGATATTAAAGGGGAGAATTTGAAGTCTTTAATTGATCGCATAGAAAATGTTTTTCGAATAAACAAGAAGAATTTGCTGACGGCTGAATTTGCTGTTTTGGTCGCTTTGGAGTTTGCCTTGCACATTCCAATAAACGAAGTTTATCCGCATTACCAAAGGCTTATGTCTGAATCCTGACGACTATTTATATTTGTAATGTAAATGTCATGTGCATCTGAATCATTGAAATTATAATCTAAATTTTTCATTTTTATATAAATACAAATCTTAGCAAAATTATGAAGTCTTTTTTATAAAATTGTAGAATGTAAATTGTATATGTGATTCTATAATCTACAAATTAGAAAAAAAAAATGACGATTTTACAATCAAATGTGAACTGATTCATTTAAAAAGAACAGGTTTATGGTAAAATCAATTAAAAAATGAAAATCAAGTTAAGTTAGTTATAAAGGACAAAGGGAATGAATTAATTGTGGTGTTTTTTTTTCGTAGAGACTTGAAATTTTGTAGGTGTAAGGAGGAGAAAATTTTAAGACAAAAGTTTAAATGTCCCTTTACGATCGGACCACCCCGAAAGAAAATCGAAATCATCCTCCAAGTGTCCGAAATTCATCCCGAATTGCATGTTATGGAGGATTCTGAAGACAGTGATTTTGACCCGCCTGGACCTATCTATTAAGGCGGCGGAGATACGACCCTTTTTGTATTTTTACCCCAAAACCGGACATTTTTTGCCCGGAGCCGCGAAAAGGGCAGTTTTTTTCGTCAGATTTTTAAAATTACGGTAGCATCATGAAGTTGGATGTCGATTCTAAGCGAGGTTCGAATTTCAAATTTTTCCTAGCGCCCTAACACTGTCAAAGAAAAAACGAAAGTCGGTCGATTTTTCTGGCTTTTTTCAGGTTTTCGGCGGCTTCAACTTTAAAAAATCGCACCCCCGTCTGGTTTTAAAGGGAAGCGACAAAATTTGGCCCATTTTATTCTCCCATCCTTAGGATAGACCGTGGCCATTTTTAAGTCTCCAGGCGCAACGGTGTGGCGTCGCGGCGCCGGCACGCCAAGTGTACAGATTTAGCGTTTTTTCGGGCGGCAAAAGTACCACATCTACACGAGTCTCATTTCAAGATTTTTTTGATTCGTGATCCGCATTCCATTTATTGTTGCATAGACCACAGCGCCTTTTTAATTTTTTATGTACTTTTGGCGCTCTCCAAATCGCGCATTGTTTTTCATGCTTTATCGAAGCGGACTTTGACAATTGGTAACTTTTGATAGGGGTCGCCTATTAAGGCTGAATATTTTTTATTTTACTTACTACATTAATATTTATGAGCCAAAAAATACTGCTAAATTTTCACTTTGAGCTGCAGAAAAAAATAGAACGTAAAATGTTCAAAATAACGCGGTCGGACGGTTGTACCACTGGCGCCCACAGTTTTTAAAAAATTTCAAATTTAACTTTTTTTCCCTCAAAAGGAATAATTTCTTCATGGAAAAGGCTATTTTTTGTTTTTTAGGGGTTGGGAAAATAAAGCAGAATTTTTAAATTTAGAGGTGTCGGTTCTCGTCCGGCCATTTTTTAACGGATTTTCAGTTTTAAAATTTCTACTGAATCTACTCTTAAAACCAAAACTGTCCACGCATAGGGTTTTTTTAATTTTGAAAAAACAATAAAAAAATATGTTTTTTAAGATCGCATTTAAAAAAGTCGCAATTTTTGACGCGTTTCGGTCTAAATAACTTCTCAAATTCCATTTCACACCAACTAATTGCACCTGCCCTCAAAGCTCTTTAGATCCACTTTACGACAAAAAAAGAATCATTTCGCTATCTCTTGTGGAGTTATGACTGAAAATGTAGCTAAAATAAGCAAAATCTCAGTTTGGAGCCAAAATTGAAATCAGTAACTTATAGTTTTCGAGAAAAACAATAAAAATTGATTCCCATGAAAAATTTCAATCCTTCAAAATATCTCAACAATTTTTTTTTCAAAATCGACTCCGTAAATAAAAAATAATAGAAAATGGATGAAATGTAGGGGGTCACTTGCCCCTCTACACCCCAAGAAAAAAAAAATTTACACCACAAAACTCAAAAAAATCTAAATATAATTAAATTTTAAAATTTTTTATAAGATAATAGGCCTGAGCAGGACTTTAAGCCTCGGTACTTGAAGCTCTTTTAATCGAATACGCCTAATATCGATAATTATTACAAACTTATCTGTACGAATTTTTATTTTTTAATTTCAGTTAATAAGCGAAATATGAATTTTTCAAAATACACATTTACTCATTTATCATAATGCCATATATTATTTTATACAAGATTCATAACTTTTGAACAAAAAGTCGTAGAGCCTTAATTTTTTTTTTATTTTTTTCTTATTTCTTTATACTGCAACCGACAAGTTTCAAATTTTTAATTAAACGCTGCACTTCGAAAAACAAAAATAAATTTAAAAAAAAGTAAATAAAAATTGTTGCATATTTTAAAGAAATTTATAACTCTTTTCTACAAATTCTAATGTTTTACCAACTTTAAATATCACACTTGTCCATATTTCAACAAAATTCTTCAAAATATGCAATAATTTTTATTTACTTTTTTTAATATATTTTTTTGTTTTTCCAATAAATTCTAGACTCTGGAAAATATTAAAAAATATTTTAATAAAAGTTGTTTATTTTTAAAAGACCTATCAAGCCATACCAAACTCGACCTATGTTGCTATTTCAAAAATCAAAGTGATCTCCGGTTCCGGATAGTTCCGGAGAAAATAAGTTCACCAATGGATTGTTTAGGTTCACTTTGGTAATTAATTTTTTTATTTCAATCAAGTGCGTTAACGCGCGTTCTCAAGATAAATGGGTGGCACGGGTGGTCTGATATACCCTGTATACAGGGTGTCCCAAAACTTGACCGACAACTATTAACTGGAGATAGTAGACCTAAAAATAAGTTGATACGACCCTATTTATCTACATCCAAAAATGCACCCCTGAGTGGTAATACGCCTCCAAAGTTGAATTTTTGAAATAGAATTTTTTTTATTGCAGCCAAAGCAGTTTTTAATGAAATTTTGTATACGTGCATTTGAATACTCGATGCTCAATTGGTAAAAATTTGGACAATCCTCGACTTTTGTAAATATTGTTGGAGCAAAAATTTTTTATTTAGATAGTAAATGTCAGTCTAAACAAAAATGTTCCTATGAACTATTATGTTTTTTCGACTCCTTAAAAATTTACAGTAATTTTAAAATTGATAAATTTTCATGATTTTTGTGGAACACCCTGTATAAATGTTACGCATGTGGTTAAGCAGCATAACGTGATACTCTATAGTTCTGTGGGGCCACACGTCCACACATGTCACACGTGACATCTATTGTTGCGTGAAATTTATTACGTAATCAGTGAATTAGTGGATCGATGTTGTTGTTGATGTGCTGATTTAAAGTTTTTTGAAAAACAATAAGCAGAACATAAATATCAGTGCCTTGTGTGTTGTTTTAATATAAAAATGCGCTTTGGCTTGGAAATGTTGTTTGTAGCGCGATATGATTACAAGATGATTGGAACTATGTGTTTTTTGAGCAAAAATAAATGGACTACCTCAAGTTTTTATCTATGACGAAAATGAAACACTAACCACTTTCCACTTTTTTTTCCAACAGCATCATAAATGGCAAATTCAAATTCGAATTCACATACGAGACACTACAACTATCATTCACAGAGAAGAATAGCAGCCCTCAGATTCTTACGGAACATATCATTGGACGGCACTTATAATGACACAAGCTTAGCACGTTTACCTCGAAATGGGGCTATTGCCAAGACAGATCCTATTACTACCGTAGTGGAAGAATCCGACCAACCTGATGACGGTCCAGGCACTTCGGGACAAAATACAAAGAACAAAGAATCATCACAGAAAGGAAGATGTAATGATTCTTTGAGTTCTGATTCAGAAAGCGTACCTAATAAGATTAGTAATACTAACAATGATAAGGTCCCGTTTCGTGATCGTGCTCTCACTGGAGAGCTACAGTTACGCAAAATTAATGAAAAGATTAAAAAACGGTTTGGACATCAGAATTCTTTGAATAACGACCCAGAAAGAAATCAGTATAATAGTAGTACTGAAAGCATTGGTCCGAGCAGTGGTAAAAATTTATTTCAAATATTTGAATGTTTTATAGTAGAACCTCGATTATAGTAGATACAAAAATTAATAATTGAATACACTTTGGACATATTTTCTTAAATTTTTATTTAGTTCAATGTGTTTGTAGATGGTTATTATAAACCCATTTGTAATTGACGTCAGTTAATACCCATACTTTATCAAATATCTTAACATCGGGCACATTTAATTTAAATTGAAAATTCGATAAAACTGTGCCTTTATTAAACGAGGTTATACTATATATTTTTGAATGCATGGGAATGGTAACGGATTAAATCAACTTCATTGCTGAACATATTAATACTAAGAGATAATTGGTAAATCCTAGTACTTTGAAGTTCATTTGATAATTATATTTTTAGTCCTAAAAATCTCAATATCAATTTTTAACCCTAATTTATTATAATTATACAGGGTGTCCCGTTCGTGGTTTACCAAACGTCAAGGTTAGAAATTAGAGCAAATTTTATCAAGAAAAAACCAAAAAAGTATGGGTCTATCTTTTATGGTTTGAAACTTACATGGGTTTGAATTTGCCATCGCCCGTTTTTGCCAGAAATCAGTAAATTCAGCGACTGTGATGAAAAATTTAGAGACGTCGATAAAGTTAAACATTAAGACGTTTCTAACATTTTCATTATGATCGCTGAATACAGGTTATAGCATCCAACATCTAATTATTGATTTACAAACAGGCTAATTGCAATGATGGTCGAAACGTCGGCAAATATTTTGTAATAAATATTAAGAAGTAATCAGTTCGTTTTTGGCTGTTACCTTTGTTCTACAATTTCATTTATTTAATATTTTTTATATTAAATTTGTAAAACTGTTTAGTATTTTGATTAACTTAAAGAAAGTCCATATTTGTAAATGATTATAATTATCAGAGGTTATTTTATTTTTATTCTAGAGCTGCACAGCTTGCTTGTGCAATAAAAATCAAAAATAATAAAAAACTCTGATGGCGAAACAAAATGGCTGTATTTTTTCAAATTCTTACTTTACAAAAAAATAATTTTTGCAAGGTGGGTGGTGCCTCAGAAAAATGGAAGTAGCGTTCCCCTAACCTCTAACCAGTACTGAGAGTTTTCTTTTTTAATTTTATTTAACGTTTGCGGGTATGTTACAAAAACATTCATTCAGTACCCGGAATTTTTTGTAAAAGCCAATTCCAAGTTGTTTTTCTGAAGTGTCAGTAAAATGCTTGGCCTTGACAATTTTCAAAAATTTTGCCTGCGGCGCTAAGCTAGGGGGCCACGTTACACATTTTTATTTGTGCACTTCTTAAATTTTTCTTAAAATAATCCCTGACTTATTTCCAACCTATTTACAATATACACACCACCACCACCACCCCCACTCCCCCTGCTTCTTAAAAGAACATGAAATAAAGATTTTGGGATAAATAACAACGGAATTTTATAAAAGGTGGTTCAAAACTTACTAGTGCCCAGGGCCCGATCACCGATCACACCTTAAGACCCTGTTGATTTGCATAATTTTTGGATATGTGAAGAAAAGTTCCTTAATTGTATTACAACTATTTTTTTTTGTTTTCAATTGAATGACCGCCAAGCCTGATTGAGGTTGTCAATCCACTGCTTTAACCTTTTATGGGACACTAAAAATATTGAAAATATAAATTATTTTGTTTCAATTACAAAATATTTTACAAAAAATATTCATGTCTTTTTCATATTTCTACATGATTTAATTTTCAATTTTTTATTACTTCGATCCCTGAAATTCTTTTAACATAATCCCATAATATTGTTTCTTAGTTGCTTTCTTTAATGCTTACAAAATATTTTTAGGAAGTTTTCAAATTTTTGCTTGCTTTTGCTGGAAATGGTTTTGCAATAAGTCATATTATACAGGGTGAGTTTAAAGTAACACATAAAATTCATAACTATCTTATTATTTGGATTTTTTTTAAACGGTGAAAAACGTGTCGCGTTGTTTTTAAAAAACTTTATTTTGAACGTCAACCGAGAATTTTTTTTTGTTGAGTTCAAAATAAAGTTTTTCAAAAACAGTGCGAAATGTTGTTTACCGTTTTTTAAAATTCCAAAAACTAAGGTAGTTATGAATTTTATGCGTTACTTAAAACTATCCTTTAAGATGAAATTTAATCATTTTTTTAATGATATCTAGATGGCATAATGTATAAACTTTTTGGTACCGTTGTAAAACACTCTTAATAAGGTATTATTTTATGATATAAAAAACATATCAATCTATTTAAAAAAAAATTGATGACGTCATAGTGACGTCATGCCAACCGAAAAAAAAAAATTTCTTGAGTTCAAAATAAAGTTTTTTAAAAACAATGCGACACATCTTTTACCGTTTTTGAAAATTTCAAAAAATAAGATAGTTATGATTTTTATGAGTTAGTTTAAACTCACCCTGTATATTGTGGGCTTGCAAATAAAGTTTAATATATTCTTAAGAATTTACATTAATAGATTGTGAATGAAGAGATATTTTTTCAAATTTAAAATACATAATCCTATTAATTTAATTAAAAATATTGTCATTTCACAAAGTTCTCAGATTGTTGCTACTTTATAATTATTTAAAAACAAATTTTGCAAAAAGGTACGAAACATCATATAACAATTCTGGTACATACATGAGCAACAAAATCATTACAGAAAAGAAGCTATAACAAATTTTTTATTACCAGAAAAGGAAAATAAGTTTCTATAGAATTTCGAAGTAAACCATTATTGACATTACTTTTATGTGTAAGCCCATGATATGTAATGCATCAAATGCACTTTTCAGACATAAAAAATAATATTTATTTCTTTAGTTCGTAGTAAAACAAATCCATCCACTGTTATACCTGAAGCTAAGTTGAAGAAAGATGTAAAAATAATAAAACCTACTAAAGACACAAAGTTTAAAGGCGAACGGTTGGTAATGGTCACTGAAAATCATCACCCATTTTTGGTATGCTCGTTTATTCCATATTCACGTCAAAAGTCAAGGTAATTTTATGTTATTAAGATTATTTTAAAATATCATAAATAAATTTTAAGGCAAGAAACAAAACGTGAAAATACCAGGAAGCGCAACACATCAGGCCCAAGACCTCTATCATCATTAGCGGATAATTTGGATCCATTTCTTTTATTTGGAATTGAAAAGGGAGAAAATGGAAAAGTAGGTTGAATAAAAATTTTATTTCAATACATTGTACTTCACTTAAAAATTTTTCTTGAATGTATTTTTGTTGTTCTTTTAATGCAATATGTATAAAAAAAGTAGGTATAGTAAATAAATATAGAAAAAAGATTCATTAAAACACTAAAATTTCGTCGGTCTCTCCACATTTGGAAAATCGTAATTGATTGTTGTAATTTTTGTTTAAGGAAATATCTTATGGGCAATTTTTGATACCAACCCGATTTAGAGAAGTAAGAGATCGACGCGCGGCCACAATCGATGATCCTATTGATCATTCTCAACGTTACAGTAGTAAACCCCATGTATTTGCAAGGTATGTATTGAAATCATCAAATACAGGATTACAAATTTAGCGTTTTTTCTACTTGTTTTTCGAATTTGCTTATTTTTACAGGACAAAAGTTTTAACTTGGCAGCCTGACTATACATGGTAAAAATCAAACACAATTTATTTAATTTTGTGGTTATTGGGTAGAGTATATTATTTTATGATTTAATACTGCAATAATTTGCACCATATTAAAATTGCTTGCGTTTTAATTTACTTTTTGATTAAATTGATTAAATGGAATGCTGCGAAGAATTTCAATTGATTAGCTAATAAATGTAGGCGCATTACAAGTTTGTAGTGGTAATATGAGTATTTGCAACATGCTTTTCAGTAATGTATTATTTTATAATATTAGAGCAGGTGGAGGATTTTCACACGATGCTAGAACACCAACTATATCGGAATTAAATTTATTTCTACTTTACCACGAAAAAGTAAGAAAAGTTTTAGAAAATCTCTTCACTAAGAAATTGATTATTTTGATTTTTAATTTCAGTTTCTAAAATATATTATCACTACAAAATTCTTCCCTTATAAATTTAGTCTTCGTCAAACTAAGCGGGATACTAACGTTCCCAAAGCTTAAAATTTGGGGGGTAATATTAGTTTCTTATTCTTAAATTAAAATAAATATGTTATGATTAAATTTAGTTGTTTTAATGCTGAATCAAGTAATTGATTATTGTAGGGCACAATTATATCCCACACAGTATGTCATGTAATTTATTTAGTTCAGTATGACGAAGGTTAATTTATTCTTTCAAAAATTGGATCAAAGTTATAATAAATTAATATAAATTTGAACCAACTCTAAAAAATAAATTTAATTCTGAATTATAGCTACCTATTACCTACATGAAACTAATGGTAATGAACATGCATGCATAGTGATAACAATAGTTAAAGGAATTTAATTAATTGACTTAAATTTTAGGTGCCTTTCTTATGACCAAGGTACAAGAGTAACAGCCCATGTTGTTACAACATCTCCGCCCCCAGATGGCAAGGATGAAAATTCTGCCGTTCTTTACCACCCAAATCTCTTAGATGACCCAGAGTTAATTGCTGGAAAACATCGCACTTTATTGACATTCACTTCTTACATGACGAGTGTGATTGATTATGTGAGACCATCTGATCTTAAAACAGAAATTAATGAAAAATTTCGTGTAAAATTTCCTTACGTCCAACTAACATTAAGTAAATTACGAAGGTAATTATTGCAATTTTATTTTTGGGAAGGAAAAAAATTTCTTTAATTTTTAGTTTAAAACGTGAAATGCGAAAAATTGTTAAAGCTGAGAATGGTATGGATGTGGTAATTGTTGCGCAGGCATATGTTTACTTTGAAAAATTAATATTGAGAGGTTTAATCAATAAAGAAAATCGTAAATTGTGTGCAGCCGCATCTTTATTATTAGCAGCTAAATTGAATGATATTAAAGGGGAAATTTTGAAGGCTTTAATTGATCGCATAGAAAATGTTTTTCGATTAAACAGGAAGGATTTGATGACAGCTGAATTTGCTGTTTTGGTCGCTTTGGAGTTTGCCTTGCACATCCCAGCATACGAAGTTTTTCCACATTACCAAAGGCTTTTGTATGAATCCTGACCATATCCTGACGACTATTTTTATTTTGCGATGTAAATGTCATGTGCATCTGAATTATTGAAATTATAATCTGAATTGCATGTTTTCAGATTTATAGGTTGTAATGTAAAATTTTAATATAAATATAAATCTTAGCAAAATTATGAAGTCTTTTCATACCCTGTAGAATAATTTATAGAATAAGTTAAAAATTTTGCCCATTTATATTGATTGTCGAGGTTATGTAACACAATGTCAATACAAACAAATAATAATTTATGTTTATTTTGAATACTGTACATACAATACACACTTTAAAATAATCCATTAAAAGTATATTTATTTAAAATGTAAATTAATATAAACTTAAGTTTGTTATTTTAAAATGTGCAGTGAGTTGCATTATGACTACGTCCGACTTGCTTGGGATGCTGGATTTACCTTCGAAGAAACTGAAAATAAGTGCAATTTTAATTTTAATCACTTAGGTAAATCATTAAAAATAAAGATCGACATCTTATTTTATTTTAATTTTTTTAATCCCCTTTATTGCTTAAAAATTATTTTCATGTAATCGAAACTTGCACAGCTAATTTTAATTCATTATATTTTAACAGCAGAATTGGAAAACTATTAATAACATACGTTTTCACAATGCACAATAAATTATTACTCTACTTACAAATTAAAATTTATGTTTTTTACAGCCTTAGTAGATGTTGAGAAAGTAAGTAAAGAACGAGATGTTGCTTCAGTCGTAAAACATATATCGACAATTTTGTCATTTAAATTAGATGATGGCTTGGAAAAAATTTTAGAACCTACATTTATTAAAGTGTTTCGTTTATCACAACTAGCTATACAATATTTACAATTTTGCAAAAAATATCTTGATGGAACAGTTGTTATTTTAAAAAAGGACCTATTGCAAGCTAATCAGGTAACTTTTTATCATAATAAATCGTTCCACTTTAATTCTTTAATTAACCGTTATAGTGGTTTAAAAAAATTATTTATACTTTTAAGGAAAAAAACAAACTTTCAACATATTTAGAAGAACTAAAAGCTGAAAATGATAAGTTGCGAGAAAAAAACTTGAATTTAAAGGAAACATTCAGTGTCTTTCAACAAACAGCTTCATTTAGATGCTCTGAATGTTCAAAATCCTTTCTCTCTGAAGAATATTTGGAAGCTCATATTAAACGCCGACATGATACAAATAACTCACAACTGCAAAACGAGTCGGAAAAACTACAACTTGAAATAAAAGAACTCAAACAAAGGTTGAATAATACAGAAAAGTATATTCAATATGAAAAAGTTATTGAAAAGGAAAGAAATGAAAGTAAAGTGCTTCCAAATAATAACGTTGTCGAAGATGGTAGAGGTGATGGTTTGGAGGAGAAATTTGATGATTTACGTAAGCAGATAGAAAGCGAATTAAAGGGCTTAAAGGATGAGAGGTTTTATGGAAGATTGTTTGAGGATTTAATTAAAAAATTGGATAACACAAAGAAGACTTTCGTCGAAAGAGGTTGTGGTGACTATAGGTGTGATTTTGTACATAGTGGTACTCAAACGGAAGTTAATGACCCACCAACACCATTACCTAGAAAATTAGATCCACAAATAATCGAGAAAAAGGTTTATATACTATTTATTAGTACAATTATGGTTAAAAGTAGTCTCAGGAATTTTATTAGTATTTTTTGATAATTGGTAAACATTTGTTAATTTTTTTAGGTGGAAGATTGCTTATCAATCCTTGAATCTCGTGTAAATACCATGTGTGAAAAAATTGATAAAAAGGAAGAAAAAATGGTAAAATTACAAAATATTGAAGCTTCAAATGAGGAATTTGGTGCAAACATTAACAGAATAAAGCAAGGAGGTGGTGTTGAAAACCAAGATATTATTACTGAAAGCAAAAATGAAGCTTCAATAATTTATGAAAGTAATGGAAATGATTCAGATCAAGAAGAATCGACTCAAGCACAAAATTATGAAGAAAATAAGAAAATTAAAAAGTATTATGTAGAAGTACTTCCAAGAACAAATAAGACTGTAATTCGAAATGAAAATATTAAAGATGCTTCCGATCATTATATAAATGTAAACAGAACACCAAAAATGAGAACAAAAAGTAAAAGTAAAAGTAAAAATTTTTCGGAAAATAGTAGTGAAGGGATTGTTAGCAATTTTGAAGAAACTAAACAAATTTCAAGTAAAAATAATGAAAACAAAAATAAATTGGCAATAAATATTAAAAAATCAAGTATAAATACACAGTCTAAACCTTCATTAGCAGATTTTTTAAATTCAAATTTATCGAGTACTTCATCAGATTCATCTGATATTGAAAGCACAGGCGATGTCGTTGTTGTGAATAAATCTTCAAAAACTTTCAACAAGAATATATCAGATACTGATAACAAAAAAATGTTGAATTCAGTTTCATACAATTTGATTAAATCCAAAATCAAGAATAAAAAAATAAAAAAAGTTGACAAAGGTTCAAAAGACCTAAAAAGTGGGGTCACTAATAAGAATAAGAAAAATAATGAAGAAAGCAAAAGTATAGAAAACAACACATCTTCAAATAGTCCTGAAGCTTCTATGAATGAAGAGGATATCTATGAAAAGAAACATAAATTAAAGTAAGTTAAGTTTATACGTTCAAAATAATAAGATCAACAAAACTAAATAAAATAAATAAATATAATAATATATCCGTATAGACCGTATATTATATCCGTATAACGTATAAATATGTAATAAGTAACAAGTTTCATCATACAGATACAGGGTCCGCCAAAGAAACGGAAACATCTCAATATTTTTTAATCTGTATTAATTTAAAAAAGAAATTTGGACAAAAGTTAATTCAATTTAAACAAGCTACCATCTAAACATATTAATATACAGGGTGTTCGTTTTATTAGGGTTTTGCACCTAACTTACTTTTTTTATTATTAACTTTTTATAAATATTTAAAAAAATGGATTGACTTTTGTTAAAATTCTTAAATATTTAAAAAAAGTTAATAATACCTTATACCTTATGGCCGAACTTAACATTAAAGAATTGCTTGTAACTCGAGAACATATGTATATAGAGCTTTATAAAATTATTTCTACAAAATTTTACTTAAATTAAACATAGAATCCAAAAATATAAAAATATATAGGCTGTTGCATTTAGAAAACGAAAGTTAGGTGCCGTACCACTAATAAAAGGAACTTCCTGTATATTAAAAATATGAATTAACTTTTGTCTAAAGTTTTTTTGCGGACCCTGTATAATACAGTCTCACTTTTTTTCCAGCAAAAATTTTTTTTAGATAGTTATTGTCATTCTGAACAAAAATTTTCCTCTGAACTATTATGTTTTTTCGACTCCTTAAAAAGTTACAGCAATTTTAAAATTTCAAAAATTTAATGATTTTTGTGGGACACCCTGTATAAATTTCATTTAATTTTAATTTTTTTTATTTAAATCAAGTATGCTTAAAAAGTTAATTTGGCAAAGAAAAAATCCAAAAAAAATATAATAAGAAATAATATTATACAGGGTGTTCCACAAAAATCATGAAAATTTATCGATTTTAAAATTGCTGTAACTTTTTAAGGAAAAAACATAATAGTTCATAGGAAAATTTTTGTTCAGAATGACATTTACTATGTAAAAATAATTTTTGCTGAATGCCTGTATACATATTGCAGGGTGTCCCAAAATTCGAGCGACAACTCTTAACTGGATAGTAGATAGTAGACCTGAAAATAAGTTGATATGACCCTATTTATCTATATACAGTCGAACTTCTATATAACGTTTCATCACGGGAACCTTAAAAAAATTCGTTATATAGAAAATTCGCTATATAGAAATTCGTAATTTTGATATAAAAAATTTGTTATTTACTTTATAGCTCTTTATTTTAACTAAAAATATGAAAAGGCGTTGTTTTAAATGCGCATGTCTTACAAAAACTAAATTTGCTCCAAGTCGGAGGTATAACTTATAAGTAAACCTTTTAAAAAGACTCGACAAATCTCGGAATTTACGTATATTTTTAAAAATTCTATTTACCTACCTGATTTTCTATTATTCTTTACACTAATCTAATATAAAATTCTCCGAAATTTTTAAAATTAGCCACCCATTGGCTAAAATTTATGAAAGATTCTAATATTTATGTAAAAAAAATTCGTTATACGGAAACTTTAATTCGTTATAAGGAGTAAAAAATACATTAAAAACGCCTTCAAGGTGAACATTCTCAAAAAAAATTCGTTATATGGAAGTTCGTTATAGGGAAGTTCAACTGTATATCCAAAAATGGATCCCTGAGCAGCTATATGGTAAACCTCCAAAGTTGATTTTTTAAAATAGAATTTTTTTATTACTGCCAAAGCAGTAAGGATTTTTTAATGAAATTTTGAATATGTGCTTTTGAATACTGGACACTCAATTGGTAAAAATTTGACCTTCTTCTTCCATCCAACACATCCAGTATTCAAATGCACGTATACAAAATTGGATTAAAAAATCTGTACTGCTTTGGCTGCAATAAAAAAAATTCTATTTTAAAAAATCAACTTTGGACGCTTATAACTGCTCAGTGGTACATTTTTGGATATATGTATATAAATAGGGTCATATCAACTTATTTTTAGGCCACTATCTCTAGTTAATTGTTGTCGGTCGAATTTTGGGACACCCTATATAGTTTTTGTTATATTATGAAACAACTCAAATATTTTATTATAAAGGTAGATTACAGTTTTTTAATTATTTCTTTTGAAAAGGGTTCATCCTACATTTTTTACCAGCATTTACTAAATTACTTTTAGATTGTAAAATTATTTATTGTATGTTGCAGTAAAATTAGAAAACAAGATATTCAAAAATTGATTAACTTAAAATTAAAATCATTGGGTGTTGCTCCGCACTGGAATAGTCTTCCTGATAAAAGTTATAAACAAGCCAATAGCATCATGGAGCAGGAAGTATTATTATCAAAGAAGGTATGAAAAGATTAATGGGTATTATACATTACTTAAAGTTTCTTCTTATTTTTATTTTTAATAAAATTATTTGTTTTATTCCAGAATACTCCAAAGTACTCAAAAAAGCAGGAAGAAATATTGAAAATAATTAATGCTACAGTAAAAAATTCGAAAGTAAAAACCAGGTAATAAAATAAAAGTAAATATTTATTTAAATTTATAAATTTGAATCTTAAAGTAACATCATCAATTTAATTCGGATAACATAATAAAGGAACGCGTATCCCGCTGCGAAGCTAAGGGGCCCAATATCGTGCGATAAAAATTAGAAAATTTGTGCCTTAAAAAACAAAACTTTCATGAAAATATTATACACAGAATATTTTTTTTTATAATTTACCATTTTAAGTTGCCTTTCTACGTTTTGGATATTTAAAAGACTGAAACAAAATAGGCCTAAAGTGACCGAAATAAAAAAAACCAAATGTAAAAGGCCGAAAGTCGAAAGAAAAAAAAAGAACTATAAAAAGCCGACTTGAACAAATGGGGTATCGAACAAAGTTTGATTACTACACAAAAAACCCAAAATTCTTAAAATGAATAGTCACAAGTAACTCTAGACTAAGAAGATTTGTTTGAATAATACATGACTGAAGTAAATTAAATTATTTTATTAGTTTAATTAGTTAATTTTAATTTTTTTATAACTAATAAAATAATTTAATTTACTTCAGTCAAGTATTATTCAAACAAATCTTCTTAAGCCCGCTGCACAATTGACGGAACGTTTACGATCCGATTACAAAATGAGAGATAGAACTTCCGAGTTCCCTGTGAGTGAGCATGAAAATTACAAATTGCATGCTCACTCACTCACTCATAGGGAACTCTGATGTTCATCTCTCATTTTGTAATCGAATCGTATCCGTTCCGTCAATTGTGTAGCGGGCTTTAGTCTAGAGTTACTTGTGACTATTCATTTTAAGAATTTTGGGTTTTTTTGTGTAGTATTCAAACTTTGTTCGATACCCCGCCTCCAAAGGGTTTAAAAAAGAGTTCATTTGAAGCGATCATGACATTTTTTTAGCGATTACAGCGCAACCTGTTGCGAAAAAAAAAGTTCCCGGATAAAACCTACATAGTTTTTGATGCTCTTTTCGAATCTGTAATAAAAAGTAGGGGGTTCCATTTAAGATTTTAAAGTCACCCCTCTTATCCACCCCCTGGGGGGTTTAGGGGTGAAATTTGTTACAGCATCGAACGTCCCCCTCCAAAGCATCAAACTTTTTTTGTCTGATGTACTCGTTTCAAATAAGCCGGAAACTCGTATACACCTTCATTTTGGCGTTGTACAAGTTGATAAAATCTCGTGTCTGCGTCGTCAGTTATTCAAGGTCAAATGTCACAAAAATCGGTTTTTCGCCATTATCTAGGTTTCTACAGCTCCAATGATGTTAAAATTTATTATAAAAATTGTAGAGCATAAAATTTGTGACAAATTTAGATTCAATCATTTTTTCATGCGCTCAACCGTTTTTGAGATAGAGGGCGGAGAGCAAATTGCATGCTCACTCACTCACTCACAAGGAACTAGGATGTTTCATCTCTCTTTTTCATAACGGTAACGTATCTGTTTCATCAATTGTGCTGCCGCCTTAAAAGAAGATTCACAGTTTACCTTGCATTAAGGGCATGGGACACGCTAAGGATTTTTTGCCAGAGGTCTGGTGCTGCTAGAGATAGTCAGAGGCTTGTAAAGCCATGACTGCGAAAAAGCATCTGGCATAGTGCTTTTCCTCACTCTGGCAGTCACTTTGTCATGGGTTTACACGCCTTTGACAATCTCTGGCAGCTCTGTTTCCAGAGCTCTGGCAAAAAAACTAGCGTGTCCCAAACCCTTTACAGTATCTATGGCTGAGCGCTGCTCCATTTATATTAAAAAAAAACTTAAAATATGAACCCCTAAAAAGTTATTACTATTTTTATTATTTAAAAAACAAATCATGAAAACATATCTAATTCCCAATTTGAACAAAAATGGCAACCGTTACTAAAATCGTTGAAATTTTGGGACCCAAGGCGACGGATTTACGACTTTCGCTTACAAAAGAGAACATAATCCCCATGTTCCCACATGGAGGTTATTACCGTATCACACAAGATTTCGTATACGCCACGACAAGGACACCCTCTAATTTTTGTATTTGAATGACAAGGATAGAATGATAAAAGTCGTATACTACATCGTTTCGTATGATTCGAGAATATGCACCCAGGGCCGCGTGAAAACCTTTTTGGGCTCTATTAGGCAATAATGATTTCAAAGGCCCTTTAAAAATTATCTATAAAACTAACCTATTCCTTTTTGATATCTGTTCTTCTCCAAAACGTTTAATTTTAAATAAACACTTGTTAATACTTTTCTTTTGAAAGCTTCAAGGTCATTGTTTTTTTTATCCTTAATAAATTTTAAACATGTTACAATTGAAAAATGTCTTTTTAGAGATTATACAAAATTCTACAAATTAAATGTTTTCTCAAAATATTAGAAGAAAAGCTTTTCTAGATTCTACAAGATCCCAAAAACCATAAGGTAACTATATAGGGCCATGGAAATAATTCAGTGCTGAAGGCCGAATATGAATGTGCTTTATTTTTGTAACATTTTTAAAACGAAAAATTTAACCCAAATTAATCTCGAAAAGGAGATTGCAAATTTTCTGATCCCCAGACAAGCACCCAATTTACCCAAGTTTGGCTTAATTTTGGCAACTCATTCGCCATTAAATCGAAATACTGATATATGTATGACTAACAGTTAATTTTGTTTACCTTTTTAATTTTATTTGATGTACAAACTTTTATTATCCAAAAAATACTTAATTTTAAATGAGCTGTAAAATAAAAATATTTTATTGAAAAGAAAGGTCCCCAAATTTGACGCCACGCCACTGATGGTACGTTTATTCATGGATACCCTGTGCATGTAATAAACGAAGTACAGTTGGTCCCAGCTGGAAGTAGGACAAAAGTAATCACAATCACGTATTCTTTGCCCTACTTCCAGCTGGGAGCGACTTTACAACACATATTTTCAAAAAGTTTGACCTTTTAAATTTATTTAAAAAAATCTCCTCGGTCTAATGGGGTAATTCTGAACATAAAATATTAATTGTAACAGCGATGTTTAATTTGACAGTAACCCTCTGATGTTAAAAAAACGCTATTCTGTAAACTTTACTGTAACTTTTAACAGCAATGTAAAATAATATTTTTCTTCAAACGTCATTAAAGTACAGTTTTCTGTGACGTTTGACAGGCTTTAAAATGTCACTTTTTATGTTCGTTGATTCTATGGTCACTTTGTACTGCCTAGGAGTAGAGATTAAATTTCTACTCCGCTTATTCCGCAACTCAATATACAGGGTGTCCCAAAACGTTCCAGCAATATTTCGAGGATGAATTCTAGAACTTATTTAGAGTTGAAAAGTCCACATAAACATATGTCCTAAATGTAACCGTTAGCGAGTTATTGATTGTTGTAAAATTTATCCGATTGGAGTAGGAGGACCCGTTGCATGGCCATCACGGTCGCCGGACCAGAGATGGAAGTCTGTAACCCCAACGAGTTGATCTCGGTTGGGAGTTGACTCGTTAGGTATTTTATGTCCCTCTCTTACACATAAAAACGTTCATAACGTGGAAACGAGACAAAAATTGTAACTATACGCCAAAGAATACAGCAGGCTGGCTATATTATTAGGAATAACCCGGCAACCATATTGGGAATCCAACGATCTCTTTTGCATGGTGCGGCTTTGTGTATCGAGCACAATGGTGAACATTTCTTGTGATAAACAATAATGATGTAATAAAAAAAAATTTAAAAAAATTCGTTGAATTAAAATTTTACCCAGATAAATTCTATATCAATTAATAACTCGTTAAAGGTTACATTTAGGACATACAGGGTGTCCCAGCGCTGCGACTAAGTAACATTACTCTAAAATGAAAAAAGATATCGACATGCGGTTTTCGATAGAATGTAATACTTTTAAGCGCACATTTTCAAAATATTTTAATAATATACCGGGTGTCCATTTCAACATGGCGGATCAAAGTTATGTTTTTTTTAAATGGAACACCCAGTAAATTATGACATTTTTGGATTCCTTATCAAAAAATAATTACGCTTTGTATAAACTTTTATGGGTCTATCTTCACTCGTTTTGCTGATATTTGTCATTTAAACCGAAAAAAGAACCATTTTTGAAAAATCACTGCTCTAAAACAGATGAAAATTTTGGGTTGAAATTTTGTCAAAAAGACCGTAAAAACGAAATTTAACAAAATAGAGGTTTCCTTGGTAAAATCAGTTGTTAAATTTTCAAAACATACTGAGATTTAGAAAACCAAAATTGATATTTGCAAGTTTAGATTTTATTTGTATTGTAAAACAACAAAAACTGATACTTTAATATAACAACATTATTAAAGAAGCAAAGTAGAGAAAGACACAAATAAGTTTTAGACAAATTAAAAAAAAATCCTCAAAACAATTCATCAAGAGTGCTATTTTGTCTATTTTTCACAGTTTCTCAGTTTGGATATTAATATCTCCTAAACCATTGATAAGCGACCATACAAACATTATATCAATAGAAAGCTTGTAAAAAATGCCATCGATTGATGTTAAAATATACAGGGTGTTCCATTTGAAAATTTCGTTTAATTGTTCAATTTGCGTTTCATAAGGCACCCTGATAAAAAATTATCACAAAGTTAAATTTGACATGACAGTTGTAGACTAGACGATGTTGAAAATTTTTTGAAAAAATTTCAACCCAAAATGTTCATCTGTTTTAGAGCAGTGATTTTTCAAAAATTGATCATTTTTTGGCTTAAATGGCAAATATCAGCAAAACGAATGATAGACCTATAAAAGTTTATACAAAGTATAATTATTTTTTGATAAGGAATTTAAAAATCTCATAATATACTGGGTGTTCCATTTAATAAAATATATCTTTGGTCCGCTATTTTGGAATGGACACCCGGTATATTACTAAAATATTTTTAAAATGTGGGCTTAAAGGTATTGTATATTCTATTGAAAACCGCATGTCGATAATATCTTTTTTAATTTTAGAGTAATGTTATTTCCTCGCAGCGCTGGGACACCCTGTATGTTTATATGGACTTTTCAACTCTAAATAAGTTCTAGAATTCATCCTTGAAATATTGCTGGTACGTTTTGAGCACCCTGTATATGTCGTATTGAAATGTAATTAACATTAAATTATAATTTAAAAAAAGTTCCTTGTTTGTGTAATTTTTATGCAACGACTTTGTGACTGAAAAAACGAATTTCGCTTACATTTCCAAAACTTGACGCTTGCGTACATTTGCAAAATTAAAATTTTTGAATTGAACAGCTACCAAATTATTTAAATATTATGTTCTAGAAAGTATGCAAAATAGAATAATTTCATAATAATGTCATTTACTTTGTGTTTTTTTTTTGTTTAATTTTTATTGAGAAATTTATCGTCTGTAGGACGCGCTTTCAATAAAGTATATTTGGTACCTTTTAGTATCATCTAATGGGTATTGGTATTAAATCAAACTAGTTATTTATGCAACAAGTGCAAAGTGCACAAAGTGGATAATATTTGCACGTAACGTAAAAATTTAATAACGAATAACGAGGCCGGTAGGCCGAGTTTGGATAATATTACGTTAAGTGCAAATATTCTTTTTGCACGAGTTGCATACACTATCTTGTCTACGATCGATAATTATCGATCATTGAAAATATTTGCATTTCTAAATTTGCCATTTATGATAATTGTCAGTGCATAAAGTCATGCTTTTTTGGTCTAGTGCATCGTCCGGTGGTAAAAGTATGAACTTAAAAGATCGGTAAATACTTTTTTTCTCCGATCGTGCAAAAAGTAAGCCATTTATGATCAGTTGTTACTGCGCAGTAATGATTTTTTGCTCTAGTGCACAAAAACATTACTTAAAAGCTATTGTTAATTTTTAGAATCCGCTCGCCCTCTGGTGGCAATAATATGAACTTCTATATTCGGTACTTTCTTGATCTAACGCATTGGTACATGTTTTTATTCCTTAAAATCGTGAATAAATATGTAATTACTAATAATATCTGATATTTTAGACACTTTGTTCCATACTTTATTCTGTGAAATATATTTTTTAATCATGCTTTTATTATGAAATTAACAAGATTAATTTTGTATTACAGTTTGCACAATCCTTCAACTTCGTTTGAGTCAAAGAAAGGGAAAATGTTGACTCAGAATTTACAAAAAAGTAAATCAACATTTGAAAATCAAGGGACGCCAAGTAAAAGTTCCCTAAGAAATATTCCGCAAGATAGTCACACTAAAAAGAAAGTTTTCTTTAATTTAAGCCCCAGTGGAAGCACTTCAAGTCTCTTAAGTTCCATTCTTGATGATAATGATAAAAAAGTGATTATGTTGAAAGATGACAATAAGGAAAATTTTGTTGGAAAAATAAAAAATGGCGATAACACAAAATGATAAATTTAGAAATAATTATTATTTCTTATATTTTATAAATTAAAGACTGTTTTACCAAAGGATTATATTAGAGATTTCAAGATAGGCACAACCAAAAAACAATCATCGTTTTGTTCATTTATTATTATTGTAATTTTGTTATACATATGTAATTATATTTATTTTACAAACACAAGTAGTAGATTTAGGGGCAGTAGTTCCATTACTCCTTAATTCCTTAAGTGACGCTTAAATTTTTGTTGACAAATTTTCTATTGGCGATTTTAGACGCCCTCTGGAATTTTAAGAACCACGCGAAGCGAAAAAATTTTAAAAAAGTACGTTTACATAAACTAACCTAACCCAATATGTGCTTTCCAAGTAAATTTTAACTACTCTGGAGTGAGTTGCTATAAACTACTCACAATAAAAAGGTACTTTGGGAACACGTAAGGAGTCTGCTCTGTTAACATAACCATAAAATCCGAATTATAACTGATTATAATAGGTGCTTTCCAGGTAAATTTTAACTACTCTGGAATGAGTTGTTTTATAAGGTGCTTTCCAAGTAAATTTTAACTACTCTGGAGTGAGTTGCTTTATAGTACTCAAAATAAAAACGCATTTGGAACACGTAAGGATTCTGCTCTGTTCACATAATCACAAAATTCGAACTATAACCAATGAAGAGCGCGAATCAGAACCCCCATTCTCCAGGAGTAGTTCCACGCTAAAAATTAGGTAGGTACTCTAGGGGACGGGGACGAGGTAAAATGGAGTGCTTCAGAGTAGTTCACTCCGATCCGCTTGGAACATACTGAAGTAGTTCGGAGTTAGTCTGGAGCGCTCTGGACTACTCAGAGCGGTTACCTGCAAAGCGCCTATAGTACTCAAAATAAAAAAGCACTTGGAACACGTAAAGATTCTGTTCTGTTAACATAACCACAAAATCCGAATTGTAACCAATAAAGTGCGCGAATCAGGACCACCACTCCACTGGAGTAGTTCACGCTAAAAATTAGGTAGGTACATCAGGGGACAAGGTAAAATGCAGTGCTTCAGAGTAGTTCACTCAGAGCCGCCTGGAACACACTCGAGTAGTTCGGAGCTACTCTGGACTACTCAGACCGGTCCTGGAAAGCACCTAACAAGTGAAGAGCACGAATCAGAACCCCGATTCCACTGGGTAGTTCATGCTAAAATTTAGGTAGGTACTCGAGGGGACGGGGACGAGATAAAAGGTGTGCTTTCCAAGTAAATTTTAACTACTTTGAAGTGAGTTACTTTAAACTAATCAAAGTAAAAATGCGCTTGGAACGCGTAATGAGTTTGGTCTGTAAACATAACTACAAAAACCGAATTATAACCAATGAGAACGCGAATCAGAACCCCCACTCCCCAGGAGTAGTTTCACGCTAAAAATTAGGTAGGTACTCTAGGCGACGGGGACGAGGTAAAATGGAGTGCTTCAGAGTAGTTCACTCCGATCCGCGTGGAACATACTGAAGTAGTTCGGAGTTACTCTGGAGCGCTCTGGACTACTCAGAGCGGTTACCTGGAAAGCGCCTAAAATTGAGTGCTTCAGAGTAGTTCACTCCGAGCCGCCTGGAACACACTCGAGTAGTTCGGAGCTACTCTGGACTACTCAGAGCGGTCCTGGAAAGCACCTATTAGATACTCGAGCTGTTAAAAGGCGGATATTACCTGATTAATGAGTTAAAACAATTTGTGTAAAACATAAATAATATAGCCATTTTTTACTCCTTTCGATCAGCTGTTACCGTAAAAACAGCGCCCCCTACAGTTACTTAATATTCCCAATAGTACTTCAGCCAATTTTTGAATTTAAATGTCACATAGGGGATTAGCGATTTGTTTTTAGGGACGTGTTTAAGCCACATTTAAACGTAATAAGTCGAGCTACCAAGAGAGTTAGGGCGCTATAAATGTAGGATAGTCACTCTTGTCAGTGTCAAAAATATTGTTTAAAATGCGTTCTTGTACATACCTTATTCCTACACATTCAACAAAGCAAAATAGATTTATGGTTTATTATACAAAACTTCAGCAAAGCTCAAAAACATGTACCAATGTGTTAAATTAAAAAAGTAAGTACCGAGTATTGTTGTTCATATTTTTGCCACCAGAGGGCGAGTGGAATCTAAAAATTCCCAATTTCATGAATTTACCTTTGGATTTAAATTTTGTCAATAACGATTTTTTGGAACACCAAAAGTCTATTTATGCAGACAAATTTAACATTTATCACGTATCATTTTTAACAGTTAACCTAAAAAACGGAAAAGACGCGCTTCTTCCCTTCAATTTTTAATTCTTATGATTTATTTGTGTTTTAAGTTCTTGTTTTGTTTGTTTTTAGATTTATTAAATCATAATTTTATTATTATAACTAATTCTGTATTTAAAATATGTATATTAACGTATTTTAATTATTATTTAATTATAAACTATCTCTTATATTCATAATAAATATATAATACATAATAAAAATAATTAAAAATTATAATATAAATGTCATTTCTCTCATTTTTTAATAAGAGCTCGAGCCCTTTCCGTAAGTTTCCTTACTCTGCCTCTGCTACTAACTTTTACATGTTTATCAGTCTCACTATCATTAACTAAATGGTTTAAGGGCAAATTATCACTGTTAGAATTTAGAATAGAAACATGAAATTTCCGAAACAGGTAAGAAAGACACACGTATTTGTCTGGTAGATCTAAATGTTCTCTTTTCCTCAAGAGCTGCCAAATTAACATCTTGGTGTTCTAAAACATCATTCTTCTCAAGTTCATCATCACAACCCTCTTCTTCATCTTCATCATAGTTCCTTTTTGAAGGAGAAGCAGTTCCATTAAGCATAATATATCTTTTTTTAACTGCACGTCGAGGTATCGTATTTATGCTTATATCGGATTTCTCTCTCACTATCGGGCGAGATAATCAATTCAGAACTGCTAACTTCTAATTGATTATTCGGAGTTGAAATTTAAAAATCATTCAAACTTTCAACTTCTAAAGTTCCCTTTGAATGGTCTATTGAAGGAACTATGGAAGAATCATAATACGCATGTTTCTTAAAAGATTGAGGTATCATATAAATTTCTTCTAAAGACTTGTTCTTAGGAAGAGTACCTAAAACAGAGGCAGCATTTCCCCTTTGAATAGCAATGCTTATTCGTTGAATAAGAAATGAAAAAGACCTAGGATCTTTAGTCAAATTTTCTATTCTTTTGTCAATGTCTTTAATAAATTTTAAACCAGTAGAGCCCCAAACTTCAAATGTTTCTATACTGACTAGGTAAAACAGAAAATTTTTCTCAAGGTTTCTATATTTTGAATTTTTTGTTTTTTCCCCGATCAAAGCAGTAGCACCAGAAGAAATAGAAGAAGATTTTAAATGTGACGTGACGTGGCCATAGTGTCTACACAAGTAAAGTCCCAAACAGCTGACTTGCCGAAACACCAAGGAATCAAGGCCATTTCATCAGGTCTCTTACCATCATCCACTAGTTCCTAACGGTTCTAAAATAGATGATACATCGGCAGAAGACAATGCTCTTTTAATTAATTCATTATCTTCACTGTGACGAGATAATCTCCCAGCGCTAAATTTACAACTTAATCCATGTAAACCATTTTCATGTACAGTCGACTCGAGACTCGAGCCACATGAACAAGTATGTTCAATACATAATGAAGAACCAAGACGGAGACCTATAGCAATTCTAAATGAATCGTTATCAAGAAGGGTACCCAAAGATGAAACTGGTAAAGCATGTAGCCAGGCACCTGATTCTTTAGAAGACAAAGCATTTAAACGTGCTTTTTTAAATGAATCATCAGACGAACACTTAAATTCATTATATGTAATATCCAAAAGAGGAATAACCCACGATCTTTGCATACGCTTTTCAGAAGCATCAAGATATTTTTTGGTTTTTGAATACCAAAGATGTTCACCTTCAACCAAATTAATATCAGGAACATCTTTAAAAACTGGAGGCAAAGTGTCATCAATTTTCTTAAAAGTTGCATAACAAGAAGAAAGGTAAGCAGGTAATGTTAAAGATGAAACAAGGCGAATTCAAAGACCTCCATAACGTACAGGCAACATTTCTTGAATCTACATTTCTTCTGTTAAATAATTGTTAGTGATTCTTTCTAATCCACATTTTATAATATTACCAAAAGTATTAATACTAGAAAGATCATGCCAAGATGGACTACATCTAAAAAGGTAATTTACTTTAGGAATTGCAAGACAGTTTTTAATAGAAAAAAGGAAACATGTAATGGAAGATTCAATTGACGAGAACACATAAGTTTCAAACAATCTGATTTTTCTTCTATAGATTTAGAAAGTGCGGTATCAGTAAGAGGTGTTCCAAGTAACCACCATTCAGAATGTTTTGTAATTTTTTATTTTAATACCTGGAGTTAAAATCGTGAAAAATATACCATCTAAGAAAAATAGTTCACATTTTCCGAAATTCAATTCAAGACCTATTTCGATTGATGTTCTAATTATTTTTCTCAAGTTTTCAAGAACTAACTCATGCCCGTTTTCACCAACGATTCCTAAAACTTAGGCCATCATCAAGATACCAAGTGTTAAATTCAGTATTAATTAATTTTGTCAATTTCTCAATTCCTAAGCAAAATAAAGCTGGTCCTAAAGAATCTCCTTGTTGAACGCCTCTTTCTGATAAGATGCAATCTTCACAAAACATAAGAAAAGAAGATTCTTTATAACATTGAAAACCAAAAGGTGATATCTCTGGAAGGGTATCAAAAACCAGATTAAGAAAAGTATTTCTGTTTAACATGTTGAAAGCATTTTTAAAATCTAATTTCAGAAAAACTTTATTTGCTGGGTTATAATTGAAATGAAAAACAGCGAATTTCAGCTATATTTATTTTAACGCATGCGCAGTTTACTTAAAATTTAACAATTAAGACCGAAGATATGAATATTACAAACTATTAAATCTTATGTCTTCATTTCTTAAATCTGCTGCATAAACGGTCCCATTTAAACCTAGCACATTATCTCTTAAATCGTAAGTCTTAATTCTTTAACCTCTCTGCATAAATAGGCCTTAAACTGTACAGGGTGATGATAAAGTTTGGAGCCTTATTCATAACTGCCGTATTTAATTGTTTTGAGAAAATCGCTTGGACAGGTTAACTTTAGTTTTTAAAATGCCATCTCTTGATATAAAAAAATATTAATGACGTCACTGGTGCTTTAACAATGACGTCTTCAGCGATTTTTTTAAATGGAAGCCCCCACTTTTTTTACTCATTATCGATAGAAATTCATGTCACTTAAACAATGATATAAAAAACAATTAAATTTTTAAACAAATTTTTGAATAAAAAATCTTTTTAATTCAAAAAAAGGAAATTTTTATTTTAACGAAAAAGGTTTTATAAAAATAAATTAAAATGAATTTGAAGTTACCAATAATAACAAAAGAAAGTAAATGTTTAAATAATACGCATTCTAATGTAAATGTAAAATGTTAAATGTATTTAACAAAATTTAATAAATAGTCTTGAAAAACTAATTTTTTGATTCCATTTAAATGTAAGAAAATTTACAAAAAATAAAATTTTAAATTTACTATTGATTGAAATCGGCCAAAATAAATCTTATACAACATTGAAATTTTTCAAATTTAATAATACAAATTAATTTTAAGTTTATATTAAAAATTTTTAAACGAAAATTTGTTTACAAATGCAAGAATTTTTTATATCATCGTTTAAGTGACATAAATGTATATCAAAAACCAGTGAAAAAAGTGGGGGTTTCCATTTAAAAAAATCGATGATGACGTCATTGCTAAATCACCAGTGACGTCATTAATATTTTTATTATACCAAGAGATGGGATTTTAAAAATTAAAATTGACCTGTTCGAGCGATTTTCTCAATAAAATTAAATACGGCAGTTATGAATTAGGTTCCAAACTTTATCATCACCCTGTATAACTAAGTTATGCAACCCAATGTACATTATTTTTCTTGGCAAACTATTTTTAACCATAATTGTAACAAATGAATAAACAATTCAATATCTGCTAATAAATTGCATAATTATAAAAAACGAACGAATTAGTTAATCAAGCACCTAAGCTCTGACAACAACCCTAACCTAAAAACTTTCTGGCTTCCTAGATAAATAATTTCGTGTTCAATATGTTTCGGTCGAGAAGTGTTTATTATTTAGTAAAACGAAATGTTATCCCAAGTTTTCGCGGTTATGGAACTCACTTATTGAAAATAAGTGACGAAGTTAAACATGCGGTAAATAATGGATTACCTGTAGTTGCACTTGAATCGACGATAATTACACACGGGATGCCCTTTAATAAAAACGTGGAATGTGCTCTCGGAGTTGAAAAAGTTGTAAGAGAAACTGTGAGTAAATTTAAATTAAATTTAAATATTTCATAATGTTGCTTAACCAAGTTTTATGTTGGCATTACTTTTGATGAAATGAAATTTTGCAATAAAATAAGTTTAATATATTTATAATTACAGAAATATTGTAATAAATTACCAATTATTTGATTAGTTCATGTAATACAATCTAGGTATTTAAGGGTATTTTAAAAGATTTTAAATATTTTTTTGTAAGCTTGTTTACATGAGAGTTGGTAGACTTGAATTGTTCGTGTTTACTTGGTTGCATATTGTAATTAATATTTTTTTTTTCGGCAAATATTTAAGTTTAGAAGCATTAGGCAAACGTCAATTATTATGTGTTCACTTGTTTGCATAAAGTAATTAGTAAAAAATATAATAATCAATAAATACAAGTAATTATCCCAACTTTAATTGTTTATGTTTACATTAATCATTAATTTAATTAATTTAGGGTGCGGTTCCAGCAACTATAGCTATAATAGAAGGAAAAGTAAACGTTGGATTAAGTAAAGATCAAATTGAAATACTGGGTGATACAAAAAATGTGTCATCAATAAAAACCTCACGTCGAGACCTAGCTTATGTGATAGCAAATAAACTAAATGGAGGAACCACTGTTTCTGCCACAATAATTATTGCAAATATGGCAAAAATTCCAATTTTTGCAACTGGCGGAATTGGCGGAGTTCATCGAATGGGTGAAGTTACAATGGATGTTTCAGCTGATTTGACTGAGTTAGGCAAACATGCGATTGCTGTAGTTTCCAGTGGAGTAAAATCTATTTTAGACATACCAAAAACATTAGAATACCTGGTAAACTCAATTTTCTAAAAATTTCTTACATAGAAGTTGTCATAATTTTTTAGGAAACTCAAGGGGTTTTCGTGTGCACTTTTGGCAAAACCAAAGAATTTCCAGCGTTTTATACTCGAAAAAGTGGTTGCAACGCCCCCTATAATGTTGAAAGCGCTTTAGAAGCTGCGAAGATTTTGAAAAACGCTCGGGATTTAAATTTACACTCAGGGATGTTGTTCGCAGTCCCTGTTCCTGAAGAATTTGCTTACGATCAAAAAGTGATGGATGTAAAAATTCAGGACGCTCTAAAAATGGCAGAAAGCTTCCACGTTCATGGCAAGGAAGTGACACCGTTTTTATTGGAGCAAATAACAAAAGCCACGCAAGGAAAATCACTTGGTACAAGTATCCTTTTATCACTTTTTCATAAATAAAAACGTGCATTAAAAGGTAGTTCGGATACACGCAAGGTAAAAGGTTTTAATTAAAAATTCATATTTTCAATTTAAATTATTTTTTTTAAATAATGTGAAACCACCTGTATGAACTCACTCATTTGGCACCCTTTACTCGTTATCCTTGATGTTAATGAGGTTTTAATTAGTGTAATTTTCAAACCAATCATATTAAAGATGTGTTAATTGAGACGTTTACAAAGTAATGTGCATGTTTTTTTTATGCAAAATAGGATCGTTTCATAAAAAGATTTTTTTTACTAGTACAACCCATTTGCAAAATGTTAAATAATTGGTTCAAACATGTCAATAAATACCACAATAATTTTTATAAAGGTACACAGAGAGGTTTTGTTATTAGCCAAAAATTAATAAAAAAAAGAAAAGAAATATGCTTTGTAAACATCCCAAAATAAGAAATAAGCTATAATAATATGCAATAAAAAAGAGGGCATTTTATTTAAAAATAAGTGATTGTCACACATGATCTTCAACGAATTATTGAACTTCGCCATAATATTACTGCATAATGCATAATTCATAATTCGCTTCTAAAAACCATCAAACTTTTATTTAAAACATTTTAGATAAGTTAATACAAAATCAAAAAACGCTCAGAAAGGTCAAGTTTAGTTTACAATAGAGCAAATTCATAAATCTTTTAATCTAAGTAACATACAAGAAACAAAAGTTAAATCGATCGATTTGTTTTAAAGATATTCAAAATTAACAATGCAAAATTTTGCGTGTTAAATTTTGAATATCCTTAAAACAAACCGATCTATTTAACTTTATTTTCTTGTATGTTGCTCTAAATCAAAAGATCTTTCCAAAGAGGTATTATGCTTACCCTATCATATCATTTCAAATTTTAGGGGTGTGTGCAGAAATGGTATGATAAGGTAAGTAGACCAAACAAATTAGCATTCTACTTCGAAAAAATTAGAGGAAAGCTGGAAATCGTTTTAGCCACTTTATTTTTCATAAAAAGAAGAACATATTGGGTTTGCCCCAATTTTCGTGCAATGCTCTATGTGCTGTGTAGAAAAAACCAAGAAATTTTCGGCCATTTTGCAGTTTTTTCAAAATACAGCCAAAATTATGCGTCTGGAGGAAAATACTATTCTTTGCAATTTTAAATAGCTTTGAAGATGCTGCCGAAAAGTGTGTTTTTATGATACTATTTCCAAACGGTTTACATTACACGCTTCAAATCTGGTACAGATCTTTATAAACTTAAGATCTATTGTTATGATTTTTTTTGAGAATTTTTGGCAGCCTCTAAAGGGTAAATTTGAATGGTGATGAAGATAAACATTGGCTAAACTATGCAACGGTTCAATATGAAAGCTTTATTTTTTGAAAATAATATTCTTTACTTAATTTTAGACAAAAAAGGTCCTCTTAATATAACTCGCTAGGATGCACCATTTACACAAAAAACGCATTTACGTAAGTCTCGTGCTGTTTAATATGAAAGAATATTTGGAAAAATTATTTTAAGATTTTTTTAATAAGAAAGCCATGCATTTTTCTTGATATGAGTTTGCTTGATTTTAATCAAGACTCCCTATTTTTATTATTTGTGCTTTCTTTCCATAATTTACAGTTGTAGTTTCATTAAATTTAATTGTTCTAAATAAAAGTTAAAATTGACATGGCCCTGGCCTATCGATACTCAAATATCGAACTAGTGGATATGTTATTAATTTATGGAAAAGTCCACCAAAACTCACTGGCTGCTAGTGGATTGTATGGTGAAAGATTTCCAAATAGATAAAGACCTAGGCCACAGAACTTTACTGGTAATACGTGCTCGACAATCGCGAGAAGAAAGTTTTACTAAGATGATTTTTTGTCATTCTACTTATTTTCATCTCTAGTATCACCTCTTCGAAGATTAACAGGTGAACCGTAAACACCCTGTATAATCGGCTATATGTATGGAGGAAGATGAATGTCAGTTTAACCTGACTGAAATCCTTCAAGGCTATTCACAGTACGTTCCGCCGATAGCAACAATCAAAAAAAGACTTTTCGAGAAATATGACGATAATATAATTATACCTAGGATTTCAGCAGGAAATAAACATAAAAGTACAATAGTATGTTTCAAAAATACTGGGTACTCAATACTGTCAGACAACTGGTACGCCTCAAGGAAACAGAACAAACAAGAAGAAGGTCTTGGCGTGACTCAAGCTTGTGCAGACTACGTAAGAGCTGAAATTCGATCGAAAGCATACAATCTCAAAAATTATCCTAAACCCGTTGGTTTTCTGGATAACATTGATGACGATATTCCTGAATCTCTTTTGATGGTTCTGCAAATAATAACTGTCCCAAGATCCTGAAGGAATAAAAACGTGGACAAAGGAAGAACCCAAAACTGCTGTACGTGTCAAAACAATCGCTCACGAAATTATCGCTGCTACAAGGCCAAGATCATTCATATCTTCTCTGCAGATCGGACTTGGAGCATTTCTTCATAGAAAATATGATTCGCGAGATTTGCTGGATGTTCTATCAGCGCTAGGATTTTGCAACTCATATATGAATGTAAAAAACTTCGAATTATCTTGCATAGAACAACCTACGTCAGATGTGCCAAAAAACAGTTTTCGCCAGTTTGTGTTTCTGTGTTTGAGAATGCCGATGTGAACATAGACACGATTGATGGTTTGAATACTTTTCATGCGATTGGTGGCATCCAGTGCATTACTCCAAAACCTCAGACTGCTTCCTTTGGAAAAGCTATTCAAAAATTAATCAGTATATACAGAATAATAAATTTACATAGGCAATTTTTTACTTTCGTTTTCTCCAACATCTTGAGGGTTAAGTTTAAAAGTTAGGTACTCAATTTTCAGCAGAATTTAACGCTATTAAACTTATGTTATAGCCATTCATTAGAAAGTTATCCGGTGCTAAATATCGGTATATCTGAAAGAAAATTTTTGTTTCTCCAAGAGGGTAATTTTTGACTCTAGTTTTCTGCAACTTCTTGGGGCTTAAATTTAAAAGTTGGCTACTCAATCGACGAAAGGCTATTTAAAATTACAAAGAATAGTATTTTCCTCCAGACGCAAAATGTTGGCTGTATTTAAAAAAAACTGCAAATTTACCGAAAATTTATTGGTTTTTTCTACACAGCACATAGAGCATTGCACAAAAATTGGGGCAAATTCAATTTCTTCTTTTTTTATGAAAAATAAAGTGATTAAAACGATTTCCAGTTTTCCTCTAATTTTTTTTAAGTAGATCATGTTTTTGAGCTTATTTGACTGGCCTAAAGCCATACTTCATTGGAAAGATCTTTTCACCCTGAGTATCATAATATTAATAATTATATTGTGGGGTACAAATGTATAAATTAAAATTTTTAACCCTTTCACTAAAGTTATCAAAAATTTATTGGATATTATATTTTAACTTTATCTTCAAAACTAAATAACAAATTAAAAAATCTTGAAACGGATTCAATCAATGAGCTTGTATGTACGAATGACCGGCGCTTTCATCACGAGGTAAATATTCGCGCGTCGATGCTGTACAGTTACTCCCATCTGGGAGTAGGACAAAAGTAATCACGATCGCGTATTCTTTGTCCTACTTCCAGCTGGGAGCAACTTTACATTGCAGTGTATTGACATCTACACACGTGCGTTAAATAATCGTGTGTAATTGTCAGTACACAGCAAAGTAAATTATAACGCGCGAATATTTAACTTGCGTCATATTGACTCTAGTGTGCAGGGGGGGCCTTAACACAAAAGGCGCGTTGTTTTCCCTTGAATCGATCCGTTAAAATTTTCAAAAAATGAAATTACCTCCATTTAGGAACTTGTAAAGATACAAACGTACGTTTTCGAGAAATTCAGCAAATAGAAACCAGGATATCCTATATTTTGAAAAATTATGTTAAAGAAGTCCTTAATTAACCCGTTTAGATATTGCTTTGGTGCAAAATAATGCGAAAGTAGCTGCGGAAATAGCAATAAACTTTTCCAAAATTAATTCGGAGAAGGAATCAGCAAAAAAAGTCCATGCTGTAAATTTTGTCGAAGAAGCTGCCAGGAAAGAAGATTTGTCAGGAAAAGTGGTACGTTAGAACTATTGTAATAATAGAAAGTAAGGTTTCCTAAATGAACATTTTTGAAAAATGAAAATAATTTTATGTACGTTAATTACATTAAAATATATAATACAATGCTTTTTAATTAGTATTTCTTGCAGCCATTCCTAAAATTGCTATTCTTACATACAGGGTGGGCCAACGAAAACGAAACGGTTGAGTTTTAAGATATAGTTAATAAAAAAATGAAAAAAAACGCTCGGACAGGTCAACTTTAGTTTCGAGGGGGACTATTTTGCAATAGAACTGATGCAAAAATCCATTTATCCATGTGTGCTATGGACACAACCCCTAAAATTATAATCGACATGGTATGGTAAGTTTTTTACTTCGAGTAACATATAAAAAACAAAAGTTAAATCGACCAATTCGTTTTAAAAATAAATCAAATTAAAATTACAAAATCTAACATGTTAAATTTTAAATATCTTTAAAACTAATCTATTGATTTAACTTTTGTTTTTTGCCTGTTACTCGAGATAAAAAGATTTTTCCAACGAGGTATTACTTATCCTATCATGTATTTTAATGAACACCACACCTAAAAATTTAATTGTCTTGATAGGGTGAGTAATACTTCATTGGAAACATCTTTTTACCACGAGTTACATACAAAAAACAAAAGTTAAATAAATCAAATTGTTTTATAGTATATTACGATACAAGATCGGTAAGTGCATTATGACAGAACGAGAAAAAGGTTAGAAAAACGAGCTCCGAGAGGCGAGTTTTTCTATTTTTCTATTTTTATCAGCGCGAATATTTATCTATGGCGAATGTATAAATAAAAAAAATTATTTATACATTATACATTCTATTCTTCTAAAAAGAAGTGCAAATTGTCAAAGCAGTTGTGGCGCCACCTCTTATATTTAAGGCAAACTATTTCATGATGAAACACTGTTCTGTTATAAATCAGAACGAGACTGTATTTTTTGGGAATTTCATAGTAACGCGTTTGTAGATATGAACTGTAAGTGTACAAATATAGGTTGGTACCGCAAAAGAAGATATTTAAAATTTAACATGTTACATTGTGAATATTTAATTTGAAATATCTTTAAAAATAATCGATTTAACTTTTGCTTTTTGTGTGTTACTCCAGATTCAGATAAAAAGATCTTTCCAACGAGGTGTTACCCCACCATGCCTATTATAATTTTAGGGATTGCGTCAGCTTTATTGGAAAATATGCCCACCTCGAAACCAAAGTTGACCTGTCCGAGCTTTTTTTCAATTTTTTATTAACTATTTTAAAACTCAACCATTTCGTTTTCGTTGGCCCACCCTGTACTTACCTTTAATAGAAAATTTAGTAGTTTTATGTTTAATTAGCAGAATTATGATCTAATATCTAAAGCCTTATTTGCAATGGAAAAGCTCTACTCGTGGTAGTAAAGTTACCATGCGTAACTTAGAGAAAAGTGTTTCTTTCTACAAATATGGAAAACAACCAGCAGTTTTAATACAAAATAATTTATAATCGGTAATCAGGATTAATATAAATGTAGCAAGTTGAACATTTACCAGACTTAATACTTAGATATGGATTTTCTGTCGATGCATTAGGAAAGTTAAAAGTAGATTATAAAACTTGAATTAAAGTAGTTTTTGTTACCCACTACTTGTAATTACGTGTAAGCATTTCATTTACTTAGCCGACTAATCTCAATTCAGTAAAAAAGTTCAATAGAGTTGTAGGATGTAGGATAAATTAAGTTTATTCGGATGTAAAGTTTAGTCAATGAAAAATCTGAATCTGTTTTTCCGGGAAAGGGCTTAAAAAGGTTCAATGCAGATCATTTTTTACAAGTCCATTAGTGTCTTTTAAATTGTCAGGAAAGAATGTTGGTTTTAAAAATGATAAAATAGCAGTAGATTGGAACATTTATTATTATTTCACAAAATCTTTGTAATAGTTTCATTTAAATTTATAAAAATTAAAACGTGAAATGAAAAACTGAATAAAATAAAATATTTGATAAATATTAATTTCATTCGAAGGATGATACTTTTCAAAATATTTTTGCAAAATGTACCTTTCGCTAGTAAAAATTTATTTTTGATTTGACAAAAAATCGGCAATGTAGAAATTAAAATTAAAATTATTTTTTCTTCAAACGTCAATAAAGTACAGCCTTACAAGCTGTAACCAGTCATTTCTCTGTTAATTTAATCCTTGACGCGTTTGTACCATATCGTATAGGTACATTTTCGACATAGAAGAATTATTCTTTTTAAGTGGAAAAGTTTCATGATTTTTGACACGTGAGGAGAAAATAGCATGTTTTATTTGGAATAAAAGAAGTTTATTCACAACCATGTATGTAATTCTTCAATTTCTGACTTTTAAAAAGTTTGAAAGTAGGCCTTTTCTGACGTTTACTTCCCGCCCTTGGGTGGGAAGTAAAAATGACGCCAATGACGGAAAATTTAACGTTTTATTTAAAATATTGATAAAAATATTACAAATTTGAATGGAAAATGTAAGCAATGGGTGGGTATGGTTTTGTATTCTTTAAAATGCAAGAGAAAACGGTTTCAAAATCATAATTCTTCACGCATTTTCTGTCAGAACAGTTTTTATTTGTCACTGGAGCCTCATCCTACCTTGCTTTGCTCTTTTATGATATTTATAATTTTTCTGCATTCTTATTATCCTCCGGCAATTCTGGCGGTGTAGACGTCAATTTATCATCACTAATCACTATTATTCTTTATTTTCAAGATTTTTTCAATAAAATATTAGATAGATCACAACCACATCACACATTTTGGAAATTTTATTTTTCAATTTATATTATAATTGAATCACAATTTTCTAATTGCATTTAAGACTTCTTCTGGTTGCCACATTTGAATTACTATACTCCATTCAGTTTCAAGACTGACAACAAATTTATGTTAAGACCAATTTCCTAAACGGAATATATAGTGGTTTAGTTCTGCAGTTATAAAATCTAGTACGAACAACTTTTGTGTAGATGATTTAGAAGTCATTTCTTTAATTCCTGCCAGAAGGAAAAAAATGGAGAATGTACAAAAATCATATAATTATCTAAAAATACCTTAACTTTGGACCCCTCTAATTAATTAAAAGAAGGAAACTTTCTGACAGGATGTAGCCTAATCAATTTAGATTATAAATCTGAAAATCTAACGAGAGATACTTGAGTTATGACTGCAGAACTAATGCTCGATTTCATGATTTTTAACAATTTTTCCTCCCAAACTCGCGCGCCCTCTAGGGATTTGCATTAATTATCAGTTATTTGGTCAAAATTTGCAAAGGAGCTCCAATAAAGTGGGATGGATTTTCTATTCCTTGTTATTATCTCCAACGGAAAATTTATCGCGGGTCTACCTTCTACAGGACCGAATTTAGCTACCAACTGTTATTCTCCTCCATAGGCGCCATCGCAGATGATTTCTTTTAAGTCTTTTCTTAGAAGGGCTACATGATAAATTTTCAATTTCATTGTCGGTATCGCTGCCCGAAATTTTGAAAAAATTAATATTTCTCCTATTATGGATTTATACCCAGATTCTGGTCAAAACATTTAAGTTTAAAGGCCTTTAAATTTAAATTTGTTATATGGGTTGTAATGGACAATTTCCATGGATACATTATTTGTTTTAAATTAAAGGCCTTTAATTCTGACCAGAATCTGCCCATTAATATTCTGCTGAGAATACAATTCCTGTCACTTTATGTCAAAATTTTCAATGTATTTCTGACGTATTAATAAGTGAAAATACAAATATTTTCAGTCATTATATTCTCTTTCCAAATATAACTCGTGGTAAGAATATGAATCGATAATTTTTTAGAAATGCTTACTCATGTTAATCTCAATCTTTGGAAAATGCAACTCGTGCTACGCACTCGTTGCATTTTCGTTGTTGAGATTAAAATTCGTGCATTTCTAAAAATTTTTCGATAATATTCTCACCACTTGTTATATTACCCTTGACAATAGCGGGATATAATTTCTGAATATGCTTCTGAAAAATACAACAACCAATCAAATCCGTGTCTCCATGTGACACTTTGTGATCAGTCACTCTATCTTGAAACTGAATGGAGTATAATGTATTTATTATGTGTTTGTTTTCTGAAAAGTAATGGTATATGTATATTATCAGTATACCCTATCTTTCCGCCACGGTTTTGCTTTCCCACACGCATTTTGGACCAATCAGAAAGCTGCATTTCAATTCCGACTCAGAACTTTAGTTAACCTTGCAATATAGAGATGGCGCTATGTGTGAAGAAATGTCATAAAAACGAAAAATAACCTTATCAAATTTTAATAAAAGCGGCGTAAAATAAATAAGTCGTGGAAAAGGTATAGTATTCTACTCGCTAGAAAATAGCCATTAGTGGGACACCCTATATTTATCTTCTAATTTAATAGTATATTATTCAAAGAGCGAGAAATGATAGAATACAATACTTTTTCCACGACTTTTTTTGTTTTGCTGCGCGTTTATGCAAGTTGAGGTTATTTTTTGTATTTGTGACATTTCTTGATATCTTCTATGTAAATTTTATTCTGTGATTAAAATTACACATAATTATTACCCAATAGGCTACCCAGTGATTTATGAAATTATCCATAATACATTCCTCATTACCCAGCTAATTAAATTTGTGCTAGGTTGCAGAAGTTAACTCTCTGGCAAGATGTAGCCTAATCAATTTAGATTATAAATCTGAAAAAAAAAATTGAAAATCTAACGAGGGAAACTTGAGTTATGACTGCAGAACTAATGCACGATTTCATGATTTTTCACAATTTTTCCTCCCAAACTCGCGCGCCCTCTTGGCCATTTGGTCATAATTTAGAAAGAAGCTCCAGAAAAGTGGGATGGTTTTTCTATTCCTTGTTATTAACTCCAACGGAAAATTTATCGCGGGTGTCTAGGAAGAAATTAAAGATAAGGAATAATTATCTGACAGTAGTTTGTTCAACTTGTCAAACTTTGAATTTCAGCACCCACTGTTGCAGAGATAAAAATAATTAATTAAAAAGATGTAAAATCTAATTAAAATCTTTATAAGGCATATTTTTTACAGAAATTAAGTACCTATATCATTAATATTAAAAGTACAATATTGGAAAAAAGTAGAGCAACATTTACATTTTCTTAATATACAGAGTGTTTCGTAAGTAGCGTATAAAATTGAAACCCTAGGAAATACTTTTTAAGAAAAAAAGTTCATATGAACATGTGTCCGATATTGATTCATAAGAAAGTTATATGCATTTGAAGAAAAATAAATTAAATCAATTTATTACTAAAAAAATATAATTTAGCATGCTTTGAAAATCGTCTATTTTTTAATTTTGGCATTTAAATAATAAAGATTAATAGGCAGATTCTGGTCAAAATTAAAGGCCTTTATTTAGAAACAAACAAGGTAACCATGGAAATTGTCCATTACAACCCATATAACAAATTTAAATTTAAAGTCCTTTAAACTTAAATGATTTGACCAGAATCTGGGTATTAAACATTTATCGTATTTAAGTTTGAAACAAATAACAAAAACTACAAAATGTTTAGTAATTCTGAATATGCCATATAATTTTTATTTATGGATTTTGTAATGGTAATAGTTTGCAAGCAACTAGAGAATATCAACGCAGGTTTTCCAATAGACGTCACCCTTCTTACCATGTTTTCTCCAGGACTTTCAAAGATTAAGGGACACCGGAAACATACATTGTGCACCAAAAATTGGTGCCCCTGAAAAACATACATTTGAAGAAGAAGAAGAAGAAGCAGTGATAGACGCCTTTATTGAAAATCCTCGTACAAGTATACGAAGTGTTTCTTCAATGCAAGGTATTTCTAAATCATTTATTTGGAAGACGCTAAAGAGGGAAGTAATGCATCTATACCATTTTCAACAAGTACAAGCCCTTCAGCCAGGAGATGAGATCAGACGTTTAAACTTTTGTCAATGGTTGTTGGAAAAAATGGCAGCAGATCCAAACTTTCGCTCAAAAATTATTTGGACGAATGAAAGTCAATTTGGCGGAGGAACTACACCAAATTACCACAATGAACATGCGTGGTCATTGGAAAATCCCAAGTTAATAAAAAGAAGAGTATTTCAGCAAAGATTCTCAATAAATGTCTGGGCAGGGATTTTTAATAATCAATTAATATCAATGCAAGTACTACCTAATAGACTGACATCGAATGATTATTTGATTCTATTAAATACCAATGTACAAGATATTGCTGACAACGTAGCCTTAAATGTCTTAAATCAGGTTTGGTATCAACACGATGGAGCACCACCTCATAGGTGAAGAAATGTGACTAATCGGTTGAATGATAATTTCAATAATAATTGGATAGGTTTTGGAGGATCAATATCATGGCCACCGAGATCTCCAGATTTTTATGTTTGGGGTACTCTCAAACAAATGTGTACATGATTGAGATAAATACTCAAGCACAATTACTTGAGAGGGTAAACAATGCGCAATGCGGTTGCTGAAGTGCAAAATAATTTTAATTTCAATATTAACGAAGAGATGTTACGTCGATGCCGTGCCTGCATAACAGCAAGAGGAGGTGTATTCGAACAAAATTTAAAATAATTATGTAATTTTCAAAGCATTCTAAATTATATTTTTTTTAGTAATAAATTGATTTAATTTTTTTTTTCAAATTCTTCTTATAACTTTTTTATGAATGAATATTGGACATGTTCATATGAACTTTTCTTCTTAAAAAAGTATTTCCTACATGGGGTTTCAAATTTATACGCAACTTACAAAACACCCTGAATAGGTTATAATATTCTGTAATAAAAACTTTAATATTTCAAAATAAGAATGCTTTAAATCTACATTATTTCATAATTGTTTTATTAAATAAAAATAAAAATTGCAGGTTTACTAAAATAATTTAGTAATAAGGATGGAAAAAATAGAGCAACAATTAGAAACTTATTATTTATTCATATAAAAATACAAAAATTAAAGTATAAACTTATATTTTGTCCAATACCCGTTGTTCTTAAGGATATCAGCACATCTTCTGGGCAATGGTTTTAAAAAAATATTAATTAAAATTGGATCTACTTCAGCCCAAGCATTTTGAAGCGCTGAAAAGAGTTCGTCCAAATTTTTGTAAGTTCTATAGCGAATTTTGTTAGTCAAAATACTCCTTAGGTTTTCAATTGGATTTAAATCCGGAGATTGTGATGACCATTTCAATAAATTATTTTTTTCTTCCGAATACCATTGTTTTACAAACTTTGATGCTTCGAATCATTATCCTGCTGAAAGAAGTGACCTAATGGGAGAGTGCTATCAGCATATGGGACCATAACTTTCTCTAAAATATTTTTTATACACAAAACGATCCATTATGCCATTTATACGATGAATGGGGCCCATTCCGAAACCAGAGAATAACATTTTTCATTATTTTGTGTATTATAATAAAATGTTGCACATGTTTGTCTACTTTTTTCCAACAATAAAGCGTGAATGATAAAAATTCTTTAGAAATATTTAAATTTTCCAAGAAATTTATTTTAAAATAAACTTTATAAATTCGATACTAAATACTGAGTGTTAAAATTAAACATTATTTTCACTATTTTTAAAAATTTTAGAAAAAAAGGAAATGTTTCTCTACTTTTTTACAATTCTGTATATTAGTTAATTTTGATAAGTTTAGTGTATTTTTATTTTTACCCAAAAACCCATATTACCTTAGAAATTGAAAAATTTCCTGGAATTTAAATTGAGCTTTGAATTATTCTTTATATTTTAATTTTCGAGGATTTTTTTTTAATTTTAGTGAAACTCTAACAAATAGTAGAAAGTTCTACATTTTACTTAAACCTAAATGAATTTTAAATCAACTTTTGAAGATTTTTATTATTATGTTTGATTAAATTTCAAGAAATCTAATTAATTGTACAGGGTGTCCCACAAATGGCGGAAGATCTCTTCAGTATTCAGTACTTTATTGGGAACCCTTAGGAAAATAATAACGTATTGAATAAGTTTTTGGTCATTCTGTATAAAATTCACTACTGTGCAGGTACAAAATTCACCAAATGCACTATGTTTGATGATAATTTTAAATTGGAAAAATGTTTTTTTTAGAAATTTACAGATCGAGCAGATTGTAGATTTTAAACAAATGTTATATTCAAAAAAACAAAAAACACTACATTTATTGGTGGCCGGACCCTTTTTGAAAGCGAGTACTAGGCCATGGCCTTTTTGTCCCAATGAGTAAAACGGCCCCTGCTCTATAGTCTTTTGAAGTTTCACCTACAAGAAGTGTTCTGAGAACTGTCTGTTACCATCGGCTTTGCACCTCTTTGGGCCCAGACAATTAAGCAAAAAATGGAGTCAACCTCGAAATGAGAGATAATAAGCTGGAAACTCGTATACACCTTCATTTCGGCGTTGTACAAGTTGTCTCAAAAGTCTCATAAAATCTCGTGTCTGCGTCGTCAGTTATTCAAGGTCAAAGGTCACAAAAATCGGTTGTTCGCGATTATCTAGGTATCTACAGCTCCAATGTATTATAAAAATTGTAGAGCATAAAATTTGTGACAAATTTTGTTCCAAACATTTTTTCATGCGCTCAACCGTTTTTGAGATGGGAGTACTGCGTGCAGCGCTCAGCCATAAGGGTACATGACAACTCGGCAGTTGCCAACTTGGGACCGGACGACTCGGCACCGGATAACTCGGCACTGGATAAGTCGGCACCGAATATCTCGGCACCAGATAAGTCCGTGTTCCCAACCGGGTACATGACAACTCGGCACTTTACAACTCGGCACCGGACGACTCGGCACCGGACGACTCGGCACCGGGACATTTCGGCACTGGATAAGTCGGCACCGGATTTCTCGCTACTGAGGAGGTCGGGACTCGGAGTAATAAATCTGTTTCACTTGCCTTTTTATGATTTTAAATTTGACCATAATCATAGATACCTACAGCTTATCCAAAGTTAGAAAGTGGATGGCAGCAGAAATTTTGGTTTAAACCAAGACGATTCATATTATTCTGCCCCCTTCTAACTTTAACAAAATCAGTTAAACTAACATAACCTAATCTACCCAGTGGCGAGATATCCCGGTGCCGAGATGTCCAGTCCCGACTTATCCGGTGCCGATATATCTGGTGCCGACTTATCCAGTGGCGAGTTATCCGATGCCGAAATGTCCCGGTGCCGACTTGGAATTGCCGAGTCGTCCGGTGCCGAGTTGTCCGTGTCCCCAGCTATAGATACTATAAAGTGTTTGAGACACGCTAGAGGTTTTTTGCCAAAGATTGCCAGAGGCCTGTAAACCCATGATAAAGTGACTGCCAGAGTGAGGAAAAGCACTATGCCAGATGCTTTTTCTCACTCTCGCAGTCACTTTGTCATGAATTTACAAGCCTCTGACAATCTATGGCACCTCTGCTCTGGCAAAAAAAATCCCTAGCGTGTCCAGGCCCTTAATGCAAGGTAAACTGTGAATCTTTATTTAAAGCGGCTGCACAGTTGATGAAACGGATAGGATATAAGATATCCTAGTTCCTAGTGAGCCTGCAATTTGCTCTCTATTGCTCTGTGCCCTATATCTCAAAAATGGTTGCGCGCATGAAAAAATGTTTGAAACCAAATTTGTCACAAATTTTATGCTCTACAATTTTTATAATAGATGTAAACATCATTAGAGCTATAGAAACCTTAGATAATCGCGAAAAACCGTTTTTTGTGACCTTTGACATTGAATAACTGACGACGCAGACACGAGATTTTATGAGACTTTTGAGACAACTTTTAGAATACCAAAATGAAGGCGTATACGAGTTTCCAGCTTATTATCTCTCATTCCGAGGTGAAACGCTAATTTGACTGGACTATTTTGGAAAACCGTTAAGGTTATCTGGACCTGTATCCTCATTTTCAGGGGCAAAATATCCTATAGGAAAAACGGCACGTTTCTATAGAAATTTGCCAAAACAACCAATAAGTAACAATTATTTTGCTTTTTTCCTATAGGATATTTTATTCTCGATAATGAAGATATGGGTCCTGACAAATTACGCACAGGAATACTTTTCATAGTAGTAACTTCAGAAGGCTTTAGTATGGTAAGACAAATAGCTATGGTTTCAAAAGCTTCCCAGGTTTGTTGTGAACATGAAGAAGTTTCAGAAAAATCTTGGAGAAAATTTCCAAAAAAAACCTGAAAAAACAATTATTTTGCATATTGGCTAAAATGCACTTAATTAGCGATGTTGTGATTGCTGGCAAAATTGGTGACCTAAAATTCAAAACGCTTTAGGTTCAGAACTAAAAAAGTTAGACCCTCACTTCCCACCCCTTTTGTTTGTTATCAATTAAATTGGGCAGTGGTTTTAAAATTTGACAAAGAAAATTTTATTAAGATCGGTAATTTTCAAATCAGCTTGCACCAACCAGCACTTATTTTAAACTACTTAAACATTGGAATGTAAAGATGACTCTACAGTTCGCTTGTTCGATTATTTCTTTGTTGACCACTTTTATAATTTTGTTGACCCATCTGGTTTCATCATTTCATAGTTTTTTGTTTAAAAACCGAGTGGTCGTCTGATCGTCATATTTTTTTGGCGAGAATATTGTTCGTGGGAAGAGCTCTGCATCACAAACAGTTATTTTACTTTGTATAAAACATGCATAGTTTTCTTTAAATGCTAAAATTTATAAAATTTATAATATTATGTTCGCTTATGCATAAAAAGTATACCCGATCTTCATTTGAATGTCTGAAGTGGTACGGTACAAACATGATTAGAGACTCAACGAACAGAGAAATTCACTTCAGTTTAAAAAAGTATTAATCCAGGTAGTACTTACCTAATTCCTGATTGTCGTAATACTCTCAACCGGAAGTCCTTAAACCGTTGGTGCTCCATAATTTCTCCATTTATGGTCGTAATATTCTCAATTTTTAATTTTTACTTAAAAAAAGTATTTCTTATTTTTCACTTATGGCCAGTTTATGCACCTTCCAGTAAAGTGTTCAGTAGTGTTACTAGGAAGTTATTTACATGTAAAAGTGATCAGTAAATTAAACCATTCGGTAATCTCAAATCGCAGAATGGTTTTAGCTACTGAGAGGTCAATTTATAATATATTTATACATAAACATAATATTTATTCACCTCACAGCAGTGAAAACTTTTCATTAAGTTAAATGTATTGTATAGTTTAATTTACCGATCACTTTTACATGTAAACAACTAGTTAGTAACACTACTGAACACTTTACTGAAAGGTGAATAAACAGGTACTTAATCTTTAAAATATAATTGAAATACCCAAAAATACAGAAAAAATTAATAATTACTTAAGATTAAAAAATTCCTAATCGGAAAATATAGTGGTTTAGTTCTGCAGTCATTAAAGCCAGCACGAACAACATTTTTGTATAATTTTTTTTTTAAAGATTTAGAAGTCATTTCTTTAATTCCTGAAAGAAGGAAAAAAAATGGAGAATGTACAAAAAAAATATAATGATCTAAAAGTACCTTAATTCTGGACCCCTCTAATTAATTTTGTGCTAGGTTGCAGAAGGTAACTCTCTGGCAGGATGTAGCCTAATCAATTTAGATTATAAATCTGAAAAAAAATTGAAAATCTAACGAGGGAAACTTTAGATATGACTGTAGAACTAATGCTCGATTTCATGATTTTTCACAATTTTTCCTCCCAAACTCGCGCGCCCTCTAGGGATTCGCATTAATTATCAGTTATTTGGTCATAATTTGCAAAGAAGCTCCAGAAAAGTGGGATAGATTTTCTATTCCTTGTTATTATCTCCAACGGAAAATTTATCGCAGGTGTCTAGGAAGATGCTCTTAAGGCTTAAATTTTTTATTGTCTATCGGTCACATTTTAACGTCATTTATAGTGATTGAATGGACAAATTTAAGTGTGATTTTAGTCATTGAACTAAATTCTGGAGTATATAAAAAATCGAGAATGTACAAAAAATATAATGATCTAAAAGATGGTGATAAAGTTTAGGACATAATTCGTAACTGCCGTATTTATTTTTTTTGAGAAAATCCTTCAGACAGGTCAATTTTTGTTTTTAAAATGACGTCTTCATCGATTTTTTTAAATGAAAACTCCCACTTTTTTACTCCTTTTTGATAGTCATTCATGTCACTTAAACGATGATACAAAAAAAAATGATTACATTTGTAAAAATATTTTTGAATAAAAAATTTTTTACTTCAATAAACTTGAAAAACAAATTCTTTGGAATCTAATTAAATGGACGAAAATTTACAATAAATAAAATTTTAAACTTAAACTATTTACCATTTATTGAAATCAGTCTTATAAACCATTCAAAATTTAATAGATGACGTCATTGCTAAATCAACAGTGATGTCATTAATATTTTTTTATACCAAGAGATGGCAATTTAAAAACAACAAATTTTAGCAAAAGAATTAAATACGGCAGTTACGAATTTTGTTCCAAACTTTATCACAACCCTGTATATTCCACATTATAGTCTAATAAATTTAGCTTATAAATCAGAAAAAAGCTAGAGGAAACTAGAAATATCCTGACACTCGTAATGTTCGATTTCATGATTTATTACGATTTTTTTCTCCCAAACTCGCGGACTTCCTACCGATTCGAATTATAATTTCCAGTGAATCGCTGATAATTTGAAATCAGGGATTATTCCAGGGGGGTGCCCGGGGGGGGCTTTGCCCCCCCCCCCCCCCCCCGCAACTGGAAAAAGCCCCCCCGGAGCAATTCGAAAAGAAAATTAATGGCACTTCGCGAAGGCGTGATAAGTTTATTAAATACTAAATTGAAAAATAGAAAATAGGGTTAACTTTTTAAATTTTTCTTTTTCAATCATTTGTTTAAACAATATTCATCAAAATATACTGGGTGTCCTAATTTGAGTTGTATTGCATGGGCATCTTTGTTAGTAATAAAGTTACAGATTCTGTTATATGGGCAATGTTTTGCAGTCTTTTATACTTATATAGATGGTATCTAAAATTATCAAAAATTCCGAGCCATACCGGAGATAAACGAAAAAATGCCATTTTTGAAATAGTCGATTATTTCATTAACTAGAAAAGTTACATAAAAATGTTTCGGATAAAAGTTACTTGTGTCGTAAAGACTAATCTAAATATATTATTTTACAAACTCGGTTTTCAAGATATCAATAGCAACTTTCTTATTTTAAATGGACATCATATTGGATTTTTCCACAAATAATTTGCATTTTTTTCTGCTTTTAACAATGTATTAAAATCCATATTTGAAATAACAGACTATGAAATATGTAACATTATTTGAATTAAATTAAACAAGCCATGCCCTTTTGACGGGTCTTCTTTAAAAAAATGACGAATCAAGCTGTCACTTTAGATTATTATATCAGTTTATTGTACATCAAGTTATTGTAGAATTTATAAGTTTTAGTGATTGATCATTTAGAAATGACAATCTTTCCACTAATTAAATGAACAATTTGAAAAGTTTTGGACTTATATCCTATACAATAATCTAAAATGACAGCTCGAATTGTCGTTTGTTTTAAGTAGTCCTCTCAAAAAGTAATAGCTTCCTTAATTTAATTCAAATAATTTCAAGAAATCCGTACATCTGTAGTGTATTACTTCGAACACGGATTATAATACATCGTTGTATCAGAAAAAATTTAACTGTTGAAAAATTCAATATGGCGTCCATTTAAAATCAGAAAGTTGCTATTAATATCTTGAAAACTGAGTTTGTGATATTTTTGTAATAAACATATTTACATCTGTCTACGAATCGAATAACTTTTATTGGAAACATTTTTTTGAAACTATTATAGTTAACGAAATAATCGACTTTTAAAAAAATTGCATCTTTTGTTTATCTTCGGAATGGTTTGGAATTTTTCATTTTTATAAACGGCATCTAAATAAGTATCAAAAGCTGCAGAACATTGCCCAATAAACCGAATCTGTAACTTTATTAATAACAAAGATACCCATGTAATGCAACTCAAATTGGGACACCCTGTATACCCACTCCGTCCGGAAATATCGTATACATTTTGCGTTATTTTGTTGTTCAATAATAAGGTATACATTTTTAATTTTGGTAATTAGAATATTTTTTTGAAATACAGGGTGTAACTTAAATGCACGGCAAAAATTTAAGGGGTGCTTCCTTGGGTCATTTTAAGAACATTTATACCTTAGGTGATTTTTTGAAAAACGCTTCATTTCAAAAATACACGAAGATAAAGATTTCTTAAAATGCATGCTTTTTATTAAATAAATAATAGGTGTAAAAATTAAAGTTTAGTTGTTACCATGGCTACAAACTTTGTTGCTGTCACCTGTCATAGTTTATTTTGCTAATTATGAATTATTACACAAATTCCGAGATGACAGACATGCATTTTACATATGGACTTGCTAATGGAAATGCACTACGAGCAAGACGTTTTTATCGTGATAGATTTCCCAACCGTCGTCTTCCTGATAGAAAAACTTTTGAAAACATTCATAACTGTCTTAGAGAAAGTGGTTCATTTAAGATCAGAGAGAGACCAGGAAGGCCAATGAGAGTTAGAACGCTAGAATTGGAAGAAAATGTGCTCAACTTGGTGGAAGAAGATCCAAGTACTTCTACACGAAAAATTGGTAGAAATTTGAATGTAAGTAATATGACTGTTTGGAGAATTTTAAGGCAGCAGTTGTTACACCCATACCACATTCAACGCGTTCAGGCACTTTTACCTCGCGATTTTCCACCACGAATACAATTTTGCCAATGGTTTCTTCAAAAATTGATCCAAATCCCTCAATTAATGACCATAATTTTATTTACTGACGAAGCAAATTTTTCAAGAAACGCAGTAATGAATTTTCACAATAGACATTCGTGGGCCAAAGAAAACCCACATGAGATTTGTGAAGATTGTTTCCAACAACAATTTTCATTAAACGTTTGGGTCGGAATTGTGGGTGATTTTCTTATTGGACCAGCATTTCTACCTCCAAGGCTTACCGGTGAAGCATATCGAATTTTTTTGGAACAATCGCTACCGTGTTTGTTAAAAGATGTACCATTGGCGACGAGGAAAATGTAATGTGGCTAATGCATGATGGAGCTCCAGCGCATTTTAGTTTGGTTGCTCGTGAGTTCCTGAATGCAAACTACCCTAATAGGTGGATTGGATGCAGTGGTCCACAACGATGGCCTCCTCGATCCCCTGATTTAAATCCTTTAGATTTTTTTCTATGGGGCCATCTGAAATCATTAATTTATCAGACTCCGGTAGAAAATTTAGAAGATCTAAGAACTCGAATAATTAACGAATGTAATTCGATAAGAAACAATCCTGGTATCTTTGAAAGAGTTCGCCAATCGATGAGAAGAAGATTGGATTCTTGTTTGCTAGCTAATGGTTCTCATTTTGAACACTTATTGTAAATTGTATTTAGATTAATAAATAATTAAAATTATTACGTAAAATCTACCTGTATATTCGAAAAAAAGTCTAGTAGCCATAGTAACAACTTTATGTGATAAAAACCATGCTTTTTAAGAAATCTTTATCATCGTGTATTTTTGAAATGAAGCGTTTTTCGAAAAATCACCTAAGGTATAAATGTTCTTAAATTGGCCCAAGGAAGCACCCCTTAAATTTTTGCCGTGCATTTAAGTTACACCCATAATAATAAATCGGTATTTTACAACAAATAATCCAAAAAATACTGAAAAACAACTTAAAGTCCTTAATTTTGTAATTTTCCACAATTTATAGTATAGTAGGATAATAAAAAATTACAAAAAATTAAAGACTTTAAGTTGTTTTCCAGTAATTTTTACTTATTACCATATTATTATGGGTCAATTTCTTCGATTTGGAACTTCTTCTGTTCATTTCAACACACCATTAATCAAAATTCGGCATTTTCTAACAACGGCGGGTGTCTATTATATTTTTCATCAATAAGCGACTTTGAAATCTATGAATAATTTTTAACATATTCCAGAATATTTTTATTAAATTTGTTTATTTTTTCCTCACAATCAGATATTTCGAAATAAAATTAAAAAAAGACAAAAATAATTAACTTTCGTTAATCCCAATCGATTTTTAAAAATGAATACCTATTTTCGGACGTAGGGAGTATAATTTTTTTTATATGATAATGAAAATTTTTTAAACAATTGATTGCAAATGAAAAAATTAATGCTTTTTCTATTTTTGAATTTTTTTTAATAAACTCATCTCGCTTTACATGCGGAACTATTATGGCAAAATCGTCTCCAACATTTTTTTAGAATAAAGCCTGTTGGCAATGAAGCTCCATGGGATAGATTTCCTATTCCCTGTTATTACCTCCGGAAAATTTATTGCGGTCTAGTCAATGACTCTTAAGATGAGATTTCAGCCCTTGATTTTGAAATTCTCTTGATTTTTGTTCTTTTGGTCATACATTTTTTTCCAGTGACGCTTTTTTAAAATTTATTTTTTTGGTAAACAGAAGAGTCTTGTAGCTATCAACTTCTTCTTTCTTTCTTTTTTTTGTTTTAGTATGTCAAAACAAATAGTAATACGGAAGCAGTAAAACGGGCTCTTTACAAAAAACGTTCGCTTAACGGCGCTTACCAAAATTCTAAAAAACTAATTGAAATAATATTTTTTTCCAACACTAGCAATAAGTTAAGGTATAAACGAAGAGTTTGACGTTTCGTTTTTTGTTTTAAGTATATTTTTAAACTTTTTACAGCTTTCCAAAAATTTCTTAAAATTTTACTTAATTTTTGGGATGCTGTAGATAGTTTAAAAATATACTTAAAACAAAAAACGCAACGTCAAACTCTTCCTTTATACCTTAACTTATTGCTAGCGTTGGAAAAATATATTATTTCAATTAGATTAATTTTTTAAACATTTTGGTAAGCGCAGTTATGCGAACGTTTTTTGTAAAGAGCCCGTTTTACTGCTGCCGTATAACTATTTGGTTTGACATACAAAAAAAGAAGAAATTGGTAGCCAAAAAAAGAAATTTTAAAAAAGCTTCAATGGAAAAAAAATATGAGGAAAACCGCAAATATGAACCGAATTTCAAAATCAAAGCAATGATTAAAGCCAGGGTTAAATACAAAATAATTTTGGAAAAACTCAAATAATCTGCTTGAGTTTGAATTTTTATCGTATTTTCGTTATTTTTCCAATGTTTCAGTTTAAAACCCCACATAGTCATTGTTTCTGTTTTTGAAAATTATAGTGCGTTTTATTAATTATTAGTTTTAATGAAATTAAATCACGTGTGCTGGTATTGAAATACAATTTGCTCTTGAGGCAACTTATTTTAAACAACTTATTTAAAATTTAGTGGATTTTTTTATAAACTGCATTGTTTTAATGTAGGTGGTGGTAGGTGGTTCCGTGCTAGACAGAACAGGGAAAGTTCTAGGCGAAGATTTAAAGGTGAGTAATAAACATACAATAAAACAAAAATCAAGATATATACATTCTTTTATATTTTTCTAACAATACATTTTTTTATTAAATTTTAATATATACAGCATAATTTTAATTAATAACATCAGATAGCAGCTCTTTTCAAATAGTTTTTTCTTTCGTATAATAACAGCCACTAGATTTGCATCTATTCTAAATTTAATTTATTTATTTTTATATATATATTTAAATATATTCGGGAAGCGTAAACTTAGTGGTAGTAAATATTGGTCACATTTATCGCAGGCGATCACTTTTTTAAGGTTACAGAGATAGGTTTTCGTTCGTAAAGACTAGATTTAGATTAGAATTAGACGTACAATGGTTTTCATTATTGTATTGATAACGAATCCAAAAATATATCATTTTTCCTTCTCGCTCAACTCTATTTTTGTAAGGACTACAACAATTAATAAATTAAATTAGTTTATTTTTTGATGATGGATTTTAGATTTTTTGGTCCCCGGCCAAAAAAACAATATAAATAAAAATTCAATTACAAAAACCCAAAGTATCTAAAATATTGCTGTGTATTCTGTATACCCATAAGTAAATAAACAAAGTTCATTTATTTCATCCTAGATCCTGCAGTTATTGTGTTTAAAACCGGAGATGGCATTCGTTATCAATATTAAATAAAAATACATATAAGAACAGTTAACAGTTTATAATTTTGTTTTTTAAACGTCCTCCAATTATTTTAATAAACATACACATTAATTTATTTAACTTTTTAAATTTTATTTATCTTTTTTTATATTTGTGGAAATCAACAAGAATGGTAAGTACAGGCAGAAAGAAAGACAGCCTGCGCAAATATCAGTTGCGAGATCGTTAAATTCGGTTATCACAGACCGTCCAGCGGTTGCACACGCTTTTTTTATACATTATATATCTTTTATCGCCCCTGCTCTTCTCATTTGTTCCACACCAGTACACACGCAGCCTTAATTTTTATAATTCACCCTGTTTTTATGATTCCCAACACCTGAAATAAATTCTTATATGTTTTGGTAAGAATTCAAAGATTAAAAGCCAGAAATTGGAAAAAAATATACAGGGCGCATCAGATCAGATCACGATTTAATTTTATATATATGTTATGTAATTAGCTAATCAACTATTGCGGTTATTTAATAATTTTTAATCAATTTAAAAGCGCGTGATCTGATATTTGAAGCTTATTTTTTAAAATTTATTTACATATTTATGTATATTTATATATATATATGTATAATCTGTAGCACTTAAATAGGTAAATTTAACTGGCGAGGCACTATCTTTTTTAATATAATAAGCTCATATAAACACACTGTATATTCAATATTCACTCTGTTGCTGCACAGGTTTTTTTGTTTAATTTAGGGTTGTTACGCGCTTTCTGCCCTCTTTTTTCAGTCTGCGGGCTTAAGTAGGTAGTTTAGTAAACACGCATTCTCGTAAGCACCGTTAAGTAATGGCGGTTTTTTCTGAGCATGCGTGGTTAGTTTGGAGAGGAAAAACAACACCTTTGTTGACTATCTATAGGTAACTTTTACATTTAGAGATAGAAATGCTATAAAAGAAAAACTGGTCTATCTATCTTAAAAGACGTTAAACAATGGAGAAGTTTATGTGTGAATTAAAGCAAAATTAAAATACCCACGTTTGTGAAAGTTAAATGCCTGTAAATGCCTCTTCGCCTTAGTTATGTCCTTTTATTATTAGTTGAAGTAATTTTAAATTCTATACAATGTTTTTCAGTATTAAATTCGATTCGAAAACTTTTACAGGGTGAGTCGGAAGGAGAGCTTCAAACTTCAAATGTTGTTATCCAATTTTTATTAGTGTTAAGAATGCACTAATTCGACGTATTTTGAATGTTGCACCTCTAATAAAGAAGATAAGTTTAAAGTAAACAATAAGAACTTAGAAGCTAGAGTTAATAAAAGAGTGCAAAATTATATACAGGGACCTGGGGATATCTTTGAAAATATTCTATGAATTAAAAATAGGCTAATTGTACTGCTATACCTAAACCTTCTTAAATTTTTAAAACTCGAAAACTAATAAAAATTGGATAACAAGATTTTAGTTTTTTACCTTGTATTAACGTGTAGAATACCAAACCCGGAGTTTGGCGCATTCCTTTAGGATCACCCTGTATAGTTCGCTAATTGTACCAGTTTTGCTTTTGTAGGTGGTGAAAATAAAGTATAATTTTTGTTTGACGTGTTCAACCAGTTAATATTAATATCTTCAAAAAATAGTAGACTCTAATTTGTCATCACTTATGCCTTAGATTTATAAAGAGTATATTTTCGATTATTTTTTGTAACAGTATTATAAAGAGAATATAGGTAATTATTTGTATGGTTGAACGCATCTTTTGTTGTGTCTATCTTATTTACTGATTGGTGTTGTTTTTTTTTGTTATTTTTAAAAATTAAGTAATGAAATGTATATAATGAGATTCTGCAGTCTTAATCTACGAAAATATTTCAGCTAATTGTAGTAAAAATATTTAGATTTTTTAACAAGGTTCTTCTTTAGTTGCGCGCGCTCTTCCTGGTTTCCTTTTGAAAATTTCTTCTAGGGGCGTGGCCAGAGGGCCCTTTTTGACGCGGCCCCAACGGCCGCGGCTAAAGAGGCCCTCCAGCCGATACTTTAGTCAGATATTATCGTGACTTCTGTACTCCCTCATTTCGTAATTGTTGTTACCATTTGGATTCTTGGTTTGTGTGGGTGGTGATGAGAGCAGGGCCGCACTTTCCGGTCGGATGAGCAAGCTTTCGCGTTCGCTCTCAGCGCTTTCGGTGCGTAACGCACCCGGAACGGCTCCGTTCGCCGCCGGAAGCTCCAATTCGGCCCGGAGGATCCGGATCTTTTGGATCATCTCACGGATCTCGTAGCGCAGAATTCCCAGGAAGCATAATTTAAGGAAAGCTAGCACACAGTAGCCGAGGATTGCCAGCAGGGAGGCCGTGTTGCGGAGGTAGGACAGAAGCCGCTCTTCGCACGGCGTCGTGTGTGGTAAGCAGAGGTCTGTGCTGTTCGCTGGTGGTTCTCGGCAGCAACTGGGGGGCATGTCCCAGCTACGACTATCGTTGTAATCACTAGGGCCTATAACAAACAGATAATTACTTTTCAATAGTATCCAAAAAAATAAAAATATTTTTGTATTCCCGAAAATTTCAGTGATTCATGTTAGGGTGTGAGCATGGTAAGGCTGCGAGATTTAAGGCGGGTGCACAATTGACGCTACGAGTACGTTACGAGTTCATTACGCTACGAGTACGTTAGGAAATGAAAATAGTCAGATGAACAGACAATACGAAACCGAAATAGAACTGTAATGTGATTGGTTGGTAGTTGGTGGCTGTACGCTGTACTGAAAATTCCTATGGAATGCGCTATATCCTACTGGTACTGAAAAGATAAAACTTCACCAACTTTACCCGTACTCGTCGCGTCTCTCTGTAGTACGGAATCGTGTTGTGCATTATCATACGGAACTCCTATGCTTCAATTTTCAACCCGTACTCGTAACGTACTCGTATCGTCAATTGTGCAGCAGCCTTTAGACATTAGGCTCCTTCCGACTGCTCGAAAAACCGTACATGGATAACAATCATGCGCAATAGATATAACGCGTTCCACCAGAGACGTGACCGTACCTCGGACGGTCCAGGTTTGTGTTCCAACCAAACTTAATCAGTTCATGGGATAGTGTTCAGTAATCATCATTTCGATTTATGCCAAGAAGCAGTTATTGATCGGACTGTCATGAGCACTGTGTACGTCTTGTGTTGAAAAAAAGACCGGGCGCATTAATACACGCAATTAACGCAATGTAGGTAGTGTCGGACTGGCTTATTGGGGCCACCCGGACAAGCATGTGCCTATTGGATATTTCGCCCTATCTGGACCAATTATTTATTATATGCAGGGTGTTCCATTTTAAATAATTCAGCTGATGAATATAGTGAAAACTAAGTGATTTCCTTAAAAATGGGAATTTTTAAGAGTTTTTATTGGGCATTTTTGGAAAATGGGGAAACCCTTTTTTCAGTATTAATCCATAGTTTTTATAATTTACATAATAACATGGTTTATAAAAAAGTCTTTACAATAATTGATCTTCGTGAGCCAAAAATAGATCTTTAAGAAGTTTTGTTTTCGCTCTTTTAAAAATGTAAGTTAAATTTTAAAAATGCGCCGCAGACGAAATTTTTTTAAACTTATTCATTAACGATCATTTTTTGAAAGTCTAGAAATATATTTCTTCGAACTAATGTAGAGTCTTTTTTATTAATGCACAATATACATACAAGTGTATTTAACATAAGTCATAAATAATCGAGTAAATAATAACAATAACTGACGAAACATAAAACATACGGATTAAAACATATTAAAATAACAATTTAAAAATTCATTTACATTATACTAAAATTTCTTTTAATTTTGACTTAAAAGGCTGTAGCGGTAATTTTTTAAGTCTTACTGGGAACGTATTATACAATTTTGTGGCAAAGTGCGATTTTTTGAGTCGTAGCATTTTAGGAACTATATTATTGTTATTTCTTGTATTATAAGAATGAACTTCATTAAAAGTTTGAAGGACTTTTTGGTGAAAATAGGACATTCATGTAGATGGATGGTGTGGTTAGTACCTTCTCATTTATGAACGCGCTTTTACAATCAGCTCTATAGGTTAATCCAGCCATAATACGCATTGCTTTTCTCTGTATTGCAAAAACACGTTGCGCTCTATACGAATGTCCCCATATGATAATGTCATATTGAATAATGGATTGGAACAAGCTAAAATATACTTTTATCAACGCATGTTTGAAGATTTCTAAGAAGATATAAGTTTTTGCTTAGTCTATTTGCTAGGTTTGTAATATTTAGATCCCACACGAGTGTTTGTTGAAGATATACTCCTAGAAATTTAACACTATCTGAGAATTGAGCATCAGGTGTTGATGGTACATTTTTTAGTGTAAACATTGTATTATAGGTCTTTTCCTTGTTAAGTAACAGACATTTAGGAGGTTTAAATTTTCTTTCATTTTAGACACAACTTTATTAAAGTCATTATCAGAAATAGATACATTTGTATCATCTGAATAATGAATTACGACACTATCATCTACAAAAGTATACAAATCATTAATATAAATTATAAACAATAGTGGGCCTAATATGCTACCATGAGGTACCCCTAGCGTTATTGGAAGTTTTCTTGATAAATTATCGTTTACTTTAACTCGTTGGAATCTGTTTTGCAAATATGAGTCAATGACTTTAATGCTACTTAGCTGGAAACCATATTTTCTTAGCTTTCCCAGCAAGATGTTTGGGGAAATGCAATCAAACGCCTTGTTGAGATCACAGAATGTAGAGAGGCAGTATTTGCCATCTTCGAGAAACAAGCTTGGACATGTTCAACAAATTTTAAAATTGCATCTTTTGTGCTATGTTCTGAGCGGAAACCAAACTGATTTCTATAAAGCAGATTATTACTTTAAAAAAATAAGATATTTGATGATGTAAAGCTTTTTCAAAAAATTTTTAAAATGCAGGTAAAATAGAAATCGGTCTGTAATTTCCCATTGAGTTTACATCCCCACTTTTATATATTGGGACAACAACAGCTATTTTTAGTGCATTTGGGAATACGCCACTGTTTAAACATTCATTTATAATTTTAGTTAAAGGTTTAATTATTGAACCCATTGACTTTTTAATAATATCTGTTGATAGCCCATATATATCTTTAATGGTTTTACTTTTTATTGATTTGATAAAACTTGCAACATCTCCCTATTCAATTTCAGTACATGATCCATAAAGAATTTTTAAAAATCTTGCACCGTTCTGAAGTTTTAAAAGTTTTTCCAAAATAATTTAAGATTAAAATTGATTTTTTATGAATTTTGGTGGAAGAAACGACATGGTACACCACTGAGTAACTACAAAATATTGAAAATTAATTACCTATTAAATTGCAGTTCATGATATATAAAGAATTTTCGAAGAATCTTGTACCGTTCTAAAGTTTTTCCACTATAATTCAAGATTAAAATTGATTTTTTATAAACTTCAATGCAAAAATCGGCATTACCTATTGAATTGCAGTTCATGATGCATAAAGAATTTTTGAAAAATCTTGCAATGTTATTAAAAAATTTTCAAAATAATTTAAGATTAAAATTGATTTTTTGTGAGTACAAAAAATTGACATAGTACGCCACTGAGTAACTACACAAAATTGAAAAATATCATTTTAATTATATTACATTAAAAAGTTACTGCTATTATGCGTTACATTTGTTACAACCTGTACCTATATTTTTTAAGAAGTTTTATGGATATTTTGAAAGTTACAAGGGTTTAAATTTTCATTACATATAGTTCAGCAACTCTATTTTATTTTGAAAATTAAGCATTTTACAGAAAAATGATTTAAATAAAAGTTGTTAAATTCTTAGAGACCCACTCTTCAAAAATTTTTATATGACCTTGAACAGCAAGTTGAAGGTCAGGCGATAATAACTTAACTTTTTTTAAATTGGGGTAACCCATTTTTATTGCATATTACTGTAGCTTGGTTTCAGAGGTTTACGGAACATATTTATTTTATTTTTCTAAAGTAAATATTTTGAAAGTTACAAGGGTTTAAATTTTTATTACATAAAGTTCGGCAACTCTATTTTATTTTGAAAATTAAGCATTTTACCGAAAAATGATTTAAATAAAAGTTGTTCCATTCTTAGTGACCCACTCTTTAGAAATATTTATATGACCTTGAACAGCAAGTTGAAGGTCAGGCGATAATAACTTAACTTTTTTTAAACAACAACCACCCATTTTTATTACGTATTATCAAAGCTTACTTTAATAGTTTAGTTCGGCAACCCCGCGTCGATTTTTTTTTAAATAACCACAAACCGAACAACTTTTATTTGAAACATTTTTCTCAACAATGCGTACTTTCTATTTGCCTATTTTTGTTGTAAGCTTCATTTATTATATGCCAACTCTCCTTTGAGATATTATTTGAATCATAAATCCTTTGATTATTAAAATTTACTTTAGCATCATTTACCTGTACCCTGGGTAGTTATTCTGCTGAAACCTCCACAATAAAGGCATTTCTTCTTCGGAAAACGGTCCCATAAAGTTCTCTAAAATATCCTTTCATTGGAACGATTCATTTTTTCTTTGAAATAAATAGTTTTTTCATCACGACACGCTCATTTAAACCATAATAAGCTACTAAACAATTTCTAATGGTCCAGTCAGTGAGCTGAATATTGAACTGACTGGAAACACCCTCCCTAATTTATCTTGACGATTTGCCAGGATCTTTCTGGGAAATTCTTTTTATAATTTGCCATTCTAGTAGTAGTTTTTATAGGTTTTCCTGACTTACGCGCTATTTCTACACCACACCTTGTACGTTACTTTGATATAATTTTCGTTACTGCACCTTTTATGATACATACATATATTAAAAGATATTGCAATTTCAACTTTTCTTACTACTTTGAAAAGTATCGATTATTTTACGTATAAAATCATGGGAAAAATAACAGTTCTTGCGCATTTTTAAGCACTTATCAATTATTACCAAACACATACATTTGACTATTTTCAATAACAAAATGAAATAAAGTGATTTAAATTTAATTGAAATGAAATTTCCATATTATTATTATTGAATATAATTTTAATGAATTGAATTCACAAATATTTTGTTTTTATTCTAAATAAACTGTTAAAAATAAAATACCTACTAATTCGAAAATTAATATTTCAGCGAAATTTAAAATAATTAAAAGTTTCCATAGATTTTTCCACCAGTGTAAATCTGTAAAATGTTACGATTACGATGTCAGTTTAGTTTTAGTAAAAATTTTAGCTAACAGTTTTTTATAATTGAAAAAGTTATAAAATGTACCTATCAATTTTTTACATTAAAGTAATATTAAAAGTATCTTTTTAACGACCAAACAATGGCATTTTTTGAAAGGACTGCGAAATCGATACACACATTTTATTAGAAAAACCATTTATCGCACAACAACTCTATTTATAATTTACTTATCTTATGATCAAGACAACTGTATACTATTTATAATCTATTCTGACATATCAAGAAATTATCACTTTATCAATATGACATTTACATCTTCAAAATGACTTCATTGGCTCGGAATTGGACAAACATATTACATCGAGAAAACTATAAAGTTGTGGGTTTATTACATGTTGAAGTTATGAATTGACGTATGAATTGATGAAACATTAGCCAATAAAATGCTAATTCAAAAAAGAATATGCTGATGAAACGTTCAAGTCGATAATGGTCTCTGGCGAAAAAAACGGCAGATAAGAAAAACAATTATGTGGTCTTTTCAATGTAATGATATGTAAATGAGATAAAAACATCTACATATGTTGATGTCTGAGCTAATGAAATACTTTTTACGGTGAAATTTAAGACGTGCTAGCAAAAAAAAAACAAGTGACATACTTTATAGCATTTCTTGTTTCCTTTTGCTTCGTAAAATCAGTATAAAAAGTAATTGACTTTTAGAATATAAATTGTGAAATCCAAGGTTTGAATTTTAAGGGCATAAAGACCTCCATTTAATTCGGTGTTTCTATACATATGTCCATAACTTGTCAACAAATTGGAAAAAAAATATTTAACTTCAATTTTAGTCCCATAATCATATACATCATAACCATATGCGTCAGATCCGGTTGTTCTAATTTTTTGCTGAGTCGTTTATAATATAAGGATGGTAAAATAAAATGGCTACCGAACTGTGTGTGACTATTGGTTTTTTCTTAATAAAATGGTAATTTTTACCATCCTTTTATAACATGAACGAACGAAAGACAACTTAATGTTGCAATTTTCGACCTTTATTCAGTTTTTGACAATTTTAACAATGAAGGACTAGTTTTTTATGCCAACTAGTACGTTTTCGAAGTAGATTAAATTTGCTTCAATTTGAGAAAAGAACCGTCTTGTAGACCCAATAATTTCGAAATTGCAGCTTTTCAAAGTTTAACGATTTTTTCGAAATCGAAAATTTTTAGCAACATTTTGTTGTTCTGTGAAAATTCCAATCCTGTAGGACCATTTTTTTTACAAATACCCCTCTCCTATGAGTCTACCCCAAAAGACCGAATCCCTAAAGGCCGAAAGGAACAAAAAGCCGACATGAACAAAAAGCCGATATGGTCAAAAGGCCGAATGAGAAAAGGCCGAACGATAAAAGGCCGACTAGGACAAATGGCCGAAGGAGAAAAGGCCGAATGGCAAAAGGCCAACATGGACAAAGGGCCGAAAGAAAAAAGGCCGACATGGATGCAGGTGTGCGGTGTGCGCTACTTTTTATCGCGTCTATTGTCTATTTTTAGTATTAGCGTTTTATAATCACTGGTATTAGTCAACATTAGTCAGTGTGTTTAGTTCACTCGTACACTACACAAGTACAATATTTGTTAAAAGTCTAATAAATACGTATCTATTGTTAACAAAATAAAGTCTTTCCTTTACATCCTTTCCTAAACATCACTTAGTGTTTTGGTCGAAATTGACATAAACCTCAATCCCATCAGCTTTAATTATGTCCATTAGCACTGGTCAGGTCGGAGAAGCTACATAGCCCTACAGATTGGAAGGGAACCGATGCTAACAGGAGTTGGTTAGAAATTCTAGGATGTGTAATTCAAACGTAAAAACAATGTGATATTCCTTTTAAGAAAGCTGAATGAACTGTTACTGTTGGTGATAGAAAGGTCACTGTTAATCCTCCAACATTGTTTCACTGGTTATGTTTCCTAAACCAGTTGGATGCAGAATTGCGAGACTTCTTCACATTTAGAGTATTCACCCAATAAATAGGTGTAGTGTAGACCACGACTAGACAAGCAAGCTCACTCTCTTTTACATTTAAAAACCCGTGAGCAAGGCAACTTTATAGTGAACGGAAGTTGAACTAAGAAAAACGATACGCGTTCGGTTGAGGTAGCGGAAATAAAAGATCACAGAGAGGCGCCTATTCCTAACGTATGTCGTGCATAGAAAGGAGGCGTGTCTTGTGGCATAGGCCGTAATTTATTGCTCAGTTTACATTCAGACTCTGCCACTGCAGCTCGCGCTGCTGCAAAATACTTCTATGGCAGCATCGAAGGCAGTGTGTTTATATTCTCTTTCATAACTTACTTCTAAAGGCCTGTTTTTTTGGTAACAAAATATGCCCGTCTAAACAGGCTTTAATTCGAGTTCGCAATAGCGGACGATGAAATAGTTACAGCAGTTAAACAGACTTTTTGCCACCTTAGCAAGGGCAATTTCATCGATCGTTGTGGTCAAAAGTATCGTAAACATTTTTGTGGTCAAACTAAAATGTTTTTTTTTCATAACTTTGCCCGCACTAAATTTTGTACAAAATGGTATTGCTATATCAATTCGGCAAAACGTTCCATTCTCGCTGTCAGCCGCCAATTTGGGGGAGCGTCGGGCGGCGCGAGCGGCAGCGGCATGAGAAGTGACCCATTTAGCCGTTTACATACTCGCCTTGGAGAGTGCCTACTATAACTCTCCAGCAGCAGTGGGAAAATTCAACGTCTCTTACTTGATTTAGCGTCATGTTAGGTTGGAAATCCTATTTATTAGATGAATACTCTATACGAGCTGTCACCAATCTCAATGCCTCTGTTCACCAAAGAGGGAATAAGAAAAGGCATGAAGTCTTCATAATATTTAGCATTCCAAACTGTAAACTTAGATGAGAAGCAAAGAACAACGAAATTTGTAGTAGTTGATGGTGATCATATATTTCACAAAGTTGTGTGACCTCGAAACTCATCATTTAGTTCGGTAGCTGACAGTTATACCCAGTACATCACTCCTCATTACTGTACAAACGTGGCAGTAGTTTTCGATTGATGCCCAACAGATGCTGCACAAAAAGACACTCATCTTTGGAAATAATCTTCGATCAAACGACAAAAACGAAATTTGTTTCATCGACCTGCTGAAAACAAAAATAGAAAACCATAACATTTGAGGTTTAAGTACTTCAAGCAGAGGAATATGCTGACAGGCTCATAATCACTATTGCCTCTTCTTACGATGTAGTATTAGTCGCTGGCAAGGCATCGACTTGTTGATAATCCTCACTGATAGGATCTCACACTAACGTGAGACTTTTTTCAATAAATAGAAGGAACTTATCTTTTTGAACCATGCCTTTAGTGGGCTCTACATCCTACTTCTTCGGCCAAGGGAAGCTGAAATTCCTGTCCCTGAGGTGGAAGATATTTTATGTCTCTCTCGTACATACAAAAACGTTCATAATGCGGAAACGAAACAGAAACTGTAACCATAGTAATGCAGTAAACCATCTGCCGTTCTCGGTACGTTAGGAGTTACAAATTCCCACCTTTGGTCCAGAAAAATCATGACCTCTAAAAGGAAATCTGTAGGGCTATATGACTGTTGACTGTAGCTTCTTCAACCTGTCCACTGCTGATTGATACCTATAATAAAATCCGTTGTGGGAAATGGTGGGTGCTTTAATATGGTAGGAGGGCATTTGCCGAAGAAAGGCTTACAGGTTCGTAATTTCTACAGAACCACAAATTATTGTTAAATTTTTTCGAGTTTGAAAAAATTGATAAATTTTGATAAGCTGCAATTCGGAATCTATTGGGTCTATAGAGACGGTTTTTGTCTCGAACTGAAGCAAATTTAGTCTGATTTGAAAACGTGTGCAAAAAGTTATTATCGAAAAACTAGTCTTCGGGGTTAAAATCACCAAAAACTGAAGAGCTTCGAAAATTACGCGTTTTTTTTGATTTTTGACAATATTGCGTTTTGCGTTTGGCGCTCGAAATCAAATACTTTGATAATTTAATGGGTCAATATCATAAACAACTCAACAAAACATCAGACATCAGAATTGACGGATTTGACACAAGAAGTATTTTCCGAAGTTAATAATATAATTGTGTGCTAATTTGGGGGGAGCCGAAAAATCTCGAAATTTCGGACTTTTTTGAGTGATTCGCTTATAACTTCTAAACCATCCATTTAGAGCGAAATACATGTATTTACAAAGTTAAAGAGCATTAAATTTCCTTCAAATTTCATTGGTCGAAAGTATTTTTTGACACAATAGTTACCGAGATACATATGTAGGTTCAATAATTAAGTACGTGGGCATAGGCCTGCTTACGTTCCTTTAGGTGGTCTGATAATTAACTCTTAGAGTTAAAAGAAGAAGAGTTGATACAGTTATAGAAACTTTTTACCAATCCAAGATAGATTCGGAGAAATCAGCATTGCATCCTGTGAAAGTTACATTATCAAAAGTTCTGAACGAAATTGAAATTATATGAACAACTACGCGTTGTGGATCCAATATTTCCACATGAGTACCCTAATGAAAAAAAATATCAGAGCCGACCGTACGGATAGCTAAACCTCGACTTAATCAGAGAAATTATTCCCTTGTTCCATATAGATGTCTAGTTAAACTACGCAAGGAGTGCAGAGTGCACACTACTAACAGGGTATGTTCACCTTAAAAGACAAAATGGATTCGCAAGAATATGAAAAGTTCACCACTAAAGGCTAGTTCAGTATTAGCAAAAGCGATAAATTCTGGTCAGACATAACTATACGGCAGGTTTTCATGTGAGCCATGAAGAGTTATGGCGAGCCTACTTGTGGTCATGGTGTCAGTGATTGTGTGCTATCTCTTTGAATTGTGGGTATACTATGTCTCCAAAGTGGCAAGAGCAGATGGAAGCGTTCAGTGGACTACGCTCAGAGGCAGCATGTGGATATGAGGTGTCTTCCCTTATTGCCAGGAATAATCTTTCCTTCGAGAATTTAACTTTTACTGAATCTATCTTGAATTGAAAAAAGTATCTATAACTGTACTTAGTGCAATCAACTTCTTTTAATCCCAAGATATCAATTATCAGACCACCCAAAACAGCGTAAGCAAGGTTATGCCAACGTACTTATTTTTGATAATTTTGAGAAATGTGTTGTATCTTTGAACCACTGTATCTCGGTAACTCTCCTATCGCCTGCCGCTTGGACCATGTATTATTTCCTTTAGTTTATGGTTACGTGTTTTGGGGAACTTTCTATAATTTAACTTTTTGGCGCGGAAAAATTATAACTTAAAGACATGGCTGAGTTGGACTTCGATCGAAATAAATAACAGAACACTGGCAATCGGAAAAAACATATCCAAATGCATCACATTAACAATTTTAAATTAGAAACCTCCTACTGTACGATAATTAAGGGAAATAAAAAAAAAACAGCATACGGAGGAGTAGCATTATACATAAAAGAAACAGTGCAGTGCAACGTACGAACAGACATTAAGAAAATCGCGATGGAAGGAACATTAGAATGTGCAGGAGTGGAACTCAAAGTGAACAACAAAAAAATAATATGCGTGGCAATGTATAGAGCGCCAGACGCTCCAACTGATGAGTTTTTCGATCGCATGGATCATCTTTTACAGATAACAACACAAATTGAAGGAACCTTAGTGTTGCTTGGAGACTTCAATATTGATACAAACAGAATCTCAAACCAACAGGAATTTATGAACCTCATTGAATCCTACAATCTAATCCTCACCATAAACACAAAAAATAGAATAAATGTTAACACGGAAACTGTCATTGACAACATCATTACAAACTTACAAGAAGGATACACGTCTAAAGTATTTAATTCACATATTTCGGATCACCAAGGTTACATAATTACACTATCGCACAGTAAGGTAAAGACTAACAGCAGAATGATCAAGTACAGACAAACAAATATAAATTTCAGCAAAGACTCAGAAATGCAGATACATGGATACAGTTAGATAACTTAGGGCAACGCTCAGATCTCTATGAAGGTTGGGTTATTTTAGAAAATATAATAAAAACGAACTATAATAAATGCTTCCCATTAGTTACAAAAAAATCCAACAATAACAAAAACCAAAAATATATTTACAAAACCTCAGAGATAACTCAAAACAAGTAGTTATTTGACGCACTCTTCGTAATAGGAAAACATGATGAGGTGGCCAAAAATTTATACAAACAACAAAAACAATTATGATCTAGGTACTTCTGCAAGAAACGAAAAAACAATCAATCACGAACAGGATAAGATCATCGGATAATATCAATAAAACGACATGGCAAATAATTAACGAGTACACAGATAAAAACAACAAGAAATCACAAAACGAGCTGGGGCTAACACCCCAAAAGATAAACGAGATTACTTCATAAACATCACAAAAAATTTTATCAATTGCTTCACAGAAAATAATGGAATAGAAAACATACAACTAAATGCCAAATCCATATACCTTTATCGAACAAATGATGAAGAAATCTTAAGTATAATAAGACAGTTAAAAAATTCAAATTGTAGAGGATACGATGAGATCAGCCACAACCTACTGAAAATATGGGCATTGAAAATTACTCCCTACACCCTACCTGACACAACTAATCAACAATGGCTTATCAATTGGAGCATTCCCAAAAAACCTTAAGCTAGCACATATAAAGCCGATCTATAAAAAGGGAGACCCAGCAAACTACAGATCTATTAGTCTACTCAGCAGCATATCGAAAATAATTGAAAAAGTTATTTTTGTAAGAATGATTGAGTTTTTTAAAAGGCACAATCTGTTTTCGGAATCACAACATGGCTTCCTAAGTGTAAAATCAACGCAAAGTGCTTTATTCGAATTCACTAATAACATAACTAGCCTACTTGATAGAAAACTAATTCCCACTATATGCATCAATGTACTACTTCAACACGTTACCACAGGAACTCAAAGACATTAAAAGCCAAAAAACTTTTCAGAACAAAATAATGGAATTTTTAATAAGCAAAGAACTATATTCCCTAAATGAATGGTGAAGACAATGGATACAAAACCCCAAGAAAAGAAACATCCCACACTACGGAATATAAATTGACAATTCCTAAATTTGTACACTAACGCTATATTGTTGTTTATACAGGGTGTTCCGTAAGTAAAGCATAATAATGAAAGGGGTTGTTCAGGACACCAAAACAAGCAACTTTTGTTAATAAACCCATATCCGGAAATTAACCAATAAGTCACTAGGTTGAGACAAAATTTTTTAAATTTAATTTACAAAAATAGCTTTATTTTCTTTTTTTTGCAAATAAATGTTTGCGATTTGTTGTCATGTCTTTACAATGGACCGTGCACAACAGATTTTTAAAGAAACACGGCACAAATTTGGAGTGAACAACTTTAAACACAATAGTAGTAAATCAACATCGGTTTATTCTGTTGTGCTATTCTAAGATCAATTACGTTTGTTATTAAAGTTAATTACTTTCGAAAATGGTGAATTTTTCCAATGCGGAATTAGCTGATATGCATCTCATTTATGGGGAAACTCTTTGTAACTCTTTGAGAGCTGCGCGCCTGTACCAGCAAAGATTTTCTCAACGTCGTCAACCTCATTATTCTATCTTTGCTAGGATTCATAATCGTATTCGAGAAACTGGATCTGTCGAACCTCGTAGAACTGTTGGTCATCCACGTTCAATTCGCACTATCCAATTTGAGGAAGAAGTGCTCAACTGTATAGAGGAAGAACCAAGCATAAGTATTCGTGCCATTGCACATAACATGGGAGCAAGGCAAACAACTGTTTGGAGAGTTCTCCATGAACAGTTGCTACACCCTTATTCAATTCAACGTGTTCAATCGTTGAGTCCAGCAGATTATCCATCTCGAGTAATTTTTCCCCGCTGGTGGTTACAACAGCATTTGGTTCAACCTAATTTTGGCAGATTCGTGTTATTTACGTATGAAGCATGCTTCACGAGGGACGGCTTTTATAATAGCCGAAATAGTCACATTTGGGATGATGAAAATCCAAATGTTGTATCCCGTCGGCGAAATCAACACCAATTTTCTATTAATATATGGGCTGGAATTTTGGGAGACAATTTAATTGGTCCATACCTACTACCACCACGTTTGAATGGTGTAATGTATCGCCATTTCTTGGAGGAAGTTTTACCTGAGCTCTTGGAGGAAGTGCCGTTTATTATTAGACAAGGTATGTGGTCTCAACACGATGGGTGTTCTCCTCATTTTTCTTTAAATGTACCCCAATTTCTGGATGAAGTTTTTCCCAACCGTTGAATTAGTCGTGGCGAACCTGTTAATTGGCCTGCACGTTCCCCTGATCTCACAAGCTTAGATTTTTTCCTTTGGGGATATTTGAAAAGTTTGGTGTACGAGACGCCTGTTACTACAGAAGAAGAACTTCTAGCAAGACTTATGGCTGCTTGTACCATAACCTTATGTACATTCTTTATGAAAATAAATAAATTATTATTATTAAATAACAGAATATACTCAGTGGGTATTTAATGGAAAGATATTTCAAGTTGTTTGTTTCACCTTTATATGCAAAGATATATTTAGGCGTCTACTAGGATTTACAGATATAAAGTGAGTTAAAATGCTTTTACTTAAAAACACGAACACAATGTATATTATAATTTAAAAAACTAGTGTATAAGGTAAATCCCGTTTTAAAGAGAACTAAGAAACAAAAGTTTCAAAAAATCTTTTCAAATGAAACTATAATAAAGTAAAACCTTGTTTACAGAAATCTCTATCCATTCTTCAGTATGAATATCTCTTTAGAAAAACTTTAGATTCATTAAACAAATATTATTTTAAATCAACTTTAAACGATTCCCTTTGTATATTTGTAATTAATGAAAAACGGTGGAGCTTTGGTTTATGTAATCGTTTTAATAATCTTTAAATCATTTTTAAGCGAAAATTGAAATCTCTAAATAATGCATTTTTCCAGAAAAGTAAACATTTTTCTTACAATCTGTTCTGTGTTTACAGATAAAACATCGCTACTTCGTCTCTTGCCAGCTAATGCATTTAAATTAATTAGAACGCGAGCAATTAAGTGCGGCTCGGCAGCAAGAACCGAGTTTAAAAGGCTTCGTTTTATTTGAAATCGGTGCGGGGCGGCGGTAAGACTTAACGCGGACGCCGGAAGGTCGTAAATTCGACCGCCGCCGCCCCTGCTTACTTTTATCAGGAGCTCTTAAAAGTACATTCGTTACGACTAATTTCGGTGATTAAAGAAGGCGCCAATCGCCAATTGCAGAATAATTATTTTTTTCACGCGCCTATATTACCACTCTCGTCTAGTGGAGTCTACGCAAATTATAAATTAAAATTAATGAATAATTTTCAGTTGATGATTGATGATTTTCTCATGCATGAGCATGAACACACGTGATGTAGTTCGCGTGTTTTATCGATTTCTTTTTTGTTTGAATGTTAATACATATGTGGGTTTCTGGGAGGTGGAGATGAGTTGCTATTTTTCAAAGCTTTTGGTTTGTCAGGGTGATTAATTTTGTTTGATTTTTAGAATTTTTAATTTAGTTAGCGATGTTATTATTAATTAATATTCCTAGAAAACAATAAAAATCAATATTCAACAAAGATTAATATCAAAATAGTGCATCAGATGCAAAATTAATATTAGATGTTGGCGTAAACTTGTCTACATGAACATAATGTCCAAATTGTTTAATTTTAGTAAGGGTGTAATTTGCCACTAGATTTAACCGAAACTATAGAATACAGCATTATTATTCCTTAACACGAGTTTCGAGTTATTTAACTTCAGGGACGGTTTTCAGAAACTAAATATATTTGATTCCCTTGGGAAAAGCATATGAAGCAATTTTGAATGTTCCACTTCTTCGTCTCATTTAATTATGCATGAGTCTTTACAAGTCCAGGAAGTTTATGGCTACTACTAAACAAAGAGTAAATGGAGAAAACAAAATTTGGAAATACAGAGTGTCTCTAAAATGCCTGTACAAAATAATGTCTCAATATGGGTTCATTTTTTTTATAAATCACTTTTCATCTCGCTCTTACTCACTCTCACTAAGTGAGACTAAGACAAAATGGTGAATTATTAAAGATATGGATATTACTCCCAAGATCAAAATAAGTTGATTTAACTAAATTTATCGCTACCCAAAACCGCTTCGTTAAGGTGCTACAAACGATAAAAATTCTTGAAACTATTTTCAAGAATTTTTATCGTTTGTAGCACCTTAACGTACCTATGTACAGTCGAACTCGGTTATAACGACATCAAGCGACGTCGAATTTTGCTCGTTATAACAGTGAAAAGGTATTTGCCTGCTATTATTCTAATAAGAAATATACAGAGTGTTTCAAACCAATTGTCGGTAATTTCCGGAATTGATTTTTGACCCATTTCAAGACAAAGAATACAAATGTATATGTTATTCGTAATAGCCGAAAACGCCCACTGCCCGAATTTTTTACCCACAACGCGTTCTGGTTAACCGAATTTACCCACGACGCGTTGCGACTTCACGTTTGCGGACAGTGGGTAAATTTATTTACCCACAACGCGTTGTGGGTAAATTTGTTTACCCAGAACGCGTTGTGGGTATATTTATTTACCCACAAGCGAACTAAAACTTTTTCGCTTTAGGTTCTACTTTTGTCCATGTCGGAATGTGGCGTTTTATCGATAGGGCGTCAAAAATAAAATGACATACTTAATAATAAAAATACTTTTATTGGAATAAAACTGAAAAGTATTTTAGTTCTTAAATAGAAACAACGTGCTATTTGTTTTTGCACGGATTACTTCTGTGACATTTGGAATTGCATTTTACATTTTTCCTGACACAAGAACATCCTTTCGTTTTGCATACTTTTAAGCAATTACAATGAATGCATCCTTGTTTTGAGCCAAAAGACATCATTGCTTCCTGTCGTACATTCACATGGGAAACTGGAACATCATTTGGAGATAAAAATGTTGAGGGGGATAATTGGAACTCATTCTGACTGAAAAGTTTTTCTAGTTTACCATGTTTTGCACCTAGAACGTACAAATCCAAATCAGTTTTTTTCCATTACTACAGCTACAATATTACGAGGAGCCAGGCGTCCACGATCAACATCCGGTATAGTTACCAAAACATTATCACCTACGCTAGCTGGAGGGAACTTGCGTTCCGATTGATCAAGCATTTTTTTAGCTTGCTTTTCCAATCCACGCTTACAACCTTTTCTTTCGATATCAACTGCTCTTTTATTTCCACAAAGTTTGCATAGTGGCACATCATTATTAGGACTACAGGTCGCATGAAACTGTTCGTTGCATTCAATACACACATTTTCTGGGATGTTCATATCATTACAGATATTACATTTATTCATCTCTTCATTTTCGATCACCATGCTTCTGTTTTTGCTACTTACTTGTGTTTCATTTTCAAGTTCTTCATCAGAAATTTCAGAATCCGATTCTTCATGTACCGTATTTGCTTTTTCCAAAGATAGTTTTATCAAACCCAGTTGTTCTTCAAGCTGCTCTTCAGTCTCAATTTTGTTTATGATAGATTTGTCTAAGCATGTATCCCACAGTCCATTTCGTTGTGAAGTGCCAAACAATGCTTCGTATGGTGTTCGTTTTATGCCTGTAAGGAAACTGCGATTTTTTGTGCTCTGAATAATACGAAGACCTCTTGCCCAATTATTACAATTCGTTCTGGGTGAGTAAGTTTACCCACAACGCGTTGCGGGTAAATAAATTTACCCACAACGCGTCCTGGGCAAACAAATTTACCCACTGTCCGCAAACGTGAAGTCGCAACGCGTCGTGGGTAAATCTAGTTACCCACAACGCGCTGTGGGTAAAAAATTCGGGCAGTGGGCGTTTTCGGCTATTGCGAATAACATATACATTTACTTTTATGAGTTACATATCTCTGTTTTCGAATTACAGGATGTTAAAGTTTACTCATTTTTTTATTTTTTTAATATAACATGTACATTTTTAATGATATCCTGCTGAAATTTTGACAAAAGTTTACCTTTCCTAGTAGGTTTTAGATAAAATGTGAATATTCAAAACAAATTGGTGAAAATTTTTTTTCCCTCTACTAGGACAAAATAAAACTGCCTTTTGTTATTTAATATTAACGTTTCGTCTATTGCCCATAGACTTCCCCAGAACTTAATAACTATATGGCAACAAATAAAAAACTGAATCTAGCGAAATTTGTCAAACTGTCAAGTCAAAATGGTGTAAATTCGACGACTAGTAAATAAGAAAGGAAAAATTAATAAAATAATAGCGATCATCTGCTTAAAATTAGAAGTTGAATAGTCAAATTAATAGTGAATAATCGAATTAAAAAGATTGCTAATGTTAATATTTACTTTAATAGAAGAAATAGATGAAGGGAAAAAATTTCAACCCCGCTTATTGCTTATTTAGTCCCAAATGTCGCTGGATTCAGTTTTTTATTTGTTGCCATATAGTTATTAAGTTCTTAGGAAGTCTATGGACAATAGACGAAACGTTAACATTAAATAACAAAAGGCAGTTTTATTTTATCCTAGTAGAGGGGAAAATTTTTTTTTTCACCAATTAATAACTTTAAGGACGTGAATCAACATTAAAATTCAAAACAAATTTTAACATGATGTTTTTTTGGGGCATCCACTCTCTTTATCCTCTCATTTTTTATATGACGCCATTAGATATATGCTTAACAAAATTAAATTTTTACTATTATTTACTTTTATATTGCAAAATATGATAATAATCTTCCTCCTGATGGTCAATTGGATTTTAATTTTAAGTGGAAGTGGTGCAGTCGGGTGTTAACAACCTAGTACTTAACTAAATAAGAAGTTCCTGTTGAAACTTGTAAAACGGCAACGCTGCACTGGATTAGTTTTACATGGGTTTGCAGAGAATACTCGAAAATCGTTCAATCCAACTTTATTATCCTAAGTAATCCCAATAAATGTAGTGTAATGATTGTGATAGAAATTTATGCAAGCAAAACAATTCAAGTCTTAAGAACTCTAAACTTTTGTGGGCTGACATTAACTCATACTGGAGACACTTCTTCTTTCCTTTCATGATGATGTTATTCACTATAGGAAGATTCGATTTCCCTCGTGGGTTGATAAAGTTTGGGAAAACCTTATGCTTCTTACATGAGCTTAAAAATTCTATCCTCAAGTTGGTCTTCTCACATTTATAGAGTAGATTCTTATATTGGTGTGCCTTACTGACCAGATTCATCTCCATTGTAAATAAGAAGTTCCTGTTGAAACTTGTGAAACGGTAACGCTGCTTTGAATTAGTTTTACATGGGTTTGTAGAGAATACTCCAAAATCTTTCAATCCAACTTTATTAAATATAATACATGAGGTGTGGCTATTGTATACATTTTATAAATGGAAAACCCATTAAAAGGGAATAACTGAAGTTCACCGAATAAATCAGTATATCTGATAAAAGGCTCGTAATAACCCTGAAACTTCAATTGAAGTACATTGGAACCAAAATACCGTGCGGACATAAAGTAAATCCCCCCCCCCCCGCAAACTTTTGAACGGTTATGTTTTTAATTCTGAAAATGTGTCTACCTAGGAATCTAATTGCGAACTTTCTAATAAAGGTATTTTTGATTTTGTCGAACTTCCGGTTATATCGGAAGTGGATGGCAACTTCCTTATTTTAAATGGAACACCCAGTATATTTTTGCATTTTCGTGTTCTCAATAAAAATACCATTAAATTGACCTAGCATAGTGTGGTCTACGATTAATTTAATGGTATTTTTATGGAGAACACGAAAATGCAAAAATATACTGGGTGTTCCATTTAAAATAAGAAAGTTGCCATCCATTTTCGGTATAACCGGAAGTTCCACAAAATCAAAAATACCTTTATTAGAAAGTTCGCAATTAGATTCCTCAGTAGACAAATTTTCAGAATCAAAAACATAACCGTTCAAAAGTTAACAGGGGGGATTATGTCCGCACTGTATGTATTTGCTCGTTATATCCGTGAACTCGTTTCATCCGTGCTCGTTATAACCAAGTTCGACTTTATTATGATTTTTTTTACTCACAATCGGTGTGAATCATCGGGAATAAATTTAGTACATAACTTTATACAGGAAAAATATATTCTTGGACAACATTTTTTTACTCCTGAATATTACGTAAGTGGTCAAAAGGAACCCTTCGACATCCACAATGTATTCTAACTTTTTAGCGAGTGAATTAAAATGCATAATATTTTATTTGTAGTAGCTAAACAGAGTAATTATAAACATTTTTGGTCTCTTGTGCATTTTTTCTATCTAAGATAATTTTTATTTGATGCAAAACACTACCTAATTCTGAGACCAAAATAAAATTATTTAACCAACTTTATGTTTATCCAAGTACTTTTGTATTAAAATATATTTAGTTAAATTGTTTTATTTTAGTTTTAATAATATTCAGTATTATTTTGTACAGACATTTTAACAATAAATGGTAATTATTTTTTTACACGACAACTATTCCCATTTAAGATTTCTGAAGGGGTAGTTTCCCTGCATAACTGGGTGAAGGGTATTCCCTTGCGTTACCATAAAAATTGGTCCCTCACCAAATAAAAATTGACCGGTTTCAAGATTTTTTTCAAAAATTATTTGTTTTCAAAATAACCTGGGTGGAAACTCTTAGTTGAGCCACCCTGTATATTATGTGTTTGTTTTCTGAAAAGTACCTAATGATATACATTATCATACCCTATCTTTCCGACATGGTTTTGCTTTCCCACTCGCATTTTGGACTAATCATAAAACTGCATTTCAATTCCAACACAGTATTTTAGTTAATCTTGCAATATTGTAGAGCTGGCGTGTAAAGAAATGTCAGACCTGTTAGGCAATTACGGTCTTCGTGAATAATGGCTATCATTTCTCGCACGTTGAATAATGTATTAATAATTTTCCACGACTATTGTTACTACTGAAGCAAATCTTCATCGTTTATCACATGCATAATACTGGCTTATGGATGGGACATTTAAAACTGTTCCTACAATTTATTTTATCAAATGTACACTATACACGCCCCAGTTGGAAAATCGAACAGCAATATTTTACCATTGGTATACAGTGTGTCGCAAAATTCGACCAACAACGCTTAATTGCATAATACCCCAAAAAGTTGATATGATTAAATTCATTTATATAAAAAATGCACCCCTGAAGAGTCATAAGCCTCTAAAGTTGATTTTTTTGTTTAATATTTTTTTTAATTACGACCAAAGAGCAAAGATTTTTTAATTAATTTTTTTATAGGTACATTTGAATAATGAACGCTCAATTGGTAAAAATTTGGTTCATCCTCGACTTTTGTAAATAGTTTTTGAGGGACAAAGAAGATATAAAAGAGTCAAAAACTTTTTAGGTATTTAAGAATTATTTACTTGTGTAAAGAAATTCAAGCGAAAGTTTTTTGGCTCTTCTGAATTTTACGTAGGTTGTGGCGCTTTTAAATAAATTTAAAAAAATAATATGGAAATCGGTAAAAAATTAATGGTTTCCATGGCAACAAGCTACAATGTCCACATAAACTGATAGTAGAAGAGCCGACCGCACTAAAGTCTCCCTCATAGAATATAGCGAGGTTTTTTGTTGAATAGGTAGTTTTTTATGTACTCAAGAGTGTGCCATCTATTTTATGTGCTGAAACTTGACCGAAGTATTAGAAAGTGACCACTTCCGGTACCTCTCTTTTTGAACTCTTTGTCCCTCATAAAACATAGCTCAACAATTATTGTGCCAGTCGATGAAGAGTGTTAAGTAAATTGATAAAATAATGTGCTACCTCCCCCAAACCTGACAGGAACCGAGGCAGCAACCTGAAAGTGGGAATCATTTCCAAAAATAAGCAACCACTTTGCGAGACGTCATAGTTTCGAATAGGTGACCTGGCAACGTTGGTGCATTCCCTCGTCGTCTCAGCCACCGCAAACGCCAACAAACTATTGTGCCAGCTGACAGTACAGTTATAATATACAATACAGGATGTCCAGAAATTAAGCAGCCAAACTTTAGGAGGCGATTCTACAACTAATTTTAAGAAAAAAACTTCCCATAAACATGTGTGCGATTTCGCTTCCTAAGGGAGCTACAGCCCTTTAACTATTGTGACTAAAACTAGGTTTTTTGTCATTTATTTGAAAACGGTTTGTAATAAAGATTTGAAATTTGGTGTGAAGACTAATACGTTTAAGATATAATTTCTCAATTTTTTTTCAGATTTTCAGCTCTGAAAGGGTAGTTTTAAGGAGGGTTGGGGTTATAAACAGCGGCAACTTTTTTATGGTTAACATAAAATCATTTTTGTTTTTATACTAATATTCTTATTCAGTTTTTTAAGTTTTTTCTTAAAATTAGTTGTAGAATCGCCTCCTAAAGTTTGGCCGCTTAATTTCTGGACACCCTGTATATATGTCATAATATTTACAAATAAAGGTTAAAATAATTTCAAAAAGCAGACTTTTATGTTTTCTGTTGTTATAATAATAGAAAACATAGAAGTCTTTGGCAAAACGTGATTAAATCATATAGTAAAGACTCCAAAAGCGTGTCGCAAATGTTGAAATAAACAAAATGGCATCCTAAATTTAAAAAGAACGTTTATTTATATTCAACGTTGCCATACAAAATCACAGGTATGGCGTCACGAATTTAAAAATATTAAACTATAAAATTTTCTCCTGCACTAATTAATAAATGATTAGGTCATCTCCCTTAGACCTATGTATATAAATCATTGAAATATATTCTTCTTTGGAAAGGTCAATGGCGTTTCTTTTCCATATTATGGGATGACCCCGTAAACCTTATCCGAATTTTGACTTGTGGGGATGTGAATATGTAGGAATTTTGATATATCGGTATTTAGATTAATAGGGATATTGATATATTGATATGTCGGTATTTTGATAGCTACTGATTTTGAATATGGATGACCTACTATTGACCACTTACATAATCTCATCCAAATCTATAAACATATTATCAAGATATATCTTTTTCTATTATAAATTCAACTTCCGAATTTAATTCACAAAGGATTGAAATATTTTTCTGAAATTTGATGGTCTCTAGCTTCCAAACGAAGCACTTTTGAATAGAGGTGCATTAAGTTAAATCATATTATTTTAGTGTCGGAAGTATGTGGTATCAGTTTGTACAGGCTTTTTCGGAGACACCCTGTATATTAAACTTATATTTTAAAGGAGATATGCTTAATACATATTGTAGTACAAAGTACAAGCTAAAGCAATTTATTTAAATATTTATTTTTTTCATCGATAGTGAATTTATCAAAAGACGTTCATCAAAATCCAGAAGAGATATTTTGGAAACCTAATGAATAACTAATTATTAACGAGAGATTGCCGTTCTGCTCCTACCTATACCACATACATATATTTATGTTATTGTACGCTAGAATAGCTTCAGTAACCAACGTCTTTGAAATGAAGTTTTTGTTGACATGGTTATTGAATAACATTAAGTTGTCCCCACTTTTTTATAATAGACCATAGTAAAATTTTTATGGAAACGTTCGATTTTGAAAATTGGTAATAATTGAAATGGCTTATTGATGGAATAATAGGTAATAGTGTTTATTTGAGGCTAATGTGGTTTCGTTGCACAGATTTCATCGACTCTTTATGAATTGGTACCATAGCCTCAGAGTTTTTTAGAAAATACTCATGCGACCCAGGTCCTGGCAAGTAGGGATAGTGTTTTTATTGGTACTTAATATATTTTTACCTGTGGGTCCACAGCATGACGTTTCCGCTTGAAGCCTGTCCCAAAGCGACGTAAAGTCAGCATGCTCCCTGTACTCCTGCATCCACTTTAACCTAAGCGCGGGTTTCAGTTCTTGACAAACTCTTGGAAACCTATAGGCCCAAAAAGCGCCCAACACCACATCACCGAACAAAAGCACTAGCAGCAACATCCAGTAGGCATTAAGCAGTCTTTCTGAAAGTCTGAGTGCTGCAAAACAGCCAAGTAGCTGGAGTGCACCACCCTGCGTGGCAAGCGCCAAGTAGGCGTAAAGGAAGCTCGGTTGGTACAGGGTGAGCGAAGGTACGATGGAGCGGCGGTAGTCGAAGAACAAGGTCCTCAACGCCGCTCCGATGAACGCCAACGCGCCCGCCAGCAGAGCGGTATTGCACGTGTAGATCCAGAGGCGGTAATAGCGCATGGCGCATGCTCCGAGGCTGGCGGCGTTCACTGCCACCCCTCCACCCCCGGCCCGTCTTAGCGGCATCCGTCTGCGGAGCCCCTCCTCACCAACACCACCGCTCATCGCCCCCCATGCAACACCTGAAATCAAAAATTTACATTAACTCCAACATCATCTTAAAGATTACCTTCAAATAGCCAAACATCTTTAGTGAAGCCATTGTTGTCTTTACAAAAGTTACAAATAGTATATTATTCAACGAGCGAGTAATGATAGCCATTACTCACGAAGCCCGAAATTGGGACACGAGCCGGCAGGCGAGTGTCGTAACAGGCCTGAGTGAGTAATCAACTACCTGTGTCATTGACCTTGAACTGACCTTGAAAGGCCATTGACAGACCTTGACCTTATTTTCAACGTCATTGGTGAGGCCTAGAATCGGCTATTTGTTACTTTCTTTTACCTACCCACCTTGACCTTTGTTCAAGGCCATTGATGAGGTCTTAGAATTGGCCAAATGTCTTTGATCTGACCTAGGTTAATGACCGAAATTTATGCAAGTTCATGGATGAGGTTCTAGAATCGGCTATATGTCTACGATTTTTACCTACACTACCTGATTCTGATTATAAAATTATTTTATTCATTTATTTTTACATTCGTAACAACAATATTTTGAAGGAGACGATCCATCAATGTGAATTCTCTGATTTGATAAGTTTACGACAAGGTAAACGCTCCTGAAATTTTCAGGTAGAATTGACCGAACTGCTTCCAATTAAATACTATGTATGTACTGAGATATAAATTATACTTCAGTAGGCTTTCTAAGGTATGATCAACGACCTTTAGCATTGACCTTGATATGATCTTGACTTGCTTCATAAGTTTAGTTTAAGGTTAATGAGGAGGTCCTATAAACGGATATTTGTTATCCCCACTCTTATTTTGAAGCTATTTAAGGGATGTGTTTTACTTTCGCACATATGCATTTTTAATTACCAATTTATTTCACAAAGCTGATGAAACTGAATAAGAATAAGCTGCTATTTATATAAGACTACATCCTCCTCTTTTTTCAAATCAAGGTCATATCAAGGTCAGATGAAGGTTAACCCAAGGTCATACCAAGGTTAAGCCAAGGTCGGGCCAAGGTCATGTCAAAGAAGCCAACAAGTAGCCGATTCTAGGACCTCATAAATGACCTAGAACAAAGATGAAGGTCGGTCAATGACCTTTCAAGATCAATGACACAGGCCGTTGGCCTTGGCCTGACCTTGAAATGTCATTGACCGACCTTGACCTTTGTTCAAGGTCATTGATGAGGTCCTAGAATCTTTTGCCCTTGATTCAACTACTTGAACATATTCGTTTTGTCTTGAAAAGTTAATGTAGCGACATGCTTTTGGCATAACTAGTGTTTGTTGAGCTCAACTAAACATTCTTTATGTTTTTTACCTGATGATGGGCACATAAGTGTTTCAAATCGATTGTTTTTTGTGTTGTTTAATCAAATGCGTATATTAATAAAGTTGGATCAAGAGTTGAAGGTTTTTTTTATTTTCGTATCACAACTAATCCAAAGCATCGTGTCGTAACATTTTACTAAAAATTTATAGGTTCATAATAAAATTATATCAAAGCATTGTGGAAATGCAGTCGATGATATGGCTCACCAAATTTTAGTGTTGGATTCGGTCTACACAAGCCTTCATAGGGCATAATAGATAGCCAACCCATTTCTTCTAATTGGATCGCTTGCCTTGAGTTTTTATAAAGTGTAGCAATCAACAATTCAAGCAAGCGGTATGTGATTCTGACGAGTGCTAATAAGCACGAAACGCAGTGTCTATCACTCTGCAGGTTATTTGTTGCTTGGTGCAGCTTCACCAACATTTACGGCAGATTTAAGAAATTTCTTTCTAATTGTATATTTATTGTTAAAATTATACCAATTAAAATTCACTTCACGTTATTTTGTAGCGTTTACTTTATTGTCTACGAGAGGAACAATAAAATTTTTAATATAAATATCAAATCCAAGTATAAAAATACGAAAGCAAAATAAAGTATCTTTTGAAAATCGCAAGATCTAGCTAGGATGTTTCTGCTCCCGAGGCAAAGCAATAATCTTACGACCCTCATTAACTTTAAATCGAGAAAATATCAGGAAATACTTTTTTAATTTCGAAAATCACACATTTTTCATAAACCTCAAAAGCATTAAACTAGGTATTTTATTTTTTATTGGCGGTCAATGTAGACAGTTTCTAATAAATCTGAAGCAATAATGATTATATTAATATCTATTACAATAGTTTTTAATTTAAATACATCTTTACGGGTGAGTGTTTCTAAAGTTCCCTAAAAATCAATAAATTTACTGCTATAATTCTGTGTCTACTTCTATTATTGTAACTATTAATTATTTATTATAATTAAAACCAAGTTGCACTTCAGTAATTTTGCGTAAAGCCCAATTAAAACATGATAATGAATTACCTACTCTCCAAAAATATTTTTCTTAAAAGAACCAAGTAAATTCGACTTTTATCTTGACTTTTATCTTAATTTGTGTTGAACTACATTTCTATGGAGTACCTATTATAATAGTATATTAAGACCAATTTTTCCGCTCGTGACGTCACGTGAGTTGTTCCTATTCTCGCAATGTATTTCCCACCTATATGAATGCAAAACATCAATTTGTAGAATCGTTGTACCGGCCTTATCAATTAACGATTTTTTTTTTCAAATTTGAAACATGGATAAATGAAATTCCAATCTGCATTTTGGCCGTTTTCAAGTTTTAATATTCTTGTTATAAATTAATGTTTTAGTCCATTGAAAATAGCATAAAATGAACATTTTTATTAATAATTTACAAAAAAAAGTATAAGACATTTAAAAAATGTGCTAGTATCGACTTATGAAGGTATTATTTTATGCTATAAAAACCAATCTACCCATCTTAGAATAATATTTTTGTTGAAGTCATAGCGATGTTAATGATTTTTTAAGTTCAAAATAAAATTTTTCAAAAACAATTTAACATGTCTTTTACCGTTTTTGAAACTTCCAGATAATAGAAAAGTTATTAATTTTATCACGAGTGGTCAAATTTATGTCGAATATTTTTCTCTATCATTACCATTTATGTCATTTGGGGTTTCATTTTTAACTTTAAATGACATGAGTGGTAATGCTGGTATTAAATATTCGACTAATTTGAAAAAGAATAAATATTTAAGGGATTATTTAACACGTTCACGCTGGCGCGTACCACCGGTGGCCCGCACTAGACTGTCTCATCGGGCGGCGCGTACCATCGGTGGCCCGCACTAGTCTGTCTCATCGGGCGGTGCGTACCATCGGTGGTACGTATTTGATTGTGTTAAAAGAATGAAATCTTTACGCAAATTCATCAAAAACATTTATTTTTAAGCATAATTAATAACGTATAATATACATAACTTTTGTTCAATAACATAAACATAATAATTCGGTATTATAAATACATATAACTCAAATTACATAAAAAATAACATAAAAATTCAATATTATTTATTTTATAACTTCATTATTCATTATTTATTGTTTTTTGTGTAATTTGTTAAAACATTTCAAGCAAAGTGCTGGTTAACCTTTGCACTGCCCACAATACGTCTTAACTTTTCTAGTTTTGTTAGTGGCATACTCTCTGCCCTTTTTCTTGGACAAATTTTTATAGCATTCCTTGCATCGTTAGCAAACAAATACGACTCGTATACAGGTATGAGCAAGCAACAATCGTGCGCCGCCAGATGACGCGCAACACGAACATGTGCACCGCCAGTTGCCGCGCAGTATGAATTATAGCGCCGTCTCACAGCGAAAAACATGAACATCGGCGCCGGCGTGAACGTGTTAACAAACGTCGAACTAAAACTTAAGGTGAGTTTTTACTCAAGTAACAACTAACCACTAACCACCAACAATTAAGAAGATAAATGCATTAAATTGTATTTGACTGTTTATACTGCCAGTAACAATTAACCATTAAGTATTAACAATTAGCCACTAATGGGCCAAGTTTCGAATTTTCAATTACGAGTTCCAGGATTTATTTTGGGGGGGGTACCCCCTCGCCCCCCCCCCCTGGGTGCGCCACTGGTAATTGTTAGTGGTTAGTTGAGCATAAACTCACCTTTAAACGTCATGAAAAAATCGTTACTGATTTTTTTCAGGACACCTTGAATAAATTTCATTCTTTTTTTATTTTTAAGCCAAGAAGAGCAAATATTCTTCAAAAAGACAAGTTGTCAAAAACAAAATCCAAACCATAATTGATTTAAATAAAAAAATTATAATAAGAAAGAAAAATTACACAAGGTGTTCCACAAAACTCATGAAAATTTACCAATTTTAAAATTGCTCTGACTTCTTAAAGAGTCGAAAAACATATTTGTTCATAGGAATTTTTTTTGTTCAGAATGACATTTACTATCTAAAAGTAATTTTGCTAGAAGAAACGTAGGACTATGTATAAAAGCTAAAAAATTAAAACTTCGTGACGTCATAGTTTGGAATAGACGATCTGGCAACGTTGGTGCATGCCCCTGTTATCCAATAAACTCATTTGACAGCTGACAGTTATAATATTTATGTCATAATGTTTACAAATAGAGGTTAAAATAACTGCAAAAACCTAAGATTTCTGTGTTTTCTGTTGTTATAACAATAGAAAACATAGAAGTCTTTGGCAAAAAGTGATTAAATCATAGAGCAAAGACGCCAAAGATGTGTCGAAAAGTTGAAATAAACAATAACCAAAATGGCATCCAAAATTTAAAAAGAAGATTTGTATTCAACGTTCCCAATCCAAAATCCTAGGTGTCACAAATTTAAAAATATTAAAATTAAAAATTTTTTGATGCACTAATTAAAAAGTGATTAGGTACAGCGATGAGACTTCCAAAGTAGCTCAGAATCGAAAATGAGCGCCAATTGTATTTTATATACAGGGTGAGTTAAAATGATTGTGGCTAATTCAAATTTTCCGCCTAAAACTCTGGGGAATTTGTTCGCTTCAAGTTCTTAGTAACACAAAATTATGTCAAAATTACACAAAAGCAGAGGCCTAGGTAAAATATTTACCGTTGTGTTGATAATTCGGATTTTTGTATTTAGTTATTGTGCTTCATAAACATCAGTATTTATCAATGGTATTTATCAAGACTATTTTGAGTAAATTTTTGTTTTATTTTAACACCTGCCTCGAATATGAAGGTCATTCCTGCAACCCACCCTTAAATTTGCATATTTGGTTAGATTTCTTGATTTGTTATGATTATTATATATTCATGCTGAAAAAAATATTTGCTGCGCCATTGGATTAGGTAGTTTTATTTTTAAATTTTTAGTTGTACCAACCTGCGTTAGCTCATCCGCGGTGGGATTTTGTTTCCCTCTTCATAATTATCAAGGTTTGATAAAATCATCAAGCATTTATCAAGAGTGTTGATATTTTGGTATTTTATTTCGTATTGAAAATGCGAACGAAGCGAAATGTAAATTGAGAAATTAAAGCAGAGTTGCCGATGCAAACCGTAACTTTCGTAAATTGTAAATTATTTGCTTCTTTTTTAGTTTCTTTTGAGTTTAATGGTTAGGTTTTTGGGGATGATTAATGCGGAGGAAGATAAGAGGGCTTATTTAAGAGGAACAAACTGTTTTTTGAGCGAAATTGATGCCTTTCAAATACCCAATAATCGATAAATATAAAAAACGAATAATATTGAAAGAATATGGGAAGAAGTGAATCCATTTATGTAAAATAATAATATCCCCTTTAAATATTAATTTTTGAATAACGTATTTTAGTCATACTTTTACAATAAAATGCCTAATTTTATTTTTACGTTATAAATAAATATTTTCTTAAATTTCATGTATGAGTGTATGACCTTCTATCTAACTATCCTTTGCCTAAATGTTAACAAAATATTTACCCAAAAGTGGATTTCAATTTTAGTATTAGGTACATGACTTAAAAATTTTAAATGAAAGACAATTAAAGTTTAAGATTTTCTCTTAGTTTCATTGAATTATTCCGCCTGCTATAAAAATTTAATACGCGAATTGATAAATTAGCTTAGGAAGGGTTTAGGTTTATAAATCGTAAATTCATTAAATGGCATTCACTTTTTAGGTTATGTCGTTATTTTCAAGAGCCTTGAAACGCTTTTCGGTTGCCCTCCCCCTATTGATCGTATTGTTGATAAATAATGATGTACTGGTGAGTTTTATTAAGCTTGTTAAATATCAAGATAGAAACAAAATCCTACCTCGGAGGTACACTGAATTCAAATAAGATTGATACCGCAACTATGCAACCAAATACACCCTGTAATGATTTTAGACTTCCTAAGTTAGTGTATCTGTTAATTTTCATTCAAATTTAAATAGGGTCTGTCATTTTAACCAAAATGACTCTCAGCAGTTTTTCTTCGGGTATTTCTCAGTGTGTTGCAAATTTTATAAAAAACAGTTTTTTAAACTAAAAATAATATCCAATCAATTTTTGATATCTTTTGTGTAAGAGCTAAAAATTTGAATTTATGAATCCGTGACGTCATATTGTTCAAAAGTTCTAGTCCGGCAACGTTGTTGGTATCCCCCATCATCTCGTCCACCGCAAAGCTCTATAAACTCTGTTTTCACAGATGACGGTTACACAAGCTAACCAACAAGGAAATAAGTTTGACATTTGCAATCTGTCATCACCGATCACAGATTCTAGAGCTGGTAAAGTTGATAGAGACGACTGCACACGAGGACACACGACGGGAACACCAGCAACGTTGCCGCTTTATTGAACACAATTTCTAAATAAATGAATTTAAATTTTTTTGGTGCCCTAATTAAAAAACAAACCAGCCCATTAAATTAGGTTATTTAAGAGCTATGCATAGTACAAAATTCATGGAAAAATATTTTACTGTGGAAAGGCCCTTTACTGCAGTAAAAATATTCGCGATGGGTTTTTCACCGGAGCACAATGCATACATTTCCGTGTAGCCAACTGTGGGAAACTTACCATGCAATGTCCACCATAACAATCTATGTTGAAGACTGTGTATACAGGGTGTTCCGTTCATGTTTCACCAAACATTTGGACTAGAAACTAGACCAAATTTAACCGACAAAAATCTAAAAAAGTGGGGGTCTTGCTTTTTAAGTTTTAGAGCTATAGCCTATTGAATTGACAAATCACACAATCGATAATTACATCTTATCCAATGTGTGTAGGGATCAAAATAAATTATCAATAAAAAGCTACAACCATCCTCTTTCAATAGGTTATAACAATGGAAAAACAATTGTTAAAATGTTGAAAAAAAAAATCAAAAAAACTTATTTTTTTTTAGTTTTTTTTTTAATTTTCTCCTAGATAAGATCCATTACGGTTGTGTTTTTCTAATAATTTTCTGAAATTTGTTCATTGTCTCAACACAATATTGACATTTTTGAAACCGTAGCTCTTTTCCTTCACTTAGTAAAGGCTTCTGAAGTTATTTCTATCAGAAGCATAGTTTGTCAAATAGGCTGTATACGGTATATCATGAGGGGTCAATTAGGCTATAACGGATATCTGATACTGCCTTATGTATTGCACAAATTTTAAAATATCTCGAAAATTGTTCATAATTCACAATACAAAGCTTGTATCGTTGAAAAGCTCATCTCTAATGCTGAGAAAATATTGTGTTCAATTTAAAAAAAACGTAACTATTTAACTTCTCGCGTTCTGCCTTACCCTGTTTATTTTCGGCATGATGTGAATGAGAATTTCACGGTTTTTGAAACTACGAGTTTTTTTTAATTTTTGGTAGATAGTTTTTTGAAAAGCATCCATAGCTTTTTTCGTAATAGTCTCTTGAATGTAACCTCTTTTCTTCATAAAAAGCTGAATAATTCCAAACCGAAATGATTTAGGCCCGTAGTGATTTATACCAAATAATATTCTTTTTTTAAGTAGTCCATGTTGGGATACCCTGTATATATCGAAAAGATTTTTAAATTGTGGGGCATACATGTATCTACATATTGTTGAAAACCGCAAATTGATATGTTTTATAGCTATAGACCGTTTACAAATGCCTGGGTCACTCTGTATATTTTCCCAAACATGCGCCATTTATTATGATAAAGTAGCTTTACCAAATAGAGGAAAAAATAATACAAAAATTGTTTATAACTGTGATTTTAACTTTTGGTTTTTAAATATCATGGTTAAAACAAAAGAATATATGACAAACCTTTTAACTTTGCTTTACAACTCTTAAAATGGAAAAGGTATAATAATTATTTGGTACTTTTATATAAAAATTATAAAAAAATCTTTTCTTTGATCCAATATTTATTCCTGAACAGGAAAATATTTTTTTATTCGTAAAAGAAGTACATTCTTCCCGGAAAAGCTTAGCAATAGGAACTCAGGGATGAATCAAATGCTTCCAATAAAACTTTCTGCTCCATGAGCTTCACCAAAATTGGTTGGTGAACGTGAAGTAAACTGGAAATAATAAAGCGGGTTAAAACTCGGTGAACCAATCACTAAATTTATAAATAGTTATAAAAATTATATGTTACCTGCTTCATTCCTAATTTTATTACCAAACTTAGATGACTGTTGGAAAAACCTGAATTTATATTAAAACAATTTTTAAAGTTTCACATCAAGATCTAAAAGAAGTATGTTCATAAAACTGATAGAAAAGTGCATCAATAAATTTAAACTTTTTAACTTTGTAATATAGGGCTTTTAGATATTTTTAGATTTTTATTAAATCATAAGATTCTATTTAAAAAGCATTTAATGTTTTAATAATAACTATAATTTAAACTAATGTTGTTAGGGTAAAACAATGTTTTTAGTTCACGAAAGTATTGATTCCAAGCAGGGAAGGATTTGTGGCTTGACCAATGCGTAAATAAATAATTTGGATGTTGCATTTTCTTCCGGGCAAATTTCAGGCCACAAAGGGTGGCGCGAGTGGAAAACCCCCAGGGGGTTGGTGGAGCCGGTGAGGAGCATGCCTTTAAGGTCGGTTAATCGATATGCTCCTGCTGGCGTTACCCTCATTTTCATGCATTTCGCAATAATTTTGATTTACGAAAAAAATATAATACTTATTTGTAATAACAAGGCGTGTCCAGGGGCAGTATACCGTAACTTTTGAATAATTCAGGGCGGTGCATGATAATTTAATGCGCGTATAAATCGAACGTTAAGCTCCTTAATAATGAACGCGTTATTATCTAAAAATAGAAAAACTACTCAATAAATTATCCGCTTTTCTCCCTTTTCATTAATGAAAAGCTTATAATTTTAAATGGAGACATGCAGAGGGCGTGCCACAAAAACGCGCGGTTAAAACGAGATTTGTCAACTGTCCTAACCTTTTAAGTCACTTTTATCTTTTGTTTGCCGCCTCCGGGGCACGCGATTAAGCTTTCTCCCGCATAAGTGAAAGCGATAACGTCTTCCCCTATCAATCAGCAATTTCAACTTTGTCGGTCCGCAAACGAGTGTTGTTAAGCCCACAAACGCCCTCTATTACCTATTTTCACACATGTTTACCTTATGATAAAACAAAAAAAAGAAGCAAAAGAAAAGCGTGGAAATCATTATATCACTAATATTTTTAAATATCGGTGTTGTAATATTTGAATCAAGCTGCAAGATTAATAATTAATTATTAATCCAATACTTTTAAATCCCACTTTAAAATTTATTCCATTTTTAATAAATTATTTAGCACATTTATACAGGACATACCCTAAGTGGACGATAAAACGAAATGAGCTGACAGAGAAAGTAATTTCTAATTTAAATAACCATATTTTTTGTTATGAAATTGTTGATGGTTCAAGAGTTATTTCAGTTTTTGTATTTTTTCAGTAAGCGCGTACTGTGTTCATTAAAGGTGCCCTGTAAAGTAGCCGAACAGTAAAATAGCCGAAAGTGAAATGGCCGAACCGTAGTTTAGCCGGAACGTAAATTGGCCGAACCGTGGATTGGCCGAATCATAATTCTAAAGAAATTCTAAAGAAAGTATTTTAATAATTAATATGTGTAAAATCAATCTGAAAAATATTGTCATTGATAATAGACCGGGAGATGGTGATAGATTTCAAGAGACGATTTTCTCGATTCTCGCCTTTGAGAGGACTGAAAGGTATAAAAGTGCTGATAATAATTAGGAAAAATTTGACCGGTCCCTGCGTGACCATCATATGGAAAATTCAATTTTCATTTGCGCAAAAAGTACTTATTTTGAGACGATTTTGTCGCCGCTGCCATTTGCATTAACACAAAGATAAAATAGACTCTAGCAGTGGAAAATTTTAGGCATAAGGGTTGCAGGTGACCAAACTGTTGAAATGATGATCTGAAGTTTTCAGGGAAATTAAAAATTTTCGGCGATTTTCTCGTTGCTCCCAATTGAAAGTATGAAAGTTTTCATCATGAAACGCCCATAAAAAAAATGGCACAAGGTCACCGATTGCCGAAGTGAGGTTAAGTGCCGGAAAATCTTGTGGAAATTTCCAAGGTTTTTAGATGATTTTCTCGTCAATAAAATGAAGTCCAATACTAATTTTATGAAATAAATGTTTAATACGTAATATGGCATAAGTGTCAGGAATGGCCTTCATATTAAAAATAATTAATAAAGTTGCAGAAAAACATAAGAAAATTTTCACCAGTTTGTTTTTCATGCCATTTTCCATGTGCCTTAAAAAGGGTATTTTAAATCTATATAACAAAAGGCATAACTATCGATGATGCCGAACATGTAAAAAACAGGAAGAATTATCGCAAATATTAAGCAAGGATTTTTTTCGACTATGACGACGAAGATGATGGTACCAACTTCGACGATAGCAACATAGATGGCGACGACTCAGAAAATGAAAGTAACGACTCTTCTGACGTGGATGCTAAAGAAAGCAGGGATGATAATCAGCACTTTTATACCTTTCAGACCTCTCAAAGGCATAAACGAGAAAATCGTCACTTGAAATCTGTCACCATCTCCCGGTCTATAATGTTCAATAATAACTTGACGAAATCGTTGTGACTTATTAAATATTTTTGAACAGTTTTTAATTTGAAAACTATAATAATTTATTAATTCTTCTATTTAAGATTACGTTCAAAAACGTTCAGTAACGCCACAAACATCAAAAATTCATAAAAAAATCCTTATTAAAAAATATTAGATCTGATGGGTCTGTCTTGTTATATTTTTTTAATTTGCTACTTGTTTGGAAATAACTAAAAACCCAGTATAAACAATAACTTCACCTCAGTGACAATGATCTGAGGTGGAATTCTGTAAGCCAACAAGCTGATATCGGTTGTGACTTGATTCGTTAGATATTTTCTGTCTCCTTCTTATAGATACAACGGCAGCAACGTAGAAGTGAGACAATGCAGTAAACAATCTACCGCTTTCGGTATGTTACACCTTAAGCCGAATCCGGACAGTCGCGACTTTCTCTCTCTTACTCACGCAAATCATTGCTAAACATCATATCGTAGATTTCAAATACCACATTTATGAATTGACCAATATGGATGAATTTTCACACATGTGTTTGGAAAACTTTATTCTGCGTAAGCTTCTGACCAAATTTGATTTTTTTTAATATTTTGTATTGGGAATTTCGACTTGGGATACGCCCTCTGGGAGTTATTTGCTGAAGCTAGAAAAGGTCTACCTTGACATAACCTGTTTTTGTAAAATTTATTTCCGTGCAGTTATAAATCAGTTTCCTTGGGTTTATTATTACTATATTAACATAATATTTTTTACCGGCTGTAATTTATTACTTACCCCAAAACAATGTATTCATGCACTGGTCAATAAAAGATAAACACAATTTTTAAACACAAAAAACTTGATCTAAACACAGGCGCAGTTACTAAAACCAATAAAAATTAAATCGGCGCAAAAATCTTTTATTACTTTTTCCTCCATGTTTTTTTCAAAATAGCGCCATATATCCGTAGTCGAAATTCCCAATAGTTTTGACACCAGTTTAAATGAATTTAAACGTAAAAGATTTTGATTTATTTTTTAAATTTGGTCAGAAGCTAACGCAGAATAAAGTTTTCCAAATACATGTGTGAAAATTGATGCATATTGGTCAATTCATAAATGTGGTATTTGAAATCTACGAAATGATGTTTAGCAATCCGGAATCCCCTTAAAGAATTCCACCTCTGGTCTACGTTTTCAGAACGTCCTTTTGTTACTTTACTGTTTGATTGATTCCATCGATTTACGATTCGGCCAAACCACGGTTCGGCCAAATTACGTTTCGGCTAAACTACGGCTCGACTATTTCACTTTTGCTATTTCACTTTTGCTATTTCACTTTCGGCTATTCTACGTTCGGGTTCTATACGGTTTTTGATTCGGCCAATCTACGGTTCGGCCAATTTACATTTCGGCTAAACTACGGTTCGGCCATTTCACTTTCGGCTATTTCACTGTTCGGCTATTCTACGTTCGGCTAATTTACTCGTCACCTTCATTAAATAATTGATTAAGAAAATTCTATTAGTTGTTTGATTTTTTTTTTAATTATCATTATGATCATCAAAGGGTCCACCTTTTCAATAATAGCACTTTTATAAACTCATTTATCTTTAATAAAATATTTTGCGAAAACTTTTTGTTATAAAATTTTAGTTGATTTTAAAGTCACCCTGACAGAAAATAATGTACTAACATAAAGTTGAACAACTATTAGAAAAAGTTGTCCATTTCAAGTAGAATCAGAAATGGTATAACGCATAAAGGCAAATCCAACTGTTTTTTTAATAATTTTTTATGAGAAGTAATTCGTATTTTTGCTAAAAAATAAGTGTACTACAGTTTTGAGTTATGGTCAAAAAATTAAACAAAACGAGTCAAATAATGATTTTTATTACAAAAAATTAACATAAGGTGCTCAAAATGAGCTCCATGTGCCCTTACACATAATCGGCATCGACAGATAAAATTCGCTTTGATTAACCGAAATGTTTGTTCATTATTTTTAATAATTATTATTGCTCGCCTTATTTTTTGTCGCAGCTCTTGTTCGGTATTATTTTCCGTTGCATAAACCAATTCTTTAAAATAGCCCCAAAAAAAGTCCAAAGGATTTAGGTCAGGTGATCGCGCTGGCCAGTGAATAGTTCCTCCTCTTCCAATCCAGCGATTTCGAAAATGTATATTGAGGAGTCGTCTCACTTCTACGGCATAATGGGTAGGAGCACCATCTTGCTGGAGCCAAATGTCCCGGCGAGTTTCAAGAGAAAAATCTTAAAGTAAGCCTGGGAAATCATTTTGCAATTTGGCCATTGACCCTTCTTGGTAGTTCAAATGGTCCAATCAGTCTACCTTCAATTATTCCTGCCCACATGTTGATCCCAAAGTGGTGTTGGAAGCGATCATTTCGCACCATCATGGGATTAACCTCGGCCCAATAATGTAAATTGTGGATATTGAATAATCCTATCCAGCTAAATGTGGATTCTTCGCTCCACATAACTTTATTTAAAAAACTAGGGTCTTCCCTATTGCCTCGTAGCATTTCCCTGCAAAATCGGTACGTATTATTGAAGTCAGGAAGTAAAAGTGCTTCCACGGGTTGCACATGGTACGGGTACAATTGATTTCTTTGCAAAATACGATCATAGAAGTTCGAGGTATTTGAGTATTTCTTGATACACGACGAACACGTTGTTGGATTCTCTGCCAAAAATTCAACTTCAAATTTCGTCTTCGTCGATATCATACCTAATAGGTCTTCCTTTTCTCCTTGGATTCTCAGGGATTTCACCTTCCATGTACCACCGATGTATATTTTGAAACACTCTGTAGTCGGGATAACGCTCACGATTGGGGTATCGTTCTCGATTCCCTCTTGCAGCAGCTAGGGCATTTTCATTACAAAACCCATACACATAAAGCATTTCTGCATATTCGCGAGAAGAGTACACCATTTTTGTGAATCCGAATACAATTTAAAATAACAGTTCCAAATATCTCAACTTCAAAAATAGGAAAACAAAAACAACTGCTATTCCTCAATTTTTATCAGATGGTCTATGAAAACAAAAGCAGTTTTGTTATTTGTTTACATTTCAAATTTATTAGAATGGGACTGAACAATAGCCGTGACGAAGAATGAGATGGGAAATTTTGATTATTAAAAATAACAAACACATTCTTAGCACCTTTCGTAATTTTTTTATGGAAAAATCATTATTTGACTCATTTTGTTTGATTTCTGATCATAATTCGAAACTTGTCGTAAATTAATTTTTAGCAAAAAATACGAATTACTTCTCATAAAAATTCATTAAAGAAAATGGTTGAATTTGCCTTTATGCGTTATACTATTTCTGATTCTACGTGAAATGAACAACTTTTTCTAATAGTTGTTCAACTTTATGTTAGTACATTATTTACTGTCAGGGTGACTTTAAAGTCAACTAAAATTTTATACGAACAAAAAGTTTCGGCAAAATATTTTTTTTTTGATAAAAGATAAATGAGTTTATAAAATTTCTATTATTGAAAAGGTGGACCCTTTGAGGTTCATAATGATAATTAAAAAAAATCAAACAACTCATAGTATTTTTTTAATCAATTATTTAATGAACACAGTACGCACTTACTGAAATATACAAAAACTGAAATAACTCTTGAACCGTCAACAATTTTATAACAAAAAATATGGTTATTAAAATTGGAAATTGCCTTCTCTGTCAGCTCATTTCGTTTTATCGTCCACTTACGGGACACCCTGTATAAGTATTGCGTTAAATTTGAAAATTGGGTATTATTATGTCATCTAATGGAATTTACGACCCAATTTATCGACCCAATGACTTATGACCGTTGCACATCATTTGTCATTACCGTAATTAATCACAGGATGCCAGCAAAATTAGATACTTTTTTAAAATCCCATGCAAACGCTTCAAAGTGTGGTTTATAACGACTCAACATTCTATGCCGTTATAGTATAGTTAAAGTTTCAGGTATAATTTCAGAAAATCTTCTTTGGTAATAGTTCAAGAGCCCGGACCCAAAAAAGTCTCTGAAATGACAAACTCTAGTTTTTTATATTTGATTATAATCTATGATTATAATAGTGGTGTACAGTTGGTCCCAACTGGAAGTAGGACAAAAGAAATCACGATCGCGTATTCTTTGTCCTACTTCCAGCTGGGAGAAACTTTACAGCCATTATTAGCACATGTGTTATAGGTGCACTGTCAAATATGTCTTGAATATCCAGGCAGTAAAATGGGTTTACAAAGCCCGAAACTTTAATTGCAGCTTAAGTGTATCATATAATATACATATAATGAAGAATTACAGTAGTCAGTCAGTAAGAAGGGGGTGATCAGTCTGGCCCCAAGGATGTAAGGAAAATAAACAATGTGAAACTGATTTGGAAAATCTAAAATTATTTGTATAGGTACATAGTTTATTTAGTATAAAACACAAGAAAAATAGTCAGTCAACCTTTTTATAGGACAGCGCTCGTCAGTTCTGAAAAATGTGTAAAGATTTATTTTTAAAAATTCATATTTCGCTTATAGGCCAGTAAAATAGGGTCTTTTGGTGGAAATAAATCTTGGAAAGCGGACAATCGTTTTGATCGCTTTATTTGACGTCAAATTAAATTACTCTAGTTTAGCATGATCTGTCGACGTAAGCTTACTAGAGGGCATGAAAAAACTACGAAATTTTGCAATTTTTAAGTTTTTCGCAAAAACCTCGAAAACGATGCTTCCAAACGAAAACCAGGTTATTATAAGAATTTAAGACGATAGTCGGCGAAATGTTTGAAAAGCGTACTTTTCGCTAGTAAAAATTGATTTTTGGGTATTTTTAATCAAAAATTTAACAAAAACGATGCCTAGTGCCATTCAAATTGAGTTTAGTTTTCACATAAAATTTTTGTTTTTCATATAGAGTCTATGATAGGGGCGTACTTTTTGAATAAAAATAAAAACGCATTTTTTTATCATTGTTATAATAATATTATCAAACCTTTGGTCCATGAAACCCAGGAATCTGAATGAATGAGTCTGGGCAGTTGTTGAACGAAAAATACCTGCTGCAGCTACTAAAAAAAAATCGAAGGCGTTCTTCTGGTGGGTTGCTTTTCTTGGCTTCATACCAAATTTTCGCAAAATTTTTGTATCCAGTGTTTCGGAAACATGTATCCTGATTTTTCAATAATTTCGTCAGTCACAATTATCTCGTCACCATACTTTTTTACTACTTACGAACTTTAAAAGTTGGGACTTATGTGTCGATTCGGAAACCGTCCATTACAACCCGTATAACAAACCTCACTAACGTTTCCTTACGGGTCTTACGAGATTGCCCAGAATCGACCTATTAGCCTATAAAATCGAAAATCCTTGATAATTTCAGTTCAGATAGTGAGGACTCTGGCATTCATTTTCTTGTAAATTATTGGAAAGCAATGAAAGCATCTTCTGGATGTCTCTGGGAGCTTGAAGAAGTCTCTTGAGCAATGTATTTCTTGCAGCAAGATTTGTGGTACCTGGTCTCTGCTGCCACTTATTGCCACAATATTTCCATTTGTCTGTTGAGCCGAATTCTTGAAAGTTGAAGTTTTCACATGGTGTACACTATCTCATCAGATGTAATCAGAGGCATTAAAAAAAAAACAAATTAAAAAGCCAAAAGCAGTACGCAGTACGAAATAGTCTACGTGTACACCATGTGGCAACTTTAACACTCGGTGATCAATGCAACTCAACAGAGAAATGAGAATATTGTACTTCATTTCTTCTCTTGTAAGTGATCTTGTCATCGCGAAATATCACTAAATACTGTTCAAAAGTTTACTAAAGTTTGATCCTCTAGTTTTCGGTGCATCATGGCTAACCCTCTCTCTGTCGTTAACCTGAGGTGGAATTGCAAACTTCTCGGTTGTGACTTGATTTAGATATTTTCTATAATCAGTTTGGGTATCCCTAGACTCCTTACCTAACTGTTACAGTGTTTTCCATAAACAAACTCCATGTATTTCGGGTGTCCACGAAACTAGGGCCACCCCTGTAATTCCTTTATTTATGAAAATAAAAATTTGAAATTTTAGCATGTTGTATGGCATAAGAAAACGCTATTATTGAACTAAAACACTTTTCTATTTCACTTCCGGTTTCACCGGGAATGACATCAACTTTCTTATTTTAAAAATAGCACCCTATTTTTTTGTACTTATTATTAAACATTGGTAAGTTTTAAGTATGTTTGTTCTGAACTCTCAAAAAAAATGTTGTATTTTTTTTGGTAATTTTGTTTAACCCCGAAAGAAGTTATTAAACCCCGAGCGAAAAATCTCGTTCAACCTCTTAAATGTCCCAATTCACCTCGAATCAAAGCAAATTTTGCTATTTTATGGGGGAACAACTCCTGAAAACCGTTGTTTGACCCGCCCAGGCCTATCTTTTAAGTGGGTCGAATTAAAACCCTTTTCTATTTTTACTCTAAAATCGGACCTTTTTTGCGCGGTGCCTTGAAAATAGTTGCTTTTTAACCGATTTGAAAAATTTAAAATACCGCAAAAAAAGAATTTGTTACAACACCCATTCGAATCTAAAATTTTTAAAGCGTGGAAACGCTTTGAAAAAAAATTCTAAAAATGGTTCATTTTTCTTGCTTTTTAACCTATTATCGGTGGTATCAACTTTGAATAATCTCTAAGTCGGTTTTAAATAAAAACTTTGCCCCCTTTTATTCTTGCATAGTGAAGAATGAGTTTTAAATCTTCATCTTATCTCAAGATGCAAAAAAATCGTGATTTATAGATTCGTAATCTTTTTTGTTTAAACGGGAGCTTTTTTTACAATTTAAACCAACTCCAATAATCAAATAGTTTCCTTCTTGCTTTGTTCTTTATGTATAAAAAATCACCATTTTCAAATTTTACCTCTGGAAATAAAATGTTTAAACAATCTCGCAAATCCGGGTGCACCTGTGGCGTGGCGGTCATCATTTAAAATAAATAACTATGTTGTTTACAATCCTTTAAAATGGTCTAATTTTACAGGTGTAGGGAATTTTGATATTTGAAGGTGTTGGTTTGGTTTGAATTAGATCATTTATCTTGAAATATTCACTAACGTATGCAAAAATATGCTCAACTTTAGACCGTATTTTCGGTGTTAATATTTTTTCTTTGTAATTTCTGTTTCTATACGTGCCTAGATTTGTGTATTATTCAAACACTTTATTTTGAAATTTATTTATATTTAAAGATACGTCCAAGGGATGGTTATCTGTAAGACGGGTTTTAGTAATTTTTAATGTGAAAATTGCTGATATTCACTTCAAAGTTTAATGGAAAAACATTTATTATTAATATACAAATATTAATAATAAATGTTTTTTTTTTCAATGTTTGGGACATTATTTTAGGAGTAAAAACAGTCTGCTTTTAGCCAAAATTGATTTTTTTCACTTTTTACAAAATAATTAATATCATCGTAACTATTAACTCTACGAGAACATTTAATAACTTAAAATTTTCCCCGTCGCCTCCTCTACAAAATTCACCAAATGTGTACCAAATGTTTTTAAATAAAGAGATGAAATCCCATCGAAAAGTACTATTATTGATCTAAAAAGAAAGTTCATCTACCATTTTTAAATCAAAATACTGACGAATTAAAAAATATAAAAATTTATTTTGATATCTATTGGTCAACACAACACAAATTTAGATAACAAAACTATAGCCTATAGAACTAGAAAAGCATTACAAAAGTAAAATCAATGAAGCCAATATAAATTACAATACGAATAAAATTAAAAATTATCATAATATATTTCAGTCTACTTGGAGAATAATTAATACCAACCTAAATAGAAAACAAATCATAAAGAAAAATGTACCATTTTTAATTCATAATATTGTTATAGACGAACCAAAGGAAATAGGAAACTACCTAGTAGTCCGGGAGCCAGTAATAGAAAAAAAGTGTATTAAACAGTACCATTATAAACTCCAAAAATCTTAATTTGTAAAACATGTACATCGCAAAAATTGATTCACCAGACAAATTCACTGGCCACTAGCTATAAAATCCTTCAAAGAAATTGTTTGGAAAATCTACAACTTTAAATCATCTTGCACCATCTGGCATTTGTTTTAAATTACTTAAACGAAAGAAAAACCCAACGGAAAATAGTCGGCATACCAACGTACAAATGACTCTAGAGCGTTCGAATTTGGAAGTGACATATTATACAAAACAATCGGTATTTCGGACTAAAACGCACAGCTTTTAGCCAACTAAATTGTATGGCGACCACATTGTTTGTTTTAGACGAAAATCTATGATCTATGATCTATGAAATTATCAAATTGCCAGATGGTCCAACAGAATTATAAAAATGGTAAAAAAAGCGGCAAAATCACACGAAACGTCAAAAAACGAACTTTAGATTAATCTGTAACGACAGTATCCGACCAAAATGTATGACGATTAGCTTTTTTAAACCAAATACTAGATAGTACTAAATGATTTAAAATTGCAGATTTTCCAAACATTTTCTTCGGGAAATTTTGAAACCGCTAGCCAGCAAAGTCTGGCGAATAAATTTTTGCGATATAGATGTTCTACAAATTTGGATTTTGGAAGTTTGTAATGGTTCTGTTAGAAACTATTTTTTCTGTTACTGGCTTATTATTTTTCATGACATTTTTAACATTATAAATGACCTAAAAATTAAAAAGTCGGTAACATACAACATCCCTTGCGTAGTAGTTTTCTGTATAAGGAACTAAGTGGCCCAGTGGCGGTGTTAAGTATCTTTTCAAAAATTTTTGAAAATGCACCAAGTAATCGGACAACAGAATTTTTCAATAAATATAATAAGTAAATTATAACATGGGTTTCGGCGACACTACTTCACTGAAGCAGCTGATGTAGATTGTACGCAATTTATCTGAGATTCAATAGATAAAGGAGAGTTTACTTTGACTCGCGCCTTTGACACGCTGGGTTTTGATATAATGGCTATAAAATTAGATGCCTACAGAATTAGAAGGTCGCAAATTGATTTCTCTCTTATCAGACTGAAATTTACTTATTCATTTTATCGGTACACTGAGTGAATCTTACGAGATATCTACAGATGTTCTACAGTGTAGTGTCCTAGGTTATGTAATGTTTCGGATTTTCATTAATGATCCACCTTAATACCTCATAGAGTTCCAAACATTTATGTATGGCGACGATACAACAGTTATTATCGCTCACGCCAACCCTGATATATTAGAAACTAAGATCAATAAACTATTCTTAAAATTTAACGAGTGGTGTACAAAAGCGGTCTTGTTCAACGAGTAATTGAAGTAATTTTCTAAGCATTGTGATTGATAAGAATTTGAATTTTTTTAACCATGTTTGCAATAAGTTATATATGGCATTCTTTGGAATAAGTCAAATAAAACTAAACCTAAATTTAATCGGTCTCTTTTTTTTTAAGTTTTTTCTTAAAATTAGTTGTAGAATCGCCTCCTAAAGTTTGACCGCTTAATTTCTGGACACCCTGTATAATGATTTTAATAATAAAATAAGTAATATTAGCGAGGTTAAATATAATTTTTATTTGAATTGTCCTGTTTTTGCAAGTTTAAAAAAATCCAAGAGAGGGCTTTCGGAATTCCTTCGCAGCGCCTCTATCGAATATTACAAGAAGTACAAAACAGAATCCCAAACACAGTAGTTTTGAAATGATAGATATTCTAAACTACTAATATGAATGACATTTACTCATATGGCCGTCGGAAAAAAAAATTATGAACTTAGAAAAAAAAATTGGATTTTTTTGGTTATTTTTTAAAAAATATCTGTTAAAACTACTCTTAAATAATCAAAAAACGCATTTTAAAAATTATAAATATTAATTTCTCAAAAACATGTTTTAGAATTTATTTTACCTATTTAAATTATTTAAGAGTAGTTTTAATAGATTTTATTAAAAAAATTACCAAAAGAAAATCCAATTTTTTTGTTGAAAGTTAAGAAAAAAATTTTTTGTCATAGACATACTTGGAACTTACTACTGTTTAATAATAAATGCAAAAAAATATTGTGTTACACTTAAAATAAGAAAGTTGATGTCGTTTCCGGTGAAACCGGAAGTGAAGTCTGTTATATAACATACAGCGGTGGCCCTAATTTCGTGGACACCTGGTATAGTACTCATTTAAGCAAGGTGTTGAAAAAGGATTTTTAGATAAAACACGGGTTACTCACTGTAACGTATAGGGTTTATACAAAAACCGACTTTTTGAAAAACCGGTTTCCAAAAAAGCGGTTTTCGAATTTTTATAAAAAAAAGTAGAATCGGAAAAAATCTTTTAATATTAAAGTAAATAAAATAATTATTAAGAGGATAGCCGGTGTAATTTGGGTATAGGCGATTTCAATGTAAATTTTTGTCGATTTCAAAGACAAAGTACGGCCATACCAATCAAAAAATCAAAATCGGTTTTTACATATCTTTTCCAGACATTTAAGAGAATGTCTTTTTTTTCGTAAATTTTTGTTTTATATTTATTTAGGGTGTTTTTTAAAAATGCAAAAAAAAATTCTAAATTTCAAAAACCTATAACGATGTTATAATGCAATATTTATGTTTTAAATTTAATACATAACATGCCTTGAGGTATCCTTTTCCAAATTAACTTCGAAAAAATCAAAAATAAGTTGTAGTTTTTCTGGGGTTTGTTTTTAAAGAAAATAGCCAAATTCGCGCAATTTTTATATATTAAGACAAAAATTGCAAAAAATTATAGCCTGAAGATTCTACATTGCACCCCAAAAATAAAATTAAAAACATCTTTCAAAAAAAGTTTTTATGATCAAAAACACAAGACCCTACCGAATACACCGGCTATCCTCTTAAAAAGTTAATTTTTATCAGAAATTCGAACCGACAACCGAAAATAACGGAAATTATCAAACGAAACGAAAAAAATATTTTTCAAAAACTGTAACTGAAACCGGAAAAAATATTAACGGTTGATTTCGATTAGAACAGAAGTAATGAATTACAATTAATTTCGGTTTAAAATGTACTTTCCTATTAATTTAATTACTTTTTTGTATAAATTTTCTTTAAAATCATATTTTCCTTAAAACAATTATAAGTTTCTACAGTTTAAAACCATACCGGAGCGAAATAGGACAGAAACTGTACCAGAACTGAACAGAAACTAAACCGAAATCGAAACGACATTAGAGTCCAAATCGTAACTAACTAAATTTCGACTCTCTGATTTTGTACATATTATTTGAATTTTTTAAAACCAGTTTTCTTAAATTAAAAACCGGTTTTCGAATGTGACAAATTTACTAAAAAACCCTCAAACCCTACTGTAACGGCTACCTACATATTAAAGTTATTGTGCTATACACACAAAAATAAAACTACTTTCCTAGTAAATAGTCTCTCAATATTCCCTCCAGCCATCTATTATCATTTCATAGAACTAATATTTCAAATAAAATTAATTTATAATAATAGTGATTATCATAATTACTATACTCGACAAAATGATCGAATAAGACCAAAAAATATACGCTAACAACATGTACTAAATCGCCCATAGTTCCTTACATACATACTTTAATTTACTTCCGTCGGATTTACAGTAAAAAATGAAAAATCATTTAAATCTGATTTAGCCAACATGTGTCCTTAATCATTGGAGGAATTTAAAAATGAAATAAAAATATAATAGTTTACAGAGCCTGTATTCACGGTAAATTAAATATTGGTTTCAATTTTTTTAGTTTTTAGTATTATTTGCGACTACATATTATGTAAGCATTTTTTGTATTTACACATTTTTTCGAAAAGGTTTAGGTACATATTTGGTTAGTTTTTTATATTTATATTTTCTTTTTTTTTGTACTTATTTTTAAGTCAAATATATATATTTTTTGTATTTAAAGGTGTTACCGTATAATAAATAAAAAAAAAATAAAAAAAAATAATACAAGAACAAGAAAGTAATAATAAAAAAAAGAGAATGCTATTTTTAGTTATAGTCAACGTTTCATTTAATTAAAATGTAGGTCTAGGTAATTTTAAATTTGTAATGAAATTGTTATATACAATTAGTATTTTTGAAACAAATAGAGAATTTTGATTTAGTTTTGATATTTTGGGAAACCGAAAATTGCAATTTTGGTTTTGCTTTTTATTCGAAAAATGATCCAGCAAGCCCCTTTCCAAATAACATAATATAATAGGAATCCTACAATCTTATTTATTATTTTGTTCTATCTCGCTTTATACAGGGTCCGCCAAAAAAATGGAAACACCTAAATATTTTTTAAACCATAATGAATTTAAAAAAAACTTTAAACAAAGTTTGTTCAATTTAAACAAGCTATCATTTAAACATGTTTTAAATATACAGGGTGTTCGTTTTATTAGTAATACGGCTCCTAACTTTAGTTTTTTATATGCAACACTCTGTATATTTTTATATTTTTGGATTCCACGTTAAATTTGAGTAAACTTTTGTAGAAATGATTTTTTTATAAAACTCATTAGTATCGAGGCACAAGAAATTCTTTAATGTTTAGTTCGGCCAAAAAGATAAGGCATTATGTATTAACTTTTTATAAATATTTAGGAGTTCTAACAAAAACCAAACAGTTTTTTTAAGTTTAAGTAACATACATTATATATTAATTCACTTATACTTTTGTTTAAACTATTTTTTTAATTTAAAAAAATAGGTTATGTTAGGTTAATTTGTTAAATTCAAAAAATTGTTTAAACAAAAGTATGAGTGACTAAATTTTAAATTTATGTTACTTAAAGTTAAAAAGGGATTCGCTTTTTTTAGAACTCTTTAATGTTTATAAAAAGTTAATTATGCCTTATCCTTTTTGATGAACTTAACATTAAACAACTGCTTATAACTCAAGAACAACGAGTTTTATAAAAAAATGATTTCTACAAAAGTTTACTCAAATGAAACGTAGAATCTCAAAATATAAAAAGATACAGGGTGTTGCATTTAAAAAACTAAAGTTAGGTGCCGTATCACTAATAAAACGAACACCCTGTATATTAAAAACAAGTTTATATGGTAGCTCAATTGAATAAACTTTTGTTTAAACTTTTTTTTAAATTCATTATGGTTCAAAAAATATTTAGGTGTTTCCATTTTTTTGGCGGACCCTGTATGTACATATATGCATAGCTCTAAAAAACGTGGTTTCGCCAAAACTCCACCTAAGGGCGGTATAGAAAATAATTTCGATATTTTTCAAATTTGTTGTAACCACTTTCGCCGATGTAACGCCAAGTATTATTCTTGGATGTTACTTATACCAAATTGTTATGTTCTCATATCGGTTAGAAAGTTAAGATGGAGTTCAATGAGAGCTTATGGTGGTAAAATGCAAAATAGCGATTGTCCTGTCGATTTTCTTCATGTTGCTTCCGTTTCTCATTCGGGGAAACAAATAATATTACTACATTATAGGGTACCCACATGCCAATCTAGCCTTAAAGCAAAGCAAAGAGTAGAGCACTCATAAAAGAGCATAATAGTGAGGCAAGGTACACATGCCGACCATGCATGAAGTAAAGCAAGAGCAATGATGAACTGCCCATTTCAAGTGCCGACAATCGGAATAAAATTGACAGTTTTTAAGAATGATTTTTCAGAGCGTTAGCATACTTTGAAAAATTTAAAACTCATATTTATAACGGAACTCGAAGTTTTAAAATCGAATGAAAAAAACACCTTTTTTCGTGAAGAATACAGGGCCAAATTTCGTCGCTTTTCAAAGTGACGCCGCCGACCGTCGGAAAAAATCCACCACCCCCCATCCACCTACAAAATTACAGCTCTCTATGCTAATAAATATTTATCGCAGTTATTACCAGCACGTGCTGCAAACAGGCTTGCTTTATGAATCGTGCTCTTTCATGACTTTAAGCCTAGTGTCCACTTGAGACTAAATAGTCTCGAGAATGGTCTCGAGACTAAACTCACAAATGTATACAGGCCTGAGAGCTCTCTCCGAGACAAGTCAGTGCTGATCTCTGATACTGCACATGTCACAAGTGGACATGTTAATTTCTGCTCTCGTGAACAAGTCTCCAATTTTCTGGATTGGTTGGAAAAGCTGAGACAACATGTCGAGACTTTTTTAATATGAATATTTTGTCTTTATAAAAATGAGCGTAGGAGAGTGGACAATTCGGAAGTTTTCCAATTAATTCAGCTCTATGAGGAACATGAATTTTTGTGGAACTCATTTACGAGTGTTGAACAAACTCCCAATTAATGTCTTCGATCCACCCATTTTCTTATCCAATACTTTCTTCTTACTTTTCGTTTTTGCACAATTTTGAAAGCAACTAGAAAAGCTAGAATCCAACGTGAATCCATATCCAGAAATAAAATTAAACGTATAAATTTCCGACCAAGTTAATCAGCGGATTGCGTATTGGTGAATCTCAAGTCGATACGGAATTTTCCTGGTCTCAAATCGACACGGAATTTTCCTGGTCTCGAGACTAAAGTCACTTTCGACTCTCCGACAACTATCTCGATACTGCAAGTGATCTCAAATGGACAGCACCTTGAGACCAATCTCGAGACTTTCTCTCGAGATTTTATCTCAAATGAACACTTAGGGTACGTTTATAGTAATAATGAAAGAGCAATAAAGTCATGCATAGAGCAATGAAGTAAAGCAATAAAGCAAAGAATGCCCGGCCATACTGAAAAACACGACCAGTGATGAACGCTAAAAATATTCCGTGATAAATGTAAACGCAATTATATAATTCAGTATTAATTAGGGTAGTGCATTGAAAATAATTATTTCTATGTAATTAGTCTCGTACTTTAAATTCTATTTTATTAGAATAGGTTATGGGGTTGGAAATAAATAAGAGATATAAAATCTTCTATGCCCCGAACGTATTCAAATTTTAAATTTGTAGTACGATATAATTATTATAAGGATAATAGTTTATTTTAAATTATTAGCTAAGTAACTAAAAATCCGAAGAATTGCAACCGCGTACTGCCGGCCGACCAATCAGAGACCTCCGCACAGTGATCAGAGTCATGATAAAGCAAACCATAAAGCAAACCGATTTGCTTTATGAAAATGCATCATTGATCGTGCTGCATCACTATGCGCGCTCGTATTTGAAATACATTGGTTTGCTTTTTGATCATTGCTCTGCTACTTGCTTTACGAAAAGATTACTTTACTGCTTTATCAAATGCTTTATTACTATAAACGTGCCTTTACTTACCTTTACTCTGGCATGTGTAGCCGCATTGAAATGCATTGGTTCGCTTTTTCATGACTGCTCTACTTTAATGCTTTGCTTTAAGGCTCTACTTTAAGGCTAGATTGGCATGTGCCTTCCTTTACTTATTACATTAATTACGTATGCCCAAGATATAATGTTGGTCATAACAAATACTGACAACTATTTTTTAGATTTATAAAAATACATAAGTTTGCTCTGATTTAACCGAGTTCGTATATGTTATAAAAACCGAGATTACCATGTATAACCAGGAAAAACGGACACCGTATAGAAATAAACATTACATTAAAAATTCCTCTGAAAAAACATTTGCTCTAAACGAAAAAGGCAACTGGAAATTAATGTATTTACACATTAGTGTGCAGCGTGCATTGTTGGTGAGGTCATAATCAATACTTAAACAAAAAATAAACGCTTTTCTCGTGGAGCATGCTCAAGTTAATTAAAAGCGCGTAGCTTTCTCTTTCTGTGCACACTTGTATTTTTTTGTTGTGGAAAACGGAGCGACTAAAGCACAGAGGACATGAATAAATTTGCAGTGGAGGGTGGATTAGATGGAAAAAGCGACACCTTTTGCTCCATTCTTCGTAAGATGAGATAATTTTTAGATTTATGTGGACTCGTGCTGGGTCTATTAGCGTTCGTAAATCATTTTTACGTCGGCAGTTATTTATCTCTTTGTTCTTCCTATTGATTTCAAGCAGAACACGAAAATGTAACAATTACAAAAGCACGAAACTTACGCACAGTTGTTTTAATTTACTAGTTAGGTTCGTGCTCCAAACTTCTCATTGATGTTGTAATAAACAAGACAGTTCGTACAAAAAAGTTTATTGTAGATGTTCCTGCGTCTATTTATAATATCATACTAAAGTTTGAACAACTTCGAGACTTTATAACTATACGATTCTCAAATGTTGCTAAAACTCTCACTGATAAAGTTTGGAAAATATAATAATAAACAGGTTGCTCATAAAAGTTTATTGTAATTATTTCAGGATGTTTGTATCTACATGTTATGTAAAATTATATTTTAAATATTATCAAAAGAATTTAAGTACAATTATAAGGTTTATAAATGTAAAATATTTATACAAGGTGTTCCAAAATTTAATACACGAATATATCCATGTCCAAATTTGCTAGAAACATAATATTACCTAAATGTGGGAATAAATTAAGTTTGATTTTATGTAGAAATAATGTATTTTTTTACCATTTATCAATCTCTCTACTACAAAATTCTTTGAATGGAAAGCACTCACGTCATGAGCCCAATTTGTCCCGGTTTGAAAGATTTGTTTAGATTTATTAGTCTGAACAATACTTTTTTTAAACCACAAAACTTTTTGTGACAAGAATAAAACAAAAAAGAACTAGGTATTTAATTTTTATAAAAATAGTAGTTTTAATCAAATTTGTCTAAAAGGTATGTTAAAAATAACTGAAAATACTCCTGCAACCAAAATTTAACGAAATTCACCCATCAGTGTTCTTACAATTTTTTATTACTAAAAATTGGTTTGATTGGTGAGGATATTTTTTAAGAATATTATTCATTTATTAAATATCATATTAGATATTTAATTACAATATAAGATGCACCAATAAAAATATTTTAAACAAATTTTATCCAACAGATAACTTTATATTTGGACTTAAAATTAAATAATATGAAAATTAGTTTTTAAAATGAAAAATAATAACAGTTCCATAGTTTTGAATCAATGTATTCATGTATTCTACACGTTCTTGCAACCAGGGTGTAATCAATTCAAAAAATTATTCTTTACTTTTATCCTAAGATCTAAGATAGATGGCGATTCGCGAATTGCCTCCTGATATTTTTTGCATCATTTGATTACACCCTGTATATAAAATTATTTTTGTCCAACAGTCTAAATTTCAGTACTTTAATTTTAAATAATGCATTTTATAAATTTAATCAACTGCCAAATAAAACTCAAAATATGTATAAAAAACTACAATCTATTTAAAAAAAACTTATTAAAGACTTTATTTATATCTAATTACCATTTTTTTACCTTATTGATTATCTTTTTTAATTTTATATTGTTATCATTTATTGTTTAACTTAATTAATTTAACATATTTATGTTATCAGTAAATTGCTGTTTTGTGTTCGTTTAAGAATGTAATCTTTTTTTATAACTCAATAAATATTATTATTATTTGTAGGTATATTTGGATATTAGGTTATTTTATCTAAGTGGTAAATAGTTGATCATCGACTTCAAAAATGTCTTGAAACTTTTTAATGGCATCATAAAATGCGGATAGAAAAGTTGACCGTTTTTAATAGTTTCTTGCTTGGGAATTAATGAATATATTCCATACATTTGGATGACCCACTATAAGCTGCAGTATTTTTTTTTTCAATGTAATGAAAATCCGAGCGCAAGCTTTTCCATTTTGCATACAAAACAATTGGAAGCTTGTAAAGAAACATAGAAACAATCGTATTTTCCCCCACATCCAATCGTTTACTCTCATAAGCAAAAAGCTTGAATTCGAATTTCACACTAAATTAATCTGGAAAGTGGTGTACATTTGTTGAATTTATTACTAAATAATACAAGGTATCTTATTCAAATCTCAAACAATACAAAATTTCTATAAAATAAGTATAATTTTATAAATCACAATGGCATCTTTCATTTTCCCAATCTTGTTATTTACAGACCCAAATAATATTGATTTTGACTTAAGATTTTCATTTAACCCAAACGCGTCTAATTTTCCATTTATTTTAAGAATTTAAAACATTTTGAGCATATTTTAAAGGTTTCGAAAAATCTCTTGTTATACTTTTGAAACTCATGAAATTAAAAAAAACACACAAACTGGATTTTTATTTTATTATTTTTGTATTATAAAAATTCAATATATTAAAATTGTATTTGAAATAACTTTAACTGAAAATGATAATGAATATTTCAGAATAATCTTTGATTTAAAAACAATATTTTTAAATGAAAAAGTTTTTAGTTAAAACTCCTTAAAGAAAAAAATAATATTAGCACAAAACCCAAATTAACTTTTAAATTTTTAGAATAAAAATTGGGTCACACAATTATCAACTAAGCACTGGGTAACTTTTTTTTAAAATATAAATAGAATTTGTAGAATTATTTAGGTATATCAAGGCTTGTTTTTTTCAACATTGCCAAAAAATCCTAAAAATTTTTCATTTCCGCGTACTTTTTGCAATTGTCTGCAAACTTAATTCTAAAAATTCACAGCGTAGGGGGATTTTAAATTAAAGCAATCAAATCGGGCTCCTTTTTCCTTCGTGTTTCCATCTATAAACCACAAGAGATTTCAGCTTCCTCGTATTACTCAGCTACGTTCGTGAACGATTCTTTGCAATGATAAATAAGGTTTATTCTATTATATTTATAGCTGCTGTATTTTTTATTGATCGATAAAAATATTTTTAAAGCCTCGCAAAAATGCAGGCTTTTCTGAAAACTCTAAATATGCAAAATAGCTAGTTTCTATTTCTAAAAAAATTGGTCTTTCCCTTTATTTTAGGAAGAGTAAATTTGGTGCTCGTTTTTCACATAGTCATTAACGACATTTTACTCATTTATCTTTCATTTATTAATTAATTATACGTCCTAATTTTCCTTCAAAACAAGTAAATCAATAAATCTTAAATATAGCATTAAAAACTGATTTTATGGTAAAATATAGTAATTTTGAAGAATAAGAAACCAACTAAATATTATTTAATTAATTTCTACTTTACATCCTAAAATATTTGTAATTTCAAATATAATGTTCTCATCAGAATTAAATGTTAAGATGAACATATCGAGAGGCTCCTTGATTTTCTATTTTAATTTGTTTACAGCGTTTATTGCTTTGTATCCTTTGGATATTATATCTTTAACTATTCTACCAGGATCACAAGATTTGTGCAATTTTTTTGCCACTGTCCTAATTGGTCTACTCTGCTTATCTTTGTGCTAAAATTTCCTGTTGGCACTGCAGCTTTTAGAGTGTCGTAGAAAACATTATATTCTTTTACTTCATCCACTATAATTGGTGGAGGAGGGGGTATTTTTTTAGTTATTTGTTGATTTGGTAGCTCAGTTTTATTTTCTGGTACGGGAGGAGAGAGTGAGGTGTCCATTTTTCTCTTCTTTCTATTTTTAACCCTTATCCATTCCGTTTCTTTTGCTAAATCTTCCTCATCCGTATGATACTCTTGATTAAGATTTGGGTGGCTTTTGGTGGGGTTATAATTCCCATCATTTGCATGATTTAGATTGATTTTTTCTTCCAAATTTTTAATAACTTTTTGTATATTTAAAATCATGCTATTTAATTTATTATTATTATCTTTAGCGGTTTTTGAATCTAACATTTTCCAAAATGTTGGAATTTTCAGGGAATATTATACAACAAATATGTTTTATTTCACGGTTTTGCAGATGGAATACATTTTTCAATTTTAATTTAAAAGTCGTGAATAATTTTTATAAAAGTGGTACACCATTGTGGTAGGTAGCGATTTTTTTGACTGTTTATCAATACAAATCACGTTATGTTACGTGAAAATTATTTTATTAAGAATCTTTGAAGTCAATTGAATTTACTTTAAAAAACAGCAATTGTACACAAAATTTTATTTTAAATTTAGCATAAAATTATATTTATACATGTAAATTTGTTTAAAATTAAAAAATATATTAAAACAAAATTAAGCTGTATAATGAAAGTTTGTTCTTTAGTCTCGCAACTACGTGAAGAAAAACCACTTGTATATTTAAGTTAACCAAAATATTTACATAATTAAACAGTGTAAAAGCTGAATTGAAGTTGCTATAAATATCTTCTTTTATGAAGTATAGTCTTTAGCATTAGTTGGTGTTTGGAAAAATAATTAGTGTTTCTTAATCGCAAGCCAAAACAAACACAGCAAGTCGACCTCGTCTAATTTTATTCCCAATTAAAACGGACATCTGTTTACTTAATCGTATTTTAATTTGATTGACGTATTTATTCACTAACTCTGCTTTATTTGCCTTTAATTAAAATTTTTGTAAATGTTTCATATTTTATCTTCGTACAAAATGAAAACAAATTACAAAATTATATAGCATAAAATCGAATTAAAAAAATGAAAGTAATTTATAATTAAAATTCCTTTTAGTGGAAGTAACGAAAACAGCTTAGGCTTAGGGATGGTATTATGGTATCGCATTTCTCGAAGTGTGTTAAGATGTGGAAAAGTGGATAGTGGATATGAACAGTATGGAAAAGGCTCGTGCAACTTTGAAGCACAACACGAGCCACTCTAATAGCATTACACGCTATTACTTTAGCATGATAATCAGCTCCATAACCGTTGCTAATATGCACATGGATTATTTTCATTACACACTCACCTTCTGAGGTTTCAACTCAATAAGCTTAATACTCAATACCAAATTAGATAAAATTTTAATTTAAACTTTTTATTAACCCACTCAAAACTATGAATTTTATTCCTGGTGATTTCTGGGAAGTTTAAATTCTTAGTGGTCTCGTTTATTTATTTTTTCATCCTCTAGCGGAAAGTTTGAAATATTAAGGCGAAACGAGGAAGGAAATGGGAGGCATTCAGAAGGCGATGTAGCGCGCAAATTGAATTTCGCATCGCGAATTAAACTTTACACGCTCCTGGCTCCCTTTACCTTCACCCATGCACTGCTTTGGATTTAAATAAATTATTTATTTAAAACTTTTCATAAATGATTGACGCGAATTTACAACGCTCGATTTGCGCCTGGAAACTTATGATTGCCTACTTCAGAATCTTCTTTAAAAGATACATAATCCTATACAAATAGAAAGAAGCAGGGCACAAAATCCTACTTTAAAAAAAGTTTTTCAAAAGAGTAATTTGTTTCTTTCAATCGATGATACCTTTTTATGTGCACGTTTATAAGCATCAGATTTCATCAATTTTTTCAAGATTTTATCTTGTTGAAGTTGCTGTACTCTAAAGATTTAAAGTTTAAAGTCATTGATAAGTTTACTGTCAACAAATATTTGTATAAAAAATACTCATAATATGATTGGAGTACAGATTTAAATGAAAAACCTCTTATCGACTTATCCCTAACTATTACAAACTCTGCAGCCGTGTCTTAAAAGAAAATAAATTAGGTTTCTTATGAAATTTTCGTTAGTTTTAAGAGAAATTTCCTAAACGGAAAATATAGTGGTTTAGTTCTACAGTCATAAAAACTAGTACGAACAACATTTTTCTATAATTTTTTTTGTAGATCATTTCTTTAATTTTTGCCAGAAGGAAAAAATGGAGAATGTACAAAAAAATATAATGATCTAAAAGTACCTTAACTTTAGACCCATCTAATTAATTTTGTGATAGGTTGCAAAAGGTAACTCTGGCAGGATGTAGCCTAATCAATTCAGATTATAAATCTGAAAAGAAATTGAAAATCTAACGAGGGAAACTTGAGTTATGACTGCAGAACTAAAGCTCGATTTCATGATTTTTCACAATTTTTCCTCCCAAACTCGCGCGCCCTCTAGGCATTCTCATTAATTATCAGTTATTTGGTCATAATTTGCAAAGAAGCTCCAGAAAAGCGGGATGAATTTTCTATTCCTTGTTATTATCTCCAACGGAAAATTTATCGCATGTGTCTAGGAAGATGCTCTTAAGGTGATAGGGAGTCAAATGTTGAAAAAACGACGTATTTATCTTTCATGAATTTTTTAAAGTGTTTCGAATTGGAAAGTCAAAAAAATAAAAAAATACCAAACTAAAGTAAGAATTTTACATTCATTTGCAATTTTTGTTATTTATGTATCTACAACTATATTTATGCAATTTTGCAAGAAAAACTTCTATATTTATATTTTTATTTTTGCAAAACTACGCTTATATAAACTTAGATACATGAAAACCAAAAATTGTATATAAAAGTACAAGTCTTACTTAAGTTCGGTATTTAAATATTTTTTTTGTTTCCAGTTCGAAACACTTTAAAAAAATTCGGGAAAGATAAAATCATCGGTTTTTCAATATATGACTCCCTATCACCTTAAGGACTCATTTATTTTTTAAATTTTATAATAAATATTTAAATTGCTGTTATTTTTCACTTTTACAGTAGCTCAAACGTTGATATAAAGATTGCGCCTTGAGAACGTTTTGGTATGTGGTCTGTAACGTATCCATCGAAATCTCGAAACCCCTTGACCGATTTTCCAGATATTATTGCTACCAAATTTAACATTTCTAGTTTTTAAATTTTAGTTTAAATTCACTTTTTTTAAGTGGGGCTTTGGTGAAATATCAAAAAATATTTACAGAGGGTGGTCCAACGAAAACTTGACAAACCCGTTTTTCGGTATTTAACTTCAATTTTGGAAAAAAACGCTCGGTCATGTAGATTCTTAGGATTTTTAAATAATTACCACTTACATGTTTTCAACCCCTATGGGTGATTGATATCAAGATTATAATTATAATAACAATAAGGGTAAAAATTCATTCAAAGAAAAGAAAAAAAAAACAGCTTTACAAAACTGCCTTTATTTAAAAATCGGTCCAAAACGTACTGAGAAAATTAGATTAAAATTTTAATTAATTAATCTATAAGAAATATGAACCTTGAAGTCTATGAAGTTTAGTTTTCTGCATAGATAATATAATTTATATAGAATGCAAACTCAATGCTAAATTTTGATAACACAAAAAAACTTGGCCCCAAAAGTATAGATGGCGCCTCATGAAATTAAAGACAAAATCAACTTGGCGAACCATTTTTTTGTTGTCAGAATTGATAATTAAGTGATAGTTGGTGATAGTTAGCATTCAAAATGCACCAGTTTCATGTTTTTTTAGAGAAATTATACTTTTCGCAGTTTAAAAAGGTCTTGTTACTGTTACTGTTGGATTTTCAGCAAATATTTATTAATTCGAGATTCTATAGGTATGTTTACTTTTTCTACTTAGATCCTATGCTTACATCTCACATTTTTAAAATATTATATTTTCAAGAATACTTTTAAACTGGGTTCATAAAATTGTCCTTGCTTCGTCTAAGTGAGACATTGTAAGGTTTTCTGGATAAATCCTAGGAGAATGGATTTGGATTTTCAAAAGACGTAAAATTTTAAAATTTGTATTTTGTAATATGTTTTTGGCTAGATCATACTTCTACTTTTATAACATCTAAAATCTACTTAAAATCTGTTTTACTGATTTTCAGTTTGTATGTAACTATACGGTTTTTAATTTTTAAATAAAATGTTTAAATATAAAATTTTTTTTATATGTTATATTCTACAAATAGGGTGGTTTTGTAAATATGTATCTTTAATTAGAGTTTAAGTAATAAATTGGTATGAAAATTTAAAAATATACCTTTCAACTTAAAGATACGTGTTTATAAAATAATAAAACTACAAAATACAAACATAAAAAGGCAGATTCCAAATTCCCGCGCGTCTAAAATACTTGGCCCCAAAAAACCAGAGGGCGCTTTTACGTTATTAAAAGGTACTATTGAGTTAGCATTCTATACGTATTATGTTATCTATGGTTTTCTGTATTTTACTTCAAGTTTGACAGATCGATTTCAGTTTCCGGAAGAGTATTTTTTGAATTGAACCTACCAAAACTTGAATCTAAATTATCACAAAAAAATTGAAAAATAACCGAATAGTTGGAGGTGCTACATGACCTTATTGGTCCACTAATAACACAGGCCAACGATGAAAAACTTTTCCAATAACAATAGCTATTTTCAGTGTAATTTGGTGTGCTGATTCCGAAAAAAACAGTCGTATCACCCACCAATTTTTTACATTTTAATATTAAATAAAAATAAATGTTATTAACCACAATGTATAACAAATATTTTTTTGCACTTCCAAACAATAATGAGCCATTTTACTCTCTTAATGGCAGAAGTAAAAGTAACACATTTACTACCAAGTATTCATTTAATCTCTAGGGATTAAAAGTCCCATAACGGTTCATTTAATCCCTTGGTATTAAAAATATTTCGTAGTTAGATATTACAAACACAGATGGCGCGCAAGTTTTTAAAAATAATTGTTTCTGAATTCTGAATTATATTTGATAATTTAATACGTAAGTATATTTCTAATATTACTACAATAATTTTTAGGGTTTTTTTATTTGGGAAAGGAATTTATTATAGTTTTTTGTCTTAAATTCAAAAAATTTTATTGACAAGAAATTCTAACCTCTAAATTGTCTTGTATTATTTATTAAGATATCTAATGGTTTTATCTAATGTAGTATGCTAAATGCTTATATTTATACAATTCAAAAGATTTTTGTTAGTTGTTTAAGTTTCTAGAAGATAAACGATAGAATGTTTCATCATCACTCGGAAGTTCATGCAGACTGATCCGTATCGAATCATGGTATAGGTACTTAAATTTTTAATAATATTTAATTTATCATAAATTAACCGATCAATTGATTTTAGGTTTCCGATGTGCTTCAAAATTATACAAGACTGGAGAAAACAACACAAATTTATTAATAGATATGTACATTTACAAATTACTAAATATAAATATGTACGTTTACTCTAACATTACAATCAATACAATTTGTTAGACCAAATAAAGGAGGTACAACTTGTTCAATTATTTTTTTTAATAAGGTGACAGTTTTATGTCTGGCTCAGTAGTTATTTGCATTCGAAATATCCATTGTCCCAAAATTGAAAACGTTTGTTCAAATAATTAATTGGAAGTGCAAAAAATTTAATATGCACTGCTGGAGCAAAGTGCATTTAATCCTTCGTGTGGTTGTTGCCCTCGACTACGTCTCGGGCAACAATTTCCACACTCAGGATTAAATTACTCACTTTGCTCCCTTGGTGCATAAATAACTATTTTCTATTACTATTGTATAATGGGTACTTTATGAACGCGTTTCTAGACAAGCAATGATAGCTGTTACTTAGACCCGTGAGTTTTGATTATCGGTAACAGAATTCCATGGGCTACCCGTGGATCTCTGTTACCAAATTCAAACAACTTATGAAAGAAAGTTGCTAATGATCGGAGTTCGTAACCTTTCAATCTACAGTCAACGTAACTCTGTTACGTCACTCACCTACCGGCTCGTGTCGCAAATTCGGCCTGCGTTAGTAATGGCTATCATTACTCGCTCGTTGAATAATATGGTATTAACCATTTAAATATTTATAAGTTGGCAATATATTCTAGTGTTATAAGGTTAGCAATAAAATCAAATGTGATCAGGTTGATAGTTCTGGTAAATTACAGTTGTTTGTTTTCTTCCAATTAATATAACTTCACATTACATCACAGTTTAATATGGATAAACGTGGTTGTAAAAATTCTCCTAACGTTTTTTGCTATATACATATGTGGTAAATTTGTAATTAAAAAATATCAAACATTACTGACTTTGTAAGAAAATTATACTTTACATATTTTCGTGTAGAAATCGGTAATGAAGACAAATGTTGGGTTCCTCGTTCTTCACAAAGTATTGTTATGTTTGTGCGTGAGGATCTTAGAAAATACAAAAAAATAAGCATCTAATATTTAGCAATTTTAGTAATCTTTGTAAGTGAAAATTGTAACCTAATAACAAACTAATTTTTATTTGTCAAATTTTTCTCTATTTTTTGAAATATATAATTGATGTCATATTGTGAGAGAATTGTGGGTTATAAAAAAAACTGATATCAAATACGGTTTCAGTACCCAAAAATACATAAGATTTAGGTAAGTTAGTTTAAAAAGTTTTTACAAATATTTTTTTTGTTGGCCTGCGTAATTGAAGTCTTGGAAAATTGCGAGGGATACTTGCAAGTTCAGTTAGTATTTTTACAGGATGGTGTTCCGCCACATTTTGCGCTGCCAGTTCGAAATGGTGTTTCTAAGGCCGGTATTACACTCTAATATTTATATGGCATAGATCTATTATCAAATATATTTGATTAAATATATGACCGCGTAATACGTCGTCTTTGATAATAATTGAACTATGATCATATGTCTATGATAATATGTTCTAGTAAACAGAACATATGATAATAGTTTGAATAAAATGGCGTCCGACAAGTTTAATTGGACCGTAGCTGCAACAAAATTGTTGATTTCTGAGTATGAAGCAAATTAAATGCTATACAACGCCAAACATATTGTCTATAAGAACAGAAATAAGCGTTTAACATTATGTTAGTCAATTTCAGAGAGTGTAAGTAATCTGATTGATGGTGGTACAGCATCAGATGAAAGAACCATTTTATTAGCCGAAATTCGGTTAAAACCGTTTTATTTGAACTATCCGTAACCAAAACAGAAACCGTTTTTAGACATTTTAAAAAAACCGTAACCGAAACTAGTTCTTAACTGATTTCTATTAACTATCGGTTTTACAATCAATATTAAAAAAATAGGTAAAACACCTTTTTTAAACTGAAACCGTTTTATTCGGTTAACCAAAACGGTTTTTTTTTTCGGTTAACCAAAACCGAAACCGTTTTATGAAATTTTTAAAAACCGTAACCGAAAGCGTTTTTAGAAAATAATATTAACCGAAACCGTTTCGAAATTTTTAACGCCTAAAATCCCTGCATTGGCTACTACGTAACGATGCAACGAAAATTATTATTATCCATTCTTAAATAATTTTCATAATGTTTGGGATCTTCACATTCATTTTGTAACAATTAAAGCAACACACGCGCCAAAAGCAGCAAATTTTTGTTCATCTATTTTGTCTTTAAATATGATCAAATATATCAAGTAGTGTAATAGCTGCAGATTATATGATCATACTTATTTTATGATATATTTTTCATCACATATTTTATAAGAGATATGCCATATAAATATTACCGTGTAATACCGGCCTAAAGCCGTCCAACTAATAAATGCCGATCTTGCTAATCTAAAAAACTTTGTGGAAATTCATCAACTGATAATAAATCCTAAAAAACGGAACTAATTCTTTTTGGACACATGCATTCTCAAGTCAGGGAAACTTAACATAATTGTACCTTTACAAAATAAAGACGAGGTAAAATATTTAATGGGGTCATTCTGAACAAACGCTGTAAACTTAACGTCGATGTTATTAACATTTCACTGTTATGTGACATAACTAATGTCAAAACTAACAGCGATGCTAAAAATAGTATTCTGAACGATTTAATTTAACATCGCAAACTAACTTGATTTTTATATTCATTTAACATCAGTTCGGTAGATTTAAAATTAATTTATTAGGAACTTATGAAGCGTCAAATATTTTGATCGACGTTATTTTAACAGCGAAAATGTTATTTTACATCGCTGTTAAATTACAGTGTACAGAATAGCATTTTTTTAATATCGGGGTGACATTCGAAAATAACATCGACGTTACGGCTAACATTTTTGTTCAGAATTACCCCATAAGTCTAACTATTCACTGGAGGCTAAAGTTCACAACGCATATAACTATGTAAATAAATGCTTGCAAAAATCCATATCTTGCTCTAAAATCAATATACTCAAACAGAGATTTTCTCAGAAAAAAATCCAAAAATTGTTTTGTTTGAGTTGTGAGTCACTAGTTCTTTCGGTTTTAAATTATTGGGATAGTGTTTATAACCATTTCGTGAACCAAAACATTTTAGCCTTCAAAAGAAGGTTAAACATTTTTTGACTGCTAAAATATTTTATTGTTTTATTTAAATAAAATATTATTTTATAAAAAAAAATTTTTTCGCCCTTTTTTGAAGGCAAAATATTTTTAATTTGAAAGGAAAATAATAAAAAGTCTATTTTTTGTAATTTGCGACAGTCCAAAAAATTTAAATTATTATTATTATTATAACGTTTGTTTTTTATGATTTAGATAATACATATTTTATAGACAGTCGTAAAGTACTAAAAATTGGCTTTCCAATGATGTATTAGATGACGTATGTTGTCATTTAAAGAAATTCAAGATGGCTGCCGTGACAAAATCCGGGCGATAATTTTTTTTTTCATCTTATTTTATACGAAAACCCAGGATATCTCGCATATAAAAAGTCTTGTCCCTATGTTTCCCGGGGAATCTACGCGATGGCGCTGTTTTATTAGTTTTTTGGGCAACTTTATTTACAATCCTCTATATCAAAATCCTTAATCAAAAAAACATATAAAATAAAATATTAAGCTGATTTGGATAAATTAAAGTACTAAGTAAAGAAGAGAAATATCCCTTTTATTTTTATATGTTACTTTACTTTTCATTAGTTTAAAAATATTTATAGTAATCTATGGAAGTAAATGTCACCATAGATAAAATAGATAGCTAACTAGGATACAAAATTTTCGGACAGTAAAAATAGCGCCATCTGATAGAGTTCCCCGGCAATTTTGACTCTTAAACGGCGGGAGAAATTTTCATATTTTGTAAAATAAGTTTATCATTGAAAAATTTATTTAATATTTCTTTTTTAATAAATATTGTCGTTTGGAATATTTAATAAAAAGTGAAAAATTTTCTGCACTTTAACTTTTAGCTATTTGAACGAAAAGAAACAAATATAATTAAGTGGTTAATATTTATTTATGTTTCTATACATGATTATATTTTATGGATACTTACAAAACATTTAATATTTAATTTCAAAAATAAAATAATTTTGAGGTCTTGTGCTAGTGCTGTTTGAAGAGTTCAAGGGTACTTGGGATATTTTATTTTTACAACAGTTGCAAATCACTTATTCAAGTTCCAAGTTAGAAATTATTCTTGATTAAAACTCACTATTGGTTGTATATCAGGCCATAAAACTTAAAATTTTAACACAAATACACACACCGAAAAGCCCAAAAATAAAAACGAAGTTAAAATAGAAGTATGACGGTGACATTACTTCCAAAGATTACTACATAGATAAGAGAATATACAGGGTGGCCCAGATTTTACTTCCCAGGAAATTTGAAGAGATTAAAGTATAAATCAAAAAGTACTTTGAATGGCAGCACTTATACTTCATAATGTCATTCTAAAAAAATTATTGGTATTTACCACTCTTAAGATGCCATCATCAAATTTTTTTCTTTAATGGGACACCCTATTTTTTATAATTGATATTGCATCTACAATTTATTCTAGAAACAGTGATATGCTACACTTAGTATTTTAAGTACATGTTGTGAATAAAAAAATTAAAATATTGATCGAAGTATGTATTATGCAAAATTATTTATTTAGTTTTTTTAACAAAATTTGTAATTTACAGTTAGGTTCAGTTAGATTAAGTTGAGTTAAGTTAGTTTAGATTAAAAAAAAATTCTTAAAAAAAATTAAATACTTAAATAATTTCTACTACTTATTACTTCGATCAATATTTTAATTTTTTTTATACCAATTAGCTTTTTAGAGCATTAGGGAAAAATGAGTTTTTGTGTAAATTATTAGTGCATTTTTTAGTTTATATCGAAACAGGGCATTTTTAGTTTTGAAATTTTATAGGCTAAATCAAACTGACTAACTTTGTGTTATATACCGTTTTATTCGTCTTTAAGTGTACTATTTACTAGTATATTTTTATTTGGTAATGTTTTTAAAATACTCCGTTAAAGATGGTTCCAAAGTAAGCAGTTTTGATGTTACTTTATTATGAATTTCTCCCAAATTATAGACGAACTAACTATTTAGTACCGTTGTATCACTCTTTGAAATGATACCCTTTTCAATTAATGTGGATGTAATTTGACAGAGAAATGTGCGATAAAACTTATTGCCGAAAAAGTTAGTGCTAACCTAATCCTCCATTTTTTTTACAAAATTTATGTCAAATCAGCGCCATCTATACGTAGTCGAAATTCCCAATACTTTTCCAGTGTTCATTATTTTTTCTAGTGTACTCTTTTGTTATTATTGTAAATTCGGGATAATGTATAAAAGACGATTTGTCATTATTATTTGTACCCCGATGTTATAATAATTTATAATAAAAGCATTTTTGTAAAACCAGTTTCCCAACCAACACCCCATTTTCCGGGCGTTCATCCCCGATAGGAAAGTCAAATCCCGAAGGACTTATTCGTATAGTTTTCTTGCCTTCCATAGAAATCTTGTCGTTTAAAATTTTCAAAATTATTTTCGCACCAAATCGTTTTGGGAGATTATCTTTTGTGATCATATTTCATAAAAAAATATTTTACCTTAGTATTCAGTGAATAACTTATTTTGAACACAACAAATGGCAAATAAAATGATAGTTTTCAAAAATAACAGCGAATTTATTTCAAAAGGAAGGAACGTCAGGAAAGAACGCAAATCAAGTTCATCCATACTAATACTATTCAATAAATAAATTTTCTTTTGTTCTGCTCCTGCAAGTATTTTCGGATTTTATTATTCCAATGTTGAAAATTGTATCGATTTATTTCACATATTTCTAAATACAAAGTTTCCCTGTGATAAGTAAAATTGTGTGGCTCATAAAAGAATACTCATATTATCTTGCTGAATCCTGGAAAATGTTGAATCAAGACTAAATTGTATTTTAGCAAAGAATTTTATCTTAGTATTTTGTTTGAGCAAAAGTATACGTAATTTTACGCCTCAAAGTCTTGTAGGATATTCAATAAAAGATAGAAGTAATTTTTCATATTTATCAAGATTCGTTGGCTGACTTTGTCATATTTTTAGGTCCAGACGAAATATTGACCCATATTTTAGATACACCGTACACACACATAAGCCCTAATCACATTATTTGTATTACTTTGAACCAATAAGTTATTTCACAAGTTTTGTTATTAATAGAGTAAAACCAATAAATTTCAATAACTGCACGAAATATTAATCAATTTTGTTACCAAACAAAGCCAAGTATGAGTAAAATGGAAAACTTTAGCCTTAGAACGCAAGGAAAAACGCTGAAAGCATTAATCTCCTTATTTTTTCCTCGGGTAACTATAATTAAGTTTACTAATCGAGTTTATTTCACTGATGGATGCCACAAATAAATACCACTCGCCCTGCCGAATTTATCAAAACACATTTTCTTTATTTTATTTCCACATCAAACACATTTACTTTGATTTAAATGGTAATTTTACATCTCAATTATGCACGAGTAGAGGGGTGGAAATTAACGAGGCTATATAGATTCAGTGTAAACTTTGATTAAACGTGCTGGGATGAATGTTAAGAAGGCCAAATTAGTCGTTAGTCGTTAAACGTGTGCACTTTGTTTGATCTTTATTTTCAGTATTAACACTGATTACATCTTATTGGTTTGAGTATTAAAGTGCGATTTAATTACGTACACGATTGTCTCTAATTTATTTGTTTACCTTGAAAATTTTGCTCTTGAAATAATTATTATTCTAGATGAAAACTGCTTTTGATGTAGTAACATTATAGTCAATGGCTTTTTATAGTCAATGATTTTGTAATGTGGAATACGAGTAGCAATTCTCGTTTTTTTGCTTGTCAATAATATACGAGATATCGATAATCCCAGGAGTAACGATGTCCATGTAGTAATTTTATATGAGACTTTTTTCTTTTTCTAAAATAAAACCAATAATATCCGACATTATATGTCTTATAGTTCTCGACAAAATTTATTCATTACCCTAAATTAAATTTAATAAAACTTATACATTTTCTGATCATAAATTTTAATTAAGACTTAGCACTTTAAATTACTACCTCTAGTTGTGATGACCGATACAATGTAGCATTATTAATCTTGAGAACTTTGGAACTTTCACTTGTATGCTCCATCGACTCAGAAAGAACAATTCACTTCAAAATCAATATCAATCGCTGCTTAAACCTCAAACCTCAAAGTTTCGAGTAATAAAATTTGTCAGAAAATCATTGTATGTGAATGCGAACTGTTTATAGAAAATTAATTTTATGGATCACTTTCCAGCATTCCGCTACTACATTTTTAATTAAATTTGATGACATGAATAATTTGAGTGTTGTTTACGAAAAGATATAATAATCTCGATCGTTAAAATGTGAAAGGTATATCGCACAACACGTCCAATTGGCGTCCGTTAATAATTCATGCAAACTACACAAAGCGTTAATCTAACAGCGGACACGTTAAGGAAATAGCAGTAACGATTATTTTTATCACAACTCGTTTTTTATTTTTATCAACAACCTCGCTATTATTTTTTATTAATAATTTACCTACATACTTTAAACAAATCAATCAAGTTATATTTAGCTAGATATATATGCAGTTTTATTAAACTGTTTATATAAAATGGTGAATGCGCCAGGTTAAATTATGTATTCTATTGATGTTAAACTTATACTGTGGTAATAAGTTACTCCTTACGAAATGAATTATTAAATAACATATACCAGAAATAATTTAAATTTATTATTTATTTATATGTATTATTGGTTGGGTAAATATTTTATTTTTATTCCACCATGTATTTTTCATATTATGGACATTACCTATTATTTTAACATTATATTTTCTCGAAAACAATTAAATAATTAAGGAGTGACTATAAAAATTATAATTATCTTCGTAAAAACTGGTGCGTTTGTGTTAAAACCGCCATTTTTTGCGGGTTTAAAATAATTTAATATGTGTTAAATCCAATTAAAAATGTAATAATTAATATTAAGTTTTGAAATAAAAAACTTACTCTGTTTAAAATGGCTTTTTCAATACCTTTTAAAGATATTGAGTTTCTTATTTCAAAACTTGATATTAATTTGAAACATATTACTAATTTTTATTATAAGCCAAATTGAGAGTAAAACGTATTTAAAATTGAATCCCAACAAAGTTAATTTTATTTTGGTCAAATGGCAGTATATACAGGGTGTTCTGTAACTACACCGACAACGCTTTACTGGTGATAGTAGACCCTTTTTATTTTATCAATTTATCAACAGCTGTTTAAAAACAAGTACGTAAACTTAAGGATTCTATCTACATCTTGGTTATCACAGTAATCAGAAAAAAAATCCTCTATCTAAATAGGGGGTGGCCCCACAAAATTATAAATATTAATTTCTCAAAAATTGCCCAATAAATTTCATAATTTATAGTTGATTTTACCTATTTAAATTATGTAAGAGTAATTTTAATACAATTTATTAAAAAATTACCAAAAAAAAAATCCAAAGTTTAAAAAAAAAATTTTGTCACAAACATACTTGGAACTTACCAAAGTTGATGTCGTTTCCGGTGAAACCCGAAGTGAAATTTAAATATTTTTCCGTTCAATAAATGCCTTTTCTTATACGAAGGAGAAAATGAAGGTAAAGCACTATTAAACAGCACGTTGAAAAGTTGCAAGCTTCACTCCAAAAATTGATCCACGCAGTGAGAATCGAACTCACGACTTTGGGTTTAGCCCCCATTGCTCTACCATCTGAGCTATACGCGGTCGACCAACACCGCACGAACCAATCCTTAAAGCTACACTTGCAACCCGATATACCAACTAATTGCTCAAGGAGTTGCATAAGCTAACCACGAACTTGAGACCAGTGATATTTATATAATTGCTAACCAATGCCGTGCCCGCAAATATAAATGCATTTATTACACAACCATTATATATTATTTAAACATATAATCATTGGGTAAGGTGTTTTTAGCAAAGTACTGTTGATAAATACGAAGGAGAAAATGAAGGTAAAGCACTATTAAACAGCACGTTGAAAAGTTGCAAGCTTCACTCCAAAAATTGATCCACGCAGTGAGAATCGAACTCACGACTTTGGGTTTAGCCCCCATTGCTCTACCATCTGAGCTATACGCGGTCGACCAACACCGCACGAACCAATCCTTAAAGCTACACTTGCAACCCGATATACCAACTAATTGCTCAAGGAGTTGCATAAGCTAACCACGAACTTGAGACCAGTGATATTTATATAATTGCTAACCAATGCCGTGCCCGCAAATATAAATGCATTTATTACACAACCATTATATATTATTTAAACATATAATCATTGGGTAAGGTGTTTTTAGCAAAGTACTGTTGATAAATACGAAGGAGAAAATGAAGGTAAAGCACTATTAAACAGCACGTTGAAAAGTTGCAAGCTTCACTCCAAAAATTGATCCACGCAGTGAGAATCGAACTCACGACTTTGGGTTTAGCCCCCATTGCTCTACCATCTGAGCTATACGCGGTCGACCAACACCGCACGAACCAATCCTTAAAGCTACACTTGCAACCCGATATACCAACTAATTGCTCAAGGAGTTGCATAAGCTAACCACGAACTTGAGACCAGTGATATTTATATAATTGCTAACCAATGCCGTGCCCGCAAATATAAATGCATTTATTACACAACCATTATATATTATTTAAACATATAATCATTGGGTAAGGTGTTTTTAGCAAAGTACTGTTGATAAATACGAAGGAGAAAATGAAGGTAAAGCACTATTAAACAGCACGTTGAAAAGTTGCAAGCTTCACTCCAAAAATTGATCCACGCAGTGAGAATCGAACTCACGACTTTGGGTTTAGCCCCCATTGCTCTACCATCTGAGCTATACGCGGTCGACCAACACCGCACGAACCAATCCTTAAAGCTACACTTGCAACCCGATATACCAACTAATTGCTCAAGGAGTTGCATAAGCTAACCACGAACTTGAGACCAGTGATATTTATATAATTGCTAACCAATGCCGTGCCCGCAAATATAAATGCATTTATTACACAACCATTATATATTATTTAAACATATAATCATTGGGTAAGGTGTTTTTAGCAAAGTACTGTTGATAAATACGAAGGAGAAAATGAAGGTAAAGCACTATTAAACAGCACGTTGAAAAGTTGCAAGCTTCACTCCAAAAATTGATCCACGCAGTGAGAATCGAACTCACGACTTTGGGTTTAGCCCCCATTGCTCTACCATCTGAGCTATACGCGGTCGACCAACACCGCACGAACCAATCCTTAAAGCTACACTTGCAACCCGATATACCAACTAATTGCTCAAGGAGTTGCATAAGCTAACCACGAACTTGAGACCAGTGATATTTATATAATTGCTAACCAATGCCGTGCCCGCAAATATAAATGCATTTATTACACAACCATTATATATTATTTAAACATATAATCATTGGGTAAGGTGTTTTTAGCAAAGTACTGTTGATAAATACGAAGGAGAAAATGAAGGTAAAGCACTATTAAACAGCACGTTGAAAAGTTGCAAGCTTCACTCCAAAAATTGATCCACGCAGTGAGAATCGAACTCACGACTTTGGGTTTAGCCCCCATTGCTCTACCATCTGAGCTATACGCGGTCGACCAACACCGCACGAACCAATCCTTAAAGCTACACTTGCAACCCGATATACCAACTAATTGCTCAAGGAGTTGCATAAGCTAACCACGAACTTGAGACCAGTGATATTTATATAATTGCTAACCAATGCCGTGCCCGCAAATATAAATGCATTTATTACACAACCATTATATATTATTTAAACATATAATCATTGGGTAAGGTGTTTTTAGCAAAGTACTGTTGATAAATACGAAGGAGAAAATGAAGGTAAAGCACTATTAAACAGCACGTTGAAAAGTTGCAAGCTTCACTCCAAAAATTGATCCACGCAGTGAGAATCGAACTCACGACTTTGGGTTTAGCCCCCATTGCTCTACCATCTGAGCTATACGCGGTCGACCAACACCGCACGAACCAATCCTTAAAGCTACACTTGCAACCCGATATACCAACTAATTGCTCAAGGAGTTGCATAAGCTAACCACGAACTTGAGACCAGTGATATTTATATAATTGCTAACCAATGCCGTGCCCGCAAATATAAATGCATTTATTACACAACCATTATATATTATTTAAACATATAATCATTGGGTAAGGTGTTTTTAGCAAAGTACTGTTGATAAATACGAAGGAGAAAATGAAGGTAAAGCACTATTAAACAGCACGTTGAAAAGTTGCAAGCTTCACTCCAAAAATTGATCCACGCAGTGAGAATCGAACTCACGACTTTGGGTTTAGCCCCCATTGCTCTACCATCTGAGCTATACGCGGTCGACCAACACCGCACGAACCAATCCTTAAAGCTACACTTGCAACCCGATATACCAACTAATTGCTCAAGGAGTTGCATAAGCTAACCACGAACTTGAGACCAGTGATATTTATATAATTGCTAACCAATGCCGTGCCCGCAAATATAAATGCATTTATTACACAACCATTATATATTATTTAAACATATAATCATTGGGTAAGGTGTTTTTAGCAAAGTACTGTTGATAAATACGAAGGAGAAAATGAAGGTAAAGCACTATTAAACAGCACGTTGAAAAGTTGCAAGCTTCACTCCAAAAATTGATCCACGCAGTGAGAATCGAACTCACGACTTTGGGTTTAGCCCCCATTGCTCTACCATCTGAGCTATACGCGGTCGACCAACACCGCACGAACCAATCCTTAAAGCTACACTTGCAACCCGATATACCAACTAATTGCTCAAGGAGTTGCATAAGCTAACCACGAACTTGAGACCAGTGATATTTATATAATTGCTAACCAATGCCGTGCCCGCAAATATAAATGCATTTATTACACAACCATTATATATTATTTAAACATATAATCATTGGGTAAGGTGTTTTTAGCAAAGTACTGTTGATAAATACGAAGGAGAAAATGAAGGTAAAGCACTATTAAACAGCACGTTGAAAAGTTGCAAGCTTCACTCCAAAAATTGATCCACGCAGTGAGAATCGAACTCACGACTTTGGGTTTAGCCCCCATTGCTCTACCATCTGAGCTATACGCGGTCGACCAACACCGCACGAACCAATCCTTAAAGCTACACTTGCAACCCGATATACCAACTAATTGCTCAAGGAGTTGCATAAGCTAACCACGAACTTGAGACCAGTGATATTTATATAATTGCTAACCAATGCCGTGCCCGCAAATATAAATGCATTTATTACACAACCATTATATATTATTTAAACATATAATCATTGGGTAAGGTGTTTTTAGCAAAGTACTGTTGATAAATACGAAGGAGAAAATGAAGGTAAAGCACTATTAAACAGCACGTTGAAAAGTTGCAAGCTTCACTCCAAAAATTGATCCACGCAGTGAGAATCGAACTCACGACTTTGGGTTTAGCCCCCATTGCTCTACCATCTGAGCTATACGCGGTCGACCAACACCGCACGAACCAATCCTTAAAGCTACACTTGCAACCCGATATACCAACTAATTGCTCAAGGAGTTGCATAAGCTAACCACGAACTTGAGACCAGTGATATTTATATAATTGCTAACCAATGCCGTGCCCGCAAATATAAATGCATTTATTACACAACCATTATATATTATTTAAACATATAATCATTGGGTAAGGTGTTTTTAGCAAAGTACTGTTGATAAATACGAAGGAGAAAATGAAGGTAAAGCACTATTAAACAGCACGTTGAAAAGTTGCAAGCTTCACTCCAAAAATTGATCCACGCAGTGAGAATCGAACTCACGACTTTGGGTTTAGCCCCCATTGCTCTACCATCTGAGCTATACGCGGTCGACCAACACCGCACGAACCAATCCTTAAAGCTACACTTGCAACCCGATATACCAACTAATTGCTCAAGGAGTTGCATAAGCTAACCACGAACTTGAGACCAGTGATATTTATATAATTGCTAACCAATGCCGTGCCCGCAAATATAAATGCATTTATTACACAACCATTATATATTATTTAAACATATAATCATTGGGTAAGGTGTTTTTAGCAAAGTACTGTTGATAAATACGAAGGAGAAAATGAAGGTAAAGCACTATTAAACAGCACGTTGAAAAGTTGCAAGCTTCACTCCAAAAATTGATCCACGCAGTGAGAATCGAACTCACGACTTTGGTTTAGCCCCCATTGCTCTACCATCTGAGCTATACGCGGTCGACCAACACCGCACGAACCAATCCTTAAAGCTACACTTGCAACCCGATATACCAACTAATTGCTCAAGGAGTTGCATAAGCTAACCACGAACTTGAGACCAGTGATATTTATATAATTGCTAACCAATGCCGTGCCC